>OV702292.1:57785681-60398759 GCA_916181665.1 Avena sativa
AATTCGCTCGCCCGAATCGGATCCACCAGGCAGGCGATCCCACCCAGGGTCTCCTTGGAGCACCTGCGCAAGCCCTCCATCAACCCGTCACCGGAGTCGGATTCCATCATATGGGCAGGGAGCGCTCCGGCTGACGGGGGTGGCAGAACCAGAGCCGGCAGAGCCTCCAAAGAAGAAGACCCGCACCAACTCGGTCAAGGCAGTGCCCTCCGGTTTGCAAGACCCGGGGGCTGCCGGCTCGTCAAGCGGCTCGGGGGATGCCGTCCCGGGTTACCTCATCCGGACGACCCCCCGACGACCATCAACCGGAGAGCGGGAGCATCCTCGTCATCTGGGAAGTGCCATCCTAGGCACAACCCTTCATGAACTACATCGCCAACGGGGAGCTCCCGGATGACGAGGTGGAGGCCAGGCGAGTCCGACACCATGCACACACGTACACCATCATCAACAATGAACTGTACAAGCGCAGCGTATCTGGCATCTTCCAAAGGTGTGTCGATGTGGACACGGGCTACTGGCTACTCAAGGACATACATCAGGGCGAGTGTGGGCACCACGCTTCGTCAAGGGCGATAGTCGCCAAGGCATTTCGCCACAGTTTCTATTGGCCCACCGCCCTCGAGGACGCTGAATAGCTAGTCCGTGCGTGCAATGGGTTCCAGCGCTTCGGGCAACTTAGGCACATGCCGACTTTGGTGCTCAAGACCATACCGATCACCTGGCCCTTCGCGGTTTGGGGCCTCGACATGGTCGGCCCCTTCAAGCGAGCGCGCGTAGGCATGGCCCAT
This sequence comes from Avena sativa, assembly GCA_916181665.1. Taxonomy (NCBI): domain Eukaryota; kingdom Viridiplantae; phylum Streptophyta; class Magnoliopsida; order Poales; family Poaceae; genus Avena; species Avena sativa. Next base: position 57,786,473 of record OV702292.1, read on the forward strand.
CTGCTGGTGGCGGTGGACAAATTTACAAAGTGGATCGAGGCCAAGCCCATCCGGAAGCTAGACAGGGCAACGGTCGTCACTTTCTTCACCGACATCATCAATCGGTTCGGCTACCCCAACAGCATCATCACCGACAATGGCACGAACTTCGCCAAGGGGGCCTTCGACCAATTCTGTAGAAACAAGGGCATCCGGCTGGACCTTGCCTCCGTCGCGCACCCACAGTCCAATGGGAAAGTCGAAAGGGCAAACAGCTTAGTGCTAGCCGGCATCAAGCCGCGCCTCATCGAGCCGTTGGAGCAGTCACCCGGATGCTAGATCGAGGAGCTTCTGACTGTGCTATGGAGCCTCCGCACCACGCTGAATAGATCAACCTGCTACACTCTATTCTTCCTGGTCTACGGATCGGAAGCCGTCCTCTCCGTGGATATCGAGTTCGACTCCCCGCGCAAGCTCCTTTATGACAAAAAGGCCAACCAAGAGGCGCGGGAGGATGGTGTGGACCTTCTCGAGGAGGCCCGCGAGTTGGCCCTGTCCAGGTCGGCCCTGTACTAGTAACGACTATGCCGCTACCATTCAGGACGGATCCGCCCAGTCGCATTTCACGAGGGCGACCTGGTCCTCCGGCTGGTAAAGGACACGAAGGGCCTGCACAAGCTATCACCACCCTGGGAGGGCCCCTTCATCGTCAGTCGGGCGCTGCCCAACGACTCCTACTACCTCATCGACACGCAGCAGCCGCACAAGAACAAGCTGGACAAATTGGACGAGGAGACCGAGCGTCCCTAGAACGCGGCCTTACTGCGCCCGTTTTACACCTAGTCACCAGACAGTGTATGTATCCCGCAAACCCTATGAATGAAAATGCGGACCCCTACAAGATGCTCGGGGGCTCCTTGCTAGAAATGTGTTTGCATATGTTTTCCGATTCTGATTTTCCGGCTCTAGCAACCCCTACCCGAGGGCTTGCCGGCTGGCCCGACCTGCTAAGTCAACAAACTGACTGAGTAGTGTGCGACGATGTCAGAGGCCCACTCTTCGTCTCAGCTATAGACGGCAACCCGGATGTCTGGCTAGCAAGAGCAAAAGCCCGAGGCATCCCACATGAAAAATAGGGAGGAGACGCGACAGATCGGGCGTCCCGGCCTCGCAACTAGTTTAAGACAATCCGGTTGCTAAGCCGTTAGTACCGTGCGTGATGTACTGTCAGCTCCCTTCGATTCTGGCTGCAGACCGCAACCCGGCTGCCCGGCAAGGATGCAGCGAAAACAGCAGAGCACACGGGAAAACGACCAAGTGTCTAGAAAGGCGCAAGCTAGTTTTCAAAAAACAAATCCGCCTCCCGGCTATAGTTTAGCAGACTAACCTATTAGCATGTGAGAATGTATGTGTATGTATATTCTTGTACGACTACTTTGAGTCGAAATTCAGGAAGAAAAGAGAAGAAGATTCGAAGTCCTTGCCTTCACCAAGCGCTCCGAATCTCGGGGGTTACACCCACTGGGTGCGCTCGCGCGCCCCCAGTGGAATCTTGTAGTTTCTCGACCGGCTAAAGGCGTTTAGCCGGGCGTTCGGAGCCCAGGTGAGGGCAAGGGCAGGAGCAAGAGAAGACAAAGAAGATTCGAAGTACCTGGCTATGCCAGCTACTCCGAATCTCGGGGGCTACACCTAGTGGGTGCGCTCGCGCGCCCCCACTAGAATGTTAGTTCCCCCAGCTGAAGGTGTTCAGCCAGCGAAAGCAACCGACTAAGACGCATCTAGTCGGATAAAGTTAGAGGATTTGGGCAAAGAAGGAAGATTCGAAGTACCTGGCTACGCCAGCTACTCTGAATCTCGGGGGAAACACCTAGTGGGTGCGCTAGCGCGCCCCCACTGGAGGTGCAGTTCCCCCGGCTAAAGGCGTGTAGCCGAGCAAAGTCAGCCGGATAAAGTCAATCGGCGAAATATTGAAAGAATATGCAAAGCACACAAGTTGAAGGGAAACCAAGGTAGTTCAAAATTAACATTAAAAGGAAAAGAGGAGGCGAAGCTCCCATAAGTTTACCCGGCACCAGAAGCAGCCGGTACAGGCAGACAAGTTTCAAGACAACGCAAGACAAACAAATACACCCGGCATCCCGGGGCGATAACTAGGCGGCAGGACCCTTGCCGTGCGGAGTGCTTTGGTTGGCGGTAGCCTCAGGCGGAGGAGGAGGTGCGGCGCTCAACCCAGTTCCGACGCCCGCAACCGGCTGCGTCGAGGCTTCCGCATCTGGAGTACCGACGAACTTCGAGACGGTGAGCACCTCGTCGAGATCCATGTAGTCAGCGATCTTGATGGTGGAGCCCCGGAGCTCCGGATGAGCCTGGCGGATGGCAGCAAGGTCGACGCCGGTGCGGAAGCCTCCGTCGATCTTCTCGACGCGGGCGTCCTTGTACTAGGAGAGCATGAGGGCCAGAGCCATCTCCGCTCCGGCTCGCGTCGCCAAGTCCCGCAGTCGGTCCACCGCAGTCGGCACCTCCCCCACCTTCGCAGCTAGCTGCGCCATCGTCTCTGGAACCGGAGCATCTGGCCACAGAAACGAGAAGATGGCCTGTGCCGCTTGACGAAGCTTGGCAGCTTCCTCGCCGAGAAGGACGACGAGCTCCTGGGCTGTCGGCTGCGCTCTCGGCTAGTTTTCCTGCAACCGGTTGTATGCCAGCAGGTCTATGCCGGGATAAAACGCTGTCAGAAAAAAGATAGTCAGATCCGGTTACCGGATCCGAAAAGACAAGGAGACAAAAAAAGGGAACTTACCCTTAGCTGTGTGACCAACTTGCATCAGTTCCTCCACCAGGGTCTTCTCCTTCGTCGCCAGCCGCTTGATCTCCTTCTCTTGGTCCTTGTTCTGGGCCTCGAGAAGGTTGAAGGCTTCGATCCGGCTGGCAAGCGAGGCGTCGCGCTCCTTGATGGTGGCCTCCAGACCGTCCACCTTCGCGTGCCAATCCTTGTTCTGTGGCCGCAGAGTGGAGTTGGACTTGCTCAACCGGTTGTTCGCTTTCTTCAAGCGATCGATCTCGCGCTGAGCGCACACGAGCATAGCTAGGACAAAGCCGGCTATCAAAAAAAGGAAAGACGATTCCGGATAAGGCAAGCTTACTCTGGGAAGTCCTGTTGGCAGTAGCGAGCTTCTGCTCCAGGGACTGGTTCCTGCCGGCTGCGGCCTCCAGCAGCCGGATCTCCTTCACCGCCAGTTCGAGGGTGGCAGCGAGATCTGTCAGCGAGGCGGCAGAGGAGGCGTCGTCATCCACGGTGTTGGCGGCCAAGGACTCCTTCACGGCAACCACCACTGTCCTCCACTCCTCCCCCGTCTTGTCCTCGGAGTTGTTGTCGCCGACAACCACGAGCTCCTTGTCGGTTGCTGCCCCCGCGTTCCCGCAGAAGAGCCGTGTAACAACCTCGGACCCTACGCTCTAAGTTCAAGCCTGGATGAACCAAAAGTGGTTAAAGTAGTACAGCGGGGGCCTAGGGCCACCCATGTGTAGGCCCGTCGGCCGCCCTAACCACTTCCAAGAACATTGGGACAAGAGCGAGCGGCGTAGGCAACAGGCGAAGAGATCAAATACATACACAAGTGAGTATGTATGCAAGCTACCTTACAACAGTTCTCAGAGCCATACCATCTAAAAGAAATAGAAATATTGCAACGCCATACGGCAAGATCCAAATATCCTAGATAATTATAATAGTGTAGGATATCTCCTCATACATCAATCAACAGAGTATCAAGCGGAAGCAGGAAACAAGATCCGAGTACGGATAAGAAGCAAATCGGCATAAGATGCCACATAAATAAGCACGTCCCTCCCACAGATCTCACGGATCCCCATCCCTGGAATCTCTACACCGAGTGATTGTTTCCAACATCATTTGTCTCCTCCACCCAGTATCCATCTTGCGAATACACCTGTTCATCTGAATCAAACAATTTATCGTGTGAGACCCTAGGGGTACTCAGCAAGTCTTTATGCCTCTAAAGGGGACATATACCTGGGGTGACACAATTGCAGCAAAAGATAATAACTAACAAGTCTATAGATACTCGCTAACCATCCGCCTAACCAATGATAGATGGACGAACAACCCATCCGTTGGCAGTTTTATTAACCATTCCATGAGTATTGCACTATTTACTAGTTAGGTATTTAGTCAAATTAAAAGCGGTACTTTAGATCAACAGGAGGAAATAAAGACTATAAATGCAAAATAGGTAGAAGGGGAGAGATGCTCGCCTGGGAAACACTGTCGAAGAATCATATCCAGAGAACTTGTCGGTACTCGCATCAACTCATCGGCCTAATCCGCAAAGAAGCAATAACTAGAAGAAACACCGGATGCAATATTTAATACTACGACAGAAGATCCGGCATGCTTATGATATGATGCATGACATGGCAAAGATGCGATGCAACTAGACAATATTAAGCGGAACCGGGGTCCCAGCAATCAATGAGATAGTTCATGTTGTTTAGATACCCTGCAATTTAAATGTTGTATTAACAGGGCGAAACAAGGCATCGGTTCGCTACACCAATTTAAATGGAGTCCGGAATAAGACAACAATATTCCGCATATAGGCTCCATATTTAATTATGAGGTGAATTCGGCATAATGCCCCCAAACCACAGACAGGTAAGCATGCATGAACAATTTAATATGCAACAAGTTTTATATATAGCATTTATAAAATAGGGGTTCAGGAAAAGGTTCACACATCTGGGTTCGGGAGATCTTGGGTTCCGAGGGGTTCGGGGTTCGAACTCAGGGTTCAACGGGGATCGGTTCGACGGGATAGGTCTTCACAGCCGGAAAGAAGATCATGGCATCCGGGATGAAGGACTTGGCGTATCCGTGTCGGCGAACTTGGCGTCCGGGTTTGGGTCTTAGTGTCCGAGGGGAAGAACTTGGTGGTCCCGAGAAGGAGGTCTTGTCGCATCCGATGGATCGGTCCTCGGGGTCGAAGAACTTGGCGCGCCAGGGTTCGGTCTTCGGATCTTGGTCGGGTCGTCGGTTTTCCCGGGCCGAAGGACTTGGCATCCGAGAGACGATCTTGTCGCATCCGTGGTCTTCGGTTCATGTCGACGGTCTTGTTGTTTCACGGCGGAGATCTTGGCGCAACACGAACATCTGGTCACCGGGATTGGGGCACTCACTTCGCATCAAAAACATATCTCATCAACTATTCACAGTACCGTACTACCATCTTACCAAACTTCCACCAACAGGCCATCCGTAGGGAAACACCCTACAGAGAGACGACGATGCTGGAGGACACAGGCTAGCAAGGTTGCAGGACTTGCGGATGCGTGGCGCAAGGGGGGCAGCCTTGGAGGTCCACGGCAGGTTCTGGGGATGCAATAGGGCATGCCGAAGTTGAACGAACTCCGGGTCAAGGACACGCAGGCGAGCGGGCTGGCGACGCTGCAGGGCTCGTCGGAGCTCCTAGTGGCGGGGACGAGATGAGCGGTGGGGCGCGCTGCTGCGGGCCGGAGTGAGGAACTTGGTGGTTCCTACAGGCACGCACGATTAGAGGGGCGGGCGGGGTCCACACGGCCTCTGCAGGGCTAGGACGGCGGGAACTTGTGCGAGGCTGGTCGCGACCGGGCACGAGGAGGAGAGGGAGACGGCTCGCCGGAGGAGGCCGACGCGAGCACCGCTGGAAGAGGAAGGCGGGCACAGGGCAGGGTTGATGGGGAGGCAGAGGGCGAGGACGGAGCTGTCCGCGGTGGCGCTGCAGAGCGGAAGACGACGAGGAGGCTCGGCGACGGCGGGCGTGGGCTGAAGGTGGCGGCCAAGGCTCGGGTCGAGGAAGGCGGAGAAGGGCATGCGAGGGGTCGGGAGGAGGCGGTGACGAGCCGTGGGTGGCGCGGCCATGGCGGCGGGGCGAAGGGGATGCGCAGAGGGGAGCCGGCGGCGGCGGCGTGGTGGAGGAGCACGCAGGTCCCGCAGGAGGCAGCGGTAGCGCAGGGATGGGGGTTGGTGGGCGACGCGGGACAGGAGAGGGGAGAGAGAGGCGTGGGTCGCACATGCGCAGGGTGGGGCCAAGCTACAGGAGCAGGAGAGGCCAGGCTGGGAGTGGTTGGTGGCGGAAAAAGAAGCGGCCAGGGGCGGTGGAACCGGGGGCGGGGCGGGAAAAGCGGCAGGTGGGGGTGGGGATCGATGCAGGTTGGGGATGGGACGTGTGTGCCGGCGTGTTTGGCAGTGGGAGCGTGCGGGCAGGTGGCGAGAGAGTGGCCCAGGTGGACAAATGGGTGGTGGGGATGGCGATAGGCCAGGGTGGCGTGGTGCATGCGGCTACGTGGGTGGTTTTTGGCGGCGGGGTGGAGGGAGAGAGGGAGTAGGTGGAACTAGGGTTAGGTGTTAGCTGGGTTGGGTCTGGGTTTGGAGGTGGCCGACTAGGCTTTTGGGCCTAGTTGGCTGCCTCCCAAAAATAATGTAAACTTTTATTTTAATTTAAAATAGACTTTTGTAAATAGTTTTTAGACAAATAAAAGACCCGGAAAAGACCGGAGTTTTGATTTGAAATTAAGACAGGGGATATTTAGAAAACAAAGATAGGCTTTTAGAAAATAGTTTTAGGCAAACAATGTATGATGTCATGACGATGCTCAAATGCAATGTGGCATGATGACATGAGCATGCGGTCATGATGATGCGATGCACAAAAACACAGCGATTTTCTAGTAGTGGTTTTTGCGGGATGCCATAATTCGACACCACTAACAAGGGATCTCGCCCTCGAGATCCGCCTCGTGCTACCGGAAAGAAGGCCGGCGATCTGAATCTTCTCGCTTCGTGTAGATCCTCATGACACCACTAACAAGAGGTCGTTGTCCGTGATCGTCGAGAGAACACTCCGGGAACAAAGGGCGAAGGTAGAGGTATCAGAAGATAAAGCCACCTCTAGCTTCCGTGGACGGAGTAAAATTGCTGGATCCACCGATTCAATGTACAAGAGCGAATGATAAGAGTAGTCGGATGGTGATCAGTCCATCGCACACCCAAACCATTACTCTGCACATGAATAGGTGAATTATGCAACCAACTCTTGGAATTAGACTGAAGATCTCGACAGTCGAGGCTCGGAAACAAAGGTGGAATGCAGACTCTGCATCGGATCTGGCGTAGCTGATGACGTCGTCTTGGAAAATCTGGAAGGCACAAAGAAGGAACAACGAGAAGTCCAACAGATGAAGGATTCCTCAGATAGCATGAAGACCGGATGTAGAAGCACCGTTACCAAAGGAGGAAGCGAAACCCTGAAGGTACGACGGAAACCCAACCACGAGAATTCCTAGACTCGAAGAAAGGGAAGAGAGCAGATTCAAAACACGCAAAGGTAAGAGGAGAATAGCAGAGGGGTAAGGAGTAAAACAGACCTAATCAGATCTATCCAACCGATTTTGCAAAATAGTTTTGACTCTCTACTTCGGCCATTAGCTAGGTTATCCTATAGGCTGGACTTGTGGGGTATCGTAACTGCTGAGCTCTGATACCACTCTGTAACACCCTCAAATCGGCCCTGTGTAAGTTTCAGCCCTTTTTGCCAAACCCGCATAGAAACGATTCAAGGACGCCCACCAGGCACATTCGTGCGGGTGGAAAAACGAAGTAATACCATTACACAACAGTCCTCGATGGGACCCACAGAACAGATATATATACAACAGCGACTCCATGAGTCAAGAATACAGATATAATATACAAAGATCCAAATCACCTCGAAACGATAGAGCGTCCGACTACGGACAAGATGCAAATGGGGCTAAGAGCCCTGAAGAATAACCAATGGCGTCCATAACCCTGCCCAGGCCAAGCCAGAAGGGTAACCCTGCTAACGACGTCGATCTCAACCTGCTAAAACAAAAGGGGTGCCGACAAAGGGCAAAGGAAAAAGAGGAGCGTCAGTACTGAGGCCAGTACACGGCGAGGCTAGAATTCGGCGGCTCTCGCCTACATAGGTATGGTGGGCTGAAGCGGCAGCACAGCGGCACTAACAACCTATAGAGACTCGATACAACTGGCGGTTATCAGAGAGGGATAAGAAAGACCTATTCGGATCCAACCTGAAGCTAACACCAAACAAACCCATCCTGGTATTTCCCCCTCGAGACCAAACGAGGAAGTCGGACCGAGGAACTCACACAGTTGGCAATTTTACTCATTCCATTATAGTTGTAGCACTTACTAATCAGATATCGATAGCATGAGTCATCCTGAAGTATAGTAGTGGGAAGTTTTAATTACCAATCCGTGGTAGTTGGAACATTTACTAGTTAGATATAATTGTCCTGAGGAATCCCAAAACCCAGCAGTCGTTGGCACTTTTATCACATTCCATTGGAGTTGCAATACTTACTAGGTAGGTATAGTATGACACAGATCACCACAGATCCACCAGTTGTTGGCATATTTAATATCCATTCTGTTATAGTTGAATCTGATTACTAGTCATATATTAAGTCAAGTTTATAACACTACTTTAGTTATGCTTATCTATGATCGAGATACTGTGCTCCAAGTCGTCCATAGCCGCGGACACGGCTTTCAGAAAGATTTACCCTGCAGGGGTGCACAAATAGCAACACACATACAATCAACCTCGGAAAAACCAACTCAAAACCCAACGAGGCTTTCACGACAAAGCAATCACAGGATTCACAAATTATTTTAGGGGGCCACCCCATTAAGCTACCCGCAACGAAGTTGGCCGGCTCCGAGACGGACCCAAGGTTTGTGTGGACGGCTGTAAACGACTGGGAACCCGAAAGTGTGACTGGGATTGTCGATACAGCGAAACCGTGTCATGATCCTAAACAGTACAAGTGCTCCACGCACAATCTCAAAAACATATCTCATCAACTATTCACAGTACCATACTACCATCTTACCAAACTTCCACCAACAGGCCATCCGTAGGGAAACACCCTGTAGAGAGACGACGATGCTGGAGCACACAGGCTAGCAAGGTTGCAGGACTTGCGGATGCGCGGCGCGAGGGGGCCGGCCTTGGAGGTCCACGGCAGGTTCTGGGGATGCAATAGGGCATGCCGAAGTTGAACGAACTCCGGGTCGAGGACACGCAGGCGAGCGGGCTGGCGACGCTGCAGGGCTCGTCGGAGTTCCTAGTGGCGGGGATGAGATGAGCGGCGGGGCGTGCTGCTGCGGGCCGGAGCGAGGAACTTGGTGGTTCCTACAGGCACGCACGATTAGAGGGGCGGGCGGGGTCCACACGGCCTTTGCGAGGCTGGGACAGCAGGAACTTGTGCGAGGCTGGTCGCGGCCAGGCACGAGGAGGAGAGGGAGGCAGCTCGCCGGAGGAGGCCGACGCGAGCGCCACTGGAAGAGGAAGGCGGACACAGGGCGGGGTTGATAGGGAGGCGGAGGGCAAGGACGGAGTTATCCATGGTGGCACTATAGAGCGAAAGACGACGAGGAGGCTCGGCGACGGCGGGCATGGGCCGGAGGTGGCGGCCGAGGCTCGGGTCGAGGACGGCAGAGAAGGGCATGCGAGGGGCTGGGAGGAGGCGGTGACGAGCCGCGGGCGGCACGGCCATGCCGGCGGGGCGAGGGGGGTGCACAGAGGGGAGCCGGCGGCAGCGGTGCGGTGGAGGAGCATGCAGGTCCCGCAGGAGGCGGCGGCAACGCAGGGATGGGGGTTGGTGGGCGACGCGGGACAGGAGAGGGGAGAGAGAGGCGCGGGTAGCACATGCCCGGGGTGGGGCCAAGCTGCAGGAGCGGGAGAGGCCAGGCTGGGAGTGGTTGGTGGCGGAAAAAGAAGCGGCTAGGGGCGGTGGAACTGGGGGCGGGGCGGGAAAAGCGGCAGGTGGGGGTGGGGATCGATGCAGGTTGGGGATGCGACGTGTGCACCGGCGTGTCTGGCAGTGGGAGCGTGCGGGCAGGTGGCGAGGGAGTGGCCCAGGTGGACAGATGGGTGGTGGGGATGGCGATAAGCCAGGGTGGCGTGGTGCATGCGGCTGCGTGGGTGGTTTTTGGCGGCGGGGTGGAGGGAGAGAGGGAGTAGGTGGAACTAGGGTTAGGTGTTAGCTGGGTTGGGTCTGGGTTTGGAGGTGGCCGACTAGGCTTTTGGGCCTAGTTGGCTGCCTCCCAAAAATAATGTAAACTTTTATTTTAATTTAAAATAGACTTTTGTAAATAGTTTTTAGACAAATAAAAGACCCGGAAAAGACCGGAGTTTTGATTTGAAATTAAGACAGGGGATATTTAGAAAACAAAGATAGGCTTTTAAAAAATAGTTTTAGGCAAACAATGTATGATGCCATGACGATGCTCAAATGCAATGTGGCATGATGACATGAGCATGCGGTCATGATGATGCGATGCACAAAAACACAGCGATTTTCTAGTAGTGGTTTTTGCAGGATGCCACAAAAATGAAAGCAATCCTACTCTCGCGTTTTGTTTTTCCCTAGTATACATAACTACCAAAATATTTGCTAGACTGACAACGACCATTTGGCTGAGACCCTGAAGGGCGGGATGGCTCTGATACCAATTGTAACAACCTCGAACCCTACGCTCTAAGTTCAAGCCTGGATGAACCAAAAGTGGTTAAAATAGTACAGCGGAGGCCCAGGGCCACCCACGTGTAGGCCCGTCGGCCGCCCTAACCACTTCTAAGAACATCGGGACAAGAGCGAGCGGCGTAGGCAACAGGCGAAGAGATCAAATACATACACAAGTGAGTACGTATGCAAACTACCTTACAACAGTTCTCAGAGTCATACAATCTAAAAGAAATAGAAATATTGCAACGCCATATGGCAAGATCCAAATATCCTAGATAGTTATAACAGTATATGATAGCTCCTCATACATCAATCAACAGAGTATCAAGCGGAAGCGGGAAACAAGATCCGAGTATGGATAAGAAGCAAATCAGCATAAGATGCCACATAAATAAGCACGTCCCGCCCACAGATCTCACGGATCCCCATCCCCGGAATCTCTACACCGAGTGATCGTTGTCAACATCATCTGTCTCCTCCACCCAGTATCCATCTTGCGAATACACATGTTCATCTGAATCAAACAATTTATCGTGTGAGACCTTAGGGGTACTCAGCAAGTCTTTATGCCTCTAAAGGGGACATATACCTAGGGTAAGCAATTGCAGCAAAAGATAATAACTAACAAGTCTATAGATACTCGCTAACCATCCGCCTAACCAATGATAGACGGATGTCCGTTAATTAGAAACAACAGTTATAGCAGTATAAAGTAACAGATCCATCCTCCTTCTCGCTTACCAACGAGAAAGCGGACGAACAACCCATCCGTTGGCAGTTTTATTAACCATTCCATGAGTATTGCACTATTTACTAGTCAGGTATTTAGTCAAATTAAAAGCGGTACTTTAGTTATACTTGTCTATGATCGAGAAACTGTGCTCCAAGTCGTCCATAACTGCGGACACGGATTTCTGAAAGATTTACCCTGCAGGGGTGCACAAATAGCAACACGCACACGATCGACCTCGGAAAAACCAAATCAAAACCCAACGAGGCTTTCACGACAAAGCATTCACAGGATTCATAAAATATTTCAGGGGGCCACCCCATTAAGCTACTCGAAACAAAGTTGGCCGGCTCCGAGACGGACCCAAGGTTTGTGTCAATGGTTGTAAACGACTGGAAACCCGAAAGTGTGACTAGGCTTGTCGATACCGCGAAAACATTCCACGATCCAAAACAATATAGGTGCTCCACGCACAATCTTAAATAAAGCGGTAAACAATGGCATAGGTACAGGATAGTAATAAAGCCCCAAACTACTTTGTGGCCCCAAGAAATAAGAATGAATCAAACTCTGGCTAAGGGGATTCATGGTCCCATATGCGGATAGTGCGATAGTCAAGGAACAGAAATCAAGTACTCGGGGTCCTACGGGACACAAGTGGACATAAAAACCGAATGACAGATATTGCCCACCGGTGCCTTTTTCATTAGTTATCCCATTACTACTCAGGTTAAGTTGTTTAGGTACCTCGTTATCCATCAGACTCTGACATACCCTACACATGCTATTCTACGACCCGCATGGCTCAAACAACTCATGTAATAATGGCTCATGGGATGGAGGAACAAGCTCGGTGGGATTTAAAAGTAAAGGCTATGCAGTACTTGGGATTCAATTTAATGCAATCACGACTCAATGATGCAAGAATAAGATAGAGGCAATAGGTACTATATGTATGCAAGCATGTGGTAGTGCTTGCCTGGCAGCTCAGTTGAAGCAAGAGGTGGATCTGGATAGTACTCCTGGGATTCCTGATATTTCCCCTGCTCGGCATCTATTCGAAAGAAGAACCAAACAAACAAGGGCCAACATAAATAAAGTGCACAAGCATATAAATAAAATGCGACGAGCGAACAAGCATGCCATGATGAATGATGCACAAATTACATAGCAATAATGTAGCATGGCAAGGGTGAGGTGTGGGGACAAGAATAAATCATTTTATTAATTATTTGGTCAAGTTTTATTGCCATAAACAGTTCTGATTTTTAATAATGACATGATGCATGCTTCAATTCATAGCATGGAATGCATAAATAGAACGGGCTCGTCGCGCTGATCGATTTAGACATATTATTTGTCAAATTTGGAGTTATAGAATGAAAGTTATTAATTAATTAAGAAAATACATTTTTATTGCAATTAAACAATTTCGAAAATTTAAATTAGTCAAACATTAATTTGGATGGCAGATTTGAAATCCTCATATTTTTCTGATTCAAAAACATATATCATTTGTATTATTTGGATTTACAAATTAATAAAAATTATTAATTTCTAGATATTAAAACATATTAAACATTTTTAGGAATTATTTTTATTAAAAGAAAAAGGATCTGGAACTTTTGTCACCGGCTCAGACTTACCCACGGTGACCGACACGCGGGCTAGGGTCAGGAGCGGGGCCACCTGCGTGCGCGTCCAGCCTGGACGCGACACGTGGGCGAGCCGAGGACGGCGGGATGAAATTTTGAAAACTCTAGGGGGCTGCGAGCAAAAGCGTCATCGACGACTGGCAGAACTGAAATTGGTTACACGCGGAAAAGGTTAGCTGGTCTTGATTTTGGAGGAAGATGTCGAATGATACATTGGGAATTTGAAGATGCCGCAAAAATCAAAGTTGTAGATGGGAGCAAGCACTACAAGTTCCGTCCAGGAAGTGTCAAGAGAAAACGACTACAACTCTGGGAATACCTCGACGAACAAAGAGGTTCCAAACGGTTGCAGCTGGCAGAAAAACAGAAAACGACACAACATGATTGTACCGACTTGCTGGGACGATGGCGATCTCGTTTCTTCACAGATTGAGGCGTGCGACGGCTTGATGGAAAGAAGGAAGGTTGGGCTCCGATTTTGGTTCAGCAGGTTTGGCCGGAGGTTGACCAGGGACGCCAGAATTTGGACGGGATAGCATGCGTTTAACTGCAGCGGCGCTGCTGCTGTGCACGACCGAGCGCGCATCTACTGCTGTTGTTGCTGCGAGCGCCACGCGAGCTCTGCCTGCTGCTGCACGCGACGACTACTACAGGCGCTGGCGAAGCGGAGGAAGGCAAGTCAGGAGGAGGGAAGGGTGCCGAGACTCACTGAGCGCATGGTGCTGGTCTAGCCAGGCCGGCGTGAGGCGAAGGGAGGCAGCGGCGGCCGGCGCGGTGCGGAACAGCGAGGTGACTTGGTGTCCGCCTTCAACAGAGGCGAGCTCCAGGGGTAGGAGGCGACGAGATCCAGCCAGGGGACATGGTGGCGTTGCGCAGGGACGGTGATGGCATGCGGCGGATCGGTCTTCTCCTCTTGGTGCTCCGAAGAAGGCGCGGGGAACTCCTGGTTCTTTCTGGTACGGTTGTCGAGGCTCAGAGTACACCAGGGCGACGGCAGGTGGAGATGGTCGGGCTATGTTTTGGCCATGGAGAGGTAGATGGGGGGCTGGCTTGAACTGGATCTCGATCCAGAGCTGCCGGGAGGATGAGGATGAGGCTGTACCGCTGTCGCCTTATGCAACGAGAGGGAGAGAGGGTCACGCGATGGGCAAGGGATGAGCAGCTTGAGCACGTGAACAGATAGAGAAGAAAAACAGGGTCGGGCTCGTGTCCACTCGAGGAGCTTGTGTTGAACCAGGTTCATAGAAGGCTGCGGTTGCAGCTGGTCTTGACCGAAGCAAGCTCCAGGTGGTAGTAGCTGGACCAGGTTGACGTGTGTGTGTGACTTCAAACATACAGGCTATGATTTAGATTCTTGGTTAGCTAGAATTTTAGCTAGGTGTGTATATAAAGAGGAAAGCGATTAGAGTTTTTATATAGTCTAAACTAGACTAGATGGGACTAGTTTTAGACAAAACTTTAGATGGATTTAGTTCTACTTTTAGTTAAATAAGAAAACCGTTTGTAATTCTTAAACGAGCCTTAGGATATATTTGATTTGTGGCAAAATCAAAACCCAAGCTCCAAAAAGAAATTGAATCAACATACAACTTGAAATGGAAAGGAATGGACCCTTTTATATTGCATGTGACATACATACGCACCAACACGTGCAACAGGGCATCTAGGAAACCGGAATATGTATACTTGTAGGTGAGATAAAAGAGATTGCCAACACAAGGGTTTCTAGAGAATAGACATATACATGGAAATGTAGCATAGTTGGATCAATCAAGATGTAGCATGAAGGAATAGAGAAAGGATCCACATCTTTTATATATGGCTCGATTTAAGTACCAAAAGAAAATACCCATGGCACATAGAAAAGTATGGTAGAAAAAGAAGATGATCTCAATAGAATATGATATGGCAAGTTAATGGATGGAAGGAAACTAAAAGATATGCCCCCATCTCCAATTGGGCATTTAACATATATCAAAAACCAAATACAAAGTATCAAGAAGCAAATACATTTAATAAGAGGCAAAATACAATGCAAGCATGATGATAAGAACCAAATGAAAAGGGGTTTTATATGATGCTCAAATTCAAGGTGGCATGGTGACATGAGCATGATATAATGATGATGCAATAATATATGTAGGAAGTAGCAATATATAGACTAGGAAAGTAGCATTGCAATTGTTAGACAATTGGAATGCTACAAGCCGCCCGGCCGAGGACCCTCTACTTCTGGCTGGGGGCCCTCCGTTCCGGCTGAGGCAGCCGGTTCGGCCCGAGGCGGCGGTGGAGGCGGCGCCTCGGAAGAAGAGGGGGCGAAGACGGAGGTGGTCGGCGCGCGAGGCGGCGACCCGGTCGACGCTCGCGCCGGGCTCGCGGCTCCAAAGGAGACCAGCGTGCTAAAGAGACAGAAGAAGAAAAGCAGGAAAAAGAAGCAAGTAAGCCAAAGGCAACCAAAAGAAGCAGAAATAGTAAGAGCGCCTGGAGAAGAACTCACCCCTGCACCACCAGGGCGGCCCTTTCTTCCGGCCAAGGCGGCTTGGGGGAAGGGCGCTGGCCCGGCTCCTCTTAGGAGCCGGCTCCGTGGCAGGCCGGCTGGCGCTGGAACAGCTAGAGCCGCTCCCGCCAGCGCCAGACTGGCTGGAGTCACCGTCCGTCGCGAGGCGCCGTGCCGGATCGGGGGCCGACGCAGCCTCCTCCTCCTCGTCGACCTCCGCGTGGGTATTGGCGGCCGGTTCGTCATTCCGGCTGGGGAAGGCATCCCCATCCCCGTCCGACTCCTCGCCAGATCGCCGAGCACGCGGCTCAGGCAAGTCGGGCACAAACGTCTGGAGGGGGCGTCACCCTCCTCACGAAGGATGCAAGGAAAGATCTGCTGAACGCAAAAGATCAGTCGGATAAGACAAAAAAGAAGAGCAAGAGAAACATAATTCCGGCTGGAAGAGCTTACCTGGGGCGCGCGGTTGTCCCGGCTATAGGGCGCCAGCCCGAAAGTCCAGCCTTCCGGCAGCCGCTCCTTGGTGATCGTCCACACCCACTCCTTCATGTTGTGGTAGCGGGGATCGCCGCGCGACAGCCGGGTCGGGTCCAGCCGGCCGGAGTAGAAGCACATCTTGTGCGCTCGCTGCTGCAGCGACATCATCAACCGGGACATCCAGCTGAGGGTGATGTCCAGGCCGGTTAGTCCGGCAGTGACGAGGGCGCGCATGCGTTTCAGCATCGATTCCAACTCCGCCTTCTCGCCATAGATCTTCAGCTCCCAGTGCTGCCGGCTGGGCTCCACGTCCTGGAACGCCGAAAGGTTGATCCGGTCGATAGCTGTGAGGTTCTTGACGTAGAAGTACGACTGCTGCCACAGTCGTACCGTGTCGTGCAGCTGGAACTTTGGGTAGCCGGTCTGCATTCAGGAGTAGATGGAGGCGCCGCCACAGATGAGTAGCAGCCCCTTCGTAAATTGGACATGCGGCCAGACTCGGAAGAGCCGGCAGAAGAGCCCAAGATCCGGTTGGATCCCGAGGTAGCTCTCGCAGAATGCGATGAAATGCGCCAGCGTACCGATGGCATTGGCACCGAGGTGATGGAGGCAGAGGTCGAAGAAGGCGAGGAAGGTGAGGAAGAACAGGTGCACCGGCAGCGCGAACCCGCACGCCAGGTGCGAGAGGAAGACTACCCGCCCTCCCTTCGCTGGATGCGGCGACTCCTCTCCCATCGACGCGAGCCGCACCGCCACTTCCTCCTCCGACGGAAGGACGCAGGTGGCGTGGTACTTTTGGATGTGGTCCTCCGTGATGAAGGAGCCGCACCATGCTCCGCGTTCAGCGGCCATCTCTGGTTCATCAGAGCGCGCGATGGCGGACGACTGACGGTGACCTGTACCGCCGACGGCGACAAGCGGGCGGTGCAGCGGGCTACAGCGGCAAGGCGCAGAGGGCAGGAGCGCCAAAGGGGAGAGGGCAACTGGAAGCAGGGGAGCGGAGGAAAGGAACTTCCCCCCCCCCCCCCGGGGAGTCCCTTTAAAGGGCCGGAAGGGCAACCGTCCACAGCGCCACGTGGCACCTATCCAGGTGACCCTCACCCCAACCGCCGCCCAGATCCCATGTGCAGACGCGGGGTGCGCAGAAGATCCTGGAGCGGGAACCGAAGCGCCAAGCGGCAGTTTCCCGAGGTGACGTGCGATGGGACGTTATGCTGCCCGCTGCAGAGTAATGATGGCGCGTGCGCACAAGGCCGGCGTCAGCACTGACGTCACAAGTAGCGCAACCGCCAGGCGTAGCCGGTCACAAATTCAAAACAAAGAGGGAGCACACGCACATTTCGCCTAAGGGCGGAATCCACACGCGCTCGGGGGCTAGTGTCAGGGGGATGATCCCCAAATACCCCAACCGAACAAGAAACAGGGCAGTCGGATCGCGTCTGGCTGGCTAGATGCAGCCGGACAAGGCAAGCCGGGCCGGCTATCGCATGACAGCCGGATCGGCAAGAAGCAGCCGGCTACGGCAGCGTAGCCGGAACCAATCAAGGAGACAGGATGACGTGCGGATCAGTGCGTGGTACGCCATGTACGACAACAAGACTGGCAACTACTCGGCCATACCGAAGACTTTGTGGGGATGACGCAGGAACAGTGGCCCGATGCTGACAGCGGGCTCACACGGCGTCCACTGTGCCTACGACAGCCATACCACTCATACTCCGATGGGACATGTTGTACCGGATACTATAGATGACCAGTCGGCTGGGACCCGCTTGTGGGGCCCACTAGTCGGATTAGCCAATGAGACTATTGCCTCTCTGCCTATATAAGGAGAGGCAAGGCCTTAGTAGAAAGGGTTGGTCTCGGTGCATTTAAGACAGTAGCTAGAGAATACATCTCCAGGAGCGCTTGTAGTTCGTATATCACCCATAGTCAGATCGGCAGGAGTAGGAGTTTTACCTCATCACGAGGGCTCCGAACCTAGGTACTTCCTGCGTCCAGCTACGCTTGCTTGTATCCAATCCCGCATGCGGACACCGTCGATAGCTTCCCTGCTAGTCCCCACACCTCTATCTAACCTTCTTAGGTACTGCCGTTCCCAATACAACGACAGCCGCCGCCGCTGGATTCAGTGTCGCGGGAGGGAGAAAAAAAGGACCTCCACCACTGGAATATTCAGGGTCGGGGAAGGGAAGAAAAAGGACCGTCGCCGCCACAGCCAGATTTAGTGTCGGGAGTTAGGAAAGTACAGTAATGGATTTTCCCCTACGACACATGAAGGGTGGCTAAGAAGAGAGACCGTCGAAGAAGGGGGCACATCAGGAACTAGTGTAACAGAATATCCTAAATTAATGGGCATGATTTGAAAATATTGGGTTTGGCCATCATTCACTCGAAACACCCCTCTCAGCAATTGGCACCCCAACTTTTCGAATCACGGTGATTAAAATCAACTCGGGTACCGCGATGCACTAGCGTCTCAACTTTTGGGCCGCAAAATGATATTCTCACGTAGAGGGAAGATAAGGCCTTCTTCGCAGCAAGAAAGAAGCCCCGACTGTAATATCAGAATATGAAAAGTGAAGATTAGAAACCATATAAGCGAACAATGCAAGAATCAGGGAAACACAGGTTCCTTATATGACCATCCTCTCACGAAGATCCAGTTGTTCCTACATAAAACAATGTTACAGATGAGGTGTGTATACTTCTCTGATCGTAGTTCTACCATTAGTTATTTAGCCATAAATTCTACTTTAGTCGCTTCTGATTACTCTTAAATTTCACTAACATACTACCACACCAGATGAGACCGAGGATGAACATGAAGATCCTTTGTTTCAAGAAGGCCAGAGAGCTACAGAAGAGGATGAAGAGGCAGCAGAACAAGAACAAGAGCATATGACCGATGATGACAACAACAAGGATGAAAGTGGCACTAATAATGAGGAAGATGAAGAGGAAAAGGCATGGGCAGACTATCAACACCCGGATTATTAATCCCAGATGCCTGTTATGCCATACCTCACAATCCTAGGATTACCATTTTTGTGAGACATAACAGATTGGATATCACAGTACATCATCCATTACAAACCATAATAAGGTCTTACAAATAAAGGATCTCATGATCCAGTCTTAATACAAATCAAGCAGCGGAAAAGAAACATAGTAGGGGCTCCATCTTCAAAGTCACAGGCAATGCTGACGATGGGAGATGATCCTAGTTATCGTAGACGTCCTGCTGTCCATCATCATGATAGTCCTCCTCATAGTCTGGCCATGGGAATAGCCAAGGAAAAATCCATGAGTACTCTTTAAGTACTCGCAAACTATCACTAACAAGTAAGGTAGTTCTAGTAGGACTCTTAAGCTCTAGGTTTATTTGCAAAAAGCCAGGTTTATCTAAACTGAGTTTAGAAGTAAAGAAAACTAAGTTAATGTTCTAAATCACTTAAGTGGGAACCTAGTTTTCATATCCACAACCCTGTTGTGGTCAAGTCAAAATCATAGTTCAATTCACAAGTCATTTTGAAAACATCTGACGACGGAACAGTATGGCCACTCCAACTATCCATGATCGCGTACACGGCTATTCAAATAGTTTGACACTCTGCAGAGGTGGTACACTTTCACCACAAAATTCGATACATTTGTTAGGGATAACCCCGAATCATCATACTTAGTACGCGGATAATCAATCATACACCTTCCAATTACACACTCTAGTATAGGCACCTCCCCTATGAGCTTGGCCTCCCAGCCATGGCCATCTGCCATCTTGGGCACTACATAGGTGGACATTCACACTCACGAGGTAGCCTCAGCTCAAACCTCTTCCGTGAGGGAACCCATACTAATGCATATAAACTTCCGGTTAAGCCCTACCCAATTCAGGTATTGTGGTTGTACGATAAAATTGGAATGGTATCGCATCCGAACCCAACCATCAGTTTTTATAAAGGGATAAGGCTCGTGCCTCAACATTTTCATCATCAAATCCTTTTGTGTCCATAACACATGTCAAAACATTTCAATAGAATGAAGCATCATTCCAAGGTTTTCATAATCCTTTTTCACCAAGTATTCCCATCTAAGGTGATCAACTTTTATGCTTAGCACTAGCCACTAAAGTTAAGAGTGTTCACTAATGAGGGGTGCTAATCTCCAATCTCATGCAATGGAATGACATCTAAGTATAAGCCTAGTTTTATACTCTTTATGCTATCTATACTAAATTTTCCCATCCTCACAAAGCACTAACTAAAAGTAAAGAACTTTGGTAAAGTAAAATAGTAAAGCTTGCAAGTAAAACTTGGGATTGGTATAATCAAAGTTATATAACCAAGCATGCCTAATGCACCTTCCTTAGGTTATCTTGCAATTAGTGATGGCTTGCCTTGAGTAGTGCAGTGGTTGAAGTTTTCTTCTTCTTCTTCTTGGTAGTACTCCTCCTCCTCGTATCTCGGGTCGGTACTATCGTCTATAAATGAATACGGGGTGCATAATCACTAAACAATACTTAACTATTTCTATTTAGCACACTAAGGCTCAAACTTGATGATCTAGCATCATCACAATCATCACATGAATTAAGGACTTAAACTTGTTTATCTTATTTTAGAAAAGTAATTTCTACTCATTGAAAATAATTAAGATTTAATATTCTCCAATTAAAATATGGGATCATGTTGACACATGTCATCACCACATATTCTAATACATGGGAATGTGATTTAAAGTGTTGGTCATATTTTATAAAGTTTAAGATTATCATTTAATAGAATTAAAGTGACTAGAAATGCCCAAATAGCATTCCTTTGGTACTAGTCCAATGTCACTGCATGCAAACCTAAATATTTTTACATATTCAGATAGATCTTATCAAATGTGATTTTTGAGAGTTGGAATCAACTCAAAAGAATTTATGGTTGATTTTTGAAAAATGTTTGAATGTTCAGAAGTCTCTGTTTGTTATTTTTGGTATAGGTGATCTCTAACTCCAAATGATTTAAATCCAACAGGCTTGGATAGATAATTTAAATACCTTTCTAACAAAATTGGAATCATGCAATTTGGTTCAGTGAATCTCTTTGAATGGATTTTTGAATCTACTGACATAATGTGGTTTTAACTAAATTGAATGACGTGGTCGATGACGGCGGTTTGAACAGTGGTCGTGGCAACTCCTAGGGCGGCTCCAATCGACGGCACCCTTCTCCTCCTACAGCGGAGGGCTCCGGCCAAATTCCGGCGAGGAAGAGCTCACCTTGCTCCGGGAAAGGGTGTGGGAGGCTCAATGAGGAGTGGGGAGCGTGTTGGTGTGGAGAATGGAGGCGGAGGGGGTCTCTATTTATACAACGGCGAGGGGATTGGGCGGGATGGGCTCAGGCTCGTCGGTGACGGTGATACAGGCGGCTAGCAGCGCGGCTAAGGGTAGAGGGCAGTGCGGTGTTCCTTGGTGATCATCACTGGCTTAATGGCGAGGCACGGGGCATTCTAGGTTGGTCAGGCGTGTGCGATGCTCTGCGCGGGAGCGGTGGTGTTTGCGATGGTGCACGGGTGCTATGGGTCGTGCGGCGGCGAACGGGGGTGTCTGGGAGGTGGTGGTGATCATGGCAAGTGTGCGCATGCGCGAAGAGAGCGAGGCGTGGTCTATGCGAGCCATTCCGGCGCGGCGCTCTGGCGCGTTCTCGGCACGGCGCAGAGACACTTGGCGTGGCGCTGCTGGGGTCCAGGGCTCTCATGTGGTCGTGGGCTGGACAAGGGGTGGCGGTGGACGGTGGCATGTCTGGTGCGCATCGTGGGAGAGGGCGGCGTGGTCTCTATCGCTCTATCCACGGTCGGCAGGCGAGTGTGGCTTCGGGCGGCGGCGCACTGGTGCAAAACGGCTAAGGGCAAGAGTGGTCTGGTGCTGCTCGACACTGTAGGAGACAGGGGAGTGAAGAGGGAACCAATTGGTCGAGTGATCACTGCTCAAATAATGAAGTTAGGCAGATGTTAATTAGTGCCTACAAGGTGTTTGTCTTAATGGCCACAAGAAATTTAGTTTGAAATTTTTGAATGAAATTTGGTGAGTGTTTGGATCTTATGCTTCAGTATCTATGGTTGCTTGGAAAAGTTAAGTGGAATTGGTTTGAGTGGTTTTTACAAAATGGTGATCTTACCATATGAACTAGATTCAAATTTGAACTGTCCATTGAATAAATTTGAAAATATTTTATGTGGGTTTGTAAAGTGGGCCTTGGTTCACTTTTACTTGGTCTAGCAAGGGGTGAAAAGAAGTGGAAATGTTTCTGTTAGAAATTCTCTTCTAGGAACACTCAAAGTGGCCTAGTGGTTAACTTTGGTCAAAATGACCATTAGCTTATTTAATTCATATTTGGTTTCTTTTTCTTTTGATTTTGTTTGTAATTGGCCTAGATGATGTAGCCTTCATCTTCAAACCTTTTCTCATCATTTGTAGCAATCAAACATGGCAAATTCACTCAATTATACACTAAGCCAAATCACACATGCATTCATATTGATTTTTGGAATCAAAGTTTTTGTTAACCCTAAATTTGGGTGATTAGAACTTGATAAACTTGATTAATGCTTTTGGGGTGTTACAAACCTTACCTCGTTAAACAAAATCTCATCCTGAGATTTAAGAAAAACTAGGAACTAAAGAGATCTGGAAACTCGGTCCTAATGTAATCTTCTTGCTCCCAAGTAGCTTCTTCTTCAGTATGGTTGCTCCATTGGATCTTAATAAATTTGATACTCCGTGTCCTGGTGGTTCTGAAGGCTTCTTCCAATATACGGATGGGTACTTCCCCATATGTCAGATCCTTGTTGATATCTATGGCTCGGTGATCGATGTTCTTGAACACTTCGATCTTCTCCAGAACTTCTAGGCATTTGCGAAGTAACAAGATATGGAACACATCATGGATGGCTGACATCTCCTCTGGCAGTTCCAGTTGATATGATACTTCTCCTCGGTGATTCAAAATCTTGAAGGGTCCAATATATCTGGGGGCTAACTTTCCTTTTAGTTGAAAACGTTGCACTCCCTTGAAGGGTGATAATTTGAGATACACAAAATCTCTGACATTTAAAGTCAGGTCTCGATGTCTCTTGTCAGCATAACTCTTCTGTCTGGATTGGGCGGTCTTGAGGTGTTCACGGACTTTGTGAACCTTCTCTTCGGCTTCTCGTAGGATGTCGGGTCTGAAAATCTGACTCTCTCCTATTTGCGACCAATTCAAGGGGGTACGACACTTTCTTCCATACAGAAATTCAAATGGGGCCATTTGCAAACTGGCTTGATAACTGTTGTTGTACGAGAATTCTGCGAAAGGCAGACAATCTTCCCATTTTGATCCATATTCTAGCACACAAGCTCTCAACATATCTTCTAAGATTTGGTTGACTCTTTCAGTTTGTCCATCGGTCTGCGGGTGATAAGATGTGCTGAAGTTCACCTTGGTTCCTAATCCTTCTTGGACTTACTGCCAAAATCTTGAGGTAAACTGGGTTCCTTGATCCGACACTATGGTCTTAGGGGTTCCATGCAAACTGACGATTCTAGCAATGTACAACTCTGCTAGCTTCGAACTTTGGTAGGTGGTCTTGACGGGTATGAAATGGGCTACCTTGGATAGTCTATCAACTATGACCCAAAGAGTCATTTCCCCTACTAGAAGTAGGCAAACCGGTGATGAAATCCATTCTGACGTAATCCCATTTCCATTCTGGAATCTGCAATGGTTGCAAAAGTCCCGTGGGTCCCTGATGGTCCGCTTTGACTCTCTGACAAATATCACACTTGGCTATGTAGCTTCCGATTTCTCTCTTCATCTTGTGCCACCAAAATTGCTCCTTCAAATCCTGATACATCTTCGTTCCTCCGGGATGGATAGAATAAAGAATATCATGAGCTTCCTGCATGATGACTTGTTTCAACTCTGAATTTGCTGGCACACAGATACGTCCTTTGTACCACAAAACTCCTTCTTCATCTTCGGTGAATCCGGGTACCTTTCCTGTACCGATACGACGTTTGATTCCATCGATACTTGCATTTCCTTTCTGGACTTCCTTGATCTGACTGATCAAAGTGGGTTGAAGTTCAATACTGGCTAGGAATCCTTCGCTAACTAGTTCCGTTCTAAACTGCTCCAACTCTTCATGCAAACTTGGCTGGGCTTCTTTAAGCATGGTGTTTAATCTACACGGCAATCTTCTAAGAGCATCCGCCACCACATTGGCTTCGCTGGGGTGATAGTGAATGTCAAAGTCACAATCCTTGATTAACTCTATACATCTCATTTGCCTCATATTCAGCTCCTTCTGGGTGAAAATATACTTCAGACTCTTGTGATCCGAATAAATCTCACAGCGGTTACCCATTAGGTAATGATGCCATGTCTTCAAGGCTAAAACTACAGATAGTAGTTCAAGATCATGGGTTGGGTAGTTTTGCTCATGCTTCTTCAGTTGTCTAGACAGATATGCTATGACTTTGCCTTCCTACATCAACACATATCCGAGACCAATCTTGGATGCATCACAATACACATCAAAAGGCTTCTTGATATCTGGCATAATCAGAATTGGGGTTGAAATCAGTCTCTTCTTGAGTTCTTAAAAACTTGCTTCACATTTATCCGTCCATTCAAACTTCTTATCTTTCTTCAATAATTGGGTCATTGGTCTTGCGATGCTCGAAAATCCTTCAACAAACTTGCAGTAATATCCCGCGAATCCGAGAAATGCACGGACTTGGGTTTGAGTGGTTAGGGTTTTCCACTCTTCAACATCTTTGATCTTGGCGGGATCAACAGCGAGTCCTTCGGCCGACACAATATGTCCTAGGAATCCTACTTCCTTCAACCAGAACTCACATTTGCTAAACTTGGCATACAGCCGATGCTCTCTAAGGGTTTCAAGGATGGTTCCCAGGTGTAGCTCATGGTCTTCTTCTGACTTGGAAAAGATCAGAATATCATCGATAAAAACAACGACAAACTTATCCAGTAAATTCATAAAAATCTTATTCATGAGATTCATGAAATAAGCGGGGGCATTGGTTAATCCAAAATACATGACCATGTACTCATACAATCAATATCTGGTGGTAAAGGCGGCCTTTGGAATATCCGTTGCACGAATCTTGA
Source organism: Avena sativa (assembly GCA_916181665.1). Taxonomy (NCBI): domain Eukaryota; kingdom Viridiplantae; phylum Streptophyta; class Magnoliopsida; order Poales; family Poaceae; genus Avena; species Avena sativa. The sequence goes on from OV702292.1 coordinate 57,811,544, forward strand.
GTTGGTGATAATCAGTTCTAAGATCAATCTTAGAAAACACTCTGGCACCAGTCAACTGGTCAAACAGATCCTCAATCTTTGGCAGTGGGTACTTGTTCTTGATGGTGACATCATTCAGCTTCCGGTAATCCGTGCACAAACGGTTACCTCTATCTTTCTTATCCACAAATAAAACAGGTGATCTCCATGGCGATGCGCTTGGTTGAATCAGACCTTTCTCCAGCATAGCATCCAATTGCTTCTTCAGCTCCACTAATTCAGATGGGTCCATACTATAAGGTCTCTGAGCTATGGGTCCAGTTCCAGGAATTAGTTCAATGATGAACTCGATATCCCGATATGGGGGCATACCGAGCAATTCATCTGGGAATACGTCGGGGTATTCACAGACTACTCTAACTTGGTCTATGGTTGGTTGGGCTAGACTCTTGTTGCATTTGAATTGATGGGGCAAGGTTTCAGATACATGCTCTACTGATACTCTAGAGCTACTAGTCATGGTTATGGCTTTCTTGGCATAGTCAATTAATCCTTTATGTTTCGACATCCAATCCATTCCTAGTACTACTTCCAAACCTTTGGTTCCAAGTACTATTAGATTAGCATAAAAATATATTCCATGGATTATGATAGGTACAACCTTGCAAATTTTTCTAGCTTTGGTGGTTGAACCAGGTATTTGAACTATCATAACATGCTTCAATTTTGTTTGTTGGATCTTACTAGTGCATGCAAATTCTTCTATGACAAACGAGTGCGACACTCCAGAATCAAACAACACTCTTGCAAGTACTGAGTTAACAGAAAACATACCTAGCATGACATCGGGCGCTTCCTGAGCTTCTTCGGTATTCATGTGGAATAGACGGCCGTTGCGGTTGAGCGAATTCCCTGGGGCAAATCTTCTTCCAAGCTGAACACGGCGTTGTTGCTGAGCGGGTGCATTCACATTGGTGGCTGCTGCAAGCTTCTTGGGGCACTCATTGGAGTAGTGACCCTTGACTCCACATTCAAAGCAAGTAATCTGGGACTTGTCCTTTGCTGCAACAGGCACATCATTGCTTCTAGTCCTTGACGCAGTATTGTTGTTGTTGTTGTTGGACTTGGGCGGTGCACGGTTGAAGTTGTTGGAGTTGCTAGGATTGTTGTTGTGGTTTCCTCCAGACTTCAAGTTTCCTCCGCTACGATTGGGATAGCTTGGACGGGACATCGGGGGTCTGTTGTTTCTTGGGGCATATCCTGCAGACAGGTTGGGGTGATACTTCTAAGTATTATGGGACCTAGTCTAGTGCATCATGCGACACTTGCGATTGTCATTGGCTTGGTTGATCTTTCCTTCCATCTGAATGGAAGAGTCTACTAGCTCTTCTAGATCTCCAAAACGGATGTTGACTAACACAGTCTTCATCTCATCATGTAATCCGTTCAGGAACCTTTCCTTCTTCTTGGCTTCAGTGTTAATCTCATTAGGGGCATATCTAGCTAGGGACAGAAATTTGTCACGGTAGTCAACTACCATCATCATTCCTTGCTTCAGTTCCCTAAACTCATCTCTCATCCTGGTGACCAAACCTTGTGGCACATGGGTGCGGCTGAACTTGATCTTGAATGCTTCCCAAGTCATCATCTAACCGTAGTTCATGGTACGAGTGCTATTCCACTAGGCTCGTGTATCTCCTGCCAGATAATGGGTGGCAAATAGTACTTTCTCATTGGCTTCAACTCTTTGCGACCTCCAGATTGTTCTCTATGGTTTGCAGCCAGTCATCAGCATCTAGGGTATCCTCAGACTTATTAAAGATAGGTGGGTTGGTATTCTGAAAGTTCTTGAGCTTGGATCCATGGAGATCCTGATTTCCATGGCCTTGATTATTGTGGGCCATCTGAGCTATCTGTTGAAGAGTGGCTAGGTTGGCTTGGCGTTCAGCTCTACTAGCTTCACAGTCAGAAACTAGCATTTGCAGAATCTGCAACATCGGGTCCTGAGATGAGTTGCTTCCTCCGGGATTTCCATGAGTCATCTGAAGATTGAGATAGATAATGAGATAAGAGGGAAATTTCTAAGGTTCATGGTTTTGTTTCAAAAGCTTTAAACTTTGAGTTTGACTCTGGTTTTGGCAAACTAACAACTTCCTCTCATTCATTCATTCATTCATTCAAAGCACACCATACAAACACACACCACACACAAATAGAAAACACATGGTTTTAAGAACCATTCTGTGAAACTACAATACAGTGGGACCGATACAACTCATTTCTACGATAGTGATCAAGTGCATCTAATCATCATCAATGAAGTCAGAATCATCATCATCAGTGTGGAACTCCATGGCATCATCCTCCAAGTAGTCGTTGTCATCATTGAGGTAAGAGTAAAGATCTCCCTAGATATCTTCACCTTCCTCCTCCTCCTTTGCTTCAAGCTGGACTTCCTGTTCACGGATGGTCTTCTCGAGAGCGGCCACCTTCTGGTGAAGATGATCGATGGTGTGATCCTTCTTGTCGCGCTGACGACGAAGTGATTGGCGCTCCTTGGCGAGAATGGCGAGAGTCCGGTACTTCTTGACGGTAATGGCAAGGTCGTGGTTGGCGTAGGCGTGAGCGTTGTCCAACTCCTTCTGCCTATCATACAACATGAAGTCAAGATTATCCACCTGGTGCTTCAGCTCCGGGTGTCCTGGCATTTCCAAGGGCATTCCCATAGAATCACGCCTTGTGAAGTGATCAAAGCGAGTTCCCTGGATCAAGTTGATGTTTTGCCCACACAGACGGGCAAGATCTTCATGCATAGCCCTGGCTAATCCATCTAGCTAGTTATTCTCACGCAAGGTGAATCGGATCTTCTCAGAAGTGGGTGCATCCATCTTGCCTCTGAGATCTGCAACTATCCGCCATTGTAGATCTCCTCCTACGTGATCGTTGAGTTGTGCCTCGAAGAATTCCGGATGCGGGTGCTCAAGATACTCTGATAGTGCATCTAGATCCCTCTCAAAGATCAGTTGGCCTCTGTTGCCCAACTGGTAGAACTTGCAATACTGTACTTCCATCTATAAGAATTTAGGAAGTTAGTGAGGTGATCAAGTGTGTCAACTTTTATGTAGGCATGTAAGAATTTTTGAGGAACATGACTTGTTTTTGAAAGAATCAAGGATAAGAGTGGGAATAGGTTTTCATAAATATTCACTTCTTTTGTTTTGAAACTAAGTTTTTGTTCGGACGTCCATTCTAACTAGGGTATCCTATGGTCAGGATGGCTCTAATACCAACTTGTCAACACCCGGATTTTTAATCCCACATGCTTGTTATGCCATACCTCGCAATCCCAGGATTACCTTTTTGTGAGACATAACAGATTGGATATCACAGTACATCATCCATTACAAACCATAATAAGGTCTTACAAATAAAGGATCTCATGATCCAGTCTTAATATAAATCAAGTAGCAGAAAAGAAACGTAGTAGGGGCTCCATCTTCAAAGTCACAAGCAATGCTGACGATGGGAGATGATCCTAGTTGTCATAGACGTCCTGCTGTCCATCATCCTGATAGTCCTCCTCATAGTATGGCCATGGGAATAGCCAAGGACAAATCCATGAGTACTCTTTAAGTATTCGCAAACTATCACTAACAAGTAAGGTAGTTCTAGTAGGACTCTTAAGCTCTAGGTTTATTTGCAAAACGCCAGGTTTATCTAAACTGAGTTTAGAAGTAAAGAAAACTAAGTTAATGTTCTAAATCACTTAAGTGGGAACCTAGTTTTCATATCCACAACCCTGTTGTGGTCAAGTCAAAATCATAGTTCAATTCACAAGTCATTTTGAAAACATCTGACGACGGAACAGTATGGCCACTCCAACTGTCCATGACCGCGGACGTGGCTATTCAAATAGTTTGACACTCTGTAGAGGTGGTACACTTTCACCACAAAATTCGATACATCCGTCAGGGATAACCCCGAATCATCATACTTAGTATGCGGATAATCAATCATAACCTTCCAATTACACACTCTAGTATAGGCACCTCACCTATGAGCTTGGCCTCCTAGCCATGGCCATCTGCCATCTTGGGCACTACATAGGTGGACATTCACACTCACGAGGTAGCCTCAGCTCAAACCTCTTCCGCGAGGGAACCCATACTAATGCATATAAACTTCCAGTTAATCCCTACCCAATTCAGGTATTGTGGTTGTATGGTAAAATTGGAATGGTATCGCATCCGAACCCAACCATCAGTTTTTATAAAGGGCTAAGGCTCGTGCCTCAACATTTTCATCATCAAATCCTTTTGTGTCCATAACACATGTCAAAACATTTCAATAGAATGAAGCATCATTCCAAGGTTTTCATAATCCTTTTTCACCAAGTATTCCCATCTAAAGTGATCAACTGTTATGCTTAGCACTAGCCACTAAAGTTAAGAGTGTTCACTAATGAGGGGTGCTAATCTCCAATCTCATGCCATGGAATGACATCTAAGTATAGGCCTAGTTTTATACTCTTTATGCTATCTATACTAAATTTTCCCATGCTCACAAAGCACTAACTAAAAGTAAAGAACTTTAGTAAAGTAAAATAATAAAGCTTGCAAGTAAAACTTGGGATTGGTATAATAAAAGTTATATAACCAAGCATGCCTAATGCATCTTGCTTAGGTTATCTTGCAATTAGTGATGGCTTGCCTTGAGTAGTGCAGTGGTTGAAGTTTTCTTCTTCTTCTTGGTAGTACTCCTCCTCCTTGTATCCTGGGTCGGTACTATCGTCTATAAATGAATACGGGGTACACAATCACCAAACAATACTTAACTATTTATATTTAGCACACTAAGGCTCACACTTGATGATCTAGCATCATCACAATCATCACATGAATTAAGGACTTAATCTTGTTTATCTTATTTTAGAAAAATAATTTCTACTCATTGAAAATAATTAAGATTTAATATTCTCCAATTAAAATATGGGATCATGTGGACACACGTCATAACCACATATTCTAATACATGGGAATGTGATTTAAAGTGTTGGTCATATTTTATAAAGTTTAAGATTATCATTTAATAGAATTAAAAGTGAATAGAAATGCCCAAATAGCATTCCTTTGGTACTAGTCCAATGTCACTGCATGTAAACCTAAATATTTTTACATATTCAGATAGATCTTATCAAATGTGATTTTTGAGAGTTGGAATCAACTCAAAAGCATTTATGGTTGATTTTTGAAAAATGTTTGAATGTGCAAAACTCTATGTCTTGTTATTTTTGATATAGGTGATCTATAACCCCAAATGATTTAAATCCAATGAGCTTTGATAGATAATTTAAATACCTTTCTAACAAAATTGGAATCATGCAATTTGGTTCAGTGAATCTCTCTGAATGGATTTTTGAATCTACTGACAGAATGTGGTTTTATCTAAATTGGAAAATACTTATTTGAATTCACTGGGCTGCGTGGGGAACTAAACGGGTCGGCCCAATATGTACAGCACAGCGCAGCGGGCTGCTGACAACACGGACCCACTAGTCAGCGACTTAAACTAACCGAAACAGTATCATTAAATCTAGGCTGTGCGATTAAAAGACGATCCAACAGCTGTGATTCGTCATCTCCGACGAATAGCTCTGGCGATGAATTAAACCTAACGTGGCGGTGGGGCTCTGGTGAGGCTCACCTGGGCTCCAGCTAGGGTCGGTGATGGGGGCGAATGACATGGTCGATGACGGCGGTTCGAACGGTGGTCGTGGCAGCTCCTAGGGTGGCTCCAATCGACGACGCCCTTCTCCTCCTGCAGCAGCGGGCTCCGGCCAAATTCCAGCGAGGAAGAGATCGCCTTGCTCTAGAGAAGGGTGTGGGAGGCTCAGTGAGGAGCGGGGAGTGTGTTGGTGTGGAGAATGGAGGCGGAGGGGATCTCTATTTATACAACAGCGAGGGGACTGAGTGGGATGGGCTCAGGCTCGTCGGTGACGGCGACACAGGCGGCTAGCGGCGTGGCTAAGGGTAGGGGACGGTGCAGTATTCCCTGGCGATCATCACTGGCTTAATGGAGAGGCACGGGGCAGTTTAGGTTGGTCAGGCGCCTGCGATGCTCTGCGTGGGAGCGACGGTGTTTGCAACAGCGCACGGGTGCTACGGGTCGCGCAGCAGTGAACGGGGGTGTCTGGGAGGTGGTGGTGATCATTGCGAGTGTGCGCGTGCGCAGAGAGAGTGAGGCGCGGTCTATGCGAGCCGGTCGGGTGCGGCGCTCTGGCGCGTTCTCGGCACGGCACAGAGACATTGGGCGCGACACTGTTGGGGTGGCCTAGGGCTCTCCTGTGGTCGTGGGCTAGACAAAGGGTGGCGGTGAATGGTGGCGTGTCTGGTGCGCTCGTGGGAGAGGGCGGCGTGGTCTCTGTCACTCTGTCCACGGTCGGCCAGCGAGTGTGGCTTTGGGTGGCGGCGCACTGGTGCAAAACGGCTAAGGGGAGAGTGGTCTGGTGTTGCTCGACACTAGGGGAGACAGGGGAGTGAAGAGGGAACCAATTGGTCAAGTGATCACTACTCAAACAGTGAAGTTAAGCATATGTTAATTAGTGTCTGCAAGGTGTTTGTCTTAATGGCCGCAAGAAATTTAGTTTGAAATTTTTTAATGAAATTTGGTGAGTGTTTAGATCTTATGCTTGAGTATCTATGGTTGCTTGGAAAAGTTAAGTGGAATTGGTTTGTGTGGTTTTTGCAAAATGGTGATCTTACCATATGAACTAGATTCAAATTTGAACTATGAATTGAATAAATTTGAAAATAGTTTTTGTGGGTTTGTAAAGTGGGCCTTGGTTCACTTTTACTTGGTCTAGCAAGGGGTGAAAAGAAGTGGAAATGTTTCTGTTAGAAATTCTCTTCTAGGAACACTCAAAGTGGCGTAGTGATTAACTTTAGTCAAAATGACCATTAGCTTATTTAATTCATATTTGATTTCTTTTTCTTTTGATTTTGTTTGTAATTGGCCTATATGATGTAGACTTCATCTTCAAACCTTTTCTCATCATTTGTAGTAATCAAACATGGCAAATTCACTCAATTCTATAGTAAGGAAAATCACACATGCATTCATATAGATTTTTAGAATCAAAGTTTTTGTTAACCCTAAATTTGGGTGATTAGAACTTGATAAACTTGATTAATGTTTTTGGGGTGTTACACAGACATAGGTGGAGAGGAAAATGAAGGTACATTATGCAATATGAATTTTAGTCCACAATAGTGTTAACTGAATTTTAGTCCATGGTAGTACTAACTGAATTTTAGTCATAGTGTCAGCTAAATTTTGGTCACCGTGCTAACTAAATTTTAATCGTAGTACTAACTGAATTTTAGTAACGGTGCTAGCTGAATTATAGTCATAGTGCTAGCTGAATTTTAGTGTACATAACATAACTTCCTACCCTAAGTTACATGCATGCATCCTTGATATATGCAATGCGAGTGATGAATGGGAAGAATATGAGGGGTCCTACTAAGATAAGGTCAATAACAAGGAGTAACGGGAGGTTTAAAAATTTCGTCAAATTCAACAAACTAGGCTAGCCTTGTGGGCTTGCTATGGCCAACTTTGCTAACTCTATTGCCTACCTGGCAAAAAAGTGACATATCCTTTAGGTTTACAGACTAGAGGAAAGCTGATCAGAAGCAGAAGTCGTGGGACATACTGAACATAATCATAGCTTTTCCCTGTTAAACCTTATTGCTATTTTACATTAGTCCTATTATGCTGACACATGCTTCTCAAAATATAGAAATATTTCGATATTGATCCTTTATGTAAAGATTGGGTAATGAGGTCAGCTTGAAAGAAATGGCGTGATTTCAAAAGCATGCTAGAGAAGATGTATTACATACCTGCCTTGACTATTGAGGAGAATGTTGCAAATGGTTGTGGAGATAGAATGTCATGCACCAATTGGGCAGCGTTGTGTGGGTATTGGAGCTTCGATTCCACCAAGGAGAAAGCTCGAAAGAATGTTGCAAATAGTGCCAATCAAACAAATGCCCGTCATACTTCTGGATCAAGGAGTTTTGCCAGGGAGAGGTACATAGGGGTGAGAGTATCTAAGTTGTCTACTTATACTTGGTATCCATTAATTTTCTTTGCTTCATATCATATATCTGAATATGTGCATCTTTAATTAGGAGAAAACTCATAAGCGTCCAATTACAAGAGCTGATTGTACAGAGGTACACACACGACAGAAGACAATGTACCTGTTGATGGAGTGGCCGATGGAAATATTGTAAGTTATTATTCATTATATTCTAACATACGATGTATATATGTGATGGTTAATTCTAGTGCTAATGCTAGTACAAACAATATGCTAGGCTAATATGCAAAGAGAACTTCTACTTGATCCAGGCCTTGAGTACAGAGATATAGAAGAAGGTGACTTTTGTGCCTGTGACTTTCCAAAGATACAAGAGGTAGAGTTCGTGGATTGGGGTTATTACCTCATGCATGCAAGGCGGTTGAGATTGCAAGAATATCTGCGAGGTGTACAGAAATATCAGAGGAGAATTGTGAGCTTAGGTCGACGAATGATGTCCTTATCGCCAGGTTGGATGCCCAGGAGGAAAGGATAAATGCAATGCATAAGAAGTTGGATAGTCAAGAAATTTCTACTAACCAATCTTGCATAGCAGGGAAGAGCACTAGTCGACCAGAAGCTAGTGTGCAGTCACCTCTTCAAAGAATGTCTCAAGCTGTGCATCCTATCCCAGATGTGGCACTTTCTGATGCCATAGATATCAGAATTCCTGAAGTGGCACCTCGTGGTGTTGTAATTACTCTCCCATCAAGTCTTAGAAGTGCCGAAGTTATTCCTCGCTGTGTTCTACCTCCCTGTACTGTGGCAGCTAATATAATTCAAACTCTTACTACTCCTTTACTATCGACTCTTGTTGATGATGTGCTAATTGGAGCAGTCGGTGATACTGAAATGCTAACTCTAGATGGAATTGGTGCTGCTGCTGGTACACCTCTAGATGGTGGTGGTGCTACTGGTCCACTTCCAGATGGTGTTGATGTTGCTATAACTACCCTTCCAAATGCTGCTATAACTACCCCTCCAAATGCTACTATAACTACCCCTCCAAATGTTGCTGAGGCTAACCCCCACATTACTGATGTTTCTTCGAAGGGAGCTACAAATTCATCTGTTGGTGGAAATAGTTCCAAGAAGAACAAATCTGGAGGTGGTCGTTCTAGGCCTCTAGTTTTCATGCACTTGTCGCAGGTGATCATTGCACAATTCAGTACTTAATTCTTCCTATTACCGTGTTATGCATTGCAATTGTTGACCTCTGTACTTTTATAGTCTGAGGACCACCATGAAGAGGATGTTCTCAAGTCTTTGAGTTCGCACAACTACGCAACTCAGGTATATGTCTTCTATACATATGTTAGCTGTCAGGAATGCATATGTTGTTGATGCTACATTAACTTCATATAGATTGAATCAGGAGTGGGTCTGCGATCCATGACAAGTGATAGGGTAGTTGCATTTGGGAAGTTAACTTGCATAAACATGAACAAGTGGTGTAACTTGCCTTGATCCGAGCAGAAATCTACACAACAATACTCCTCAGCGCACTCCGAGCAATCTAACGAAACAAACATGGATCCAATCACAATTTGCACAAAACAAAGTCACGAAGACGAATATGCATGCATGCAACATGGTAATATGCAAGGATGGATTTCATTTTCGACCAAGGGTTTTAACTAGGGGTGTTGTTGAGTTGGGGATGTTATTAGAATCAATTCCCCACATATTTGAAGTATTTTGGGTTAAACCCTAATTATCCAAGCTTAAAACTAGATCTACAACTCCAATCTATCTCGAGACAGATCTGAACACCCTAAGCATGAATAGACAATTTTCTACAGAAGGTCTCGCTGATACAAAGCCAACGCAACAAGAATCAACTAAAACAGAGCTACGGATAATTTTCTAGAATTTAAATACTCTAATCTAAACTTTAAATCCTACTGCAAGATTGCTGTGGCAAAACAGTAATATTATTGCAGATCTGTGTTCTACTCGAAAATACGAATCCAACGGTATATTATACGCAATTTTTGGACTAATATTCGAATTACTATGGATTTTACAAGATTGAAGCTATTTCTGCCTATTTAAAAGAAAAAGGAAAAAGGGTCAGAGACGCGCGACACACGGCGATTCGCGATTGGTCCGCGGGGGCACGCGTGACGCGACGCGGTGGCCACGTGGCGCTGCCACGTGGCGCGACGCGGTTGGCCCGCGACCGTTGACCGATCTGGGGCCGTCGGATCTAGATCCGACGGTTGGAGAGGGGGAAGGCGGCGGCTGCTTACCGCGGGCGGCGACTGGCGGTGGCGGTGGACGGCGGACGGCGGCGCTCCTCCGGCGATGGTCGGCGGCGGCGGTGGTGTTCCTCCGGCCCGGCGAGGTAGACGACGGGGACCGGATCCTCGTCGCGGTCGCGTTCCCGGGGACGGCGGCGGCCCTCCCTTCCCGAGACGACGGCGGGCGGCGGCTGTTGGCGGTGGAGGTGGCGGCGCTCCGGCGAGCAATCCGGCGGCGCTCGGTGGTGGTGGCGGCGGCAAAAGCTAGGGTTCTAGGAGAGCGTGCCGAGGGCTATATAAAGGCGGAAGACTTGGCGCGGAAATCGCGGAGTTTGCTCTGGATTCGCCGGAGACGGTTGTCTCTGAGGCAGCGGCGGCGGACGGGGCCGAGCCGGACTCGGCAAGGAGACGGTCGACAGGCGGGCCCCGCCTGTCAGCGGCTGCGGGCGCGGGGCGGACCGCTAGCGGGCTGGCGGGTTGGGCCGGCCTGGGCGGCGGCTGCGCTGCGCGCCGCTCGCTCGCTCACTGGCGCGCGGTAGATAGGTTCCCGGGCTGGCTCGGCCGGCCCGGTTAGGTTAGGTTAGTTTTTTTTATTATTCTTTTAATAATTTCTGAATTCTTATTTGTTTAATAACTTTTGCAAACGGACTCCGAATTAAGCGAAATTTGTTTCTAAAATTTTGTAAAAAGAAGAGGGTTAGGATAGGATTATAAAATAACTCATTTGCAAAGGTTTTGGTGGTTCAAAAGGTTTTACCCCCTTTTGTCTATAATTAGACTATGGAGTTTAAGAAAATACCCATTGCAGTTTTTGATATGCGATGCCGTGATGCAATGATATGAAGCATGCTTACTAGTAACATCTGAAATTACAAAATTTGGGATGTTACAAACCTACCCCCCTTAAGAAGAATCTCGTCCCCGAGATTCAGGTTGGTTAGCAAATAGGTGTGGGTGTTCTTTCTTCAGATCTTCTTCATGTTCCCACGTGGCTTCTTCCTCGGAATGGTGATTCCATTGAACTTTGCAGAATCTGATAGTCTTGGTACGAGTGATTCTCTCGGCTGTTTCTAAAATTCTGGTGGGTTTTTCCTCATAGGTGAGATCGTTTTCCAATTGAACTTCTTCCAATGGAACTGTATCCTTTAGTGGGGTTTCAGCCATTTCTGGGTGACACTTCTTCAGTTGCGACACATGGAAAACATCGTGAACCATTAACATTTCGGGTAATTCCAACTGATAGGCAACTTCCCCTCCGCGACCCAAGATTTTGTAGGGCCCTATGAATCGGGGTGCCAACTTACCCTTGGTCCCGAATCTCTTAAATCCTCGTAGTGGTGAAACTCGGAGATACGCACGGTCTCCCACTTCATAAGTCACATCCCTGCGCTTGGAATCAGCATAACTCTTTTGTCTGGATTGGGCTATTTTTAACCTGTCTTGAATCTGTCTCACCTTCTCTTCGGCATCCTTGATCAGTTCAGGTCCAAACAAACTACGTTCTCCCACTCCATTCCATAACAGCGGAGTCCTACACTTTCTGCCATATAGAACTTCAAATGGGGCCATCTTGATGCTAGTTTGGTAGCTGTTATTGTATGAGAATTCCGCATATGGCAAATTTTCATCCCAACTAGACTCATAGTCCAGCGCACAGGCTCTTAACATGTCCTCCAAGATCTGATTAACTCTTTCCGTTTGTCCATCGGTTTGCGGGTGGAAGGCAGTACTAAACTCCAGTCGTGTCCCTAGAGATTCGTGTAGCTGTCGCCAAAACTTAGAGGTGAATTGGGTACCTCTATCAGAGACAATCCCCTTGGGTACACCATGAAGGCTTACGATCCTTGACATGTAAATCTTGGCAAGTTTAGCACTTGTATAGGTGGTCTTTACGGGAATAAAGTGGGCCACCTTTGTGAAGTGGTCGACCACTACCCAGATGGAGTCATACCCAGAACGAGTTTGTGGTAGTCCTGTGATAAAATCCATGCCTACCTTGTCCCACTTCCAATCGGGCACATGTAATGGCTGCAGCAGTCCTGCTGGTTTTTGGTGTTCGGCCTTGACTCTGTTGCACACGTCACACAAGGAGATGTATTCAGCAATTTCTCTTTTCATGTTGTTCCACCAGAATCTATCTTTCACATCCATGTACATCTTTGTATTACCAGGATGAATTGAGTAAGGCGAATCGTGAGCTTCCTGAAGGATTAATTTCCTGATATCAGGGTCATCGGGAATGCACAGACGTTTCTCATACCAAAGTGTTCCTTGTTCATCCGTGTGAAACCCTTTTGCTTTACCCTTGCTTATATTAGCTCTTATTTCTTCCAACTCTTTGTACCCCTTCTGGGCCTCTTTGATTTGGTCCAGAAGCATTGGCACTGTCTCCATAGTTGCTAAGTATCCCTCCGGAACTATTTCCAACCTGAGGTCCTTGAATTGTTCACACAATTCTTTTGGAAGTTCTCCCATGGTAAGTCCATTTACATAGACTTTCCGTCTTAAGGCGTCAGCCACAACGTTGGCCTTTCCAGGATGGTACTGCAGGTCTAAATCATAATCCTTGATGAGCTCAAGCCATTTCCTTTGCCTCATATTTAACTCCTTTTGAGTGAAGATATACTTAAGGCTCTTGTGATCCGTGAACACATCACAATGTTTGCCCATTAGGTAATGTCTCCATACCTTGAGCGCATGCACAACTGATGCTAGTTCCAAATCGTGCGTGGGATAGTTATTCTCATGGTGCTTAAGTTGCCGAGAGGCATAAGACACTACTTTTCCATCTTGCATCAGAACACTACCAAGTCCTTGTCGAGAAGCGTCACAATAGACTTGGAAATCCTTTTGGATATCAGGGAGACACAAAACTGGTGTTGTTACTAGGCGCTTCTTCAACTCCTGAAAACTTGCTTCACATGCCTCGGTCCATTGGAATTTCTTCTCTTTCTTCAGCAACTCTGTCATAGGCTTCGCTATCTTGGAAAAGTTTTCAATGAATCTTCGGTAATATCCTGCAAGGCCCAGGAAACTCCTAATATCACCCACATTCTTAGGGGACTCCCATTCTGTTACGGAATCTACCTTACTTGGGTCCACGGCAACACCTTTTGCTGATACAATATGGCCAAGGAATCCCACTTCTTTCAACCAGAACTCACATTTGCTAAATTTGGCATACAACTTGTGTTCCCTTAACTTTTCCATAATCAGGCGCAGATGTCGCTCATGTTCCTTCTCGTCCTTGGAGTATATGAGTATGTCATTAATGAATACTACGATAAACTTATCCAAGTACTCCATGAATACCTTGTTCATCATAGTCATGAAGTATGCTGGGGCATTGGTTAATCCAAACGACATCACGGTGTACTCATACAATCCGTATCTTGTGGTGGAAAGCTGTCCTGGGTACATCCTGTTCTCGGATCTTCAGTTGGAAATATCCTGATCGGAGATCAATCTTAGAGAATACACTATCTCCCTTTAATTGATCGAACAGGTCGTTAATATTGGGTAGAGGGTACTTGTTCTTGATTGTCACTTCATTTAACGACCGATAGTCCACGACTAGTCTCTTGGTTTTATCCTTCTTCTCCACGAATAAGACAGGTGCTCCCCAAGATGACGCACTTGGTTGAATGAAGCCTTTGTCCAACTGCTCTCTAAGCCGTTTCTTAAGTTCCTTCAACTCATCCACATCCATCTTGTACGGTCTCTTTGCTATTGGTCCAGTACCTGGCATCAAGTCAATGAGAAACTCGATGTCTCGGTCGGGAGGCATCCCTGGTAATTCTTCTGGAAACACATCTGGGTACTCCTTCACAATTGGCACATCCTCCAAGCTAACCCCCTTAAGAGAATTCACCATACTTCCTTTGAGTGCGAAAGCTGACTTAAAGTGGATCCTTTTCTTATCCGGAGTGGTGAGTGTGATAGTCCTTTTGGCGCAATCTATGACTCCCTCATATTCGGTCATCCAGTTCATGCCCAGAATTATGTCTAAGCCTTGTGATTCCAGAACGACTAGGCTGGTGGGAAAGGTGTGTGCCCTAATCCTTAATTCTAACCCACGGCATCCAGAGTTTGCCACTATTTCTCCTCCAGGAGAACTTACCCTTAGGGGAGTACTAATAGTCTCCGTAGGTATCTTGCCTCTATCCACAAATACCCTTGATATGAATGAATGCGATGCACCAGTATCGAAAAGAACAACTGCAGGGATGGAGTTAAGCTTGAACTTACCAATCACGGAGTCGGGTGCCTCACGAGCATCCTCCACGGAGACATGATTCACTGGGGCTTTGACGAACGGATTCGGCTTCTTCCCATTTCCATTACCATTGCCATGGTTGTGTCCATTGCCGTTTCCATTGCCATTCCCATTCTTCGCTTTTTGGGACAAGTAGTCGCATAGTGCCCTGTCTTGTTACACTTGAAGCATGTCACTTCACTCAGATCCTTCCCATTGCCATTTCCATTGCGGTGCTTATGGCCATTGTGGTTATGTCCTCCATGACGATGACCATTGTGGTTGTGGCCATTGTGGTTGTGGGGTGGTGGCGACGAAGTGCGTTGCTTCTGATATGGGGCAGAGTTGTGCTTGTGTGAGGTGGACTTTCTCTTTCGGTTCTCTATACTCCTTTGCTTTGCTTCAACTACCACTGCCATGTCCAGGAGTTCCTGGTAGTTATCAAACTTCAGAGCCACAAGCTGAATAGATATTTCATCATTAAGTCCCCTCAGGAACTCCTCCTGTCTCTTGGCATCAGTGGATACATCATCAGGTGCATAATGTGCCAGCTTGTTGAAAAGGTCCCCATACTCGGAGACAGAGCGGTGCAGCTGTTTCAAGTCGCGGAACTCACGTCTCTTAAGTGACATGACTCCCGCGGCTACATGATGAGTACGAAAGGCTGCCTCAAACTGGTTCCAGGTGATAGCTTCAATATCAGGGTGGGTGACCTGGTAATTATCCCACCATTCTGCGGCTGGTCCCTCAAGTTGGTGCGCGGCGAAACGCACCCTATCAGCTCCAACAGCTTGGACGGTGTCTAACTTCTTGTTGGTGGTGCGGAGCCAGTCATCTGCCACAAATGGCTCAGGACTACTTGAAAAAGTTGGAGGGTTCAACCTCAAGAACCGAGTCAAGCGATCCTGTTGGGGTGGTGGAGGTGGCGGAGGCGGCGGATTGTTGTTGTTGTTTTGCATGTTTTGAGTGAGGAGTTGGATCAGCTGATTCTGGGAGTTCAGAAGTTGTGCTATCTCTAGGGGAATGTTGTTATTGTTGTTTCCACGCCTCGCCATCTGGAGGGTTTGAGAGGCAAGTTAAGAAAGGATAGAAAGCCTAAGGAATAAACTCCTACCCTTACGTAAACAAGAGAAGAAAACACACGATAAAAACAAGGCACACATAGCACAAAAAACCACACAGTCAACCAAGTTTAACTAACCAATATAAGGTTTCTGGTACTCATTACAATTGTGAATAACGTTCGACTATAGAACTAAAGGTGGTCCAACTACTCTACTCATCATCCACTTCCTCATCCTCAATGATGAAGCCTTCCTTTTCCAGCAGTGACTTGTATAGCTCCATGTCCCTCGTCGTGGCTTCAAGCTTCTCTTGAAGTTCCTTCATCTCCTGTGGCTCCGGTGTTGCAGCTTCGAGCCTTCCTTGAAGTTCCTTCACCTCTTGCAGCTCCTGGGTAGCAGCTTCCAGCTTCTCTCGGAGTTCCTTCTTCTCCTTATGTAGCTTCTTGATCAAACTTAACCCCATAGTCACGGGCGTGATCTTCTCCTCCAAGCTCCTCTTGGCTGCTCGTAGGTCCTTCAACATGGTGGCAAGGTTCTTGAACTCCATCTCGTTCTTTGCGAGCACTAGACTTTGATCCCTAATCCTCTTATTCTTATCTTGCACCCTCTTCTCTTGATTAGCGAACCTCTTATCTTGGGCGGTGAGTTCTCCTCCTAGGGACTTGATCTTCTCTTCCAGCTCCTCGATCTTCTCGTCCTTCTCCTTGACTAGGGCACAAAGCTCGTCATTCCTCACGATCTCAAGGCAGCTCCCCTTCTGAAGGTCATTGATATGGAACTCCAAGTCTTGATATTGGATCCTTCGACGCTTGCATGTCTTCCTTTCCTCTGGGGTTAACTCGATTGGAACTCCCTTCTCATCACGTCTTCCAAAGAGTTTGATGTAGTGGCCTTCAACCTCTTCATGGTGGCGTCCGCAAAGGCGTCCAATGAGTTCCTGCAAGCTGATGCTAAGTCCTTTCTCCTTGGAGTCGCTGGTGACGTTGAGTACAATGGCCTCTGTCTTGGGTTCTATCTGACTGTGCCCTGGTTGGATGACTTCAATTGCCCAGCATCCTTCCTTGTGCATCTTGCTCAACTCGCTTCCCTTGATTGATGGCATGGGTAACTGCAGTGTCTTGATGATGTCTAGAAGGCATTCCCCGAAGCACAGGCACTTGATGTCTTCGGCGGTGTCGTAGTAGAAGGCCGTCATCTTTAGGTTAGGAGAAAGAAAATTAGGCACAAGGTGATAAGGAAGAGAAATACTAGAAGAGAACAAATAACTTGAAGAATATAGAAAGCAAAAACACACATGGTAAAGGTGGTTTCCAATCCTAGGGGTCACGTCCTACAGGCAACTTTGTGCTCTGATACCATCTGTTGTGACCTCGGATCAATAAGGATCCTAAGTCCCTGTGATTAACATGCTAGTCCCTGGATCAATAGCTAGCACTTCACAGTCGATGAATACCATGTAAAACACAAGTCATTATTACACGAATAATCCAGAGTATATTTATTACAACTTGCATAGCTTATAGCTAGCTCGAAATAAAATAGCGGAAACTAAGTAAAACTTGAGTCCATCAACGCCTCAGGCTAGCTGCGTGAAGACTCGCGATCCCTACGCACCTTTCAATCTTCGGATTCCGCACATAAGACGTGCAACCAACAAGTTGGGTCAATACTTTGAATGTATTGGCAAATTACACCAAGGAAAGAGTAAGACTATCTCTACATGCAAGGCTAAGAGTAGGCTCTGGGGTTCATTTGCGTAAAGCCAATTTTATCAATGTAATAAGAAAAGAGGTAGAAAGTTTTCCCTACTTTGCAAACTTTGATATATAGTATAGGGTCGAATGGAACACGTGGATATTACTCACCACGTGCCCAAATCAACCTAGCACTTGGATATTACGCACCAAGTTCCCAAAATCCCACCCAATGGCGATATTACTCACGCCTTGGGGTTTGTAAAACGTTAAGTTTGGAAAAGAGAGAGGAAGATCTTTCAGAGGCTCCATCCTTCAGATGCTCAAAGTTGTTCTGTTTTCGTGAACACGGCTGATCGATCAGATTGCAACACTCTCGAGAGGTTGTGCACTTTCCCTACAATCCACGATCAAGTCTTTTTACAAACAAGACCATGGCGAAGCCTTCCCTTAGTAGCCCCTCTACCAGCTGGATCCAACCGTGCCAAGAACCTCCAAATGTTGGTACCCCGGTGAGGTTTCCCACTAAGTACTAAGCCAAGACAGAGCCCATATGTATTGTGGTTGCACTGGAAGCTTCTGAATTCTGAAACGTGGCATACTTCTTTGATTCCTGGGCGGCTGTCCTCCACCAAATATCCACTCGTTGTCCCGACAACCATTCCGCCCAGAAGAAAACTTAGTTTTATTTTGAAGGGGGTTTTGAGAAGAAAAGTTCGCTCGAGAGAGCTCTCATACTTAGAAAATTTTGAGTCTTTCGAACCCCCCAACGGTACTTAGCATATATATAGCATAGCAAGCAATACTTAGCAAGACAGGGGAACCTAATAGGATGGAAAAATCCTAAGCATAGAATTACTCATGCCAAACTACAAAACCGCACTTGCAAAAATAGTACTAAGATAAACTACTAAAAACCTACACATGCATACTACAAGATTTGAAGAGTAAAACATGCATAATCAAAAACTGGGACATAAACATGAACAAGTGGTGTAACTTGCCTTGATCCGAGCAGCAATCTACACAACAATACTCCTCAGCGCACTCCGAGCAATCTAACGAAACAAACATGGATCCAATCACAATTTGCACAAAACAAAGTCACGAAGACGAATATGCATGCATGCAACATGGTAATATGCAAGGATGGATTTGATTTTCGACCAAGGGTTTTAACCAGGGGTGTTGTTGAGTTGGGGATGTCATTAGAATCGATTCCCCACAGATTTGAAGTATTTTGGGTTAAACCCTAATTATCCAAGCTTAAAACTAGATCTACAACTCCAATCTATCTCGAGACAGATCTGAACACCCTAAGCATGAATAGACAATTTTCTACAGAAGACCTCGCCGATACAAAACCAACGCAACAAGAATCAACTAAAACGGAGCTACGGATAATTTTCTAGAATTTAAATACTCTAATCTAAACTTTAAATCCTACTGCAAGATTGCTGAAGCAAAATAGTAATATTATTGTAGATCTGTGTTCTACTAGAAAATACGAATCCAACGGTATATTATACGCAATTTTTGGACTAATATTCGAATTACTATGGATTTTACAAGATTGAAGCTATTTCTGCCTATTTAAAAGAAAAAGGAAAAAGGGTCAGAGACGCGCGACACATGGCGGTTCGCGATTGGTCCGTGGGGGCACGCGTGACGCGACGCTGCCACGTGGCGCGACGCGGTTGGCCCGCGGCCGTTGAACGATCTGGGACCGTCGGATCTAGATCCGACGGTTGGAGAGGGGGAAGGCGGCGGCTGCTTACCGCGGGCGGCGACTGGCGGTGGCGGCGGACGGCGGACGGCGGACGGCGGCGCTCCTCCGACGATGGTCGGTGGCGGCGGTGGTGTTCCTCCGGCCCGGCGAGGTAGACGACGGGGACCGGCTCCTCGTCGCGGCCGCGTTCCCGGGGACGGCGGCGGCCCTCCCTTCCCGAGACGACGGCGGGCGGCGGCTGTTGGCGGTGGAGGCGGCGGCGCTCCGGCGAGCAATCCGGCGGCACTCGGTGGTGGTGGCGGCGGAAAAAGCTAGGGTTCTAGGAGAGCGTGCCGAGGGCTATATAAAGGCGGAAGACTTGGCGTGGAAATCGCGGAGTTCGCTCCGGATTCGCCGGAGACGGTTGTCTCTGAGGCGGCGGCGGCGGACGGGGCCGAGCCGGACTCGGCGAGGAGACGGCCCACAGGCGGGCCCCGCCTGTCAGCGGCTGCGGGCGCGGGGCGGACCGCTGGCGGGCTGGCGGGTTGGGCCGGCCTAGGCGGCGGCTGCGTTGCGCGCCGCTCGCTCGCTGGCGCGCGGTAGATAGGTTCCCGGGCTGGCTCGGCCGGCCCGGTTAGGTTAGGTTAGTTTTTTTTTATTCTTTTAATAATTTTTGAATTGCTATTTGTTTGATAACTTTTGCAAACGGACTCCGAATTAAGCGAAACTTGTTTCTAAAATTTTGTAAAAAGAAGAGGGTTAGGATAGGATTATAAAATAATTCATTTGCAAAGGTTTTGGTGGTTCAAAAGGTTTTACCCCCTTTTGTCTATAATTAGACTATGGGGTTTAAGAAAATACCTGTTGCAGTTTTTGATATGCGATGCCATGATGCAATGATATGAAGCATGCTTACTAGTATCATCTGAAATTACAAAATTTGGGATGTTGCAAATTCTTAGCGCAGATTTGAAGAACTCCAGTCATTCAAAAATATATTTGGGTTTTTAATAAGTTCGACATCCTTAAAAGCATTGGATGGTTCTCAACTGAAAGAACATTGCAGTATATTTACAAAAACTTTTACTCGGCCTGGTATAAATGGTAAACATGATATAATGTGATGTTGAGTTAAATGCACTTATTTCTGAGTTAAGTATTATGAAGTTCACTTTGCCAAATACATCAATGTATGCTATGGAGCTTTTTGAGGAAAGCGGATTGTTATCCTAATATTTGTATTGCTTATCAGATTTTATTTACTATGCCCGTGACTGTTGCATCAGCTGAAAGAAGCTTTTCAAAGTTCAAATTATTAAAGAACTATTTGAGATCTATAGTATCTCAAGAGAGGTGAAATGGTTTAGCGACTCTATGCATCGAGAAGAAGTTAGTGGATGAGATTGATATTCATTCCATCATCACGGACTTTGCTTCTAGGAATTTTTGGAGGAAATTTAAGGTATCATATAAACATTGTTATTTTTATATGAATATTATAGTTGGAAGTATACTTAAACTATTTATTTTTACCGTCTCATACATCCATAAAAAATTATAATAAGAAGCCCAAAATTTTAGTTTCGCCCCAGTCTCCCGAAATCTCAGGACCAGCCCTGCGCCTAGTCAAACAACATACAAGGTGTTTATACAGGCACATCTCATCGATACATCACATGATACAAAATTAGCCCCTATCATGGTTTGCAGCTTCTGTTCCCAGCTCAATTTGTTAGTTTGTTACCTAGCATGGGAAATTTCTCAGCCGGAGTAGGACAGCGTTGAATTCTCTAATAACTCGTCGGTACATTCTGATCTTTAGTGCACTGTTTTAGTGGTCTGCATCCATGGCCTGCTGAACTATTGCAAGGCAATATTTTGTGTTCATCCAGACTCGCTACACTAGGATCACCACCTAGCCCAATCTCATTACACCATCTACATTTGTAGTCCAAAATCTTCACTTGACCCTCCACTGCTCATCAGGGCTTGGTGAGCTTTCAAGCTTCTTGCGAGCAAGAAAACTTCCAGACAGAGCAGCAGTTCTCATCACCTGAGTGTACAAAATAAATAAAACAGAAGTGTATAGAACCTGTCATTCAAGCAGCACAAATGTATTTCGATTACTAAAAGTCTGTCTGGCTATAGCACATTTTCACACACCTGACAAGCTCGATTCCTCTTCAAATTCATCTTCCATGCCAAATCTTCTGTGCCCAGACGATGTGGTAGCAAGAGGAAGATAAGGATGAAAGGAGAAACCGTTGACAGTATCTAAGATCAAGTAGAAAAAGATCAGATAGGCTGTATCACAAAGGAGTTACATATATGCTATGCAAACTTCTCCTATAAACAGAAATTTAGAAACACATACCAGCAGCTGCTTGGAAGCCTGTCACCCATTGGCCACCTTGAAGGTCATAAATATGGACCATGCCATCCTATCAAAACACAACAAATCATGTTTCAAATCGAAGGTTCAATGGTCTGAAATAGGAACTGGGATGAAGATGAATGGAAACAAGAGAAGCACACCTGCCCACCAGTGGCAAGATGCTTGCCATATGGCTCAATATCAAACTGTACCCTTTGATTAGTTGTGTCACACGATCTGTACAACCTAATTAAGTGTTCCACAATAAACAAAAATTGGAAGAATTCAACATAAGTCAGAAGATATTGTTCCACTCAAAGTAATACATTAACCTATCAGATACACTTTTCAAATCTAAGAAAAAATATCAATATGTATTCTAGTAAATATGTTGATTTGTGAAAGTAAAGTAGAAAATGTGTTTAAATACTCACTTGTAAACAATGTCCACAGTGTTTCGGATATCCCAACATAATATGTATGGATCCTAACAAAATAAAATCATGTCCAGGTCAGTGGATATATAATGAACCTTCAGATATGCCGACAAGATCAATTGTCAAAAGATGAGGAGTTCTAGTCACCTTACGCCCTCCAGTATATAAATAATTTCCATCTTTCGAAAAAAGTACCTGAGATTTTCATCATTGTTATCTGCCATCTATATAGAAAGAGCTAAGCGAGTACGGTAGCTTCACTAACCTGTGTAACACCCCCAAGCTGGCCATGTAAGACATACAATGGCTCCATGTTACTCTCTGCATAAACAGCAGTTGTCTGGCTATACGAGCCAACTGCAAGCATCCCATTCTGAGGAGAGAACGAGATTGAAGATACTATACCTGTAGGGGAAAAAAATAGCTCAAAAAGCATATAAGATCAAACAAAGCATTTTCATCAATATAGGCCAAAAAGTTATCTGAGAAGAACCCATCAAGATCTCTGATATAATTATCTGTTGCATAATATTTCAGTTTGTGCACGGAACATGCTTTGATGTTTAAACCCTTGGTCCTAGGTTCTACCACAATTTTATAGCCCCGCTTTTAATAGTGACATTGGTTCCAAAGTTTGAATGCATAGTCCTATAGAAATATCATATAAGAGGTACATCAAGGTCTTGGCACAAATTTACTTTGGGATGATGCAAATTTTTTAAATGAATACCATCTTGAGTTTTTATTCATCTGTATTGTAGTAATGAATTGGCGCTATTACTCATAATTTCACCATACAAAAAATAATTGCTAAACTTAACAAGTCATGAACATTAGCTTTTTAGTCATGTGATGGAAAGTAGTTTCTTTCTTCCTTTCATGGAAAACCCTTGAACAGACAAAGTTACATGCAGATGAAGTCAACATTAGCGCATTTCTCTGTTTCAAGCTTGAAATCCCAACTGAAATCAGATGCTGTTCTGAAGCATAAGAACAACTAACTACATCAGTGGAACTTTCACTTACCAGTTGGCCCTTCACCCCCTTTAAGCAAAGAGTATTGCTCGAAATCTCTACCAGGCCGATGAACATCAAAGACTCTAATTGCTTTGTTGTATCCAGCAAAGAGCCTATAGAACATCATATCAGCATTGAGTAACACAGTCAAAAAGATTCTATTTCAGTGTGGTTGCTTGGATACTTGGATGGCAATTACAAATTCAGCATTTTTTTCTTCATATTTAACATAAATGCAGATCAGACGATTGAGTCCATTGCACATACTTTGAACCTGTAGAATTAAATGATATCGAAAGTGCAGCTGTTATCTCATCCATGGCGTCATATGCTCTGTAAGTGCATCGAAGCTGCAGTTACCACAATGAATCATCAGAGATGGATATTTCATTATCCATAAACCAGTAACACCATAGGTGAGAAGCATAAACAACCAATTATACCTCGCCAGTGGTGGCATCCCAGAGGTGTATCGGATGATCGCGACTAGTGCTTGCAAATACACAGGTGGCTGGATCTGCAAATCGGCACAGCACCTTGCATTCACAAAAGATGTACAGTTTGCAGACACCCTGACATGACAAAGGAAGCAATTGACTCACCAGACACGGACATGTAGGGGTACCAGCAGAAATCGTACACAGGCTCTCCCTCGCTCACCTGGAGGCTTGGACCATAGGAATCTGCAGAGAAAAAGAATTAAGCGCAAACACCAACACGCTATAACTGAAAACAGGCAGCCATTCAAGTAACAAGGACTATAAACCGGCCGCGCACCTTCACCTCCGACGGCGGCCTCTGCAGTTTGCTCCAACGCAGCACTGTACGCGTCCTCCGGCCTGACAGAGAAAGTAACAAGGTAGCTTAGTTGATTGCCGCGAGAGGGTATCGAAGGAAGGGGAACATGAGAGATGGGGCGTACAGGTAGAACATGCGGAGCGAGTTGTCGTCGGAGCTGGTGAGGAAGGAGGAGCCGTCGGGCGACCACTTCACGCCCTTGAGAAAGTTACCGGCGGAGGAGCTAGGGGACCGGAACTGGTCGGCGAAGTGGTAGAGGCGGCGCGGCGGGATATCGAAGCGGAGCTGAGGCCACGAATACGCCTCTGCCGCCGCGGCAGCATCCTCCTCCTCCGCCGCAATCTCCACCGCCGCATCAGAGTTCTCCTCCATCGTGTTCGTATCCGCAGGCTCGCAATCGGCGGCCACCGGCGCGGCTGCTTGCTCCTCCGCCGCTCCCATTCTCTTGGCGGAATTCTCTCCCCCCTCTGCCTGCGTGGTGCGTGCGCTCTCCTCCGCCAAAGCGACCGGATTGTTTGATCGGGCCGGGCCTGGGGTTTCTCGAGGGTTTTGGAGGAGAGGCAGACCCGTGCCCGCGTGGGCCAGGCCCAGTTAAGGCCATCCGTGGGCCGTAACGTGTCGGGCTCTCTCCGCAACCTCACGTGCACGGCACGCACACGGCGGGTCACGCACGCAGCACGCTGGTGAGTCAAGTCGAGGGTCCAGTCCCACCACTCCCACGCACCGGTGGTTGCAGTGTGAGATCCGGCCAGGCCAGAGAGCAGTAACCTCCACGCCAAGCGCCATGTCCGACGAATCGCCGGCGGCGAACGCCGCGGAGGCCGAGAAGATCCAGCAGGCCGAGCAAGGCGGCGGAGGGTGGGGCGGCTGGGGCCTCTCCGTGTTCTCCGAGATCTCCCGCAGTGTGCGAGCTCCCGGTCCTCCTTTCCGCTTCGTGCCATTTTTTGTTGGTGGGATGGTTAGGGTTATGACGTGACGAGGTGCGTCTGTGCAGGCGGTGGAGGTCGCCAAGAGCGCCATCGCCGACATCCAGCTGCCGCCGGAGCAGGAGGCGACGGTGCCCGCCGACGGGGAAGAGAAGGTGAAGGAACCGGAGGAGGAGGAGGACGAGCGCCGCAAGACGGCGCTGGATAAGCTGGAGGATGCTAGCGAGGATTCGCTCCTGGGACAGGCTAGTACCTTGCCGCTCTTTCTCGCGCGGCTTATTTTGTCAATGCCAGTGAAAAAGCTTGATGGATTGAGGTTGTGGTCGTGAATTCTTGTTCTAATTAGTACAAATTTGCGTGCGTGGTTCTGTAGGGGCTCAAGGTGTTCGATACCTCAGTGGAGAGCATCACAACCGGGACATGGCAAGCGCTCGGGAGTGCATGGAAGAGTGGCTCACTGATTGTTCAGAAGTATAGCCCATCTTTTATCTCCATTTCTCAGTCATTGTCTTTAGATACTGCATATGCATATCATGTATTACTGCATATTAGAGTACATGAAATATTTGAAGCAGCCTATCTGCCTATGATCAATCCCGTGCAATATTAGATTCCCCAATAATGTAAACAGTTAGCTGTCCACTGAGAATGCTCATTCTGTTTTTACTCTTTTTGGCTGTAAGTTCGAAATAAATGAAGGGGGGCTGGTACTATGACACTATTCATTTCCTTTTGTTTGTTGGTAAATGAGTATTTGGATCTTTGGCTGTTGGAAGGTTAAGCTGTTTCAGTCTTTTCATCAAAATCATCAAGATGCTTTACCATTTTTTCAAATAGTAATTGTCCATATGGATGTCTTTGCAGTATCATTCTGTGAAGTTAACTTGTTAGTGCTGGACTTTAGTAAAATTTTCAACGCTAACAAGCTTGCTTCTCCCTTACTTATGACATGTGTTGCTTTCTTAGATTGGAAACATCTGCTTCAAGCCTTGCCGAAACCATTCAGCAAGGAGAACTGCCTGCCAAAGCATCTGTAATAGCACCAACCATTTTAGAGGTAAACCCTAGAATTTAATAATGATGTTTCTTCTACACTTTCTGATATTTAAACCTCGATAATCACAGACAGGGAAGTCGTTTACAGCCAGAGGAATGGAAATGCTTGAGCGTGTTGGAAAAGAGACAATGGATTTGATTATCGATGAGACTGGAATGGAAGTTGAAAAAGATACTGGTGAAGGTGATCAGCAAACAGAAGAGGAGCCGTTTGAAGAAGTCTCATTCGACAGATGCTTCTACATTTATGGAGGACCTGATCAGTTGGAGGTGTGGCTTTTGTTTTCACATTCTCTTCATGTGATATTGTAATTGACTTTCTGCCTCTGCCCTTTTTGTTTCTCATGTATGTGATTTTTCATACTAGGAGCTGGAAGCATTATCAAGCCACTATGCGTTGGTATTTAATAGGAAAAAGTCAAAACTTGTTGCTGAGCAGAAAACATATTATGATGGAAAGATTAAGGAAATACAACAGATTTTTACTCTTAGTACCAAGACTGAGGAAGATGTACCAGATTCTGATAAAGGGAAGAAGATTGAAGCAGCTGATACTAATGGTGATGCAGAAATGAAGAAGATATGTGACTCAAGTGTTAGCAAGGCTGCTAAAATGGCTGCCGGGTAGGCATAATTATTAACTCTATTAATTCAAAAGTAGAATGTTTATATTTTATTATTGTTGTCTGGTTTTGTCAAGTTATGAGATAATGCTCATTTATAACCAATGTTAGACAGTGGAGAAGACTACACAGCATCCATTATCCATTGCAGAAACACACATTCTGTGTGACCTGATAGGCATATATGACTACTAGGGATTTTCTTACTAAAATTATAGTAACCAACAAGACTAAACAAAGAATACTAGTCCTAGCTAAGACATACTGACAATGTAGTTAGGTAAATCCATATTTTTATATGAAACGCCCATGCTTGATGTGTGCTTCATTGCCCTTCAGTTCGCTATTTCTTGTTTTATTCCTGCAGAGCATCTTCAAGTATTTGAGCATTCTTTGTCATTCATTTCTTCAAAAAGGTTACATGGTTACATTAATCGCCCTACAGGTTCACGACTGCCTTGGGTGGACTTTCTCCGAGTGATATTATCAAAAGGACCACAGATAGACTAGATACCATTCACTCAGAGGGTGTTCATGTATGTCCATGTTACATGATGTTGTTGCTCCTAAAAACCTATAATCATGCCTCTGAGAAATTTTCGTCCTGCAGAGATTGTCAGAGATGTGCTGCCTTGCAGTTTCTCAGCTTCTGGTGCTTGGGAAATCAGTTATTTCTGCTGCCGATAAATCAAAAAATGAAGATGATGATGTGAAAATTGATTGGCCTGAAGATCTCATTTCAAAAGCAGAAATCATCAGATGGAGGGCGCAATCCATTGCTGGGGATATTGAAAAGGTCTCTACAAGTTTTGCCACAGGTACATGAAAACATTGAATTTCCCTTGTGCACTTGAATGTAGGGTGTGGAAACTGGGGACATGGCGTTTTGGCTCCCAGGTCTAGATGAACCTATTATGAAAAAAAAAATTATATGAATTTCAAAATGTTGATAAAATCCGAAATAAAAATCCTGGGTGTACATCTTGACATGCTATGTTCTCACACAGTATTTGCGGTGAAAAGACATTTTTTGTGGTCTGTGTAAAAAAGACAAAAATATGTCTTGTGAAAAGCTATTTTAGAACACAGGAAATTGTCTTCTTTATACAGGCCACATAAAATGTCTTTTCTTCATGAAACTTCGTGTACGAACATAGAATATCAGCATGTACACCCGAGTATTTTTTCTGAATTTTTAAACATTTTGAAATACGTCATTTTGGTGGTGGGTGCATCTACACCTATGAGCCAAAGTGAATTTCCGGTGGAAACTTCAGTATTAAAATAAAATCCATTTGTATTTGTAGGCATCTCAGATGTTGCTGAAGCATACGCAGCAGCTATACAAAACGCTCTGGCAGACAAGCAGGGCGACGTCGCGCATCAGTTGGTGCAGGAGAAAGCTAAGTACATATCCAGCCATCTGAAATCGGACCAGACTTGCGCTGTCAGCAAGCTACAGGACGCACTCCAGTACCTGGCTTATGTTGTTGTCTGCACCTCAATGCCAAGTGCCTAGTCCTGGAGTGCCTCCCCACTGTTATTGTTAACCACTTCATGTACAACGCAGTTCTAAAGGGTTGCCAGGATTAGGGTTGCTAGTTATTAAGCTACAGTAGGTGAAATGTTTCATTTGTTCAAGAGTCATGAAATCAGTAATTGCTTGTGTCTTGTTTGTATCTCTCGGCACATGACAGATTGTTGCTCTCTACTTTTTCCTGAGAACAATGAGAATTGCTGATGTTTAATAGACGTGAAGAGAAAAGTTTACTTTAAACCATTTGCCTTAGTACTTGGTATACGAAGTAGTACGAGTTGTGTATTCATAAAAGAAATATCAACAAGTTTGCTCCTGACAAAAGAAAACAGATTGTTTCGATTCATTTTTGTCTTCAGTCAAAACTGCTATGTTTATATGGAACTGAAATGATAATTTCTTCAAGTGGGCATCGCAGCCGCATATCAAACACCCACGATCAGCATACAGAATTGAACAAACTAAGGCAGCCTCTTTATCTCTGTCCAAGACATGGCACATCGAGTCTGTCCAAGACATGGCCCATATACGGTCTCAATTCTCAAAACCATTACCCCATTTAGCTTCATGTGTGTAAAATTCAAACCTGAATAAGAGCTATCGATCAAAAATGAAAAGAACAGGAGAGCAACTTCCGGTGGTTGGCCCTCGGTAATCACAGTAGCCAGTCTGTATCAAAAAGTATATGACGTAACATACTCTTTTAGCATGGGATAGTTTATAGAATACTGAACTCTTAGTTAGCCTCGAACTAAAGATATTGCATCTATCTGCATTCAACAGCTTCAAAATGTCCATTCAATTAAGTGTCAGAACAGAGTTCGCCTACACCTAGGTTACTAACACCAGCTGAACTTCAGAGTCAAGACTCGAGACAATACAATGGCAGAATATGGATTGACGAGTACAAAAAGTCGACGGGAGCTCAAAAAAGCATACATTTCAGGCTGTATTGGTACAATTCGAGTGTTTAGACCTCGGATTTACAAATTACAAATGGTGACATGCTACAACAAGCCCACACGTATATGCACATAGGTCTGAATAGTGTGTATTAAATTAAATTGAGTGAAACTGAATGCTGGTGAACGATGTGATGTACGTAGCTACTATACATCTGGGCCTTGCTCTTTAATTTTTGCTAGTTTTGCATTTATGAGCTTATCTAATATTGGGGCCTCGAGAGGTATTGGGTCAAGACATCTCTCATGTGCAGCATTGTTCACCTGCAAAGGAGGGGGAAATAATCAATGTTCAAACATCTTCCAGAGACAGATTCACAACAGCAAACTAAATATGCAGCAGATGTGTGCAGATGCTTATGCCTAGTGATCTTAATGCTACATTATGCTTTTCACCCTAAAGATCCGAACTCCTATTCACATGTGATGCCTGCAGATGCTTATGCCTAGTGTTCTATATAGACAGAATTACAAGCAGGCATATTATGGAAAATAAATAAAACTACTACATTATTTTGGATTGATTCCTTGTAGAAACCAGTGAATCAATGTTAGGTGGTATCTAACCTCTTTAAGTAAAAAGCTTATAGCTGCTTCATCATCAATAAATTCCTTAAGTGAGCTCTTTAGAAATTCCATATCCAACTGAATCTGCTGAAATCCACTTCTGTTGAAAGTCTGAAGCCGGACAAATTCTTGCAAACTTTTCAGGCAGAGCTTCAGTACAGCGGAAATTACAGATTCCTGGAATTTACTCATCACACAAGAAATTACTGTGAAAAATGGATATATGATGTACACGTACGTAAAAGGGAAAAAAATACATGATCACCTAGCAAGTTAATCACAAATTCGATAAAGCATTTCTGCCACAGCAAGCATCAGCAAATTCAATCATAAGCTGATGTATGACCTCTTTCAGAAGAAGCACCCTGACTTGTGCTGCATTTGGACTGTGATGGCTTTCTAGAGAACAGTTCTTTGTATTCCTATGGAAAATTCTTGATGTTTTTTCATTTTAAAGCGTGCATCTTTGTCGTTTGATTTATGCAAAGCTGTACTTCGAAGAGTGTAACATTACAAAAATTGTTTTTAGGACAATCCAGTAATATGTACTCATCTTTTTCATGTGATCATTCCAGACAGTCAAAAGATCCTGTTGGTCCACGACTAAGTAAGAACTGAATATGAGATCGCCACTGTGACAAGTTCATGTGACTGGGACTGGGAGTAGTAATAACTAACTTCTGCCCTAACTCTGGTGACAGTTACACCTCTAGTCCAGATACTGAACAAATTGAATTATCAATAGGATCAACTCAATATGTTTATACTAGCAAGGAGAAAGATTTAAAATCAACAAGGGATCCAAAACTCCTAAGGTATTACAAATTATAAAACAGAAAGTAAAATAGGCAATTTCATGAGTTATATAGCAGGAAAGTGAAGCAGATCTCCACCTGTGTGTATTCAACTTTGGTGAATATTTCCATTTTCTGTTCGAATAATTTTGCTAGATGATTTTCTAGAAATTGACTTCTAGTACGATTTGTGTTTGATCGGTTCAACATGTCCTCTCGCATCGGATTGCTTCTAGAGGAAGTGGTGCTGCCAGTGCTATCAGAATGCCGATGTCGCCTAATTAAACCAGGCAAGATCTGCTTGACTTCAGATACTACACCATTGAACTGCAGGGTGAGAAACAGATATTACTATATTAGAGACTGCAAAAAAGAACTTCCAGCGTGAGCTGATCACTGATAGTACGCCAAACATCCGACTGCATTTTCCAACTGAAATGGAAAATGACTACCGAAATTGCATTGTACAACCGGAATAAACCTAAGAAAACATGATCCCTGGCAGATACTTGGCATGTTCCCCCTCGCCCAGGCCCATTGCAAGGAAAGAACTTCCAGCATGAGCTCATGTTTTGAAAAGCAGGTGCAGTCATATGCAGTACTCCCTCTGTTCAGGTTTATTGGGCTTACTAGAGCCGGCTCTGCGACCAGTACTCCCTCCGTTCAGGTTTATTGGGATTATTAGAGCCGGCTCTGCGACCAAGGCACACAAGAAGTGGCAGGGGTAACTTTTTCAAACCAACTTTTTAGCCAATGAGTTAACCTAGAATTACTCCAAAAGCTATTAAATCGGCAATTAATAGGCGCATGCAGCGCAACAGCCAATTGCCCTATCTAGCATTAGTTCAGCGCATGCAGATGGCCAGTCAGTCCGTAGGATTAAGCGCATGCAACATCCTAACCATATTCACATGCAGCATTAATTGTAAATCAGGGCAAATCACCTTAATTTTCTAGATTTCGTTAGGAGCCTAATAAACATGAACGAAGGGAGTAGTGAGCATGGGACGTAAGCATCAGTGCATGATAATGCATGCTCCATTCTGGATTCAAAAGTGTGTCAGCATAAGAAACAGAGAGATCCAATAGGATAAGGAACTGAACAAACCTCTAGGAGAAGTAGATCAACAAACATGTTAACTTCCCGCGGTTCCTTGTGCTGTTTTGGTCAAATATACACAGTGGTAATAAAAAGTTGAGCAAAAACCAGAAATAACTGAATGGTAATGACTAAAAATACTATTTCCTGTTGATGAATAGGATAGCTAACCTTTATCCAGACTGGTGTCGAAAACCGCTTATTAAGAAGTTTGGAGATCTTCTGAGTCTTCATATTTATGTACTGATCCAAGAAAACAAAACAATACTAAGCTATATCCATATAAACAAAGATGTAGTTCTGAAGTGAATGAAAAGCAGCCACCCTCAGATAATAAAAACTTGAATTACATAAATGTTCCCAACTAGGCTCCACCGCATGTGAACTGTGTTATGGTTACTGAAAATGATAAGTCCAACATTCTAGACCAAATAACGATATTATGGCTGAAAGCTTTTCATGACAGAAGGTTATTCTAAGTTCCTTCAGCATCTAATGTCCGTGATGCTACTTTTCAACCTACTTTCACATACTCAACATTCTGCATGGGGTTACATTACTTCCGTATTTCAGAGCTGAAGAAAGGGTAAAACATTCTCAGAAAATTCGGAACAAACCAAAACAGCGTAGACCCATCACATGATTCTCAGTTATAATAGTGCACGTCACTTCTACGATAACAATGCAAAAAAAAGAAAGCGCTGGTTGGCCAAGCCATATAATCCTTTTTCTTTTCAATCTGAATAGTTTGACCATATGGCACACGGAGAGCATACCTCCATAGTCCATACAGAGAAGAGTAATATCTACTGAGAATTCAAGTAATGCAATGTAAGCGAAAGGAAGGTTCGGAAAATGTATGCCTACATGGTTCAAAAATTTCTCCCCAGATGAACGATAGAGCCGACATATCTCCCCAGGTACAAAAGGTGGTCCATATTCGTAGCTGCGTGCACCCCCTCCAGAGAAAGAAGCAGCCAAATCCTCAAAAAGATAACAAGGTTCAGAATCATTCAGCACACATTCACTGGAGTGCAGTATGCAAAATGAAAGAAACGAGGCTGTCAACAAGTGCAGAAATATACCTCTGTCACTTTAGGAATTGTTGTCTGTTCTATGAAAACACAAAGCTGTGCAAGCATAAGCACCAGCACTGTTGGAATCTTGTCGATTTGCACAGAATCCATGGTATTTGACTCTTGAGAGAAACTCTTGCTTCTCCCAGAAAGCAGATGAAAATGCACATCAAGTTTCTGAAAGAAATCTTGAAAACCTTCTTGTACCCAATCAATAATCAAACCTTTCAGCTTTACTATCAACTCGGTATCGCCATCTATAAGGTGATGGAATTCCTAAAGGAAACATAGTCAAATGAGAACACTGAAATAGAGTAACTGTATAAGTATGCTCTAACACAAGCAAGAGCAAATTAGTACTTGTGCAGAATTATTTTACATTATTCGACATTTTATCAATGGAAATGAGTGGTCAAGTTTTTTATGCTTCAAAATATAATACCTGCAGGAGATCTATGCACCCTTGGGATACTTTAATTTTGCTTTTTTCCATGGCAGTTTGCAGCTGTGACTCTTCTAACTTCTCATTTGATGTTGAGTGTGTTCTGATCAGTACATCTGCTCAGCCATGCCCAATAAATGTAAGTTTCCCCAGTACATACTTTATTATTTCCAAATCTATATGTACTATCACAAGCTAAATCAAATAAGTTACTGTCAAATGAAAGCTGAACAGTAATCAAAGGGTACAAGCAGTTCTGCACGAAAATTGCAAATTAACAAACTGAGGTGGGAGGGGAGCAACCTGATATTTCAGTTTGAAGATGAAGAAAGGCTGTTGCTATGTGTTGCCTGAAAATGTCTCGGGTAGTCTACACAGCAAAGACACGTTTACATGTTAAATCAGCATCGAGAAATATACAAAGATTTGTAGACATGGGTGTCCCAAATAAGCAACTACAGAAGGGAACTGGATAATATATTCAGTTTATCCCCTGAATAAGAACATGTGAGGGAAAAAAGGAAATTTAGTATATCCTACCAAAAAGATTTGCGAATTCACATGAGTTGTTAAGATAAGGTATCTCATATCTGATGCACCACTAGCAACTAGTGCTTGAATAGTCATGAACAATACTAACTACTCCCTCCATTTCAAAATAGATGTCTTAGATTTGTCAAATTTTGGATGAATCTAGACGCTATTTAGCACATAGATTCATCCAAATTTTGACAAACCTAAGACATCTATTTTGAGACGGAGGGAGTACAAAAGACCTCAGAAGAGAAACCAGTGTATACTGGACAAGCTTCTGTTTCCAGTCCATCAAAAATGATTGTGGGTAACAGGACTATCAAATGCAGGGTGAGTACACAGCTAAACCTAACCGCATCAATTGGTGGGTCTGTGCACTCCTATGCCGTCTTCGAGAACGGGACAGAATTAGCAGCTAACATGTTTTGCCTCCACAAGCACTGTCCCTTGTTCCATTACTATATTCCCTGTCATAAGTGGTGCTGTAACACATAACAACAGTCCAGCCAGGAAAAAGCAAGAAGGCTTCAACCAATATTCTGAAGTAAGAAACGACCAGAAAGGATCAACATAATACTAAAGAATGGAGAAATATATGCATATGTAGCCATGTAGACTCATACTTGATTTTAGGCAAAACAAAGTAACTAGTGACATAATATGAAATCAGATAGTATAGATTTTGTTAAACACGGAAAAGAATGAATAATTCATGTCTTAAATGGTATATTATAGGGCGCAGACCAAACCTCCAAAGAAAAAGCTGGCAGCGCAGCCTCCGGTATAACTTCATCAATGGCAGTTGCATCCTCCCATAAGCCTCCTATGAGCATCAAATTGTAGCAATATTAAGTCAAAAGAAATGAAATGATCTTTGAAAACACACAGTAGCGTCATCTTTATGTGCACGACCACTCAAGGTAAGAAACTTAATATGCATGGGAACTAAAGGTAAAAGCACCCAATACATTCAACTATAATAAAATTACTGAAATTAAGGGCTCTGACAAGAAACCTATGAATTTTCCCAAGTTAGGAGTTGAATATCAACACCGATTAAATTTGAATAGTTAGTAATTTTCTTCAAAACGTTAACAAAAGTTGACCATCAATTTGAAGGACCACTGCTTTGCAGGCATCCTCCCATTACACAGTATAACTGGAAATGAAGTAAATCTTTATAAAATGCTTGGGCAAAATATTAAAACTTACTTAGCATCATAACCTAGGAAGCAAATCAGTATGGTATTTTGTGCACAATGCCCTTTGTAAGCTCGTATAATGACAAATGACTACAAGATCTGAAAGGAACACAACTACTTGTGTCTTTGCAAGAAAAACAGAGGGGACCATAGATGTTAACACTATTATTCTTGATATACTGGAAACAAATTTATGATGGTACTATAACAGATAAAGCTCTTACGTAGCATTGCCAACAGATCCGTCGATGGAATTCTTTCCTTCAGAGTCTCTCTGACTGTTTCATAACGGCTTCATGAAAAATAAGACACAAAATAAGACAAATGTATATGGACTGAATTTCCAATTCAATAATAATAAATGTATAACAACAAAGCCTTTATTCCAAGCAAGTTGGGGTAGGCTAGATATCAAACCCAACAGAAACATATGGAACCAAAAAGTGAAAGAGAAAGAAGGTAAACAAAGTACGAGTAAACTAAGGTTCCGGCACATGGATTGCTGATTTCCATGCAGAGTCTTATGAAGAGCTAATCTCTAGGTACATTCCAATCCTTCAAGTATAACTGAAACAAAAACGAAAAGCAAAAGCCAAAAGGAAGCCTTGTTGAAAGGCAAGTTTCAGTTGATCTGACACCAGGTCATATTGAAGCAATTTTTGTGTCCCCATTATGCAGCACGGAATATGTATCAGCTCACTAAAAAACGAATGTATGTACACGCACGTGTTGCCCAAGAGATAAGAAAATATTTTACTTCGCATAGATTACTTCAGTCCCATTCCTTTGGTGTTGAACTTGGCAATATCAAAGAGTAAAGAGTATATTTTGAACCTTAAATTCAAAGTGCTGGTTGAAATCAAACCCAGAACTCTCAATCCCTGAAATTGGCACCCTGTAGTTACTTATCCTGGTCAATCCTAACCTTATAGCAGTAGTGCCCAGTTTGACGTACCGGGAAAACAACAATCCCAACTGGGATAAGTCTCTAGTCTCACTGGGGCCCATGTGTCATATCCATCTTCCTCAACACTTCCTCTCTGCCATCTGCTAACCCAATCTCGTTCTTTGCCTCTATATTTCCACGTCTTCCGAATTCTTACCGTGGAAGCAGTCGTGGCCATCAAATGCATCTAGGATGGTCGGGTCCGGCGCCGCGATGGAGTGCTGGGACGCTGGGAACAGGCACTGGCACAGCAGGGCACCAGAGTGGCCATCGTGCTCAAGAGCTGCGAG
Organism: Avena sativa; assembly: GCA_916181665.1. NCBI lineage: Eukaryota > Viridiplantae > Streptophyta > Magnoliopsida > Poales > Poaceae > Avena > Avena sativa. The sequence continues at coordinate 57,847,313 of OV702292.1, forward strand.
GGCCGCTCACCATGGGCCCAGAACTAACAGATCGTTCGCCGCTGGATGCACACATCTACTCTGCATGCCACTTTATTTTGACCAGGTGATCCCGGCCGGTATTGTGCTTTTCCCAGTGCGCCAAATACCTCCAGGGTTTCGAATGACTGGATGAGTAACTAAAGGGTGCAATTTCAGGGATTACGAGTTTGGGGTTTGTTTCTGACTAGCACTATGAGTTTGAGGCTTGAAATAGACTTTACTCTGTGATACAAAGCATGCATCAGGTTGTCCATGGATTACACCAGAGCGCAAGATGTGGCCCATTCATCAGTCTGGCACCTCAGACCTCAATATTATGACAGCAGAGGAAGGCAGCCTAGCTTATTTGGTTCAAACCCACCACCTAGGTTCAAGTCCTCGTAGACACGAATTTGGGTTCCTATATACTATAGGGACTTCCCTTACAAAAGTTCCTCAAAAAAATATTATGCGAGCAGTCAAACCAAACAATAATATACCTTGATCACTAGAAGAAACTACTACTTTCGTACCAACTTAAGCTGTTTCGATCATCTCAAGAAACAAAGAAACAAAAGATTTGAGAAAATCGAAGATTGTGATCTTAAGCTATACGTTAAGTTTTTTGGGCATATATGTGTCTGGAGGCATTTCTTTCAAAACATGGAATTTGAATCCCTTACTATTCTGCCAACCGACCTTTTGTTATTTACTCTGTTTTAAAATGTAAGCAATTCTGGCCTTGTCCTAAGTCAAACTCCCTAAAGTTTGACTCGTGATGGATCTAATAAAACTAATTTGGTGTCGCAGATGTTGGCAACCGATGCATACACTTGGTCAAACTTAAACAAGTTTGACTTAGAACAAAACTAGAATCGCTTAAATTTTGGAACGGAAGTATGATCTTAGTTTGGTGGTGTGCTGTAGCACTTTGAGATCTCAATTTTTTCTGGATACATGGACTCAGATTGTGAAATGCCTTCACTATGAAAAAATATGGATCATGCAATTTAGAGAACACTTGAGCCAAAAATAAAGTGAAATGGCTCAAGTAGGATGTTTAAGCCAATCGTTGGATTTGGTGGCAAAGAAATGCATCTCCCAAAAAACACTCTGACTTACTAATGTTCGCAAAGAAACAGAGGCTCTGCACATCATGCAACAAACACAGTAAACCCACTAAAGGTGCATTGAGAACTGGAGATGCAATGTGCTACGATGCACTATTTCAGTCTCAACTTTTCAAAATCAAATTACTTCCTGTTTTAGCAAACAGGATTTAGTGTACCACTTCATTGTATTTTTACATTAGACTCGGGTTGGCTAGATGTAATGAACTCTGAACCTCTTAGGACGATGTAAGCTAAACTCTATCTATTCAATGCAATGAAACACAGAAGTCTTTTGCGTTTTCTCGAAAAATAATAGCGAGTACCATGAACAGAATTTAGTCATCTATGATCTAAAAATAGCTAATGGTCTAATAGTAAAATTTTATAAAATATGCGAAGGCTTACTTTGTGAACAAAGCATGTGCAAGTTCAATGAGACGTCTTTCTGAATCAGGAAATATTATGAGATAAGCACGGAATGTCTTGGAAATATCACCAATTGAAGCCTAAAACAAATACACAAGAGAGTATTAGATGATTTAATGATATAGAAGTTGGAAAAAAGGATTGCAAACTGAGTACTGCAAATAGACTAGATTTATATGGTATGAACAATAATAGATGATTTACTGCACCGCCGAAGTAATAACATAGGCAACACAGGCTAAAGTGGTGCCAGATTACAGAACTTCCACCTGAAATAAAATTTAAATTGTTTATTTCATCTCATATTTCTCATACATACATTTGTGGGCTTGTTCTGGAAATTTAGAAGGCAATCTTCGAGCTTCTCAAGTAGGTTTGATTTTAGGTTGTCCACCTGTCCAAAGATACAACATAAATTAGTAAGATGGGATTCACAGAGTAAATGGCAACATATGCAAACAGTGTTACATTTCTATCAGAGTAAAATGAACAAAAGCTCCGAGTTCAGTATGCACATAATAATATTGTAACGAGTCACAGTTATTATTTGCATACTTTGTGAATGATAAAAAGGACATGCAATTGTACCATATTATTTTTTGTCATTCACTGTCAAGCCATAACACATCACATAGTTCCTAGCACATTCTACAAACACTGATTTGAGGTATTTACACAACATTGTTTGAGTGATTGAATGTGCCATCTTGGAAGATTTATGAATAGAGAAGATGGTAACTGTTAACATGAAAAGCCAACATCATTTGCATCACAGGACATGTTTTTTGGAATGGCATGGCCATTTACTAAACTAATCTCTGACTAACAGGTCATGTTTACCTGTGCAACAAATAAATCACATCCTCTGCCTAGATACAAGGAAGGAAGGTTCAGAAAATTGTGAAGTTTGGAAATTTCACCAGGCTATCTGACGTACGCAAACAATGGTATAAGCACTAGACATTATGACCACGAACCAGTTATCATCTATGTGTCCCACATTTTTAAATACCTTGCGTATGTTCAAGGATTTTGCTTGTTTTGCAGTTACATTGCATACGTTAGAGAAGCTCATGCCTGAAGGTCCCATAGTGATCATTACAGGATACTAGTAGGAACAAATTGTGTGTCAAGTGTGAACAAAAAAGTGACAGCATGTTTGTATTCAATGCAATCTACATATGCTTTTCTGACCATCCAGTACTCATCCTACAAATCAGGAGTGTGGGCAAGTGAGGATAGGTGGAAGGAGGAGCAAAATTATAAACTTTTGTGCGTAAGAAGGGCAAAGTGAGAGCTACATGGAACCAAAACTGGCATGCAAATAATGAAAAGATAGACAAAATACATACAGGAAAATTAAGTTGTTTAAGAAGCACCACAGCTTCTGCTCTTGCTTCAATAGGTTCAGAATCTGAGTACAACTTTGCCTGCAAAATTTACTCGAAATAAGTAAAGAATAACAGTAGTGATCATGACACAATTAGGATAACACAATTATTTAACATATAAAGAATAGGAATTAGACTATATGCCTTATAGCAAGGGAAAAGACTGAAATCATAAATTATTGTTGAAAAAATTAACATTAGCTCTTCCTTACAAATCTGAGCCATAATATAGTACCTGAAGGTGTTGTATAACTAAACCCATAGCCTCCTCGGATGCCTTTTTACAGTCTTGAAAGGATGAATCACCGTAGGCCTACAATAAAGAACAAAAATGAAGATAATGCTAAAAGGGCGTCAAGGAAGTTTATAAGATGAAATAGCTCAACTAAACCTCAAAAATAGGTTTTGCTCCAGTAAAAAATTTGACAGCGTCTGCATATGCTTCTGCCTTGATACATTTGTTGAGCCGAGTTGGCAAATCATATATGAACTGCGAGAAAATTAGTGGAAATTGACATTATGAAAAGTTTGTCGGTCTCTACGTATCTCCTGCAAATGTAAAAGAGATCAAGTAACAAAAATATGAAAGAGCAGTCCACAACAAAATATCTTCATGGGATGCCTTCAACAAAATAAAAACTCATGGTGGTTCCTATGAAAAGGTAACATGATTCCGGGAATTTTGTGAAAGGCCCATTTGGGATGAAATAATGGGAGAGACAGATGTAACGATGTTAAGATTAATGGTCCAGCTACCCTAAGGCCAACTCCCAAATGAAATAAACTACAAGATGCACAACAGCACAAAACTCATGTGCTCTGTTGTACTTGCTTCATGCAGAAGACAACTCAAAGTAGCTATACAGTTACCTTGGGTTTTATGCCAAGTGTAACATTCAATTCTAAACATAGGACAAAACCCACAACATACGTAGGTTAACTGGACCACATAACATGGGCAGGGTTAGGGTATCTATAGGAAGCAATAGAATACCACTTTAGCTTTAACTAAACTGCAATTGCTGGGATCTGCATAGCCTAACTTGTCTGTATATGTCGTTGTTGATAAGAAAGATTAGTCATACACCATTAGTCTTTAAGAAGAATAGCACAAATAGAACAGGATTTACTTGAACTTTCCGGAGGAGATTGCGTGTACGGTGTAATTTCTCTATGTTTTCCCTTTTGTTGAAAAGAGATGTGTTCACTGTGTCACTTCTTGATTGCACTGATGTTATCTGTCAAAAAAGGCGAATTGGTTCAACAATGTCCGAAAGAATACATTAGTAACATCATAATGCAAACCTTTCCAAGTAGTTGTTCCATGTTTGTCTCCATACCAACAATGTTAGTCTTCATCCTGCAGGAACAATATAGGTACATTAAGAATATTACAACTATAGCAGGTAATAGCACTAGAACCTCAAACTCGCTAAAAGAAGGAAAGAGAATAGTGAGCTATCACTGTGAAGAAATCCCATCACCTTTTTATAGTATCAGTTGCACTTATAAACTTGTTATAATTCTCGTATACTAGCATCTGTAAGTCTGTGTCCAGGTTCTTGATCTCAGCAGCCATCTTAACATGCCCCTGCAGAAGGCCTTCCAGGTTTGATTGTTGCACCTGCAAAACACAGAAGTCAGAGTTCTCCTCTTAAATTCCTGAACTATCAAGCTAAACTCTGGTTTCATGTGTCCTACTGCCCTATTTTAATAATCAACAACCACTAGTGATAGCAGACGAAGTTTGACTGGCAAAAAACACCCAAAACCATTTCGGGCTTCGTATAAAGCCATTCACATGAAGCTAACACTGCAAGGAACAGTGTGGATAACTCAAGCAATTCAACTAAACATTGCAAGTTATGCAGCATTGATATGGAAATGGGATACCGTTCACCAGTTCAAATATAGTTCAGGAGTAGCTCGTGCAGGAACTCATATGGTTAGAATGCAATTAATCTAAGCTGCAGAACATAAATACATAACTGTTGAAATCTAAGTAGCAGAATGTGTCTCCCTTTTATTAAAAAAACCTCAGCTGAATTTCTCTGGAAAGGAGTGTGGCATCTAGGTGCACGAGATGGTGTTCAACACAAATGTCAATTTCTCTGCCACTGTTTAGTTGAATTGCTTCATGTGTTCTAACAACGAACTTCATTCATTTTTCCAACATCTAGAGTATATAGTTGGATTTCAGCAGACAAAATGCATTAATGCAATGTGCATCAATCAGGTAAATTTTAACCAGAACATAGCAACTAGCAGTTATTACAAGCTGGTCATATTCGTTCATAGTAATTCCAAAGCGCGCCCAGCCATAAGATCCGACCAAGACACGGGGAGCTGGATCTGAGAGACCGCGTATAAAGGGAGCAGGGAGCAGGTGGGCGAACCAGGACGTCCATGTAGACATCAGGGTTGAAGGAGGCGGAGTTGATGGATTCGAGTGGCGAGACGGAGGAGGCGGCTGGGGAGGGCCGCGCCGGGGACGCGGGAACAGCGCCGGCGGCCGCGGGATCGGTGTTGTAGAAGCTGGCCAGGAGATCGCGGGTGCGCCGGGCTTTCTCGTCCATTGCCGTCGGCGCGGCGCCGGCGGTGGTCGCCATTTCGCGCCGAGGTTTGGGAGGAGCTTGGACGCCGGAGATCGGCGGTTGTAGGGGTGGATCGGAGTGGGGAAAGACGAGGGGTTCTTTTGGGAAGTTTACTTAGTGAAATTTTATGGCCCTAGCCCTGCAGTACTCAGAATTCATGGAACTAGCCAAATGCAACCAAAGCCGACGCACCTACATACATGGGGAGAAATGGACCAGCGGTCCTCGAACTTCTAAAACGGTCCTGAAACATAGAAAACGTCTCAAAACAGTCCTAAAATGTATATGGATGTCCATAATGGTCCTAAATATTTAGTGCGAGTTAATTGGATAAAACTATCATAATTGAAACTGTCGGGACGAGTCAGTACCACTTTCGGTAATTTTTGCGAGTCAGTACCAGTTCTGAGTTAGAACATTGCAAACTGCACTAAATTTCGTCTAACAGCATTTTAACATGCTTTCTGACGACTGGGACCTAGCTGTAAGTGCTGAGTTGGCGCCACGTGTCTAGAGGAGCTGAGGTGGAAGTGGGACCCACCTGTCAGCCATATCTTATGTTATTTTTTATTTTTCTCTCCTATTTTACTATTTACCCTCGGTGGGTCCCAGTCGTCAGAAAATAAAAAATAACATAAGATATGGCTGACAGGTGGGCCCCACTTCCACCTCAGCTCCTCCTAGACACGTGGCGTCAACTCAGCGCTTACAGTTGAGCCCCAGCCGTCAGAAAGCGTGTTAAAATGCTGTTAGACGAAATTTAGTGCAGTTTGCAACGCTTCGACTTAGAACTGGTACTGACTCGCAAAAATTACCGAAAGTGGTACTAACTCATCCCGATAGCCCCAATTGTGATAGTTTTATCCAATTAACTCACTTAGTGCACTAACACAAACTCATTATCTATGTCTAAATCGGTCCTGAAACACAGAAAACGCCTCAAAATAGTCCCGGAACTTATATAAATGTCCATATAAGTTCCTAAATACGTAGTGCAGTGACATGGCAATGGCGATGGACCCGCACCTCCTCAATCCATGGCAAAATTGCTAACGCCTCGTGCAACTCTTTGTACGCTCTTTTTTTTTTAATTAGTGTACAATATGGAGCTGCTCCAGGGGCTGTGAATTTGATAGTTAACTCTGCCTTTATTTTTAAATTTAATGATGTGAAATATTGCTCTAAGGTTGCTTTGGCTTGAGAGTGAATTTGCTCCACGGTGTTTTTTGGATGATTTGGGTGAATCTGCTACGTAGAGCATGATTATAAGCACCATATTAGATGCTTAATGGCCCGCCCTGCTAGTTATGCTATAAAATACTGGCAAAATAATTAGGTGGGCTGATATTGTATTTTGAGCTGAGAAAAAACATTTGTATCCTACAATTGCCACTATAAATAAATATGTTCATTCTAACTTTCTTATTTCCTCATTATTTTTCATAACTATATGTTTATATCTTACTTATAAATTTTTTATTTTACCACAATTTTTTTTCGAACTACGTCACCCTTATTACTTTCTTATTTTTTCTACTATTTTATAGAACTATGTCTTGCTTATTATTTTCTTATTTTCCACTATTTTTTAGAACTATATCATACTTATTAATTCAGCAAAAAAAGGTAACCGCGAGGTACCTTTTTTTAGAAAGGGACAACACGTGAGTACAATGAGTGTAATAAGTGCCAGCTGCCAACGACGTGGAGAAATGTTTATGCGGAAAAGAATTTGTGTTTCATGGCCGTTTTAGACATAGACAATAAGTTCACGCCACTCCACTACGTATTTAGGACCGTATATGGACGTCCATATAAGTTCCAGGACCGTTTTGAGGCGTTTTCTGTGTTTCAGGACTTTAGACATAGACAATAAATTTTAGGACTGTTGATGCATTTCACTCAGAAAACAATACACCTGCTAAAATATGATTACCGTTTACTCGTATAGGGAGTACCAAGATGTACAAGGATTTAAAACAGATATTGTGATGGAATAACATGAAAAGTGAGATAGCTAGATATGTAGCATAATGTATACATGCCAGAGAGTGAAGGCAAAACATCAATCTCCTGGAAAAGTACAACATTTACCAATAACTACTTAGAAATGGGAGGAAATTGGAATGGATTTTGTACTGAATTGCCCATGACTGAAAATCATAACGTTATCTAGGAAATTGTGGACCGGTTGACAAAAAGTGCGCATTTCCTCGCCGTAAACCAAAAAGATAGCTATGAGAAATTAGCAGACTTATATGTCAAAAAATTCGTGAGAAAACATGAAGTACCAAAAAATAATTGTATCAGACTCTGGATCTGTATTTACTACCACATTGTCGAGATGGCTACATCAAGCTCTAGGATCAATATTAGATTTTAGCATAGCATATCATCCTCAAACTGGAGGACAGATTGAAAGAACAAACCAAATTCTCGAAGATATGTAAGAGCATGTATATTAGACTTTGGAGGATCATGGAATGAGCATCCACCATTAGCAGAATTTTCCTACAATAACAGTTACCAAAGTAGTATAAAGATGGCACCATTCGAAGCACTATACGGAAGAAAGTTCATATCACCTATTTGCTGGTACGAGTTAGGAGAAGACAAACAATTTAAACCTAACTTCATCACTGATCAATAAAGAGTAGTAGATATCATCCGAGATAGATTAAAAATGCTCAGAGTAGACCAAAGAGTTATGCAGATCTTAAGAAAAGAATGTGGGTACCACATGTTGGAGACATGGCATATTTAAGAGTTAGTGTAACTAAAGGGGTGAAAGATTCAGAGTGAAGGAAAAAACTAAGTCAAAGATATATCAAACCATTCCGAATTCTGAGTAGCAAAGGACTAGTAGCATATGAGTTAGAGTTACCAAAAGGGTTATCTCAAGTTTATAATGTATTCCATGTTTCACGGTTACGCAAAAGTTTGAAAATACCAGAGAAACCATTACCATATAAGGAGATAGAGTTACAACCAGATCTTACCTATGCGGAAGTACCATCCAGGATTCTCGGAGAGAATTAGAAACGACTTAAAAACCGAGCAATATAGTATTGTAAAGTTCAATGAAAACATCACCTAGGAAGAGAAACTACCTAGGAAAAGGAGGAAGATTTACGTAGAAATTATCCTCATCTCTTTAGGTACTGAGTTCTGTAACTCCAGGACGAAGTTGTTATAAGGGGGAGAGGATGTAACATTCTAGAGAATAATAATAGGAAAAGGATATAAGTGTGAATTATGCATTTGGATTGCATGCCTTTAAAAGTTCAGGGTTAACTTAATTTTCTCGAGAAATCTTGATTTGAATTTGGCTCTAGTGAGGTTTTTATAACCAAATGGTCACTAGGAATTGCCCCAATTTAGTTAAAGATTTCAAATCATTTGAATGATTCCAAAATTGAGGTCTGACCTAAGTCAAACTTGAATTTAAAATTATATAAACAAATAGATAAGAATTCAAAGTAAAAGTACACTTGACACATTGAATTAAATGGAACTTTATTCATTTCAAATATGAGTACAAGATCACTTACAAGTTATAAACATAGAAGGAAAAACCTACTACAAACTGCAAGAGGAAGAAAACCTACACTATCCTATCTATCCTTCTCATCTCATCTTGCATATTCTTGTCATTGCTTCAAACCTTCAAACAAACAATCACAGAAAATAACCTCTGTAGGATTCACAATAGTGGATCCATGATTAGTGTAGAATCCAAAAACAAATTCCAGGAACTAGTCCTAAACCTTCTGCCTAAGGTTTGAAAAGCAAACAAAAACATCACAACAAAAGCAAATAGAAGTACCAAATTGACAAGCCAAACTGTAAACCAGTAATGCCAAAGTCATGATCATCCTATCCTGGCAGAGGACAACAACTAGAAAAATAGAGGAATATGCCAATAACCCAAGAACTAGTATAGCATCCATGAATTCCAACTTGAATCGGTGGCAAAACTAAACCAATACAACAGTCCTAAACCTAAATGTAAATCATATGACCAGAGGATTTCAAGCTTTAGATTATGTATAAAAACAAATAATCAAAATGCAAATGGATGAACACTTGACAGTTCATCCATTCAAATCAAATATCATCAAGCATTAGAGTATTATCAATTACAGGAAACTTGATTAAGAAACAAGTAACAAAAATCTATCAACTAACAAAAAGAAATATTAAAATGAAATTTCATTTGTTATTGTCCAAGGAATGGATAGGGCAAGGTTAAATCGACATTTCTAATATGGCATGTGTAGATACCTTTCATTTGTACATACAAACAAGAATGTCATATGCCTAAATTGGCAAATACATATAGTCCAAAAGCATCATGGGGTTGACCACCGAAAGTTTAGAGGACACATTGAAGGGAATATGCCCGAGAGGCAATAATAAAGTGGTTATTATCTTATTCCATGTTTATGATAAATGTTTATGTTACATGCTAGAATTGTATTGGTTCGGAAACATCAATACATGTGTGTTTAATAAACAAAAAGGGTTCCTAGTCATGCCTCTCTTATAGACTAGCTTGTTGATTAACAAGATGATCGAGGTTTCCTGATCATGGACATTGGATGTTGTTAATAACAAGGTCACACCATTGGTGGAATGATGTGATGAACATCCATCCGAAGTATAGCATTACGATCAGAGTCATTATGTTTATATTGCTATAACATCATACGAAGTAATCTTAGTCCTTAGACCATGAGATCATGTTAATTGCTAACACCGGAAGAGTATCTTGATAACATCAAACATCACACCGTAACAGGGTGACTATAAAGGTGGGTTCAGTGCTACGAAGGTGTTATGTTGAGGCTCATGGATCAAGAGTGGGATTTGTCCATCCCGATGACATATAGATATACTCTGGGCCCTCTCGGTGATATCACATTGAAATAGCTTGCAAGCAAGTGATGTGATCACTAGAATGTTATATCACGGTAACGAGAAAAGAGTGCATGTCGGTAACGAGATCAAACTAGGTATTTGGATACCGATGATCGAATCTCGGACATGTATTATATCATGAGACAAAGGGATTAAATTGCTGACGTTAAAGGTTCTCACGATCACAGAAGTTATCGTTGAATATGCAGGAGTCAGTATGGATCTCTAGGTCCCGCTTCTGATTATTGATCTGAGAGGAGTCTCAATCATGTCTGCATTATTCGCGAACCGTAGGGTGACACACTTAAGGGTTGCCGGACACCATTTAGGAGCACATATGTTCCAGACAAAAGGTTTGCAAAGCGCAGGAAATGTTTCCATAGAAACAGGAATTGTTTCGATAGAAACCCGAATTGTTTCGGGTGAAATTGCAGAAAGTGGTTCTGCATGTGATATTGAAATGTTGCAAGGGGTTTTATGTGAATGTTTGTTAATTAAAGTAATTAACAAAATTCTGAATAAAATAAATAAAAGAGTTTTATTAATTGAGAGATGCATTTAATTTGGTGGAAATTAAATACATGTGAGTGGGATTTTGGGTGGAGGCCATGTTTATGTGAGTGGAGGTTCACCACATGAATGAAGGAGGGGAGGAGTCCCCCCCTCATGCGCCGGCTATGGGAGGGGAGGGGTCTCCCTCCCTCCTATATAAAGCCTCCCTCTCCCCTCTCACAAACCACACCTCCTCATGAAGGATCTCTCTCCCCCTCTAGTTATTCCCCATGGTCTCGGATTAGCGAGATACATGTTCCCGGTGGCTTTATCTGGAAAGGAGTTGCTGCTTCCGCTGCTTTGCTAGAGCGAGGGATGGAGGTTGTCGGGGTACCGGACGTGTGTGCGATCATGGATGCACCGCTGCTTTGCGGTGCTGGACTTGGTGGTGCTGGAGCTGGATCTGATGGACGTGCTGGAGCCGGACCTGCTGGACTTCATCACGATCTTGAGATCGGCAAGTGTACGACTACATCAACCACGAGTTCCTACTCGTTAACAAAGCTCGTTGTCTTCGAGGGTAAGTTCTCCATGGATGTATGTCCACCTGTTGCTCTGTATCTAGTAGATAGATCTTGGCGTATAGTTCTCATCGTAGGAAATTTTTTGTTTTCTATGCTGCGGACCCAACACACATGCACATAAGATAGGCTACAGATCTGGTTACACACATAACAAAGTAAGTGATTCACCTAAATGCATGGCAATGTTGTAAGCAACACAGTGTTCCTAGGATACTATAAATAGTTGGGCATCTAAGACCCTAGAGCTGACAACTCACTGGTCAAGCTTAGGCCAAAAACACACATCTTAGAGAGAGATCTGAGAGAGAGTGGGAGCTATGAGAAGAGGAATAACATTAAGAACATGAAGGAGAAGGCCACATCAATAGATATTCATCGAGAAAGCTTAGGAAACTTCAAAGGTTTATAGTTACAAGTCTAGGATAGGATCATAGTAGCTATGGATCCAATGTGATATAGAAATCAAGGAGAGATAGAGATATTAGGAGCACCTAGTGTAATTAAGGGGCTATAATATGTGCATCTTCACTAAGTGAAGAACACCATAGGTACAAGCCAACCTTAGCACACTGGCACAACCATTAGAATTAAATAAATACTTGAACCAAGCATTAAGAACACAAACCCTATATCTAACCCCCCTTCCCTAGATTAGATCCAAAGATCAACGTAAGGAATAAAATGAAGGGAAAATGCCCGAGAGGCAATAATAAAGTGGTTATTATCTTATTCCATGTTTATGATAAATATTTATTTTGCATGCTATAATTGTATTGATCGGAAACATCAATACATGTGTGTTCAATAAACAAAAAGGGTTCATAGTTATGCCTCTCTTGTAGACTAGCTTGTTGATTAACAAGATGATCAAGGTTTCCTGATCATGGACATTGGATGTTATTAATAACAAGGTCACAACATTAGTTGAATGATGTGATGAACATTCATCCGAAGTATAGCATGACGATCAAGTCATTATGTTTATATTGCTATAAAATCATACGAAGTAATCTTTATCCTTAGACCATGAGATCATGTTAATTGCTAACACCTGAAGAGTATCTTGATAACATCAAACATCACACCATAATAGGGTGACTATAAAGATGGGTTCAGTGCTACGAAGGTGTTATGTTGAGGCTCATGGATCAAGAGTGGAATTTGTCAATCCTGATGACGGATAGATATACTCTGGACCCTCTCGGTGATATCACATTAAGATAGCTTGCAAGCAAGTGATGTGATCACTAGAATGTTATATCACGGGAACGAGAAAAGAGTGCATGTCGGCAATGAGATCAAACTAGGTATGGAGATACCGATGATCGAATCTCGGACATGTAATATATCGCGAGACAAAGGGATTTAGTTACAAGCGTTAAAGGTTCTCACGATCACAGAAGTCATCGTTGAATATGCAGGAGTCAGTATGGATCTCTAGGTCCCGCTTCTAATTGTTGATCTGAGAGGAGTCTCAATCATGTCTGCATTATTCGCGAACCATAGTGTGACACACTTAAGAGTTACCGGAGACCATTTTGGAGCACATATGTTTCAGACGAAAGAATTGCAAAGCGTAGGAATTGTTTCGATAGAAACTGGAAATTGTTTCGGGTGAAATTGCAGAAAGTGGTTCTGCATGTGATATTGAAATATTGCAAGGGGTTATATGTGAATGTTTGTTAATTAAAGTAATTAACAAAATTCTGAATAAATTTAATAAAAGAGTTTTATTAAATGAGAGAGCATTAAACTTGGAGAATTTTAATGCATTTAAAGTAGGGACTTTAAAGGGGAATGTGAAGAGGCATTTTAATGTGGAGGAGTTACCACCACATGAATGGGGGAGGTGAGGAGTCACCCCTGTGGCATCCCGCAAAAACCACTACTAGAAAATCGCGGTGATTTTGTGCATTGCATCATCATGACCGCATGCTCATGTCATCATGCCACATTGCATTTGAGCATTGTCATGTCATCATGCATTTATTTGACTAAAACTATTTTCTAAAAGCCTACTTTTGTTTTCTAAATATTCCCCGTCTTAATTTCAAATCAAAACTCCTGTCTCTTCCGGGTCTTTCATGTGTCTAAAAACTATTTACAAAAGTCTATTTTTAAATCAAAATAAAAGTTATATTATTTCTGGGAGGCAGCCCGCTAGGCCCGAAAGCCCGGCCGGCCACCTCCAAAAGCTAACCCTAAAACCCTACCCTACCTACCCCCACCCCTTTCCCAACTTCCTTCCCCGCCGCCAAAACAGCCGCGAGGCAGCCCCTCCCGCCAGCTCCCCTGGTCTCCGCCTGCCACGCCTGCAGCCGGGCCTCACCGCGCCAGCCTTCCACCTCAGCCCCGCCGGCCACCTCACTCCCACCACTCACTGAGCGCCACATCCCCCCGCCAACGCCACTTCAGCCCACCTGGGCGCGCACCCCACTGCCAACCACACCTCCTGTCGCCATCTTCCCACGCACCGACCGAGTCAGGCCCTGGCCCCACCTTGACCCTGCCGCCCACGCCTGTGCTCACGTCCGTCCCCAACCGCCCCGCCCCCTACTCGATCTCCTCCCTCTCCGCGTCCCCTCATCCGTGACCTCCTCCTCTCCGCGACCCCGACCATCTCCGCCGCCTCCCTCGCCCTCTTCCGCGACCGTCTACGCAAGCCCCGCCGTGGCCGATGTTCCTCGCCTCCGCCGGTCGCCGGCCCCGCGCCGGCAAGCCATCGCCACCGTCGGTCCCTCCTCTCTGGCCCCGCCTCCTCCGGCCTTATCCACCTCAACCTCCTCCCGCCGCCACCGGATGTGGCCTCACCATCAACAGCCTCCGCCCCAGCCGGTGACCTCGCCCTCCTTCCCTACCGACGGCCGCCGCCGCCCGCCGCCCTCTAGCACCGGCCCCGGCCGCGCGACCCCGCCGTCGTCATCGCCATGCCCTCCGCCGCCCGAGCTTCTCCTCGGCCCCCTCCGCTCCGGCCACGTCTGGCCACGCCGTCGCCGCTCGGGCCCCGCTCTTCCTCGCCGTCGTCTTCCCAAAGACCGCCCCGCCGAGCTCTGTCGGGTCACCGCACGCGCGAATCCCCGCTGCTTCTGCGAGATGCGCTGCTGCGGGAACCTTTGGTCGCGCGCCCAGCCGTCTCCCTCGCGTAGGTGATGCCCTACTCGCCTCCCATGACCTCCCCGTCGCCCTACGCCTTCCTGTTCCAACGCCAAGCATCGAAGGACCGCCATGTCCCTGCGGGGGTTCCTGTTTGTGTGCTGCTCGCAGGGTTCCTGTTGTTCATCTGTGCACATATGTGGATGTGCGTGTGTTTGTGTTATTACGAGCCATCGGTGCACTTTGCGTTCCGCGTACAACCCTCTTCCTCCAAGGCTAGCCACGACAAGATCTACATCGGACAAGTACGACGACCACCGGAGCAAGTTCGACATCGAACAAGGTCGGGACGACATGATCGCCTTCCCGGACGTCAAGTTCTTCGACCCTCGCCAAGATCTCTCGAAGACAAGAATGCACCTCAAGATCTCCTATTGGGAACCCCAAGACCCCGAAGACCCCCGTACCCGAAGGCCTTCGACGTGGAACCCCAAGATCTTCTCCCGGATCGGCAAGAACTTCTACTTGGGACGACAAGTACTTCGTCTTGGATCCGATTGGAGCAACCCCCGAAGACAACGGATGCGACAAGTACTCCTACACGGACGCCAAGACCCGAACCTGAAGACCGCCAAGATCGCCACCGGAACGACAAGTACTTCGCCCCGAACGCCAAGACCGCCCTGATACGCGGACCTGACAAGATCTGTGTGACGACAAGATCGACACCGACCAGAGCGAGTCCGATGAGCTGCCGACACCACACCAAGACCTGCGACGACCTCCGAAGACCGATCCCGCCGTCCCCGTCGAACCCTGAGTCTGGACCCCGAACCCCCGAAACCAAGATCTTCCGAACCCAGATGTGTGACCCTAAGCCCCTATTTTTATAATATGACATTATCAACCGTCGCATATTAAATTATTCATGCATGCATCCATATTTTGTGGGTCCAGGTTATTTTGTCGTTTCACCTCATAATTAAATATGGAGTGTTTATGCGGGATATCTTTGTCTTATTCCGGACTCCACTTAAATTGGTGTAGCGAACCGATGCCATGTTTCACCCTGTTAATACAACAGTTAAATTGCGGGGGTCTAAATAACTTGAACCGTTTAATTAATTGTCGGGACCTCGGTTCCGCTTAATATTGCCTAGTTGCACCGCATCTGTGCCATGCCATGCATCATATCATAAGCATGCCGGATCTTCTGCCGTAGTATTAAATATTGCATCCGGTGTTTCTGCTAGTGTTTGTTTCTTCGCGGATTAGACCGATGAGTGGATGCGAGTATCGACAAGTTCTTCGGATATGAACCTCCGACAGCATTTCCCAGGCGAGCATCTCTCCCCCTTCTACCTATTTTGCATTTATACTCTTTATTTCCTCCAGTTGATCTATTGCTATCCGTGTCGTGATGCTTCAGTTTCCGTACACTAGTTATATCCCGTGCAGCCTCTATATTGCCTTGGACACCTCCTATTACCTGTGTTTGGTAGATAGCTAGCCTTGCGAGTCGTAGTTGCTTGCTCAAGTGCGATCTCGTGTTGTCAAGTACCACAGTTGTTGAAATGTTGGCAGATGTTAATGGTGGAGATGCTTATTGGTGGAGATGATCATGACTTTAAATACAACTATTAAATTGCTAGATATAACTAATGCAGAGGCATCGGTGGGCAATAGATGTTATTTGGTTTTTCCACGCTCACTTGTGTCCCGTAGGACCCCGCGTACTTGATACCTGTTTCTTGATTATTCGCATTATCCACATCCGGGAGGCCTTATGGACCCCTTGAGCCAGAGCTTGATTCATTTCTATTTCTTGGGGCCACAAACTAGTTTGGGGTTTTATTACTATCATGTACTTATGCCATGTTACTACTTTATTTACGATTGTGCGTGGAGCACCTGTACTGTTTTGGATCGCGCCACGTTTTCGCGGTATCGACAAGCCCAGTCACACTTTCGGGTTCCCAGTCGTTTACAGCCGTCGTCGCAAACCCTGGGTCCGTTCCGGAGCCGGCCAACTTCGTTGCGGGTAGCTTAGTGGGGTGGCCCCCTGAAATATTTTATGAATCCTGTGATTGCTTTGTCGTGAATGCCTTGTTGGGTTTTGAGTTGGTTTTTCCGAGGTTGATCGAGTGTGTGCTGCTATTTGTGCACCCCTGCAGGGTAAAACTTTCTGAAAGCCGTGTCCGCGGTTATGGACGACTTGGAGCACAGTATCTCGATCATAGACAAGCATAACTAAAGTAGTGCTATAAACTTGACTTAATATATGACTAGTAATCAGATTCAACTATAACGGAATGGATATTAAAAATGCCAACAACTGCTAGATCTGGGTTGTTTTGATATATATATGCCTAGTAAGTATTGCAACTCCAATGGAATGAAGTAAGAGTGTCAACAACTGCTGGGTTTTGGGATTCCTCAGGACAATTATACCTGACTAGTAAATGTTCCAACTACAACGGAATGGTAATTAAAACTGTCCACTACTTATGCTTCAAGATGACTCGTGCTATCTATATCTGATTAGTAAGTGCTGCAACTATAACGGAATGAATAAAACTACCCACTGTGGGAGTTCCTTGGTCCGACTTCCTCGTTTGGTCTCGAGGGGGAAATACCAGGATGGGTTTGTTTGGTGTTAGCTTCAGGTTGGATCCGAATAGGTCTTTCTTATCCCTCTCTGATAACCGCCAGTTGTATCGAGTCTCTATAGGTTGTTTAGTGCCGTTGCGCTGCCGCTTCAGCCCACCATACATATGTAGGCGAGAGCCGCCGAATTCTAGCCTCGCCGTGTACTGGCCTCAGTGCTGACACTCCTCTTTTTCCTTTGCCCTTTGTCGGCACCCCTTTTGTTTTAGCAGGTTTGCGATCGACGTCGTTAGCAGGGTTACCCTTCCGGCTTGGCCTGGGCAGGGTTATGGACGCCATTGGTTATTCTTCAGGGCTCTTAGCCCCATTTGCATCTTGTCCGTAGTTGGACATTGTATTGGTTTCAAGGTGATTTGGATCTTGTACTGTATATTTGTATTCTTGACTCATGGAGTCGTGCTGTATATATATCTATTCTATGGGTCCCATCAAGGACTGTTGTGTAATGGTATTACTTCGTTTTGCACCCGCACGAAAGTGCCTGGTGGGCGTCCTTGAATCGTTTTTATGCGGGTTTGGCGAAAAGGGCTAAAACTTGCATAGGGCCGATTCGAGGGTGTTATAGAGTGGTATCAGAGCTCAGCAGTTGCGATACCCCACAAGTCCAGCCTGTAGGATAACCTAGCTAACGGCCGAAGTAGAGTGTCAAAACTATTTTGAAAATCGGTTGGATAGATCTGATTAGGTCTGATTTTACTCCTTATCCCTCTGCTATTCTCCTCTTACCTCTGCGTGTTTTGGATCTGTTCTCATATCTTTTCTTTGAGTCCAGGATTTCTCGTGGTTGGGATTCCGTCGTACCTTCAGGGTTTTGCTTCCTCCTTTGGTAACAGTCTTTCTACCCCGGACTTCATGCTATCTGAGTGATCCTTCATCTGTGGTACCATTCTTTGTTCCTTTTTTGTGTATTCTGGTGTTTTCTGACGCGACGACATCATCTACATCAGATCCGATGAAGCCCTGCACCACTCCTTTGTTCCGAAAGCCGCTTGTTGAGATCTTTAGTCTGATTTCGAGAGTTGATTGCATAATTCAACTATTCGTGTATAGAGTAATGTTTTGAGTGCGGGATGGAGTCATGACCATACCACTACTCTTATCATTCGCTTTGTACATTGAATTGGAGGAACAATGCAATTTTACTCCGTCCACGGAAGCTAGAGGTGTCTTTATTTGTTGATACCTCTGCCTTCGCCTTTGTTCCCGGAGTGTTCTCTCAACGATCACGGACAAGGCCCTCTTGTTAGTGGTGTCGCGAGGATCTACACGAAGCGAGAAGATTCAGATCGCCGACCTTCTTCCTGGTACCATGAGGCGGATCTCGAGGGCGAGATCCATTGTTAGTGGTGCCGAATTGTGGCATCCCGCAAAAACCACTACTTGAAAATCGCGGTGATTTTGTGCATTGCATCATCATGACCGCATGCTCATGTCATCATGCCACATTGCATTTGAGCATTGTCATGTCATCATGCATTTATTTGACTAAAACTATTTTCTAAAAGCCTACTTTTGTTTTCTAAATATTCCCCGTCTTAATTTCAAATCAAAACTCCGGTCTCTTCCGGGTCTTTTATGTGTCTAAAAACTATTTACAAAAGTCTATTTTTAAATCAAAATAAAAGTTATATTATTTCTGGGAGGCAGCCCGCTAGGCCCGAAAGCCCGGCTGGCCACCTCCAAAAGCTAACCCTAAAACCCTACCTACCCCCACCCCTTTCCCAACTTCCCTCCCTGCCGCCAAAACAGCCGCGAGGCAACCCCTCCCGCCAGCTCCCCTGGTCTCCGCCTGCCACGCCTGCAGCCGGGCCCCACTGCGCCAGCCTTCCACCTCAGCCCCGCCGGCCACCTCACTCCCACCACTCACTGAGCGCCACATCCCCCCGCTAACGCCACTTCAGCCCACCTGGGCGCGCACCCCACTGCCAGCCACACCTCCTGTCGCCATCTTCCCACGCACCGACCGAGTCAGGCCCCGGCCCCACCTTAACCCCGCCGCCCACGCCTCTGCTCACGTCTGTCCCCAACCGCCCCGCCCCCTACTCGATCTCCTCCCTCTCCGTGTCCCCTCCTCCGTGACCTCCTCCTTTCCGCGACCCCGACCATCTCCGCAGCCTCCCTCGCCCTCTTTCGTGGCCGTCTACGCAAGCCCCACCATGGCCGCGGTTCCTCGCCTCCGCCGGCCGCCGGCCCCGTGCCGGCAAGCCGCCGCCATCGTCGATCCCTCCTCTCCGGCCTCGCCTCCTCCGGCCTTATCCACCTCAACCTCCTCCCGCCGCCACCGGATGTGGCCTCACCGTCAACAGCCTCCGCCCCAGCCGGCGACCTTGCCCTCCTTCCCCACCGACGGTCGCCGTTGCTCGCCGCTCTCCAACGCTGGCCCCGACCGCGCGACCCCGCCGTCGTCATCGCCATGCCCTCCGCCGCCCAAGCTTCTCCTCGGCCCCCTCCGCTCCGACCACGTCCGGCCACGCCGTCGCCGCCCGGGACCCGCTCTTCCTCGCCGTCGTCTTCCCAGAGACCGCCTCGCCGAGCTCTACCGGGTCACCGCACGCGCGAATCCCCACTGCTTCTGCGAGATGCGCTGCTGCGGAAACCTCTGGTCGCGCGCCCAGCCGTCTCGCTCGCGTAGGTGATGCCCTGCTCGCCTCCCATGACCTCCCCGTCGCCCTACGCCTTCCTGTTCCAACGCCAAGCATCGAAGGACCGCCATGTCCCTGCGGGGGTTCCTGTTTGTGTGCTGCTCGCAGGGTTCCTGTTGTTCATCTGTGCACATATGTGGATGTGCGTGTGTTTGTGTTATTACGAGCCATCGGTGCACTTTGCGTTCCGCGTACAACCCTCTTCCTCCAAGGCTAGCCACGACAAGATCTACATCGGACAAGTACGACGACCACCAGAGCAAGTTCGACATCGAACAAGGTCGGGACGACATGATCGCCTTCCCGGACGTCAAGTTCTCCGACCCTCGCCAAGATCTCTCGAAGACAAGAATGCACCTCAAGATCTCCTATTGGGAACCCCAAGACCCCGAAGACCCCCGTACCCGAAGGCCTTCGACGTGGAACCCCAAGATCTTCTCTCGGATCGGCAAGAACTTCTACTTGGGACGACAAGTACTTCGTCTTGGATACGATTGGAGCAACCCCCGAAGACAACAGATGCGACAAGTACTCCTACACGGACGCCAAGACCTGAACCTGAAGACCGCCAAGATCGCCACCAGAACGACAAGTACTTCGCCCCGAACGCCAAGACCGCCCCGATACGCGGACCCGACAAGATCTTTGCGACGACAAGATCGACACCGACCAGAGCGAGTCCGATGAGCTGCCGACACCACACCAAGACCTGCGACGACCTCCAAAGACCGATCCCGCCGTCCCCGTCGAACTCTGAGACCGGACCCCGAACTCCCGGAACCAAGATCTTCCGAACCCAGATGTGTGACCCTAAGCCCCTATTTTTATAATATGACATTATCAACCGTCGCATATTAAATTGTTCATGCATGCATCCATATTTTGTGGGTCCAGGTTATTTCATCATTTCACCTCATAATTAAATATGGAGTGTTTATGCGGGATATCTTTGTCTTATTCCGGACTCCACTTAAATTGGTGTAGCGAACCGATGCCATGTTTCACTCTGTTAATACAACAGTTAAATTGCGGGGTTCTAAATAACTTGAACCGTTTAATTAATTGTCGGGACCTCGGTTCCGCTTAATATTGCCTAGTTGCACCGCATCTGTGCCATGCCATGCATCATATCATAAGCATGCCGGATCTTCTGCCGTAGTATTAAATATTGCATCCGGTGTTTCTGCTAGTGTTTGCTTCTTCGCGGATTAGACCGATGAGTGGATGCGAGTATCGACAAGTTCTTCGGATATGAACCTCCGACAGTATTTCCCAGGCGAGCATCTCTCCCCCTTCTACCTATTTTGCATTTATAGTCTTTATTTCCTCCGGTTGATCTATTGCTATCCGTGTCGCGATGCTTTAGTTTCCGTACACCAGTTATATCCCGTGCAACCTCTATATTGCCTTGGACACCTCCTATTACCTGTGTTTGGTAGATAGCTGGCCTTGCGAGTCGTAGTTGCTTGCTCAGGTGTGATCTCGTGTTGTCAAGTACCACAATTGTTGAAATGTTGGCAGATCTTAATGGTGGAGATGCTTATTGGTGGAGATGATCATGACTTTAAATACAACTATTAAATTGCTAGATATAACTAATGCAGAGGCATCGGTGGGCAATAGATGTTATTTGGTTTTTCCACGCTTACTTGTGTCCCGTAGGACCCCAAGTACTTGATACCTGTTCCTTGATTATTCGCACTATCCACATCCGGGAGGCCTTATGGACCCCGCTGAGCCAGAGCTTGATTCATTTCTATTTCTTGGGGCCACAAACTAGTTTGGGGTTTTATTACTATCCTGTACTTATGCCATGTTACTGCTTTATTTACGATTGTGCGTGGAGCACCCGTACTGTTTTGGATCGCGCCACGTTTTCGCGGTATCGACAAGCCCAGTCACACTTTCGGGTTCCCAGTCGTTTATAGCCGTCGTCGCAAACCCTGGGTCTGTTCCGGAGCCGGCCAACTTCGTTGCGGGTAGCTTAGGGGGGTGGCCCCCTGAAATATTTTATGAATCATGTGATCGCTTTGTCGTGAATGCCTCATTGGGTTTTGAGTTGGTTTTTCCGAGGTTGATCGAGTGTGTGTTGCTATTTGTGCACCCCTGCAGGGTAAAACTTTCTGAAAGCCGTGTCCGCGGTTATGGACGACTTGGAGCACAGTATCTCGATCATAGACAAGCATAACTAAAGTAGTGCTATAAACTTGACTTAATATATGACTAGTAATCAGATTCAACTATAACGGAATGGATATTAAAAATGCCAACAACTGCTGGATCTGGGTTGTTTTGATATATATATGCCTAGTAAGTATTGCAACTCCAATGGAATGAAGTAAAAGTGTCAACAACTGCTGGGTTTTGGGATTCCTCAGGACAATTATACCTGACTAGTAAATGTTCCAACTACAATGGAATGGTAATTAAAACTGTCCACTACTTATGCTTCAGGATGACTCATGCTATCTATATCTGATTAGTAAGTGCTGCAACTATAACGGAATGAATAAAACTGCCCACTGTGGGAGTTCCTTGGTCCGACTTCCTCGTTTGGTCTCGAGGGGGAAATACCAGGATGGGTTTGTTTGGTGTTAGCTTCAGGTTGGACCTAAATAGGTCTTTCTTATCCCTCTCTGATAACTGCCAGTTGTATCGAGTCTCTATAGGTTGTTTAGTGCCGCTGTGCTGCCGCTTCAGCCCACCATACATATGTAGGCGAGAGCCGCCGAATTCTAGCCTCGCCGTGTACTGGCCTCAGTACTGACGCTCCTCTTTTTCCTTTGCCCTTTGTTGGTACCCCTTCTGTTTTAGCAGGTTTGCGATCGACGTTGTTAGTAGGGTTACCCTTCCGGCTTGGCCTGGGCAGGGTTATGGACACCATTGGTTATTCTTCAGGGCTCTTAGCCCCATTTGCATCTTGTCCGTAGTCGGACGTTGTATTGGTTTCAAGGTGATTTGGATCTTGTACTGTATATCTGTATTCTTGACTCATGGAGTCGTGTTGTATATATATATGTTCTGTGGGTCCCATCGAGGACTGTTGTGTAATGGTATTACTTCGTTTTCCACCCGCACGAAAGTGCCTGGTGGGCGTCCTTGAATCGTTTCTATGCGGGTTTGGCGAAAAGGGCTAAAACTTGCATAAGGCCGATTCGAGGGTGTTACAACCCCCATGCACCGGCCATGAAGGAGGGGCATCCCCCTCCTACTATAAAAGGCCACCCTCTTCCTCCTTCTTCCTCACACCTCCTTGTGAAGGATCTCTCTCCCCCTCTAGAATTATTCCCCCATGGTATCGGATTAGCAAGATACATGTTCCCGGTGGCATTTCGTCTGGAAGGAGTTGCTGCTTCCGCTGGATCGCTGGAGCTAGGAGGTGGAGGTTGTCCAGTGGCTTGAACGTGTGCGCGAGTACGGATACGCTGCTGAGTTGCGGCGCTCAGACTTCCTTACGATCTTGAGATCGGCAAGTGTACGACTACATCAACCACGAGTTCCTACTCGTTAACAAAACTCATTGTCTTCGAGGATAAGTTCTTGTTGGATGTATGTCCACCCGTTGCTTTGTACCTAGTAGATAGATCTTGGCGTGTAGTTCTCATCATAGGAAAATTTTTGTTTTCTATGCTGCGGACCCAACAGTGGTATCAGAGCCTGATCTATGCGTAGGTGCTTTGCACGGGTAGTACACATATGTTTATATGTGGGCGATGATGATCATGTTATTGCATCTTCTATGTACTTTGGATATTGGTGGCATAGTGGGATGAAGCGGCCCGGACCAACCTTACATGTCATCGTACATGAGACCGGTTCCACGACTGACATGCAACTTGTTTTTCATAAGTGGCTGGCGGGTGTCTGTCTCTCCTACTATAGTCAATATCTGATTTACAACGAGTTGCTAATAACTTGGTTATCCTCGTTGTGGTTCATGTTCGTAGGTGAGAACGGTTCTATCTCCGAAAGCCCTAAGCCACGTAAAACTTGCAATTGATAAATTAGAGGCGTCTAGTTTAGATCGTTGCTGGGCTAGTGTATTGATATGGTATTGTTGTAAGTAGATGTATGATAGATACTCTTACAACAAATTCAACGTGTAAGTTCCATAGACCTTGGCCTTACACACAAAGGAATGATAGAGATCATACCACGATGCAAATGATAGAGATCAAATGCATGGGCCATATCATCTCACTTTACACATTAGATGTTAGCATCTTATACTGCTAGTTTGGCGCTTTTGGTAGCATTGTAAGATGATCTCTCATTTAGATATCAAGATAAAATGTGTTCTTCCTTGAGTATGCACCGTTTTATGGATCGTGTTTCGAGACATCACGTGATGATCGGGTGTACTCGACTCTACGCTTTCATACAACGGGTGTAAGACAGTTTTACACACGCGAGTACTAAGGTTCTTACTTGGCGAGCCTAGCATGTACAGACATGGCCTCGGAACACGGACCGAAAGGTTAAGCATGAGTCATATAGTTGATATGATGCCCATATTGATGCTCGCCTTTGAAGCTACACCGACTCACGTGATGATCGGACTTGGTGTAGTGGATTTGGTTCATGTAATCACCAAAAAGGCACGAGGGATGTCGTTTTTGAGTGGGAGTTCATTTCTAATTTGGATTAGTTGAACTAAATTTGTCATAAACTAAATCGAAGTGAATTTGCATAATTTTTTGTAGTCATTGGCGTCTGTTCACTACCTTATGCTTAGTTTTAATTGAGATAATAGAACTATAGAATTCTGGATATTTACTTTACGAACTGGTATCGTACTGTTTTGAATGTCAATTTAAAGTTTATAAGTCCTATTGCAAACTTTCAACAAACTCTATTTACTCCATAATGTTTAATAAGTAGTATTAAATCAAGAGTAAGAATTCCAATGTTAGTATCTAAAGTATCATGTTTGCCTCCATGATTATTGATATTCAAAAGTTGTTTTAATATCAAGATTATATAGGAGCTGGAAATTGTTTCAGAAACCATCATGTGTGAAAGATATTGTGATATCTGAAACAATGTTTTTGGTTGCATTATGATAGAGTATAATTTAGCAAAATACATGTTCTCATATTGTATGAGAATTTGTGAAGGATGGAGATGCTAGGCATCCAAATCTCCCCAAAAGGTTTTTGGGAACTAAAATTATACTCGTTATTCTTCCTTATAGGCTATAGTAGCTTGATCATGAAAGTTGTCATGATAAGGATGAATAGAAGATGTAAGTAAAATGTTTACTACACTAATAGATTACTAAAGAATGGATTTTTTGAAAGAATACCAAACATTTGATGATGGTGATCCACTTCAAAGTGCAAGTCCTAAGGTATTAGTATTTGACTATATACGCTTTGTACTATGTGTCATGTGAATGACACCACTATTGATGTTGATAGATTCTTTTAAAAGGAAAAGGAATTGCTGAAAGAGAATCTATAAAATATTTGGCAGAAAAGAAAAAGTTGGAGATGTCCAACTTAGGTATATAGAAGATATACATGTTATGGTTGTATTCCTTGCTTGTTAAACAATGTGGTTCTGAGGTATTGGATACCGGTATTGGATACCGAATTGGTTGGTATGAAGTGTCATACAGGACAACGCAATTCATGAACTACAATGGCCTAAGTAACTAGCAAGAGAATAAGTGATGATGTTCATCGAAAACAAATAAAGTGTTATTGTGTTTTTCGTTGTCGTCAAACCTAGCCTTCAAGATTTGTTTTAATAATTGTTATTTTGTTCCGGTATTATGAGAACAATGGTTGTTCAAATAATTATCGTATTCCATAAAGGATGGACGAGTTTTTACAAGTCTAGTGGGAGAAATCACATCCATAAATACTATTGCTAAAATGTCGCAAGACAAATGATTAAAATATCACTTATGAAGTGACATCACTATTTTAAATTATATTGGAAAGAAAACATGAAGAAACTCCATGTTAATGGAATTTTTGGAGTCTTTGATTTTGATCAATTGACGCTTGTGAGACTTTTCTCGAGATAATTGAAACTCTGTTCATAGGCCAAAGAGGAACGGATGACTGGCTTATTGGAAATTGTGCATGCTGATGTGCATAGTCCATTATGTGTAGCCATATGCGATGGATCTTTTTGCTTCATATGCTTTCTCCGAAAATTTGAGTGAATATATCTGTATATTTACTTAATAAGGAAGAAGTATGAAACATTTGAAAATTGTTCAAAGACTTTCAAGATGAAGTGGAAAATCATTGTAACAAGAAAATAAAGAGTTTATGATTCGATCATAAAGGAAGATATTTGAGTTACGTGTTTAGCAAAAATACCTAAGATTTGAGGAATTGTTCCATGATTTATGTTTCCCGATAAACCATAGGAGTATGGCATATTCGAGAGATGAAATCAAACCATGTTTGACGTGGTAAGATCAAAGGTTTCATTTATAAAACTGCCATTATGTTTTAAGGATTAAAGCTTTAGAGACTACCGCTTTTACACTGAAAAGAGCACCATCGTGATCCGTTGAAATGACACCATATAAGTTATGGTTTGGGATAAAACCCGAATTGTCTTTTCTTAAATTATGGTATGCTATGCATAAGTAAAATGTTTATAACCAAAGTCGGATAAGCACGTCTTTGTAGGTTATCCCAAAGAATTTGTTGGGAATTTCTCCATAACACCGAGGACAAAAGAGTTTGTTACTTGGAACGTCAAGTTTCTTGAGAAGGAATTTCTCATGAAAAGTTAAGTGGGAGGACAATAGAACTTTGATAAGGTTGTTGAACCTTAGCTATATGTGCTAAGTAGCACAGTGCCGGAAAGTGTCCCTGTGGCAGCCACAATGCTCATGGCTCCCGTGATTACAAAGGGTGTGATCTCGGAGATTAGAGTTCCTATTGAACCGTGTGGGTCGGTAAGAATCAAATAGTGTGATTTGATAAGCAAGTCGTTATTGTTTTGACAATGATGAACCGACTACATGCAAAGAAGCGATGATGGGCCCTGACTCCATAAAATGACTAGAAGTCAAAGAATCCGTGATAGTATCCATACACGAGAAATCAAGTTTCTGAACTTGGAAGACCCTCCAGAAAGGCGTGAAGCCTGTCGGTCGTGTTTCGATCTATAAAGAAATAGACATGGATGTTTAACATCTATGAAATATTCGACATGTCGGAAAGAAGTTTACATCAATGTTCAAGGAGTTGACTATGACAAGATTTGATCTTTCATAGCGATATTTAGTCTTGACGGATTAATGTAGCAACCACTACATATAATTTGGTATATGGTAGTTGAATAAACAAAACAAGGTTCTTCTAATAGAATGGTTACCTAGGACGTGTACATGACATGGTCCGAAGGGTTTTGTTAATTCAAAGGATGCTAAAAGGGCATGCAAACTTCAATAGTTGAAGTAAGCATAGCGGAGTTGGAATCTTCACCATGATGAAATTGTTAAAAGAGTTTAAATTCATCGGAGATGATGAAGATGCTTGCATTTGCAAGAAATTAAGTGGGAGCGCTGAGACATATTTCTAATACATTATGTAGAGGACATATTATTGATTGGAAATGATGTATCTTATATTGGCACAAGTTAAGAATTTCATTAAAATGAGATTTCGATGAAAGACTTGGGCAAACCTGGAATATTTGGCATCAATATCTATATGGATAGATTGAGGCACTAATATGGTTGTGCCAGACATACATATATGAGATATTGAAAGGGTTCAATATGGAAACAACAAGAAAGGTTCTTGCTGCATGGAAAGGATTGTATCAAAATTCAAGTGTTTCAACACTTGGTGAGTAAAATCACATGAAGATTTTGATCGATTATACCATGACATGTATATATCCAGAATGTCCTATGCTCTAAATGTTATGAGCACATACCAGAATGATTCATAAGATGATCATTGGACGATAGTAAAGATATTCTTATGAGCTTTGGAAGAACTAAGAATATATCATGTATAAGTGACAAATAATTAAAGGTAGTTTATTGTATAGTGTTACATTGATACTAGTTTTGTCACAAGATACAAATTAAATTTATCTCAATTTAGACTATGGGTGGCACAATGTAATGGAAAGGATGTTCCATGATGGATTTGGATGAGTTCCAAAGTTGAGACATTGTGACGGATACTACAACAAAAGGCTAAGTATATAACTGCTATAGTAGCAGCAAAGGAGGGCATTTGTGTTAAGTAGTTTCTTATCAAACTAGGTGTGGTTCAAAGTGGGTTAATACTATGAAGATATATTGTGTGACAATAATATCAACATATTTTAACCCGAACGAACTAAAGGTCTCACCAAAGGACCAAATTTATACAATGCCATCTCATTTGAGAATGAGTGATGCGTAGAGACGCAAAGACATGCAAATACACACGGACCTAAAACTGTCAGATCCAGAGATTATGTTAACCACTAGCAATCGCGTATACGCAACACCAGAAAGCCATAGGTGTTCAATACGCAAAGTTTTTCAAACTAGATTATTGACTCTAGTGCAAGTGGGAGACTGAAGGAAATATGCCCGAGAGGCAATAATAAAGTGGTTATTATCTTATTCCATGTTTATGATAAATGTTTATTTTGCACGCTATAATTGTATTGATCAGAAACATCAATACATGTGTGTTTAATAAACAAAAAGGGTTCCTAGTTATGCCTCTCTTATAGACTAGCTTGTTGATTAACAAGATGATCAAGGTTTCCTGATCATAGACATTGGATGTTGTTAATAACATGGTCACAACATTAGTTGAATGATGTGATGAACATTCATCCGAAGTATAGCATTATGATCAAGTCATTATGTTTATATTGCTATAAAATCATACGAAGTAATCTTTATCCTTAGACCATGAGATCATGTTAATTGTTAACACCTGAAGAGTATCTTGATAACATCAAATGTCACACCGTAACAGGGTGACTATAAAGATGGGTTCAGTGCTACGAAGGTGTTATGTTGAGGCTCATGGATCAAGAGTGGAATTTGTCTATCCCGATGACGGATAGATATACTCTAGGCCCTCCCGGTGATATCACATTAAGATAGCTTGCAAGCAAGTGATGTGATCACTAGAATGTTATATCACGGGAACAAGAAAAGAGTGCATGTCGACAACGAGATCAAACTAGGTATGGAGATACCGATGATCGAATCTTGGACATGTAATATATCGCGAGACAAAGGGATTTAGTTACAAGTGTTAAAGGTTCTCACGATCACAGAAGTCATCGTTGAATATGTAGGAGTCAGTATGGATCTCCAGGTCCCGCTTCTGATTATTGATCTGAGAGGAGTCTCAATCATGTCTGCATTATTCGCAAACCATAGGGTGACACACTTAAGAGTTACCGGACACCATTTTGGAGCACATATATTTCAGACGAAAGAATTGCAAAGCGCAGGAATTGTTTCGATAGAAACCGGAAATTGTTTCGGGTGAAATTGCAGAAAGTGGTTCTGCATGTGATATTGAAATATTGCAAGGGGTTATATGTGAATGTTTGTTAATTAAAGTAATTAACAAAACTCTTAATAAATTTAATAAAAGAGTTTTATTAAATGAAAGAGCATTAAACTTGGAGAATTTTAATGCATTTAAAGTAGGGACTTTAAAGGGGAATGTGAAGAGGCATTTTAATGTGGAGGGGTTACCACCACATGATTGGGGGAGGTGAGGAGTCACCCCCCATGCGCCGACCGTGAAGGAGGGGCACCCCCTCCTCCTATAAAAGGCCACCCTCTTCCTCCTTCCTCACACCTCCTTGTGAAGGATCTCTCTCCCCCTCTAGAATTATTCCCCCATGGTCTCGGATTAGCGAGATACATGTTCCCGGTGGCATTTCGTCTGGAAGGAGTTGCTGCTTCCGCTGGATCGCTGGAGCGAGGAGGTGGAGGTTGTCCGATGGCTTGAACGTGTGTGCGAGTACGGATGCACTGCTGAGTTGTGGCGCTCGGACTTCCTCACGATCTTGAGATCGGCAAGTGTACGACTACATCAACCACGAGTTCCTACTCGTTAACAAAACTCGTTGTCTTCGAGGGTAAGTTCTCGTTGGATGTATGTCCACCCGTTGCTTTGTACCTAGTAGATAGATCTTGGCGTGTAGTTCTCATCGTAGGAAAATTTTTGTTTTCTATGCTGCGGACCCAACATAAAAGGTAGATACTAAACATGGATTATGTGAATATTAAGTGAACCTAGACAAGAAAAGTGTAAACAAACCTTAAGCAACATACTTACAGAAGTAAACTTGATCTAGAAGTTTAGGAAAGCACTTAATATAATTAACTCAATGATTGAGTTGTGGATTTTGATTCAAATAGTAATTATCTACTATGAATTAAGCTCTAAAACTAGAATAGGTCCAACTAGACACCACTTTACTGATAGTGAAGTGCAAACAAGGAAACATAACAGATTGATCATACAATTGAAAGGATCAGTACTAGCATCCTATACTCAAACCATAGTCTCCTATTTACACCAATTAACCATAATAGCATGCTAGAACAATTTAAAAGTAGAAGTGGCACCTTGAACTGGAGAAAGTTTCCACTATAATATTCAGTGAACACGACATACAGCTGAACCTAGCATACATGAATTCCAAGAGCACCTAAACCTCTACCAGTAACCTAGAACATGCTAGAACCTACTAGAGCATTCTAGAAACAACTAGAACATGCTAGAACCTACTAGAGCATTCTAGAAACAACTAGGACAAACCCTAAAGCTAGAATTATAGGATATAGAGGGGAAACCCTATAAATCCAGACTAGTGAACCAGCAATAGAAGCTAGAGAGTAAGGAGGAGAGATTTACCTTTGAAAGTGGGAGC
Organism: Avena sativa; assembly: GCA_916181665.1. NCBI lineage: Eukaryota > Viridiplantae > Streptophyta > Magnoliopsida > Poales > Poaceae > Avena > Avena sativa. The sequence goes on from OV702292.1 coordinate 57,878,121, forward strand.
CTAACTAACCACTTACCGAGAAGAGGAGGAAGAAGAGCACCGCGGTGATGGTGGCACCAGGAGTTCCCTAGAGGGGCATCTTACCATAGGCCAAGCCATGCCAACAAAGGGGAGACATCACGGGCAAGCTCTGGCGCCATATCAACACAGAGGGAGCACTGGAGTTGCACCAGTGAGCGGTGGCGCCATGAGAGATGAAACCCTAGTTGGGGTTCAGGTTGCGAGCGGCCCACTTAGAGAGGGAGATACAAATAGAATTGGACATGCTTGTAGAGCGGAGCGAGTAGAGTGTTTGGGTAGAGTGGCGGTGACAAACATGAACCAAGGAGGCTAGAGTAGCTGGGCGGAGTGACGGTGACGTGGGTCGCAAGAGCAAGCGCGAACACAAGCGGGTGAGGGGAGAGAGAGGATAGCAACATGGTCTGGTTGAACCAGACCAATCCAAGGGCTAGTTTTGACCCTTGGGGTCTGACCAGTTGGACCAGGGACATTTTGGTAATTTCACAATGCTAAAAGTCAAAGAAAATTATACATTAATATGTAAACCTAATTATCATGGAATAATGAAAATTCTAAAGTAAAAATATACATGTTGTGTGTGAATTTAAGAAAAAATGAAATTACTACAATGAAAATACCAATAAAAACCCTAAATGACAAGAAATTCAAACCAAAGAAACTTAAACACAAAACACCAAGAAGTGCATTGTATATAGTTGCATTAGAGCATTATTTGTTTTTATCAGAACATTGACTTTATCGGACAATGATTGTGATTTCCAAAACTCGAGGTCTAGGGTCAAGTAAAAATTTCGAGTTGCATTATCTTACGGTCATCAGGCAAGTTTATTCTTGCATAAACCTTGTGAGACCAGACTTTCATACCATTTGCGAGTTCAATCTTGCATGTCCTTTGAAATAATTTTGACAATGTTTTCAAAACAGTATCATCTGCATTCAAAAGAAAAATTGTTTTCCAACTAACATAAATTGAAAGTGGTGGACAGTGGAATCATGGTTCATTTACATGATTGTAAAATCATGTGATGGAGATTCTATTGTACCAGGAAAGTTAGGATTAGCAACCGAAGTAGTCAGTCATTCTTGCATTGTACAAAACAGTGGTGACCAGAGATCTTTGTATAGGGAAAACGACTGAAAAGTACCTTCTTCCTTTTGTCTATCCTCGTATACTTAGTCGGGTTGTGATCCAAAGTGGAGATTAGCGGATGGGAGCCTGTAACATCCCTATTATGTGCTGCAGGATAATGACCTAGTATATTAGAAGGGGTGGTAATTGAACGTAGGTCTCTTGACCAAAGTTCACTACAATGGGTGGGCAGCAGGGCTGTGGAGGGCGACTCTCCATGACTCGGATAAACTTGGTAATCGGAATCATACCTAAGAAAGTATGGATGAGAGTAATAAGGCCAAGAATGTTTGTGAGAAAAGTAGCACACCTCTCGAGAGTGTATAAACATGACATGTTACTCCATATCCTGGGAAAGGATTATGATCGCATCGTGGAAAGGAACTCCACGAAGTCCAGACAACCCGTGAAGGCTGACAGACTTATAGTTTCTAAAAATCTAAAACTTACCTTTTCTAAAAATCTTTTTCTAAAAAAAACTACACAAGCCATTGATCGTGGATCTATGGTTTTAGCTAGAGCGTCAAACAACCACCATAGAATTTCCTGAGTACGCTCGTACTTAATCTATCCTTCTTAAACCCTTGCTTAGGTCGTGAATACTAGAAGATCGACATGGAAGAAGAATTCAACGACATGGTGAAAACAATTTTTTCCTAGCTAGCGCAACACCACTACCAAGATCTATCTATGAGTTCATGCAGTAACGAGAAGGAGGTTTTGGTAACATACCCTTGTATATCGAAAGCGTTTTATGTTCGCGAGAACGTTGGTAGCACTCGTAGTTGACCTCAAGGTCATATTGCTCCTCGCACATCACCTCCCGGCTCTTGCTCGACAACTCCGGTGCCACAAGTAGCAACACCTCCAAGGTTTCGCACACGTCCAGTGCCCGATGATGACCTCCGTTCTCCCTGATCCAGCCGGGATGCGGAAGTAGACCTTCTAGAACTAGGATCCAGCAGCGCGACGGCGTGCTGGGGTGGTGTCGTCTCTCACGCGCGCAGTTCTTCTTGGAATCGCGCACACGAGATTCAACAGAGAGAGAGGGGAAAATCCCTAAGGAAATCTGCCTTAGGAATTTCCTAGTTATTTGTTGTATTTTTCCTCACATATTACCGTCTTTATATAGGGGAAAAGGAGGCACCCCACATTGCTAGCTGGCAATGTGGGACTAAAGGAGGAGGAGGCCACGCAACGGCCAAGAAGGCAGCGACGCCGACCGGCCCGGGTGGGCCCCACCCGCCCGTGCGCACGCGCCCAAGGCCACGCCGGCTGGCTGGGTGGGCCCCACATGCCCGCCCGCTTGCCTCACGCAGGGGCCCTAAGCCCGGACGGGGTGCCCTAGGCGGTGGCTGCCCATGGGCGACTTCCCTTTGGGCCTTTTCCCTTCGAGGTTTTGGCCCATTAGTGGAAGTTACCCATAAAATTAATTTTAAATATTATTTTTATTATTAATTTGAGTACTTAATATTAAAAACATATTTAAACATTTCCTCATGATCAAAACTCATTTTTGATCACTCTGAATATCTTCGGACTTTACCCGGAACAATTTTGTTTTTCTCTCTTCTTTCCTACTATGATCCCAACGATTCCATATTGTTCTCAAGCGTCACTAAACCCTTAAGCGTGTTACCCTACGGTTCGGGAATGTCATAGACATGATCATATCATTGATCATCAGCGGGATCGGGATGCCCATAATGCCCCCCATGCATTCCATGAAGTTCAGTCGTTTGAAATGCAAATTTTGAGTCTAATTCCTTTTGTTTCTTTGATATTGATGGCTCTAAAATTAGCCATCTTCCACCGTGTTTAAATATTGTTTTTGGTCAAGCAATTGACAAAAAACTCTGAACCCTTGCCACTAATGACTAATAATTGCAAAGATATGGAAAACCTTTCTTTGAATTGTGTTGTGCGGGAAATCATGGTTTTTAATGCGAAATCAGGAGTCATTATGAAGGTTTTTGAGGAAGTCTACATGGCCAAGTAATTGGGAAGCCATTCCAAGGTGTCATCAAGCTTAACGACCACTAGTACGGGCAGGGCCCGCCTGTACCGTTTGCCCGTACCAGGTGACGTTGGCTTCGTCTCGTCAAATCCTACGACTTTCATGAAGACGCCTATATAATTTGAGGCTCCAGCCGTCGGCCAGAGAGCCGCCATTCTTAGATTACATCACAACACCACCAAAGGAGATCCATGCCATTGTTCATATGTTGTTAATCACTTCCATCATCCATCCCCTCCACTAGCCATAGCCATTGCTTTGTACTTTAGATCTTCTTGTGATTTTGCAACCATTGTAAGAATATTTGATTTCAATCTAAGTATTTGTATGTTGTTTTCTATCTCTAATCTATTTGTTATGTGTGAGTAGTTGATACATTGCAAATGTATCTATAATTTTTGATGTTCCATGCTTAGTTTTATCCACTTTCTTGTGTTTTGTTCCAACTTTGGAGTACTTTTCATATGATTTCTTGGACTAACCTATTAACAAGTGCCACAGTGTCAGTTGCCTGTTTTCTGCTGTTTTTGGTTCCAGGAAGTCAGAAAATGAATATTCTCACAATTGGACGGGACAAAAGCCAAAGTTCCTATTTTACCGGAAGACTCACGGAGCCAGAATATGAGACGGAGGAGGGCCAGGGCCTGGCTACACCCCCCTAGGCACGAGCTAGCCCTACCCGCGCCACCAGGTGGTGTGGGCCCCCTGGCACTCCACCGACCTTGCCTCCTTCGCCTATAAGAGCCTCCCGATACCAAAACCCTAAATAGTCAATCAGAAATCCACGAAAAATTCCGCTGCGCTGCCGCCACCGAAGGGGAGATTTGGGGGATAGAAAGTCTCTGTTCTGGCACCCTGCCGGGACGGGAAAGTGCCCCCGGAGCCATCTCCATCGATCTCCACCGCCATCTCCATCACCATTGCTGATTCCCATGATGAGGAGGGAGCAGTTCTCTCTCGAGGCTAAGGGTTCTACCGGTAGCTACGTGTTCATCTCTCTTTCTATGCATGATCATATTGTGATCATGAGCTTGTAATCTATAGATCTACCTTGCTACTCAAGTGCTTTAATAGATCTCTACTCTCCCTATGTGTGTGAAAGTGGCAGCGTGCACACCATGGTGGCACTTAGGCTAGAGGTTACAAATACTTGTTATGAGTTATATTTGGAGTTGGATGTCTTTATGAAATTGTGGTGTTTGTTGGACTCATCTAGTACTCAAGGTGACAATGTGGGGTTTCTAGATGGGAAAGATGAACTTTGAGGTGTGCTGTTATAGCCCTACCAACGATTAGAGTGTCCAACCGGAGAGTAGTTAAGAGTAGTATCATGAAGATAATATATTTATATGAGAGTGTTCACTAGTGAAAGTATGATCCCTAGGCCTTGTTTCTAAGCATTGATACACCGTTTGCAATTAGATCTGTTACATGTTTGCTTTCTTCCATCTTTATTTCAGTTTGCCTTTAGTATATTCCACGCCATCAAGCTATTTTCTATCATCGTTACCACTTATAATTATCTATACCACTTGTATTTCACTATCTCTTCGCCGAACTAGTGCACCTATACACCTGACAAGTGTATTGGGTGTGTTGGGGACACAAGAGACTTCTTGTATCTTGATTGCAGGGTTGCTTGAGAGGGAATACCTTTGACCACTTCCTCCCTGAGTTCGATAAACCTTGGGTGATCCACTTAAGGGAAAACTTGCTGCTGTTCTACAAACCTCTGCACTTGGAGGCCCAACAACTATGTACAAGAATAGAAGTGCATAGACATCAGTAGTCATCATGGGCTACGGGTTAGGGAGAAACCTCACAGCGAGTATGTGCATCTAATTCATGGGAGTATTGTATTTTGTTTGCAATTGAGATTTGTATCTTTTGTTTCTTTGTCTCTTGTCTCAATCTATGGGTTTGTAGGTACCCAAGATCCCATAGATTGATAAAGGCTTGAGGTGACATACTTGGCTAGCAGCGTTCTCATAGGAACCTCAGTGACAGAAAGGGTAGTACGGTCTTCACTTAGCAACCCATTCGGGATCACAACAACATCACCACTTAAAGCTTTGATCTGTGTTTTACACTTAATAATCATTTGTAGCCTATTGCTTCGGTGTGCACTCGGTTGGATTAAAAGACTATTGTTATGCCTGCTGCATCACGGGGGCTCTAGTATATTAGGATGTGTTGCCCACAAGAGATTATATCTGTTCAAATATTACACATAACTATGTTTATTATTATCTTTTATCTCATACGATGTGCAGCTGCAGGTAGATCTTCAACCCTGGCCTATCTCCATCCATTGATTCAACCCATTATAAAGTAAACTAGATTGGTCTAGTAAACTAAGGTAAAATGAACAAACAAAGTCTTGCAGACGTGTCCTTTTTATTTCCTTTTAGCATTTCTTCCCAAGGTTCGATTAAACCCATATCTTCTAGGGAAAAAGCTATTATACTACATACGTGAATCCGGATCAAAGGTATCAACCATTTTTTGGCGCCGTTGCCGGGGAAGCAATTTCACTATCCTGGTGAGGTCACTAGAGACCTTGTTTTTAGTTTTATTTTTAGTTTGTAGTTTATTTCTTGTTATTAGTTTACTTTCTTGTTATCTATTTGAAAACTCAAAAAAATAGTTACTTGTTATTTATTTTCTTTACTTAAAAATTACCCAAAATATAAGAGCCATGGCTCAAAAGAGATTGGGAGGAGTATGCTACTCCCACCGATGATTTTATTCATGCACCTATCACTCATCCCGTTGTTGATGCGGAAACATATGAAATAAAGCCTAACCTTTTAATTTTGGTTCAACAAAACCAATTTTGGGCCACATCTGCTGAAGATTTGGGTTTGCACTTAAACACTTTCATTGAAATTTGCGACATGATGCGTATTAAGGATGTAGATCCAAATGTTGTTAAATTAAGATTTTTCCTTTCTCTCTTAGAGGAAAGACTAAGGATTGGTTGCTAGCTCCACCAAAGGGCACTATTCAGTCTTGGGAGGAATGTACTAACTTGTTTATGACTAAATTCCCCCCCCCTAGCTAAAACTATGTAGCTAAGATCCAACATTACAAGCTTTAGACAAGAAGACCGTGAGCCACTAGCGCTTGCGTGGGAAAGGATGAAAGAAGCCGTAATGAACTGTCCTAGTCATGGGATGGAAGAATGACTTATATTACATTTGTTTTATAATGGTCTTAACCCAATTTCTAAGTCTATGCTAGATACTACAGCAGGAGGAACAATCATTGGGAAAGCAAGTGAGTGTTGCAAAGAAGTTACTTGATGATGTGCAAAACAACCATGCCCAATGGCATGTGGAAAGAACCTCGAAGAGAGTTAGTTCAATTACCAAGGTAAATAATGAAAAGCTTACATCTAAGGTAGACGAGTTGCTTAGCATAGTAAAAGGTAAAGAAGATATCCAAGTCAATGTTATCCCTACCGATGTTAATGATATTAATTTTATAGCTCGCACTCCTTTTAATCCTGCATGGAAAAATAATTATGCTTCTAATGTTCAAAAACATTATCCTAATCCTGCAGGAGCTCCTTACAACAATTATGATACTCCCTCCGACCCATATTAGTTGACTCAAATTTGTCTAGATCCGGATGTATCTAACACTAATACTCGACTAGATACATTCGTTTCTAGATGAATCTAAGTCAACTAATATGGGCCGGAGGGAGTAATACTAATGGAGCAAATCATGGCAATCTCTCGTTTGAGCAAACTATTAGAACCTTTATACAAGATCAAACCGACAAAAATAATATGCTTATTAAAATTATGGAGAACCATGAAAGTAGTATAGGAAAATTATCTAACCAAGCCATTGCAATTAGAAATGATGTGCAGGCTCTACAGGAAAAGACAAAGACCGTGGAGGTTCAGTTGGGAAAAGTAGCTGAGAGCCAAGCTCTCATACTAGCAAAGTTTGCTATAAAACTTGAGCCAAATCTGGTATAAGACCTCAAGATGACGAGGGTGGTAACCAATTAAGAAAAACCTGAAGAGCTTGATTATAGCAATGTGCCGACACCGGATTATACCGTGGAAGATCTACTAAAGATGATTCGTGAAGAATGCAGGTATATAACAAGGTAATGATGCTATGTACCAACAATTTATACAACAAGTAGCATCTAAAGTTCACGAGTTAGAGATTGAGTATAAAAGACTAGTTGATAAGCTTCCTGCTAAGCCAGATGATATATTTGAGCCCACTATTAAAGTTAAGTTGGGAGTCAATGAGATATCCGCACTTTGTGATCTTGGTGCGAGTGTCTCAACATTTTCCAAAAGCTTATTTGACAAATTAAACTTGGGGCCATTTGTTACTACTGAATTGAGACTCCATATCTAGCTGATTCAACTTATAAACAAGATGTGGGGATTAAAGAAAATATAGTTATTAAAATTAAAGGTAGTCCTGCTCTTATTGATCTTGTCATTGTGGACATGCCTAAAGACCCCATAGCACCTATATTTATAGGTAGGCCATTCCTAAGAACTATTAAGACTTTAATTAATTTACATGAGGGGAATGTGAGAGTAGGGCTACCATCTAGAGATCCTTCTATAGTACACTTCCCTAAGGCCAAGCCTAATGATGATATTGGTATAATTACCTTAAAAGCCAACTATTTTGGAGTGGGTATTCCACTTCTTAAACCTAAGTGATTACCATCGGGGTCAAGCTAATTGACTTTAACTAGAAGCGCTTCATGGGAGGCAACCCATATGAAATAAAGTTTTTATTTTTGTGTTATTCTTGTTTTGTTTTATTTTGTTTTTGTTTCTAATAAAGAGTGTTCAAGAAGACCTTTGGAGAGAGGAGAAGAAATAAGGTAATCCTTTATCTTTTATTTCACTAACACATGGCCTAAGAAGTATTGCTGATTTTTTATGTAGTATATTTGCTATTATTTTTTCCTTTGATAAGATGTGCAAAGGCACAAAGAGCTTTTAATAAAAAAATTGAGTTTTGTAGCTCACAGTTCTCTTAACGACCACTGGTACGGCCGGAAGGGACCGTACAGTGCGCCCATACCACATCGAACCGCAGGAAGATAGAAATTGTGATTTTTGCCACGGGGAACAGTGCTCTTAACAACCACTGGTACGGTCGGACGCGCCCGTACCGCGTGCCCATACCGTACCCTCGAGTAAACATCAGGTTTCAAGCAAAGTTACAGATTGGAGAACGACTAGCAGTACGGGCGCGCGCGACCGTACGTCACGCTTGTACCGAGTGCATTGCCAAAAGGGAGTTGTTTCCCCCAAGGTATGTCACCCGGTACGGACGGGCTCCGGCCATACTACCCGCCCGTACCATGTACGCGACTGCCATATTCAGCCCGAGGAGGTAACCTTAAAATCCCCAAAACAAATCTTTCTCTTTCTTCTTCCTCCAAACTCCAAATCATGTCCATTGGATCTTCAAATTTACTTAATCTTTCTTCGATTCCTCGCACTCAATCGATCTAAGGTATGATTCTCCTCCGATCCTCAACTTATTTGTACAAAAGCTTCAGTCAATCTTTCACCATTGTCAATCTAGACTTAGGTCTTGTTCTTGATTCAATCTTAATATTGAGCTTGCTTAGTATTGTTTTAGAGGAGTTTATTTTGTAACTAGTGTAAAGAATAACTTATGCTATGTTTCTATTAGACTAAAAAATTCATTAGCAAATTTATTTACTTTATCTTATTATTAGATGAACACGAGGAGCTGTACACGTGAGATGACTGTGGAGTCCTCCGCGCCACCCATTAATACGTTCACCCCTGAGTCACTTGGTACCGAGTTCACCGAGGAGTTTCAGCTAAACCGTTTCAATCGTCTCAAGCTTCGAGAAATCAAGTCCACCAAGTGGGCGTGTCCCTATATCCTGAACCAACTTGGCATTCGTGCTAATTTCGATTTACTTTGCACCAATGTTGGTTTGTATGATTTTGTCTTTCAGGATGTCGCCACATATCGCCGCTTGACGCTTGAGTTCTTTAGCACCTTGACACATACAATGGACCCCTACGGTTGTACCGAGGAATAAAGGCCTAGAGTTGATCGCATCAAATTCCGCCTTATGAACTGTGAGTACACCCTAACACTCAACCAATGAGCTCAATGCTTTGGATTTACCAACAATACTACCGATGTACGCACAACTACTTTTATTTTAAATCATGCACCTTGGGAGTATTTTAATTTAATAAGAATCCATGATATCTATACGACCAGAAATATATGGCCGGAATTTTTATTCCTGCCATATAGTTGGTCGTTAAACCTTCAGTACTTATGAAAGAAAAATTATCGATGGCAAAAATATCTATATGGCCAGAATTTTTATTCCCGCCGTATAGTTGGTCGTTAAACCTTTTATAGACATAAAAAAAATCTATTTCTTCGAGAATTCTTTCTTATCCTGAAACTTAGCGAAACACCTTGTTTTTGATAGAAAAATGACAGTAAATATTGTCGACCAACATCAGCATGTATTAAGAAGGATTTTTACTACTACCGAACTTCTTCTCCACAATTGGAGCTTTCTAGCACTCTTTATTGAACATAAACATAAAAACTTAACTCAAACCTTTATTTCACATGGGTTTCCTCCTATGAAGCGCTCTTTTATGGTCAATAGCTTGACCTTTATGTTGCTCACTTACGCCAGATGAGTGGAACACCCACTCCAAAATAGTTGGCCTTCAAAGTGATGGCCTCCTTTGAAGGGAATATGCCCGAGAGGCAATAATAAAGTGGTTATTATCTTACTCCATGTTTATAATAAATATTTATTTTGCATGTTATAATTGTATTAATTAGAAACATTAATACATGTGTGTTTAATAAACAAAATACAAAGTTCCTAGTAATGCCTCTCATATAAACTAGCTCGTCGATTAACAAGATGATCAAGGTTTCCTCATCATGGACATTGGATGTTGTTAATAACGAGGTCACAACATTGGTGGAATGATGTGATGAACATTCATCCGAAGTATAGCACTACAATCAAAGTCATTATGTTTATATTGCTATAACATCATACGAAGCAATCCTAGTCCTTAGACCATGAGATCATGTTAATCACTAACACCGGAAGAGTATCTTGATAACATCAAACGTCACACCGTAAAAGGGTGACTATAAAGGTGGGTTCAGTGCTATGAACGTGTTATGTAGAGGCTCATGGATCAAGAGTGGGATTTGTTCATCCTGATGACGGATAGATATACTCTAGGCCCTCACGGTGATATCACATTAAGAATAGCTTGCAAGCAAGTGATGTGATCACTAGAATGTTATATCACGGGAACGAGAAAAGAGTGCATGTCGGTAACGAGATCAAACTAGGTATTTGGATACCGATGATTGAATCTCGGACATGTAATATATCGCGAGACAAAGGGATTAAGTTACTAGCGTTAAAGGTTCACATGATCACAAGAGTCATCGTTGAATGTGTGGGAGTTAGTACGGATCTCTAGGTCTCCCTGCTGATTATTGATCGGAGAGGGGTCTTGATCATGTCTACATTATTCGCGAACTGTAGGATGACACACTTAAGGGATACTAACACCATTTGGAGCAAATATGTTTCAGATGAAGATTTAAGAAAGGCTGGATTCATCTCGATGGAAACCGAAATTGTTTAGGGTGAAATTGCAGAAACTGGTTATGCATGTGATATTGAAATGTTGCAGGGAGTTTTATGTGAATGTTTGTGAATTAATGTAATCAACAAAATTCTGAATAAAATAAATAAAATAGTTTTACTTAATGAGATCTTGCATTAAATTTGGGGGAAATTTAATGCATGTGTGAGTGGAATTTTGAGTGGAGGCTTTTTATGGGAGTAGGAGCTCCACCCACATGAATGTGGAAGAGGTGGGGGCACCCACCTTGGCTGCCACGCCATGGCCTTTGGCTGCCCCCTCTCCCTATAAAAGTCCCCCCTCTCCTCCTCTCACATCACACCTCCTCGTGAAGGATCTCTCTCCCCCTCTAGAAATTATTCACATGGTCTTGGATTAGCGAGATACATGTTCTCGGTGGCTTTATCTAGAAAGGAGTTACTGCTTCTGCTGCATCATTGGAGCGAGGACGCGGAGGTTGTCGGGGTACCGGACATGTGTGCAATCATGGATGTACCACTACTTTGCGGTGCTGGACTTGCTGGTGCTGGACCTGATGGACGTGCTAGTGCTGGACCTGCTGGACTTGCTGGACTTCATCACTATCTTGAGATCGGCAAGTGTACGACTACATCATCCATGAGTTCCATCTTGTTAACAAAGCTTTGTTGTCTTCGAGGGTATGTTCTCTATGGATGTATATCCACCCGTTGATTGTATCTAATAGATAGATCTTGGTGTATAATAGTTCACATCATAGGAATTTTTTGTTTTCTATGCTACGAACCAATAGTGGTATCAGAGCCTGATCTATGCGTTTGATGCTTTGCACGGGTAGTACACATAAGAGTATGTGGGCGATGATGATCATTTTATTGCATCTTCTATGTATTTTGGATATTGGTGGCATAGTGGGATGAAGCGGCCCGGACTAACTTTACATGTCCTCGCACGTGAGACCAGTTCCACACTTGAGATGCAACTAGTTTTACATAAGTGGCTAGCGGGTGTCTGTCTCTCCTACTATAGTCAATATCTGATTTACAACGAGTTGCTAATAATTTAGTTATCATCGTTGTGGTTCCATGTTCGTAGGTAAGACCGGTTCTATCTTCGAAAGCCCTAAGCCACGTAAAACTTGCAATGGATAAATTAGAGGCGTCTAGTTTAGATTGTTGCTGGGTTGGTGTCATGATATGGTAATATTGTAAGTTGATGTATAGTTGATACTCTTACAACACACCCAGCGTGTAAATTGCATAGACCTTGGCCTTACACACAAAGGAATGATAAAGATCATACCATGATGCACATGATAGTGATCAAGTGTGCAAGAACCATATCATTTCACTTTATGCATATGATGTTTTGTTTGCATCTTATATTACTTGTATGGCGCTTTAGTAGCATTATAAGATGATCCCTCATTTAGATATCAAGATAAAAATGTGTTCTCCCTTAAGTATGCACCATTTATATTTCTCCGCTTCAAGACATCATGTGATGATCGGGTGTACTTGAATCCACGATCATATTTCAGGTGTAACACAGTTTTACACACGCGAGTACTAAGGTTCTTACTTGCCGAGCCTAGCATGTATAGACATGGCCTCAAAACACGGACCGAAAGGTTAAGCATGAGTCATATATTTGATATGATTCCCATATAGATGCTCACCTTTGAAGCTACACTGACTCATGTGATGATCGGACTTGGTGTAGTGGATTTGGTTCGTGTAATCACCAAAAAGGCACGAGGGATGTCGTTTTTGAGTGGGAGTTCATTTCTAATTTGGATTAGTCCAACTCAATTTGTCATAAACTAAATCGAAATGAATTTGCATAATTTGTTGTAGTCATTGGCATATGTTTACTACCTTATGCTTAATTTTAGTCGAGATAATAGAACTATACAATTCTGGATATTTGCTTTATGAACTGGTATCATATTGTTTGAATGTCAATTTAAAGTTTAGAGGTCCTATTACAAACTTTCAGCAAACTCTATTTACTCCATGAAGTTTAATAAGTAATATTAAATTAAGATTAAGAATTCCAAGGTTAGTATCTAAAGTATCATGTTTGCCTCCATGATTCTTGATATTCAAAAGTTATTTTTTAATATCGAGGTTATCTAGGAGCTAAAAGAATTGTTTCATAAGCCATCATGTGTGGAAGATATTTTATATTTGAAACAATGTTTATGGTTGCAATATGATAGAGTATAATTTAGCAAAATACATGTTCTCATATTGTATGAGAATTTGCGAATGTTGGAGACGCTAGATGTCCTAATCTCCCAAAAAGGTTTTGGGAACTGACATTATACTCACGATTCGTCCTTATAAGCTATAGTAGCTTGATAATGAAAGTTGTCATGATAAGGATGAATAGAAGATGTAGGTAAAATGTTTACTACACTAAAAGATTACTAAAGAATGGATTTTTGAAAGAACACCAAACATTTGATGATGGCGATCAACTTCAAAGTGAAAGTCCAAAGGTATTAGTATTTGACTATACATGCTTTGGACTATGTTTCATATGTATGGCACCATTGTTGATGTTGATAGATTCTTTTAAAAGGAAAAGGAAATGTTGAAAGAGAATCTATAAAATATTTGGAAGAAAATAAAAGAATAGAAATATCCACCTAAGGTATATAGATGATATGCATGTTATGGTTGTATTCTTTGCTTGTTAAACAATGTGGTTCTTGGGTATTGGATACCGAATTGGTTGGTATGAAATGTCATACAAATCGACACAATTCATGAATTACAATGGCCTAAGTAGCTAGCAAAAGAATATGTGATGATGTTCATCGAAAACAACTAAAGTGTTATTGTGTTTCTCGTTGACATCAAAGCTTGCCTTCAAGATTTGTTTAAATAATTGTTATTTTGTTCCGGTATTATGAGAACAATTGTTGTTCAAATAATTATCGTATTCCATAGAAGATGGATGAACTTTTACAAGTCTAGTTAGAGAAATCACATCCATAAAAACTAATGCTAAAATGTCGCAAGACAAATGATTGAAAGATCACTTACAAAGTGACATTGCTGTTTAAATTATATTGGAAAGGGAATATGAATAAACTGCATTTTTATGGATTTTTGGAGTCTCTTGATTTTGATCAATTGACGCTTGTGAAACTTTCCTTGAGATAATTGAAACTCCGTTTATAGGCCAAAGAGGAACGGATGACTAACCTATTGGAAATTGTGCATGTTGATGTGCATAGTCCATTATGTGTAGCCATATGCGATGGATCTTTTTACTTCATATGCTTTCTCCGGAAACTTGAGTGAATATATCTGTATATTTACTTAATAAGGAAGAAGTATGAAACATTTGAAAATTGTTCAAAGACTTTCAAGATGAAGTGGAAAATCATTGTAACAAGAAAATAAAGAGTTTATGATTTGATCATAAAGGAAGATATTTGAGTTACAGGTTTAGCAAAACACCTAAGATTTGAGGAATAGTTCCATGGATTTGCATTTCCCGATAAACCACAGGAGTATGGTATGTTCTAGAGATCAAATCGAACCTTGTTTGACATGGTATGATCAAAGGTGTCATTTATAAAACTTCCATTATGTTTTGAGGATTAAAGCTTTAGAGACTACTAAAGGAGATATGCCCTAGAGGAAAATAATAAATAGAATTGTCATATCTCAGTTAGTTCATAATAGTTTCATACTGTGCTATAACTGTATTAATATGAAACGTTAATACATGTGTGGTATGTAAACAAACCAAGTCTCTAGTTACCTCTAGCTAACTAGTTCATTGGTCATGAGGATGATCTAGGGTTTCGAGATCATGGGTATTTATGCCAATTGACAATTAGGTCATGTCATTAGTTGAATGATGTGATAGACAAACAACCCAACCAGTTGTATCTTAATGAGATCTAGTTACAAAGTTCACCATTAATGATAAACTAAGGAAACCTCGTAACCTGATCCTTAGATTGTGAGATAATGCAAATCACTGTTCTGGGGGGAGCTTAGATGGTTATCAAGTATCACACCGTGACCAGGTGATCAAAATGGTGCTACTCAGGTTTCCTAAAGGGGTGCGTAGAGGAGTGATACATTGCAAATGTATCTATAATTTTTGATGTTCCATACTTGTTTATCTCCTTTCTTGTGTTTTGTCCACACTTTGGAGTACTTTTCATATGATTTCTTGGACTAACCTATTAACAAGAGCCATAGTGCCAGCTGCCTGTTTTCTGCTGTTTTTGGTTCTAGGAAAGTGAGAAAATGAATATTCTCGGAATTGGACGTGACAAAAGCCAAAGTGCCTATTTTTCCGGAAGACTCACGGAGCCAGAATACGAGACAGAGGAGGGCCAGGGGCTGGCCACACCACCCCCATGCGCGGGCTGGGCCTGGCCGTGCCAGGGCATGGTGTGGGCCCCTAGGCACCCCCTCGGTCTCCCTCTTCGCCTATAAGAAGCCTTCTGACCTAAAAACTTCGGGGGGTTCGACGTTTTTCCAGAAGGAGTTTCGCTCCGCCGCCACCACCAGATTCACGAAACAGCACCAGAAACTCCGTTCTGGCACCCTGCCGGGACGGGGAATTGGAGGAGATCATCGCCATCATCATCACCATCACTTCTCCATCGACCATCCATGTTTCCCCCATCTATGAGTGAGTAATCCCCCGCTGTAGGCTATGGGGATGGTAGGGATTAGATGAGATCGTTCATGTAATGGCATCAGATTGTTAGGGCATGGTGCCTAGTATCTTTTATTAGTGCTTTATGACTTTGTTGCGACTTGTTGTGCTTAATGCTTGTCACTAGGACCCGAGTGCCATGATTTTAGATCTAAACATGTTATTGATTCATTATGATAGTATTGTTTATGGTCTTATCTACAAGTTGTATACACACATTGTTGTCCGGAACCAATGGCCCCGAAGTGACAGAAATCGGGATAACCGGAGGGAATGACTTTGATGTGAGGATCACATGTGTTCACGGAGTGTTAATGCTTTGCTCCGGTGCTCTATTAAAAGGAGCACCTTAATTGCCAGTAGTTCCCATGAGGCCCCGCTGCAAACGGGCTAGCAGGACAAAAGATGTTGTGCAAGTTCTCATTGCGAGCACGTATGACTATATATGGAACACATGCCTAGGATTATCTAGTACTTGGATGCTTTATCTTATTTATCTGCAATTGCCCTATGTTCTGATTGCTATGTGAATTGTCTTGTCCATGCAACACGCGTCCATCCATCCCTATGCCTCCCGCACTCGAATCCTACTGTTTACTGCTATTGTTACTGCTGTCTTTACTTTACTACTGCTGCTACTTTGCTACTCCTACTACAAAACTGTTGCTACTGATAAACTGCTGTGAGCAAGATTGTTCCAGGTGCAGCTGAATTGACAACTCAGTTGTTAAGGCTTATAAATATTCTTTGTCTCTCCTTGTGTCGAATCAATAAATTGGGTTTCACTTCCCTCGAAAATACTGAGATACACCCCCTATACTTGTGAGTCATCAAGACTATTTTTGGCACCGTTGCCAGGGAGCATAGCTTTATTTATCAAGTCCACTTGGAATCACTATTGTTCAAGCTAAGTTTATTTCCGCCTTGTTTGCTTATTTCTTTATCAAAAATACAAAAAAATTAGTTCCTACTCTAGTTGTTATTTTCGTTGGTCTGTTATTGTCTTGCCTTATCATGCTTGTTGTCAATGGTTGGTTTCTTTGAAACTGAAGCTTATTGGCAAGGTAGGTTCACGGAAGATCAAAAATATTATTATAAGGAACACCGCTTGTCATAAAAAGGGAAACACTTATGGGAACAAATTGATAAATTGTATACCATTGCTAGAAACGTGTGCTCTACTTATAATGTTACTTATTGCTTGGATAAATCTTGTTGTTGTAGGAGGTACAAACACCTCCCTTTTCAATGTGAGTATAATGAAAATGTTACCATATCTTCTTATGTTAAAGGAAATTATGACTTTTATGATGTGGAACAAATTGAAGAATTTATTGCTTGGAAGGGTGCTTTTGAACTTGCTAGTTTGCTTGAAAATATTGATGATTCACCTTACAAATATGAGGTTTATGGCATACTTTAATTTTGCTTTGATAATTACAAGGAAGAAAATGGCTATATTCTTGAATATATTAATAGATGCTTTCCACAAATGGAAGAGACTTATGCTTTACAGGATCCTATGGAAGAAGAAATTGATGAACCTGAAATCTCATTAGATGAAAAAGAGGAGGAGAGTGATGAACAAAAGGAGGAAGAATGGATTAGCTACCCATGCCTACCTACTAATAAGAGTAACTCTTTATCCCTTACATTATTTGATTGTCCCCCATGCTTACTAAAGGAGGATGGATGTTATGTTCCTGAGGATTCTTTTGAAAATGTTTATAATAAAGCTCTAGTGCTTGTAGATCATGAAAAGCATGCTTTATGTGATAGTTATATTGTTGAGTTTATTCATGAGGCTACTGAAAATTATTATGAGAGAGGAAAATATGGTTGTAGAAGCCTTCATGGTATTGAAACACCTCTCTATGTGCTGAAAGTTTTGAAGTCACTCTTGTTTTATCTTCCTATGCCTGTCACTTTGTTCCTTGCGAATTTATTTGCATACATGATTCCTATGCATAGGAAGTGGGTTAGACTGAAATGTGTTTTGAATTTGCTTCTTGATGCTCTCTTTTACTTCAACTCTTATTTCTTATGTGAGCATCCTCTCTATCATGCCTGAAGATGATAATATGACTATTATTCTTAGGAGACCTTTTCTTAAATACTCCAGGAGCTGTTATTAATTATAATCAAGGGAAGGTGACCTTCAATATTAATGACAAGGAACATATTGTCTATTTCCCCAAGAAGATTGAAAGGACTTATGGTTTGAATTCAATTGAACATGTTGAGGGCATTCAAGTTGGAGAGATATATTGTCCCATACCAAGAGAAAAGTTTGAAACTATTTTGATGGGACCATTGCTATCAAAGTTGAGGTAACATAATCACTAGTGGAATACAAAGTTTTGTCTCATATGAAAATTGTTTTGGTAGCAAGACCTGATCAACCTTGTTAACAAAAGGATTTCATTGAACAAAACAATGTTTTCACCATGATTATCTCTGCTTACTTCTATCTTATCCATTTTAGTTTTTGTTGTTGCCTAACTTAAAGGCGTTAAAGAAAAGTACTTATTGGGAGATAACCCAAAAGTTTTAGAAGAGTCTTGGAGGTTATTACTTACTTCAGTAATAACCGCTCCTTATCCTCTTTATTTGCTTTTTGTGCCAAGAGTAACCTCTAATGAGAGAGAAGTAATGATCGGGAAAGTTGCTGTCCCGAAACAGATTTATGTGCTTCACCGTAAAAATTCGTGTAAAATCTCTGAATGTCTTTTTGAGGTGTGAATATTTGTGCTTCTGCCCTAGGTTGTTATCTAACTTTCGTTAGTTCAACACTTTTTTATTTGAGCAACAGAAGGTCTTAGAAAAAATTCGTCTTTACCTGCTGGTCTGTTTTGATGGATTTCTGCCATTTTCTGCATTTGCTTCTTGTTGTTTCCTTTTTGAGTTCTTTTGGGGAATTGAGATTTTTGAGGGAAGTGCTATAGTATCTAGTGTTCTAATGGAAGTTTATTTGGTGTTAGAACTGAACCTTAAGACTTATTATCTTGAGTGCACTAATGTTGCTAATAAAGATTGTGTGAAGTTTTGTATGAAGGAAAAATTTCAGGTGTATGGAAGGAATGAGTAATGAGATGAAGGATGGACTAAAGCTCAAGCTTGGGGATGCCACGCGTGTCACACCAAGAAATATCCAAGAAGTACAAGCGTCAAAGCTTGGGGATGCCCAAGGCATCCCCCTCTTCATCAATAAAAATCCCAGCTTTCTCCAAACCCTTCATTTTTATTGTTTCATGCACAGTTGTGTTGTTCTTGGAGCGTCTTCTTTTTCGTTTTTGTTTTGGTTTTTCGTTTGCTTTGTTTTCTTAGTTTGATGAATAAATTGGTTGGACCTCCTCTTTCATGCATTGGTTTTCAAATAGTTTGGTTTGGTTTGGAAAAGAGTAGGAAAGTTCAAGCTTAAGTGGTAAAGAGAGCTTGTTTTTGACTGTGGCCTATGCTTTGTCATGCCATGCTTGATATTGTTCTGGCGTTATGCTTAGTATTCTTTGCTATAGAATGACTTGTTATAAACAATTGAGATTTCTTAATGTGCCTTGGATGAATCATGCGTTGTTTTAGAATATTAAAGCATACTATAGTGGTATTCTCCTTTGATGCTTTATTTGGGTTAACTTGGCGCATGCTCACACCATGTTATGACTATCCCAAGTCACCATAAGCCTTTATGATCCTTTAGTTTTCAACTTGTAGTATCACTCTATGCTTTGATCAATGATTTTTTGTCGCTCTGCATGATTATGGCCATTATTGCTCTCCTAGTTTGTCGCTCCCAGTCTTTTGCTAGCCTCCACAACCAAGTATGAGTTCCACTCATTCATCCAACTCCCTAAACCAAGTTATTCCAAAGAGTCCACCATACCTACCTACTAGCAGATGCTATTCCAAGTATATTCATGTTTTTGTTTACCTTCCAAATTAAACTTGCTATGAGAAAACTAGTGATTAAAGCTCTCACAAACTTGATGGCACACTTTACTTTTCTTGCCCTTAATAAACTTGAACCATTATGTCGTCTGTGTTGTATATGCTTGCACTTATTTGTTGGGGATTAGCAGAACCATGCTTTCATGGGGAACGCTTTCAACATTGCACTTCGTACTTGTACCTAGTTGATATCATGCTCTTTTGTATATGGATGTCGTTGGTGTGAAATGAAAGGGGAGCTTGTAAGTCCATGGAGTTATGTATATGTGTTAGAGAAACGCGTAGGCCGCTAGTCTAATCCATGCTGACATGGTGGAAACCTGCAGCGTAACCATAATGATATCTATGAAGCATTCTTATTATAAAGAAAGAGAGATAACTATTGATAAAAAGAAAAAAAGAGATTTATGAAAAGAGGAAAGACAGAAAAAAGCACCATTTTCCCATGGTAAATAAGAAGATTGCTAAGATACTCATTGTCTGCTTGCCTTGTCATTTTGATATGGGGATTCTTCCGTATCATCGGGCAAGGGGTACCCCGTTGGCAGTTCTCTATGATACGCACATATTTATGATGACAAGAACTTACCGGTAACTAAAGTTGAGTAGCATGAGGAGCGGCCCTCGTACTCAAGGGACATGGGATTTTCAGTTTATAGTCTGCCAAGCATATAACTCAGATTGGACCTCACTTTCACCTTAACCACATTAAAGATGCTTATGATAGGGGCAATGAGAGATCAAAGCTAATGAGTACCATACTTTCAGCATTTGGAAGCCTTTCAAACTTTTCAAAACCTGTTCATTTCCTTGTTGAGTCTCCACACATTCTATGAGCACTTCCTTGAGAGCATAGTGGCCATTCTTAGTTCTATGTGCATTGTCCCAAGACTTGTTGATTGATGCATACCTTGATATTGCTTGTTTTAAACTATTTGTATCTAGTCACTCTTGTAAACTTTGAAGGTGTCCTATGCATTTATATTTGCTACTCTATGAGGGACAAGCTGAATGCTATTATGCTATGTTTTCTTTATATGAAACAAACAAACGTCTTGCAAAGCACTGTTATTCATGAATCTTTTGTTTGTGCCTTTTCATGTTGCATCATAGTTTCTTTGTCCTATTGCTAGAACTTTGTCTTTCATGTTATGATTGAAGTACTATGATCCTAGCTTTGAATGTTTTACAATTACTTTGATCAAGTTTATGATGGTGCATGTCACCTCAAAAATTATTCTTTCTTTTTATCACTTACCTACTCGAGGACGAGCAGGAGTTAAGCTTGGGGATGTTGATACATTGCAAATGTATCTATAATTTTTGATGTTCCATGCTTGGTTTTATCTCCTTTCTTGTGTTTTGTCCACACTTTGGAGTACTTTTCATATGATTTATTGGACTAACCTATTAATAAGAGCCACAATGCCAGCTGCATGTTTTCTACTGTTTTTGGTTCCAGGAAAGTCAGAAAATGAATATTCTCGGAATTGGACGGGACAAAAGCCAAAGTGCCTATTTTTCCAGAAGACGCATGGAGCCAGAATACGAGACGTAGGAGGGCCAGGGGCTGGCCACACCACCCCCAGGCGCGGGCTAGGCCTGGCCGCGCCAGGGCATGGTGTGGGCCCCCAGGCACCCCCTCGATCTCCCTCTTCGCCTATAAGAAGCCTTCTGACCTAAAAAACTTCGGGGGGTTCGACGTTTTTCCAGAAGGAGTTTCGCTCCGCCGCCACCACCAGATTCATGAAACAGCACCAGAAACTCCGTTCTGGCACCTTGCCGGGACGGGGAATTGGAGTAGATCATCGCCATCATCATCACCATCGCTTCTCCATCGACCATCCATGTTTCCCCCATCTATGAGTGAGTAATCCCCCGCTGTAGGCTATGGGGATGGTAGGGATTGGATGAGATCGTTCATGTAATGGCATCAGATTGTTAGGGCATGGTGCCTAGTATCTTTTATTAGTGCTTTATGACTTCGTTACGACTTGTTGTGCTTAATGCTTGTCACTAGGGCCCGAGTGCCATGATTTCAGACCTGAACATGTTATTGATTCATTATGATAGTATTGTTTATGGTCTTATCTGCAAGTTGTATACACACGTTGTTGTCCGGAACCAATGGCCCCGAAGTGACAGAAATCGGGATAATCGGAGGGAATGGCTTTGATGTGAGGATCACATGTGTTCATGGAGTGTTAATGCTTTGCTCCGGTGCTCTATTAAAAGGAGCACCTTAATTGCCAGTAGTTCCCTTGAGGCCCTGCTGCAAACGGGCTGGCAGGACAAAAGATGTTGTGCAAGTTCTCATTGCGAGCACATATGACTATATATGGAACACATGCCTAGGATTATCTAGTACTTGGATGCTTTATCTTATTTATCTACAATTGCCCTATGTTCTAATTTCTATGTGAATTGTCTTGTCCATGCAACGCCCGTCCATCCATCCCTATGCCTACCGCACTCGAATCCTACTGTTTACTGCTATTGTTACTGATGTCTTTACTTTACTACTGTTGTTACTTTGCTACTCCTATTACAAAACTGTTGCTACTGATAAACTGCTGTGAGCAAGATTGTTTCCAGGTGCAGCTGAATTGACAACTCAGTTGTTAAGGCTTATAAATATTCTTTGTCTCCCCTTGTGTCGAATCAATAAATTGGGTTTCACTTCCCTCGAAAGTACTGCGATACACCCCCTATACTTGTGGGTCATCAAGGAGTACATATCAAGACCAGGATTTGCCTATCCATGTAATGGATAGATACATATGTGGCCATCTCGGTGACGTTGCATTAATGAAGCTTGCAAGCATGTGACTGGGTCACGGAATGCAACGACACGGAAACGAGAAAACAAGTTCATCGGTAACGAGATCGAACAAAGGTATGGAGATACCATAGATCAAATCTCGAGTGAACTAGATATCAAGTGGCAGAGGGAATGGGAAACGACTGTTTACAGTTCAAATGACATTATCATCGTGGAATGCATAGGGGTCATTATGGACATCCCGGTCCCGCTATTGATCATTGATGGAGATCATGTCTGTGCCATTCCCGAGCCATGGGGAAATAAACTTAAGGGTACGATGAGCTACATATCCTCTGTAAGTTGGAATCACCATATGAAATAGAAAAGGAAACCGGGAAAGTTCTGTGAGAGAACTGGAATCGTTTCGGGAAAGTTTCGAAGTCGTTCGGAGGAAATCGAAAGGGAGCCGAAAGGTGTTTCAGGTCAAGTCAGATTTTGTAATATATATTTAGATGTTAATTAATGTAATTAATATTAAATATAATATTAAAATCTAATTTGAAGGGGTATTCCACTAATGGGCCAAACTTCCTAGGGAAAAGGGGCCCATGAGGGAAAACCGAAGGAGGGAAGGGCCAAAGGTCCAAGGCCTAGCCTCTTCAAGGGGGCCCACCCGGCCAGCCTAGGGTTATGCACGGGGTGGGGCCCACCCCTAGCCTGCTGGCCCATGGAACCCTAGGTCCCATGGCGCCCCCCTCTCTCCCTTGATTAGTCCCACATGGGAAACCCAAAGGGGAGGGCACACCTCCCTCCCCCTATATAAAGGGGTGCCCATGGGTGGGATTTGACAAACCAATGTTTGGAGAAGTACTTTGGTTGAATTTCTTCTTCCCTCTCTCTCTTGTCTCCATGTGTTCGCACGGTCCCAAGTAAGGATTGTCCGTGCAAGAGACACCGCACCTGCAACACGCCGTTGCGCTACAGGGATTCCAAGCCGGAGATCTACTTTCATACTCCCGGCAGGGATGAAGGAGTCATAGGTCGTCATCGTACACCGTATGTGTACGAAACCACGAGGGGCCTCACTTGAGGCACCTTGGATGTCATGAGCCGAAGCTGCTGCACGATGAAGAAGGATCAAGGGGTGACATGCTGATGTCTACGCACTTCTATTCTTGTAGACAGTTGTTGGGCCTCCAAGTGCAGAGGTTTGTAGAACAACATCAAGTTTTCCCTTAAGTGGATCACCCAAGGTTTATCGAACTCAGGGAGGAAGTGGTCAAAGGTATCCCCTCTCAAGCAACCCTGCAATCAAGATACAAGAAGTCTCTTGTGTCCCCAACACACCCAATACACTTGTCAGGTGTATAGGTGCACTAGTTCGGCGAAGACATAGTGAAATACAAGTGGTATGGATAATTATAAGTGGTAATGGTGATAGAAAATAGCTTGATGGCGTGGAAAAGACTAAAGTAAAACTGAAATAAAGATAGAAGCAAGCAAACATGTAATAGATCTAATAGCAAACGGTGTTTTAGTGCTTAGAAACAAGGCCTAGGGATCATACTTTCACTAGTGAACACTCTCATATAAATATATTCTTCTTTATGATACTACGCTGAACTACTCTCTGGTTGGACACTCTAATCCATGGTAGGGCTATAATAGCACACCTCAAAGTTCATCTTTCCCATCTAGATAACCCCACACTGTCACCTTGAGCACTAGATGGTTCAAACAAACACCACAATTTCATAGACATCCAACTCCAAATATAACTCATAACAAGTATTTGTAATCTCTAGCCTAAGTGCCACCATGGTGTGCACACTGTCAACTTCACACACATGGGGAGAGCAGAGATCTATTAAAGCACTTGAGTAGCAAGGTAAATCTATAGATTACAAGCTCATGATCTCAATAAGATCATGCATATAGAGAGAGATGAACACATAGCTATCGGTAGAACCCTTAGCCTCGAGAGAGAACTACTCCTCCTCATCATGGGAATCAGCAACAATGATGGAGATGGTGGTGGAGATCGATGGAGATGGCTCGGGGGCACTTCCCCGTCCCGGCAGGGTGCCAGAACAGAGACTTTCTGTCCCCCGAATCTCCTCTTCGATGGCGGCGGTGCTGCGGAACTTTTCGTGGCTGGAGGCTTGACGATTTAGGGTTTATGCATCGGGAGGCTTCTTATAGGCGAAGAGGCAAGGTCGGTGGGCAGCCAGGGGGGCTATTGGGGATATACTTTCCGGGTATCCTCACAGTCCTCACTAACCAGGGTGGCCCACTTCGGGTTAGAGCTTTGCTTCACGGGCGGCCCAGTTAGGGAGAAGGGGCGGAGTCCAATCCGGCTACGGGAAGGCCCAGAAGACTTACCGACTTAGGCCCATAGTGTTACTTGTAGTTCAAGATATACTCTATAACCGACTCTCAGTCGTAGCTAGATAGATCTCTCCTATAAACCCTAGGTCGGATATATATATATAAGCCGTCCTAGGGAGAGCCTTTAGGGCACCCTCAATAGTCTAGAATCTCAACTCGCACAGGTGAACCCTTGTAACCCATATTCTAGCTCTGCCGTATTACTGGATTGCTAGCAGGAGTAGGATCCGTCCAAAGCCGGCAGATTCGAACCTGGAGAAACTTGTGTGCTCACCGTCCCGGAACACTGTACGTCTAACACCCCTCTCTTCCGCACGCCTCGAGGACCCCCTCATGGCGTACTTGTCGTCAATCCGACGACAGTTAGCACCCACCGTGGGGCAACTGAGCTTCGGATCTGCGTTCCGAGTGGAATCTGCAAGAATCGGAATCGGCGAGACTATCACCGTCGGTCGCATCCTCTACACCAGCGACGTCCCTCTCATCGTTCTCGATGAGACCTGGATTCCGGCTAGGGAGGCTGTGACTGCCTACACCATCATGTCTTTTGGCGAGATTGATGTTTACATCGGTTTTGCTAAACCTGTCCCACCCACCCCAGCGGTGATGATAGAGGCAAAGGAAATTTCTGGGTCCCCTTTGTCCGTGGAGGCGGCAGAGTTCCGGATCTTAGAAAACCCTAATCCCACCTAGCCCACACCAGTTGCGGAGATAGTAGAGAAATCCGAGCCTGAAGCAGACCTACGGTCCAAGTCGAATCTGGAGTGGATCTCCCTAGAGAGACCGAATCCCAGATTGACCCACCCCCTGAGGTCGAAATCCAGGAGGAGCACAATAACAACGACGGTTCCGGCTCTAACGATGCCGGGACATACAGGCCTTTCCTGAGGTACACACTAAGACGCATGATAATGCAAAACTCGGGCATAGATGCAATTCTCGAGACTATCAAACGTTTCGACGAAGCCTACTATGAAGACCGTAGCTATCTCGGGAGGGGCACATCACACTTTGTCGGATATGTGGGATCTAGATCCAGCACTGCCGATGCTGGAGACAACACCGACTCTGTGCTGGAGGCGATTGGAACAAACACCGACGTACCCGCATCCCCGGATGAATTGACGACGTCGGCAGATTTTTGAAAGTTCTCGGTGGAATATGAAGAGGAGTATAACTCCAAAGCTGCAGAGGAAGGAGAAGCCATGGATGAAGGATCCGAGGAACACTCTCCCAAAGCGCAGGATGACATGGAAGTCGGAGATAATCCCGAGGTCCAGATGTCCGAAAGTACCAATCAGAGCTTGACTTCGGGAAACGGACCCAAAGCCGTCTTTGCTACCGGCGCTGCCAAGAAGGCAAAGAAGAAGAACATGACCCCGGCAAAAGACCCTCCGACAGAGGAGGTGATTGCCGAGGAATACGAGGAAGACTCGGATGGAGCGTTTATCCCAGACGAGCCCAAAAAAGAAGAATCGGTGGATGGACACGTGATCACTGAAGGTGCGCGTAAACTCATCGATGCTGCATTAACCACACCTATTCCTACAACTGCAGAACTTACTACTGAAGAGCTGGACGAGAGGGCACAGTCCCTAGAAGCGCGTCGTCAAGTACTCCTCGATGAAGCCAAAAACATTGAGGAGGAAAATAAACGCATGGCATTTGCGGAGAAATACAACTCCAGGCAACACCAGAAGACCAGGAAACGTCATACTAATGACAACCAATTCCCGCAGATTCACAAAGTCCTTTTCGAAGGAGAAATGGGGATGCCTTGGAAAGATAGCAAAGGCGATTGGGTGTATCCAACACTAGTACAGAACACCGTTGCAGCCCGAGAAATCCTATCGGCTAATCCAGGCCCGAAGCATATCCGGTTGGGCATCAAATTACTCAACAAGGGACTGGAGCAGCAAAAGGTCGCCATGTCCAGAAGTCAAAAGCTGGTCTCCGATTCCGACCAGTGTCGCACAGATCCGGCATGGGCTGACGTAAGACCCCAACGCGTTCCAGAGCAGCACCACCGCTCCGATCGCCAGGAGGACAATTACTTAAGAACCGGATCTTCGGGACAGCACCACAAAGCTGCCCGTGACTGGCGTAATGTTAACCCAGTGGCGGAGCAAGAGGCAATTGCTGCACTAAATCCGAGGAACCCGCCCCGGCGAGAGTCGAAAGACCGCAGGGACGATGATAAAGAGAAACGTCGAAAGGAGGACCGACAAAGAATGCCACCTCCTAGACATGCAAGCCGTCCGGATGACGAACGAAGGAACGACGGACACCGTGCCGAGACAAGCCGGCAGGGGGCTCGTCACAATGAAGACCCTCCCCGGAACCGGAATAATGACGTTCCGGATGGAGGCCGGCGATCAGCCAGAAATAACCCAGCTGCTCCACCCTCTCCGCCAAGTAGCCATCACAACAGCTCCCAAGGAGGCCGTCGTGGTGGAGGAGGTGGTGGCAGAAGCCGAAGTCTGGCTCCAAGGCACCGCAGCCACAACCGACAATCGGGACGATCTCTATCCCCGAATGACGCAAGGAACAAGATAAAAAAGAAGTCTTGGAAGGTTTTCGATGAGGAGAAAAAGAAGCATGAGGTTGAAATAAACCTGGAGTTGCAACGGAATGCAGTAGCGTGGGAGGAGCGGTCAAGGAAATAGGAGTTAGAAGCTAAAAGGAAGAAAGAAGAAGAGGCAAGGAAGAAAGAAGAACAAAGGGAAGAGAAGAGAAGAAAAGAGTGGGATGATAGCAAGGCTTGGTTGAATAAGGAAAACACGAAGTGGGGAAGCTGTGGAAGTATTGAGAATATTCTGATATCATCATGTATTAGGCTTGGTTGTAAGAGGGCCTCCATGATGCTCTAATTTGGCACCATTTTTATTATGTTTGTAATGAGTACCTGAGATGATGCAGTCGATTAAATATTTGCAGCTCATATTGTTTTGTACTTAGATGATAAGTACATTGCATGGCACAAAATGATGATAAATTGCTAGACGATATAATTTATTTGTTGCTACTGCTGGTGCTCGGGGAATGAAAACCATTGACCCCTCTAAATCGAAGATACAAGAGCACCTTTTTGAAATAGAAACTAAATTAGAAGGAAATAAGAGTGTCTAGCAATTTTTGTACTCATCCTAATTGTTTCTTTTGTTGGCCATCTTTTTAGCACACTATTCCTCGGATGCTTTCTGGTTATGCTGTTTATGCTCACTCTTTCTTTTCCCTTCTAGCTTCTTGGACTTTTTTTTCTGCACCTATTTTTCCCCATACCAGTAAACTTCGTACTGTCTTTGGTCTTCAAACCAGAAATCCTTGTCGCATCGCGATCCCACCTATTGAATAATATAAATTTTTAGCGTAAACATGTAATTCAACCGAAAGTAAAAAAAGTGAGTGAGGAAAGAGTTCTTATGAAATAGGGTGCAGGACCCCAGGCATGCCCGCACACAAATCCCCATTTTCATCCAAGCCCACCGCTCTTGATCTTGGCTTCATCAGCTGTGTAGCAGCATCCCACCATGCAATCACACTAGATGATCCATGGAACATGGCGGTCTAGTTCATTCATCAGTGGCATGTCTGGTGGGAGGAATGTACCACTACGAGGCCCTACGGGTTCATTGGCTATCTCCTTCCCTTTCCTTGAAGAGGATCCTGCATCGGCATGAGTGGTGTTGGCTGAGAGAGATAGATGGTGACAGGAGTTGGCTGAGAGAGATAGAGATAGGTTGATTGGAGTGAATATGAAGATAGACAACCACCCGGGTGCTATTTATGGAGGAATGACGAACGCAACGGCCAAGAGTTAAAAGTAATACAAGGATATATAGAGAAAGGTTAGTCCGCTAATTTATTGATCACAAGATTCATAATAAGGGTCGACAAACAAAGGGAGAAACATAATTATGTGGAACATAACGGTATGGCACATAAGTAAATTTTACACATGCGCTAAATTAAAACAATACTACGGATCCCCACCGAGTGCCCGAATACGTGCCTTCAAATTTTCTATCTCGACACATTGGTCCATGATGAGGACCCGTGCTACAACAGGAAACGGGTCGTCGCACCACTGGAAGAATCCACATTGTCTGTTACCCTACCAAATTTTCTACAATGATTAAATATATCACACATAGGCTATATATTTGTAAATATGATGGTTGTAAGTACATACCTGGCTGTCTGCCCTAGGACAATCCCAATACCTTCGACCAGCATTTCGGAACCTCCAGTCATAGAAAATCCTAGCTTCAAAGTTGTAGTCGCACCAAAATCATCGAAGGTCTGCCATTGTTGTGTTGTTGTAGGTGAGACGGAAAACATTGTGTATGGGTGGTATATATAGCTACACTAAATTGTTGTATGGGATATGTTTGTTTTTCGTTGAGTGCAACTGATAAACTTGTAAACAGTGTGTAGTCACCATAAACTGCACACTGCATTATCACTCTTGTCAAGTGTAGTACTACTAGCAACAGTGTGCTATCCAAATCACATGGCTAAGTGAGATGTGTATAATACAATGATTTTCTCAGTGATATAGTGCTTACTGATACAGTGCTCAGTGTTTCAGTTCTCAGTGTTCAATGTTTCATTGCTCAATAATTTCCATTGCTTAGTGTTTCAGTGCTCAATTATTACAATGGTTCAATGAATCAGTGACTCACTGACTCAGTGCTCACTAATTTCAATGGTTCAATCATTCACTGACTCAGTAACTTCGTGCACAATAATTTTAGTGGTTCAATGATTCACTGATTTATTTACTCAGTGCTCTGATTCAGTGACTCAGTGACCAATGATTCAAAACTTCATAGCCATGTGAGTGTTGCAGGAGCAATAATTCATCACAACGCTGATTTATTGCTTTCCTTCAACTATAAATGGTCATGCACTCTTGCGTTCAACTCACAATTACTAGCACCATGTCCATAAATCGTGCTCTTTCAGGTAGCTCGGTCAATCCATGTGATCCTGATTGTTACCCAAGTATTCTAGGTATACACTGTTGTTGTCCAACACAGCCAATTGTTAGGGTTGAATATGATTGGTCGTTGAGAATGCAGGAAGAAAATTCTCAATATGTGCCAAATCAG
The DNA here is from genome assembly GCA_916181665.1 of Avena sativa. NCBI lineage: Eukaryota > Viridiplantae > Streptophyta > Magnoliopsida > Poales > Poaceae > Avena > Avena sativa. The sequence goes on from OV702292.1 coordinate 57,907,861, forward strand.
AGGTACGCGCAATTAACACTGCCAATTGTTAGGATTCAATATTCACTATTAATATCATGATCTTTCATTGGTACGGGTACCGATGCGGCCACTTTCAATACGAAGACGAGGAGTTCTCTCCGGAAGCTAGAGTTCTAATTTATAACAATCATATGGAGATTGAAAGGCTGACGACGCAGCTTCACAATTTAGGTGGCGAACCATAGATTTATAAGAAAATCATCTTGTCCAATAATTAAAGATGATTAAAGTTTCTGTAAGAATAAGGTGCCGAACCATGTATGTTTTTGTAATTCTCAATTTGTCCAATAATTAAAGATTATGTAAGGTTGTGTGTTGGTGTATTGAATTGGTAAGGCGTCGAAGTATGTTTTTGGAATACCCTCTCTGTGTCTGGTGTGTCTATTTAGGCGTCGAAGGTTCGGCACCATTTCAACCGGCGCCGTCATTGCCTTGTCCGATGCCAGTTTAAATGGCGCCGATGCTTTGGGCTGGTTTTTGAGCTAGACCACCCTCTCTGTGTCTGGTGTGGCACCGACGCGCTATTTAGGTGCCGAAGGTTCGGCGCCATTTCAATCGGCGCCGAGTTTTCCCTGTTTGGCGCTAGTTTAAATGGCGCCGATGCTTTGGGCTGGTTTTCGAGCTGGACCACCCTCTCTGTGTCTGGTGTGGCGATGACGCGCTATTTAGGCGCCAAATGTTCGACGCCATTTCAACTGGCACCGTCATTGCCCTGTTCGGCGCCATTTGAACTGGCGCCGATGCCTTGGGCTGGTTTTCGAGCTAGACCACCCTCTTTGTGTCTGGTGTGGCACCGACATGCTATTTAGGCGCCGAATGTTCGCGATGTTTCAACTGGCGCCGTCATTGCCCTGTTCGGCGCCATTTGAATTGGCGCCTTTAGGCGTTGAATGTTCGACACCGTTTGAATTGGCACCGTCATTGCCCTGTTCGGTGCCATTTGAACTGGTGCTGATGCCTTGGGCTAGTTTTCGAGTTGGACCACCCTCTTTGTGTCTAGTGTGGTGCCGACACGCTATTTAGGCGCCGAAGGTTCGGCGTCGTTTCAACTAGCGCCGTCATTGCTCTATTCGGTGCCAGTTGTACTGGCGCCAATGCCTTGGGCTGGTTTTTGAGCTGGACCACCCTCTCTGTGTCTGATGTGGCACTGACGCGCTATTTAGGTGTCGAACCTTCGTCGCCATTTCAATCGGCGCCGACTTTTCCCTATTCGGCGCCATTTGATCTGGCGCCGACACCTGGCTGGTTTAAAAATTGTTGGCTACATACATTTCACCACAATCAATTCACAGCATTCAGTTCACAGCAAACATATATCCCGAATGCATCATCAAACACAGTTCAAGTCATACATAGTTGTTCAATACCAGATTACATATCAGTTCACAAATGACATAGTTTTTCATAGATGACATAGTTGTTCACAGATGACATAGTTGTTCATTGCTTCCTTTTCTTCACGACACCACGCTTACTGCGTGGACCGAGAGTGTCAGTACCGGGGGTTGTAATATCTGGTGCACGACATGCACGAGAACCCCGACGAGGCATAGCTCGTGACTGACTTGGCCGACTCGTCTCTAGAGCACCAAACTACTGCGAGAGGACAGTTTGGGAGGAAGAAGCTCCACGAAACATGGACAATGGAGTGTCGGAGTCGATGGAGTTCCCGTCACTTGAGTTGTACCTGGATGTGCTACCACTAGAAGTTGGCGGGCTCGTTTGGAGACTAGTCATGACCGTGGTAGGATCCCGACATCCAAGCCTAGACACCAACAAGCGGGAACGTTTGACCAATTTCTGCATAATAGAAAAGTGTAAGTAATGTGAGAGGCATATATACATTACAATGGATGCATAGAGAATAATGCTAGCGGTTACCTCGAGACACTAGCGCATGGTAGACTCGGTAGCTGGGCTTCCCGGAGTAACTTTCAGCGCCACTTCAGCTTCTTTGATACCTCGTACAAGCTCACCGGCCTACAAAGCATGACACATATGAGCATCATCACCGAGAACTAGCAAATAATTTATTGCTTGACATTATTATGAAAACAATAAAATTTTACCCTACGCCCCTGAACCCCTTAAGCTGCCAGGACCTATATATTAGTAATACAGTAACGGGAGGGGCTTTTCGCGAACTTACCCTTGAAGACTGAAAAGCGTTGTCAACGCTCAGGAGAGCGTGGTTGATGTAGACGAGCCGAAGCCGATCTCAAGGTCGTGATGAAGTCCTTCGCTCCTTCTGGCTCCAACGACTTGAGTGACTCAAGTGCGACACCTCACGGGGAGTTACACACGTCCGGTGCCTGACGATGACTCCCGCTTCCCCGATCCAGCAGCAGTTGCGGAAGTAGAGCTCCCGGATCCGAATCCCGCAGCGCGACAGCACTCCGCGGTAAAGATGTCTCTCGCTCGCGCAGTCCAGACTTAGGACCACGGTCACGAGAGAGAGAGAGAGAGAGAGAGAGAGAGAGAGAGAGAGAGAGAGAGAGAGAGAGAGAGAGAGAGAGAGAGAGAGAGAGAGAGAGAGAGAGAGAGGGAGAGAGAAAATATCAATTATAGGTCCTCCCAAAAGTGGGGAGACCTTTATTGATTATTGGTGTATTTAAATTGGCCAAATACCCCCACTATATATAGGGGAGGAGGGGGTACACCCTCCCTCAAAGTCCCGGGGTGGGACTAAAGGAGAGGTGGGGGAGGCGCCACCGGCCACCCCCTTATGGGCCCCACATGGAGGGCTGGCCCAATAGGGCCGCCGGCCACCCCATGGCCCCTTCTCCCCTCTTGCCTTTCCCTAATGGGCCCTCTCCCTTCCGGGAATTGGCCCATTAAGCTTTTGACCATTTAATTGATTTTTCTCTTTATTAAATAATTATGAATAAATGATTAAATCAATATTTAACATTCATTCACACATTATTCAACCTCTGTGGCTATGGAACACCTTCCACCTCCACTCCGGACATCCTCCGGACTTACCGAAACCCTTCCGGTTTTCTCTCTTCTTTTCTTCGGTGATTCTACCGATCCTATAAACACTCTCTAAGCATCATCAAGCCCTTAAGCGTGATACCCCACGGTTCGGGAACACTCCAGACATGGTCGGGACACTCCCGCACCAATGATCGACAGAGGGACCTGGATGGCCATGTGACCCCTGTGCGTTCCACGAAGATCTTTAGTCGTTTGAACCGGGACAGTCGTGTCTTATTCCCTTTGTCACTCGATACTTGCATTGCCCAAGATCTAATCAATGACATCACCATGTCGTGTTCAATCTCGTTACTGAACAATGTTACTTGACTCGTTCCGATAAGTGATATCCCCGTGATCAAATCACACGTTGCGTAGCTATTGGATATAACTTCTCCGAGTGGGCCCTTGAGTATCTTCCCATCACATGGATGGACAAATCCCGCTCTTGACATATATTGACTCTACGATTTCCTCCGAATACCTGAACACACCTTTATAACCACCGTTTTACCAGATGGCGTTTGATGCTATCTAAGCACTCTCGGGAGGCAGTGATTAATATAGCCTCACGGTCTAAGGAATAGTCTACGAGGACCCATTTCTAATCATCGTAACTTGAACTTCATGACATGATCGGGTCATGATATTTAGGTTGGGTATTGGTTCATCATCTCATTCTCAGAATGAGATGACCTTATTTCCAATTAGCATAAATGCCACATGATTAGGAAACATGATCATCTGTTGACCAATGAACCAGTGACTAGAGTTTCATTGGGAACCCCTGGTTGTTTGTATATCACACGTGTATTGATGTTTCCACTCAATATAGTTATAGCATGATATAAAACTTAATCATAAACTGTATGAAATATAATAATAGTCCTTACTACTATTTGTCTCTAGGGCATATTTCCAACAGTCTCCCACTTGCACTAGAGTACAAATACACTAGCTGCATTTGTTCTCAATCATTGGCACCATATATCCGGTACCCTGAACATGCTTGCTCATGGAAGAGGTTGAGTCTAGGGTCTGTACTTTACAGTCCCAAATCCTTTGCAACTTACTAATGTCACCTTGATTGACATTAATATTCTATCATCACATGACATCATCTATGTGTATGCATCGTTGTTATGGCAGCAGAACGAGGCCTGATTCCAGGAGCCTACAGTGACGTTAGATCAACCTCGAGGGCTTTCTCATGGGCACTGTGCCCTAGGACACATCATTCTATGTTAAAAGCGAATTAGCCCGCCATAACATTATACAACACTTTAGATGGTACCCTTATCTATTATTATAAATGTATTCATCGAAACACTAGTGCACTTTGTGCAACTTTCGATGTTTTGTTCACCTCGCTTCCTACTTGACTTTAATCGGTATTACAGGAGTTTCCAACATATTCCCTTATAACATAACCCTTTATGCTTTAAGATATGTCATCCTCTATGGATTTGGAAAACATGTCTACAGTTCTCTACTTAGATACTGCGGACAAACTTAGCTTAATGTTCTGTGATTCGAACTTAATCACTTTCAAACGTTCCTTATTTGGATCACATATTATGCTAAGTTATCATCATGGTTTAGTAAGATAGAATCTATGTCTCAACATAGTGGATGACGATCATCCTTTTCTTTCTTTCAACCATTGAATTAAACTTAATACTATTCCTAATTTGAGTTATTAAGGATCAGTTCCTTAATTAACTTCTATTCTGAAACCCTTTCCAGAATCCCTTAAGGTATACTACATAATATTATAATACACCTATTATTAACTTCTACATCTTATAAACCATTATTTATAAGTATTTGCAATTTCATTCTTAACATACTTAAGAATTACTCCTATAAGCTCCCACTCAAAATATGTTCCTACATATTTGAATTTGAGTCTTATATTGCTCCCACTTAAAAATATGTCAATCACATATTGTTTCAGGAAGACTTTCATCGCTCCCACTAAATTTTATGCAAATTGCATATCCACTCACTATTTTGAATAACTTCAAAATCCTTTGATCAAATATCAAAGTTGGAGATTTACTATGAGATACTAGTACTTCACCAGTTTTAAATCCACTAGACATTTAGCACACATGAATCAAATTCATTTGAATTCATCCAATACTTGACAAATTGTGCTTTTATCATTCACCCCCTTTTCCATTCTGTCTTTGCAGTCATTCAGGAAAATTCAAGTAACCCTTTTACTTGTGAGATTCAGCAACGAATTGCTTTCTAATCTCATGGGAATTTTGCTTTTAGGATTTCTCATAATTCTAGTTTACCATTATTTCCTTAGTAGTTCGTAGGTATGTCATATTCCAAAAATCATGACAAGTGATTCACAAATGTTTCCATACAAGATATGGATTACATTTTGAACCCTACTTCATATAGTGAAAACATTAGTCGGGAAAACACAATGATCAATATCATTAATTCTTTCCTTCTGTGCACAGAGTCGTTCAGGAACGTTGTCTGTTGCGCTTCTCAACACTCTGATGCAGGGTTTTGAATCCTCATCGTGTTTTTCACTATTTCCCATTTGCTCCATAATTGAGAAACATCACTAAAAGTGAGCTTTCTCGAGAATGCACCAAAATCCAAGCAATACGAATCTTGCTTTCCTTTTGGTTTCAGCTATGGGTTTCGTATTCAAAGTTTCCAATGAATACTCTACAAGGACTTACTCGCTATTGTTTTGGTTATATCGAATAACCCCCAAAACTTTCATGAATTCAAATGGTTCACCGCCTTCTAATTGAGTGCTAACTATTTCTAAGCTAATGGTCTCTACATCTACACTACAACGATTTATTTGGTGCCTTCTATTCAACCCCTTTGATATCTAATATCACATTGTGATGCTTCACATTCTGACGTTTCAAAACGCTTTGCATTCCGCAATTTCTTTTATGCCATTCTTATAAAGTCTGAATTTCATTACTATTGATCAAATCATAGTAATTAGATTCTATTTCATATTTATACCCTTTGTTAATGAAACATTTTGATCAAATCAAACAGTTTCATATTCATGTTTCCTTTGGTAAACTTCTTTACGCATTTAAACAATCATTTTAATGATAATTACCATTTTTGTTAAAACACAATACATCGGATATGTATTTACTTTTAACAATTCATTAAACACTTTGTATTCAAGTAATACACGGTGTTCAAGTTATTTTGCTGAACTTAGGCATGATTTATATGTGATAAGAAATCGAATGACTTTCACATATTATCACATAACTTTGAATTTAAACAATGGTTTCATTCATTAATGAATATATCATTAAGTTGGGTATTTTTTTAAACTAGACATTTTAATGTTTTACAAATGTTCATGCATTATCAATTAGTTTCAAACAACAAGGATAATTCACACATAATCAAACAAGATATGAACACGAATAGAAATCATTCATAAAAGTGGAACAACTGTTTGTTACAAACTCATATGAATAACCGTGTCACAAAGTGTAAGACACACTAAAGAAGTTCACAATCTCTTGATTACAATAATCATCCTAAACACAAACTAAATGATAAATGTCGAGGGAGAGTGTCGTCGGCTATCATCATCATGCTCGCCATCAACACGCAACATCACCTTCTCTCCAGCAAGCACCTCTCATGCAGAAGGACCTGCTTTCCGCAAATCAGAACAAGTATCAGATATACTTAACACTGCAAATGTGTTTGCAAGATTATAACATTTATAAAACTGTATATCAAATATATACCTTTGTCGTTGATGACTCTAGCGACATTGGGTTCATCTACCACATTTCTGAAATGTGATATGAACTCGAGGAAATCCAGTGTTTCCGTGTCACCTCTCATAATGCAGATCCTGACTTGTGCTTGGAAGCTTGGTGGAAGCGACCACAGCACAACTCCCGTCGCAAATGATCTTGAGAACCAGTTGTCTAGGTAGTATGCCAGACTCATGTACGCATCGTAGATGCGCAATAAGTGCTCATCCAATGAGGAGCCCTCCTCCATCTTTATGGAGAGGAAGTCCCTCGTCAGCTCATACTCCCACATGCGCACTTGTTCCATGAAATGCGATCTCAGATGTGCCATGACCAATAGGGGCTTGAGACTTCCCGCCCTTAGCCATAGCCCATCCTCCATCCCGAGGCGCATGGTCACTGATATGAATGTGGCCATCACACGACGACAATAACGCAGATCCCACTGCTCCTAGGTCTCATGAGAATAGGGTGGCTCCAAATACATATCACAGGTCATGTAGTCAGCTACATTGTTCTCCCTAAGGAGATCAAACAAGCGTATGACCCATGCAGAAAAGTTGGATCCATCTAACTTGAGTTTTTCTCCTTTTAACTAATCGTCGATAGGAAAGGTAATCTCAGGAAGAACTATTTTCTACATTTATAATTGTAAAAGGAATTCAGACTAAGTTTATAATTAAATGAGTTAGTAATAACTCCACTCAGAAACACCTATCCCCAAAAAGGTTCCTAGTGATAACACAACCCCTATCAGCCACATCTCCCCGGATCATCACGGCCATCAATGTGGGTTCCAGGGTGGACGCTAAACGTCGGTCACATCATTCATGCGACCCGTGCTTGATCTTTCGACCATCCGTGTTCCGAGGCCATGTCTGTACATGCTAGGCTCGCCAACTCAACCTTAGTGTTTTCGCTGTGCAACATGGCTTACACCCACTGTATGTGAACGTAGATATGTCTGACACCCGATCATCACGGACTGCCTCATACCGAAGAACTTTCTTGGTGGTGCACCTAAGGGGGAACACAATCATTGGTAATTTTAACAGGGATCATCTTATTAGGCTACCGTCGAGTATCTAATACTAGAACACAATAAGACATACAAACAATAACATTGAATGTAAATGCTATGTGATATGGTCCTTCACATCGTGATCTCCATCCACCGTCACCGGGTTCTGGCGCCAGGGTTCCGACGCCATAGACACCAGGGTACCGGTGTCATTCCGGCGTGGTAGTTCGTCATCTCCGTGACTATCTACTACTATGCAACAAAAGGTAATTACTTTACCTTTTCCACAACCATATCACAAAGCAACGCCCCCCTGCAAAATAAAGTTAGACGCCTCTATTTTATCTTTGCATGTTTTACGTGGCTGAATGGGCTTTCGCACAAGAACCGTTCTTACCTACGAACTTTCAGCACAACGCTGATCAAGTAGTTGTCTCTACTACACCCCTTTCGGGGCCCTCTGTTGCAAATGGTATACCAACTAATGCAAGAGAGACAGACACCCCCCTAAGCCACTTTATACGGTACAAGCCGTATGTCAAGCGTGGACCAGTCTCGTGAATGAACGCGTAAAGTCAGTTGGGGGCTACTTCATCAAGCATTACTGCGGTATACACAAGTACACGTGGGAGGGTAACAACTAAAAGATCAACACCCACATGCTACATCTCATGTGTTCTACCCGTACTAGCATTACTATGCATAGATCTAGCTCTGATACCACTGTAGGGGTTCCGTGTATGAAAACAATAAAATTTTACCCTACGCCCCTGAACCCCTGAAGCTGCCAGGACCTATCTATTAGTAATACAGTAACGAGAGGGGCTTTTCACGAACTTACCCTATAAGACCGAAAAGCGTTGTCAACGCTCAGGAGAGCGTGGTTGATGTAGACGAGCCAAAACCGACCTCAAGGTCGTGATGAAGTCCTTGCGCTCCTTCTGGCTCCAACGACTTGAGTGCCTCAAGTGCGACACCTCACGGGGAGTTACACGCGTCCGGTGCCTGACGATGACTCCCGCTTCCCCGATCCAGCAGCAGTTGCGGAAGTAGAGATCCCAAATCCGAATTCCACAGCGCGACGGCGCTCCGCGGTGAAGATGTCTCTCGCTCGCGCAGTCTAGACTTGGGACCACGGTCACGAGAGAGAGAAAATATCAATTAGAGGTCCTCCCAAAAGTGGGGAGACCTTTATTGATTATTGGTGTATTTAAATTGGCCAAATACCCCACTATATATAGGGGGAGGAGGGGGTACACCCTCCCTCAAAGTCCCGGGGTGGGACTAAAGGAGAGGAGGGGAAGGGGGAGGCACCACCGACCACCCCCTCATGGGACCCACGTGGGAGGCTGGCCCAATAGGGCCACTGGCCACCCCATGGCCCCTTCTCCCCTCTTGCCTTTCCCTAATGGGCCCTGTCCCCTCCAGGAATTGGCCCATTAAGCTTTTGACCATTTAATTGAATTTTCTCTTTATTAAATAATTATGAATAAATGATTAAATCAATATTTAACATTCATTCACACATTATTCAACCTCCGTGGCTATGGAACACCTTCCACCTCCACTCTGGACATCCTCCGGACTTACCGAAACCCTTCCGATTTTCTCTCTTCTTTTCTTCGGTGATTCTACCGATCCTATAAACACTCTCTAAGCATAATCAATGCCTTAAGCGTGATACCCCATGGTTCGGGAACACTCCAGACATGGTCGGGACACTCCCGCACCAATGATCGACAGAGGGACCTGGATGGCCATGTGACCCCTGTGCGTTCCACGAAGATCTTTCGTCGTTTGAACCGGGACAGCCGTGTCTTATTCCCTTTGTCACTTGATACTTGCATTGCTCGAGATCTGATCAATGACATCACCATGTCGTGTTCAATCTTGTTACCGAACAATGCTACTTGACTCGTTTCGACAAGTGATATCCCCGTGATCAAATCACACGCTCCGTAGCTATTGGATATAACTTCTCCGAGTGGGCCCTTTGAGTATCTTCCCGTCACATGGACGGACAAATCCCGCTCTTGACATATATTACCTCTACGGTTTCCTCCGAATACCTGAACACACCTTTATAACCACCGTTTTACCAGATGGCGTTTGATGCTATCTAAGCACTCTCGGGAGACAGTGATTGATATAGCCTCACGGTCTAAGGAATAGTCTACAAGGATCCATTTCTAATCATCGTAACTTGAACTTCGTGATATGATTGGGTCCCGATGTTTAGGTTGGGTATTGGTTCATCATATCATTCTCAAAATGAGATGACCTCATTTCCAACTGGCATAAATGCCACATGATCAGGAAGCATGATCATCTGTTGACCAATGAACCAGTGACTAGAGTTTCACTGAGAACCCCTGGTTGTTTGTATATCACACGTGTATTGATGTTTCCACTCAATACAGTTATAGCATGATATAAAACTTAATCATAAACTATATGAAATATGATAATAGTCCTTATTACTATTTGTCTCTAGGGCATATTTCCAACAAATCTCGCGTGCTGTCATAATGCCATGTCCTTTGGTTGATATCCTTATGAGATGCCTTGTCATTCCATTCCCGAATATACTCTCGGTGATGATGTTCCCAATCAGTAATTGACTTGTTTTGTCTTCTATCGAGCCTACCAAAAAGCACACGGAGAAGACAAAAAGAACCAAGGAGAAACATATAAAAGAACTAGGGAGAAACATATATGTGACATGGTAAAGACTTTGGTGCTTAAGGGATCTTACTTGTGCAAGTCAGACGAGGTGGAGAAGTGCTCCGGGGGCAATTCCTGGATCTTACGAAACTGCATCCCGACTCGGTGTGGAAGGTGGTACTCGATCGCGTAGAAGCAAATGAGCGGGCACCTCTTCATCCACATATCCTTGTCTTGAGTGCACATTGGGTTCAAGTTAAAGTCCTCGCCTAGCTCACCCATAGTGTACGACTCCCATGTAACCTATGTGTGAAATAAGAAAATATGTTAGGCAACAATGACAACATACATTCACCAAAATCGATATCACACTCACCTGTGACCGTCGCAAAGAGTCAAAATCCTTGGTCTATTTCCGGTACAGATTATCGGAGGGCCCCCACTTGGTAGATACGTCCTCATAAAAGTACACAACGATGGGTGCATGGTCTTGATCCTGGTGTTCCCAATCCCTAGGTGCGTAGGTGGTGGGTCGGCCTATGGGAAATCTAAGCCAGCTCCAAACCTGAAAAGAAGCAAATAGATATGCAAAGAAAATTGGTTATGCAAAGCAAGATGGTTATGAAAATAATTATGATGTGCAAAGAAAGCCAACCTATAAGACCAGAACACAACCACCCATGTTTGATGTACCTTTGCTCCTCCTACAAGGCTCATCAAGCTGCCGGTACAAGTAAGCCAACCCAACCGAAGCCCAGCTATATCTCCCAGCATCGTCCCAGTCACACAGTAGAGGCAAATACATCCATGACATGTCGCTAATCCCCGGAGTCTGAAAAAAGCACCTTCCCAAACACATACATCACATACGCTCTAGCATACCGTGAGACGGTCTCCTCGTCGGCCTCGGGGGGAAGCTGCCCAAAGTGGTTCTCCAACCAAGTCAACTTCAGCCCACCTGTCTTGCTCCCCTTTGTCCTAGGCTGTTTCTCCGGTGGCCTTACTCCAAGCAGCTCTTCAACCATGTCCCAGAATCTGTCTGCCCGTATCTTTCTAGTCACAGGCCATCCAGAGATAGGCAAGGCGGTCAGCATCGCCATGTCTTGCAAAGTTATAGTTATCTCACCACATGGAAAGTGGAAAGTATGTATCTCCACGTGCCATCTGTCAACTAGTGCTGTAAGGGTGGCACTGTTGTAGCTCGGCAGCCCACGCTCAACCATGGTCACAAAGACAATCATATTTGCCCTCCGTAAGTACGGTGTGTACCTCTCACTGTAAACCATCATATTTGTATTCATCTTGTGGCCACATATGCGAAGGGGTAGTAGAGCCTGCAAATATTTTGGTATGTCTAAATTAGTTAAGCAAGTAAATTAGTTAAGCAAGTAATAAAGAACAATAATTAATTTATTCATGATCATGTTAGACAATACGTGAATACCTGGCCTTCCGAGAGTAGGCGGCCTCGGTGGTTCTCCTCATACTCCGCCTCAAGAAGATGGTACTGAGCCGCCATCCTACAAAGACAAGGTATTTTAGTGAGTTTGGCAAACATGCAATTATAATTGAAAGATAATTCATAGCATATAAATGAGAACACCTAACAAGAATAATGTGTTTAAAACAAATGTAAACATGTATAGCACAAAATATAACCTTTCCAGCCCATTTTAATGCCTCGGCCAATTTCCCTATCACCTCTGGACGACGACGATAACCTTTCATATGTCTAGTCCCTCGAGGCCTCTTAGGGCCTCTACCACGCCTGCTTGATGAAGGGTTACTAGCGGCCTGAAGGGAATATGCCCGAGAGGCAATAATAAAGTGGTTATCATCTTATTCCATGTTTATGATAAATGTTTACTTTACATGCTAGAATTGTATTGATTCGGAAACATCAATACATGTGTGTTTAATAAACAAAAAGGGTTCCTAGTCATGCCTCTATTATAGACTAGCTTGTTGATTAACAAGATGATCAAGGTTTCCTGATCATGGACATTGGATGTTGTTAATAACAAGGTCACACCATTGGTGGAATGATGTGATGAACATTCATCCGAAGTATAGCATTAGGATCAGAGTCATTATGTTTATATTTCTATAACATCATACGAAGTAATCTTAGTCCTTAGACCATGAGAAAATGTTACTTGCTAACACCGGAAGAGTATCTTGATAACATCAAACGTCACACCATAACAGGGTGACTATAAAGGTGGGTTCAGTGCTACGAAGGTGTTATGCTGAGGCTCATGGATCAAGAATGGGATTTGTCCATCCCGATGACGGATAGATATACTCTAGGCCCTCTCGGTGATATCACATTGAAATAGCTTGCAAGCAAGTGATGTGATCACTAGAATGTTATATCACGGGAACGAGAAAAGAGTGCATGTCGGTAACGAGATCAAACTAGGTATTTGGATGCCAATGATCGAATCTTGGACATGTAATATATTGTGAGACAAAGGGATTTAGTTACAACATTAAAGGTTCACACTATCACAAGAGTCATCGTTGAATATGTGGGAGTCAGTACGGATCTCTAGGTCCCGCTGCTGATTATTGATCAGAGAGGGGTCTCGGTCATGTATACATTATTCGCGAACCGTAGGGTGACACACTTAAGGGATACCGACACCATTTGGAGCAAATATGTTTCAGATAAAGATTTAAGAAAGCGCTGGAATCATTTCGATGGAAACCGAAATTGTTTCGGGTGAAATTGCTGAAACTAGTTCTGCATGTGATATTGAAATGTTGCAGGGGGTTTTATGTGAATGTTTGTTAATTAATGTAATTAACAAAATTCTGAATAAAATAAATAAAATAGTTTTATTTAATGAGAGCTTGCATTAAATTTGGTGGAAATTTAATGCATGTGTGAGTGGAATTTTGAGTGGAGGCTTTTTATGGGAGTGGGAGCTCCACCCACATGAATGTGGAAGAGGTGGGGGCACCACCATGGCTGCCACGCCATGGCCCTTGGGTGCCCCCCTCTCCCCTATAAAAGGCCCCCCCTCTCCTCCTCTCACAACACACCTCCTCGTGAAGGATCTCTCTCCCCCTCTAGTTATTCCCCATGGTCTCGGATTAGCGAGATACATGTTCCCGGTGGCTTTATCTGGAAAGGAGTTGCTGCTTCCGCTGCTTTGGTGTAGCGAGGGATGGAGGTTGTCGGGGTACCGGACGTGTGTGCGATCACGGATGCACCGCTGCTTTGTGGTGCTGGAGCTGGATCTGATGGACGTGCTGGAGCCGGACCTGCTGGACTTCATCACGATCTTGAGATCGGCAAGTGTACGACTACATCAACCACGAGTTCCTACTCGTTAACAAAGCTCGTTGTCTACGAGGGTAAGTTCTCGTTGGATGTATGTCCACCCGTTGCTTTGTACCTAATAGATAGATCTTGGCGTGTAGTTCACACTGTAGGAATTTTTTTTTGTTTTCTATGTTGCGGACCCAACAGTGGTATCAGAGCCTGATCTATGCGTAGGTGCTTTGCACGGGTAGTACAAATATGTTTATATGTGGGCGATGATGATCATGTTATTGCATCTTCTATGTACTTTGGATATTGGTGGCATAGTGGGATGAAGCGGCCCGGACCAACCTTACATGTCATCGTACATGAGACCAGTTCCACGACTGACATGCAACTTGTTTTGCATAAGTGGCTAGCGGGTGTCTATCTCTCCTACTATAGTCAATATCTGATTTACAACGAGTTGCTAATAACTTAGTTATCCTCGTTGTGGTTCATGTTCGTAGGTAAGAACGGTTCTATCTCCGAAAGCCCTAAGCCACGTAAAACTTGCAATTGATAAATTAGAGGCGTATAGTTTAGATCGTTGCTGGGCTAGTGTCTTGATATGGTATTGTTGTAAGTAGATGTATGATAGATACTCTTATAACTCACTTAACGTGTAAGTTCCATAGACCTTGGCCTTACACACAAAGGAATGATAGAGATCATACCACGATGCATATGATGGTGATCAAATGCATGGACCATATCATCTCACTTTACACATTAGATGTTTGCATCTTATATTGCTAGTTTGGCGCTTTTAGTAGCATTGTAAGATGATCCCTCATTTAAATATCAAGATAAAATGTGTTCTTCCTTAAGTATGCACCGTTCTATGGATCGTGTTTTCGAGACATCACGTGATGATCGGGTGTACTCAACTCTACGCTTTCATACAACGGGTGTAAGACAGTTTTACACACGCGAATACTAAGGTTCTTACTTGGCGAGCCTAGCATGTACAGACATGGTCTCGGAACACGGACCGAAAGGTTAAGCATGAGTCATATAGTTGATGTGATGACCATATTGATGCTCGCCTTTGAAGCTACACCGACTCACGTGATGATCGGACTTGGTGTAGTGGATTTGGTTCATGTAATCACCAAAAATACACGAGGGATGTCGTTTTTGAGTGGGAGTTCATTTCTAATTTGGATTAGTCGAACTCAATTTGTCATAAACTAAATCGAAGTGAATTTGCATAATTTGTTGTAGTCATTGGCATCTGTTCACTACCTTATGCTTAGTTTTAATTGAGATAATAGAACTATAGAATTCTGGATATTTACTTTACGAACTGGTATCGTATTGTTTTGAATGTCAATTTAAAGCTTATAAGTCCTATGGCAAACTTTCAGCAAACTCTATTTACTCCATGAAGTTTAATAAGTAGTATTAAATCAAGAGTAAGAATTCCAATGTTAGTATCTAAAGTATCATGTTTGCCTCCATGATTATTGATATTCAAAAGTTGTTTTAATATCAAGGTTATCTAGGAGCTGAAAGAATTGTTTCAGGAACCATCATGTGTGAAAGATATTGTGATATCTGAAAAAATGTTTTTGGTTGCATTATGATAGAGTATAATTTAGCAAAATACATGTTCTCATATTGTATGAGAATTTGTGAAGGATGGAGATGCTAGGCATCCGAATCTACCAAAAAGGTTTTGGGAACTGATATTATACTCGCGATTCTTCCTTATAGGCTATAATAGCTTGATCATGAAAGTTGTCATCATAAAGATGAATAGAAGCTATAAGTAAAATGTTTACTACACTAATAGATTACTAAAGAATGGATTTTTGAAAGAACACCAAACATTTGATGATGGTGATCCACTTCAAAGTGCAAGTCCAAAGGTATTAGTATTTGACTATATACGCTTTGTACCATGTGTCATGTTGATGACACCACTATTGATGTTGATAGATTCTTTTAAAAGAAAAGGAATTGCTGAAAGAGAATCTATAAAATATTTGGCAGAAAATAAAAGGTTGGAGATGTCCAACTTAGGTATATAGAAGATATACATGTTATGGCTATATTCCTTGCTTGTTAAACAATGTGGTTCTTAGGTATTGGATACCGAATTGGTTGGTATGAAGTGTCATACAGGACAACGCAATTTATGAACTACAATGCCCTAAGTAACCAGCAAGAGAATGAGCGATGATGTTCATCGAAAACAAATAAAGTGTTATTGTGTTTTTCGTTGTCATCAAACCAATCCCTCAAGATTTGTTTAAATAATTGTTATTTTGTTCCGGTATCATGAGAACAATGGTTGTTCAAATAATTACCGTATTCCATAAAGGATGGATGAACTTTTACAAGTCTAGTTGGATAAATCACATCCATAAACATTATTGCTAAAATGTCGTAAGACAAATGATTGGAAGATCACTTATGAAGTGACATCGCTGTTTGAATTATAATGAAAAGTAAACATGAAGAAACTCCATCTTGATGGATTTTTGGAGTCTTTTGATTTTGATCAATTGATGCTTGTGAAACTTCCCTCGAGATAATTGAAACTCTGTCCATAGGCCAAAGAGGAACGGATGACTAACTTATTGGATATTATGCATGTTGATGTATACAGTCCATTATGTGTAGCCATATGCGATGGATCTTTTTGCTTCATATGCTTTCTCCAAAAATTTGAGTGAATATATCTGTATATTTACTTAATAAGGAAGAAGTATGAAAGATTTGAAAATTGTTCAAAGACTTTCAAGATGAAGTGGAAAATCATTGTAACAAGAAAATAAAGAGTTTATGATTCGATCATAAAGGAAGATATTTGAGTTACATGTTTAGCAAAAACACCTAAGACTTGAGGAATTGTTCCATGATTTGTGTTTCCCGATAAACCATAGGAGTATGGCATATTTGAGAGATAAAATCAAACCATGTTTGACATGGTAAGATCAAGGGTGTCATTTATAAAACTGCCATTATGTTTTAAAGATTGAAGCTTTAGAGACTACCGCTTTTACACTGAAAAGAGCACCATCGTGATCCGTTGAAATGACACCATATGAGTTATGGTTTGGGATAAAACCCGAATTTTCTTTTCTTAAATTTTGGTATGCTATGCATAAGTAAAATGTTTACAACCAAAGTCGGATAAGCACGTCTTTGTAGGTTATCCCAAAGAATTTGTTGGGAATTCCTCCATAACACCAAGGACAAAAGAGTTTGTCGCTTAGAAAGTCAAGTTTCTTGAGAAGGAATTTTTCGTGAAAAGTTACGTGGGAGGACAATAGAACTTTGATAAGGTTGTTGAACCTTAGCTATATGTGCTAAGTAGCGCAGCGCCGGAAAGTGTCCTGGTGGTGGCCACAATGCTCATGGCTCTCGTGATTACAAAGGGTGTGATCTTGGAGATTAGAGTTCCTATTGAACCATGTGGGTCGGTAAGAATCAAATAGTAAGATTTGAAACAGAAGTCGTTATTGTTTTGACAATGATGAACCGACTGCATGCAAAGAAGCGATGATGGGCCCTGACTCCATAAAATGACTAGAAGTCATAGAATCTGTGATAGTATCCATACACGAGAAATCAAGTTTCTGAACTTGGAAGACCCTCCGGAAAGGCGTGAAGCCTATCGGTCGTGTTTGGATCTATAAAGAAATAGACATGGATGTTTGACATCTATGAAGTAGTCGACATGTCGGAAAGAAGTTTACGGCAATGTTCAAGGAGTTGACTATGACAAGATATGATCTTTCATAGCGATATATAGTCTTGGGATTAATGTAGAAACCACTACATATAATTTTGTATATGGTAGTTGAATAAACAAAA
Organism: Avena sativa; assembly: GCA_916181665.1. Classification (NCBI taxonomy): domain Eukaryota; kingdom Viridiplantae; phylum Streptophyta; class Magnoliopsida; order Poales; family Poaceae; genus Avena; species Avena sativa. Next base: position 57,925,466 of record OV702292.1, read on the forward strand.
CAAGGTTTTTCTAATAGAACGGTAACCTAGGACATGTACATGACATGGCCCGAAGGGTTTTGTTAATTCAAAGGGTGCTAAAAGGGCATGTAAACTTCAATAGTTGAAGTAAGCATAGTGGAGTTGGAATCTTCACCATGATGAAACTGTTAAAAGAGTTTAAATTCATTGGAGATGATGAAGATGCTCGCATTTGCAAGAAATTAAGTGGGAGCGCTGAGACATATTTCTAATACATTATGTAGAGGACATATTATTGATTGGAAATGATGTATCTTGTATTGACATAAGTTAAGAATTTCATTAAAATAGGATTTCGATGAAAGACTTGGGTAAAACCGGAATATTTGGCATCAATGTCTATATGGATAGATTGAGGCGCTAATATGGTTATGCCAGACGTACATATATGAGATATTGAAAGGGTTCAATATGGAAACAACAAGAAAGGTTCTTACTGCATGGAAAGGATTGTATCAAGATTCAAGTGTTTCAACACTTGGTGAGTAAAATCACATGAATATTTTAATCGATTATACCGTGATATGTATATATCCAGATATGTCCTATGCTCTAAATGTTATGAGCATATACCAGAATGATTCATAAGATGATCATTGGACAATAGTAAAGATATTCTTATGAGCTTTGGAAGAACTAAGAATATATAATGTATAAGTGACAAATAGTTAAAGGTAGTTCATTGTAAAGTGTTACATTGATACTAGTTTTGTCACAAGATACAAATTAAATTTATCACAATTTAGACTATGGGTGGCACAATGTAATGGAAAGGATGTTCCATGATGGATTTGGATGAGTTCCAAAGTTGAGACATTGTGACGGATACTACAACAAAAGGCTAAGTATATGACTGCTATAGTAGCAGCAAAGGAGGGCATTTGTGTTAAGTAGTTTGTTATCAAAATAGGTGTGGTTCAAAGTGGGCTAATACTATGAAGATATATTGTGTGACAATAATATCAACATATTTTAACCCGAACGAACTAAAGGTCTACCAAAGGACCAAATTTATACAATGCCATCTCATTTGAGAATGAGTGATGCGTAGAGACGCAAAGACATGCAAATACACACGGATCTAAAACTGTCACATCCGGGGATTATGTTAACCACTAGCAATAGCGTATATGCAACACCAAAAAGCCATAGGTGTTCAATGCGCAAAGTTTTTCAAACTAGATTATTGACTCTAGTGCAAGTGGGAGACTGAAGGGAATATGCCCGAGAGGCAATAAAGTGGTTATTATCTTATTCCATGTTTATCATAAATGTTTATTTTACATGCTAGAATTGTATTGATTCGGAAACATCAATACATGTGTGTTTAATAAACAAAAAGGGTTCCTAGTCATGCCTCTCTTATAGACTAGCTTGTTGATTAACAAGATGATCAAGGTTTCCTGATCATGGACATTGGATGTTGTTAATAACAAGGTCACACCATTGGTGGAATGATGTGCTGAACATTCATCCGAAGTATAGCATTACGATCAGAGTCATTATGTTTATATTTCTATAACATCATACGAAGTAATCTTAGTCCTTAGACCATGAGATCATGTTAATTGCTAACACCGGAAGAATATCTTGATAACATCAAACGTCACACCGTAACAGGGTGACTATAAAGGTGGGTTCAGTGCTACGAAGGTGTTATGTTGAGGCTCATGGATCAAGAGTGGGATTTGTCCATCTCGATGACAGATAGATATACTCTGGGCCCTCTCGGTAATATCACATTGAAATAGCTTGCAAGCAAGTGATGTGATCACTAGAATGTTATATCACGGGAACAAGAAAAGAGTGCATGTCGGTAACGAGATCAAACTAGGTATTTGGATGCCAATGATCGAATCTTGGACATGTAATATATCGCGAGACAAAGGGATTTAGTTATGACGTTAAAGGTTCACACGATCACAAGAGTCATCGTTGAATATGTGGGAGTTAGTACAGATCTCCAGGTCCCGCTGCTGATTATTGATCAGAGAGGGGTCTCGATCATGTCTATATTATTCGCGAACCGTAGGGTGACACACTTAAGGGATACCGACACCATTTGGAGCAAATATGTTTCAGATAAAGATTTAAGAAAGCGCTGGAATCATTTCGATGGAAACCGAAATTGTTTCGGGTGAAATTGCTGAAACTAGTTCTGCATGTGATATTGAAATGTTGCAGGGGGTTTTATGTGAATGTTTGTTAATTAATGTAATTAACAAAATTCTGAATAAAATAAATAAAATAGTTTTATTTAATGAGAGCTTGCATTAAATTTGGTGGAAATTTAATGCATGTGTGAGTGGAATTTTGAGTGGAGGCTTTTTATGGGAGTGGGAGCTCCACCCACATGAATGTGGAAGAGGTGGGGGCACCACCATGGCTGCCACGCCATGGCCCTTGGGTGCCCCCCCTCTCCCCTATAAAAGGCCCCCCCTCTCCTCCTCTCACAACACACCTCCTCGTGAAGGATCTCTCTCCCCCTCTAGTTATTCCCCATGGTCTCGGATTAGCGAGATACATGTTCCCGGTGGCTTTATCTGGAAAGGAGTTGCTGCTTCCGCTGCTTTGGTGTAGCGAGGGATGGAGGTTGTCGGGGTACCGGACGTGTGTGCGATCACGGATGCACCGCTGCTTTGTGGTGCTGGAGCTGGATCTGATGGACGTGCTGGAGCCGGACCTGCTGGACTTCATCACGATCTTGAGATCGGCAAGTGTACGACTACATCAACCACGAGTTCCTACTCGTTAACAAAGCTCGTTGTCTACAAGGGTAAGTTCTTGTTGGATGTATGTCCACCCGTTGCTTTGTACCTAATAGATAGATCTTGGCGTGTAGTTCACACCATAGGATTTTTTTTTGTTTTCTATGTTGCGGACCCAACACGGCCACGGTGGCAGCGGCTTCCACCGCTGCTTTTTCCACGGCTATTTTCTTCTTCCGATCCTCACAACTTAGCTTTTTGTGTTCTTGTGACCTTCTTCGCCGCATACCGAACAATGGTTCTTCACAGAGTCCTCCACAAAATCATCATCTGGATGCGGTCGCTTGAAGGTTGTCCCTCCATCGGCTCGGTCCATGTTCATCTTGAACCGCTTAGTCGCTCTTCGCCCTTTTGTGTCGATCATTAGCTTGCTATCTGGTAAATACACTGGCCCGGTATACTTCGGCCATTGGGCCATGTCTAGGTAAGGCTCGAATCTACCAGCCCATGTGCGATATAGCGATTCAAGATTGCAGAATCGTGAGACAGACTTGTATGGGTCCACAGCCCGAGCACAACACGTCATCATTATATGAGAGCATGGTAGATGGATCTGTAAAGGCATCTGGCACGTGCAATAGTATTAAGCAAGCACAACAACATATTTGCGACCACCATACTGCTCACCACCTGAGTTGGTACCTCCTACCTTCGAAAGCTCATACTTCTAGACCTCCTTATCGAAATAAGTCCATGTTTGGTCATGAGACTTCGTAGCTTGGTAGCCAAGTTCTTCTTCCACGGTCTTTGGCCATGTTTTGTCGGCATTAATTAGCACCTTAACTTCGTCGCTCCTCATGACCTAATACTCGTTGCACTTGTCAAAGGTAAAGGATGTGATGGTAGTTACCGGTAGCATGCGGATACCCTTTAGCACCTTATTGAATATCTCGGCCATGTTACTTGTCATGTGACCATACCAAACCCCATCCTCATCGAAAGCTTGAGCCCATAGGTGTTTCTTTAGCAAATTATCCCTAAGAAAACCCTTACCCTTCTCATTTGTCAAGCCATACAACTCACTGAACATCTTTTCAAATACCATCGGCTCGAACACCAAGGTAAGTCTACGGAGATACTCGGTCATTTCTCTATTACGACAAGCACGGTAGAAATTACCTGCGAAATGCCTTATGCACCAACGGTGCCTAACAAGGGGATGACCAGGTATTTCTGCCCTCGTGGCATTCAATATGGCCGAATTCCGGTAAAAAATGACACAGACTTCTCTTTCGGGGCCAACAATCGTAGTCCTCACCAAGTGCATGAACCAGTTCCAGCTGACATTGTCGTCCTTTTCCACAAGAGCAAAGGCAAGCGGGACTAATCGGTTGTCCGCGCCGCAAGAGATTGCAACAAGAAGGGTGCCCCTAAAATTCCCTGTAAGGAACATGCCATCCACACAAAGAATTGGACGACAATGCTTGAATGCTTCAACACAAGGGCGGAAGCACCAAAATGCTTGGCCAAACACTCGGTACTTGGCACCTTTGACCGTGTGATTCTCAATTGGATGCGGCTACACAATGTGCTTCATACCAGGGTTTCGATGTGCCATCGCCGCCAATAACCTAGGGAGCCTTCCATATGCTTCCTCCCAATCACCATAAACCATCTTCATAGCCATTTGCTTAGCCCTCCAAGCTTTTCCATACTTGATATCATAGTCAAATATTAGTTTCACAAATTGGACCAAAGAGGCTGCTTGCAGGGTAGGCGTAGCTTTGATGGCATTGGCACACTGGTGTGCAATAAAGGTAGATGTCAGTTGCCGGTGCTTGTTGCCCTCGAGGACGGCATTGCCACATGTGTGTGGGCCTTCATACTTGCTTATCTTCCACCAACCTTCAGGTTTCTTTTTCCTTGCCCAAACCTTCCAAGGACAATCTTCATTCTCGCATATCAAAACATATCTTTCATTTTGGTCGGACTTGAACACTATGTAGGGTCGATGATGACTTACGACGTACTCCTAGAACCATACTTGCATGTCCAACATAGCCTTGAATTTTAGACCCGGGTATATCAAAGGTCGTGCCCTAGGTCGACTCTTTACCTCGTCTTTGGGGAGGGGACTAGGCCGCTCCGGCCCATACTCCCGTAGGTCTGAGTCTGCCACGGCTAGGTGAGCCTCCCTAACATCCTTGAACTCATGAACATTAGGATCTCCGCCCCACACCTTGACAAATGCATCGGTCTCCTTCTCCGAAAACTTGGGAACCGAACGATCATCGTCCGAGTCCGCAGCGTAAGCATGTTCATATCCCTCGTCCTCTTCATTGTGATCTTCATAAATCATAGGTATATGGATCTCCCTCAAGAACCGAGTATGCCACCAAAGGTACACAAGGCGATGATGGAATGTTGATTGGCAAGACAGCTACAAACTCTTCCTTGATCGGCTCTAAGGTTTCAACATTCATTTTCTCCTCAATGATCTCTACTCGTTCTCTTTCAACAAAACTTGGCTCATCCAAGTAACCTTCATCTTATTGATTTTTTGTGTCCCACACAGGCGGTTGGATTGGACCTGCATCATACACATCCTCACGACTGTCATTGTTGCTTGTTTCAATAACCGAGGGTCGCTGGTTCAAGTCGAGGAGAAGATGGGCATGACCGGTGACCTTGACGGCAACCACGACCAAAGATTTTATTTGCGAGTTGTCCACTAGCTCTTTGTATAGATCTCACTCGTTGCCACCTTTGATTGGTATCATCTCAGTATAAGATCTAGAGCCACCCGCATCGTATCTTCCTTTCAACACAACTTTATCGCCTTTGTCACTCTAACCAAGCGCGGCTCTAACCTTGACAACAACCTCACTAAGACTAGGACTAGTCGGAAAAAATATCACAGTATTTGCTATATCCACAAACTCAACACCACAGTCCGATTGCACAACACGTCCACCGTGATGCACATGAAGGACTTTTGCATAAGCCATCTATATTAATAGCCAAAACAAATAACAAAGCATCCATTAGAGAATGCATTATCCGACAAATTGTGACAATGTGCAATCAATAATACCAAGTCATCTACAATCATCCTAAAATACCATTGCTCTAACCTACACATCTTGCACTGACATCAATTTATACACACAAACTAGCCAATATCACTCATAGATGTTGCACATGCTTTCAACACAATAGATTTCAATGTAGCAATAAAATTACAATGTGTCCTACTCCTACAAGCTCAAAACTATGTAAGATAGCACATATGATAGATTTACATCGCTCATACTTCCACATTGAACAATTATGCAAGATAACACATGTGACATTTATCAATATCTTCTAAGTGAAATAATTACATAACTAACACTTGTATACCAAGTACAATTTCACAATCAGATGGAGAATTTTACATCAATTTTTGGTCTCCTCTTTGTATAACCGAAAATTTTCACAATAGACATATTGTCTTCGAATTTGGGGGAGGGGATTTGAGAGAGGGGAGGGGGAAGGGACATGTACCTGCAGAGGAGGTGCTGCCGGAGGGCAGAGGGAGGGGACGGGCAAACGGCCGGAGGAGGACCAACCCACCCTCCACCGGCGTGCGGGTGGAGGAGGAGCGGCCGTCCACCGCCATGCGGGTGGTGGACCGGCCGCAGGCGGAGACGGCGGCAGAGGAGCGGCCGGAAGCGGAGAGGGCGGGAAGGAGCGGCAGGAGACGGTGAGGGCGCGTCATGGTGGGGATGAGGAGTGACTGGATCGGGAAAACAAAAGTTGACGTCCTCACTTTAACCTAGGTTCAGTGCCGTTTCAAGTGGCGTCGACCCAACATCCACATCGGCAAACCGGCACCCCCTCGTCTCTACCTCGGCGCCATCGCCGACCTGCGTTATGTCGGCGCTGTTTGAAGCGACGTGAGGGATCAGATTTCGAATTAGTTCTGCTCCGGAACAGATAAAGCTGAAGTTTGCCATTTTGGGCAGATGGCAAAAAATACTGAATTCGACGAATTAAAAGTTGGGCTCCATGGCGAAGCCGTCAAGCCGGTGATCCCCGGCACAACCAACGACCTCCAACCTTCCACGCAGCGGAGTCAGCGGCGGCCGCCGCTCCAGCTCACACGTGCGCCGCCGCCACGTGTTGCGCCTCGCCAAGCACCGCCGCGGCATCTGTAAAGCCTTTTGTCGCCTCCCGGAATCGTCCTCTCCCCGCCTCCCACCACCCGCGCATTTATTCCCCTCCTCCCGATCCCCCCCGCGTCATGCCGTCGCGGCCCTCCTCTTCCCAACGGTTGCCACTCCTCCAGTACGTCTCCCACCCTGGCGCCGTCTCCCGCTGCCGTAGCCGCCACGATGCCTCCCGCGGCGGTGCCTGCCGAGGAGCCAGCCGCGGCGGCGGCGGAGGAGGAGCAGCAGACTAAGGGATTGCCCGCGCTCGAGGGCCTCGTGGTGGGGAGCTACTGCCACGACGTGCTCCTCCGGGGCGGCCGCGTCGTAGGCGAGACGCTCGGCGGGGCGGCGGCCTTCGTCTCCAACGTGCTCGACGCCGCGTCGCCCCCGGAGGCCTCCTTCTCCGTCGTTTCCAAGGTCGGCCCCGACTTCGCCTACGCCTCCGCGCCGGCGCCCGCGCGGCACCCTCCCCTGCTCTGTCCCGCGCCCACCACCTCCTTCCACGCCCGCTTCTCCGACGCCGCCGCGTCGGCGCACGCGCCCGACAGGCAGCTCAGGCGCGTCAACGCCTGCGACCCGATCTACCCCGATGACCTTCCTGACAGCCGGTTCGCCTACGGCCTCGCCGTCGGCGTAGCCGGGGAGGTGCTGCCGGAGACGCTCGAGCGGATGATTCGGCTCTGCCGCGCGGTGCTCGTGGACGCGCAGGCGCTGATCCGGGTCTTCGACGCCGAGGGCGGCGGTAGCGGCGCTGCTGTCCGCCACATAGCACTGGAGGGTACGCCGTATGCACCGCTTCTGCAGCGAGTAGCGTTCCTCAAGGCATCGTCGGAGGAGGCGCCGTACATAGGGGTGGAGACGGCGAGGCGGTGTTGCTGCGTGATCGTGACAGAGGGGAGGGACGGGTGTCGCCTGTACTGGGACGATGGGGAGGCGCGCGTGGCGCCGTTCACCGCCGTCCAGGTGGATCCCACCGGCGCCGGAGACAGCTACCTAGCTGGTTTCGCGGCCGGGCTGCTCTGGGGGCTGTCAGCTACAGACGCCGCCTTGATCGGTAACTTCTTCGGTGCAGCTGCTGTCTCCCAAATTGGCGTTCCCACCTACCATCCCAAGATGTTGCAGGTTTGCACCCATGCTACTTGTTCGAGACATAAGTACTCCCTTCTGTGAAAGTTCTCGGCCCATAAATTAAATTTGAGGCAAAGTAGTACTGCCTGAAACATATACATGCATTACCATCAATAGCATTTCAGTATTGAGTGGTAGTTGATTGTTAAGAAACACGCAATATTTGAGCGGCCTGATCATCATGTTATAGAACTTCTGATTCAAACATGTGATGCTACATATTGGAGAAATTTTATGCTGTAGCATGGTAAGCTGTACCCATTTAAAAGAAAGTGCTGGTCATCCTTCCGAGTGAAGACTGCAAGCCTACATCAAAGAAACGGTACTCTAATAAATGCCACTCAAGTTGGTGAAATTGATTGTTTACCATTAAGCTCTTGTGATATATTATGTTGCCTTTCCCCTATTAGTTCACTTTTTGGTGGGATTTTAACACATTTTCCCCCATCCAAAGTGACAAAAATGACATCCATATCAAATTGGAGTGGGACCTATACCTTTTCTGGAGCCAGTTTATTCAGAATAGTTTTCGGAAAGTTGTTCTAGCCATGCATTAGCATTACATATGGTCTGGTCAGATCTGTGTAAGCAGCGCATGTTCTGATGTCAGAAGATAATGCTAGAAAGCTGGTGAAAACAAGGCAATTGACAAAATGAGCCATGGAGTTCTACAGATCATCTGACTTCTGTCTCCTCCATATCCAAGGCACACTTGAATGGATGCCAATGCTTGTTTATCCAAAAGGAAATGATTTATCAAAAAGAAATTATTTTTAGGTTACTAGGTTTTGTGATGGTAACAGAAGATGATGTTAACGAATGCATTCTGGAAGTACTACCGTCACCATACTTAGGCCGGAGTAATAGACGGTACCTATTTTGGTCATTTTGAATGGGGCAAATGGTGTTATTAATAAAGAAGGGGAGATACTGGGAGTGGCTTGTTGTAGACATGAAACAAGCAGTTGAGTGGCATCATGATTCATCAGTTATAATGATCTGAGTGCAATTTCCTAGAGTTCCTCGTGGATATCATCATTCCTGTTTTCCAATTAAATGCGTGTCTAGTGAAATTATTAGGGAATGAAATGTTTAAGGGTAAGTAATATCCAATTTTAAGAAAATCTCGGGCCTAAGCTATGAGCAAGGAGACACGGAACCAAGCAGGAACTGTCCAGCTCCTAGTGTTTTACTGCTTGGCTTATCTTTCTATCTATCTTTTTCATCATGATCAGTTCATGTTTGCTCAGTTCTGCATATTGTTTAACTTCTATAGCCTACTACCTCTGTTCCTAAATATAAGATGTTTGGTAGGCTAAAATAACCTACCAAAACATCTTATATTTCGGAACAGAGGTAATATTAATGTAGCAGCAAAGTACCCCAATACTGTTTTCCTAGTGCTCGTGGTACCTTGCAGTCCACATTGGGAAATCTGGTCTCTCCAGGATTGTTAAGCCTGTGTGGTACCCCTTGGTGGGACTTAGTACACTGCAAGTTTGACCAAGCAATATATTGGCATCAGACTTAACAGCCATGTGTGTTTGTGTTACCTATAATTTGGTACATACTGCAAGTGCAAACTAGTGTATTGGGGAGGCACAATATCAGTTATGTAATTATATATCTCTACTACTATAGTACACGAGTTTTGAAAGAGGGATTTACTACGTTCTGTAGGGATGTCAATGGCATCCCGTTTAACACCACTTATTTGCTGTTAGTTATAGGTTTGTGATTGTTTAAACTAACCTAGAAAAAGATAAACCTATAACACACTTATGTGGCAATATGTGGCGCCGGCGGCACGCCGTTTGACATCCCTAACGATCTGCGGTGTTCCCGCCAAAACATCAGTTTAAGTGACATCAGCCGTTGATTCAACGAATCCAATGGACCAAGCAGGAGCGGATCCAAAGAAAACTGGCTGTGGATTTATATACATCTATGGCTCACGTTGTTCCCATCGCTGAATCGGGGCCCTTCTTGATGCTTCTCGGTTCTGCTACGTCTTTCTTCTCACGTCGTGGAGTCACCCCTCCGCTCCCAAGCCACAGCATGAGGACTCCTCCTCTAGCAAAAATCACGTTCCTCCTCAGTCCTGACACGCGCCCTCCCGCACAGGTTGCGGCCGCCGTCTCGCTGCAGTTTCCTGCTCGAGCCCATCCTCATCCGCAAGTATCTGTGCCCCTCACCCCTGCTCCCCCACACTAATCAGCACCCTGTGTGCCATAGAGGAGGAGGTCTAGGTGGTTCATTCTCTCTCTTGATTTAGCTTCTTTTTCTTGCATCTGTATGCTCTACTGATCATCTTTTACTAATAGCAGTCACGTTTTACACTCCCACCACAGTAACGCATCAGTTTAGAAAAGAATGGCGCTGGCTGTGGTTCGTTGATATTTTTTATTGTTTTTGTACGCCACCTATTTCTGTTATTGTCAAACCAGCATCTGTTGTAGTGTTATGTCTCGACGAGGTACAGTGGTAGACCACTGAAGCTGAACTATTAGGCTGATGAATTCATGCACAAAAGGGTTAGACAATATTAGAACAATTCTGGTTTTCTAGCTCTGCTGTTTTATTGGGGGCCATTAGGAGCCCCAAATATGAAATGAAATATGAGGCTGATTTCATAGTGTCACATGCTCATGAAAAATGGATATTTAATCACAATAACAGAATTCTAGCCCACTCGGGTCTAGAAGAAATGGTTCCAAATTAACTTGACGACCAAACGTTACACGTGGCTATGCAATCTTTATTCTTATATTGTTGTTAGACAAGGTCTGAATACTAACACAATAAGTGAACATTATTGCCTACACATTTCTCTCAACGCAAACACATCTTGCTGGTTCTCTCTGTTTACTAGCCTGCAAATATATATCTTCTCAACATGTGTAAATAGTATGTACTCCCTCCGTTCAGAAATATAAGACGTTTTAGCTTTGTGAATCGAGTGTATCTAGACGCCTTTTAGTGTATAGGTTCATAGTAGTTCAGAGTGAACCTATACACTAAAAAGCGTCGGAGGGAGTATTGGCTTAATCCTTTCAGTTTTGGAACACGCCGAGACACACCAGCCGGGTCCTTTTGATATCAGAATGACGAAGTTTCTTTTCTCTTGAAAAAGTTAGTTAATACAATAGCAGTCTGATGTTTGTCTAATCAAATTTCGTACTCCCTCCGACCCAAATTAATTGACTTCGATTTGTCTAGATTCGGATGTATCTAGACAAGTTTTAGTGCTAGATACATCCAAATGTAGGCAAATCCAAGTCAATTAATTTGGTTCGGAGGGAGTACATTTATTGGCACGTGCCTTTTACTAGTGGTGTACATGTATTCATTTCACAAGCATTACGGAATTTATGATAAAACAGTTTCACATATTTGACAGTCAAGTGTTGTAATTGGTCTGACAGTACAGCCCTGTCTGGTTTCACCTAAAATAGACCTGCTGTTATGTTGATGATAAGGGGTCATATGGCTCGGGTATTGTTTATGAGTTAACTAAGATTTTTATGTTTCCAGTGCCAATTATTCGCATTTACTGAACGTTGATGACCTTTCTTTTTTTCTCGATTTCTCACAGGCTGTCAAGCAAATACTCGAGGAGAAGGCGATACAACGATCTAGTCCATGTATAAGCGGCAATATGTTTACTTTCCAGAGATCAAATATGCATGATGAGCTACACGCAGCTCTTCAAGAAGCAGCGAGGCTGATGTGCGAGCAGCGGCAAAATGATACGACAACTGACAGCTGTGATTGATATTCGCTCGATGCAGGAGCTGACTGCACCGCCAAATGGTTGCTAAGTTCAAGTTCGCCCCAAAATAATGCGAAGCTCCCTCCCCAGATTTCACATTGAGATCTGTACTGTATATGGCCAGCAAATGAAGAGTGTATACAGTACAGATCTGTCCTGATGCCCGTTAAATAGATTTGCTCGGCTAGAGCTTTCATTAATTCCATTGGTTCGACTTTTTACGTGTTTATATAGTTCTATTGAGACAGCTCTCCGTTTGTCAGGACAAGCAAATGTTAGTTTCTTACATCTTGCTGCACCTAGAGGACGTATCCTGGCACCTGACGTTAGAAATTTATGATGAAATCTTCTGAAAATAATCGAGTATACAGATGTATTCCCTCTGTTTGAAATTATAAGGTGGTTTACCTTTTTTTTTGAAACACATGTATCTAGCTTACTTTAGTGTGTTTGGAGCAAAATGAGTGTGGCCAGATGCCTTTTTTTTTTAATCTAGATGACTTTTAGTGTGTAGGCCAAACACACTAAAAATCATCTATTCGCACCGATCCATATTATTGTTCTTAACTTTGGCTAGATTCGTCCGTATCTAGTTAAGTATTTAATCTAGATGTATTTATATCTAGACAAAGTTGAGAACAATAATATGAACCAGAGGAAATAGATACATTTGTTTCCAAAAAAAAAGCTAAAACATCTTTTATCTAGTGTGTTTGAAAAAAAAAACTAAAACATCTTTTATTTCGGAACTTAGGGAGTAATATATATTTCAGTTATAGATCTAACTCACAACTTAAGAAATAAAATGGATAAATCATGCTATGAATAGTACCAGCTTAGTACAAAATGACCGGCATTTATTATGAATCAGAGGGAGTAGTGAGCGACACTTATTGTGTATCGGAAGCGCGGTGTTTTTTAAAATTGGCCAATTAGTCTAGCCATTGAGATTACTATCAGAACCAAAAAAATATTTTTGTTCCTTGGGTTATGAGTTGACTATATGTAACTGAAATTTTGAGACATGGTAAATGTATGACATCAACTATTGGTGCGAGTTCAGGACAAAAATTGGTCTCAAACCCACACATTGATCGTGTTCCAAACCACGATTGGGAAGGGGCAATCCTTGCATAAGTGAGCGGCCGTCTCGAAGGCACTAAGGCAAAAGATGGGTTCGGCAGCCTATCCACGTCCTGTACGGCAAGACAAGAGAACAACTTGCATCTAGGCTCGAACTTTGCCCAAAAAAATCTTGGTGGCATCAAACCAGGGGAAAGTTCCGCTAAATTGGATGTGGTAAGCCGAGATTGTGAGGTACACGCCATTTTCGGTCTAGAGCCAACGACCCATGACGATGATGGCCAAACTGGCAATGAATTCCATAAGTTGTGCAGGGCTAGATAGTGCAGTCATCGCCGATCCAGTTCTCTCATTGGAACTCCTTGTAGACGGTTCTATTTACCCTCGTTGTGATCTTGAAACGTTTCGTAGAGCAAATACGGAGGGCTCTGTCACTCAACCAGCTATCGTGCCACTTATCTGTCACCTAGGGAAATTTTGCGGAAGCCCTGAAAACAACCATATTATCGGAGTCGCATGGTAGCTCGGAGTATGCCCAGGGGCGGCTTGGATCCACTAGTCAGGGCCATTGTACCCTTCTAAACCACTCCAGATCCATGATGCCAAGGACGCCTAGGATGTCAGGGACATGACACCACTTTCCAGTTGACCAGAGAGTGTCTGCCACCATAGGCCTCCCCATCCTTGCCATTCCAAATGAAGTTCCTAATTATGTGGTAGATCTTGTTCAACACTCAACGTCCACTTAGGCATAAGGATGAGCACAAGGTGGTAGTTCACGTTGGAGACGAGGACTCATTTTGTGTGGTGAAGTTAGTGCATCTCTAGCAGATGATGTATCGCACGAGCCTTTAATACGCTGATAAGGGCCGCAGAAAATGTGTTTTGAAGGCTCCTGCAGGCAACGGCTAGGCAGGCACCACCTAGGCGAACTGTAAATAGAGGGGCCATAAAACACGTTTTCCGCTACCCTTATCAACATTTTAAAGGCTCGCGCGATACAGTGGTTTATAGTTCGCATATGCGTTGTCTACTCGGTCGTAGCCCTCACTAGCCCTCGAACCTAAAACAGCCTACAAGCATCCACTTTGTAAGGGTAGTTGTTCCTATGAGTAGTTTTGGTAATTACTGACTATCCCTATAGTCTAATGTTTTCATTGAGTTTTATATGTAGGAATATTTCATATGTTATGCTTGTAGTCCATGTATTGAATTGGAGTATGGATAACATGAAGATAAATATATACCTTGAGAGTACTAGCATCAAGATCATTGAGTTGAAGAGAATAATATGATATGATCAGTATCTTGAGAGTTCGATCAAGGGAAGAATTCAAGATTTGGCTCTAAGTTGGTGTCATGATTGCCTCATGAGTTGAGCTATGGTTGACTGAGATTTAGAGCATGCAATCAAATGAATAATAATATATCTACCTCAAGAAATGGAGATAGAGCATGCGAATATACATAGTTGACCAATACAAAGAGTGAAGAGTGAATTCAAGTTGGTCAGCACATGAAGCATAAAGAATGCACCACATAGGTCTTGTGGTATGGTAAGCTTTGTCAATTATGCTTCATGAACTAACCTATTATATATATGCCTTTGCGTTTTCTATATTGTCTAGGTATCTTTTCATGGGCTTATATCAAAAGTGAAGATTTCATATAGCCTATGAGAGGATGACATAATCATAACTTATGAGATTGGAGGCCCCTCGTGTCGCCCCCACCTAGCGATCGAGGGGAAACCCTAGCGCCGCCGCCTAGCTCCCCTCCTCCTACTCCCTCCTATGTCCAATACTAACATCTTTGGTTACATGATCTGAGAATAGCCAAAAAAGGTAAGTTGCAATGGAGGTAAAATTAACAAACTCGCAAAACATTAATGCAACATAAGTGTTTGTGAAGGAAATATGCCCTGAGAGGCAATAATAAAGTTGTTATTATGTATTCCTTGTATATGATAGATATTTATTTTGCATGCTATAATTGTATTGATAGGAAACATCAATGCATGTGTGTTTAATAAACAAAAAAAGGTTCCTAGTTATGCCTCTCTTATAGACTAGCTTGTTGATTAACAAGATGATCAAGGTTCCCTGATCATGGACATTGGATGTTGTTAATAACAAGGTCCAACATTTATGAAATGATGTGATGAACATTCATCCGAAGTATAGCATTACGATCAAGTCATTATGTTTATATTGCTATAGCATCATACAAAGTAGTCTTAGTCCTTAGACCATGAGATCATGTTAATTGCTAACACCGAAAGAGTATCTTGATAACATCAAACGTCACACCGTAACAGGGTGACCATAAAGGTGGGTTCAGTGCTATGAAGGTGTTATGTTGAGGCTCATGGATCAAGAGTGGAATTTGTCAATCCCGATGACGGATAGATATACTCTGGGCCCTCTCGGTGATATCACATTAAGATAGCTTGCAAGCAAGTGATGTGATCACTAGAATGTTATATCACGGGAATGAGAAAAGAGTGCATGTTGGTAACGAGATCAAACTAGGTATTTGGATACCGATGATCGAATCTCGGACATGTATTATATCATGAGACAAAGGGATTAAATTGCTGACGTTAAAGGTTCTCACGATCACAGAAGTCATCGTTAAATATGCAGGAGTCAGTATGGATCTCCAGGTCCCGCTTCTGATTATTGATCTGAGAGGAGTCTCAATCATGTCTGCATTATTCGCGAACCGTAGGGTGACACACTTAAGGGTTGCCGGACACCATTTAGGAGCACATATGTTCCAGACAAAAGGTTTGCAAAGCGCAGGAAATGTTTCGATAGAAACAGGAATTGTTTCGATAGAAACCGGAATTGTTTCGGGTGAAATTGCAGAAAGTGGTTCTGCATGTGATATTGAAATGTTGCAAGGGGTTTTATGTGAATGTTTGTTAATTAAAGTAATTAACAAAATTCTGAATAAAATAAATAAAAGAGTTTTATTAATTGAGAGTTGCATTTAATTTGGTGGAAATTAAATACATGTGAGTGGGATTTTGGGTGGAGGCCATGTTTATGTGAGTGGAGGTTCACCACATGAATGAAGGAGGGTAGGAGTCCCCCCCCTCATGCGCCGGCTATGGGAGGGGAGGGGTCTCCCTCCCTCCTATATAAAGCCCCCCTCTCCCCTCTCACAAACCACACCTCCTCGTGAAGGATCTCTCTCCCCCTCTAGATATTCCCCCATGGTCTCGGATTAGCGAGATACATGTTCCCGGTGGCCTTGCGTCTGGAAGGAGTTGCTGCTTCCGCTGATTCGCTAGAGCGAGGAGGTGGAGGTTGTCCGGTGGCTTGAACGTGTGTGCGAGGATGGATGCGCTGCTGATTTGCGACGCTCGGACTTCCACACGATCTTGAGATCGGCAAGCGTACGACTACATCAACCACGAGTTCCTACTCGTTAACAAAACTCGTTGTCTTCGAGGGTAAGTTCTCCATAGATGTATGTCCACCCGTTGCTCTGTATCTAGTAGATAGATCTTGGCGTATAGTTCTCATCGTAGGATTTTTTTTGTTTTCTATGCTGCGGACCCAACAGTGGTATCAGAGCCTGATCTATGCGTAGGTGCTTTGCACGGGTAGTACACATATGTTTATATGTGGGCGATGATGATCATGTTATTGAATCTTCTATGTACTTTGGATATTGGTGGCATAGTGGGATGAAGCGGCCCGGACCAAGCTTACATGTCATCGTACATGAGACCGGTTCCACGACTGACATGCAACTAGTTTTGCATAAGTGGCTAGCGGGTGTCTGTCTCTCCTACTATAGTCAATATCTGATTTACAACGAGTTGCTAATAACTTGGTTATCCTCGTTGTGGTTTATGTTCGTAGGTAAGACCGGTTCTATCTCCGAAAGCCCTAAGCCACGTAAAACTTGCAATTGATAAATTAGAGGCGTCTAGTTTAGATCGTTGCTGGGCTAGTGTCTTGATATGGTATTGTTGTAAGTAGATGTATGATAGATACTCTTACAACTCACTTAATGTGTAAGTTCCATAGACCTTGGCCTTACACACAAAGGAATGATAGAGATCATACCACGATGCAAATGATAGAGATCAAATGCATGGACCATATCACCTCACTCCACACATTAGATATTAGCATCTTATATTGCTAGTTTGGCGCTTTTGGTAGCATTATAAGATGATCCCTCATTTAGATATCAAGATAAAATGTGTTCTTTCTTAAGTATGCACCATTTTGTGGATCGTGTTTTGAGGCATCACGTGATGATCGGGTGTTCTCGACTCTACGCTTTCATACAACGGGTGTAAGACAATTTTACACACGCGAATACTAAGGTTCTTACTTGACGAGCCTAGCATGTACAAACATGGCCTCGAAACACGGACCGAAAGGTTAAGCATGAGTCATATAGTTGATATGATGCCCATATAGATGCTCGCCTTTGAAGCTACACCGACTCACGTGATGATCGGACTTGGTGTAGTGGATTTGGTTCATGTAATCACTAAAAGGACACGAGGGATGTCGTTTTTGAGTGGGAGTTCATTAGTAATTTGGATTAGTTGAACCCAATCTATCATAAACTTATTCTAAATATATTTTACAAATTCTGTTGTAGATGGCACCACCTGCTTTTAATTTTAATGTGTTCATGGAGAAAGAGAAGCTTGCTGTGAATGGTAGCAACTTCACCAACTGGGCTATGAATTTGCGGATTCTCCTCACTGCTGCACAAAAGCAATATGTGCTAGAGGCGCCGCTAGGCCCCCCACCAGCTCCTGATGCCCCTGACGAGGAAACGAACATCTATATAACTCGTCAGGAGGACCAAAACTTAGTTCATTGCGGCATACTGTATGGGCTAGAGCCAGAACTTCGAAAACGTTTCGAAAATGGCAATGCCTTTGATACCATGGGAGAATTGAAAATGATTTTCGATACCCATGCTGCCGTAGAGAGTTATAATGCTTCTGAAAAGTTCTTTAGCTGCATGATGGAAGAGAACAGCTCCGTTAGTGAGCACGTACTCAAAATGTCTGGGTACACCGATAAGCTTGTGTCCTTGGGAATAACGATTCCCATTGACTTAGGCATACATCGTGTTCTCCAATCTCTGCCACCTAGCTACAAGAGCTTCGTGATGAACTATAATATGCAGGGCATGAAGAAGTCTCTTCCCGAGCTTCTGTCAATGCTTAAGACTGCAGAAGTGGAGATTAGGAAAGAACATCAAGTGTTGATGATCAATAACACCACCGGTTTTAAGAAGGGCAAGAAAGGCAAGCAGAAGGGAAAGAAGGGCGGAAAATCTATTACCGCGCCTGAAAAGAAACCCCGAGCTGGCCCTAAGTCTGACACCGAGTGCTACTATTGTAAGGAGACTCGCCATTGGAAGCGCAACTGCCCCAAGTATTTGGCGGACAAGAAGGCCGGCAAGGCAAACAAAGGTATATGTGATATACATGTTATTGATGTGTACTTGACTAGTACTCGCAGTAGCACCTGGGTATTTGATACGGGATTGGTTGCTAATATATGTAACTCGGTTCAGGGGCTGTGGAACAAGCGACAACTAGCAAGAGATGAGGTCACGATGCGGGTCGGCAATGGATCAAGAGTTGATGTGATCGCCGTCGGAACGCTGCCTCTCCATATGCCGTCGGGATTAGTTATAAACCTGAATAATTGTTATTTGGTGCCTACACTGAGCATGAACATTGTATCCGGATCGTGTTTGATGCAAAGTGGTTATTCGTTTAAGTCTGAAAACAATGGTTGTTCGATTTATATGAATAATATCTTTTATGGTCATGCACCTGTGGTGAATGGTTTATTTCTGTTGGATCTCGATAGTATATTACGCATATTCATAATGTTGATGCTAAAAGGATTAAACTTGATAATGATATATCTGCATATATGTGGCACTGCCGTCTAGGTCATATTGGAGTTAAACGCATGAAGAAACTCCATTCTGATGGACTTTTGGAATCACTTGATTTTGAATCATTTGATACATGTGAGCCATGCCTTATGGGCAAGATGACTAGAACGCCGTTTTTCGGTTCAATGGAACGGGCGACAGATTTATTGGAAATCATAGATACTGATGTGTGTGGACCAATGAGTGTGTCGGCGCGAGGTGGATATCGTTATTTTGTTACTTTCACGGATGATTTGAGTAGATACGGGTATATCTATTTGATGAAACATAAGTCTGAAACCTTCAAAAGGTTCAAAGAATTTTAGAATGAAGTGGAAAATCATCGTAACAGAAAGATCAAATTTCTGCGGTCCGACCGTGGAGGAGAGTATCTTAGTTACGAGTTTAGCACACATATGAAAGACTGTGGAATAGTTTCACAACTCACGCCTGCCAGAACACCACAACGTAATGGTGTGTCAGAACGTCGTAATCGTACTTGATTGGATATGGTTCGATCTATGATGTCTCTGACTGACTTGCCACTATCATTTTGGGGTTATGCACTGGAAATCGCTGCATTCACTTTAAATAGGGCACCATCTAAATCCGTTGAAAAGACACCGTATGAATTATGGTTTGGAAACAAACCTAAGCTGTCATTTCTTAAAGTTTGGGGATGCGATGTTTATGTGAAGAAACTTCAACCGGATAAACTCGAACCCAAAGCGAAAAAATGCGTCTTCATAGGATACCCTAAGGAAACAATTGGGTATACCTTCTATCACAGATCCGAGGGCAAGGTCTTTGTTGCCAAGAATGGATCCTTTCTTGAGAAGGAGTTTCTCGCGAAAGGTGTGAGTAGTCGGAAGGTAGAACTCGAAGAGGTTATTGAACCTTCTCTTCATGAAATGGCGAGTAGCTCAGCACCGGAAGTTGTTTCGGCGTTGACTTCACCTAATGAAGAGAGAGCTAATGATATTGATCATGAAACTCCGAAAGAGGACACTACCGAACCTCGTAGGTCAAGCAGGACACGTGCAGCTCCTGAACTGTACGACAATCCTGTTATGAATTTCATGATTGATGAAATAGATGACCCTGCGACGTATGATGAAGTGATGATGAGCCATGATTCCAACAAATGGATAGAAGCCATGAAATCCGAGATGGAATCCATGTACGAAAACCAGGTTTGGACCTTGGTGGACTTACCTCACGATCGAAAGGCCGTTGAGAATAAATGGATTTTCAAAAGAAAAACTGATGCTGATGGTAATGTAACCATCTATAAGGCTCGACTTGTCGCAAAGGGGTTTCGACAAATTCAAGGAGTTGACTACGATGAGACATTCTCTCCCGTAGCGATGCTTAAGTCGGTTAGGATTATGTTAGCAATTGCTGCATATTTCGATTATGAAATATGGCAGATGGATGTCAAAACTGCGTTCCTCAATGGTAATGTTGAAGAAGAGTTGTATATGATACAACCTAAGGGTTTTGTCGATCCTAAGGATGCTGATAAGGTGTGCAAACTTCAGCGATCCATCTATGGACTGAAGCAAGCATCCCGGAGTTGGAATCTCCGCTTTGATGAGGTGATCAAAGAGTTTGGATTTGTCCAAACTTATGGAGAGGCTTGTATTTACAAGAAAGTGAGTGGGAGCAATGTGGCATTTCTGATATTATATGTGGATGACATATTATTGATTGGAAATGATATAGATCTTTTAAACAGTGTTAAAAGTTATCTAAACAGCAAATTTTCGATGAAGGACCTTGGTGAAGCTTCATATATATTAGGCATTAAAATCTATAGAGATAGATCAAGACGCCTAATTGGGCTATCGCAGAGTACATACCTTGATAAGATATTAAAGAAGTTTAATATGGACGGAAGTAAGAAGGGGTACTTACCTATGTTGCAAGGCAAGACATTGAGTAAGACTCAAAGTCCGGCTACGACGGAAGAAAGAGAGATAATGGATAAGATCCCCTATGCCTCAGCCATAGGCTCTATAATGTATGCCATGCTATGTACAAGACCGGATGTGGCACATGCTATTAGTTTGACTAGTAGGTACCAATCTGATCCAGGTTCGGAACACTGGATAGCGGTCAAGAATATCCTTAAGTACTTGAGAAGAACTAAGGATATGTTTCTTGTATATGGAGGTGAAGAAGAGCTAGTTGCTAAGTGTTATGTCGATGCTAGTTTTGACACTGATCCGGATGACTCTAAGTCTCAATCCGGATACATATTTCTCTTGAACGGAGCAGCAGTTAGTTGGAGGAGCTCCAAACAACCTGTGGTGGCTGGATCAACGACGGAGGCGGAATATGTTGCTGCTTCAGAAGCAGCGCAGGAAGCGGTTTGGATGAAGGAGTTCATAACTGAACTAGGTGTGGTTCCTAGTGCATTGGACCCAATGGTGATCTATTGTGACAATAATGGAGCCATAGCCAACGCCAAGGAACCAAGGTCTCACAAGAATTCCAAGCATATTAAGCGCCAGTTTCACTCCATCCGCGAGCATGTCAAGGATGGAGATATAAAGATTTGTAAAGTGCACACGGACCTGAATGTAGCAGATCCATTGACTAAAGTACTCCCTAGGGCAAAACATGATCAACACCAGAACTCCATGGGTGTTAGATCTATCACTATATAAGCTAGATTATTGTCTCTAGTGCAAGTGGGAGACTGAAGGAAATATGCCCTGAGAGGCAATAATAAAGTTGTTATTATGTATTCCTTGTATATGATAGATGTTTATTTTGCATGCTCTAATTGTATTGATAGGAAACATCAATGCATTTGTGTTTAATAAACAAAAAGGGTTCCTAGTTATTCCTCTCTTATAGACTAGCTTGTTGATTAACAAGATGATCAAGGTTTCCTGATCATGGACATTGGATGTTGTTAATAACAAGGTCACGGCATTTGTGAAATGATGTGATGAACATTCATCCGAAGTATAGCATTACGATCAAGTCATTATGTTTATATTGCTATAGCATCATACAAAGTAGTCTTAGTCCTTAGACCATGAGATCATGTTAATTGCTAACACCGGAAGAGTATCTTGATAACATCAAACGTCACACCGTAACAGGGTGACCATAAAGGTGGGTTCAGTGCTATGAAGGTGTTATGTTGAGGCTCATGGATCAAGAGTGGAATTTTTCAATCCCGATGACGGATAGATATACTCTGGGCCCTCTCAGTGATATCACATTAAGATAGCTTGCAAGCAAGTGATGTGGTCACTAGAATGTTATATCACGGGAACGAGAAAAGAGTGCATGTCGGTAACGAGATCAAACTAGGTATTTGGATACCGATGATCGAATCTCGGACATGTATTATATCATGAGACAAAGGGATTAAATTTCTGACGTTAAAGGTTCTCACGATCACAGAAGTCATCGTTGAATATGCAGGAGTCAGTATGGATCTCCAGGTCCCGCTTCTGATTATTGATCTGAGAGGAGTCTCAATCATGTCTGCATTATTCGCGAACCGTAGGGTGACACACTTAAGGGTTGACGGACACCATTTAGGAGCACATATGTTCCAGACAAAAGGTTTGCAAAGCGCAGGAAATGTTTCGATAGAAACAGGAATTGTTTCGATAGAAACCGGAATTGTTTCGGGTGAAATTGCAGAAAGTGGTTCTGCATGTGATATTGAAATGTTGCAAGGGGTTTTATGTGAATGTTTGTTAATTAAAGTAATTAACAAAATTCTGAATAAAATAAATAAAAGAGTTTTATTAATTGAGAGTTGCATTTAATTTGGTGGAAATTAAATACATGTGAGTGGGATTTTGGGTGGAGGCCATGTTTATGTGAGTGGAGGTTCACCACATGATTGAAGGAGGGGAGGAGTCCCCCCCCCTCATGCGCTGGCTATGGGAGGGGAGGGGTCTCCCTCCCTCCTATATAAAGCCCCCCTCTCCCCTCTCACAAACCACACCTCCTCGTGAAGGATCTCTCTCCCCCTCTAGATATTCCCCCATGGTCTCGGATTAGCGAGATACATGTTCCCGGTGGCCTTGCGTCTGGAAGGAGTTGCTGCTTCCGCTGATTCGCTGGAGCGAGGAGGTGGAGGTTGTCCGGTGGCTTGAACGTGTGTGCGAGGACGGATGCGCTGCTGATTTGTGGCGCTCGGACTTCCACACGATCTTGAGATCGGCAAGCGTACGACTACATCAACCACGATTTCCTACTCGTTAACAAAACTCATTGTCTTCGAGGGTAAGTTCTCCATGGATGTATGTCCACCCGTTGCTCTGTATCTAGTAGATAGATCTTGGCATATAGTTCTTATCGTAGGAATTTTTTGTTTTCTATGCTGCGGACCCAACAGTTTGGTGTTACAACCTGTTCAAAACTTCTAGTGATTTAATTTCCTCAGAAGCTTTAGGAGACACTACTACTATGTCATGTCATCAATTGATTTAGCCTCCTCGGAGGCTTTAGGTGACACTGTGAAAGTGCATATGTGCCCCCATGTGTAGTTTTGGTAATTAATGACAATCTCTATGGACTAATGCTTGTATCAAGTTGCACTTATAGGAATTAACCATTGGCATCACTTGGAGCATGTATTGTCTTCAAGGTAAAAGAAATGAAGAAGAAGAATAAAGAAAATAAGATCAAGGGTGTCTTGAAGAAGAAGATAGAGTTCCTCATGTGTATCTTCAAGACATCATCCAAATGGAGTTAGAAGAAATGTTATGCAAGATAAAGATGCGCCATATATAAAATATCTCATGCTTGAAGCTTGCCATCCTCGGTGATCATGGATTGATGAAGACAGGGTCAAAGAAGAGGTTTCCCCATGGTGTATGGGGAAGCAAGGTGCACGTCTTCATCAAGCAAGCGCAAGGAAGAACAATCAAGAAAGGTGTTCCATCTTGAGGATGACTAGATCGTCTACATCAAGCTCAAGTGGATTGCTCAAGGCAAAGGTATAATCTTGATAAGTTTTTCCTTTTACCGGTCTCATGTTGTTGGTTGGAAGACTGGGTTTAGGATAGATGACCGTACTATCAAGAGGGGCTCTCGAGTGAGTAACTTGATCATATCTTTCAAAGAGATCTCAAACCTTTGCATTCTTAGCATCATATTTCTTGGTTGTTATTTGGATCTTATCCATGTGAGGTTATAGAGCTTGTGGTAATATTCATAACAAGCTCTAGTTCATCAAAAATGGATTTCCCTTTATATCTTATTGTGTTTTTGATCTTGGAGGTTTTCTGGTTTCTCACCAAGGGAAGTATCTCACATTATAATACATGAAATGTTCTCACTTGGTGGTATCCAATATTTTGGGTAGCTGTTGTCGTCATCTTTCCAACAAAATTGGCTTCGGGTCAATCGGAGTTTCCAAACTCTTGATATCGCCAGTTGAAGTTTTGCCTCATGTCGGATTTTGTCCGGAATCTCCGGTGTGAAGTCGTAGGCCGGAATCTCCGGTGTGCAAAGACCGGAGTTTTCGGTGTCCCAGAACTGGTGTTTTGACACAAGTCTCCGGGGTGATCATCAAACCAAGTCCGTGCTAGTCTGTATAGGGGTCTCGAGATAGACCGGAATCTCCGGTGTGAGTTGCTTGCAGATCGGAGTCTCCGGTGTGGTTTTCCCCAACGGGCAGAAAACGATCTGAAGTGAGTGGGCCTATATAAGGGGACCTTCTTCCCCAATGGTAAGAGATCTATTCTTGTGAGTCTTCCCCTCCATTGCTGACCTGCTTGAGCTTGCTATCCCTCAATCCCTCCTATGATTATTGCATACTCTTGAGGGATTTGAAAGAGGAGATCTAGATCTACAACCCCACCAATCAATCTATCCTCTAAGTGAGGGGAACATCTTGGGATCTAGATCTTGGATTTTTTTGTGGATTTCCTCCATTGTTCTTCCCCTCTTATTCCCTAAGGATGTAGAGGTGGGACACGTGGGACAAGTGGGATTCCACTTTTAGACATCTAGACTAACTCTAAATTAAGTGGGATAAGCAGGATAAGTGAGATTTGTTAAATCCTACTTGTCCCACTTCTCCCACTTAGTTTAGAGTTAGTCTAGGGGTCTAAAACTAGGATCCCACTTGTCCCATTTTTCCCACTTCTGCATCCCTATATATTCCCCCATAAGTTTGTGTAGCTTTGGTGTAATTTGGGAGTGAGGGACTTGCACTTCTTGTGTTCTTGCCATTGCATTTGGTGCATTGGTTTGTGCTCGGTGAGGATTCGATTAGGTGAAAGGTGAGAAGCTTTTTACTCTTGGTGAAAGGGCATGTATGCCCCCATGTGTGGTTTTGGTAATTAATGACAATCCCTATGGACTAATGTGCAAATTGAGTCTCACTTGTAGGTTTGTCCATTGGTATCGCTTGGACCATGTGTTGGTTTCAAGGATGAAAAATAAGAAGCATTATCCAAGGGCTTTATGCCTATTGGAATCAAGTAGAAGAAGAAGATCAAGTATGTCTTGAAGAAGAATAAGAAGATGGAGTTCCTCATGGCTTTCTTCAAGACATCATCATCAAGAATTGATGTGCAAGCTCGCGGTGCGCCATCTCTAGAAGATCTCATGCTTGGAGCTTGCCATCCTCGGCGTTCATGGAGTGATGAAGACAAGGTCAAAGAAGAGGTTTCCTCATGGAGTATGGGGGAGCCATTCGCAAGTCTTCATCAAGCAAGATCAAGAAAGAGCAATCAAGAAAGGTGTTCCATCTTGAAGGTGACAAGATCGTCTACATCAAGCTCAAGTGGGATGCTCAAGGCAAAGGTATGATCTTGATAGGGTTTCTATTTTACCGGTCTCTTATAGTGTTGGGAGACCGGGTTTAGGATAGATAGCCGTACTATCAAGAGGGGCTCTCGAGTGGGTGACTCGTTAGTATCTTTCAGAGAGAGCTCAGACCTTTGCATACATAGCATCATCTTTCTTGGTTGTTGTTTGGTTCTTGTCCATGTGAGGATCTAGAGCTTGTGGTTATCTTCATAACAAGCTCTAGTTCATCAAAAAACGGATTTTCCTGATATATCTTATTGCGGTTTTGTTTCTGCGGGTTTTCGGGCTCTACACCTTGGGACATATCTCACATATATATCAATGGTATTCTACTCATCGCTATCTTTCCAAAAAAATTGGTTTCATCTTGTTTGGAGTTCAGATGCAAAAGTTGTGGCAGTTCTGGTTCCGGAGTTTTTGCCTGGCCGGTAGTTCCGGCAGGCCACCGGTAGTACCGCTAGGGTAGTTTGCCGCCGGTAGTACCGGTGTAAATTCCGGCCCAATTTCCGGAAACGTCAATTTCAATTCAGTACTCTCTCTCTCTGCCTGGTTTGCGCTATTTGATGGTACTTTAGGCGGAATCTTGGGCGGTAGTACCGTCCTAGGTGGTAGTACCGGTGACCACCAATAGTACCGGTCGTCCTCGTTTTTTGTGTTCATTTGCATCATCTTTTTTGGACCTTTGGTTGAGTGCCACGGGTAGTACCGGCCACCCACCAGTACTACCAGCCGTGCGTGGAACTGTGAGTAACGGGCAGATCGAGGAGCCCTTTAAAAGGAGCTCCCCTTTCCCATTTGTAAAAACTTGCTTTTTCTTGGTTTTGCCCTTCTCTCTCTCCTCCATTGTTAACCTTGAAGATCTTTCCCTCTCCCCTTTCCCCTCCTATGATTCTTGCATCTTTTTGAGGGATTTGAGAGAGGAGATCTAGATCTACAAGCCCCACCAAACAAAATCCCTTCTTTGTGAAGGAATCCTTGGGATCTAGATCTTGGAGAGTTTTGTGTTCTCCTCTTGTGTTCTTCCTCCCTTATTCCCCTAATAGCTTTTGTAGCTTTGGTGGAATTTGAGAGTGAAGGACTTGCCTCTTGCATTTGGTGCATAGGTTTGAGTTCTCCTCGGAGATTCGGCGAGTTAAAGCCCTTGGGATTGTTTCTCTTAGGTTCTTGGAACCCTAGATGGTTGTGTGGTTGGATTGTTGACCTTTTGTGGTCTTGTAGCCTTTTGCGGCCTTGTTGTCTTTTGTGGCTTTGTAGCCTTTGTGGCATTGTTGTTGGGAGCCTCCAATTGAGTTGTGGAGATTGCCCCAACCTTGTACGGGTTCGGTGACCGCCCTCAAGTGTCCCATAGTGGAACGTGAGTAGGCCTTTGTGGTGAGATCACGGGAGAATAAGGTGAGCCTTTTGTGGCATCGGTAGGTTGCGTGCCTTCGCATCTTGGGGTGAGGCCTTGTGTGGCGTTGGGTGAGCATCGAGCCACCACACCTCGAGGTGAGCCACTTGTGGCGTTCAAAGTACATTGCGCCCCCACACCTCTCCAACGGAGATGTAGCTTCTTTGGAAGTGAACTTCGGGACACAAATCATCGTCTCCGCATCCATCGGTTATCTCTCAACCGAGCCCTTTACTTATGCAATTTACATTGTGATAGCCATCGTGCTTGAAGTATTATATCTTGCTATCACCTTGTTGCTTGTCTTGCTTAGCATAGGTTGTTGGTGCACTTAGTGAACCTAGTGGATATAGGTTTTGGCTTGATAAATTAAACGTTAAGTTTTATTACGCATTTATTAGAGCCTAAACCATAATAATTTTAAAACGCTACGTCCATTTGCCTTTCTTGGAACCCTAGATGATTTAGTTGTATTGCAGGTTTGTGGATTACTTGGGGCCTCCAATTAAGTTGTGGAGCTTCCCCTAAGATTTTTTGTTGGGAGCCTCCAATTGAGTTGTGGAGAAGTGCCCCAATCTTGTGAGAGGTTCCGAATTGCCACCGACAAGTGCACCGATAATGGAAGTGTGGATCGATCCCGTTGGGGTAAGATTGACAGGAGCACAAGGGAGGCCTTAGTGGCGTTGGTGGTTTGAAACCACCCCCTCTCCAAACGAGACGTGCTCCATTGGGAGGAACTCGGTAAAACATTGTCATCTCTGTTGCCTCGGTTATCTGTATACCTGAGCTCTTACTTATGCATCTTACTTTGTGAAAGTCTTCGTGCTTGAAGTCTATATCTTGCTATCACATAGTTGCTTATCTTGCTTAGCATAAGTTGTTGGTACACATAGGTGAACCCTAGTTGTTCTAGGTTTTGTGCTTGACAAAGTAAACGCTAGTTTAATTCCGGCTTTGTTAAAGCCCGTCTCCTAAAGTTTTAAACCACATGTTCACCCCCTCTAGGCGACATCCTTGCCCTTTCACACTGGTACAATGTTCGTATCATCCATTTTTAGCCTCCTCTGTAAGGCCTATGGGAAACGATCATGTAAGTAACAGTTTATAAAAAAGGAAGCCAATGTATCAAAAGCATGTATAAAAAATGAAAAAGTAGCGTAAACCATAGAATGTATGTAGCATTGGAGCAACAAAACCATATAACATGAATGTAGCAGAATCATATGGTTGAAGGTAGCAAAATTCAGAGATGAATGAAGTAGGAATGTAGCACAAAATATCATAAAAGAATGAAAAACATGAATAAGCTGTAAGTAGCAAATCCTATAAACTAATGTAGCAAGAATAGAGCATTAATGCAATAGTAATGATTTAACTACATGTTTGAAAAAATAATTTGTAGAAGCAAGATAAAGTAACTTATGAAGCTAGAATTTTGTATTAATAATGCAATAGAAATAACCTAATGCAGCATGTAATGCATCACTAGCTCCTAAATAAATATGAAAAACATAAAAAAGATAAGACAACATACATGCTTCAACTGGAATTACTATGGCATCATCCTCTTGAGAAAAAAGTTCAAAAGATGGAGCATCAAGGGTTGTATTCCATGCTTCAATTGATATACCATGAGGTAGGCTCGACCGGTAAGGCAACCCGACAGGGTTGTTAAAAGCAGGAAGGCTGCCAACATCACCTCCAGAGGTAAATGGATCCACAACTACTGCTGGTTGTGAAACTTCTTGGACATTGGTTTGTGCACGCTTGATGACCCTGAATTTTGCTGCAAGATTAACTTGGTATTCTTCATCAGTTTCCTCATTGCTGCTATGATCATCCTCATCCCCATGTTCCATTTCCTCATCTTCATTTGCCTCAGCCTCGGGGACCTCTCCCTCTTTTTCTGTGCCCTGCTCTTTAGATCCCACATTAGTAGGTCCGGATCCAACTTTAGCATGTCCGGTAGGCTCTTTCTTAGGTGCAACATCTGTTGGGAACATGATGCTTGGATCATCTTGTGAATTATGTGCAACATCAACATCGATAAGCAAAGTAGGCATCCAGTGTGAACTCATTTGTTTTAACCCAATAGCAAAGTTCTTCACAGCCATGTCAATGTTAGCGCCATAGATGGCCTTGTGCTTTTCATACAAATGCTTGAAGCGAGTTGGAACCTGTAGAAGACAGAAAAGGTAGTCTAAATAATATGATTTTGGAGCACTGCCTAGATTAAAAAGACACAACAAAATCACAGAACATGAATGTAGCAGAATCATATGTTTGAAGGTAGCAAAACTCATATATGAATGAAGCAGGAATGTAGCACAGAATATCTGAAAGAACGGAAAAAATCATCAATTCTAAAAAAGAAGGGAGTTGGAAGTAGCAAATCCTATAAAATAATGTAGCAAGAAGAGAGCAGTAATGATTTAATACAAGTCTCTTGCAAAAAAGAGTGGTATGAACATACATGGGAGCAAATGCAAAAAAATATAACAAATGTAGCAACTACTAGAACCTAATACAACAGTATATGAAAAATGCAGCAGTAAAAGCAACTACATGTTTGAAAAAAAATGTTAGAAGGAAAAAGATAGAAGTACCTTATGAACTATAAATTTATACTAATAATGTAAAATAATTAACCTAATGCAGCATGTAATGTACCTCCAGTTCTTGACTACTAGGGAATACTAGCCATTCACTTAGAGAGACGAATAGGTTGCCTTGTATTGCTTTCACAATATCAACCACATGTGGTTCTTCTTCATAAAGAGTTGTCGATAATTCAAGAAACTACACACAAACGGAGCAAAAAGAAAATAATCAAAAAAGTAATATTAACATAGAGAAAAAGGAAGACAAAACACCAATAAAGATGCAAAACCTAAAAAGTTGTTGGTCAACTTACCGGACGCCATCCAAAAACTGACATATTGTTAAGAATCTTTCTTTCAATATCCTTCTTCACTACAAACTTGAAGTCGCTGCTTGTCACATGACACACTCTAGGGAGCGAGTAATCAAAGACATGAGAATTAAGTGGATGTATACAGTCTGTTCAAAAAATCAGCAAAACTAAACTAGTTAGTTAACAATGTAAAAACTGAATGAATGCAACATGTGGAACACCAACTAAAATTAAAAGATCGGGCATGAGACAACTTACACCAAGTAGTGAGTAAGGCCCGGTGATCCAGAACTCAAACTTTGGAGGACCCTTCTTAACACCTTTGTCAACACCTTTCTTATCACACTCCTTGGAACCTTTCTTGGTGGCTTTGGTAATTTCAGTGGCATGGCTTTGTGGTTCTGAATATTTTGCACCAAATCCATAGCTATATGCAGCAAGTGTTCATCCCATGCAAATTCATCAATTCTTGTAGGATCCTTCATGCTAGCTAGATAATCCAAGGTCAGCATGTTTCCACTGCTAGGATCGACCACATTTGCCAAACAAATGATATCCCATGATCTAAGTATTGTTGCTTCATTTTTGACATCACACTTTAGCAGCAAGTCCACAATATTTTGTATATCGGGCCTTTGCTTCGGATTACCATTTTTGTACACCTCTTGTAGCTCGTGCTGCTCACTCTTCTTCAACCGTAAAACCGGCATGTTGCCGCAACGGATACCATAAAATTTCTTCGCCATGTCCTTTGTGAAAATTATCTTGTTCTTGTTGAATTTGAACTCATGCAGCGTAGGGGTTGTATTAGTAGCAATGAAATCGATCAGCTTATTTGGTATGATAAATGGAGAGACATTAAGCAATGCTCTGAATGCACTCTTATTTTCAATCATTTTTCTCTTTTCCGAGACAAGTTTATCAGCAAGACCGAAGTCGCTTCGCAGCAAAACGGTCCTTGGAAGTCTACATAAGTGGCTCCTGCTCAACAAAAATACAAAAGGAAAAATAAAGGTCACAAACTAGATAAATGTAGCAAAAACTGCCACAACAAACCAAACAGTGATACTCCACAGATACTACTACAAAGTTACAACACAATATCCTAGGAAGCATATCCCGATATGCACACCTAACAAAAAAAAATACTACAACCTCACAGAAACTATGCGTGAAAAAAATAGACATTATCAAAAATAAAACTGCCATAGCAACCAACATGAACCTAGGAAGCAAATCTCCATATGTATGCTAACAAACTATTTCATGATGTAACCCTACAGAAACTAGGCATATATAAACAAAAATAATAAGCCAATGAAGTAAAAAAAAATCCTAAAAGTACACAACAAGCACAACAACAATAAGACATAATCAAAGTACACAACAAGCACATCAACAAACATCAACCTACAAAGCATGTATTCATCTGGACCCTGACTAACTATAAAATTGGGGAAAATCTGCAAAAAAAATCTAACCCATATGAGCAAGGAAGGTCAGGAGTGTAGCAACTTACAGCCATGGTGCTGACCGGAGCAACTTCCTCCTCCATCGACGAAATGTTCCCTCTTCGTCGATACGACGATGATTTCTTCTATTCCCCTGCTCAGGAAGCGGCGCCATTAGGGTTTCGTTGCTGGGTGTGGCGGAGATAAGAGGGGAAAAAGCTTATGGAGTGGATCAGAAACTCACGGAGAGACTCCAAGCGTGGCGGCGTCGCCGTTCGCAGGGCCTAGCAGTCACCGGTGGGCACGGTGGGTTCGCCCTGCGGTCGCCTCCGTCTCAGGGTCGCGTCGCCCCTGCGGTCGCTTCGCTCTGCGGTTGATTTGCTAAGATATGGGAGAGGGGAGAAAAGACGTGTTCTGTGAAGGAGAAGAGTGCGACGTGGCGCGATCAAGAACGTTCGATCCCAAAGGATCCAACGCTATCCGACCCGGAGGATGTGAGCGACCCAGCCTCCGACCGATTTTCCATTAGATAAACGCAAAGTATGGTGAAAGTATGACATGGAAGATGAAGACAAAGTTTGGGGAGGGAAAGTTGTGACAGCTGAAGTTTGCCTCTCGTTTTGGGTTGTGCACTTGTGCCTAGGCGCAATCGCGGAGGATACGGTTCTCATCAAGGAGGGGGAAAAATCGTCGTTCTGTTGCTTCCCGGCGCGGTGAGGTATCTGGCCCGTTATCCCCAACCAGACCAGGTGACCGCCGTCTGCCACCTCCCCACCCTCCATTTCCACCACCAGCGGCAGGTGAATTCCCGAGAAACCAAGAACTGCACCGCAATTTCCCAATTCAGTATTCAACTATTCTTCTGAATTTTTCAGGTGTTGCCTGCTTGTGTTGCCATAAGAAAACGGGGGCGGGCGGCCACCATGGAGCTCTGCTGCTCGGGAGTCGTGAGCAGCGGCGGCGCCGCCGGTGCCAGTGCCGGGACACCCCGGCCCCAGAAGCCCAGGAGTTCTCCTGGATTCCTAATTGCCCCGCACAAGAGGCGGCCAAGCAGCCGCGCCGGCAGCCGCCAGCTCGCGCCACCAACCTGCGACGAACGGGTGGTGGGCCGGCCCGTCGCGGAGAACGTCGTCCACATGCTCAGGTCGGCCGCCGCCACCGACCCTGCAGACGCCCTCGAGCTGTTCAGGTCCGTCGCGCGGCAGCCCAGGGTCGTGCACACCACGGAGTCGTGCAACTACATGCTCGAACTGATGCGTGCCCACGGCCGGGTCGGGGACATGGCCCAGGTGTTCGACCTAATGCAGAGGCAGATCGTCAAGGCCAATGTGGGCACCTTCTCAACCATCTTCGGGGCGCTCGGCGTCGAAGGGGGCCTCCGGAGCGCGCCGGTGGCCCTGCCTTTGATGAAAGAGGCCGGGATTGTCTTGAACGCCTACACCTACAATGGCCTCATCTATTTCCTCGTCAAGTCTGGGTGCGAGAGGGAGGCTATGGAGGTGTATGGGGTGATGGCAGCGGACGGTGTCGTACCGACTGTCAGGACGTACTCCGTGCTGATGTTAGCCTTTGGGAAGAAGAGGGACGCCGAGACGGTTGTTGGATTGTTGGGTGACATGGAGGCTCGTGGCGTGAAGCCAAATGTGTACAGCTACACCATCTGTATCCGGGTTCTTGGACAAGCTGGAAGATTTGAGGAGGCGCATAAGATTTTTCAGAAGATGGAGAAAGAGGGGTGCAAGCCGGATGTCGTCACCAATACTGTGCTTATACAGATTCTCTGTGATGCCGGTCGACTTACTGATGCCAAGGATGTATTTTGGAAGATGAAAGCAAGTGATCAAAAACCTGATCGAGTGACCTACATTACTCTCCTGGACAAGTGTGGTGACAATGGTGACTCGCGGTCAGTAAGTGAAATATGGAATGTAATGAAAGCTGATGGTTACAATGACAATGTTGTTGCTTATACTGCAACCGTGGATGCATTGTGCCAAGTTGGGAGGGTCGATGAAGCTTCAGATATTTTTGATGAGATGAAACAAAAGGGTATAGTACCTCAGCAGTATTCATACAACTCCTTGATATCTGGGTTTCTGAAAGCTGATAGGTTTAACCACGCTCTGGAGCTGTTCAACCATATGAATGTTCATGGTCCTACGCCAAATGGCTATACACATGTTCTTTTCATAAATTACTATGGAAAATCTGGGGAATCTCTGAAAGCAATTAAAAGGTACGAGCTTATGAAGAGCAAAGGGATTGTTCCTGATGTTGTTGCTGGTAATGCTGTTTTGTATAGTCTTGCTAAATCTGGCAGGCTTGGAATGGCAAAAAGGGTCTTCCATGAATTAAAAACTATGGGGATTTGTCCAGACGTCATCACCTACACTATGATGATCAAGTGTTGCAGCAAGGCATCCAATGCTGATGAGGCCATGAAGATCTTCTCTGAGATGATTGAAAACAGATGTGTTCCTGATGTCCTTGCAATGAATTCGTTGATCGATATGCTCTACAAGGCAGGCAGGGGAAATGAAGCATGGAAAGTCTTCTATGAATTGAAAGAAATGAATCTTGATCCCACTGACTGTACTTACAACACACTTTTGGCAGGATTGGGAAGGGAAGGTAAAGTCAAGGAGGTAATGCAACTGCTTGAAGAAATGAACTCTAATAGCTTTCCACCTAATCTAATAACGTACAATACAGTTCTCGATTGTCTCTGCAAAAATGGGGAGGTGAACTATGCACTGGACATGCTATACAGTATGACATTGAATGGTTGCGTGCCTGACCTTTCATCTTACAACACTGCTATGTATGGCCTTGTTAAAGAGGACAGATTGAATGAGGCATTCAGGATGTTTTGTCAGATGAAAAAGGTTCTTGCTCCAGATTATGCAACAGTGTGTACTATCCTCCCTAGTTTTGTGAGAAATGGATTGATGAAGGAAGCTCTGCATACTGTTAAAGAATACATTCTTCAACCTGATTCTAAATTGGATAGATCTTCGTTTCATTCATTGATGGAAGGGATATTGAACAAGGCAGGTACAGAAAAGTCAATTGAGTTTGCGGAGAACGTAGCATCAAGAGGTATTCTCCTGGATGATTTCTTTCTGTGCCCAATAATTAGGCATCTCTGCAAGCATAAGGAGGCTCTGGCGGCATATGACCTTGTCAAGAAGTTTGAGAACTTTGGCGTCTCACTAAAAACAGGGTCATATAATGCTCTTATTTGTGGCCTTGTGGATGAAGACCTGATTGAGATGGCTGAAGGTTTGTTCTCTGAGATGAAAGGACTCAGATGTGACCCTGATGAGTTTACTTACAATTTGATTATGGATGCCATGGGGAAGTCAATGCGGATTGAGGATATGTTGAAAGTCCAAGAAGAGATGCATCACAAGGGATACAAATCAACTTATGTTACCTATAACACAATCATTTCGGGTCTTGTAAAATCAAAGATGTTGGACGAGGCTATAAACTTATACTACCATCTGATGAGCGAAGGCTTCTCTCCCACACCATGCACATACGGTCCTCTCCTCGATGGACTGTTAAAAGATGGAAGCATAGAAGATGCAGAAGCTCTTTTTGAGGAGATGCTGGAGTGTGGATGCAAACCTAACTGTGCCATCTACAATATTCTGCTAAATGGATATCGATTAGCAGGTGACACAGAAAAAGTCTGCGAGCTCTTTGAGAAAATGGTCGAGCAGGGAATAAACCCGGATATAAAATCATACACAGTTGTCATCGACACCCTCTGCGCGGCAGGGCGGTTGAATGATGGCCTGTCTCACTTCAAACAACTGACAGATAAGGGACTTGAGCCTGATCTCATCACATATAACCTGCTCATCCATGGTCTCGGTAAATCCGGAAGGTTAGATGAAGCCGTCTCCCTCTACGACGACATGGAGAAGAAAGGAATCGCCCCGAACCTGTATACGTACAACTCACTGATCCTCTACCTGGGACAAGCAGGGAAGGCTGCTGAAGCCGGCAAAATGTATGAAGAACTACTGGCGAGAGGTTGGAAGCCCAATGTTTTCACATACAATGCCCTGATCAGGGGTTACAGTGTCTCTGGCAGTCCTAATAACGCCTTTGCTGCCTACGGTCGGATGATTGTTGGAGGGTGCCGACCTAACTCGAGCACTTATATGCAACTTCCGAATCAAATGTTGTAACTGATAAGCTAGTTGTTGGATGAACTGTTTTCTGTATAGTTCTTGTCTATAATGGGGAAATGATCAAACTGTAGATACTAACCAGCAGTGACATATCTGAGGTACACCTGGATGTTATTCTGCACTAATGTTTCCATTTTTGCGGCGTCTTTGTTCTCTCTGCTTTCATTTGCTATCTGCTTATTACTGGTGTTTCCCTTTATCTATAGCGATGGCGTTGGTTCTCGGTGTACTTTTTTTTTTCTGTACCTATTTTTCCTAACAGTCACTTGACTTACACCATGCCGTTTTTGGGTTTGCTGATGAATTGACAGGGCTTATGGTTTCGGTCTCTTCAGGATTTCTTTGTTCACGCATGAGGTATCCGTGCTACTGAAATCTGGCTTGTTCAGGGAGCTTGTCTGTTGTCGCGCACATGCAGACTGCTTCGTAGGCTGTTTGCTGTTACAAACCACTCACTTCGTCCGCCATGATTTATTTATTTGACAGCTAATTTGAGCAATTATATAAGTTGTGTGTAAGATATACCATTAGAACCTTTTGCAATCGCTACTCAGTACCTTCTCTTCGAAACTAGGCATGAACCACTCGTACATAACAGAATATAGCTAATAAATAAGTCAAGAATATGAATATGATGCTATGATTTTTGTAACACATGTTTGATTTGTCATTGTAAGAATAAGTCAAGAAAGCGCTTGATTCAGTCTCCACCTCTACACAAGCATCCATAATGTACCAAAGGATCTCTTGATCCCAAAATATAGTTGGTCCTCCCACAATAGCAAATTGGTCTTGCAAAATTCCAAATACTCTCTCCATATCTTTCCTAGCCACATCTTGAACATTGTGGTATTGAAGTTCTTTCTTACCGTGGGTGCTTGAAGTGGCTTAACAAATATTGCCCACTTTGGATAGATGCCATCCACAAGGTAGTAGCCATGTTGTAGGTGCGGTCGTTCGCTTGAAACTCCACCAGTGTTGACTCACCATTGGCTAGCTTGGCAAAGAGAGGTAACTGTTGGAGAACATTGATATCATTGCAAGAACTGGATATCCAAAAAAAAACATGCCAAATCCATGTCTCCTCATCAACCATGGTCTCAAGAATGATGGCGGATACTTTTTGCGCCACTGAACTTTCCATGCCATGTTGCGGGGCAGTTCTTCCACCTTCAATGCATGCAATCAATGGAGTCGAGCATACCTAGAAACCCAAGTGTTGCGTTCATATCCAACATTCGAGTCGTGTCTTGAGGATTGAGTGCTCTCAAGAACTTACGCCCGGACACCTCAACCACTGCACAACAAAGCGCTTCACACACTTGATGCTTTGTCTCTCACTCATTGACAAGTGATTATTGACAAGTTCTGCCAGAACCATATGCCATCATGTGCAATGCGACTAACATTTTGGTAGGTGTTATGTCCAATATCTCCGGCGCAACTCCTCCTCAGCTTGAAGAATCGATCACGTAGCTTGATACACTCTGCAATGTTCTTGAACAAATTGAGAGACATCTGGAATCGGCGGCGAAAAAATCTCTCGGGATACACTCGACTATCAACGAAGTAGTTGAGCATGATCTTGTTGTTCACATCGATTCTCCACCTACGAATAACCTCACAGCCGAAGACTAAACTGTTATATGTTGATCCAAATTCTACAAAGTAAAGGCCAACTTCTGACGGAGCGGAGCGAGGCCCGTCGCCGGAGGTACGGATCGTTGATGACCTAGGTTACCACCATTATATAAACCTCTTGTAAGCCGCCGACTGGGACAAGTTGCATCTGTGAAATCCCCGGCATTGTGTAAACACTCCCCGTTATAGTGAAGTTTCGCTGGCTGGCGCCCGTGGTTTTTCCCCTCTCTTTGTTGGAGAGGGTTTTCCACGTTAAATCTGTGTCCCTCTTGCTGTGATTTTATTTTCGTTCTTCGTTATTTACTTGTCGCAAAGCTAACAAGTGGTATCAGAGCCCCAGGTTCTAATCTAGGGTTTGCGACATGTCATCATTGAAGTTCGATCTACCGCAGCTGGACTACTCCACAAGATTCTGCTTGTGGCAGGTGAAGATGCGGGCGATTCTCGCCCAAACTTCAGATCTGGATGAAGCGCTGGATGGATTCGGGGAAAAGGATGCTAAGAGCTGGTCTGACAAAGAGAAGCGGAAGGACCGTAAGGCTTTGTCTATGATTCAACTTCATCTGTCCAATAATATTTTGCAGGAAGTTTTGACAGAGAAATCTGCTGCTGCCCTTTGGGGGAAACTGGAATCGATCTACATGTCAAAGGATCTAACCAGTAAGATGCATGTGAAGATGAAGTTATTCTCGCATAGATTACAGGAAGGTGGATCGGTAATGAATCACTTATCTCTTTTCAAAGAGATTATTTCTGATTTGCAATCTATGGAAGTAAAGTATGATGATGAGGATCTAGCTCTATTACTCTTATGCTTGTTGCCTAGTTCTTATACACACTTTCGTGATACAATGTTGTTGAGCCGTGATAAGATAACCCTTGATGAAGTACAAGATGCCCTCAAACAGAGGGAAAAGATGAAATCTATGGTGCAGGCAGATGGGGTGTCTTCCAAGGCTGAAGCTCTGCAGGTTCGTGGCAGGACCGAGCAGAGATCTAACAACTATGGCAACCGAGATAAGAGCAAAGATGGCAGAAGTCGTTCGAAGTCCAAGGGAAAAGACAAGTTCTGCAGGTATTGTAAGAAATCTAATCATGTTATTGATGATTGTTGGAAGCTGCAGAATAAGGAGAAAAGGAACGGTACTTACCAGCCGAAAGATAAGGATCAAGGTAATGGTAAGGCTGCTGTTGTTTCTGGTGATAGTCCTGACGGTGAATGTTTAGCCGTTTTTGCTGCTTGTGCTTCTCGTGATGATGAATGGATACTTGATACTGCATGTTCGTTTCATATTTGCTGTAACAAAGATTGGTTCAGTTCATATGAGTCTGTGCAGACTGGAGATTTTGTACGTGTGGGGAATGACAACCCATGCCATATTTTCGGAGTTGGATCTGTTAAGATCAAGACATATGATGGCGTGACGCGTACGTTGAATGAGGTGAAGCACATACCAAGCATGACCAGAAATTTGATCTCCCTGAGTACCATGGACGTTGATGGATACAAGTACGCCGGTGGGCGTAGGTTGTTGAAGGTATCAAAAGGTTCTCTTATTCACATGATAGGTGATATGAATTCTGCTAAGTTATATGTTCTTAGAGGTAGCATTTTGCCTGGTATTGCTGCTGCTGTTACTTCTAATGATTCTGATGATTGTGGTAAAACAAATCTATGGCATATGCGTTTTGGGCATATGAGCGAACATGGCATGGCAGAGTTGGTTAAGAGAGAACTGATTGATGGTTGCAACTTGGGTAAGTTTGAGTTCTGTGAGCACTGTGTTTTTGGTAAGAATAAGAGAGTTAAATTCAATGCTTCCGTTCATACCACCAAAGGCATTTTAGATTATGTGCATGCTAATGTATTTGGGACTTCCCGTAAGACATCTATTGGTGATGCTAATTATATGCTTACTATTATTGATGACTACTCAAGAAAAGTGTGGCCATATTTTCTGAAATATAAATCT
Organism: Avena sativa; assembly: GCA_916181665.1. Taxonomy (NCBI): domain Eukaryota; kingdom Viridiplantae; phylum Streptophyta; class Magnoliopsida; order Poales; family Poaceae; genus Avena; species Avena sativa. The sequence continues at coordinate 57,964,680 of OV702292.1, forward strand.
GATGTTTTTGATGCTTTTAAGAAGTGGAAAGTTATGGTAGAAAAGCAAACTGAAAAGAAGGTAAAGGTACTACGTACTGACAATGGTATGACATTCTGTTCTAATGAGTTTGAGAAGTTTTGCAGTAATGATGGTATGATCAGACACCACACCATCCCTTACACTCCCCAGCAGAATGGCGTGACTGAGCGCATGAACAGAACCATCATCTCGAGGGCTCGATGTATGTTGTCCAATGCAGTTATACATAGACGTTTCTGGGCTGAAGCAGCCAACACAGCGTGTTACCTCATTAACAGGTCACCTTCTATTCCACTTGAGAAGAAAACTCCTATTGGGGTATGGTCAGGTTCGCCTGCTGATTATTCACAGTTGAGAGTTTTTGGTTGCACTGCTTATGCTCACGTTGATAATGAAAAGTTAGAGCCTAGAGTTGTCAAGTGCATCTTCCTTGGTTATGGTTCAGGAGTTAAGGCATATAAACTATGGAATCCTGAAACTAAAAGTATTTTGTTGAGTAGGAATGTTGTTTTCAATGAATCCGTTATGTATCATGATAGCTTGCCATCGGATCCCTCTCCTGTTGCTATTGGAGAGGAGGGAGTTCGTGTGCAGGTGGAGCACCTGCAGAAAACTATTGATAATAATGTTGTTGTTGATGATACTCATGAGGAAAATATTGATGATGATGTTGTTCAACACTCACCTACTGTTTTGCAGCAGCCACGGGAATCTATTGCTGCTGATAGACCGAGACATAACATAGTTCCACCTCGTCGTTTGATTGAAGAGTGTAATCTTGCTCATTATGCTTTGAGTTGTGCTGAACAGGTGGAGCATGATACTGAACATGCTACATACAATGAGGTTGTTGCATCCGTTGACCGTGAGAAGTGGGTTTCTACTATGCAAGAAGAGATGCAATCTCTTGATAAGAATGGCACATGGGAAGTTGTGCGCTTGCCTAAACAGAAGAAGGCCGTCCGCTGTAAGTGGATATACAAGAGAAAGGAAGGTTTGTCTCCTAATGAGCCTCCAAGGTTTAAGGCAAGGTTAGTAGCAAAAGGTTTCAGCCAGATTCCAGGTATTGATATAATAATGTTTTCTCTCCGGTTGTGAAGCATAGTTCTATTCGTGCTTTCTTTGGTATTGTTGCTATGCATGATCTTGAGCTTGAGCAGCTAGATGTAAAGACTGCTTTTCTGCATGGTGAACTGGAGGAGGAGATTTACATGGACCAACCTGAAGGGTTCATAGTTCCTAGAAAAGAGGATTTTGTGTGCAAATTGAAGAGGTCGCTTTATGGTTTGAAGCAATCTCCAAGACAGTGGTACAAAAGGTTTGATTCATTTATGATCTCACAAGGTTTTAAGAGGTCTCAGTTTGATAGCTGTGTTTACATAAAGTTTGTTAATGGATCACCTAATTACTTGCTGTTATATGTTGATGATATGTTAATTGTTGCCAAGAGCATGAAAGAAATCACTACTTTGAAGGCACACCTAAGTAGTGAATTTGAGATGAAAGATCTTGGTGCTGCTAAGAAAATCCTAGGTATGGAAATTAAACGGGACAGAAAATCTAGGTTGTTGTTTCTTAGTCAGCAAAGTTACGTTGAGAAAGTTCTTCAATGTTTTAATATGCATGATGCAAAGTCTATTAGTACTCCTGTTGCTCCTCACTTTAAATTGTCAGCATTGCAATGTCCTAGTTCTGATGAAGATATTGAATACATGTCTCGAGTTCCTTATTCTAGTGTTGTTGGTTCCTTGATGTATGTCATGGTTTGTGCTCGCCCTGATTTATCATATGCTATGAGTTTGGTGAGTCGTCATGGCTAATCCTGGTAAAGAACATTGGAAAGTTGTTCAGTGGATTTTCAGGTACCTCCATGGCACATCGAATGCTTGCTTGAAGTTTGGCAAGGCTGATGAGGGACTCGCAGGCTATATGGATTCAGATTTTGCTGCCGACTTGGATAAGAGGAGGTCCCTCACAGATTATGTGTTCACTGTAGGTGGATGTGCCGTGAGTTGGAAGGCAACACTACAACCAGTTGTTGCTCTATCTACAACCAAAGCAGAATGTATGGCTGTTGTTGAAGCTTGCAAAGAGTCTGTTTGGTTGAAAAGTTTGTATGATGAGCTTTGTCAGGATGATTCTTACATTAACCTGTTCTGTGACAGTCAAAGTGCTATTTACCTTACAAAGGATCAGATGTTCCATGAGAGAACAAAGCACATTGATATCAAGTACCATTATGTTCGTGACATTGTTGCACAAGGTACACTAAAGGTATGCAAGATAAGCACTCATGATAATCCTGCTGATATGATGACAAAGCCTGTTCCTGTTGCTAAGTTTGAGCTATGCTCAAGCTTAGTTGGTATAACTGCTTAGCCAAAGTGGTTGTTGGCGCCGAAAGTGTTTTATCTGTTTGTTCAGGGAGATAATTACTGTTGATGCTACAAGAAGGATTTTTTCTCAAGGTGGAGTTTGTTATATGTTGATCCAAATTCTACAAAGTAAAGTCCAACTTCTGACGGAGCGGAGCGAGGCCCGTCGCCGGAGGTATGGATCGTTGATGACCTAGGTTACCACCGTATATAAACCTCTTGTAAGCCGCCGGCTGGGACAAGTTGCATCTGTGAAATCTCCGGCGTTGTGTAAACACTCCCCGTTATAGTGAAGTTTCGCTGGCTGGCACCCGTGGTTTTTCCCCTCTCTTTATTGGAGAGGGTTTTTCACGTTAAATCTGTGTCCCCCTTGCTGCGATTTTATTTTCGTTCTTCGTTATTTACTTGTCGCAAAGCTAACATAAACCACCATGTTTCGGGCCTCTTGCTCTTGTGCATGAACAAGATCATATCAATGTCCTCTTCCTCCATGTCAAACTCCTCATCACAGGAGGAATAATCGAACACAACCATCTACAATCACAATAATCTATGTTACAAGGGAAGCTACTTATACATTGCAACACCTTCTTTTAGAAAAATAAAATATAAGATATCACATCTGACACTTTTTGTTAAACACCTTGTGTACGCTGAGGCCAGTTGCTCATACGAGCTTACGTGGTTGTTGCATGGTCGAGGATTCAGTGACGATGGTGGACGGTAGCTTATCTTCCATTGCAGCAGCTCGGCGATGGTGGTGGTCACAGAGTCGGGCTATGGTCGTGCGGCAGAACCCTAGTAGCTAAGCGGACAACGGGGAGTCGCAGGAGAGTGTAGCGTCACCTCCACGGCCAGCAAGATCGACAGGGGACTGGTGGAGAACCATCGATCGTGCGGTGGCGAGTCAAAATCGATCAGCGGTCGCGCGACGGCGTCACCCGATTGAGATCTACGGTGGGGCAAACACGGTCATCCAAAGCGGTGGAGGAGTGGTGTAACCGGGCAACGCCAATTGACAATCACACGGCTTGATTTGTCGCTGGCGACAGTCAGGGAGGATGGAATGAACGGTCAGCAACATAGTGTCCGTGCTTGCGTTGGATACATTTGTTTTGCGGCAACCGCTTGGTGATGCAAATTTGCATCACATGGGGGAATTTTGAGGCTGCCACCATCTAGCTATAGGGCATCTGTTGGAGACTTTGTTTTTGCTCCAAGTGATGCAAAAGTGAGTTTATTGGACACCTTTATTATACATCATCGGTTAGAGATGCTCCTAATTGGTATTAGGAATAGCTGGTTGTGACAGTGAGAGGAGGAGCTAGGAGCCTAAGAGTACAATTTTTTTTACCTAAGGGCATGGCGTGGATGGTCGGTAGCAAGGGCAGGGCCGAGCCCATGGGAGTGCTGACCCTTGCCCACTAGTGAGAGGGGCTATGGCATATACATTATAAGTTATTCATTAATTCAAATTTTCTGCTAAGATAGGATCTTTTTTTGAGTTTGCATAGCCTTGGATTTTGCCGTCCCGGCCCTAGCCACATGGGACAGCCTAAGCAGCAAGAGGGGCGACATGGAAAATTTACCGAGACGCTGCCATGAAACCTATGTGGAAGGAAAAGGATATGATTCCCCTGGACGATAGCTGCTTCCCATCGTCCGGGTCACGTGTCGCCTAACGACGTGGTGGATGGGCCCTACAACCAAAACCTTATCTCACTATCGTCCCCAATCCCCATCCATCGTCCACCTCGTACGCGCCTACCGCCGCCAGACCATGCCGTGCTGCAGCCATCCCCGCCGTCAGCCGTCGCACCACCCCCGTCACCGGCTGGCTCGCATCCTCCATCGTCGGCCAGCGCTCGGCCTCGTCGAAGACCTCAACTCCCTCGATCCCGTGCCAGCCAGCCTCTCTCCCATCTGGACAGCTCGCCGGCGTCCATGGTTCCCGGCACCGCCGTCGCCCTAGGCCTATGTTGCTCCTAGCTGGCGCGCCGTGCCGCCGTCCATGGCCTAGGGTTGCCGCTGTGGCGCTGCTCCCTGCCACGTTTGACTTTTTTTTTGCTACCCGCAGTGGTCAAAATTGCTACATACGGCAGTCGGCATTGCTACATATGACAAATTATGTTGCTACATAGAATGTTTGTACGACAATGTCTTCGGTGAATTCGGATTTTGCTACATGTTTTTTTTGCTACATTTGTTTTCGGATTTTGCTATAATATCGTAATTTTTTTGCTGCGTGACATCCCCCGTGAGGCATCCGACGAGGTGTCTACAAAAGTCTCCGTCGATGTCTCCGACAAAGTAGGTTTTTTGCTACATTAGAAGAACTTTTTTGCTACAACCGCATTGTGGTTTTGCTACAACAGTGTCAACTTTTTGCTACAAGATCTCCGGTGAGAGTCACCAGCGAGTTTTTCCGACGATGTTTCTGGCGAAGTCGGTTTTGCTATATTAGTACAACTTTTTTGCTGCATGGTCTCCGGCGAAGTCTCCGGCGAGACGTTCTATTTCTGAAACGAACCTTTTTTTGCTTCGGAAGCAAAAGTGAGAACATATGCAGCAAAAAGATGTGTCTTGCAACAAAACCGGAATTTGAATCATTTTCTTAGACACGTGGCAGCACGGGAAGAAGGACGTAGGAGGCTTCCCATCGTCCGGAGACGCCTAGCAGGCGCCTATGTGGAAGCATGAAACCTATGTGAAACGTGGATGTTTCAAAAAAAAAATGCCAAGTAACTTGTTCGAAATTTCCGAGGAACTCTACAAATCGGCTCGGATAGGTATCAACCCAATAAAAAAACTACTGTGCATCGTTGTACATCGATACGTACTGTACTCCAAATCTACCTATAAATTCATTAAACGAAATTCAAATTAGTACAAAATAAAGGAAAAGAAACCATGATAGCTTTAGGGCGTGTTTGGTTGCCCATTTTTCCGTTTCTCGCATGGACCGAGAAAAAATAAGGATGTTTGGTGTATTGGGTCGCATGTATTTCTTGCATCGCACGAATATCAAAGCAGCCCAAAAGTTGGCCCGCTGGAACAAATATCACACGAATATCAAAGCATTTCCGCGGGGATAGGCCCCGCTCGTGCAAAAGGGAAGAAAAGTTGCGCCGCCCGTGCGAGCTCGGCGATGGCGCGAGCCGCGGGTTTCTCCCAAAAGTTGGCGGGAGAAATTTCATCACCGTCCGCTGATGCACGCCGGTATAAAGCACCACCCGCCACACCAACGTCTATCTCCACCATTTTCCCCATTCTTCGAGCTCTCAAACCGGCGAGGTTCTGCATCGCCCAACAGCTAAGCAACGGCGGCGGCGGTGGTGGTTGTAGACCGGCTGGTGCAGGCGTTCCTCTCCAAGATCTTCACGCTCGACGTTCTCCACTCCTTCGATGCCGGTGAGTTCCATCAAACCCCAAGTGTAGTAGCTTTGGTCTGCTAGCACCTCCTAGATCTAATTATAGTTTGCGGTAGATCTATATTAGTATGCCTAAGGAACTGCTAGGTACAGTCATAGATTGGTGTTTTCCTGGACTCATTGCATGTTTAAACTTGTGTTCATGTGCAGTCTAGGTCATCATACGTGTGACCGTGAAATCTGTAGGACATGATGAAAGAATATTTCATGATCTCTAGAGTTTTGTGTGTTAGATAACAATACCAAGGATCATCTCATGTGTGTTCAAGTGCTACAGATAAACTTGTCATTCAGATGCAGCAAAACTGAATGTTGGGGGCGGATTATCCGCCCCTGCCAAGGGCCGGATAATTCGGCCCACCCCAATCTCCAAGAGCAGGCAAGGCGCATCGTGCGGTATGGGGGCGAAATATCCCTCGGATTGTCCGGCCAGGGCCGAAGTTTTTGCCCCGGCCGGATAATCCGCCCCTCCAGGTGGCCGGATAATCCACCTCCCCCCGAGAAGTTTTGCAAGAGCAGGCAAGGCGCGTCGTGTGGTATGGTGGCAGAATATCCCTCGGATGTCCGCCAGGGCCAGAGTTTTTGCCCTGGCCAGATAATCCGCCCCCCAAAAGTTTTGCAAAGGCTGGCCAGGCGCGTCACGCGGTATGGGGCGGATTTTCCCCCGGAAAATCCGTTTTCGGGGCGGAGTTTTGCCCTGACGGGATAATCCGCCCCCCAAAGTATCTAAAGGCCGAGTTTGGCAGGGGTATTTATTCCCCATCAATCCCTCCTGCCAGAACTCTTGATTCATTCGAAAAAGCCCAGACCTGCTCTTCAAGTTCCAAGCGAGATCTCCATCCTCACCCATCCAAAGACTTCGATCTTTGGGGAATTGAAGGAGGAGGCCTCGATCTTCATCAACACCAATCAAGCGCTCAACTTCCCCTCCATTCACTTGGTGGATTCTCGATCTAGTATTTCTTGCAAATATCTAGATCCTAGTTTTGATTATTTGATAATCCTTATTCTTGTGGCAGCTTGTTGTCATCACGGGAGCATCCAATTTAGTTGCGGATGTGTGCCCCGCTAGCGTTGTAAAGGCATCGATTCCCGCCTTGAAGGGTACCAATAGTGGAAAGGTGAATCAGGCCTTTGGTGGCGAGATCCATCGATGAATAGGGTGAGGCCTATTGTGGCGTGGTGGTCTTAGAACCGCCCACCCCTCCAACGCAGACGTACTTCCCTTAACAAGGAAGGAACTGCGGTTAAACAAATCCCCGTGTCTCCGCGTGCTCTACTACGGTTACCTCGCTCCTTTTTACACGCTTAGTAGTTAGGTTGGCACATAGGGAAATTCTCGTAGTTGCATATCTAGAGAATTTACATTTGTGTCAAGCCTAAAATTGAAAAAGAATTAAAATTTGGAGTAGCACCTATTCACCCCCCTCTAGGTGCCCATACGATCCATTTCAATTGGTATTAGAGCCTCGGCTCTTTATTCGGGCTTTACCGCCTAAGAGATTATGGGCACTAAGGGAGATGGTAGTGAGGCTGTGGGCAAGGTATTTATGGATGATCTCAAGACGTTGGAAACAACCTTGCTAAAATCCATAGAGGCCATAATGGAAGAGATGCATCAAATGATTGCTCGTCTCTGTCCATCTATAGCCCTACCTCCATCTACCTCTGAGGCCACCACTCCACTCTCTAAGGACAAAGCTAATGCTGACTCCAAGGAAGACGAGTTGGTGGGTGATAAAACAATGGATCCTCCTCCAAAAAGGGAAGTGGTAAGGAGGACTATAGTGAGGTATCTCACTTATATTCTCCCGATCCACCAATACCTCACCCTCATATAAACAATAGGGTGATCCACCCAAGTTTACTTCATCTCCTTTTAATCACTGGCAATTCTTAATGAAATCTCATGTGTGCAGCTTGTCCATTGAGTTATGGAAAATCATCGAGAATGGTCTTCATGTTGGAGATCCAAGCAACTTAACAAGAAGAGAAGTTGTGGATATCCAACTCAATGCAATGGCTCTACACATGATTCAGCTCGGTGTGGGGCCCAAGGACATGCCCCACATAGAACATCTAAGCACCACCAAGGAAGCTTGGGATGCCCTCACCGAACTCTTCATTGGGAATGAAAGCATGAGAAGGAATAGGTATGATGCACTGAGTAACCAAGCTGAAGGTTTTTATATGATGGATGGTGAGGATGGCGAGGATATGTATAGAAGACTCAAGTCAATAGCCACCACATTCAGATATCATGGGGCTACCCACGTTGATGACACATGGATCAAGAGAAAGTATGTTAGTACTCTTATGCCTTTTGAGCCTACTGATTTGAAGGGCCTTCAAGGTAGACATAATTATCATCAAATGACTTCCAATAAGGTCATGCAAGATATGACATCTTTCAAAGTGGCCGCCAAGAATGCCGAAGACGCTCGTGCTCGAGCCATTGGAATGCAAAAGGGGGTAAATGTGGCCTTAAAGGCAAATGTTGTTGAACAAGATGATGATGACTTTGAAGCTATGGAATGTCCTGAGGATGTCAAGAGGGCACATGGTGAGTACATGGCCTTTTATGCTAGAAACTTTTGGAAGGACCCCGCCAAAGCCAAATCTGAAATTGAACGCAAGAATGGTTCTAATGGAAGAAGGGAAAATGGTCCTAAACTGAGAACATGCTTCAATTGTGGAGACCTGCTACACTTTGTGGCCGAATGTCCTTATTAAAATAGAGAAGATAATGGTGGAAGGCTCATTCTCAAAGAAAAACCAAAGGCACCTCGGAAGAAACAATTTGTGAAGAAAAATGGTCCTTACAAGAAGCAACCGAAGATTGTCTTGGTACCTCAAGAGGAGTACTCGTCCGGGAGTGAAGGTGAAGAAGAAGATGATGATGGCTCACAAGAGGTGGCTGCCATAGTCACCACATCTACACCGACTTCACTCTTCGATTCACCTAATGAAAATGTGAGAAACAAGAACGTCACTTGCATTATGGCAAGAGGTTCCGAGGTATCATCTTTCACCACTTCTTTCCCTAAGACTACAATGAATATTGATATGGATGATTTTACTAGTCTTAAGGTTAAGGAGGAAATTATTGCCTTGGATTATTTCATCACTAACTTGCAAGGTGATTACAAAGTGCACTTTGAGGCACTCATGGATCAACTTGCTCAAAACTAAAAGCTCCTTGAAGAAAAGGGTAGAATTGAAAGAGAGGACACAATGGAGATTACATCCTTAAAGAATGCTCTAGAATAAGAAGAAGGGGCTCGAGTCTCACTTGAGGAGAGACTTGAGTCGACCAAGGAGATACATGATGAAGTTATGGCCAAGATGATCAAGGAATGTGATAATGCTATTGCCAAAGTAAAGAAACTAAAAAGGATAAGGTTGAATTTGGGGCTGCTCATGCTAGACTCTCCGAGAAATTGGAGACACTTGACATTGCCCACAAGGCTTTGGAGAGTGAATACTCCATTCTTAATGAGTCTCATGATCAGCTCCAAATTCGATTGACCAAGAACGTCTACATCAACATGTGCCCATGAAGAAAATGCTATGTTGAAAGAGGAGATTGCCAAGGCATTCACTTCCAAAGGTAAGGAAGCTCTAGATGAAGTCCTTAGCAAGCAAAGGACGAATAATGGAAAGGAGGGACTTGGTTATGTCCCAAAGTCTAAGAAGAAGAAGAAGAGCAAGAAGAAGAAAGGCAAAATTGCTCAAGCAAAGACAAGCACCGTTGAAAAGAACATCACAAAGGACAAACCTGACTATATTGGTTTTGTAGGGTCTAATAATCCTAATTATGAATTGTTTTGTGATTACTATGGTGATGTCTATGCTACCTATGTTGGTACTTTTGTTAATTATATTTTTTGGTCTATTTGGATTCCAAAGACCCTTGTTACTAACATGAGAGGACCCATTGAAAAATGGGTACCTAAAACCAAGAAGTAATTCTCTTGCAGGGCTATGCTTTTGGTGGTTCTAAATGGGTGCTCGATAGCGGGTGCACAAGTCATATGACTGGAAGCAAGTATATCATCATGGATGATTGCCTTGATTCAATCCTAGAAGCACAAAATCCTAGAAAGAAGACATGGATGATTACCTTGATTCAATCCCAGAAGCACAAAATCCACATGATTATGAAGAATTGGTAAGAACAGGAGATGAAGAACCTCCACCAATAGAATTGAAAAACTTTTAGACAATATGATTTCAAAATAAATGTTCTGTTATTATGAGCAAAAATCTATCAGAAAATGAAACAAATAAACTCCTTTCAGTTTTGGTTAAGCATCGTGAAGCCTTTGGATATACATTAAGTGATATTAAAGGAATAGATCCATCTATTGTAACACATAAGATTACCATGATTGATGATGTTGAACCCGTAGTAGATACACAAAGAAGGCTTAATCCTAAGATGAAGGAAGTAGTAAGAAAAGAAGTTATACGCTTACTTGATGCTGGCATAATACATCCTATTTCTGACAGTAAGTGGGTTAGCCTCGCTCATTGCATACCAAGACAAGGCAGTCTTGATGCTGCTATGAATGAGGATGGTGAGCTAGTTCCAGTTAGACCAATTATAGGATATCGTATGTGCATTGATTTTAGGAAGCTAAACCGTGAGACACAGAAAAATCATAAACCTATACCATTCATGGATAAAATTTTAGAAAGACTTAGTAATAATTCCTACTTTTGTTTTCTTGACGGTTATTCTGGATACTCTCAAATTGCCATACAACCGGAAAATCAAGATAAAACAACTTCCACTTGTCATTATGGCACATATGCTTATAGATTAATTCCATTTGGCTTATGTAATGCAGTAGCAACTTTTTAGGAATGTGTTTTAAAGATTTTTGATGATTTTGTTGAGAAGAATATGGAAGTCCTAACAAATGATTTTGTTGTTTGTGGAACAACTTTTGATAATTGCCTCTACAATCTAACCAAAGTTTTGCAGAGATGCAGGCAATCAAACTTGGTTTTGAATTGGGAACAATGCCATTTCATGGAAAGAGAAGGTAAAGTTTTCGGGCACAAAGTTTCTAAGAAGGGAATAGAAATAGACAAAACTAATATAAATGCTATAGAAAATCTTCCCATACCTTAGGACATTAAAAACTTAAAAATGTTTCTAGGACATGCAGGTTTTTATAAGCGGTTTATAAAATATTTTGCCAAGCTAGCTATGCCCCTCACCGATCTTCTTGATAAAGAAACTCCATTCTACTTAGATCATGACTTCATTGCAGCTTTTGAGAACCTTAAGGATAAACTAGTTTCAACACCTATCATGCAATCTCCAAAGTGGGATGAACCATTTGAAATTATGTGTGATGCTAGTGATTATGCTTTAGGGGCTGAAATTTGAATGTTATTTATTACGCTAGCAGACCTCTTAATAAGATTCAGAAAAATTATGCTACTATAGAAAAAGAATTTCTAGCTAGAATTTTTGCTTGCAACAAATTTAGATCTTACATAATAAATTCTAAGGTAATAATTCATACGGATCACCAAGCTTTGCGTCACCTCCTTGTTAAAAAGGATGCTAAGCCCAGGTTGATTAGGTGGGTTTTATTACTACAAGAATACAATTTGCAAATAGTAGATAGGAGGGGTAAGGATAATCCTGTAGCAGATCATCTCTCTAGGATGGAGGGAATAATCAATGACCCAATACCTATTAATGAATCATTTACGGGAGAATATTTAGCAAAGGTAGAAATTCTTGATCCATCATATGTAGATTATGCTAACTATCTAGTGACAAAATTTATACCTCCCGGTATGTCAAGAAATCAAAGAATGAAATTCTTTAATGATCTTAAATATTACTTTTGGGATGATCCGTATCTATATCGTCATGGACTTGACGGAATGATTCGGAAGTGTGTACCTAACCATGAAATGAATGCGATATTGAAGGCTAGTCATGACAGTCCATATGGAGGGCATCATGCAGGTAAAAGAACTGCAGCAAAGGTACTTCAATCCAGATTCTACTGGCCCACCTTACTCAAGGATGCACACAGGTATGTGGAATACTGTGATGCTTTCCAAAGAAGAGGTAATATAGGCAGAAGACAAGAAATGGCAATGAATTATAGTCTCATAATTGAACCCTTTGATGTGTGGGGAATGGATTACATGGGACAATTTATAGAATCAAACGGTTATACTCATATTCTTGTTGGTGTTGACTATGTTACTAAGTGGGTTGAAGCTATCCCAACAAATCATGCAGATGCAGCTACCTCAGTGAAGATGATCAAGGATGTTATATTCCCCAGGTTTGGAGTGCCTAGATTTTTAATTACTGACGGCGGTTCTTATTTTATGAAAGGGACTTTCAAGAAAATCCTTAGCAAGTATGGAGTAACTCACCGTGTTGCTTCACCATATCATCCCCAAACAAGTGGTCAAGTGGAACTCTCTAATAGAGAACTAAAGACCATACTCGAGAAGACGATGGACAAATCAATAAAAGATTGGTCATACAAGTTAAATGACACTCTATGGGCATACCGTACCACGTTAAAAAATCCAATGGGTATGACACCTTATAAAATGGTGTACGGTAAGGCATGCCATTTACCTTTAGAACTTGAACACCAAGCTTTGTGGGCAATCAAGAATCTAAATTATGATCTCAAAGCAGCAGGTGAAAAGCGTTTGTTAGATATGCATGCTTTAGATGAGTTTAGAAGTGAATCCTATGAGAATGCTAGGTTGTTTAAGGAAAAAGTTAAGAGATGGCATGATAGAAAAATAGAGAATAAAACTTTTAAAAGTGGAGACAAATTTTTACTCTATAATTCTCGTCTTAAGTTGTTTCTAGGAAAACTCAGATTGAAATGGGAAGGTCCATATGTAGTTGAAGAAGCCTATCCATCAGGAGCACTGAAGCTCTAAGGAAAAACACCCTCTCTCGCATGGGTGGTAAATGGACAACGCTTGAAGCATTATCGGGTGAAAGAAGATATAAGTGCAATCACCATAGAATTGAGCACCCCCGAAGAAGTGATAAAGCGAAGATATACGAAGAACAACACTTACAAGAAGAATGGACTCAAGACAGAGTGAGAGGAACTACGATCAAGCTATTGAACGTAAAAGAGCGCTTCATGGGAGGCAACCCATGTGAAATAAAGGTTTGAGTAAGTTTTTAAATTTTTAGCTAAAGTCTAGTTTTAGTATTGTGTTAAAAGAGAAACTATTCATGCTCTAGCAAATAAGAAGGAAGATTGACGATGCCAAAGTTGGTCAAAAATTTAAGCTAGCGTTTCTCTGTCAAAACTCGATATTTCGTTAAGTTTCAGATTAATAAAGAATTCTTGGAGAGACATGAAATTTTTGGTGGACACAAAAGGTTTAACGACTAACTATACGGCGGGAATAAAAATTCCGGCCGTATAGTCCCGGTCGTATAGTTGTTGCGACATCAACACTTCCATCCTCGAAAGGTACTGAGAGTTTAACGACCAACTATATGGTCGGAACGAAAAATTCCGCCCGTATAGTTGCGGTCGTATAGTTGGCAATGCCTTTGACAAAATAATTTCTAGATTACTGAGAGTTTAATGACCAACTATACGGCCGGAATTAAAAAATTCCGCCCGTATAGTTGCGGTCGTATAGTTGGCAATGCCTTTGACAAAATAATTTCTGGATTACTGAGAGTTTAATGACCAACTATACGGCCGGAATTAAAAAATTCCGCCCGTATATTCGCGGTCGTATAGTTGTCGACTCTTCTCCAAAAAAATTATCCGGGATACAGAGAGTTTAACGACCAACTATATGGCCGGAACTAAAAAATTCCACCCGTATAGGTCTGGCCGTATAGTTAGATTCCACCGTAGATCCAATCTATAGTCGGTTCACATCTATACGGCGGAAACTATACGGGCTCCGCCCATATAGTTGCCCGTTACGCAAGGTGGCTAGGGTTTTTGATCCCTCCTTTTAAAGTTGATCACATCTAACCATTTTCATTAAGTTTTCGCAGAGCTATAGCCTCCAGCCTCGAAATATCTTTGTCCTCCCTATATAGGTCCCTCTAACAAACATCCATACAGTGAAGCCATGCAGCCCTTCCACGTCAATAAGATCTGGAAAAAGAAAGAAGAGAAGCCCGTGAAGAGGATCGAAGAGGCAGGACCAAAAGGATCGTCATCATCATCTAGCTCGGAGATCAAGCCTCTCCCAAATTGGGAGGACATGTTCCCGTAAAGGATGGAGATGATGAGACAAGCTGAGCGGGAAAGGAACAAGGATGAGTACCTCCCTAATCCTTATCATCACAACATAGGATCGTATTATAAACCTCCTCTTGGTCCATCACCTCTTAAACCTAAGAAGGTGCGACAAGATGAGATTCATGATAAGATCTATGAATTTGAAAAGGCTTCTAAGGCATGCGTTTAAACAATTGGAGAAGGGATTGACTCCTACTGGATGATGAGCAAAGATCTTGAGAAAAAGGTCGATGACATCGATGGTAGAGTTGGTTTCTTAATTAAAACTGTTTTTGAGTTGACAGATGAGAAGAAATTCCTCAAGAGGAAAATGTTGAAGCTCCAATACGACATGGCCGAGCTCAGCATCCGGTTTGCAAGCATAGTTGAAGAGGGCAATGTGACAGAAGAAGGCGACGCTCTTTCTACCCAGGAGGAATAATAGGTATCAGCAAGGAGTTAATTGATCCCACCTGGCTTGATTCCAAGCTTGGGGAGATTTTTAAAGACCTTGTAAATTTTCTTACAAAGTTTTTCTTATCGTTTTTGCATTAGTTCAAACTACAAATAAAGTTTGCATCATTAGGATTCCCTTCAGGAATAGTCGGTCCCTTTTATGAAATTCCGAGTTTATTATTATATATGGAGCAATATTGAGTTTGTGTTTGCTTTATTGATATATGAATTGCTTGAGTATAATTTTACTTGCACTTGATGATAGCAATAGGAGTCTTTCACACCATTGGTATTAATAGAACACCTAAAGATAATTTAGTCAATATGTTGTAAGTCTACGGTTTGATTTACAAAAGAAAAATTATCTACATAGTTAAGGAAGAAGAAACCTTGAACAAAGGAAAATAAAGTGCTATCAAAATAGAGTGGGAACTCCTCCAGGTAGAATCTTCAAGTCATAAGAATGCTTCATGTACAGTTGGAATTTGGTAACTGAGATTGTTAAACTTTGAAGTCCTACATGAAGTGGAATATATGGCTAGCTCCTTTGCACAACACTTAAACAAAAGTGTGAGCATATATATACAAAAGAAAAGAAAAAGAAGAATAAAAAGAGTGAATGTGCAAAGAGCAAGTAGGCATATACCACTGAGTTGTAGTATGACAAAGAAACACTTTTGAGATTCTAAATCCCAAGTGAATACGCTGATCCTAAAACACTTGGGACTATTTCGTTAACTCATTCGGTTGAACCGGATTTTTTTTACATTATGTTGATATTGATCTTTTATGAACTATTGATTACTAAGGTGTGGAAGCCTTCTAATACTATTCCGATGGTTCGAGTAAGGTACTATTCATGAACTTACTCTTATGTATCGTACATGATAAACACATGCTACAATTGCCTCATTTATTTTATCGACTGAGCTTCATGAATATGAGGATCGCATCCATTAACCTAGAGCTTGCTCAGGACGAGCAAGAGTCTAAGCTTGGGGAAGTTGATGAGTGCATATTTGCATCATGTTTTATATTATTATTTTGCATTATAGATATAGGATCTTGGTATTTTATGGCGTTCACGTGCACATTTTATGTCTATTTTCACCAGGATCAGGACAGATGATGGATCCAATGGATACAATTCTTGGAGCAGTTGTACTATGGAGAAAAGGAGTCAAAAATAATGTAAATCGCTTATTTGGGAAATATTAATAATACCAAAGAAAACCAAAAGCGAACAAAGGAGGCAGAGAGCGCAACGACCAACTATATGGGCGGAGCAATTTTCCCGTCGTATAGCTCCGGCCGTATAATTGGCGCCGCCTCCGCCTCATCAAATAGTTTCACCCCGTGCAATTGGTTCGGGGAGATGACATATAGAACACCCAGAAATCGCAGAAACCTCACCTCCGGAAGGCATCTAGAGGGAGAACTCATCCACAAGGGATCCATCTTCGCCCTGCGTAGGTCCGAGAGGCTAAGGCATCGATCTTCATCATCTACCACGGCATCACCACCGTATCCATCCATCACATCTACATATTGTCTAGATCTTTTTGTAATTCCTATACTCGTTGTGGATTTATACAAGTACTATTCGTTTATGATTGTTTCCATTACCATTGCTATGATGTTGATTGCCTCCATGTCTGAGTAGATCTCTAGTTCTTGGGGAGATGGAGAAACCCTAGCATATAACTAAGATGAGATAGAGATTATTATATTATACATCATTATGTGTACGTGTTAATTGTCTTCATCTTGATATTGGGAGTTGTGCACCTCCATAATATTTGCCTCATATGGGGACTCGATGAAGGGGATTACTTATTGGTAGAAAGAGGGATGATAGCACTTACTGCGACTATAAAGTCGTTGTCATTCCTTACGTACTAACTTGAGGAATCAGGGAGAACCCATAAAGCCATGTCCATGCCATGGGAGAAATCCCTTAATAGCGCAGTAACACGATGGTTGTCGGTTATTGTCTGTTGTGGTTATGAGGATGATGTGTACAGCGGTTGCTGGCTATTCGTCCATATATGGAACTCCTCTCACATACATACACATTATGAGAATATTCGTTATAATACTCTCTATTACTTAGTCTAAATTGCTAGCAGTGGATCCACTAATCCCTGAGAACGCCTTTTCCCTATTGTAGTTCCAAAGTTCTATTACACACACGATTCTTACTTTCTGCATTAAGTTTTGCTTTACTTTAAATAACCTTGTTCCACCAAAACCCAAAAACAACTTTACTTTCCTTGCATCTTAAAGTTATTTCTTAAGTACTCCGTTTAGTTATAGTTAAAAGCATTTTAGTCTTTTGCCTACTGCTCCCTGTGGGATCGGTATCTTTATTTCGAAACTAGCTACAAACGATCTGTGCACTTGTAGTCATAAGGGGCTTCGGCCACCGCCCTCTTCTGTAAGAAGAGTTGGTTCCTTGTGGATCTTTTTGTTTTTTCTTGCATATCTTCCGTTCTTATGGAAAACACACCCAATTTCGGCCTCTATTTTGTTTTGACTCTTGCCATATTGGGTGTGTAGTACCTCCATCTCCTACTGCTCCCACTCTTAATGCTAAGTGGAATACCTCTAGACTCAACTATGGGGAGCTCGAGCGCCACCTGTTTCCTGCCGCGGCGAGGGAGCCTAATCCACCAGTTAATGATGAGGAGGAAGATGAGGAGGAGTATGATGATGAGGACGAGGACAGGGATGAGGACGATGATGAGGAGTACGACGAGTGATCTCTTGGGGTGTTAGCATCGCTCTTCTTCCTTTTTGGCGTGTCGATGCCAAAGGGGGAGAAGTAGTTCTATTTAGGATTCCGCAGATTTGCATGGGTCGGGCACAAGCATTTGCCTTTTATCGTTTTCTCTCTATCATTGCTTGTGCCCATTTAGCGTTGAACTTTTATTCATGAGTTGATTTGTATGAGACTATGCTTGTGTGTGGCACTATGTTTCAGTTGTGGAATTATCACTGGAATTATCTTGTGGATTTATCTCTCGGTGATTATGGATCCATCTATCATACTGGCTATATTGGTTATCTTTCTCACGGTGGAAGGCCTCAATAATGGTTATCATATTGGCTATTCTCATATTATATTGAGGACTTATCTCTCACGGTGGTATGATGTTTTGGTCTAACTTGTCATTTGTGTGTAGATTCCATTGCAATGAAATAGCCTTGTACCTACTTGTGTGCATTTGTATTCAAATGCAAATTATTAATTATGCACACATTTAGGGGGAGTCTCTTTCATCCTTGAAATGATGTTGTTAGTAGATCTCTATTACAAATCCTAGTATTATCATCTAACACCAAAAAGTGGGAGATTGAAAGAACATTTCATGATCTCTAGAGTTTTGTGTGTTAGATAAAAATACCAAGGATCATCTCATGTGTGTTGAAGTGCTACAGATAAACTTGTCATTCAAATGCAGCAAAACTGAATGTTGGGGGCGGATTATCCGCCCCTGCCAAGGGCTGGATAATCCAGCCACCCCAATATCCAAGAGTAGGCAAGGCGTATCGTGTAGTATGGGGCGCGGAATATCCCTCGGATTTTCTGGCCAGGGCTGGAGTTTTTGCCCCAGCTGGATAATCCGCACCTCCAGGGGGCTGGATAATCCGCCCCCCTGAGAAGTTTTCCAAGAGCAGGCAAGGCAGGTCGTGCGGTATGGGGGGCAGAATATCCCTCGGATTGTCCGGCTAGGGCTAGAGTTTTTGCCGCGGCCGGATAATCCGCCCCTCGAGAATTTTTGCAAAGGCTAGCCAGGCGCGTCACACGGTATGGGGGCAGATTTTCCCCTAGAAAATCCATTTTCAGGGCGGAGTTCTGCCCCGGCCAGATAATTCGACCCCTACTTGGGCCAGATAATCCGGACCCCAAAGTCTCCAACGACCGAGTTTGGCAGGAGTATTTATTCCCCATCAACCCCTCCTGCCAGAACTCTTGATTCATTTGAGAAAGCTCAGACCTGCTCTTCAAGTTCCAAGTGAGATCTCCATCCTCACCCATCCAAAGACTTTGATCTTTGGGAAATTGAAGGAGGAGGCCTCGATATTCATCAACACCAATCAAGCGCTCAACTTCCCCTCCATTCACTTGGGGGATTCTCGATCTAGTATTTCTTGCAAATATCTAGATCCTAGTTTTGATTATTTGATAATCCTTGTTCTTGTGGCAGCTTGTTGTCATCACGGGAGCCACCAATTCAGTTGTGGATGTGTGCCCTGCTAGCATTGTAAAGGCACCGGTTCCCGCCTCGAAGGGTACCAATAGTGGAAAGGTGGACTAGGCCTTTGGTGGCGAGATCCATCAGAGAATAGAGTGAGGCCTATTGTGGCGTGGTCTTAGAACCGCCCACCCCTCCAACACAGATGTACTTCCCTTAACAAGGAAGGAACTATGGTTAAACAAATCCCCGTGTCTCCACATGCTCCACTACGGTTACCTGGCTCCTTTTTACACGCTTAGTAGTTAGGTTGGCATATAGGGAAATTCTCGTAGTTGCATATCTAGAGAATTTACATTTGTGTCAAGCCTAAAATTGAAAAAGAATTAAAATTTTGGAGTACCACCTATTCACCCCCCCTCTAGGTGCCCATACGATCCATTTCACATGACCAACGATAAGTTCAGCCAGGCCCTCCTGGATTCTCAGGAGACCTTAGTCGTTGAGACACAATCCCAGATCCCGCCTCTGAGGCTCACCTATCCTTAGCGCACAGAGATCTTGTCTATGCCTCCGATGAATGAGTACACGGTGGAGAAGATTGCAGAGAAATCTACCAAAATCATGGCCAAGAAGAAAGTCAAGGCTGGCAAATCCCACAGCTCAGGACAGTGCAAGGGAGTTAAGGGCACCATGAAGTGGGAACCGTTCCTCTCGGCGTTTGTGCTCAGCCATATGTGCGAGATCATCAAGAGCGCGTCAAGACGGAGAAGGGGTTCAAAGAAGTGCACCTGAACACTGTTGCCCGCAAGGTGTTTGAGTTTGGTGGCATCGAGGTGTCCTCCCAGTAGGTGTACAACCACCTGCGTAAGTGGAGGACCAGGTGGATCCATGTCTCCAAGCTCATAGACCTTAGCAGAGCTAGCTGGGACGAGGAGACCCACACCATCATCTTGGAGGACACCCACTACAGGGGACACATCTCGCTATTAACTAATGTTAGTAACATCTCCTTTGATTTCTAACACTAGACTCACTAACCCCGCTAACCTCCCAGCAATTCCTTGTCTCAGGATCACCCCAAGGATGCTAAGTATCTGAACAAGCTTGTCGCCAACTATAGGCAGATGGAGGCCATCTTCTCCTTCGGCCTTGCCACTGGCAAGTTTGCAATGGGCTCTAGTGAGCCTCTTAGTGAACCATGCCCTAAATATGTACAGACCCAGGAGTCGGAGACAGTGGTACTTGATGAGGAGGCCGAGACCGATGTCGCCGCATGTTCTCCTACTGTCGGCGTTGGTCAAGGCGACAACACAAATGCCTACATTGCAGGAGGATTCTATCCTTGCAAGAAGAGGAAGGGGTCACTGCTGGGGGAGGAGGACGTCGTCGTCATCACGTGCATGACCGAGGCCGTGAAAGCGGTGGCAACCTCCATCACCATTTCTTACCCTCTTGATGTGCACCCAGCTCTGTACGATGTCATCATGGCAGCCAAAGGGTACAGCCCTGAGGCTCTGATGGTGGCGCTGAGCCACCTCTTTGACAACAGGGCTATGGGCAACGACTTTGTTCAGATGGCAGAAGACCACAGGGATCTCTGGCTCAGGACCTTCCTGGCCAAGCACTACTACGTGTAGTGCTTGCTCCCTGAGCATGGAGATGGTGGCGGTAGTGCGTGCATGATGAAGAAGTTGTACATTTTGAAGTAGCTAGGGACTTTATGTAAATTTATATCGGTTTATTGTGAGGTGGTATATACTAACCCCTCACATGATGGAGAACTTATGCGGTGTTAGGATTGCACCCCTTTTGATGTGGTGGTAGGATCTCACCATAGATGTTGGTCGTGATCCGTTGGATCACACTAACTTGGTAGGTTGGAACTGTTGATGCTTGTGACCATATGATCATGCATGCTTAACTACTTTATGCTTGTGCCTTGTGTTTGTGAACTTGATCTGTCTGCTTTAGTTATGATCCTTAATATGTTGCATATGTGTTATGTCTCACAGAAATATAGCTGGTACGTGGTGTACTACGGCAAGAAGCCGCGAATCTACAAGACATGGGAGGAGTGCAGCCAACAAGTGACGGGTTACCAGCGCAACCTCCATAAGGGGTTTAAGACTCCAGAGCAAGCACAAAAAGCCTACTCTGAGTTCTTAGCAGAGCGTCCCCATAAGGAATAGTCGTCAGTAGAAATGAGGATCAATTTCACTCCACCGCCATCAGTTCGTCAAAAAGCTCATCCACATGAGCAGGTTCCACCTATACGGGGTGCAAGTATGATCAAAGACATCATCATCGTCGACCTAATCATGTGGATTATCCACTACCAGTTGTTCTGATTCATGTTGATCGATTATGTAAGATCTTAAACCTTGGTGGCTAGTTGGTAAGCTCACTATTTTGCCATGCGAGGTAAGCACATCGGGCCGATGCGGGCTCCCAAACGGGCAACTTTGCACCAGCAGAGCCCAATCTAGGAAACCAAACAAAATGGTCATATGGGCTCTCCTAGTGGGAAAACAAAAATACAGTCAACCAAATAAACAACCCATCCGGGTCCGAGGGCAATCTCCCCCATGCAGCACCCAGCGGGCCCAGTGACAAAAACGAGAAATTATGGCCTGATCAACCAAACACGCCCTTAGAGTTTAGTCCAAAGTTCAATTAGTGGAGTGTTTCTTCTCGGCGGCATGTGTCAGATGTATTTGTTGTTCGCCATGCCGTGAGGGTGTCCTCAAGACCGTCCTATTTCATGCAGGTGTTGTGACTATTTTCATGTAGTTCTTCGTTAATGTTGGACATCTATTGCTTTCTACTATTTTCATGTAGTTCTTCGTTAATGTTGGACACCTATTGCTTTCTTACCTTTTTAACAATTATTACCATGATATATTTATATTAGCAAATAGTATATACATTATAAAGATAGCTGGCAATTATAAAATAAAACCTAAAAGAAACTAACAAATCATCTAGATCTTTAAATTGTTTTTTCTTCCATGACACAGTCGAATAATTATTCGGAGCCAATGACAGAAAACGACACACATACCAAATCTCAAAGCCGTAAATACCAATAAACATTCTTCCATAATTTTGATTTTGAGGCGTAATGCCATGTCTACGTGTGACACGCTAATATTAAAATAATCAACAAAAATCAGCAAGAACAACCAGGTCAATGTCGCCGAAGAGACGAGAGTACGATTTATCATTGTCGAACATGTAACAGTCGGGAAAGATATTGTGAGGACAAACCTTCTCGCGACAACCATCAGAAACCATCTAAAATCGATAGTGAAGCAAGATCTGAAAAGACGACACCTATAAAAATTTAATCTCCAGCACTACCATTGATGCCAGGAAGGATATCTTGTCGTTGAATGAAGGGTTGAATAACACTTATTGAAAAAGTTGCCGTCTCATCAACACGATGGTCAAGAAAAAGGCGACCACCAAAGCTGAAACTAATCGGCTAAAAACTAATTTTAGTGACAAAGTTCACCCCTAGATCAGGTCTCCTCCCCTCTCGACGCCGGCTAGGCCGGATGGAGAAGACGGAGTTGGGACGACTAATGTTTTTAGAAGGAGATGATGGTTGTTGTACTCGATAATTGTACGTAATACAACTCGGTAAGGTGATTTTTTTTTGAGCGGTCAGTAAGGTGAATTGGGACGGGAAATCTGCTTTGGCTCATAGGTGTAGATGCATTGTACAAAAACACATTTTAATATGTCAAAAAATATAAAAATAATCATGTATACATCCGGATATTCTATGTTCTTCACAAAGTTTGAGCAAAGAGGAACATTTTTATGACTTGTGTAGAAACGACAATTATTTATGCCCTCTACGACTATTCATGACATTTTTTGTTTTTTACACAAGCCACAAAAGGTTCTTTGATTACGCAGACATGGAATGTGTGAATGTAAATGCCATTTTTTGGAATTTTCTAACAATTTTCAATATATTTTTACTTATTTTCATAATGGGTGCATCTACACGAATGTGAGCCAAAACACCGCATGCAAGGGGACCTAGATTTTCCTTTGTTTTATTAGAGCATATCTAAGAGGATATAAAATAGGGCACCAAGAAAAATTCATAATACACCGAAATTTGGGATTTAGGGCTCCAAAACGGTTGCCTCTTTTTAGATGATGTATTCTGCACCATGGTGCCGCACCCGATGCGCACGGCTACTGCGCAGCAGCCTCTATTTCTTCTCCATATTTGCCTACATATTAATATATACTTGATCTCAGATGATACTAAACGTTATAAAACATAAATAGTACTTAATTATTATATCGCAATATAAACTAGCCTTCTCTCTACGCCTCTAAGGGCGCGGTTGTGAGACCAACCATTGTATGTCGTCTACAGTTAGACATGTCTTGTGGTTTCAGAGTCAAAGACCATCAGCCATTAAATTTAATCTATGAACAAATTTGTAGATAGAGAGCGCAGTAAACACCTCATGTCTATGAGTCAGGTCGAGGGCAACACACGAACATAGAGTAAACATGTCTGTTTTTAAAGACATTCTAGCACGCTATCGAGTTTGAGCAAAATACTTAATCTGCATGCTGCGTGCTTTGCAATATCATGTCGTCAATCTATCGATTATGCCAAGCTGACCAAAAACTATGTCACATTTGTGAGAAAAGGAGAAGGCAACGAGGAGCCGAAGCTACCATTCTAACACACTATCGAGATGTAGCAAATTACTTGCTTTGCATGGTGCATGCTCTGTGTCATGGTGGTGTCGCGGCAGATACCATGGGTAGGCTTAAGTTACGGGGCCGATGGATGATGGAGGATCCGGGGAGGGAGGATGCGGTGGAGTCCGCACATAGAAGAACACACGACATACCCAGGTTCAGGGTTCTCCTAGTGAGATAACACCCCTACTCCTGCATGTCTATCTCTATATCTCAAATAGTATCAGTGGTTTTAGAGAGCTCCATGAGCTGTATGCGAGAGGAGGAAGGAGCTCTGTTCCCTCTCTTCTCTCTCAGTATTGCTCTAAGTGTAGAGGGGAATTGAGAGAACAGTGGGTCGATCCTTGCCCTAGGGGCCTTGGGTCACCTTATATACGACACCTAGGTTACAACGGTTGGGTATGGGAGCTGGAGGATAAGCCCCAACGATGGTGCCAAAGTCTCCTCTTGGGCCCGGATGATCTTCTTGTCATCTAGTCATCTCCTGATAATCCTCGATGGGACAAGACCTATCAAACATCAACAGGCCTGATGCCTGTCCCCTCCGTGTTACCCTCGATGGGACTATTCACTATAATCCAGGGAGGCACCAGTACTGCAGTGAATATCCTCTCTAGGATTCCAGGGATGAGACTGAAGCGTTGACTTGGAGGCTGACATATGACCAGAATATGACCGTTGGTCATATGCCCATCCCCTATGTTGACTCAATGGCATCAGCAGAGGTAAGTCGGCCCGGTCGTTCCTGCATAAAAGAAACAACTAGGTTATGCCGACATATCTTGTATATGTAGGCCCGGGTATGTCGGCATATGCCGCCCCCCTGTCGGTCAACCTTAGTTCTGATCAACCTATTAGATATTATCTAAGGCACTTTTACTTAGAGAAAATCCCCCTCTCTCTCAGTTGCCTTTGCGGTGGCACGGTCCCGAAGAAGGACTGTACATGCAAAGTCAATACCGTTGTGGCACGTCGTTGTGCTGCAGGGATTCGGCCAGGAGTTCTACTTTCGCAACCTCGATAGGGATCAGAGCCCGGGAGTCGTTGTCTTGCACTGCATGTGTTAACTCGAGGGAGCTACCAATAGTAGCGACCTGACCGTCGTGCAAGGACATGGACAAGAGGTGACGTGCGAGGAGCTGCGCGACCTTGAGGTCGGACGGGTACGACTATATTATCCACGCTCCTGCATGAGCGTAACGCTCTCTCGGTCTTCAAGGGTATGTTACCGATGTCTTCCTCCGTTACTGCATTACTTTCTAGAGAGATCCTGGCATTAGGACATTCCACGTAGTAATTTTTTGTTTTCTACCATAGAACCCCTTCAAGCGCATCTTGAGCTTGCACTTCATTTCTTGATGATGTCTTGAAGATAGCCATGAGGAACTCCATCTTCTTCTTCAAGACACTCTTGATCTTCTTCTTCTTCTACATGATTCCAATAGGCACAAATCCCTTGGACATTGCTCCTTCTTCATTTTCTGAAACCAACACATGTCCCAAGCGATGCCAGTGGACAAATCCTACAAGTGAAACTCAATTTAAACATTAGTCCATAGAAATTGTCATTAATTACCAAAACTACACATGGGTTACACATGCACTTTCAGTTACCTATGTTGATATGGAGTGCTTGGGCAAGGACAGTGAACACTCCTCACAGCAAATGGGACCACGGGTTTGATGAGACTGATACTCCAAATAGAATACGAGAAGAGGGCCCAAGTTTGGTGTCAAGTTGCATCTAGGGATGGCAACTCTTGCGAGGATCATAATGTCATCCTAATTAACTCTGGTAAAATCACCACGGTCCTGCGGGGTGTTAACAATAACATAATACACAGTGTACTATAGGATATTCAATTTGATTACCCTTAGGAACAGGATCAAAGACTCTTATCCTGTTGAAATAACTAAAAGGGGTAGGATCAACCATAAAAGTCGAAACATGGATGTTAGTGATGTTGTTGACGAACCCAAAGCATTGATTCCATTGGTCAAGGGACAAAGCATACTCACGATTCATTAGACAGGAAGAGACCAAGTCTAATCCCGATCTATCCTCCACGGAGACAAAACTTGGACCCGTAGTATGCTTCAAGGTGCTAAGGAACCCGAGAGTCATGCGGCGGTAAGTGGCATCGTCCTGAAAGACAAAATCAAGCAAACCAATATCGTTGCAAAGCAAATTAAAATCAAGTCCAATGCCTAGCTAGTTCAAAGTATATGGATATGCCCATTTGGTGGATATGATCTCTTTATCCTTGGTGAACTCGATGCCAAGTTATGCAAGGGTAGCATCTTCAACGGATGGTGCAACTTGTGTTGCCTTGCATGTGAACAAATCCTTGTGTTCATCTAAAAATATAAACTTGATCTAATTAAACTTTTGATCCAACAGAAATATGTAATGAATGATTTTCTACACATTCTACAAAATAATCTCCTCTAAAAGTCAAAAGTAATCATACTCATTAAGGAAAATAGTTCATGGCAAGACCTAGGTCTAGATTGATAATAGCAAGGGTTACAACATGGTTTTAATGTAAACAAGTGAGGGGTCGAAGGGGGAACATACCTCGGATCATTGGTGTGTGAGAAATTGAATAAAAAATGAGTAGAGGTGAAGATCCAATTGAGGTGTTTTGAGGTTTGGAGGAACAAGAAAAAAAAAGAGAATTTTTTATTAGGTTTACCTCTCTTCCGAGCGGTATAGAGCATCTGTACATGTGGTATGGGCGGGTGTTACAGTCGCGGCCTGCCCGTATCGAGGGTCATTGCCTGAGATTTTCATATCTCAGGCGACGAACTTGGTACGAGCGTGTGGTACGACCAGACGCGCTCGTACGGGTGGTCGTTAATAAGCTTCCAGTAATTTTTCAGAAATTGAACATTTGTTTTGTGAACTTGGTACAGGCGTGTGGTATGGTTGGGACCTGATTATACTGACGCTCGTTGAAACGTCTGTTCCCTTAGACAAAAATCAGAAATTTCCATCTTCTCATCAGCGAGGTGGTACGTGCACGTAGTATGGGAAAATCTATCTGTACGGGTGGTCTTTAAGATGACTCCAGTAGTCTGCATAAAATGCATTTCCACATAGAAGTTCTTCACACATCCTTGCACATCAATAAAAACATGAAACTGACAGTTTATATATATAATCACACCGGTACTTCCATTAGCCAAGTGTTAGCAAATAATTAGGATTGAGATTTACCTGTTCTTCTCCTCCCTACATAGGATCTTTGAACACTCTTTATTAGCACACAAAACAAAATAAAAAAACTAAACTAAAACAAACACTAACACAAAGACTTCTATTTTTATTCATATGGGTTACCTCCCATGACGCGCTTCTAGTTAAGGTCAATTAGCGTGAACGAGATGGTGATCATTTTGGTTTTGGTTTTGGAATTGGAACACCCACTCCAAAGTAATTAGCTTTTAAAGTTATAATCATATCTTCATTAGTCTTAGCCTTCTTCTTTCTAGGGAACTGAACTACAAATGGTTCTCTAGAGGGTAATCCTACTCTCACATTCCCTTCATGCAAGTTAATCAAGGCTTTGCCTACCTAGGATGATAGGCGGTTATGGGATCCTCATGCATATCAACTATGCCAAGATCAATAAGTGTGGGCTATACTTTGATGTTAACAACTATGTTTTCTTTGATTCTCATAGCTTCCTTATAAGTAGAGTCTAGATGAAGTTTCAATTTAGTAATTTTAAATGGCCAAAGGTTTAGTTTATCAAATCAACTTTAGAAATTGCTGAAACACTAGCACCTAGATCAGAAAGTGCAATTATCTCATTAACTACTATATGTATCTTAATAGTGAGCTCAAATATATCATCAAGTTTAGCTGGAAGTTTCTCAGCTAGCTTATTATACTCCATCTCTAACCCACGTACCTTTATGGACACTTCATTTATAAATTGTTGGTATATGGCTTCATTACCTCCTTCGATACCGGGATTCTTCAACACAATCATCTTAACGAGATCTTCCACGGTATAGTCTGGAGATGGTGCATTACTGTAGTCCAGCTCTTCAGGTGGTTCATCTTTATTCTCAACCCTCGTCATCTTGAGGTATTCAACCAAATTTGGCTCGGGCTTTTCTACAAATCTTGCAACTATGAGAGTTTGTCTCTCAGCTATTTTGCCTAAATGTTCCTCCACGGTCTTTGTTCTCTCCTGTAGAGCCTACACATCATTTATAATAACAACAACTTGATTAAAAAGTTTACTAATAATTGTATCATGTTTCTCTGTGATTTTGATAAGAACATTGCTTTGTTCAGTTTCAAGATGGAGGTTATCATGGTTTGCTCCATTACTACTATTAGAATTATTGTTTGGAGCACTTGCATGATTAGAATATTGTTTTTGAAAGTTCAAGCCAAAACTTTGACTCTCCATGCAGGATTATAAGGATCACGGGCAATAAAGTCTACTTCCTCAACAATAGTATTGGTGATGGGATTTACCAGGGTATCTTCCTCACCCTTGATAAAAGTTAACACCTCATCTACCTTTGCCATAATCTCTTCATTCTTCTCCTCGGTGATTGAATTCACCTTTCTTGAGGAGGATCTTTCTATATACCATTGGGCATAGTTGCTTTTCATATCATCAAGAAGTTGTTTGGCTTCGTCTACTCGCTTGCCCATGAAAGTGCCTCCCGCTATAGTGTCAAGCATAGACTCAGACATAGGGTTAAGACCATTATAAAATAAATGGAGGATTAACCATTCTTCCATCCCATGGCTAGGATAGCTCATTACGGATTCCTTCATCATCTCCCATGCAAGGGCTAGTGGCTCACGATATTCCTGCCTAAAGCCTGTAATGTTAGATCGAAATTGCATAGTCTTAACTGGAGGAAAAAACTTAGTCATAAAAATATTAGTGAATTCCTCCCAAGAAGTGATAGTTCCCTTAGGCAAACAACTAGCAACCAATCTTCTGCCTTTCCTCTAAGTGAGAAAGGAAATAAATGCAGCTTGACCGCATTTGGGTCAACATATTTTATGTGCATCATATCACACATCTCAGTAAATATCTTTAAATGCAAACCTGAATCCTCAGAAGTTGAGCCTCCAAATTGGTACTGCCGAACCAAACTCAAAAGGTTAGGCATTATTTCATAATTTTCCGTTGTGACAGCGGACTGCGTGATAGGTGCATGCATAAAATCATCATTACGAATAGCATACTACCCAACCTTCTTTTGTGCCATGGTGCTATTTTTCTGTATTTTTAGAAATAAGATAAATAATAAAATAAGTAACTAATTTTTGGGTTCTCAATTGATAATAGAAAGTAAACTAATAACAATAAATAAACTAAAAAAAGTTAAAACTAACTAACGAGGTCTCTAGTAACCTCACAAGAATAGCGAATTGCTTCTCTAGCAACAGCGCCAAAAAAAGGATTAATACCTTCGATCCAGATTACTAATGTAGTATAGTATTTTTTCCCTAGAAGACCTAGGTTTAATCGAACCTTCGGAAATAATTGCGGTAAGTTGAGGAGCATTGCAAGACTTGTTAGTTCGCTTCAATATTCATTTATCAGACCTTTCGAGTTTACTTTTGTTATCAGAGTTGTATCAATGGACGGAGATAGGCTAGGGTCCATGTTTCACCTGCAGGTATGCATACATATGGGATAAAGATATTAATAAGCATACTCATCTGTAAATGATCTAATATAGATATGATTTGTGGACAGCACATCCGTAAATATTTTAAAGCCCCTACGAGCCATAGGAATAGCATATAGTCTCTTGATCCAACCGTTATACCACGAAGCACCTAACTATGAATGTTTATTAAGTAAAATACAAACCAAAGCATTAAGATAGATGATATTGTTGTTTCTGTTTCCAAATCGATCACTAAGTGATTATTGTAATTCCCTTACTATCACTAGGTTTCACGCGCAGGCATCGTTTACCACACATCTCACTTCAAACCTTGATCAATCCTCGGGGTCTTAGATATCTAATAAGTCCTAGAATTGAGATAGGAGACAATGATACAAATGCAAATCTGCTATGAAATCACCACACAATATTCCCATGTAATTATATGCACATAATCGCTGCAAAGTCATTCTCCAACCCGCAGCCCGTGAGGGCTACTCACTCATAATAAGATTAAAAATATAAAATATTATCAAATTATTTAGATCAATACCAAATATCTTTACAAAGTTGCCAACCACGAGGACATCTTGAATACAACTTATGGCTATGGCTATGGCTATGAGATGGAGATGATGAACTACGGTGGTGGTGAAGTGGTGGATCTTTTTCGGTGTGTTTCAGATGCAATCTAAGAATGAAGGGCCCCTTTGTGGCGGTTGAAAGTTTCATAATATATAGGGTTCTTCACAAAAGATGCTCCATCTGGGGAAGCCACCATCATGTGGTACGAGCACACGATACGGGCAAGCTTCGCCCATACTAGTGCTCGTTAACACATTTGGATGTTGTCCTTCGATTCCAGTCGACTTGGCTGAGTTGACAACGTGTAGTTCTCCCTTAGTTGCTCCAGATTTCGCTATAAAACAATGATTTACACATCTTTATAATAATTAGTCATTAGTGACAAGGCTAGAGATATATTTTATCAATTGTTTGACTTAATATAATATTTAAACATATATAAAGATGACTATTTTCACAACCATCAGGGGTAGAAGGTGATCGGCGTGAGGGACGGAGGACTAGATGAATTGCCGACAAGATTTACTCGTCCAATATGACGATGTACGACTAGTTTTGGCTATCAAACATGCGAGAGATCTGATCCACCGGTGAAAGGTTGGACGACCATGATTATTCCAATGTTTGATGTACCTACGATCATCAACGCCCATTTAATTGTGGAAAGTGGGGGACGGGGATGAGCTGTATTGGCGCCGAGATTTGCTAGTCCGATATGTTTTGGCTATCAAAGATGTGAGAGAACCGATTCACCAGTGAAAGGTTTTTTTACATGACCGATGAAAGGTTGGCCGACCGTAATTATCCCAATGTTTGATGTATCACCAGCTCCCATTTAACAGTGAAAGATTTCCCCCTAATATATGGCATACGGCCCAGCCACCCACACGACTCGTCCTTTCCCGATTCATTTTTCCCACTTCCTCCCCTAGTCTGGCGCGGCCATAAGCTCATCGCCCCAAGCTACCACCGGTGAAATAGTCTTCGGCCTCTGCCCTCCGCCCCGCAGATTTCTGGATTTCACCGACGCCACCCCGCTTGCCGGGGTCGATCCCGCCGTGCTCCCTAAGAGCATCTCCACTCATCCCTCATACAGTGTCCGGTACGACCCAATTTTGGGCCGTATGGGGGGCACCGGACTGGTTCATGATTTGGGGGGGTGATGGCTCAATGCACGGCGCCCAGAAAAGTGCTAATGCGTGGTTGATGTAGATCTCGTTGGGAACCCCAAGAGGAAGGTATGATGAGCACAGTAGCAAGTTTCCCTCAGTTATGAAACCAAGGTTTAATCGAACCAGTAGGAGCAAGGAAACACCCCAAAGGTGTTACTAGCTGAGCTTTGGCAAGGCGCACTACCGGTGCTAGTAGCAACGTGGAGACCTGCACAATACAACCACAGAACTTTGTCCCCAACTTCCGATGAGGTTGTCAATCTCACCGTGTTTTGCGGAAAACAAAGGATTAAACGTATCGAATGGAAAGAAGTAAAAGTTTGCAGAAAGTAAACACAAAGCAGTAAACAGTTTATAGATTGTATGTAAAAGACAAGGATCGGGATCCATAGTTCACTAGAGGTGGCTCTCCTTAAGATAGATAACATGATGGGTGAACAAATTACAGCGGGGCAATTGACAAACACCGAGAAAGCAATACATGCATATACTAATCATCTTGACTCCTTTGAGACTTGATTGGGCATTACAACATAATACATAGACCGCCATCCAACTACAACTATGACTAATAATCCACCTTCAGGTTATCATCCAAACCCCCTCCAGTATTAAGTTGCAAGCAACGGATTATTGCTTTATGAGCTGCGTGTAAAGTAAACAATACGATTGTTCTATGAACAAAGGATTGTTGTTTTCTCCCTAGTAGCAACAGCACATCTAGGATCTTAGAGATTTCTGTCACTTCCCCAGATTACCAGAGGCATGAACCCACTATTGAGCATAAATACTAACTCTTGGAGTTGCTACCATCTACTTGGCCAAGATAGCTACTAACAACGAAAAGCATGCAAGATCACAAATAACAAAGACATGATAGAATCAATAATTAATCTGAAATAGCATCTCAATATCCATCGGATCCCCGCAAACACAATATGTATGAATACAAATAGATGATCTTGATCATGAACGGAGCTCACAAGATCTAAACATGAAAGCACAAAGGAGGAGAACCAGCCATCTAGCTACTACATGGATCCGTAGTCCAAGGATGAACTACTCACGCATCACACCGGAGGCTTGCATGGTGATGAAGAAAGCCTACAGGGTGAGTTCCCCTCTCCGGCAGGGTGCCGAGAAGAGCTTCAGATCCCTCCCGATCTAGGGATGGAGATGACGGTGGCTACAGACTCTTTCGTGGATTTTTTGATCGGGCCCTTAGGGGTTTCGTCCCGAGGGTAATATATAGGCGGAAAGAGAGGCCGAGGGGGTGCCAGGGCTGGCCTCACCACCCCCTGGAGCGGGCCTGGCTGGGTTGCACGGCCAGGTGGTGTGGTGGCCCCCTGGTCCCTCTCCGTCTCGTATTCTGGCACTTGATCCCTTCCGGAAAAATAGGCACTTTGGCTTTTGTCCCGCCCAATTCCGAGAATATTCATTTTGTGACTTTCCTAGAACCAAAAACAGCAGAAAACATGCAGCTGGCACTGTGGCTCTTGTTAATAGGTTAGTCCAAGAAATCATATGAAAAGTACTCCAAAGTTGGAACAAAACACAAGAAAGTGGATAAAACCAAGCATGGAACATCAAAAATTATAGATACATTTGCAATGTATCAACATCCCCAAGCTTAACTCATGCTCGTCCTCGAGTAGGTAAGTGATAAAAAGAAAGAATAATTTTTTAGGTGACATGCACCATCAAAGACTTGATCAAAGTATTTGCAAAACATTCAAAGCTAGGATCATAGTACTTCAATCATAACATGAAAGACAAAGTTCTAGCAATAAGCAAAGAAACTATGATGCAACATGAAAAGGCACAAACAAAAGATTCATGAATAACAATGCTTTGCAAGACGTTTGTTTGTTTCACATAAAGAAAACATAGCATACTAGTATTCAGCTTGTCCCTCAATAGAGTAGCAAATATAAATGCATAGGACACCTTCAAAGTTCATAAGAGTGACTAGATACAATAGTTTAAAACAAGCAATATCAAAGTATGCATCAATCAACTAGTCTTAGGACAATGCACATAGAACTTAGAATGGCCACTATGCTCTCAAAGTAGGTGCATAAAGATAGAAGGTGGAGACTCAATATAATGGTGGAAGAAAGGCCTTTTGTAAAAGGGGGTAGGGATTCAAGTCTCATAAAGAGCTTCCAAAAATTATAGTACTTATAGCTTTCAGATCTCATTGCCCCTATCATAAGCATCTTGAAGTGATTAAGGTTAAAGTGAACAAACTATGGTGTACATGCTTGACAAAGTATAAGTCAGAAATCTCATGTCCCTTGTATACGAGGGTCGCTCCTCATGCTACTCAAGTTTAGTCACCGGTAAGTTCTTGTCATCGTAAGTACATGTGTATCATAGAGGACCGCCAATGGGGTACCCCTTGCCCGATGATACGGAAGAATCCCCATATCAAAATGTCAAGGCAAGCAGACAACGAGCATCTCAGCAATCTTCTTATTTACCATGGGAATATGGTGCTTTTTTCTCTCTTTCCTCTTTTCATAATCTTTTTTTTTCTTTTTCTCCTTTTTCTCAATATAGGACTCTTTTTTTATAAGAAGAATGCTTCATAGACAGCTCATTATGGTTACGCTGCAGGTTTCCACCATGTCAGCATGGATTAGACCAGCGGCCCAGGCGTTTGTCTAACACATATACATAACTCCATGGACTTACAAGCTCCCATTTCATTTCACACAGACGACATCCATATACAAAAGAGCATGATATCAACTAGGTACAAGTACCAAGTGCAATGTTGAAAGCGTTCCCCATGAAAGCATGGTTCTACTAATTCTCAACAAATAAGTGCAAGCATATACAACATAGAAGACACAATGGTTCAAGTTTATTAAGGGCAAGTAAAGTAAAGTGTGCCATCAAGTTCGTGAGAGCTTTAATCAC
Organism: Avena sativa; assembly: GCA_916181665.1. Lineage (NCBI taxonomy): Eukaryota > Viridiplantae > Streptophyta > Magnoliopsida > Poales > Poaceae > Avena > Avena sativa. The sequence continues at coordinate 57,998,509 of OV702292.1, forward strand.
TAGTTTTCTCATAACAAGTGGAAGATAAACAAAAGCATGAATATACTTGGAATAGCATAATATAGTAGGTAGGTATGGTGGACTCTTTGGAATAACTTGGTTTAGGGAGTTGGATGCATGAGTGGAACTCATACTTTGTTGTGGAGGCTAGCAAAAGACTGGGAGTGACAAACTAAGAGAGCAATAATGGCCATAATCATGCAGAGCGACAAAACATGATTGATCAAAGCATAAAGTGATACTACAAGTTAAAAACTAAAGGATCATAAAGGCTATGGAGACTTGAGATAGTCATAACATGGTGTGAGAATGCGCCAAGTTAACCCAAATAAAGCATCAAAGGAGAATACCACTATACTATGTTTTAATATGCTAAAACAACGCATGATTCATCCAAGGCACATTAAGCAATCTCCATTGTTTATAACAAGTCATGCTACAGCAAATAATACTAAGCATAAAGCCAAAACAATATCAAGCATGGCATGACAAAGCATAGGCCACAGTCAAAAACGAGCTCTTTTTACCACAAAAGCATGAACTTTCCTACTCTTTTCCAAACCAAACTATTTGCAAACCAATGTATGAAAGAGGGGGTCCAACCAATTTATTCAGAAAACTAAGCAAACAAAGCAAACTAAAAACCAAAACGAAAATGAAAAAGAAGACGCTCCAAGAAAAACACAATTGTGCATGAAACAATAAAAATGAAGCGTTTGGAAGAAACCTGGGATTTTTATTGATGAAGAAGGGGATGCCTTGGGCATCCCCAAGCTTTGATGCTTGTACTTCTTGGATATTTCTTGGGGTGACACGCGTGGCATCCCCAAGCTTGAGCTTTAGTCCATCCTTCATCTCATTACTCATTCCTTCCATACACCTGAATTTTTTTCTTCATACAAAACTTCACACAATCTCATTAGCAACATTAGTGCACTTAATATAAAAGGTCTTAAGGTTCAGTTCTAACACCAAATAAACTTCCATTAGAACACTAGATACTATAGCACTTCCCTCAAAAAGCTCAATTCCCCAAAAGAACTCAAAAAGGAACCCATAAGAAGCAAATGCAGAAAATGGCAGAAATCTATCAAAACAGACCAACAGGTAAAGACGAATTTTTTCGAAGACCTTATGTTGCTGAAATCAAAAAGTGTTGAACTAACGAAAGTTAGATAACAACCTGGGTCAGAAGCATAAAAAATTACAGCTCAATCCTACATACAGAGCTCTCTCACAAATTTTTACGGTGAAGCACAAGAATCTGTTTCGGGACAGCAACTTTCCCAATCATTACTTCACTCTCATTAGAGGTTACGCTTGGCACAAAAAGCAAATAAAAAGGATAAGGAGAGGTTATTACTGAAGTAATAACTCCAAGACTCAACTAAAACTCTTGGGTTATCTCCCAACAAGTACTTTTCTTTAACGCCTTTAAGTTAGGCATAAGAAGCAAAGAAAGAATCAAGTGTTCTCAAATGAAGAAGCATTAAGATCATTACCAGAAATATTTTCAACAAGGTAAGGTATATCATACAAACAAGTTCTAAAAGATCCTCTCTCATTGCTCTTAGGTTCACTATTCTCATCAAAAGGGTTTGAAGGAACAATCCAATCAAGATTCTTTTCTATGGCATCATGTATTGCTACTAGTTTGAAGGGTATTGGTATCTTAGGTTCCTCCCCATTAGGTTCGGTTTTGTTCATCTTTTCTCGTGTACCAACAACATCTACACATGATCCTAGCATATTGAAACGGTCAAAGACTTTTCTAGCTTCTTTGGCAACATCATAGAACTCCTTAAACAAAGTTTCTAGAATAAAATCCCTCTTTTCAGGGTCTTCAATTTCTTTAAGCTTAAGAAACATTACTTGCATTAAGGGGTTGAGGTTAACAAACCTAGCTTCTAACATGTGAATTAAAGAAGTTGCGGCAATCTCATAGTTTGGAGCAAGTTCTACAAGGGATCTATCCTCAGTATCTTCATGTTTGCTAACATGATTAAAGAATTCTTCAATATTATCTTTCCCAATTATAGAACCACTACCAATTGAAAGGTCTTTCAAGGTGAAAGTAGGGATCAACATGGTGAGCTAAGGAAGAGGTGACAACCAAAGGCGACTTAATTTTTTGTGTTTTTGATAAAGAAAGCAAACTAGTAAAACTATTTTTTTGTGTTTTTTGAAGAACAAAACAAGCAAACAAAGCAAAAAGAAACTAAGCAAAACAAAAATAACAAAGTAAAGAGATTGGTTATGAGGGGCTCCCCTTGTGAAGATGTCCTTGACTCCCCGACAACGGTGCCAGAAAATCGCTTGATGGCTCAATGCACGGCGCCCAGAAAAGTGCTGGTGCGTGGTTGATGTAGAGCTTGTTGGGAACCCCAAGAGGAAGGTATGATGAGCACAGCAGCAAGTTTCCCTCAGTTATGAAACCAAGGTTTAATCAAACCAGTAGGATCAAGGAAACACCCCAAAGGTGTTACTAGCTGAGCTTTGGCAGGGCACACTACCGGTGCTAGTAGCAATGTGGAGACCTGCACAACACAACCACAGAACTTTGTCCCCAACTTCCGATGAGGTTGTCAATCTCACCGTGTTTTGCGGAAAACAAAGGATTAAACATATCGAATGGAAAGAAGTAAAAGTTTGCAGAAAGTAAACACAAAGTAGTAAACAATTTATAGATTATATGTAAAAGACAAGGACCGGGATCCATAGTTCACTAGAGGTGGCTCTCCTTAAGATAGATAACATGCTGGGTGAACAAATTACAGCGGGGCAATTGACAAACACCGAGAAAGCAATACATGCATATACTAATCATCTTGACTCCTTTGAGACTTGATTGGGCATTACAACATAATACATAGACCGCCATCCAACTGCATCTATGACTAATAATCCATCTTCAGGTTATCATCCGAACCCCCTCCAGTATTAAGTTGCAAGCAACCGATTCTTGTTTTACGAACTGCATGTAAAGTAAACAATACGATTGTTCTATGAACAAAGGATTGTTGTTTTCTCCCTAGTAGCAACAGCACATCTGGTACCTTAGAGATTTCTGTCACTTCCCTAGATTACCAGAGGCATGAAACCACTATCGAGCATAAATACTAACTCTTGGAGTTGCTAGCATCTACTTGGCCAAGATAGCTACTAACAATGAAAAGCATGCAAGCTCACAAATAACAAAGACATGATAGAATCAATAATCAATCTGAAATAGCATCTCAATATCCATCGGATCCTCGCAAACACAACATGTATGAATACAAATAGATGATCTTGATCATGAACGAAGCTCACAAGATCTAAACATGAAAGCACAAAGGAGGAGAACCAACCATCTAGCTACTACATGGATCTGTAGTCCAGGGATGAACTACTCACGCATCACATCGGAGGCTTGCATGGTGATGAAGAAGGCCTCCAGGGTGAATTCCCCTCTCCGGCAGGGTGCCGGGAAGAGCTTCAGATCCCTCCCGATCTAGGGATGGAGATGATGGTGGCTATAGACTCTTTCGTGGATTTCTTGATCGGGCCCTTAGGGTTTTCGTCCCGAGGGCAATATATAGGCGGAAGGAAAGGCCGAGGGGGTGCCAGGGCTGGCCTCACCACCCCCTGGCGCGGGCCAGGCTGGTCCACGCGGCCAGGTGGTGTGGTGCCCCCCTGGTCCCTCTCCGTCTCGTATTCTGGCACTTGATCCCTTCCGAAAAAATAGGCACTTTGGCTTTTGTCCCGTCCAATTCCGAGAATATTCATTTTCTGACTTTCCTGGAACCAAAAACAGCAGAAAGCAGGCAGCTGGCACTGTGGCTCTTGTTAATAGGTTAGTCTAAGAAATCATATGAAAAGTACTCCAAAGTTGGAACAAAACACAAGAAAGTGGATAAAACCAAGCATGGAACATCAAAAATTATAGATACATTTGCAATGTATCAGGGGGGCGTTGGCTGATACGTCCATTTTGCATCACTATTCTATGTCTTAATTCACTATTATTCATTGATATATTTCGTATTGAGAGGTGATACTTATGTTATTTCATCTATTTTTGAATGGTTGATGACTTTTGGAGCATGGACCGCTGCAGTTAGGATTCTGATGGAAAAGGTGTTGTTTGGAGGCAAAATTCGCGAAGATCAGAAAATCCGGGAAAATATATGGAAAATCCTATTTTTCCAGAAGACTAAGGATGCCAGAAGATGGAGTGTAGGTGGGCCACAGGGGGCCCACACCACCCCATGGCGCGGGCAGGCCTAGGCCGCGCCTGGAGGTGGTGTGGCCACCCTGGCCCACTCCAGCCTCTCCCCTCTAGCGTATATCATCCTCCCGAAACCCTAAGACTCGGGGAGCGACCACAGAAAGATTCCACCGCCTCTACGGGGCGGAAAACACCGAGAGAGAAAGATCTCTCCGGCAGACAGATTTCTGCCGGCAGAATTCCTTCCCAGAGAGGGGAGATCGTCACCATCAACACCACCATCAAGCTGGACTTCATCGGGATCATCATCATCATCATCACCACCATCAGCACCCTCATCACCATCTCCATATTGCTGTAACAATTGAGTTGAATCTTGCATTAGTTCATAGGGGAAACTTTCCCGGTGTTGATTACTCTTTGTAGTTGATGCTATTGAGTGAACCATTGAATTATTGTTTATGTTCAGATTGTTATACATCATTATTCCATCTCTGATCATGATCCATATGATGTCTTGTGAGTAGTTCGTTTTGTTTTTGAGGACATGGGAGAAGTCTTGTTGTTAGTAGTGGAGTTGCGTTGAGAAAGATTCAATAGATTGTTATTTAAGTTGTGGTGTACTTCTTCTACTGGTGTCATGTGAACATCGACTACATGACACTTCACCTATATGGGCCTAGGGGAATGCATTGTGTATTTGGCTACTAATCATAGGGGTTGCCGGAGTGACAGAAACCTGAACCCCCGTTAGGAAACCATTGCACAAGGGACGTAAGGGTCTTAGAGTTTAAAGCTGTGGTTAGGTTTCTACCTTAAATACTTTCTTGTACTTACGGATGTTTGCAAGGGGTTTAATCACAAGTATGTATTAGTATTAGATGGGGCGGTACATTAGCACAGGTTCACCCACACAACACTTAGCAAGCTAGAGAAGATTAATCAGCTATATGAAGCGAAAGCACTTGACAGTCTTCCCATGTGTCCTCGAGAACGTTTGGTCATCTTAAGTAATACAATCGGCTTGTCCTTTGCTACATAAAGGATTGGGCCACTTGCTGCATTTATTCCTACTGTCTTTTATTTACTCGTACTTTGTTTACTTGCTTTATCGAGAACCCCTAAAAATCCGTTTGCTAAGTATTTGCAGAGAATTCCTGATCCATACCACTAGCCAACACCTTCTGCTCCTCGTTCGGTTCGACACTCTTACTTATCGAAAATACTGCGATACACCCCCTATACTTTTGGGTCATCAAGACTATTTTCTGGCGCCGTCGCCGGGGAGTGAAGCGCTATTGAAGAGTGGAACTGGTAAAGGAAACTTCTACTGTGAGTATTGTTTACTTCTGCTAGTTTCTTTATTTTCATCATGGATAATTCGCCGAGTTTCTTATTTGGTAATGCTACTACCACTGCTAAGGTAGTAGATAAGCCACCACCTGCTAAGAATGATGTTTTCAAAATACCTACAAGAATTATTGATCGTGTTATGGATAACTACTATGTTGGGGATGGAACTGTCCATCCCGGTGATCATTTACTCTTTATACACGAATTATGCGGGTTGTTCAAGTGTGTAGGTATTACTACAGATCAAGTTAAGAAGAAGTTATTCTCATTATCACTAAAAGGAAGAGCTGAGGAATGGTATAAGCTGCTGAAGAATGGTCAAGCTCTGGAATGGGAGGAAATAGTGCCTCTCTTTTATTCAAAGTTTTATCCTCCTAGTGAGATTCATAAAGATCAGAATCAAATATACAACTTTTGGCCTCTTGATGGAGAGAGTACAGCTCAAGCTTGGGGGAGATTGAAGTTACTAATGCTCAAATGTCCCATTCATGAGCTCCCCAACAATATTATTATCAATAACTTTTATGTAAGGCTCCCTCTACATGATAAAGATTTATTGGATGCTTCTTGCGCTGGATCATTCATTCGCATGGAAGAAGAAGCTCAATGGGACCTTCTAGACCATATTCAAGACAATGCTGAAGCTTGGGAGAATGAGAAAGGTAGAAATTCAGGTATAAATTATGATTATGAATGCATTGAATCTTTTATGGGAACTGATGACTTTCAAAATATTAAAAATGCTTATGGTCTATACTCACAAGCTATTGCTTCTTATTTTAAGGCTTTTGCTTCCTACATTGAAGTGCCTAAAAAGAAGTGGAATAAGTATCATGAACCTTATAAAGATGTTGCTAAAAGTGTTCCTGCAAGGAATACTGAAGTTTATACTGCTAATCATGTTTTACCTAAACCTTATATTGAGAAAATGCCTTTTCCAGTTAAGGTAAAGGAGCATTCTATGATAGCTAGTATGGTTAATGAAAGTATGAATAAAGCTGTTGAACCTGATAAACAAATGGTTGATGAACCTATAATAGAAAGTGTGAAAGACTTCGTCACTAAATATGAAAAAGAGGGACACACTATCCTTTGCAAGGATACCTCTAATATTGTTTCACATAGTAGTGTTATGAGAGCTAGTATTCCTGTGTTTTCTGTTAGAATAAGTGATCATTGCTATGACAGTCCTTGTGATAGCTATATTGTTAAGTTTATGCATGATACTGAAAGTTACTATGAGAGAGGGAAAAGTGTTCTTATGTATCTCAATAATATCAAGTTTCCTCGTTTTATGCTGAAAGTTTTTATATTGCGCTTCTTTTGCCTTCTTATGCAAGTTGCCTTTGGTTTCAATAACTTGTTTGTTTACAAAATCCCCTTGCATAGGAATTGGGTTAGTCTTAAATGTGTGTGTTTTTGCTTCTTAATTCTCTATTTCACTTCAATTCATATCCCTACGAGAGCTTATTCAAAATTATCATGCCCATCTTAATGGCTATAAAGAAAGAGCTTTATGGGAGACAACCCAATTTGTTTTTGCTTTTAGTTTGTTTTTGTTTCTTTGAGTCTTGGAAGTTATTACTTCGGTAATAACCGCTCCTTATCCGTTTTGTTTGTTTTTTTTGTCAAGATCAACCTCTAATGAGAGAGAAGTAAGATTTGGCGAAGTTGTTGTCCCGAAACAGATTTTTGTGCTTCACAAATTCGTGAGAGATCTCTATATGTCGGATTGAGCTATAATTTTTTGTGCTTCTGCCCCAGGTTGTTATTTAACTTTCGTTAGTTTTGCACTTTTTGATGTGAGCAACAGAAGATTTTCGAAAAAATTGATCTTTACCTACTGGTCTGTTTTGACAGATTTAGCCACTCTTGCATCTGCTTCTTTATTCGATTTCCTTTTTGAATTCTTTTTGGGTTTTCGGAAAGTGTTACTACAGTATCCTATGTTTTGATGGTTTTCAGTTGAAGTTGGACTCAAAAGGTTCTATCACTTCACTTATACTAATGTTGTTAATAAGAACTGTGTGAAGTTTTGTGTGAAAGAAATTTCCAGGAAGTGGAGATAATGGTGTAATAAGAAAGAGAAGGGTTTTATGACTCAAGTAATAAGTATACGAAGATGAATATATTGATGTTATTCAAGTGATGACTCCGGAAGAATCTACTATATACCAAATTTAGAGACCTGCAGAGTCCGTTTCCAAATAGGTAACAGTTCTGGTAAGAAAAGTTTCGCGAAAATACAATCCAACTATATTTTTTGCAGTTTTCAGTCAATAAGGAAAGCTACGAAGCGAAAAAGGGACGAAAACGGAGCCAAGGTGGCTCACACCACCCTGTGGCGCGGGCCCTCCCCTGGCCGCGCCACCAGGTGGTGAGTCCACCCCGGACTCCGCCTCCGACTCGTTTTCTCCCAGTACCTTCCTTTTGATATGAAACTTCGTAATATATAATCCCCCGGATCTTCTGAGGTTCGTATATTGTGTTTTCGTCATGTTTTTGTTTCGATCTATTTCTGTCAGGACATACTCTTTGAGAGCTTAGAATCACAATGGTGTCTGCCAAGGATAAAGGAAAGGAGCCTATGGAGGAAGACCCCCAAGACCCCGGGAAGGAGAAGGAGATCAAGAGTGAAGGTGAAGAGGAGCAAGGCCAATGTCCGCACACCGACACTACCATTGCAAGCATTAGAGTGGTGGAAAATCCAATCATTGGAGGGAAGCCTCCTCATCACCGTTCAGATCCCTGGTCACTTCCTCCACACACCAAGAATCCTTTCCATACCCTTATCTATGAGCATCAATACCAGAATATGCCGAATGGGAAATTACCCTCCAATTGGGATTTGCCTCGTTCTAGCCATGCAGGAAAAGAAGACTTCAAGGAGGAAGAGTGGGGAAAGAATAGCAAGAGCTGGAATTCTCAACACGACATGATCATGAGCCGCATTGAGCAAAACTCATAGCTGATTCGTAATCTCACCTTTGAGATTGAGTACTTGGGGAAACTGATCAAGGAGCTCATCAAGAGGATACCACCACCTAAGGAGTAATTCATCATCAGGTTTGGCATCCCCTTGGTTTATTCCAAGCTTGGGGGAGTGCCACGGTATCACATCACTATCTTCTATCTTTTTACCTTATTAGTAGAGTCATATCATGAATAGAGGAGTTATTATGTAGTATGGTTTGCATTATGGAAGTGTCCCCTCTCTCGTTAGATATGTATCCCTTGGTGTGAGTTTCCGTTATGGAATATTAATGAGAACTTCTATCATTCACTCTTTTGCATAGCTTATATTAGTTTTCAATTCGTGGTTATATGATTGATCTTGTTGTTAGTATTGGTATCACTTTGGGATCATTGAGTTAATTTAGTTGGTTTTGGCAAACCTGGCTCGGTCAGTAGCAACACCTTTTTGAGAGTTGAAAAGAAAAAGATAGAAGTACTCTAAAGAAAAATTATTTCATCGTCTTTCTTTCTTGATTTGCTCATAAGTCTAGTATTCTCTAGTTAAGATCTTTTGTGCTTCCAAGTAAGATTGCATGTTTGTCTTTATCATTTGTATGCTTGGTTGTTTCCTTCAACTCTTGTACTTGCTACCCAGCCTTGCTAGCCAAAAACCTATACTGAGAGGGAATTCTTCTCGTGCATCCACCTCCTTAAAACCAAAACCTTTGCCATTTGTGTCCACCATACCTACCTAGTAGCATTATTGCTATTCCAAGTAAATTCTTGTTTTATCTACCTCCCAAATTAAACTTGTTATGTGAAAATTAGTGATTAAAGCTCTCACTAACTTGATGGCACACTTTACTTTCTTGCATTTAATAAACTTGAACCATTGTGCTCACCTATGTTGCGTATATGCTTGCGCTTTGTAAGTTGTGAATTAGCAGAACCATGCTATCATGGGGAACGCTTTCAACATTGCACTAGTACTTTGTACCAAGTTGATATGATGTTCTTTTGTCTATGGATGTCGTTGGTGTGAAATGAAAGGGGAGCTTGTAAGTCCATGGAGTTATGCATATGTGTTAGAGAAACGCCTGGGCCGCTGGTCTAATCCATGCTGACATGGTGGAAACCTGCAGCGTAACCATAATGAGTATCTATGAAGCATTCTTCTTATAAAAAAAGAGATAGAGATTGAGAAAAAGAGAAAAGAAAAAAAAGATATTATGAAAGGAGGAAAGAGAGAAAAAAACACCATATTCCCATGGTAAATAAGAAGATTGCTGAGATACTTATTGTCTGCTTGCCTTGTCATTTTGATATGGGGATTCTTTCGTATCATCGAGCAAGGGGTACATCGTTGGCGGTTCTCAATGATACACATATGCTTACGATGACAAGAACTTACCGGTGACTAAACTTGAGTAGCATGAGGAGCGGCCCTCGTATTCAAGGGACATGAGATTCTCAATTTATAACTTGTCACTGCATATCCTCATTTTTGATCACTTTAACCTTAATCACCTAAAGATGCCTATGATAGGGGCAATGAGAGCTGAAAGCTAGTAAGTATCATAATTTTTGGGAGCTCTTTATGAGACTTGCAATCCCTGCTTCCCTCTGCGAAGGGCCTTTCTTTTACTTTGTAGTTGAGTCAGTAAACTTATTCCCTTCTACCTCAGCAAGTATTTTGAGTTGATGTGTTTCATTCATTCATATGATGATTTATTCAATCATGTTTCTTATGTTCCTTGTTTTGCACATTGCTCTTATCTTGAAGTTTACTACTTTGAAAGCTATCATTGAAAAACCAGCTATTTGTGAACTCCAGCAAATTATCAACTATTCTTCGACCAAGAGCTAAGTTTGCCATTACCAATTATGATTCACTTCATGTATCTCTATTGTGTTTCCTTTACTCATTACAAGTTGAGTTATATAATAGTGAGTTGTCTTCTATTATGATCTATGTATTTGATGAATGTGATGCTTCTTGTCCGTATTATTTTATCGACTCTTCCCTCCATAAACCTGAGGCCATGTTTATTGAGCTTAGTTTCGCTTGGGGACAAGCGAAGTCTAAGCTTGGGGGGAGTTGATACGTCCATTTTGCATCACTATTCTATGTCTTAATTCACTATTATTCATTGATATATTTCGTATTGAGAGGTGATACTTATGTTATTTCATCTATTTTTGCATGGTTGATGACTTTTGGAGCATGGACCGCTGTAGTCAGGATTCTGATGGAAAAGGTGCCGTTTGGAGGCAAAATTCACGAAGATCAGAAAATCCGGGAAAATATATGGAAAATCCTATGTTTCCAAAAGACTAAGGATGCCAGAAGATGGAGTGGAGGTGGGCCACAGGGGGCCCACACCACCCCATGGCGCGGGCAGGCCTAGGCCGCGCCTGGAGGTGGTGTGGCCACCCTGGCCCACTCCAGCCTCTCCCCTCTAGCGTATATCATCCTCCCGAAACCCTAAGACTCGGGGAGCGACCACAAAAAGATTTCGCCGCCTCTGTGGGGCGGAAAACACCGAGAGAGAAAGATCTCTCCGGCAGATAGATTTCTGCCGGGGGAATTCCTTCCCAGAGAGGGGAGATCGTCGCCATCAACACCACCATCAAGCTGGACTTCATCGGGATCATCATCATCATCACCACCATCACCATCAGCACCCTCATCACCATCTCCATATTGCTGTAACAATTGAGTTGAATCTTGCATTAGTTCATAGGGGAAACTTTCCCGGTGTTGATTACTCTTTGTAGTCGATGCTATTGAGTGAACCATTGAATTATTGTTTATGTTCAGATTGTTATACATCATTATTCCATCTCTGATCATGATCCATATGATGTCTTGTGAGTAGTTTGTTTTGTTCTTGAGGACATGGGAGAAGTCTTGTTGTTAGTAGTGGAGTTGCGTTGAGAAAGATTCAATAGATTGTTATTTAAGTTGTGGTGTGCTTCTTCTAGTGGTGTCATGTGAATGTCGACTACATGACACTTCACCTATATGGGCCTAGGGGAATGCATTGTGTATTTGGCTACTAATCATAGGGGTTGCCGGAGTGACAGAAACCTGAACCCCCGTTAGGAAACCATTGCACAAGGGACGTAAGGGTCTTAGAGTTTAAAGCTGTGGTTAGGTTTCTACCTTAAATACTTTCTTGTACTTACGGATGTTTGCAAGGGGTTTAATCACAAGTATGTATTAGTCTTGTATGGGGCGGTACATTAGCACAGGTTCACCCACACAACACTTAGCAAGCTAGAGAAGATTAATCAGCTATATGAAGCGAAAGCACTTGACAGTCTTCCTATGTGTCCTCGAGAATGTTTGGTCATCTTAAGTAATACAACCGGCTTGTCCTTTGCTGCATAAAGGATTGGGCCACTTGCTGCATTTATTCCTACTGTCTTTTATTTACTCGTACTTTGTTTACTTGCTTTATCGAAAACCCCTAAAAATCCGTTTGCTAAGTATTTGCAGAGAATTCCTGATCCATACCACTAGCCAGCACCTTCTGTTCCTCGTTGGGTTCGACACTCTTACTTATCAAAAATACTGCGATACACCCCTATACTTGTGGGTCATCACTGGCTCCCAGTCGTGCCCCCATACAAAAAACAATTTTTTTTATCAAATCAATAAGTAATTTAAACAAGTTCAATATAGCAAATAAATAATTGAACATTAAGATATATTACAAGTTCATGAAATTAGACAAACAATTCAAAATGTTTATTATAGCAAACAAAGGCAAACAAATAAACAAACTAGCCGACTCCTTTGAGCCTCCACATATGCTCCTCTAGATCATCTTGTAGTTGGCTATGAGTATTTGTGTATCGAACTTCCTGCCGCCTAGCAAGAAAAGTAGGAAACACAGGTGGCACTTGGTGGTCAATATTTGTAAGAGGACCTTGGCAAAAATATGGTCCAATGTCAAATACCGGAGTCTCTCGCTCTCTCGATGATGATGATGTTTGATACATTGCAAATGTATCTATACTTTTTGATGTTCCATGCTTGGTTTTATACACTTTCTTGTGTTTTGTCCACACTTTGGAGTACTTTTCATATGATTTCTTGGACTAACCTATTAACAAGAGCCACAGTGCCAGCTGCCTGTTTTCTGCTATTTTTGGTTCCAGGAAAGTCAGGAAATGAATATTCTCGGAATTGCACGGGACAAAAGCCAAAGTGCCTATTTTTCCGAAAGTCATCAGATGCCAGAATACGAGACGGAGAGGAGCCAGGGGCCACCACACCACCTGGCCGCGTGGGCCAGGCCTGGCCGCGCCAGGGGGTGGTGTGGCCAGCCCAGGCACCCCCTCGGCCTCTCCTTCCGCCTATAAGATGCCCTCGGGATGAAAACCCTAAGTAACCGATCAAAAATCCACGAAAGAGTCTATAGCCATCGTCATCTCCATCCCTAGATTGGGAGGGATCTGAAAGCTCTTCCCGGCACCCTGCCAGAGAGGGGAATTCACCCTGGAGGCCTTCTTCATCACCATGCAAGCCTCCGGTGTGATGCGTGAGTAGTTCATCCTTGGACTACGGATCCATGTAGTAGCTAGATGGCTGGTTCTCCTCCTTTGTGCTTTCATGTTTAGATCTTATGAGCTCCGTTCATGATCAAGATCATCTATTTGTAATTCTGCATGTTGTGTTTGCGGGGATCCGATGGATATTGATATGCTATTTCAGATTGATTATTAATTCTATCATGTCTTTGTTATTTGTGATCTTGCATGCTTTCCGTTGTTAGTAGCTATCTTGGCCAAGTAGATGCTAGCAACTCCAAGAGTTCGTATTTATGCTCGATAGTGGGTTCATGCCTCTGGTAATCTAGGGAAGTGACAGAAATCTCTAAGGTACTAGATGTGTTGTTGCTACTAGGGAGAAAACGACAATCCTTTTTTCATAGAACAATCGTATTGTTTACTTTACACGCAATTCGTAAAGCAATAATCTGTTGCTTGCAACTTAATACTAGAGGGGGTTCGGATGATAACCTGAAGGTGGATTATTAGTCATAGATGCAGTTGGATGGCGGTCTATGTATAATGTTATAATGCCCAATCAAGTTCCAAAGGAGTCAAGATGATTAGTATATGCATGTATGGCTTTCTTGATGTTTGTCAATTGCCCCGTTGTAATTTGTTCACACAGCATGTTATCTATCTTAAGGAGAGCCACCTCTAGTGAACTATGGATCTCGGTCCTTTTCTTTTACATATAATCTACAAACTGTTTACTGCTTTGTGTTTACTTTCTGCAAACTATTACTTCCTTCCATTCGATACGTTTAATCCTTTGTTTTTAGCAAAACATGGTGAGATTGACAACCTCATCGTAAGTTGGGGACAAAGTTCTGTGGTTGTGTTGTGCAGGTCTCCACGTTGCTACTAGCACCGGTAGTGCGCCCTGCCAAGGCTCAGCTAGCAACACCTTTGGGGTGTTTCCTTGATCCTACTGGTTCGATTAAACCTTGGTTTCATAACTGAGGGAAACTTGCTGCTGTGCTCATCATACCTTCCTCTTGGGGTTCCCCACGAGCTCTACATCCAAACCGAGCCATCAAGCATTTTTTTGGCACCGTTGCCCGGGAGTCAAGGACATCTTCACAAGGGGAGTCCCTCATAACCAATCTCTTTACTTTGTTGTTTTTGTTTTGCTTTGTTTGCTTGTTTCTTTATCAAAAACACACAAAAATTAGTTTTGCTAGTTTGCTTTCTTATTTGAAAACACAAAAAAATGACTACTCTTGAAAACACTAAGTTGTGTGACTTCACTAGCACCAACAACAATGAGTTTATGAGCACACCTATTGCTCCACCTATGCCCGAAGATACTTTCTTTGAGATAAAACCTGCTTTACTCAATCTTGTTATGAGAGAACAATTTTCTGGTATTGGTAATGAAGATGCTGCTGCCCATCTAAATAACTTTGTTGAACTTTGTGAGATGCAAAAGTATAGGGATGTAGATGCTGATATTATTAAGCTGAAATTGTTTCCTTTCTCTTTGAGAGGAAAAGCTAAAGAATGGTTGAATTCCTTAACTAGGAATAGTATTGATTCTTGGACTAAGTGCAAAGATGCTTTCATTGGAAAATACTATCCTCCTGCTAAGATTATATCTATGAGAAGTGAAATAATGAAGTTTAAACAATCTGATAATAAACATGTTGCTCAAGCTTGGGAAAGAATGAAATCTTTGGTAAAGAATTGTCCCACTCATGGACTGACTACTTGGATGATCATCCAAACTTTTTATGCAGGATTGAACTATTCTTCAAGGAACCTATTGGACTCTGTTGTTGGAGGTACCTTTATGACCATCACTTTGGGTGCTGTAACAAAACTTCTGGACAACATGATGGTTAATTATTCTGAATGGCATACTGAGAGAGCTCCACAAGGTAGGAAGGTAAATTCTGTTGAGGAAACTTCCTCCTTGAGTGATAAGATTGATATTATTATGTCTATGCTTGTTAATGGGAAAGCCCATATTGATCCATATAATGTTTCTTTAGCTTCTTTGGTTGCTCAAGAAGAGCAAGTTGATGTAAACTTCATAAGAAATAATAATTTTGGCAATAATGCTTATATGAGTAATTTTGGTAACAACAATTATAAGCCATATCCTCCCAACAATGGTAATGCTTATGGAAGTTCCTACAACAATAATAGGAGTGCTCCCTCTGAACTTGAAGTTATTCTTAAGGACTTTATTAGTAAACAAACTGCTTTCAATAAAACTATTGAGGAAAAACTCTCTAATGCTGAAAGAAATATAGCATCTTTGGTTGAAGCTCAATCTTTTTTGAATAAAATGGCTGCTAAACCTGAAACTAATGATAATCCCTTTGTAGCTACTAATGCAATACAAGTAAGAATTGATGAAAATGTTAGACTATTAGCTGAATTACATGCTAAGTGGGAAAGAGAAGATGAAATTGCTAGAAACATTAGTGTTTCTACTATTACCACCACTAGTGTTGAGGCTAGTAATAGTTCTACTACTTTAGATGATAAATTTGATTTTGATCTTGATGGTTGCAATATCTCTGAAGTTATTAAGTTCCTACAAAAGCTTGCTAAAAGTCCTAATGCTAGTGCTATGAACATGGCCTTTACAAAACACATTACTGATGCTCTCATAAAGATTAAAGAAGAAAAGATGAAACATAAAGCTTCTATTCCTATAAAACGAGAAGATGGTTGGGAACCCATCATTAATATGAAAGTGAATGACTTTGATTTCAAAGCTTTATGTGATCTTGATAGTAGTGTTTCTATTATGCCTAGAAGGATTTATGATATGCTTGATTTGCCTCCACTCGAAGATTGTTATTTGAATGTCCCACTTGATGATAATGCTAGAAAGAAACTCATGGGGAGTCTTAATGATGTTCTTAATATGGTTAACAATGCCTATGTCCCCGTTGATTTCTATGTTTTGGATGTGATACATTGCAAATGTATCTATAATTTTTGATGTTCCATGCTTAGTTTTATCCACTTTCTTGTGTTTTGTTCCAACTTTGGAGTACTTTTCATATGATTTCTAGTACTAACCTATTAACAAGAGCCACGGTGCCAGCTGCCTGTTTTCTGCTGTTTTTTGGTTCTAGGAAAGTCAAAAAATGAATATTCTCAGAATTGGACGGGACAAAAGCCAAAGTGCCTTTTTTTAAAAGTCATCAGATGCTAGAATACGAGACGGAGAGGGGCCAGAGGCCGGCCACACCACCTGGCCGCGCGGCCAGGCTTGGCCCACGCCAGGGGGTGGTGTGGTGGCCCCTGGCACCCCCTCGGCCTGCCCTTCCGCCTATATATTTCCCTCGGGACGAAAACCCTAAGTACCCGATCAAAAATCCACGAAAGAGTCTGTAGCCGCCGTCATCTCCATACCTAGATCGGGAGGGATCTAAAGCTCTTCCCGGCACCTTGCCGGAGAGGGGAATTCACCCTGGAGGCCTTCTTCATCACCATGCAAGCCTCTGGTGTGATGCGTGAGTACTTCATCCTTGGACTACGGATCCATGTAGTATCTAGATGGCTGGTTCTCCTCCTTTGTGATTTCATGTCTAGATCTTGTGAGCTCCGTTCATGATCAAGATCATCTATTTGTAATTCTGCATGTTGTGTTTGCGGGGATCCGATGGATATTGAGATGCTATTTCAGATTGATTATTGATTCTATCATGTCTTTGTTATTTGTGATCTTGCATGCTTTCTGTTGTTAGTAGCTATCTTGGCCAAGTAGATGCTAGCAACTCCAAGAGTTAGTATTTATGCTCGATAGTGGGTTCATGCCTCTGGTAATCTAGGGAAGTGACAGAAATCTCTAAGGTACTAGATGTGATGTTGCTACTAGGGAGAAAACAACAATCCTTTGTTCATAGGACAATCGTATTGTTTACTTTACACGCAATTCGTAAAGCAATAATCTGTTGCTTGCAACTTAATACTGGAGGGGGTTCGGATGATAACCTGAAGGTGGATTATTAGTCATAGATGCAGTTGGATGACGGTCTATGTATAATGTTATAATGCCCAATCAAGTTCCAAAGGAGTCAAGATGATTAGTATATGCATGTATTGCTTTCTCGATGTTTGTCAATTGCCCTGCTGTAATTCGTTCACCTAGCATGTTATCTATCTAAGGAGAGCCACCTCTAGTGAACTATGGATCCCGGTCCTTGTCTTTTACATTCAATCTATAAACTGTTTACTTCTTTGTGTTTACTTTCTGTAAACTATTACTTCTTTCCATTCGATACGTTTAATCCTTTGTTTTCCGCAAAACACGGTGAGATTGACAACCTCATCGCAAGTTGGGGACAAAGTTCTGTGGTTGTGTTGTCCAGGTCTCCACGTTGCTACTAGCACCGGTAGTGCGCCATGCCAAAGCTCAGCTAGTAACACCTTTGGGGTGTTTCCTTGCTCCTACTGGTTTGATTAAACCTTGGTTTCATAACTAAGGGAAACTTGTTGCTGTGCTCATCATACCTTCCTCTCGGGGTTCCCAACGAGCTCTACATCAACACCAAGCCATCAATGTTGTGCAAGATTACACAGGTAGCCATGACCTCCCAAAATCTAATCTTTCGACCAGGTAAGGGCAGGATACCTGACAATGGCAAATCGAGCTTGCAACACATCGAATGCCCTCTCCACATCCTTCCTATAAGCCTCCTTCTATTAGGCAAACCAAGCTTTATCTTCTCCAGGCACAGGGTTTGAGATTGTCTTCACAAATATTGACCATCTTGGGTAGATGCCATTTGCCAAGTACTAGCCCTTGTCATACTCGTGGCCATTGATCTTGAACTGCACTGGAGGAGCTCCTCCTTTAACAAGCTTGGCAAACACATTTGAACACTACAACATGTTGATGTCATTGTGTGATCCTGCCATACCAAAGAAAGCATGCCAAATCCATAGATCCTGATCTGCCATCGCCTCAAGCACCACACTGCATGATACTTTGTGACCTTTGTACATGCCCTGGTGCGTGAATGGACAGTTCTTCCAAGCCCAGTGCATACAGTCAATGCTTCCAAGCATTCCTGGAAAACCCCTTACAACATTCTGTTCCAAGATCCGAGTTGTGTCTTCTGCATTAGGTGTTCTCAGGATTTTGTTCCCATACACTGCCACAATAGCCCAGTAAAATCTGTACATGCAGTCGACGACTGTGGACTCTGCCATAAAAGTTCGAATGCACACTTCCAATCAATAAATTCTTCAATTTGTTCCACATCATAAAAGTCATAATTTCCCTTAACATAAGAAGATATGGTAACATCATCATTATACTCACATTGAAAATGGAGGTGTTTATACCTCTTATAGCAACAAGATTTATCAAAGCAATAAGTAACATTATAAGTGGAGCACACGTTTCTAGCAATGGTATACAATTTATCAATTTGTTCCCATAAGTGTTTCCCTTTTTGTGACAAGCGGTGTTCCTTATAATAATAATTTTGTTCTTTCATGAACCCACCTTGCCAATTAGATTCAGTTTAAAAAAAACCAACCATTGATAGAAAGCATGATAAAGCAAGACAATAACATACCAACAAATATAACAACTATAGTAGGAACTAATATTTTTACATTTTGATAAAAAGAACAAGCAAACAAAGCAGAAATAAACTAAGAAAAACAAAAAACAAAGTAAAGAGATTGGTTATGAGGGACTCTCCTTGTGAAGATGTCCTTGACTCCCCGGCAACGGCGCTAGAAAAATAGCTTGATGGCTCAAAATATATTCGAGCTCATTGGGAAACCCCAAGAGGGAGGTATGATGAGCACAGCAACAAGTTTTCCCTCAGTTATGAAACCAAGATTATCGAACCAGTAGGAGCAAGGAAACACCTCCAAGGTGTTGTTTCCAACTTGGAATCCTGCACAACACAACCACAGAACTTTGCCCCCAACTTACAGTGAGGTTGTCAATCTCACCGGTTTTGCTGAAAACAAAGGATTAAACATATTGTGTGGAAGATAGTAATTGCTTGCAGAAAGTAAACAAAAAACAGTAAATAGATTGTAGATTGATGGTAAAAGAATGGACCAGGGTCCATAGTTCACTAGAGGTGATTCTCCTTAAGATAGATGACATGTTGGGTGAACAAATTACAGCGGGGCAATTGACAAACATCGAGAAAGCATACATGCATATACTAATCATCTTGACTCCTATGAGATTTGATTGGGCATGACAACATTATACATAGACCGTAATCCAACTGCATCTATGACTAATAATCCACCTTCAGGTTATCATCCGACCCTCCTCCAGTATTAAGTTGCAAGCAATAGATAATTGCATTAAGCAAAGTGTGTAAAGCAATACGATTGTTCTATAAACAAAGGATTGCTGTTTTCTCCCTAATAGCAACAACACATATAGTACCTTAGAGATTTCTGTCACTTCCCCAGATTTCTAGAGGCATGAATCCACTATCGAGCATAAATACTCCCTCTTGGAGTTGCTAGCATCTACTCGGCCAAGATAGCTATTAACAACGGAAAGCATGCAAGATCACAAATAACAAAGACATGATAGAATCAATAATCAATCTGAAATAGCATCTCAATATCCATCGGATCCCCACAAACACAACATGTATGATTACAAATAGATGATCTTGATCATGAATGGATCTCACAAGACCCTGAATATGCCCTGTAGTGTTCTCTAGCTGATTTAAAACTGTCAAAGCGCATTCCATCTGTTGGTGGTTGTGGTGTGGAATGTACTTCATCTTTGGCATCATTGTGTGCATTATTCTCCCCATCTTCATTTGAATCTACTGTGTGTACTGTTGTTTCTTCGATTGTGTCGCCCGTGGTTGTTTCTTGTGCAGCTTGTTCAACTATAGTATACATGCAGTCATTGTCACTATGTTCTTCAGTTTGAGCATCACCTGTTATGCAAATAAACACAAGTTATCATTTCTGTTTTTTGCAGGCATGGGTAACCACAATAAAAAGTCATGGATAACAGAAGATAAAATTCATTGGTAACTTATCCCTATCTAGTGGGTAACCTTTTAAGACAGCATGTATTTATTTCGTAGATATGTTGGTTGTCTTTGAATGGCAAGTCACACACAACACTTCTGTATAAAATGTAGTGTTGATATTTTGTGTTAAAGTCTACATAAAAGCTTGGGTAACTATAGTGCTAGCTATATGGATAACTTGAATCTATCTGTCTGGATAACTGCTTAATACAATGGGTGATAACTTGTATTTATATTTATGGATAACTGATGTATAAACTAGCGGATTAGTTATTCTATCTTTTTCTTTTTTGCAGGAATGGGTAAATATAATGAAAAGTCATGGATAACAACAGTTCTAATAGGTGGGTAACTTTTTAAACTAGCAAGTATTCATAAATATATCGACTGTATTTCCAATGTTTAGTCACACATACCACTTATGTATAATTTGTAGTGTTTATATTGTTGTTAAATTCTACATGTAGCATGGGTAACTATAGTGCTAGCTATATGGATAACTTGCACCTACGTACCTGGATAATTTGCTGAATTAAATGGTTGATAACTTGAGTAATATCACATGGATAACTAATTTAAAAACTTGTGCATAAGTTGTATTCATATGCCTGGATAACTTGTACTGATATGCCTGGGTAACTGTAGTTTTAACTAGTGGATAACCATATGCCTGGATAACTTCTGCATATAAGCATGTATAACTGTAGTTTTAGCTAGTGGATAGCTTCTACTCATATGCCTGGATAACTTCTACTCATATGCCTGGATAACTGCAGTTTTAGCTAGTGGACAACTTGTACTCATAAGCATGGATAACTGCAGTTTTAGCTAGTGGACAACTTGTACTCATATACATGGATAACTTGTACTCATATGCATGAATAAGTTCTACATTTAAGCATTAATAATTGTAGTTCTAGCTAGTGTATAACTTGTACTTATAAGCATGGCTAACTGTAGTTTTAGCTAGTAGACAACTTGTACTCATATGCATGGATAACTGTAGTTTTAGCTAGTGGATAACTTCTACTCATATGCATGGATACTTGTAGTTTTAGCTAGTGGATAACTTGTACTGATATGCCTGGATAACTGTAGTTTTAGTTAGTGAAGAACTTGTACTGATATGCCTGGATAACTTTTGTTTAAATACTGTTGGATAAGTTGATTGCAATACCTTCATTTATAACTTGCACAATAGCATTTGTGTGTGAAACATTAGCATGCTCCTCTTCGTCTATTTCTTAATTTGGTTCCGCATTAAGGTCAATATCCATGGTTTCACAGCTGGTCAACCAAAATATTCATCATGTCAGAATCTAGGATGAAGCAAAAATAGGGTATCATGTCTATTTAGTTGTTAGTTGTCCTAAATTAGTTATTTGTAATGCAGGGATCAACATATACTGTCACTGAAGCTTAAGATGATTGATTTCTTATAGTTTGAACAAGATTGGACATATCTCAGATGCAAAATTTGAGGAGTAAATTAGTTGTAGATGTTCTGTTTTTTCGTTTAGATTCATGTTGTGCAGTAGTATATTGTCATCTTTGAGTACCATATAGAGATGTTGCTACGAAAATCATGATGAATTGAAGGTTTGATTTTGAGAAGTACCTGCTGTTTTTGGCGTGTGTCCGTTTTTTCACTTTTCAGTAGTAGCGCGCTGGGCATCAATGTGTTAAGGTGGAGCTGCAATAGCGATCTTGGATAGAGGATGAAGGCGACATGAACAGGTGCGAAATTGGGGGAGGGGGATAGCGCTAGATCTGGGGGGGATTTCTGATTCGGGTTTGGGTTTTTTGCTTGGAGAGAAAGATGGTCCCAAATTTTGGAGAAAAAGCTAGCTTTTCCTTTTTTGACCTGGTCACGCGTCCGTGATAGGAAGGGACAGGACGCGGCGACACGGGATCACGATCCGAACGCGGGATCACGATCCGAACGCGGGATCGCGAGTCGGAAACGCTCGTCAGAATCGCGCTATTTTAAGACGTCCGCCCGTTAGTCGCGTCATTAACAAATACGGACACAGGCGGTAAGCCCGTGGGCAGCCGTGGACGTACCCACTTACACCCTGACCCCGGACCTGACCCGACTCGCCTCCACTCGCCCCTCACCACACCACCGCCCGTCTCCCACTCCTCCGGCGACCGCTCGGCGGCACTGCCCCACGCCCGACTCCCTGTCCGCCGTTAGCTCCTACTCCTCGGCCCGCCAGGTGAGCTCTCCCGTCCCCGTCGGTCGGTAGAGATCCTCCGCCTCCGGCCGCGTCAAGACCTGCAGGATTTGCCGCCTCCATCCCCGTGACAAGCAGTAGCAGAGGGACGTCGGCGACCTCCACCCCCGCCTCAGTCACCCATCCCGTAGGCAGAGATTCCCCGCCTCCGCCCGCCCGCCCGCCCGCAGGCAGAGCTTCCCCACCTCCGGCGTGCCTCAGTCTCTTTTTTAATTTTCTGAATCAAGTGTGCCCTATCCAATTCCAAACTAGTAGAAACCGACCCGGAATCCATGTGCTCGGTGGTTTCCCCTCGCCCGCCCCACCTTTATTTCCTCTTCCCCTCTCGACCTACCCAAAGCTCCAACCCCACCGCTGTGCCCTAGAGCTGCTGCCGTGCCCTAGCCTTCTCAGGCGCGTCGCTGCCGTCGCCGCCGTCGCCGTTTCCGCTCCATCTCATCGCTTCCCCGCTATCTCGATCCCGTCCGCAATCTCGGCGATTGTTTTTTTTTGGGGGGTACGAGCTTTCTGTCGTCGGTGAAACTCTACTGACCTCCGCCAATTGAGGTCGGCGCACCATCTAGATCCGCCCCTCAGGGAGCAAGGGTTCCTGAGAATCGAATCGTGGAGTCCAGCAGCCAGGCGCCGGTGAAGAGAAGAGTCGGCCTGCTTCTGTTTGCCCTGGGGCAGTGCGATGTGTAGGCTCAGTTTGGATTGATTCTGTTTTCCTCCTAGTAGTGCTGTAATATTTATATTTTCGGTTTTGTTTTGAACACTGCCTTGTAAGCTGGTATCCCCAGCATTCCACTTTGCTTTATATAAAAAGCTTGTTCTATCGACCTTTCGTCGAAATAATAAAGAAAAATAACAATAATAATAATAATAATTGGAGAGCCTTGATGGCGAAGAGCAATCCTGGTTATCTTGGCGTCTCCGAGCCAATCTCGTTAAGCGGTCCGACCGAGAAGGATGTCATTCAGACAGCTGAGGTCGAAAAGGTGTGTGCCTCTGGTATATGGGTGTCAGATAGACCAAGAAATTTGTAATTTTTCTGCTCTTCTCATGTTTAACATGCTTTGGTCGCATGTTGTAATTGCTGTCCACCAGTTTCTTGCTGACGCGGGCCTGTATGAGAGTCAAGAGGAGGCTGTCTCGCGAGAAGAGGTCTTAGGCAAGCTTGACCAGGTTTGATGATGCTCTGTCGATGTGCTTATGTTTTAGATTGTAATTTGCTTAGGGTTTAGGGTTTCAAGATGACTGTTGTTTGTCATGGCAGACTGTGAAAGCTTGGATTAAGAAGGCCACTAGGCTGAGCGGCTACGGCGAGCAGTTTGTGCAAGAAGCAAATGCCAAGATCTTCACATTCGGTTCATACCGCCTCGGGGTACTCTGTTACTCTGTTTCTTGTGTAGTTCTGTTTCTAAAGAAATACTCACTTGTCAGTTGTTACCATGTTTTCATGCTTTCTGCCCATTCTGTATGTTTTTCTATCAAATTATGCAAGTGTGTTGATCATTATGCATCTTATATCTATGTAGAGTCTGATGGTGTTAGTTAGGTATATATCCTTGCTGCTTTTACGAGGTTATATCTATCCTAAATTAACTGTTGTGATTCTTCTTATTTTGTTACCTATTGCCCAGGTACACGGTCCTGGTGCAGATATTGATACGCTATGTGTGGGTCCAAGACATGCAACTCGAAATGTAAGAGGATCTGTTTTTAAAATTCCAAAGGTATTGCAGTCTTACTATGTCAAATGTGCATTTCACTTTATGCAGGACTACTTCTTCCGGTGTCTACATGATATACTAGCTGAGATGCCAGAGGTTTCGGAGTTGCATCCGGTACCAGATGCTCATGTGCCTGTTCTGGGGTTCAAACTTTGCAGGGTGTCTATTGACCTTTTATATGCAAACCTTGCACATGTGGTGATTCCTGAGGTAAGTTCTGTTTTACAGTTTTGTGACATAGACAATATTTCAGTATTGCATGGCATATTTCTCTTGTACTGATTGTAACAAATGGGTAGAGGATGGAAGCAGTATGCATCCCAAAATTGGAAGATCATATAAATAGAGCTTAGCATCTTATTCCCTGGTTTTATTGGGCTTGTGAATCATTTCTTGACAAGTTCCGATGATGTTTGATAGCGATCCCTAATCATGGTACATGATTCCGTTTCAGGATCTTGATCTTTCTCAGGACTCCATACTGCACAATGTTGACGAACAGGCTGTTCGTAGTTTAAATGGGTGTCGAGTTACTGATCAAATCTTACGATTGGTCCCGAACATTCCGGTCTGAGTTCTTACGAATTACTGTTCCTCAAGTAAACATGTTATAAAATTATTCTAGGGACTAAAACCCATTTGTTTTCTCAAATCCAGAGTTTCCGCACAACCTTAAGGTTCATGAGGTACTGGGGAAAGCGCCGTGGGGTGTACTCAAATGTATGCTTCTTCTCGCTGCAAGAGTATTCTTTAAACTAAACATACATGCATGATCAGGGAAGGATTGGAAGCTTTACGTGAGGAGGCCAACAGAAGAAGAGAACATTTTGCTTTATTCTAAAAAAAGACTGCCTACTCATATATTGCTTGCTTGTCCAGGTTATAGGATTTTTGGGTGGCATAAATTGGGCAATTCTTGTTGCTCGTATATGTCAATTGTACCCAAATGCATCGCCCAGCATGTTGATATCTCGGTTTTTCAGAGTCTACAGCCAGTGGAAGTGGCCCAACCCTGTTATACTTTGCCACATTGAGGAGGGTCCTCTTGGCCTCCCTGTTTGGGATCCAAGAAGAAACTTTAGAGAAAGGGGCCATCAGATGCCTATAATAACACCCGCATATCCTTGTATGAATTCTAGCTATAACGTATCTAGTAGTACTAAGTATGTATTGATCCAAGAATTCGCCCGTGGACTCGAGATCTGCCAGGTACTTACTGTTTCAGAATGATTGTTTAACTTTTAATAGGAAATCATCAGCAAATAAAATCAATCATGCATTTAAGGCTGATATATAGTAGAGATCAAATGATGATATGTTATTGATGTCTACTGTCTAGTAGTACTCCCTCCGATCCAAATTACTTGTCTCAATTTTATCTACATTTGAATGCATCTATACACTAAAACATGTTTAGATACATGCGTATCTAGACAAAGTTGAGACAAGTAATATGGATCGGAGGGAGTAGTGATAATATTGATCTGAAGCGCAAACTGTACTCCCCATTTCTGCAACTCAGTCTGCTAATGTTTAAATAGTTATTATTAATGTAGTTCCTGTATTTTACATTGTGATTTAGAGTTATGCAAATTCATTGTTGTAGAGTTATCTAACTTTAATTATTTGATTAATATATATAATGTATGTAATGCCTGTGTTTTCACTGTTAACTTATATATATATATATATATACATGAGCAGATTCTTGAGATTATGCGGCTAGTGTGTAGCCCTTTGCATTTATGTTTAGAACTTCTATTTTGAGTTCACTGGTATGTATGTCTCCCATCAGACTTTATTTCACCTTGATGACTAAACTGTAGGCAATAGATGAAAACAGAGCAACCTGGGATGATCTATTCGAGCCATATCCATTTTTTGAATTATATAGAAATTATTTAGAAATTGGTATCACAGCAAGAAATGAAGATGACCTCAGGAATTGGAAAGGCTGGGTAGAGTCTCGTCTTCGCCAACTTGTACTGAAGGTGAATGACTGAAATAAAACTTCCATTCTTCTTAGTAATGTGTGCGCTGTGCTCCTTTAATATGATATTTTGGTTGCTGATGTAGTTTGAGCGATATACACATGAGATGCTCCTTGCGCATCCTCATCCCAGAGATTTCTCAGATGGATCCAGGCCGTTGCATAGCTTTTATTTCATGGGTCTTTGGAGAAAACAAACTGCCCAACCTCATGAAGCTGAGCAATTTGACATCAGAGGAATCGTAAATGAGTTTAAGATTTCAGTTCTTGCTTATGTACATCGGAGAGAAGGAATGGATATTGAAGTGTCCCATGTAAAAAGAAAAGATATCCCTTTGTTTGTTTTTCCTGGTGGAGTGCGTCCTCCTCGTTCTTCCAGAACAGCAGTCAGGAACAGTCGTGCTCTTTCTAGGAATGATGTTACAGCTGATGGTCAAGTTGGAAATCCATTGGGGACTGAGAGTTGGAGTGATCCTCAGTCTGCTCAAGATCGTTCTGGTGCCTATCAAGGTACTCCGTTGTTGGCCTCTAGTTTGTCAAGTGGAGAGACCCGAAATACTCTGAATGGGCATTTGAATCTTCACACAGAATCTGTTGAGCATGAACATCCAGGGCATATCCTTGGAAGTACATCTGCTCCAGGGGACAATGCTGTGTTGGATGTAGTTACACAACCTAATAGTATGCCATCTACTTCAAGCAATGGTGGTCCTACAAATGGGTTGGACCTTTGTTTCCATAGTTCACATAAGGAATCTGAAGGGATTCCTGGAAATAATCTCGCGAGTTTCTCTCCACCTGCGGTTGATGAGCTTGATGAACTGGTATCGTATCAAGATAAGCCTAACAATAAACATGCACCTGCTCATGGATCACCTTTGGAAGGATGTTCTGAAAGGATCCTGGGGCAGATAGGCAGCCTGAACTCCCATGGTAATAATCATCTGAAACGCAAGGCTGAGGAAGAGCTGGAGGTATATTTTCTTCAAACTCTTTTCATATGTATTTAGGATTCTGTTACGGCACGAGTCCTCTTTTTTCCTCTGTCCTTCCTCGAGAGTTGTAAGCTCGCACGACCTACCATTTTTTTATGCTTTGATGAAATCTTGACAGCAGATGGATGATAATTTACTGCTTTGCCTTACTGTTCCTTTTTCATCCATAAGTACATATGCTGGTATTCTCATAGAACCCCTTGCTGATTTACAAGCAGAGTACATACTTTTGCTGTAATCATCTAGTATTTCTTAATGATATTGTAATGAATGACTATTACTATTCTCACATGTTCTGCCAAATTGTACACAAGAGCCAGGATGCAATGCATGTTTAAGCGTTTTGACAGTTTGATATGAATATGATCCATTTGATATGATGAAGAGCAATAGAAGAGAAGCAGTATAGGAACTCCCAATTTTCGTTCTCTTTTAGCTTACCTGTTTAGTGTATGATTGTATGAATAATTTACTCATTTGGCATCTTTAAAACGATAGAGCTAAGCCATGCCAACCTTGTACTGATTCATTAGCTCTTAATGTTCTATCTCTAAATTCATATTGTGATCTAGCTTCTTCTGTTATTTGCTTGTATTGTGATATTAATTGTAATTTCGTTTTTGTTTTCGAAAAAGCAACTTGAGCTTCCTGGCCCGTCAGTTCGCACTACTCCTGCATCAACGTCAACTGTCCAAAGAAAGCCCCTCAGGTACTCTTTGCCTATAATTGGAAAAGATGACTTTCTAGAAAGCGTGCAGTATAACTTCTCTAGCATATGACTCAGTAACATATGAACATATGAAGTATCATGTCCATAACATGTTTTATGTTGGAGACTCCCTATGTCGGTACCAATTTATGAATGCTGGGAACAATACTTTGCATGGTCATTCTGTCTCCATTTATCCATCCACTGTATATTGGCAGTTCATACCGCTCGTTGGTTTTCCTCCTTGTTGTGAGATGTTATGCTGATCATAATATTTTTTGATTTGTTTAAGGCTCCGATTGTCAACTTTGCCGCAACCAAAACAAGCTGAATGAAGCTCCCGGGTCTAATGCCAGGAAAGGCTAAGATGTGAAGACACGGAGGATCGAACAACAAGAACTTTCAATTCCTCATTTTATTATGTTCGAAATGCAAATATCTAGGGTAGGCGGACTTGTGTACTGCAGAAAAAGTAAAAAAAATGAAAATGTTGTAATATTGAGACCTTTTTTTAACCTGTGGCACTTGTGCCGTTGCTTTCTTGGAATCTTCTCAATCTTGCTTGACCGGTGTACTCGCTGTAAAGACATGTTTTTGCAAATCAATTTGTTTGGCAAGAAGTGCTGTTACAGCCTTGTGTATAATTAAACAGTGCTTCTGTGTGTGTTGTCTACGTTCTACTTGTATACTGTTACTCCAGACTGTTTTGGCATTAAATTCTTGCAAGCAAGCGAGCTGTATAATCAGGCCTCAGTTTCTTCAAACAGTTCAAACAGCACTTCATGAATAAAATTAAAGCTGGCCTCATGAAAATTTGCTCAAAGGGCTAATCACATAACTTCACTTCCAGTATTATAATTTATAAAGAGTACCAAAGACAAATTCTTTTGATATTGACTGAAATTGCTAAGTAGCTAGTAGAACCAGAATTCTCCATTTTAGGCACCACAACATCTAGAAGCAAAGGGAGATGAACGAGTTCTTTGCATGCAGAAAACAATCTGATCTGATATGAAAAACAAGGATCAAACAATACATAGAGCGGGCGCCAACTGCACGCTTCCCTAGCTTAGTGACCATGAAATTCACTTTGTTGCTCATGCTTGAGGTGATTATGACTCGCTCTTAGTCTTTTCTTCTGCGGTCTTGTTTTGGATGTTGTTTGCCCCTTCTTCGACCAGAGATCCAGAGCGCATTAGTTCCTTAACCTTGCGGAATTCATCGTAGTGAACACGACGATGCTCCTTGAAGCTCACCGATCCTTTGTCACCTTCCGAGTCTGCATGGACACGAGCATATCACTGTATCTTCAGTAGCATATTGGACTCTGATGATAAGCTTATTACACGTTATAATGATGATGAAGCATACTGTGTGTTTATGGCCTCAAATATGAACATATAAATAATGATATAAGACAAAATTTATCATTTTAGAAAGGAGCTGTGAAAGCTTAACTAGGAAACTAAGAAAATCTATATGAGTGGTCATTAGTCAGATCACTTACGGACTTCATTACAGGAAGTTGATACCATAACATGGAGTTGAACAAGTCAACTTGTAAAATAGATTGCACATTGGTGATTGCTGATTTACTCTAGTAACTCTAGAAGCATAAAATGTGAACAGAGCAAGAAGCTACCAACCATCATCATGTTCCATGGCATCTGCATCATCATCTGAGGTTGCCCAGTCATCATCCTTTGAATCATTTTTACTTGAAGAAGCCACACCATTTAAAGCAGTTAAAATAGCTTCAGCGTTAACAGTCTCATCTAGACACTTGTCGAAAGGGCGTGTTGGTGATAGTGACTCTAGCGAGCAAGCAACAGAAAATAAATTTAGTCCACATTAAGAGCACAAAGTGTGGTCAGATATGATGAGTGAGATACAGGTAACAAGACATATACCATCGTCATCTATCATAGGGTGATACGGTGTCTTGGGCTCAGTTATCTTCTGCCTCACTGGCTTGTTTGATTCAATCTCATACAGATTGTCCTCATTCCACTTCACACGATTCGAGCTGGAGACAAAAAAGAAATGTCAAATAACGGAAGCAAAATTAAGCAACTTGAGTTCAAGCCCACATTTATGCAGTCAGTTCAGTCATTTCTTTTATCTCTGGATCATAGCACAGCATTTGTGCCGAAAACATGGTTTCATGCGTATATGTAGAACCATATAAAAATGCAAATGGGTCTACGAAATCATGTCCCTTTTTTTCCAAAGACCACATCCCTGAGAAAATCAATAGCTAGGGCGTATCCTGTTTAAGCATGCAACAGAGCAATGTTGTTTCCCAAGTCTTCATAGTACCATCACATGCAAGAATTTAATTTACTATACCATGGCATGCTGCAACTTGAAAAATAAATTTAGTTACCATACTATGGAGGGAGTAAACCAGTTCCATCTAGAAAACCTTTAGTTACCATACAATGGCATGCTGCAACTGAAATAAATTTTACACTCCTCAGGACTTATCAAACACAAGTGCTGATCCCTTGTTTACAAGTTGATATACAAAAATGAGATAATTATGCTCTATCGTTGTACTAGTCCATGCATATCTAAATAAGTCAGTACGCATCATATCTTTTAAACAAGTATTTATTGCTTTAAAGGAGGAACTAAGACTACTAACCTCATGTTTTAATATTTTGAACCTTCCAATTATGGTAAATGGAAGATCAAAAAAATCTTTACACAGCAACTCTGTTGAAGGCTTGAAGCCAGATAACACAACACCTCTTCTAGCTTCCTGCAGAAAGAGAACTGTCAGGGTAAATCAAACAAAGATGACATGTTAGAATGACTATCAGAAAACTACACATTTGAGCTTGCATTTAACAAAAGTCCACATATTCTGCAACAGTGTTTCAATAATGAAAACATTCATTGGTTCGTATTATATGAGACCATAGTGTAATTGACAGGTGGAAGGTAAGAGGCACCAATTGTCCATATGGCAGTCCTCGGCCATAATCTATGCTTTTCTTAATCAAAACAAATGTGCAATTTTCTGACAATTTTGACAGAATGCGTGTACCAACTATTTACTGAAACATACTAAACAGATTTTAAAATAAAAAAATGCTACTTCCTCCGTTCACTATTATAAAACCTTGTAGATATTTCAATGTGGACCAGATACGGACCAAAATGAATGTATCTATACGCGTTTTTGTGTGTAGATTCACTCATTTTGGTCCGTATCTAGTCCACGTTGAAATATCTACAAGGTCTTATAATAGTGAACGGAGGGAGTACAGGAAATTTTAAAATGGTGGCAACTGGGCATGGCATGAAATTGGTGGCCATCTGTTATAGTGTAGCAGAATTACTATACTGGTCTTGTAATGGCCTTATGACCAGCAAGAGATCTGCACGAACAGCCTAATATAATTTTCCTTTCATCCTCCTAGCAGGGACGGAGCCGCGCCTGGTGCTGCAGTGCTGTAGCACCGGCCCATCTATGTTACGCAAAGATAAACTATGAGACATCTAGCTCACAAACATGAAAGATCATGCTATCCCAGCACCGCTCTCCGATCATTTCTGGCTCCGCCCCTGCCTCCTAACGTAGCTGCTCAAGAACAAGCAGTCCTTTCGCTCGGCGCTGAACTATCACACATAGCTTGCACAAATGCTCTTCGCTTGACTGGTTGCCTTGCTTCTTACAAGTGTTCTGCGAAGGCCAAACATGCCATTGCCAGCCGTGATGATGTTCAATAAAGGCAGTCCTAGTTTACTGCTGGGCATGCTCCTCGAGGCAATTAAAGCGTGGACCAAGCCACTGGGCAAGTGGGCATGTCCCTCGAGATGACCACTACATCGAGGTGAGTCGTGAGAGGCTGAATCTGAGTGCGCTGGTGAGCAAATTAGGGAGGGGCAGCAGTATTCCCTCCAAAGGTATAATAGGATGAGCACACATAAACCACAATCGCTCCAGTGCGTCCTGGCCGATGACCATCATTTTGGAGCGTCATGTGCCCCGTGATTCTGTACGCTTGACGGAGACACCAAATTTAAAACTGGAATCATCTCACAGCGGGGGCCGGATCTAGATGGCGCGCCAGAACTCGTAGGGATTACTCTGGGTTTAACTAATCGTCACTGTATGACCAGAAAGGCTCATACCTCGAGAATCGATGTCCGGGACTGCGGCGGGATGAGGTTGGAACGGAGAGCCGCAAGAGGCGCGTGAGAAGCGGAAGGGTTGGTGGGCGAAGAGGGGAAGCGGGGTGGGTGTCCGCGATGACGCAGGTACACTACAGGAGAGATTCTAGAGCCGGGTCGGGTCGGATTGGGACCTTGGATAGGTCCGGCGAGAAGAGGAAAGACACGGGATGGTGCGTTGCCGACCTGCCGTGGTGGAGAGGAAAAGCGCCTCTCACCCACCCCGCTTGTGCTCTCACCATCTCATCGCAAGCAAGAAAATGGCCTGCTACCCGCACCCCCCGCAGCCGCTCAGAGCCCCGGCAGCAGGACGCCCTCGATGTGCCACCCTGCCTGATCTCCGCCGCTCACAGCTCCTCATCCTCGACGTCCTGTTCTCCTCTATCACAAGAACCCTAAACCTAGAGAAGGGGGAGGTGGGAGGGAGGAAGGGGAGCTTACCGGCGAGGGGCCTCCGTCGTGGGGGAGGGGCGTGGGAGATGGGGAGGCAGCGCCGTCACCGTGGCTGCAGCCGAGTTCGCCTCCGGGTCGCCGTCGAGTTCGCCCCTGAGTCGTGTCGCTGCCGAGCTGGGGGTTCCGTCCACGGGTTAAAAGAAGATTTTTACGGGAATCGGCGGGGCTTGGGCCGGGGCGACTTCCACGTCAGGTGTAACCGAGCGTGGAATTACATGTGGGCTGTGATTAAACCACGGCAGGACTGATCCACAGGCCCTGACGGAGGTTGGGCCGCGATACCGGCAGGTGGCAGGGGTGGGGCTGACCGAACAAGGCCTCACAGAAATGAGATGGATTTTGTCCGGGGACGCTGATTAGAGATTTGATTTAAAGGCACTATTAATTTAATCTGTAACCACATATTTTTATTTTTTAAACAAGTCGACTATTTTTTGGCGAACATGCAGACATAAAACGAGACAGATTATCTTGATAGTCATCAGCTCAACAATGGCAGAAACTGTAAACGAGAAACAACAGATTAAGATTAATTAAGGCTAGCAACATGTCTTGACACAGCCAGGCATCAAAGCCAGCCTTGTATAATTACTGTATATAACAAAATAGCATCCAATGTTTTACACATCAAGGTGTGTCTCCTCCCATGTTCCGAAGAATTAACTTGCAACAAAATCCGTTTCAAAACTAAAAAAATTTACAGCAGAGTAGCATCTGATGTTTTACACCTCAAGTTTTCTCTCCAGCACCGCACTGAACAATAAAGTTACTCTAATAAAATTAGGTTACAAATGACAGGGTGCTCGCTGACACCGGGCGTGCAAGGGCCTACAAGGCTACCCGTAAGGCGCCTCATCTGAAAATTGCTTGTCCTTGGTCAAGACCTAATAAGCTGGTGAGGAGATGAGCCTCAGCATCGCTGATGCAGTGGCTGGAGAAGTCGTAGTCGAAGTTGGATCAACCAGAGAGAGCCTGGGTAGACGAAGAAACTTGTATGGTAACTTGGTTCCATGGCAAAGCTAACACATAGGGCAGGGTACAAATCCTTACCACCGCATTTTCCAGAACTGGTTCTTACACAAGACAACCCGTCCTTACAAGGTACTTACTGCCGGGCATCACTGGCACTCCTTTTTGATTTGTGCTTCGGCTTCTTTTCTTTCTTCTTGTGCCTGTAGAAATTTCCACGTAGCAAGCATGAGTGCATAAGGGTATCAGTAATGGAGGACATGCAGGCTTGTAGAGATGCGAGAGCTTACTCATCTACACAATGTCTCAGCTTGCGATCAGCATGTTTCATGTCTTCTTGACTAAGTATTTGAAGCCGGTCAACCTGCAGAAATAGACAAATAATACAGCACATCATCAATGATTAGATTAAATATCAGAAAAACAATCAATCTGATAGCACTAGGTGTTCCAGAATGCAGAATGAAACACACAGTTAAACAATAATTTTGGTAGGAATTTACACGATCATGTTAAACTGTATCGGTACCATCCAGGTAAAAGTTCTCACCATGTAATTAATTGTATTCATTATCTGAACAAACTGTTCAACTGGACAATCAAAGTGTTGCCTTGAAAAAACACTTTCCAAGTATCTGCAAACAATCAATGAATTTAGCAAGATCAACAACGAATAAATGGAAAATGGAATAATAGTATCATGAAACACAAAGTTCCGACACATTAAGGTCATAATAAAACACAGATAAGAAGTTCACGACCTTTCAAAATCAAGGACCTTGAGTGCATCATTGGACTTGTACAGAGCAGCCAAAGCCAACTGTAAAAATAGGAACACTAACTAATCAGATCAGATAAGATATTGGTTGAAATACTGAGGTTTGAATACACTAAGCTTGCCATGTAGGTAAGTTTTCTTAATTAGATACAAATACAAATTAACCAAGAAATTTATGGAAATCACAGTGATATAGCAGATTAATTGAAGGTTAGCCGTATTATTGATAGCTTAAGATTACCTGTCCAGGAGTATAGAGAAGAGGTGCATCGGTCAACATCATTCTGTCAACATAAGAATTCGCAGTTTGATGCAGATCCTACAATACAAGCACCTGATGCATAAGCAGGGCAGCCATACAACTTGCATTTTTTTAAACTTCCAACTTGCATGTTTTTTGTTATTCATAATATCTTCCTTTCCTTCCATGCAAGGAATAAGCTGAAAGAGCATTTTTTACATCGAACTGAATTTCCAAATTCAGACCATTTCTTGCTTCTGTGCAAATTGGCAATATTTATAAGATGTGTCTTACAGTCTACTAGAAAGAAGTGATCAAAGTTTATGTTCAGCCATGGATTTCGAGTCGACGAGTCGACGGGTCGTTCTGGGGCAGCGACTCAGAGACTAGTCAAGACTAGTCTCGACTCGGCAAGACTCATGTTTAATACTAAATTACCAATATGTATAATGTAGGATTAAATATAAGGCTGGGGACAGGGGAGTTGGGGAAAACCTGGGCAATTCCTTCCAATGGCCAAGGCCTTCCTCTTGTCCATGAACCAGCAGAGGAGGCGGCCAAGGGAGAGAAGGCCCAGATGCGTTTTGGCTTTTGGGGTCGAGCGGGGGAAATTGTCTCTGGATCTAGGATTCACGGGGGAAATAGGTAGGGGAGGAAAGAATGGAAAAAATTATGACATGTGGGGTCATTTTTTAAGTCGACCGACTCACAAACCTGGACTAGTCGAGACTATTCAATCGACTCAATCGACTCATCAAATGAGTCGAGTCGACTGGCCGAGTCGACCTTGCAAATGCGACTCGTAGACTAGTCGTCGACTAGTCTTTCGACTCGAAATCCATGTGTTCAGCACAAGCTAGTGTGACATAGTAAAGTTGATAGACTTGACACATCATGTTTCATGTATCCTTTCTTGATGCAATCCCAAAAGTAATTCTGACAAAAACTCAATTTTCTCAGCAAACATCCGTTATCCCATCAATGTTTTGATAGTCGCCTAGGGGATCCAGAGGTTGTCGATAAAATAATTCAATCTTTGCGTCATTCTTATGCTACAGTATTTATACCCCTAGCTTATCTTAGAAGTTTATGCTACGATCTTGTTACTAGAAATTAGTAAAACCGCTAGTGTTCACAATTACCTTTACCTACAAGTTTAGAATTTTAGGGTTAACCAAACCAGACATGTCTCATGAACTCATATTATTTCTCAATAATTAGGTTTACATAGAATGTGAAACTGCCATTCATGAGATACTTGGGTGGAAACATTAAGTAAAATATAGAGGATAATTTTCCTACACAGGTCATATAAAGCTAACACAGTAAACATTAAATTTATGTGTTCTTGAATAGTATGGTAAAAGGGTCAAAGAAATGTATGACCTTCAACCGTTGGTGTGCACCATTACCTGCCCTACAAAAATCCTTCATAGGAAAAAAAGGACTGGCGTTAGCCAAAGGATCCATGGATAAGCTAAAATATGATGAATTTATAATGCTGAATATCGTGACATGCTCACACCGAACTTACATCCATGTCATCAATAAACCCTTCGATAGAACGATATGGAGCATAAACGATCAGATCAAAATCTAAAGACTGGAACAAAGCAAGAAATCTAGTGTCACATTCTGTTTGCTTGGAGGCGTTAAAAAATTCAAATATGGAAATGGCTTACTTTCAAAACAATCATTTCGTTATTCAGAATAATCTGGTGATCTTGGTTAATCCCTTTGCCAAGTTCCTCAGCAGAAACATGATTTTCTTCCACTTTGCAAGAAGAATATACACAAGTTAACCTGTCAAATTGAAATCAATTAACTTGGTCACTGGCAACATGCTGACAGGGCAAGGAAAGACATTGACTGATAGGAATATAAGACACTACAAACGCTCATATTTTATCTTCAACTAGAACCTTATATATCATTGCCTTCCACAGAAGTATAAAAGATTTCATTTGTTTGCACAGTTTTTTAGTTATGTTTGAGAGATAAGTAAATCTTAGCTGAGTATCGATACACCAGGATTTTTTGTGTTCCGAACCACAACGTTATTCGTTTTATCGTTGTTGCTTACATAATATGCTTTGGGTGATGCTCCATTACAGACCACTGTATATAGAATCTCTTGAAATATATTATTGCTGTAGCCTGCAAAGCAACAGCTGAGTGTGACCACACGATCATTAAGCTAGCAAAGGCACTGTATCTTGGAGGAAGCGTGCTTTACCTGAATTTTGTGGGGGAACTTGAATGCTTTACACACTTCTTGAATTTTCTGCTCATAAAATATCCGCATCATTTGCTCCTCTTCGCATGATAGAGGCTTCACACTCAAGCTTCCGACAACTGAATTCAAAACAGTGTGTTACCACTTCTACATCTAAATATGAGTTGCCACACAAACTTTCAATGAACATTGGCCAACAAGGAAAATAAGGAAAGCTATGAAAGAGCACAACTTTGAAGTGAAATTAGCACTTAGATATTGATGCTCATATGTACTCATAGAAACATATATGAAACCATCAAATGACATGTACCATGATCAGGTGCAGGTTCTGGATTTGATATCGACCCATCAACAGGGTCCACCTTCAAACGTGTAGTTCCATACTACACAGCAAAAACGAAAGGGAAAAAAATGAGCAGCCATTATCTCATCTAAACAAGTAGTGAATGAATGTAATGACTCTGGGAGACCCCAACCTGCGCGAGGGTCTCAGCGGAACGCCGGTTCACCGCCGTCCACTTATCTATCTGGAAGCATAATTACCGGCATCGGCATACCATGGTCAGAGTCAGTAGGCTATAGGTTAGCCGTCCCGGGCCAAAAGCAACGCTGGGCACCAACCAAACACAGAAAATAGAAAAAATGGATAGGGAAGGGTCACCAAGTCTTGAGGATGGAAGATCCACCGCTCCCGGTGCGAGGAGGTCTGGAAATCCGACATCTTCGCGCGGCCTAAGCGCTCCCCCCTCCGCTCTGACGAGCTGAGTCGAAGCACCCCGATGGTGGACACCGCGAGATGCCCACCGCCTGATCGAAGTGAGTGGGAACCAGATGCTGCGTCACTACGGCGATGGTAGTTTACACAGCAACTCTGTTGAAGGCTTGAAGCCAGGTAACACTACACCTCTTCTAGCTTCCTGCAGAAAGAGAACTGTCAGGGTAAATCAAACAGAGATGACATAACAGAAAACTAAACATTTGAGCTTGCATTTAACAAAAGTAGACATATTCTGCAACAATATTTCAATAAAGCAAACATTCATTGGTTCGTACTATATGAGACCATAGTGTAATTGACAGGTGGGAGGTAAGAGGCACCAATGTCCAGAAGGCAGTCGTCAGCCATAATGCTTTTAGTAATCAAAACAAATGTGCAATTTTCTGACTATGTGTGGGCTCCAAAGTGAATTGGCAAGGAATACCAAAACCAAGATGGAAATGAAATGGGCTCAAGTTCCAATTCTCTTGTTTGGATGTGCATGATATTCCTATTTAGAATCATGGCATGGAGGGGGTGGCCAGGGGTAAGAGGGAGGCCGGGGAATGAGGGGGGGCAGGGGAAGGGACGGCGGGGAGGGAACCTACCTGTGCCGTCACGGCCAGGTGCTGCTTCTCCGCGCGGGACGCGGGGGCAGACAGGGTCGAGGTGAGGAAGGGAGTCGAGGAGCGTACCGGTTTGGCGTTTCCAAGCTCTTTCTGAGGTGAGAGAATCGCCAAAATACCACTAGTGAAAACCGGGAGTTCCAAAATACCACTAGAAAAACCAAGTTTGCCAAAATACCACTACAATCTAGTTTTTCATGCCAAAATACCACTATGCACTAACCGGGAGTAACCCTCATACGAAAAGACTGGTATGCCTTTTCCTTTTTCACACACCACAACTCACTCATTTCAGCTGCATTTCAAATCCAATTGAGCAACATTTTGATTTGATGTCAGGAATTCAGCAGCACTTACAACAGGAGTAGTTCAACATTATTTAAACATGATTACACAGCAGAAATTCAGCGGCACTCAGAATCTGGTTATTCCTTTTCAGTACATGAACATGTGCGTGAGACGTTCCAGCGTCGCAAAAATTATACGTCTAACTTTCCCATCCCTAATCCGAACAACAGAGAACAGAAAACAATGACAATCTTATGATATGGTACTAACGTCAAGATTCTGGGGTAGTGTCTCTAGTTGCCATCTATCAATTGGATCGAGAAAAACAAGACCGAATCAAATCTTGAGTTCATCATTAGGATCCAGTAAAATTGCACGAGAAAAAGGAAGTGGCCGTCGAGCCAAGGGAGTGCCCGCTAGCAGCGAGTGTGCTGTTGGGTTACCGGCCGAGCTGTAATTGGCGTCGCCGCCGGCAGGGATGGGGCAGGGTCGTCGCTTCCGTCGTGGAGGCTGTCCGCTTGAGCACGGTCTGCTGCTGGCGGGTCGCGACGGTCGCGGGGTGAGCAGGGACCACGGACGTTGCAGTCGAGCAGGGCAGATTACGGCGTAGGAGCTGGGCAGCGATGCGGCGGCCGAGAGGGGCGGGTGGGGAAGAGAGAAGAAGATAAGGGAACTGGGGGAGGGACCGACCGGTTAGTCTGTCTAGGTTTAGACGAAGGTATTTTTGCCATTCTAAAAGAACTGACAAGAAATAGACAGTTTGACTAATGGGAATAGGTTGACATCTCACGGCAGTGGCATTTTGGCATCAAAAACCTAAACGGCAGTGGTATTTTGGCAAGTCTAGTTTTTCTAATGGTATTTTGGAGCTCTTGGTTTTTACTAGTGGTATCGTGGCAATTCTCTCTTCCGAGGTCGGTCCCTGCAAGTATTCGGGGAGAGACATGGAACAGAGAAGAGCTAGGGAAGAGGCAGGCTTGGGCAGAGAAGAGGCAGGCCGGCGTTAGGGTTTGGACTACGGGCGGGGAGAGGGGCGTACAGAGGGAAGATGGCCGGGGACGTTCGGGGAAAGAGGCGCCGGGGAAGAGGGAGACCAGGGGGAGAGCGGACGGCCGGGGGGAGGGGATTACCTGCGCCGCCGGCGCCGCCCGCTTCAAGTGCACGAGGAAGGCGAGTCGGGGTCGCGAGTTCTACCTGCGTCGAACGGACGGGGTCGGGGAGAAGGAGATGACGGCGAGTGGAGTCCGGGATGCCGCGGCTGGGACGGCGGCGTTTGCTGAGTCTGATCGGGAGCGACGAACCCTAGAGAAGGGTCTCGCTCGAGAGACATCGATGGTCCGGGAAGATAACGTTTCAGTGAGGCGGTGGCATTTGCTGGTTAATTTCCAATATTCCGAGGGGTACTGCAGGGTAAAGCAACAGCTTCGGGTTCGGGCTGTGGATCCACAGCAGGTCAAAGCTCTCTGTTTGTTTCGGCTTCGGCTGCCGGATGTGGAAAGCAGGTCCAGAAGCCCAACCAAACAAGGCCTTACCTGCCCCAGCCGGACACGCCGTTGAGCTGGGCGACCAATCCCTCCCAGCCGCAGTCGCCGCCAAAAGAGGAGCAGGAGCCTGTAGAGGAGGAGCAGACGGGATGGGCGACGAGCGCGTGAAGGCGGAGGCGCTGCAGATCCTGGGCCTCTTCCAGGTGCTCCCCCGCCTCGTCGTCTTCGACCTCGACTACACCCTATGGCCCTTCTACTGGTTTGTGCTCGTCCCCCCTCAACAACCCCGATTCCATTACCAGGGCTGGTTACTGACCATGGTCGCCTGGATTTTCCTTCTTCAGCGAGTGCCGCTCCAAGAGGGAGTCGCCCAGCCTGTACCGGCACGCAAAGGGCATCATGTGCGCGCTCAAGGAGAAGGGGGTCGACATGGCGATTGCCTCTCGCTCCCCCACCTCCGACATCGCAAGGGTTTTTATTGACAAGCTGGAGCTCCAGCCCATGTTCGTCGCACAGGTACAGCTCCTCTGCCCGTTGGTTTTCATACAAGCTGCACTTTACTTTACCTTCCTCTCAACTCCCGTACTTTCCTCAACGCACTGGAAATCAGGAAGCTTTTGGCAATCGTCCTTGTGATGTAAGTTGCTAGGAATGTTCGTGTACATTATTCATATAAGGAAATGCACCGAAATTGTTAGCAATCGTCTGTCCTCTGGTTTTCATACGAGCTGAACTGTACCTTTCTCTCAGTTCCATAATTTTCTCAACGAACCAGAATTCAGGCAGCTTGTTAGCAGTTGGCCTTGTGATGTGAGTAACTAGAAATGGACTAGAGCTTCAACGTCTTTTTTGTTAGCAGCAATCAGCTTGCGATAAAGTAGTTCAAATTCGGCATGTAAATGTGTGCAAAATGTATCTTCGATGCACCAAATTGGAACACATCCGACAATCATATTTTGGAAGGAGATTTTTTTTCTTCATTTAATTTGACCACAGACAAAATAATAAAAACAAAAGGCTGGATGGAAGCGGAAGCAAGAATATGTCAAGAGGATCCTTGTATTTCATCTCAAGTTAGTACGCAATACACATGCCTCATTAATCCACTGAAAGGCTCACATGATATAAATAGTTATCATTGTGTTAAACACACACATTTAAGGTTTTGTTGGAGCAGCTAATTGGCAGTTGACATTACACATCAGATGTTTTTTCTTTAATTTGACTGGATGTGAAGACCAATTCACAATCTGATTGCAGCAAATTCAAGGACGTGTTATGAGAGTTTTGTTGTTCGTCTTAATTTTAGTACACAGTCAAAAGAAACATGCTCATTAATCTAGTAGAAGAGCATGGCCTGAAATTTTGCATCTTCTATTGTGCATTAAATTACAGAAACCACCGGATGAAATATATCTCTGTTGTGCAAGCATTTGCAACTATAAATGGTATAAAGGGAAACAGCACACACCGCTTATTCTTGGTCATTGTTTGAAGGAAATATACTCCAGCTGGACTCACAAGACGGAGCATTTCCAAAAGATCCAGAGAAAAACTGGGGTTCCATACAAGTCTATGCTCTTCTTTGATGATGAGGACAGAAATATTGAATCGGTAATGTGCTAATTTTTACTGCAGTCAATTTATCCAAAACAAATATCCGAAATGCTGAATATATATGATTTTCAGTATGTAGTCTCCACTGGAATGTTTATTCAACACCAGGGTTGCATCAGCTTTGTGGGAGCATATATACTATTAAAGCACACACGATATTTTTGAAATTGCCATTCCTCTTAGTCTATTGATTCAATATTTGTT
Organism: Avena sativa; assembly: GCA_916181665.1. Classification (NCBI taxonomy): domain Eukaryota; kingdom Viridiplantae; phylum Streptophyta; class Magnoliopsida; order Poales; family Poaceae; genus Avena; species Avena sativa. Next base: position 58,040,072 of record OV702292.1, read on the forward strand.
ACAAGCTTTGGAAGTTTTTCTTGGCTTTGGACTCGTCCTAGCTGAAGCTCATTTGATAAGCTAGCTTATTGTGGTTTAGTATCTGCTTTCCACCTCTGAATCTTTAATTCATACATGCTTCTAGTAGGAAGTGTGCTTCAAAAAAAGTCTCATGAGCTGGCTTCAAGCTTACATAAGCATGTAAGCTGGAAATATGCTGTTTCATGTTTACAAGGAACGGATCCTTTTAGATTAATTCTGCACCAGTTTTTTTAGACTTCTCCGGGCTGTTGGTTTCTAGCTAATGTTCTTGATCTCAATGGTGTGATGATATTGCAATCAGTGATTCCACACATGTGAATCGTTTTATACAGACATTCATGTTTCTGGGTGATCTTAACTAACATCTTCATCCCTTGCTTCAGGTATCAAAGATGGGAGTTACAAGTGTGCCGGTAGACAAGGGAGTAAATCTTGACATGTTTAAGTTGGGCCTTAGTAACTTCGCTACTGCTGCTTCTGCTGCTGCACCACAGGACAAGTAACCTTACTGTACAAGTAGAAACGACAGACAGACTTATGGCTTATGAATATACCTATGGAAAAGAAACTTGTATGTTTTGTGATTGATTCCCTTGCTCATGAACAGTAGAGTAAGGATGACTTGGGAAAGCATGGAACTGCGAAAACTATTTTGCAGGGTAGCCTGGTCCATTGTTATAGTAAATAAATTTGGAACCATTAGACTGGCAGTGCTACAGATTGTTTGGCCTTGGCCAACTTATGTTGTATATTCCCGAATCGCTGCATTTTCAATATATTGCTCTTTCCACATCATGTCTACGGCTTGAAGGAACAACGATCTGTATCTTTCGTATCGTTGTACATCATTTATTTGTTCTGATTGCCTGCATCAGTGCATGGTGTTACATGGGGGTGTGAATGAAGCGGGGGTTTTTCCGCCAATTCAGATATTGAAGGAGGACACCGAAATGCGATATTAAGCAGGCGCCTTATTTCAATCCAATATTTTTAGCAAGCATGCCCTGTAGGGCAATACTACCTCCGTTTCAAGGCTTAAGGCGTACACGTTTTTCAAAGCAAAGTTTGACCAAAAGAATTGAGCAACAAAATCTCGATTATATTATACATAATTAGTACGGTTGAATTCGTATTGAAAAATACTTTCCAGTGATACTAGTTTTATACCAAAACTCTTTACGTATTTAGAGTAATTCTTGGTCAAAGAAAAAACACGCAAAACGAGGACGCCTTAAGCCTTGAAACAGAGGGAGTAGCAGCATGGTCATCTTGAATTGTAGATATAAGGCAAGTCTATTATTAGAGTCGCTTCATGTTTCCATAGATTTAAGTAAGTAGATGATTGTGTGTGCAATGGTAGAACCCTACAGCAGGAGAAGAACATGAATATCAATCATACAATTGTATCGCTCAGGTATTAGATGGACCCCATGGTATTCAGAGTCGAATGATACTGTCCAGGGAACGACATACCTAAAATTGAACTGGATGTCCCCATATTTCTACAAAACAATCACAGGAAAGTAATAGAAAATTACAAGTAGAATTCGTATATAAAACCAACATGAGAGAGAGAGATCCACGGTTGTGACGACTTTGGTACTGCTTTTCAGAACTAGGTTATGTCAATGGAAATATTCTGATTCCTCTCCGAAATGACTCAATGAATTCCGGAATTATTCCGGTGTGCTTCGAAACTATTCCGGATGACTCTCTCAACTACTCACCATATGACTAGCACAAGTTGATCGGTAAATCTTAAGTGTGTGACCCATTCTGGTTTGGTACTAAGTAGACATGACACCGAAAACTTTCGGGTTAATAACCAATAGCAGAGCCTGGACGTCCATGATAGTTCCTACTTCACTACGCGAAGATTGCATCGAGTGAACACATTCATTATACATATATTAATTATTTCCCTTCGCGATAACTGCCGTGACAATCCGAGACGAGGTATTGGTATCCTCGCGAATCAACTCCTTGATCACTATACTGGTTATCCTCGTATGATTTCACTCTCTTTAACTCATATTTGATGTCCTTTACGATCTCCATCAGAACTATGTTTGCGCAGACGATTAGGTGACATCGTAATACCGTGTGGGCCAAGAGAATATATCTCCATCGTCAGGAGGAGCGAGATACCACTTGTTAAACTATCCAAGTCTAGACATACTTTCATAATCACCTTGGATCCACCTATATGGCCACATTTGCAGGTGGGATTGGGATGATCACATAGATGAGTCATCTAGGTACGAGGGTATTTGATATTCTCATGGTCTTAAGTACATATGTATAAGATAATAATGATCTAATGATTTGACTATTAACTTTATAACAATATCTCATAGTAAATCATCCATTAGATCGGTTCCATACCCTTGTTCCTCTTGACAAGGCACTCCCATTATTGGTGGTAGCCTCGGTTGTAATAACTTATACCATGATCAGGGAACTTGATCATCACACAACATATGGATTTGTCCTAGAGGCTAGACTAGAAACATCTTGGTTAGTTCATCTTCATTACACCTGCATGTGAGATTCCCTCTGGTTTTCATAATTAAGATTCACAGTAGTTATAGCATAGTTCAATGAACCTATATACTGAATAGTGGATTATATAATAATAATCATTATTATTTCCTCTAAAGCACTAATCCCTTTAAACACGAGCAAAAAGAGATCGACATATTGACAAAGAATCTTCAAGTACTACCATGAGCGCAAGAAATTCGAGACATGCCGCATCCATAGTGATCGAAATTGTAGCACCCCGAGAAAACCCTAATTATAGTAATGGTTGTTATTTTTATTTTGTGCATTATCATGACATCGTCATGCATAGTTTTGGTCTCTTCATGCATTTTTGGTAAAAACCTATCTCGTCTCTACACTACTTTCTCTCTTTTATATTTATCTAAAACCTATTTCCAAAATGTTTTGTTTTAAAAGAAATACAAATAAAACTTTTATAAAAATCGGGGAGATATCTCAGCCAGCCAGGCCCAAAGGGCCGGCCGGCCAAGCCACCTACCACCCCCAAACCCTAACCCTAATACTACCGACCCAGCACAGACACACCTCCACCCCACCGCACACAACTCACGCAACAGACTGACCCTGACCACCCCACGCACCCACTGCACCACCACCGACCCACACCACACACCCCCGCCCAACTCAGCACCTGTACAACACACACCACACACGCGGTGCACCAGCAACCCACACGACCCACCCTGGACTCGACACACGCACACCATACAGCAACCACCACATGCATGCCCTCGATCTCGCCGCTGCTCGAGATCCTCCTCCCCTCCATGGCGCCTGCCTTGCCTAGCCCCTGTGCGCCACCGCCAGCCGCCTCTCCCTCGCTGGAACCCCAACCCCGTCCACCTCATGTTGATTGCGCCGCCACAGATGGCCTCCCCCTCGCCTCAAGCTTCCCCGCCCTGTGCTCGTATCCGGCCACAGGGCCAGCGACCTCGTCCCCCTCCCCTTCTTCCTGCGCGTCCTTGAATCGAAGCTCGCCCCGCGCCGCCTCAACCTCGTCATCTGGCCGACCCCGCGCAACTCCCCGCCGCTAGTACGTCGTCGTCATCCCGTAACACAGGCCGCTGGCGCCCTCTTCCCCGAGCTCCTAACTGCCGCCGCGACCTCCGTCCGCGTCGAGCTCCACCGCCGTCTCTCAAGCTCATTGGCATGTGAGGGTGCCTCTTCCCGCACTCATTTTCTGTCCAAGGCCGGCCGCCGGTTTGTATCCGCCGCTAGCAACCTCACACCAAGCTCGACCTCGCCTCGGCTTTCTCCCCAGCTGCATGTGTGTTGCATGTCAGTAAGACCATGAGGTCGCCCCTGCCTCGTTCCATGGCCGCTTGCGTGGCCTTCCAGTTCTACCTGCCGTGCGGACCTTCCTTCGGTTGATGTGTGCGTTCGTTGCCTGCCTTGCTCCTGCTAGTCAGTGCGACACATACTTCCAATTAGATGCACACAACCATAGCTACTTGGCTGTGTGACCTTGTCACCAGCTCACCTCTGAGGCTCTGCTTGTCCCGCCTGTCAACTCACGACTGGCCTTTGGTATCTTTGTCAACTCACGACTAATCTGATGCACTCGACATCACCGTGAAGGAGAAAAAAATACATCTTCGACTATGTCCGTGACACCAAGATTGACCGATAGATGTGACCTTGTAGCCGCCAAGTCCAAGATCATCACCAAGATCTTCTAAAACCCCAAGTGCTGCCAAGACCAATGTCGGAACCCCAAGTGACTGCCGAAGCCGAATGTCAAGGTCTACTTCATGACCAATGACTCGAAGACCTATATCATTAAACCACAAGAACTTCATCATGGATCCACAGATTGAACCCCGGTGCTTTCTCCTTCCTCTTCGAAGACCGAACCCGAACCCCTCAGAGTCCAAGATCTTCGAACCCCAAACGTGTGACCCCTAGGGCTTTCGGTTTCACCTGTAGCTATGCAAAACATCTGATGGGAATAAACGATAATAATAAAGTATGCATGTAATTGTTAGAGCAAGATAATTATATGTGGGCAATGCATCCGTAATTGCTATTGCCTCCGCAACCGCTTATAGCAATAACCTACTAGTCTCATCCATAGAAGAAAGAGAACTAATGATATGCATAGTGATGTCACCGTTAATCCCAAGTAAATCCCTCACATACAGCCGTACTACCCCTTCTGTCACTGGGGTTCCCAACCTGCAGATTAGTCATTACCCATACTCCCTATACCTGGATCAATCCTCGGGGTCTTGGGTACCTGAAAAGTCCTTGGATTGAGGCAAGAGAGGATACAATAATCATCATGTCATACAAACTAATACATGATCCCATCTATGGTAAATAACATACACAAAAGCTACATGGCTAGGCCAAAGCCCTTAGCCCAAAGAGAATTACTCACGCATAGAGATGAGATCAACAATCATAAACATTGCAATGGAAATTATGAGATTGATAACAAATAGTCTTACAATATCGCCAATTGAAGATGAGATCTACTATTACAAGTGGTGGAATATGGCTATGGTGGTGGAGAAGGGTTTGGAGATTAGATCTAAGTCTATTCCTCCGGCGGCTCCTCGGTGTTGTGGATGCAGGTTTCTGGGGTTCTAGGGGCGGCTAGGGAGGTCGTTTCTCGTTGCCCGAAGCCTCTTTATATAGGAGTGCCTTCATGAAAGTTGTTATGTTTGACCTAGCGGTGTCGATGGCAACTATACGACTGGAACTATACATCCGGAATTTTATTCCTGCCGTATAGTTGGTCGTTAAAGCATCTGTCTCCACTTCACGACCCCTGGTTTTTTTGGGTTGTTGGAAATCTCGTATTTTTGACTTTAATGTTGTGATTCCCATCATCAAACGTCATTATCTGCGCAGGGAAAAATAGAAAGAAAGGATTGCATACCCCTTTGATCATTAGGCATTAGTGGCAGGGTTTAGAGAGATATTTCATCAAAAATATGAATAATATCCAGTTTAAATATGGACGTAGATGGCTATATTTCATAGCCATCAACCTCCCTAAGCTTAAACTTGATCGTCCTCGAGCAAGAAAACCAAAATCAAAAAGGAACTCAACATTTAAACTGAAATAACGATATGATGATCTTACTCATGATTGGTAGTCTCATATTTCCTCCACTTTATTAATCTGAAAAACTTCAGCATAGATAGAGTAATGGCAAGCATATCGTACGGGTTTTTATGCATCCTTATAGCGCAGCAAAATTATTGTTAACATGGATGATTCAAATGAGTAAACCTTATTCCATGTCATGTAATCAACTCATAGGCTTGCCTTTAAACAATAGAGTATAATCATCCAAAATTGAGAGTGTGAGAGTTGTCATGAAAAACATATACACTAGAGTATCTCAATTCTCCCACATCAATAAGTCAAAACTTTTCAAGCGCTGCTTTTCTATTCATTGTCCTTCAAGAATTTCAGTTCTTAAGTAATTGAGAGCATGCCAAAAAAATTAATTAGTTTATTGGGCTGTGATGGACACTCGTGGCATCACCAAGGTTTTGGTTCCTTTTGCACAATGATTACTCATATCAGCCAGAGGAGTGATTCCATCATGAACACAGCTACCCGAGATTGCCAAGAATTTTACCCACCATAGCATTGCTACTACATGTGTTTAATCAACTCATAGCCAAAATCTAGGAGTTTCCTCCATGAAGATTGTTCGTAGGCCAGCGGAGTTGTTGGCATCCCATGAAGTTTGACACGCATAAAGCTATATCATTCTTATGATTAACAAGTCAAACTTTGGCATGCTCACAAAAAGCGCTAAACATTAATTCAATCGAACAAATACTTTTAAAGAGGGATATCAAGTCAATTATTATATTCTGTGGTGTTAAGTGTCTCTAGAAATAAGCCTTAAAGACTAAACACTATAACACCCAAGCCTTCAATTGTGAGACTTTTTCTTATTACAATTGTTTAGCAAATTTTTAGGCAAGATTTGGTTAACTACAAGAGCTGGAACAAAACGTATCCAACTAAATACCCATGCAAACAAAACTTTACTACAATATAAAGACTCACTCCACCAATATAATATCTCAACATTTACTACTAACTAGCATGAGTTTCTCAAACTTTAAAAGTGGGGAGTCATAAGGCACACCTCTTGTGTTTGGTTCCACTTCTCTCTTCCCTTTTAATTCGTTTCTTGGAAACTCGAAGTCAATCACTCTTACTGCAAATACATGAGAACCTCGGGGTGGAAAGAAAAGAAGGAGGGAAAAATAAATATAAATGGAGAAATATTTTTGTTGTTTTTAAGAGAGGGAATTAAAGAATAGAAAATTGGCGGCAAAGCTCGGCTAGAAAATCTTGAAAGCAAATAGAAATAACTAAAGATAAAGTGTTGGGAAAACCAACGCGAGTGCTTATAATCTCGAATTAAAAACATAACCTCGAAATAAATAAAAACAAATGAACGCCAAATAAAGATAATGAGGAAACTTCCCCAAGCTTAGGATTTTGCAAGCCCTTGAAATCATTGTGGTGGCAGGAAAAAGTCGTTACTCCAGTTCACAAATTGAGTTGATAAATTAGTAGTTGTTCCTCGGAGGTTCAAGGAGAGTCTATGCACAGGCCCTCCAAGTTCTTGGAAGTCTTGGTATGTGGCGAACCAGGTTTGTGGCTGCTCCTCTTGATAAGGAACTTCTTTCTCCTCTTCTTGGTCGTCACCCTCATCCGGAATCTCCTCTTCGGGTTAGTGTTGCTCAACCTACAAGTCATATAGCAAACGTCCTTCCTCGATAGATAAAAGACCATTAGGCATAGGAGCGGGGTAGAGACGCCCAGCTCCAGCAATATGCAAGTAATAAACACCACCTCTCCTAGTAAGCATTCCACAAGCCTTTAAAGTAGAGAAACCAAACGTCGCTCACCTAGCACAGGTTGCAATTCACCTAGGTCGATGCCTAGGGAAATGGCAAGCACGGTGATGATGCCTCCACCTGTGATTGGTCCTTGGCTTTGGGAGGATTGGTGCGCCAGGTAGCGCACAAGGATTGTGCCCAAGTTGAGTGACAAGTTGTAGTGATTGTAAGCAGCTTTTGCAAGGACTAAGATGTCCTCCTCATTGAGTCTTGTGAACTCATTTCGTTCCTATGAGGTGTTAGCAATAACATAGAACAAATAGCGAATTGCAGGATGTTGAATATTCTTCCCCTTGCTCACTCTAGAAGTGAAGCTCATTCCATTATAATATTGTTCAGGGGAAGGGTCTAAGCCAGTAAAGGATGCGCGTAGGGCATTAGCATCATTGTTTGGAAGATTAAAACATGTGCACCATTCATCTAGTGATAAAGTGTAATTGTTGTTCATAAGTCAGAAAGAGATCGTGTCCTCTCCATGTCATAGTTTAACGGTGCTTTGCAAAGAACTTAAAAATTCAAAAGTTAACCGTCGATAAGTAGGCACATCATTGAATACAAAGTTTTGTAGGCCAACCCTATTGCAAAGTAAATTAAAGTCATTAAAAATACCGAGTTAGTTCAATATAATGAGGCAAGCCCACTTGGTTGCCTTCACTTCTCGGTTCTTGATCTTGTTGAAGCGATCACGTTGGAGCTCATTCCCGAACCGTATTCCCATGCTTCCTGAGCGGCTGCCCAAGAAGTGCTAGCGGCGGCACGAGCACGAGTTTGGCTCCTTGTGTTCATCATCTAAAATAATGAAGAAAGACAAAAATAACTTTTTGATCCAACCATAATAAGTATAACATATTCCTCATCATAGCACACTAAAGAATCCCCTAAAAATAATAATCTAGACAAGAGAACCATGGCAATAGTTCATAGTAGGTCTCACCCTAGATTGATAATGACAATAGATCGAAGATGAATTTTCAAAAAGTAATTGGAGGATCAGAGGAGAAACATACCGTTGATCACTTGTGTGCGAGGAAATCGAATAGAATTGAGTAGAGATGAAGATCTCTTGAGGTTTTGAGAGAGTTTGGAGGTAGAAGAGAGAAAAAAGATTGAAGTTTTGAGGTTGGAGGTACCTCCCGTGATGTTTTTGTGGTCAGACACAACTATACGGGCGGAACTATATGGCCGGAACAATGTGTTCCTGCCGTATAGTTGGACTGCTGTCAAAATTTTAGGGTTTCCACCTAGCGGCGCAGCTTTATGACCAGAACATACGGCCGGAACAATTTGTTCCTACCGTATAGTTGGTCGTCAAATCCTCTGTACCTGGAAAAGAAATTGTACGAAAGCATCGATATCTATACGACCGGAATTTTTATTCCCGTCATACAGTTGGTCGTTAAACCGTTAGTACTTATGAAAGAAAAATTGTCGATGGCAAAAATATCTATACGACCGGAACTATACGGCCGAAATTTTTATTCCCGCTGTATAGTTGGTCGTTAAACCTTCTGTATACATCAAAAAAATTCTATTTCTTCATGAATTCTTTTTTATCCTATAACTTAGTGAAATACCTTATTTTTTATGGGAAAATGACAGTAAATATTGTCGACCAACATTAGCATGTATTAAACAGTTTTTTTAGTACTACGGAACTTCTTCTCCTTAGCTGGAGCTTTCTAGCACTCTTTATTAAACATAAACTTAAACCAAAACTTAAAAACTTAACTCAAACCTTTATTCAACATGGGTTGCCTCCCATGAAGCGCTCTTTTATGGTCAATAGCTTGACCTTGATGTTGCTCACTTAGGCCAGATGAGTGGAACATCCACTCCAAAATAGTTGGCCTTCAAAGTGATGGCCTCTTTTTCATCTTGCTTGGCTTTCTTCTTCCTGGGAAATGAATAACAAAAGGATCCCACGAAGGCAATTGAAGCTTCACGTTCCCTTCATATAGATTAATCAAAGCCTTAATAGTTCTTAAAAATGGACTGCCTAATATAATAGGACCAGTATCATCTTTAGGCATGTCAACGATAACAAAATCAATAAGAGAAGGACAACCTCTAATGTATACTAAAGTATTCTCTTTAATTCCTACAGCTTGTTTGTAGGTAGAATCTGCAAGATGTAATTTTAACTCACTGATTTTAAAAGAGCCAAGATTTAACTTATTAAAAAGACTTTTTGGAATTGTTGAGACGCTTGCACCTAGATCACAAAGTGCAGCTATCTCGTTTGTCCCAATCTTAATCTTAGTAGTAGGCTCAAATATATCATCAAGCTTCACAGGTAATTTTTCAACAATTTGCCTATATTCTTCCTCAAACTCATGTACCTTTATTGCTACCTGAATAACAAAGTGTTGGTACATAGCTTCCTCATTTCCTTCACTCACCGGAATCTTAATGTTGATCCTTCTTACAAGATATTCAATGGTGTAACTTGGTGAAGGAGCATTACTATAATCAAGTTCTTCAGGCTCCTCCCTTTGGATTCTCATCATCTTGAGGTCTTCAATCGGATTGGGTTTAGCTTTACCTGCAAATTTAGTTAGAATGAGAGTTTGAATCTCAGTTATCTTACCTAGTTGTGCCTCAAAAATCCTTGTTCTTTCTTGGAGGGCCTGCAAATCATTCCTCAAACTTACAGATTGGTTAGATAATTTACCAAGCATAGCATCATGGTTCTCTGTTATTTCAACAAGAATATTGTTTTGCTCACTTTGTGAGTCTATAAAAGACTTAAGTGTTTCTTGGAGACTACCATTACTAGTTCCCATATTATTATTAGAGTTACCTGCAGGACTAGAATAGTGTTTCTGAAAGTTAGAATTATAATTCTTCTTCCAAGCAGGGTTATAATCATTACGAGCTATGAAGTCTATTTCTTCAATATTTGATTCAGGGATAGCTCTTACCTGGTTTTCCTTACCTTTTACGGCTAATATGAGCTCATCCAACTTAGCATTAAATTCTTCATTGTCTTGTGGTGAGACAGAGTTCACCTTCTTCATGTTTGATCTATCCACATGCTATTGGGCATGGTTGTCTTGCATATTGTCTAGCAGCTGCTTTGCTTCGGTAATATGTTTACCCATAAATGTTCCTCCAGCTGCAGTATCAAGCATAGAATTAGACACAAGATTAAGAGCATTATAAAATAAATGGAGAATTAACCAGTCTTCCATCCCATGACTTGGACAGTTTCTCATGCATTTTTCATCCTCTCCCATGCAAGCGCTAGTGACTCACGCTCTTCACGTCTAAAACCAGTAATATTAGATCTTAGTTACATAGTCTTTGTAGGTGGGAAAAATTTAGTCATAAATAAAGAAGTACATTCCACCCATGATGTAATAGTATTTTTAGGCAAAGATAGCAACCATTCGTTTGCTCTTCCTCTAAGAGAGAAAGGAAATAAGTGCAATTTGACCGCATCGGGGTCAAAATCTTTTATGCGCATCATATCACATATTTTAGTGAAAGTATTCATTTGCATACCTGTGTCCTCAACATCAGAGCCTCCAAATTGATTATGTTGAACCAAACTTAAATAATGGGGCTTAATTTCATAGTCATCAGCAGCAATTGTTGGCTGAGTAATAGGAGTATGCAAATAATCATTATTGGGAAGAGTTGCAAACTCCCCAAGCTTCTTTCCAGCCATAGTTCCTATGTTTTTGGGTTTTCTTTGAATAGAGACTTATAATAGTAAAAGCAAGAATTTAAAGGCTAACTATTTTTTTGGTTTTTCAAATAAATACTAAAAGCAAACTAAAAATTAAAAACAAGAATTAAAACTTGCAAGGTTCCTACTAACCTCACCAAGGTAGCTATTCCTTCCCCAGCAACGGCGCCAGAAAAAGGGTTGATACCTTCAATCCGGATTATGGATGTAGTATAACTCTTTTTCCCTAGTAGATCTAGGTTTATCAAATCCTTGGGAAGCAGAAGCGTAGTGAAGTTACTTTAGCAGACCTTTGGGAGTTTTAGAATTCCTTTTGTGTTTTTACCTGACCAAGAGTTTGCATCTTTTGTTGTTGTCGATGATGGAGAGAGAGGGCCTAGGGCATTCGGTTTCACCTGTAGCTGTGCAAAACATCTAATGGAAAAAAAATTATATGTGGGCAGTGCATCCATAATTGCTATTGCCTCCGCAATCGCTTATAGCAATGACCTACTAGTCTCATCCATAGAAGAAAGAGAACCAATGATATGCATAGTGACATCACCGTTAATCCCAAGTAAATCCGTCACATATACAGTCATACTACCCCTTCTGTCACTAGGGTTCCCAACATGCAGATTAGTCATTACTCATACTCCCTATACCTGGCTCAATCCTTGGGGTCTTGGGTACCTGACAAGTCCTTAGATTTAGGTAAGAGAGGATACAATAATCATCATGTCATACAAATTAATACATGATCCCATCTATGATAAATAACATGCACAAAAGCTACATGGCTAGGACGAAGCCCTTAGCCCAGGGAGAATTACTCACACATAGAGATGAGATCAACAATCACAAACATTGTAATGGAAATCATGAGATTGATAGCAAATAGTCTTACAATGTCACCAATCGAAGATGAGATCTACTATTACAAGTGGTGAAATATGGCTATGGTGGTGGAGGAGGGTTTGGAGATTAGATCTAAGTCTATTCCTTTGGCGGCTCTTCGGTGTTGTGGATGGGGATCTGGAGACAGCTGATGATCTGGGAGGTGCTGGGCTCTTTATATAGGGGTCCCTTCACAAAAGTTGTTATGTTTGACCTAGCAGTGTCGATGGCAACTATACGACCGGAACTATATAGCCAGAATTTTATTCCCGCTGTATAGTTGGTCGTTAAAGCATCTGTCTCCACTTCACGACTCCTGGTTTCTTTGGGTTGTTGGAAATCTCGTATGTTTGACTTTAATGTAGTGATTCCCATCATCAAACGTCATTATTTTTGCAGGGAAAAATAGCAAGAAAGGGTTGCATGCCCCTTTGATCATTAGGCATTAGTGGTAGGGTTTAGAGAGATATTTCTTCAAAAATATGAATAATATCCAGTTTAAATGTGGACGCAGATGGCTATATTTCAGAGCCATCAATACCCCTTTGATCATTAGGCATTAGAGGCAGGGTTTAGAGAGATATTTGATCAATAATATGAATAATATCTAGTTTAAATGTGGACATAGATGGCTATATTTCATAGCCATTAGCAGGAGGTGTGGGACTAAACCCCACAGCCGCCAGCCACCAAGGAGGAGCCGCCGGCCCTAGGTGGGCCCACGTGGGCAGACCACCAAGTCCTGGCTAGCTGGCCCCTCCTCCCTAGGCGCCTTGCCCCTTTAGGCCTCCCCTCCGGGTGAGGCCCATTAGCAATGGGCTGCCTATAATAAAAATAATAAAAATATATTTTAATATTAATTCAACTAATTAATATAAAATAAAACATATTATTATATTCCTTTACTCCGGAACTCCTTCCGGACCCCCCGATCAACATCGGGTATTACCCGGAACTATTCCGATTTCTCTCTCTATTTCTCCTACAATGTTGTATCTATCCCTATGTGCCCCCACCCTTAAGCGTGACATCCTTCGGTTCGGAAACACTCCGGACATGATTGAGACCTATCTCATATCAATGATCATCATCGGGACCTAGATTCCCATGATGACCCCATGCATTTCACGAATCTTATCGCTTGAATCATTAACATCGTTTCCCATTCACTTTGCCACTTGATACCTAGTTCACCTGAGATTTGATCTTCGGTATCTCCATACCTTCGTTCGATCTCGTTATAGATGAACTTGTTTGCTTGTTCCCATGTTGTTGCATTCCGTGGCCAAGTCACATGCTTGCAAGCTTCATTAATGCGTCACCGAGATGGCCACATGTATCTATCCATTACATGGATTGGCAAATCCTGGTCTTGATATGTACTCCTCTACGCGTCACTTTGGGAAACCTGAGTGGCACCTTTTTGATCACCCATTTACGGTCTGATACTTGATACCATCTAAGCTTCCCTCCAGAACAGTGATTTTCACTATCTCACAGTCTAAGGATTAGGTTGCGAGGTTTCCTTTGTTTATCATTAATGGTGAACTTTGTAAGTAGATCTCATTATGACACAACTATTGGATGTTTGTCTATCACATCATTCAACCAATGACATGACCTCACTATCAATTGGCATAAATTCCCATGATCCCGAAACCCTAGATCATCCTCATGATCAATGAGCTAGTTCACTAGAGGTAACTAGAGACATTGTTTGTTTACATACCACACATGTATTAACGTTTCGTATTAACACGATTATAGCACGGTATGAAACGTGTTATGAATATATAAGAGATATATCAAATAAAAACACTTTAATATTTGCCTCTAGGGCATATCTCCTTCAGAATATTCTTGTCTTATTCCGACACCATTTAAATTGTGTAACTCACCGGTGACATGTTTTTGCCTTGTTAGTTTAACATTTAAATTGTGGTGTGTCTAAACAACTTGAACCATCTAATTAATTGTCGGGATTTTGATTTTGCTTAATATTGCCAAGTTGTACTGCATTTTGCCATGACATGCATCATATCATAATCATGCCGAATCTTCTGGTGTGTATTTAAATAGTGCATCCGGTGTTCCTTTTAGTGCTTCACTTCTTCACGGATTAGGACATTGAGTGGATGCGAGCTTCGACCCATTCTTCGGATGAATCTTCGATAATGGTTCCCAGGCGAGCATTCTCCCCCTTGCTACCTATTTTCGCTTTATGGCTTTACTTCTCTCTATTGATATCCATGTTGTGATGCTATAGTTTTCGTACCATTTATACTCCTTACAACCTATATTGCCTTGGTCACATCCTATTGCCCATTGATTTAGTAGATAGATGGCCTTGCGAGTCGTAGTTGTTTTCTTAGGTGTTGGTTCGAGTTGTCAAGTTCCACAATGGTTGGAGGGTTGCCACATGCTTAATGGAGATAATCATGGTTCTTCTTACAACTTGATAATTAAATGTTGGAAGTATATATAATTAATAAATAGGCATCAGTGGGTAATAGTTGAGATCTGGCTCTTATCCCACCCACTTGTGTCCACATAGGACCCGAGTTCTTGACACTTGCTCCAAGACCAAGCGCGCTAACCACATGTAGGGTTTATGGGAACCCCCATTGGCTTATTACCTAATTTCAAAATACTATACTGGGGGCCACAAAACTAGTTTGGGGTTTTCATTATGCCATGTTATGCCATGTTTATTTCTTGTTGCTCAATGAGAATTTACTATTGCACTATTTAGGATATGGCTCATGATGTTGAGGATTATACCTATGGCCTCTGTTCTCTTGGTCGATATCACAACCTCTGGGTCCGTCTTCGGAGCTCGGCGGACTTCATTATGGGTAGCTTAGTGGGGTGGCTCCCATGTGCTTGCTTTGGGTTCTGGGAAATGTTATATGTGAAGCCCCACCAACATATCGATGGGTGTATGATAATTCATATGGCAAATGTTGGGTGGAAGTGCATGTGGATACTTTGGTGCACCTTGCAGGGTTAAATATTTTTGAAAAGCCGTGTCCGCAGTTATGGACGACTTGGAGCACAGTTTCTTGATCATAGACAACTTACACTAAAGTAGTACTCAAAATATGACTTGGATTTGACATGACTAATAACTTGGGCAACTACCATGGATGATTAATAAAAATCCAACTGTGTGAAATTTCCTCGGAAGGACTTCCTCGATTGGTTTTTGCGGGGGAAATCCTAGGATGGGTTATGTTTGGTGTTAGTGGTCCCAAACAGGTCTCTCTTACCCCTTTCTAATAGCCGACAATTGTATCGTGTCTCTATAGGTTGTTTAGTGCATGTTTTACTACCGCTCACCCACCATACCTTTGTGGGTGAGAGCCAGCCTCAGTACTGACTGCTACCTTTTTCCTTTGCCCTTTGTCGGCACCCTTTGAATTGAAAGGTATGCGATCGATGATGTTAGCAGGGTTACCCTTCTGGCTTGGCCTAGGCAGAGTTATGGATGCCATTGGTTATACTTCAGGACTCTTAGTCCCATTTGCACCTTGTCCGTACTCAGATGTTATATAATTTTCAATATGGTTTGGATCTTTGTAATGTATATATGTATTCTTGACTCGTTGTTGTATATATATGTTCTTGTGGGTTCCATGGTGGACTATCGTGTAATGATATTACTTTGTTTTCCACCCGCACACAAGTGCTTGGTGGGCATCATCGAATAGTTTCTATGCGGGTTTAGAGGGAATCGCTAAAATATGCATATGGTTGATTTGAGGGTGTTACAAGTGGTATCAGAGCCTTGGTTTTTGATACCCCACTAGTCCAGCATGTGGAATAACCTAGCTAACGGATGATGTAGAGTGTCAAAACTATTTTGCAAAATAGGATGGATAGATCTGATTAGGTGTTGTTTTACTCCTTACCTCCATGCTATTCTCCTCTTACCTTTGCATGTTTTGAATCCGCTCACTTACCTTTCTTCAAGGCTAGGATTTCTCGTGGTTGGGTTTCCATCATACCTTTAGGATTTCGATTTCTTCCTCTTGCAACGGTGTTTATACATCTAGTCTTCATGCTATATGATGAATCTTTCATCTGTTGTATCTTTCATTTGACCCAAAATTCACTATTTTTTATTTATATCTTATGATGTTTGCAACACGACGACATTATCTACATCAGATTTGATAAAGAGTCTATGTTCTCCGAAGCTTTTCGAACATCGCTTGTCGAGATCTTTAGCCCGAATTCCGCGAGTTGGGTTGCACAATTATACTATTCGTGTGATGAGTAATGCTTTGTGTGCACGATGGACTGATCCCCATCTAACTACTCTTATCATTCGCTCATGTACATTGAATTGGTGGATCAATGCAATTTATACTCCTTCCACGAAAGTTAGAGGTGGCTTTATCTGTTGAGACCTCTACCTTCGCCTTTGCTTTTACAGAGTGTTCTCTCAAAGAACGCGGGCAACAACCTATTATTGGTGGCGTCGGTGATTTCAAGATAGAGCAAGAGACCTTGTTAGTGGTGTCACTAGGATCTACACAAAGCGAGAAGAATCCGATCATCACCTTCCTCCCCTGTACCATGGAGCGGATCTCGGGGGCGAGATCCATTGTTAGTGATGTCGAATTGTAGCACCCTCGTAAAACCCTAATTATAATAATGCCTGTTTTTATTTTGTACATCATCATGACATCATCATCATGCATAGTTTTGGTCTCTTAACACATTTTTGGTAAAATCTATTTTGTCTCTATACTACTTCTCCTCTTTTATATTTGTCTAAAACCTATTTACAAAATGTTTTGTTTTAAAAGAAATAAAAGTAAAAGTAAAACTTTTATAAATATCGGGGGAGCCAGCTCAGCTAGCCAGGCCCAAAGGCCCAGCCACCCCCAAACCCCAACCCTAATACTACCGAACCTAGCACACACACCTCCACCCCACCACACACAACTCATGCAACATACCTGATCCTGACCACCCCACGCAGCCACTGCACCACCACCGACCCACACCACACACCCTAGCTCAACTCAGCACCAGCACACTGCACGCCACACACGCGGTGCACCAGCAACCCACACGACCCACCCTGTACTTGACACACGCACACCACACAACAACAACCACACGCACGCCCTCGATCCCCACCAACCCGCGTCGCCTCTCTCCCTCGATCCTAACCCCGTCACCGCTGCTCAAGCTCCTTCTCCCTGCCATGGTGCCCGCCTCCCCGAGCAGGGCCTGACCTCGCCTAGCCCCTGTACGTCACCATCAGCCGCCTCTCCCTCACTGGAACCCCGGCCCTGTCCACCTCCTATTGGATGTGCCGCCACAAAAGACCTTCCCCTCGCCTCGAGCTTTCCCGCCCCTTTCTCGTACCCGGCCATCGGTCCAGTGACCTCGTACCATCGCCTCGAGCTTTCTTGCCCCTTTCTTGTATCCGGCCGTCGGGCCAGCGAACTCGTCCCTGCTCCCCGCTCCCCGTATGCCTACGCATCCTCGAACCGGAGCTTTCCCCGCACCGCCTCAACCTCGTCATTTGGCCGACCCTGCCGCCAGTACGTCGCTGCCGCCCCGCAATGCAGGCTGCCTGCGCCCACTTCCCCGAGCTCCTCACCGTTGTCGCCGCCTCCGTCCGCGTCAAGCTCCACCGCTGTATCTCAAGCTAATTGGCATGTGAGAGTGCCTATTCCCGCACTCGTTTTTTGTCCAAGGCTGGCAGCCGGTTTATCTCCACCGCCAGCAGCCTCACACCAAGCTCGACCTCGCATCGGCTTTCTCCCCTACTTCATGTGTGCTATGCGTTAGTAAGACCATGAGGTCTCCCTGCCTCGTGCCATGGCCGCTTGCGTGGCCTTCCAGTTCTACCTGCCGCGCGGATCTTCCTACGGTTGATGTGTGCGTTCGTTGCCTTCCTTGCTCCTACAAGTCATGCACGACACATACTTCTAGTTAGATGCACACAACCATAACTCCTTGGTCGCGTGCTCACCTCTGAGGCTCCGCTTGTCAACTCACGAGTGGCCTCTAGTGGCTTTGTCTCATCCAAATTCCTTGTTGTTCCGATCTGGTGCACCCGACAACACCATGGAGGAGAACAAATACATCTTCGACTGTGTCCGTGACACCAAGATTGACTCATAGATGTCACCTTGTAGCCGCCAAGTCCAAGATCATCACCAAAATCTTCTGAAACCCCAAGTACTGCCAAGACCGATGTTGGAACCCCAAGTGACCGCCGAAGCCGAATGTCAAGGTCTTGTTCACGACCTGACTGGAAGATCTATATCATAGAACCACAAGAACCTCATCATGGATCCGCAGATTGAACCCCTGTGCTTTATCCTTCCTCTTCGAAGATCAAACCCGAACCCCTCCGAGTCCAAGATATTCGAACCCCAAAGGTGTGACCCCATACCTAAACCCCTCCTATCTTGTTGCATATTAAATTGTATATGCTTGCATACATACTATCATATGGTTTGGGTTAAATATTCGATTCACCTAACTTAAATATGGAGACTATAGGAGGGATATTCTTGTCGTATTCCAACTCCATTTAAATTGTGTAGCTCACTGGTGACATGCTTTTTTCCTTTTTAGTTTAACCTTTAAATTGTGGGGTGTTGATACCTTCGATCCGGATTACGAATGTAGTATAGCTTCGTTTTCCCTAGTAGACCTAGGGTATCGAATCCTTGGGAAGCAGATGCGTAGTGAAGTTACTTTAACGGACCTTCGGGAGTTTTAGAATTCCTTTTGTGTTTTTATCGGACTAAGAGTTTGTGTCTTTTTGTTGTTGTCGGTGATGGAGAGAGAGGGCCTAAAGCGTTTGGTTTCACCTGTAGTTGTGCAAAACATCTGATGGGAATAAAAGATAAAGATAAAGTACGCATGTAATTGTTAGAGCAAGATAAATTATATGTGGCACTGCATCCATAATTGCTATTGCCTTCGCAACCGCTTATAGCAATAACCTACTAGTCTCATCCATAGAAGAAAGAGAACTAATGATATGCATAGTGATGTCACCGTTAATCCCAAGTAAATTCCTCACATACAGCCGTACTACCCCTTCTGTCACTAGGGTTCTCAACCTGCAGATCAGTCATTACTCATACTCCCTATACCTGGATCAACCCTCGAGGTCTTGGGTACCTGACAAGTCCTTAGATTGAGGCAAGATAGGATACAATAATCATCATGTCATACAAACTAATACATGATCCCATCTATGATAAATAACATGCACAAACGCTACATGGCTAGGCCGAAGCCCTTAGCCCAAGGAGAATTACTCACACATAGAGATGAGATCAACAATCACAAACATTGTAATGGAAATCATGAGATTAATACCAATAGTCTTATAATGTCGCCAATCGAAGAAGAGGTCTACTATTACACTTGGTGGAATATGGCTATGGAGATGGAGAAGGGTTTTGAGATCTGGAGGCGGCTGATGATCTAGGGAAGAGAATTTTGGACGAGGCAGGGGCTGTTTTCTCGTCGCCCGAGGCTTATTTATATAGGGGTCCCTTAACGAAAGTTGTTCCATTTGACCTATCGGTGGCGGCGCCAACTATACAACCATAATTTTGTTCCGGTCGTATAGTTGGTCGTTAAAACGTCTGCTTCCGCTTCACGGCTCCTGGTTTCTTCTGGTTGTTGGAAATCTCGTATCTTTGACTTTAATGTAGTGATTCCCATCTTCAAACGACATTATCTACGTAGGAACAAATAGAAAGGAAGGATTGCATACCCCTTTGAATATTAGGCATTAGTGGCAGGGTTTAGAGAGATATTTCATCAAAATATGAATAATATCCAGTTTAAATATGGATGTGGATGGCTATATTTCAGAGCCATCAACCTCCCAAGCTTAAACTTGATCGTCCCCGAGCAAGAAAACCAAAATCATAAGGAACTGATCATTTAAACTGAAATAACGAGATGATGATCTTACTCATGATTGGTAGTCTCATGTTTCCTCCACTTCATAAATCTGAAAGACTTTAGCATAAATAGAGTAATGACAAGCATATTGATACGTTGCAAACGTATCTATAATTTTTGAAGTTCCATGCTTGGTTTTTATCTACTTTCTTATGTTTTGTCCACACTTTGGAGTACTTTCTATACACTTTCTTGGACTAACCTATTAATAAGAGCCACAGTGCCAACTGCCTATTTTCTGCTACTTTTGGTTCCAAGAAAGTCAGAAAATGGATATTCTCGGAATTGGACGGGACAAAAGCCAAAGTCAGTTTTTCACCGAGGGGGACACGGAGCCAGAATACGAGACGGAGAGGGGTCAGAGGGCCACCACACCACCTGGCCGCGCGGCCAGGCCTGACCCGTGCCAGGGGGTGGTGTGGCTGCCTAGGGCACCCCCTCGGCCTCCCCTTTCGCCTATAAGATGCCTCCGATACAGAAACCCTAAGTACCCGATCAAAATTCCACGAAAGAGTCGGTAGCCACCGTCATCTCCATCCCTAGATCGGGAGGGATCTGAAGCTCTTCCCGGCACCCTGCCGGAGGGGAGAATTCACCCTTGAGGCCTTCGTCATCATCATGCAAGCCTCTGGTGTGATGCGTGAGTAGTTCATCTCTAGACTACGGGTCCATGTAGTAGCTAGATGGTTGGTTCTTCTCCTTTGTGTTATCATGTTTAGATCTTGTGAGCTCCGTTCATGATCAAGATCATCTATACATAATCATAAATTGTTGTGTTTTCGGGGATCCGATGGATATTGAGATGCTATTTCAGATTGATTATTGATTCTATCATGTCTTTGTTATTTGTGATCTTGCATGCTTTCCATTGTTAGTAGCTATCTTGGCCAAGTAGATGCTAGCAACTCCAAGAGTTAGTATTTATGCTCGATAGTGGGTTCATGCCTCTTGTAATCTAGGGAAGTGACAGAAATCTCTAAGGTACTAGATGTGATGTTGCTACTAGGGAGAAAACAACAATCCTTTGTTCATAGAACAATCGTATTGTTTACTTTACACGCAATGCATAATGCAATTATCTGTTGCTTGCAACTTAATACTAGAGGGGGTTCGGATGATAACCTGGAGGTGGATTATTGGTCATATATACAGTTGGATTACGGTCTATGTATAATGTTGCAATGCCCAATCAAATCTCAAAGGAGTCAAGATGTTTAGTGTATGCATGTATTGCTTTCTCGATGTTTGTCAATTGCCCCACTGTAATTTGTTCACCCAACATGTTATCTATCTTAAGGAGAGCCACCACTAGTGAACTATGGACCCCGGTCCTTTCTTGTACCATCAATCAACTGTTTACTGCTTTCTGTTTACTTTCTGCAAACTATTACTTTCTTACACACAATATGTTTAATCCTTTGTTTTCAGCAAAACCGGTGAGATTGGCAACCTCACTGTAAGTTGGGGGCAAACTTCTGTGGTTGTGTTGTGCAAGTTACCACGTTGCTGCTGGCACCGGTAGTGCGCCCTGCCAAAGTCCAGCTAGCAACACCTTTGAGGTGTTTCCTTGCTCCTACTGGATTGATAACCTTGGTTTCATAACTGAGGGAAAACTTACTGTTGTACTTATCTTACCTTCCTCTTGGGGTTCCCCAACAAGCTCATTAATACACGAGTCAGCAAGTATATTTTCTGGCGTCGTTGCCGGGGAGTCAAGGACATCTTCACAAGGGGAGTCCCTCATAACCAATCTCTTTACTTTGTTGTTTTTGTTTTGCTTAGTTTATTTCTGCTTTGTTTTCTTGTTTCTTTATCAAAAACACACAAAAATAGTTTTACTAATTTTCTTTCTTTATTAAAAACACAAAAAAATGAGTACTCTTGAAAACACTAAGTTGTGTGACTTCAATAGCACCAACAACAATGATTTCATGTGCACACCTATTGCTCCACCTGTTCCTAAAGCTACTTTATTTGAAATAAAACCTGCTTTACTCAATCTTGTTATGAGAGAACAATTTTCTGGTATTGGTAATGAAGATGCTGCTGCTCATCTAAATAACTTTGTTGAACTTTGTGAGATGCAAAAGCATAGGGATATAGATGGGGATATTATTAAGCTTAAATTGTTTCCTTTCTCCTTGAGAGGAAAAGCTAAAGAATGGTTGAATTCCTTAACTAGGAATAGTATTGATTCTTGGACTAAATGCAAAGATGCTTTTATTGGAAAATACTATCCTCCTGCTAAGATTATATCTATGATAAGTGAAATAATGAAGTTTAAACAATCTGATAATGAACATGTTGCTCAAGCTTGGGAAAGAATGAAATCTTTGGTAAAGAATTGTCCCACTCATGGACCGACTGCTTGGATGATTATCCAAACCTTTTATGTAGGATTGAACTATTCTTCAAGAAATCTATTGGATTCTGCTGCTGGAGGTACCTTTATGACCATTACTTTTGAAGGGAATATGCCCGAGAGGCAATAATAAAGTGGTTATTATCTTATTCCATGTTTATGATAAATGTTTATTTTGCATGCTATAATTGTATTAATTGGAAATGTTAATACATGTGTGTTTAATAAACAAAATACAAAGTTCCTAGTAATGCCTCTCATATAAACTAGCTCGTTGATTAACAAGATGATCAAGGTTTCCTGGTCATGGACATTGGATGTTGTTAATAATGAGGTAACAATATTGGTGGAATGATGTGATGAACATTCATCCGAAGTATTGCATTACGATCAAAGTCATTATGTTTATATTGCTATAACATCATACGAAGTAATCTTAGTCCTTAGACCATGAGATCATGTTAATTTCTAACACCGGAAGAGTATCTTGATAACACCAAACGTCACACCGTAACAGGGTGACTATAAAGGTGGGTTCAGTGCTACAAAGGTGTTATGTTGAGGCTCATGGATCCAGAGTGGGATTTGTCCATCCCGATGACGGATAGATATACTCTGGGCCCTCTCAGTGATATCACATTAAGATAGCTTGCAAGCAAGTGATGTGATCACTAGAATGTTATATCACGGGAACGAGAAAAGAGTGCATGTCGGCAACGAGATCAAACTAGGTATGGAGATACCGATGATCGAATCTCGGACATGTAATATATCGCGAGACAAAGGGATTTAGTTACTAGCGTTAAAGGTTCTCACGATCACATAAGTCATCGTTGAATGTGTGGGAGTCAGTACGGATCTCTAGGTCCCGCTGTTGATTATTGATTGGAGAGGGGTCTCGATCATGTCTGCATTATTCGCGAACCGTAGGGTGACACACTTAAGGGATACCGACACCATTTGGAGCAAATATGTTTCAGATAAAGATTTAAGAAAGCGCTGGAATTATTTCAATAGACACCGAAACTGTTTCGGGTGAAATTGCTGAAATTGGTTCTGCATGTAATATTGAAATGTTGCAGGGGGTTTTATGTGAATGTTTGTTAATTAAAGTAATTAACAAAATTCTGAATAAAAATAATAAAATAGTTTTATTAAATGAGAGAGCATTAAATTTGGAGAAATTTAATGCATTTAAAGTGGAGACTTTAAAAGAGAATGTGAAGGGGCATTTTAATGTCGAGGGGTTACCACCACATGAATGGAGATGTGAGGAGTCACCCTCCCATGGGGCACCGGCCATGGGGGAGGGGTACCCCCTCCTCCTATAAAAGGCCCCCCTCACACCCCTTCTTCCTCACACCTCCTCGTGAAGGATCTCTCTCCCCCTCTAGTATTATTTCCCCATGGTCTCGGATTAGCGAGATACATGTTCCCGATGGCTTTTTCTGGAAAGGAGTTGCTTCTTCCGCTGCTTTGCTGGAGCGAGGGATGGAGGTTGTCGGGGTACCGGACATGTGTGCAATCACGGATGCACCGCTGCTTTGCGGTGCTGGACTTGGTGGTGCTGGACTTGCTGGAGCTGGATCTGAAGGACGTGCTAGAGCCGGATCTACTGGACTTCATCACGATCTTGAGATCGGCAAGTGTACGACTACATCATCCACGAGTTCCACCTCGTTAACAAAGCTTTGTTGTCTTCGAGGGTAAGTTCTCCATGGATGTATATCCACCCGTTGCTTGTATCTAGTAGATAGATCTTGGCATATAGTTCCCATCGTAGATTTTTTTTGTTTTCTATGTTGCGAACCCCAACAACTTTGGGTGCTGCAACAAAGCTTCTGGATAATATGATGGTTAACTATTCTGAATGGTACACTGAAAGAGCTCCACAAGGTAAGAAGGTAAATTCTGTTGAAGAAACCTCTTCCTTGAGTGATAAAATTGATGTTATTATGTATATGCTTGTTAATGGGAAGGCTCATATTGATCCAAATCATGTTTCCTTAGCCTCTTTGGTTGCTCAAGAAGAGCAAGTTGATGTGAACTTTATAAGAAATAACAATTTTAGCAACAATGCCTACATGAATAATTTTGGTAATAATAACTATAGGTCATATCCTCCCAATAATGGTAATGCTTATGGAAATTCCTACAACAATAATAGGAGTGCTCCCTCTGAACTTGAAGTTATGCTTAAGGATTTTATTAGTAAACAAACTACTTTTAATAAAACTATTGAGGAAAAACTCTCTAATGCTGAAAGAAATATAGCATCATTGGCTGAAGCTCAATCTTCTTTGAATAAAATGGCTGCTAAACCTAAAACTATTGATAATCCCTTTGCTGCTACTAGTGCCATACAAGTTAAAATTGATGAAAATGTTAGACAATTAGCTGAATTGCATGCTAAATGGGAAAGAGAAGATGAAATTGCTAGAAACATTAGTGTTTCTACTATCACTACCACTAGTGTTGAGGCTAGTAATAGCTCTACTACTTTGGATGATAATTATGACTTTGATCTTGATGGTTGCAACATCTCTGAAGTTATTAAGTTCCTACAAAATCTTGCTAAAAGTCCTAATGCTATTGCTATGAATATGGACTTTATAAAACACATTACTGATGCTCTCATAAAAATTAAAGAAGAAAAGATGAAACATAAAGCTTCTATTCCTATAAAACAAGAAGATGGTTGGGAACCCATCATTAATATGAAAGTGAATGATTTTGATTTCAAAGCTTTATGTGATCTTGATAGTAGTGTTTCTCTTATGCATAGAAGGATTTATGATATGCTTGATTTGCCACCATTGGAAGATTGTTATTTGAATGTCCCACTTGATGATAATGCTAAAAAGAAACTCATGGGGAGTATTAATGATGTTCTTATTATGGTTAACAATGCCTATGTCCCCGTTGATTTCTATGTTTTGGATGTTGAATGCAATGCTTCTTGTCCTATTACTTTGGGAAGACCTTTTCTTAGAACTATTGGTGCCATTATTGATATGAAAGAAGGCACCATTAAATATCAACTCCCACTCAATAAAGGTATAGAACACTTCCCTAAGAAGATAGAGAAGATTCCTTTTGCCTCTCCTATGAAAACAAGATTTGCTCTTAATGCTTCTTCATTTGAGAACACTTGATTCTTTTTCTTGCTTCTTATGCCTAACTTAAAGGCGTTAAAGAAAAGTACTTATTGGGAGATAACCTAAAACTTTTAGATGAGTCTTGGAAGTTATTGCTTCAGTAATAACCTCCCTTATCCTTTTTATTTGCTTTTTGTGCCAAGAGTAACCTCTAATGAGAGAGAAGTAATGATTGGGAAAGTTGCTATCCCGAAACAGATTTCTGTGCTTCACCGTAAAAATTTGTGTACAATCTCTGTACATCGCTTTGAGGCATGAATTTTTGTTCTTCTGCCCAAGGTTGTTATCTAACTTTCGTTAGTTCAACACTTTTTGATTTGAGCAACAGAAGGTCTTCAAAAAAAATTGGTTTTTACCTACTGGTCTGTTTTGACAGATTTCTGCCATTATTTGCATTTCCTTCTTGTTGGTTCCTTTTTGAGTTCTTTTGGGGAATTGAGCTTTTTGAGGGAAGCGCTACAGTAGCTTGTGTTTTACTGGAAGTTTTATTGGTGTTGAAACTGAACCTAAAGATTTATTATCTTAAGTGCACTAATGTTGCTAACAAAGATTGTGTGAAGTTTTGTATGAAGGAAAAAATTCAGGTGTATGGAGGGAATGATGTAATGAGATGAAGAATGGACTAAAGCTCAAGCTTGGGGATGCCACCCCGTGTCACCCCAAGAAATATTCAAGAGGTACAAGAGTCAAAGCTTGGGGATGCCCAAGGCATCCCCTTCTTCATCAATAAAAATCCCAGGTTTCTTCTAAACACTTCATTTTTATTGTTTCATGCACAATTGTGTTGTTCTTGGAGCGTCTTCTTTTTCGTTTTCGTTTTGGTTTTCCGTTTGCTTGGTTTTCTTAGTTTGCTGAATAAATTGGTTGGACCCCCTCTTTCATAAATTGGTTTTCAAATAGTTTAGTTTGGATTGGAAAAGAGTAGAAAGTTCATGCTTAAGTGGTAAAAGGAGCTTGTTTTTGACTATGGCCTATGCTTTGTCATGCCATGCTTGATATTGTTTTGGCTTTATGCTTAGTAATCTTTGTTGTAGCATGACATGTTATAAACAATTGAGATTGCTTAATGTTATAACTTTGATATTGCTTGTTTTAAACTATTTGTATCTAGTCCCTCTTTCATACATGTTATAACTTTGATATTGCTTGTTTTAAACTATTTGTATCTAGTCACTCTTATGAACTTTGAAGGTGTCCTATGCATTTATGTTTGTGATACATTGCAAATGTATCTATAATTTTTGATGTTCCATGCTTGGTTTTGTCTACTTTCGTGTGTTTTGTCCACACTTTGGAGTACTTTTCATATGATTTCTTGGACTAACCTATTAACAAGAGCCACAGTGACAACTGCCTGTTTTCTGCCGTTTTTGGTTCCAGGAAGTCAGAAAATGAATATTCTCGGAATTGGACGGGACAAAAGCCAAAGTCACTATTTTACCAGGGGACACTTGGAGCCAGAATACGAGACGGAGAGGGGCTGGGGCCTGGCCACACCACCTGTCCGCGCGGCCAGGCCTGGCCCGTGCCAGGGGGTGGTCTGGCCGCCCCAGGCACCCCCTCAGCCTCTCCTTCCGCCTATATATTGCCTCTGATACGGAAACCCTAAGTACCCGATCAAAATTCCACGAAAGAGTCTGTAGCCGCCGCCATCTCCATCCCTAGATCGGGAGGTATCTGAAGCTCTTCCTGGCACACTGCCGGAGAGGGGAATTCACCCTGGAGGCCTTCTTCATCATCATGCAAGCCTCCGGTGTGATGCGTGAGTAGTTCATCTCTGGACTACGGGTCCATGCAGTAGCTAGATGGCTGGTTCTCCTCCTTTGTGCTTTCATGTCTAGATCTTGTGAGCTCCGTTCATGATCAAGATCATCTATTTGTAATTCTTACATGTTGTGTTTGCGGGGATCCGATGGATATTGAGATGCTATTTCAGATTGATTATTGATTCTATCATGTCTTTGTTATTTGTGATCTTGCATGCTTTCCGTTGTTAGTAGCTATCTTGGCCAAGTAGATGCTAGCAACTCCAAGAGTTAGTATTTATGCTTGATAGTGGGTTCATGCCTCTGGTAATCTGGGGAAGTGACAGAAATCTCTAAGGTACTAGATGTGTTGTTGCTACTAGGGAGAAAACAACAATCCTTTGTTCATAGAACAATCGTATTGTTTACTTTACACGCAATTCGTAATGCAATAATATGTTGCTTGCAACTTAATACTAGACGGGGGTTCGGATGATAACCTGAAGGTGCATTATTAGTCATAGATGTAGTTGGATTATGGTCTGTGTATAATGTTGCAACGCCCAATCGAATCTCAAAGGAGTCAAGATGATTAGTATATGCTTGTATGCTTTCTCGATGTTTGTCAATTGCCCCACTGTAATTTGTTCACCTAGCATGTTATCTATCTTAAGGAGAGCCACCTCTAGTGAACTATGGACCCCGGTCCTTTCTTTTACATTCAATCAACTGTTTACTGCTTTTTGTTTACTTTCTGCAAACTATTACTTTCTTCCACACAATACGTTTAATCCTTTTTTTCAGCAAAACCGGTGAGATTGACAACCTCACTATAAGTTGGGGGCAAAGTTCTGTGGTTGTGTTGTGCAGGTTTCCACGTTGCTGCTGGCGCCGGTAGTGCGCCCTGCCAAAGTCCAGCTAGCAACACCTTTGAGGTGTTTCCTTGCTCCTACTAGATTGATAACCTTGGTTTCATAACTGAGGAAACTTACTGCTGTACTCATCTTGAGGTTCCCCAACGAGCTCGTTAATACACGAGTCAGCACATATCATACAGGTTTTTATGCATCCTTATAGTGCAGCAAAATTATTGTTAACATGGATGATTCAAATGAGTAAACTTTATTCCATGTCATGTAATTAACTCATAGGCTTGCCTTTGAACAATAATGTATAATCATGTAAATTGAGAGTGTGAGAGTTATCATGAAAAGCATATACACTAGAGTATCTCAATTCTCCCACATCACTAAATCAAGACTTTTCAAGCACTACTTTTCTATTCATTGTCCTTCAAGAATTTCAGTTCTTGAGTAATTGAGAGCATGCTAAAGATTTTTATTAGTTTATCGGGCTGTGATGGACACTCGTGGCATCACTAAGGTTTTTGTTCCTTTTGCATAATGATTACTCATAATAGCCAGAGGAGTGATTCCATCATGATTACAGCTACCCGGGAGTGCCAAGAATCTTACCCACTATAGCATTGCTGCTACATGTGTTTAATCAACTCATAGCCAAAATCTAGGAATTTCCTCCATGAAGATCGTTCGTAGACCAGCGGAGTTGTTGGCATCCCATGAAGTTTGACACGCATAAAGCTATATCATTCTTATGATTAACAAGTCAAACTTTGGCATGCTCACAAAAACCACTAAACATTAATTCAATCGAACAAATCCTTTTAAAGAGAGCTATCAAGTCAATCAACATTTTCAATGGTGTTGAGTGTCTCTAGAAATAAGCCTTCAAGACTAAACACTACAACACCCAAGCCTTCAATTATGAGACTTTTTCTTATTATAATTGTTTAGCAATTTTTAGGCAATAATTGGTTAATTATGAGATCTGGAACAAAACGTATCCAACTAAATACTCATGTAAACAAAAAAATCTTAATACAATACAAAGACTCACTCCAACAATATAATATCTCAACATTCACTACTAACTATCATGAGTTTCTCAAACTTTATAAGTGGGGAGTCATAAGGCATGATACGTTGCAAACGTATCCATAATTTTTGATGTTCCATGCTTGCTTTTATCTACTTTCTTATGTTTTGTCCACACTTTGGAGTGCTTTTCATATGATTTCTTGGACTAACCTATTAACAAGAGCCACAGTGCCAACTGCTTGTTTTCTGCTATTTTTGGTTCTAGGAAAGTCAGAAAATGAATATTCTCGGAATTGGACGGGACAAAAGCCAAAGTCAGTTTTTCACCGAGGGACACCTGGAGCCAGAATACGAGACAGAGAGGGGCTGGGGCCCGGCCACACCACCTGGCCACGCGGCCAGGCCTGGCCCGCGCCAGGGGGTGGTCTAGCCGCCTCAGGCACCCCCTCGGCCTCTCCTTTCGCCTATATATTGGTTGTGATACGGAAACCCTAAGGACCCGATCAAAATTCCACGAAAGAGTCTGTAGCCGCCGTCATTTCCATCCCTAGATCGGGGGGATCTGAACCTCTTCTCGGCACCCTGCCGGAGAGGGGAATTCACCCTGGAGGCCTTCTTCATCATCATGCAAGCCTCCGGTGTGATGCGTGAGTAGTTCATCTCTGGACTACGGGTCCATGTAGTAGCTAGATGGCTGGTTCTCCTCCTTTGTGCTATCATGTTTAGATCTTGTGAGATCCGTTCATGATCAAGATCATCTATTTGTAATTTTGCATGTTGTGTTTGCGGGGATCCGATGGATATTGAGATGCTATTTCAGATTAACTATTGATTCTATCATGTCTTTGTTATTTGTGATCTTGCATGCTTTACGTTGTTAGTAGCTATCTTGGCCAAGTAGATGCTAGCAACTCCAAGAGTTAGTATTTATGCTCGAGAGTGGGTTCATGCCTCTAGTAATCTGGGGAAGTGACAAAAATCTCTAAGGTACTAGATGTGCTATTGCTACTAGGGAGAAAACAATAATCCTTTGTTCATAGAACAATCGTATTGCTTACTTTACACGCAATTCATAATGCAATTATCCGTTGCTTGCAACTTAATACTGGAGGGGGTTCGGATGATAACCTGAAGGTGGATTATTAGTCATAGATGCAGTTGGATGGCAGTCTATGTATAATGTTGTAATGCCCAATCGAATCTCAAAGGAGTCAAGATGAGTAGTATATGCTTGTATGCTTTCTCGATGTTTGTCAATTGCCCCGCTGTAATTTGTTCACCCAACATTTTATCTATCTTAAGGAGAGCCACCTCTAGTGAACTATGGACCCCGGTCCTTTCTTTTACCATCAATCTACAATTGTTTACTATTTTGTGTTTACTTTCTGCAAACTATTACCTTCTTCCACTCGATACATTTAATCCTTTGTTTTCAGCAAAACCGGTGAGATTGACAACCTCGTCGTAAGTTAGGGACAGAGTTCTGTGGTTGTGTTGTGCAGGTCTCCACGTTGCTGCTGGCACCGGTAGTGCGCCCTGCCAAAGTTCAGCTAGCTACACCTTTGGGGTGTTTCCTTGCTCCTATTGGATTGATAACCTTGGTTTCATAACTGAGGAAAACTTACTGCTGTGCTCATCATACCTTCCACTTGGGGTTCTCCAACGAGCTCATTAGTACACGAGTCAGCGAGTATTTTTCTGGCGCCGTTGCCGGGGAGTCAAGGACATCTTCACAAGGGGAGTCCCTCGTAACTAATCTCTTTACTTTGTTCTTTTTGTTTTGCTTAGTTTCTTTTTGCTTTGTTTGCTTGTTTCTTTATCAAAAACACAAAAAAATTAGTTTGCTTTCTTTATTAAAACACAAAAAAATTAGTTCCTATCTTAAGTTGCCTTTATGTGTAGCATTGCTCCAATCACTATGTCACCTGAGGAAATGATTTTCACTTTTAAACAAGGAATTGAAGAGAGTTTTAAAGAAGCTTGGTCTAGAATCTCTGATTTACATAAAAAAACTGAACCTAAAATGACTCAAAGCTTGTTTCTTAAGAGTTTCTACCTTGGAATTACTCTTTGCTATAGATATGCTTTAGATGCTATTGTGGGAGGAGATTTCCTCCAATGCAATGAGGATGATGTTGTTAATGCTATAAAGAAAATGGTCTTTACTTACAACTTGCCTAGCAAAACTGATTCTTCTTTCATAAACATATTTGCTAGATTGAATACTCTTGAGACCAGCACCGCTAGTTTGATAGATTGCTATAATACGCTTAGAGAGCATCACAACTATGTTCCAATAAACTCTAAACCCTCCGAATGGCTTCCCACAGTAAAGATTGCTATAAACAATGAAACTTTTCATGCTCGTTGTGATATCATGTCTGAATTTTGTCTTATGCCAAAAGATGTTTATGAATCTTTCAATCTTTGGGGGCTTTCTGAAGGAGGAGAAGAAATTTTTCTTGCTAATAATGCCACAATATTACCCATTGGAATAGCTGAGGGAGTGTTTACAAAGATCCTAGGGAAAATGGTTTCTACTGATTATCTTGTTATTGAATGTGTAGGAAAAGGACAAATCACACTTGGAACATCCCTATTGAAGCTCCTTGGAGAAATAATAGATGTGGCAAAGGGCACCATGCGCTTTGTTTCTCCACCAAGCATTCACAAATTCCCCAACGTTAAGAATAAAAGTAAGAGAGGTAAGGGCAAGAAATTTGGTTTTAATGCTTCTTCATTTGAGAACACTTTATTCTTTTTCTTGCTTCTTATGCCTAACTTAAAGGCGTTAAAGAAAAGTACTTATTGGGAGATAACCCAAAAGTTTTAGATGAGTCTTGGAAGTTATTACTTCAGTAATAACCGCTCCTTATCCTTTTTATTTGCTTTTTGTGCCAAGAGTAACCTCTAATGAGAGAGAAGTAATGATTGGGAAAGTTGCTGTCCCGAAACAGATTTATGTGCTTCACCATAAAAATTCGTGTAAAATCTCTGTAAGTCCTTTTGAGGCATGAATTTTTGCGCTTCTTCCCCAGGTTGTTATCTAACTTTAGTTAGTTCAACACTTTTCGATTTGAGCAATAGAAGGTCTTCGAAAAAATTCGTCTTTACCTGCTGGTCTGTTTTGACAGATTTCTGCCATTTTCTGCATTTGCTTCTTGTTGATTCCTTTTTGAGTTCTTTTGGGGAATTGAGCTTTTTGAGGGAAGTGTTACAGTAGCTTGTGTTCTAATGAAAGTTCTATTGGTGTTAGAACTGAACCTAAAGACCTATTATCTTGAGTGCACTAATGTTGCTAATAAAGATTGTGTGAAGTTTTGTATGAAGGAAAAATTTTAGGTGTATGGAAGAAATGAGTAATGAGATGAAGAATGAACTAAATCTCAAGCTTGGGGATGCCACGCGTGTCACCCCAAGAAATATCCAAGAAGTACAAGCGTCAAAGCTTGGGGATGCCCAAGGCATCCCCCTCTTTATCAATAAAAATCCCAGGTTTTTTCCAAACGCTTCATTTTTATTGTTTCATGCACAGTTGTGTTGTTCTTGGAGCGTCTTCTTTTTCGTTTTCGTTTTGGTTTTTTGTTTGCTTTGTTTTCTTAGTTTGCTAAATAAATTGGTTGTAACCCCTCTTTTATACATTGGTTTTCAAATAGTTTGGTTTGGATTGGAAAAGAGTAGGAAAGTTCATGCTTAAGTGGTAAAGAGAGTTTGTTTTTGACTGTGGCCTATGCTCTGTCATGCCATGCTTGATATTGTTTTGGCGTTATGCTTAGTATTCTTTGCTGTAGCATGACTTGTTATAAACAATTGAGATTGCTTAATGTGCCTTGGAAGAATCATGTGTTGTTTTAGCATATTAAAGCATAGTACTGTGGTATTCTCCTTTGATGCTTTATTTGGGTTGACTTGGCACATGCTCACACCATGTTATGAATATCCCAAGTCACCATAAGCCTTTATGATCCTTTAGTTTTCAACTTGTAGTATCACTTTATGCTTTGATCAATGATGTTTTGTCGCTCTGCATGATTATGACCATTATTGCTCTCTTAGTTTGTCGCTCCCAGTCTTTTGCTAGCCTCCACAACCAAGTATGAGTTCCACTCATGCATCCAACTCCTAAAACTAAGTTATTCCAAAGAGTCCACCATACCTACCTACTAGCATATGCTATTCCAAGTACATTTATGTTTTTGTCTACCTTCCAAATTAAACTTGTTATGAGAAAACTAGTGATTAAAGCTCTCACGAACTTGATGGCACACTTTACTTTTTGCATTTAATAAACTTGAACCATTGTGTCCATCTTTGTTACGTATATGCTTGCGCTTTATAAGTTGAAATTAGCAGAACCATGTATCATGGGAAACACTTTCAACATTGCACGTGTACTTTGTACCCCGTTGATATCATGTTATTTTGCTTATGGATCCCGGCGGTGTGAAATAAAAGGGGAACTTGTAAGGTCATGGAGTTTGTATTTGTGTTAGAGAAACACCTGGGCCACTAACCTAAGCCATGCCTAATCATGGTGGAAACTTGCAGCATAACCATAATGAGCACTCTATGAAGCATCCTCAATAAAAACCTACGCAAATAGCAAATAAAAAGATTGTTGAGATGCTCATTGTCTGCTTGCCTTGTCATTTTGATTATGGGATAGCTCCTGTATCATGTGCAAGGGGTACCCCGTTGGCGGTTCTCTATGATACATATGTACTTACAATGACAAGAGCTTACTTGTGACTAAAGTTGAGTAGCATGAGGTTCGGTCTTAGTAAGTAAGGGGCATGAGATTTTAGTTTATAACTTGTCAAGAATATCCTCTTAGTTGTGTCACTTTAACCTTAATCACCTTCAAGATGCTTATGATAGGGGCAATGAGAGCTGAAAGCTAATAAGTACCATAATTTTTGGAAGCTCTTTATGAGACTTGAATCCCTACTTCCTTCTATGAAGGCTTTTCTTTTAGTTTTATGTTGAGTCTCCACCTTCTATCTTTATGCACCTACTTTGAGAGCATAGTGGCCATTCTTAGTTCTATGTGCATTGTCCCAAGACTTGTTGATTGATGCATAACTTTGATATTGCTTGTTTTAAACTATTTGTATCTAGTCACTCTTATGAACTTTGAAGGTGTCCTATGCATTTATGTTTGCTACTCTATGAGGGACAAGCTGAATGCCACTATGCTATGTTTTCTTTATGTGAAACAAACAAACGTCTTGCAAAGCATTGTTATTCATTAATCTTTTGTTTGTGCCTTTTCATGTTGCAACATAGTTTCTTTGTCTTATTGCTAGAACTTTGTCTTTCATGTTATGATTGAAGTACTATGATCCCAGCTCTGAATGTT
Organism: Avena sativa; assembly: GCA_916181665.1. NCBI lineage: Eukaryota > Viridiplantae > Streptophyta > Magnoliopsida > Poales > Poaceae > Avena > Avena sativa. The sequence goes on from OV702292.1 coordinate 58,074,587, forward strand.
TTGCAAATACTTTGATCAAGTTTATGATGGTGCATGTCACCTCAAAAATTATTCTTTCTTTTCATCACTTACCTACTCGAGGACGAGCAGGAGTTAAGCTTGGGGATGTTGATACGTTGCAAATGTATCCATAATTTTTGATGTTCCATACTTGGTTTTATCTACTTTATTATGTTTTGTTCTAACTTTGGAGTGCTTTTCATATAATTTCTTGGACTAACCTATTAACAAGAGCCACAGTGCCAGCTGCCTGTTTTCTGCTGTTTTTGGTTCCAGGAAAGTCAGAAAATGAATATTCTCGGAATTGGACGGGACAAAAGCCAAAGTCATTTTTTCACCGAGGGACACACGGAGCCAGAATACGAGACGGAGAGGGGCCAGGGGGCCGCCACACCACCTGGCCGCGCGGCCTAGCCTGGCCCGTGCCAGGGGGTGGTCTGGCCGCCTCCGGCACCCCCTCGGCCTCCCCTTTAGCCTATAAGATGCCTCCGATACATAAACCCTAAGTACACGATCAAAATTCCAGGAAAGAGTCTGTAGCCGCCATCATCTCCATCCCTAGATCGGGAGGGATCTGAAGCTCTTCCCGGCACCCTGCCGGAGGGGAGAATTCACCCTGGAGGCCTTCTTCATCATCATGCAAGCCTCCGGTGTGATGTGTGAGTAGTTCATCTCTGGACTACGAGTCCATGTAGTAGCTAGATGGATGGTTGTCCTCCTTTGTGCTATCATGTTTAGATCTTGTGAGCTCCGTTCATAATCAAGATCATCTATTTGTAATTCTTACATGTTGTGTTTGCGGGGATACGATGGATATTGAGATGCTATTTCAGATTGATTATTGATTCTATCATGTCTTTGTTATTTGTGATCTTGCATGCTTTCCGTTGTTAGTAGCTATCTTGGCCAAGTAGATGCTAGCAACTCCAAGAGTTAATATTTATGCTCGATAGTGGGTTCATGCCTCTAGTAATCTGGGGAAGTGATAGAAATCTCTAAGGTACTAGATGTGTTGTTGCTACTAGGGAGAAAACAACAATCCTTTGTTCATAGAACAATCATATTGTTTACTTTACATGCAATGCGTAATGAAATTATCTGTTGCTTGCAACTTAATACTGGAGAGGGTTCGGATGATAACCTGAAGTTGGATTACGGTCTATGTATAATGCTGTAATGCCTAATCAAGTCTCAAAGGAGTCAAGATGAGTAGTATATGCATATTGCTTTCTCAATGTTTGTCAATTGCCCCGCTGTAATTTGTTCACCCAACATGTCATCTATCTTAAGGAGAGCCACCACTAGTGAACTATGGACCCCAGTCTTTTCTTTTATCATCAATCTTCAATCAACTGTTTACTGCTTTCTGTTTACTTTCTGCAAACTATTACTTTCTTCCACACAATACGTTTAATCCTTTGTTTTCAGCAAAACCAGTGAGATTGACAACCTCACTATAAGTTGGGGGCGGAGTTTTGTGGTTGTGTTGTGCAGGTTTCCACGTTGCTGCTGGCACCGGTAGTACGCCCTGCAAAAGTTCAGCTAGCAACACCTTGGAGGTGTTTCCTTGTTCCTACTGGATTGATAACCTTGGTTTCATAACTAAGGGAAAACTTGCTATTGTGCTCATCATACCTTCCTCTTGGGGTTCCCCAACGAGCTCGATATATTTTGGCCATCACCTAGCAGCATAGCTATACAGCGAGAACTATACGGCCGGAACAATATGTTCCCGTCGTATAGTGGTCGTCAAACCATGTGTACCTGGGAAAAAAATATACATATGCATCGATATCTATACGACCGGAACTATACGGCCAGAATTTTTATTCACACCGTATAGTTGGTCGTTAAATAGTTAGTACACTGGAAAAGAATTTGTACGGAGACACCGATATCTATACGACCGGAACTATACGGCTATAATTTTTATTCCCACCGTATAGTTGGTCGTTAAACTCTCAGTACATATGTAAGAAAAATTGTCGATAGCAAAGATATCTATACGACCGGAACTATACGGCCGGAATTTTTATTCCCGCCGTATAGTTGGTCGTTAAACTCTCTGTATGCATCAAAAAAATTCTGTTTCTTCGTAAATTATTTCTTATCCTGTAACTTAGTGATATACCTTGTTTTTGATAGAAAATTGATAGTAAATATTGTTGACCAACAATAGCATGAATAAAACAGGATTTTTAGTACTACCGAACTTCTTCTCCTCAATTGGAATTTTCTAGCACTCTTTATTAAACATAAACTTAAACTAGAACTTAAAAACTTTACTCAAACCTTTATTTTATATGGGTTGTCTCCCATGAAGCACTATTTTATGGTCAATAGCTTGACCTCAATGTTGATCACTTAGGCCAGATGAGTGGAACACCCACTCCAAAGTAGTTGGCCTTTAAAGTGATGGCCTCCTTTTCATCATGTTTGGCTTTCTTCTTCCTAGGAAAATGAATAACAAAAGGATAACATTAAGGCAATTGGAGCTTCATGTTCCCTTCATGTAGATTAATCAAAGCCTTAATAGTTCTTAAGAAAGGACAACCTAATATAATAGGAGCAGTAGCATCTTCAGGCATGTCAACAATAACAAAATCAATAAGAGCAGGACATCCTTTAATGTATACTAAAGTATTCTCCTTAATTCCTACAGCTTGTTTGTAGGTAGAATCTGCTAGATGCAATTTTAACTCGGTGATCTCAAAAGAGCCAAGATTTAACTTGTTAAAAAGACTCTTTGGAATTGTTGAAACGCTTGCACCTAGATCACAAAGTGCAGCTATCTCATTGGTTCCAATCTTAATCTTAATAGTAGGCCCAAATATGTCATCAAGCTTCACAACTAATTTTTCAGCAATTTTCTTATATTCTTCCTCAAGCTCACGCACCTTTATTGCTACCTAATTAACGAAGTGTTGGTACATAGCTTCCTCACTACCTTCACTTACCAGAATCTTAATGTTGATCCTTTTTATGAGATATTCTATGGTGTAGCTTGGTGAAGGAGCATTACTATAATCAAGTTTTTCAGGCTACTCCCTTTGGATTCTCATCATCTTGAGGTCTTCAACGGGATTGGGCTCAGCTTTACCTGCAAATTTGGCTAGAATGAGAGTTTGACTCTCGGTTATCTTACCTAGCTGTGCCTCAACGATCCTCATTCTTTCTTGGAGGGCCTGCAAATCATTTCTCAAACTTACAGCTTGGTTAGATAATTTACCAAGCATAGCATCATGGTTCTCCATTATTTTAACAAGAATATTGTTTTGTTCATTTTGTGAGTCTATAAAAGACTTAAGTGTTTCTTGGAGACTACCATTACTAGTTCCCATATTATTATTAGAGTTACCTGTAGGACTAGAATAGTGTTTCTAAAAATTAGGATTATAATTATCCTTCCAAGAAGGGTTATAATCATGACAAGCTATGAAGTCTATTTCTTCAATATTTGTTTCAGGTATAGCTCTTACCTGGGTTTCCTTACATTTTACAGCTAGTATGAGCTCATCCAACTTATCATTGAGTTCTTCATTTTCTTGTGGTGAGACGGAGTTCACCTTCTTCGTGTTTGATCTATCCACATGCCATTGGGTATGGTTGTCTTGCATATTGTCTAGCAGATTCTTTGCTTCGGTAATATGTTTACCCATAAATGTTCCTCCAGCTGCAGTATCTAGCATAGACTTAGACACAGGGTTAAGAGCATTATAAAATAGATGGAGAATTAACTAGTCTTTCATCCCATGACTAGGACAGTTTCTCATGCATTCTTTCATCCTCTCACAGGAAAGCGCTAGTGGCTGACGCTCTTCCTGTCTAAAACCAGTAATATTAGATCTAAGTTGCATAGTCTTTGCAGGTGGGAAAAATTTAGTCATAAATAAAGAAGTGCATTCCACCCATGATGTAATAGTATTTCTAGGCAAAGGTAGAAACCATTCTTTTGCTCTTCCTCTAAGAGAGAAAGGAAATAAACACAATTTGACCGCATAGGGGTCAACGTCTTGTATTTGCATCATATCATATATTTCAATGAAAGTATTCAAGTGCATACCTGTGTCTTCAACAGTAGAGCCTCCAAATTGATTCTGTTGAACCAAACTTAAATAATGGGGCTTAATTTCATAGTCATCAGTAGCAATTGCTGGCTGACTAATAGGAGTACACAAATAATCATTGTTGGGAGTAGCAAACTCCCCAACCTTCTTTTCAGCCATAGTTCCTATGTTTTTAGGTTTTCTTAAGCAAGGAATTATAATAGTAAAAGCGAGAATTTGAAGGCTAACTATTTTTTTTGGTTTATCAAATAAAGGCTGAAAGCAAACTAACAAAATTAAAAACAAGAATTAAAACTAGGAAGGTTCCTACTAACCTCACCAGGGTAGATATTGCTTCCCCGACAACAGCGCCAGAAAAAGGGTTGATACCTTCAATCTGGATTACATATGTAGTATAGCTTCTTTTTCCCTAGTAGACCTAGGTTATCGAATCCTCTAGAAGCAGATGCGTAGTGAGGTTACTTTAACGGACCTTCGGGAGTATTAGAATTCCTTTTGTGTTTTTACCGGACCAAGAGTTTGCATCTTTTTGTTGTTGTCGATGATGGAGAGAGGGCCTAGGGCGTTCGGTTTCACCTGTAGCTGTGCAAAACATCTGATGGGAATAAAAGATAAAGATAAAGTATGCATATAATTGTTAGAGCAAGATAAATTATATGTGGGCAATGCTTCCATAATTTCTAGTGCCTCTGGAACCGCTTATAGCAATAACCTACTAGTCTCATCCATAGAAGAAAGAGAACTAATGATATGCATAGTGATGTCACCATTAATCCCAAATAAATCCCTCACATACAGCCATACTACCCCTTAGGTCACTGGGGTTCCCAACCTGCAGATCAGTCATTACTCATACTCCCTATGCCTGGCTCAACCCTCGGGGTCTTGGGTACCTGACAAGTCCTTAGATTGAGGCAAGAGAGGATACAATAATCATCATGTCATACAAACTAATACATGATCCCATCTATGATAAATAACATGCACAAACGCTACATGGCTAGGCCAAAGACCTTAGCCCAAGGAGAATTACTCACACATAGAGATGAGATGAACAATCACAAACATTGTAATGGAAATCATGAGATTGATAGCAATAGTCTTACAATGTCGCCAATCAAAGAAGAGATCTACTATTACAAGTGGTGGAATATGGCTATGAAGATGGAGAAGGGTTTTGAGATCTGGAGGCGGCTGATGATCTGGGGCAGAGAATTTTGGACGAGACAGGGGCTGTTTTCTCGTCGCCCGAGGCTTCTTTATATAGGGGTCCCTTCACGGAAGTTGTTCTGTTTGACCTAGCGGTGGCGGCGCCAGCTATACGACCGGAACTATACGGCCGGAATTTTGTTCCGGTCGTATAGTTGGTCGTTAAAGCATTTGCTTCCGGTTCACGGCTCCTGGTTTCTTCTGGTTGTTGGAAATCTCGTATCTTTGACTTTAATGTAGTGATTCCCATCTTCAAACGACATTATTTGTGCAGGAAGAAATAGAAAGGAAGGATTGCATACCACTTTGAATATTAGACATTAGTGATAGGGTTTAGAGAGACATTTCATCAAAAATATGAATAATATCAAGTTTAAATGTGGACGTGGATGGCTATATTTCAGAGCCATCAGGTGTCTAAACAACTTGAACCGTCTAATTAATTGTAGGGATTCTGGTTTCGCTTAATATTTCCAAGTTGTACTACATCTTGCCATGATATGCATCATATCATAATCATGTCGGATCTTTTGTCGTGTATTTAAATAGTGCATTCGGTGTTCCTTTTAGTGCTTCGCTTCTTCATGGATTCAGATGTTGAGTGGATGTGAGCTTTGACCTGCTCTTCGGATGAATCTTCCGCAATGGTTCCCAGGCGATCATTCTCCCCCTTGCTACCTATTTTCGCTTTATGGATTTACTTATCTCTTTTACTATCTGTGTTGCTATGTTGTAGTTTTCGTACCATTTATACTCCTTGCAGCCTATATTGCCTTGGTCACATCCTATTGCCCATTTATTTGGTAGATAACCGGCCTTGTTGGTTCGAGTTATCGAATTCCAGAATGGTTGGGGGGTTTCCACATGCTTAATGGAGATAATCATGGTTCTTTTTAAACTTGATAATTAAATGTTGGAAGTAGATATAATTAATATAGAGGCACTAGTGGGTAATAGTTGAGATCTGGCTCTTATCCCGCCCACTTGTGTCCACCTAGGACCCAAGTTCTTAACACCTGTTCTGACACCGAGCATGCTAACCATATGTGGGGTGTGTTGGCACCCCCATCAACTTATTATCTGATTTCAAAGTACTGTACTAGGAGACACAAACTAGTTTGGGGTTTTCATTATGCCATGTTTATTACTTGTTGCTTGATGAGCATTTACTACCGCACTTTTTAGGATGTGGGTCATTATGTGGAGGATTATACCTATGGACTATGATCTCTTGGCCGATCTCGCAACCTCTGGGTCCGTCTTCAGAGCTCGACCGACTTCATTATGGGTAGGTTAGTGGGGTGGCCCCCATGTGCTTGCTTTGGGTTATGGGAAACGTCGTGTCTGAAGCCCTGCCTACATACCGATGGGTGTATGTTAATTGATCTCTCAAACGTTGAGTGGAAGTGCGTTTGGATACTTTGGTGAACTTCTGAAGGGTTAAATCTTTCCCAAAATTCATGTCCGCAGTTATGCACGACTTGGAGCACAGTTTCTCGATCATAGACAACTTACACTAAAGTAGTATTCTAAATATGACTTGGATTTGATATGACTAGTAAGTTGTCCAACTACCATGGAATGATTAATAAAACTGCCAACTATGTGAGTTTTCGTCGGAAGGACTTCCTCGATTGGTTTCGGGGAGGGATCCTAGGATGGGTTATGTTTGGTGTTAGTATAAGGTTGGTCCCGAATAGGTCTCTCTTACCCCTCTCTAATAGCCAACAATTGTATCGTGTCTCTATAGGTTGTTTAGTGCATGCTTTTCTACCGCTACCCCACCATACCTTTGTAAGTGAGAGCCGACGAATTCTAAGACTCGCCATGTATTGGCCTCAGTACTGACTGCTCCCGTTTTCCTTTGCCCTTTGTCGGCACCCATTTGAATTGGCAGGTATGAGATCGATGATGTTAGCAGGGTTACCCTTCCGGCTTGACCTGGGCAGGGTTGTGGACACCATTGGTTATTCTTCAGGACTCTTAGTCCCATTTGCATCTTGTCCATACTCAGATGTTCTATCATTTTTAATATGGTTTGGATCTTTGTAATGTATATATGTATTCTTGACTCGCTGAGTCGTTGTTGTATATATATGTTCTTGTGGGTTCCATCATGGACTATTGTGTAATGATATTACTTTGTTTTCCACCCGCGCACAAGTGCTTGATGGGAATCATTGAATCGTTTCTGTGCTAGTTTGGCGGGAAATCGCTAAAATCTGCATAGGGTCGATTTGAGGGTGTTACAAAAATGACGTCTCTCTTTAAAAGAGATGGGTTTCATCAATGTGGAGTGCGACAAATTTTGTGGTGTCTATGATCATGTGCAAGGTCAGCTCGTGAGCGGCATCAATGTTGGATACATGGTAAATGTCTTGTCATCTTGGTTCACATACATAGCTTGTATATTTTGATTCACATGCATTGAATATGGGCATGATTTTTGGATTCTCATCGTTTTGTCATTCACGTTGACCCATTGTTGGACGATGATCAAGAAATGCCCGAAGTGGGAAACGATCTTTGCCCTCTTCCATTGAAGAAGCGTGCAAGTGATAGATCGGTCAGCGATGTTGAGGACGATGGACCAAGCACGGGTAGCCAGCACAATGGTCGTGTCGTTCGTCCAAGGGGTCACAATGCCACCATGCAAGATCTCAACCTCCAAGCCACATCACTTGCATTTCAAAAGACATTGAAGGGGTTGATTGCGGAGAAGGAGGAGGCCGGTGCCAAGTGGGAGGAGAGGTGCCGCAAGGATAAAGAGGCCACCATTGGATGCTTCGTTGACCTCACAAAGAGAGCTCTTGAGCTCGAAGAGGCCAATGTCAAATCAAGAGCCATTGAGGCCGAGACCAAACTCATGGCCGAGGAGACCAAGCTCGTGATGATGGATTTGAACATCATGCATGGAGCCAGCTCAAAGGGCTCGATTTGATAAAAAAGCAAAACACCGTCTGCAAGCACCAAGCGATGATCATGATCCATCTCTTTTGTGCATTTTCTATGAAACTTGTGTTTATTTGCACTATGATTCGGCATGTGAACTTGGTTATTGACTAATTAGTATAATAATAATTTATTTGCCACTTTTTCTATATTCTTGTCATATTCATCCATATATGTTGCTAATTTAGTTGGAATGGAAAAAACTAGTTAGGTTGAACGTGTCCGACCGAAATGGGTCAGACCGCTGGGACACCCCACTGAAATCTATTCAAATCAGACAACAACCGTTTTTCTATCCACGGACCGATCCAAACGGACCTGCTTTCAGATCCCTTCAACTACCAGAAATAAGTTGACCCGCTGGAGATGCCTTGCGGTTCTGTCACCTGTATTGGGGCTGGTCTGGCCACCTGCGTTGTCCTCGTGGTTCTGTCATCGGAAGGCCTGAAGATCCTCGACATCTGCACACCAGACCAGCCATTCAGTCATCGTCGTTACAAATTAATAATTTGACGGATATAACCTCATTTAAAGAAAAGAAGAACTGGCAATCGAATTCAGACCGGAAACGGATCCGCTTTGGAGACCAGGACCTATCGCTCTGTGACCGGCTCCAGTTTGCAGGACATAAATATAGGAAGCCCAGCAGAGGACGTATACCAATCTCACTCTTAAGACTAGAAATTGCAAACTGATATGCAGACAACAATACTCCGTACGATCGAGTAGTTGCCGCGTGAGAAGTCGACCATGGCGGATCAAGGCCGTACTGATCATGGGGATTCGTAAGTCTTCTGCTCCCGCAACGAGCATGCAATTCATTTTTGAATTTCTGTTTGAAGTAAAATATCAATTTTTTCAGAAATTATTTCCTAACTTCATCAGAGTTAAACAAAATTCATCTGGATTTGAATTTGGTTCAAATCCAGTCCTGACCTTATCGTCGTGCCACGTCAGCCTAACAATGGGCCCGCTATCAGAATTGTTGCTAGCCAACGCAAGTAGTATGATCAGTGCAATCTATCACAAGTTTGATGGTTTTTTTTGAAACTTAAGAATCTCCAGCAGCAGCGCTAAAATAGCGTAGCGCTAAAATAACTGCTTTTTTATCCCGCGTGCGCTGTATCCTCTTTCAGCAGAGGCTGCATAATTTCGCGCGGCGGAAACAAATACCGCGGCGCTGCATTCTGCGCAATCCGGAGCTGGAGTTTTGGTGCTTCTTCTCGCGCGCGCTTTCGCTAGAGACGCGCGACAATAGGCAACCGTTGTGAAATTTCCGCCCGCGCCGCCAGCTCTCCCGCGCCCCCTTCCGCCGCCACCACCAAACCTTCGTCGGCGTCGCGCTCAGCTACACCGGCGGCCGCCCCCGCTCAGCGCCCGTCGACACCGCGCTCACCTACCCCGGCTACGCCCCACCCACCGCCTTGGCCGCCGTACCCGCCGCGCTCTCGTGCCGTCGGATTTCCTGAAGATTGGCGGCCGCGCGCGCTCGATTCGTTGAAGGCGTGCCACCGCGGCGCCGCGCTCACCCTCGTCGGCGCCGATGTCTTCTTCGAGCCAGGAGCGAAATGGTTTGGAAGCCGCTAGTGTCATATTTCATTTGTACGTTTGTTGTATTGTTGTAAAACAATTTGTTGTATTTGTTGGTGAACGGCTTTATTGTATTGTTGTAAAACTATTTGTTGGTGTGTTGTAAAACTATTTGTGTTATTGTTGATGCAAAACTTTGTGTCATAATTTTTTTTAGACATTTTTTGTTTATTTTTCGGTGTTTGTTTGATCTTGTTAGATGTATGCATATATTGGATTGTTGTTTTCGCTGGTCAAGCGCGCGCTACTATGCAGCGCTTGGCGAAGTGCTGCTTGCGCGCTGCATTTTTCAGCGCTGTTTTACAACTTCCGACGAAGGGCTCGCAGGCTCCGCGCGCTACATGCGAATACAGCGCGCTGGCTCCGCGTTTAACGTCGCGCAAATATAGCGCTGCTGCTAGAGATGCTTTTAGAAACTCTAGCCATAATTGTGATGGTTTTTTATATTTTTCTCCCGACGCCTTCCTTTACGAGAATGTGTGTAGTTGCTATTTCACCGTGTCATTTCTATGGTTGAACCACATAATTATATTTCAATTTTCAAGTCCCTTAACGATCAATCTCTTACTATTGTACCCCTAGTAAGTGGAATTTTTTTTTGGGAGAAATAATAAAGTAGTATCTCTGGACGAAAAAAAGTGATCAATAACCATTTATTTAACAAAACACACTGGGCAAATGCCAAAATACATTTCACGTCATCCCACGCGAATTCCCCAATTAAACCCTCTCCGTCTCCGGCATCGCCTCCCCGCCATCCCGTCGTGTCTCTGGACGACTGGCGACTGCTTCATCCCGTTCCACTCTCCTCTCCGCTAGTCAGCCCCTTACCATCGCTGGCGGAAGGGCACTCACCCCTGCTGGCCCCAGCTTGACCTGGACAAGTGCGTAGCCGCTGATCCAGGCAAGGGCGGGGGATGCCTCCGCAGGGTGAGGAAAGCATCCCAGACGCGTCCTGCAGATCCTAAGCCACCCCGTGCCCCCCCCCTCCCGATGCGCCTCCCGCCGCCCCTGGGTCCGCTGACTAAGATCTCGGCAGGATCGGACACGGAGCAGCCATCCCACCTGCAGACGCCCTCGCTGCACGTCATGTCCGGCGATGGATCCTATTCCATCTAGCTATTCTGCTTTATGAATTTGCTCTGTTTTGGTTCGATTCGTTTCTAAACTAGACTACTAGGTAATATCTGATTTGAATTCTACAGCACCACCCTGCATGTATCCGAGAACAAACTCCTACGGTTTTAAAATTTTAGAATTATCATACAGTAGATTGGGGCGAGGACTCTACTTTCTTTCACTGTAATATAAATTAATGACACATTCTCCTTCAGGTATAAGAAAAATGTGCATGTCTTGCCAGAGGAGCCAAAGCAGCACCCTTTTGAAGTTGCAGTCTCATCTGCCGCTTCAATTATATTACGATATTATGTAGTATTTTTAAAAAGGATTCTCAAAAGAGTTTCGGAATAGGAATTGATTCAAGATTGGTCCTTGGTCAACTCAAATTAGGAATAGCATTAAGTTTAACATCGATGGTTGAAAGAAAGAAAAAAGATGATCATCATCCACTATGTTGAGACATAGGTTCTATCTTGAAAAACCATGATGACAACTTAAACTAATATATGATCCAAGAAGGAACGTTTGAAAAGTCATTAAGTATGAATCACAGAACGTTGAGCTAAGATAGTCTGCAGTATCTAATTGAGAACTGTAGACATAATTTCAAATCCTTAAAGGATGACATATCTTAAAACATAAAAGGTTATGTCATATGTGAATATGTTGGAAACTCCTATAATATCGACTAAACTCAAATAGGAAGCGAGGTGAACAAGACATCAAAAGATGTACATAGTGCACTAATGTTTCGATGGTTATATTTATAATAATAGATAAGGGTACCATCTAAAGTGATGTATACTGTTATGGCGGGACTAGTTCGTCTTTAACGCAGAAGGTGTGTCCCAGTGCACAGTGCCCATGAGAAAGCTCGAAGTGGCTGATCTAAAGTCACTCTTGGCTCCTGGAAACCGACCTCATTCTGCTGCCATAACTACGATGAATACACAAAGATGTTATCATAAGATGATAAAGTATTAATGTCAATCAAGGTGACATTAGTAAGTTGCAAAGAATTTGGGACTATAAAGTACAGACCCAAGACTCAACCTCTTTTATGAGCAAGAATGATCAAAGGTGCCGGGATATATGGTGCCAATGATTAAAGAACAAATGCAGCTAATTTATTTGTACTCTAGTGCAAGTGGGAGACTGTTGGAAATATGCCCTAGAGATAAATAGTAATAAAAATTATTATCATATTTCATAAAGTTTATGATTAAGTTTTATATCATGTTATAACTGTATTGAAAGGAAACATCAATACACGTGTGATATATAAAACCAGGAGTTCCCAGTAAAACTCTACTCACTGGTTCATTGGTCAACAGATGATCAAGGTTTCCTGATCATGTGGCATTTATGCCAGTTGGAAATGGAGTCACCTTATTGTGAGAATGAGATGATGAACTAATACCCAACCTAATAATTGTGACCCGATCATGTCACGAAGTTCAACTTACGATGATTAGAATAAACCGAGTGTACTATTTCTTAGACCGTGAGGCTATATCAATCACTATCACCTGAGGGTACTTTGATAGCATCAGACGTCACTTGGTTAAATAGTGATTATAAAAGTGTGTTCAGGTATTCAGAGGAATAGTAGAGGCAATATATGTCAAGAGCAGGATTTATCCTTCCGCGTGACGAAAATATACCCAAGGGCCCACTCGGAGAAGTTATATCCAATAGCTGCGTGATGACCCACAAATATAGGAGGTGTATCACAGTATTTTCGAGGGAGTGAAACCCAATTTATTGATTCGACATAAGGGGAGTCAAAGAATATTTATAAGCCTTAACAACTGAGTTGTCAATTCAGCTACACCTGGAAACAACCTTCCTCACAGCAGTTTATCAGTAGCAACAGTTTTATAGTAGTAATAGTAAAATAATAGCAGTAGTAAAAGTAAAGACAGTAGTAACAATTGCAGTAAATAGTAGGATTAAAGCGTGGTAGGCATATGAATGGATGGACGGGCGTTGCATGGACAAGACAATTCATATGGCAATCAAAACATAAGGCATTTGCAGATAAATAAGATAAAGCATCCAAGTACTAAATAATCATAGGCATGTGTTCCATATATAATCATACGTGCTCGCAATGAGAACTTGCACAACATCTTTTGTCCTGCCAACCCGTTTGCAGCGGAGCCTCAAGGGGATTACTGGCAATTAAGGTGCTCTTTTAATAGAGCACCGAAACAAAGTGATAACCCACAAGTATAGGGGATCGTGTGTAGCCTTTTTGATAAGTAAGAGTGTTGAACCCAACAAGGAGCTAAAGGTAGGATAAATATTCTCTCAAGTTCTATCAACCACTGATACAACTCTATGCATACTAAACATTTGCATTATCTAGGAAATAAAACTAGAGCAACAATACGAGTAATAGAGATAGATTTGCATGATAATAAATAACAAGAAAGTAAAGCTAGTTGCTGCAAAAATAAAATACACTAAACTAACAGAACCATGGGTGTAGAATAGTGGTGGTAATTGTGGTGTCTTTGTCTAAGTTTAAATAGCGAATAGATCGAGTTCATTGTCCTCGATGCAGTTTTCTATGTGGGAGAGGCTAAATATACATGCGCTTCACTACTTGGAATTACATGTACTATATGATTGGATTGTTAGCAAACATTCGCAAGTACTAATAAATGCATTAAGGTTTCCCCAGCCATAGCCTTAAGTTTAATGGTCCTCTTACTCCCATACGTGCAACATTCTGGTTCACGTCCTCTGGTTTCTGTCACTCCGGCAGAACTTCCCCTTCCTCTTACACATACTACAAACCCTATGATGTTTAATCCATGTGCGCATAAATATAATGGACACCAAAGGACTGTACCATATCAACATACAACTCTAATGAACTAAAGACGTTCAACCATTCAATCTAAGAACAAAGAAACTACGCAAACATGACATAGATCATAGGATTATAACTTATAGCATCAAACACCATGTTTACATATGACGGTACAGAGGTGTGTGGGAGGATGAACCAATGCATACTAGGAGGATTAGGTGATGGATATGGCGGTGAAGATGGTGAAGAGGGCGGCGGCGGCGCCGACGGCGGTGCGGGGGACTCCTTCCCCACCGCCGGTATCATGGAGGAGCACCGCCCCTTAGCCCCCTTCCTTCATGGCTTCTTGGGAGACCTCCCTCATGGAGATGGGATCCATGGGGGAAGCAAAAACGTGGCTTTGGTGGCTGCAAATTCGTGGGTGGAGATGCCCTGAGCGAATTAGGTTTCCTCCCTTTATATAGCTTCTTGGATTCCCGTCACCCCATCTTGGGCTGCAGTAAATTGGGCCTAAATAGCCCGTCCGGACTCGGAATCAGCTAAATTTTATGTCCAGAACATTTATCGCTAAATTTCCAACAACTTTGTAGTTGATGAGTTTTCCGTTTGACGTTGTCTTCGACCCGAAATGTGACCATCTTCAAAAAGAGTTCTGAGACAGATTTCTGGAAAAATCCCAATTTGACTCCAACAAGGTTTCCACTTGTATTCTTGGTAATTCCTACACATCAAAGTGTAAAACAAGAACATTGTGCACTTTTGCAACTATTAGTAGGTTAGTCCAAATAAATCATAAACTTTATACAAAAAGGAGTGTCAAAAGCATATTATTAGCATTAAACCATCAAAAATTATAGATACGTTATGGACGTATCAACATCCCCAAGGTTAGTTCCTGCTCGTCCTCGAGTAGGTAAACAATCAAAACAATATAATTTTTGATGTGACATGCAGACAACATAATCTTGATTATCATTATTGTAAAAGCATTGATAGCTGGGATTAAGGTACTCTAAACATGAATCATGAAAGATAAAGTTCTAACAATAAGACGTAGCAACTATGTTGTAAAATGAAAATGCGCAAACAAAAGATTCATGAATAACAATGCATTGCAAGACGTTTGTTTGTTTCACATAAAGAAAGCATAATGAGAATGGCATTCAGCTTGTCTCTCATAGAGTAGCAAAACATAAATGCATAGGACACCTTCAAAGTTCATAAGGGTGACTAGATACAAATAGTTTAAGAACAAGCAATATCAAAGTTATGCATCAATCAACAAGTCTTGGGACAATGCACATTAAACTAAGAATGGCCACTATGGTCTCTTAATAGATGCATAAAGATAGAAGATGGAGACTCAACATAAAAGTAAAAGAAAGTCCTTCTTGAAAGGAAGCAGGGATTCAAGTCTCATAAAGAGCTTCCAAAAATTATGGTACTTATTAGCTTTCAGCTCTCATTTCCCCTATCATAAGCATCTTTAAATGATTAAGGTTAAAGTGACACAACTAAGAGGATATGCTTGACAAGTTATGAGTTGAAATTTCATGCCCCTTACTTACGAGTACCGAACCTCATGCTACTCAACTTCAATCACAAGTAAGCTCTTGTCATTGTAAGTACATATGTATCATAGATAACTGCCAACACAATATAATTTTTGATGTGACATGCAGACAACACAATCTTGATCATCATTATTGTAAAAGCATTGATAGCTGGGATTAAGGTACTCTAAACATGAATCATGAAAGATAGAGTTCTAACAATAAGACATAGCAATTATGTTGTAAAATGAAAAGGCACAAACAAAAGATTCATGAATAACAATGCATTGCAAGACGTTTGTTTGTTTCACATAAAGAAAGCATAATGAGAATGGTATTAAGCTTGTCCCTAGTGAATCAATAACATGTTCAGATCTGAAAGCATGGCACTCGGGCCCTAGTGACAAGCATTAAGCATAACAAGTTGCAACAAAGTCAAAAAGCACTAATAATAGATACTAGGCACCATGCCCTAACAATCTGATGCCATTACATGAACGATCTCATCCAACCCCTACCATCCCCATAGCCTATAGCGGGGGTGAAGGGGATCGGTGCGGAAAACAAAACATTTCCTATGATGTAACCCCAAAAACTTGCCTAGGATTTATCTATATAGTAATGCGGTAACAGCCGATGTGTAGAGAATACATACCCTTGTAGACCGTACGCGGTTAACGTTCCGTAGGGAACGTGGTTGATGTAGTCGTACTCGTAGCCGACCTCAAGGTCGTGAAGCTCCTCGCAGGTCACCCCTTGCTCCTTCTTGATCTTCATCGTCTTCATCGTGCAACAGCTCCAGCTCACGACATTTAAGCGCCCCAAGTGTTGCGCCTCGTGTCTTCATACACATCCGGTGCACGATGATACCTCCGGCTCCCCGATCCCACCGGGAGTGCGGAAGTTGATATCCGGCTAGGAATCCCTGCAGCGCAACGGCGTACTGCAGGTGTGCCTTGATTGCACAGCCCAGACTTGGGGCCATGGTCACAAGGCATAGAGAGAGGGAGAGAGAAGGACAAAGTCATCCAAAGGACTTCTCCAAAGTTGTGTTCTTTAGTCCTCCCATAGGCACCCCTTTATATAGGCGGAGGGGGGCGTGCCCTTTCCATTAGGTGCCCCATGTGGGACTAAAACTAGGAGAAAAAGGGGCAAAAATAAAGGGGCAGCCGGCTGGGCCAAAAGGTGGCCAAATGGGCCACCTTGCCGGACCCAGCCAGCAGCCCATGGCGGCCAGCAGCTGTGGCTGCTCACAGCCAGCACAAGTGGGCCGGCGCGCCCACTCCGCGGCCCAGCAGCGCCTTGCACTAGAGGCCTGGTGAGGCGACCCGCGGGTGGGCCGACGCTGCCCACCCCGGCGGCCCATGTCTGCTCCCGCGGCGACGGCCTGCGCCGAACAGCCTGGGTGGGCCGACCCCGTTCTACAGCCCGCGAAGCCCGTGGCCCAAGGCGGCCAGCGGGGAGACGAGGGCGAACCCCGGGTAGGCCGGTCTACAGGCCCAGCAGCGCGTGGTGCTGCGCCTGTGCGCTACCCCTGTGTGGCGTGTACTACCAGCCGCCCGCCTTTGTTGGCTACCAAGCCCATTAGCAGTAGCAGCTGTAATTTTCCCCTTTTTCTTTTTCATTTTCCAACAGCTTTTCTTCTAGGTCATTTCCCTCCGGGATTTGGCCTAATAAAAAAGTTGTCTTTATAAATCTTAACTTAAATATTATTTAGAATATATTAATTCACAATTAACATATAATAAATATATATTTAAATTTCCATCTATCCGAAAACACTTTTCGGGGCTTTTCCTTTATTCTTTCTCCGAACAACTTTGGATCTCTCTGCGGGACGATTCCGGCTTTCTCTCTTTCTCTACTATGATTCCATCTTACGAATGATCGCTCTCATCGTACCCTTAAGTGTATCCTCTCACGACTCGGGAATGCTCTAGACATGATCTGTATCAATGATCAACAGAGGGACCAGGGATGTCCATGTGACCCCTATGCATTCATGATGACAATGTCGTTTGAACCATCTAAATGTAGCATCCTCTTCCTTTTGTTTCTCGATACAACTTCTCCGAGATCCGATCATCGGTATCCCATACCTTTGTTCAATCTCGTTCACAACAAGTTCTGTTTTCTTGTTACCGTGATATTACATCCCCGTGACCTAGTCACATGTTGCAACATTTATAGATGTAATCTCACCAAGCCGGCCATATGTATCTTTACCTGTCATGTGGGTGAACAAATCCCGGTCTTGCAGTCACATGTCATCTACTGTTCCTTTCGAATACCCAACATACACCTTTATGTCCACCGTATTACCAGATGACGATTGATGCAGTCTAAGAAGCCTAGGGAAACAGTGAGTAATATGAGCTCATGGTCTAAGGAGAAGGAGTCTAGGTATAGTTGTTGCAACAATGAACTAGATGACTTGATCATGTTGCAATCCTTCGTGGAATGTCCAACCACATCATTATCCAATGATATGATCTCGTTGTCAGTCGGCATAAATGCCCATGATCTTGAAACCCAGATCATCTTCGTGACCAACGAACTAGTATGAATAGAGGCTACTAGAGACTTTGTTGTTTCATACCACACATGTACCAATGTTTCTACTTGGCACAGTTATAGCACAATATGAAACTATTATAAACTAATTGAGATATGACAATAAAAACCTATTTATTATTTGCCTCTAGGGCATATCTCCTTCAGTCTCCTACTTGCACTAGAGTACAAATAATCCAGCTTGCATTTTACTCATATAAACCATATACCATATGTGTTTACAGATCATTCATGCTCATGGGAAATGTCATGTCCATGTTCTGTCTTACCAGATCATTATGTCTTCTGCAAATCGTTAATGTCTTCCTAATTTTGACGTTCACACCATTATCTTATAATGGGTCGAAGCATTTGTTTGGCAACAAAGTGAGACTTTTGTTTCTAGTGTTTATGATGACGGTCGTTTTCACTGTTGTCATCTAAACTTTGAAACACACTTTTCTATCCTTTGTGTATATACTATAGTCATGGCAGCAGAACGAGGCCGGATTCCAGGAGCTTACAGTGACATTAGATCAACCTCGAGGGCTTTCTCATGGGCACTGGGCCCTAGGACACATCATTCTACGTTAAAAGCGAACTAGCCCCGCCATAACATTATACAACACATTAGATGTAGCCTTTATACTTCTATATCTATGTAGATCCTAGTGCATGAAATGCATCTATGCCACTTACATTGCTTCTTGCTACTTAAGTACAAACTTAATTCTGGTTTAGTGATCAACTCAGGAATCACTTAAAGACATGTTCTTACAGTTAAGAGCTAGTCCTTCCAACCAGAACCTTGGGTCACATTATGTCGAGTATGCAACATGGTTATATGGAAGAACCTATGACCGAGGCATAGGAAATGCAACACATCTCTTTCTTTTAACCACAGTTGCAATACTAACTCAATGCTTCATATAGTAAGAACTTCTTTCTTACCTTGTTCTATTCTGAGCTACTTCAGAATCTTGCTTAGGACATTCTGAACATCGTTCAGAATCAAGTCCAGGAAGCATTCGACATTCAGTGTTTATTAAACTCATCAATCTATCTCGATAGATCTTATTGTTTAATAACTTCAACTTCATCCTTATTTATCCGACTTAAATGTTATTAACACCAATCACATCATTCATATATGTCGTCTACATATTCCAGAATGATTTCACGCTCCCACTCAAATATGACATTCATGTTTGAGATCCAGGGATTTCACTTAGCTCCCACTCAAATATATGTCAGCTACATATTATGAATTAGCCAAGCTGATTTGCTCCCACTCAAATCTAGGTCCTCTCGATAATCTTGGACATTCCAAAATTCTTTGATCATAATCAAATCGAGAATTCCACTAACGAGATTTCAATGACCATTGATTTCTCGTACTTAGGTCCATCACGCTTCTTTGTAATTCGTAGGTATGTCTTGTTCAAAACATGACAAGTGAATCAACAATATAATTCTACAAACTTGTAGAATATATAGTTGAATCCTACTTTCTTTAGTAAAAGTATTCGATGAAACTTTATGATCATTATCATTGGTTTCTCCTCTATTTGTAGAGTTTGGTTTCACGAAACAAATTCCGCTGCACCACTCAACAATCCGGAGGTAAGGTCAAATACCTTGTTTTAATCTTGTACTTTCTTCCACCTGTATCTTCATCAAGGCACATCAACTTAGGACAACAGCAAGTTTGCCCCTTGTGGAAGATGCATTCATAGCTTCCTAAGAATGCTCTACAAAGACTTGTTTATTCGCCACGATTTTGACTTGTCGAAATCTCCAGAAACTCGAACGTGCCATAACACTTATGGTGTTGTTTCCACAAATCTTTAGATGTTCCTTTGTATTTCAAATGAGTGTTTATTTATTTTTGATCTCTAACTCTAAATGACAACTATAACCCCGATAAGAGATAATATTATACCATATGTATCTAGTACATAATGATTATGATGTTTAGACATTTCAACAAAGTTTGAATTCGTCCAATTATCATAATTTGTGAAACATATTTCACAAGTCCCTTTTATGCTAAACTTAACTTGAATACTTTGGTCATGTCGATCAAATCGAAGAGACTTCATATTCTTGTTAATTCAATATCCCATTTAGTTATGAACTCATTTGAACAATTCAAATCATTTCAAACTTCATGTTTCATTAAGTAAATACACTTATTCACTTAAGTCCACAATAAATGATTTCCACTACTTGTTGAAAATATGATACATCATTATGTATAAGTTTCAACATTTCTTCGCATATCACCATTTTACTAGAATGCGGAGTTTTAGTCATTCTGCCTAAGAGGCATGGTTTTGCAAAGTCTCTAGATTAAGCATCTAGGACCCCGATCTTTCATAAAGAACCTGCAATAACCAAAATGACTTAAACTATAGGGTCATTTCATTATTAAACTTTGGATATCTTTTAGCATTCAAAACCTTTATAAGTGTTTAAACTATTATCATTAACATAGTGATGAGAATAACTTGTTTGTAATCGTAATGTGACCATAAGGTATTGTTCATAAGAATAGTCCAAACTGGTTTGTAACTTTTTCATATGAATAATCGTCTCGCCAAAAGCAAGACACGCAAACTAAGATTACAAATCTATATTCAAGTCCACTAATCCAAATGATAGACTTTGAGGGAAGAGGTGATGTCGGCCATCAACTGTTTTGCTTGCCGTCATCAAGTCACGTTGCCTCAAATCCAGCAATTCTCAAGCAGATCATCCTGTTTTCACAAAACGGGACAAGTATCATATACTTTGCAAACTGCAACGAGTTTTGCAAGAACCACATTTATAATTTGTATATCTAACATATACCTTTTTCATCCATCACCTCCTTTTTGCAATCAAGCCCTTCTAAGAGTTCTTAACTCTAATGCGAGATCGCTAAGTGTTTTTCCAAACAATCTGGAGTCATCGAATTATCTCCTAATGGTTATTGTATCAAGAAGAGAAGATCACCTTTTATGAGGATATCCCTCAGGTGTGGGTATTAATCTATGAAGTTAGACCCTTTTACTAAGTTCCAAATTAAAGCAATATATTCCCATGGTCGCAAAGGACCTCAATGGGATAGGCTATGGTCTACTAAGATATTTGCAAATAGACATCTAGACTAAGTTTATAATAAGAGATCAATTTATAATTGGTCTCCACTAAAACGGTCATCCCTTGGACGATTTTAGTGGTCGCATGATACCTATCCTCTGCACCTCCCCCGATCGTCACAGCCATCAGTGCATTATCAAAGGTAGACATTCACTAATGCCAATCACATCATCCTTGTGACTCATGCTCGATCTTTCGATCTCTTGTGTTCTGAGGCCACGCTTCTCTAACGTGCTAGGCTCGCCAAATCTAACTTGTGTGTATTCGTTGTGCAACATGGCTTACACCCACTATATGCGAACGTAGATATGTCTGACACCCAGGCCTGTAACCTTGGATCGCCTCATACCGAAGAACTTTCTTGGTGGTGCACACACAACGGGAACACGGAACATTGGAATTAAATAGGGATTATCTTATTTGCTACCGTTGAGTATCTAAATACTAGCACACAATAAGATGATAAAAACTGGTATCAACATCATATGTATAATGTGATATGATATGGTCTTTCTTGTTGCACCTTGATCTCCATCGAGCGCTCCGGCATGATCTCCATATCGCCCTTGGTTTGACGCCAAGTCCACGACGCCTCCACTAGATCGTCCATCGGAATGATGACTATTACTATACTACTTAGTAACAGAAAAGTAAACTACTTTTACCTTCGCAACGACCATTGCCATATCATAATCACATGCCCCCCTGCAAAATAAAGTTAGACGCATCTACTTTATCTATTGAAAGTTTTATGTGGTTGTTAGGGCTTTCGCACTAGAACCGTTTCTAAACTACGAACTTTCCAACCACAACATGGATCCCACAGTTGTCTCTACTACACCCCTTTCGGGGCCCTCCGTTGTAAATGCTATATCAACTATCGAATGAGAGACAGACACCCGCTAGCCACTTATACGGTACAAGCCGTATGTTGAGCGTGGAACCAGTCTCGCGTACGAATACGTGTAAGGTAGATCCGGGCCGCTTCATCAAACAATACCGCGATATAAACAAGTACACGTTAGAGGGTAAGAACTAAGGGATCAATGCCCGCACAATACTTGTGCGTACTGGCCGTACAACACTCCTACGCATAGATCAGCTCTGATACCACTGAAGGGGATCGGTGCGGAAAAAAAATTCCTACGATGTAACCCCAAAAACTTGCCTAGGATCTATCTATGTAGTAATGCGGCCGATGCGTAGAGAATACATACCATTGTAGACCGTATGCGGTTAACGTTCCGCAGGGAACGTGGTTGATGTAGTCGTACTCGTAGCCGACCTCAAGGTCATGAAGCTCCTCGCAGGTCACCCCTTGCTCCTTCTTGATCTTCATCGTCTTCATCGTGCAACAGCTCCGGCTCACGATATTTAAGCGCCCCAAGTGTTGCGCCTCGTGTCTTCGTACACATCCGGTGCACGATTGATACCTCTGGATCCCCGATCCCGCCAGGAGTGCGGAAGTTGATATCCGGTTAGGAATTCCTGCAGCGCAACGGCGTACTGCAGATGTGCCTTGATCGCACAGCCCAAACTTGGGGCCATGGTCACAAGGCATAGAGAGAGGGAGAGAGAAGGAGAAAGTCATCCAAAGGACTTCTCCAAAGTTGTGTGTTTTAGTCCTCCCATAGGCACCCATTTATATAGGTGGAGGGGGGCATGCCCTCTCCATTAGGTGCCCCATGTAGGACTAAAACTAGGGAAAAAAGGGGCAAAAATAAAGGGGCAGCCGGCTGGACCAAAAGGTGGCCAAATGGGCCACCTCGCCGGACCCAGCCAGCAACCCACGGCGGCCAGCAGTTGTGGCTGTTCACAGCCAGCGTGAGTGGGCCGGCGCGCCCACTCCGTGGCCCAGCAGTTCCCTGCGCTAGCGGCCTGGTGAGGCGACCCGTGGGTGGGCCGGCGCTGCCCACCCTGGCGGCCCATGTCTGCTCCCGCGGCGACGGCCTGCGCTGAACAGCCCGGGTGGGCCGACCCTGTTCTGCGGCCCGCGAAGCCGGTGGCCCAAGGCGGCCAGCGGGGAGACGAGGGCGAACCCCGGGTGGGCCGGTCTGCAGGCCCAGCAGTGCGTGGCGCTGCGCCTGTGCGCTGCCCCTGTGTGGCGTGTACTACCAGTCGCCCGCCTTTGTGGGCTGCCAAGCCCATTAGCAGTAGCAGCTGTAATTTTCCCCTTTTTCTTTTTCATTTTCCAACAGCTTTTCTTCTAGGTCATTTTCCTCCGGGATTTGGCCTAATAAAAAAGTTGTCTTTATACATCTTAACTTAAATATTATTTAGAATATATTAATTCACAATTAACATATAATAAATATATATTTAAATTTCCATTTATTCGAAAACACTTTTCGGGGCTTTTCCTTTATTCTTTCTCTGAACAACTTCGGATCTCTCTGCGAAACGATTCCGGCTTTCTCTCTTTCTCTACTATGATTACGTCTTACGAATGATCGCTCTCATAGTACCCTTAAGTGTATCCTCTCACGGCTCGGGAATGCTCTAGACATGATCTGTATCAATGATCAACAGAGGGACCATGGATGTCCATCTGACCCCTATGCATTCCTGATGACAATGTCATTTGAACCGTCTAAATGTAGAATCCTCCTCCTTTTGTTTCTCGATACAACTTGTCCAAGATCCGACCATCGTTATCCCATACCTTTGTTAAATCTCGTTCACAACAAGTTCTGTTTTCTTGTTACCGTGATATTACATCCCCGTGACCTAGTCACATGTTGCAACATTTATAGATGTAATATCACCAAGCCGGCCGTATGTATCTTTACCCGTCATGTGGGTGAACAAATCCCGGTCTTGCAGTCACATGTCATCTACTGTTCCTTTCGAATACCCAACATACACCTTTATGGCCACCGTATACCAGATGACGGTTGATGCAGTCTAAGAAGCCTAGGGAAACAGTGAGTAATATGAGCTCACGGTCTAAGGAGAAGGAGTCTAGGTATAGTTGTTGCAACAATGAACTAGATGACTTGATCGTGTTGCAATCCTTCGAGGAATGTCCAACCACATCATTCTCCAATGATATGATCTCGTTGTCAGTCGGTATAAATGCCCATGATCTTGAAACCTAGATCCTCTTCATGACCAATGAACTAGTATGAATAGAGGCTACTAGGGACTTTGTTGTTTCATACCACACCTGTACCAATGTTTCTACTTGGCATAGTTATAACACAATATGAAACTATTATAAACTAATTGAGATATGACAATAAAAACCTATTTATTATTTGCCTCTAGGGCATATCTCCTTCAGGGGGATTAGTCACTCATGGATGGGGGAAACATGGATGGTCGATGGAGAAGCGATGGTGATGATGATGGCAATGATCTCCTCCAATTCCTCATCCCGGCAGGGTGCTAGAACGGAGTTTCTGGTTCTGAGTCGCGGAATCTGGTGGTGGCGGCGCAGCGGAACTCTTTCTGGAAAAACATCGAACCCCCCTTGGTTTTTAGGTCAAGAGGCGACTTATAGGCGAAGAGGGAGGCCGAGGGGGCAGCCGAGGCAGCCACACCACCCCCAGGTGCAGCCTGGCCTGGCCCACGCGGCCAGGTGGTGTGGGCCCCTCGTGGCCCTACTCCGTCTCATCTTCTGGCTGCGTGAGTCCTTTGGTGAAATAGGATTTTTGGCATATTTTCTAGGATTTTTCCTAATAGTTGATTTTCTGCACAAAAACTAGACACCAAGGTAATTTTGCTGAAAACAACGACAGTCCGTGTTAGTTGTATCCAAATCACACAAGTTTAGAGGAAAAACAATAGCAAAAGTGTTCGGGAAAGTAGATACGTTTTGGACGTATCAACTCCCCCCAAGCTTAGCTTATTGCTTGTCCTCAAGCAATTCAGTTGAAAACTGAGTGCGATAAAAGAAACTTTCTCAAACACATTTGCTTCATAAGATGTATATATTCTCAGCATATGGTCAACTACTCAGGCAATTCATAATAAAGAGTATGCAACTAAGTTTACTTAATAGTCATTGCAAGCCATGAAGAGATTCCAACTCAAAAATAATAAGTAGCATGAAACATAAACATAAGTAACATTGCAATGCTCATAACAAGGTATGATAGAGTGTTATCTCGCTTGCCTTTGATTATAGAGCAAACATAAATGCCAAGGCACCTCTGAAGTTCAAGTGAAGACTAGAAGTAAAGATATCAAAGATACAAGCATCAAAGTCATGACACAATTAATCCAGTATTGAGACAAGCATATTACACTAAGAATGACAACTATGCTCTCAGGAAAGTGCTCATAGAATATGTGGAGACTTAACAAGGAAATAAAAAGGTTTTGAAAAGTTTGAAAGGCTTCCAAATGCTGAAGTATGGTACTCATTAGTTTTGAGCTATCATTGCCCCTATCATAAGCATCTTTAAATGGTTAAGGTTAAAGTGACACAACTAAGTGGATATGCTTGACAAGTTATAAGTTAAAATCTCATGCCCCTTACTTACGAGTACCGAACCTCATGCTACTCAACTTCAGTCACAAGTAAGCTCTTGTCATTGTAAGTACGTATGTATCATAGAGAACCGCCAACGGGGTACTGATGACCCACAAGTATAGGGGGTGTATCGCAGTATTTTCGAGGGAAGTGAAACCCAATTTATTGATTCGACACAAGGGGAGCCAAAGAATATTTATAAGCCTTAACAACTGAGTTGTCAATTCAGCTGCACCTGGAAACAATCTTGCTCACAGCAGTTTATCAGTCGCAACAGCTTTGTAGTAGGAATAGTAAAGTAATAGCAGTAGTAAAAGTAAAGACGATAGTAACAATTGTAGTAAACAGTAGGATTGGAGCGCGGTAGGCACAGAGATGGATGGACGGGCGTTGCATGGACAAGACAATTCATATAGCAATCAGAACATAGGGCATTTGCAGATAAATAAGATAAAGCATCCAAGTACTAGATAATCATAGGCATGTGTTCCATATATAGTCATACGTGCTCGCAATGAGAACTTGCACAACATCTTTTGTCCTGCCAGCCCGTTTGCAGCGGGGCCTCAAGGGAACTACTGGCAATTAAGGTGCTCCTTTTAATAGAGCACCAGAGCAAAGCATTAACACTCCATGAACACATGTGATCCTCACATCAAAGCCATTCCCTCCGGTTATCCCGATTTCTATCACTTTGGGGCCTTTGGTTCCGGACAACAATGTGTGTATACAACTTGCAGGTAAAACCATAAACAATACTATCATAATGAATCAATAACATGTTCAGATCTGAAATCATGGCACTCAGGCCCTAGTGACAAGCATTAAGCATAACAAGTCGCAACAAAGTCAAAAAGTACTAATAAAAGATACTAGGCACCATGCCCTAACAATCTGATGCCATTACATGAACGATCTCATCCAATCCCTACCATCCCCATAGCCTATAGCGGGGGATTACTCACTCATAGATGGGGGAAACATGGATGGTCGATGGAGAAGCGATGGTGATGATGATGGCGATGATCTCCTCCAATTCCCCGTCCCGGCAGGGTGCCAGAACGGAGTTTCTGGTTCCGAATCGCGGAATCTGGTGGTGGTGGCAGAGCGGAACTCTTTCTGGAAAAACGTCGAACCCCCCCTGAGTTTTTAGGTCAGAAGGCAACTTATATGCGAAGAGGGAGACCGAGGGGGTGTCTGGGGCGGCCAGACCACCCCCTTGCGCGGCCAGGCCTAGCCCGCACGACCAGGTGGTGTGGCCTGGGCCTAGCCCCACTCCGTCTCGTATTCTGGCTCCACGAGTCTTCTGGCAAAATAGGATTTTTGGCATATTTTCCGAGATTTTTCCTGATAGTTGATTTTCTGCACAAAAACTAGACACCAAGGAAATTCTGCTGAAAACAGTGTCAGTCCGTGTTAGTTGTATCCAAATCACACAAGTTTAGAGGAAAAACAATAGCAAAAGTGTTCAGGAAAGTAGATACGTTTTGGACGTATCAACTACCCCCAAGCTTAGCTTATTGCTTGTCCTCAAGCAATTCAATTGAAAACTGAGTGCGATAAAAGAAACTTTCTCGGACACATTTGCTTCATAAGATGTATATATTCTCAGCATATGTTCAAATACTCAGGCAATTCATAATAAAGAGTATGCAACTAAGTTTACTTAATAGTCATTACAAGCCATGAAGAGATTCCAACTCAAAAATAATAAGTAGCATGAAACAGAAACATAAGCAACATTGCAATGCTCATAACAAGGTATGATAGAGTGGTATCTCGCTTGCCTTTGATTGTGAATGCCAAGGCACCTCTGAAGTTTAGGTGAAGACTAGAAGTAAAGATATCAAAGATACAAGCATCAAAGTCATAACACAAATAATCAAGTTTTGAGACAAGCACATTATACTAAGAATGACAACTATGTTCTCAATAAAGTGCTCAAAGAATGGGTGCTTATTCAACAAGGAAATGAAAAAGGTTTTGAATAGTTTGAAAGGCTTCCAAATGCTGAAAGTATGGTACTCATTAGCTTTGAGCTCTCATTTCCCCTATCATGAGCATCTTTAATATGGTTAAGGTGAAAGTGAGGTCCAATCTGAGGTATATGCTTGACAGACTATAAACTGGAAATCTCATGTCCCTTGAGTACGAGGGCCGCTCCTCATGCTACTAAACTTTAGTTACCGGTAAGTTCTTGTCATCGTAAATACGTGTGTATCATAGAGAACCGCCAACTGGGTACCCCTTGCCCGATGATACGGAAGATACCCCATATCAAAATGACAAGGCAAGCAGACAATGGGTATCTCAGCAATCTTCTTATTTACCATGGGAAAATGGTGCCTTTTTCTGTCTTTCCTCTTTTCTCATATCTCTTTTTTTCTTTTTCTCAATAGCTATCTCCCTTTTTTTATAAGAAGAATACTTCATAGATACTCATTATGGTTACGCTGCAGGTTTCCACCATGACAGCATGGATTAGACCAGCGGCCCAGGCGTTTCTCTAACACACATACATAACTCCATGGACTTACAAGCTCCCCTTTTATTTCACACCGACGACATCCGCAAACAAAAGAGCATGATATCAACTAGGTATATATTTACAGGTGTTGAAAGTGTTCCCCGTGACAGTACGGTTCTGCTAATCCCAGCCTATAATTTGCAAGCATATAACTTTCATGGACAGTCACAATGGTTCAGGTTTATTAGGTGCATGAAATAAAGTGTGCCATCAAGTTCGTGAGAGCTTTACTAACTAACTTTCTCATAACAAGCAAACATTTTATTCGGAAGAAAACAAGGGGCATATTGAATATGCACGGAACATCAAATGATGCTAATAGGTAGGTATGGTGGACACTTTTGGCAATATTTGGTTTTAGGGAGTTGGAAACACGAGTAAAACATACTCAGTGTAAGTGAAGGCTAGCAATAGTAAGGGAGCGACAAACAAGAAAGCAATAACGGTCATAATCATGCTTGCAACAAAACAGGACTAAACATGGCATGAAAATGATTCAAGACCCCTGAGGCAAAATAATTCATCAAGGCATAACTGATTATTTCAGTCATATGCATACGCGAGCATATGCCAAGTCAATTCAAGTGAAACATTCAGAGGAGGATACCCCGGTGTCATACCAAGTTATGAATAGAGTAATGCAAGCAAACATTCATATGACATGCTACAAACTATTAGCAAGCTGGAACTAATCATATGAAAGCAAGAACTACTAAGCATCCATAAATAACATACACCCTACATGAACAGACTAAGCGTGCCCAAAATGATGAGTATATGTACAAAAATGAAAACAAATAGAGTTCGTTACCAGCCTCTTACTGTTGGGTCCGCAGCATAGAAAACAAAAAATTTCCTACGATGAGAACTATACGCCAAGATCTATATACTAGATACAGAGCAAGGGGTGGACATACATCCATGGAGAACTTACCCTCGAAGACAACGAGTTTTGTTAACGAGTAGGAACTCGTGGTTGATGTAGTCGTACGCTTGCCAATCTCAAGATCGTGTGGAAGTCCGAGCGCTGCAAATCAGCAGCGCATCCGTCCTCGCACACACGTTCAAGCCACCGGACAACCTCCACCTCCTCGCTCCAGCGAATCAGCGAAAGCAGCAACTCCTTCTAGACGCAAGGCCACCGGGAACATGTATCTCGCTAATCCGAGACCATGGGGGAATATCTAGAGGGGAGAGAGATCCTTCACGAGGAGGTGTGGTTTGTGAGAGGGGAGAGGGGGGCTTTATATAGGAGGGAGGGAGACCCCTCCCCTCCCATAGCCGGCGCATGAGGGGGGAGGGGTACTCCTCCCCTCCTTCATTCATGTGGTGAACCTCCACTCACATAAACATGGCCTCCACCCAAAATCCCACTCACATGTATTTAATTTCCACCAAATTAAATGCAACTCTCAATTAATAAAACTATTTTATTTATTTTATTCAGAATTTTGTTAATTACTTTAATTAACAAACATTCACATAAAACCCCTTGCAACATTTCAATATCACATGCAGAACCACTTTCTGCAATTTCACCTGAAACAATTCCGGTTTCTATCGAAACAATTCCTGTTTCTATCGAAACATTTCCTGCGCTTTGCAAACCTTTTGTCTGGAACATATGTGCTCCTAAATGGTGTCCGGCAACCCTTAAGTGTGTCACCCTATGGTTCACGAATAATGCAGACATGATTGAGACTCCTCTCAGATCAATAATCAGAAGCGGAACCTGGAGATCCATACTGACTCCTGCATATTCAACGATGACTTCTGTGATCGTGAGAACCTTTAACATCAGCAATTTAATCCCTTTGTCTCATGATATAATACATGTCCGAGATTCGATCATCGGTATCCAAATACCTAGTTTGATCTCGTTACCGACATGCACTCTTTTCTCGTTCCCGTGATATAACATTCTAGTGATCACATCACTTGCTTGCAAGCTATCTTAGTGTGATATCACCGAGAGGGCCCAGAGTATATCTATCCGTCATCGGGATTGACAAATTCCACTCTTGATCCATGAGCCTCAACATAACACCTTCATAGCACTAAACCCACCTTTATGGTCACCCTGTTACGGTGTGACGTTTGATGTTATCAAGATACTCTTCCGGTGTTAGCAATTAACATGATCTCATGGTCTAAGGACTAAGACTACTTTGTATGATGCTATAGCAATATAAACATAATGACTTGATCGTAATTCTGTACTTCAGATGAATGTTCATCACATCATTTCACAAATGTTGTGACCTTGTTATTAACAACATCCAATGTCCATGATCAGGAAACCTTGATCATCTTATTAATCAACAAGCTAGTCTATAAGAGAGGCATAACTACGAACTCTTTTTGTTTATTAAACACACATGCATTGATGTTTCCTATCAATACAATTATAGCATGCAAAATAAACATCTATCATATACAAGGAATACATAATAACAACTTTATTATTGCCTCTCAGGGCATATTTCCTTCAGTCTCCCACTTGCACTAGAGACAATAATCTAGTTTATATAGTGATAAATCTAACACCCATGGAGTTCTGGTGTTGATCATGTTTTGCCCTAGGGAGTACTTTAGTCAACGGATCTGCTACATTCAGGTCCGTGTGCACTTTACAAATCTTTATATCTCCATCCTTGACATGCTCGCGGATGGAGTGAAACCGACGCTTAATATGCTTGGAATTCTTGTGAGACCTTGGTTCCTTGGCATTGGCTATGGCTCCATTATTGTCACAATAGATCACCATTGGGTCCAACGCACTAGGAACCACACCTAGTTCCATTATGAACTCCTTCATCCAAAACGCTTCCTGCGCTGCTTCTGAAGCAGCAACATATTCCGCCTCCGTCGTTGATCCAGCCACCACAGGTTGTTTGGAGCTCCTCCAACTAACTGCTGCTCCGTTCAAGAGAAATACGTATCCGGATTGAGACTTAGAGTCATCCGGATCAGTGTCAAAGCTAGCATCAACATAACACTTAGCGACTAGCTCTTCTTCACCTCCGTATACAAGAAACATATCCTTAGTTCTTCTCAAGTACTTAAGGATATTCTTGACCGCTATCCAGTGTTCCAAACCTGGATCAGATTGGTACCTACTAGTCAAACTAATAGCATGTGCCACATCCGGTCTTGTACATAGCATGGCATACATTATAGAGCCTATGGATGAGGCATAGGGGATCTTATCCATTATCTCTCTTTCTTGCGCTGTAGCCGGACTTTGAGTCTTATTCAATGTCTTGCCTTGCAACATAGGTAAGTACCCCTTCTTACTTCTGTCCATATTAAACTTCTTTGATATCTTATCAAGGTATGTACTCTGCGATAACCCAATTAGGTGTCTTGATCTATCTCTATAGATTTTAATGCCTAATATATATGAAGCTTCACCAAGGTCCTTCATCGAAAATTTGTTGTTTAGATAACTTTTAACACTGTTTAAAAGATCTATATCATTTCCAATCAATAATATGTCATCCACATATAATATCAGAAATGCCACATTGATCCCACTCACTTTCTTGTAAATACAAGCCTCTCCATAAGTTTGGACAAATCCAAACTCTTTGATCACCTCATCAAAGCGGAGATTCCAACTCCAGGATGCTTGCTTCAGTCCATAGATGGATCGCTGAAGTTTGCACACCTTATCAGCATCCTTAGGATCGACAAAACCCTTAGGTTGTATCATATACAACTCTTCTTCAATATTACCATTGAGGAACGCAGTTTTGACATCCATCTGCCATATTTCATAATCGAAATATGCAGCAATTGCTAACATAATCCTAACCGACTTAAACATCGCTAGGGAGAGAATGTCTCATCGTAGTCAACTCCTTGAATTTGTCGAAACCCCTTTGCGACAAGTCGAGCCTTATAGATGGTTACATTACCATCAGCATCAGTTTTTCTTTTGAAAATCCATTTATTCTCAACGACCTTTCGATCGTGAGGTAAGTCCACCAAGGTCCAAACCTGGTTTTCGTACATGGATTCCATCTCGGATTTCATGGCTTCTAGCCATTTGTTGGAATCAGGGCTCATCATCGCTTCTTCATACGTCGCAGGGTCATCTATTTCATCAATCATGAAATTCATAACAGGATTGCCGTACAGTTCAGGAGTTGCACGTGTCCTGCTGGACCTGCGAGGTTTGGTAGTGTCCTCTTTCAGAGTTTCATGATCAATATCATTAGCTCTCTCTTCATTAGGTGAAGTCAACTCCAACACAACTTCCGGTGCTGCGCTACTCGCCATTTCATGAAGAGAAGGTTCAATAACCTCTTTGAGTTCTACCTTCCGACTACTCACACCTTTTGCGAGAAACTCCTTCTCAAGAAAGGATCCATTCTTGGCAACAAAGACCTTGCCCTCGGATCTGTGATAGAAGGTATACCCAATCATTTCCTTAGGGTATCCTATGAAGACGCATTTTTCCACTTTGGGTTCGAGTTTATCCGGTTGAAGTTTCTTCACATAAACATCGCATCCCCAAACTTTAAGAAATGACAGCTTAGGTTTGTTTCCAAACCATAATTCATACGGTGTCTTTTCAACGGATTTAGATGGTGCCCTATTTAAAGTGAATGCAGCGGTTTCCAGTGCATAACCCCAAAATGACAGTGGCAAGTCAGTCAGAGACATCATAGATTGAACCATATCCAATAAAGTACGATTACGACGTTCTGACACACCATTATGTTGTGGTGTTCCGGCAGGCGTGAGTTGTGAAACTATTCCACAGTCTTTCATATGTGTGCTAAACTCGTAACTAAGATACTCTCCTCCATGGTCGGACCACAGAAATTTGATCTTTCTATTACGATGATTTTCTACTTCATTCTGAAATTCTTTGAACCTTTCAAAGGTTTCAGACTTATGTTTCATCAAATAGATATACCCGTATCTACTCAAATCATCCGTGAAAGTAACAAAATAACGATATCCACCTCGCGCCGACACACTCATTGGTCCACACACATCAGTATGTATGATTTCCAATAAATCTGTCGCTCGTTCCATTGAACCGGAAAATGGCGTTCTAGTCATCTTGCCCATAAGGCATGGCTCACATGTATCAAATGATTCAAAATCAAGTGATTCCAAAAGTCCATCAGAATGGAGTTTCTTCATGCGTTTAACGCCAATATGACCTAGACGGCAGTGCCACATATATGCAGATATATCATTATCAAGTTTAATCCTTTTAGCATCAACATTATGAATATGCGTAATACCACTATCGAGATCCAACAGAAATAAACCATTCAACACAGGTGCATGACCATAAAAGATATTATTCATATAAATCGAACAACCATTGTTTTTTGACTTAAACGAATAACCACTTTGCATCGAACATGATCCGGATACAATGTTCATGCTCAGTGCAGGCACCAAATAACAATTATTCAGGTTTATAACTAATCCCGACGGCATATGGAGAGGCAGCGTTCCGACGGCGATCACATCAACTCTTGATCCATTGCCGACCCGCATCGTGACCTCATCCCTTGCTAGTTGTCGCTTGTTCCGCAGCCCCTGAACCGAGTTACATATATTAGCAACCGATCCTGTATCAAATACCCAGGTGCTACTGTGAGTACTAGTCAAGTACACATCAATAACATGTATATCACATATACCTTTGTTTGCCTTGCCGACCTTCTTGTCCGCCAAATACTTGGGGCAGTTGCGCTTCCAATGGCCAGTCCCCTTGCAATAGTAGCACTCGGCGTCAGACTTAGGGCCAGCTCGGGGTTTCTTTTTAGGCGCGGCAACCGATTTGCTGCCCTTCTTTCCCTTCTGCTTCCCTTTCTTGTCCTTCTTGAAACCGGTGGTCTTATTGATCATCAACACTTGATGTTCTTTCCTAATCTCCACTTCTGCAGTCTTAAGCATTGACAGAAGCTCGGGAAGATACTTCTTCATGCCCTGCATATTATAGTTCATCACGAAGCTCTTGTAGCTAGGTGGCAGAGATTGGAGAACATGATGTATGCCTAAGTCAATGGGAATCGTTATTCCCAAGGACACAAGCTTATCGGTGTACCCAGACATTTTGAGTACGTGCTCACTAACGGAGTTGTTCTCTTCCATCATGCAGCTAAAGAACTTTTCAGAAGCATTATAACTCTCTACGGCAGCATGGGTATCGAAAATCATTTTCAATTCTCCCATGGTATCAAAGGCATTGCCATTTTCGAAACGTTTTCGAAGTTCTGGCTCTAGCCCATACAGTATGCCGCAATGAACTAAGTTGTGGTCCTCCTGACGAGTTATATAGACGTTCTTTTCCTCGTCAAGGGCATCAGGAGCTGGTGGGGGGCCTAGCGGCGCCTCTAGCACATATTGCTTTTGTGCAGCAATGAGGAGAATCCTCAAATTCATAGCCCAGTTGGTGAAGTTGCTACCATTCGCAGCAAGCTTCTCTTTCTCCATGAACACATTGAAATTAAAAGCAGGTGGTGCCATCTACAACAAAATTTGTAAAATATATTTAGACTAAGTTTATGATAGATTGAGTTCAACTAATCCAAATTACTAATGAACTCCCACTCAAAAACGACATCCCTCGTGTCCTTTTGGTGATTACATGAACCAAATCCACTACACCAAGTCCGATCATCACGTGAGTCGGTGTAGCTTCAAAGGCGAGCATCTATATGGGCATCATATCAACTATATGACTCATGCTTAACCTTTCGGTCCGTGTTCCGAGGCCATGTCTGTACATGCTAGGCTCGTCAAGTAAGAACCTTAGTATTCGCGTGTGTAAAACTGTCTTACACCCATTGTATGAAAGCGTAGAGTCGAGAACACCCGATCATCACGTGATGCCTCAAAACATGATCCACAAAACGGTGCATACTTAAGTAAGAACACATTTTATCTTGATATCTAAACGAGGGATCATCTTATAATGCTACCAAAAGCGCCAAACTAGCAATATAAGATGCTAACATCTAATGTGTGAAGTGAGGTGATATGGTCCATGCATTTGATCTCTATCATTTGCATCGTGGTATGATCTCTATCATTCCTTTGTGTGTAAGGCCAAGGTCTATGGAACTTACACGTTAAGTGAGTTGTAAGAGTATCTATCATACATCTACTTAGAAAAATACCATATCAAGACACTAGCCCAACAACGATCTAAACTAGACGCCTCTAATTTATCAATTGCAAGTTTTACGTGGCTTAGGGCTTTCGGAGATAGAGCCGTTCTTACCTACGAACATGAACCACAACAAGGATAACTAAGTTATTAGCAACTCGTTGTAAATCAGATATTGACTATAGTAGGAGAGACAGACACCCGCCAGCCACTTATGCAAAACAAGTTGCATGTCAGTCGTGGAACCGGTCTCATGTACGATGACATGTAAGGTTGGTCCGGGCCGCTTCATCCCACTATGCCACCAATATCCAAAGTACATAGAAGATGCAATAACATGATCATCATCGCCCACATATAAACATATGTGTACTACCTGTGCAAAGCACCTACGCATAGATCAGGCTCTGATACCACTGTTGGGTCCGCAACATAGAAAACAAAAAAAATCGTACGGTGTGAACTACACGCCAAGATCTATCTATTAGGTACAGAGCAACGGGTGGACATACATACATGGAGAACTTACCCTCGAAGACAACGAGTTTTGTTAACGAGTAGGAACTCGTGGTTGATGTAGTCGTACACTTGCCGATCTCAAGATCGTGATGAAGTCCAGCAGGTCCGGCTCCAGCACGTCCATCAGATCCACCTCCAGCACCACCAAGTCCAGCACCACAAAGCAGCGGTGCATCCATGATCGCACACACGTACGGTACCCCGACAACCTCTGTCCCTCGCTCCAGCAAAGCAGCAACTCCTTTCCAGATAAAGCCACCGGGAACATGTATCTCGCTAATCCGAGACCATGGGGATAATACTAGAGGGGGAGAGAGAT
Organism: Avena sativa; assembly: GCA_916181665.1. Taxonomy (NCBI): domain Eukaryota; kingdom Viridiplantae; phylum Streptophyta; class Magnoliopsida; order Poales; family Poaceae; genus Avena; species Avena sativa. The sequence continues at coordinate 58,110,584 of OV702292.1, forward strand.
CCTTCACAAGGAGGTGTGTTGTGAGAGGAGGAGAGGGGGGGCATTTTATAGGGGAGAGGGGGGCACCCAAGGGCCATGGCATGGCAGCCATGGTGGTGCCCCCACCTCTTCCACATTCATGTGGGTGGAGCTCCCACTCCCATAAAAAGCCTCCACTCAAAATTCCACTCACACATGCATTAAATTTCCACCAAATTTAATGCAAGCTCTCATTAAATAAAACTATTTTATTTATTTTATTCAGAATTTTGTTAATTACATTAATTAACAAATATTCACATAAAACCCCCTACAACATTTCAATATCACATGCAGAACCAGTTTCAGCAATTTCACCCGAAACAATTTCGGTTTCCATCAAAATGATTCCAGCGCTTTCTTAAATCTTTATCTGAAACATATTTGCTCCAAATGGTGCCGGTATCCCTTAAGTGTGTCACCCTACAGTTCACGAATAATGTAGACATGATCGAGACCCCTCTCTGATCAATAATCAGCAGCGGGACCTAGAGATCTGTACCGACTCCCACATATTCAACGATGACTCTTGTGATCGTGTGAACCTTTAACGTCGTAACTAAATCCCTTTGTCTCGCGATATATTACATGTCCAAGATTCGATCATTGGCATCCAAATACCTAGTTTGATCTCGTTACCGACATGCACTCTTTTCTCGTTCCCGTGATATAACATTCTAGTGATCACATCACTTGCTTGCAAGCTATTTCAATGTGATATCACCGAGAGGGCCCAGAGTATATCTATCCGTCATCGGGATGGACAAATCCCACTCTTGATCCATGAGCCTCAACATAACACCTTCGTAGCACTGAACCCACCTTTATAGTCACCCTGTTACGGTGTGACGTTTGATGTTATCAAGATACTCTTCCGGTGTTAGCAATTAACATGATCTCATGGTCTAAGGACTAAGACTACTTTGTATGATGCTATAGCAATATAAACATAATGACTTGATCGTAATTCTATACTTCAGATGAATGTTCATCACATCATTTCACAAATGGTGTGACCTTGTTATTAACAACATCCAATGTCCATGATCAGGAAACCATGATCATCTTGTTAATCAACAAGCTAGTCTATAAGAGAGGCATGACTAGGAACCCTTTTGTTTATTAAACACACATGTATTGATGTTTCTGGATCAATACAATTCTAGCATGTAAAATAAACATTTATCATAAACATGGAATAAGATAATAACCACTTTATTATTGCCTCTCGGGCATATTCCCTTCATGGTGTACATGCTTGATGAAGTATAAGTTAGGAATCTCATGTCCCTTGAATACGAGGGCCGCTCCTCATGCTACTCAAGTTTAGTCACCGGTAAGTTCTTGTCATCGTAAGTACATGTGTATCATAGAGAACCGCCAACGGGGTACCCCTTGCCCGATGATACGGAAGAATCCCCATATCAAAATGATAAGGCAAGCAGACAACAAGCATCTCAGCAATCTTTTTATTTACCATGGGAATATGGTGCTTTTTTCTCTCTTTCCTCTTTTCATAATCTTTTTTTTTCTTTTTCTCATTTTTCTCAATATAGGACTCTTTTTTAAAGAAGAATGCTTCATAGACAGCTCATTATGGTTACGCTGCAGGTTTCCACCATATCAGCATGGATTAGACTAGTGGCCCAGGCGTTTCTCTAACACATATACATAACTCCATGGACTTACAAGCTCCCCTTTCATTTCACACCGACGACATCCATAGACAAAAGAGCATGATATCAACTAGGTACAAAGTACCCGTGCAATGTTGAAAGCGTTCCCCATGACAACATGGTTCTGCTAATCCCCAACAAATAAGTGCAAGCATATACAACATAGACGACACAATGGTTCAAGTTTATTAAGGGCAAGAAAAGTAAAGTGTGCCATCAAGTTCGTGAGAGCTTTAATCACTAGTTTTCTCATAACAAGTTTAATTTGGAAGGTAAACAAAAACATGAATATACTTGGAATAGCATATGCTAATAGGTAGGTATGGTGGACTCTTTGGAATAGCTTGGTTTAAGGAGTTGGATGCATGAGTGGAACTCATACTTGGTTGCGGAGGCTAGCAAAAGACTGGGAGCGACAAACTAAGAGAGCAATAATGGCCATAATCATGCAGAGCGACAAAACATCATTGATCAAAGCATAATGTGATACTACAAGTTGAAAACTAAAGGATCATAAAGGCTTATGGTGACTTGAGATAGTCATAACATGGTGTGAGCATGTGCCAAGTCAACCCAAATAAAGCATCAAAGGAGAATACCACTATACTATGCTTAAACAACACATGATTCATCCAAGGCACATTAAGCAATATCAATTGTTTATAACAAGTCATGCTACAGCAAAGAATACTAAGCATAAAGCCAAAACAATATCAAGCATGGCACGACAGAGCATAGGCCACAGTCAAAAACAAACTCTCTTTAACACTTAAGCATGAACTTTCCTACTCTTTTCCAAACCAAACCAAACTATTTGAAAACCAATGTATGAAAGAGGGGGTCCAACCAATTTATTCAGCAAACTAAGCAAACAAAGCAAACGAAAAACCAAAACGAAAACGAAAAAGAAGACGCTCCAAGAACAACACAACTGTGCATGAAACAATAAAAATGAAGTGTTTGGAAGAAACCTGGATTTTTATTGATGAAGAAGGGGATGCCTTGGGCATCCCCAAGCTTTGACGCTTGTACTTCTTGGATATTTCTTGGGGTGACACGCGTGGCATCCCCAAGCTTGAGCTTTAGTCCATCCCTCTTCTCATTACTCATTCCTTCCATACACCTGAAATTTTTCCTTCATACAAAACTTCACACAATCTTTATTAGCAACATTAGTGCACTCAAGATAATAAGTCTTTAGGTTCAGTTCCAACACCAATAAAAATTCCATTAAAACACTAGCTACTGTATCACTTCCCTCAAAAAGCTCAATTCCCCAAAAGAACTCAAAAAGGAACCAACAAGAAGCAAATGCAGAAAAATGGCAGAAATCTGTCAAAACAGACCAGCAGGTAAAGATGAATTTTTTCGAAGACCTTATGTTGCTCAAATCAAAAAGTGTTGAACTAACAAAAGTTATATAACAACCTGGGGCAGAAGCACAAAAATTAACGCCTCAAAAGGACGCACAGAGATCTTACACGGATGTTTACGTTGAAGCACAGAAATCTGTTTCGGGACAGCAACTTTCCCAATCATTACTTCTCTCTCATAAAAATTACTCTTGGCACAAAAAGCAAATAAAAAGGAAAATGAGCGGTTATTACTGAAGTAATAACTTCCAAGACTCATCTAAACTTTTGGGTTATCTCCCAATAAGTACTTTTCTTTAATGCCTTTAAGTTAGGCATGATAGTTTGAGAAGATGCTCACATAAGAAATATGAATTGAAGTAAAAGAGAGCATCAAGAAGCAAATTCAAAACACATTTAAGTCTAACCCACTTCCTATGCATAGGAATCTTGTAAAGAAACAAGTCATGAAAGCACAAAGCAACAAGCATAGGAAAGCAAAACAAGTGCAACTTCAAAAGTTTCAACATAAAGAGGGGAAACCTAATATTATTGAGATACATAAAACCATGTTTCCCTCTCTCATAATAACTTTCAGTAGCATCATGAATAAAATTAACAATATAACTATCACATGAAACATTCTTATCATGAGCCACATGCATATAATCATCATTACTCTCCACATAAGCATATTTATTCTTATTAATTGTAGTGGGAGAAAGTTCAACAAAATAGCTATCATTATTATTCTCATCACCATAATCATCAAATATAGGAGGCATATTGTAATCATTAATTTTCTCGTCGATAATAGGTGGACTAAAAATATCATATTCATCATTGTAATCATCATATATTGGAGGTTTGGTATCATCATAAGCAATAGAATAGCTATCTTCCAAAGCCGGGGAACTAAAAAGATCATTTTCATAAAAACTAGCTTCCACAAGCTTAGACTTTTCCATAGCATTTGCAATAATGGTGTCCAAAGAATTCATACTAACAACATTGCTATTAGCATGCAAATAAAGTTCCATAGGTTTTTTAATTTTCTCTTCAAACACTTCATGTCCTAACTCAAGATAAATACTATAAAGCTCTCTAATTTTGTTGTTGTTTTCCATTAAGCCTAACGAGTGAAAACAAGAAACAAAAATACAAAATTGCAGAATCTAAAGGAAATAACTTCGAGCACTCACACCGGAGGATGTGAATACCTTTTACCTTACCTCCCCGGCAACGGCGCCAGAAAATAGGCGTTTGTCGTGGGAGGTTCTTCTTCTTTAATCCTCTGGTGTGAATAACTTTTACCTTACCTCCCCGGCAACGTTGCCAGAAAATAGCTTGATGTCTACGCACTTCTATTCTTGTAGACAGTTGTTGGGCCTCCAAGTGCAGAGGTTTGTAGAACAGCAGCAAGTTTTCCCTTAAGTGGATCACCCAAGGTTTATCGAACTCAGGGAGGAAGTGGTCAAAGGTATCCCTCTCAAGCAACCCTGCAATCAAGATACAAGAAGTCTCTTGTGTCCCCAACACACCCAATACACTTGTCAGGTGTATAGGTGCACTAGTTCGGCGAAGAGATAGTAAAATACAAGTGGTATAGATAATTATAAGTGGTAACAGTGATAGAAAATAGCTTGCTAGCGTGTGGTTGACGTGGGAAAAGACTAAAGGCAAACTGAAATAAAGAAGGAAGCAAGCAAACATGTAACAGATCTAATTGCAAACGGTGTTTCAATGTTTAGAAACAAGGCCTAGGGAGCATACTTTCACTAGTGAACACTCTCATATAAATATCTACTCTTTCTGATACTACTCTTAACTACTCTCCGGTTGGACACTCTAATCCATGGTAGGGCTATAACAGCACACCTCAAAGTAAGCCTTTCCACATCTAGATAACCCCACACTGTCACCTTGAGCACTAGATGGTTCCAACAAACACCACAATTTCATAGAGACATCCAACTCCAAATATAACTCATAACAAGTATTTGTAATCTCTAGCCTAAGTGCCACCATGGTGTGCACGCTGTCACTTTCACACACATGGGGAGAGCAGAGATCTATTAAAGCACTTGAGTAGCAAGGTAGATCTATAGATTACAAGCTCATGATCTCAATAAGATCATGCATAGAGAGAGAGAGAGAGATGAACACATAGCTACCGGTAGAACCCTTAGCCTTGAGAGAGAACTACTCCCTCCTCATCATAGGAATCAACAATGGTGATGGAGATGGCGGTGGAGATCGATGGAGATGGCTCTGGGGGCACTTCCCTGTCCCGGCAAGGTGCCAGAATAGAGACTTTCTATCCCCCGAATCTCCCCTTCGGTGGCAGCGGTGCTGCGGAACTTTTCGTGGATTTCTGATTGACTATCTAGGGTTTTTGCCTCGGGAGGAATATATAGCCGAAGGAGGCAAGGTCGATGGCCGGCCAGGAAGCCCACACCATGCCCTGGCGCGACCTGGGGGTACCCGCGCCTGGGGGGTGTGGCCAACCTGTGGCCCCTCTCCGACTCTCCTTCTGGCTCCGTGAGTCTTCCGAGAAAATAGTAACTTTGGCTTTTGTCCCGTCCAATTTCGAGAATATTCATTTTCTGACTTCCTGGAACCAAAAACAGCAGAAAATAGGCAACTGGCACTGTGGCATCTTGTTAATAGGTTAGTCCAAGAAATCGTATGAAAAGTACTCCAAAGTTGGAACAAAACACAAGAAAGTAGATAAAACCAAGCATTGAACATCAAAAATTATAGATACATTTGCAATGTATCAGTGCGCATCTTAATATCATCAGAAAACATGCCACTCATGGTAGAAAGCTCAGTCATATGTGGTACCGCACTTTCATTCTTAGTCCCACAAAAAGGTTCTTTCTCAACAATAGCTATGTAAGATAGATCAAGAGAGAAATCATAATCTTTATCTTTAATGTTTATGGGAGATGCAGCAAACTTAGTATTAGGAGACAATTTGGGTTTAATAGTACGCCTCTCAAGGAGACTCTTAGCAGCACTCCTATCATGGGTGTTTTGACATTCTTTAATAAATTGATCGGTCATCTCAATATAACCGTCTTCAATATCATAGTTCTCTCTAGACTTAGGTGAACTAACAGGTGTAATAGTGTCTTCATTAGGAGTTTCAGTATTTCCAGCTATAGTTCTAGCAATCGTAGCATCTAGGAAAGGACCTAATGAACCACTCTTATCAAGCACAGTAGAAGCAGCATCATAAGTATCAGAAGTTTCAGATTCAGCAGTAGTAGCAGTGTGTGTAGCATGTGTATCTGGTGGTGTAAGGAACTTACTCATAACAGATGGTGAATCAAGAGCAATAGAGGTGTTCAGAACCGTACCTCTTCTTGTAGTGGATGGTAAAATAGGAACCTTGCCATCACGAGACTTACCCATGATGGATGGATGGCAGCGAACAATAGTGATTCCAAGTGGACTTGATAAATAAAGCTATGCTCCCCGGCAACGGCACCAGAAAATAGTCTTGATGACCCACAAGTATAGGGGGTGTATCGCAGTATTTTCGAGGGAAGTGAAACCCAATTTATTGATTCGACACAAGGGGAGCCAAAGAATATTTATAAGCCTTAACAATTGAGTTGTCAATTCAGCTACACCTGGAAACAATCTTGCTCACAGCAGTTTATCAGTAGCAACAGTTTTTTAGTAGGAATAGTAAAGTAATAGCAGTAGTAAAAGTAAAGACGATAGTAACAATTGTAGTAAACAGTAGGATTGGAGCACGGTAGGCACAAGGATGGATGGACGGGCGTTGCATGGACAAGACAATTCATATAGCAATAAGAACATAGGGTATTTGCAGATAAATAAGATAAAGCATCCAAGTACTAGATAATCATAGGCATGTGTTCCATATATAGTCATATGTGCTCACAATGAGAACTTGCACAACATCTTTTGTCCTGCCAGCCCGTTTGCAGCAGGGCCTCAAGGGAACTACTGGCAATTAAGTTGCTCCTTTTAATAGAGCACCGGAGCAAAGCATTAACACTCTGTGAACACATGTGATCCTCACATCAAAGCCATTCCCTCCGGTTATCCCGATTTCTGTCACTTCGGGGCCTTTGGTTCTGGACAACAATGTGTGTATACAACTTGCAGGTAAGACCATAAACAATACTATCATAATGAATCAATAACATGTTCAGATCTGAAATCATGGCACTCGGGCCCTAGTGACAAGCATTAAGCATAACATATCGCAACAAAGTCAAAAAGCATTAATAAAAGATACTAGGCACCATGCTCTAACAATCTGATGCCATTACATGAACGATCTCATCCAATCCCTACCATCCCCATAGCCTACATCGGGGGATTACTCACTCATAGATGGGGGAAACATGGATGGTCGATGGAGAAGCGATGGTGATGATGATGGCGATGATCTCCTCCAATTCTCCGTCCCAGCAGGGTGCCAGAACGGAGTTTCTGGTTCCAAATCGCGGAATCTGGTGGTGGCGGCGGAGTGGAACTCTTTCTAGAAAAACATCGAACCCCCCTGAGTTTTTAGGTTAGAAGGCAACTTATAGGCAAAGAGGGAGACCGAGGGGGTGTCTGGGGCGGCCAGACCACCCCCTGGCACGGCCAGGCCTAGACCGCGTGGCAAGGTGGTGTGGCCTGGGCCCAGCCCCACTCCGTCTCTATTCTGGCTCCCTGAGTGTTCTGGCGAAATAGGATTTTTGGCATATTTTCCGAGATTTTTCCTGATAGTTGATTTTCTGCACAAAAACTAGACACCAAGGTAATTCTGCTGAAAACAGTGTCAGTCCGTGTTAGTTGCATCCAATTCACACAAGTTTAGAGGAGAAACAATAACAAAAGTGTTTGGGAAAGTAGATACATTTTGGACGTATCAAGTACCCCTTGCACATGATACATGAGTTATCCCATAATCAAAATGACAAGGCAAGCAGACAATGAGCATCTCAGCGATCTTTTTATTTGCTATTTGCATAGGTTTTTATTGAGGATGCTTCATAGAATGCTCATTATGGTTATGCTGCAAGTTTCCACCATGATTAGGCATGGCTTAGGCTAGCGCCCAGGCGTTTCTCTAACACATATACAAACTCCATGATCTTATAAGTTCCCCTTTTATTTCACACCACCGGGATCCATAAGCAAAAGAATCATGATATCAACGAGGTACAAAGTACCAGTGCAATGTTGAAAGCGTTCCCCATGATACATGGTTCTACTAAATTCAACTTATAAAGCGCAAGCATATACGCAACAAAGATGGACGCGATGGTTCAAGATTATTAAGTGCAAGAAAGTAAAGTGTGCCATCAAGTTCGTGAGAGCTTTACTAACTAACTTTCTCATAACAAGCAAACATTTTATTCAGAAGAAAACAAGGCATACTGAATATGCACGGAATAGCAAATGATGCTAATAGGTAGGTATGGTGGACATTTTTGGCAATATTGGTTTTGGGGAATTGGAAACACGAGTAGAGCTCATACTCAGTGCAAGTGAAGGCTAGCAATAGTAAGGGAGCGACAAACGAGAGAGCAATAACTGTCATAATCATGCTTGCAACAAAACAGGACAAATCATGGCATGAAAGTGATTCAAGACCCCAGAGGCAAAATAATTCATCGAGGCTTAATTGATTATTGTTTCAGTCATATGCATGCGTGAACATGTGCCAAGTCAATTCAAATGAAACATTCAGAGGGAGATACCACAGTGTCATACCAATGTTATGAATAGAGCAATGCAAGCAAACATTCATATGACATGCCACAAACTATTAGCGAGCTGGAGCTAATCATAAGAAAGCAAGAACTACTAAGCATCCATAAATAACATACACCCTACATGAACAGACTGAGCATGCCCACAATGATGAGTATATGTACAAAAATGAAAACAAATAGAATTCATTACTAGCCTCTCACCATACCTCAAGTTGTCATTAATCCTCGTTATTGCCATTCACTTGTGTAGCTTGGATAATAACATGAAACCAAATTCCACTGAGGACTGCTGAACCCTGCAATAAACTTCACAAAACCAAAGAAGATCAACAAATATTTTTGGTGTTTTCGATTTTTAAAAGCAAGAACCAAAAGGAAAAACAAGCAAAGCAAAATCGTTTTGGGTTTTTTGAATAGTTCAAACAAAGCAAAAAAAGGAAAAAGGAAACCAAGGCAAAAAGAAGAAGAAGCAAACAAAGAGAAACAACAGAAATATTTTTGGTCTTTTATGTTTTAGAAAGTGAGAGCAAAGAAAATGCGAAAACTAAAAAGAGAACGAAGCATGGATATACAAAGTACTGACTAAACATGATATGGAGATGAGTGTGATGTCGGTGTACCTCCCCCCAAGCTTAGGCTTTTGGCCTAAGTGGGTATCAATCCCAAGCTGGCCAAGATGGAGCACCTCCGTAGTACGGCGAGGAGGTACCCTCGTCCTGGTGCGAGCTTGAGGACGCCCATAGAAAGTTCTAACGCAGTAACCATACGTGAAGCAATAATGCCCCCATAAGTAGGTCCCCTAGCAGCTAGGCGGCGAGCAATGAGAGAGCCAAGATTGTACCGGGTATCATTATTAAGTGCAGCAGCAAGGAAGGCTAAATGATAATTGGAGATATTACTTGTGTTCTCCCTACCAAGAATGCTAGTGGCAAGATAATAAACAAAGTATCTAAGAGTTGGGAGTTGGATGTTTCTTATCTTCCCGCGCTGAGCTACGCGGTCATCGTCATTTATCACACTTCGATAGAGTTCCAGCAAATCAGCGGGTCGACCTTGGATCTTCTTCACGGTCCCCGTCATGCCTATACCTATAATGCTGCAAAATATTTCCAATGACATGGTAATAGGCAGATTATAAATTCTGAAAGAAATAGTTGACTGATAGGGGGTGTTAGTGAAAACGAAACTCTCAACAAAAGTTTTGGTGAGCACGGCATATTGCTCACTCTCATCTTCCATATATGAGGTCAAACCAACCCTCTGAACCAGTAGAAAGAAATCATTGAGGATCCTTGCAGCTTGCAAAAAGGTAAAACAAGGAAAAGTAGAGGGTGAGCATCCCCCTCATCTCCTTCATTGCCAAAGCGTGGTGCAATGAGATCTTCATTGTATGAAGGCATAAACTGAGAGGATGATCTTGAGGGCCTTGACCTCCTAGGTGTGTCCCTCTCAAATATTTCTCCAAAGGTGTGGTTGTTCATCTTTAATATTCTGAAATTTAAACATTTATTATACAAGTGATTGCAAAGTGAATACATAATGAAAGGCACTACTCATAGGGACTTGTAAGAGGCCTAAACATGCATCAAAACAAAATCTCTAAGCATTGAACAAGCTTACAAGCTCTCATAACCTGTCACCTATAGCAGCAAAATACTCAAGATATAAACCACTAATCACAAATCTACTTGGACAAGAGGAGGAGTTACATACCGGAGAACAAATGCTCCAAATTTCAGCAGCAAAGATGGGCTGAGCAAGGAGATCGAAAAATCATGGGCAAGAACAGCAAGAACGCGATTTCGAGCATAGAACTGATGTTTTCTCGAGGGAGAGAAAGAAGTGGGAAGTGAGAGAGTGAGTGGAGGGCCAGGGGTGGCCCATACCATGGCTAGGCGCGCCCCTAGGCTGGCCGCGCCACCAGGTGGTGTGCCTGCCTGGTGGGCGCCCCTGGTACTCTCCAGGCACTTCTCTGCCCCTTTTTTCACGTAAAAATTTAATATGATTTTTTGGAATTTTTCGAGACACTTTATTTTTGAGCAATTTCTAGGTATTGATGAATGATTTTCGGACAGAAAGATTTTTTTTCGGAATGATGCAATGACAAAACAAAGCTAAAACTTCAGAAGTTCTAAGACACTCTAAGATGCAAGCAACTAACAACAGAAAAGTAAACTAAACGAAAGCAAAAACTAAAATGGATAGAATGAAAGTAAGCGGAGATAATCATGGTGAAAACATTGTTTTGTTCATTAATATCCCTTTGTTAACAAGGTTGATCAGGTCTTGTTACCAAAACAATTTTATATGAAACAAAACTTTGTATTCCACTAATGATTATGTTACCTCAACCTTGATAGAAATCATCCCAATCATAATAGTTTCATATTTTTCTCGTGGTATGGGACAATATATTTCTCCCACTTGAATGCCCTCAACATGTTCAATTGAATTCAAACCATAAGTCCTATCAATCTTCTTGGGGAAATAGACAGTATGTTCCTTGTCATTAACATTGAAAGTCACCTTTCCTTGATTACAATTAATAATAGCTCCTGCAGTGTTAAGAAAAGGTCTCCCAAGAATAATAGACATATTATCATCTTCAGGCATTTCAAGCACAACAAAATTAGTTAATATCAAGCAATTATGAGCCACTTGAACAGGTACATCCTCACATATACCAACATGAATAGTTTTATGTTTATTTTTCCTTTTCTTAGGAGTAGTACCACTATTTTCAGCTTGTTGAGAATCCTGCTCAATTCTTTTAGGATGCCCCTCAGGATATAGAGGATCCTGAGTGGCAGCACCACTTCTAGTTCTAATTTCGTAAGCATGTTTTTCTTTACCAGCATTAACTAGCAAGTTTTTTGTACCTTAATAAGCTAATCAATTTGAGTTTGAACCATTTGAAAATGTTTAACAAGCATTTTAGCATCATTAGAGGTTCTTCCCACAATATCTTTTAACTCAATAATAGCTCTAGAGTTTTCCATTAGATGATTTTGCACCCTTTTATTAAAATTATCTTGCTTAACAATAAAAACATCAAATTCTTCTAAGCATTGATCAGGAGGTTTAGAGTAAGGAATATAATCTTCATCAAAATGTTGGAGAGAGTGTACCTCAATAGTGGATGAATGGGGAATTGTCTTACATAATTCTTCTATAGGAGGTAAATTCTTCACATCTGCAGCTTTAATTCCCTTCTCCTTAAGACATTTCTTAGCTTCCTTCATCACTTCATCATTTAGTTCAATAACTCCCCTCTTCTTTGATGTTGGTATAGGCGTAGGAATAGTTGGTTCAGGTATAGTTGTCTCAGGTATAGCTAGTTCAGGAGGAGTCTAATCTTCATAATTCTTGCTTTTAGCCATTAATTCCTCAGCTTCCTTGGGAGTCCTATTCCTGAAAACACAATCAGCACAACTATCCAGGTATGTCCTAGATTCTTCAGTTAGTCCATTATAAAATATATCAAGAAGCTCATTATTAGGTAATGGACTTCCAGCCTGTGCATGAATCAAAGCACAAAACCTTGCCCAAGATTCAGGCAACATCTCTCTTTCTCCCTGTTTAAAATCAAAAAGTTCCTGCAAAATAGCATGTCTAGCACTAGGAGGAAAATATTTCTACAGGAAAGTACTAATCAAGCAATCAGGGCTATCAATAGATCCAGGAGGTAAATTATTAAACCAAGTTTTAGCTTCTCCTTTTAGTGGAAAATTTTAGCAACAAAGTAGGTGCACATCTTAATATCATCAGAAAATAAGCCACTCATGGTAGAAAGCTCAGTCATATGTGCTACCGCACTTTCATTCTTAGTCCCACAAAAAGGTTCTTTCTCAACGATAGCTATGTAAGATAGATCAAGAGAGAAATCATAATCCTTATCTTTAATGTTTATGGGAGATGCAACAAACTTAGCATTAGGAGACAATTTGGGTTTTATAGTACGCCTCGCAAGGAGACTCTTAATAGCACTCCTATCATGGGTGTTTTGACATTCTTTAATAAATTCATCGGTCATCTCTATATAACCGTCTTCAATATCATAGCTTTCTCTAGACTCAGGTGAACTGACAGGTGTAGTAGTGTCTTCATTAGGAGCTTCAGTATTTCTAGCTATAGTTCTAGCAATCGTTGCATCTAGGAAAGGACCCAATGAACCACTCTTATCAAGCACAGTAGAAGCAGCATCATAAGTATCAGAAGTTTCAGATTCAGCAGTAGTAGCAGTGTGTGTAGCATGTGTATGTGGTGGTGTAAGGAGCTTACTCATAACAGATGGTGAATCAAGAGCAACAGAGGTGTTCAGAACCGTACCTCTTCTTGTAGTGGATGGTAAAATAGGAACCTTGCCATCACGAGACTTACCCATGATGGATGGATGGCAGCAAACAATAATGATTCCAAGTGAACTTGATAAATAAAGCTATGCTCCCCGGCAACGGCGCCAGAAAATAGTCTTGATGACCCACAAGTATAGGGGGTGTATCACAGTATTTTCGAGGGAAGTGAAACCCAATTTATTGATTCGACACAAGGGGAGCCAAAGAATATTTATAAGCCTTAACAACTGAGTTATCAATTCAGCTGCACCTGGAAATAATCTTGCTCACAGCAGTTTATCAGTAGCAATAGTTTTGTAGTAGCAATAGTAAAGTAATAGCAGTAGTAAAAGTAAAGACAGTAGTAACAATTGCAGTAAACAGTAGGATTAAAGCGCGGTAGGCATAGGGATGGATGGACGGGTGTTGCATGGACAAGACAATTCATATGGCAATCAAAACATAGGGCATTTGCATATAAATAAGATAAAGCATCCAAGTACTAAATAATCATAGGCATGTGTTCCATATATAGTCATATGTGCTCATAATGAGAACTTGCACAACATCTTTTGTCCTGCCAGCCCATTTGCAGTGGGGCCTCAAGGGAACTACTGGCAATTAAGGTGCTCCTTTTAATAGAGCACCGGAGCAAAGCATTAACACTCCATGAACACATGTGATCCTCACATCAAAGCCATTCCCTCTGGTTAGCCCGATTGTTGTCACTTCAGGGCCTTTGGTTCCGGACAACAATATGTGTATACAACTTATAGGTAAGACCATAAACAATACTATCATAATGAATCAATAACATGTTCAGATCTGAAATCATGGCACTCGGACCCTAGTGACAAGCATTAAGCATAACAAGTCGCAACAAAGTCAAAAAGCACTAATAATAGATACTAGGCACCATGCCCTAACAATCTGATGCCATTACATGAACGATCTCATCCAATCCCTACCATCCCCACAGCCTACATCGGGGGATTACTCACTCATGGATGGGGGAAACATGGATGGTCGATGGAGAAGTGATGGTGATGATGATGGCAATGATCTCCTCCAATTCCCCGTCCCAGTAGGGTGCCAGAATGGAGTTTCTGGTTCCGAATCACGGAATCTGGTGGTGGTGGCGCAGTGGAACTCTTTTTGGAAAAACGTCGAACCCCCCTTGGTTTTTAGGTCAAGAGGCGACTTATAGGCAAAGAGGAAGGCCAAGGGGGTAGCCGAGGTAGCCACACCACCCCCAGGCGCGGCCTGGCTTGGCCCGTGTGGCCAGGTGGTATGGGACCCTCGTGGCCCTACTCCGTATTTTCTTGTGGCTCCATGAGTCCTTTGGTGAAATAGGATTTTTGGCATATTTTCCGGGATTTTTCCTGATAGTTGATTTTTTGCACAAAATCTAGACACCAAGGTAATTCTGTTGAAAACAGCGTCAGTCCGTGTTAGTTGTATCCAAATCACACAAGTTTAGAGGAAAAACAATAGCAAAAGTGTTCTGGAAAGTAGATACGTTTTAGACGTATCACTGCGCAGCGTGTGATTTGATGACGGGGGGAGGGGAATCACTTATCGGAGCGAGTCACGTAGAATTTGTCAGTAACGAGATTGAACTCGACATGGTGATGTCATTGATCAGATCTCGGACAATGCAAGTATCGAGAGACAAAAGGAATATGACACGACGTTCATGGTTCAAATGACGGAAGATTTCATGGAATGCAGAGGGGTCACATGGCCATCCAAGTCCCTTTGTTGATCATTGGTACAGGAATGTCCCGACCATGTCTGGAGTGTTCCCGAACCGTGGGGTATCACTCTTAAGGGCTTGATGATGCTTATAGAGTGTTTTTAGGATCGGTAGAATCACCGAAGAAAGAGAAGAGAGAAAATTGAAAGGGTTTCGGTAAGTCCGGAGTGGAGCTGGAAGGTGTTCCATAGCCACAGAGATTGAATAATATGTGAATGAATGTTAAATATTGATTTATTTATTCATAATTATTTAATAAAGAGAAAATCAATTAAAGGATCAAAAAGCCTTAATGGGACAAATCTGGAGGGAGAAGGGCCCAAGAGGGGCCGCATCCCTAGGAGGGGCCAAGGGGGTGGCCGGTGGCCCTAGTGGGATTGCCCCCATGTGGTGCCCATGGTGGGGCTAGCCGGCGGCGCCTCCCCCCACCTCCTCCCTTGATTAGTCCCACCCCGAGACTTTGAGGGAGGGAGTGCCTCCCCTCCCCTATATATAGTAGGGTATTTTGACCAAATAAATACAACAAGATTCAATAAAGATTTCCTCACTTTTGGGGAGACCTCTAATTGATATTTCTCTCTCTCTCTCTCTCTCTCTCTCTCTCTCTCTCTCTCTCTCTCGTGACCGTGGTCCCAAGTCCCAAGGTCGGATCACGTGAGTAGGAGTCTTGTTCACCGCAGAGCGACGTCGCGTTGCGGGATTCGGATCCAGGAGCTCTACTTCCACAACTGCTGCTGGATCGGGGAAGCGAGTGTTGGGGATATACTTTCCGGGTATCCTCACAGTTCCTCACTGACTAGGGTGGCCCACTTCGGGTTAGAGCATTGCTTCACGGGTGGCCTAGTCAGGGAGAAAGACGGAGTCCAATCCTGCTACGAGAAGGCCCAGAAGACTTATCGACTTAGGCCCATAATGTTACTTGTAGTTCAAGATATACTCTATAACCGACTCTTAGTCATAGCCGGATAGATCTCTCCTATAAACCCTAGGCCAGATATCTATATAAGCCGTCCTAGGGAGAGCCTTTAGGGCAGACCAATACTTTAGACCCTCAACTCGCACAGGCGAAACCCTTGTAACCCATATTACGGTTATGCCGTATTACCGGATTGCTAGCAGGAGTAGGATCCGTCCAAAGCCGGCGGATTCGAACCTGGGTAAACTTGTGTGCTCACCGTCCCGGAACACCGTACGTTTCACACCCCTCTCTTCCGCACGCATCGAGGACCCCCTCATGGCGTACTTGTCATCAATCCGACGACAGTTGGCGCCCACCGTGGGGCAAGTGAGCTTCGGATCTGCGTTCCGAGCGAAATCTGCGAAAATCAGAATCGGCGAGACTATCACCGTCGGTCGCATCCTCTACGCCAGCGACGTCCCTCTCATCGTTCTCGACGAGACTTGGATTCTGGCTAGGGAGGTTGTGACTGCCTACACAATCATGTCTTTTGGCGAGATCGATGTTTACATCGGTTTTGCTGCACCTGCCCCACCCACCCTAGCGGTGATGATAGAGGCAGAAGAATCTTCTGGGTCCCCTCTGTCCGCAAAGGCGACAGAGTTCCGGATCTCAGAAAATCCTAATCCCACCTAGCCCACACCAGATGAGGATATAGTGGAGAAATCCGAGCCTGAAGAAGACCTGGCAGTCCAAGTTGAATCTGGAGTGGGTCTTCCTGGAGGAGCCGGATCCCAGATCAACCCACCCACGGAAGTCGAAATCCAGGAGGAGCATATCAATGATACTGATTCCGGCTCTGATGATGCCGGGACAGACAGACCCTTCCTAAGGTACACACTACGACATATGATAATGCAAGATGCAAGCGCAAATGCAATTCTCGAGACCATCAAAAGTTTCGACATGGCTGATCGCGAAAGCCGCAGGTACCTTAGGAAGCACGCGTCGCACTTCATCGGGTACGTGGGATCCGGATCCGGCTCTGCTGATGATGGAGAAAACATCGACTCGATGCTGGAGGCAATTGGAACAAACGCCGACGTACCCGCATCCTCGGATGAATCGATGATGTTAGCAGATTTCCGAAAGTTCTCCGCGGAATATGAAGAAGAGTACAACTCCAAGGCTGCAGAAGAAGGAGAGGCCATGGATGAAGGATCTGGGGAACACTCTCCTAAAGCGCAGGATGACATGGACGTTAGAGATAATCCCGAGGTCCAGATGTCCGAAAGTACCGATCAAAGCTTGACTCCGGGAAACGGACCCAAAGCCGTCTTTGCTACCGGCGCTGCCAAGAAGGCAAAGAAGAAGAACAAGAAAAACAAGACCCTAGCAAAAGACCCTCTGGCTGAGGAGGTGATTGCCGAGGAATATGAAGAAGACTCGGATGGAG
Organism: Avena sativa; assembly: GCA_916181665.1. Lineage (NCBI taxonomy): Eukaryota > Viridiplantae > Streptophyta > Magnoliopsida > Poales > Poaceae > Avena > Avena sativa. The sequence goes on from OV702292.1 coordinate 58,127,824, forward strand.
CACTTATCCCAGAAGAGCCGAAAAAAGAAGAATCGATGGATGGACACGTGATCACCGAAGGTGCGCGTAAACTCATCGATGTTGCATTAACCACACCTATCCCTACAGCTGCAGAACTTACTGCTGAAGAGCTAGACGAAAGGGCCCAAGCCCTAGAAGCGCTTCGTCAACAACTCCTGGATGAAGCCAAAAACATCGAGGAGGAGAAGAAACGCATGGCAACTAAGGATTACATATCTCAGTTGAATCAGAAGACACGGAAGCGTCACACCAATGACGACCAGTTCCCACATATCCGTGCGGTCCTTTTTGGAGATGAGATGGGGAAGCCACAGAAAGATAGCAAAGGAGATTGGGTGTATCCAACCCCAGTACAGAATACCGTGGCGACCCGAGAAATTCTATTGGCTAATCCAGGACTAGAGGAGATCCGTTTGGGTATCAAGCTACTCAACAAGGGACTGGAGCAGCAAAAGGTCGCCCTGTCCGGAAGTCAAAAACTGGTCTCGGATTCCGATCAATGTCGAACAGATCCGGCATGGGCTAACGTGAGACCCCACCACGTTCCGGAGCAACATTATCGCCCCGAACGACGGGAGGACAATTATTCGAGAACCAGATCGTCAGGACAGCATCGCATGACTGCACGCGACTGGAGCAACGTCGCACCAGCGGCCGAGAAAGAGGCCATCGCTGCTCTAAATCCGAGGAATCCTCCCCGACGAGAATCTAATGATCGAACGGGAGAAGATAAAGAGAAACGTCAGGAAGAGGATCGTCAAAAAATGCCACCTCCTAGACATGCAAGCCGTCCGGCTGAGCCCCGCCATGGTGGGAACAACGGACGAAGAAACGACGGAAACCATGCCAGAACAAGCGGGCAGGGGGCTCGTCGTAGTCAAGACCCTCCCCGGAATCAGAATAATGACATTCCAGACGGAGGATGGCGATCAGCCGAATACTATCCAGCTGCCCCACCCTCTCCACCACACAGTCATCACAACGTCTCCCAAGGAGGGCAAGGAGGACGACGTGGCGGAGGAGATGGTGGCAGAAGCCGAAGTCTGGCTCCAAGGCACCGCAGCCACAGCCGACATTCGGGACAATCTTTATCCCTGAACGATGCAAGGCACAGGATCAACTCCAACATAGAGGCTCGACGCTACGAAAACGATGATATCTACGTGGGCCCAAAGTGCTTCGGACCATGCATCAGAGCTACAAAATTCTCGGAAGGATTTCCTATCTCAAGACATATCCAAGCCTATGATGGCATTGCTCGGCCAGATACCTGGCTATAGGATTTCTTCCAAGCTTGCTGCATCGCCAAAGGCGGAAACAGCCTGGTCGCAACCCGATATCTCCCACTTATGTTGCGGAAGACACCATCCATAACAACCTGGTCATGGCTCAATGAACTTCCGGAGAACACCATCCATAACTGGTATTGTTGGAGATATGCCCAAGAGGCAATAATAAAAGTGGTTATTATTATGTCTTTGTGTTTATGATGAATGTTTATGTTGGAATTATGCCCTAGAGGCAATAATAAAGATGTTATTATTATAATTCTTGTTCATGATAAAGTTTATATTCCATGCTAGAATTGTATTAAGCGGAAACATTAATACTTGTGTGGTTTGTGAACAACACCGTGTCCCTAGTACGCCTCTATGGACTAGCTCATTGATCAATGATGGTTAAGGTTTCCTAACCATAGACATGAGTTGTCAATTGATAATGAGACCATATCATTGGGAGAATGATATGGTGGACAGACCCAAACTAAGCGAAGCAATTAGATCGTGTCTTTGTGTTCATCTTTGCGAAGCTTTTCCTATGTCAAATATTGTATTCCTTAGACCATGAGATAATACAACTCTCTGGTATCGGAAGAAAGCTTTGAGGTCATCAAACGTCATCCTATGAGAGGGTGATCATAAAGGTGTCTCTCAGGTGATCAGAAAGTATCTGTTGGGTTGTATGTATCGAGATGGGATTTGTCCCTCCCAAGTCGGAGAGATATACTTCGGGCCCACTCGGTAATCAATATCAACACCGCTTGCAAGCATGTGGTTAAGGATTTAATCACAAAGTGATATCGGATTACGGAACGAGTAAAGTACTTGCTGTGAACGAGATTGAACTAGGTATGACAGTACCGATGATCGAATCTCGGGCAAGTAAAATATCGCGAGACGAAGGGAATATGTATATGGGATTGATTGAATCCTGGCATCGTGGTTCATCCGATATGATCATCGATGAATGTGTGGGAGTCAATATGGGTGCCCAGACCCCGCTGTTGATTATTGATAGAAGATCATGTCTGCATATTCTCGAACCCGCAGGGTCACACACTTAACGTGTCTCGACGCTAGGATAGATTGGATACTTGGTTTATGAATTTTTGTTCGGAGTCTCAGATGGGATCCGGGACATCACGAGAGGTTCCGGAGTGGTCCGGAGAATAAGATTCATATAAGGCAGTGCAGTTTTTGGAGTTCGGAATTGTTCCGGATTAATCGGTATTGTACCGGAAGCTTCTAGAACCTTCCAGAAGGGGGCCAACGTGGTCCCACCTTCCGGGAGGGGGCATGGGCCTATGAGGGAGTGTCCTGGCCGCATTGGGCCAGGGGCACAAGGCCCCATAGGGCCCAGCCGATTCTAGATAAATTTAACTCGTTTAAATCTAGAGATAGAATTTCTAGATAAGGGAAAGTTTAAATCGTTTAAACTGGAGATAGAACCCTATCCCCCCACTCCTCCTTATCCCTTGGCCGCCGGCCCAAGGCTTGGAGGAGGGGCTAGGGCTGGCCGCCCCTCCCCCTCTATATATAGAGGGCTAGGGCGCCCCTCCTCAACACACCCTTCCTCCAAACCCTAGTAGCCCTGCTGCCTTCCTCTCTCCCTCCCGACTGTTTGCAGGCGAAGCCCTGCTGCAGAAATTCTCCACCATATACACCGCGGCCATCGTGTTGTAGATCCAATCCATCTCTCCACCATACTTGCTGGTCCGAGGAAGGAGGAGACGTCGAGGTGCCGCACGTGTGCATCTCACGGAGGCACCGCCACTTGTGGTGCTAGATCGGATCGGATCGCGAGGAGGAGAAGCGAGTATGACTACATCACCCACGTTCCGACGAACGTTCCGCTGTGCGAATCTTCAAGGGTATGAAGATCTAATCCAATCTCTCTCGTTGTTTGCATCTCCTAGATTAGATCTTGGCTTTCCCTCTGTTCGCTTCCGTAGAAAATTTTGATTTACTATGCTGCGAAACCCTTTAGTGGTATCAGAGCTAGATCTATGCGTAGATGTGATTCACGAGTAGAACGCAACATGGTTGTTGCGGGCGTTGATGTTTTCTGTTGCAAGCCTCTTGTTTGTGTTCTTCTTATGACGCGGGATAGTGAGATTGAAGCGGTCCAGGCCAACCTTACGCGACGTCGTTCGCGAGACCGGCTCCGCACTTGACGTGTGGCTTGTACCACACATGCGGCTGGTGGATGTCAGTTTCTCTCACTATAGTTGTCATGGGATTAACACCGGAGTTTGGCAACCATAATATCACCGTTGTGGCTTTCCGTAGGTAAGAATCGTTCTTAGCATCTACTCCCATGAGCCACGTAAAACATGCAACAACAAAGTAGAGGCGTCTAACTTGTTTTTGCAGGGAGTGTTTTCTGTGATATGGTATGGCCCAAGATGTGATGTGTATATTGTATGCGATGATCAAGTTTTGTAATGTTTCACGACTTGCATGTCGATGAGTACACAACCGGCAGGAGCCATATGGTTGTCTTTATAATTGTGTATGACCTGCGAGTCAACTTCTTATACGCCATGTAATAGCTTTACTTTATCGCTAAGTAGTTAGCAATAGTTGTAGTTGCTATTCGTGGTGGAGGCAATCATGGTGAAGTGATGGAGATCATGCCGGAACGCACAAGATGGAGATCATTGCGCGAAGATTGGCTATACCATGTCACATAAACTTATATGCATGTGATGTTTATCCTTTTATGTATCTTATTATGCTTAGATCGCGACGGTAGCATTATAAGATGATTCCTCACTTAAAGATCAAGATAAAACTGTGTTCTCCCCATGTATGCACCGTTGCGAAAGTTCGTCGTGTCCAAGCATCACGTGATGATCGGGTGCTATAGACTCTACGCTCACATACAACGGGTGCAAGCCAGTTTTTGCACACGCGGAAATACGTGGGTTTGACTTGACGAGCCTAGCATGTACAGACATGGCCTCGGAGCACAAGAACCGAAAGGTTAAGCATGAGTCATATGAATGATATGATCGACACTTCGTTGTCCACCATTGAAACCACATCTCTTCTCGTGATGATCGGATTAGGTGTGGTGAATTTGGATCGTGTTCACTAAACAACTTGAGGGATGTTGAATTTAGTGGGAGTTCATCTAGTAATTTGATTAAGTTGAACTATTTATCATGAACATAGTCTAAATTGTACTTGCAAATACTGTAGATCACATGGCCAAGTCCAACTTCAACTTCAACGTTTTTGCTGAGAAAGAAAAGCTTAGAAACAATGGGTCTAACTTCACCAACTGGTTCCGCAATCTAAGAATCATTTTGTCTGGCGGACAAAAGGACTATGTCCTTGAGAAAGCGTTAGGTGACCGCCCTGCTGCAACTGCGCCGGCTGATGAGAAAGCTGTCTATCAGTCGTGCAAAGATGATTATGGTGTGATTAAGAGCACCATGTTGTTTGCTATGGAACCGGAACTTCAAAATCGTTTTGAAAACTATCCCGGGCCCTTTGAGATTCTTGAAGAGTTGAAAACCATGTTTCAGACTCAGGCCCGTTCTGAGAGATATGAGATCTCTGAGAAGTTCTTTAACTGCAAGATGGAGGAAGGGAGTTCCGTTAGTGAGCACGCCATTAAGATGTCAGGCTACACTCAACGCCTTGAGCAACTGGACTGCAAGATTCCAGAGGAGCTCAAGATTGACAGGGTTCTGCAATCACTCCCTCCCAGCTACAAAAGTTTTGTAGTGACTCACAATCAGATTGGTTCCACTGATACGATCATCGAGCTCTTCGCAAAGCTGAAGGCTGCGGAGGTGGACATCAAAAAGGATAATCATGTGTTGATGGTCAACAAGCCCTCCTTTAAGAAAGGTAAGGGAGCAAAGAAGCCCTTCAAGAAGGGCGGCGGCAAGCGCACTGCCCCTGCTGAGAAGAAGCTCAAGTCTGGTACTAAGCCGGACACTGAGTGCTTCTATTGCAAGGACAAGGGTCACTGGAAGCACAACTGTCCGAAGTACTTAGCGGACAAGAAGGCCGGCACCATCAAAGGTATATTTGATATACATGTTATTGATTTTTTCCTTACTAGCCCTTGTTGTAGTGCCTGGGTATTTGATACTGGTTCAGTTGCTAATATTTGTAACTCGAAACAGGAGCTACGGAATAGACGGCGGCTTGCGAGGGATGAGGTGACGATGCGCGTTGGCAACGGATCAAGAGTTGATGTGATGGCCGTCGGCACGCTCTCCTTAGTTTTACCTTCGGGATTAGTTTTAAACCTTAATAAATGTTATTATGTGCCTGCGTTGAGCATGAACATTATTTCTGGATCGTGTTTATTGCAAGACGGTTATTCATTTAAATCGGAGAATAATGGTTGTTCTATTTATATGAGTAACATCTTTTATGGTCATGCACCTCTTGTGAATGGTTTATTTCTTCTAAATCTCGAAAGGGATGAAACACACATCCATAACATTGAGGCTAAGAGATGCAAAGTAGATAGTGATAATACTACTTATTTGTGGCACTGTCGTCTAGGTCATATTGGTGTAAAGCGCATGAAGAAACTCCATTCTGATGGACTTTTGGAGTCTCTTGATTTTGAATCATTTGACACATGCGAACCATGCCTCATGGGCAAGATGATCAAAACCCCGTTCTCCGGTATGATGGAGCGAGCAACGGACTTGTTGGAAATCATACATACCGATGTATGCGGACCGATGAGTGTTTCGACGCGCGGTGGATATCGCTAGTTTCTCACTTTTACCGATGACTTAAGTAGATATGGGTATATCTATTTAATGAAACATAAATCTGAAACGTTTGAAAAGTTCAAAGAATTTCAGAATGAAGTGGAGAACCATCGTAACAAAAAGATTAAGTTTCTACGATCCGATCGTGGGGGCGAATATTTGAGTTATGATTTTCTCACGCATCTCAAAGCAAGTGGAATCGTTTCACAACTCACGCCACCTGGAACACCACAGCGCAATGGTGTGTCTGAACGCCGGAATCGAACCCTATTAGATATGGTCCGATCGATGATGTCTCTTACTGATTTGCCGTTATCATTTTGGGGTTATGCATTAGAAACCGCTGCATTCACTTTAAATAGGGCTCCATCTAAATCCGTTGAGACGACACCGTATGAACTGTGGTTTGGTGCTAAACCTAAGTTGTCGTTTCTTAAAGTTTGGGGATGCGAAGCTTACGTCAAGAAGTTGATGCCGGACAAGCTCGAACCCAAAGCGGAGAAATGCGTCTTCATAGAATACCCTAAGGAAACTATTGGGTTTACCTTCTATCACAGAACCGAAGGCAAAGTGTTTGTCGCAAAGAACGGTTCCTTTCTTGAGAAGGAGTTTCTCTCGAAAGAAGTGAGTGGGAGGAAAGTAGAGCTAGACGAGGTTATTGAACCTTCTCTTGAATTGGAGAGTAGCACAACACCTGAAATTGTTCCAGTGCCGCCTGCACCAACAATAGAGGAAGCTAATGACAAGGATCATGAAGCTTCGGACGATGCTGCTACTGAACGTCGCAGGTCAACAAGGTCGCGTGCCCCTCCTGAGTGGTACGGCAACCCTGTCTTGATTGTCTTGTTAGTAGAAGACAGCGAACCTACGAACTATGAGGAAGCGATGATGAGCCCAGACTCTGAGAAATGGCTAGAGGCCATGAAATCCGAATTGGGATCCATGAGCGAAAACCAAGTATGGACTTTGGTGGACCCTCCTAGCGACCGAAAGGCCGTTGAGTGCAAATGGATCTTCAAGAAGAAAACGGACGCGGATGGTAATGTTACCGTCTATAAAGCACGGCTTGTTGCGAAAGGTTTTCGACAAGTTCAAGGTGTTGACTACGATGAGACTTTCTCTCCCGTAGCGATGTTTAAGTCCATTCGGATTTTATTAGCAATTGCTGCGTTTCATGATTATGAAATATGGTAGATGGATGTCAAGACTGCGTTCCTCAATGGCAACATTGATGAAGAGTTGTATATGATGCAACCTGAAGGTTTTGTCGATCCTAAGGATGCTGATAAAGCATGCAAACTTCAGCGTTCCATTTATGGACTGAAGCAAGCATCTCGGAGTTGGAACCTTCGTTTTGATCAAGTGATCAAGAGCTTTGGATTTGTTCCAAATTGCTACGAAGCTTGCATCTACAAGAAAGTGAGTGGGAGCTCGGTGACGTTTCTGGTACTATATGTGGATGACATATTGATTATTGGAAATGACATCAACATGCTTAACGATGTGAAGAGTTATTTGAACAAGTGTTTTTCAATGAAAGACCTAGGTGAAGCTGCTTATATATTGGGCATCAAAATCTATAGAGATAGACAAAGACGCCTGATAGCTTTAAGCCAGAGTACATACCTAGACAAAGTTCTGAAAAGGATCAGAATGGATAAGGCATTGAAAGGTTCAGTGCCTATGTTGTCAGGTAAGATATTGAGCAAGGCTCAGTGTCCAGCTACGGTAAATGATAGGGAAGCTATGAGCAAAGTGCCTTATGCCTCGGCCATAGGTTCCATCATGTATGCCATGCTGTGTACTAGACCGGATGTGTCCAATGCTCTTAGTTTGATGAGCAGATATCAAAGTGATCCAGGAGTGGAACACTGGACAGCCATGAAGAACATCCTAAGGTACCTAAATAGGACTAAAGAAATGTTCTTAGTCTATGGGGGTGATGAACAGCTCGTCGTAAAAGGTTACGTCGATGCTAGTTTCGACACCGACAAGGATGATTGTAAATCTCAGACAGGATACGTGTATATTTTGAATGGAGGAGCTGTGAGCTGGAGAAGCTGCAAGCAAAGCGTGATCGCGGGATCTATAGTAGAAGCGGAATACATGGCTGCTGCAGAAGCGTCAAGTGAAGGAGTTTGGATCAGAAACTTCATCACTGAGCTTGGTGTGGTTCCAAGTGCATTGGACCCACTGGAGATATTGTGTGACAACACTGGCGCCATAGCACTCGCTAAGGAACCAAGATATCATCCAAAGACCAAGCATATCAACCGCAAGTTTCATATAATCCGAGATTATATAGCAGATGGAGATCTGAAGATCAGCAAAGTACATACAAATCTGAATGTCGCAGATCCATTGACTAAACCTCTTCCACGTGTAAAACATGATCAGCACCTCAGTGCCATGGGTGTGAGATTGTTGCCAAATGTAAACTAGATTATTGACTCTAGTGCAAGTGGGAGACTGTTGGAATTATGCCCTAGAGGCAATAATAAATATGTTATTATTATAATTCTTATTCATGATAAAGTTTATATTCCATGCTAGAATTGTATTAAGCGGAAACATTAATACTTGTGTGGTTTGTGAACAACACCGTGTCCCTAGTACGCCTCTATGGACTAGCTCATTGATCAATGATGGTTAAGGTTTCCTAACCATAGACATGAGTTGTCAATTGATAATGAGACCATATCATTGGGAGAATGATATGGTGGACAGACCCAAACTAAGCGAAGCAATTAGATCGTGTCTTTGTGTTCATCTTTGCGAAGCTTTTCCTATGTCAAATATTGTATTCCTTAGACCATGAGATAATACAACTCTCTGGTATCGGAAGAAAGCTTTGAGGTCATCAAACGTCATCCTATGAGAGGGTGATCATAAAGGTGTCTCTCAGGTGATCGGAAAGTATCTGTTGGGTTGTATGTATCGAGATGGGATTTGTCCCTCCCAAGTCGGAGAGATATACTTCGGGCCCACTCGGTAATCAATATCAACACCGCTTGCAAGCATGTGGTTAAGGATTTAATCACAAAGTGATATCGGATTACGGAACGAGTAAAGTACTTGCTGTGAACGAGATTGAACTAGGTATGACAGTACCGATGATCGAATCTCGGGCAAGTAAAATATCGCGAGACGAAGGGAATATGTATATGGGATTGATTGAATCCTGGCATCGTGGTTCATCCGATATGATCATCGATGAATGTGTGGGAGTCAATATGGGTGCCCAGACCCCGCTGTTGATTATTGATAGAAGATCATGTCTGCATATTCTCGAACCCGCAGGGTCACACACTTAACGTGTCTCGACGCTAGGATAGATTGGATACTTAGTTTATGAATTTTTGTTCGGAGTCTCGGATGGGATCCGGGACATCACGAGAGGTTCCGGAGTGGTCCGGAGAATAAGATTCATATAAGGCAGTGCAGTTTTTGGAGTTCGGAATTGTTCCGGATTAATCGGTATTGTACCGGAAGCTTCTAGAACCTTCTGGAAGGGGGCCAACGTGGTCCCACCTTCCGGTAGGGGGCATGGGCCTATGAGGGAGTGTCCTGGCCGCATTGGGCCAGGGGCACAAGGCCCCATAGGGCCCAGCCGATTCTAGATAGATTTAACTCGTTTAAATCTAGAGATAGAATTTCTAGATAAGGGAAAGTTTAAATCGTTTAAACTGGAGATAGAACCCTATCCCCCCACTCCTCCTTATCCCTTGGCCGCCGGCCCAAGGCTTGGAGGAGGGGCTAGGGCGCCCCTCCTCAACACACCCTTCCTCCAAACCCTAGTAGCCCTGCTGCCTTCCTCTCTCTCCCTCCCGACTGTTTGCAGGCGAAACCCTGCTGCAGAAATTCTCCACCATATACACCGCGCCGTCGTGTTGTAGATCAAATCCATCTCTCCACCATACTTGCTGGTCCGAGGAAGGAGGAGACGTCGAGGTGCCGCACGTGTGCATCTGACGGAGGCACCGCCACTTGTGGTGCTAGATCGGATCGGATCGCGAGGAGGAGAAGCGAGTACGACTACATCACCCACGTTCCGACGAACGTTCCGCTGTGCGAATCTTCAAGGGTATGAAGATCTAATCCAATCTCTCTCGTTGTTTGCATCTCCTAGATTAGATCTTGGCTTTCCCTCTGTTCGCTTCCGTAGAAAATTTTGATTTACTATGCTGCGAAACCCTTCAGTTTACATCCCATGCTATAATTGTATTATAAGGAAACACTAATACATGTGTGTTTTGTAAACATAAAAGAGTCCCTAGTAAGCCTCTTGTGGAACTAGCTTGTTGATTAATTGATGATCATGGTTTCCTGATCATGGACATTGGATGTCATTAATAACAAGGTTATATCATTAGGAGAATGATGTGATGGACACACACCCATAGTAAGCGTAGCATAAGATCAAGTCATTAAGTTCGTATTGCTATAAGCTTTCAAATGCATAGTAACCTAATCCTTCAACCATGAGGTTATGTTAATCACCATCACCGGATGGGTACTTTGATGACATCAAACACCGCTTCGTAACTGGGTGGTTATAAATGTGTCATTGGGTATTCTGAAAGTATGTGTTGAAGCGCATGGACCAAGATTGGGATTTGTCCATCCATATGACGGATAGATATGCTCTGGGCCCTCTCGGTGGAATGTCATCTAGTTAGCTTGCAAGCATGTGACTAGGTCACAAGGGATGACATAACATGGAACGAGTAAAGAGTACTTATCAGTAACGAGGTAGAACTAGGTATGGAGATACCGATGATCAAACCTCAGATAAGTAGAATATTGCGTGACAAAGGGAATTGATTTCGTATGTTAATGGTTCTATCGATCACAAAGTCATCGTTGAGTATGTGGGAGCCGTTATGGATCTCTAGATCCCGCTGATGGTTATTGATCGGAGAGGTGTCTTCATCATGTCTGCATATTCACGAACCGTAGGGTGACACACTTAAGGTTCGAAGTTGTTTTAAGTAGATATGGAATATGCTTTGGAGATCGAATGTTGTTCGGAGTCTCGGATTGGATCCGGGACATCACGAGGAGATCCGGAATTGTCCGGAGAATGAGATTCATATATTGGGGATCATTTTCTAAGTTAGGAAATGTTCCGGAGTGTTTGTATGGAGATTCTAGAAGGTTTCGGAATGTTCTAGTAGATTTCTTGGAGTTTGCTTGAAAACCAAGAAAGGATCAAGGAGTCTTTGTGGGGCAAGACACGGATTCATGGGGGAGGAGGATTCCTCCCCCCTCCCAATTCGCCGGCCAAGGAGGGAGGGGAGTCCTACTAGGACTCCCCCTCCCATGGCGCCTCCCTCCTTTAAATAGAGGGGAGGGGGCGCCACCCCCGAGCACTCTCCCATAACAAACCCTAGCCGCCGCCTCTCTCCTCCTCCTTCGCTCTGCTCTGGCTTAGGCGAAGCCCTGCAGAATTCTCTACTCCACCACCACCACCACACCGTCGTGCTGCTGGGATTCCGTGGAGAAGATCTACTACCTCCACTGCTCGCTGGAACGAGGAGAGGAAGGTCTGCTTCGACTCCGCACGTGTGACCGACTGCGGAAGCGCTGCCGAAACGCGGCGCCGGAAGGATCGTCCACATGATCTAGAGATCGGCAAGTGATCGACTACATCAACCCCGAGATCTAATCTCATAACGCTTTCGGTTCTACGAGGGTTAGTACAGATCTATCTCGTTGCACATGTCTAATAGATTAGATCTTGGCTTTTATCTAGATTAGATCTGGGTTTTGTTCGTTCTTGTGGTAGAATTTTTTTGTTTTCCATGCTACGAACCCATCAGTGGTATCAGAGCCGTATCTATGCGTAGATGTGTTGCACGAGTAGAACACAATGGTTTTGTGGGCGTTGGTGCTCGTGTCGTCTTTTGCTTTGTGTACTTTGCATCTTGCGGTATGGTGGGATGAAGCGGCTCGGGCTAACCTTACATGTCATCGCACATGAGACTTGCTCCACGCTTGACGTGTAACTTGCTTTGCACAAGTGGCTTTGCGGGTGTCTATCTCTCCCATCATAGTATAGATCCAATCTACAATTTGCACTTGATAGCACTTGTATCAACGTTGTGGTTCAGTTTCGTAGGTAAGATCCGTTCTTATTCGAAAGCCCCAAACCACGTAAAACATGCAAAGAAAATTAGAGGCGTCTAACTTGTTTTTGCAGGGGTTTTGTGATGTGATATGGCCATCATGTGATTGTGATTATATTTGATGTATGTAATGATCCTTGTTGTAATATGGCAACCGGCAGGAGCCTAATGGTTGTCTTTAATTCTGTTAAGACCTGCGTGTCTATTCATCTTGTAATAGCTTTATTCCAAGTAGTTGTAATAGTTGCTGGTGATGATGGACAACCATGAAGCGGCGCCACTGACCTTGACGCAATGCTGGTGATGATGGAGATCATGTCCGTGCTTTGGAGATGGAGATCAAAGGCATAAGAAGAAAGGGCCATATCATATCACACTAATTATGAATTGCCTATGATGTTAATCCTTTATGCATCTTGTATTGCTTAGATCACGACGGTAGCATTATAAGATGATCCCTCTCACTAAATTTCAAGTAATAAAGTGTTCGTCCTTAGTTGGCACCGTTGCTAAGACTCGTCGTCTCTAAGCATCTCGTGATGATCGGATGTGATAGATTCTACGTGTGCATACAACGGGTGCAAGCCAGAATTGCACATGCGGAAACTAAGGTTAATCTTGACGAGCCTAGCATGTACAGACATGGTCTCGGAACACAGAATACCGAAAGGTAGAGCATGAATCATATAAGTGATATGATGAACATGAAGATTGTTCGCCGATGAAACTACATCTTCTCTCGTGAAGATCAGACTTGGTGTAGTGGACTTCGTTCGTGTAATCACTAAGACAAGGTGAGGGATGTTGTTTTGAGTGGGAGTTCACCTAGTTAATTTAAGAATTAAAATTGAACTCAATTTATCATAAACTTAGTCTAAACTACTTGCAAATTTGTTGTAGATTATGGCGAATCTCTCCATCAATTTCAATGTGTTCCTAGAGAAAGAAAAACTTAAGAACAATGGAAGCAACTTCACGGACTGGCTCCGTGGTCTGAAGATTGTCCTCAGGGCTGGTCAGATGACCTATGTGCTCGAAGCACCGCTAGGTGACCCACCTACAGATGATGCCACCGATGACGTAAAGAATGTTTACGCCACTCGGAAAAATCATTACTCCACAGTTCAGTGTGCCATCCTGTACGGTTTAGAAATGGAGCTCCAGAAGCGTTTTGAGCACCACGACCCGTTCGAGATCATTAAGGAGCTCAAGCTCATTTTTGAGACTCACGCGGCCGTGGAGAGCTATGAGGCCTCCGAAAAGTTCTTTACCTGCAAGATGGAAGAGGGAAGCTCCATTAGCGAGCACGTGCTCACCATGTATGGGCACGTAAACAAGCTCCAAGAGTTGGGGATAACGATTCCTAATGAGTTAGGGATTCACCGTGTCCTCCAATCACTGCCACCGAGTTATAAGAACTTTGTGATGAACTACAATATGCACTGCATGAACAAGACGTTACCTGAACTATCGTCCATGCTGAAAACTGCTGAAGTGGAGATCAAGAAGGAGCACCAAGTGTTGATGGTCAATAAGACCACCAATTTCAAGAAACAGGGCAAGCCTAAGAAAAAGGGCAACTTCAAGAAGGACGGCAAGAAAGCTGCCGCACCTGCTAAGAAGCCCAAGGCTGGTCCTAAACCTGAAACTGAATGCTTCTACTGCAAGGGTGCTGGTCACTGAAGCGTAACTGCCCCAAGTACCTGGCGGATCTGAAGAACGGCAACATCAAGAAGAAAGGTATATTTGATATACATGTTATTGATGTGTATCTTACTAGTAATCGTCGTAGTGCCTGGGTATTTGATACTAGTTCGGTTGCTCATATTTGTAACTCGAAACAGGAGCTGCGGAATAAACGAAGACTGGCAAGAGACGAGGTGACGATGCGCGTTGGAAATGGCTCCAAGGTTGATGTGATCGCCGTCGGCACGCTCCCTCTACATCTACCTTCGGGATTAGTTTTAAATTTGAATAATTGTTATTTGGTGCCTGCGTTAAGCATGAACATTATATCTAGATCTTGTTTATTGCGAGACGGTTACTCTTTTAAGTCTGAGAATAAAGGTTGTTCGATTTATATGAGTAATATCTTTTATGGTAATGCATCTGAGATGAATGGTTTATTCTTATTGAATCTCGATAGTAGTGATACACATGTTCACAACATAGATGCTAAACGAATAAAATTGAATGATAATTCTACATACATGTGGCACTGTCGTCTTGGTCACATTGGAGTGAAGCGTATGAAGAAACTCAATTCTGATGGACTTCTTGAATCACTTGATTTTGAATCACTTGAAAGATGCGAAGCATGTCTAATGGGAAAAATGACTAAGACTCCATTCTCTGGAATAATGGAGCGAGCTACGGACTTATTAGAAATAATACATACCGATGTGTGCGGTCCAATGAGTGTAGCATCGTGTGGTGGATATCATTATGTTCTCACTTTCGCGGATGACTTAAGTAGATATGGGTATGTCTACTTTATGAAACATAAGTCCGAAACTTTCGAGAAGTTTAAGGAATTTCAAAGTGAAGTGGAAAATCATCGTAACAAGAAGATTAAGTTTCTGCGTTCTGGCCGCAGAGGTGAATATCTAAGTTATGAGTTTGGCATGCATTTAAAGAAATGTGGGATACTTTCACAGTTGACACCGCCGGGAACACCACAGCGTAATGGTGTGTCCGAACATCGTAATCGAACTCTCTTAGATATGGTTTGGTATATGATGTCTCTTACAGATTTACCACTATCGTTTTGGGGCTATGCATTAGAGACAGCCGCATTCACTTTAAATAGGGCACCATCTAAATCCGTTGAAATGACACCGTACGAATTGTGGTTTGGTAAGAAACCTAAGTTGTCGTTCCTTAAAGTTTGGGGTTGCGAAGCGTATGTAAAGAAGTTACAACCTGATAAGCTTGAACCCAAAGCGGAGAAATGCGTCTTCATAGGATACCCTAAAGAAACAATTGGGTATACCTTCTATCATAGATCCGAAGGCAAAGTTTTTGTTGCCAAGAATGGATCCTTTCTTGAGAAGGAGTTTCTCTCGAAGGAAGTGACTGGAAGGAAAGTAGAACTCGACGA
The DNA here is from genome assembly GCA_916181665.1 of Avena sativa. NCBI lineage: Eukaryota > Viridiplantae > Streptophyta > Magnoliopsida > Poales > Poaceae > Avena > Avena sativa. Next base: position 58,143,101 of record OV702292.1, read on the forward strand.
GGTTATTGAACCTTCTCTCGGAGTTGAGAGTAGTGCAGCACCGGAAGATGTTTTTGTGCCGCCTGCACCAATTAGAGAGGAAGCTCATGATGGTGATCATGAAACTTCGAACGAAGTTACTACTGAACCTCGCAGGTCAACGATAGTTCGTACCACTCCTGATTGGTATGACTCTACCTTGAACGTCATGTTGGTGGACAACACTGATGACCCTGCGACGTATGAAGAAGCTATGGTGAGCCCAGATTCCGACAAATGGCTAGAAGCCATGAAATCCGAAATGGGATCCATGTACGAAAACCAAGTGTGGACTTTGGTGGACTTACCGGATGGCCGTAAGGCTGTCGAGAACAAATGGATTTTCAAAAGAAAAACAGATGTTGATGGTAATGTTACCGTCTATAAAGCTCGACTTGTCGCAAAAGGGTTCCGCCAAATTCAAGGAGTTGACTACGATGAGACTTTCTCACCAGTAGCAAAGCTAAAGTCTGTAAGGATTTTGTTAGCAATTGCTGCATATTTCGATTATGAAATTTGGCAGATGGATGTCAAAATGGCGTTCCTTAATGGTGACATTGAGGAAGAGTTGTATATGGTACAACCCAAAGGTTTTGTCGATCCTAAAGATGCCAACAAGGTATGCAAACTTCAGCGTTCCATTTATGGACTGAAGCAAGCATCCCAGAGTTGGAATCAACGTTTTGATAAAGTAATAAAAAACTTTGGATTTATACAAACTTATGGAGAAGCTTGTATTTACAAGAAAGTGAGTGGGAGCTCTGTAGCATTCCTAGTACTATATGTAGATGACATATTGTTGATTGAGAATGATATAGAACTTCTTAATAGCGTCAAAACCTATTTGAATAATAGTTTTTCAATGAAGGATCTTGGCGAAGCGGCATATATTCTAGGCATCAAGATTTATAGAGATAGATCAAGACACCTAATAGCGCTTTCACAAAGTACATACTTAGAAAAAGTTCTAAAGAAGTTTAGAATGGAAGAGAGAAAGAAAGGGTTCGTGCCCATGTTGTCAGGTAAGACCTTGAGTAAGACTCAAAGTCCGGCTACGGCAGAAGATAGAGAAAAGATGAATAATATTCCCTATGCCTCGGCCATAGGTTCTATCATGTATGCCATGCTGTGTACAAGACCGGATATAGCACATGTTGTTAGTTTGACTAGCAGATATCAAAGTGATCCTGGAATGGAACACTGGACATCGGTCAAGAATATCCTAAAGTACCTGAATAGGACTAAGGATATGGTTCTTTCTTATGGAGTTGATGAACAGCTTGTTGTAAACGGTTACACTGATGCTAGTTGGAACACCGATCCGGATGACTCGAAGTCACAGTCTGGATATGTATTTATTTTGAATGGTGTTGCAGTGAGCTGGAGGAGTGCCAAGCAAAGCGTTGTGGCGAAATCTTCAACTGAATCGGAATACATAGCTGCTTCGGAGGCTGCACAAGAAGCCATATGAATGAAGGAGTTCATTACTGAACTTGGCGTGGTTCCCAGTGCGTTGGACACGATGGCCATCTACTGTGACAACACAGGTGCCATAGCTAATGCACAGGAGCCAAGGTCACATAGCAAGCTGAAGCACATCAAGCTACGTTTCCATGCTATTCGCGAGTATGTCCGAGATGGTGACATAAAGATTTGCAAAGTACACACTGATCTGAATGTGGCAGATCTGTTGACTAAACCTCTCCCTAGAGCAAAGCATGACCAACACCAGAACGCCATGGGTGTTAGGTATATTACCATGTAATCTAGATTATTGACTCTACTGCAAGTGGGAGACTGTTGGAGATATGCCGAAGAGGCAATAATAAAAGTGGTTATTATTATATCTTTGTGTTTATGATGAATGTTTACATCCCATGCTATAATTGTATTATAAGGAAACACTAAAACATGTGTGTTTTGTAAACATAAAAGAGTCCCTAGTAAGCCTCTTGTGGAACTAGCTTGTTGATTAATTGATGATCATGGTTTCCTGATCATGGACATTTGATGTCATTAATAACAAGGTTATATCATTAGGAGAATGATGTGATGGACACACACCCATAGTAAGCGTAGCATAAGATCAAGTCATTAAGTTCGTATTGCTATAAGCTTTCAAATGCATAGTAACCTAATCCTTCGACCATGAGGTTATGTTAATCACCATCACCGGATGGTACTTTGATGACATCAAACACCGCTTCGTAACTGGGTGGTTATAAAGGTGTCATTGGGTATTCTGAAAGTATGTGTTGAAGCGCATGGACCAAGATTGGGATTTGTCCATCCATATGACAGATAGATATGCTCTGGGCCCTCTCGGTGGAATGTCATCTAGTTAGCTTGCAAGCATGTGACTAGGTCATAAGGGATGACATAACATGGAACGAGTAAAGAGTACTTATCAGTAACGAGGTAGAACTAGGTATGGAGATATCGACGATCAAACCTCGGATAAGTAGAATATCGCGTGACAAAGGGAATTGATTTCGTATGTTAATGGTTCTATCGATCACAAAGTCATCGTTGAGTATGTGGGAGCCGTTATGGATCTCCAGATCCCGCTGATGGTTATTGATCGGAGAGGTGTCTTCATCATGTCTGCATATTCACAAACCGTAGGGTGACACACTTAAGGTTTGAAGTTGTTTTAAGTAGATATGGAATATGCGTTGGAGACCGAATGTTGTTCAGAGTCTCGGATTGGATCCGGGATATCACGAGGAGATCCGGAATTGTCCGGAGAATGAGATTCATTTTCTAAGTTAGGAAATGTTCCGGAGTGTTTGTATGGATATTCTAGAAGGTTTTAGAATGTTCTGGAAGGTTCTAGTAGATTTCTTGGAGTTTGCTTGAAAACCAAGAAAGGATCAAGGAGTCTTTGTGGGGCAAGACACGGATTCGTGGGGGAGGAGGATTCCTCCCCCCTCCCAATCCGCCGGCCAAGGAGGGAGGGGAGTCCTACTAGGACTCCCCCTCCCATGGCGCCTCCCTCCTTTAAATAGAGGGGAGGGGGCGCCACCCCCGAGCACTCTCCCATAACAAACCCTAGCCACCGCCTCTCTCCTCCTCCTTCGCTCTGCTCTGGCTTAGGCGAAGCCCTGCAGAATTCTCTACTCCACCACCACCACCGCACCGTCGTGCTGCTAGGATTCCGTGGAGAAGATCTACTACCTCCGCTACTCGCTGGAACGAGGAGAGGAAGGTCTGATTCTACTCCGCACGTGTGACCGACTACGGAAGCGCTGCCGGAACGTGGCGCCGGAAGGATCGTCCACATGATCTTGAGATCGGCAAGTGATCGACTACATCAACCCCAAGATCTAATCTCGTAACGCTTTCGGTTCTACGAGGGTTAGTACAGATCTATCTCCTTGCACATGTCTAATACATTAGATCTTGGCTTTTATCTAGATTAGATCTGGGTTTTGTTCGTTCTTGCGGTAGAAATTTTTTGTTTTCCATGCTACGAACCCATCAGGTATGACATGCAAAGTGCGTTCTTTCGGAATTTCGAAGGCACATATCGGAGGCCCTGTACGGTCGGAGACCTACAGCGTTGCACCCAGAAAGCCAGAGAAAGTTGTCGAGATTACCTCGGATGATGGATCGACACCAAGAACTCCTATGAAGGAGTAAATGATCAAACTGCGATTGAAGCTTTCATTGCAGGTCTCCCAATTGGTCTACTGCGTCATCACTTGAAGTGTGACAAGGTCACTGATTTGGGAGAGATGATAGAAACAGCGAGAAAGTATGCAGATGCTGACGACGATGTAGAGGGATTGCTCAATGCCCTAGTTGTGCCTTAGTCGGCAAAACAACCAAAGCAACAAGCTCAGAAGCGCAAAAATACCTTGGAGGAAAAACCCAACACGGAAACGGCAGTAGTCACTGCTACTTTCGGGTCTGGAGGACGAGGAGGACGCGGCGGAGGCCGCGGCGGAGGCCGCGAACATGGTCGTGGAACTTCAAGAGTCCAGGGTAGAGGAGACCAGCAACCAGGCAAAACCTACTCTTGGGCCGACATTGCCAATAACCCATGTGTGCATCACCTAGACGCCAATGGGGGTCGTCCCACACCAATGCCGAATGTCGTTTCAATGACGACATCAAAAGAGATGACACAACGGGCTACAAAGCTAAGCGGAAGAAGGGAAAGAAGAATCCCAAAAAAGAAAAAGAGACCAAGGAAGATTCCGACATGGAGGAAGCTGATGCTTCAAATCCCAAGTCGGAAGGGAAGAAAACTTTTCCCACCAAGAAACACTCTTATGTCACTTTCCTCGGATCTCAACCAGCAAAGGTCAAGAAAGCAGTTCTACACGAGCTCAATGCAACAGTTCCAGCTGTCCCCCAGTATCTGGACTGGTCAGAAGTGGCAATCACATTTGACCGCGATGATCATCCGCCTAAGTTACACAGGCGAGGAAAATACGCTTTAATCGTCAATCCACTGATTGACGGTTATGGTTTCTCCAAGAACCTCATGGACGGTGGTAGCAGCATCAATATTCTCTATGTCGAAACGCTACGCCGGATGAAGATCTCGAAAACATAGCTGAACCATAGCTCTGTGATCTTTCACGGAGTTGTCCCAGGAAGACAAGCTAATTCCCTAGGAGAGATCACTTTGGATGTTACCTTTGGAACTCCAAAGAACTATCGGACGGAGGCACTTTCCTTCGAAGTGGTCCCGTTCAAGAGCGCGTACCACGCTATATTCGGACGTCCGGCTTACTGGGCTTTAATGGCTCGTCCGTGTTACATTTACAATATGATGAAAATTCCAGGTCCCAACGGCGTGATCACCATCAGGGGAGACCCGAAGAAAGCGCGAGAGTGCGAGGATGGAAATGTCGCCTTTGCTGAAGCCGTGCTACACGCCCAGGAGTACCAGGAGATCAAGAAGAGCACAGATCCGTCTGAGATGCCTGCAACGAAGAAGGAGGTGACAAAGCCAAATCCGGAGTTCAAGGCATCAGAAGAGACGAAGAAGACGTCGTTGAAGGATGATGACCCCTCCAAGGTGACCCAGATAGGCGTAGGCCTAGGTAGCGCATAGGAAAGCGCACTCGTCAAGTTCCTCCAAGCAAATCAAGATATCTTCGCATGGCAGCCATCTGACATGACCGGAGTACCTAGGGAACTTGCCGAGCACTCTCTAAATGTAAACCCGAATGCTAAACCCGTCAAACAGTCCCTACGATGATTTGGCGATGAAAAGCGTAAGGCAATAGCTAAGGAACTAGCACGGCTCGAGTTAGCCGGATTCATAGAAGAGGTCATCCACACTGAGTGGTCGGCCAATCCTGTAATGGTCCCTAAAAAGGACACCACTAATTTAAGGATGTGTGTTGATTATACTGCCTTGAACAAGGCTTGTCCAAAAGACCCGTACGCTCTGCCTAGGATTGATCAAGTTATCGATTATACGGCAGGCTCGGAACTCCTCTGTTTTCTCGACGCATATTCCGGTTATCACCAAATCCGGATGAAGGAATCTGACAAAGTCAAAACTTCATTCATAACCCCCTTCGGAACCTTCTGCTTTGTTATGATGCCCTTTGGGCTGAAGAACGCAGGAGCTACGTACCAGCGCACGATGCAACGTTGCCTCCATGACCAACTCGGACGCAATGTACATGCATACGTGGATGATATCGCAGTAATGTCCAAAAAGAAGGAAACGCTGATTTCCGACTTGGAGGAAACATTTGCCAACTTACGAAAATACAACATCATGCTTAACCCGAAGAAGTGCTTCTTTGGAATACCAGCCGGAAAATTGTTAGGTTTCATCGTGTCTCAGAGAGGCATAGAGGTGAACCGAGACAAAATCAAGGCTATACTCAATATTTCCAGGCCAACTCGCCTGAAGGACGTACAAAGACTAACTGGTTGCATTGCCGCAGTCAGTCGATTTGTAAGCCGGCTTGGAGAAAGAGCCGCACCATTATACAAACTCCTGAAAAAGACCAAAGATTTTGTTTGGACTGATGAAGCTGAAGCTGCACTACAAGACCTGAAGAAAGTACTCTCATCTGCTCCTATCCTTGCACCGCCGGAACCTCAAGAACCGATGTTGCTTTATCTTGCTACGACAAATAAGGTCGTTAGTATCGTCATGGTAGTGGAGAGACCGGAGGAAAATCAGGAGCACCTGGTGCAGCGTCCGACTTACTTTGTCAGTGAAGTCCTAACAGAGTCAAAACAGCCGTATCTGCATTATCAAAAGTTGGCCTATGGTGTTTTTCTAGCATCTCGTAAGTTACGACACTACTTTCAGGAGCATCCAATTACCGTGGTGAGCACAGCTTCCATGAGAGATATAATCAACAACAGTGACACCACAGGACGCGTCGCCAAATGGGGCATAGAGCTTTTGACATTGAGTATAAACCTCGGACAACAATCAAATCCCAGATCCTCGCTGACTTTGTCGCTGATTGGACAGAGACGAAGGAGAACATGATCCTTCCTGAGTCAGAATATTGGACCCTCTTCTTTGATGGGTCTAAGGCTCGTGGGGGCTCGGGGGCTGGCGTGGTGCTCAAGTCACCCCAAGGAGATAAACTTTTATACGTGTTGCAGATCCACTTCACAGCGACAAACAATATTGCCGAGTATGAAGCACTGCTGCATGGAATCCGGATTGCTAAGGATATTGGCATCCGACGTTTGATGTGTTACGAAGATTCGGATCTTGTTGCTCAACAAGTGTCGGATATTTGTAATGCAAATAAGTACATGGCAACATATAAAGCTATCATGGATGATCTTTCTAAATCGTTCGAAGGATTTGAAGTTCAACATATTCCTCGAGCAGAAAATGAGGAAGCAGATGCACTATCTCGGATAGATTCTGCACGGAAAGAGGTCCCGGATGGTGCTTTTTTAGAGCACCTCAAAGTTCCCTCAATAAAGGGAGTAGATGAGGAATATCCGACCAAATCCGACTCACCTTTGGTAGCAGTTCTGGCTGTAATTCCCAGCTGGACTCAACCCTACCTCGATTATTTGGTAGATGGCAAATTACACGAAGACGAGGTGCTGAGCCGGCAGATTATCCGACGAGCAAAAGCCTATACTATTGTTAAAGGTGAGCTCTATAAGCAAAGTGTTTCTGGGGTTTTTCAGCACTGTGTATCTCCGGAAGAAGGAGTGGAAATCTTAAGGGAAATCCACAAAGGCGAGTGTGGTCACCACGCTGCAGCCAAATCTTTAGTGGCAAAAGCTTTTAGACACAGATTTTTCTGGCTTACAGCTCAGGCATATGCCGAACGATTAGTCAAGACGTGCAAAGGCTGCCAAAACTACGCCAAACAAGCTCATGTTCCGGCTGATTAGTTGCGAACAATACCTATAACATGGCCCTTTAAACGAGATGGTAGGACCTTTTAAACGAGATCCAAGTGGATTTACTCACCTCTTAGTGATGGGGGATAAATTCACCAAATGGATTGAGGCTAAACCTGTCACTAGTTGTGATGGAGTAACAACCAAAAGATTTGTCGAGGATGTTATAATCCGGTATGGTTATCCACATAGCATTATCACAGACAATGGGAGTAACTTCTCTATGGGAGAATTGGCTGAATTCTGCAACGAGCAAAATATCCGGCTTGACATTGCGTCAGTCGCACATCCACAAGCTAACGGACAAGTCGAAAGAGCAAATGGTTTAATCCTACAAGGCCTAAAACCGAGACTCGAAGCACCACTACGACGTGCTGCGGGAGCTTGGGCAGAGGAATTACCCTCTGTAATATGGAGTTTACGAACGACTCCAAATAGGTCAACCAGATACACACCTTTCTTCTTGGTTTATGGTGCAGAAGCAGTTCTTCCTACTGATTTGATTCACACTTCTCCTAGAGTGGCCGCGTATATTGAACAGGATGCCGAGATTTCTCGATAGAATGATCTCGACTTAGTCGAAGAAGTTCGCGTTGTTGCTGAAATGAGATCTACAGCCTATCAGCAGAAGTTACGCAAGTATCATAGCCAAAGAGTCCGAAATAGATCTTTCAATAAAGGTGATTTGGTTCTCCGGCTTGTGCAACAAAGAAAGCACAAACTTTCCCCAGTATGAGAAGGGCCCTTTTTAGTTAGTCGAGTATTGCATAATGGATCGTACTACTTAACTGACATGAGGCCAGTCAAAGAAAGACCTGCTACTAAGAAAAGAAAGAGAGCTGGAGGCGGTACAAATCCGGATGAGTTAGACAGACCGTGGAATATTGCTCAGCTACGTTCCTTTTATTCTTAGTTTATCCTTCTTTGTAAACATATATATGTACATGTTCTGTGAGAAATAAAAGTTTTGGTTGCCTCAAATTTTTCTGAGAAGTTTTTACCATCTTATTTCCGAATGATCATGTCATAGTCGAAAATCCAAGAATGCTTGAAAGTACTTTATGCTCATGCTCGTTCTGGTTTAGATTTCCGATTCTAAAACTGCTACCCTCGGGTATAACTCTAAAGTTTCTAGTCTTTACTTTGGTTATTTGTCTGATTGCTGGATGCGGGCATTTTCCGAGTAGTGAATTGTTGGTACTAGAAGCCGGCTTTGTTTTCGAGTTTAAACTGGTTTAGCAATCGAGCTCCGTTGCTCGGCAAAGTTTCCGGCGAAAGGTTTAGCCGGCTCACGAAAGGGACGAGGCGGAAAGCCAGATAAACGATAAGTAGAGACGAAAAAAATACAAGTGCTTATGTAAACATTTTAGGCACACAAAAAATTAAAGCCAAAAGTGCTGAATAGATCAAAAGCTTAGCACTAGCAAAATCATAGTACTTTACATTTACAGACGCATCATGTTTTTTTCAGGATAATACAAATACTTCTGGCAATTTATGATGTAGGAGGAGATGAAGGAGCTGCCGGCTCGCTGGAAATGCCGCCTTGATATCATTCGGAGATGTCCGCATCCGGGGTGGTGCGTTCATCGTCGGAAACTTCTGTTGGTTCTTCCGGAGTAGGAGGCGGAGTATCTATGCGGGTGAAGAAGGGGATCTCGTAGCTGGTCAGGTCAGCCACATGACACCCATATCCGGCGCAGGAGTGCATGATGGCTTGAAGGTCCTTCTCCTGGCCGTTTTCATCTACCTTGCAGTACCCTCTGGTCACTTGCCATATTTCCATGTTTCCATGGTGGCTCATGACCATGGTGAGAGCGTTCTGCGCAGCAGTCCGCGCGTAGGACATGTTCCAATCCTGAACAAGTTGCGGCATCTCCTTTGCCTTGTCCCGCACCTAAAAATCCGACATGCTAGGCATGTCCGGAATCTTGAGAGCTTTGCCGATGTCCTCAAGGGACTGGCGGAAGTCATGAAGCAGGTCACCGACTTGGGTAAGCCGGTGGGTGCGGGGCTCGAAGGAGGAAGAGTCCATCAAGTTCAGAGGACCTATACATAAAACAAGTTAAGAAAAATCCGACATTGATAGAAGTCGAAGAAAAAGACAAGTCAGATAGATGGAACGTACCGAAAATGACGTCGTCAATTTTGGTCTTCTCCTCCCGGAGACTCTGGAGTTCATCCCGGAGCGTCTGGGACATGTCCTTCTCTCTTCTAAGCTCATTTTTGAGGTCCGAGATTGTTTTATCTTGAGCGGCGATCTTGCGATCACGCTCATCAGTAGCCATGGAGGAGGACTCAAGGATTTGAGCAATGCTCTTTTCATGATCCGCCTTGAGCTTATCCAGCTCTTGACGAAGCTCCTTGTTCTCCACCACCAAGGTCTTGAGGTTCTCGGCCTCTTCAATCATGGCGAAGGATTGTTTCAGTAGCGCTGTAAGTCAAAAAGAACAACAGTTCAGGAAAAATTCGACATTGAAAAATACAAAGACAAGGTTTGAGTCTCGGAATGTTTACCTTCGGCCTCATTCTTGGCAACTTTAAGCTCATCATTCTTAAGCCGGAGAGCCTTGATCTCTCTCCGCTTATCACAGACATTCTTCAATAAATCCTGATTATAGGAACATACTTTCTGTAAGTCAGAATACCCAAAGTCAGAAAGCTACTTAAGGCTCGGGCTAATATTTTTGCTAAATATCAGCACGAGCCTTGGGGGCTACACTAGTTCATTCTTTGGCATCCTAATGAAGCATAAACCCGGATTGTTTATCCTACTTCATGCTTGGGGGCTAGAGGATATGATATGATATAAAATACAATAAAGGAAAATCAGGAGTTGGAATTCCGACTTACATATTGTTCGCGAGTGAGTTTATCCAAACTCGCGTTCACATCAACGATGACCTTCTCGGCGAGAGTCAGAGGAATCACTGGGGCTGTTGGAAGCTCACCAGTCCTAATCCTCTCGTCGCGAAGGCGCACCTGGGCGAGAAGATCGGAGAACTTGACGTCCTCTGCTTCTTTCGCTTCTTCCTCGGCAGATAAGGTTCTTTTCTCCAAGCATTGCTTGGCGAGCCGCTGGATTTCTTCAGCAGATTTCCGGGACAGGCCAAACTTGGCAAGTCCCGGATTGCTGATAAGGTTTTCGGTGAAGGTTTCTGCTGAGGGATCATTACCCAAAAAAGGTTCACCCTTATCTAAATGTGACTCACCCATGGTGACATCAGTTTGCGACCCAAGGTTCGCAGGCTCCGTTGAAGGAGCCGGATCTTCTACGGCATCTGGAGAGATCACTGGTGTTGCAGAAGGTTGAGGGGCAGGAGTCGGAGGAGCCACGGCAGGAGAAGCTATGGTAAGCTTTGTCTACCGCAGCAGCTTCGAAGGAATCCCTTTCCCTTTTCCCTTGAGGAGCGGTTTTGCTCTGAGAATGTAGTAAAGTCGGAAACATTACATCTCAGAAAGAAATTCGAGTAAAGTACAAAGGCGGAAAGTTGTGATTGAAAGTTACCTCTTCACGACAGGCACCTCCTTTGTGCCAACAACCACTGTCGGAGCTTTGCGCTTCTTGAGCGCAAGATCCGGCAATGGGACCACTTCTACCTCCTGAGAGAACTCCGGAGGATATCCTTCGAGCGGAGCAAATTCCGACTCGGGGAGGTCAGCAAGCTGAAAAGAAGAAAACATATCAGCATTGCACTGGGACTCAAATGTTGAAACACATAAAAAGATGTACTGATAGAAGCTTGCCGGCACTACGGGGTTATCCGCCATGTGCATGTCTAAAGAAACCTCCGTGATTCTCCTCTCGATCCGCTCCCTAATCAACCACTTGATCTGGCTTATGTAGCCCTGTGTGGTGTAGGCTTTGGAGCTGATGTGGAGGGAGTCTTTCGGGGACGACGTGATGGAATGCATCAGTCGGGTTCCGTGGTACTGGAGGGGCTGGATCCGACGTGAGACCCAACACTGGACCAAGTCGGATCCCTTCAGATCCTTGTGTTTGATCAAATATTCGATCCGCCTCTTAGCGAGGATCAGATTGTCGGTGAGAGCCGGAGCGGCCTCGTCCCAAGATGGTTGGGCCGTGGCAGCTCCGTCGATGAAAGCCGGCAAAGCAGTGGCTTTGCCGGGAGCAGGAATATCCCTATGATAGAAAAAACGTGGCTGGCCATTGTTTGACCGAGTCACTAGCTAGAATTTTGGGACACGCGCGCTCGCGTCTAAGCGAAAAGCTAATAGTGCCGGTGATGTAAGGAACACCGGCGGTAATGGAGTTTCTCCGGGCATGAAAATAGTACCGGAATAAAGTCAAACTCAGCCTAATGCCGAGAAAGCCCTCACACGACGAAGCATATGCGCTCATATCTAAGAGAGAGTTGGGAGGAAGATGATGGAGTTGAACTCCGTAATGATCGATCACCTCGGAGAAGAACTCCGAGGGAGGAAACGACAAACCTCTGTTGAGGTGGGTGCCGAAATGGACCCGCTCGCCGTCGCGCGGGTTAGGGGCGGTTTCCCCGAAGCCGCTCCACCAGTCGTCGGCGCGGAGGAGCCCTTCTTTATCCATGTTCTTGAGGCCCTCATCATTGAGCGCGCAGGGGATCCAAAGCCCACGGAAGCTCTCTTTCTCCGCCACCGCTTCCGTCGTCGCCGCCGCCGCCACCGCCGCTGCCGCTAGGCCGGAAGAGGAAGATGAAGCCATTTCTCCGGTGAGGGGTTGACCTAAAAGGGGCGGCCCTGGGAGTTTTTGGGGGAGGAACAGGGGAGCTCTGTGCGCGCAGGGAGATTGGAAGGAGAGTAAAAGGCAAAGGACTGGTGAAAGGAGAAGGAGAAAATCCTAACCCCTTATATTCACCTAACTACGCCAAGATTCGTGCAAATGCTACAGTATAACCGCCACGCGTCGTGGAAGGAACTGGGAAGGTCCCACGTGATGATTACGTCGCCTCGATCTCCGCGCACGCATTGAAACGGCGCCTCGGTTCCACGAACCGCAGACCCACCAACGGTCGTGCTGACGGAATGCCTGTCAGTTGACGTGACTTGACCATGACTTGTGTCAGGTGGCGTTAGAGATCAAGTTCCGGCTTAGTTTGAAATCAAGCTGGAAAATCCGAGTAACCTGTTGATAGGTCCGACTTATTTTTTGAGACCCAGATCGTATTTTTTGTTGTGAAGTTTCAGGAACCCTTCAAGATTCTGCAAGCCGAAGATTAAGCTAGACAATGATAAATCCGACTTTGGATCTTGGAGGCCTCCGGGGGCTGCTGTTGGGGATATACTTTCTGGGTATCCTCACAGTTCCTCACTGACCAGGGTGGCCCACTTCGGGTTAGAGCATTGCTTCACGGGCGGCCCAGTCAGGGAGAAAGACGGAGTCCAATCCAGCTACAAGAAGGCCCAGAAGACTTACCGACTTAGGCCCATAATGTTACTTGTAGTTCAAGATATACTCTATAACCGACTCTTAGTCATAGCCAGATAGATCTCTCCTGTAAACCCTATGCCGGATATCTATATAAGTCGTCCTAGGGAGAGCCTGTAGGGCAGACCAATACTTTAGACCCTCAACTCGCACAGGCGAAACCCTTGTAACCCATATTCCGGCTCTGCCGTATTACTGGATTGCTAGCAGGAGTAGGATCTGTCCAAAGCTGGCGGATTCGAACCTGGGTAAACTTGTGTGCTCACCGTCTCGGAACACCGTACGTCTCACACCCCTCTCTTCCGCACGCCTCGAGAACCCCCTCATGGCGTACTTGTCATCAATCCGACGACAGCGAGAGTCATCGCCAGGCACCGAATGCATGTAACTCCCTACGAGGTGCAACATTTGAGGCACTAGGAGTCGTTGAAGCCACAAGAGCTTCCAGGACTTCAACACGACCTTGAGGTTGGCTTCAGTTCGTATACATCAACCACGCTCCCCCGAGCGTTGACAACGCTTTTCGATCTTCAAGGGTAAGTTCGCGAAAAAAAACCTCCCGTTAGTGCATTACTAATAGATAGGTCCTGACAACAAGGGGTTCTGGGCGTAGGGTAAAATTTATTGTTTTCATGCGCGAACCCCTACACAAGCCACATCACTATCATTGTAAAATACATTGAACGGGTTGATTACGGAGAAGGAGAAGACCGGTGCCAAGTGGGAGGAGAGGTGCCACAAGGATAAAGAGGCCACCATTGGATGCTTGGTTGACCACACAAAGAGAGCTCTTGAGCTCGAAGAGGCCAATGTCAAATCAAGAGCCATTGAGGCCAAGACCAAACTCATGGCCGAAGAGACCAAGCTCGTGATGATGGATTTGAACATCATGGAGCCAGCTCAAAGGGCTCGATTTGAGAAAAAGCAAAACACCATCTACAAGCGCCAAGTGAGGATCACATCGATGATCCATCTCTTTTGTGCATTTTCTATGAAACTTGTGTTTATTTGCACTATGATTCGGCATGTGAACTTGGTTATTGACTAATTAGTACAGTAGTAATTTATTTGCCACCTTTCCTATTTTATTGCATATTTATCCATATATGTTGCTAATTTAGTTGGAATGGGAAAAACTAGTTAGACTGAACGTGTCCGATCAAAATGGGTCAGACTGCTGGGACACCCCACTGAAATCTGTTCAAACCAGACAACAGCCGTTTTTCTATCCACGGATCGATCCAAACGGACCTGGTTTCAGATACCTTCGCTACCCGAAATAAGTTGACCCGCTGGAGATGCCTTGCGTTTCCGTCACCTGTGTTGGGACTGGTCTGGCCACCTGCGTCGTCCTTGTGGTTCTGTCATCGGAAGGCCTGAAGATCCTCGACGTCTGCACACTAGACCAGCCATTCAGTCACCGTCGTTACAAATAATAATTTGACAGATATAACCTCGTTTAACAAAAAGAAGAACTGGCAATCGAGTTCAGACCGGAAACGGATCCGCTTTGGAGACCAGGACCTATCGCTCCATGACCGGCTCCAGTTTGCAGAACATAAATATAGGAAGCCTAGCAGAGGACGTATATACCAATCTCACGTCTTAAGACTAGAAACTACAAACTGATCTGCAGACAACAATACTCCGTACGATCGAGTAGTTGCCGCTTGAGAAATCGACCATGGCGGATCAAGGCCGTACTGATCATGGGGATCCGTAAGTCTTCTGCTCCCGCAACGAGCATGCAATTCATTTTTGAATTTCTGTTTGAAGTAAAATATCAATTTTTCAGAAATTATTTCATAACTTCATCAGAATTAAACCAAATCTATCTGAATTTGAATCTGGTCCAAATCCTTAACGACAATGAGTCCCAACTGTCAGAATTGTTCTTAGCCAACGCAAGTAGTATGATCAGTGCAATCTATCACAAGTTTACTCAGGACCCGTGGATTTTTAAAACTTGGAAACTTTAGCCACAATTGTGATGGTTTTTTTATAATTTTCTCCGGACGCCGTCCTTTACGAGAATTGTTACCTTGTGGCTTTATTCTACAAAGCTGGACTTGTGCCTTAAGTTTAAAAAAGGATGTGTGTAGTTGCTATTTCATCGTGTTATTTATATGGTTGAACCACATAATTATATTTCAAGTCCCCTAATGATTATTCTCTTACTATTGTACCCCTAGTAAGTAGAATATTTTTTAGAGGAAATAATAAAGTATCTCTGGGCGAAAAAATGATCAATAACCATTTATTTAACAAAACACACTGGGCAAATGCCCGAAACACATTTCACGTCGTCCCCCGCAAATTCCCCAATTAAACCCTCTCCGTCTCCGGCGTCGCCTCCCCGCCATCCCGCCGTGTCTCTGGACGACTGGCGACTGCTTCATCCCGTTCCACTCTCCTCTCCGCTAGTCAGCCCCTTACCATCGCTGGCGGAAGGGCACTCACCCCTGCTGGCCCCAGCTTGACCTGGACAAGTGCGCAGCCGCCGATCCAGGCAAGGGCGGGGGACGCCTCCGCAGGGTGAGGAAAGCGTCCGCAGACGCGTCCTGCAGATCCTAAGCCGCCCCGTCGCGGTCCCCCCCGATGCGCCTCCCGCCGCCCCTGGGTCCGCTGCCTAAGATCTCGGCAGGATCGGACACGGAGCAGCCATCCCACCTGCAGACGCCCTCGCTGTACGTCATGTCAGGCGATGGATCCTATTCCATCTAGCTATTCCGCTTTATGAATTTGCTCTGTTTCTGTTCGGTTCGTTTCTAAACTAGACTGCTAGGTAATATCTGATTTGAATTCTACAGCACCACCCTGCATGTATCCGAGAACAAACTCCTACAGTTTTTAAATTTTAGAATTATCATACAGTAGATGGGGTCGAGGACTCTGCTTCCTTTCACTGTAATATAAATTAATGACACGTTCACCTTCAGGTATATGGAAAATGTGCATGTCTTGCCAGAGGAGCCAAAGCAGCACCCTTCTGAAGTTGCAGTCTCATCTGCCGCTTCAAGGGGGAGGTATGCAAGGTAAAACTCCTAGCCTCTTCTCCTTTCCTTTCTGGATTCCTCTCTGTTCAACACAATTGTGCATCTTCATTGGGTGTTCAAGTGCTGAAATGTGATTGCGAGATCGGTAACTCATGTTCTCTCTGTTTTTTTTAGTATTAAGTTGTCCATGTTTTGTTTATATTTCCAAACTATTAAATGTGAACGCAACAATCCTACTCGCTCCAAAAAATTATGTCACAAGCACTCATGTTTTGCCCCCATTGAGTTAAGCCATGTACCCAAGCTGTCCCTGTTGTAGCAGCTGTTTGTATTTGGTATCACGCCCAACAGCTGTTTAGTCCATCCACAATGTCAATTTTGAATTTGAAATAAACTCGACAAACTGTAAGTCTCATGTAACCTGTTTCATGAACTTCACGTGCACTCATAGACACACCCAAGGCATCATCATAGAAAAAACAAGCAAATGGATAACAATAGTGGTAATTATTTCTTGCGTGGTAGGGCATTTCATATGGTATTTATTATTTTGAGCAATGTAATAATCTGTAAATGGAACAGGAGTCGAGCAGGTGGAGCTTCCAAGGAAAGGACTAGCCAGTGCATTAGGAGTCGAGCTGGTTGGGCTTCCAAGAAAAGGAGTACTCCTGAAGGTGTCAACATGGAGGAGCATGCTTGGAGGTTTCAGTTCACTTTTCCCCAATCCCCGAGAAAGTACTGTGCCCCGGGTCCTCTTTCCGGACGTTCAGTTTTACCGAGGCAGAAGAAACCTCCGGAGGTAAGGAATGCACTCCGCGAAAAAAGAATCGTGCTCAGACAAAAGGCTGCACGTTGCCACGCCGAGGTAGCCCTTTGTAAGTACAACAGAGCAAACAACACCAAGGTCATTCCCTCCTCTCTTCCCCCCTCCCCCCCTCCTCTCTCTCTCTGATTTATATATTTTAAACGGTATTTTCCCATTTTGTTTTTCAGTTTGAGCTGGTGGAGGTACGAGTAATCCGTTTGTTTTTTGAGTTTGGAGGGGGCTGCATCCATTATAACTTCACAGCTAAGCCTGAGGATCATCATTCTGCTGATGACAGCAGTACGAAGCTGTTCTTCTCTGAAGTTAATGCCAATTTACGGGATGAGAATGATGTACTCTTGTGCTGTATAGTTGGGGAAAATGATGCAGGTACATACTTACCCAGGTTTATTTATTACTGTTTTCTTGAAGGTTCTATTCTATTGTTTCTTCTTTATTTATACCCTACTTCATGTATGTACTATAAGATATCCATGCAATAAACCTGTAGAAGGAAGTGAGATTATGCAATCCCAATGGATTTACATGCCCTTCCTGCAATATAAAATAACTAGTGTCACCTGTGATACTTGAATATCCTGCAAATACAATGAAGGCTTCTCCTAATTGTATACACTTTGAATGAGAAATTCCCAGATTGCTGACACCAAGTAACAAGCAACATTGAGGGTAGAAATCACTATGCGTCACCATCCGCATGGATCATTGCGCTATTTCGTAGGATATAAGATATCCATACAATAAATCTGTAGAAAGACGTAATATATTATGTACTGCTGAAGTTTTTCCATGCCCTTGCTAATCCTCTTATTGGCTCTTCGTCTGAAGTTTTCAATATGTGTCCTTTAAACCGGGACGGAGGGAGTACAATAAACCTGTAGAAAGACGTAATATATTATGTACTGCTGAAGTTTTTCCATGCCCTTGCTGCTGGCCTGCTGCATGAAGTAAAGAGTGCCACCTTTCACACTTGAACATCATACAAATACAAAGGTTTTTTGCTCAAACTGTAGACGCTGTCAATAGTTTCTGTACAATATAAGTCCTGAACTCCTGATTAATGGATGTAAAAACCTACAATGGAGCAACTAAGCGAATTGACACGTTTTGGCTTGCACAGGCCTGCTTTGTTTGGTTAGTTCTATACGATATACATCTATAGAATACGATTTAGTCTTAAATTTCGCATTTAGGTGCAAGCTTTGTCAATCTCATATTTTTTCTTGTTGTGATCTCATGTTCTTTTCTCGTGTTAATATTTAGCTAACTCTGGTCGTTTTAATATATTCTAGGGCACTGCTACGGCTGCGAAGGCCACGAGCCAGCTGTTGTTCACCCTAGCAGCCAAGCGTATGGCGGTGGTAGTAGTACCTGCATCAACTTTCCTGGTTCAGACGGCAGCTCAGACAGTGATTAGTACTATGTAATAGTGCACTTGAAGCTCGCTAGTGTGGCTCGGCTTTGCCCTTGCGAAGAAAAAAATGTACTCGAAGTGGTAAATATAGTGAAATATGGAAATGTGATGCTGGTTTGTTCCAGGAAGAGGCATTCGGCCTTCCGCCGCCAATGACATCTTGGTGGGATGAGGGAGATTAGTCTGTTTTCTTGTTGGGGAGCTGTCACCCCATGTTGATAGGGAAACTTGCCATTTTCACGGTGTTGTAATGCTGATTCGCATCTGTTCTATGCAAGGTGATACACCTCCTGGGTGTGAGTTTCTTTGGATGTCTGCAAAAAAATTTCTTCCCTTTTTAGACTTCCTATCCACGTTGAAATCTCAGATCCTGTTTCTTCACCGTGTAATTTCTTACCTGTGATCTGGTACAAGCAGTTTACTACGTTTGTACAGTATAATGAAAGGGACGAGGTGGGTGAGTTTCCATGTGGACCATGCCAGTATTTTTTTTTTTTTTGGAAAACTGATGGCGCTATGGCGCCAAATTCATTCAACTGCTCAATAACTATGTACACTGTGGCTTACAAAATCCTGCCATTTAGAAGATTGAAAGATAGGGATGAAAGGGTAGGAAGAAGGGGAATGAAAGGCCCAAGAGCAGCTAAAGGTGGGTACAGTTGGAGTATTCCTATGCACCCTATGAGCGCAAACATGAGCAACCTGATTTTACAAGGACGGGAAAGGGTATAACTCAACGGTAGAGTGTCACCTTAATACGGTGGAGGCCATTAGTTCGAGCGTGATTATCCCTAAACCTAGCATGACTTTTTTGTATTTTGACTTACTCCCCCACCAAGAGCGAGCGGGAATGGATAAGAGGCTTATGGGATTGACTTGATATGCTCGGGTTGGCTATACTACATGTGGTGTTGGGGGGATACCCTCGGGTAGGGTCACTTCGGGATATAAAGGCCGAGTCAGCCGAGGTTCGGCAAGGTCAAAGAGGATGCTGGCCGGGTCACCTCAGGGCAGGCCGGATCACGGAGTAACCCGGACCAGGGGGGGTCGCCTAACATTGTCTCAGCCGACTTAAGGAGTAAGTCGGAAGTGCTTGTCTAACTTGTATGCAGAAACGGATGTGGCCGGATCTGCCATGATCCGGGTCTCGTTTAGCTTCTGGGAGAAGGAAGGAATCTTTCTGGTCAAAAAGAAGGCCCGGTACGCACTGCATGAGCGAAGCAAGCAAGGGCAGGACCACCGGGTCATGGCCGACAAGGGTGACGACGCCCGTGTCGGCTGACGCGGGCGCCGCAGAGGCTCACGTAGCTAAAGCATGTATGACGGGGGGAAGGGGAAGCACCCCGGTCGGGTTACTACTTTGAGAGGAGGCATATTCTTAGGAATATGCCTCCACGTATGCCCTAGGCAGAGACCGAGCCCCCTCTATATAAGGGGGGCTAGGGTTTCAGTAGAGGAGGTTGAGCTCTAGTTTGGTTGGTCTTTCTTCAATACAGATTTTGCTAAGGTTCTAGGAGTGAACTGTAGTTGAGAGAAAGAGAGTTTCTTCTTCCTCCTCTCGCCAATACAGCTCTAGGAGCACTTGTAAACTGGAAAGAAATACAATCTTCTGTGTGGAGAATCACTCCACTATCCCTCCCTAGATTCCCCTAGCGTGTATTAGTCCCCACCTTTAGCCTATCCATGGCATATGCCGTGACACCACCACGACAGTTGGCGCCCACCGTGGGGCTAGCAGCGCTAGCAGGGGTGAAGATCCGGACGGGAAACCTCATCGGCACCGGCGAGCGCATCGTCTTCGGGCTCGTTCAGCGCTTTGGAGCGATGGATTTCGTCAGCGACAACGTTGGCTGCTTCGGCACGCGCCCACTTCCGCGCAACGGCCTCTTCGTCAAGCTGGGAGCACACAAGGTCTACGTTGCGGTGGACGTATCATGCGTTCACCCGCGGCGCGTTGTCGAGGCAGGGGAACCACCCCTTAGCGTGGTTCACGGGGCGCGTATCACTCGCTCCCCGAACCGTGCTGAAGTGATGATGACTGCGCCGGGGGCAGGCGCAAGCAAGGATCCAGCACCAGACCCGGAGGTAACACCTAAGGCATCGAGGAAAGATAGAGGGCCACCACTAGAGAGGCCTGAGAACGTACTGAGAGAAGCTATTGATAGCTGGGCTAACCCGGTAGCAGCAGTGGTAGATCTGGCTCAGGCACAGGTCGATCTAGAGGAAACTAGGCAAAAGATACTAGAGGGCGCAAAGAAAATAGTCGCGGCTCAGCAGTCGCTAAACATGACGCTGCGGGAATATGCAAAGGCAAACAAAGTTGATACGGTAAAAGTAAAAGGGAGAAATCTCATGAGCGAGATGAACAAAGAAAGTGATGATGGAGCCGAGGGGTCGGAAAACTATTTGTCTGTGGGATTGCCGAGGTATAGTACCCCGGCGAAGAACCTCAGAGCAGCGGATGCGGCTGCATCCGAGTTGGAGGGTCTGACGGGTGAGGCCCGTCAAAGACAGCAAGATAGGGTTAAAGAGTTAGTTCGGATCGCGAACAGACAGAACGAAGAGCTACTCAGAGCTAACCCGGAGAGAGCTGGAGCTTCCAAAATCGTTCATTCAGTGATAGGTAACTCGGAGAAATCCGCTGGAGCCGCATCGTCACCTCATGGTGGTCCAAGGAGAGAAGAGGTAGTAACCTCGGCCAGACGGAACAAACAGATCGTCCCGTACGACCCGACGCGTGCGGGAAAAGAAAAAGAAACGCGGAAAAATGATGATCGACGGAGTGTGAGCCGAGGTGAAGCTGGCCGAAGTAAACATGACCAAGGCAATGCCGGTCAAGGGAACGTTGTCAATGGCAATGCCGAACAGCGAAACTCGACAGGAGCAGGACAACCGCAGCAGCGGAATATAGCAAGGCAAGAGCAAAGCGCCGGCCGAGATATGCAACAGAAAGCTGCGCCCCAAGTGCAAAACCGATACAATGACGGTGATTCGGAGATGGTGAACGCGGGGTACCCGAGACGCGATGACGCGAGGTTGAAGCTGGATCGCCTGTATAGGTCGAAACAGATCGAATGTCAAGGTCCCCCGGGTCCAGCGTGCTTTGGACCCCGGATCATGAAGGAGCCACCGGTACCCAACTTCCAGCTGCCCAGAGGCACGAAGACGTATGACGGCAGTACCAAGCCGAAGGATTGGCTAATAAACTATGCTATGGCTGTGAAAATTGCCACTGGCAACTTGAGATGGGCTGTACGATACGTACCCCAGATGTTGGAAGGTCCGGCCAGAGTATGGCTGAATAATTTACCACCCGGAAGCATCAACTGCTGGATAGATTTTGAAGAAATATTTATCAGCAACTTCTCAAGTACATATCAGAGGCCGAATAGGCCGCAGACCCTAGAAATGTGCAAGCAAAGACCTAACGAGACGGACCGTGAATTCTTGACCCGGTGGTGTACCGTTAGAAACTCGTGTGAGGGTGTCATAGAGTCACATGCCATAGCATGGTTTGCGCAAGGGTGCAGATATGGTAGCGAGTTGTGGATGAAGTTGCAAAGGAAAATGCCAATTACGTTGGCAGAGATGATCCGGATTGCAGATTCGTATGCTTTGGGTGATCCGACTCAACCTAGGATTGCGTCAAACGAGTCGAACGAGGAGTACTATCAGAGGGATGGAGCCGGGTCATCTCGGAGGAATGATTACAGAGGAAAAAGAAGATATGATAGACCAGATCATCGCTACGGTTTGCAACAAGTTGCAGCTGTGAATCAAGATCAACCCGGAGCAGGGAGCAACCAACGCCAGAGAACGGGAGGGCAATGGACTCCAAGAAATGATGGCAAGAAAACATGGACTCCGGAGCAAAAGAAACAGTGGCAAGAAAAGAAAGACCGTCCGAGGTATACCTATGAGTCGATGTTGGACCAGCCGTGTAAGTTTCACACGCCAAATCCGAATAGCCCGGCGGGTCACACAACGAGGCAATGTGAGTGGATGCGTAAGATAGAACAAGGTGGTTCGGGGAATGCTCAGGCACCCCGGAATGATCAACCTCGGCAGGAGTTACCTCGGCAGCAATTGCTCTCCAGAGCGAACACGCAGCAGCTAATGTTGCCTCCCCCTCCGTCGAGGTATGACAACAATGAGAGAAGGGATGCAGTGCATCAGGTGGAAAATCAGCAACAGCTGGATCAGAGGTACCCCGAAAACAAGGAAAGGAATGAGTACAGAGAACATCACCAGAGTTATTGTGTGTTCACAACTGAGGAAACAGATAGAAAGAGCTTGCAGCGCCGACATATGGAGGTCAATGCGGTAATGCCAGCAGTGACGAGGTATATGCCTTGGTCGGACCAAGAAATCACCTGGAACATCAAAGATCATCCTAAGCTTATGCCGAGTCCAGGTTCGTATGCGCTAGTGCTAGATCCGACATTCATTGGACCAAACATCAATGTGAGGTTCTCCAAAGTACTGATTGACAATGGCAGTAGCATTAACATCATGTATGCGGATATTATGCGCAAGTTGGGCATCTCGGAGAACATGCTCCAGGCTACGAGAACAACTTTCCATGGCATTGTACCAGGCATTTCTTGTGAGCCCATAGGCAAAGTCCGGGTCGACATGCTATTCGGCACTAGGGATAACTGCCGAACTGAGAATCTGGAGTTTGAGGTGGTGAACTTGGAAAGTGCATATCACGCGTTACTCGGAAGACCAACGTTGAACAAGTTCATGGCAAGTTGCCACATCAGTTATCTGAAGATGAAGTTGCCTGGGCCAAATGGAGTGATTACCATTGCTAGAGATTTCCGACGTTCCATTGAGTGTGCCTCAGCCGGGTCTAACCTAGCCGAGTCTCTCGTGATTGCGCAAGAGAAAAGAAAAATCCAAGAGGTGGCGGCTTTAGCTCAGTCCACGCAGCATTATATGCCGGCGTTGAGTAACCCGCATGGCAGCGTTTCATTCCAAGCCGCAAAGGACACCAAGAGGTTTCCAATTGATGACATATTCCCGGAGCGCACCGTAACAATTGGTGCCGGGTTAACTGCCAAATAGGAAAGCGAGCTCGTCAACTTCCTCCGTGAGAATCGAGACATTTTTGCTTGGTCCACACAGGATTTGCAAGGTGTTCCGAGGGAGTTGGCCGAGCACTCTTTGAACGTAAGACCCGTAGCAAGGCCGATGAAGCAACCTCTCCGCCGCTTCGC
The DNA here is from genome assembly GCA_916181665.1 of Avena sativa. Taxonomy (NCBI): domain Eukaryota; kingdom Viridiplantae; phylum Streptophyta; class Magnoliopsida; order Poales; family Poaceae; genus Avena; species Avena sativa. The sequence goes on from OV702292.1 coordinate 58,166,364, forward strand.
CGAGGATAGGAGAAAAGTCATTGGAGACGAGATAACTCGTTTACTAGCAGCAGGATTTATCATGGAGGTGTTGTATCCGGATTGGCTCTCTAATCCGGTGCTGGTAGAAAAGAAGAAGGACGATCCGAACGTGGCAGTGGTTTGGCGTATGTGCATCGATTACACGAACCTGAATAAGGCGTGTCCAAAAGATCCATTTCCACTGCCGAGGATAGATCAGGTCATAGACTCAACCACGGGATGTGAACTGTTGTCATTCATTGATGCATATTCTGGTTTCCACCAGATACCTCTGAACCCGGATGATCAAATAAAGACTGCGTTTATTACCCCGTACGGGGCTTACTGCTATCGCACTATGCCGTTTGGTTTACGTAATGCAGGTGCAACGTACCAAAGATGTATGAAAAAATGTTTGCACGACCAAATAGGTCAAAACGTACAGGTGTACGTGGATGATGTGGTTATCAAGACCAAGGAAAGCAAAACGCTCCTTGACGACATCAGGCAGACATTCGCGAACTTGAGAAGGTTCCGGATGAAGCTTAACCCGGAAAAATGTACCTTCGGTGTCCCGTCTGGAAAATTACTCGGATTTCTCGTCTCTAACCGAGGTATCGAAGTTAATCCAACTAAGATTCGGGCCATTGAGCGAATGGAGCTACCGAAGTGTCTTAACGATGTCCAAAAGTTCACTGGGTGCCTAGCATCGTTGAGTCGGTTTGTATGTCGGTTGGGAGAAAAGGCATTGCCTCTCTACCAACTCATGAAAAAGTCAGATAAGTTCGTTTGGACACCACAGGCCGATGAAGCCTTTACCCACTTAAAAAAGATGTTGGTCACTGCACCAGTGTTAGCCTCTCCACTATCAAAAGAGCCAATGTTGCTCTACATAGCCGCAACCAACCTAGTCGTAAGTGCAGTGATTGTAGTAGAGCGCAATGAAGAGGGTAAGTCGGTGCAGAGGCCAGTATATTACTTGAGCGAGGTATTGTCTGCCTCAAAACAGAACTACCCGCACTTTTAAAAGGTGGCATATGGTGTCTATATGGCAGCAAAGAAGTTAAAGCATTACTTTGAGGAGCACCCCATCAAAGTGATATGTGAAGCTCCCATATCCGAGATAATGGGTAACAAGGATGTGAGTGGAAGAATTGCAAAATGGGCAATTGAGTTAGCCCCTTATGCGCCCCAATACGACAGAAGAGAAGCGATCAAGTCTCAGGCTGTGGCGGACTTTTTTGTAGATTGGGCCAAGGTACAATACGAACCACCGCCACCAGATCCGAACTACTGGAGGATGCACTTTGACGGGTCGAAAACCAAAACATGATTAGGTGTCAGGGTTGTGCTTACCTCGCCAAAGAAGGACCAGCTAAAATACGTATTGCAGATCCATTTCGCGGCATCGAACAATGTCGCTGAGTACGAGGCTCTTGTGCATGGGCTCAAAGTGGCAAAAGAGATTGGCATACGTCGGATAATATGCTTTGGCGACTTGGATTTGGTGGTGCAGCAAGTGTCCGGAGTGTGGGACTCCCTGGATCCAAACATGACACTATACAAATTTCACGTGCAGAAGATATTTGGTTACTTTGAGGGGTGTGAATTTCACCATGTACCCCGAGTGGAAAACGAGGCTGCAGACATGCTGTCGAAGCTCGGATCGACTCGAGTGGAAGAATTGCAAAATGGGCAATTGAGTTAGCCCCTTATGCGCCCCAATACGACAGAAGAGAAGCGATCAAGTCTCAGGCTGTGGCGGACTTTTTTGTAGATTGGGCCAAGGTACAATACGAACCACCGCCACCAGATCCGAACTACTGGAGGATGCACTTTGACGGGTCGAAAACCAAAACATGATTAGGTGCCAGGGTTGTGCTTACCTCGCCAAAGAAGGACCAGCTAAAATACGTATTGCAGATCCATTTCGCGGCATCGAACAATGTCGCTGAGTACGAGGCTCTTGTGCATGGGCTCAAAGTGGCAAAAGAGATTGGCATACGTCGGATAATATGCTTTGGCGACTTGGATTTGGTGGTGCAGCAAGTGTCCGGAGTGTGGGACGCCCTGGATCCAAACATGACACTATACAAATTTCACGTGCAGAAGATATCTGGTTACTTTGAGGGGTGTGAATTTCACCATGTACCCCGAGTGGAAAACGAGGCTGCCGACATGCTGTCGAAGCTCGGATCGACTCGACAGGCAATTCCACCGGGTGTAGCATTCGAACACCTCAGAAAACCATCTATCAGGCCGTCCCCAGGAACCAACTCGATCTATGTCCCGGAAGATACGGAATCCGGAGCTGAGCCCATGGACATTGACACGGGAGGTAGTATGCGAGACCCGGGGACTACATCAGCAAACCCGGGGACTGCCTCAGCAAACCCGGGGACTACCTCGCTAGACCCGGGGACTGCTCAGCGTGATCCGGCTAAAGTTATGCCGGTGGATCAGATGGAAATCGACGAGGACGTGTTCCCTGCATGAGCGATACCAGCTTGGGCACTGCCTATATTCCAATTCCTGAAAGACAGAACGTTACCCACTGAGGAGGTGTTAGCCAGGCAAACTCAGAGGAGAGCAAAAGCATACACAATTATCAATTCCGAGCTGTATAAACAGAGTGTAACCAACGTCCTCCAGCGATCCGTTGACCCTGAAGAAGGGCTTGACATCCTCCGAGATATACACCAAGGAGAGTGCGGGCATCATGCGTCATCTAGAGCCTTAGTGGCAAAAGCATTCCGGCATGGATTTTACTGGCCAAGTGCCTTAGAACAAGCGGAAGATCTGGTGATAAAATGCAATGGTTGTCAAAGACATGCTACAAAGACACATATGCCAATGTCGGAACTCAAGACCATACCAATTGCATGGCCATTTGCCGTATGGTGCTTGGATATGGTTGGTCCGTTCAAACCAGCAAGGGGAAACATGACACACATTTTGGTCATGGTGGATAAGTTTATAAAATGGATTGAAGTGAAGCCTATAAGAAAATGTGATGGAGCTACGGCCGTAACATTTCTCAAAGACATCATCTTGAGATACGGTTATCCTCACAGTATCATAACTGATAATGGCACAAATTTTGCTGAAGGAGCATTTGCGCGATTCTATCGAGATAAGAAGATCCGGCTGGACGTAGCCTCGGTAGCCCACCCCGCATCGAACGGACAAGTGGAAAGATCCAATGGATTAGTATTATCCAGGATAAAACCCCGGCTCATTGAGCCGCTGCAAAGATCAGCGGGGTGCTGGATAGAAGAACTACCAGCGGTACTGTGGAGTTTAAGAACAACTCCGAATCGATCAACAGGCTATACGCCGTTTTTTCTGGTATATGGGGCAGAAGCTGTATTACCAGCCGACATAGAGCATGATTCGCCTAGGGTCACCCAATACACAGAAGCCGAAGTGCAAGAAGCCAGGAAAAATGATGTTGATCTGCTGGAAGAAGCGAGAGAACTAGCACTGTCCAGATCCGCCATATATCAGCAAAATCTCCGATGCTATCATAGCCGGAAAGTGTGCCCCCGAGTCTTTCGGGAAGGCGATCTGGTGCTCCGGTTGGTACAACGTACTACTGGCATGCATAAATTATCCCCCCATGGGAAGGGCCATTCATTGTGAGCAAAGCATTGCACAATGATTCTTACTATCTTATCGATGCAAAGCCACTGGAAAAGAACAAGGCGGACAGGTCCGGAGAGGAATCTAAGCGACCGTGGAATGTAGCACTACTTCGTCCCTTCTACACTTAGCTAAGAAGTGTATGTATCCGAGTCGTCTCATATGTCAGTATGTATGTCGGCAATGAACTTATCAATGAAACAGCAGCGCCTCGAGCAGTAACTCGGGGACTGCCTTAATAATTATTGTTGTTATCTCTCGTACGTTAGCTGGAATAAGTTGTTCTACTTAACCCGGATTAGTAATGTGTGAGCACCAAAAACCCAACTGTTCGACTTGCTGCTGTCCAACAAAAATTGGCTTCATGGCAAGTAAGAGAACAAGTTTGGAATTGCGTAGCACATGAAAAATGACTAAGGAAACGAATTTATTCGAGCTAACGTTTGTTTTTCGGACTAACCCTGTATTTACTTTCAAGTTATTATGCAGCTTTATTTTTTGAGCTAAGTCTGAAAGTTTCTTAGTATTGTTAAGACGATTTTTGAAGCTCGGATTCGTAAGTCATAAAACCGAATCAAGGTAGACACGATCCGAGCCAAAAGATTGGACGATCAAGAAAAAGAAACTCGGGGACTACGCCCAAGTTAACCCGGCATAGGAACTCAGTAGCAAAATATCACATGTACACAGCATACAGTTGCACTCGGCATACCGGGGATCTGATAAATTTTCAAGCTTTTTGACCTAAGGAGCAGGAGGAGGAGGAATTTCGGCGTCGTCTTCACTGTCTTCAATATCTAAGGCATCACCTTCTTCGTCCTCATCCGACCCATCTTCAACGTTCTCAACGTGCTCGTCCACAGCGGTTTCCAGGAAGCTCGGACCTTCAACCCAGTCATGGATAGGAGAATATTCGACGAGGCTGTAGGCGCAAGCCTGGCGCCGAGCTACCCACTCCGGATCATCGGTCCATCTGGATCCGGTGCGCCAGCGTGTAAGGAGGCTGAGGTCAATCTTCTCGTACCATGTGAGTATATGGTGAAGGAGAGTATCAGTTGCGGCACGCCCAGCGGACTCCCTCCAGAGGTCAAGCTGGGTCTGGATATCCGACAGCTTTTCAGCAAGAAGTGTGATCTTCTTCGGAGCGCTCTCACTAGGCCAGAACGTGTTGAAAATCCGGACGGAAACGTCGAGGAGATCCTTGCCGTAATTCTTGATGATTTCCACGCGAGATGACAAGCTGACTAATAGGTCCTCCATGTCTAAAGGAATGCTCTCACTATCAAGAGGGAAATTGGCAACAGCAGCGCTCGTAATAGGAGTACCCTCTAGAAAGTGGCCTGGAAACAAGGCAAAGGAAGAAGCTGAAGAAAAGACATATGAAGTAACCCGGAGAATTATGTCGGATAAGGGAAGAGAATTTACGTGAAATGTGGCTGTGAATCCGGGTCAACTCCTTGATGCAGTCATCGCGTCTCTTGCGAAGTTGCTCAAGCTCAGCGTTTGCCGACCCAAGCTGGATGTCGGATTCTTTGAGTAGATCCTGGTCCTTGGAGATCTGGAGAGTAAGGCGCTCACGCTCTTCTGTGAAGTTCTGGCCAACCTTTTAGAGCTCGGTTTGGTGCTGGGCCTTCATCTTCTCCATCTCAGCCTTGAGCCTGGCAATCTCGTTGTCCTTAGTCCGGAGGAGAGCAAGCTCGTCATCTTTCTTCTTCAGCTCGGCTTGATGCTGCCCTGCTTGTTCGAGAAAATGCAGCATCATATCAGGCACGGGCACACTATCCTCAAGCGATGCTGAAATAGTATGTTGACCCGGCAGAGCCGAGGAGTGAATGTTTGCCGAGCCAAGGAGAAGAGGAAATGGAAAACACTACGAGGTCGGACAAAAGAGGACATACCCCTGATTTCCTCCAAGTTCTTCCGCATGATCTTGTTCTCAGCCTCCACCCCAGCTGCAGAAACCGAATGAGGAGATTAGTTCGGCAGAAGAAGGTGAAGAAAAACGGAGAAGTGCCAAGGGAGAAACTTACCCCTCTTTTCGTGTTCTGCAATAAGTGCAACGTGCTTTGCGCGTAGCATCTTGTGGGTATCCAACAGACATTGGAATTCAGCACTCCGGCGATCGATAGTTACCTGAAAAAAGTACAGAAGCATAAAATTAGCTTGGTGCATATTCGTAGTGTACAAAATCCGGGCCAAGTGGAACTTAACCCGGCTCTAGGTGTGTGCATATTCGAAGTGTACAAGATCCGGGCCAAGTGGAACTTAACCCGGCTCTAGGTGTGTGCATATTCGAAGTGTACAAGATCCGAGCCAAGTGGAACTTAACCCGAATCTAGGTGTGTGCATATTCGAAGTGTACAAGATCCGGGCCAAGTGGAACTTAACCCGGCTCTAGGTGTGTGCATATTCGAAGTGTACAAGATCCGGGCCAAGTGGAACTTAACCCGGCTCTAGGTGTGTGCATATTCGAAGTCTACAAGATCCGGGCCAAGTGGAACTTAACCTGGCTCTAGGTGTGTGCATATTTGAAGTGTACAAAATCCGGGCCAAGTGGAACTTACCCCGGCTCTAGGTGTGTGCATATTCGAAGTGTACAAGATCCGGCCAAGTGGAACTTAACCCGGCTCTAGGTGTGTGCGTATTCGAAGTATACAAGACCCGGGCCAAGTAGAACTTAACCTGGCTCTAGGTGTGTGCATATTCGAAGTTCACATGGAGCTACGTTAGTTTTCTAATGAGCATCCGGCCGAGTAACAAGCTACTCCACCGGAGGCTCGGGGACTAATGGTTATTATCTACAACATGTAAAGGAGAAACGACATACCTCCATCATTCGCCCCGCGAGGTTAATTGCCTTAGCGGCGGTATTCATTTGGGCGGAAAATTCTGCAGGGCCAAACTTTTCCGGGAGATCGTCGTTGTGGACGAACTCCGCCTTGTTCCAGTTCATGACGAACTCAATAAGGCTGGGAGGGTACCGCTCACCGGTGGGCATATGGGGTGCCACCAAGCCCTTCGCGTGCGCTTCTTTCCTCTCAACCAAGGCAAGGGCTGGGCTGGTATGCAGAACCATTTGCTGCGCATCAGCTGGCTCGGCAGGAACATCCTTCGTTGTTGGAGCCTTCTTGGGAAGCATCGACGATAGGGTTCGCTGCCCAGCCTCGACGGATGCTGACTTGGTAGCATCCAGAGCCTTTTTGCCCTTAGCTTGCTGGGAAGAAGTAACTGCAGTGGATTTCCCCTTAGAAGCTGCTGAAGTAGTTCCTCGCCGAGGTTGAGATGACTCAGACGAGGCGGAAGAGCTTGGCACTGGAGCTCTAAAGCGGGACTTGGAGCAGTTGTTGGTATTCTTGGTGCTGGAGCAGGTGCTGGTGCTGGTTCAGTCAATGGTACTGGAACTACTGCTGGTGCTGGTGTTGAGGTAGCCTCGGTGGCTGCTGGTTGCGGCGATGCCGAAGTTGTGGACGCCGTCACCTCGGCTGGACCGACCCCTCCCGCTCCGAGGTCGCGTTCCTCTCGTCGAGGTAGTGCGAAACCCGGAGCAGCCGCAGAACCCTCTGGAATAGGGCTCAGCGGACGTGACTCGTCATCACGAGGAGGAAAAGGGCCAGATCGAAGTGGTGAATATATGCTTGATCCGCTCTGAGGGACCTCCACCGGAGCCCTGAAGAAGAGAATAATGTCAGAAGAGAAATTACCACGATGCAAGGAGAAGTGAGTTATGCAACAAAAAATGACTTACGCATCCGAGGTTTCGGCCTCCTTAGGTTTCCGGGCCCTTCGTGCCAGGGCTTTGCCTGCCGGCTTGGAAGCGGTCTTGTCTCCGGCCTTCTTTCGCCTTTTTGTGGGCTGAGAAGGTTCGGAGGAAGAACTTGGTGCGGCTCCACGTTTCATCTTCGACGCCACCGGAACCGGCTCGCCCGTAGCAAGTGGAGGATCCTCGTGGATATGCCCACCGGGGTTAGCTGATGCCGGAAAGGCAAAAGAAAGAGGGACAGCCTCAACAGGTTCAATCACGTCGACATCCTCATCATCCTCATCATCGGGCTAGCCTCTAAGAGAAGAGAATTTACCGCTGGGTCGTTTTGTAGCGTCAGTCATAGGGAGAAACATCTCCTGGTCCGGCTCCTCCTCATCTAGGATTTCTCGGTCCGGCGCCCACTTAAGGGTCGGATCCGTACCATCCTCAAGAGTTTGCTGAAGGAACAAGTGAGAGAAAGCATGAAGAACAGTGTCAAAAATACAACAAAAACCGACACATATTTAATCTGAAATAGGTTTGCCCCGCGAAGCTTACCGCGGGAGGGAGCCTGTCACGACAGAATTGCTCAATTCCCCACGTCCATTCGGCGGAGAAATTCTTGTGGGTGGTGAAGAGAGCCTTAACCCGGCGAAAAATCTCCGTGTTGCTCAGCTCGAAGGAGGAGGTCCGGTTGGGGTCGCGGCCGAAACTCATGTGGCACACCTTGTGGGTGCGCTTCTGGAGGGGAGAGATTCGGTTGCGCACGAACGTGATCATAGCATCCTTGTTGCGCAATCCGAGTTTCTTCAGTTCCGTGAACCTCTTGTTAACTTGGTTGGCCAGAGCCGTGGGCTTCTTGGAGACCTCCTCCCAGAATTCCGGATCAGGTGGACCTGGAGTGTAGGGGAGCAACCGAATCAAATCTTCAGTGCCCGAGTTTCGGACATAGAAGAAGGTCCGGGCCCATCCTTTGCAGGAGTCAAGCCCGGTGACCCGGGGGAAAACCGAAGTCCTCCGGGGTGAGATGGACGCAGCTCCGAATTGGGTGAGCTGCTTGTCCTCGGATTCAACCTGGATATTAGGGATGACGTTATGACAAAGGCCGAAGAACCGGATCCATAGCTCCTTCATGGGCCGCAGTTCGATGTAGCCTTCGATTGTAGAAGCAAAGGCAGAGAGAGAGGTGATAGCATTGGCTGGAAGATGGTGCGGCTGCAGGTGGTAGGTGCTAAGCCAATCCCGGAAAAAATCGCTCACCGGCAGGCCGAATCCCTGCTGAAAATGGGACAAGAACACGACGAACTCACCCGGATTGGGTGAGGGGGCCAGTTCGGCAGAGGGGAGACGAGCGGCGACGCCGGCAGGAATGTGTCTGGTCCGGTAGAGCCAGTCAAGGTCATCTTGACAGACCCATGATCCGGCCCACGCGCCACGGTCGCCGCAGCGACGTCCTCCTCCATTTCTTGCTCGGCGACGACCAGCTCCTCCTCCGTCATCTCGTGGTCGCTACCCTGGCTGGCGCTGGCGGCAACGGGGATCTGAGGCCCGGATTGGCGAGGACCCATGGCGAGGAAGTTGCGCAGCGGTGGCTGCAATGCAGAGGCACGAGGAAGAGTGCGGCGGCGGCGCTGCTTCTAGGGGCACTGGCGGCGGCACGGTCGCGAGGAAGATTAAGAAGAAGAGCAACGGGCAGAGGGGCACAGAAGAGGGAAAAATTCTAAGGGGTGCGCCCCTCCGCTACTTAACCACCCCCTGAGAGGGTGAGTGGGATCACGCCCAGCCAATAAGCAACATGGTGTGGCTGTGTATCACACGCCTCAGCCAATCGTAGAGGAGCCACACAGAGGGCCATAGAGCAGAAGCGATCCCGTGACGTGACGCACAGATGCGGTAAACGAGGAGGCAGGCGTGACGTCACCCACGCACAGTGATAACTGACAATTACTGCGGCGGTTACTGTGCAAGCCCTTAAAATAAGACAACGTAATGATTATCCTCCATGTGGGTTGGCGTATGAGAGAAGGAAACAAGGCCCGGATCAAACCATGGTAACCCGGACGGCAAGTAAAAACTTAGAGTGTACAGAGGGAGAGTAAAACCATGAGATCCGAGTCAAAGTGGTAACCTGGCCGGCAAGTGAAAACCTGCAACCAAGGTGAAGGAAACGTAAATCCATATAATCCGAGGTAAAGAGCTAACCCGGAAATAACATCCAAGGCTCGAACATGAATGAACCTGATGTGGCCTTAGCGGCCAAGGCAGCTAAGACCGCACCAGCTTCGGGGACTAATGTTGGGGGGATACTCCCGGGTAGGGTCACTCCGGGGTATAAAGGCCGAGTCAGCCGAGGTTCGGCAAGGTCAAAGAGGATGCTGGCCGGGTCACCTCAGGGCAGGCTAGATCACGGAGTAACCCGGACCAGGGGGGGGGGGGGGTCGCCTAACATTGTCTCAGCCGACTTAAGGAGTAAGTCGGAAGTGCTTGTCTAGCTTGTATGCAGGAACGGATGTGGCCGGATCTGCCATGATCCGGGTCCCATTTAGCTTCTGGGAGAAGGAAGGAATCTTTCTGGTCAAAAAGAAGGCCCGGTACGCACTGCATGAGCGAAGCAAGCAAGGGCAGGACCACCGGGTCATGGCCGACAAGGGTGACGACGCCCGTGTCGGCTGACGCGGGCGCCGCAGAGGCTCACATAGCTAAAGCATGTATGACGGGGGGGGGAAAAGCACCCCGGTCGGGTTACTACTTTGAGAGGAGGCATATTCCTAAGAATATGCCTCCACGTATGCCCTAGGCAGAGACCGAGCCCCCTCTATATAAGGGGGGCTAGGGTTTCAGTAGAGGAGGTTGAGCTCTAGTTTGGTTGGTCTTTCTTCAATACAGATTTTGCTACGGTTCTAGGAGTGAACTGTAGTTGAGAGAAAGAGAGTTTCTTCTTCCTCCTCTCGCCAATACAGTTCTAGGAGCACTTGTAAACTGGAAAGAAATACAATCTTCTGTGTGAAGAATCACTCCACTATCCCTCCCTGGATTCCCCTAGCGTGTATTAGTCCCCACCTTTAGCCTATCCATGGCATCTGCCGTGACACCACCACAACATGTGGCGAACTCTGGACTAACAATCTACGCTTCAGATGCTAAGACGTTTCTGGATGCTGAGCCCAAACCATCGGACAATGTCTTCTAGTAGTCACATGAATTTCAGCAACCGATTACTTTTTTTTCTGGACAACCTCATGAATTTCAACAGAACTTATAGCATCTCAACTTGGCTTCCTAGTAAGGCGTTCCCAGGACAAAATTTTCATCCGGACGGCGAAACCCAGTCGCATTTCTAAGACGTCGAAATCGTCCTGATTTGGCCCAACTTTCATCCCGCGATTCCAGGCCGAACCTAGGACGATGGGAACCGACTAGGAACGCCGGACGCAGCGGAAACTCCGGAAAAAAACTCGCCCGCCTGTGGCCCCGCCCTGTCAGCGTCTCAAGCCGAATCGTCCCCATCCTCTCGCCTCGCCTCCCGCGACGAACCGCCGGGTATTGACTGCCCGTCTCGTCGACCATGCGTCACCTTAATAGCGTGCCACCGCCGGCCCGACTTCCCGCCATGTAGCGTTTTACCGCTCCCGCCTTCGCCACCGTGTTCGGCTATAAATGCTCGCCCTCGCCGCTTCGCAGTCACACACTCTCAGCCTTTCCTCTCCCCCAACCGCGAACACCAACTCTGGCGAAAAACAAGCAGCACTCGGCAGAAGCAATGGCGAAGCGCTACCCCGACGATCCCGCGGCGGCGAACGACTTCGACCGGCGTACCATCCAGCCGTGGGAAGCCCGGATGCTGCACGACGCCGAGTACATGGCACCACCCGACTTCCGCTGCCCGCCCAACTGGAGGCTCAGTGTCGGCGGCATTCCGGTGCCGCCGGTTCCTGAAGACGATGAGATGGTGGAGCAGATCCAGGCCGCCATTGCGGTGATGCCGGATCCGGAGCTCGCCCAGATCCCGGTAACCTGGTTTACTAGGAAAACTTCTTTGTCGAGTGCCAGAATGCCGATCTCGCTGCCCACGAAGGCCCTCCCGGCACCCCGCCTAAGCGCAACAACGCGGCAGGGCGCCGTCGCTGGTGGAGTGCGCCGGGACGGATGCTCAACACCGTCCTAGAGCACAACCCGAGGTTGGGCTTACCTCGATCGCTGTTGCTCGCGGCAAGGGCGAGGCGCATACCTCCGGTGATTGGATGCCCAGAAGAATGGGTAGCTTCAGTTTGTCATCCTCCGCCGCCTCGACCTCGTGATCATCTGGCTCGGTGCCGGCACGGGAGGTGCCGGGTGGTCGATCACCTGGCCTGGCCATGCCGGCCACCCGTCCGTTTCCGTCGGCGCGGGCGGAGCGTACTACCCAGACGCGGGTGGGACAGACCACTGCGACGCCGGCGGAGCAGCCCATGCCTGTAGCTGTTGCGGTGGGGGCGGTGGCGGTGGCAGCGGCTGCCCGGCGTTGACGCGCGCCACCAGGCCGGTGAGCTGCACGGCCTCTTGGTAGCCGGCCCACATGGCGTCCTCACCCCTCGTGCTGGCCGTGCTGGCCACGGGTACGGACACGCCGGGACGAGTTGGGTTGACCCGGTGGAGATGCCTAAAAAACGATCGCGCAATACAAGTGCAACTGCCGCGTGCCCTGAAATTGTCTTACTACCACGGTGTGTTCGCCGTGCGCGCATCAGGCCCGCTCTGGCGTGCCCCGGCACCATTGTCGGCTCGTCCCGGTTCGCATGAGGCAGCGTACTCATGCGTTGCACCGCTCCATCGATCCGTGGCGCCGGCGGTCGATGCGTCCGTATGCCGGGTCGGGTACTCGGGCAAACTGCTCTAGCGCGATCGACGAAGGAGACGGTGAGCCGCCGAGGAGCCGTCAGAATCGGAGGGGCGGGATCCCAGCTGACCAGCCTCTCCAACGTGCAGAAGACACACGACAGTGAGCGACTGAGCGGGCCAAGTGGCGGGAATTTTAGCGCTAATAAAACACCCAACTTGTTGGCTCAAAAAGATCCATCCGTGACATTGTCACGTGGCCCCATCCTATCCGATCTGCACCCTAGACCTGTTAGCTTTGCGACAAGTAAATAACGAAGGACGAAAATAAAATCGTAGCAAGGGGGACACAGATTTAACGTGGAAAACCCTCTCCAACAAAGAGAGGGAAAAAATCACGGGCACCAGCCAGCGAAACTTCACTATAATGAAATTGTTTATACAACGCCGGAGATTTCACAGATGCAACTTATCTCAGCCGGCGGCTTATAAAAAATATATATAACGGTGATAACCTAGGTCATCAACGATCCGTATCAGAAGTTAACCTCTATTTTGTAGAATTTGGATCAACGTATAACAAGACCCACCAATCCAGACAACTTAAATTCTTTCACCTCCGCCGGAACGCTCGCATCGCGTTCCCAGCCATTTCGTTGTCAGTTAGAAGGTCGCACATCGAACACTGGTACACGCACCTGCCCTCCTCCTCCCGTTCGCGATCCATCGCCTCGTAGTTCCCCGACGGCCGGGCCGACGATGCAACAAGCGGCATCGGGATGGCGACGGCAGTTTTGTTTTACGTTCGTGTACGTGGCGCCGACCTGGCCCAGCCTGACCCGACCACCCGGCGCTGCCGTACTCGCCAGTGTCGCCACTCGCCACCACCATCCGTCGTCGCTTCCTCTGCAATTCTGCCTCGCAATTATTGTCACCGGCGATACCAGGCAAGACACCCGCACCCCGTTTTGGCAGCAGTACACTGTTTTCTCCTATGTGTCACGGCGAGACTTTCTATGTGCGCGCGCGGGCACATGTGCGCATTGGCGAATGGTGACCGAGAATTTATTTACTTCCGTGCACGAGCTCTATGTATGGTCGGTGAGACGGTGAGGCCACGTGCAGCTAACGTGTACGTGTGCCACGACCCCTCACGATGTGCCATCGGATTAGATAGAGAAATTAGCAGGTGTAAATTGTTAACTTTTTACCCAAACTATGTGCATGTTCCTCACGATGTGACACGCATATACTTGTAAAATTTGCCAAAACGCGGAGAAACTAGAGAGCATATGTTCATCTACACTCCGCACAAAAAAGGAAACGAATTGTCACACTCATGTGGAGTAGTTAAATGTGCACAATCGTCTTTTTGTCCAAAATGTATGTGATCATGTTTTTTGGAACAATTTCCTTTCCTTTGGTAAGCCCTTGGAGACAAATGAATAAAGAGAGAATACAGCTTGCTTACGCAGCTACTTGTACAAAATCCAAATGTTGTTAATTACATCTCCCGGGAGATGCATGGGTTGAGCTAGAGCACTGTATAACATGATCCAGGTAAATGCAAGATCGTGAGTACATCTGGGGCAATAACGCCGTTCTGCTCTCATCTGGGGCTGATGTGGATTTGGGGGATTTTCCTTCAACGGCTCGACTTTGTTTTGCTTGTGACCTGTAAGTTTGGCAACACCGCCGCATCGGTTGTTCGAGACCTACGTGTCGGCCGAGTGTCCATCTTTGGTGCGCGCATTTACCCAGCCGCGCTTCTCAGAGACTCTCTGTATGGATTTTTCAAACATTTATTTAGCAAATTCGAATCAAAACGCAAATAGTCTCGACATAATTCAAAATCCCGGCCCCATATTGCCCGCAAAGTTTGAACATATAAAACTAAAATGTGTACAGTAATCCATACAGTTCAAATAAAATCAAGTTCAACCAGATCAAACTTGATTCTCATGGTTCCGCTCCTCTTTCGAGCCTCCACAAATGCTCTATTAGATTATTTTTTAGTTGGTTATTATGAACAACCTTGTCACGAATCTCCGTATGCATGGCGAGGAACCAATCCACCTTCGCATGGTGATCAACATCAGGCAAGAGGACTCTAACACTCGTACAGACGGTCATCATTCGCCGGATGTTTGCACCTACTCTAGACGATCGTGTTGTGCATAATCACACACGAAGAAATTTGAGACTTTGCCGGACCAAAAGGGTCGGTGATTATCTTCATAAATATTGACCATTTCAGATAGATGCCATCGGCTAGGTAGTATATTCTGGTATATGAGTGTCCATTGATCTCATAGTTGCACTCTGAAGCATGACCTTCGACAAGTTTCACAAACATCAAACAACGCTGCAGCACGGTTGATGTCATTGTGCATTCTCGCCATACCTAAAAATAGTATGCCAAATCCACGGGTCTTGATCTGCCATAACTTCAAGTATCACACTGCAATATTCACGATGCCCTTTGTAACCTTACAAAGAAAACATACAATTCTTCTAGGACCACTGCATGCAATCAATGCTTCCAAACATCTAAAATACTCTCTGATAAGGGGTGACCTCAAGGATGGCCCGATAGGAAAGCGAGGGGAAATGGAGAAGGTAACAGAAGGGGACACACATCTCATGAAGAACACAATGAACTCACATTAAACTCACACGATACAAGGCAAATTGCTCCCGCCGGTGGCCACCGGTCCGATAGAATCCTCGCAAGGAAAGATCGTTCAACATGCTCCCTTCGATCCCAAGCGGAGAGGGAAGAACACCTTGGAGAGGGTCTTGACAACTACGCTCACGCACTCGCAAATGTAGGCCTTGTACACCGATGGATGCGCGACGCAAACTCCAACGAGGTTGGTGACGATCAAAGGGGATAAGGCAAAACTAGAGATTACACAAAAGGGGTTGTCTTTAGTCTATCATCTATGCCTAAGGGATACATGAGGGTTGGGGCTCTATTTATAGGCCAGCCACTTACATAGGGGTAGTTTGGGAATAGAACTAGGGTTGAAACATAATAAAGGGGTACATGGGATGTGGCCCAACTCTGGTGCGTGCAGGCACTGTTGTGTTTGGTAATACATGACTAGATGACTGGTAGTATCATTTGGGGGCGGTAGTACCGCAAGCCGGTAACATGGCGTCCAGAGGTGATGACGCGATCTTCAGTAGTGGCCGGTAGTACCGGTGATGGTACAACACGGGATCGATGCAGCAGGGCCGGTAGTACCGCTGGGTAGGGGTGATAGTACCGGTCAGGTCTGTCTTCCTCCTCCTCTTCCAAGCCTATGTCTTGTCCGGCATGAGTCCTTGGGCTTCCTCCCCTTGTCTACATACTTGTCGGTGTGAACCTGTCATGGTCATAGGACAAAGTATGAAGTAGTATACCATTCAATAGGCTAGGAATTGGACTCGCATAGAGGATATGATTCACCTTTGAAGTCCATAACGACTTGGCATAAGTTAGAGACCAGGATGTGGTAACGACCGTAGGTCGGGCTACATCAGCTCCCCCTTTCAAAAAGAGTCGTCCTCGACTCTACATGCTCATCACAAAGTAGAAGCGGTTGAGAGACTTTCTTGATCCTAGGGTTCACCATATAGTCGTCCTCGGAAAGATTGATTTGACAACACTTCAATGTTCCTTCACTTTCCATGAAGCCTACAAAGCTCACAACAAAAGCGAAGCAACACTCAAATAGTAGCCAATTAATGAAGATTATAGCATGAGTCCTCAAGTAGAAGGAAGTCACCTTATTATGTAGAGATAGCTCGATGAAGGGCAACCATAGGTAACTCTCTTCGGTTCATCATGTCAACTCATGGTCTATAGAGGTTGATGCGTAAGCAATTGTACCTTCACACAACAAAGACCAAGCAAAATATGTTTGTGTGTGATAGAGGAGCATGTCATTTGTGGCATACCCATTCTTGTTCACAACACTATTAGCACAACTCAAGTATAGCAAACGGGATGCATATGCAAGGTCAACGTGCATGTGAATCGTTTGAACATCAACCAAATGTGGAAACTCAAAAACTCCATATAACGTCTTAGTGTGGAACTCAAAGAATTGGACTAAAATTTTGATCCACATCTTTGATGCAAAAATAGCAGAATTCGGCAAAAACACATAAGGAAGAATATCCAAAACAACATCATTATGTGTGCAAACCAACCATTGGAAAGAGAAATTGTTCAATATGTTGGATGCCACACGCATATCATCAAAAGCAAATATCATGGGAATATGAGTATCACAAATGGAAGAAAAAACAACATGTTTGCAAACAAACCATAGGCAAGAGCAAGTTTTAGTTATGTTCGTTGCAGTAACAATACGAGATACTTGGTAGTTCTCATGACAATACATGCTCATAATAGCATTATGGTTGCACACGAAATATCGGAAAGAGAAATTGTTCAACATTGTTGTTGCAACACACAAAGCATCAATATCCAATAGCAACGAGACATGATTGTCACAAGGTGAAAGAATACCATCAACCTGCTTGCAAGCAAACTATAGGAAAGAGAAGTGTTTCCACATGAAAGATGCAAAGCATGCAAAAGGTATCAGAGTTGGGTTCAATCTTGAACTCACGTGGGGGATGCTCTCTAGAGCTCTGCTTACTCAATATGTTGAGCTCGTTGGGGAACCCCAAGAGGAAGGTATGATGAGTATAGCAACAAGTTTTACCTCAGTTATGAAACCAAGGTTATCGAACCAGTAGGAGCAAGGAAACACCTCCAAGGTGTTGTTTCCAACTTGGAATCCTGCACAGCACAACCACAGAACTTTGTCCCCAACTTACAGTGAGGTTGTCAAACTCACCGGTTTTGCTGAAAACAAAGGATTAAACGTATTGTGTGGAAGATAGTAATTGCTTGTAGAAAGTAAACAAAAAACAGTAAATAGATTGTAGATTGATGGTAAAAGAAAGGACTGGGGTCCATAGTTCACTAGTGGTGATTCTCCTTAAGATAGATGACATGTTGGGTGAACAAATTACAGCGGGGCAATTGACAAACATCGAGAAAGCATACATGCATATACTAATCACCTTGACTCCTATGAGATGTGATTGGGCATTACAACATTATACATAGACTGTAATCCAACTGCATCTATGACTAATAATCCACCTTCAGGTTATCATCCGAACCCCCTCCAGTATTAAGTTGCAAGCAACAGATAATTGCATTAAGAATTGTGTGTAAAGTAAACAATACGATTGTTCTATGAACAAAGGATTGTTGTTTTCTCCCTAGTAGAAACATCACATCTAGTACCTTAGAGATTTCTGTCACTTCCCCAGATTACTAGAGGCATGAACCCACTATCGAGCATAAATACTCCCTCTTGGAGTTACTAGCATCTACTCGCCCAAGATAGATACTAACAACGGAGAGCATGCAAGATCACAAATAACAAAGACATGATAGAATCAATAATCAATCTGAAATAACATCTCAATATCCATCGGATCCCCACAAACACAACATGTATGATTACAAATAGATGATCTTGATCATGAACGGAGCTTACAAGATCTAAACATGGTAGCACAAAGGAGAAGAACTAACCATCTAGCTACTACATGGACCCGTAGTCCAGGGATGAACTACTCACGCATCACACCGGAGGCAGGCATGGTGATGAAGAAGGCCTCCAGGGTGAATTCTCCCCTCCGGCAGGGTGCCAGGAAGAACTTCAGATCCCTCCCGATCTAGGGATGGAGATGACGGCGGCTACAAACTCTTTCATGGAATTTTTGATCGGGTGCTTAGGGTTTCTGTATCGGAGGCTTCTTATAGGCGAAAGGGGAGGCCGAGGGGGTGCCCTAGGCGTCTGCACCACCCCCTGGCACGGGCCAGGCCTGGCCGCGCATCTTGGTGGTGTGGCCGGCCCCTGTCCCCTCTCTGTGTCGTCTTCTGGCTCCGTGTTCCCCTCGGTGAAATATTGACTTTGGCTTTTGTCCTATCCAATTCCGAGAATATTCATTTTCTGGCTTTCCTCGAACCAAAAACAGCAGAAAACAGGCAACTGGCATTGTGGCATCTTGTTAATAGGTTAGTCCTAGAAAATGTATAAAAATACTCTAAAGTGTGGACAAAACATAAGAAAGTAGATATAAAACAAGCATGGAACATCAAAAATTATAGATATGTTTGCAACGTATCAACATCCCCAATCTTAACTCCTTCTCATCCTCGAGTAGGTAAGTGATACTACCTCCGTCCCAAGGCTTAAGGCATATAATTTTTTGAAAAAGTCAAACTATGTAAAGTTTGACCAAGTTTTTAGAAAAAAATATTAATATTTACAATATAAAATATATACCCTGGGATACATCATGAAACCTATTTTCACGTGGTATCTATATAATATCATAGTTCTTGATGGGTTTTTCAAAAAGTTTAGTCAAACTTTCCATAGCTTGACTTCTCAAAAAAATTATATGCCTTAAGCCTTGGAACGGAGGGAGTAAAAAGAAAGAATAATTTTTGAGGTGACATGCACCATCATAATCTTGATCAAAGTATTTGTAGAACATTGATAGCTAGGATCAAAGTACTTTCACATAGCATGAAAGATATAGTTCTAACAATAAGACATAGCAACTATGTTGTAACATGAAAAAGTACAAATAAAAGATTCATGAATAATAATGCTTTGCAAGACATTTGTTTGTTTCACATAAATAAAACATGATGAGAATGGTATTCAGCTTGTCCCTCATAGTGTAGCAAAACATAAATGCATGGGACACCTTCAAAGTTCATAAGGGTGACTAGATACAAATAGTTTAAGAACAAGCAATATCAAAGTTATGCATCAATCAACAAGTCTTGGGACAATGCACATTAAACTAAGAATGGCCACTATGCTCTCTCAATAGGTGCATAAAGATAGAAGATGAAGACTCAACATAAAAGTAAAAGAAAGGCCTTCATAGAAGGAAGCAGGGATTCAAGTCTCATAAAGAGCTTCCAGAAATTATGATACTTATTAGCTTTCAGCTCTCATTGCCCCTATCATAAGCATCTTGAAGTGATTAAGGTTAAAGTGAACAAACTATGGAGTATATGCTCGCCAAAGTATAAGTTGGCAATCTCATGTCCCTTGAATACGAGGGCCGCTCCTCATGCTACTCAAGTTTAGTTACCGGTAAGTTCTTGTCATAGTAAGTACATGTGTATCATAGAGAACCACCAACGGGGTACCCCTTGCCCGATGATACGAAAGAATTCCCATATCAAAATGACAAGGCAAGCAGACAATAAGCATCTCAGCAATCTTCTTATTTACCATGGGAAAATGGTGCCTTTTTCTCTCTTTCCTCTTTTCTCATATTTTTTTCTTTTTCTCAATCTCTATCTCTTTTTTATAAGAAGAATGCTTCATAGATTGCTCGTTATGGTTACGCTGCAGGTTTCCACCATGATTAGGCATGGATTAGTGTTGGGGGGATAACCCCGAGTAGGGTCACTCCGGGGTATAAGGGCCGAGTTAGCCGAGGGTCGGCAAGGTCAAAGCGGATGCTGGCCGAGTCACCTCAAGGCAGGCCGGATCACGGAGTAACCCGGACCAGGGGGGTCGCCTAACATTGTCTTGTCCGACTCAAGGAGTAAGTCGGAGACACTTGTCTAGCTTATATGCAGGAACAGGTGTGGCCGGATCAACTGTGATCCGGATCCTCGTTTGGCTTCTAGGAGAAGGAAGGAATATCTCTGGTCAAAAAGAAGGCCCGGTGCGTACTGGATGAGCGAATAAAGCAAGGGCAGGACCACCGGATCGTGGCCGACAAGGGTGACGACGCTCATGTTGGCTGATGCAGGCGCCGCAGAGGGAACGTTGCTAAAGCAAGAGTGACGCGGGGGAAAAGCACCCCTGTCGGGTTACTACTTTGGGAGGAGGCATATTCTTAGGAATATGCCTCCACGTATGCCCTAGGCCAGGACCGAACCACCCCTATATAAGGGGGGGTTGGGGTTCTGGTAAGGGGGGTGGGTCTTTTCAGATACATAGCAAGGAAAACACTTGTGGGTCTAGGGTTCTTGGGATAGTTAATAGGCAAGAGTAAGAGAGTTTCTTCTTCCTCCTTTTGTCAATACAGCTCGAGAAGCACTTGTAATCTTGGAGATTGAACATCAATACAAAGCTTCTGTGTAAAGAATCACTCTACTATCCCTCCCTGGATTCCCCTAGCGCATATTAGTCCCCACCTTTAGCCTATCCATGGCATCTGCCGTGACACCACCACGACAGTTGGCGCCCACCGTGGGGCTAGCGGCGCTAGCAGGGGTGAAGATCCGGACGGGAAACCTCATCGGCACCAGCGAACGCATCGTCTCCGGGCTCGTTTAGCGCTTCGGTGCGCTGGATTACGTCAGCGACAACCTTGGATGCTTCGGCACGCGCCCCCTTCCGCGCAACGGCGTCTTCGTCAAGCTCGGCGTGCACAAGGTCTATGTTGCTGTGGACGTGTCTTGCGTTCATCCGCGTCGCGTCGTCGATGCGGGGGAACCACCCCTCACTGTGGCTCGCGGGGCGCGTATCGCTCGCTCCCCGGACCATGCAGAGGTGATGATGACTGCGCTAGGCGCGGGCGCGAACAAGGATCCAGCGCCAGACCCGGATGTAACACCCAAGGCACCGAGGAAAGCTAGGGGCCCTCCGCTAGAGAGGCCTGAGAACATGCTGAGGGAAGCTATGGATAGCTTGGGTAACCCGGTGACAGCAGTGGTAGATCCGTCTCAGGCACAGGCCGAGCTAGAGAAGACCCGGCGAAAGATACTAGAGGGCGCAAAGAAAATAGCAGCGGCTCAACAGTCGTTGAACATGACGCTGCGTGAGTACACGAAAGCGAATAAGGTTGATGCAGTGAGGGTAAAAGGGAGAAATCTCATAAGAGAGATGAACAGAGAAGGTGATGATGGACCAGAAGGGTCGGAAAACTATCTGTCTGTGGGGTTGCCGAAGTATAGTACCCCGGCGAAGAACCTCAGAGCAGCAGATGCCGCGGCGTCCGAGCTAGAGGGTCTGACGGGTGAAGCCCGCCAAAGACAGCAAGATCGGGTTAACGAGCTGGTTCGGATCGCGAACAGGCAGAATGAGGAGCTGTTGAGAGGTAACCCGGAGAGAGTTAGAGCTTCTAAAATCTTCCATTCGGTGATGGGTAACCCGGAGAAATCCGCTGGAGCCGCATCATCGCCTCATGGTGGCCCTAGAAGAAAAGAGGTAGTAACGTCGGCCAGACGGAACAAGCAGATCGTTCCGTATGACCCAACACGTGCGGTAAAGGAAAAAGAGATACGGAAAAACGACGATCGACGAAGTGTAAGCCGAGGTAACCACGACCAAGGCAATGCCGGTCAAGGGAATGCTGCCAACGGCAATGCAGGATAGCGAAACTCGGCAGGAGCGGGTCAACCGCAGCAGCGGAATGCACCAAGGCAAGAGCAAAGTGTCGGCCGTGGTATGCAATAGAGAGGTGCACAACGAGAACAAGACCGATACAATGATGGAGACTCGGAGATGATGAATGCGGGATACGCAAGACCGGACTATCACGTGATAGGGTCGAGATTGGGAAGAAGAGATTTGATGCCGGATGACGCCAGGCTAAAACCGGATCGCCTGTATAGGTCGGAACAGATCGAATGTCAAGGTCCTCCGGGTCCAGCATGCTTTGGACCCCGGATCATGAAGGAACCGCCAGTACCCAATTTCCAATTACCCAGGGGCACGAAGACGTATGATGGCAGTACAAAGCTAGAGGATTGGCTGATAAACTACGCAACAGCTGTGAAAATTGCAACTGGCAACTTGAGGTGGGCTGTACGATATGTACCCCAAATGTTGGAAGGTCCAGCTAGGGTTTGGCTGAATAATTTGCCACCCGGAAGCATCAATTGCTGGATAGATTTTGAAGAAATGTTCATCAGCAACTTCTCAAGTACGTATCAGAGACCGAATAGACCGCAGACCCTGGCAATGTGCAAGCAGAGATCTAACGAAACGGACCGTGAATTCTTGACCCGGTGGTGTACCGTGAGAAACTCGTGTGAGGGAGTCATAGAGTCACAGGCTATAGCATGGTTCGCACAAGGATGTAGATATGGCAGCGAGTTGTGGATGAAATTGCAAAGGAAAATGCCAGTCACATTGGCAGAGATGATCCGGATCGCGGATTCTTATGCTTTGGGTGATCCGACTCAACCTAGGATCGCGTCGAACGAGTCAAATGAGGAGTACTATCCGAGGGACGGATCTGGGTCATCTCGGAGGAACGATTACAGGGGAAAAAGGAGAGACGATAGACCGACCATCGATATGGTTCGCAACAAGTTGCGGTCGTGAATCAAGATCAGCCCGGGGCAGGGAGCAACCAACGCCAGAGAACGGGAGGGCAATGGACTCCTCGAAACGATGGCAAGAAAACATGGACTCCGGAGCAGAAGAAGCAATGGAAAGAAAAGAAAGATCGTCCGAGGTATACCTACGAGTCAATGTTGGACCAGCCGTGCAAATTTCACACGCCAAATCCGAACAGCCCGGCGGGTCACACGATGAGACAATGTGAGTGGATGCGCAAGATAGAACAAGGTGGTTCGGGGAATGCTCAGGCACCTCGGAATGATCAACCTCGGCAGGAGTTACCCCGGTAGCAATTGCTCTCCGGAGCAAACACGCAGCAACTGATGTTGCCTCCCCCTCCGCCGAGGTATGACAACACTGAGAGAAGGGATGCAGTGCATCAGGTAGAAAACCAGCAACAACCGGATCATAGGTACTCCGGAAACGAGGGAAGAAATGAGTACAGGGAACATCACCAGAGCTATTGTGTGTTCACAACAGAGGAAACAGATAGGAAAAGCTTGCAGCGCCGACATATGGAGGTTAACGCGGTTATGCCTGCAGTGACGAGGTACATGTCTTGGTCGGACCAGGAAATTACCTGGAGCGTCAAAGATCATCCCAAGCTTATGCCAAGTCCGGGCTCATATGCACTAGTGTTAGATCCGACGTTCATTGGACCAAACATTAATGTGAGGTTCTCCAAGGTACTGATCGACAATGGCAGTAGCATTAACATCATGTATGCGAATACGATGCGCAAGTTGGGCATCTCGGAGAACATGCTCCAGGCTACAAGAACAACTTTTCATGGTATCGTGCCCGGCATATCCTGCGAACCCATAGGCAAAGTCCGGGTCGACGTGCTATTCGGTACGAGGGATAACTGCCGAACCGAAAATCTGGAGTTTGAGGTGGTAAACTTGGAGAGCACGTATCATGCATTACTCGGGAGACCAGCACTAAGCAAATTCATGGCAAGTTGCCATGTTGGTTATCTGAAGATGAAGTTGCCCGGGCCAAATGGAGCAATTACTATCGCTGGGGATTTCCGACGTTCTATTGAGTGCGCTTCAGCCGGGTCCAACCTAGCCGAGTCACTCGTAATTGCCCAAGAGAAAAGAAAAATCCAAGAGGTGGCGGCATTAGCTCAGTCCGCGCAGCAGTTTATGCCGGCGTTAAGCAACCCGCATGGAAGCGTTTCATTTCAAGTCGTGAACGACACCAAGAAGATCCCGGTGGATAACATGTTTCCGGAGCGTACTGTGACAATTGGGGCCGGGTTAACTGACAAATAGGAAAGCGAGCTCGTCAACTTCCTCCGTGAGAATCGGGATATTTTTGCTTGGTCCACACAGGACTTGCAAGGTGTTCTGAGGGAGTGGGCCGAGCACTCTTTGAATGTAAGACTTGGAGCAAGGCCGGTGAAGCAGCCTCTCCGACGCTTCGCCGAGGATAGGAGAAAGGTCATTGGTGATGAGATAGCTCGGTTGCTAGCAGCAGGATTTATCATGGAAGTGTTGTATCCGGATTGGCTCTCTAATCCGGTGCTGGTAGAAAAGAAAAAGGATGATCCGAACGCAGCAGTGGTTTGGCGTATGTGTATCGATTACACGAACCTGAACAAGGCGTGTCCAAAAGATCCATTTCCACTGCCGAGGATAGATCAGGTCATCGACTCTACCGCGGGATGTGAACTGTTGTCATTTATTGACGCTTATTCTGGTTTCCACCAGATACCTCTGAACCCGGATGATCAAATAAAAACTGCCTTTATTACCCCGTACGGGGCTTATTGCTATCGCACTATGCCGTTTGGTTTACAAAACGCAGGAGCAATGTACCAAAGATGTATGCAAAAATGTTTGCACGATCAAATAGGTCAAAATGTACAAGTCTACATGGATGATGTGGTTATCAAGACCAAGGAAAGCACAATGCTCCTTGACGACATAAGGCAAACATTCGCGAACTTGAGGAGATTCCGGATGAAGCTTAACCCGGAAAAATGTACCTTCGGTGTCCCGGCTGGGAAATTACTCGGATTTCTTGTCTCCAGCCGAGGTATCGAGGTTAATCCAACTAAGATCCGAGCCATCGAACGAATGGAGCTGCCAAAGTGTCTCAACGACGTACAGAAGTTCTCTGGATGCATGGCGTCGTTGAGTCGGTTTGTATGTCGGTTAGGGGAAAAGGCACTGCCTCTATACCAGCTCATGAAAAAATCAGATAAATTCGTTTGGACGCCGCAGGCCGATGAAGCTTTTGGCCACTTGAAAAAGATGTTGGCCACCGCACCAGTGTTAGCTTCTCCACTGTCGAAGGAGCCAATGTTGCTCTACATAGCCGCAACCAACCGAGTTGTAAGTGCAGTGATTATAGTGGAACGAGATGAAGAGGGTAAGTCGGTGTAGAGACCAGTGTATTACTTGAGCGAGGTATTATCTGCCTCAAAACAGAACTACCCGCATTTTCAAAAGGTGGCATACGGAGTTTATATGGCGGCAAAGAAGTTAAAGCACTACTTTGAGGAGCATCCCATCAAAGTGATATGCGAAGCCCCCATATCCGAGATAATGGGTAACAAAGATGCGAATGGCAGAATTGCGAAATGGGCAATTAAGCTAGCACCATACGCGCCCCAATACGATAGAAGAGAAGCGATCAAGTCCCAGGCTGTAGCGGAATTTTTCGTGGATTGGGCCGAGGTACAATACGAACCACCGCCACCGGATCCGAACTACTGGAGGATGCACTTTGATGGATTTAAGACCAAAACCGGATTAGGTGCCGGGGTTGTGCTTACCTCGCCAAAGAAGGATCAGCTCAAGTACGTATTGCAGATCCATTTCGCGGCATCGAACAATGTCGTTGAGTACGAGGCTCTTGTGCATGGTCTAAAAGTGGCAAAGGAAATTGGCATACGTCGGATAATCTACTTTGGCGACTCGGATCTAGTAATACAGCAAGTGTCCGGAGTGTGGGACGCCCTGGATCCAAACATGGCACTATACAGATTTCACGTGCAGAAAATCTCGGGTTACTTTGAGGGATGTGAATTTCATCATGTACCTCGCATGGAAAACGAAGCGGCCGACATGCTGTCAAAGCTCGGCTCGACCCGACAGGCAATTCCACCGGGTGTTGCATTGGAGCACCTCAGAAAGCCATCTATCAGGCCATCCCCAGGAACCGATTCAATCTATGTCCCGGAAAACGAGGAATCCGGAGCTGAGCCCATGGACATTGACATGGAAGGTAGTATGCCGAACCCGGGGACTACCTCGGCAAACCCGGGGACTACCTCGCCAGACCCGGGGACTATTCAGCATGTTCTGGCTGAAGTTATGTCGGTGGATCGGATGGAAATTGATGAGGAGATGTTCCCTGCGCGAGCAGTACCAGCTTGGGCACTGCCTATATACCAGTTCTTGAAAGATGGAACATTACCCACTGAGGAAGTGCTAGCCAGGCAAACTCAGAGGAGAGCCAAAGCTTACACAATCATCAATTCCGAGATGTACAAACAGAGTGTAACCAATGTCCTCCAGCGGTGTGTTGATCCGGAAGAAGGACTTGATATCCTCCGAGATGTACACCAAGGAGAATGCGGGCATCACGCCTCATCCCGGGACTTAGTGGCAAAGGAATTCCGGCATGGATTTTACTGGCCAAGCGCCTTGGAGCAAGCAGAAGATCTGGTGAGAAAATGCAATGGTTGCCAAAGATACGCCACCAAGACACATATGCCTATGTCAGAACTCAAAACCATACCAATTACATGGCCATTTGCTGTGTGGTGCTTGGATATGGTTGGCCCGTTCAAACTGGCAAAAGGGAACATGACGCACATCCTGGTCATGGTGGACAAGTTTACAAAATGGATCGAAGTGAAGCCTATAAGAAAATGTGATGGAGCTACGGCTGTGACATTTCTCAAAGACATCATCTTGAGATACGGTTATCCTCATAGTATCATAACTGATAACGGCACCAACTTTGCTGAAGGAGCATTTGCACGATTCTGCCGAGATAAGAAAATCCGACTCGACATAGCCTCGGTAGCCCACCCCGCATCGAACGGACAAGTGGAAAGATCCAACAGATTAGTGCTATCCGGGATAAAACCCCGGCTCATTGAGCCGCTGCAAAGATCAGTGGGGTGCTGGATAGAAGAACTACCAGCGGTATTGTGGAGTTTAAGAACCACTCTGAATCGATCAACAGGCTACACGCCGTTCTTTCTGGTATATGGGGCAGAAGCTGTATTACCAGCCGACATAGAGCATGATTCGCCTAGAGTCACCCAATACACAGAAGCCGAAGTGCAAGAAGCCCGGCAAAATGATGTTGATCTGCTGGAAGAAGCGAGAGAACTGGCACTGTCCAGATCCGCCATATATCAGCAAAATCTCCGACGCTATCATAGCCGAAAAGTGTGCCCCCGAGTCTTCCGGGAAGGTGATCTGGTGCTCCGGTTGGTACAGCGTACCACTGGCATGCATAAATTATCCCTTCGACTTGCTGCTGTCCAACAAGAATTGGCTTCATGGCGAGCAAGGGAACAAGTTTGGAATTGCGTAGCACATGAAAAACTACTAACGAAACGATCCTATTCCAGCTAACGTTTGTTTTTTCGGACTAACCCCGTATTTACTTTCAAGCTATTATGTTGAATTATTTTGAGCCAAGCCTCAAAGTTTCTCAGTATTGTTAAAACGATTCTTGAGGCTCGGGTTCGTAAGTCTTAAAACCGAATCAAGGTAGACACGGATCGAGCCGGAGAATTGGACGAACAAGAAAATGAAACTCGGGGACTACGCCCAAGTCAATCCGGCATACAAGCATAGTAGCAAAATATTATGTATTCAGCATACAATTGCACCCGGCATACCGGGGATCTGATAAACTTTCAAGTTTTTTCAACTAAGGAGCGGCAGGAGGAGGAAGTTCGGCATCATCATCACTGTCTTCAATATCTGAAGCAATATCTTCTCCATCATCGCCTGACCCGTCCTCCACGTTCTCCATCTGCTCCTCCTCGCCGGATTCCAGAAAGCTCGGCCCTTCAACCCAGTCATGGACTGGAGAGTATTCGATGAGGCTGTAGGCGCAAGCCTGGCGCCGAGCTACCCACTCCAGATCATCGGTCCATTTGGATCTGGTGCGCCGACGGGTGAGGAGGCTCAGATCGATTTTCTCGTACCATGAAAGGATATGATGGAGAAGGGTATCTGCCGCGGCACGCCCAGCGGATTCCCTCCAGAGGTCAAGTTGAGTCTCAATCTCCATCAGTTTTTCCGCAAGGAGCGTGATCCTTTCCGGAGCGTCCTCGCTTGGCCAGAATGTGTTGAAGATCCGGACCGCGACGTCGAGGAGATCTTTTCCATAGTTCTTGATAGTTTCCACCCGAGCTGAC
The DNA here is from genome assembly GCA_916181665.1 of Avena sativa. Classification (NCBI taxonomy): domain Eukaryota; kingdom Viridiplantae; phylum Streptophyta; class Magnoliopsida; order Poales; family Poaceae; genus Avena; species Avena sativa. Next base: position 58,194,367 of record OV702292.1, read on the forward strand.
ACGCTAACCAACAAGTCCTCCATGTCTAAGGGGATGCTCTCACCATCAGGAGCGATGGGAGTACCCCTCTCTTGGCGGAATTTGGCAACGGCAGCACTGGCGATGGCAGTACCCTCCGGAAAGTTATCTGAAAATAAGGAAAGGGAGGATGCTGAAGCAAAGGCATATGAGCTAACCCGGAAAACTGGGTCGGGCAAGGAGAAGAAACTTACGTGAGATATGGCGATGGATCCGGGTCAACTCCTTGATACAACTATCGTGTCTCTAGCGAAGTTGTTCAAGCTCGGCAAGCGCCGACCCAAGCCGGACTTCGGATTCCTTGAGCAGATCCTGGTCCTTGGAGATCTGAAGGGTAAAGCGCTCACGCTCTTCGGTGAAGTTCTGGCCAACTTTCTGCAGCTCGGTTTTGTGTTGGGCCTTCATTTTCTCCATCTCGGCCTTGAGTTTGGCTATCTCGCCGTCCTTGGTCCGGAGGAGGGAAACCTCATCGTCCTTCTTCTTCTTCAGCTCGGCTTGATGCTGTCCTGCTTGTTCGAGAAAATGCAACATGATATCAGGCACGGGCACACTATGCTCAAGCGATGCTGAAATAGTGTGTTGACCCGGCAAAGCCGAGGAGTGAATGTTTGCCGAGCCAAGAAAAAGAAAGAAGGGAAAACACAGCGACGTTGGTCGAAAGGGGACATACCTCGGATTTCCTCCAAGTTTTTTCGCATAATCTTGTTTTCAGCCTCCACCCCAGCTGCAAAAAACCGAATAAAGAGGTTAGTCCGGTAGAAACAAACGAAACGGTGAAGTGTTAAGAGAGGAAATTACCCCTCTTTTCATGCTCCGTGCCAAGTGCAACGTGTTTTGCGCGCAAGATCTTGTGGGTATCATGCAGGCGCTTAAACTTGGCGCTCCGACGGTTGGTGGTTCCCTGTCAAAGGCACAGGCGTGTAAAGTTAGTTCGGTGCATATTCGAAGTGTACAAGATCCGGGCCAAGCGGAACCTAACCCGGCTCTAGGTGTGTGCATATTCGAAGTGTACAAGATCCGGGCCAAGCGGAACTTAACCCGGCTCTAGGTGTGTGCATATTCGAAGTGTACAAGATCCGGGCCAAGCGGAACTTAACCCGGCTCTAGGTGTGTGCATATTCGAAGTGTACAATATCCGGGCCAAGCGGAACTTAACCCGGCTCTAGGTGTGTGCATATTCGAAGTGTACAAAATCCGGGCCAAGCGGAACTTAACCCGGCTCTAGGTGTGTGCATATTCGAAGTATACAAGATCCGGGCCAAGCGGAACTTAACCCGGCTCTAGGTGTGTGCATATTCGAAGTATATGAGATCCGGTCCAAGGGGAACTGAACCCGGCTCTAGGTGTGTGCATATTTGAAGTTTACATGCAGCTACGTTGATCTTCTAAGGAGCACCCGGCCGAGTAACAAGTTACTCCGCCGGAGGCTCGGGGACTAATGGTTATTATCTACAGCATGTAAAGAAGAAACGATGTACCTCCATCATACGCCCAGCAAGGTTAATGGCCTTGGCGGCGGTATTCATCTGAGCGGAAAATTCAGCTGGGCCGAACTTCTCCGGGAGATCGTCGTTGTAGACGAACTCCGCCTTATTCCAGTTCATGACAAACTCGATGAGGCTCGGAGGGTACCGTTCGCCAGTGGGCATGTGAGGTGCCACCAAGCCCTTGGCGTGAGCTTCTTTCCTTTCAATCAGGGCAAGAGCCGGACTAGTGTGAAAAACCATCTGCTGCGAATCAGCTGGCTCGGTAGGACGATCCGTCGCTGCTGGTGATTTCTTTGGAAGCATCGACGACAAGGTTCGCTGCCCAGCCTCGACGGAGGTGGACTTGCCTTTGGCCTACTGGGAGGAAGTGACCATAGTGGATTTGCCCTTGGAAGCCGCTAGAGTGGGTCCTCGCCGAGCCTGAGATGACTCAGACAAGGCAGATGAACTTGGCACGGGAGCTTTGGTGGCTGGCGCTGGAGCTGCTGTTGGTTTCTTCGGAGCCGGGACAGGCGCTGGTTCGGTGGCTGGTGCTGGAGCTGCTGCTGGTGCTGGAGTTGCGGTAGACTTGGTGGTTGCTGGTTGCGGCAATGCCAAAGTGCCGGACGCTATTGCCTCGGCCGATCTGACCCCTCCCGATCCGAGGTCGCGTTCCTCTGAAGGAGGTACTGCAGAACCCGGAGCGGCCGCAGAGCCCTCCGGAATAGGGCTCAGCGGGCGTGACTCGTCGTCACGAGGAGGGGAAGGACTGGACCGAAGAGGAGAGGAGATGCTCGATTCGCTCTGAGGGACCTCCACAGGAGCCCTGCAAGAGAAAATAATGTCAGGAGTGAAATTACCCCAAAGCAGGGAGAAATGTGTTGCGCAGTGAAAAAAGAACTTACGCATCCGAGGTCTCGGCCTCCTTAGGTTTCCGGGCCCTCCGTGCCGGGGCTTTGCCTGCCCGTTTGGAGGCAGTCTTGTCTCCGGCCTTCTTTTGCCTTTTGGAAGGCTGAGAAGGCTCGGAAGAAGAACTCGACGCGGATCCGCGCTTCTTCTTTGACGCCACCGGAACAGGTTCGCCCATGGCAAGTGGAGAATCCTCGTGGATGTGACCACCGGGGTTAGCTGATGCCGGGAAGGCAAAAGAAAGAGGGACAGCCTCAATGGGTTCAATCACATCGGTATCCGAGTCATCCTCATCGTTGGGCCAATCTCTAAGAGAAGAGAATTTACCGCTGGGTCGTTTGGTGGCATCGGGTGTGGGGAGGAACATCTCCTGGTCTGGCTCCTCCTCATCCGGAATTTCTCGGTCCCAGGCCCACTTAAGGGTCGGATCTGGGCCATCCTCGAGGGTTTGCTGGAGCAACAGCTGAGAAAAAAGCACAAGGAGAAAAGTCAAAAATATGATAAGAACCGACATGAAATTGATCCGAAATAAGTTTACCCCGCGAAGCTTACCGCGGGAGGGAGCCTGTCACGGCAGTAATGCTCGATTCCCCACGTCCATTCGGCGGAGAAGTTCTTATGGGTGGTGAAAAGAGCCTTGACCTGGCGGAAGATCTCCGTATTGCTCAACTCGAACGAGGAGGTTCGGTTGGGGTCGCGACTGAAGCTCATATGGCACAACTTGTGAGTGTGCCGCTGAAGGGGAGAGATTCGGTTGCGCACGAATGTGATCATGGCATCCTCGTTGCGCAATCCGAGCTTCTTCAGCTCTACAAACCTTTTGTTCACTTGGTTGGCCAGAGCCGTGGGTTTCTTGGCAACCTCCTCCCAGAAATCCGTGTTAGGGGGACCCGGAGCGTAGGGCAGCAACCGGATCAAATCTTTCGTGCCTTCGTTCCGGACGTAGAAGAAGATTCGGGCCCATCCTTTGCAGGAGTCAAGTCCGGTGACCCGGGGAAAGATTGAATACCTCCGGGGCGAGATCGAGGCAGCTCCGAACTGAGTTAGCTGCTTTTCCTCCGACTCGACGTGGATGTTGGGGATGATGTTGCGGCGGAGGCCGAAGAACCGGATCCACAGCTCCTTCGTAGGACATAGCCCGGTGTAGCCCTCGATCGAAGAAACGAAAGCGGACAGAGAGGTGATGGCGTTCGCCGGGAGATGATGTGGTTGCAGGTGATAGGTCCGGATCCAGTCCCAGAAGAAATCACTCACTAGAAGCCAAAATCCCTGTTGGAAATGGGATAAGAAAACAACGAACTCACTCGGATTGGGTGAGGGGGCCAACTCCGAGGAGGGGAGACGAGTGGCGACGCTGGCGGGAATGCGCCGGGTCCGGTAGAGCCAGTCGATGTCGTCCTCGCAGACCCAGGAGCCGACCCACGCGCCGCGGTCTGCCGCGCCGGCGTCCTCCTCCATCTCCTGCTCAGCGACGATGAGCTCCTCCTCCGTCATTTCGATTCCACTGTCCTCGCTGGAGCTGGCGGCGGCGGGGCTCTGCGGTCTAGACTGGCGAGGACCCGTGGCTAAACAGAGGCGCAGCGGTGACTGCGGTGCGGAGGAACGGAGAAGGTGCGGCGGCGGCGCTGCTGCAATGGGCACTGGCGGCGGCGCGGTTGCGAGGAAGAAGAAGAGGAATGGGTGAGGGGGCACGGAAATGGAAAAGTTCTAAGGAGCGTGCCCCTCCCCTATTTAACCGCCCCCAGTCATCAACGAGTGGGATCGTGCTGCGCTGGAAAACCACACGGTGTGGCCGTGTATCACCAGCATCGACCAATCAGAGAAAAGCCACACCGGGGGCCGCAGAGTAAATGTGATCCCATGACACGACGTGTGGTTGCGATAAACGAGGAGACATACGTGACGTAACCCCCGCACAGTAATCACTGACATTTACTGCGGCGGTTATTGCGCAGGCCCTTAAAATAAGGCAACATAATGATTAACCGTTACGTGGGTTGGCGTACGAGATAAGGAAGCAAGGCCCGGATCCGAGCCACGATGGTAACCCGGCCGGCAAGTGAAAACTTGAACTGTGTAGAGGGAAAGTAAAACCATAGGATCCGAGCCAAAGTGGTGACCCGGCCGGCAAGTGAAAACTTGGAGCGTGCGAAGGGAACGTAAATCCATATAATCTGAGACAAAAAGTTAACCCGGAGCTAAACGTCCGAAGCTTAGATACGAATGAACCTGATGTGGCCTTAGCGACCAAGGCCGCTAAGGCCGCACCAGCTTCGGGGACTAATGTTGGGGGGATAACCCCGGGTAGGGTCACTCCGGGGTATAAGGGCTGAGTTAGCCGAGGGTCGGCAAGGTCAAAGCGGATGCTGGCCGAGTCACCTCAAGGCAGGCCAGATCACGGAGTAACCCGGACCAGGGGGGTCGCCTAACATTGTCTCGTCCGACTCAAGGAGTAAGTCGGAGACACTTGTCTAGCTTATATGCAGGAACAGGTGTGGCCGGATCAACTGTGATCCGGATCCTCGTTTGGCTTCTAGGAGAAGGAAGGAATATCTCTGGTCAAAAAGAAGGCCCGGTGCGTACTGGATGAGCGAATAAAGCAAGGGCAGGACCACCGGATCGTGGCCGACAAGGGTGACGACGCTCACGTCGGCTGATGCAGGCGCCGCAGAGGCAACGTCGCTAAAGCAAGAGTGACGCGGGGGAAAAGCACCCCTGTCGGGTTACTACTTTGGGAGGAGGCATATTCCATATTCTTAGGAATATGCCTCCACGTATGCCCTAGGCCAGGACCGAACCACCCCTATATAAGGGGGGGTTGGGGTTCTGGTAAGTGGGTTGGGTCTTTTCAGATACATAGCAAGGAAAACACTTGTGGGTCTAGGGTTCTTGGGCTAATTAATAGGCAAGAGTAAGAGAGTTTCTTCTTCCTCCTCTTGTCAATACAGCTCGAGGATCACTTGTAATCTTGGAGATTGAACATAAACACAAAGCTTCTGTGTAGAGAATCACTCTACTATCCCTCCCTGGATTCCCCTAGCGCATATTAGTCCCCACCTTTAGCCTATCCATGGCATCTGCCGTGACACCACCACGACAATTAGACCAGCGGCCCAGGCGTTTCTCTAACACACATACATAACTCCATGGACTTACAAGCTCCCCTTTCATTTCACACTGACGACATCCATAAACAAAATAGCATGATATCAACTGTGTACAATGTACAAGTGCAATGTTGAAAGCCTTCCTCATGACAGCATGGTTCTGCTAATTCCCAACGTATAAGTGCAAGCATATACAACATAGATGACACAATGGTTCAAGTTTATGAGGAGCAAGAAAAGTAAAGTGTGCCATCAAGTTCGTTAGAGCTTTAATCACTAGTTTTCTCATAACAAGTTTAATCCGGAAGGTAGATAAAAACATGAATATACTTGGAATAGCAAATGCTAATAGGTAGGTATGGTGGAATCTTTGGAATAACTTGGTTTTATTTGGAGTTGGATGCATGAGTGGAACTCATACTTGGTTATGGAGGCTAGCAAAATACTGGGAGCGACCAACTAAGAGCGCAATAATGGCCATAATCATGCAAAGCGACAAAACATTATTAATTAAAGCATAAAGTGATATTACAAGTTGAAAACTAAAGAATCATGGAGGCTATGGTGACTTGGGATAGTCTTAACATGGTGTGAGCAATGCGCCAAGTCAACCCAAATAAAGCATCAAAGGAGAATACCACAATACTATGCTTTAATATGCTAAAACAACGCATAATTCTTTCAAAGCACATTAAACAATCTCAATTGTTTATAACATGTCATGCTACAACAAAAATCACTAAGCATAAAGCCAAAACAATATCAAGCATGACATGATAAAGCATAGGCCACAGTCAAAAACAAGCTCATTTTTACCATTTAAGCATGAACTTTTCCTACTCTTTTCCAATCCAAACCAATCTTATTTGAAAACTAATGTATGAATTAGGGGGTCCAACCAATTTATTCAAGCAAACTAAGCAAACCAAGCAAACGAAAACCAAAAACAAAAACGAAGACTGTAACACCCCGTCCACTCCTGGACCCGGGGGGTGTCACTCTTGGCAGCTTAATAGGATATCTAGACTGGCCCCACAGACCAACAATAGTCTTTTCTGCGCACTTTGTCCTCACTCGTGCGCACCCGGTTACCCACTTCCCGGTCGGTCACCCATCCTAGAATTGCTCTAGGCCAAGCACGCTTAACCTTAGAGTTCTTTTCGAATGAGCTTCCGGAAAAGAAGTTGCAACTTGTTGGTATGAGTATTCTATCAATCCTATTAAGCCATGTGCTTGGTCTCACAAAGACGCTCCAAGAACAACACAACTGTGCATGAAACAATAAAAATGAAGTGTTTGGAAGAAACCTGAAATTTTTATTGATGAAGAAGGGGATGCCTTGGGCATCCCCAAGCGTTGACGCTTGTACTTCTTGGATATTTCTTGGGGTGACACGGGTGGCATCCCCAAGCTTGAGCTTTAGTCCATTCTTCATCTCATTACATCATTCTTCCCTTACACCTGAAATTTTTCCTTCATACAAAACTTCACACAATCGTCATTAGCAACATTAGTGTACTCAAGATAATAAGTCTTTTGGTTCTGTTCCAACACAAGTAAAACTTTCACAAAAACACAAGATACTGCAGCACTTCCCTAAAAAAGCTCAATTTCCCCAAAAGGAACCCAAAGAGGAATCAACAAGAAGCAAATGCAAATAATGGCAGAAATCTGTTAAAACAGACCAGCAGGTAGAAACCGATTTTTTCGAAGACCTTCTATTGCTCAAATCAAAAAGTATTGAACTAACGAAAGTTGGATAACAACCTGGGGCAGAAGCACAAAAAATTACAGCTCAAAATGACGTACATATATGTTTCACAAATATTTACAGCGAAGCACAAAAATCTGTTTTGGGACAGCAACTTTCCCAAGCATTACTTCTCTCTCATTAGAGGTTACTCTTGGCACAAAAACCACACAAAAATGATAAGGAGAGGTTATTACCGAAGCAATAACTTCCAAGACTCAACTAAAACTTTTGGGTTATCTCCCAATAAGTACTTTTCTTTAACGCCTTTAAGTTAGGCATAAGAAGCAAGAAAAGAATCAAGTATTTTCAAATGAAGAAGCATTAAAACCAAATTTCTTTCCCTTACCTCTCTTACTTTTATTCTTATACTTGGGGAACATATGATTGTTTGGTAGGGAAGCAAAGTGCATGATTCCATTTTCCACATCTATTGTTGCTCCAAGTAATTTAAGTAGGGATCTTCCAAGTGTGATTTGTCCTTTTCCTACACATTCAATAACAAGATAATCAGTAGACACCACTTTCCCAAGAATCTTTGTAAACACTCCTTCAACTATTCCAATGGGTAATATTGTGGCATTATTAGCAAGAGATATTGCTTCTCCCCCTTCAGAAAGACCCTAAAGACTCAAAGATTCATAGATATCTTTAGGCATAAGCCAGAATTCAGACATGATATCACAGCGTGCATGAAAAGTTTCATTATTTATAACAATTTCTACTGTAGGAAGCCATGTTGAGGGTTCAGAATTATTGGAACATAATCATGATGCTCTCTAAGCATGTTATAGCATTCTTTTAAACTAGCAGTGCGGGTCTCAAGAGTGTTCAATCTAGCAAATATGTTTATAAAGGAAGAATCAGATTTGGTAGGCAAGTTATATGTTAAGACCAACTTCTTTATGGCATTAAAAGCTTCATCATCATTGCATTGGAGGAAATCTCCTCCCACTACAGCATCCAAAGCATATCTATAGCAAAGAGCAGTTCCAAAGTAAAAACTGCTAAGAAACAAGCTTTGAGTCATTTTAGGTTCAGTTTTTTCATGCAAATCAAAGATTCTAGACCAAGATTCTTTGAAACTCTCTTCAATTCCTTGTTTGAAAGTAACAATCATTTCCTCAGGTGACATAGTGATTGGAGAAATGCTAGACATAATGAAAACTTAAGGTAGGAACTAATATTTTTTTTCGTATTTTTAATATAGAAAGCAAACTAGTGCAACTATTTTTTGTGTGCGTTTTTGATAAAGAAACAAGCAAACAAAGCAGAAATAAACTAAGCAAAACAAAAATAACAAAGTAAAGAGATTGGTTATGAGGGACTCCCCTTGTGAAGATGTCCTTGACTCCCCGACAACGGCGCTAGAAAAAGTCTTGCTTACTCAATATGTTGAGCTCGTTGGGGAACCCCAAGAGGAAGGTATAATGAGTATAGCAACAAGTTTTCCCTCAGTTATGAAATCAAGGTTATCGAACCAGTAGGAGCAAGGAAACACCTCCAAGGTGTTGTTTCCAACTTGGAATCCTACACAACACAATCACAGAACTTTTCCCCCAACTTACAGTGAGGTTGTCAATCTCACCAGTTTTGCTGAAAACAAAGGATTAAACGTATTGTGTGCAAGATAGTAATTGCTTGCAGAAAGTAAACAAAGAACAGTAAATAGATTATAGATTGATGGTAAAAGAAAGGACCAGGGTCCATAGTTCACTAGTGGTGATTCTCCTTAAGATAGATGACATGTTGGGTGAACAAATTACAGCGGGGCAATTGACAAACATCGAGAAAGCATACATGCATATACTAATCATCTTGACTCCTATGAGATTTGATTGGGTATTACAACATTATACATAGACCGTAATCCAACTGCATCTATGACTAATAATCCACCTTCAGGTTATCATCCGAACCCCCTTCAGTATTAAGTTGCAAGCAACAGATAATTGCATTAAGCATTGTGTGTAAAGTAAACAATATGATTGTTCTATGAATAAAGGATTGCTGTTTTCTCCCTAGTAGCAACAACACATCTAGTACCTTAGAGATTCCTGTCACTTCCCCAGATTACTAGAGGCATGAACCCACTATCGAGCATAAATACTCCCTCTTGGAGTTGCTAGCATCTATTTATCCAAGATAGCTACTAACAACGGAGAGCATGCAAGATCACAAATAACAAAGACATAATAGAATCAATAATCAATCTGAAATAGCATCTCAATATCCATCGGATCTCCACAAACACAACATGTATGATTACAAATAGATGATCTTGATCATGAATGGAGATCACAAGATCTAAACATGGTAGCACAAAGGAGAAGAACCAACCATCTAGCTACTACATGGACCCGTAGTCCAGGGATGAACTACTCACGCATCACACCGGAGGCAGGCATGGTGATGAAGAAGGCCTCCAGGGTGAATTCTCCCCTCTGGCAGGGTGCCGGGAAGAGCTTCAGATCCCTCCCTATCTAGGGATGGAGATGACAGCGACTACAGACTCTTTCGTGGATTTTTTTGATCGGGTGCTTAGGATTTCTGTATCGGAGGCTTCTTATAGGCGAAAGGGGAGGCCGAGGGGGTTCCCTAGGCGGCTACACCACCTCCTGGCGCGGGCCAGGCCTGGCCGTGCGGCCAGGTGGTGTGGCCGGCCCCTAGCCCCTCTCCGTCTCATCTTCTGGCTCCGTGTTCCCCTTGGTGAAATATTGACTTTGGCTTTTGTCCCGTCCAATTCCGAGAATATTCATTTTTTGGCTTTCCTGGAACCAAAAATAGCAGAAAACAGGCAACTGGCACTATGGCACCTTGTTAATAGGTTAGTCCCAGAAAATGTATAAAAATACTCCAAAGTGTGGACAAAATATAAGAAAGTAGATATAAAACAAGAATGGAACATCAAAATTATAGATACGTTTGCAACGTATCAAGCTCCTTTTGTCAACTCGTGGTCACCTGAGGTTAACATTTTTGTGCGGGTACCTACACACAACATAGATGAAAGGAAGAATGTGTGTGCATGGTAGAGAAACATATCATCCATCATGACGTATCTCTTCTTGTGCACATCACCATTAGTGTCAATCAAGTGTGAAATAAATTCATGATGAGTATGCAGGTGGGGAACATGCTTATCATGGCAATCATCAAAATCTCCAAAATTTTAGAAAGCTATGGGGTCCATCTCAATAGAAAACATATGACAATTATTGTTGCAAGAAAAACAAGTGAAAGAGCAATTATTCATCTTATTGCAAGAAATTGGAGAAATTGTAAAACATCCATGACAAAGCATGGTCCGAGAGATATCATTTTAACATCATTGCAAGCAAAACATTGGAAAGAGCAATTGTTCAACAAAGTGCAAGCAATGATATCATCAACATAATGTTTAGAGCATATCATGTATATGGCAATATCAAGACAATAAAAAGATTCCACATGGTCATCATGATGCATAACAAAATCAACACATGGGAATTAGCGTGGAACATATGTCATGTCACAAGTATCATCCATAGCATGCAAATCATCATGTCCACTAGTGGGATCATGGCATCATCAACACCCTTATTTTTACCATGTTCATACCTCTCATATGAAATGGGTGTTTGGTAGTATTGGCCTCCATGTGGGCGACTTTTCATCCAATATGGGGATGGTGTCATCTTCATCCACCATGTACATCTTCTCGGTCGGAGGCATAATCATCTCCAAGCTTGGCGATTCTTGATCCATGGAACCTAGCACATCATGAGAAAACACACTAGAGGTAGAGGGTAAGTCGTTAGAAATCAAAGTGGTGTCACATGACCTATCAACTACCACTCTCAACTCACTCGGTGTATCACTCATGCCCTCCAAGTGGAAGCACTCAATCTCACGTATGGTGGAGTCACTCATCTCACTCTTTCTTTCACTCAAGTGAGCTAAGTGGCTCTCATAATCACATGGGATTAGTACCACATCATCACTCAAGCATATAGGGATAGGCTCGGTTCTCTCAACTCCATGCGCCTCCTTTAGTGAAGGGAAAATCCCATGCTCAACCGTCATGTCGCCATCTTGTAGTAGTAGTGGAAGTAGGATCATGTTGTTGTCGAGAGAGGTGCTCGGATCGACTTCATCACATATGTGGCCTTGTCTTCCGCCATCTTGAAGTGTAGACATCCTCTTGACAAACTCGTCCAACTAGGCAAAGTAGAGGTCTTCGTCCTCCTCATCCATGAAGTTGCATGCGTCATATTGGACATCAAGTCTTGGCGTTGAAGCTTGATGGTGTGGAGGAAGGCTTGTTGTAACACCTCAAAAATATAAAAAATGGTTATCAAGTTCTAATCACCCAAGTTTAGGGTTAACAAAAACTTTTATTATTAAACCCATATGAATGCATGTTTGTTTATTATTAATGCATGAATGCTTGGTATGCCATGTTTGATTACTATCAATGATAAGGATTAGCTTAAAGATCAAAACAAGATCATCTAGGTCTTTTTCAAACAAAAACAAATCAAAATAAAATCAAGTTATAAGCATAATGATCAAATGGTCATTTTGGCCAAAGTTAACCACTAGCCCACTTTGGACATCTCTATTAAATGATTTCCAACAGAAACAATTCTAATTCTTTTCACCCCTTGCTAGACCAAGTGAAATGAACCCAAGCAAACTTTACAAACTTACAGAAACCAAATTCAAATCTATTTAAGAGGCAATTCAAAATTGAATCAAGTGTAGGTACATATATCATCATTTTACAAAAACCACTAAAACCTCCACCACTTGACAAATCCTAGCAACCAGAGAAACCCAAGCATGTGACCAGCACACCCACCAAAAATCATTTAAAAATTCAAAGGTTTAGCTCATGCGGCCATTTCGTCGAGCCTTAGCAGACAGAGTACAAGTTCAACCACTATCTACTATTTTGAATCAATCTTGTGCTCATTCCTGTAATGCAATCAACCCAATAACTAACCCACGACCATCCCCAGTACCAACCCGTGCAGCTGGCACCCCTCACTCACCCCTGCGCCAGTGCCATGTCGTACCCGAGCATGTCTATGCCGGTCGACCATGGACATGATGCCACAGACCGTGCTGCCCTCGCCCATGATGCCTAGACGTTAGCCGTGACCTCACTGCCCCTCTCTGTCCACCCCTTGACCGACGATGAGCAGTGGAGAAGCCAAGATCACGGTGCCCATTTATGTCTCTGCCATGCCGAGCGCACGCCAGAGCACCACAACCGCCTCGAGCAGCCATGACGCGCCTCGCCCTCTCCGCTCGTACCCGTACTCGCCGCGTCACCAGCAATCCCCCAGACATGATCATTCGCCGTTGCGCGCCCCGTGACCACCGTACACGATGACGAACACGTCAGTACCCGCACAGAGCGCCGACATTGCCCGACCGTTTAAGGCCGCCCCTTGTCGCGCCACTACACACGTGACGATTGCGGCAGTCCATCGCGTCGACCTATGCCCTCCGCCGTGCCTTTAGCGACCTGTAGCAGCATCGCCGGTGAGCCCGAGCCATGTCGTGCTGCCTCCAATGCCGGTGTATAAATAGGCCTCAAACGGCACACCATCTCACTCCCCTCTCTCTCAGAAACACCCCAGACCCTTCCCAAGAGCAAGGCGAGCACCACCCCGCCGGAATTTGGCCGGAGCCTGCTGCTGTAGTTAAGGAAGGGCACTGTCGATTGTAGCCACCCCATGTGACGCCACGACCGCTAATCGACTCGCCGTCATCTACCAGCCCGTTCGCCCCCATCGCCGGACCTAGTTGGAGCCTTGGTAAGCCCCCAGCGACCCCCACCGTGCCGCTAGGTTTAGAATCTCGTGCGCCCTATGCGACGTAGACGATGGACTAGGATCGTTGATCTGGTTCTAATCGTAGGGCTGATATTCATAGATACCGTTTCGGTTAGGTAGAGTTGCTGATGCGTGGGACCAACCTGTCGGCAGCCCACTGCACGCGCGCTATGCAGTTGGGCCGGCCCAGTTTCGTTCCCGCGCAGAGCCCAATGTTTCAAATATAATTTTTTCCATTTAGTTTAAAATCTTATTGTGTCGCTGTGTTTAAAATTGAATTCGAAGAGATTTACTGAACCAAATTGCATGATTCCAATTTTGTTAGAAAGGTATTAAAAATATCTATTCACTCCCGTTGGATTCAAACCATTTGAAATTATAGATCACCTATAGTAAAAATAACAAGTCAAAGACTTTTCAACTTCAAACATTTTTATAAAATCAACCATAAATGATTGTGAGTTGATTCCAACTCTCAAAAATTACATTTGCTATGCTCTATATGAATATGTAAAAAGATTTAGTTTTACATACATTAATCATGGACTAATATTAAAAGAATGCTATATAGGCATTTCTAGTCACTTTAATATTATTAAATAGCAATGTTAAATCTTGTAATATATGACCACCCTTTTAAATCACTTTCTCAAGTATTGGAATATGTGGTGATGACATGTGTCAACATGATCCCATAGTCTAATTAGAGGATATTAAATCTTAAGTACTTTTCAGTGAGTAGAAATTACTTTTCTAAAATAAGATAAATAAGAATGTGTAAATTTTCATGTGATGATAGAGATGATGCTAGATCATATAGTGTGAGCCATGTGTGCTAAATACAAGTAATTAAGTGTTGTTTGGTGATTGTGTATATTGTATGTATTTATAGACGCTAGTACCAACCCGAGATACGACGAGGAGGAGTACTTCGAGGAAGAGGAAGAGAACTTCAACAACTGCACTACTCAAGGCAAGCCCACTATGCAAGCTATCCATGCAAGTTTAGCTATGCCAGCTGACTTGTGCAGATAACCTATGCAAACTTTTGAGATGCAACTTTACAATTTCCCAGTTTTATTCCAAGCTTTACTTTTCCCTTTACTAGAGTTTCTTACCTAGTTAATAAATTGTGATTAGTGGAAAATAGGATGGATACCATCAAGATAATAGAACTAGCCTTGGATACTTATACTTGATTAGCACCCGTTAATAGTGATACACTCAATACTAGTGGCTAGTGTTAAACTAAACTTGATCACTTTAGATGGGAACACTTGGGGAAAATGATTATGAAAACCTTGGAATGAAGATTCTTTCTATTGAAATGTTTTGACATGTGTCATGAGACACAATGAGTTGGAGATGATACTGAATGAAACATATGCTTTAACTTTGATAAAAACTGATGGTTGGGTTCGGATGCGATACCATTCCAATTTTAGCATACAACCACAATACTTGAGTTGGGTAGGGCTTAGCTGGAAGCTTATGTGTCTTAGTATGGGTTCCCTCGCGGAAAGAGGTTGAGCTGAGGCTACCTCGTGAGTGTGAATGTCCACCTATGCAGTTCCCGGGATGGCAGTTGGCGATGGCTGGGAGGCCAAGCTCATAGGGGAGGTGCCTATACTAGGGTGTGTAATTGAAAGGTTAGGATTGATTATCCGCATACCAAGTATGATGATTCAAGGTTATCCCTAGCGGATGTATTGAATTTTTTGGTGAAAGTGTACCACCTCTGCAGAGTGTCAAACTATTCGAATAGCCGCGTCCATGGTTATGGACAGTTGGAGTGGCCATACTATTCCATTGTCAGATGTTTTGAAAATGACTTGTGACTTGAAAGATGACTTTGACTTGACCACAACAGAGTTGTGGACATGAAAACTAGGTTCCCTCTTAAGCAATCTAGAGAACTAAAATAGGTTTACTGTGAAGTCTTTATGAAATAAAATTGGCTTATGGCAAATAAGACTAGAACTTAGGATTCCTACTAGTATTACCTTACTTGTGTTAGTGATAGTTTGCGAGTACTTAAAGAGTACTTGTGGCTTTGTCCCTGGCTATTCCCATGGCCAGACTATGAGGAAGACTACCCAGAAGATGGACAGCAGGAGGTCTATGATAACTAGGATCGTCTCCCATCGTCAGCATTGCCTGTGACCCTGAAGATGGAGCCCTTACTATGTTTACTTTTCGCTGCTTTGATTGTATTAAGACTGGATCGTAAGATCCTCTATTTGTAAGACTATTATGGTTTGTAATGGATGATGTACTGTGGTACCAATTCTGTTATGTCTCGCAAAAATGGTAATCATGGGATTGCGATGTACGACATAACAGGCATCTGGACTTAAAAATTCGGGTGTTGACAAGTTGGTATCAGAGCCATCCTGACCATAGGAGAGCCTAGTTAGAATGGACGTCTGAAAAACCTAGTTTCAAAACAAAGGAAGTGAGTATTTACGAAAACCTATTCTCACTCTTATCCTTGAGATTCTTTCAAAAAGAGATCACTTGTTCCTCAATTTTTTGCAATACTACATAAAAATTAACACACTTGATCCCCTCACTAACTTATTCATCCTATTTGCTTATAGATGGAGGTGAAATACAACAAGTTTTACCAGTTGGGCAATGGAGGGGATCTCATCTTTGAGAAGGATCTGGGACAGCTCGCTGAGTATCTTGGACGCCCGCACCCGGGGTTCTTCGGAGCTCAGCTCAATGACCAATCCGGAGGGGAACTACCATGGCTGATTGTTGCTGATGTCAGAGGCAAAATGGAGCCACCTCTTTCAGAGAAGATCCAGTTTAGCTTGAGGGAGAACAACTGGTTAGATGGGCTCGCTAGAGCTATGCAGGAGGCACTTGCTCGTTTGTGTGCAAAGAACATCAACCAGATCGCTGGCACCTGTTTCACCCACTATGCCAGACGTGACTCGATGGGACAACCCTTGACCCTACCATCACATCCGGAACTGAAGCACCATGTGGATTATCTGGATTTCATGCTGCATGAGACTCAGAAGGAGCTAGACAATGCTCGCGCATACGCTAACCAGAAGCATGCTATTGCAGTCGAGAAGGACCAGACCCTCGCCATGCTTGCTAGGGAGCAAAAGTCACTTCGTCGCGCGCGACAAAAAGGATCGCATCATCGCTCGTCTTCGCTAGAAGGTGGCCACTCTTAAGGAGACTATCCATGATCAGGAGATCCAGCTTGAAGATAGGTAGGAAGAGGAAGGTGAAGATGAGGATGACGCCGACTTCATTGATGATGAGGAGCCTGACAGTTCTGATGACTAGTAGTCGCACCTGAGCATTATCGTAGGTGTGAGTTGTATCCGGTCCCATTATATTGTAGCTTCACAGAATGGTTCTTAAAACCATCTGCTTTTAGAGTTGTTGTGTGTGTTTATATTGTGTTCTATGAATGAATGAATGAAATGGAGTTGTTAGTTTTCAAACCTTAGCAATACTCAAAGTGAACACTTTTGAAACATACCCCTAAAACCATAGAAATTTCCCTCTTGTCTCATTATCTATCTCAATCTTCAGATGACTCATGGAAACCCCGACGGGAGCAGCTCATCTCAGGACCCAATGCTGCAGATTTTGCAAATGTTAGTTTCAGACCATGAAGCCGGTAGAGCTGAATGTCAAACCAACTTAGCCACTCTGCAACAGATAGCCCAGATGGCTCACAATAACCAAGGCCACAAAAACCAAGATCATCATGGATCCAAACTCAAGAACTTCCAAAACACCAATCTGCCTATGTTTAGCAAGTTAGAAGATCCCTTAGATGCTGATGATTGGTTGCAAACCATGGAAAAGAATTTAGAAGTCGCAGGAGTTGATGCCAATGAGAATGTATTGTTTGCCACCCACTATCTGTCAGGTTATGCCAGATCCTGGTGGAATAGCACCCGTACCATGAATGTTGGACAGATGATGCTTTGGGAGGAGTTCAAGCTCAAGTTTAGCAGGACTCACGTGCCCCCAGGTTTGATCAAGAGAATGAGGGATGAATTCAGGTATTTGAAGCAAGGAAGGATGACTATGGTAGAGTACCATGACAGATTCTTTTCTCTGGCTAGGTATGCCCCCGATGAGATTGACACTGAAGCCAAGAAGAAGGAGAGATTCCTAAATGGTCTGCATGATGAGATGTAGACAGTGTTAGTCAACATTCCCTTTGATGACCTTGAAGCTTTAGTGGATTCCGCCATTCAGATGGAAGGAAAGATCAACCAAGCCAGTGAGAACCGTAAGCACCGTATGATGCACCAACTAGGACCCCACCATACTCTGAAGTACTGCCCAACCCGTCTGCAAGATATGCACCTAGAAACAACAAACCCCCTATGTCCCGTCCGAACTATCCCAACCGTGGAGGAGGAAACCCGAGGCCCGGAGGCCACCACAACAACAACAACCCCGATAACCCCAATAACTTCAATCGTGCACCGGCAAGGTCCAACAACAACATCAACAACAACAATACTGCCCCAAGGACTAGAAGCAATGTTGTGCCTGTCGCAGGGAAAGACAAGTCAATGATCACTTGCTTTGAATGTGGAGTCACGGGTCACTACTCCAACGAGTGCCCCAAGAAGCTTGCTGAAGCCACCAATGTTATTGCACCAGCCCAGCACCAACGCCGTGTCCAGCCCGGAAAGAGGTTTGCCCCAGGAAACCCACACAACCGTACCGGTCGTCTGTTCCACATGAATGCTGAAGAAGCCCAGGAAGCGCCAGATGTCGTGCTGGGTATAGTTCCTGTTAACTCAGTTCTTGCAAGAGTGTTGTTTGATTCTGGAGCATCGCACTCATTTGTTACAGAAGAATTTGCATGCACTAGTAAGATTCAACCCACAAATTTGAAGCATGTTATGATAGTTCAAATACCCGGTTCAACCACCAAGGCTAGAAAATTTTGCAAGGCCATACCTTTCAGAATCCATGGGATAGATTTTTAGGCCAATCTAATAGTACTTGGAACCAAAGGTTTGGAAGTAGTACTAGGAATGGATTGGATGTCAAAACATCAAGGATTAATCGACTGTGCCAAGAAAGCCATAACCATGACCAGTAGCACCGAGTATCAGTTGAGCATGTGTCTAAGACGTTGCCTCGTCAATTCAAATACAACAAGAGTCTAGTTAAATCAACCATAGACCAAGTACGAGTAGTCTGTGAATACCCCGATGTGTTCCCAGATGAATTGTCCGGTATGCCCCTAGATCGGGATATCGAGTTTATCATTGAACTAGTTCCTGGAACTGAACCCATAGCTCAGAGACCTTATAGTATGAACCCATCTGAACTAGTGGAGGTCAAGAAGCAACTTGATGACATGTTGGGTAAAGGTCTGATCCAACCAAGTGCATCGCCATGGAGGTCACCTATTTTGTTTATGGATAATAAAGATGGTGCCAACC
Organism: Avena sativa; assembly: GCA_916181665.1. Lineage (NCBI taxonomy): Eukaryota > Viridiplantae > Streptophyta > Magnoliopsida > Poales > Poaceae > Avena > Avena sativa. The sequence continues at coordinate 58,212,889 of OV702292.1, forward strand.
GCTTGTGTACGGATTACCGGAAGTTGAATGACGTCACCATAAAGAACAAGTACCCACTGCCGAAGATAGAATACATGTTTGATTAGTTGACTGGTGCCAGAGTGTTTTCTAAGATTGATCTTAGAACTGGTTATCATCAATTGAAGATCCGCGCAACAGATATCCCAAAGACTGCCTTCACCACCAGATATGGATTGTATGAGTATAATGTCATGTCATTTGGATTAACAAATGCCCCCCGCTTATTTCATGAATCTAATGAATAAGAGTTTTATGAACTTCTTGGATAAGTTTGTTGTTGTTTTTATTGATGACATTCTGATCTACTCCAAGTCGGAAGAAGACCATGAACAGCACCTAAGAACCATCCTTTAAACCCTTAGGGAGCATCAATTGTATGCCAAGTTTAGCAAATGTGAGTTCTGGTTAAAGGAAGTAGGATTCCTAGGCCATATCTTGTTGGCAGGAGGAGTTGCCGTCGATCCCGCCAAGATCAAGGATGTTGAAGAATGGAAAGCCCCAACCACTCAAACTGAAGTCCGCGCATTTCTTGGATTAGTGGGATTTTACCGCAAGTTTGTTGAAGGATTTTCAAGCATCACAAGGCCGATGACTCAGATATTGAAGAAAGATAATAAGTTTGAATGGACGGATAAATGTGAAGCAAGTTTTCAGGATCTCAAGAAGAGATTGATTTCAGCCCCAATTTTGATCATGCCAGATATCAAGAAGCCTTTTGATGTATATTATGATGCATCCAAAATTGGTCTCGAATGTGTGTTGATGCAAGAGGGCAAAGTCATATCCTATCTGTCCAGACAACTGAAGAAACATGAACAGAACTACCCTACCCATGACTTAGAATTGGTAGCCGTAGTTTTAGCCTTGAAGACATGGCGTCATTACCTCATGGGTAACCGCTGTGAGATTTATTCGGATCACAAGAGTTTGAAGTATATTTTCACCCAAAAGGAGATGAGTATGAGGCAAAGGAGATGGATAGAGTTAATCAAGGATTATGACCTTGACATTCACTATCACCCTGGCAAGGCCAATGTGGTAGCGGATGCTCTTAGTAGATTTCCATGTAGATTAAACACCATGATTAAGGAATCTCAACCAAGTATGCATGAGGAGATGGAGAATTTTAGAGTGGAGCTGGTTAGTGAAGGATTTCTAGCTAGCATTGAACTTCGACCCACTTTGATCGGTCAAATAAAGGAAGCTCAGAAAGGAAATGTCATTATTGATGGAATTAAGCATCGTATCGGTACAGGGATGGTACCTGGATTTATGGAAGATGAAGAAGGAGTTTTGTGGTATAAAGGACGTATCTGTGTGCCAGCAGATTCAGAGTTGAAGAAGGTCATTATGCAGGAAGCACATGATACCCTTTATTCTATTCACCTGGGAGGAACAAAGATGTATCAGGATTTGAAGGAGCAATTTTGGTGGCACAAAATGAAGAGAGAAGTCGGAAGCTACATCGCCAAGTGTGATATCTATCAGAGAGTCAAAGCGGAACATTAGTGACCCGCAGAACTTTTGCAACCATTACAGATTCCAAAATGGAAATGGAATTGTGTTGGAATGGATTTTATCACCGTTATGCCTACATCTAGTAGGGGAAATGACTCTATTTGGGTCATAGTGGATAGACTGTCTAAAGTAGCTCATTTCATACCCGTTAAGACCACCTATCAAAGTTCGAAGCTAGCAGAGTTGTATATCGCTAGAATAGCCAGTCCGCACGGAACCCCCAAGACCATTGTTTTAGATCGAGGAACCTAGTTCACCTCAAGATTCTAGAAGAAAGTCCAAGAAGGATTAGGAACCAAACTGAACTTCAGCACAGCTTATCACCCGCAAACAGACGGACAAACAAAAAGAGTAGATCAGATCCTAAAAGATATGCTGAGAGCCTGTGTGCTAGAATATGGATCTAAATGGGAAGATTGTCTACCTTTCGTGGAATTCTCATACAACAAAAGTTATCAAGCCAGTTTGCAAATGGACCCATTTGAGTTTTTGTATGGAAGGAAGTGTTGTACCCCCTTGAATTGGTCGCAAGTAGGAGAGAGTCAGATTTTCGAACCCAACATCCTACGAGAAGCCGAAGAGAAGGTTCACAAGATTCGTGAACACCTCAAGACCGCTCAATCCAGACAAAAGAGTTATGCTAGCAAAAGACGTCGAGACCTAACCTTCAATATCAGAGATTTTGTGTATCTCAAAGTATCACCCTTGAAAGAAATGCAGCGTTTTCAACTGAAAGGGAAGCTTGCCCCCAGATATATTGGACCGTTCAAGATTTTAAATCATCGAGGAGAAGTATCCTACCAGCTAGAACTGCTTGAGGAGATGTCAGCCGTACATGATGTATTCCATATCTCGTTACTTCGCAAATGCCTAGAAGTGCCGGAGAAGACCAATTTTTTCAAGAACATCGACCACAAAGTGTTGGGTTCGCAGCATAGAAAACAAAAAAATTCCTACGGTGTGAACTACACGCCAAGATCTATCTACTAGGTACAAAGCAACGGGTGGACATACATCCAACGAGAACTTACCCTCGTAGACAACGAGCTTTGTTAACGAGTAGGAACTTGTGGTTGATGTAGTCGTACACTTGCCGATCTCAAGATCGTGAGGAAGTCCGAGCGCCGAACTCAGCAGCGCATCCGTACTCGCACACACATTCAAGCCACCAGACAACCTCCACCTCCTCGCTCCAGCGATCCAGCGGAAGCAGCAACTCCTTCCAGACAAAATTCCACCGGAACATGTATCTCGCTAATCCGAGACCATGGGGGAATAATTCTAGAGGGGGAGAGAGATCCTTCAAAGGAGGTGTGAGGATGAAGGAGGGAATGGATGGCCTTTTATAGGAGGAGGGGGGTGCCCCCTCTCTCCATGGCCGGCGCATGGGGGGGGTGACCCCTCACCTCCCCCATTCATGTGGTGGTAAACCCTCCACATTAAAATGCCTCTTCACATTCCCTTTTAAAGTCTCCACTTTAAATGCATTAAATTTCTCCAAATTTAATGCTCTCTCATTTAATAAAACTCTTTTTATTAAATTTATTCAGAATTTTGTTAATTACTTTAATTAACAAACATTCACATATAGCCCCTTGCAATATTTCAATATCACATGCAGAACCACCTTCTGCAATTTCACCCGAAACAATTTCTGGTTTCTATTGAAACAATTCCTGCGCTTTGCAATTCTTTCGTCTGAAACATATGTGCTCCAAAATGGTGTCCGGTAACTCTTAAGTGTGCCACCCTACGGTTCGCGAATAATGCAGACATGATCGAGACCCTTCTCCGATCAATAATCAGCAGCGGGACCTAGAGATCCGTACTGACTCCTACACATTCAACGATGACTCCTGTGATCGTGAGAACCTTTAACGCTTGTAACTAAATCCCTTTGTCTCTCAATATATTACAAGTCCGAGATTCGATCATCGGTATCTCCATACCTAGTTTGATCTCGTTACCGACATGCACTCTTTTCTCGTTCCCGTGATATAACATTCTAGTGATCACATCACTTGCTTGCAAGCTATCCTAATGTGATATCACCGAGAGGGCCCAGAGTATATCTATCTGTCATCTGGATTGACAAATTCAACTCTTGATCCATGAGCCTCAACATAACACCTTCGTATTACTGAACCCATCTTTATAGTCACCCTGTTACGGTGTGACGTTTGATGTTATCAAGATACTCTTCCGGTGATAGCAATTAACATGATCTCATGGTCTAAGGATAAAGATGACTTCGTATGATGTTATAGCAATATAAACATAATGACTTGATCGTAATGCTATACTTCGGATGAATGTTCATCACATCATTCCACCAATGGTGTGACCTTGTTATTAACAACATCCAATGTCCATGATCAGGAAACCTTGATCATCTTGTTAATCAACAAGCTAGTCTATAAGAGAGGCATGACTAGGAACCCCTTTTGTTTATTAAACACACGTGTATTGATGTTTCTGAATCAATACATTTCTAGCATGTAACATAAACATCTATCATGTATAAGGAATATATAATAACAACTTTATTATTGCCTCTCAGGGCATATTTTCTTCAGTCTCCCACTTGCACTAGAGACAATAATCTAGTTCACATAATGATAAATCTAACACCCATGGAGTTCTGGTGTTGATCATGTTTTGCCCTAGGGAGAACTTTAGTCAACGGATCTGCTACATTCAGGTCCGTGTGTACTTTACAAATCTTTATATCTCCATCCTTGACATGCTCGCGGATGGAGTGAAACCGGCGCTTAATATGTTTGGAATTCTTGTGAGACCTTGGTTCCTTTGCGTTGGCTATGGCTCCATTGTTGTCACAATAGATCACCATCGGGTCCAACGCACTGGGAACCACACCCAGTTCTAGACCTTGGTTCCTTTGCGTTGGCTATGGCTCCATTGTTGTCACAATAGATCACCATCGGGTCCAACGCACTGGGAACCGTTCTGGGTGTGGTTCCCAGTGCGTTGGACCCGATGGTGATCTATTGTGACAACAATGGAGCCATAGACAACGCAAAGGAACCAAGGTCTCACAAGAATTCCAAACATATTAAGCGCCGGTTTCACTCCATCCGCGAGCATGTCAAGGATGGAGATATAAAGATTTGTAAAGTACACACGGACCTGAATGTAGCAGATCCGTTGACTAAAGTTCTCCCTAGGGCAAAACATGATCAACACCAGAACTCCATGGGTGTTAGATTTATCATTATGTGAACTAGATTATTGTCTCTAGTGCAAGTGGGAGACTAAAGGAAATATGCCCTGAGAGGCAATAATAAAGTTGTTATTATATATTCCTTATACATGATAGATGTTTATTTTACATGCTAGAAATGTATTGATTCGGAAACATCAATACATGTGTGTTTAATAAACAAAAAGGGTTCCTAGTCATGCCTCTCTTATAGAGTAGCTTGTTGATTAACAGGATGATCAAGGTTTCCTGATCATGGACATTGGATGTTGTTAATAACAAGTTCACACCATTGGTGGAATGATGTGATGAACATTCATCCGAAGTATAGCATTACGTGTTGGAGATATGCCCAAGAGGCAATAATAAAAGTGGTTATTATTATATCTTTGTGTTTATGATGAATGTTTACATCCCATGCTATAATTGTATTATAAGGAAACACTGATACATGTGTGTTTTGTAAACATAAAAGAGTCCCTAGTAAGACTCTTGTGGAACTAGCTTGTTGATTAAATGATGATCATGGTTTCCTGATCATGGACATTGGATGTCATTAATAACAAGGTTATATCATTAGGCGAATGATGTGATGGACACACACCCATAGTAAGCGTAGCATAAGATCAAGTCATTAAGTTCGTATTGCTGTAAGCTTTCAAATGCATAGTAACCTAATCCTTCGACCACGAGGTCATGTTAATCACCATCACCGGTACTTTGATGACATCAAACACCGCTTCGTAACTGGGTGGTTATAAAGGTGTCATTGGGTATTCTGAAAGTATGTGTTGAAGCGCATGGACCATGATTGGGATTTGTCCATCCATATGACGGATATATATGCTCTGGGCCCTCTCGGTGGAATGTCATCTAGTTAGCTTGCAAGCATGTGACTAGGTCACAAGGGATGACATAACATGGAACGAGTAAAGAGTACTTATCAGTAACGAGGTAGAACTAGGTATGAAGATACCGACGATCAAACCTCGGATAAGTAGAGTCATCGTTGAGTATGTGGGAGCCGTTATGGATCTCCAGATCCCGCTGATGGTTATTGATCGGAGAGATGTCTCCATCATGTATGCATATTCACGAACCGTGGGGTGACACACTTAAGGTTCGAAGTTGTTTTAAGTAGATATGGAATGTGCGTTGGAGACCGAATGTTGTTCGGAGTCTCAGATTGGATCCGGGACATCACGAGGAGATCCGGAATTGTCCGGAGAATAAGATTCATATATTGGGGATCATTTTCTGAGTTAGGAAATGTTCCGGAGTGTTTGTATGGAGATTCTAGAAGGTTTCGGAATGTTCTGGAAGGTTCTAGAAGAGTTCTTGGTGTTTGCTTGAAAACCAAGAAAGGGTCAAGGAAACCTTGTGGGGCTAGACACGGATTCGTGGGGGAGGAGGACTCCTCCCCCCTTCCCAACCCGCCGGCCAAGGAGGGAGGGGAGTCCTACTAGGACTCCCCCTCCCATGGCGCGCCTCCCTCCTTTAAATAGAGGGGAGGGGGCGCCACCCCCTAGACCTCTCCCATAACAATCCCTAGCCGCCGCCTCTCTCCTCTTCCTTCGCTCTGCTCCGGCTTAGGCGAAGCCCTGCAGAATTCTCTCCTCTACCACCACCACCACACCGTCGTGCTGCTGGGATTCCGTGGAGAAGATCTACTACCTTCGCTGCTCGCTGGAACGGGGAGAGGAAGGTCTGCTTCGACTCCGCACGTGTGACCGACTGCGGAAGCGCTGCCGGAACGCGGCGTCGGAAGGATCGTCCACATGATCTTGAGATCAGCAAGTGATTGACTACATCAACCCCGAGATCTAATCTCGTAACGCTTTCGGTTCTACGAGGGTTAGTACAGATCTATCTCGTTGCACATGTCTAATAGATTAGATCTTGGCTTTTATCTAGATTAGATCTGGGTTTTGTTCGTTCTTGCGGTAGAAATTTTTTGTTTTCCATGCTACGAACCCATCAGTGGTATCAGAGCCTTGTCTCTGCGTAGATATGTTGCACGAGTAGAACACAATGATGTTGTGGGCGTTGGTGCTCGTGCCGTCTTTTGCTTTGTGTACTTTACATCTTGCGGTATGGTGGGATGAAGCGGCTCGGGCTAACCTTACATGTCATCGCACATAAGACTTGCTCCACGCTTGACGTGTAACTTGCTTTGCACAAGTGGCTTTGCGGGTGTCTGTCTCTCCCATCATAGTATAGATCCAATCTACACTTTGCACTTGATAGCACTTGTATCAACGTTGTGGTTCAGTTTCGTAGGTAAGATCCATTCTTATTCGAAAGCCCCAAACCACGTAAAACTTGCAAAGAAAATTAGAGGCGTCTAACTTGTTTTTGCAGGGGTTTTGTGATGTGATATGGCCATCATGTGATTGTGATTATATTTGATGTATGCAATGATCCTTGTTGTAATATGGCAACCGGCAGGAGCCTAATGGTTGTCTTTAATTCTGTTAAGACCTGCGTGTCTATTCATCTTGTAATAGCTTTATTCCAAGTAGTTGTAATAGTTGCTGGTGATGATGGACAACCATGAAGCGGCGCCACTGACCTTGACACAATGCTGGTGATGATGGAGATCATGTTCGTGCTTTGGAGATGGAGATCAAAGGCATAAGAAGAAAGGGACATATCATATCACACTAATTATGAATTGCCTGTGATGTTAATCCTTTATGCATCTTGTATTGATTAGATCGCGACGGTAGCATTATAAGATGATCCCTCTCACTAAATATCAAGTAATAAAAGTGTTCGTCCTTAGTTGGCACCGTTGCTAAGACTCGTCGTCTCGAAGCATCTCGTGATGATCGGATGTGATAGATTCTACATGTGCATACAACGGGTGCAAGCCAGATTTGCACATGCGGAAACTAAGGTTAATCATGACGAGCCTAGCATGTACAGACATGGTCTCGAAACACGGAATACCGAAAGGTAGAGCACGAGTCATATAAGTGATATGATGAACATGAAGATTGTTCGCCGATGAAACTACATCCTCTCTCGTGAAGATCAGACTTGGTGTAGTGGACTTGGTTCGTGTAATCACTAAGACAATGTGAGGGATGTTGTTTTGAGTGGGAGTTCACCTAGTTAATTTAAGAATTAAAGTAGAACTCAATTTATCATAAACTTAGTCTAAACTACTTGCAAATTTGTTGTAGATTATGGTGAATCTCTCCATCAATTTCAATGCGTTCCTAGAGAAAGAAAAACTTAAGAACAATGGAAGCAACTTCACGGACTGGCTCCATGGTCTGAAGCTTGTCCTCATGGCTGGTCAGATGACCTATGTGCTTGAAGCACCGCTAGGTGACCCACCTGCAGATGATGCCACCGATGACGTAAAGAATGTTTACGCCACTCGGAAAAATCATTACTCCACAGTTTAGTGTGCCATCCAATACGGTTTGGAAACGGATCTCCAGAAGCGTTTTGAGCACCACAACCCGTTCGAGATCATTAAGGAGCTCAAGCTCATTTTTGAGACTCACGCGGCCGTGGAGAGCTATGAGGCCTCCGAGAAGTTCTTTACCTGCAAGATGGAAGAGGGAAGCTCCGTTAGCGAGCACGTGCTCACCATGTATGGGCACGCAAACAAACTCCAAGGGTTGGGGATAACGATTCCTAATGAGTTAGGGATTCACCGTGTCCTCCAATCACTGCCACCGAGTTATAAGAACTTTGTGATGAACTACAATATGCACTGCATGAACAAGACGTTGCCTGAACTATCGTCCATGCTGAAAACTGCTGAAGTGGAGATCAAGAAGGAGCACCAAGTGTTGATGGTCAATAAGACCACCAATTTCAAGAAACAGGGCAAGCCTAAGAAAAAGGGCAACTTCAAGAAGGTCGGCAAGAAAGTTGCCGCACCTGCTAAGAAGCCCAAGGCTGGTCCTAAGCCTGAAACTGAGTGCTTCTACTACAAGGGTGCTGGTCACTAGAAGCGTAACTGCCCCAAGTACCTGGCAGATCTGAAGAACGGCAACATCAAGAAGAAAGGTATATTCGATATACATGTTATTGATGTGTATCTTACGAGTAGTCGTAGTAGTGCCTGGGTATTTGATACTGGTTCGGTTGCTCATATTTGTAACTCGAAACAGGAGCTACGGAATAAACGAAGACTGGCAAGAGATGAGGTGACGATGCGCGTTGGAAATGGCTCCAAGGTTGATGTGATCGCCGTCAGCACGCTCCCTCTACATCTACCTTCGGGATTAGTTTTAAATTTGAATAATTGTTATTTGGTGCCTGCGTTAAGCATGAACATTATATCTGGATCTTGTTTATTGCGAGACGGTTACTCTTTTAAGTCTGAGAATAAAGGTTGTTCGATTTATATGAGTAATATCTTTTATGGTAATGCACCTGAGATAAATGGTTTATTCTTATTGAATCTCGATAGTAGTGATACACATGTTCACAACATAGATGCTAAACGAATAAAATTGAATGATAATTCTACATACATGTGGCACTGTCGTCTTGGTCACATTGGAGTGAAGCGTATGAAGAAACACCATTCTGATGGACTTCTTGAATCACTTGATTTTGAATCACTTGAAAGATGCGAAGCATGTCTAATGGGAAAAATGACTAAGACTCCATTCTCTGAAATAATGGAGTGAGCTACAGACTTATTGGAAATAATACATACCGATGTGTGCGGTCCAATGAGTGTAGCATCGCGAGGTGGATATCGTTATGTTCTCACTTTCACGGATGACTTAAGTAGATATGGGTATGTCTACTTTATGAAACATAAGTCCGAAACTTTCGAGAAGTTTAAGGAATTTCAAAGTGAAGTGGAAAATCATCGTAACAAGAAGATTAAGTTTCTGCGTTCTGACCGCGGAGGTGAATATCGGAGTTATGAGTTTGGCATGCATTTAAAGAAATGTGGAATACTTTCGCAGTTGACACCGCCGGGAACACCACAGCGTAATGGTGTGTCCAAACGTCGTAATCGAACTCTCTTAAATATGGTTCGGTCTATGATGTCTCTTACAGATTTACCGCTATCGTTTTGGGGCTATGCATTAGAGACAGCCGCATTCACTTTAAATAGGGCACCCTCTAAATCCGTTGAAACGACACCGTACGAATTGTGGTTTGGAAAGAAACCTAAGTTGTCGTTCCTTAAAGTTTGGGGTTGCGAAGCGTATGTAAAGAAGTTACAGCCTGATAAGCTTGAACCCAAAGCGGAGAAATGCGTCTTCATAGGATACCCTAAAGAAACAATTGGGTATACCTTCTATCATAGATCCGAAGGCAAAGTTTTCGTTGCCAAGAATGGATCCTTTCTTGAGAAGGAGTTTCTCTCGAAAGAAGTGACTGGAAGGAAAGTAGAACTCGATGAGGTTATTGAACCTTCACTCGGAGTTGAGAGTAGCGTAGCACCGGAAGATGTTTTTGTGCCGCCTGCACCAACTGGAGAGGAAGCTAATGATGCTGATCATGAAACTTCAAACGAAGTTACTGCAGAACCTCGCAGGTCAATGAGGGTTCGTACCACTCCTGAGTGGTATGACTCTGCCTTGAACGTCATGTTGGTGGACAACACTGATGACCCTGCGACGTATGAAGAAGCTATGGTGAGCCCAGATTCCGACAAATGGCTAGAAGCCATGAAATCCGAATTGGGATCCATGTACGAAAACCAAGTATGGACTTTGGTGGACTTACCGGATGGTCGTAAGGCTGTCGAGAACAAATGGATTTTCAAAAGAAAAACAGATGCTGATGGTAATGTTATTGTCTATAAAGCTTGACTTTTCGCGAAAGGGTTCCAACAAATTCAAGGAGTTGACTACGATGAGACTTTCTCACCAGTAGCGAAGCTAAAGTCTGTGAGGATTTTGTTAGCAATCGCTGCATATTTCGATTGTGAAATTTGGCAGATGGATGTCAAAACGGCGTTCCTTAATGGTGACATTGAGGAAGAGTTGTATATGGTATAACCCAAGGGTTTTGTCGATCCTAGTGATGCTGACAAGGTATGCAAACTTCAGCGCTCCATTTATGGACTAAAGCAAGCATCCCGGAGTTGGAATCAACGTTTTGATAAAGTAATCAAAAACTTTGGATTTATACAAACTTATGGAGAAGCTTGTATTTACAAGAAAGTGAGTGGGAGCTCTATAGCATTCCTAGTACTATATGTAGATGACATATTGTTGATTGGGAATGATATAGAACTTCTTAATAGCGTCAAAACCTATTTGAATAATAGTTTTTCGATGAAGGATCTTGGCGAAGCGGCATATATTCTAGGCATCAAGATTTATAGAGATAGATCAAGAAACCTAATAGCGCTTTCACAAAGTACATACTTAGACAAAGTTCTAAAGAAGTTTAGAATGGAAGAGAGCAAGAAAGGGTTCGTGCCCATGTTGTCAGGTAAGACCTTGAGTAAGACTCAAAGTCCGGCTATGGCAGAAGATAGAGAAAAGATGAATAATATTCCCTATGCCTCGACCATAGGTTCTATCATGTATGCCATGCTGTGTACAAGACCGGATATAGCACATGCTGTTAGTTTGACTAGCAGATATCAAAGTGATCCTGGAATGGAGCACTGGATAGCGGTCAAGAATATTCTAAAGTACCTGAATAGGACTAAGGATATGGTTCTTTCTTATGGAGGTGATGAACAGCTTGTTGTAAACGGTTACACTGATGCTAGTTGGAACACCGATCCAGATGACTCAAAGTCACAGTCTGGATACGTATTTATTTTGAATGGTGCTGCAGTGAGCTGGAGGAGTGCCAAGCAAAGCGTTGTGGCGAAATCTTCAACTGAATCGGAATACATAGCTGCTTCGGAGGCTGCACAAGAAGCCATATGGATGAAGGAGTTTATTACTGAACTTGGCGTGGTTCCCAGTGCGTTGGACCCGATGGCCATCTACTGTGACAACACAGGTGCCATAGCTAATGCACAGGAGCCAAGGTCACATAGCAAGCTGAAGCACATCAAGCTACGTTTCCATGCTATTCACGAGTATGTCCAAGATGGTGACATAAAGATTTGCAAAGTACACACTGATATGAATGTGGCAGATCCGTTGACTAAACCTCTCCCTAGAGCAAAGCAGGACCAACACCAGAACGCCATGGGTGTTAGGTATATTACCATGTAATCTAGATTATTGACTCTAGTGCAAGTGGGAGACTGTTGGAGATATGCCCAAGAGGTAATAATAAAAGTGGTTATTATTATATCTTTGTGTTTATGATGAATGTTTACATCCCATGCTATAGTTGTATTATAAGGAAACACTGATACATGTGTGTTTTGTAAACATAAAAGAGTCCCTAGTAAGCCTCTTGTGGAACTAGCTTGTTGATTAAATGATGATCATGGTTTCCTGATCATGGACATTGGATGTCATTAATAACAAGGTTATATCATTAGGAGAATGATGTGATGGACACACACCCATAGTAAGCGTAGCATAAGATCAAGTCATTAAGTTCGTATTGCTGTAAGCTTTCAAATGCATAGTAACCTAATCCTTCGACCATGAGGTCATGTTAATCACCATCACCGGATGGGTACTTTGATGACATCAAACACCGCTTCGTAACTGGGTGGTTATAAAGGTGTCATTGGGTATTCTGAAAGTATGTGTTGAAGCGCATGGACCAAGATTGAGATTTGTCCATCCATATGACGGATAGATATGCTCTGGGCCCTCTCGGTGGAATGTCATCTAGTTAGCTTGCAAGCATGTGACTAGGTCACAAGGGATGACATAACATGGAACGAGTAAAGAGTACTTATCAGTAACGAGGTAGAACTAGGTATGAAGATACCGACGATCAAACCTCGGATAAGTAGAATATCGCGTGACAAAGGGAATTGGTTTCGTATGTTAATGGTTCTATCGATCACGAAGTCATCGTTGAGTATGTGGGAGCCGTTATGGATCTCCAGATCCCACTGATGGTTATTGATCGGAGAGGTGCGTCCATCATGTCTGCATATTCACGAACCGTAGGGTGACACACTTAATGTTCGAAGTTGTTTTAAGTAGATATGGAATGTGCGTTGGAGACGGAATGTTGTTCGGAGTCTCGGATTGGATCTGGGACATCACGAGGAGATCCGGAATTGTCCAGAGAATAAGATTCATATATTGGGGATCATTTTTTGAGTTAGGAAATGTTCCGGAGTGTTTGTATGGAGATTCTAGAAGGTTTCAGAATGTTTTGGAAGGTTCTAGAAGAGTTCTTGGTGTTTGCTTGAAAACCAAGAAAGGGTCAAGGAAACCTTGTGGGGCTAGACACGGATTCGTGGGGGAGGAGGACTCCTCCCCCCTTCCCAACCCGCCGGCCAAGGATGGAGGGGAGTCCTACTAGGACTCCCCCTCCCATGGCGCGCCTCCCTCCTTTAAATAGAGGGGAGGAGGCGCCACCCCCTAGACCTCTCCCATAACAATCCCTAGCCACCTCCTCTCTCCTCTTCCTTCGCTCTGCTCCGGCTTAGGCGAAGCCCTGCAGAATTCTCTCCTCCACCACCACCACCACACCGTCGTGCTGCTGGGATTCCGTGGAGAAGATCTACTACCTCCGCTGCTCGCTGGAACAGGGAGAGGAAGGTCTGCTTCGACTCCGCACGTGTGACCGACTGCGGAAGCGCTACCGGAACACGGCGCCAGAAGGATCGTCCACACGATCTTGAGATCGGCAAGTGATCGACTACATCAACCCCGAGATCTAATCTCGTAACGCTTTCGGTTCTACGAGGGTTAGTACAGATCTATCTCGTTGCACATGTCTAATAGATTAGATCTTGGCTTTTATCTAGATTAGATCTGGGTTTTGTTCATTCTTGCGGTAGAATTTTTTTGTTTTCCATGCTACGAACCCATCATTACGATCAAGTCATTATGTTTATATTGCTATAACATCATACGAAGTAATCTTTATCCTTAGACCATGAGATCATGTTAATTGCTAACACCGGAAGAGTATCTTGATAACATCAAACGTCACACCGTAACAGGGTGACTATAAAGATGGGTTCAGTATACGAAGGTGTTATGTTGAGGCTCATGGATCAAGAGTGGAATTTGTCAATCCAGATGACGAATAGATATACTCTGGGCCCTCTCAGTGATATCACATTATGATAGCTTGCAAGCAAGTGATGTGATCACTAGAATGTTATATCACGGGAACGAGAAAAGAGTGCATGTCGGTAACGAGATCAAACTAGGTATGGAGATACCAATGATCGAATCTCGGACATGTAATATATCGAGAGACAAAGGGATTTAGTTACAAGCGTTAAAGGTTCTCACGATCACAGGAGTCATCGTTGAATGTGTAGGAGTCAGTACGGATCTCCAGGTCCCGCTGCTGATTATTGATCGGAGAAGGGTCTCGATCATGTCTGCATTATTCGCGAACCGTAGGGTGGCACACTTAAGAGTTACCGGACACCATTTTGGAGCACATATGTTTCAGACGAAAGAATTGCAAAGCACAGGAATTGTTTCAATAGAAACCGGAAATTGTTTCGGGTGAAATTGCAGAAGGTGGTTCTACATGTGATATTGAAATATTGCAAGGGGCTATATGTGAATGTTTGTTAATTAAAGTAATTAACAAAATTCTGAAGAAATTTAATAAAAATAGTTTTATTAAATGAGAGAGCATTAAATTTGGAGAAATTTAATGCATTTAAAGTGGAGACTTTAAAAGGGAATGTGAAGAGGCATTTTAATGTGGAGGGGTTACCACCACATGAATGGGGGAGGTGAGGGGTCACCCCCCATGCGCCGGCCATGGAGAGAGGGGGCACCCCCCCTCCTCCTATAAAAGGCCACCCATTCCCTCCTTCATCCTCACACCTCCTTGTGAAGGATCTCTCTCCCCCTCTAGAATTATTCCCCCATGGTCTCGGATTAGCGAGATACATGTTCCCGGTGGCATTTCGTCTGGAAGGAGTTGCTGCTTCCGCTGGATCGCTGGAGCGAGGAGGTGGAGGTTGTCCGGTGGCTTGAACGTGTGTGCGAGTGCGGATGCGCTGCTGAGTTGCGGCGCTCGGACTTCCTCACGATCTTGAGATCGGCAAGTGTACGACTACATCAACCACGAGTTCCTACTCGTTAACAAAGCTCGTTGTCTACGAGGGTAAGTTCTCTTTGGATATATGTCCACCCGTTGCTTTGTACATAGTAGATAGATCTTGGCGTGTAGTTCACACTGTAGGAATTTTTTTGTTTTCTATGCTGCGGACCCAATAGATAGCTGGCCTTGCGAGTCGTAGTTGCTTGCTCAAGTGCGATCTCGTGTTGTCAAGTACCACAGTTGTTGGAATGCTGACAGATGTTTATGGTGGAGATGATCATGACTTTAAATACAACTATTAAAATGCTAGATATAACTAATGCAGAGGCATCGGTGGGCAATAGATGTTATTTGGTTCTTCCACGCTCACTTGTGTCCCATAGGACCCCGAGTACTTGATACCTGTTCCTTGACTATTCGTACTATCCACATCCGGGAGGCCTTATGGACCCCCCTGAGCCAGAGCTTGATTCATTTCTATTTCTTGGGGCCACAAACTAGTTTAGGGTTTTATTACTATCCTGTACTTATGCCATGCTTACTGCTTTATTTACAATTGTGCGTGGAGCACCTGTACTGTTTTGGAACGTGGAATGTTTTCGCGGTATCGACAAGCCTAGTCACACTTTCGAGTTCCCAGTCGTTTACAGCCATTGTCACAAACCCTGGGTCCGTTCCAGAGCCGGCCAACTTCGTTGCGGGTAGCTTAGTGGGGTGGCCCCCTGAAATATTTTATGAATCCTGTGATTGCTTTGTCGTGAAAGCCTCGTTGGGTTTTGAGTTGGTTTTTCTGAGGTTGATCGAGTGTGTGTTGCTATTTGTGCACCCCTGCAGGGTAAAACTTTCTGAAAGCCGTGTCCGCGGTTATGGACGACTTGGAGCACAGTATCTTGATCATAGACAAGCATAACTAAAGTAGTGCTATAAATTTGACTTAATATGTGACTAGTAATTCAGCTTCACTATAATGGAATGGATAATAAAAATGCCAACAACTGGTGGATCTGTGGTGATCTGTGTCATACTATACCTGCCTAGTAAGTATTACAACTATAATGGAATGTGATAAAAGTGTCGACAACTGTTGGGTTTTGGGATTCCTCAGGACAATTATATCTGACTAGTAAATGTTCCAACTACAACAGAATGTTAATTAAAATTGCCACTACCTATGCTTCAGGATGACTCATGCTATCTATATCTGATTAGTAATTGCTGCAACTATAACAGAATGATTAAAATTGCCAACTGTGTGAGTTTCTTGGTCCGACTTCCTCGTTTGGTCTCGAGGGGGAAATACCAGGATGGGTTTGTTTGGTGTTAGCTTCAGGTTGGATCCGAATAGGTCCTTCTTACCCCTCTCTGATAACCGCCAGTTGTCTCGAGTCTCTATAGGTTGTTTAGTGCCGCTGCGCTGCCGCTTCAGCCCACCATACCTATGTAGGCGAGAGCCGCCGAATTCTAGCCTCGCCGTGTACTGGCCTCAGTACTGACGCTCCTCTTTTTCCCTTGCCCTTTGTCGGCACCTCTTTTGTTTTAGCAGGTTTGAGATCGACGTCGTTAGCAGGGTTACCCTTCCGGCTTGGCCTGGGCAGGGTTATGGACGCCATTGGTTATTCTTTAGGGATCTTAGCCCCATTTGCATCTTGTCCGTAGTCGGACACTCTATCGTTTTCAAGGTGATTTGGATCTTTGTATATTATATCTGTATTCTTGACTCATGGAGTCGTTGTTGTATATATATGTTCTGTGGGTTCCATCGTGGACTAATATGTAATGGTATTACTTTGTTTTCCACCCGCACGAAAAGTGCCTGGTGGGCGTCCTTGAATCGTTTCTATGCGGGTTTGGCGGAAAGGGCTAAAACTTGCATAGGGCCGATTCGAGGGTGTTACACTTATCGCCTGCGCCAGTGCCATGTCGTACCCAAGCATGTCCATGTTGGTCGACCATGGACACGACGCATCCCTCACCCATGATGCCTAGACGTTAGCCCTGACCTCACCGCCCCTCTCTGTCCACCACTTGACCAATGGCGAGCAGTGGAGAAGCCAGGATCGCCGCACACATTTATGTCTCTACCATGCCAAGCGCACGCCAGAGCACCGCAGCCGCCTCGCGCAGCCACGCCGCGCCTCGCCCTCTCCGCTCGTACCCGCACTCGCCGCGTTACCAGCCACCCCTAGACATGATCATGTGTGCCCCGTAACCACCGTACGCGATGACGAACACGTTGGTACCCACACAGAGCACCGACGTTGCCCGACCGTTTAAGACCACCCCTTGCCGCGCCACTACGCGTGTGATGATCATCGCAGTCCACCGCGTCGACCTATGCCCTCCGCCATGCCTTTAGCGACCTGTAGCAGCGTCGTAGGTGAGCCCGAGCCATGCCGCGCTGCCTCCAACGCCGGTGTATAAATAGGCCCCTTCCCCGGCATCAAACGGACACCATCTTACTCCCTCCTCTCTCAGAAACACCCTAGACCCTTCCCCGGAGCAAGGCAAGCACGACCCCGCCGAAATTTGGCCGGAGCCCGCCGTTGCAGTGAAGGAAGGGCGTCGTTGATTGGAGCCACCCAAGAGACGCCACGACCGCCAATCGACTCGCCGTCGTCTACCATCCCGTTCGCCCCCATCACCGGACCTAGCTTGAGCCCTGGTAAGCCCCTAGCGACCCCCACAGTGTCGCTAGGTTTAGAATCTCGCGCGCCCTATGCGACGTAGACGATGGACTAGGACTGTTGATCTGGTTCTAATCGTAGGGCTGATATTCATAGATACCTTTTCGGTTAGGTAGAGCCGCTGACGCGTGAGACCAACCTGTCAGCAGCCCGCTACGCGCACTATGCAGTTGGGCCGACCCAGTTTTGTTCCCGCGTAGAGCCTAGTGTTTCAAATAGAATTTTTCCATTTAATTTAAAATCCTATTGTGTAGATGTGTTCAAAATTGAATTCAAAGAGATGTACTAAACCAAATTGCATGATTCCAATTTTGTTAGAAAGGTATTAAAAATATCTAATCACTCATGTTAGATTCAAACCGTTTGAAATTATAGATCACCTATAGTAAAAATAACAAGACAGAGACTTTTCAACTTCAAACATTTTATAAAATCAACCATAAATGCTTTTGAGTTGATTCCAACTCTCAAAAATCACATTTGCCATGCTCTATATGAATCTGTAAAAAATATTTAGTTTTACATACATTAATAATGGACTAGTATTAAAAGAATGCTATATAGGCATTTCTAGTCACTTTAATATTATTAAATAGCAATACTAAATCTTGTAATATATGACCACCCTTTTAAATCACTTTCTCAAGTATTGGAATATGTGGTGATGACATGTGTCAACATGATCCCATAGTCTAATTAGAGGATATTAAATCTTAAGTACTTTTCAATGAGTAGAAATTACTTTTCTAAAATAAGATAAATAAGAATATGTAAATTTTTCATGTGATGATAGAGATGATGCTAGATCATATAGTGTGAGCCATGTGTGCTAAATAGAAGTAATTAAGTGTTGTTTGGTGATTGTGTACATTATATGTATTTATAGAGCTAGTACCGACCTGGGATACGACGAGGAGGAGTACTTCGAGGAAGAGGAAGGGAACTTCAACAACTACACTGTTCAAGGCAAGCCCACTATGCAAGCTATTCATGCAAGATTAGCTATGCCATCTCACTTGTGCAGATAACCTGTGCAAACTTTTAAGATGCAGCTTTACCAATTCCTAGTTTTATTCCAAGCTTTACTTTTCCCTTCACTAAAGTTTCTTACCTAGTTAATAAATTGTGATTAGTGGAAAATAGGATGGATACCATCAAGATAATAGAACTAGCCTTGGATACTTATACTTGATTAGCACCCCTCAATAGTGATACACTCAATACTAGTGGCTAGTGCTAAACTAAACTTGATCACTTTAGATGGGAACACTTGGTGAAAATGATTATGAAAACCTTGGAATGAAGATTCATCCTATTGAAATGTTTTGACATGTGTCATGAGACACAATGAGTTGGAGATGATACTGAATGAAACATATGCTTTGACTTTGAAAAAAACTGATGGTTGGGTTCGGATGCAATACCATTCCAATTTTACCGTACAACTACAATACCTGAGTTGGGTAGGGCTTAGCTGGAAGCTTATGTGTCTTAGTATGGGTTCCCTCGTGGAAAGAGGTTGAGGTGAGGCTACCTCGTGACTGTGAATGTCAACCTATGTAGTTCCCGGGATGGCAGTTGGCCATGGCTGGGAGTCAAGCTCATAGGGGAGGTGCCTATACTAGGGTGTGTAATTGAAAGGTTAGGATTGATTATCCGCATACCAAGTATGATGATTCAGGGTTATCCCTGACGGATGTATCAAATTTTGTGGTGAAAGTGTACCACCTCTGCGGAGTGTCAAACTATTCGAATAGCCGCATCTGTGGTTATGGACAGTTGGAGTGGCCATACTGTTTCGTTGTCAGATGTTTTCAAAATGACTTGTGACTTAAAAGATGACTTTGACTTGACCACAACAGAGTTGTGGACATGAAAACTAGGTTCCCTCTTCAGTAATCTAGAGAACTAAAATAGGTTTACTATGAAGTCTTTATGAAATAAAATTGGCTTATGGAAAATAAGATTAGAACTTAGGATTCCTACTAGTATTACCTTACTTGTGTTAGTGATAGTTTGCGAGTACTTAAAGAGTACTCATGGCTTTGTCTCTGGCTATTCCCATGGCCAGACTACAAGGAAGACTACCCGGAAGATGGACAGCAGGAGGTCTATGATTACTAGGATCGTCTCCCATCGTCAGCATTGCCTGTGACCCTAAAGATGGAGCCCTTACTACGTTTACTTTCCGCTGCTTTGATTGTATTAAGACTGGATCGTAAGATCCTCTATTTGTAAGACTATTATGGTTTGTAATGGATGATGTACTATGGTACCAATTCTGTTATGTCTCGCAAAAATGGTAATCCTGGGATTACGATGTACGGCATAACAGGCATCTGGACTTAAAAATCCGGGTGTTGACACTTGCTCTTTATGCCATTTTGGTGGTGGCACTAGTAGTTGAATGTGCCTTATGATGGTGTCGACGGAGGTCATTGGCGTGTCTTGCCAAAGGTTGATGTAGGTGGAGCACTTGGTTATCCACATGATGCTCGCGATGATGCTCCTTTTCCTTTGCACTATTCTTGTGCTTGTGGTGCCATATTGAGGTTGGCTCGTTAAGTTTGGTGAGCATGCTCATGTTCTTGGTGAATTTGTCGTCCATATCCTTCTTGAAGTTGTTGAGGGTACTTTGGAACTTGTCCATTTGATGGTGGACCTTGGCGCTCTCGAGGTGGAGGCTCTGTCTTGGTCGACGCAACTTGAGGAGCTTGTCATTGTCGTTCTTGAAGTCGTCCATGCTTGGGGAGTTATTATTGTTGTAGAACTCCATATCACCCAAGCATGTGGATCCATTATCGGTGTAGTGCTCCATCATGTCATCCATGCTTGTGGAGGCATAGACATGGTGGCTCATCGTGGATTCGTCATAGAAATCCTCCTCGGTTCCGGAGTCCCTAGACATGATTCACAAGACCAATTGGTGTATATGGAAGTGGTAGAGGGTGTTAGGGATGCAACATCAAACCTTACTTTACCTTGGAAGATAGTACCGTGCAAGTTGCCATACTTGAGAGCAATACAAACCAAGTAAAGTGAAGTTCGCGCGGAACACCAAAACTAACTAACCAATAAAAAAAACACAAAGGTTATGGTGGATGGGTATGGAAGGTGGTATGTCAAGAAACAATGCAAAATCAAGATGTTGTAATGGCAAGTAAAGAACAACGATGATCACAAAGCATAACAAGTTAATCCACAAGATAGGAATTATGTATAAGGAAACACATGTGGTGGGATAAATGGGATTTGTGTGACGGAGAAAGTGAGATAAGAACCAAATGATTACCTAGCGAAGACTATAAGCTCGTGTCGCACAAGTGCAAGGAGAGACACTAGCTCGATTGTAATAAATTGGTGGGCTACACGATATGCACAATAAGTACCACCTATATGATGTCCATCGAGCTTGTGCTTCCTATTCTATGAGGCACTTGTTTGTTTCTTTTCTTTCTTTTCTTTCTTTTCTTTTCTTTTTCACTTGCCTCTTCCTTGTACCAACAACTATACAAGATAACTATATGAGATGGCGCACTCACAACTTTTGCTCGGAATTCTACAAGGTATCAAATGTGTATATCCCAAGCAACCATATGAGGAACTAGTCTCAATAGGTGTTTCTTGGTTGCAAATATAGTGTAGCTCACAAAGGAATGCAAGTGGGGAGAAGTCGCGGAATGTTTATACCTTTCATCGTCGATCTTCATCCTTTATTGTTGGATTCCGTCTTGCTCACGAAATTTTGATGGATTAGATAGCATGAACCACTTGGATGATGATGTAGATCTCCTTCTCCTCTTCTAAACGAGCTAAAGAACACCAAAATCCAAGTTCAGATGCAAAAGTTATGCTCAAAACGGTGAGAAAGGTGAAATCTGGGATTCTGCTAATTCTGGTCAGATACGGGCAGTAGTACCGGGTTTTTGAGCGGTAGTACCAGATTTCTAGAGGCCCGGTAGTACCGTTTAGGTACCGGGGAGGTCCGGTAGTACCGGGTTATGGGTCTGGTAGTACCGATTGTTCCTGGTACACCTAGATTTGACGCGTTTTCATGTTTTTGGGGGCAATTTGGGCGGAAATCTTCAAGCAAAACACCAAATCAAAGGGGTAAATGATGGAATTAGGCCATGTGAACACAGGAGAAGGTAGATCAACAAGTTTTGCAAAGAATCTATGTATCAAAACCTACCAAAACGCACTTAAATCTCAGATCGATCCAAAACACGAAATTGGGCTATTTTTGGTGGAATTTTCGAATTTATGTGGAAAAGACCAAATTGATGAGAAATCAGTGGCAACCAAAAGCTGTTGATACCAATTGATAAGGGGTGACCTCAAGGGTGGCCCGATCTTCACGGATCTCGTGGTCAAATCGATGGGAAAGCGAGGGGAAAGGGAGAAGGTAGCGGAAGTGGACACACACCTCGTGAAGAACACGATGAACTCACGCAAAACTCACATGATACAAGGCCAATTGCTCCCTCTGGCGGCCACCAGTCCGATAGAATCCTAGCAAGGAAAGATCGGTCAACACGCTCCCTTCGATCCCAAACAAAGAGGGAAGAACACCTTGGAGAGGGTCTTGACAACTACGCTCACGCACTCGCAGACGTAGGACTTGTACAACGATGGATGTGCGATGCAAACTCCAACGAGGTTGGTGACGATAGTCGGTCCCCTTGGTAAGGGGATGAGGCAAAACTAGAGGTTCCACAAAGGGGTTGTCTTTAGTCTATCAATGCCTAAGGGATACATGAGGGGTGGGAGCTCTATTTATAGGCTAGTCACTTACATAGGGGTAGTTTGGGAATAGAACTAGGATTGGAACATAATAAAGGGGTATACGTTTGGGGGTGGTAGTACCGCAAGCCGGTACCGGGGCGTTCATAGGCGATGACGCGGTCTTCAGTAGTGGCCGGTAGTACTGGTCCCTCGGGTCTAGTAGTACCGGTGATGGCACAACACGGGCTCGATGCAGTAGGGCCGGTAGTACCACTGCGTAGGGTCGGTAGTACCGATCAGGTCTGTCTTCTTCCTCCTTCTCTTCCAAGCCTCTGTCTTGTCGAGCATGAGTCCTTGGACTTCCTCCCTTGTCTTCGTACTTTTCTGTGTGAACCTATCATGGTCATAGGACGAAGTATGAACATTCAATAGGGTAGGAAGTGGACTCACATAGAGGATATGATTCACCTTTGAAGTCCATGACGACCTGGCATAAGTTGGAGACCATGATGTGGTAAAGACCGTAGGTCGGGCTACATTATTCTCGCTGCATTTTGCGCCATGGTGCGAGCTGTCTCAGCTTCATTTGGTCCTCTCAAATATTATGGTCCAAACACTCTGACCACCGCCTTGCAGAATAGGTACATTTCTTTAGTGCCATGTACTCAGACATAATAAGGTACTCGCCCTTTAAATCTCTACGAGCTTCATATGCAAGCATCCTTATGGCAACCGTGTATTTCTGAATTAACGAGAAACCTATAAATCCAACGACGTCTTTCTTCAGCAAGAAATAGGGGTCGTAGACCCTCACACCATGAACCATGCACATGGATGACTTCTTGTTAATCCTATAGGGCCGATGAAAACCCTAGGGGGTATATGTGTTGCATTATCGGCAAAATAGTCGGTGTATAGTATGGCATGCCCCTCTAACGTCTGCTTCAACTTGCTCTTGTGTCTCCTAAACGACGAACCTCCACGTTTTGGAGCACATTATCCAACTCGTCTGCTTCTAGTTAAAGTATATAATCAAGGATTGTCAAGTGCTCCTCTTCATCGATGGCGGCATCGGCCCCTTCATCCATAAATGCTTGGATCATCATCTCGTCGTCGATGTCCATAGCCTATCCATCATAGAAGAAGCAATCAATCAAATGATAGCGGCTAGTGCGGTAAGAATGAGTAAATGAGCCTACCGAGGCAATCGGCTGAACACCATGTGCGTATGTGGGTGATCAAGGTCGCCGCGAGTGGCTGGAAGACCCGACGAGCGTCGGAAGGCGGGAGGATGGGCTTCGACAGGAGGGCGAGCTTCGTCCGTGAACTCTCGACGTCGAATGGACGGCGGCGACGACGATTTAGCACGGTAGGAGACATGAGGAGAAGCGCGATGTATTGGGCAACGTTAGACAAAACAAACTGAGGTCTTAGAAGACGTGACTGGACGCGGTTTTGTGTCGGAGGCGCCCAATAGCCGTTTGCCCTTTAAAACTAGCTAGGTGTTCATGTAAAAATTCTACGATGTTGATCAACAACGAAGATATTGAAAATGACTTAAGAGAGATATTTATGTAGTTCTACCAGTAGTCCACGGGGTATCGTTTTGAGGAAACATCTACGGTGGTATTTCAGTCATTAAAGTACTCCGTACTTCTTTTCTTACTCTTGTCCTAGAAAAAATGTCACGTATTTGTTTAGATTCACATATATCTATATATTAAAACGGTGTCGAGATACATATGAATCTAGACAATTCTACAACATTCTTTTTTAGACCGACGGAATTATTATGTTTTTGGTGTGGATATAAAGTGATATATGGTTGGTGCGAGAGGAAAAACCCGGAGAAGTGCGTACGAGTGCGTGTGTATCTTTTGCATCTCGGATCCTGTGATCACTGGCACTCCAGTCGCACTGAAATTTCTTACGTAGAAGACACCTGTACTAGCAGCCTCGAGAAAGCGTAGCACTGAAACAAAAGCTTGGAAAGTCCAAAACAAAACGAACAAAAGTGCAGACAGGCCAGTGTGGATAAGATCGACCACTCACTCATCACGCGACTCCACCGCACCACCCCACCTCACCTCACCTCACCTCGCCCCGAGAGAGCGTGTGAGCCTGTGAGGAGTGTCGCTTTAACTAGCGCTCGTCACCCCCACCATCGTCTCCCAGCACACCAAGTGTCCCCTCCCTCATCTTCTTCCTCCCCCACACCCCGCTAGCCGCTCCTCCGGAAGCGAAGCTCGGTCCCGTGGCCACGCAGGTAAAGCGGCCCGCCTCTTCTTCTCCTCCTCCCTCCCTCCCTCTAGCAGACCGCCTGATCTAGAGACGCGCGACGCTTCCACTGATATTTTCTCTCTGAAAGAAACACGGCGCTGCCTGCCAGCCTGCCGTTGTGCGTCTACGCTCCACAGTGCGTGATGCCTCCCTGAAGGGTCGGATGCTTGTACTTCCGGTGCCGTTTCTCTCAGTCTCTACACGATCTGTTGTTCCCCTCTCATTTCTGCTACCAGGCTACCCTGTCTGTCCACCTTAGATTTCTAGCGCAGGACAGGAGCCCTTCGAAAGAAGCGGTAAATCGCTACCCGTCAGGTAGAATTTCTTCTCCGAGGAGCAGAGTTGCTGGATTTCTTATGTTTGCTAGTTATGCTTGATCTGTTTCGTTTTATGTTTCCTTAGTTTTTTTTGTCTATGTGACCGTGTCCCATCAGCGAGTGTTGGATCGAGAGTAGGCTGTACTATCTCCGTGTTAATCAGCTTCGTTTCGACGGTGGGCTGATCCGGATCGGTGAGAACTTGCTCCAATGTTCCGGACTTCTTAAACACTTTGTAGTCTGCGGAAGTGAAAATACAAGTTATTTGGTTCTTCTAAGATTCCTCCCGAGGCAGGCGCGCCGGCAGCCGAGCCCTCTCTTGTGGCTCATGCGCGATTCGTTTGTCCGTTTGGTTCTTGCGGCGGCAGCCAGTTGACAGCGCCGGATCGAATATCACGGGCACACCGAGTGCATCGAGTTCAGTGTTTCTGGGTGAAGGCGTCGGTTGGATTCTCTGCCTGTTGTTGATTCCTTTTTGTTCTGATCGTGACATGCTCGAAAATAAATGTTCCTGGTTTGCCAACTCTGAATTTAGGCCTTCCTTCCAGAGACGTCTAAAGATATTATGTTAACACATCACATCAAGTAAGCGTAAGGTGGACATATTGGTAGTGGATTTCTCTAACTGATTAATACTCCTTAAGAGGCAGGACCTGCCATGTGACTATGTCGACCTGGTGCATAAATTTTCACTTCTTAACTCATGATTCGGCCAGTAAAAACTGGAGACTAATTCAACGGGTTTTATATGCCTAAATTGTTTTTCTCCAGTAGTAGTACTAGTTATCTCTTTACTGGCTGGAGTACAAACTGGTAGATAAGCTCGACATCCTTGTCAACTGCATCAGCCCACTGGAAGCTAGTTCTCCTTTGATGTGGTGTTCCTGTAGGATTGCGATAGGGTTGTTTGTTTATGCGGAATGGTGAGACGGCTGCATTATTGATCAAATGCTTCCACTTATCTGTTCTTTCACATTATTTCTTTTTTCCTGACTCTCTGTTGGTCAACAGCCATCGTTATATCATATGGATATGGGCTAGTTTCTTTGCTAACAGCATCCTTAGTTTAGCTGAAGTCGGGTAATTGGTCATTCCTCCTTCTGTTGGGCTGTGTTTTTACTCTGTCCTGTGGCTCTGGCTCTAGTTCCCTGAATGAAAATTGTGTGATGCAAATTAACTTGTAAACACCTTCCCCCCCCCCCCCCCCTGCCACTTAGGTTCCTTGACTCGTGAACGATGTTGGTAAAAACATACTTTCAGCCTGGGTGTTTGATCTGATTTTCATGTTTGATCTGACAGAGAAGAAAATGCAACGTGCAATTCAAGCTATCGGATCACATGGCAGCGTGCTCAAATCTGCTGTTCTGAAACACATCAGCATTGCGAAGCCTTCTATGCTTCCTGCTGTGTTTCCACGCTTCATGTCGGTGTCATCTGCTCAAATAGAGGAGAGTGGATTTGAGAGCGGCACTATTGCTGATATTCTGAAGTCTAAAGGGAAGAGTGCTGATGGATCGTGGCTCTGGTGCACCACAGATGATACTGTCTATGATGCTGTCAAATCGGTATGATTCCTTACTGGTCATGTTACTCTTTATGTAGGAAATTTATGCTTCGAGTGACAGAAGAGTTTCGACAGATGACGCAACACAACGTGGGAGCTTTGGTGGTTGTTAAACCTGGACAAGATAAATCAATTGCTGGCATCGTCACCGAGAGAGGTAAACTGCTGTCTTAACTCCCTGTGATGGAAAAATACGTGATCTCGTACTAAAGAATAGAAGATAAATATTATTGCTAACTTCCATTTTTACATGCTATGTGACATGCATTTTTCTTGGGTTATGTGCTTGTCATCTTCTGAAAATAATGTCAGAACATTATTTCACGTTTTTAAGAAAAAAAATGAACACAGCATATTAAGAAAATAAGGGATGTGAGTAGAAACTGTAAAGGTGCAGATGCTTGATAAAGATAACATGACTTGTTTCTTACATGCATTGTAATTCTTGGCAATCAAGAGACTGATAAAATGATCTAATATTTTGTATTTAATGCCTCGTGCATGAAGAACCTGCAGATTGTGTGGCACATGCCTGCATCAAGTAAGCAAAACATATACTCCCTCTGACCCATATTAGTGGACTCAAATTTGTCTAGATACGGATGTATCTAGCACTAAAACTTGACTAGATACATTCGTATCTAGATGAATCTAAGCCGACTAATATGGGTCGGAGGGAGTACATGAAATAATATATGGTAGTATTCGCATGCTGAAATTGCAGTCGCCAAGTTTACGATGAATTTCCAATAAAAATTCATTAAGTTGGTTTAGGTTATGTCCATGAGTGCAAGGGATATTTCAGGTATAAAAAGAAAGTGTTTGCTTTGAACCATTTAGTATTGTGCCCTTAAATGGTTGAACTCTGATCCTGAACCTCCAGCTACCCTAAACGCTTAGGACCACTTATTACAGTGCCCTTAATGGTCGAACTCTGATCGTGGACCTCCAGCTACCATGTACAATTCATAACTTTTCCGACACTCACAAAGTCACAAAGATCTTGGTCATTTGCATACCATCTCATTGAGCTAGCGTCCTAATGCATAATCTCGATGAATCAGTACCTACTCTGGTAAGATGTATGGAGTTGTTCCTGAGAACAAAACCAATGCATATATGATCACAGAACAAGAAAGCAGACATGAACAGCTTGTAAACAAGATTGACCTATGTGAATAGCACCTGACGTTGTTACTTTTGCCTTTCCAGATTATCTCCGGAAAATCATTGTGCAGGGTCGGTCCTCCAAGTCAACGAAAGTTGGAGATATCATGACTGAAGAGGTACCCTGAATGTAATTAGTACAAAATTAAACTCTAGTTGTAAGCATGCACTCCATCGACAAATCATCATTTGACGCTGAACTACACTGACAAATCATCATTTCGACAGAACAAGCTGATCACGGTTAAACCTGACACTAGAGTGCTGCAAGCAATGCAGCTGATGACAGGTAACTGATGGGTTCTCTTGTCAATGGATACGAGATGTGTGTAAAGCAGTGAACTTAACCATGGCACGCCGATCACTACCTGCAGAAAAGCGCATCAGGCACATCCCTGTGATCGACGGCACGGGGATGGTGGGGATGGTCTCCATCGGCGACATCGTGCGCGCGGTGGTCAGCGAGCACAAGGAGGAGCTGAACCGGCTGAACGCCTACATCCAGGGCGGGTACTAAGAACGGAACATGTCCGGCGCGCAGGGCGTCCCTTTGAACTCTAATAATGATCAGGGTGATGATGACGAAATAGGCCGTGTCTTTTCGATGGACAATGGCCGTTGTTGAACTTATATTTGCGTGCGATGTTTTCACTTTGTTCTTGTTATTATGTGTATATTGTCGCGACAGCCGACAGTGGAGCACCTGGTTGTTCTGCGGTACACAGACCTGTCTCAATCTAGCAGTAAGGGGCACTGAATAAAGTGTTAGAATGTCTCCGAGAGGAGGATACTGAGTTTCATTTCGTTCCGCAAGTTCGATGTGCAAATGCTTTTGGATGTATGGATGCTTGTGAACTGGGACAGCGTGCTTGCCTACTTGTGCTTGTGAATAAAGCAGTCGAATGTAGAATTTCTTTGTTCATGCCATCCAAGTATATGCTTTTTGCTTACGTTTTCCACTGCAGCTCTCAAGGACAGATGAAGCAGTAGCGCTGCCTGAGCGCCACAACCTCTTCAGGAACTGGACCGAAATGAACGTTTACATCAGTGTACATACCTACACGAACCCAATGGCTTCTCGCAGTTTGCAGGGGTGAATGTCTGAATGAACACCACGGAGCAAGCCTGACAAAACGCGGCCCTTGGAATTAGGTTCTTTTTCGATAAAGGGTCCGTTTATTAGACTAAAAAGTTTACATCAAGATGATACACCCTCTGTTTTAAAATATAAGATGTTTTAGCTTTGTGAAAGGAGTGTATCTACACCACTTTTAGGGTGTAGGTTCACTCCAAAACTAAATGAATCTATATACTAAAAGTACAGTCGTTTCACAAAACTAAAACATCTTACTCCCTCTGTTTCAAATTACTCCGCGCGCACGCTTACCTAGGTGGACTAGTACTCTCTTATTTTTCATCCAAAAAAAATTCTGGATTTTTGGTATACGTAGTACACATTTCATACTATCTATTTCAAAAATCTCAGGATTTTTTTGAATAAAAAATAAGGGAGTAATAGCCCACCTACATAGGCGTGCCGGCGGAGTAATTTGAAATAGAGAGAGTATATTTTAAAACGGAGAGAGTATAGTCAAGAGAGTCACGCCTGGTCTGTACAGCAACGGTGCACACAACTGAAAGAAACAGAGTAGGAGAGTAGTAGAAAGGAGGAACAATCTCATAAACATATAACCTAGCATACATTAAGCTATAAGAGACACGTATGATGGAGGAGGTTCAATCCGTAATCTATATAACCATCCATGATGGGTAAAAATATCTTTCGTCACTTGCTCCAACCGCGATATAAAGGCACGGTGTTCTAGCTTTTGAAAAATAGATCAGTCCCAGAATAATGTGCACAATAAAAAATTACATGCATGGAGAAGCTATTTTAGTATAAATCAAATTATTTCTACATAGCCACAGAACAATCGCTTCCATACGGATATGTATCCTCCTTTTATCTATACCATGTAACCAATTTTTAAAAATTTGTCTACTGAATGTGGTGGAGACAAGCTTGAGGCTACTTGGATGACTAACCATATAGAACGTGCGAACTAAAGATAAATCAAATGTTTGATATTTTTATCGCGATGACAGAAACAATATTTTATATTTTCTTGCCACTTGTGCCTAACCAGATTATCTTTTGGCAAAATCACACCGCGATGAAGATACCATGCGATTTTTTTTAATCTTCAATGTATCTTCATCTTTCATATGTGTTTGTTCTTATGAACTGGAACATCGGAATGTAATAATGCTTTGTACATAGAATCAACTGAAAACTTGGCATTTTAGTCAAATTCTAACGAAATTCATCTTGCTCACCTGTCAGCTGTATGGTCGCTAACATTTCCTGTAGAGCGTGTCACGAGGCAAGGCGTGCAAGATCTTGTCTAAAAGTCACGTTGGAGAGGTGCTTAACACTCGACGACTGTATCACTCTTATTACATGTACAAAACGAGATATTGTTCCATTAGAGGTAAATTTCTAAGTTAAGAATCCTCCTAGAATCCAATTTCCGAATCATCCTTAACGAGGAAAGATCCAAAACGGAAAACTGATTTCTTCGCATCTATTAGACCGGTATAAAAGTGTGAATCCACTGGTTTAGAAATTGTGCAATGCAGCGGTGCTCCTTTCGGGTGTTATGATTATTATTACGGTTTCTTGGTCTATGTATTAAGGATACCACGTGATAGACTATACTACTCTGCACAAGGCGAAACGAACACTGCGAGTTTCTCCGCAGGGCGGTGCCTCTCGGTGACACGACACGAGTACACGACACAGCAGGCGCCCCCCGCGCAGCGCACTTGTCTTCCACGGTGGACGCAAGGTGGCAATCAATCATCCGAGGTACTGTATACTACGAGCCGAAGCCCCCACAGCAGAACAACTGAACCCCCGAACCGACGACCAGCCGTCTCTTGTAGCGGAGGGGAAGAGACGTCGAGACCCGACCCCACCCTCGTCTCCCTCACCGACGGGGTCGGGATGATTCCGGGATCTCGACGCTGGAGGCCGGGCGTGCCAAGCTTCAGCGCGCCGGCGAAGCGTCCGCGCCGTGGCATGGCATGGCCGGCTGGAGGAGCCGACGGCGGCCCAACGTGCCGCGCGCCTTGCTCCGGCGCTCCGGCGCTCCGGCATGGCAAGGCACGGCTGGCTGGAGGAGCCGATTGCGTGCCGCGAGCCTTGCTCCGGCGCTCCGGCGAGCCGGCGAAGCGGCCGGGCGCGCCGCGTGTCGTGCTCGGGCGCTCCGGGGAGGCATCGGTGTCGGCACGGCTCGGTGGGCTGGCCCGAGCCCGACCCGGCCCGAGCCACGACTGAGCCGTACACTGCTGGCCCAACCCAGCCCAGGAGTCTCTACGGGTAAGTCCTTCCCTCTTTAACCCGGCCCAGGACTGAGTTTGTTCGGCTTTCCCGTTGCGAAACCCCCCGCCCTCTCTATTTCTTCCCCCTCCCTGCTTCTTCCCGAGCTCTCCCTTTCTCTCTCTCGCGCTCCAATCAACTCCTACCAATGTCGAAATCAACGTATGCTACGGCTCCGGCGATCTCGCCGCAGGATTCTACCTCGTTCCCGGCGGAGATGGTCGGATGCCACGTCAGCCTCTTCATTCCCCATCGCGAGGGCAACATCACAGAAGTGGAGAGGAAGGAAGGTCGTGAACCCAGGGTCTCGTTGATCAAATTCGAGGGTGCTGGAGGGATTGATTCAGGAAAGCTTTGTCACCTTCAGACGGCAGGAGGACTCAAGTTCCAGGGGGTTGTCAACGTGGACGAGACCTGCAAGGCCACAGTTCTTGTCCAAGAAGACGCAGGTGGTTCTTGGTTCTGATCTTGCTAGCTTCCTTTCCCCCCAAATTTCTGTTCTAGTTAGAAATTTGCGTTCTCTCTCTCTCTCTCTCTCTCTCTCTCTCTCCTGTAAATTGAACTAAGGATGATGCATTCTTAATTTCTTTTTTCTCTTTCCAAGAAGAGAGCGAGCCCCTCCTGCTACCTTTCTTTCGGCCCCAAATTTCTCTTCTGTTCCGTTCTTTCTGTTCTAATTAGCAGGAATATAGATTATTGCACGTTAGCTGAATGGTCATCGCAACACCTTACCAGCTCCATTTGGATACAGCACAGCGTGTTTGATGACTCTAGAACTACACCATTTACTGTTTAGGCTTAGCAATTTGCGTTCTATCTCATTGAAATCTTCCTGTATGGCCTATGCCAGACAATGTGAATACATGTCTGAATCTTTTTCCATTAAAAAAGATTATTCCAGTTGTTTCATGGAGATGGTGCGGGTCAAAGAATGTCAGAAAAGTAGTGCTGAATTATTATTGATGCTGCTAGTTCTTGCTTGCTGCTATGGCAGCTAGGTTTGACAGGACAAAAAGGTCTGATGCAGGCTATGTTCATGTTCCGATGGCTGTATTGGCAGCACTGTTGCCAGTGCCACAACTGCAATTCTGTTCATGTTTGTAGATCTTTCTTGTATGCTGTTGCGACTGTTTTCTTTCTGATCGCTTTGCGTGTATTACTTGCCCTGACATAAGACATGATACAAGCATATGATGTTTCACTTTTATTAGTATTAAGAAGTGAGAAAATATCTACAACAGACTTTATTAGTGAATTAAATTATTTCCTTCATGTAGTATGGTCTTGCCTCTGCTGCACGGATATGGGCGTCCCAACTCCGCCCTTCTCATCGAGCATCAAGGGGATGGCAGTCCGCTTCTCCGGGCCAGATCCCCAAATAATTGAGGCCACCGTCCTGAAAGTAGAGAAGCTGCCCAGCTTTAGCAGCGTGCTCCTTGAGGTGACTAGTTTGCCTCCTTATTCTGCTCGCATAGGTGACAGAATTGTGCTAAGGTCTGTCCAGAATACCTGGGAAGCCACTGTCATGTACTTTGGAGATCACAACTCAAGGCTGGATGCGTTCTTTGCTAGCTTGGAAAATAGAATACTTATTCATGTGCTAGATGATCACGGTGAGCCACATTTTCCTCAGTGATTATGTTTTAAATTATCTGTTTGTTTGATTTCTGGAAAAAAGGTGACGTTTTGTATCTCTCTGTTGCGGCAGTGCCTCAAGGCCCTAAATGTTTGTCTCATGCGAAGATAGTGGTTCGGCCAGCACAAAGAGGTCCAGCTAATGTGGCCATCTGTCGTGAGGTGAGATAAATTTCTTTATCTTTGATTTGCTCTTACCTTGAGCAAATAATATTGCTAGACATATATTTAAGAGAAAGCAAGAATGCTTACATGCATTTAACTGAAATTGGGTCTCAGCTATGATAATCAACATATAATGGTTGATTTCTTGCATGTGTTGTAACCTATAGTAACTTATGAATTGGTGGTATGCAGGTTGCTATGTCTAGTATATATCGTACTTCAAAAGTTCAAATTTCATTGTTATCAAGGAGAAACACTTGTGAGTAGTGACACTGGAATGTACCATGTGTGTCCAAGAAGTCTGGTTCGAATGGCGTGGAACTTGGAGTGTCAAGGCTTGTTTGCCAGTGTCGGACTTGTATGGGTGTTAAATCTGGTGCCATGTCATATGATTTGGAGGCCCGTCTATTTAGTTACGATTGTACAAATAACTAGATTGTGAAGTTCCTTGTGCATTCTGAAAGTGTTCCACAATTATGCGAACCATGACACTGATCATTGGATTGCATTGATGCTCTGAGTCGTCTGATATTACAACAGGTCTTTGTCTTTCTTTTTTGTTATTAAAGCATGCCATTCCAGTTGACTCATTAGCAGTCATTGTGTTGACTTATAGGTCAAAGGTGCTCCCCAGAAAAACATTGTGTTGACTTATAGGTCAAAGGTGCTCCCCAGAAAAAACGCAGGTCCTCTGCATACGAAGAAAATGAGGGTAAGCATCAAACTGATAGTTCAATAGCGTCACTAGCATTATATATGACTGATACTTATCACCCTCATCTCCATTCTGTTCCGATTTCAATGTTGCAGCTAACCAAAAAAAGATCAAAGTAGCCATAAATGGTAAGCTTCTAGAACTTAGATCAGATATTTATTGCGATTATGTGAGACCTGTGAGAGACCCATGACGGTTTTTTTTCTCAGGTTACAGAGACATGGGGAGGGCTCTCGCGAGAGTGGCTTTGGACAGTGAAGATGTAGACCTTGTAGCTATCAATGATCCCTCAATCACAGATCAAGAGGTAACTATCCTAACATTTGGTGCAAGTGTTCCCTCATTTCCTTACATGAATAGATTGCATATCTTCTGTTATATGTTTATCCAAATTCTACAAAGTATAGGCCAACTTCTGACGAGTGGAGCGAGGCCCGTCGCCGGGAGGCTTGGTGCAAGTGATCCTCTCCATCGATTGCTCCAGCATCGTGGTTCCCGCCACCGATCATCTCCCTTAGTGAGCTCAACGCCTCAACAACAGTCGAGAATACGGTCAGCGACAACAGTCGCGAATCCGATCTGGGCGATCTAGCAACTAAAGACGAGGCCTATGGCTCCAGATCTGAAAGTTGCGGGAGCAATAGCCTCCCCAATCACTTCATGTGCGCCATCATCAACGCGGGCGACACCTCTGCCAACTGCGACAACACATGCAACTGTGGCAATGAAACCGACCCGCCTAACGACGGCATACCAAATGGTGGCAATGGTGGCAATGGCGCCCCCGTCAACAACGGAGGAGCAGTCGAACCTCCAACTATAATAAACGAGCAGACCGGCGAACGCGTCGTGATTATGCTCAACGAACAAGAGTGTGCTTGCTGCCGCGATGCCCTACGAGGCAACCCTCTACCCTTTGGATCTCTGCAAGAATTGCTAATGGGCTACCATTGGCTCCTGAAGGAGGAATTCAAGCGCCAAGTACAAACAATCACGCAACTCGAGGCGCGCAAAAAGGCAGCAGATGAGGCGAGCCTTCGTCGTGCTGGGCTCTCCTCCCATGGAGGATCCTCCTCAAAGGGCAACGAGCACATCGCAAACAAGAGGCGATCCCGGATGGCCCATCTCACCGAACAAGAACGCATAGAAGCTACAAAGGTCCTCGACTTCAGCTCTATGACAGTCGACATGCGGGGCAATGTGGTCCCAAAGACGTCGCAAGCTGCAGTAACGGTAGCCACCATGTACGTCCTCAACAATCAACCGCCGGCCGAGGATCCTCGGGCCACCATGCACCAATCAACGATCGCAGGTTTGGGATTAATCGAGGCCGCCCTTGACAAGGAGCCAACACCAGAGCCAAAGAAAGGCAAGGCGCTAGCAAAGCGCTACTCCTCGCCCTCCTCCAGTGATGACAGTCATGACCTGTCTCGACGCCGCCGATCACGGCGACATGACCGCGACTACGACGCGCGTGATGACATCACACAGCGCAAGATCGACAAGTCAAGGGCACGGCATGCCCGATCGACTTTCTCAGAAGACGAAGATGTGGAGCTCTGTGGCACTAGATGCTTCAGCAGGGCCATCAGGCAAAAGCGAATGCCCAAGGGGTTCAAGCTCCCATCGGAGAACCCAAAGTTTGACGGTCTGCAGGACCCAAAAATCTGGCTAGAGGACCACATCTCCTCCGTCAGGCTCCACGGAGATAGTCGAAGCACGGCTATGCAATGCCTGCAGCTGGAGCTACAGGGTGCCGCCCGAGCATGGCTCAACAACCTCCCATGCGGATCCATTCGCAGTTGGGAAGAGCTGGTCTACAGCTTCGTATGCAATTTCAAGGGCACCTACAAAAGGCCTGCATAAATCGAAGAGCTGAGGTGCTGCCAGCAAAGATCGGGCGAATCACTACGCTTGTACATCCAAAGGTGGTCCATTATCAAGAACTCCGCAGAAAATATCTCGGAGGATCGTGCAATAGACGCATTCAACGGCGGCGTCCGCCGCATAGAGCTCAGGGAGGAGCTGGGCCGCTCGAAGCCCAAGACCATCGACCACCTGATGGAAATCACGAATCGGTGGGCCGACGGAGAAGATTCGGTGAAGAATCGTGTTCACTCTGACGAGGAAGCAGAACTCGAGCGCAGACGCGACCGCCGAAGCAAACACCGCATGCGCATCTATGATGACCGCGACGACGTCAACATGGTCGCAGCCGGCTACGCCGACAGACGCGACGACAACCGCAACAGCGGCTACCGCAGAGGTGGATACTGCGACTCCGGGAAAACCACGCAAGTATGGTAGCGCCGCAATCGCGATGAGGCACCCGCAACATCCATTGAAGACAAGCTGTCCGGGCCATGCACTGTGCACTTCTACATCGACAAGCATGACGGAAAAAAGAAGTCCAGCCACCTCCTCAAGGACTGTCGCGAGTTCCTCAAACTGCATGAGGGATTGGCTCGGATGAATCGCAACACAGTCGAAAAGGGCTACGGAGCCGCCCCAGGCGCCGCGACACATGGAGCTCCACCACCACCGCCTGGACCACCCCCAAATGCAGCTGCGCCGGACCAGCACCACAGAGGCGAACCATACCCACGGGCCATGGGTACCATGATGATCCAAAAGGGACGCCCCTCGAATCAGGTGCAGAAGGCCATCACTCGCCAAGTCAACTTGGCCACAAACTCGCCACCATCTACCACTGAGTACCTCAGCGAAAGTGAGTCCTGCATCACCTTCGACAAGAGCGACCATCCGCCCCAAGTACCTCGTCCAGGCCATTGTCCCCTCGTACTTGAGGCGCAAATTGGAGGTTTCGACATGAGCCGCGTCTTCATGGACGGCCGAAGCGGCATCAACCTTATATTCGCGAGTACCTTGCGAGCAATGAGGATCCCTCTAACTTGCTTAGAAGCCTCGGACACAACATTCCATGGCATCGTACCAGGCAAGGGCGTGTATCCCCTTGGCAAAATCAACCTCGACGTCATCTTCGGCATGCCGAAAAACTTTCGGCGCGAGCGCATCGACTTTGAGGTCGTCGACTGGCCTTCGCAATACCACTGCATCCTCGGACGCGTCGCGTTCGCCAGGTTCATGGCGGTGCCACACTACGCCTACCTGTAGATGAAAATGCCAGGTCCTAATGGCGTCATCACAGTCAACGGGAGCTTCGAGAGATCCGACAGTTGCGACAGGGAATTCAACAGAATTTCCTAGTCCTTTGGCATGCAGGAAGAACTCGCGAGACTAAAGGAGTCGACAGACAACAGTCTGCCTCCCCTGAGCTGGCCAAGTTCGCCCGATCTATCTTTTGACTCATCGGTGCACACAAAGAAAGTTCAGGTCCACCCATCGGATCCCGCCAAGACGGCCCTCATCGCCAACAACTTGAGTCCCGCATAGGAACTCGCGCTCGTCGAATTCCTCCGTGAGCACTGGGAAATTTTCGCCTGGTGTCCAGCGGACATGCCAGGAGTTCCCAGGGAATTCGCCGAGCACGCACTCAATGTCAACCCAGACGCAAGGCCAGTCAAACAAACAATTCGGCGATTGTCTGAACCAAGGGCAAAGGCAGTTGGAATGGAGATCAATAGACTCCTCGACGCCAAATTTATACGCGAGATCAAGGAAAGCACTTGGCTCGCCAACACGGTGCTGGTACCAAAAAAGGACACGGATATCCTGCGGATGTGCGTGGACTTCACCTCTTTGAACAAGCACTGTCCAAAGGACCACTTCCCGCTACCGCGAATCGACCAGATCATCGACTCCACCGCGGGATGCGAGCGCCTCTGCTTCCTCGATGCCTACTCAGGCTATAACCAGATTCGAATGAAGGAGGAAGATCAAGAAAAACAGCGTTCAAAACGCCCTTTGGTGTGTTCTGCTACAACACAATGCCCTTCGGGCTAAAGAAAGCAGGAGCCACCTACCAGCGGTGTATGCAGGCTTGCCTCAAGAACCAACTTGGTCGCAACATTCAAGTCTATGTCGAAGAAATAGTAATCAAGACCAAAGAGGAAGCCTCACTAATCGATGATTTGCGCGAAACCTTCGCCAACCTCGACCGCTACCGGATCAAGCTCAATCCGGACAAATGCGCCTTCGGCGTACCATCTGGGCAACTACTCAGGTATCTTATCTCTGCGAGAGGGATTGAGGCAAACTCAAAGAAAATAAAAGCCATACTGGCCATGGAGAAGCCGAAGAACATCAGAGGCGTCCAGCAGCTGGCTGGGCGAATTGCGGCGCTCAATCGATTCATCAATCGAATGGGCGAAAAAGCACTACCCTTCTACCAACTCCTCCGTAAAGCTGACAAGTTCGAGTGGACCAATGAGGCGCAGGAAGCATTCGAAGACCTCAAGCGCCTGCTATCCACCTCGCCAGTACTGGTGACCCCACACGAAAGGGAACCATTGTTGCTGTACATCTCCGCCACCAACCAGGTGGTCAACACAGTCCTCGTAGTCGAACGAGCCGAGGAAAACAAGGTCCACGGGATACATCGCCCAATCTACTACCTCAGCGAGGTACTTACGCCAACAAAACAGCGGTACCCACACTACCAGAAGCTAGCGTACGGCATCTTCATGACCGCCCGACGACTACGCCACTACTTCCAGGAACACCCAATCGTGGTAGTCAACGACGCCCTGCTGGGACATGTCCTCAATAACCCTGACACCACTGGGCGAGTTGCGATTTGGGGAATCGAATTGTCTCCACGAGACATCACATACGAAAAGCGCGACGCAGTCAAGTCACAAGTTCTCCCTGACTTCCTCGTACACTGGATGGAGAATCAGCTCCCTGAAAAACCAGATATGTCCTACCTCTGGACAATGCATTTCGACGGATCCAAACGGAAGGACGGAGCTGGTGCAGGTGTCATACTGACATCGCCCCAGGGAGACAAGCTGAAATATATTCTGCAAATGCAGTTCACCGCCTCCAACAACGAAGCCAAATACGAGGCCCTGCTACACGGGATGAGGATGGCAAAAGCCTGCGGCGCCAATAGGCTCATTATATACGGCGACTCCAAGCTAGTCGTCAACCAAACAATGCACGAGTGTGACGCACTAAACGACAACATGATCGCCTACCGCGACCTCTACGACACACTCGAAGGGGATTTCGACGGTTGCGAGCTGCGGCACATAGGACGCGAAAGCAATGAAGAAGCAGACGCATTTGCCAACATAGGCTCCACTTGTGCCCCCATACCACCTGGGGTATTTCTTGAGCGCATCTACGAATGCTCCATCAAGCCAAAGGCCACAAAGAAGAAAACAAGCGCAACAACGGACTCGGGGGCTGCACCGCCTAATGAGCCAATGGCACTCGATGAACTGGAGCTGGACACAGGACTTGAAGGACCAATGAGTATCATGATGATCGAACCATCTTGGACCCAACCATACATTACGTACCTCCTCAGCAAAAGGCTACCGAACGATCCGACTGACGCCCGACACATTGCACGGCGCTCCAAGGCATTCGCTGTTATCGACGACGAACTATACAAGTGCAGCATCACAGGGGTACTCCAACGATGCGTCTCCATGGCCGATGGAAGAGCTGTTCTCCTCGACATCCATGAGGGGACCTGCGGGCACCACGCCGGCAGTCGCGCCCTCGTCGCCAAAGATCTACGAGCTGGATTCTACTGGCCTACGGCCATGCGTGACGCCAAGGACATCGTCCAGAAATGCAACGCTTGCCAGCGATTCGCGGACAAGCCGCATGCACCCGGCGCAGAGCTCCGGCCAATTCCATTGGCCTGGCCCTTCACTCAATGGGGACTCGACATGGTCGGTAAACTCCCAAGGTCCTCACGAGTAGGGATGGCAATGGGGCCCCGAAACCCGCAAACCCGACGGGTACCCGCCTTAAACAGGGAGGGTTTTGGTAAAGAATTAGACCCGCCAAGTCTAATGGGGCGGGTTTGGGGATGGCAAACCCGTACCCACAGACCCGCATACCCGCTCTAAGCCTTAATTCTATCCCTAATAATGCTATGTCTAACCACACGTCCCACACGACACGCACGCACACAACAAACATCACATGCACGCGATGGAATATGGAGTCCTAGAGACAACACACGCATGCACGCGTCCATTTCCACCAACCCCATCCAAATATCCCATCGTTTTCTTCCCACATGCGCCAGCGTAGCTCCCGTCGCACGCGCTGGCGGGTACCCGTTGGGGCCCCGAACCCGGCCGGGTCACGGGTCTGGCAAAAATTTAGACCCGACTAATTAAATGGGGCGGGTATGGGGGTGGTGGATCCGGCCCTGAACCCGGCGGGTGCCATCCCTACTCATGAGGAGGCTACGTCTACCTCTTGGTCGCAGTCGACAAATTCACCAAGTGGATAGAGGCCATGCCAGTAACTAATCAGTCAGGATACAGCGTAGTCAAATTCTTCGAGTCCATCGTCTACCGCTTCGGAGTGCCACACAGCATCATCACGGACAACATGACAAACTTCACATCCAAGGAGTTCCGAGAATTCTGTGAGAATCTAGGAATCAACGTCAGATATGCCTCCGTAGCACATCCTCAGACCAACGGTCAAGTCGAAAAAGCTAACGGGCTCGTCTGCGACTGTATCAAGAAGCGACTCCTCAGGCCACTCGAAGAGGCCGCGGGTTGCTAGCCAGACGAGCTGCAATCGGTACTCTGGAGCCTGTGCACAACTCCAAACAGCGCCACAGGGTACACCCTGTTCTTCATGGTGCACGGGGCTGAATCGGTGTTACCCGCCGAAGTACGATACAAAGCACCGCGTGTGGTCGCTTACAGCGAGCAGGAGTCAACTCTTGCACTCGAAGACTCCATCGACCTCCTTGACGAGGGAAGGGAAATCGCCGCGGAGAGATCAACGATCTACCAGCAGAACTTGCGCAACTACCATAGTAGGAGGCTACGCCCCAGGTCCTTCGTCGAAGGCGACCTCGTCCTGCGACTGAAGTAGCAAGGACATCTCAAGCTCGAGTCCCCCTGGGAGGGACCATACGTGATTACAGGAGTAATCCCAGGTGACGCCTATCGCCTTAAAGATTTTGAGACAGGAGTCGCATACTCCAACCCCTGGAACGTCGTGCAGCTGCGACGCTTCTACCCCTAGTCATCGTTTACTTTTACATTGCAAATAAGGCTACTCAGCCATACATTGTACCTCGTACTGTTCTGCGAATAAATAAAGCTAAGTGCCCCAAAATTTTGTGTTCCTTCTATTTTTGCAATCAATCCACTCGGGGGCTGCGCCACCCTGTACACATTTGTTCTATGAACTAAACACGATATCTCGAGTAGCTGACGCATCAATCGAAACCCCTGTTAAGCACCAACCCAGCTGCTACGCACCTGACCGGTTGGCAAGGGCTGAGATAAACACAAGTTAGGCTGATGAAAAGGAATCGCATAGTGCAACGCACTCACAAAAACATACACGCTAGCAAGCTCTTTTACACATCACTGTCAATCAACTATACGCAACGTATATATGAACTTTATAGCACTGGTACAATTATGTGCAGGGTATAAACCAAACTACTGTTGCAGCAAAAGTACGTTGGTCTGCTCCTCGAAGAAGTCGACGATTTCCTCCGCTGGACAATCCACTGCCTGATAATGTGGAACCATGTTGCAAGTCGAACCCGCTGGCGGCACTGGCGGTCCGGCCGCAATTGCTGCGACGTCCACATCAGGCCTGTGCAGTCGCACCGGCGACAAAGCATCCTTGGCACCAGCCACCAACTGTTGCTGCACACACTCGTGGACTGCACTCAAGTCCTGGAATTTGGCAAGAAGGCCCAACAGACTTGACGGAACAACGTCCAGCGGAAACATCGTCCGATAAATGTTCTTCAAGCATGATTGCGACTTCTTCAAGAAATGAAGCACCCGCGACACGCGATCCTGCAGGGTCGCCAACGCGATTGCGCGATTATGATCCACCCAGAAGTATCCACTCGCCTGAAGCTCCTCTTGGGTCAGGTCATTCATGCGAATGTCAATTCTATCCTTCTCATTCTGCGGATGGCGCGCACTGACAACTATACCAAGCAAAGGCAGAAGTATGAAGACAACAAACTACTGTGAGTGATTACAGGGAAAAGATAAGAAATAAGAGAACTAACACTTGAATTGGTCGCCTAGCTGCGTCACTTCATCCAACAGATACTGTTCTCGGTCGACAGCCTTCTCCGCCTTAGATTTCCATACATCCGCATTACCACGGAGTACGGGCAATTCACGCTCCAACTGCTTCACGCGGTCACGAAGTCGCGAGAGTAGAGACAGCTCATCCACCCTAGAGCGCGGCGGCGCCAAGGTGTCATCATGGGGTGGCGAGTCCCGAGGTTCCCCCAAAGGATCACTCGATGTGCCCTATCACAAGTCAAGCAAGAGGCAATAAGAAAGACTAAGGCGAAGCACAGACAAAAGACTCGAGTGCATTCAAGATTAGCAAAAGTATCAGCAGATACACTCGCCAAAAGGCATGTTTTTTCAAAAGACATAAACTATCTAACTATTACAAGACTACTGAGGAGCAACTGGTTTCTTCGACTTGGACTTTGGTTTTGGGGGCCTCATCGAGTCCGTGGCGGTATCAGATGCCATAGACTTTCTGCCGGCCCCTGACGCCACAGCCTTCGCCGCCTTCTTGGCTCGCTGCAGCTCCTCAGAGTACTTCGCAACTGTGTTGATCAGCTGTGGCCCATATTTGCCACAAGTAGTTGCGAAAGGGGCAAAGACTACCTGCTGGCCATCCGTGCTGACAGGCATTGCCTGTGAGACTGCTGCAGGATCAACTTCGACTCCATGGGCTTGCACCATTGCGAGTGACATTGACGCACCAGCCGCACAGAGTGAGTTCTTGAAGCTCGCAGGAACGCCTCCGACAAGAGATTCCACCAGCTCATCCAGATTTTCGATCAACTCAGCCTTGGGTGTCATCTCCTCCTGAAGACGGCTGAGCACGCCTTTAGCCTTGGCAAGCGTCCCCTGCACGGCA
This sequence comes from Avena sativa, assembly GCA_916181665.1. Taxonomy (NCBI): domain Eukaryota; kingdom Viridiplantae; phylum Streptophyta; class Magnoliopsida; order Poales; family Poaceae; genus Avena; species Avena sativa. The sequence goes on from OV702292.1 coordinate 58,255,437, forward strand.
GCGCTGCGGTCTTCGACTGCCGAGACGGCACCCACCAATGCGTCATCACGGCGGAGCGCCTGTGCGTCAAAACTCAGACCGCTGGCATCTACACAAGAATCAAGCATTGGCGCATCGTCAGCAGCAAATAGCAACATCGAAGGCAATCGAAAAAGAGGTAGTTGGTGAAATAACAGACCAGCAAATACCTGAGAGAGCCTTGACAATCGAAAAAAGCTATTCTTCGAACATCTTCTCCCTAGCTGCGATAGAGGCACGCAGATCCTCTTCGCGCTTTTGCGACTCGTCACGCACCGCGATTGCCTCATCGCGACTCTTCACAGCCGCAGCGAGCGTCTTTTCCAGGGTGGCGGCGTCGCGGAGAAGGGCATTATGTTCAGCTGAAAAACAAAACAAAAAGGATAGACTATCAGCTGACTACATATCAACGATGCAGAAGAAGAAGAAGAAGTAAAAGGCACTTACTTTCCACCACGCGATAGCGCGTATCCAGCATCGCATGCTGGCGACCCATCACAAGCACCTGCTCTGCCAGGTGAGCGGCTTCCTTCACAAGGAGCTATCGTAAATGAAAACAACAAAGGATCAGCATATGACATAGATAAAATCGACTGCAACATCAGAAGAAGAGATACTACACTTACATGATCCTCCAATGACTCCGAAGTCGATTGATGAGCAGTCATCCGGGCAACCATCCGATGCTCCCCATTGTGTGGAGAACTTCATGAATTATGCCCGGAGTGGGCCGCCAATGGAGGGGAAGGAGCATGCTCAACCTCTTTCTTGGCCCTGGAGGTCGCGACTCCAGATTCTTTAAAAAATTAGACGTCGCCAGAAGATGACGACGCCTGCTGACTGCAAGACCAAACCAACATCAAGAAAAGGTAACTCCAAGGAAGAACCAAAAGGAAGACTCGTATACTTACTATTAAAAATTGTCAAAATCGAAGGAAGGGTCCCCCGACTCTGACGACGACTCCTTTAGCAGCCGCATCTTCTTGCGGGAAGGTGGCGCCACGGAACTCACAGGAACGACAGGTATTGTCGATTCAACACCAATAGCTGCACCTTCTGGAGTAGAAGGAGACGACGCATCCGAATCCTCGCTGCACGAACGCTTGCGAGTGTCCGGACCACTCGACTCAGGGGCTTCCTCTTCCACATCAGATGGGACGGTCGACTCCGACTCGTCCTCCTCCAAGGCTTCACGAGGGATAACCCCCTCGGGAATAGGGGCATACAGGGTGACACCGCCCAATCCTGCATAGAGAAAACAATTTAGCACAAAGTCATAAACAGCAAAAGAAGCAGTCGACAAAACAAAAGCTACTACGTAGCACAATTGTACCTCAGGAGGAGGGTTAGCAGCATCGAACGGAGGAACGTCTGGTTCACTAGGGAGCACATCCTTGACGGTGTACTTGGTGACCAGCCGCACCCTCTTATCTACCTCACTCGCGGAAATGCCATCGGCAAATACGCGAGTGACATCGTCTGTGCCAGCCCACTGGAACATAGGGTGGACCCTGGCCTGCAGGGCCCGGACGCGATGGCGCAGCCATGTGCGAATGAGGGTGCAGCCTGCCTCCCCTTTGCCCATGCGACGCTCGAGGTCGCAGACGCGCTCGTATAGCACATCTGTCTCCGCGGACTCGCTGGGCATAATTACGTTCTTCCAGGAATGTCTCCTCTTGCATGGCGTCGCGGGATCGAAAGGCGCGAGTCCTAAGTGCTCTCCGTCGGCCTTCAGGTCATGGATATAGAACCACTTGTCCCTCCACCCTTGGACGGATGCCATGAGTTTGATATCAAAGTATGTGGCGGAGGAATCGACATGGATACTGCAGTCGCCTACATCGTAGACTATGGAGCCAGACGCCGATTGGCGCTTCAGCTTGAAGAGGCGCTTGAAAAGGCCGAAGCGCGGCTCGATTCAGAGCCAACACTCGCAAAGGGTAATGTAGCAAGCTACATGGAGGATGGAGTTTGGGGATAGCTGATGGAGCTAGAGCCCCTAAAAGCAGAGAAGGCCCCTGAAGAAAGGATGCAGGGGCAACGAAAGACCACGGATGATGAACGCTAGGAACATCACCCGAAAGCCAACAAGAGGAGAGGGAATTACCTCACTGCCAGGGACACGCACATCCGCGACCGTGAAAGACAAAACTCTGTCTTGGTGCAGAAGACGAAGCTCTGAAGATTTTATTACGGATGCATGACATGCACCATTGGTGACGCGAGTGCCCGTGCCCTTCTTTTTCTCGGCGGCGGCGGTGCTGGTGCCCGCAGCGGTGGAGCCACCCTTCTTCTTTGTCGTAGCCGCGGCAGCAGCAGGATCGGCCATGGCACCTCCTTTCTTCTTCCCCATTCTGTGGCGGCGGTGTGACCGAAGGAAGTAGCTAGGAAATACGCGGAGCTGGTCCAGCACCGCGAAGGAAAGGAGCGCAAAGAAGCAGAGGAGCAACGGCAATGGCGACGGAGGCAAAGGCAGAAAAGAAGCAGATGTGAAAATTACCGTCACCGCATCGCTACTTAAGCCCCTGGAAGATGCAATCCAACGGCTAAGAAAAACCCTATCAGACGCATGGCGTTCATCGTGTTCGACACGTGGAGGACCTGAAGCACGAACCGTCCCCCACTACCCCCATTATGCGTGGAAATCAAGGAGGCGCAGTTAAACACAAAGATTACGCACGCCCGGTCAAATCAGAGTCAAGAAATGGGACCCACCGCTCGTCACGTCCCGTCAAACTCGCTCACGCGGGCAACTGAGGTCATGGAATCGTCAGCACCGACGTCATCCGAAATTACGCAGCAGAAGAGTTCGACTACTTTAGTCCTTGCTCGAGTCTTCGACTCCACCAAGCACTCGGGGGCTACTCCCATAGGGAGCGCTGGTCGCGCACCCTACGATTTTTCTTTTTCTTTCTGAACATGGGCAATCAAAGCAAACCCAACCACTCGAACCACGATTCGACTATGGACATGGGTTACTCCTATAGGGAGCGCCGGAAGCAAATTCGACTAAAACAAGCAAACAAAAGACGACAGTAGTCGCAACAGTTATTTAGTCCTTGCCTGAGTCTTCGACTCAACCAGGCACTCGGGGGCTACTCCCATAGGGAGCGCTGGTCGCGCACCCTATGATTATTTGTACAATGTGTTGTGTGTTGATAACATCCACACTCAAAGCTTATGGCGACACCGCCTCATATTTTCCCTGCAAAGAGACTGCGTCTCCTGGGTCACCCGAATCGTCTCCGCGATGGCAAAAATTCAGATGCCGCGCTTACAGCGTGAAGATAAGACCTGAATAAGGCCTGACAACGCATTTGCTGCGCACTACAAGAAATATATCCATGCCTACAGGTACGATGAACATGCCTTGACGGACGGGTCGAGTGCTCACACCCATACACTGGAATTCGACTCCTGTAAGACCTCCGCGGCTTGAGTCGGGTTACACCAGCACTTTTCCGGATTCGAGTCCGGGGACTCAAGTCTTAGTAGATTGCGTTGTTTTACCCTAAGGTAGTTAACTGATACCGATACATCAGTTAAATCAGGCACGCACATCAAAAATCCCTATGACACAAAACAGTGCAGTCGAAAAAAATACTCATTCATGCACTCGAAAGGCTTCATAAAGTCCCAGTCGAATCTGCGATTCCACTGGACACTCAGGGCTGCTGACATGGGTATACCCTACAGGTACTCGAGTTTGGTATATACGGCCTGAATACAGCGGAAGCCCACGGTGACGCCAAAGCCCAAACGGAGAACTCGAGTAGCCTATGGACTCTCGATTGCTTGAAGAACAAGAAGAAAATAAAGATAGAAAGTTCAAAGGGGAAAACCCTAACTTGTAACCGACTCGACCAGCTACCCGAGACCTAGCCTATCTATATAAAGGCTAGGAGGGGGCGGAGAGGAGGACACACACAACCCTAGTTTCCACAACCCTCGCCAGATTGCATCTGCGCACCATTGTAATCTTCGATTCCTTCATTAATTCCACGAGCAGACAAGCAGGAGTAGGGACCTCTACGAGGCCTGAACCTGGGTAAATCTTCGAGTCCCCTATGTGCTTGTTTGCTAGCCGATAGATGTCTACATCGCTCCCTCCTTCTCCAAAACCCAAGTCCATAACAATGGGCATTGATGAGTTAAATCCTCGTCAGCTGGCGTGAGCTATAGGTGTTGTATCGAGTTTTCGTGTGCGTGTGTTCATCGTGTTCTTCTTGTGCGTTCACGGATTTCACCCTCTCCCCATCCCCTCACACCAATTTCCACGGGTATTCGTGAAAGATCGGGCCAACCTCGGGGTTACCCCATAACATATTGGTATCAAGAGCCTCGTTGATCACGAATTCCCCCTCAATTTTTCTTCTATCCACCATAACTTTGAAAATCTCAAAAAAGAGCCGCAAATTTTCCTTTGGATCGATCTCTAGATTTGGAGTGTTATTTGTGGTTTTGATCCGACCAAATCTCGTCTTAGGTGTTGGTCCAGCTTTCCCCCTGCGTTTTCCTAGCCCAATTTGGCCAATTTTTTGCGGATTTGAGGACCCAAGACGTGGATTTTCGCTCAAGAACATGAGTAGTTCGTCCTATAACTCCCACAACAGAGTTTCCAGTCAATACACCAGAGTCTCCGGCCTACACAGGAGTTTCTGGTTCACCACACCGGAATCTCTGGCCTACACCCAATTCTCCGGACCCCTACACCGGAATCTCTGGCCTGACAGACGCCTGACTTTGACAGTTTTGCCTCTTTTTCATTTCAGACAAATTTCCTCTTGTTGTTTGTGTCCTGTGTGCGTGTTGTCAACTAACAACAGGCTTCCACATCCATACCACCCGTGCTCCTTGACACCACGGCACCTGAACATCATCCTGCACCAACGACCACAAGTTCATTATCACCAATGAAGGTATAACTTGCATCAACTTGTTAACCCATATCTTACTTTGTGTGTACCTATCCCACGAGAGTGGCTCTTCTTGTGTTTTCTTGAGCATTGTGCATTTGTCCTTGGATAGTGAGAGTGCAAAAGCAATAGCAAGAGTGACTTGGTAGCATAAAGGGAGATAAAAAAATAGTAAAAAGAAAGAAAAATATACAAAGAAAAAGAAAAAAATAGTCTCCCATAGAAAAGAGAGTCTCAAGCTTGTAAGCAAGAGAAAAAGAAGAGTGCCCAAGGCAAATTGCACAAATCCGTTGGTCATTTTTCTTCTTTGCAAACGAGCCACCATCTCTCCTTGTATTGGCACGACAACCGAGCTTAGTCTTTGTTAGGACATTTTGTGCTCGTTTTCATAGTTGTGTCAATCCCACTTATCTCCACGTGTGTGTATAGTCGTAGGTTCCCGTCACCCTTTTGAGTTGTTGACCTTTACCTTTAACCTTAGTTTTGTTGGATTTTACCCACTTCTGACTTTCCCTTTTCTTTTGGTTGGTCCTTTGGCATTCCACCATTCTAACCTTCCACCCACAACTTTTGAGAGTCTTAGTTCTTCCTTTAGAGTGATTTTTCTTTGCGATTTCCCTTTGCACACTTATAGTTCTCACGTGTGGTTTCTAGTTGGATATAATCCCCAAGGTGAGGTAAACGGCTAACCTCCGCCACATATCCATTCCATATACATTCCTTGTTTATCTTGTACCATGGATAGGAACGAAGGGACCATCCAACGACCTCCCCAAGAAGATGAAGGAGAAGGACCATACATGACAAGAGCGAATCATTGGAGGATTGGAGGAGAATTCCAAGACTATTGTGAAGCCCTTGAGCAACGTCAAGATGAGCAATTTGGTGAGACCCAAATGGAGTTCAAGAACATCGAAAACCGCTTTGATGGCATCGAACGGCAAATGCACGCAATGCAACACAACTTCACACATTCAACGGAAGCTCTCCACCGCACCGTAACCGCCATGGATGAAAAGCGTAACCGGCTTGTTGATGGTTTGGCAAGCAACGCAAGGCCGCGCTACCACGCGTCAAGCTCTTCAAGGCACCATTCAAGCACGTCAAGCTCGTCACATCACCATGCACCTCATCAGCAAGAACCTCCTCCAAGTGCTCCAAGACGCAATGAAGGTCCCGTGCTTGAGTCCATGAGCTCCTCACAAGTTATGCCCTCTCCTCGGCACGCCGCAACATCAAGCTATGATGGTTATTTCTCCTCAAGGCCACAAGCAAGGCGAGTTGAACACCGTCATCATGCAAGAGCACTCGTGATCCCTCAAGTGCAACCTCAAGTGCACCATCCTCACTCGCAAGACCATTACTGAACACAAAGTGATGACTCGAACTTGGAATAACAAGCTCGTCGGCGTCTTGAATCTCTTCAAGACCCACCGCTTCGTCATCGACATCATGAGCGTCAACACCGCCACCATGGTCACCATGACGAGCCTCCCCCACAACATCAAGACGTGAAGCGTCAATTGGTACATGGAGAGCAACGTCCACCATGTTATGAGGCTCAAGACCATGATCGTCAACAACCGAGGAATGAGACTCCTCCTCATCCACAACCGCGGCAAGAGGCTCCACATCCTCGTCAACCTCGTGAGGCCCAAGTGCGTCAACCTCGACAACAACCGCATCAAGAGCAAGAGCAAGCTCCACAACAACGTCGCGAGGACTAGTTCCACCTCCACAAGCTGCGGTACCACCACCACAAGTGCAACAACATCGTCAACAAGGTCGTTACAATGATGAAATGGAAGATGAAGACCATCACCATAAGGGCAACCGTCGCTACCGTGACCACAATGATGAAGAAACTTTTGGGAAGCTCAAGTTCACCATGCCCAAGTTCACCGACTCCAATGATCCCAAAGAATACCTCTCATGGGATCTCAAGGTTGACAAGATCTTTTGCATGCACAACTATAGTGATGAGAAGATGGTAGCCATGGCCTCGCTTGAGTTTGATGACTATGCCAACCTTTGGTGGGAACAAATCCAAGTCACCCGTGACGCAAGACAAGAGCCTCCAATCACCACTTGGATTAACATGAAGGATCATATGATATCCCACTTCGTCCCATCGCACTTCACGCACGACCTCTTCAACAAGCTTCAATCGCTTAGTCAAGGGACAAAGACCGTGGAAGAGTACTTCAAGCAAATGGAGATAAACATGATCCGCGCCAACATTGAAGAGCACGATGAGCAAACCATGGCACATTTCTTCATTGGCTTGAACCATCCAATCAAGCGCATCATCGATCTCCAAAAGTACAACAACATGGTTGAGCTTGTGCATATCGTAACCAAAGCCGAACTTCAAGTACAAGAGGACATCAAGTACAAAATCCCAAGACGTACTTTACCTAAAAACAAGCTTCAACCATGACACCAACAACCTTCAACAGAAGATCCTCAAGTACCACCAAGCTTCCCTTCAAGCCAACACTTCCTCAAGGAAAAGCGCCCCCAAGTGTCAAGTTCACAAAGGATGACATGACATTCAACGGCAAATGCTACAAGTGTGGAGTAAAAGGACACAAATCGGCTGCTTTTGGAAATAAGAATTTTTTTTCATCCATGACAATGGCGATGAAGAGTACTTGAGTGAAGATGAATTTGATGCAAGAGTCAAAGAAGCATTGACAAGGTAACATGTGGAAGATGGCCAAGACCTTCTTGTTTGTGAGCATGACGCAAGTCCATCGCTTGTCGTCACAAGAATCTTGACTACTCAAGTCAAAGAGCATGAAGACCAACACTCCAACATCTTCCAAGCTCGTGTCGGCATCAATGGGAAATCCATTAGAGTTATCATTGATGGAGGGAGTTGCCATAACCTTGCGAGCACTGAGTTGTGTGACAAGCTCAACCTCACTCTCCATCCTCACAAACACCCATACCATGTGCAATGGCTAAGTGACCAAGGGTCCGTGAAGATTAAGCGCACCGTCTCAGTCACATTCTCAATTGGACCATACAAGGACAAAGTGGAGTATGATGTGGTTCTGATGACGGTTTGCCATATGCTTCTTGGTAGACCTTGGCAATATGACAAAAGTTCCCTACATGATGGTCGCACAAATGCATAAACCTTCAAGTGGCTTGGCAAGACATGTGTTTTGCAACCGATGACTCCTAGCCAAATCATTGAGGATAATGCAAAGGCTTTAGAAAGTGTGCAATCCACAAAACTATCTTGTGATAAGAGTGGTGAGCGAGAGAACCACCATATAGAGAGTGAGAGACACAAGCCAAACTCGAGTGGAAAAACTAAGAGTGTTCTTCTTGCCACCAAACGTGAGATGAGAGAAGTGAGGAATAACCAATCCATGATGCACTACGTCCTTATTTGCAAGGGACTAGCGCAAGGAACTAATGACTTGGAAAATGTTCCTCCCTCTTTGATGGCTGTTTTGCAGGAATTCAAGGATGTGTTTCCCGAAGAGCTTCCTCATGGACTACCTCCCCTTTGCAGAATAGAGCATCACATTGACCTCATACTCGGAGCACCACTACCAAACCGCACCGCGTACCTCACAAACCCGGAAGAGACGAAGGAGATTGAATAACAAATTAACCAACTCGTCTCCAAAGGTTTGATTCAATTAAGCACCAACCCAAGTGCGGTACCCGTGATTCTTGTCCCAAAGTTGAATGATATGTTGCCGTTATGCATGGACTACCGTCCAATCAATGCTATCACCGTGTGTTATCTACATCCCATACCAGGTCTTGATGACATGCTTGATGGATTGTGTGGAACCACTATTTTCTCAAAAAATGATCTTCGTAGTGGTTACCATCAAATCCGCATGGCGGAAGGTGATGAGTGGAAAACTACCTTCAAGGCCAAGCTTGGTCTCTATGAATGGTTGGTTATGCCTTTTGTATTATCTAATGCCCCATCCACCTTCATGCGCCTCATGAACCATATTTTGAGATCTCTTGTTGGAAAAATTGTGGTTGTCTACTTTGATGATATTCTTGTTTATAGAAAGTCACTAGAGGAGCATGTTACACATGTTAAGGATGTTCTGCAAATCCTTCGAAATGAAAAGCTCTATGCTAATCTCCCCAAGTGCACTTTCGCTAGAAACAAGTTGGTTTTTCTTGGATCCGTTATTTCTTCGAGTGGCATTGAAGTTGATATTTCTAAAGTTAAAGACATAAGAGATTGGCCCATTCTAACCAATGTGAGTGAACTTCGCAGTTCTCACGGTTTGGCCGGTTTCTACCATCGATTTGTAAAAGATTTCTCTACCATTGCTTGTCCTATCAACGAGTTGACCAAAAAGAATGTCACCTTCGTTTGGGGCAAAGCACAACAAAAGGCCTTTGATGAGCTCAAAAAGAGGATCACCGAAGCACCTCTACTTGCATTATCGGATTTCACAAAAACTTTTGAGATAGAGTGTGATGCTAGTGGTATTGGCATTGGAGGAGTCCTTATGCAAAATGGACGTCCTATTGCATACCATAGTGAAAAACTTGATGGCACACGCCTAAACTATCCGATTTATGACAAAAAGCTTTTTACCTTAGTCTGTGTCCTTCAAGTGTGGTAGCACTACCTTTGGCCTAAAGAATTTATCATACATTACGACCATGAGTCATTGAAATATCTTAAGGGCCAAGCCAACTTGAGTAAGAGACACACTAAGTGGGTTGAATTCATGGAATCCTTTCCTTACATTGTCAAGTATAAGAAGGGAAAAGATAATGTAGTTGTAGATGCTTTGTCTCGCAAGAACAGAAGCCTTCTTATGCGCCTCGAAGTAAACGTGTTGGCTTTGGATGACATATAGACTTTGTATGCTTCTAATCCGATCTTTGGTCCAATTTTTGCCAAATGTTCCATAGACAAAGGAGTTGATGATTTCTATTTGCATAAGGGCTTTCTCTTTAAACAAAACAAGCTTTGCATTCCAAAGTCATCTCTCCAACTTTTGCTTCTCTAAGAATCTCATGGTGGAGGCCTTATGGGTCACTTTGGTCGTGACAAGACATATGACATGCTCTCCACTCACTACTATTGGCCAAAGCTGAAGCGCAACATGGAGCGCTACGTCCAACGATGCACTACATGTGTCCAAGTTAAGTCTAAATCTAACCCATTTGGTCTTTATATGCCATTGCCTATTCCTTATGCACCTTGGTCGGACGTTAGCATGGACTTTGTGTTAGGATTGCCTAGGTCTAAGCATGGTCATGATTCTATATTTGTGGTAGTGGATTGCTTTTCCAAAATGGCACATTCCATTCCATGCCATAAGACCAACGATGCTTCACATGTTGCAAATCTGTTTTCAGGGAAATAGTTCGTCTTCACGGTGTGCCAAGAACCATAGTCTCCGACCGTGATGTCAAATCCATGAGCTACTTTTGGAAGACAGTCATGGACAAGCTCGGTGTCAAGCTGCTCTTCTCATCCGCTTTGCACCCACAAACCGAGGTCGTCAACCAAAGCCTCGACATGCTACTTTGCGTGTTGGTAAAGAAGAACCTTAAGGATTGGGAGGAATGCATTCCCCATGCCGAGTTTGCCTACAATCGAGCCAAGCACTCCGTCACCATGAAGAGTCCATTCATGATCATCTACGGCTTCAAGCCCCGTCGCGCTCGACCTCCTACCACTTCCTGTTCATGAGCGCACCAACATGGACAACGACAAGCGTGCCCAAGCAATGAAGAAACTACATGAAGACACAAGAGCTACTATCGAGCAGCAAGTACTTCGTAAAGTTACAAGGCTAAACAAGACCAAGAACACTACAAGAAAAGTTGGCTTTTACAACGGAAGATTTTCGTGGTTGAAGGCCCGTTTTCGTGGCTAAAAGTCTTCTACGATGGATGCCCATCGTGGTAAAAACCCCGTCACAAAAGAATCTACCACGTTTTTTTCCTGACCATGGTGGATCACACCCTTCAGCCACAAAAATGTGTTCTGTCATAGATCTGTTTGCCAGCCGCATTGACTGCTGACGTCATGCAAAATGCCACGTGGAAAACACCGTTAACGCCCAGTTACCGCCGTTAACGGCCATAGAAACCATGGTAGAAGCCAGGCCCAGCCAAGACATGCTAATAATTAAGTGGGTCGGCCCATAAGGGGAGCCCAATAAGATTATGGCCTGTTACTATTTCGTCCTGCACTGTTTGAAATGGGCCCAAAAGAAGCGACCAGCAGCGGCCCGAGAATGTCAGGCCTATTACTGTTACGGCCTACAGAAGCCCACACTGTTCAAATATTGTGCTTCCTGTTAAAAGCCTGTGTTAAGTAGGCCCGATACTGTTAAGGCCCACGGTCAGCACATCACTATTCACACAACTCGTCCTGGGTCGCCTACGAATGGCCCACTTTTGAGAAGGTCCGATATTGTTTTGGCCTTTTACTATTCTGGCTCGTTACTGTTCTGGCCGTCTACTATTCATGTATGTTACTGTTGCGGTCCTTTACTGTTCTGGCCCGTTACTGTGCTTGTTGCCGCTGTTCTAGCCTGCTACTGTTCAGGCCTGTTACTGTTCTGGCCTGTTGCTTTTCTGGTCTGTTACTATTCTGGCCTGTTACTCTGCTAGGTTGCTACTGTTCTGGTCTGCTGGTGTTTTGGCCTGCTATTGTTTTGTCCTGTTACTGTTCTGGACTATTACTATTTTGGCATGTTATTGTTTTGGCCTGTTACTGTTTTGGCTTGTTACTATTTTGGCCTATTACTGTTCTACCCAGTTGCCGTTACTGTTTCGGTAATTCTGAAGGCCATGCAAATATCATAAAAGGAGTATAATTAGCGATCATCTTTTAATGTTCATGGAAGGCGCAATAAAAGAAGGGCAAATAACAAAACCCTATACAGTTACCTGATCGACCTGGCTAGCGCAGTTATGGTACCGCCATTTGTGGACAGCGTCAACTAAATGCCTACATGGCCTATGCGAGTTATCTAGATATTACATCAGCTGCAAACTTCTTAAAAATATTACATAATATGAACAAAAGGGAAAGAAAATTTAGCATTTCAGTTGCCAATCAAGTTGATAGCAGAGTCCTCAATTTGCTTTCTCAATCCATCAATTGCATCTCCCTTTGAGTGTGATAGCTACATTGGAAAACCACCTTGAGACATGATCTTGCAATCCCCTCTTTGGTGGCGATAGCAATAATTGCAGTCTAAAACTAACTAATAACAAGTTAATACAGCAAAGAAGACAAACTACTCATAGATAAGAATGAACGAGATAGGAATTATAACTGCATAATACGAACATGTAGAGCAGGAATGCAAACCATGAATTAACTATATAGTAGAGGATAGTTATGTCGTTGCCTAGGACGAACCAGAACCAGATACAATATAGAATGGTGTAGCTTGTGAACCTGTAGAACAGGACAAACAAACATTAGACAAGTATGCCAACAATGAAATGAGCAATCAAACAAAGTGTTTCTTAGAATTTCAGTATAAATTAGCCAGGTCATTTCAGCAAATATATATGGAAGCAGTCGTATCTCCTGGAATGCAAGAGTCGTTGGGTGACTCGGAATTTGCGGTGAGCTACACAATGGCATGCAGTTACTGTCGTAGCTAAGAATGAACCACATAGAAATTATAATCACAACATACCAGAACTTGTGAGCAGGAATGGAAAACACGAATGAACTATATAGTAAAGAATAATTATGCCGTTGATTAGGACGAACCAGCACCAGATACAGAAAATATATAATGGCATTGCTGGTGGAACTATAGGCTATGCAAACAAACATGTTCAGTGTTGACTTTTTGAGCTCCACGCAAAGAAAAAGAAAATAGTCAGTGTTGCAGCTTTTGAAGAACCAGATGGCAACAACAAAATTATAATCAAACTAGTATGAAGAGTTTGAACGGGTACTATAGGATAGCAGAACGATGACATGGAGGAAATAATAGAAGGAACTTAGCTCTGGAATAACCAGATAGAGTCAGTAACTGTGGAGCAGGGAATCCACAATAATATTTTCCACTGACATTACATTTTGCAAGAACTACACAATAACAGGCAATTACTGGTGTACGAAGCATCAAAGATAAGAACATGTGCATGACAATATAACAGACATGTGCATGACTTGAAATTTGTAGAGCAGCGAATGCAAACCAACATGTCTAATGACATTGTATGTACTAGTACGAAGAACAGGCGTGCCTACTGACTTGCATGTACTAGCACGATTACAAAAATGCAGTTCACTCTGACAGGCTTGAACCTGCTAAACCGCTGACAAAACAAAAACAGGCTGGAGATTTGGTTACCTTGGTCGGAGAGGCGTCTAAGCATCGTCAGTACCGTGCGAGTGATGTCTAGGTCACCGAGGGTGTTGCGGTTGCGGTGGCTGTTGGCGTCGGGGAAGCAGATCTTGGGCGGTCGATGCCGGTGAAGTCAATTGCGACGACCGTGTAGCTGGTCTAGAGAAGTGGACATGGAACTTGTTGAACTAGATCTCGTCTGGTGGACAACGGTGAAGCTTCTCCGGTACGGTTGGGTAGCTTTTGGAAGCGGGGAAGCAGAGCGTGGGCGGTCGACGACGGATTAGGCATGGTCAGCGAGACCACGACTCTGATGGAGTGGCAAAGAGACCCAGTGAACTAGATCCGATGGGGTGGGCGTTGATGAAGTGGCTTCGGCAGCCGTGGAATTGCCACCGGGCGGTAGGCGTGGTGGTTGTGGAGGTGAGAGCGTGGGAGAGAAGCCTGGGATTTTGGGATGGCCAGCTAGAAAAACTGCACGAATCGGGACTATGAAGGTGAACAGAAAAATAATTACGATCGTGCCCCCAAGCTACCGACTTTAGCGTGCCCATAGGGCATCTGAACAATGGGTAGAATGGGAATTTTTAAAGTCAAAAGTTTTTGAAACGGAGGAGCGTGAAATGCTTCAAAGTCAGTGTGTTATTTTGTTGCTCGATAGAGATTTTGAATTTGGCTACCGGCCAAATAATAATAATAGAAATGTGGTACTCCCCGGTGGAGATTTCGGCTCAAAGTTTTTGAAACAGTGGGGCGGGAAATGCTTCAAAGTTGGTGTTTGATTTTGCCGCTCGAAAGAGATTTTGAATTTGGCTACCGGCCAAATAATAATGAATAGTAAAGTGGTACTCCCTGGTGGGAGATTTGGCCTCAAAGTTTTTGAAACAGTGGGGCGGGAAATGCTTCAAAGTCGGTTTTTGATTTGCCGCTCGACAGAGATTTTGAATTTCATTACTAGCCAAATAATAATTAATAGAAAAGTGGTACTCCCCGGTGGGAGATTTTGGCTCAAAGTTTTTGAAACGGTGGGGCGGGAAATGCTTCAAAGTCGGTGTTTGATTTTGCCGCTTGACAGAGATTTTGAATTTGGCTACTGGCCAAATAATAATTAATAGTAAAGTGGTACTCCCCGGTGGGAGATTTGGCCTCAAAGTTTTTGAAACAGTGGGGCGGGAAATGCTTCAAAGTCGGTTTTTGATTTTGCCACTCGACACAGATTTTGATTTTGGCTACCGGCCAAATAATAATTAATAGAAAAATGGTACTCCTCGGTGGGATATTTGGCCTCAAAGTTTTTGAAACAGTGGGGCAGGAAATGCTTCAAAGTCAGTGTTTGATTTTGCCACTCGACAGAGATTTTGAATTTGGCCAGCGGCCAAATAATAATAATAGAAAAATGGTACTCCCCGGTGGGATATTTGGCCTCAAAGTTTTTGAAATGGTGGGCGGGAAATACTTCAAAGTCGGTTTTTGACTTTGCCGCTCGACAGAGATTTTGAATTTGACTACCGGTGAAATAATAATTAATAGAAAAGTGGTACTCCCTGGTGGGAGATTTTGCCTCAAAATTTTTGAAACGGTGGGGCGGAAAATGCTTCAAAGTCAGTGATTGATTTTGCCACTCGATAGAGATTTTGAATTTGGCTACCGACCAAATAATAATAATAGAAAAATGGTACTCCCTGGTGGGAAATTTGCCCTCAAAGTTTTTAAAACGGTGGGGTGGGAAATGCTTCAAAGTCAGTTTTTGACTTTGCCGCTCCACAACGATTTTGAATTTGACTACTGGCCAAATAATAATTAATAGAAAAGTGGTTCTCCCCGGTGGGAGATTTGGCCTCAAAGTTTTGAAACGGTGGGGCGGGAAATGCTTCAAAGTCAGTGTTTGATTTTGCTGCTCCACAGAGATTTTGAATTTGGCTACCGGCCAAATAATAATAACAGAAGAATGGTACTCCCCGGTGGGAGATTTTGCTACAAAGTTTTTAAAACGGTGGGGCGGGAAATGCTTCAAGGTCAGTGTGTGATTTTGCCGCTAGATTGAGATTTTGAATTTGGCTACCGGCCAAATAATAATAACAGAAAAATGGTACTCCCTGGTGGGAGATTTTGCCACAAAGTTTTTGAAACAGTGGGTCGGGAAATGCCTCAAGGTCAGTGTGTGATTTTGCCGCTCGATTGAGATTTTGAATTTGACTACCAGCCAAATAATAATAGAAAAAAGCTTGTAGACCGTACACTATCTGTCTAGGAATTCAAGTCCTAGAGTCACATCAACTAATCATCCATGAGCATAATAATTGTGAAAACTGATATTTTGAATTTGGCTAGCATCCAGACAAAATTTGGATAAAAGGTGTACTCGCTATTCAGGAATTGAAGGCCGAGAGTGACATTAACTTATCATCCATAATGAAAGTTGGATAACTCCGTTTCAAACAGGGTTGGCTACAGTTTTTGCCGCTTGATACGTCCATTTTGCATCACTATTCTATGTCTTAATTCACTATTATTCATTGATATATTTCGTATTGAGAGGTGATACTTATGTTATTTCGTCTATTTTTGCATGGTTGATGACTTTTGGAGCATGGACCGCTACAGTCAGGATTCTGATGGAAAAGGTGCTGTTTGGAGGCAAAATTCACGAAGATCAGAAAATCCGGGAAAATATACGGAAAATCCTATTTTTCTAGAAGACTAAGGATGCCAGAAGACGGAGTGGAGATGGGCCACATGGGGCCCACACCACCCCCTGGCGCGGGCAGCCCTAGGCCGCGCTTGGAGGTGGTGTGGCCACCCTGGCCCACTCCAGCCTCTCCCCTCTGGCGTATATCATCCTCTCGAAACCCTAAGACTCAGGGAGCAACCACAGAAAGATTCCCCCGCCTCTGCGGGGCGGAAAACACCGAGAGAGAAAGATCTCTCCGGTAGACAGATTTCTGCCGGGGGAATTCCTTCCCGGAGAGGGGAGATCATTGCCATCAAAACCACCATCAAGCTAGACTTCATCGGGATCATCGTCATCATCATCACCATCATCATCATCATCATCAACACCCTCATCACCATCTCCATATTGCTGTAATAATTGTGTTGAATCTTGCATAGTTCATAGGGGAAACTTTCCCGGTGTTGATTACTCCTTGTAGTTGATGCTATTGAGTGAACCATTGAATTATTGTTTATGTTCAGATTGTTATACATCATTATTCCATCTCTGATCATGATCCATATGATGTCTTGTGAGTAGTTTGTTTTGTTCTTGAGGACATGGGAGAAGTCATGTTGTTAGTAGTGGAATTGTGTTGAGAAAGATTCAATAGTTTGATATTTAAGTTGTGGTGTACTTCTTCTAGTGGTGTCATGTGAATGTCGACTACATGACACTTCACCTATATGGGCCTAGGGGAATGCATTGTGTATTTGGCTACTAATCTTAGGGGTTGCCGGAGTGACAGAAACTTGAACCCCCGTTAGGAAACCATTGCACAAGGGACGTAAGGGTCTTAGAGTTTAAAGTTGTGGTTAGGTTTCTACCTTAATTACTTTCTTGTACTTACATATGTTTGCAAGGGGTATAATCACAAGTATGTATTAGTCCTAGGAAGGTCGGTACATTAGCACAGGTTCACCCACACAACACTTAGCAAGCTAAAGAAGATTAATCAACTATATGAAGCGAAAGCACTTGACAGTCTTCCCATGTGTCCTCGAGAACGTTTGGTCATCTTAAGTAATACAACTGGCTTGTCCTTTGCTGCATAAAGGATTGGGCCACTTGCTGCATTTATTCCTACTGTCTTTTATTTACTCGTACTTTGTTTACTTGCTATATCAAAAACCCCTAAAAATCCGTTTGCTAAGTATTTGCAGAGAATTCCTGATCCATACCACTAGCCAGCACCTTCTGCTCCTTGTTGGGTTCGACACTCTTACTTATCGAAAATACTGCGATACACCCTCTATACTTGTGGGTCAACACCGCTCAACTGAGATTTTTTAATTTCGTTAATGGTACTCCCTCGATACGAATTTAAGGCTGATTCACATCAACTGATCATCAAAATACTTACCATATTGGCAAAGAAATTGGATACATAATCTCCGATTCAAACGGGGTAGGCGGTAGGATTTGTCGATGGACTGAGATTTTGAATTTGGCGGTTGTCCAATGAAGAAAAAACCTTTGTGAGGTTCATGAATCCAAGGCTGAGAGAGTGAGGTTGGGGCACAAGATTTTTTTGCATCGAGCATATGGTAAACAGATAAAAGCATGATGTGAAACAAATACTCCCTGTGTTTTTGTTACATGGCCCCAAACACAAGTCGGGCTCTGTAGCAGGAACCATTTCACAGGATCATTGTACTCACCTGTCATTGCCAGGGTTCATCTTCAATTTAGACAAGTCTCTATCTATGGGCTCTCGAGAATTCTGCTGATCTCATAACATCTTCAACTCTGCATCACATGCAAATGCTTTTTGTCTCATATCATCGATTGCTCGTCTATGCACTTCCTGTTCAGCTCGTAGTGCTACAATTTCTTCCTGACTAGACAAATACGGCGACTTGGACTTGCACTGCCACAACCCAGCATTATGCAGGAACGTGCTTTTACGATGACCTTCACCTTTTAGTACCATTTTAAATGTTTCCAGACATTCTTCTTGGGTTTGTTCCAGACCATCTTTCCTAGGTTTTGTTATCCCCTCATTCAGTTTAATCTGTAAGGTTATCAATTGGTAGACATGGGTGAGAGAAGAAAAGCTAATACAGAGAAACATGCAGACAACACATTTAACCTGTCTATGAACAAATCTTACAAGTTGGGATGGCTGATTACGCATCATATATATTATAGTAAAAGTATAGCTATCTGATCATACTGATAAGAATTTTATCACTAGCACACAATAACAGGACTATGCCAATATGGCATCTGTCTGTTTCTTCATCGTTGGGTGCATGATATACACAAGACAACTCTTTGTATAGCTAAAAACTGAAACTCACACTAGTTGGAAATCATCTAGTACTTAAATTAAAAATAAAACTGGGTTGAAGTTTAGGTAGTGTTGCACATCTAACTATAGATATAAATCACTGCGGGTGTTTCATCACAAAATATCAATCAAACAGAAGACTTACAATAACACTCTTAGTGGAGGGATTGAGCCCTTCTTTTTTGCTCGTCTAGCATGCCTGGAATTTTTGCTGCAAACTTACCGCATCTTTCTTCAAAGTGGGCGGAACACATTATCAAAATATAAGAAACACAAAGTCTGTAGAAGATTAAAAACTAATTATTCTTACTATTGCGCTCAGGTGGCCAAACAATGCACGAGATCCAGTTCGGTTTGTTAAGCATTGTGTGGCACAGTTTCTCTTGTTTTTCTCAGCATTCATCTGCAAAAGGAGACTAGTGATATAGATGTGCAAATAGGAATTTTGAATGTGATAAGGTATCAGTCTTCACAAACCATACCGTAATCTTTGGATCAAACCAGTGGTCGAGAAGATCTATCCAGTGTTGGTCAGTCATAGTGTGTTCCATAGGAGTCTTTCTTTGAATATCCTTGCTTGCTTTACCATCAAAGTATTTACTCGTTAGCCTATGGCGCTGCTGGCGCAAAGAACGGGAGAACATGTCCATGAGAACATACTCTACATCCTCATTATCCTGATCGAAGTTGAATTTTGTCTATCGGCAAGAATGGAACATTTGATGTGTTATGTGACTTAGAATAGAACCAAGAGCAAGCTTGAATGCATGGGACAGAGCACCATGACTTACATGTAACTTCTGCAGTAATGAATTATAATGGTCAGGGGTCTGTTTGTGGAGCTTGAACGATGCGAAGATGGGAATATCATTCCTGACAGAAATGCCTATTTCGGATGCTAGAAAAGCAGATTCTTCTAGATCTGCTGGCCATCGCTTGTCAGACACAATAGAATTGATGCAATATCTAGATTGTGTTCCAGAAATTTTAGCTTCAAGATTTTTTCCTACCGTTGGCCCCCTTTTCTTAAATCTTCGTGTAGCTTCCAATTCAACCATTACATCAAGCTTGCACGGTATATATAAGGAAGCATGCATCAATAATCCTTGGAACACATACCTTGTTTGGCGACGGGCTGATCAAGAGGTTGGTGATCATCGCTAGCTTGTTAGTTTTGTGCTAGCAGTGTTAGGCAAGTAGAGGTCAAAATTGGTTCGGCTATCAATTGTTGCTAGGTATCTTGATTGGCAATTGGTGATTGTGGATGTCTGGGATGGTATTTGCTGCGTCTAATACTATTGGAACCTGTGGTGTGCCACCAAGACGACACTTTTTAGCCGTATGCGAGTTTCCTGATTTTCGTTTATTGTATTTCACGGCGTGTGTTTGTGTTCCACCGGTAGCATTAGCAGGACGGCTTGCTGACGCTTCACGTTTGGTACCTGAACGTGTCTTACATGAACCAGCTGATTCCTGACACACATAAACAATACTTCAATCTGTTATAGTTTTATATGTAATGAGATGCACATGGAGCAGAAGAATAGTAAGGCAAAATGTGCTCTATATATCTGATGCATGAACTAAGCAGAGGGCATTGCAAAATATTTGGTGGGATTGAAATACAAAACATGGAAAATGCAACAGATATCACAATTAAAAAATAGAGCAAGCACCTTGGGGGGTGGACAAGCTGGCGGACTAGCAGGGAGGTCCTCGACGGGTCCAACTTCCTAAGGTCTCCCTCGAAATATTGTTCATCAATAGAAACTAATGCTAAATCAGACACTTGCCGATCATAGTTTTTCTCCCAGCTGGTACCTGGAAGGGTCTTAGGTAAACTAGCTGATTCCTGACACACATAAGCGATACATTAATCTGTCAAAGTCCTATGTAAAATGAGACGCGAATAGAACAGAAGAACAGTAAGGCAAGATATGTTGAACATATATGATGCATGAACTAAGCAGATGGCATTGCACAACATTTGGTGGGAATTGAGGTACGAAACATGGAAGATGAAATAAATATTGCAATGACAAGACAAAGAAAGCACCTTGGGCAGTGGATAAGCAGGCGGATTAGGGAGGGGGTTCTCGACCAGTCCATCTTCCTGAGTCAGGTCTCCCTCGGGGTTTTGTTGATCTTGAGGATAAAATTCTGCATCAGAATCCTAGACTTCATGATTGGTGGTGGTAGCTACGAAAGATCTAACTCTCCACGGGCCGAGCGACCTTGCATAGTTGGAATTCTTTAATAATCTATCTCCCCTAATCTTCCGTTCTTCCTCATCAGTCAGCCACAAATCACCTTACATGCATCAGCAAAAAATATATCTTATGAGATTTTAGAGCGAGGTGTGTGTAGAAGAGCAAGTTAGTACAGTGCTAGCAAGCAGTTGAAAGCTCTAAAGGAACAATGACATACATGTTCTTATACGATGCCTCGACAAGAAATGTCGGAGTACAAGATAAAAAACTCAGTGCAAGAATGCAGTGAAACAAGCGATGAACTACTTTCAGACATCAAATGTGTAAAGAGCATATTAAGTGTATGGCGGTTACCTTTGTGACCGCGATTACGCGATTTCCTTCCCGTGCCTTTGCCGGACTTATGGTGAGCTACGACCTTGCCGTTCGCCCTTGAGCAGGTTTGCCTCCCCATCTCTCCGGTGTTGTGGACAAGGTCAAGGAAGCAGATCCGGTCCCATGGAGTCGGGGAAGTGGATCCAACGAAGCTGCGACAGTGTTGCTGAGCTGGCTCTGGCACCGTGGACCTCGTGTATAGAGGAGCTTATCTGGTGCGGGCCGATGTCAGTAGCTGGTAAAACATCTTTGCGGTTGCTACGGTGGCATGCCGGTGGAGAGGCTGTGAAGGGGAGATGGGATGGAAGGAGCACGGCGTTGGTCATGCAAGGTGATCTCTAGGGATTCGGCCCGAAGGGCGCGGGTGGTACTAGTATGTTTAAAACTTTGAATTGTGTGGCATGTTGGAATTTACAAGAGAAACCATTTTGAGGAATGGCCTTTGGCGCGTTGTTTCTGGACCGAAGGGCGAGATGAAAATTTAGTACCGTTTGAATTTTGGACGCAGGAGCCAATTGCGGCGGGTGTTTCTAGTGCACTGCTTGGTGGAGGAGGTGATTTCGGCTTGTGGTTTGTCGCTCAGTTGATTTTTTTGTACTCGATCTACTACTGCAGTCTAAAAGTTTGACTTTAGGGCCACACAAGTATATAGTGCATGAATTTATTCACGGTAATGGGCATGAACTACCGTTCATGGTAATGTGTTAATTTTCAGCAAAACGTGTTTCTACAGATCTAAACGAAACTACAAAATAAGGTTTCAAGTTTATCATGGGAAAATGTTGCTTTTCCATTTTCCGAATGGCTAGAATGAGACTGGGATACATTGTCCAGATGCAGTAATTAGGTACAGTACAGTTTCATACAATGTGCCAAAGAAAATATCAGGCTGACAAAACAACGAAAGTCATCCTCATTATTCGAAATAACAATATATTCGCATGGCGGCTCTTTCATCACCCTTCGAAAATCATCTGCCTGCAAAGATGCGTGGAGAATCTCTGCTCGTGCTTTCACCTGTTCCAAAACCGTCACGTTGATCTCATTGATATCTGCATCAGCCGAATTGGGAACACGATTTTCAGCAACTAACTTCTAAAGATCAGTGGCAGCATCAAGGCCATCTTCAATAGTAGAAATCCATCCTCGGTTCAATTCTCTGATCCGCCAAGTGGTTGTGTCTAAATCCTTCTGGAGAAGCCTAATCTTAGCTTCGGCCATGCACCATACTTCGGGTTGGTTCGTATAAATGGCTGTATCACTGGCATGCTGAATATCTGTGTTGTGAACCTCCTTGGCAGGGACATGATCATGCACTTGCTTCTGCAAATTGCAATGCAGCAAATCAATCAGTAAATAAAACGCAAGATGCAACAAATAGCCATGTTTAGGGTACTTGACCAGGCCATGTTTCTGTACCAGTTGTGTTGCGCCGAGCGGGGCTAGATCCGCATGTCCAAAACTCTTCAGGATTCCTTGGCAAGACATGGCATGTTTCGACAGTACATCATCTTCCATGCCTTACAAAAAATATATACTAGTATGACAAGACAGGGCAAAGAAAGGCTGAACTACTCTCAAAAATAAAATGCATAATGACAGCGCACGTATATGCAAAATGGAGGCAAACCATTGTCCGGGGAGGATTGTTGGGGGTTATCATTGGGCTGGCGAGGCTTTGTACTAGTGCGAGATAACCAATTTGGCTTGACGACTAGTAGTTGCCTTCTTTTCTCTTTGAACCGATCTCGCAGTACTGCAACTAGCATGCATTAGAAATAATTGGTAACGAGAAGGCACAACAAGGAAGCGATGAACTACATTCGGAAGTAGTAGTAAAGTGTAAGGAAAGCGGGCATAGTAAGTGTGCATCAACCTTCGTCTCGGTTGTACGGAGTTCTAACCATCGCCTTAGTGAGGGGTCCGTGTGGCGTACGCATCTCTCAGTTGGGATGGTGGGGAAGCTGACACTCTGAGTGGGGGAAGCAGATGCGATGAAGCAACAACGGTAGCATGGATGATGGTGTTGCTGAGTAGACTTCGGCGACCTAGAAGTCGGCTAAGGAGGGATGAGATAGAGGATGATGTGAGTATGGATTGTGGAGTCGGTGGGCGAGCGAGCGAGAGGCCCCGTCAGTATGGAGGTAGCTAGGGTTTGCCAAGAACTAAGAAGTGAAGGAAGGGTTAAATTTTGGGAAAGTTAGAAGGGAGGGTCCCGCCAATAATCCTCTAAAATTTTGAACTAGAAGATCCCACCAATATCACGCGAAAATTTAGTGCTGAATCGCGCTTGGCTCACCTCCCGAGTAGTATTAAAAGGAAGGCTCGAAAAGCAGCACGCATCAAATGCGATGGGACGGTGGCGTGTGTAGCTTGTGAAGAAAAGTCGGAGTCTCGTATGGTGGCGGATAGATGAAAAAGAAAATTGGGGTGGTGCTAGCTGCTAGCCATGGTCCTCATACAAAATAAATAAATATTTCAAATTCGTGTAAATACATCAAATAATTGATCCAACGTTCAACATTCAAAGTTATTTGTATGAATGGGGCCCATATACTGTAGTGAGCGAAACAGCTTAGTGAAATTGGGTTTCTTATCTAAACGGTGCGCATATGCATATGCCAACTCATTTGAACTAATTTAGGCAGACATCACTGTAATTTAAGTGGTTTAATTTAGCTACGAATCATAAAAACTCATAGAACCTAGGAATCACAAGAAAAACATGCATCTTCTGCAATGTCCAGAAACATGACGCGCTTGTCTCATTCCGAGCCAAATTCTTATGATTTTCTTTACTAGTACGAAACATCCTTGTAATCACTTGGAAAAGTGAAAAATGTTCTTTCATAATTGTCTGAAACTCCCACGGTCAACATTGTTTACTATGCCAAGACACACCCATCTACCCGATGTGAGAACCGTATCATAAAGTGTAGCTAGGGTATCGATATATATATGGCCATGACCTTATTGGTCCTTCGGACTGAAACACAAGAATATTCATACATTGTAGGCTACTAGTAAATGCGCGTGCCATGCACGTGAGACTCAGATAATAGACATATGACATATCATCATTATATAAAATTATAATAGGTAAAGCACAAAAAATTATAAGTTTGATCAACATATATAAAGTATGGGTGTATATTTGGTTCTTGTACTTTGTATCGTCATGTAGAAGTCAAATATTATTAGCTACCTAACACTTGAAATTTTTGGTGTCATTGTCTAGAGAAACGAGGGAGAGGATTCTAGGAGTATGATAGAGAAGTGTGTTTTGAGGTTTGTGCATAGTATTGATTCTGCTGAAGACTATCTATAGAATCTTCTAAATGCTTGAATGGAAAAGAAGATCCAACGGTTGAAAATATTGGGATTCGCGAGTATTCATCCAACGGTCATCATTCAAAGTTATTCATATCTTACCACTATTAGTAAATTGCACATGCCCTGCATGTGAGACTCAGATAATAGACGCCTAGCAAATCATCACTATATAAAATTATCTCTACTATTATAATTGAGCAGTTTTGAATTGGATCCATAGCACCAATCCCGACCATTGGGATGTTAGATCCAATGGTTCAAAGCAGCTAGATTCGTGTTAAATAGTACCTAGAGCAAACTCCGCCATGTTCTAGAACCATCATTTCACCACCCCCAAAATTTCATAGCACAGTAGGTTGTATTCTCAATATGTGTAGATAGTTATTATTAATAGACTTAATTTATGCATTTTGGGGTGGTGACATGATGGTTCTAGAACATGGTGGAGTTTGGTCTAGGTATGTACTATATATTCAATGCGAAACCAGTTGCTCTGAACCATTGGATGTAACAGCCCAACGGTCAAGATTGGTGTTATGGATCCAATTCAAAACTGCTCCACTATAGTAGTAGAGAGAATACAACCTACTGTGCTATAAAATTTTGGGGATGGTGGCATGATGGTTCTAGAACATGCATGGTGGAGTTTGCTCTAGGTACTATTCAACACGAATCCAGCTTCTTTAAACCATTATTGGATCGAACAACCCAATAGTTAGGATTGGTGCTATGGATCCAATTCAAAACTACTCCATTATAGTAGTAGAGATAGAGATATCTTACCACTACATAGTGTACGAATAACTTTGAATATTGACCGTTGGATCAAGACTCATGAATCCCAACATTTCTAGTTGTTGGATCTTCTTTTCCATTCTAGCATGTAGAAGATTCTATTGATAGTCTTCAGCATAATGAATGTTATGCACAAACCTCAAAAAACACTTCTCCATCATACTAGAATCTTCTCCCTCGTAGCTAATAATCGTTGACGTCTACATGATCTTATCTTATCTTATCTTACCACTATATAGTGTACGCATAACTTTGAATGTTGACCGTTGGATCAAGATTCACGAATCCCAGCATTTCTAGCTATTGGATATCATGTAGAGGTCAACGATTATTAGCTATCTAAAACTTTAATTTTTTTAACATGGTCTAGAGAAACGGGGGAGAATATTCTAGAATGATAAGTGTTATTTGAGTTTTGTGCATAGAATTCATTGTGATGTAGACTATCAATAGAATCTTCTAGATGCTTGAATGGAAAAGAAGATCCAATGGCTCGAAATGATGGGATTCACGAGTCTTGATCCAATGGTCAATATTCAAAGTTGTTCGTACACTATATAGTGGTAAGATCATGTAGAAGTTAACGATTCTTAGCTATCTAAAACATGATTTTTTTGGTAACATGGTCTAGAGAAACGAGGGAGAAGATTCTAGAATGATGAGGAAAGTGTGTTTTGAGTTTAGTGCATAGCATTCATTGTGATGAAGACTATCAAAAGAATCTTCTAGACCGCTAGAAAATTAGAATCTTCTATATGCTAGAATGGAAAAGAAAATCCAACGGCAGGAAATGTTGGGATTCGCGAGTCTTGATCCAACGGTCAATATTCAAAGTTATTTGTACACTATATAGTGCTGGGATTATAACAGGTAAAGCAGAAAAAATATAAATTTGATCAACATCTATAAAATATGGGTGTATATATATATTTGCTTCTTGTACTTTGTATATCATGTAGAAGTACATCAATGATTATTAGCTATCTAAAACTTTAAAATTTTGGTAACATGGTCTAGAGAAACGAGGGAGAAGATTCTAGAATGATGGAGAAGTGAGTTTTGTGCATAGCATTCATTGTAATGAAGATTATCAATAGAATCTTCAAGATGCTAGAATGGAAAAGAAGATCCAACGGCTGGAAATGTTGGTATTCGCGAGTCCAATGGTCAATATTCAAAGTTGTTTGTACACTATATAGTGGTAAGATCATGTAGAAGTCAACGATTATTAGCTACTAGTAAGTTGCATGTGCCTTGCACGTGAGACTCAGATAGTAGACGTATGGCATATCTATATACAATTATAATTGGTAAAGCACAAAAAAATATAAATTTGATCAACATCTATAAAGTATGGGTGTATATATTTGGTCCTTGTACTTTGTATCATCATGTAGAAGTCAACGATTATTAGCTACCTAACACATGCAATTTTTGATAACATGGTCTAGAGAAACAAGGGGAAGATTCTAGTATGATGGAGAAGTGTGTTTTGAGGTTGTGCATAGCATTCATTAAGCCGAAGACTATCAATAGAATCTTCTAGATGATAGGATCGAAAAGAAGATCCAACGGCTCAAAAAGCTGGGATTCGCGAGTCTTGATCCAACGGTCAACATTCAAAGTTTTTTGTACACTATATAGTGGTAAGATAATATAAGATCATGTAGAAGTCAACGATTATTAGCTACTCCATACTAGGGAGAAGATTCTAGTATGATGGAGAAGTGTGCTTTGAGGTTTGTGCATAACATTCATTATGTTGAAGACTATGCATAGAATCTTCTAGATGCTAGAATGGAAAAGAAGATCCAACGGTTGGAAATATTAGGATTCGCGAGTCTTGATCCAACGGTCAACACTCAAAGTTATTCATACACTATATAGTGGTTATATCTCTACTACTATAATGGAGCAGTTTTGAATTGGATCCATAGCACCAATCCCGACCATTGTGCTGGTAGATCCAATGGTTCAGAGAAGCTGGATTCATGTTGAATAGCACCTAGAGCAAACTCCACCATGCATGTTGTAGAACCATCATGTCACCACCCCAAAATTTCATAGCACAGTAGGATGTATTCTCTCTACTACTATAATGGAACAGTTTTGAATTGGATCCATAGCACCAATCCTGATTGTTGGGCTCTTAGATCCAATGGTTCAGAGCAGCTAGATTCGTGTTGAATAGTACATACCTAGAGAAAACTCCACCATGTTCTAGAACCATCATGTCACCACCCCCAAAATTTCATAGCACATTATTAGGCTGTATTCTCAATATGTGTAGATGTAGTTATTACTAATAGACTTAATGTATATGCATTTTTTCTCTAACAAGACTATTGGTTAATAACAACTAATTTTTTGTTAAATCACATTTCATACATTAGAGAAAAAATGCATAAATTAAGTCTATTAATAATAGTTATATACACATATTTGGAATACAACCTACTGTGCTATGAAATTTTGGGGGTGGTGACATGATGGTTCTAGAACATGGTGGAGTTTTCTCTAGGTACTATTCAACACGTATCCAGCTGCTTTGAACCATAGGATCTAACAACCCAACGGTCAGGATTGGTGCTATGGATCCAATTCAAACTGCTCCATTATAGTAGTGGAGATCTAAAACATGAAATTTTTGGTAACATGGTCTAGAGAAATGAGGGAGAAGATTCTAAAATGATGGAGAAGTGCGTTTTGAGTTTTGTGCATAGCATTCATTTTGATGAAGACTATCAATAGAATCTTCTAGACTGTTCAATCAAATAGAATCTTCTAGATGCTAGAATGGAAAAGAAGATTCAACAACTGGAAATGTTGGGATTCACGAGTCTTGATCCAACGGTCAATATTCAAAGTTATTCATACACTATATAGTGGTAAGATAAGATTATAATAGGTAAATAAAAAATATATAAATTTGATCAATATCTATAAAGTATGGGTGTATATATTTGGTTCTTGTACTTTGTATGTCATGTAGAAGTCAGTGATTATTAGCTATCTAAAACTTTAAAATTTTGGTAACATGGTCTACAGAAACAAGGTAGAAGATTCTAGAATGATGGAGAAGTGTGTTTTGAGTTTTGTGCATAGTATTCATTGTGATGAAGACTATCAATAGAATCTTCTAGATGCTAGAAAAATAAAAGAATATCCAACGGCTGGAAATATTGGGATTCGCGAGTCTTGATCCAACGGTCAATATTCAAAGTTGTTCGTATATTGTTTACCAATTGCAAGATATGCACATCTACTTTCTTGTAGTACTACCAAATATGGGAAATTTACCATAAACTATGATGTGGATATGTCCACAACGTTGTGAGGTTGCTCGGCCTGAAACTTGTTCATAAAAAACAAGATGATTATTAATCCAGTAGATGGCTTGAATTTTGGGGGGGGGGAGGGTTGCTGGAAGTAGATCGGTGTGGATGAGGAAGAGACAAGCCGGATTGTGCACCCGCTACTACAGAGAAGAGATCGATGGAGGATGGATGGTGAGAGCCAGCGAAGGAGAGAGAAAACACAACTTGTTTTGCGTGTATATTACTACTAGTAGGTCCATATATTTACTACTAGTGGAGTGTACCTCATGTCAGCAGCCCATCATAGCTTTGCTCTGACATCACACCGCCTTCTGATTCCTCCTCCCGCTGCTCTCGTGCTGCCTCCTTTTTTTTGGAGAAGGAGCCGCCTCCCTTTTCGAGTAGTACTAGTACGGAAGTGGAGTAGTACTTTGCTTTATACAGAGAAAAATATTTCCACCGCTTAGAAAATTGGAGTTGTTACTTTTCCTAGTATTTGGGAACTTTCATTGGCAAAGCTGTTTACCAATGCCAAGATGCGCACATCTACTTTCTTGTAGTACTACTACAAAATTCCCATAAACATGGATATGTTTGTGACCTTGCTTGGTCGCTCATCCTGAAACCTGTTCATACTTATACTACATGGTAGGCCATTTCTGTGAAGCGGCTTTTTTCAAAAGTTGTGAAAAACTCATGTTTATTATTTTCATGGTAGGTAATACAAGCAAAAGGACGCCATGCATGGGTCCCCCTGTTTTTTGGCCTATTTCTCTCTCTTTTTTCAAAGCAAGGTCAACTTTGCCGGCATGCAAAGTCTAGAAAGAAGTTGAATCTTTGAAAACTCTCGGTCGTGTTCTCCATATATTGGCTCTCTGGTGGGCAACTTCAAAAGATTTTTGTGGAATTTAAAGAGCAATTGGCAGATAACATGTGGTTCGAAATAATTTGACATAATTTCGACAGACTCACTCTGATCCATATTAATGTTCATAGATTCATCTAGATTCAAATGTATCTAGTCATGTTTCTATGCTAGATACATATACCCAAATCTAGACAAATCTGAGAATATTAATTTGAATCGGAGACAAATCAGATAAGAGACGTCTGACATATCATCACTATATAAAATTATAATAGGTAAAGCAGAAAAATATAAATTTGATCAACATATATAAAGTATGGGTGTATATTTGGTTTTTCTACTTTGTATCATCATTTGTAGAAGTCAAATATTATTAGCTACCTAACACTTGAAATTTTTGGTAGTAACATTGGTCTAGAGAAACGAGTGATAAGATTCTAGTATGATGGAGAAGTGTGTTATGAGGTTTGTGAATAGCATTAATTATGCTGAAGACTATCAATAGAATCTTCTAGATGCTAGAATGGAAAAGAACATCCAACGACTAGAAGTGTCATTCGGATTCTGGAGTCTTGATCTAGTGGTCAATATTCAAAGTTATTTGTATTCGTACACTATATAGTACTTGGTAAGATAAGATTGTACGAATAACTTTGAATGCCGACCGTTGGATCTCAATACTCACGAATCCCAATATTTCCAACTGTTGGATCTTCTTTTCCATTATATCATCTAGAAGATTGTATAGATAGTCTTCAGCATAATGAATGCTATGCATAAACCTCAAAACACACTTCTCCATCATACTAGAATCTTCTCCCTCATTTCTCTAGACCATATTACCAAAAAAATTAAGTGTTTTGGGTAGCTAATAATCTTTGACTTCTACATGATGATACAAAGTACAAGAACCAAATATACACCCATACTTTATGTATGTTGATCAAATTTATAATTTTTTGTACTTTACCTATTATAATTTTATATGATGATGATATGTCATACGTCTATTATCCGAGTCTCACGTGCAGGGCACTCCTCTCGCTGATCTCGTGCTGCCTACCTTTTGGAGTAGCAGTACGGAACGAGGTGGAGTACTTTGCTTTACAGAAAAATATTTCCATCGCTTAGTAGAGTTGTTACTTTTCCTAGTATTTGGAAACTCGCATTGGCAAAGTTGTTTACCAATGCCAAGATGCATACATCTACCTTCTTGTAGTACTACCAAATTACCCTAAATTATTATGTGGATATGTCCATGACCTTGCTTGGTCGCTCATCCTGAAACCTGTTCATACTTATACATGGTAGGCCATTTTTGTGAAGCGGGTTTCTTCAAAAGTTGTGAAAACTCATGTTTATTATTTTTCATGGCAGGCAATACAAGAAAAAGAACGCCATGCATGAGTCCCCCTGTTTTTGTTGCCTATTTCTCTCTCTTTTTCCAAAGCAAGGTCAACTTTGTCGGCATGCAAAGTCTAGCAAGAAGTTGAATCTTTGAAAACTCCCGGTCATGTTCTCGATATATTGGCTGTCTGGTGAGCAACTTCAAAAGATTTTTGTGAAATTTAAAGAGCAATTGGCAGCTCACATGTGGTTTGATATAATTTGACCTAATTTCGACAGACACCCTTCAATCCATATTAATGTTCATAGATTCATCTATATTCAAATGTATCTAGTCATGTTTCTGTGCTAGATACATATATCCGAATCTAGACAAATCTGAGAATATTAATTTGAATCGGATACAGTAGTGTAATTTAATTGGGTTAATTTATCTATGAACCTTGAAAACTCAAAGAACCTAGGAATCGCAAGTAAAACATGGATGGTTCGCTACGTCCGGAAACATGGCGCGCTTCTCGCATTCAGTGCCACATTCTTCTGATTTTCTTTACTGCTAGTTCAAAACATCCCCATAATCAGTTGGAAAAGTGAAAAAAGTTTTTTTCCTAATTGTTCGAAACTCCCACGGGCAACATTGTTTACTAGGCCAAGACGCACCCATCTAACTGATGTCAGAACCCTATGTAAAAGTGTAGCTAGGGTATACATCAATATAGAAGGCCATGACCTTATTGGTCGTTCGTGCTGAAAACCAAAAAATAATAATGTTACATCATGGTGGGTTATAATGTGAATCCGTTTTCCCTAAGGTTGCTGAATCTCATGTTTATCATTTTTTTGGCAATTAATAATACTGCTAGCAAAAGTACCCCAATCGTAATGAAGTCTCATGCTTTTGTTTTACACTTTATTTTGTTTGAATGTTTTCAATACGCAGTCAAATTTTTCGATATGCAAATACTAATCAGTAATGGCATTTTTCAAAACTATTGTTGGCCCATGATATATTGGCTGCCTGGGTACCTTCAAAAGAATTTTGGATATTTTCAAGAGTAATAGTCTATCACGCTCACATGTATTCAAGTTTGACCTAATTTCGTTTATCGACTTAGAGTCATGCATTTAAGTACACGTGGAGCTTTAGCTTGGAAGTTTAAAAAATACTTAATTGGGAACCATAAGAAAGAATTGTCCACTGTGTACGCAAATTTGGTGGGGCCATTTTTTCTTATTTTTATACCAGTAAAAGTATTTGAAAAACTCACACTTCTAGTATTGCCTACTATATCATGTACTACTATGTATGAACTTTCTTGGGTTTCAAGCCAAACGACCAAGGTCATGGATATACCCTGTCTTCATCAAGATAATGATCGTGTGCCCATATTTTGGTATAGCTAGGTCGGTGCATGTTAGCATGCATGATAAAGAAATAAAAGTATTTTTTGGAAGGAAGTGCGATCAATATGGCTTAGAGTTCATAGCATGTGCCATTTATTTACTATAGTACGTAAAGTGGTTGGATAAATTACATGTTATATTTTTCAAGCTTAATTTTCTAGCTAATTTCATCCACTCAGACGTGTCGTCGGATTGATGACAAGTACGCCATGAGGGGGTCCTCGAGGCGTGCGGAAGAGAGGGGTATGATACGTACGGTGTTCCGGGACGGTGAGCACACAAGTTTACCCAGGTTCGAATCCGCTGGCTTTGGACGAATCCTACTCCTGCTAGCAATCCAGTAATACGGCAGAGCCGGAATATGGGTTACAAGGGTTTGCCTGTGCGAGTTGAGATTATAGACTATTGAGGGTGCCCTAAAGGCTCTCCCTAGGATGGCTTATAGATATCCGGCCTAGGGTTTACAGGAGAGATCTATCCGGCTACGACTAAGAGTCAGTTACAGAGTACATCTTGAACTACAAGTAACACTATAGGCCTAAGTCGGTAAGTCTTCTGGGTCTTCCCGTAGCCGGACTCGACTCCGTCTCTTCTCCCTGGCTGGGCCGCCCATGAAGCAAAGCTCTAACCCGAAGTGGGACACCCTGGTCAGTGAGGAACTGTGAGGATACCCGGAAAGTATATCCCCCACAGCAGCCCCCGGAAGTCTCCAAGATCCAAAGTCGGATTCATCATCGTCTAGCTTGATCTTCGGCTTGCAGAATCTTGAAGGGTTCCTGAAACTTCACAACAAAAAATACGATCCGGGTCTTAAAAATAAGTCGGACCTATCAACATGTTACTCGGATTTTCCAACTTGATTTTCAAACTAAGCCGGACTTGGTCTCTGACGTCATCTGACACTGGTCATGGTCAAGTCACGTCATCTGACAAACATCCTGTCAACACGACCGTTGGTGGGTCCGCTGTTCGCGCAACCAAGGCGCCGTTTAAATGCGTACACGGAGATCGAGGCGACATAATCATCGTGTGGGTCCTTCTTAGTTCCTTCGACGACGCGTGGCGTTTACACAGTGTCGTTTGCACGAATCTTGCCGCGGTCAGGTGGATATAAGGGGTGAGGATTCTCCTTCTCCCATCTTCACCTGTTCCCCTTGCCGTTTCTTCTCCTCCACTTCTCCCTCGCACACATAGCTCTCTCGCCTCCTAGATTCCTAGTGCCGCCCATCCAAGGTCACCGACGCACCGGAGAAATGGCTTCCTCTTCCTCATCTGGCTTGGCAGCGGCAGCGGCGGCGACGACGGCAGCGACAGAGAAGGAGAGCAACCGGGGGGTTTGGATCCCGTGCCTCCTCGACAACGAGAAACTCCATGGCATGGAGAATGAAGGTCTCCTCCGCGCAGGCGATTGGCGGAGCGGTTTCGGCGAAACCATCCCCCACCCACATGCCGGCGAGCGGGTACACTTCAGCACCCACCTCGGCAAAGGTTTGTCTTTCCCTCCCTCGGAATTCTTTTCCGAGGTGATTGATCATTACGGTGTTCAGCTCCACCATCTTCCCCCAAACTCCATCTTAGAGTGAGTTCTTATGCAGCTTTGTGCGATGGGTATCTCGGCATTAGGCCGAGTCTCACTTTTTTTCGTTTCTACTTTAATGTCCGTAGAAACTCCATCACTGCCGGTAATCCTTACATTATCGACACTATTAGCCTTTCCGTTAGACGCGAGCGTAGTTATCCTCGTATTTCTGCCAGTGAGTCGGTCAAACAATGGCCGGCCACTTTCTTCTATCATAAGAATATTCCTGCTCCCGGCAAAGCTACTACTTTGCCAGCTTTCATCAACAGAGCTGCCACGGCCCAACCGTCTTGGGACGAGGCCCCTCTGGCTCTCAGTAACGATCTGATCCTTGCTAAGTGATACATTGCAAATGTATCTATAATTTTTGATGTTCCATGCTTGGTTTTATCCACTTTCTTGTGTTTTGTTCCAACTTTAGAGTACTTTTCATATGATTTCTTGGACTAACCTATTAACAAGAGCCACGGTGCCAGCTGCCTGTTTTCTGCTGTTTTTGGTTCCAGGAAAGTCAGAAAATGAATATTCTCGGAATTGGACGGGACAAAAGCCAAAGTGCCTATTTTTCCAAAAGGGGTCAAGTGCCAGAATACGAGACGGAGAAGGGCCAGGGAGCCACCACACCACCTAGCCGCGCGGCCAGGCCTGGCCCGCGCCAGGGGGTGGTGTGGTCGCTCCCATCACCCCCTCGGCCTCTCCTTCCGCCTATATATTTCCCTCGGGACGAAAACCCTAAGTACCCGATCAAAAATCCACGAAAGAATCTGTAGCCGCCGTCATCTCCATCCCTAGATCGGGAGGGATCTGAAGCTCTTCCCGGCACCCTGCCGGAGAGGGGAATTCACCCTGGAAGCCTTCTTCATCACCATGCAAGCCTTCGGTGTGATGCGTGAGTAGTTCACCCTTGGACTACGGATCCATGTAGTAGCTAGATGGCTGGTTTCTCCTCCTTTGTGATTTCATGTTTAGATCTTGTGAGCTCCGTTCATGATCAAGATCATCTATTTGTAACTCATACATGTTGTGTTTGCGGGGATCCGATGGATATTGAGATGCTATTTCAGATTGATTATTGATTCTATCATGTCTTTGTTATTTGAGATCTTGCATGCTTTCCGTTGTTAGTAGCTATCTTGGCCAAGTAGATGCTAGCAACTCCAAGAGTTAGTATTTATGCTCGATAGTGGGTTCATGCCTCTGGTAATCTAGGGAAGTGACAAAAATCTCTAAGGTACTAGATGTGCTGTTTCTACTAGGGAGAAAACAACAATCCTTTGTTCATAGAACAATCGTATTGTTTACTTTACACGCAGTTCGTAAAGCAATAATCTGTTGCTTGCAACTTAATACTGGAGGGGGTTCGGATGATAACCTAAAGGTGGATTATTAGTCATAGATGCAGTTGGATGGCGGTCTATGTATTATGTTGTAATGCCCAATAAAGTCTCAAAGGAGTCAAGATGATTAGTATATGCATGTATTGCTTTCTCGGTGTTTGTCAATTGCCCCACTGTAATTTGTTTACCCAGCATGCTATCTATCTAAGGAGAGCCACCTCTAGTGAACTATGGATCCCGGTCCTTTGTCTTTACATACAATCTATAAACTGTTTCTACTTTGTGTTTACTTTCTGCAAACTATTACTTCTTTCCATTCGATACGTTTAATCCTTTGGTTTCCGCAAAACACGGTGAGATTGATAACCTCATCGCAAGCTGGGGACAAAGTTCTGTGGTTGTGTTGTGCAGGTCTCCACGTTGCTACTAGCACCGGTAGTGCGCCCTGCCAAAGCTCAGCTAGTAAATCCTTTGGGGTGTTTCCTTGCTCCTACTGGTTCGATTAAACCTTGGTTTCATAACTCAGGGAAACTTGCTGCTGTGCTCATCATACCTTCCTCTTGGGGTTCCCAACGAGCTCTACATCAACCACGAGCCATCAACACATTTTCTGGGCGCCATGCATTGAGCCATCAAGCGATTTTCTGACGCTGTTGCCGGGGAGTCAAGGACATCTTCACAAGGGGAGTCCCTCATAACCAATCTCCTTTACTTTGTTGTTTTTGTTTTGCTTAGTTTTCTTTTTTGCTTTATTTGCTTGTTTTGTTCTTCAAAAAACACAAAAAAATTAGTTTTACTTGTTTGCTTTCTTATTTTAAAACCCAAAAAAATGACTACTCTTGAAAACACTAAGTTGTGTGACTTCACTAGCACCAACAACAATGATTTTATGAGCACACCTATTGCTCCACCTGTGGCTGAAAATACTTTCTTTGAGATAAAACCTGCTTTGCTCAATCTTGTTATGAGAGAACAATTTTCTAGTATTGGTAATGAAGATGCTGCTTCCCATCTAAATAACTTTTTTGAACTTTGTGAGATGCAAAAGCATAGGGATATAGATGGTGATATTATTAAACTGAAATTGTTTCCTTTCTCTTTGAGAGGAAAAGCTAAAGAATGGTTGAATTCCTTAACTAGGAATAGTATTGATTCTTGGACTAAGTGCAAAGATGCTTTTATTGGAAAATACTATCCTCCTGCTAAGATTATATCCATGAGAAGTGAAATAATGAAGTTTAAACAACTTGATAATGAGCATGTTGCTCAAGCTTGGGAAAGAATGAAATCTTTGGTAAAGAATTGTCCCACTCATGGACTGACTGCTTGGATGATCATCCAAACTTTTTATGCAGGATTGAACTATTCTTCAAGGAACCTATTGGACTCTGCTGCTGGAGGTACCTTTATGACCATCACTTTGGGTGCTGTAACAAAACTTCTGGACAACATGATGGTTAATTATTATGAATGGCATACCGAGAGAGCTCCACAAGGTAGGAAGGTAAATTTTGTTGAGGAAACCTCCTCCTTGAGTGATAAGATTGATATTATTATGTCTATGCTTGTTAATGGGAAAGCCCATATTGATCCAAATAATGTTCCTTTAGCTTCTTTGTTTGCTCAAGAAGAGCAAGTTGATGTGAACTTCATAAGAAATAACAACTTTGGCAACAATGCTTATGGTAATAATGCTTATAGGAACAATTTTGGTAACAACAATTATAAGCCATATCCTCCAAACAATGGTAATGCTTATGGAAATTTTTACAACAATAATAAGAGTGCTCCCTCTAAACTTGAAGTTATGCTTAAAGAGTTTATTAGTAAACAAACTGCTTTCAATAAAACTACTGAGGAAAAACTCTCTAATGCTGAAAGAAATATAACATCTTTGGCTGAAGCTCAACCTACTTTGAATAAGATGGCTGCTAAACCTGAAACTAATGATAATCCTTTTGCATCTACTAATGCTATACAAGTAAGAATTGATGAAAATGTTAGACTATTAGCTGAATTACATGCTAAGTGGGAAAGAGAAGATGAAATTGCTAGAAACATTAGTGTTTCTACTATCACCACCACTAGTGTTGAGGCTAGTAATAGTTCTACTACTTTAGATGATAAATTTGATTTTGATCTTGATGGTTGCAACATCTCTGAAGTTATTAAGTTCCTACAAAAGCTTGCTAAAAGTCCTAATGCTAGTGCTATGAACATGGCCTTTACAAAACACATTACTGATGCTCTCATAAAGATTAAAGAAGAAAAGATGAAACATAAAGCTTCTATTCCTATAAAACAAGAGGATGGTTGGGAACCCATCATTAATATGAAAGTGAATGACTTTGATTTCAAAGCTTTGTGTGATCTTGATAGTAGTGTTTCTATTATGCCTAGAAGGATTTATGATATGCTTGATTTGCCTCCTCTTAAAGATTGTTATTTGAATGTCTCACTTGATGATAATGCTAAAAAGAAACTCGTGGGGAGTCTTAATGATGTTCTTATTATGGTTAACGATTCCTATGTCCCCGTTGATTTCTATGTTTTGGATGTTGAATACAATGCTTCTTGTCCTATTACTTCGGGAAGACCTTTTCTTAGAACTGTTGGTGCCATCATTGATATGAAAGAAGGCACCATTAAATATCAACTCCCACTCAAGAAAGGTATAGAACACTTCCGTAAAAAGAGATAAAATATTTCTTTTGCTTCTCCTATGAAAACAAAATTTGGTCTTAATGCTTCTTCATTTGAGAACACTTGATTCTTTCTTTGCTTCTTATGCCTAACTTAAAGGCGTTAAAGAAAAGTACTTATTGGAAGATAACCCAAAAGTTTTAGATGAGTCTTGGAAGTTATTACTTCAGTAATAACCGCTCCTTATCCTTTTTATTTGCTTTTTGTGCCAAGAGTAACCTCTAATGAGAGTGAAGTAATGATTGGGAAAGTTGCTGTCCCGAAACAGATTTTTGTGCTTCACCGTAAAAATTCCTGAGAGAGTTATGTATGTCGGATTGAGCTGTAATTATTTGTGCTGATGCCCCATGTTGTTATATAACTTTCATTAGTTCAACACTTTTTGATTTGAATAACAGAAGGTCTTCGAAAAAATTCGTCTTTACCTATTGGTCTGTTTTGACAGATTTCTGCCATTTTCTGCATTTGCTTCTTGTTGGTTCCTTCTTGAGTTCTTTTGGGGAATTGAGCTTTTTGAGGGAAGTGCTACAGTAGCTAGTGTTATAATGGAAGTTTATTTGGTGTTAGAACTGAACCTTGAGACTTATTTATCTTAAGTGCATTAATGTTGCTAATGAGATTGTGTGAAGTTTTGTATGAAGGAAAAATTTCAGGTGTATGGAAGGAATGAGTAATGAGATGAAGGATGGACTGAAGCTCAAGCTTGGGGATGCCACCCGTGTCACCCCAAGAAATATGCAAGAAGTACAAGCGTCAAATCTTGGGGATGCCCAAGGCATCCCCTTCTTCATCAATAAAAATTCCAGGTTTCTTCCAAACGCTTCATTTTTATTGTTTCATACACAATTGTGTTTTTCTTGGAGCGTCTTCTTTTTCGTTTTGTTTTGGTTTTCATTTGCTTTGGTTTCCTTAGTTTTCTGAATAAATTGGTTGTACCCCCTCTTTCATACATTGGTTTGCAATTAGTTTGGTTTGGTTTGGAAAAGAGTAGGAAAGTTCATGCTTATGTGGTAAAAAGAGCTTGTTTTTGACTGTGGCTATGCTTTGTCATGCCATGCTTGATTTTGTTTTGGCTTTATGCTTAGTATTCTTTGCTGTAGCATGACTTGTTATAAACAATTGAGATTGCTTAATGTGCCTTGGATGAATCATGCGTTGTTTTAGCATATTAAAGCATAGTATAGTGGTATTCTCCTTTGATGCTTTATTTGGGTTGACTTGGCACATGCTCACACCATGTTATGACTATCTCAAGTCACCATTGCCTTTATTATCCTTTAGTTTTCAACTTGTAGTATCACTTTATGCTTTGATCAATGATGTTTTGTCGCTCTGCATGATTATGGCCATTATTGCTCTCTTAGTTTGTCGCTTCCAGTCTTTTGCTAGCCTCCACCACCAAGTATGAGTTCCACTCATGCATCCAACTCCCTAAACCAAGTCATTCCAAAGAGTCCACCATGCCTACCTACTAGCTTATGCTATTCCAAGTATATTCATGCTTTTGTTTACCTTCCACTTGTTATGAGAAAACTAGTGATTAAAGCTGTCACGAACTTGATGGCACACCTTACTTTACTTGCTCTTAATAAACTTGAACCATTGTGTCGTCTATGTTGTATATGCTTGCACTTATTTGTTGGGAATTAGCAGAACCATGCTTTCATGGGGAACGCTTTCAACATTGCACTTGGTACTTGTACCTAGTTGATATCATGCTCTTTTGTATATGGATGTCGTCGGTGTGAAAT
This sequence comes from Avena sativa, assembly GCA_916181665.1. NCBI lineage: Eukaryota > Viridiplantae > Streptophyta > Magnoliopsida > Poales > Poaceae > Avena > Avena sativa. Next base: position 58,294,732 of record OV702292.1, read on the forward strand.
GAAAGGGGAGCTTGTAAGTCCATGGAGTTATGTATAAGTGTTAGAGAAACACCTGGGCCACTGATCTAATCCATGCTGACATGGTGGAAACCTTCAGTGTAACCATAATGAGCTGTCTATGAAGCATTCTTCTTATAAAAAAAGAGTCCTATATTGAGAAAAAAAAGAGAAAAGAAAAAAGAGATACTATGAAAAAAGAGATAAAAAAGCACCATATTCCCATGGTAAATAAGAAGAATGCTGAGATGCTCGTTGTCTGCTTGCCTTGTCATTTTGATATGGGGATTCTTCCGTATCATCGGGCAAGGGGTACCCCGTTGGCGGTTCTCAATGATACACATGTACTTACAATGACAAGAACTTACCGGTGACTAAACTTGAGTAGCATGAGGAGCGACCCTCGTATACAAGGGACATGAGATTTCTGACTTATACTTCGTCAAGCATGTACACCATAGTTTGTTCACTTTAACCTTAATCACTTCAAGATGCTTATGATAGGGGTAATGAGAGCTGAAAGCTATAAGTACCACAATTTTTTGGAAGCTCTTTATGAGACTTGAATCCCTACTTCCTTTTACAAAAGGCCTTTCTTCCACCATTATATTGAGTCTCCACCTTCTATCTTTATGCACTTACTTTGAGAGCATAGTGGCCATTCTTAGTTCTATGTGCATTGTCCCAAGACTAGTTGATTGATGCATACTTTGATATTGCTTGTTTTAAACTATTGTATCTAGTCACTCTGATGAACTTTGAAGGTGTCCTATGCATTTATATTTGCTACTCTATTGAGGGACAAGCTGAATACTATTATGCTATGTTTTTTCTTTATGTGAAACAAACAAACGTCTTGCAAAGCATTGTTATTCATGAATCTTTTGTTTGTGCCTTTTCATGTTGCATCATAGTTTCTTTGCTTATTGCTAGAACTTTGTCTTTCATGTTATGATTGAAGTACTATGATCGCAGCTTTGAATGTTTTGCAAATACTTTGATCAAGTCTTTGATGGTGCATGTCACCTCAAAAATTATTCTTTCTTTTTATCACTTACCTACTCGAGGACGAGCAGGAGTTAAGCTTGGGGATGTTGATACATTGCAAATGTATCTACAATTTTTGATGTTCCATGCTTGGTTTTATCCACTTTCTTGTGTTTTGTTCCAAATTTGGAGTACTTTTCATATGATTTCTTGGACTAACCTATTAACAAGAGCCACAGTGCCAGCTGTCGTGTTTCTGCTATTTTTTGTTCTAGGAAAGTCAGAAAATGAATATTCTCGAAATTGGATGGGACAAAAGACAAAGTGCCTATTTTTCCGGAAGGGATCAAGTGCCAGAATACGAGACAGAGAAGGGCCAGGGAGCCACCACACCACCTGGCCGCGCGGCCAGGCCTGGCCCACGCCAGGGGATGGTGTGGCCGCTCCCGGCACCCCCTCGGCCTCTCCTTCCGCCTATATATTGCCCTCGGGACGAAAACCCTAAGTACCCGATCAAAAATCCACGAAAGAGTCTATAGCCGCCATCATCTCCATCCCTAGATCGGGAGGGATCTGAAGCTCTTCCCGGCACCCTGCCGGAGAGGGGAATTCACCCTGGAAGCCTTCTTCATCACCATGCAAGCCTTCGGTGTGATGCGTGAGTAGTTCACCCTTGGACTACGGATCCATGTAGTAGCTAGATGGCTGGTTTCTCCTCCTTTGTGCTTTCATGTTTAGATCTTGTGAGCTCCGTTCATGATCAAGATCATCTATTTGTAACTCATACATGTTGTGTTTGCGGGGATCCGATGGATATTGAGATGCTATTTCAGATTGATTATTGATTCTATCATGTATTTGTTATTTGAGATCTTGCATGCTTTCCGTTGTTAGTAGCTATCTTGGCCAAGTAGATGCTAGCAACTCCAAGAGTTAGTATTTATGCTCGATAGTGGGTTCATGCCTCTGGTAATCTGGGGAAGTGACAGAAATCTCTAAGGTACTAGATGTGCTGTTGCTACTAGGGAGAAAACAACAATCCTTTGTTCATAGAACAATCGTATTGTTTACTTTACACGCAGTTCGTAAAGCAATAATCTGTTGCTTGCAACTTAATACTGGAGGGGGTTGGGATGATAACCTGAAGGTGGATTATTAGTCATAGATGCAGTTGGATGGCGGTCTATGTATTATGTTGTAATGCCCAATCAAGTCTCAGAGGAGTCAAGATGATTAGTATATGCATGTATTGCTTTCTCGGTGTTTGTCAATTGCCCCGCTGTAATTTGTTTACCCAGCATGCTATCTATCTAAGGAGAGCCACCTCTAGTGAACTATGGATCCCGGTCCTTTGTCTTTACATACAATCTATAAACTGTTTCTACTTTGTGTTTACTTTCTGCAAACTATTACTTCTTTCCATTCGATATGTTTAATCCTTTGTTTTCCGCAAAACACGGTGAGATTGATAACCTCATCGCAAGCTAGGGACAAAGTTCTGTGGTTGTGTTGTGCAGGTCTCCACGTTGCTACTAGCACCGGTAGTGCGCCCTGCCAAAGCTCAGCTAGTAACACCTTTATGGTGTTTCCTTGCTCCTACTGGTTCGATTAAAGCTTGGTTTCACAACTGAGGGAAACTTGCTGCTGTGCTCATCATACCTTCCTCTTGGGGTTCCCAACGAGCTCTACATCAACCACGAGCCATCAACACATTTTCTGGGCGCCGTGCATTGAGCCATCAAGCGATTTTCTGGCGCCGTTGCCGGGGAGTCAAGGAGATCTTCACAAGGGGAGTCCCTCATAACCAATCTCTTTACTTTGTTGTTTTTGTTTTGCTTAGTTTCCTTTTTGCTTTATTTGCTTGTTTTGTTCTTCAAAAAACACAAAAAAATTAGTTTTACTTGTTTGCTTTCTTATTTTAAAACCCAAAAAATGACTACTCTTGAAAACACTAACTTGTGTGACTTCACTAGCACCAACAACAATGATTTTATGAGCACACCTATTGCTCCACCTGTGGCTAAAAATACTTTCTTTGAGATAAAACCTGCTTTGCTCAATCTTGTTATGAGAGAACAATTTTCTAGTATTGGTAATGAAGATGCTGCTTCCCATCTAAATAACTTTGTTGAACTTTGTGAGATGCAAAATCATAGGGATATAGATGGTGATATTATTAAACTGAAATTGTTTCCTTTCTCTTTGAGAGGAAAAGCTAAAGAATGGTTGAATTCCTTAACTAGGAATAGTATTGATTCTTGGACTAAGTGCAAAGATGCTTTTATTGGAAAATACTATCCTCCTGCTAAGATTATATCCATGAGAAGTGAAACAATGAAGTTTAAACAACTTGATAATGAGGATGTTTCTCAAGCTTGGGAAAGAATGAAATCTTTGGTAAAGAATTGTCCCACTCATGGACTGACTGCTTGGATGATCATCCAAACTTTTTATGCAGGATTGAACTATTCTTCAAGGAACCTATTGGACTCTGCTGCTGGAGGTACCTTTATGACCATCACTTTGGGTGCTGCAACAAAACTTCTGGACAACATGATGGTTAATTATTATGAATGGCATACCGAGAGAGCTCCACAAGGTAGGAAGGTAAATTCTGTTGAGGAAACCTCCTCCTTGAGTGATAAGATTGATATTATTATGTTTATGCTTGTTAATGGGAAATCCATATTGATCCAAATAATGTTCCTTTAGCTTCTTTGGTTGCTCAAGAAGAGCAAGTTGATGTGAACTTCATAAGAAATAACAACTTTGGCAACAATGCTTATGGTAATAATGCTTATAGGAACAATTTTGGTAACAACAATTATAAGCCATATCCTCCAAACAATGGTATTGCTTATGGAAATTTTTACAACAATAATAAGAGTGCTCCCTCTAAACTTGAAGTTATGCTTAAAGAGTTTATTAGTAAACAAACTGCTTTCAATAAAACTACTGAGGAAAAACTCTCTAATGCTGAAAGAAATATAACATCTTTGGCTGAAGCTCAACCTACTTTGAATAAGATGGCTGCTAAACCTGAAACTAATGATAATCCATTTGCAGCTACTAATGCTATACAAGTAAGAATTGATGAAAATGTTAGACTATTAGCTGAATTACATGCTAAGTGGGAAAGAGAAGATGAAATTGCTAGAAACATTAGTGTTTCTACTATCACCACCACTAGTGTTGAGGCTAGTAATAGTTCTACTACTTTAGATGATAAATTTGATTTTGATCTTGATGGTTGCAACATCTCTGAAGTTATTATGTTCCTACAAAAGCTTGCTAAAAGTCCTAATGCTAGTGCTATGAACATGGCCTTTACAAAACACATTACTGATGCTCTCATAAAGATTAAAGAAGAAAAGATGAAACATAAAGCTTCTATTCCTATAAAACAATAGGATGGTTGGGAACCCATCATTAATATGAAAGTGAATGACTTTGATTTCAAAGCTTTGTGTGATCTTGATAGTAGTGTTTCTATTATGCCTAGAAGGATTTATGATATGCTTGATTTGCCTCCTCTTAAAGATTGTTATTTGAATGTCCCACTTGATGATAATGCTAAAAAGAAACTCGTGGGGAGTCTTAATGATGTTCTTATTATGGTTAACGATTCCTATGTCCCCGTTGATTTCTATGTTTTGGATGTTGAATACAATTCTTCTTGTCCTATTACTTCGGGAAGACCTTTTCTTAGAACTGTTGGTGCCATCATTGATATGAAAGAAGGCACCATTAAATATTAACTCCCACTCAAGAAAGGTATAGAACACTTCCCTAAAAAGAGAGAAAATATTTCTTTTGCTTCTCCTATGAAAACAAAATTTGGTATTAATGCTTCTTCATTTGAGAACACTTGATTCTTTCTTTGCTTCTTATGCCTAACTTAAAGGCGTTAAAGAAAAGTACTTATTGGGAGATAACCCAAAAGTTTTAGATGAGTCTTGGAAGTTATTACTTCAGTAATAACCGCTCCTTATCCTTTTTATTTGCTTTTTGTTCCAAGAGTAACCTCTAATGAGAGTGAAGTAATGATTGGGAAAGTTGCTGTCCCGAAATAGATTTTTGTGCTTCACCGTAAAAATTCCTGAGAGAGCTCTGTATGTAGGATTGAGCTGTAATTTTTTTTGCTTCTGACCCAGGTTGTTATCTAACTTTCGTTAGTTCAACACTTTTTGATTTGAGCAACATAAGGTCTTCGAACAAATTCGTATTTACCTGTTGGTCTGTTTTGACAGATTTCTGCCATTTTCTGCATTTGCTTCTTGTTGGTTCCTTCTTGAGTTCTTTTGGGGAATTGAGCTTGTTGAGGGAAGTGCTACAGAAGTTAGTGTTCTAATGGAAGTTTATTTGGTGTTATAACTAAATCTTGAGACTTATTATCTTAAGTGCATTAATGTTGCTAATGAGATTGTGTGAAGTTTTGTATGAAGGAAAAATTTCAGGTGTATGGAAGGAATGAGTAATGAGATGAAGGATGGACTAAAGCTCAAGATTAGGGATGCCACACGTGTCACCCCAAGAAATATCCAAGAAGTACAAGCGTCAAAGCTTGGGGATGCCTAATGCATCCCCTTCTTCATCAATAAAAATTCCAGGTTTCTTCCAAACGTTTCATTTTTATTGTTTCATGCACAGTTGTGTTTTTTTGGAGCGTCTTATTTTTCGTTTTGGTTTTCGTTTGCTTTGGTTTGCTTAGTTTTCTGAATAAATTGGTTGTACCCCCTCTTTCATACATTGGTTTGCAATTAGTTTGGTTTGGTTTGGAAAAGAGTAAGAAAGTTCATGCTTATGTGGTAAAAAGAGCTTGTTTTTGACTGTGGCTATGCTTTGTCATGCCATGCTTGATATTGTTTTGGCTTTATGCTTAGTATTCTTTGCTGTAGCATGACTTGTTATAAACAATTGATATTGCTTAATGTGCCTTGGATGAATCATGCGTTGTTTTAGCATATTAAAGCATAGTATAGTGGTATTCTCCTTTGATGCTTTATTTGGGTTGACTTGGCACATGCTCACACCATGTTATGACTATATCAAGTCACCATAGCCTTTATGATCCTTTAGTTTGCAACTTGTAGTATCACTTTATGCTTTGATCAATGATGTTTTGTCGCTCTGCATGATTATGGCCATTATTGCTCTCTTAGTTTGTCGCTCCCAGTCTTTTGCTAGCCTCCACCACCAAGTATGAGTTCCACTCATGCATCCAACTCCCTAAACCAAGTTATTCCAAAGAGTCCACCATACCTACCTACTAGCTTATGCTATTCCAAGTATATTCATGCTTTTGTTTACCTTCCACTTGTTATGAGAAAACTAGTGATTAAAGCTCTCACGAACTTGATGGCACACCTTACTTTACTTGCCCTTAATAAACTTGAACCATTGTGTCGTCTATGTTGTATATGCTTGCACTTATTTGTTGGGAATTAGCAGAACCATGCTTTCATGGGGAACGCTTTCAACATTGCACTTGGTACTTGTACCTAGTTGATATCATGCTCTTTTGTATATGGATGTCGTCGGTGTGAAATGAAAGGGGAGCTTGTAAGTCCATGGAGTTATGTATATGTGTTAGAGAAACGCTTGGGCCGCTGGTCTAATCCATGCTGACATGGTGGAAACCTACAGCGTAACCATAATGAGCTGTCTATGAAGCATTCTTCTTATAAAAAAGAGTCCTATATTGAGAAAAAAAAGAGAAAAGAAAAAAAAGGGATACTATGAAAAGAGGAAAGAGAGAAAAAAAGAACCATATTCCCATGGTAAATAAGAATAATGCTGAGATGCTCGTTGTCTGCTTGCCTTGTCATTTTGATATGGGGATTCTTTCGTATCATCGGGCAAGGGGTACCCCGTTGGCGGTTCTCAATGATACACATGTACTTACAATGACAAGAACTTACCGGTTACTAAACTTGAGTAGCATGAGGAGCGGCCCTCGTATATAAGGGACATGAGATTTCTGACTTATACTTCGTCAAGCATGTACACCATAGTTTGTTCACTTTAACCTTAATCACTTCAAGATGCTTATGATAGGGGCAATGAGAGCTGAAAGCTATAAGTACCATAATTTTTTGGAAGCTCTTTATGAGACTTGAATCCCTACTTCCTTTTACAAAAGGCCTTTCTTCCACTATTATATTGAGTCTCCACCTTCTATCTTTATGCACTTACTTTGAGAGCATAGTGGCCATGCTTAGTTCTATGTGCATTGTCCCAAGACTAGTTGATTGATGCATACTTTGATATTGCTTGTTTTAATCTATTGTATCTAGTCACTCTTATGAACTTTGAAGGTGTCCTATGCATTTATATTTGCTACTCTATTGAGGGACAAGATGAATACTATTATGCTATGTTTTCTTTATGTGAAACAAACAAACATCTTGCAAAGCATTGTTATTCATGAATCTTTTGTTTGTGCCTTTTCATGTTGCATCATAGTTTCTTTGCTTATTGCTAGAAATTTGTCTTTCATGTTATGATTGAAGTACTATGATCCCAGCTTTGAATGTTTTGCAAATACTTTGATCAAGTCTTTGATGGTGCATGTCACCTCAAAAATTATTCTTTCTTTTTATCACTTACCTACTCGAGGACGAGCAGGAGTTAAGCTTGGGGATGTTGATACATTGCAAATGTATCTATAATTTTTGATGTTCCATGCTTGGTTTTATCCATTTTCTGTTGTTTTGTTCCAACTTTAGAGTACTTTTCATATGATTTCTTGGACTAACCTATTAACAAGAGCCACAGTGCCAGCTGCCTGTTTTCTGCTATTTTTGGTTCCAGGAAAGTGAGAAAATGAATATTCTCGGAATTGGACGGGACAAAATCCAAAGTGCCTATTTTTCCGGAAGGGATCAAGTGCCAGAATATGAGACGGAGAAGGGCCAGGGAGCCACCACACCACCTGGCCGCGCGGCCAGGCCTGGCCCGCGCCAGGGGGTGGTGTGGTCGCTCCCGGCACCCCCTCGGCCTCTCCTTCCGCCTATATATTGCCCTCGGGACGAAAACCCTAAGTACCCAATCAAAAATCCACGAAAGAGTCTGTAGTCGCCGCCATCTCCATCCCTAGATCGTGAGGGATCTGAAGCTCTTCCTGGCACCCTGCCAGAGAGGGGAATTCACCCTGGAGGCCTTCTTCATCACCATGCAAGCCTCCGGTGTGATGCGTGAGTAGTTCATCCTTGGACTACGGATCCATGTAGTAGCTAGATGGCTGGTTTCTCGTCCTTTGTGCTTTCATGTTTAGATCTTGTGAGCTCCGTTCATGATCAAGATCATCTATTTGTAACTCATACATGTTGTGTTTGCGGGGATCCGATGGATATTGAGATGCTATTTCAGATTGATTATTGATTCTATCATGTCTTTGTTATTTGAGATCTTGCATGCTTTCCGTTGTTAGTAGCTATCTTGGCCAAGTAGATGCTAGCAACTCCAAGAGTTAGTATTTATGCTCGATAGTGGGTTCATGCCTCTGGTAATCTAGGGAAGTAACAGAAATCTCTAAGGTACTAGATGTGTTGTTGCTACTAGGGAGAAAACAACAATCCTTTGTTCATAGAACAATCGTATTGTTTACTTACACGCAGTTTGTAAAGCAATAATGTGTTGCTTGCAACTTAATACTGGAGGGGGTTTGGATGATAACCTGAAGGTGGATTATTAGTCATAGATGCAGTTGGATGGCGGTCTATGTATTATGTTGTAATGCCCAATCAAGTCTCAGAGGAGTCAAGATGATTAGTATATGCATGTATTGCTTTCTCGGTGTTTGTCAATTGCCCCGCTGTAATTTGTTTACCCAACATGTTATCTGTCTAAGGAGAGCCACCTCTAGTGAACTATGGATCCCGGTCCTTTGTCTTTACATACAATCTATAAACTGTTTCTACTTTGTGTTTACTTTCTGCAAACTATTACTTCTTTCCATTTGATATGTTTAATCCTTTGTTTTCCGCAAAACACGGTGAGATTGACAACCTCATCGCAAGCTAGGGACAAAGTTCTGTGGTTGTGTTGTGCAGGTCTCCACGTTGCTACTAGCACTGGTAGTGCGCCCTGCCAAAGCTCAGCTAGTAACACCTTTGGGGTGTTTCCTTGCTCCTACTGGTTTGATTAAACCTTGGTTTCATAACTGAGGGAAACTTGCTGATGTGCTCATCATACCTTCCTCTTGGGGTTCCCAACGAGCTCTACATCAACCACGAGCCATCAACACATTTTCTGGGCGCCGTGCATTGAGCCATCACTAAGAGGCGGATCAAATACCTAATAAAACACAAAGGCTTGAAAGGATCCGACCTGGTCCAGTGCTGGGTCGCACGCTGGATCCAGCCTCTCCAATACCATGGCGACCGTCTGATGCACTCTATCACGGCGTCGAAGAATGGTTCCCTCCGCATCAGTCCTAAGGCTTTAAAGCCACAGGATTACATAAGCCAGATCAAATGGCTGATCAAGGAGCGGATTGAGAGGAAGATTCCGGACTTGTCTCTAGACATGCATACAGCGGAAGACCCTGTAGTTCCGGTAAGCTTCAATAATAAACCCTTTTACTTGTTTCACCTTTTAAGTTATTTTGCAATACTGAGATATTTTCTTCTTTTCAGCTTGACGACCTCCCCGAGTTGGAGCTAGCTCCTATCGAGGGATATCCTCCGAAGTTTTCTCAGGAGGATGAACTGGTTCCACTGTCGGATGTTGTGCCCAGGAAGCGCAAAGCTCCGATAGTGGCTGTCGGCACAAAGGAGGTGCCAGTCGTGAAGAGGTAACTTTCAACACAACTTTCGCCTTTGTACCTTACTCGAATTTTCTTCCGAGATGTAATGTTTTCCATTCTATTACATCCTCAGAGCTAAGCATCTCATCAAGGGCAAGTGGAAGGGAACTTCTTTGAAGCCCTTGTGGCAGACGAAGCTGACTATGGCTTCTCCTGTTGTGGCTCCTCTGACTCCTGCTCCTCAACCTTCCACGACGTCGGTGATTACTCCATCACCAGTTGTCGCAGAAGATCCGGCTCCTTCAATGGGGTTAGTGATCCTTGAATCGCAGACTAACGCCACCATGGGTGGCTCAGATTTAGATAAGGGCGAACCCTCTTCGGGTAATGATCCCTCGGCAGAGACCTTTGCTGAAAACCTCCTGAACAATCCGGGACTTGCCAAATTTGGCCTGTCTCGGAAATCTGTAGAAGAAATCCAGCTTCTGGCCCGGCAATGCCTAGAGAGCCAAAATCTCTCTGCCGAAGAAGTAGCACAAGAAGTGGAAGACATCAAGTACTCTGACCTTCTTGAACAAGTCTGCCTTCGCGACGAGGGACTTAGAACTGGTGTGCTTCCAGCACCTCTGGTCATTCCACTCACCCTTGCCGAGAAGGTTACCACCGATGTGAACATGTGCCTAAGAAAGCTCACACATGAACATCATGTAAGTCGGAATTCCAACTCACGATTTTATTTATTGTACTTTATATCATATCCTCTAGCCCCCAAGCATGAAGTAGGATATACAATCCGGGTTTATGCTTCCTTAGGATGCCAAAGAATGAACTAGTGTAGCCCCCAAGGCTCGTGCTGATATTAGTAACAATATTAACCTGAGTCTTTAGTAGACTTCTGACTCTGGGTATTCTGACTTACAGAAAGTAAATTCATATAACCAGGATTTGTTGAAGAATATATGCAACAAGTGGAGAGAGATCATATCTCTCCGACTTGAAAATGCTGAGCTGAAGGTTTCAAAGGATGAGGTCGAAGGTAAACATTCCGAGTCTCGAAACTTTGTCTTGATTTTCATAGTCGAATATTTTTTACTGAACTGTTGTTCTTTTTTCTTACAGCACTGGTAAAACAGTCCTGCGCTATGATTGAAGAGGCCGAGAACCTCAAAACCTTGGTGGTGGAGAATAAAGAACTTCACCAAGAGCTGGATAAGCTCAAGGCAGATCATGAGAAGAGCATTGCTCAAATTCTCGAATCCTCCTCCATGGCTATTGATGAACATGATCGTAAGATTGCGCTTCAAGATCAGAGAATCTCAGATCTCAACAATGAGCTTTGTAGAGAGAAGGATCTTTCCGAGGCGCTCCGGGCTGAACTCCGGAGTCCTCGAGAAGAGAAGACCAAAGTTGACGACGTCATCTTTGGTATGTTTCCATCTTTCTGACTTGTCTACATTCTTCGACTTTTTTGATGTCGGATTTTCTTAACTGTTTTGTGTTGTGTGTATAGGTCCTCTGAACTTGAGGGACTCCACTTCTGCCGAGCCTCGCACCCACTGGCTTACCCAAGTCGGTGACCTGCTTCATGACTTCCGCCAATCCATTGAGTATATTGGCGAGGCTCTCAAGGTTCCGGACATGCATAGCATGTCCGACTTTCAGGTGCGAGACCAGGCGAAGGATATGCCGCAGCTCATCTGGGACTGGAACATGTCCTACGTGCGATCCACGGCACAGAATGCTCTCACCATGGTCATGAGCCACCATGGAAACATGGAGATATGGCAAGTGACCAGAGGGTACTGCAAGGTGGACGAAGACGGCTAGAAGCAAGATATCAAGGCCATCATGGACTCCTGCGCCGGATATGGGTGTCACGTAGCTGACTTAACCAGCTATGACACTCCCTTCTTCACCTGCGTGGACACACCGCCTCCGCCTCCGGAAGAAGCAGCTGAAGTTTCTGACGATGAACAAACCGTATCGGATCTGAACATCTTGGAGCGTTATCAAACCGAGACCGATGCATCCAGCGAGCCGACGGCTCCTACCTCCTCTCCTGCATCATAAATTACCAGAAACAAATGTATTATTCCGAGAAACATTATGGGTCTGTAAATATGCAGTACTATAATTTTGCTAGTGCTAAGCTTTAATCTATTCAGCACTTTTGCCTTAAATTTTTGTGTGCCTGAAATGTTTACATAAGCACTTATAATTTTTCATCTACACTTCTCCTTTATCTGGCTTTCCGCCTCGTCCTTTTCGTGAGCTGGCTAAACCTTCTGCACGGAAACTTTGCCGAGCAACGGAGCTTAATTGCTAAACCAGTTTAAACTCGGAAACAAAGCCGGCTTCTAGTATCAACAATTCACTACTCGGAAAATGCTCGCATCCAGCAATCAGACAAATAACCAAAGTATAGACTAGAAACTTTAGAGTTATACCCAAAGGTAGCATTTTTAGAATCGGATATCTAAACCAGAATAAACATGAGTACAAAGTTCTTTCAAGTGTTCTGGAATTTTCGACTATGACATGATCATTCGGAAATAAGATGGTAAAAAACTTCTCAGAAAAAACTTGAGGCAACGAAGACTTTTATTTCTCACAGAACATGTACATATGTATGATTAGAAAGAAGGATAAACTAAGAATAAAAGGGACGTAGCTGAGCAATATTCCATGGTCTGTCTAACTCATCCGGATTTGTACTGCCTCCAGCTCTCTTTCTCTTCTTAGTAGCAGGTCTTTCTTTGACTGGCCTCATGTCAGTTAAGTAGTACGAACCATTGTGCAATACTAGACTAACTAAAAAGGGACCTTCCCATACTGGGGAAAGTTTGTGCTTTCTTTGTTGCACAAGCCGGAGAACCAAATCGCCTTTATTGAAAGATCTGTTTCTGACTCTCTGGCTATGATACTTGTGTAACTTCTGCTGATAGGCTGTTGATCTCATTTCAGCAACGACGCGAATTTCTTTGACTAAGTCGACATCATTTTGTCGAGAAATCTCGGCATCCTCTTCAATATACGCGGCCACTCTAGGAGAAGTGTGAATCAAATCACTAGGAAGAATTGCTTCTGTGCCATAGACCAAGAAGAAAGGTGTGTATCCGGTTGACCTGTTCGGAGTTGTTCGTAAACTCCATATTACAGAGGGTAATTCCTCTGCCCAAGCCCCCGCAGCACGTCATAGTGGTGCTTCGAGTCTCGGTTTTAGGCCTTGTAGGATTAAACCATTTGCTCTTTCAACTTGTCCGTTAGCCTGTGGATGTGCAACTGACGCAATGTCAAGCCGGATATTTTGTTTGTTGCAGAATTCGGCCAATTCTACCATAGAGAAATTACTCCCGTTGTCCGTGATAATGCTATGCGGATAACCATACCGGATTATAACATCCTCGACAAATCTTTTGGTTGTTGCTCCATCACAACTGGTGACAGGTTTAGCCTCAATCCATTTAGTGAATTTATCCACCATCACTAAGAGGTGAGTAAATCCACTTGGAGCTTGTCTAAATGTCCTACCATGTCAAGCCCCCAGACCGCAAAAGGCCATGTTATAGGTATTGTTCGCAGCTGATCAGCTGGAACATGAGCTTGTTTGGCGTACTTTTGGCAGCCCTTGCACGTCTTGACTAGCCGTTCGACATCTACCTTGGCTGTAAGCCAGAAAAAACCGTGTCTGAAAACTTTTGCCACTAAAGATTTGGCTGCAGCGTGGTGACCACACTCGCCTTCATGGATTTCTCTTAAGATTTCCACTCCTTCTTCCGGAGATACGCAGCGCTGAAAAACCCCAGAAACATTCCGCTTATAGAGCTCACCTTTAACTATAGTGTAGGTTTTTGCTCGTTGGACGATCTGCCGGCTCAGAACCTCGTCTTCGGATAATTTGCCATCTACCAGATAATCAAGGTAGGGTTGGGTCCAGCTGGGAATTACAGCCAGAACTGCTATTAGAGGTGAGTCGGATTTGGCCGGATATTCCTCATCCACTCCCTTTATTAAGGGAACTTTGAGGTGCTCTAAAAAAGCGCCATCCGGGACCTCTTTCCGTGCAGAGCCTATTCGAGATAATGCATCTCCTTCCTCATTTTCTGCTCGAGGGATGTGTTGAACCTCAAACCCTTCGAACAATTTAGATAAATCATCCACGACAGCTTTATATGCTGTCATGTGTTTATTTGCATTACAAATATCCGACACTTGCTGAGCAACAAGATCCGAATCTCCGTAACACATCAAACATCGGATGCCGATATCCTTAGCAATCCAGATTCCATGCAGCAGTGCTTCATACTCGGCAATATTATTTGTCGCTGTGAAGTGGATCTGCAACACGTATAGAAGCTTATATCCTTGGGGTGATTTGAGCACCACGCCAGCCCCCGAGCCCCCGCGAGCCTTAGACCAATCAAAATATAGGGTCCAATATTCTGACTCAGGGAGGGTCATATTCTCCTTCGTTTCTGTCCAATCAGCAACAAAGTCAGCAAGGATTTGGGATTTAATTGTTGTCCAAGGTTTGTACTCAATGTCGAAAGCTGAGAGCTCTATGCCCCATTTGGCGACGCGTCCTGTGGCGTCACTGTTGTTGATTATATCTCTCATGGGAGCTGTGATCACCACGGTAATTTGATGCTCCTGAAAGTAATGTCGTAGCTTACGAGAGGATAAGAAAACACCATAAGCCAGCTTTTGATAGTGCGGATACCGCTGTTTTGATTCTGTTAGGACCTCGCTGACAAAGTAAGTCGGATGCTGCACCAAGTGTTCCTGATTTTCCTCCGGTCTCTCCACTACCATAACGATACGAACGACTTTGTTTGTCGCAGCAAGATAAAGCAACATCAGTTCCTGTGGTTCCGGTGCAGCAAGGATAGGAGCAGATGAGAGTACTTTCTTCAGTTCTTGTAGTGCAGCTTCAGCTTCATCGATCCATACAAAATCCTTGGTCTTTTTATGAGTTTGTATAATGATGCGGCTCTTTCACCGAGCCGGCTTACAAACCGACTGACTGCAGCGATGCAACCAGTTAGTCTTTGTACGTCCTTCAGGCGAGTTGGCCTGGAAATATTGAGTATAGCCTTGATTTTGTCTCGGTTCACCTCTATGCCTCTTTGGGACACGATGAAACCTAACAATTTTCCAGCTGGGATTCCAAAGAAGCATTTCTTCGGATTAAGCATGATGTTGTATTTTCGTAGATTAGCGAACGTTTCCTCCAAGTCGGAAATCAATGTTTCCTTCTTTTTGGACATCACCGCAATATCATCCACATATGCATGTACGTTGTGTCTGATTTGGTCATGGAGGCAACATTGCATTGTGCGCTGGTACGTAGCTCCTGCGTTCTTTAACCCAAAGGGCATCATAACAAAACAGAAGGTTCTGAAGGGGGTTATGAATGAAGTTTTGACTTTGTTAGATTCCTTCATCCGGATTTGGTGATAACCGGAATATGCGTCGAGAAAACAGAGGAGTTCCGAGCCTGCCGTAGAATCGATAACTTGATCAATCCTAGGTAGAGCGAATGGATCTTCTGGACAAGCCTTGTTCAAGGCAGTATAATCAACACAAATCCTTAAATCAGTGGTGTCCTTTTTAGGGACCATTATAGGATTGGCCGACCACTCAGTGTGGATGACCTCTTCTATGAATCCGGCTAACTCGAGCCATGCTAGTTCCTTAGCTATTGCCTTACGCTTTTCATCGCCGAAACATCGTAAGGACTGTTTGACGGGTTTAGCGTTCGGGTTTACATTTAAAGAGTGCTCGGCAAGTTCCCTAGGTACTCCGGTCATGTCAGATGGCTGCCATGCGAAGATATCTTGATTTGCTTTGAGGAACTTGACGAGCGCGCTTTCCTATGCGCTATCTAGGCCTATGCCTATCTAGGTCACCTTAGAGGGATCATCATCCTTCAACGACGTCTTCGTCGTATCTTCTGATGCCTTGAACTCCGGATTCGGCTTTGTCACCTCCTTCATTGCGGGCATCTCGGACGGATCCATGCTCTTCTTGATCTCCTGGTACTCCTGGGCGTGCAGCACGGCTTCAGCAAAGGCGACATTTCCATCCTCGCACTCTCGCGCTTTCTTCGGGTCTCCCCTGATGGTGATCATGCTGTTGGGACCTGGAATTTTCATCATATTGTAAATGTAACACGGACGAGCCATAAAATCCCAATAAGCCGGACGTCCGAATATAGCATGGTACACGCTCTTGAACAGGACTACTTCGAAGGAAAGTGCCTCTATCTGATAGTTCTTTGGAGTTCCAAAGGTAATATCCAAAGTGATTTCTCCCAGGGAATTAGCTTGTCTTCCTGGGACAACTTCGTGAAAGATCACTGAGCTACGGTTCAGCTGGGTCTCCGAGATCTTCATCCGGCGTAGATACAGAATATTGATACTGCTGCCACCGTCCATGAGAGTCTTGGAGAAACCATAACCGTCAATAAGTGGATTGACGATTAAGGCATATTTTCCTCGCCTGTGCAACTTAGGCGGATGATTAGCACGGTCAAATGTGATTGCATCTTCCGACCAGTCCAAGAATTGGGGGACAGCCGGAACTGTTGCATTGAGCTCATGTAGAACTACTTTCTTGACCTTTGCTGGTTGAGATCCGAGGAAGGTGACATAAGTGTCTTTCTTGGTCGGAAATTTTTTCTTCCCTTCCGGCTTGGGATTTGAAGCATCAGCTTCCTCCATGTCGGAATCTTTCTTGGTCTCTTTATCTTTTTCGGAATTCTTCTTTCCCTTCTTCCGCTTAGCCCCAACGGTATCATCTCTCTTAATGTCGTCATTGAAACGACACTCGGCGTTTGTGTGGGACGAGCCCCCATTGGTGTCTAAGTGATGCACACATGGGTTATTGGCAATGTCGCCCCAAGAGTAGGTTTTGCCTGGTTGCTGGTCTCCTCTACCTTGAACTCTTGAAGTCCCACGACCGCGTCCGCGGCCTCCACCATGTCCTCGTCCTCCAGACCCAAAAGTAGCAGTGACCACTGCCGTTTCCGCGTTGGGTTTCTCTTCCGAGGTATTCTTGCACTTCTGAGCTTGTTGCTTTGGTTGTTTTGCCGACTGTGGCACATCTAGGGCGTTGAGTAACCCCTCTACATCGTCGTCAGCATCTGCATACTTGCTCGCTGTTTCTATCATCTCTCCCAAATCAGTGACCTTGTCACACTTCAAGCAATGATGTAGTAGACCAATTGGGAGACCTGCAATGAAAGCTTCAATCGCAGTTTGGTCATTTACTCCTTCATAGGACTTCTTGGTGTCGATCCATCATCCGAGGTAATCTCGGCAAGTTTCTCCGGCTTTCTGGGTGCAACGATGTAGGTCTCTGACCGTACAGGGCCTCCAATATGTGCCTTCGAAATTCCGAAAGAACGCACTTTGCATGTCATACCAGTTGTGGATGGTGTTCTCCGGAAGTTCATTAAGCCATGATCGTGCCGTCTTCCGTAGCATGAGTGGGAGATATCGGGTTGCGACCAGGCTGTTTCTGCCTTTGGCGATGCAGCAAGCTTGGACAAAATCCTGCAGCCAGGTGTCTGGCCGAGCAATGCCGTCATAGGCTTGGATATGTCTTGAGATAGCAAATCCTTCTAGGAATCTTGTAGCTCTTATGCATGGTCCGAAGCACTTTGGGCCCACGTATATATCATCATTTTCGTAGTGCCACACCTCTATATTGGAGTTGATCCTGTGTCTTGCGTCATTCGGGGATAGAGATCGTCCCGAGTGTCGGCTGTGGCTGCGATGCCTTGGAGCCGGACTTCGGCTTCTGCCACCACCTCCTCCACCATGACGCCCTCCTTGGCCTCCTTGGGAGCCGTTGTGATGGCTACTTGGCGGAAAGGGTGGAGCAGCTGGGTTATTTTCGGCTGATCGCCGGCCTCCGTCCGGAGCGTCATTATTCTGGTTCCGGGGAGGGTCTTCATTGCGACGAGCCCCCTGTCGGCTTGTCTCAGCGTGGTGTCCGTCGTTCCTTCGTCCGTCATCCGGACGGCTTGCATGTCTAGGAGGTGGCATTCTTTGTCGGTCCTCCTCCCGATGTTTCTCTTTATCATCGTCCCTACGGTATTTCGACTCTCGCTGGGGCGGGTTCCTCGGATTCAGTGCAATGATTGCCTCTTGCTCCGCAACTGGGTTAACGTTACGCCAGTCACGGACAGCTTTGTGGTGCTGTCCCAAAGATCCAGTTCTTGAGTAATTGTCCTCCCGGCGATCGGAATGGTGGTGCTGCTCCGGAACACGCTGGGGTCTTACGTCAGCCCATGCCGGATCTATGCGACACTGGTCGGAATCAGAGACCAGTTTTTGACTTCCGGACATGGCGACCTTTTGCTGCTCCAGTCCCTTGTTGAGTAATTTGATGCCCAGCCGGATCTGCTCCGGGCCTGGATTAGCCGATAGAATTTCTCGGGTCGCAACGGTGTTCTGTACTGGGGTTGGATACACCCAATCCCCTTTTCTATCTTTCTGAGGCTTCCCCATTTCTTCTCCAAAAAGGACGGCGTGAATCTGCGGGAATTGGTTGTCACTAGTATGACGCTTCCTAGTCTTCTGGTATTGCCTGGAGTTGTACTTCTCCGCAGATGCTATGCATTTCTTTTCCTCCTCAATGTGTTTGGCTTCATCGAGGAGTACTTGACGACGCACTTCTAGGGCCTGTGCCCTCTCGTCCAGTTCTTCAGCAGTAAGTTCTGCAGCTATAGGAATAGGTGGGGTTAATGCAGCATCGATGAGTTTACGCGCACCTTCGGTGATCATGTGTCCATCCATTGATTCTTATTTTTTGGGCTCGTCTGGGATAAGTGCTCCATCCGAGTCTTCCTCGTATTCCTCGGCAATCACCTCCTCTGCCGGAGGATCTTTTGTCGGGGTCTTGTTCTTCTTGTTCTTCTTCTTTGCCTTCTTGGCAGCGCCGGTAGCAAAGACGGCTTTGGGTCCGTTTCCCGGAGTCAAGCTCTGATCGGTACTTTTGGACATCTGGACCTCGTGATTATCTCCGATTTCCATGTCATCCTGCGCTTTGGAAGAGTGTTCCCCAGATCCTTCACCCATGGCTTCTCCTTCCTCTGCAGCTTTGGAGTTATACTCCTCTTCATATTCCACGGAGAACTTTTGGAAATCTGCTGACGTCATTGATTCATCCGAGGATGCGGGTACGTCGGCGTTTGTTCCGATCGCCTCCAGCACAGAGTCAGTGTTGTCTCCAGCATCGGCAGAGCCGGATCCGGATCCCACATATCCGACGAAGTGCGACGCGTGCTTCCTGAGGTACCTGCGGCTCTCGCGATCGGCCTCGTCGAAACATTTGATGGTCTCGAGGATTTCATCTACGCCATAGTTTTGCATCATCATGCGTCTTAGCGTGTATCTCAGGAAAGTTCTGTCTGTCCCGGCGTCATCAGAGCTGGAATCTGTGTCGTTGCTATGCTCCTCCTGGATTTTGACTTCAGCGGGTGGGTCGATCCGGGATTTGGTCTCTCTAAGGAGATCCACTCCAGATTCGACTTGGACCGCTAGGTCTGCTTCAGGCTCGGATTTCTCCACTATCTCCACAACTAGTGCGGGCTGGGTGGGATTAGGGTTTTCTGTGATCCGGAACTCTACCGCCTCCACGGACAAAGGGGACCTAGAAATTTCCTCTGCCTCTATCATCACCGCTGGGGTGGGTAGGACAGGTTCAACAAAACCGATGTAAACATCGATCTCGCCAAAAGACATGATGGTGTAGGTAGTCACAACCTCCCTAGCCGAAATCCAGGTCTCGTCGAGAACAATGAGAGGGACGTTGCTGGCGTAGAGGATGCGACCGAAGGTGATAGTCTTGCCGATTCCGGTTCTTGCAGATTCCGCTCGGAACGCAGATCCGAAGCTCACTTGCCCCACGGTGGGTTCCAACTATCGTCGGATTGATGACAAGTACGCCATGAGGGGGTCCTCGAGGCGTGCAGAAGAGAGGGGTGTGAGATGTACGGTATTCTGGGATGGTGAGCACACAAGTTTACCCAGGTTCGAATCCGCTGACTTTGGACGGATCCTACTCCTGCTAGCAATCCAGTAATACGGCTGAGCCGGAATATGGGTTACAAGGGTTCGCCTGTGCGAGTTGAGATTGTAGACTATTAAGGGTGCCCTAAAGGCTCTCCCTAGGACGGCTTATATAGATATCCATCCTAGGGTTTACATGAGAGATCTATCTGGCTACGACTAAGAGTCGGTTACAGAGTACATCTTGAACTACAAGTAACACTATGGGCCTAAGTCGGTAAGTCTTCTGGGCCTTCCCGTAGCCGGACTGGACTCCGTCTCTTCTCCCTGACTAGGCCGCCCGTGAAGCAAAGCTCTAACCTGAAGTGGGCCACCCTGGTCAGTGAGGAACTGTGAGGATACCCGGAAAGTATATCCCCAACAAGACGACTTTCCGTCGATTTGTCGAATTAGGTCTAAATTAATATTCTACAAGTGCGTGAGAGCTAGTTCAATAGTATAACCGAGTGTTAGGTATAACAAAGTGACACGTCATCTATTGCCGGCTTTATACCAGCATGTACAATACCAAACATTTGAACTATAGAACAACTAGCATTACATGCAGTAACCTCATCAAAAAGCAAGAAGATTAAACAGGAATAAAATGAAAAACATTTCTATGCCCGCTTGAAAAATCCTAAAACTTGGGAATTGTAAGAAAGAATGGTACACTTAGTCTGAAAATATGGGCAGTGGCATTCTTTATTTATTTTTTGGAACCTAGGTACCGTAGGTCCTAAAGGAGAGAGACACTCCAATTAGCGCACTAGGGTTTGTAGTCGCCGCAATGCGGTCTGCGGACCTTTTTGTAATTATTATTATTACTTTTGAGACTTTTTTGTATTGGTGTAGATGATTATTAATCCAGTAGATGGCTTGAATTTCGGGAGGAAAACGGTTGCTGGAAGTAGATCGGTGTGCCGTACCATGTCACACGTGCGCAGCGCCATGCTATGGACAAAGAAGAGACAAGCCGGACTGTGCACCTACGGCTACAGAGAAGAGATGGATGGAGGATGGATGGTGAGAGCCAGTGAAGGAGAGATAAAACACAACTTGTTTTGCGTGCATATTACTACTAGTAGGTCCATATATTTATTACTAGTGGAGTGTACCTCGTGTCAGCAGCCCATCATAGCTTTGCTCTGACATCGCACCACCTTCTGACTCCTCCTCCCGCTTCTCTTGCGCTGCCTCCTTTTTTTGGAAGGAGTCGCCTCCCTTTTTGAGTAGTACTAGTACGGAAGTGGAGTACTTTGCTTTATAGAGAAAAATATATCCATCACTTAGAAAATTGGAGTTGTTACTTTCCCTAGTATTTGGGAACTCCCATTGGCAAAGCTGTTTAACAATGCCAAGATGCGCACATCTACTTTCTTGTAGTACTACTACAAAATTTCCATAAACATGGATATATCCGTGACCTTGCATGGTCGCTCATCCTGAAACCTGTTCATACTTATACATGGTAGGCCGATTTTGTGAAGCATCTTTTTTCAAAAGTTGTGAAAAACTCATGTTTATTATTTTCCATGGCAGGTAGTACAAGCAAAAGGACACCATGCATGAGTCCCCCTATTTTTTTTTGGCATATTTCTCTCTCTTTTTCAAAGCAGGGTCAACTTTGCCGGCATGCAAAGTCTAGAAAGAAGTTGAATCTTTGAAAACTCTTGGTCATGTTCTCCATATATTGGCTGTCTGGTGGGCAAATTCAAAAGATTTTTGTGGAATTTAAAGAGCAATTGGCATCTCACACGTGGTTCGAAATAATTTGACATAATTTCAACAAAATCCCTCCGATCCATATTAATGTTCATAGCATCTAGATTCAAATGTATCTAGTCATGCTTATGTGCTAGATACATATACCCGAATCTAGAAAAATCTGATAATATTAATTTGAATCGGAGACAAATTAGATAAGAGATGTCTGGCATATCATCACTTTATAAAATTATAATAGGTAAAGCAGGAAATATAAATTTTATCAACATATATAAAGTATGGGTGTATATTTGGTTCTTCTACTTTGTATCGTCATGTGTAGAAGTCAAAGATTATTAGCTACCTAACACTTGAAATTTTTGGTAGTAACATTGGTCTAGAGAAACGAGTGATAAGATTCTAGTATGATGGAGAAGTTTGTTTTGAGGTTTGTGCATAGCATTAATTAGGCTGAAGACTATCAATAGAAACTTCTAGATGCTAGAATGGAAAAGAAGATCCAACGGCTGGAAATGTCGTTCGGATTCACGAGTCTTGATCCAACGGTCAATATTCAAAGTTATTTGTATTCGTACACTATATAGTACTTGGTAAGATAAGATAGTATGAATAACTTTGAATGCCCACCGTTGGATCTCAATACTCGTGAATCCTAATATTTCCAACCGTTGGATCTTCTTTTCCATTATAGCATCTAGAAGATTTTATAGATAGTCTTCAGCATAATGAATGCTATGCATAAACCTCAAAACACACTTTTCCATCATACTAGAATCTTCTCCCTCGTTTCTCTAGACCATATTACCAAATAAAATCAAGTGTTTTGGGTAGCTATTAATCTTTGACTTCTACATGATGATACAAAGTACAAGAACCAAATATACACCCATACTTTATGTATGTTGATCAAATTTATAATTTTTTGTGCTTTACCTATTATAATTTTATATAATGATGATATGTCATACGGCTATTATCCGAGTCTCACGTGCAGGGCACTCCTCTCGCTGCTCTCGCGCTTCCTACCTTTTGGAGTAGCAGTACAGAATGAGGTGGAGTATTGCTTTATAGAAAAAATATTTCCTTCGCTTAGTAGAGTTGTTACTTTTCCTAGTATTTGGAAACTCGCATTGGCAAAGTTGTTTACGAATGCCAAGATGCACACATCTACTTTCTTGTAGTACTACCAATTTACCATAAACTATGATGTGGATATGTCCATGACCTTGCTTGGTTGCTCGTCCTGGAACCTGTTCATACTTATACATGGTAGGCCATTTTATTGAAGCCGGTTTCTTCAAAAGTTGTGAAAACTCATGTTTATTATTTTTCATGGCAGGTAATACAAGAAAAAGGACACCATGCATGAGTCCCCTTGTTTTTGTTGCCTATTTCTCTCTCTTTTTCCAAAGCAAGGTCTGTTGGGTCCGCAGCATAGAAAACAAAAAATTTCCTACGATGAGAACTACACGCCAAGATCTATCTACTAGGTACAGAACAACGGGTGGACATACATCCATCGAGAACTTACCCTCAAAGACAACGAGTTTTGTTAACGAGTAGGAACTCGTGGTTGATGTAGTCGTACACTTGCCGATCTCACGATCGTGAGGAAGTCCAAGAGCTGCAACTCAGCAGCGCATCCGTACTCGCACACACGTTCAAGCCACCGAACAACCTCCACCTCCTCGCTCCAGCGATCCAGCAGAAGCAGCAACTCCTTCCAGACGAAATGCCACTGGGAACATGTATCTCGCTAATCCGAGACCATGGGGGAATAATTCTAGAGGGGGAGAGAGATCCTTCACGAGGAGGTGTGAGGAAGAAGGAGGAAGAGGGGGCCTTTTATAGGAGGAGGGGGGTGCCCCTCCTCATGGCCGGTGCATGGGGGAGGTGACCCTTCACCTCCTCCATTCATGTGGTGGTAACCCCTCCACATTAAAATGCCTCTTCACATTCCCTTTTAAAGTCCCCACTTTAAATGCATTAAATTCTCTAATTTTAATGCTCTCTCATTTAATAAAACTCTTTTATTAAATTTATTGAGAATTTTGTTAATTACTTTAATTAACAAACATTCACATATAACCCCTTACAATATTTCAATATCACATGCAGAACCACTTTCTGCAATTTCACCCAAAACAATTTCTGGTTTCTATCGAAACAATTCCTGCGCTTTGCAATTCTTTCGTCTGAAATATATGTGCTCCAAAATGGTGTCCGGTAACTCTTAAGTGTGTCACCCTACGGTTCGCGAATAATGCAGACATGATTGAGACTCCTCTCAGATCAATAATCAGAAGCGGGACCTGGAGATCCATACTGACTCCTACATATTCAACGATGACTTCTGTGATCGTGAGAACCTTTAACACTTGTAACTAAATCCCTTTGTCTCGCGATATATTACATGTCCGAGATTCGATCATCGGTATCTCCATACCTAGTTTGATCTCGTTGCCGACATGCACTCTTTTCTTGTTCCCGTGATATAACATTCTAGTGATCACATCACTTGCTTGCAAGCTATCTTAATGTGATATCACCGAGAGGGCCTAGAGTATATCTATCCGTCATCGGGATTGACAAATTCCACTCTTGATCCATGAGCCTCAACATAACACCTTCGTAGCACTGAACCCATCTTTATAGTCACCCTGTTATGGTGTGACATTTGATGTTATCAAGATACTCTTCAGGTGTTAACAATTAACATGATCTCATGGTCTAAGGATAAAGATTACTTCGTATGATTTTATAGCAATATAAACATAATGACTTGATCATAATGCTATACTTCGGATGAATGTTCATCACATCATTCAACTAATGTTGTGACCATGTTATTAACAACATCCAATGTCTATGATCAGGAAACCTTGATCATCCTGTTAATCAACAAGCTAGTCTATAAGAGAGGCATAACTAGGAACCCTTTTTGTTTATAAAACACACATGTATTGATGTTTCTGATCAATACAATTATAGCATGCAAAATAAACATCTATCATATATAAGGAATACATAATAACAACTTTATTATTACCTCTCAGGGCATATTTCCTTCATTGCGGTCGACCATACAAGTATGACCCGGCCATAAGAACTAGAAAATCATTGTTTCTCTCTCCTCACTACAAAGTGCGCTTGCGACAGAATTTCAAGACAAAATGAGTCTACATTGCAATAAATGACACTTTGCATGATACCACACCTATGTTACTTTTCAGTATGGAGGTAGTAACTTATTTTATTTTATTTTGCAAAAATGGAGGTAGTAACTTAGACTAGTAACATATGCATGTTACTACTCTAAGTTACTCCCCACCATGACCAGCCTAAATACAGTAACTTTCATATGTTAATTTTGTCATAGTGGGTGATAACATGTGTGTGGTGTCATGCAAGACCTAATTAATTAGGTTCTAGACTCATATAAATGTGTGATGTTATGGTAATACCTCCCTCTTTTTCATCATTAATTATCATGTCATGTCACCAATTTGCTTAGTTGGCATTGCATGTACATGCAAGTTACTACTCCCACATGACGAGAGGGATGGCTGTTGTCTCTATGTTAAATAGAGGAAGGGTTGTTGAGTTGGATAGGGAAGACCAATATTTTAACATATCCTTGATTTTTTTGTGGCATCATCTGTGCAGCGTAGGCACTGGTGCCGAATGGATGAGAAGTGGTTTGAGCACCGATATTTGCATACATTGTGGAGGGCCACCTAAGTTCTACGGATTTCCAAGCTTTTTAGCTAAAAGAGAGCAACTATGTAGATGCACAGGCTGGTGGTACTTCCCCTTGCTATCGGTAAAAGAGAGAAACTATGTGGATGTGATGATGATTCAATTTGTACATAACATAACTAGTATAGGTACAACAAAACCACGGCAGAAACTAAACCATACTCTAGACAGAATCAGCACACACATAGACACCCGAATATCATACGGTTCTTTTTTGTCAAGAACCTATGTGGCCCTCTACCCGTGCGGGCACACCGTTTGGTGTTCGATGAACTCGTGGAAGCTGCCAGCCATGTCACAACCTTTATTGCTGTACTTGAGCTTCATTCCCGAGGACATCTGATCCACGGTAGTGGTTGGTTCGAAGACGCCTCCGTATTCACACCCCGGGCACTGGCCATCGGACAATTTTCCAACACATTGTGCACATGCAATGTGCGCCACGGCCTTGCCAAAGCACTGCTCGTGCAAGGAAAAGAGATTTAGCCCAAAAACAAGAGTTGTATCGAACCAGTGTGGAAAACATCATGAATAAAGAAGTAGTAATAACCATGTACGCGGGACAACGAACAATTTTAGAACACAGCCTGCAGCTGAAGACCTACCTCATTACACT
The DNA here is from genome assembly GCA_916181665.1 of Avena sativa. Lineage (NCBI taxonomy): Eukaryota > Viridiplantae > Streptophyta > Magnoliopsida > Poales > Poaceae > Avena > Avena sativa. The sequence continues at coordinate 58,320,626 of OV702292.1, forward strand.
CATGTCAATCATAGCTTCAAACCACTTGTCCGCCATAGAGTCGTCTTCTTCAACTGCGGCGGATCTGAGAGGGATTTTGAGACCGAGCGAGAGATCAGAGGGAGGAGCGCAGATCTGAGAGGGTTGATGAGAGTGAGCGAGAGAGACTGGTACAATAGTTAAATACTAGGAGTACTAGACTCCTCATCTCACTCTAGGAAATATCGTCCGTCCATCCAAATTCAACGGCCATGAACCGATACCTTATCTCTTTGGCAAGAGACCTGCACGGAGAAAACTAGGGAAGCGTTGTGTTCCCCGATTAATTATCTCCCTCTGACCGGTGTACTCGCTTTGACGACCTAGGGCTACGTGGAAGACTAAATACTGTACTCTAGTACTACTCTGGGATGGAGGTACTAGTACTACTACTCTACCTCTGTTTGGGATGAGAGTATGAGACTAGCCCCAATGGGGGTATCAGGTGGTACGTACTGTATCATGCATTAGGCATTTCACAATGGGGTGTAGCTTAGCACATTACCATAGGAGTTATAAATACCTAATAGATAACCTCTCCAATGCGTTGTATTTTAGAGGTTGTATCTTAATTTAATGTTTTCTCTCATGCATGCATTTTATTAGGCAATGACCTCTTTTTGCCTATGATTACGTGCAAGGGGTATATCTTAGCTACTACGTACTAGTAAGATACAACAAAACCCTCTCTCCTCCTTAATTGACATGCCACAAAAGCATTTTGCCTAGTATGCCGCGCTAAGAGACTTCCCCATTGTCAACGACCTTATTACATGCATGGAAAATGCTTATGTGTCACGGCAATTAATGATGAAAGAGATTGTGTTGGTATCACTGAAAAATAATTATAATTTTGAGCCATATCCATAAAGTATAGGGTGTATAATTGGTTCTTGTATCTTGTGTCATGTAGAAATCAACCTACTATAATGATGAAAGAGATTGTGTTGGTATCATTAAAAAAAATTATAATTTTGAGCCACGTCCATAAAGTATATGACGTATAATTAATTCTTGTACCTTGTGTCATGTAGAAATCAACCTACTACTACTACTATCTACCTATTACTCGTTATTTTCGAGAGAAATGACGAAGAAGATTCTAAAATTATTGAGAAGTGTGTTCTGAGGTTTGTGCATAGCGTTCACTTTGCTAAAGACTATCAATGGAATATTCTATATGCTAGCATGGATAGAAGATCCATCGGTTTACAATGTTGGGATTTGCCAGACTTGATCGATTTTTCAAAGTTCAAAGTACTGCGTATACAATATAGTGTGGTAAGATTATATAATATAGGTAAAGCTCAAAAAATATGAATATGCGAGTCTCACGTGCCGGAGTACTTCTATATAGTGACTAGTAAGTTGCACGTGTCGTGCACGTGAGACTCAGATAATAGACGTATGACATATCATGGGTACTATTCAACATGGTGGTTCTATAACATGGTGGAGTTTGCTCTAGGTACTATTCAACATGAATCCAGCTGCTCTAAACCATTGGATCTAACAGCCTAACGATAAGGATTGGTGCTATGGATCCAATTCAAAACTGCTCTATTATAGTAGTAGAGATAATATGACATACTATACTTCTATAGTGCTAGCACGTGCCGGAGCACTAAGGCACGTGCAACTTATTACTACTGTATACTGGAGTACATACTCCAAGAATTTACCAGACTCGTTGCTCGAGCTGCCAGCTGCTCGCCACCTCTGTTTCGAGAGTGTATAGTACTACTACTCCTACTATCTGATTAGACTGCGGCCAGCTAAAAGTACAGCCGCTACAAGTACCTATATGACATTTCTCTTGTGAGTTAATGCCCCGGACAACCACCGACTGCGAAAAAACTCACGCGCCGCCAAGCGGTCGGTTTGCATACTCCTGGGAGCATCTAAAAAAAGTATTCCTTGGAGAAATGCTGGGTCAAAACTGAGTAGCACCGCTAGTAGTACTACTAGTACTATACTTTCTCCTTCATTCTACTCTCCGGTGAAATTTCTTTCTTCCACCAAAGGCATGTTACCCTCACAAATACTTGAAGGAATCCCGGTGGATTGGCTGCGTCGTCCTCGGAGGTCTGCTTCGGCTCAAGGCCAGGCCCTGAAACAGTTCATCCGGCGGGAACATGCCGCTGTTGGAGCCGCCTCTGTAGAGCGCCTAGTCGCCCGCGGTAATCGTGTGTTAGCCCTGCCGGCCGACGATGCAATTTTGGGCTCCCTCGAGGCTACCGATCCTGCGCTAGCCACGTCACGGAGGCATCAACACGGTAGGCGAACAAAAGTGTACCTCTACAACAAAGCGCTGGTCCCGGTGTGCCTCCCTTTCGACTATGATGGAGCTGCGTCTGGGCAGGCGCTCTAGCTGGACATCAACCATGGACAAGTTAAGCCCGTGCGAGACAACGGCCAATCCTTCCACCGGGAACCTGCAGCCAGCGATAATGCGACTAGGGCAAACAACTCGGGTGGGCACCAGGTTGCCGTGGTTGTGGCTGATGCCGTCCTGGGTCCCCTCAAGCCTATCGATCCTATGTTGGCCCTTGCTTACGATCAGGACATGCTCGAGTTCGAGCTCGTGCATGAGGAACCTGCGGCAAGCGAGCATGCGATCGGGGGAGACAACTCGGGTGGTGTAACACCCTCGAATCGACCCTATGCAGATTTTAGCGCTTCCCGCCAAACCCGCATAGAAACGATTCAAAGATGCCCACCAGGCACTTGCGTGCGGGTGGAAAACGAAGTAATAACATTACACAATAGTACACGATGGAACCCGCAGAAACATATATATACAACAACGACTCCATGAGTCAAAATACAGATATGCAGTACAAAGATCAAAATCACCTTGAAAACGATACAACATCCGAGTACGGACAAGATGCAAATGGGGCTAAGAGCCCTGAAAAATAACCAATGGCATCCATAACCCTGCCCAGGCCAAGCCGGAAGGGTAACCCTGCTAACGACGTCGATCTCAAACCTGCTAAAACAAAAGGGGTGCCGACAAAGGGCAAAGGAAAAAGAGGAGCGTCAGTACTGAGGCCAGTACACGGCGGGGCTAGAATTCGGCGGCTCTCGCCTACATAGGTATGGTGGACTGAAGCGGCAACGAAGCATGCACTAAACAACCTATAGAGACTCGATACATCTGTCGGCTATTAGAGAGGGGTAAGATAGACCTATTTGAATCCAACCTGATACTAACAATAATCATACCCATCCTGGTATTCCCCCTCGAGACCAAACTAGGAAGTCAAATCGAGGAACTCACATAGTTGGCAGTTTTATTCATTCCGTTATAGTTGAAGCACTTACTAGTCAGATATAGATAGCATGAGTCATCCTGATAGCATAAGTAGTGGGCATTTTTAGTTAATCATTCAGTTGTAGTTGCAGTACTTACTAGTCAGATACAATTATCATGTGACATCCCAAACCCAGCAGTTGTTGGCACTTTTATCTCATTCCATTGGAGTTGCGATATTTACTAGACAGGTATAACATGACAGGATACACCCCAGTTCCACCAGTTGTTGGCACTTTTATTATCCATTCCATTATAGTGAAGCTGATTACTAGTCACATATTAAGTCAAATTTATAGCATTACTTTAGTTATGCTTGTCTATGATCGAGATACTGTGCTCCAAGTCGTCCATAACCGCGGACACGGCTTTCAAAAAGTTTTACCCTGTAGGGGTGCACAAATAGCAACACACACACGATCAACCTTGGAAACACCAAATCAAAACCCAACGAGGCTTTCACGACAAAGAAATCACAGGATTCATAAAATATTTCAAGGGGCCACCCTATTAAGCTACCCGCAACGAAGTTGGCCGGCTCCGAGACGGACCCAAAGTTTGCGCCAATGGCTGTAAACGACTAGGAACCCGAAAGTGTGACTGGGCTTGTCGATACCGCGAAAACACTCCACAATTCCTAAACAGTACAGGTGCTCCATGCACAATCATAATAAAGCAGTAAAGCATGGCATAAGTACAGGATAGTAATAAAGCCCCAAACTAGTTTGTGGCCCCAAGAAATAAGAAATGAATCAAGCTCTGGCTAAGGGGATTCATGGTCCCACATGCGGATAGTGCGATAGTCAAGGAACAGGTATCAAGTACTCGGGGTCCTACGGGACACAAGTGAGCATCGAAAAACCAAATAATATCTATTGCCCACCGATGCCTCTGCATTAGTTATATCTATTCCCAACATTTTACCAGTTGTATTTAAAGTCATGATCATCTCCACCATTAAGCATCTCCATCATTAAGCATGTGCCAACCTTTTATCAACGGTGGAACGACAACGACGCAAAGCAGCACCTGAGCAAGCAACTACGACTCGCAAGGTCAACTGTTTATCAATCAACAGGCAATAGGATGTGTCCAAGGCAATATAGAGGCTGCAAGGAATATAAATGGTGCATGGAAACTAAAGAATCACAACAAGGATAGCAATAGATCAATAGGAGGAAGTAAAGACTATAAACGCAAAATAGGTAGAAAGGGGGAGAATGCTCGCCTGGAAAACATAGTCAAAGGTACATTATCCGAAGAACTTGTCGATACTCGCATCAACTCAACAGCCTAATACATGAAGAAGCAAATACTAAAAGAAACACCGGATGCACTATTTAATACTACAACAAAAGATCCGGCATGATGTATGTATGATGCATGGCATGGCAAAGATGCAGTGCAACTAGGCAATATTAAGTGGTACCGGGGTCCCGACATTTAATTATATGATTCAAGTTGTTTATATACCCCGCAATTTAAATGTTGTACTAACAAGGCAAAGAATGACATCGGTTCGCTACACAGATTTAAATGAAGGCAATATAAGACTAGAATAGCCTGCATATAGCCTCCATATTTAATTATTAATTGAATCGATAAAGTCCCCCAATTCCCAAGATATGTATGCAAAGCATGTACAATTTATATGCAACAAATATATTATTATAAAAATTGGGAAGGATAAGGGTCACACATAGTGGACTCGGTGAGCTTGGGGTTCCGAGGGTTCGAGGGATCGGTCTCGCGCTTCGGACTCTGGGTCTCAGGGGTTCGATCTTCGGATCCAGGATGTAGGCCTTGGCATCCTTGGGACCGGGGCTTCAGGTCCGAGAGGAAGAACTTGGCGCGCCAGGAATCCTTGAGTCGGGGGTCTTGGCGTTCCCGCTATAGAGCATCAGAAGGTCTCGGTCAGCAAGGCCAAAGTCCATCCTTGTAGCTTCGCTCCAAAACATCAATACCAAAACATCACTGAGTAGTAACAAAAGTACGTGACAGCCTTGTTCCCGTTCACTCAATTTGGCGAGCACCCACCGGTCGTACTGCATCAGATGCAGGGGCGTCTCTGGCTGTGCGGTGGAGGCAGAGATGAGGCACGAGGCAGGTCTTGGCAACACAAGCACGGAAGAGCAGGAGGCTGGCAACAGGGTCCTCGAAGGCACGCACGGCTAGAGGGCGTACACGGCGTCTGCCGGGCTCAACGGGCGGCCAAGGTCGATGGTGGAGAGGTGGCTTGTAGGGATGCAGAGGACCAGAAGGTCGGGCTCACGGCTCCATCTAGCGACGAGGCAGCGTGGGACGGTGACCAAGGTGCTCAGGGACGAGCTCGGTGGCAGGGTCCGTGCGGCGACGCTGCAAGGCAGGGATGCGAAGCAGCGAGACGAGGCTGACGGCAGGTGGAGGCGGCGTAGAGGCACGGCTGCGGCCAGGATCGACGCTGGCCGCTTGAGGAGCTGGGCTAGCTAGCGGCGTGGCTCTCGGAGCAGAGGCGACACGGAAACGGCAGCGCTCGGGGGTCGCGGACGGGGTAAGGGCGTCGGGGTTAGCGGCCCGAGAACACGGCGGCGGCACCATGGGATCGAGGGAGGCGAGCAGGGAGATCGTCGGCGCGGGGCGGCGTCTCCAGCGCTGCTGCGAGGTGAGGCAGGTGGCGGCTGGTGCCAAAGCGACGATGGTCAGAGAAGGCTTGAGGCGCGGGCGGGAGGTAGGATGGAGGCGGGCGAGCTCGGCCGGGGCGGATCTGGCGACGACGGAGCAAGGGAGAGCGGCGCTGCGAGTGTGCGATGTACACGAGCAGGGGAGGTTGCGTCCACCACTAGGTGGGTGCATGGTCAGTGGGGAGTGGCCCAAGGGACGAGCGGGGTTTACCACGGTTGGCCGGCTCGGGGCTGGGGAGCGTGTCACGTGTGGTAGGTGGGTCGCGATCGAGCGGGTGCGCCTCGCGGCGTGCAGACGCGTAGCGGTTGGGTCGGGGTCTGCGCATAGCGAGTGTGTGCGCAGAGTGGTTCGGTCGGTGGTGTCCATATGAGTATCAGCGGGGTAGGGTGGCGGGTGGGTATGAGGGTTAGGGATATAACTAGGTTAGGGTTTTTGTTTAGCTAGGGTTTGGTCGACCGCTGGGTAGTAGTCTGGCTGGCTGGGCCTTTGACCTGGCTGGCTGACTCCCCTTAGTAAAACATTTTATTTTATTTTTATTTTATAAAACCTTTTGCAAAAAGATTTAGACAAAACAAAATATCCGGAAGAGACCGGGGTTTTTGATTTGAAAATAAGAAGGGGATATTTAGACAACAAAGATAGGATTTTATAAAATAGTTGTAGGCACAATATGCATGATGACATGACGATGCTCAAATGCAATGTGGCATGATGACATGAGCATACGGTCATGATGATGCACAAAAACAAAAACACCGAGCGATTTTCTAGTAGTGGTTTTACCGGGGTGCTACAGGTGGGCACCAGGTCGCCGTGGCTGTGGCAGATGCCGCCATCCTAGGTCCCCTCGAGCCTATCGATCCTATGCTGGCCCTTGCTCACCATCAGGACATGCTCAAGTTCGAGCTCGGGTGCGAGGAACCTGCGACCGGCGAAGGTGCGGCTGGGGGAATCGACTCGGTAGGGGGGCTGATGACCCACAAGTATAGGGGGTGTATCGCAGTATTTTCGATAAGTAAGAGTGTCGAACCCAACGAGGAGCAGAAGGTGCTGGCTAGTGGTATGGATCAGGAATTCTCTGCAAATACTTAGCAAACGGATTTTTAGGGGTTTTCGATAAAGCAAGTAAACAAAGTACAAGTAAATAAAAGACAGTAGGAATAAATGCAGCAAGTGGCCTAATCCTTTATGCAGCAAAGGACAAGCCGATTGTATTACTTAAGATGACCAAACATTCTCGAGGACACATGGGAAGACTGTCAAGTGCTTTCGCTTCATATAGTTGATTAATCTTCTTTAGCTTGCTAAGTGTTGTGTGGGTGAACCTGTGCTAATGTACCGCCCCATTCAATACTAATACATACTTGTTATTATACCCCTTGCAAACATCCGTAAGTACAAGAAAGTAATTAAGGTTGAAACCTAACCACAGCTTTAAACTCTAAGACCCTTACGTCCCTTGTGCAATGGTTTCCTAACGGGGATTCAGGTTTCTGTCACTCCGGCAACCCCTATGATTAGTAGCCAAATACACAATGCATTCCCCTAGGCCCATATAGGTGAAGTGTCATGTAGTCGACGTTCACATGACACCACTAGAAGAAGTACACCACAACTTAAATATCAATCTATTGAATCTTTCTCAACACAACTCCACTACTAACAACATGACTTCTCCCATGTCCTTAAGAACAAAACGAACTACTCACAAGACATCATATGGATCATGATCAGAGATGGAATAATGATGTATAACAATCTGAACATAAACAATAATTCAATGGTTCACTCAATAGCATCAACTACAAAGAGTAATCAACACCGAGAAAGTTTCCCCTATGAACTATGCAAGATTCAACACAATTGTTACAGCAATGGAGATGGTGATGAGGGTGTTGATGGTGATGAGGTTGTTGATGGTGATGATGGTGGTGATGATGATGATGATCCCGATGAAGTCTAGCTTGATGGTGGTGTTGATGGCGACGATCTCCCCTCTACGGGGAGGAATTCCCTCGGCACAAATCTGTCTGCCGGAGAGATCTTTCTCTCTCGGTGTTTTCCGCCCCGCAGAGGCAGCGGAATCTTTCTGTGGTCGCTCTCTGAGTCTTAGGGTTTCGGGAGGATGATATACGCCAGAGGAGAGAAGCTGGAGTGGGCCAGGGTGGCCACACCACCTCTTGGCATGGCCTAGGGCTGCCCGCGCCATGGGGTGGTGTGGCCCCCTATGGCCCATCTCCACTCCGTCTTCTGGCATCCTTAGTCTTCTGGAAAAATAGGATTTTCTGTATATTTTCCCGGATTTTCTGATCTTCGCGAATTTTGCCTCCAAACGACACCTTTTCCACCAGAATCCTGACTACAGCGGTCAATGCTCGAAAAGTCATCAACCATGCAAAAACAGATGAAATAACATAAGTATCACCTCTCAATACGAAATATATCAATGAATAATAGTGAATTAAGACATAGAATAGTGATGCAAAATGGACGTATCAACTCCCCCCAAGCTTAGACTTCGCTTGTCCCCAAGCGAAACCGAGCTCAATAAACATGGCCTTAGGTTTATGGAGTGAAGAGTCGATAAAAGAATACGGACAAGAAGCATCACATTCATCAGTACATAGATCATAATAGAAGACAACTCACTATTATATAACTCAACTTGTAATGAGTAAAGGAAACACAATAAAGATACATAAAGTGAATCATAATTGGTAATGGCAAACTTAGCTCTTGGTCGAAGAATAGTTGATAATTTGCTAGAGTTCACAAATAGCTAGTTTTCAATGAAACCTTTCGAAGTAGTAAACCTCAAGATGAGAGTAATGTGCGAAACAAGGAACATAAGAAAAATGATTGAATAAATCATCATATGAATGAATGAAACACAACAACTCAAAATACTTGCTGAGATAGAAGGGAGTAGGTTTACTGACTCAACTACAAAGTAAAAGAAAGGCCCTTCACAGAGGGAAGCAGGGATTCCAAGTCTCATAAAGAGCTCCCAAAAATTATGATACTTACTAGCTTTCAGCTCTCATTGCCCCTATCATAGGCATCTTTAGGTGATTAAGGTTAAAGTGACACAACTAAGAGGATATGCTTGACAAGTTATAAATTGAAGTCTCATGCCCCTTACTTATGAGTACCGATCCTCATGCTACTCAACTTCAGTCACGAGCAAGATCTTGTCATTGTAAATACATGTGTATCATTGAGAACCGCTAACGGGGTACCCCTTGCACATGACACAGGAGCTATCCCATAATCAAAATGACAAGGCAAGCAGACAGTGAGCATCTCAGCGATCTTTTTATTTGCTATTTGCATAGGTTTTTATTGAGGATGATTCATAGAATTCTCACTATAGTTATGCTGCAAGTTTCCACCATGATTAGGCATGGCTTAGTCTAGAGGCCCAGACCTTTCTCTAACATACATATAAACTCCATGATCTTACAAGTTCCACTTTTATTTCACACCGCCGGGATCCATAAGCAAAAAAACATGATATCAACTAGGTACAAAGTACCATGACAGTGTTGAAAGCGTTCCCGATGATGCATGGTTCTGCTAACTTCAACTCATAAAGCGCAAGCATATACGCAACAAAGAAGAACCCAATGGTTCAAGTTTATTAAATGCAAGAAAATAAAGTGTGCCATCAAGTTCGTGAGAGCTTTAATCACTAATTTTCACATAACAAGTTTAATTTGGGAGATAGATAAAACAAGAATTTACTTGGAATAGCAATGATGCTACTAGGTAGGTATGGTGGACACAAATGGCAAAGGTTTTGGTTTAAAGGAGGTGGATGCACGAGAAGAATACCCTCTCAGTACAGGTTTTTGGCTAGCAAGGCTGGGTAGCAAGTATAAGAGTTGAAGGAAGCAAACAAACATACAAGTGATAAAGACAAACATGGAATCTTCCTTGGAAGCACAAAAGATCTTAACTAGAGAATACTAGACTTATGAGCAAATCAAGAAAGAAAGATGAGGAAGTTATATTTCTTTAGAGTACTTTTATCTTTTTCATTCAACTCTCAAAAATAGTGTGCTACTGACCGAGCTAGGTTTGCCAAAACCAACTAAATTAACTCAATGATCCCAAAGTGATACTAATACTGACAACAAGATCAATCATACAACCACGAATTGAAAACTAATATAAGCTATGCAAAATAGTGAATGATAGAACTTCTCATTAATATTCAATACGGCAACTCACACCAAGGGATACATATCTAACGAGAGAGGGGACACTTCCATAATGCAAACCATACTACATAATAACTCCTCTATTCATGATATGACTCTACTATTAAGGTAAAAAGATAGAAGATAGTGATGTGATACCGCGGCACTCCCCCAAGCTTGGAACAAACCAAGGGGATGCCAAACCTGATGACGAATTACTCCTTTGGTGGTGGTGGTATCTTCTCATCTTCGTCCGTCTTCCAGGGTAAAGGCTTCCCATCAACAAAGGACATCGTGGTTTCCAACATCCTGAAACTTGCAGCAGCACTTATGCGTTTAAATCTAGCCTCATACTCACAATTTTGATTTTGAACATCATAGAACTGTGCTCGCAGTTCATTGGTTGTTTGGCGGAGTGAGAGGACTTCGTCTTTGAGTTCAGCAGTCTCCTTTTGGTGCTCGGTGATGAGTTCAGAACAAATCTTATGGATGATATCCACTTCGCGCTCCGCCATCTTCTTGTACCTAAAGACATCTTGCTCCAGTGCTTCCATCCTGTCCTCCAGACTTCCTTCACCTTTAGGGACTTGAACCTCTTTAATCCGAACCTCCCCAGCTTCGAGCAATAACTCCTTGGGATGAATCTTCAATTCTCTCATGTATGGGTTGATGATATCTTCCAAGGAATCTCCCTCGACTGATCCAGTGGAAGACATTGTGGCTACAAATATGGGATCTTACCTGGCAGAAACAGATCGAAACAAAAACACGGCGAAAACATGATATACGAACCTCGGGGGATCCGGGGGGTTATATAATTCGAAGTTTCATGTCAAAAGGAAGGTACTAGGAGAAAACGAGTCGGAGGCGGAGTCCGGGGTGGACTCACCACCTGGTGGCGCGACCAGGGGAGGGCCCGCTCCACAGGGTGGTGTGGGCCACCCTGGCTCTGGTTCCATCCTTTTTTTGCTTCGTAACTTTCCTTATCGACTGAAAACTGCAAAAACATAGTTGTATTGTATTTCCGCGGAACTTTTCTTACCAGAACTGTTACCTATTTGAAAACAGACTCTACAGGTTTCTAAATTTGGTATCTAATAGATTCTTCCGGAGTCACCACTTGAATAACATCAATATCTTCATCTTAATACACTTATTACTTGAGTCATAAAACCTTTCACTTTCTCATTACACCATTATCTCCACTTCCTAGAAATTTCTTTCACACAAAACTTCACACAGTTCTCATTAGCAACATTAGTATAAGTGAAGTGATAAAACCTTTTGAGTTCAACTTCAACTGAAAACTGAAGGGTTCGTAGCATGGAAAACAAAAAAAGTCTACCGCAAGAACGAACAAAACCCAGATCTAATCAAGATAAAAGCCAAGATCTAATCTATTAGACATGTGCAACGAGATAGATCTGTACTAACCCTTGTAGACCTGAAAGCGTTACGAGATCGGATCTCGTGGTTGATGTAGTCGATCACTTGCCGATCTCAAGATCGAGTAGATGATCCTTCCGGCGCCACGTTCTGGCAGCGCTTCCGCGGTCGGTCACACGTGTGGAGTCGAAGCAGACCTTCCTCTCCTCGTTCCAGCGAGCAGCGGAGGTAGTAGATCTCTCCACGGAATCCCAGCAGCACGACGGCGTAGTGGTGGTGGTGGAGTAGAGAATTCTGCAGGGCTTCGCCTAAGCCAGAGCAGAGGGAAGGAGGAGGAGAGAAGCAACTTGAGATCTAGAGAATAGAAGGGGCAAGGCGGCTTGTGCCTCCACCCCTCTATTTAAAGGAGGGAGGCGCCATGGGGAGGTGGAGTCCTTGTAGGACTCCCTTCTCCCTTGGCCGGCGGATCAAGGAGGTGGGGGGAGAGTCCTACTCCCCCATGAATCCTTGTCTTACCCCACAAGGATTCCTTGATCCGTTCTTGGTTTTCAAGTAAACTCCAAGAAATCTTCTAGAACCTTCCGAAACATTCCGAAACCTTCTAGAATCCCCATACAAATACTCCGGAACATTTCCTAACTTAGAAAATGATCCGCAATATATGAATCTTATTCCCCGGACAATTCCAGATCTCCTCGTGATATCCCGGATCCAATCCAAGATTCCGAACAACATTCGGTCTCCAACGCACATTCCATATCTACTTAAAACAACTTCGAACCTTAAGTGTGTCACCCTACGGTTCGTGAATATGCAGACATGATGGAGACACATCTCCGATCAATAACCATTAGCAGCATCTGGAGATCCATAACGGCTCCCACATACTCAACGATGACTTCGTGATCGATAGAAGCATTTAACATACGAAACCAATTCCCTTTGTCACGCGATACTCTACTTATCCGAGGTTTGATCGTCGATATCTCCATACCTAGTTCTACCTCGTTACTGATAAGTACTCTTTACTCGTTCCGTGATATGTCATCCCTTGTGACCTAGTCACATGCTTGCAAGCTAACTAGATGACATTCCACCGAGAGGGCCCAGAGCATATCTATCCGTCATAAGGATGGACAAATCCCAATCTTGGTCCATGCGCTTCAACACATACTTTCAGAATACCCAATGTCACCTTTATAACCACCCAGTTACGAAGCGGTGTTTGATGTCATCAAAGTACCCATCCGGTGATGGTGATTAACATAACCTCATGGTCGAAGGATTAGGTTACTATGCATTTGAAAAGCTTGTAGCAAAACGAACTTAATGACTTGATATTATGCTATGCTTACTATGGGTGTGTGTCCATAACATCATTCTCCTAATGATATGATCTTGTTATTAACGACATCCAATGTCCATGATCAGGAAACCATGATCATCCATTAATCAACAAGCTAGTTTAACAAGAGGATTACTAGGGACTCTTTTATGTTTACAAAACACACAAGTATTAATGTTTCCGGTTAATACAATTATAGCATGGGATGTAAACATTTATCATAAACATAAATATATAATAATAACCACTTTATTATTGCCTCTTGGGCATATCTCGAACAGTCTCCCACTTGCACTAGAGTCAATAATCTAGTTAAAAACTTGTGCATTCAACACCTATGGCTTTCTGGTGTTGTATAGACACTATTGCTAGTGGTAAACATAATCTTCGGATCTGGCACTTCCAGGTCCGTGTGTATTTGCATGTCCTTGTGTCTCTACGCATTACTCATTCTCCAATGAGATGGCATTGTATAAATTTGGTCCTTTGGTGAGACCTTTAGTTCCTTGGGATTAAATCATGTTGATACAATTGTCATACAATGTATCTTCATAGTATTATCCCGCTATGAACCACACCTAGTTTGATAACAAACTACTTGACGCAAATGCCCTCATTTGCTGGTACAATAGCAGTCATATACTTAGCCTTTTGTTGTAGTATCTGTCACAATGTTTTAACTTTGGTACCCAACCAAATCCGTTATGGAACTTCCTTTCCATTACATTGTGCCACCCATAGTTTAAATTGAGATAAACTTAATTTGTGACAAAACTAGTATCAATGCAAAAATTTACAATGAACTATTTGTCATCACTATATAAATAATATATTCTTAGTTCTTCCAAAGATCATAGGAATATCCCTACTATTGTACAATGATCATCTTATGAGTCATTCTGGTATATGCTCATAACATTTAGAGCACAGGACATATCTGGATGTGTACATCTCAAAGAATGATTGATCAAAAATATTCTTGTGATCTCACCAAGTGTCAAAACACTTGAATCTCGTGTCAACACACTTAAATCTTGATTCAGTTCTTTTCGTGCGTCAAGAACCTTTCTTGTTGTTTCCATATTGAACTCATTCAACATCTTATCTATGTACATTTGGCAAAACCATATTAGCGCCTCAATCTATCCATATAGACATTGATGCCTAATTCTTGGGTTATGCCTAAGTCTTTCATCGAAATGAAATTCTTAACCTGTGTCAATAAAAGATACATAATTTCTAATCAACAATATGTCTTTTACATAATGTATTAGAAATATGTCTTAGCGCTCCCACTTAATTTCTTGCAAAATGCAAACATCTTCATCGTCTCTGATGAAATTAAACCTTTTAACGGTTTCATCACGGTGAAGATTCCAACTCCGCGATGCTCACTTCAACCATTGAAGTTTTGCATACTCTTTTAGCATGCTTTGAATTAACAAAAACCCTTTGGATCGTGTCATGTACACGTCCTAGGTAACCATTCTATTAGAAGAACTTGTTTTATTTGTTCAACTACCATATACCAAAATATATGTAGTGGTTGCTACATTAATCCGTCCAGACTAAATATCGCTATGAAAGATCAAATCTTATCATAGTCAATTCCTTGAACATTGTCGTAAACTCTTTCCGACATGTCGACTATTTCATAGATGTGAAACATCCATGTCTATTTCTTTATAGATCTATATACGACTGTAAGGTCTTGCACCTTTCCAGAGGGTCTTTCAAATTCAAAGCTTGATTTCTCGTGTATGGAATTATCACGGATTTTATGGCTTCAAGCCACTTAACGAAGTCAGGGCCCATCATTGATTATTTGCATCTAGTCGGTTCATCATTGTCAAACAACAATGATTTAACTCTCAAATCTTGGCATTTGATTACTTACCCGACCTACTTGGTTCAATAGGAACTTAGATCCCCGTGACCACATGCTTTGAGGCACGTGAGCCATGAGCATTGTTGCTGCCTCCGGGACACTTACCGACGCTGCGCAACTCAGCACATATTAGCCAAGGTTCAACAACCTTGTCAAAGTTCTATTGTCCTCCCACTTAACTTTTCACCAAAAATTCCTTCTCAAGAAACTCGACATTCTAAGTGACAAACACTTTTGTCTTCGGTGTTATGGAGGAATACCCAATGGTTATTCGAAATAACCTACAAAGACATGCTCATCCGACTTTGGTTGTAAACATTTTACTTATTCCTAGCATACCAAAAATTTAAGAAAGGACAACCTGGGTTTTATCCCAAACCATGACTTATATGGTGTCATTTCAACGGATCACGATGGAGCTCTTTTCAGTGTAAAAGTGGTAGTCACTAAAGCTTTAATCTTTAAAATATAATGGCAGTTTTATAAATGACACCTTTGATCTTACCATGTCAAACAAGGTTTCATTACATATCTCGAACACTCCATACTCCTATGGTGTTTTGGGAAATGCAAATCCATGGAACAATTCCTCAAATCTTAGGTGTTTTGCTAAACTTGTAACTCAAACATCTTTCTTTATGATCCAATCATAAACTTTTATTTTCTTGTTACAATGATTTTCCACTTCATCTTGAAAGTCTTTGAACATTTTCAAATGTTTCATACTTCTTCCTTATTGAGTAAGTATATACATATACTCACTCAAATCTTCGGAGAAAGCATATGAAGTTGAAATCCATCGCCCACGACTACACATAATGGACTATATACATCAATATGTACAAATTCCAATCAGTTAGTCGTATGTTCCTCTTTTGGCCTACGAACGGAGTTTTAATTATCTCCAGGAAAGTATCACAAGCGTCATTTGATCAAAATCAAAGACTCCAAAAATCCATCAACATGGAGTTTCTTCATGAATCCCTTTCAATATAATTTAAACGGCGATGTCACTTCGCAAGTGATCTTTCAATCATTTGTCTTGCGACATTTTAGCATTAGTTTTATGGTCGTTATTTCTCCAACCAGACTTGTATATCATCCATCTATTATGGAATGCGGTAATTATTTGAACAACCTTTTGTCGTCATAATACCTGATCAAAATAACAATTATTGAAACAAATCTTGAAGGCAAGCTTTGATGTTAACGAGTAACACAACAACCCTTTGTTTGTTTTCGATGAACATCATCACATATTCTCTTGCTAGTTACTTAGGCCATTGCAGTTCATGAATTGTGTTGTCATGTATGACACTTCATACCAACCAATTCGGTATCCAATACCGCAGAACCACATTGTTTAACAACCAAGGAATAGAGCCATAACATGTATCTTCTATATACCTAAGTTGGACATCTCCAATCTTTTCTTTTCGGCCAAATATTTTATAGATTCTCTTTCAACAATTCCTTTTCTTTTAAAAGAATCTATCAACATCAATAGTGGTGTCATTCACATGACACATAGTACAAAGTGTGTATAGTCAAATACTAATACCTTTGAACTTGCACTTTGAAGTGGATCACCTTCATCAAATGTTTGGCATTCTTTCAAAATTCCATTCTTTAGTAATCTTTTAGTGTAGTAAACATTTTACTTACATCTTCTATTCATCCTTATCATGAAAATTTTCATGATCAAGCTGCTATAGCTTATAAAGGTGAATTGCGAGTATAATGTTTCTTTTCCAAAACCTTTTGGAGGATTAGGACGACTGGCGTCTCCAATCTTCACAAATTCTCATCAAATATGAGGACGTATACTCTATCATGTTGTAACCAACACATTGTTTTAGATATCACAATACCTTTCACGTATGATGGTTTCTGAAACATTGCTTTCAGCTCTTAGATAAACTTGATGTTAAAAACAATCTTTTGAGTATCAAGAATCATGGAGGCAAACATGATACATTAGATACTAACACTGGAATTGTTACTCTTGATTTAAAACTGTTTATTAAACTTCACAGAGTAAACGGAGTTTGATGAAAGTTTGCAATATGACTTTTAAACTTTAGATTGACACTCAAAACAATACGATACCAGTTCGTAAAGCAAATATCCAGAATTTCTATAGTTCTACTATCTCAACTATAACTAAGTGTAAGGTGGTGAACGGATGCCAATGACTACAACAAACTATGCAAATTCACTTTGATTGTGTTTATGATAAATTGAGTTTGACTAATCCAAATTACAAATGAACTCCCACTCAAAACAACATCCCTCGAGTTGTTTTAGTGATTACACGAACCAAATCCACTACACCAAGTCCGATCATCACGTGAGATGATGTAGCTTTAAAGGCGAACAATCAACATGTTCATCATATCATCCATATGACTCATGCTTTACCTTTATGTATTCCGTGTTCCGAGACCATGTCTGTACATGCTAGGCTCGTCAAGGTTAACCTTAGTATCCGCATGTGCAAATCTGGCTTGCACCCGTCGTATGCACACGTAGAATCTATCACACCCGATCATCACGAGATGCTTCGAAACGACGAGTCTTAGCAACAGTGCCTACTAAGGACGAACACTTTATTACTTGATATTTAGTGAGAGGGATCATCTTATAATGCTACTGTCGCGATCTAAGCAATACAAGATGCATAAAGGATTAACATCACAGGCAATTCATAATTAGTGTGATATGATATGGCCCTTTCTTCTTATGCCTTTGATCTCCATCTCCAAAGCACAGACATGATCTCCATCATCACCAGCATTGCGTCAAGGTTAGTGGCGCCGCTTCATGGTTGTCCATCATCACTAGCAACTATTACAACTACTTGGAATAAAGCTATTACAAGATGAATAGACACGCATGTCTTAACAGAATTAAAGACAACCATTAGGCTCCTGCCGATTGCCATATTACAACAAGGATCATTGCATACATCAAATATAATCATAATCACATGATGGCCATATCACATCACAAAACCCCTGCAAAAACAAGTTAGACGCCTCTAATTTTCTTTGCATGTTTTACGTGGTTTGGGGCTTTCGAATAAGAACGGATCTTACCTACGAAACTGAACCACAACGTTGATACAGGTGCTATCAAGTGCAAAGTGTAGATTGGATCTATACTATGATGGGAGAGACAGACACCCGCAAAGGCACTTGTGCAATACGAGTTGCACGTCAACTGTGGAGCAAGTCTCATGTGCGATGACATGTAAGGTTAGCCCGAGCAGCTTCATCCCACCATACCACAAGATGCAAAGTACACAAAGCAAAAGACGGCACGAGCACCAACACCCACAAAACCATTGTGGTCTACTCGTGCAACAGATCTACACATAGACATGGCTCTGATACCACTGAAGGGTTCATAGCATGGAAAACAAAAAATTTCTACCGCAAGAACGAACAAAGACCAGATCTAATCTAGATAAAAGCCAAGATCTAATCTATTAGACATGTGCAACGAGATAGATCTGTACTAACCCTTGTAGACCCGAAAGCGTTACGAGATCGGATCTCGTGGTTGATGTAGTCGATCACTTGCCGATCTCAAGATCGAGTAGACGATCCTTTCGGCGCCACGTTCCGGCAGCGCTTCCGTAGTCGGTCACACGTGCGGAGTCGAAGCAGACCTTCCTCTCCTCGTTCCAGTGAGCAGTGGAGGTAGTAGATCTCTCCACGGAATCCCAGCAGCACGACGGCGTAGTGGTGGTGGTGGAGTAGAGAATTCTGCAGGGCTTCGCCTAAGCCAGAGAAGAGGGAAGGAGGAGGAGAGAGGCAACTTGAGATCTAGAGAATAGAAGGGGTAAGGCGGCTTGTGCCTCCACCCCTCTATTTAAAGGAGGGAGGCGCCATGGGGAGGTGGAGTCCTTGTAGGACTCCCCTCTCCCTTGGCCGGCGGATCAAGGAGGTGGGGGGAGAGTCCTACTCCCCCACGAATCCTTGTCTTACCCAACAAGGATTCCTTGATCCTTTCTTGGTTTTCAAGTAAACTCCAGGAAATCTTCTAGAACCTTCCGGAACATTCCGAAACCTTCTAGAATCCCCATACAAATACTCCGGAACATTTCCTAACTTAGAAAATGATCCCCAATATATGAATCTTATTCCCCGGACAATTCCAGATCTCCTCGTGATATCCCGGATCCAATCCGAGACTCCGAACAACATTCGGTTTCCAACGCACATTCCATATCTACTTAAAACAACTTCGAACCTTAAGTGTGTCACCCTACGGTTCGTGAATATGCAGACATGATGGAGACACATCTCCGATCAATAACCATTAGCAGCATCTGGAGATCCATAACGGCTCCCACATACTCAACGATGACTTCATGATCGATAGAAGCATTTAACATACGAAACCAATTCCCTTTGTCACGCGATACTCTACTTATCCGAGGTTTGATCGTCGATATCTCCATACCTAGTTCTACCTCGTTACTGATAAGTACTCTTTACTCATTCTGTGATATGTCATCCCTTGTGACCTAGTCACATGCTTGCAAGCTAACTAGATGACATTCCACCGAGAGGGCCCAGAGCATATCTATCCGTCATAAGGATGGACAAATCCCAATCTTGGTCCATGCGCTTCAACACATACTTTCAGAATACCCAATGTCACCTTTATAACCACCCAGTTACGAAGCGGTGTTTGATGTCATCAAAGTACCCATCCGGTGATGGTGATTAACATAACCTCATGGTCGAAGGATTAGGTTACTATGCATTTGAAAAGCTTGTAGCAAAACGAACTTAATGACTTGATCTTATGCTATGCTTACTATGGGTGTGTGTCCATCACATCATTCTCCTAATGATATGATCTTGTTATTAACGACATCCAATGTCCATGATCAGGAAACCATGATCATCCATTAATCAACAAGCTAGTTTAACAAGAGGCTTACTAGGGACTCTTTTATGTTTACAAAACACACAAGTATTAATGTTTCCGGTTAATACAATTATAGCATGGGATGTAAACATTTATCATAAACATAAAGATATAATAATAACCACTTTATTATTGCCTCTTGGGCATATCTCCAACAAAAACCATCAAAACGTAAGCTACTATAGCAACTCCTTCCGAAGACCCAAAAAGAATTTAAAAAGGAAATCGAATAAAGAAGCAAATGCAAGAGTGGCAATATCTGTCAAAACAGACCAGCAGGTAAAGATCAATTTTTTCGAAAATCTTCTGTTTCTCAAATCAAAAAGTTAAAAACTAACGGAAGTTAAATAACAACCTGGGGCAGAAGCACAAAAAATTACAGCTCAATCCGACAGACAGAGATCTCTCACGAATTTTTACGGTGAAACACAAAATTCTGTTTCGGGACAGCAACTTCCCCAAATATTACTTATCTCTCATTAGAGGTTGAACTTGACACAAAAACCAAACAAAACGTATAAGGAGAGGTTATTACTGAAGTAATAACTTCCAAGACTCAAAGAAACAAAAACAAACTGAAAGCAAAAACAAATTGGGTTGTCTCCCAAAAAGCTCTTTCTTTATAGTCATTAAGACGGGCATGATAATTCTGAAGAAACTCTCATAGGGATATGAATTGAAGTGAAAGAGAGCATTAAGAAGCAAAAATACACGCATTTAAGTCTAACCCACTTCCTATGCAAGGGAATTTTGTAAACAAACAAGTTGTTGAAACCAGAGGCAACTTGCATAAGAAGGCAAAAGAAGTGCAACATAAAAACTTTCAGCATAAAATGGGGAAACTTGATATTATTGAGATGCATAAGAACACTTTTCCCTCTCTCATAATAACTTTCAATATCATGCATAAACTTAACAATATAGCTATCACAAGCACCATTATAGCAATGATCACTTATTCTAACAGAAAACACAGGAATAGTAGCTCTCATAACACCACTATGTGAAACAATATTAGAGGTATCCTTACAAAGGAAAGTGTGTCCCTCTTTTTCATATTTAGTGAAAAAGTCTTTCACATTGTCTATTATAGGTTCAGCAAACTTTTGTTTATTAGGTTCAACAGCCTTACTTGTACTTTCATTAACCATACTAGCTATCATAGAATGTTCCTTTATCTTAACTGGGAAAGGCATTCTCTCAATGTAAGGTTTAGGTAAGACATGATTAGCAGTATAAACTTCAGTATTTCTTGCAGGAACACTCTTAGCAATATCTTTATAAGGTTCATGATACTTATTCCACTTCTTTTTAGGCACTTCAATGTAAGAAGCAAAAGCCTTAAAATAAGAAGCAATAGCTTGAGAGTCTAGACCATAAGCATTTTTAATATTTTGAAAGTCATCAGTTCCCATAAAAGATTCAATGCATTCATAATCATAATTTATACCTAACTTCCTACCTTTGTCATTCTCCCAAGCTTCAGCATTGTCTTGAATACGGTCCAGAAGATCCCATTTAGCTTCTTCTTTCATGCGAGTGAATGATCCAACACAAGAAGCATCCAATAAATCCTTATCATGTAGAGGGAGCCTTGCATAGAAGTTATTGATAATAATATTGTTGGGGAGCTCATGAATGGGCCATTTGAGCATTAGTAACTTCAATCTCCCCCAAGATTGAGCTGTACTCTCTCCATCAAGAGGCCAAAAGTTGTATATTTGATTCCGATATGAATCTCACTAGGAGGATAAAACTTTGAATAAAAGAGAGGCACTATTTCCTCCCATTCTAGAGCTTGACCATTCTTCAGCAGCTTATACCATTCATCAGCTCTTCCTTTCAGCGATAATGAGAATAACTTCTTCTTGACTTGATCTGTAGTAATACCTGCACACTTGAACAACCCGCATAATTCGTGTATAAAGAGTAAATGATCACCGGGATGGACAGTTCCATCCCCAACATAGTAGTTATCCATAACACGATCAATAATTCTTGTAGGTATTTTGAAAAAATCATTCTTAGTAGGTGGTGGCTTATCTACTACCTTAGCAGTGGTAGTAGCATTACCAAATAAGAAACTCAGCAAATTATCCATAACAAAAATAAAGCAACTAGCAGAAGTAAACAATAATCATAGTAGAAGTTTCCTTTACTAGTTCCACTCTCCAATAGCGCTTCACTCCCCGACAACGGCGCCAGAAAATAGTATTGATGACCCACAAGTATAGGGGGTGTATCGTAGTATTTTCGATAAGTAAGAGTGTCGAACCCAACGAGGAGCAGAAGGTGCTGGCTAGTGGTATGGATCAGGAATTCTCTGCAAATACTTAGCAAACGGATTTTTAGGGGTTTTCGATAAAGCAAGTAAACAAAGTACGAGTAAATAAAAGACAGTAGGAATAAATGCAGCAAGTGGCCCAATCCTTTATGCAGCAAAGGACAAGCCGGTTGTATTACTTAAGATGAGCAAACGTTCTCGTGGACACATGGGAAGACTGTCAAGTGCTTTTGCTTCATGTAGTTGATTAATCTTCTTTAGCTTGCTAAGTGTTGTGTGGGTGAACCTGTGCTAATGTACCGCCCCATCCAAGACTAATACATACTTGTGATTATACCCCTTGCAAACATTCGTAAGTACAAGAAAGTAATTAAGGTAGAAACCTAACCACAGCTCTAAACTCTAAGACCCTTACGTCCCTTGTGCAATGGTTTCCTAACGGGGGTTCAGGTTTCTGCCACTCCGGCAACCCCTACGATTAGTAGCCAAATACACAATGCATTCCCCTAGGCCCATATAGGTGAAGTGTCATGTGGTCGACGTTCACATGACACCACTAGAAGAAGTACACCACAACTTAAATAACAATCTATTGAATCTTTCTCAACACAACTCCACTACTAACAACATGACTTCTCCCATGTCCTTAAGAACAAAACGAACTACTCACAAGACATCATATGGATCATGATCAGAGATGGAATAATGATGTATAACAATCTGAACATAAACAATAATTCAATGGTTCACTCAATAACATCAACTACAAAGAGTAATCAACACCGGGAAAGTTTCCCCTATGAACTATGCAAGATTCAACACAATTGTTACAGCAATATGGAGATGGTGATGAGGGTGCTGATGGTGATGATGGTGGTGATGATGATGATGATGATCCCGATGAAGTCTAGCTTGATGGTGGTGTTGATGGCGATGATCTCCCCTCTCCGGGAAGGAATTCCCCCAGCAGAAATCTGTCTGCCGGAGAGATCTTTCTCTCTTGGTGTTTTCCACCCCGTAGAGGCAGCGGAATCTTTCTGTGGTTGCTCCCCGATTCTTAGGGTTTCGGGAGGATGATATACGCCAGAGGAGAGAAGCTGGAGTGGGCCAGGGTGGCCACACCACCTCCTGGCGCGGCCTAGGGCTGCCCGCACCATGGGGTGGTGTGGGCCCCCTGTGGCCCATCTCCACTCCGTCTTCTGGCATCCTTAGTCTTCTGGAAAAATAGGATTTTCCGTATATTTTCCCGGATTTTCTGATCTTCGTGAATTTTGCCTCCAAGCAGCACCTTTTCCATCAGAATTCTGACTACAGTGGTCCATGCTCCAAAAGTCATCAACCATGCAAAAACAGATGAAATAACATAAGTATCACCTCTCAATACGAAATATATCAATTAATAATAGTGAATTAAGACAGAGAATAGTGATGCAAAATGGACGTATCAGGGGCAGTGTGCTCCTCTACTCGTTCCGAGCAATATCGTCCCTTCGACCATGATCAACATGCAGGTGCGCGTTGTGTTTCGTGTGTGAAGAAAACAGTAGTAGCAAGAGTATGGCTCAGCTGCTCGGTTGAAATTGAGTCAGACCCGACTGCCTTTCCAAGCTAATTTTTAGGGGCCTTTGTGCCAATTGTATGAACTTGGATGTAATTTTCTATTTTTTGATGAAACCTTCTAATTCCACCGAACGTGTTGATTGAAGCATGATGCACTTTCGGGTGAAATTAGCTACTCCCTCTGACCCAAAATAGTTGACTTAGATTTGTCTAGATTCATATATCTAGACTTATTTTAGTGTTAGATACATCCGAATCTAGATAAAACTAAGTCAACTAATTTCGGTCGGAAGGAGTATAAAATTAAGCTTGAAAAATATAACATGTAATTTATCCAACAAATTCATGTAGTACTAGTAGTAAACTAGTAAGATGCACGTGCCCTGCACGTGAGACTCAAATAATAGACGTCTAGCATATTATCACTATATAAAATTATAATAGGTAAAGCAGAAAAAATATAAATTTGATCAATACCTATAATATATGGGTGTATATTTGTTTCTCGTACTTTGTATATCATGTAGAGTGAACGATTATTAGCTAATCTAAAACTTCAAAATTTGGTAACATGGTCTAGAGAAACGAGGGAGAAGATTCTAGAATGATGGAGAAGTATTTTGAGGTTCCCATGTTTCCGGACATAGCAAACCACCCATGGTTTACTTTTGATTCCTAGGTTCTTTTAGTTTTCAAGCTTTGTTGATAAATTAACCCACTTAAATTACACCATTGTCTCCGATTCAAATTAATGTTCTCTGATTTGTCTAGATTCGGGTGTATGTATCTAGCACAGAAACATGACTAGATACATTTGAATCTAGATGAATCTATGAACATGAATATGGATCGGAGGGAGTCTGTCGAAATTATGTCAAATTATTTCGAACCACATGTGGGCTGCCAATTGCTCTTTAAATTCCACAAAAATCTTTTGAAGTTGCCCACCGGACAACCAATATATGAAGAACACTGATACATTGCAAATGTATCTATAATTTTTGATGTTCCATGCTTGGTTTTATCCACTTTCTTGTGTTTTGTTCCAACTTTGGAGTACTTTTCATATGATTTCTTGGACTAACCTATTAACAAGAGCCACAATGCCAGCTGCCTGTTTTCTGCTGTTTTTGGTTCCAGGAAAGTCAGAAAATGAATATTCTCAGAATTGGACGGGACAAAAGCCAAAGTGCCTATTTTTCCGGAAGTCATCAAGTGCCAGAATACAAGACAGAGAGGGGCCAGAGGGCGGCCACACCACCTGGCCGCACGGCCAGGCCTGGCCCGCGCCAGGGGGTGGTGTGGCCAGCCCAGGCACCCCCTCGGCCTCCCCTTCCGACTATAAGATTCCCACGGGACGTAAACCCTAAGTAATCGATCAAAAATCCACGAAAGAGTCTGTAGCCGCCATCATCTCCATCCCTAGATCAGGAGGGATCTAAAGCTCTTCCCGGCACCCTGCCGGAGAGGGGAATTCACCCTGGAGGCCTTCTTCATCATCATGCAAGCCTCCGGTCTGATGCGTGAGTAGTTCATCCTTGGACTACGGATCCATGTAGTAGCTAGATGGCTGGTTTCTCCTTTGTGCTTTCATGTTTAGATCTTGTGAGCTTCGTTCATGATCAAGATCATCTTTTTGTAATCCATACATGTTGTGTTTGCGGGGATCCGATGGATATTGAGATGCTATTTCAGATTGATTATTGATTCTATCATGTCTTTGTTATTTGAGATCTTGCATGCTTTCCGTTGTTAGTAGCTATCTTGGCCAAGTAGATGCTAGCAACTCCAAGAGTTAGTATTTATGCTCGATAGTGGGTTCATGCCTCTGGTAATCTTAGGAAGTGACAGAAATCTCTAAGGTACTAGATGTGCCGTTGCTACTAGGGAGAAAACAACAATCCTTTGTTCATAGCACAATCGTATTGTTTACTTTACACGCAGTTCGTAAAGCAATAATCTGTTCCTTGCAACTTAATACTGGAGGGGGTTCGGATGATAACCTCAAGGTGGATTATTAGTCATAGATGCAGTTGGATGGCGGTCTATGTATTATGTTGTAATGCCCAATCAAGTCTCAAAGGAGTCAAGATGATTAGTATATGCATGTATTGCTTTCTCGGTGTTTGTCAATTGCCCCGCTGTAATTTGTTCACCCAGCATGTTATCTATCTAAGGAGAGCCACCTCTAGTGAACTATGGATCCCGGTCCTTGTCTTTTACATACAATCTATAAATTGTTTACTGTTTTGTGTTTACTTTCTGCAAACTTTTACTTCTTTCCATTCGATACGTTTAATCCTTTGTTTTCCGCAAAACACGGTGAGATTGACAACCTCATCGCACGTTGGGGACAAAGTTGGGGACAACCTCATCACTTTGAGAGGAAAAGCTAAAGAGTGGTTGAATTCCTTAACTAGGAATAGTATTGATTCTTGGACTAAGTGCAAAGATGCTTTTATTGGAAAATACTATCCTCCTGCTAAGATTATATCCATGAGAAGTGAAATAATGAAGTTTAAACAACTTGATAATGAGCATGTTGCTCAAGCTTGGGAAATAATGAAATCTTCGGTAAAGAATTGTCCCACTCATGGACTGACTGCTTGGATGATCAGCCAAACTTTTTATGCAGGATTGAACTATTCTTCAAGGAACCTATTGGATTCAGCTGCTGGAGGTACCTTTATGACCATCACTTTGGGTGCTGCACCAAAACTGTTGGACAATATGATGGTTAATTATTTTGAATGGCATATTGAGAGAGCTCCACAAGGTAAGAAGGTAAATTCTGTTGAGGAAACCTCCTCCTTGAGTGATAAGATTGATATTATTATGTCTATGCTTGTTAATGGGAAAGCCCATATTGATCCAAATAATGTTCCTTTAGCCTCTTTGGTTGCTCAAGAAGAGCAAGTTGATGTGAACTTCACAAGAAATAACAACTTTGGCAACAATGCTTATGGTAATAATGATTATAGGAACAATGTTGGTAACAACAATTATAAGCCTTATCTTCCTAATAATACTTATGGCTATAATGGTAAATCTGAATTACCTAGTGAAGGAAGAATTTTAGAAGTTGAAAGAGCCACTAAAAACTTCATGCAAATGCAATATGAGAAAAATAAACTATTTACTAAAACTATGGAGGAACAATCCACCATCTTGAAGAACATTAGCCATCAACTTGAGAGTCTAAATAGGGAAATACCTAGTTTATAATTGAAACTCTCTAATGCTGAAAGAAATATATCATCTTTGTCTAAAGCTCAATCTTCATTGATTAAAAAATGGCTGCTAAACCTGAAACTAATGAGAATCCCTTTGCAACTACTAATGCTATACAAGTAAGAATTGATGAAAATGTTAAACTATTAGCTGAATTACATGCTAAGTGGGAAAGAGAAGATGTAATTGCTAGAAACATTAGTGTTTCTACTATCACCACCACTAATGTTGAGGCTAGTAATAGTTCTACTACTTTAGATGATAAATTTGATTTTGATCTTTATGGTTGCAACATCTCTGAAGTTATTAAGTTCCTACAAAAGCTTCCTAAAATTCCTAATGCTAGTGCTATGAACATGGCCTTTACAAAACACATTACTGATGATCTCATAAAGATTAAAGAAGAAAAGATGAAACATAAAGCTTCTATTCCTATGAAACAAGAAGATGGTTGGGAACCCATCATTAATATGAAAGTGAATGACTTTGATTTCAAAGCTTTGTGTGATATTGGTAGTAGTATTTCTATTATGCCTAGAAGGATTTATGATATGCTTGATTTGCCTCCTCTTGAAGATTGTTATTTGAATGTCCCAATTGATGATAATGCTAAAAAGAAACTCATGGGGAGTATTAATGATGTTCTTATTATGGTTAACAATTCCTATGCCCTCGTTGATTTCTATGTTTTGGATGTTGAATACAATGCTTCTTGTCCTATTACTTTGGGAAGACCTTTTCTTATAACTGTTGGTGCCATCATTGATATGAAAGTAGGCACCATTAAATATCAACTCCCACTCAAGAAAGGTATAGAACACTTCCCTAAAAAGAGAGAAAAGATTTCTTTTGCTTCTCCTATGAAAACAAAATTTGGTCTTAATGCTTCTTCATTTGAGAACACTTGATTCTTTCTTTGCTTCTTATGTCTAACTTAAAGGCGTTAAAGAAAAGTACTTGTTGGGAGATAACCCAAGAGTTTTAGATGAGTCAGTAATAACCGCTCCTTATCCTTTTTATTTGCTTTTTGTGCCAAGAATAACCTCTAATGAGAGTGAAGTAATGATTGGGAAAGTTGCTGTCCCGAAATAGATTTTTGTGCTTCACCGTAAAAATTCCTGAGAGAGCTCTGTATGTAGGATTGAGCTGTAATTTTTTTTGCTTCTGACCCAGGTTGTTATCTAACTTTCGTTAGTTCAACACGTTTTGATTTGAGCAACATAAGGTCTTCGAACAAATTCGTATTTACCTATTGGTCTGTTTTGACAGATTTCTGCCATTTTCTGCATTTGCTTCTTGTTGGTTCCTTCTTGAGTTCTTTTGGGGAATTGAGCTTGTTGAGGGAAGTGCTACAGAAGTTAGTGTTCTAATGGAAGTTTATTTGGTGTTAGAACTGAATCTTGAGACTTATTTATCTTGAGTGCACTAATGTTGCTAATGAGATTGTGTGAAGTTTTGTATGAAGGAAAATTTTCAGGTGTATGGAAGGAATGAGTAATGAGATGAAGGATGGACTAAAGCTCAAGCTTGGGGTTGCCACGCGTGTCACCCCAAGAAATATCCAACAAGTACAAGCGTCAAAGCTTGGGGATGCCCAAGGCATCCCCTTCTTCATCAATAAAAATTCCAGGTTTCTTTCAAACGCTTCATTTTTATTGTTTCATGCACAGTTGTGTTTTTCTTGGAGCGTCTTCTTTTTTGTTTTTGTTTTGGTTTTTAGTTTTCTTGGTTTGCTTAGTTTTATGAATAAGTTGGTTGGACCCCCTCTTTCTTACATTGGTTTGCAAATAGTTTGGTTTGGTTTGGAAAGGAGTAGGAAAGTTCATGCTTATATGGTAAAAAGAGCTCGTTCTTGACTATGGCTATGCTTTGTCATGCCATGCTTGATATTGTTTTGGATTTATGCTTAGTATTATTTGCTGTAGCATGACTTGTTATAAACAATTGAGATTGCTTATTGTGCCTTGGATGAATCATGCGTTGTTTTAGCATATTAAAGCATAGTATAGTGGTATTCTCCTTTGATGCTTTATTTGGGTTGACTTGGCACATGCTCACACCATGTTATGACTGTCACAAGCCCACAGCCTTTTTGATCCTTTATTTTTCAACTTGTAGTACCACTTTATGCTTTGATCAATGATGTTTTGTCGCTCTGCATGATTATGGCCATTATTGCTCTCTTAGTTTGTCGCTCCCAGTCTTTTGCTAGCCTCCACCACCAAGTATGAGTTCCACTCATGCATCCAACTCCCTAAACCAAGTTATTCCAAAGAGTCCACCATACCTACCTACTAGCTTATGCTAAAAGCTATAAGTACCATAATTTTTGGAAGCTGTTTATGAGACTTGAATCCCTACTTCCTTCTATGAAGGCCTTTCTTCCACCATTATATTGAGTCTCCACCTTCTATCTTTATGCACCTACTTTGAGAGCATAGTGGCCATTCTTAGTTCTATGTGCATTGTCCCAAGACTAGTTGATTGATGCATACTTTGATATTGCTTGTTTTAAACTACTGTATCTAGTCACTCTTATGAACTTTGAAGGTGTCCCATGCATTTATGTTTGCTACTCTATTGAGGGACAAGCTGAATACTATTATGCTATGTTTTCTTTATGTGAAACAAACAAACGTCTTGCAAAGCATGTTATTCATGATTCTTTTGTTTGTGCCTTTTCATGTTGCATCATAGTTTCTTTGCTTATTGCTAGAACTTTGTCTTTCATGTTATGATTGAAGTACTATGATCCCAGCTTTGAGTGTTTTGCAAATACTTTGATCAAGTCTTTGATGGTGCATGTCACCTCAAAAATTATTTCTTTTTATCACTTACCTACTCGAGGACGAGCAGGAGTTAAGCTTGGGGATGTTGATACATTGCAAATGCATCTATAATTTTTGATGTTCCATGGTTGGTTTTATCCACTTTCTTGTGTTTTGTTCCAACTTTGGAGTACTTTTCATATGATTTCTTGGACTAACCTATTAACAAGAGCCACAGTGCCAGCTGCCTGTTTTCTGCTGTTTTTGGTTCCAGGAAAGTCAGAAAATGAATATTCTTGGAATTGGACGGGACAAAAGCCAAAGTGCCTATTTTTCCGAAAGTCATCAAGTGCCAGAATACGAGACGGAGAGGGGCCAGAGGGCGGCCACACCACCTGGCTGCACGGCCAGGCCTGGCCCGCGCCAGGGGGTGGTGTGGCCAGCCCAGGCACCCCCTTGGCCTCCCCTTCCGACTATAAGATGCCCTCGAGACGTAAACCCTAAGTACCTAATCAAAAATCCACAAAAGAGTTTGTAGCCGCTGTCATCTCCATCCCTAGATCGGGAGGGATCTGAAGCTCTTCCCGGCACCCTGCCAGAGAGGGGAATTCACCCTGGAGGCCTTCTTCATCATCATGCAAGCCTCCGGTGTGATTCGTGAGTAGTTCATCCTTGAACTACGGATCCATGTAGTAGCTAGATGGCTGGTTTCTCCTCCTTTGTGCTTTCATGTTTAGATCTTGTGAGCTCCGTTCATGATCAAGATCATCTTTTTGTAATCCATACATGTTGTGTTTACGGGGATCCGATGGATATTGAGATGCTATTTTAGATTCATTATTGATTCTATCATGTCTTTGTTATTTGAGATCTTGCATGCTTTCCGTTGTTAGTAGCTATCTTGGCCAAGTAGATGCTAGCAACTCCAAGAGTTAGTATTTATGCTCGATAGTGGGTTCATGCCTCTAGTAATCTGGGGAAGTGACAGAAATCTCTAAGGTACTAGATGTGCTGTTGCTACTAGGGAGAAAACAACAATCCTTTGTTCATAGAACAATCGTATTGTTTACTTTACATGCAGTTCGTAAAGCAATAATCTGTTGCTTCCAACTTAATACTGGAGGGGGTTCGAATGATAACCTGAAGGTGGATTATTAGTCATAGATGCAGTTGGATGGCGGTCTATGTATTATGTTGTAATGCCCAATCAAGTCTCAAAGGAGTCAAGATGATTAGTATATGCATGTATTGCTTTCTCGGTGTTTGTCAATTGCCCCGCTGTAATTTGTTCACCTAGCATGTTATCTATCTAAGGAGAGCCACCTCTAGTGAACTATGGATCCCAGTCCTTGTCTTTTACATACAATCTATAAACTGTTTACTGTTTTGTGTTTACTTTCTGCAAACTTTTACTTCTTTCCATTCGATACGTTTAATCCTTTGTTTTCTGCAAAACACGGTGAGATTGACAACCTCATCGCAAGTTGGGGACGAAGTTCTGTGGTTGTGTTGTGCAGGTCTCCACGTTGCTACTAGCACCGGTAGTGCGCCCTGCCAAAGCTCAGCTAGTAACACCTTTGAGGTGTTTCCTTGCTCCTACTGGTTCGATTAAACCTCGGTTTCATAACTAAGGGAAACTTGTTGCTGTGCTCATCATACCTTCCTCTTGGGGTTCCCAACGAGCTCTACATCAACACCGCCATCAAGCATTTTTCTGGGCACCGTGCATTGAGCCATCAAGCACGACCGAGAGTTTTCAAAGATTCAACTTCTTTCTAGACTTTGCATGCCGGCAAAGTTGACCCTGCTTTGAAAAAAGGGAGAGAAATAGGCCAAAAAATAGGGGGACTCATGCATGGCATCCTTTTGCTTGTATTACCTGCCATGAAAAATAATAAACATGAGTTTTTCACAACATTTGAAAAAAGCCGCTTCACAAAAATGGCCTACCATGTATAAGTATGAACAGGTTTCAGGACGAGCGACAAAGCAAGGTCACGGACATATCCATGTTTATGGGAATTTTGTAGTAGTACTACAAGAAAGTAGATGTGCGTATGTTGGCGTTGGGCAACAACTTTGCCAATGGGAGTTCCCAAATACTAGGAAAAGTAACAACTCCAATTTTCTAAGCGATGGAAATATTTTTCTCTATAAAGCAAAGTACTCTACTTCCGTATTAGTACTACTCGAAAAGGGAGGTGGCTCCTTCCAAAAAAAGGAGGTAGCGCGAGTGCAACAGGAGGAGGAGTCGGAAGGCGGTGCGATGTCAGAGCAAAGCTATGATGGGCTACTGACACGAAGTACACTCTACTAGTAGTAAATATATGGACCTACTAGTAGTAATATGCACGCAAAACAAGTTGTGTTTTCTCTCTCCTTCGCTGGCTCTCACCATCCATCCTCCATCGATCTCTTCTCTGCAGTCGTGGGTGCATAGTCCAACTTGTCTCTTCCTCGTCCACAACGTGGTGCTGCGCACGTGTGACTTGGTACGGCACACCGATCTACTTCAAGCAATCGTCCCCCCCCCCCCCCCCCGAAATTCAAGCCATCTACTAGATTGATAATCATCTACACCAATACAAAAAGTCTCCAAAGTGATAATAATAATTACAAAAAGGTCCTCAAACCACATTGTGATGACTACAAACCCTAGTTCGCTAATTGGAGTGTCTTGCTCCTTCAGGACCTACGGTACCCAGGTTCCAAAAAATAAATAAAGAATTCCACTGCCCCAATTTTCAGACTAAGTGTACCATGCTTTCTTACAATTCCCAAGTTTTAGGATTTTTCAAGCGGGCATAGAAATGTTTTTCATTTTATTCCTGTTTAATCTTCTTTCTTTTTGATGAGGTTGCTGCATGTAATGCTAGTTGTTCTATAGTTCAAATGTTAGATATTGTACATCCTGGTATAAAGCCGGCAATAGATGACATGTCACTTTGTTATACCTAACACTCGGTTATACTATTGAACTAGCTCTCACGCACTTGTAGAATATTAATTTAGACCTAATTCGACAAATCCACGGAAAGTCGTCTGAGTGGGCGAAATTAGCTAGAAAATTAGCTTGAAAAATATAACATGTAATTTATCCAACCACTTTATGTACTATAGTAAATAAATGGCACATGCTATGAACTCTAAGCCATATTGATCGCACTTCCTTCCAAAAAAATACTTTTACTTCTTTACCATGCATGCTAACATGCACCGACCTAGCTATACCAAAATATGGGCACACGGTCATTATCTTGATGAAGAGAGGGTATGTCCATGACCTTGGTCATTTGCCTTGAAACCTAAGAAAGTTCATACATAGTAGTACATGATATAGTAGGCAATACCAGAAGTGTGAGTTTTTCAAGTACTTTTACTGGTAGAAAAATAAGAAAGAATGGCCCCACCAAAGTTTTGTACAAAGTGGACAATTCTTTCTTACAGTTCTCAAGTTTAAGTATTTTTCAAACTTCCACTCTAAAGCTCCACGTGCACTTAAATGCATGACTCTAAGTCTATTAAACGAAATTAGGTCAAACTTGAATACATATGAGCGTGATAAACTATTACTCTTGAAAATATCCAAAATTCTTTTGAAGGTACCCAGGCAGCCAATATATCATAGGCCAACAATAGTTTTGAGAAATGTCATTACTGATTAGTATTTGCATACCGACAAATTTGACCGCATATGGAAAATATTCAAACAAAATAAAGCGTAAAACAAAAACATGAGACTTCATTACGATTTGGGTACTTTTGCTAGTAGTATTATTAATTGCCAAGAAAAATGATAAACATGAGATTCGACAACCTTAGGGAAAACGGATTCACATTATAGCCACCATGATGTAACATTATTAATTCTTGGTTTTCAGCACGGACGACCAATCATGTCATGGTCTTCTATATCGATGTATACCCTACCTAACCTTTTACATAGGGTTCTGACATCGGGTAGATGGGTGCGTCTTGGCCTAGTAAACAATGTTACTCGTGGGAGTTTCGAACAATTAGGAAAAAACATTTTTCACTTTTCCAACTCATTATGGGGATGTTTTGTACTAGCAGTAAACAAAAATAGAAGAATGTGGCACTGAATGCTAGAAGCGCGCCATGTTTCCGGATATAGCGAACCATCCATGTTTTACTTGCGATTCCTAGGTTCTTTGAGTTTTCAAGGTTCATAGATAAATTAACCCAATTAAATTACACTATTGTATCTGATTCAAATTAATATTCTCAGATTTGTCTAGATTCGGATATATGTATCTAGCACAGAAATATTTGAATCTAGATGAATCTATGAACATTAATATGGATCGGAGGGAGTCTATCGAAATTAGGTCAAATTATATCGAACCACATGTGAGCTGCCAATTGCTCTTTAAATTTCACAAAAATCTTTTGAAGTTTCCCACCAGACAGCCATTATAACGAGAACACGACCGGGGGTTTTCAAAGATTCAACTTCTTTCTAGACTTTGCATGCCGGCAAAGTTGACCTTGAAGGAAATATGCTCTGAGAGGCAATAATAAATTTATTATTATGTATTCCTTATATATGATAGATTTTTATTTTGCATGCTAGAATTGTATTGATCGGAAACATCAATACATGTGTGTTTAATAAACAAAAAGGGTTCCTATTTATGCCTCTCTTATAGACTAGCTTGTTGATTAACAAGATGATCAAGGTTTCCTGATCATGGATATTGGATGTTGTTAATAACAAGGTCACAGCATTTGTGAAATGATGTGATGAACATTCATCCAAAGTATAGCATTACGATCAAGTCATTATGTTTACATTGCTATAACATCATACGAAGTAATATTTATCCTTAGACCATGAGATCATGTTAATTGCTAACACCGGAAGAGCATCTTGATAACATCAAACGTCACACCATAATAGGGTGACTATAAAGATGGGTTCAGTGCTACGAAGGTGTTATGTTGAGGCTCATGGATCAAGAGTGGAATTTTTCAATCCCGATGACGGATAGATATACTCTGGGCCCTCTCGGTGATATCACATTAAGATAGCTTGCAAGCAAGTGATGTGATCACTAGAATGTTATATCACGGGAACGAGAAAAGAGTGCATGTCGGTAACGAGATCAAACTAGGTATTTGGATACCGATGATCGAATCTCGGACATGTATTATATCAAGAGACAAAGGGATTAAATTACAAGTGTTAAAGGTTCTCATGATCACAGAAGTCATCATTGAATATGCAGGAGTCAGTATGGACCTCCAGGTCCCGCTTCGGATTATTGATCTGAGAGGAGTCTCAATCATGTCTGCATTATTCGCGAACCGTAGGGTTACACACTTAAGAGTTACCGGACACCATTTTGGAGCACATATGTTTCAGACAAAAGAATTGCAAAGCGCAGGAATTGTTTCGATAGAAACCGGAAATTGTTTCGGGTGAAATTGCAGAAAGTGGTTCTGCATGTGATATTGAAATATTGCAAGGGGTTATATGTGAATGTTTGTTAATTAAAGTAATTAAAAAAATTCTGAATAAATTTAATAAAAGAGTTTTATTAAATGAGAGAGCATTAAACTTAGAGAATTTAATGCATTTAAAGTGGGGACTTTAAAAGGGAATGTGAAGAGGCATTTTAATGTGGAGCGGTTACCACCACATGAATGGAGGAGGTGAAGGGTCACCTTCCCCATGCGCCGGCCATGGGGAGGGGCACCCCCTCTCCTCCTATAAAAGGCCCCCTCTTCCTCCTTCTTCCTCACACTTCCTCGTGAAGGATCTCTCTCTCCCTCTAGAATTATTCCCCCATGGTCTCGGATTAACGAAATACATGTTCCCGGTGGCATTTTGTCTGGAAGGAATTGCTGCTTCCGCTGGATCGCTGGAGCGAGGAGGTGGAGATTGTCCGGTGGCTTGAACCTGTGTGCGAGTACGGATGCGCTGCTGAGTTGCGGCGCTCGGACTTCCTCACGATCTTGAGATCGGCAAGTGTACGACTACATCAACCACGAGTTCCTACTCATTAACAAAACTCGTTGTCTCCGAGGGTATGTTCTCGATGGATGTATGTCCACCCGTTGCTCTGTACCTAGTAGATAGATCTTGGCGTGTAGTTCTCATCGTAGGAAAATTTTGTTTTCTATGCTGCGGACCCAACAGTGGTATCAGAGCCTGATCTATGTGTAGGTGCTTTGCACGGGTAGTACACATATGTTTATATGTGGGCGATGATGATCATGTTATTGCATCTTCTATGTATTTTGGATATTTGTGGCATAGTGGGATGAAGCGGCCCGGACCAACCTTACATGTCATCGTACATGAGACCGGTTCCACGACTGACATGCAACTAGTTTTGCATAAGTGGCTGGCGGGTGTCTGTCTCTCCTACTATAGTCAATATCTGATTTACAACGAGTTGCTAATAACTTGGTTATCCTCGTTGTGGTTCATGTTCGTAGGTAAGAACGGTTCTATCTCCGAAAGCCCTAAGCCACGTAAAACTTGCAATTGATAAATTAGAGGCGTCTAGTTTAGATCGTTGCTAGGCTAGTGTATTGATATGGTATTGTTGTAAGTAGATGTATGATAGATACTCTTACAACACATTCAACGTGTAAGTTCCATAGACCTTGGCCTTACACACAAAGGAATGATAGAGATCATACCACGATGTAAATGATAGAGATCAAATGCATGGACCATATCATCTCACTTTACACATTAGATGTTAGCATCTTATACTGCTAGTTTGGCGCTTTCTATAGCATTGTAAGATGATCCCTCATTTAGATATCAAGATAAAAATGTGTTCTTCCTTGAGTATGCACCGTTCTGTGGATCGTGTTTCGAGACATCATGTGATGATCGAGTGTACTCGAATCTACGCTTTCATATGAACAGGTGTAAGACAGTTTTACACACGTGAATACTAAGGTTCTTACTTGGTGAGCCTAGCATGTACAGACATGGCCTCGGAACACGGACCGAAAGGTTAAGCATGAGTCATATAGTTGATGTGATGCCCATATAGATGCTCGCCTTTAAAGCTACACAGACTCACGTGATGATCGGACTTGGTGTAGTGGATTTGGTTCATGTAATCACCAAAAGGACATGAGAGATGTCGTTTTTGAGTGGGAGTTCATTAGTAATTTGGATTAGTTGAACTCACTCTATCATAAGCTTAGTCTAAATAAACTTTACAAATTCTGTTCTAGATGGCACCACCTGCTTTTAATTTCAATGTGTTCATGGAGAAAGAGAAACTTGCTGCGAATGGTAGCAACTTCACCAACTGGGCTATGAATTTGAGGATTCTCCTCACTGCTTCACAAAAGCAATATGTGCTAGATGCGCCGCTAGGCCCCCCACCAGCTCCTGATGCCCCTGACGAGGAAAATAATGTCTATGTGACTCGTCAGGAGGACCACAACTTAGTTCATTGCGGCATACTGTATGGGCTAGAGCCAGAACTTCGAAAGCGTTTCGAAAACGGCAATGCCTTTGATACCATGGGAGAATTGAAAATGATTTTCGATACCCATGCTGCCGTAGAGAGTTATAATGCTACTGAAAAGTTCTTTAGTTGCATGATGGATGAGAACAACTCCGTTAGTGAGCATGTACTCAAAATGTCTGGGTACGCTGATAAGCTTGTGTCCTTGGGAATAACGATTCCCATTGACTTAGGCATACATCGTGTTCTCCAACCTCTACCACCTAGCTACAAGAGCTTCGTGATGAACTATAATATGCAGGGCATGAAGAAGTCTCTTCCCGAGCTTCTGTCAATGCTTAAGACTATAGAAGTGGAGATTAGGAAAGAACATCAAGTGTTGATGATCAATAGGACCACTGGTTTCAAGAAGGACAAGAAAGGCAAGCACAAGGTAAAGAAGGGTGGCAAATCTGTTGCCACACCTGAAAAGAAACCCCGAGCTGGCCCTAAGTCTGACACTGAGTGATACTATTGCAAGGGGACATGCCATTGGAAGCGCAATTGCCCCAAGTATTTGGCGGACAAGAAGTCCGGCAAGGCAAACAAAGGTATATGTGCTATACATGTTATTGATGTGTACTTGACTAGTACTCGCAGTAGCACCTGGGTATTTGATACAGGATCGGTTGCTAATATATGTAACTCGATTCAGGGGCTGCGGAACAAGCAACAACTAGCAAGGGATGAGGTTAGGATGTGGGTCGGCAATGGATCATGAGTTGATGTGATCGCCGTCGAAACGCTACCTCTCCATATGCCATCGGGATTAGTTATAAACCTAAATAATTGTTATTTGGTGCCTGCACTGAGCATGAACATTGTATCCAGATCGTGTTTGATGCAAAGTGGTCATTCCTTTAAATCTGAAAAAATGGTTGTTCGATTTATAAGAATGATATCTTTTATGGTCATGCACCTGTGTTGAATGGTTTATTTCTGTTGGATCTCGATAGTAATATTATGCATATTCATAATGTTAATGCTAAAAAGATTAAACTTGTTAATGATATATCTGCATATATGTGGCACTACCGTCTAGGTCATATTGGCCTTAAACGCATGAAGAAACTCCATTCTGATGGACTTTTGGAATCACTTGATTTTGAATCATTTGATACATGTGAGCCATGCCTTATGGGCAATATGACTAGAACACCGTTTTCCGGTTTAATGGAACGGATGACAGATTTATTGGAAATCATACAAACTGATGTGTGTGGACCAATGAGTGTGTCAGCGCGAGGTGGATGTCGTTATTTTGTTACTTTCACAGATGATTTGAGTAGATACGGGTATATCTATTTGATGAAACAGAAGTCTGAAACCTTTGAAAAGTTCAAGGAATTTCAGAATGAAGTGGAAAATCATCGTAATAGAAAGATCAAATTTCTGCGGTCTGACCGTGGAGGTGAGTATCTAAGTTACGAGTTTAGCACACACATGAAAGAGTGTGGAATAGTTTCACAACTCACGCCTTCCGGAACACCACAACGTAATGGTGTGTCGGAACGTCGTAATCGTACTTTATTAGATATAGTTCAATCTATGATGTCTCCGGCTGACTTGCCACTGTGATTTTGGGGTTATGCACTGGAAACAGCTGCGTTCACTTTAAATCGGGCACCATCTAAATGCGTTGAAACAACACCGTATGAATTATTGTTTGGAAACAAACCTAAGTTGTCATTTCTTAAAGTTTGGGGATGCGATGTTTATGTGAAGAAACTTCAACCGGATAAACTCGAACCCAAAGCGGAAAAATGCGTCTTCATAGGATACCCTAAGGAAATGATTGGGTATACCTTCTATCACAGATCCGAGGGCAAGGTTTTTGTTGCCAAGAATGGATCCTTTCTTGAGAAGGAGTTTCTCACGAAAGGTGTGAGTAGTCGGAAGGTAGAACTCGAAGAGGTTGTTGAACCTTCTCTTCATGAAATGGCGAGTAGCACAACACCGGAAATTGTTTCGGAGTTGACTTCACCAAATGAAGAGAGAGCTAATGATATTGATCATGAAACTCCGAAAGAGGACACTACCTAACCTCGCTGGTCAAGTAGGACACGTGCAGCTCCTGAACTGTACGGCAATCCTGTTGTGAATTTCATGGTTGATGAAATGGATGACCCTGTGACGTATGAAGAAGCGATGACAAGCCCGGATTCCAACAAATGGCTAGAAGCCATGAAATCCGAGATGGAATCCATGTACGAGAACCAGGTTTGGACCTTGGTGGACTTACCTCACGATCGAAAGGCCGTTGAGAATAAATGGATTTTCAAAAGAAAAACTGATGCTGATGGTAATGTGACCATCTATAAGGCTTGACTTGTCGCAAAGGGGTTTCGACAAATTTAAGGAGTTGACTACGATGAGACATTCTCTCTCGTAGCGATGCTTAGGTCAGTTAGGATTATGTTAGCAATTGCTGCATATTTTGATTATGAAATATGGCAGATGGATGTCAAAACTGCGTTCCTCAATGGTAATATTGAAGAAGAGTTGTATATGATACAACCTAAGGGTTTTGTCGATCCTAAGGATGCTAATAAGGTATGCAAACTTCAGCGGTCCATCTATGGACTGAAGCAAGCATCCCGGAGTTGGAATCTCCGCTTTGATGAGGTGATCAAAGAGTTTGGATTTGTCCAAACTTATGGAGAGGCTTGTATTTACAAGAAAGTGAGTGGGAGCAATGTGGCATTTCTAATATTATATGTGGATGACATATTATTGATTGGAAATGATAGAGATCTTTTAAACAGTGTTAAAAGTTATCTAAACAGTAAATTTTCGATGAAAGACCTTGGTGAAGTGTCATATATATTAGGCATTAAAATCTATAGAGATAGATCAAGGCGCCTAATTGGGCTATCGCAGAGTACATACCTTGATAAGATATTAAAGAAGTTTAATATGGACGGAAGTAAGAAGGGGTTCTTACCTATGTTGCAAGGCAAGACATTGAGTAAGACTCAAAGTCCGGCTACGGCAGAAGAAAAAGAAATGATGGATAAGATCCCCTATGCCTCGTCCATAGGCTCTATAATGTATGCCATGATATGTACAAGACCGGATGTGGCACATGCTATTACTTTGACTAGTAGGTACCAATTTAATCCAGGTTCGGAACACTGGATAGCGGTCAAGAACATCCTCAAGTACTTGAGAAGAACTAGGGATATGTTTCTTATATACAGAGGTGAAGAAGAGCTTGTCGCTAATTGTTATGTCGATGCTAGCTTTGACACCGATCCGGATGACTCTAAGTCTCAATCTGGATACGTATTTCTCTTGAACGGAG
Source organism: Avena sativa (assembly GCA_916181665.1). NCBI lineage: Eukaryota > Viridiplantae > Streptophyta > Magnoliopsida > Poales > Poaceae > Avena > Avena sativa. Next base: position 58,361,035 of record OV702292.1, read on the forward strand.
CAGCAGTTAGTTGAAGGAGTTCCAAACAACCTGTGGTGGCTGGATCAACGACGGAGGCGGAATATTTTGCTGCTTCAGAAGCGGCGCAGGAAGCGGTTTGGATGAAAGAGTTCATTGCAGAACTAGGTGTGGGTCCTAGTGCATTGGACCCGATGGTGATCTATTGTGACAACAATGGAGCCATAGCCAACGCCAAGGAACCAAGGTCTCACAAGAATTCCAAGCATATTAAGCGCCGGTTTCACTCCATCCGCGAACATGTCAAGGATGGAGATATAAATATTTGTAAAGTACACACAGACCTAAATGTAGCTGATCCATTGACTAAAGCTCTCCCTAGGGCAAAACATGATCAACACCAGAACTCCATGGGTGTTAGATTTATCACTATGTGAACTAGATTATTGTCTCTAGTGCAAGTGGGAGACTGAAGAAAATATGCCCTAAGAGGCAATAATAAAGTTGTTATTATGTATTCCTTATATATGATAGATGTTTATTTTGCATGCTAGAATTGTATTGATCGGAAACATCAATACATGTGTGTTTAATAAACAAAAAGGGTTCCTATTTATGCCTCTCTTATAGACTAGCTTGTTGATTAACAAGATGATCAAGGTTTCCTGATCATGGACATTGGATGTTGTTAATAACAAGGTCACAGCATTTGTGAAATGATGTGATGAACATTCATCCAAAGTATAGCATTACGATCAAGTCATTATGTTTACATTGCTATAACATCATACGAAGTAATCTTTATCCTTAGACCATGAGATCATGTTAATTGCTAACACCGGAAGAGTATCTTGATAACATCAAACGTCACACCGTAATAGGGTGACTATAAATATGGGCTCAGTGCTACGAAGGTGTTATGTTTAAGCTCATGGATCAAGAGTGGAATTTGTCAATCCTGATGACGGATAGATATACTCTGGGCCCTCTCAGTGATATCACATTAAGATAGCTTGCAAGCAAGTGATGTGATCACTAGAATGTTATATCACGAGAACGAGAAAAGAGTGCATGTCAGTAACGAGATCAAACTAGGTATTTGGATTCTGATGATCGAATCTCGGACATGTATTATATCAAGAGACAAAGGGATTAAATTACAAGCGTTAAAGGTTCTCACGATCACAGAAGTCATTGTTGAATATGCAGGAGTCAGTATGGACCTCCAGGTCCCGCTTCTGATTATTGAACTGAGAGGAGTCTCAATCATGTATGCATTATACGCGTACCGTAGGGTGACACACTTAAGAGTTACCGGGCACCATTTTGGAGCACATATGTTTCAGACGAAAGAATTGCAAAGCGCAGGAATTGTTTCGATAGAAACCGGAAATTGTTTCGGGTGAAATTGCAGAAAGTGGTTCTCCATGTGATATTGAAATATTGCAAGGGGTTATATGTGAATGTTTGTTAATTAAAGTAATTAACAAAATTCTGAATAAATTTAATAAAAGAGTTTTATTAAATGAGAGAGCATTAAACTTAGAGAATTTAATACTTTAAAGTGGGGACTTTAAAAGGGAATGTGAAGAGGCATTTTAATGTGGAGGGGTTACCACCACATGAATGGAGGAGGTGAAGGGTCACCTCCCCCATGCGCTGGCCATGGGGAGGGGCACCCCCCTCCTCCTATAAAAGGCCCCCCTCTTCCTCCTTCTTCCTCACGCCTCCTCGTGAAGGATCTCTCTCCCCCTCTAGAATTATTCCCCCATGGTCTTGGATTAGCGAGATACATGTTCCCGGTGGCATTTCGTCTGGAAGGAGTTGCTGCTTCCACTGGATCGCTGGAGAGAGGAGGTGGAGGTTGTCCGGTGGCTTGAACATGTGTGCAAGTACGGATGCGTTGCTGAGTTGCGGTGCTCGGACTTCCTCACGATCTTGAGATCGACAAGTGTACGACTACATCAACCACGAGTTCCTACTCGTTAACAAAACTCGTTGTCTTCGAGGGTAAGTTCTCGATGGATGTATGTCCACCCGTTGCTCTATACCTAGTAGATAGATCTTGGCGTGTAGTTCTCATCGTAGGAAATTTTTTGTTTTCTATGCTACGGACCCAACAGTGGTATCAGAGCCTGATCTATGCGTAGGTGCTTTGCACGGGTAGTACACATATGTTTATATGTGGGTGATGATGATCATGTTATTGCATCTTCTATGTATTTTGGATATTGGTGGCATAGTGGGATGAAGCGGCCAGACCAACCTTACATGTCATCGTACATGAGACCAGTTCCACGACTGACATATAACTAGTTTTGCATAAGTGGCTGGCAGGTGTCTGTCTCTCCTACTATAGTCAATATCTGATTTACAACGAGTTGCTAATAACTTGGTTATCCTCGTTGTGGTTCATGTTCGTAGGTAAGAACGGTTCTATCTCCGAAAGCCCTAAGCCACGTAAAACTTGCAATTGATAAATTAGAGGCGTCTAGTTTAGATCGTTGTTGGGCTAGTGTATTGATATGGTATTGTTGTAAGTATATGTATGATAGATACTCTTACAACACATTGATGCGCTCGACGGTCGACGTAGAGCTCATTGGGAACCCCAAGAGGAAGGTATGATAAGCACAGCAGCAAGTTTTCCCTCAGTTATGAAACCAAGGTTTAATCGAACCAGTAGGAGCAAGGAAACACCCCAAAGGTGTTACTAGCTGAGCTTTGGCAGGGCGCACTACCGGTGCTAGTAGCAACGTGGAGACCTGCACAACACAACCACAAAACTTTGTCCCCAACTTGCGATGAGGTTGTCAATCTTACCATGTTTTGCGGAAAACAAAGGATTAAACGTATCGAATGGAAAGAAGTAAAAGTTTGCAGAAAGTAAACACAAAGCAGTAAAGGATTGTAGATTGTATGTAAAGACAAAGGACCGGGATCCATAGTTCACTAGAGGTGGTTCTCCTTAAGATAGAAAACATGCTGGGTGAACAAATTACAGTGGGGCAATTGACAAACACCGAGAAAGCAATACATGCATATACTAATCATCTTGACTCCTTTGAGACTTGATTGGGCATTACAACATAATACATAGACCGCCATCCAACTGCATCTATGACTAATAATCCACCTTGAGGTTATCATCCGAACCCCCTCCAGTATTAAGTTGCAAGCAACAGATTATTGCTTTACGAACTGCGCGTAAAGTAAACAATACGATTGTTCTATGAACAAAGGATTGTTGTTTTCTCCCTAGTAGCAACAACACATCTAGTACCTTAGAGATTGTTGTCACTTCCCCAGATTACCAGAGGCATGATCCCACTATCGAGCATAAGTACTAACTCTTGGAGTTGCTAGCATCTACTTGGCCAAGATAGCTACTAACAACGGAAAGCATGCAAGATCTCAAATAACAAAGACATGATAGAATCAATAATCAATCTGAAATAGCATCTCAATATCCATCGGATCCCCGCAAACACAACATGTATGAGTTACAAATAGATGATCTTGATCATGAACGGAGCTAACAAGATCTAAACATGAAAGCACAAAGGAGGAGAAACCGGCCATCTAGCTACTACATGGATCCGTAGTCCAAGGATGAACTACTCACACATCACACCGGAGGCTTGCATGGTGATGAAGAAGGCCTCCAGGGTGAATTCCCCTCTCTGTCAGGGTGCTGGGAAGAGCTTTAGATCCCTCTTGATCTAGGGATGGAGATGACGGCAGCTACAGACTCTTTCGTGGATTTTTGATCGGGTACTTAGGGTTTTCGTCCCGAGGGCAACTTATAGGCGGAAGGAGAGGCCGAGGGGTGCCGGGAGCCACCGCACCACCCCCTGGCGCGGGCCAGGCCTGGTCGTGCGGCTAGGTGGTGTGTCCGGCCCCGGGCCCCTCTCCGTCTCGTATTCTAGCACTGGATCCCTTTCGGAAAAATAGGCAATTTGGCTTTTGTCCCGTCCAATTCCTAGAATATTCATTTCCTGACTTTCCTGGAAACAAAAACAACAGAAAATAGGCAGCTGGCACTGTGGCTCTTGTTAATAGGTTAGTCCAAGAAATCATATGAAAAGTACTCCAAAGTTGGAACAAAACACAAGAACGTGGATAAAACCAAGCATGGAACATCAAAAATTATAGATACATTTGCAATGTATCAACATCCCCAAGCTTAACTCCTGCTCGTCCTCGAGTAGGTAAGTGATAAAAAGAAAGAATTTTTGAGGTGAAATGCACCATCAAAGACTTGATCAAAGTATTTGCAAAACATTCAAGGCTGGGATCATAGTACTTCAATCATAACATGAAAGACAAAGTTCTAGCAATAAGCAAAGAAACTAAGATGCAACATGAAAAGGCACAAGCAAAAGATTCATGAATAACATGCTTTGCAATACGTTTGTTTGTTTCACATAAAGAAAACATAGCATAATAGTATTCAGCTTGTCCCTCAATAGAGTAGCAAATATAAATGCAAAGGACACCTTCAAAGTTCATAAGAGTGACTAGATACAAAAGTTTCAAACAAGAAATAACAAGTTATGCATCAATCAACTAGTCTTGGGACAATGCACATAGAACTAAGAATGGCCACTATGCTCTCAAAGTAGGTGCATAAAGATAGAAGGTGGATACTCAATATAATGGTGGAAGAAAGGCCTTTTGTAAAAGGAAGTAGGGATTCAAGTCTCATAAAGAGCTTCCAAAAATTATGGTACTTATAGCTTTCAGCTCACATTTCCCCTATCATAAGAATCTTGAAGTGATTAAGGCTAAAGTGACACAACTAAGAGGATATGCTTGAAAAGTTATAAACCGAAATCTCATGCCCCTTACTTACGAAGACCGATCCTAATGCTACTCAACTTCAGTCACGAGTAAGCTCTTGTCATTGTAAGTACATGTGTATCATTAAGAACCGCCAACGGGGTACCCCTTACACATGATACGGGAGCTTTCCCATAATCAAAATGACAAGGCAAGCAGACAATGAGCATCTCAGCGATCTTTTTATTTGCTATTTGCATAGGTTTTTATTGAGGATGCTTCATAGAGTGCTCATTATGGTGATGCTGCAAGTTTCCACCATGATTAGGCATGGCTTAGGCTAGCGGCCCAGGCGTTTCTCTAACACACATACAAACTCCATGATCTTACAAGTTCCACTTTTATTTCACACCGCCAGGATCCGTAAGCAAAAGAACATGATATCAACGGGGTACAAAGTACAAGTGCAATGTTGAAAGCATTCCCCATGAAACATGGTTCTGCTAATTTCAACTTATAAAGCGCAAGCATATACACAACAAAGAAGGACCCAATGGTTCAAGTTTATTAGAGGCAAAAAAGTAAAGTGTGCCATCAAGTTCGTGAGAGCTTTAATCACTAGTTTTCTCATAACAAGTGAAAGGTAGACAAAAGCATGAATATACTTGGAATAGCATAAGCTAGTAGGTAGGTATGGTGGACTCTTTGGAATAACTTGGTTTAGGGAGTTGGATGCATGAGTGGAACTCATACTTGGTGGTGGAGGCTAGCAAAAGACTGGGAGCGACAAACTAAGAGAGCAATAATGGCCATAATCATGCAGAGCGATAAAACATCATTGATTAAAGCATAAAGTGATACTACAAGTTGAAAACTAAAGGATCATAAAGGCTAGGGTGACTTGTGACAGTCATAACATGGTGTGAGCATGTGCCAAGTCAACCCAAATAAAGCATCAAAGGAGAATACCACTATACTATGCTTTAATATGCTAAAACAACACATGATTCATCCAAGGCACATTAAGAAATCTCAATTGTTTATAACAAGTCATTCTACAGCAAAGAATACTAAGAATAAAGCCAAAACAATATAAAGCATGGCATGACAAAGCATAGCTACAGTCAAAAACGAGCTCTTTTTACCACATAAGTATGAACTTTCCTACTCTTTTTCCAAACCAAACCAAACTATTTGCAAACCAATGTATGAAAGAGGGGGTCCAACCAACTTATTCAGAAAACTAAGCAAACCAAGCAAACTAAAAACAAAAACGAAAACGAAAAAGAAGACGCTCCAAGAAAAACACAACTGTGCATGAAACAATAAAAATGAAGCGTTTGGAAGAAACCTGGGATTTTTATTGATGAAGAAGGGGATGCCTTGGGCATCCCCAAGCTTTGTCGCTTGTACTTCTTGGATATTTCTTGGGGTGACACGTGTGGCATCCCCAAGCTTTAGCTTTAGTCCATCCTTCATCTCATTACTCATTCCTTCCATACACCTGAAAATTTTCCTTCATACAAAACTTCACACAGTCTTTATTAGCAACATTAGTGCACTCAAGATAAATAAGTCTTAAGGTTCAGTTCCAACACCAAATAAACTTCTATTAGAACACTAGCTACTGTAGCACTTCCCTCAAAAATCTCAATTCCCCAAAAGAACTCAAGAAGGAACCAACAAGAAGCAAATGCAGAAAATGACAGAAATCTGTCAAAACAGACCATCAGGTAAAGACGAATTTGTTCGAAGACCTTATGTTGCTCAAATAAAAAAGTGTTGAACTAGCTAAAGTTAGATAACAACCCGGGGCAGAAGCACAAAAAATTACAGCTCAATCCGACGTACAGAGCTCTCTCAGGAATTTTTACGGTGAAGCACAAAATCTGTTTCGGGACAGCAACTTTCCCAATCATTACTTCACTCCCATTAGAGGTTACTCTTGGCACAAAAAGCAAATAAAAAGGATAAGGAGCGGTTATTACAGAGGTAATAACTTCCAAGACTCATCTAAAACTCTTGGGTTATCTCCCAACAAGTACTTTTCTTTAACGCCTTTAAGTTAGGCATAAGAAGTAAAGAAAGAATCAAGTGTTCTCAAATGAAGAAGCATTAAGACCAAATTTTGTTTTCATAGGAGAAGCAAAAGAAATATTTTCTCTCTTTTTAGGGAAGTGTTCTATACCTTTCTTGAGTGGGAGTTGATATTTAATGGTGCCTTCTTTCATGTCAATGATGGCACCAACAGTTCTAAGAAAAGGTCTTCCCAAAGTAATAGGACAAGAATCATTGTATTCAACATCCAAAACATAGAAATCAATGGGGACATAGGAATCATTAACCATAATAAGAACATCATTAAGACTCACCATGAGTTTCTTTTTAGCATTATCATCAAGTGGGACATTCAAATAGCAATCTTCAAGAGGAGGCAAATCAAGCATATCATAAATCCTTCTAGGAATAATAGAAATACTACAATCAAGATCACACAAAGCTTTGAAATCAAAATCATTCACTTTCATATTAATGATGGGTTCCCAACCATCTTCTTGCTTTATAGGAGTAGAAGCTTTATGTTTCATCTTTTCTTCTTTAATTTTTATGAGAGCATCAGTAATGTGTTTTGTAAAAGCCATGTTCATAGCACTAGCATTAGGACTTTTAGCAAGCTTTTGTAGGAACTTAATAACTTCAGAGATGTTGCAACCATCAACATCAACATCAACTTTATCATCTAAAGTAGTAGAACTATTACTAGCCTCAACACTAGTGGTGGTAATAGTAGAAACACTAATGTTTCTAGCAATTTCATCTTCTCTCTCCCACTTAGCATGTAATTCAGCTAATAGTCTAACATTTTCATCAATTCTTAATTCTATGGCATTAGTAGCTGCAAAGGGATTCTCATTAGTTTCAGGTTTAGCAGCCATTTTATTAATCAATGAAGATTGAGCTTCAGATAGAGATGATATATTTCTTTCAGCACTAGAGAGTTTCAATTGTAAACCAGGAATTTCCCTATTTAGACTCTCAAGTTGATGGCTAATGTTCTTCAAAATGATAGATTGTTCCTCCATAGTTTTAGTAAATGGCTTATTTTTATCATATTGCATTTGCATGAAGTTTTTAGTGGATCTTTCAACTTCTAAAATTCTTCCTTCACTAGGTAATTCAGATTTACCATTATAGCCATAAGTAGTATCAGGAGGATAAGGCTTATAATTGTTGTTACCAAAATTGTTCCTATAAGCATTATTACCATAAGCATTGTGGCCAAAATTGTTACTTCTTATGAAGTTCACATCAACTTGCTCTTCTTGAGCAACCAAAGAAGCTAAAGGAACATTATTTGGATCAATATGGGCTTTCCCATTAACAAGCATAGACATAATAATATCAATCTTATCGCTCAAGGAGGAGGTTTCCTCAACAGAATTTACCTTCTTACCTTGTGGAGCTCTCTCAGTATGCCATTCAGAATAATTAACCATCATATTGTCCAGAAGTTTTGTTGCTGCACCCAAAGTGATGGTCATAAAGGTACCTCCAGCAGCTGAATCCAATAGGTTCCTTGAAGAATAGTTCAATCCTGCATAAAAAGTTTGGATGATCATCCAAGCAGTGAGTCCATGAGTGGGACAATTCTTTACCAAAGATTTCATTCTTTCCCAAGCTTGAGCAACATGCTCATTATCAAGTTGTTTAAACTTCATTATTTCACTTCTCATGGATATAATCTTAGCAGGAGGATAGTATTTTCCAATAAAAGCATCTTTGCACTTAGTCCAAGAATCAATACTATTCCTAGTTAAGGAATTCAACCACTCTTTAGCTTTTCCTCTCAAAGAGAAAGGAAACAATTTCAGCTTAATAATATCACCATCTATATCCCTATGCTTTTGCATCTCACAAAGTTCAACAAAGTTATTTAGATGGGAAGCAGCATCTTCATTACCAATACCAGAAAATTGCTCTCTCATAACTAGATTGAGCAAAGCAGGTTTTATCTCAAAGAAAGTATTTTCAGGCACAGGTGGAGCAATAGGTGTGCTTATAAAATCATTGTTGTTGGTGCTAGTGAAGTCACACAACTTAGTGTTTTCAAGAGTAGTCATTTTTTTGGGTTTTCAAATAAGAGAGCAAACTTGTAAAACTATTTTTTTTTGTGTTTTTTGAAGAACAAAATAAGCAAACAAAGAAAAAAGTAACTAAGCAGAACAAAAACAACAAAGTAAAGAGATTGGTTATGAGGGACTCCCTTGTGAAGATGTCCTTGACTCCTCGACAACGGCGCCAGAAAATGTCTTGATGCGCTCGACGATCGACGTAGAGCTCGTTGGGAACCCCAAGAGGAAGGTATGATGAGCACAGCAGCAAGTTTTCCCTCAGTTATGAAACCAAGGTTTAATCGAACCACTAGGAGCAAGGAAACACCCCAAAGGCGTTACTAGCTGAGCTTTGGCAGGCCGCACTACCGGTGCTAGTAGCAACGTGGAGACCTGCACAACACAACCACAGAACTTTGTCCCCAACTTGCGATGAGGTTGTCAATCTCACCGTGTTTTGCAGAAAACAAAGGATTCAACGTATCGAATGGAAAGAAGTAAAAGTTTGCAGAAAGTAAACACAAAGCAGTAAAGGATTGTAGATTGTATGTAAAGACAAAGGACCGGGATCCATAGTTCACTAGAGGTGGCTCTCCTTAAGATAGAAAACATGCTGGGTGAACAAATTACAGCGAGGCAATTGACAAACACCGAGAAAGCAATACATGTATATACTAATCATCTTGACTCCTTTGAGACTTGATTGGGCATTACAACATAATACATAGACCGCCATCCAACTGCATCTATGACTAATAATCCACCTTCAGGTTATCATCCGAACCCCCTCCAGTATTAAGTTGCTAGCAACAGATTATTGCTTTACGAACTACGTGTAATGTAAACAATACGATTGTTCTATGAACAAAGGATTGTTGTTTTCTCCCTAGTAGCAACAACACATCTAGTACCTTAGATATTTCTGTCACTTCCCTAGATTACCAGAGGCATGAACCCACTATCGAGCATAAATACTAACTCTTGGAGTTGCTAGCATCTACTTGGCCAAGATAGCTACTAACAACGGAAAGCATGCAAGATCTCAAATAACAAAGACATGATAGAATCAATAATCAATCTGAAATAGCATCTCAATATCCATCGGATCCCCGCAAACACAACATGTATGAATTACAAATAGATGATCTTGATCATGAATGGATCTCACAAGATCTAAACATGAAAGCACAATGGAGGAGAAACCAACCATCTAGCTACTACATGGATCCGTAGTCCAAGGATGAACTACTCACGCATCACACCGGAGGCTTGCATGGTGATGAAGAAGGCCTCCAGGGTGAATTCCCCTCTCCGGCAGGGTGCCGGGAAGAGCTTCAGATCCCTCCCGATCTAGGGATGGAGATGACGGTGGCTACAGACTCTTTCGTGGATTTTTGATCGGGTACTTAGGGTTTTCGTCCTGAGGGCAACTTATAGGCGGAAGGAGAGGCCGAGGGGTGCCGGGAGCCACCGCACCACCCCCTGGCGCGGGCCAGGCCTGGACGCGCAGCCAGGTGGTGTGGTCGGCCCCGGGCCCCTCTTCGTCTCGTATTCTGGCACTGGATCCCTTCCGGAAAAATAGGCACTTTGGCTTTTGTCCCGTCCAATTCCGAGAATATTCATTTTCTGACTTTTCCGGAAAAACAGCAGAAAACAGGCAGCTGGCACTGTGGCTTTTGTTAATAGGTTAGTCCAAGAAATCATATGAAAAGTACTCCAAAGTTGGAACAAAACACAAGAGAGTGGATAAAACCAAGCATGGAACATCAAAAATTATAGATACATTTGCAATGTATCACACATTAAATGTGTAAGTTCCATAGACCTTGGCCTTACACACAAAGGAATGATAGAGATCATACCACGATGCAAATGATAGAGATCAAATGCATGGACCATATTGTAACATCCCTAAAATCATATTTCAAAACTCATTCATATCATCCTTGCATCCTTCATTCATTTAGGGTTTTTCTCAAAATCATTTAGAAACAGAAGTTTGTGCTATGATCTCATGTGAGCAAATTTACCTCAATTGGCCATCACCCTTTGAAGCTTGAATATTTAGGAACTTGTTGAAAGGTTTAGGAGTAATGGTTTAACCAAAGGTTTCAACTTGGAAATATTTCAAAACCCTATTTCAAACATTTGCAAACTAGAGGCATAGTCTCTGTTTGTTTGAAACCCAAACTTGACCAAGCCCTTGCAAGGTAACCACATGGTTAAATGACTGTATTTGATACCACAGAACCCTGCAAAGATCCCTAGATTTGTTTGAATTCAAAAGGATTTTAATTCATATCAAAATCATTTCAGAAAATCAAATTAGAAAAGAAAAAGAGTTAAACAAAGGAAAAAGGCCGCGCGGCTGAAATCTAGCCCAACAGTGAATCGAGCCCAACAAGCCCACCCGGGGATTTTCTTTTCTTCTTTCACGCGCGAGCGCACCCAGTCAGACGCTGACAGACAGACCCCACCTCCACCTTGCGCACTTCGCTGACGAGCGGGCCTCCTTCACGTCGGCATCGTCTTCCCCCTGACTCCGCGCACGATCTCCGCCGCTGACCGTTGCCGCAGTGATACCGAGCTTAATTGGGCATTAATCCACGGGCGTTTCTTGTCGAGCCTCTAGCTATAAGACCCTCTCTGCCTCGCGAGCATTCCCCCCCAAACACCTCGCTCACTCCGCCACCAGGCTGCCCTCAATCAACCCCACACCGCCGCAGACAGAGCCCACTCCGGCGATCAATTCCGGTGAGTCTCGTGTTCCCCTCTGCCTCTCATTCTTGCTATCTGATTCAGTGAGTCTCAGCGCTTCTTCTAACACACTCCATTTACCCTCGCATGACCCGTAGCTCCGGCAACGTCGACGACCGGCGCCACCGTCTTCTGCACGAACTCCGGCGAGATCCAGTGGTAAGTCCAGACCGCCCCGAACCTTCTCGTTCACGCTCGCATGATCTCCATGATCTTCTGCATCTGACCATGCCCTTTGTTTGCATCCTAGTGATCTACAACGTCGCCTCCGACCTCGAACAGAACCACCGTTGCCAGATCCAACTCCGGCGAGAAATCTACCGCAACTCTGTGCGCCCCTTGACAAACCAGTACCACATCGAGCTTCAGCAGCCTCTTGCGAACCTGGTATGACCCTTCTCCCTCTCGCAGACGACCTGAAACGCAAGCGCCGTCGTAGACCGAGCGCTCCGCCGCTCGCTGACACCGCGCGCCGCCAGGACATGGTCGTTTGAACGAGCACCGTTAGATCCAAATCCGAGCGCTAGGATAGGTTCACTTAACCCCGAAGCGGTACGCGATCTGGATTGAAATCCTGCGGCTGCAGAGCGCCATCCAACCAAAGCGGTATGCGCCAATCACAGCGCGACGCGTGGCTAGGGTTAGATCTAAAATCAGATTTAAAACCAGAAATTTGATCCAAATTCAGATGCTTATAACTTTTGATTGCCACGTTAGATTTTTGCAAACTTTATACCGTTGGATTCAGTGAAGCAAGACCTTTCTGAATACCCAATGTGTTTAACAAATAGTAACCATTAGAATGACTTTATTTGTAGAAACATGTTTAAGGCTATTTTGAGTATAGATTTAGTTTAGTAATTTGTTTTAGGGTTAAATAAGTTTGTTTTGGCATTTTGGTGTCTTGTTAAGTTTCTGTATTCATGCACTTTCTTGGTAGAGTTTTCAAAATCACCACTTAGTAAATTCATGCATGCATGCATTTATATTATTTTTGTTTGTATATATTTGTGTGTAATTGTGTGCTACAACTTTGTGTGTAGATTTTTCTAGTGATTGTGATTGTGAAGAGTGCTACTCTCCACATTACCAAGGCAAGTGATATCTTCATGAATATTCCCTTCCTATATTTTATACTTGCATTAGATATTTTGCTAAGACATGCATGCTACTTTTGTCAAATGATATGATGGGAAATCCTATGTAGATTAGAATGGTAGAGTTGCTAGGAAAATTCCCTAAGGATGAGTTACCATGCCATGCTTAGCCTAGCTACTAGAAAACAAGGGTGGTTTATATATTCACACTATGGAAAAATTATTCTAAGTCTGAGGACTTGTGTTTTATTTAACAAAACAACTAAGTTAATGAATCACCTGGGTGGAATGGAAGGAATGGTTTGTGTTGAGTGGTTCACAAGGCCATGGACTTGGCTTGTGTATCTCACTTGTGGATGGCCACCCAGGAACAAAGAGATTGAGATGTCAAATGTTGAGAAGCTTCAAGTGCAACCACTTGGCATTATGGGCTCTGCCATGATCTTAGGTTGCTAGAACTTAGTCTCTTGTACAGTTGGTGGTAGTGGGAATGATAGGTTGGAGCGCGTCCATTTGACTAAGGAAAGGCTTCTAAAGGATCTTGTCTTGGGAAACCAAGTCTTGTGGGGAAAGTGCACCACCTCTGCAGAGTGTAAAACCTAAGTACTTAGCCATGTCCCTGGTAAAGGACAATTTGAGCATCAAGACATGGAAGCCTCAAGAATCTCATCACTCCAATTTCTAAATAAAACTTGTGGGTGAACAAGGGTTAAAATGATCTTCAGTCTTTGATTGGTAGATGCCCTGAGTGGATCTTCAGTCTCTGATTGGTAGATGCCTTGGGTGTTCTGTGCCAAACAAAAACTTAGTGTTTTCAAATGATAAGGAAAAATCTATTTTGAGCAATGCAAGCCTAAGCTCCACTTAGCCAAATGCATATAGTATTATAGTCCACTTAATATATACTAAGGTATCACTTGCCAATACTATTCCAAAGTATTGACCCTTTGTGGCTGTAACTTGTAATGTTGCAGGTTACTCCGATGATGAATAGGAGTCATGAGTCTACACTCAACATGCTTGCCTGTGGCACATGAAGATGAAGACTTATGTTTATTTACTTATTCCATAAAAACTCTTGTATTAGGCCTTTGGCCCTGAGTTGTAAAAGACTATGTTTTATCTATGGAATGAATGTAATGAACGACCTTTGTATCTGTGTACTTCATCTTAAACTGTGGATGCTAGCTTTGATCCAGGGACTAGCATTGCAATCACAGGGATCCTTTCCTTTATAAAGGAGGGGTCTTACAGATGGTATCAGAGCACTGTGTTGCCTGTAGGATTATGACCCTAGGATTGGAAACCACTAAGGAAAATTTTTAACTACTTCTACACTTGCCTATTCTTCTCGTAAACTTTTCTAATCTTCTCATTCTCATCTCTATTTGTAGATGAACTCTATCAACGAAGCCGTGAAGAGAGGGCCACTCATGACCATGACCTTGGAGTGTGAGACTGAGTTTCCCAAGATTCTCAAGGACCTCATGGAGACCATGGAAGTACATGGTGCAGCTGTATACAAGGGCTTTCCAGTGATGGAGGAAGGAGTGGAGTATTGGTGGGTGCAACTTCACTTGTACAAAAACAAGGAAGACAACCACAAAGAAAGAGGCTTCTGCATGTACACCAACACTTTTATGCACACCACATTCTTTGAGTCAGCAAAAGAAGCAGCTTGGAAGACTATCAAAGAACTAAGTGCTAGAGTCAAGTGCAGGATGCTCAACCTCCAAAAAGACTTAGAGAAGGAGAAGAAACATACCCAAGAGTTGGAAGTCACCAACCAAACCTTAAGGGGAGATATTATAGACTTAGTGATGGAAGCATGTGAACAAGATAGGCTGATTGCCTCTAGGAACATTGTGTTAGCCACCAGATCCAGTGAGATAGGTTTGTAAACGCACTTCGTTAGTTGGACCACCACCTATCACCTTATTTTCCAATTGATACCTTAAATAAGTTTGAACCTTGGTTGATGTATTGGATTCATGTATGCATGACTTGTGTGATTTGGTGTTCCATGGTTATGTATGATTGTTTGTCTTGTTTATTTTAAATTGTGTTGTTCTAACTTTTTCAATCTTATAAATAGATGCCTATTACCATCAGCACTGTTGAGGAGTTCCAGGTTACCCGTTTTGGTCCTCGTATCGTAGAGCTTACTACCTTGCTCGATCTCCCTCTTCCCACCATTACGGTGCACCCACTCACCAAGTTTGAGAGGAAGGACCTCTGGGGCTTCAAGGTGAACCAGCCAGGACGCCAGACAGAGCCTACTACGGAGGCCATCGTCTTCAAGCTTATGCACGATGACAGGGAGAGAGGCATGGAGGTTGTCATGCAGGACCTGATAGGACGACTGTTAGGCCGTCACTCTCGACAGGTTAGAGGCACTCACTTCCACGCCTTCGGAAGGCGTGATGATGACGGAGAGTCCATCGACTTTGAGGACGACTCGAGGGCCACAGCAGAGCCGATACGCCTGTACCTCCAGGACTTAGAGACTCTTGTTAGGCACGTGGATACTGATAGGACCAACGTCATGCTTAGCAATGACGAGCTCCAGGTGCAGCTTCGCGAGAAGGACAAGCTCTTCGCGCAGCAGGACGAGATAGTCAAGGAGATGGAGGCGAAGTTCGAGACCCAAGACCGTAAGTTCAAGAGTCAAGAGAAACGTGTCCAGGATAGGAACAAGAGGATTCGGGACATGACCGAGGAACTGCAGTCCAAGGACTTCGAGTTAGAGCAGCAGCAGACAGTGATTGAGAGACTTCATTCCCAGAATAGGGCTCTCAAGGCCAAGATCGACTCCTTGACCACTACTATCGAGGAGAGCAAGACCGCAATGGAGAACGCAGGTCTTACCTTTGTCGAGGAGGAGATTGATGCTGACGAGTAGACTTGACTACTCAGTTATCTTTATTTACCGTACTTGTTATTTGTGAACTTATTATTGGACCATCCGACATGTGGATGGCTTGCCACTTGTGTGTTTTTACTTTGGGACTTTTGTTATCTTGTTGTTGAGATTTTATCCTTGTGTTTGCTTGTGTGATGTATTGTGCATGAATCATGTAAGGGTATCTCATTCTTATCTCTATATAAACCACAGATGCCTCCCCGTCGCGCAAACCCCAACCCCAATAACATTACCCCGGAAATGCAACAAATGCTGAATGCGTAGACACAGCTTATGCAAATGATGACAACATTCATCCAAAACCAAAACAACAACAACCCCAACAACAACAACAATCCAAATAACAACAACAACAACCCTCCGGGTTTTGATATGCTCACCAGATTTCTGCGTCTGAGGCCAGCTAAGTTTTCTGGAACGACTGATCCCATGGTGGCCAATGATTGGCTACGTTCTGTGAACAAAGACTTAGTGACCGTGGGCTGCACGGATGCTGAAAAGGTCAGGTTTGCAGCACATCTGTTGGAAGGACCAGCCGCCGCATGGTGGGACAACTTCCAGATCACCACACCTATTGATGAGGTGACTTGGGCTATCTTTGAAGATGGCTTTCGCACTACTCATATCTCACCGGGGATGATGAGCCTGAAAAAGAAGGAGTTTCACAACCTGAAGCAGCGCCACCACAGCGTGGCTGAATATATTGAAGAGTTCAACAATCTGGCGCGCTATGCACCGGATGAGGTTGACACAGATGCCAAAAGAAAGGAAAAGTTTCTGGAAGGCTTAAATGATGAGCTGAATCTGCATCTGTCTGTGGCATATGTTCCAACTTACCAGTCGCTGTGTGACAAGGCTGTTATTGTGGAGAATAAAATGAAGCAAGTCGAGAGTAGAAAGAGGAAACACTCCGACAAGCACAGCTCGGGATCGTCTCATAAACGATCTCACTATGATGATAGTGTCAGCTCAGGATCCCACAAGCATGGGAAATTTAACAAGCACCACAACCACAACCGTCATGACAACAAGCAACATCGCAGTCATGACAATGATAAGTACAAGAATCACAAGAGTGGACATAAGAGCCACCATAGTGGAAGTGGAAGTGGAAGTAGAAACCAGCCTAAAACGGACATCAGTCAGGTCGAATGCTACAAATGCAAGAAGCTGGGGCATTATGCTAATGAGTGCCCTGAAAAGAAAGTTGAAGGACCTAACAAGCCCAATCCTTTTCAGAAAGGACAGGTTAACCACATCAATGTGGAGGAGGTCTATGAAGAGCCTGATGCTGTTGCTGGTAAGTTCAGACTCAATTCCATCTCATCATTTGTACTCTTTGACGCTGGTGCATCTCATTCATTCATATCAAAAGCATTTGTTGATAGAAACGGGTTTGCATCTGAAAACATTGGGTGTCCGATAAAAGTTAGCTCTCCGGGAGGAGATATGATAGTGAGTCTTGGATGTCGGGATCTAGTCATAGAGATCGGAAAACATAAGTTTCCAGTGAACCTAATAATCCTAAATTCCCAAGGATTGGATGTGATTTTGGGAATGGATTGGATGGCTAAGTATGAGGGAGTACTAGATTGTGCCAATCGCACAGTTACACTCACAACCCCTGAAGGTAAGAGGATAAAATTCAAGTCCAATTTTAAATCTAAGGGAAGTAAGCTGAATTCTCTTAAGGGGGTTAGCATGGACACTGTGCCAATTGTGTGTGAATATCCTGATGTGTTTCCGGAAGAGTTACCGGGAATGCCACCAGATAGAGATGTAGAGTTTATAATAGATTTGGTACTAGGTTCTGGACCAAGAGCAAAGAGGCCTTATAAAATGTCAGTTGACGAACTAAAGGAACTCAAGAAACAACTTGGAGAACAATTGCAGAAAGGGTTTATCCAGCCAAGTTCTTCATCTTGGGGAGCTCCAGTTTTGTTCGTAGAAAAGAGAGACAGAACTCAAAGGTTATGCATAGATTACCGTTCGCTCAACGAGGTAACCATCAAGAACAAATATCCTTTACCGAGAATCAACGACTTGTTTGATCAGCTAGAAGGAGCTTGTGTGTTCTCGAAGATTGATCTTCGGTCAGGCTATTTTCAACTCAAGATAAGAGAGCAAGACATACCTAAAACAGCATTCACCACGAGGTATGGATTGTATGAGTACACTGTGATGCCTTTTGGTTTAACCAACGCTCCAGCATACTTCATGAATATGATGAACAAAGTGTTCATGGAATTTCTCGACAAGTTCGTTGTAGTTTTCATCGATGACATCTTAGTCTACTCCAAGAGCAAGGAAGAGCATGAAATACATCTACGCTTGATACTTGAGAAACTGAGGGAACATCAGCTTTATGCCAAATTCAGCAAGTGTGAGTTTTGGTTAGAGGAAGTTGGATTTCTTGGTCACGTTATGACAAAGGATGGTGTAGCAGTTGATCCTGCTAAAGTTTCAGCTGTGACAGAATGGGAATCTCCTAAGAACGTAAAAGAGGTTCGTAGTTTCCTTGGTTTAGCAGGATACTACAGAAGATTCATTGAAAAAATTTCAAAGGTTGCTAAACCAATGACAGAATTATTAAAGAAAGATAAGAAATTTGCTTGGTCTGAAGGTTGTGAACTCAGCTTTCAAGAATTAAAGAAGAGACTTGTGACAGCACCAGTTCTGTGCCTGCCAGATTTGGAAAAAGATTTCCAAGTGTATTGTGATGCTTCGCATCAAGGATTAGGTGCCTTACTTATGCAAGGCGGAAAAGTTGTGGCTTATGCCTCGAGACAACTCAAAAATCATGAAGTAAACTATCCTACTCATGATTTAGAGTTAGCCGCTGTTGTCCATGCACTCAAAACATGGAGACATTACCTTTTGGGAAAACGTTGTGAAGTATTCACCGATCATAAGAGTTTGAAGTATATCTTCACCCAGAAGGAAATCAATATGAGACAAATGAGATGGCTAGAACTTATCAAGGATTATGACTTGAGTTTGCAATACCACCCCGGTAAAGCAAATGTAGTAGCAGATGCTCTAAGTCGTAAGGCGTTTGTAAATGGCCTTACAAAAGGTGATTTGCCAGATGACTTGTGTAAGCAATTCAAGGAACTCAGGTTGGAGATTGTACCAGAAGGACATCTTATGTCTTTGGATGTTCAACCCACTCTGTTGGATAATATTAAAGAAGCCCAAAAGACGGACAAAGAAATCGAAGAGATTAAGGAAAGGATTAGCCAAGGGAAAGCTAAAAGTTTCCATATAGACGAACAAGGTACTTTATGGCACGGGAAACGTATTTGTGTACCACAAGATCCGGAATTACGGAAACTGATTTTACAAGAAGCCCATAACTCTCCGTATTCTATTCACCCGGGAAACACCAAAATGTACATGGATATGAAAGAGAGATTTTGGTGGAACAATCTCAAAAGGGACATCGCCGAACACATTGCTTTGTGTGATGTGTGTAGTAGAGTGAAAGCGGAGCATCAGAAACCAGCAGGTTTGCTTCAACCAATGCCTATTCCTGAATGGAAGTGGGAAAATATTGGTATGGATTTCATTACCGGATTACCAAGGACCAGGTCAGGGTATGATTCCATATGGGTAGTAGTGGATCGCCTGACTAAAGTGGCTCATTTTATACCCGTAAAGACAACTTATACCAGCGCAAAGTTATCCAGAATTTACATGAGCAGAATTGTATGCCTTCATGGTGTGCCTAAGAGTATTGTGTCTGATAGAGGAACTCAGTTCACTTCTCACTTTTGGAGACAGCTTCACAAATCTTTAGGAACGAGGTTGGAATTCAGCACTGCCTTTCATCCTCAAACGGATGGACAAACAGAAAGGACTAATCAAATTCTTGAAGACATGTTGAGGGCATGTGCCCTAGACTATGGAGCAAGTTGGGATGAAAGTCTGCCTTATGCAGAGTTTTCTTACAATAACAGTTACCAATATAGCATTGGGATGGCACCGTTTGAGTTTCTCTACGGAAGGAAGTGTACCACCCCGTTGCTATGGAATGGTGTGGGAGAAAGAAGTTTGTTTGGACCAGATCTTATCAAAGACGCCGAAGAAAAGGTCAAATTGGTTAGGGACAGGTTGAAGATAGCACAGTCTCGACAGAAAAGCTACGCGGATTCTAAGCGTAGAGAAGTCACCTACGAAGTTGGAGATAGAGCTTATCTCAGAGTATCACCACTTCGTGGAGTGAAAAGATTTGGAGTCAAAGGAAAGTTGGCACCAAGATATGTTGGACCATTCAACATTTTGAGTCGCAAAGGAGAAGTTGCATATGAAATCGAACTGCCAGCATCTTTATTAGCAGTCCATAATGTTTTTCATGTGAGTCAGCTCAAG
The DNA here is from genome assembly GCA_916181665.1 of Avena sativa. Taxonomy (NCBI): domain Eukaryota; kingdom Viridiplantae; phylum Streptophyta; class Magnoliopsida; order Poales; family Poaceae; genus Avena; species Avena sativa. Next base: position 58,381,035 of record OV702292.1, read on the forward strand.
AAATGTCACCCAGAAATGGAAGAATCTTCTTTGAAGGATACCATATCTTTGGAAGAAGTTCAACTAGAAAGTGATCTCACCTATGAAGAAAAGCCTGTCAAGATTCTTGAGCCACAGAAAGAGTCACAAGGACAAAAACTATCAAGTTTTGCAAAGTACAATGGAATCATCATTCCGAAGAGGAAGCAACATGGGAAAGAGAAGATGATCTTCGGAAAGACCACCCTCACCTATTTGCTAGCCAATCCGAATCTCGAGGGCGAGATTCATCTTAAGGGGGTTAGATTTGTAACATCCCTAAAATCATATTTCAAAACTCATTCATATCATCCTTGCATCCTTCATTCATTTAGGGTTTTTCTCAAAATCATTTAGAAACAGAAGTTTGTGCTATGATCTCATGTGAGCAAATTTACCTCAATTGGCCATCACCCTTTGAAGCTTGAATATTTAGGAACTTGTTTGCTTGCCTCCATTATTGAAAGGTTTAGGAGTAATGGTTTAACCAAAGATTTCAACTTGGAAATATTTCAAAACCCTATTTCAAACATTTGCAAACTAGAGGCATAGTCTCTGTTTGTTTGAAACCCGAACTTGACCAAGCCCTTGCAAGGTAACCACATGGTTAAATGACTGTATTTGAAACCACAGAACCCTGCAAAGATCCCCAGATTTGTTTGAATTCAAAAGGATTTGAATTCATATCAAAATCATTTCAGAAAATCGAATTAGAAAAGAAAAAGAGTTAAACAAAGGAAAAAGGCCGCGCGCCTGAAATCTAGCCCAGCAGTGAATCAAGCCCAACAAGCCCACCCGAGGATTTTCTTTCTTCTTTCACGCGCGAGCGCACCCAGTCAGACGCTGACAGACAGACCCCACCTCCACCTTGCGCACTTCGCTGACGAGCGGGCCTCCTCCACGTCGGCATCGTCTTCCCCCTGACTCCGCGCACGATCTCCGCTGCTGACCGTTGCCGCAGTGATACCGAGCTTAATTGGGCATTAATCCACGGGCATTTCTTGTCGAGCCTCTGGCTATAAGACCCTCTCTGCCTCGTGAGCATTTCCCCCCAAACACCTCGCTCACTCCGCCACCAGGCTGCCCTCAATCAACCCCACACCGCCGCAGACAGAGCCCACTCCGGCGATCAATTCCGGTGAGTCTCGTGTTCCCCTCTGCCTCTCATTCTTGCTATCTGATTCAGTGAGTCTCAGCGCTTCTTCTAACACACTCCGTTTACCCTCGCATGACCCGTAGCTCCGGCAATGTCGACGACCGGCGCCACCGTCTTCTGCACGAACTCCGGCGAGCTCCAGTGGTAAGTCCAGACCGCCCCGAACCTTGTCGTTCACGCTCGCATGATCTCCATGATCTTCTGCATCTGACCACGCCCTTTGTTTGCATCCTAGTGATCTACAACATCGCCTCCGACCTCGAACAGAACCACCGTTGCCAGATCCAACTCCGGCGAGAAATCTACCGCAACTCTGTGTGCCCCTTGACAAACCAGTACCACGTCGAGCTTCAGCAGCCTCTTGCGAACCTGGTATGACCCTTCTCCCTCTTGCGGACGACCTGAAACACAAGCGCCGCCGTAGACCGAGCGCTCCGCCGCTCGCTGACACCGCGCGCCGCCAGGACATGGTCGTTTGAACGAGCACCGTTAGATCCAAATTCGAGCGCTAGGATAGGTTCACTTAACCCCGAAGCGGTACGCGATCTGGAGCGTACGATCTGTTGAAATCCTGCGGCTGCAGAGCGCCATCCAACCGAAGCGGTATGCGCCAATCACAGCGCGACGCGTGGCTAGGGTTAGATCTAAAAACAGATTTAAAACCAGAAATTTGATCCAAATTCAAATGCTTATAACTTTTGATTGCCACGTTAGATTTTTGCAAACTTTATACCGTTGGATTCAGTGAAGCAAGACCTTTCTGAATACCCAATGTGTTTAACAAATAGTAACCATTAGAATGACTTTATTTGTAGAAACATGTTTAAGGCTATTTTGAGTATAGATTTAGTTTAGTAATTTGTTTTAGGGTTAAATAAGTTTGTTTTGGCATTTTGGTGTCTTGTTAAGTTTCTGTATTCATGCACTTGCTTGGTAGAGTTTTCAAAATCACCACTTAGTAAATTCATGCATGCATGCATTTATATTATTTTTGTTTGTATATATTTGTGTGTAATTGTGTGCTACAACTTTGTGTGTAGATTTTTCTAGTGATTGTGATTGTGAAGAGTGCTACTCTCCACATTACCAAGGCAAGTGATATCTTCATGAATATTCCCTTCCTATATTTTATACTTGCATTAGATATTTTGCTAATACATGCATGCTACTTTTGTCAAATGATATGATGGGAAATCCTATGTAGATTAGAATGGTAGAGTTGCTAGGAAAATTCCCTAAGGATGAGTTACCATGCCATGCTTAGCCTAGCTACTAGAAAACAAGGGTGGTTTATATATTCACACTATGGAAAAATTATTCTAAGTCTGAGGACTTGTGTTTTATTTAACAAAACAACTAAGTTAATGAATCACCTGGGTGGAATGGAAGGAATGGTTTGTGTTGAGTGGTTCACAAGGCCATGGACTTGGCTTGTGTATCTCACTTGTGGATGGCCACCCAGGAACAAAGAGATTTGAGATGTCAAATGTTGAGAAGCTTCAAGTGCAACCACTTGGCATTATGGGCTCTGCCATGATCTTAGGTTGCTAGAACTTAGTCTCTTGGACAGTTGGTGGTAGTGGGAATGATAGGTTGGAGCGCGTCCATTTGACTAAGGAAAGGCTTCTGAAGGATCTTGTCTTGGGAAACCAAGTCTTGTGGGGAAAGTGCACCACCTCTGCAGAGTGTAAAACCTAAGTACTTAGCCATGTCCCTGGTAAAGGACAATTTGAGCATCAAGACATGGAAGCCTCAAGAATCTCATCACTCCAATTTCTAAATAAAACTTGTGGGTGAACAAGGGTTAAAAGGATCTTCAGTCTTTGATTGGTAGATGCCCTGAGTGGATCTTCAGTCTCTGATTGGTAGATGCCTTGGGTGTTCTGTGCCAAACAAAAACTTAGTATTTTCAAATGATAAGGAAAAATCTATTTTGAGCAATGCAAGCCTAGGCTCCACTTAGCCAAATGCATATAGTATTATAGTCCACTTAATATATACTAAGGTATCACTTGCCAATACTATTCCAAAGTATTGACCCTCTGTGGTTGTAACTTGTAATGTTGCAGGTTACTCCGATGATGAATAGGAGTCATGAGTCTACACTCAACATGCTTGCCTGTGGCACATGAAGATGAAGACTTATGTTTATTTACTTATTCCATAAAAACTCTTGTATTAGGCCTTTGGCCCTGAGTTGTAAAAGACTATGTTTTATCTCTGGAATGAATGTAATAAACGACCTTTGTATCTGTGTACTTCATCTTAAACTGTGGATGCTAGCTTTGATCCAGGGACTAGCATTGCAATCACAGGGATCCTTTCCTTTATAAAGGAGGGGTCTTACACATATCATCTCACTTTACACATTAGATGTTAGCATCTTATACTGCTAGTTTGGCACTTTCTGTAGCATTGTAAGATGATCCCTCATTTAGATATCAAGATAAAAATGTGTTCTTCCTTGAGTATGCACCGTTCTATGGATCGTGTTTCGAGACATCACGTGATGATCGGGTGTACTCGAATCTACGCTTTCATATGAACGGGTGTAAGACAGTTTTACACACGCGAATACTAAGGTTCTTACTTGGTGAGCCTAGCATGTACAAACATGGCCTCGGAACACGGACCGAAAGGTTAAGCATGAGTCATATAGTTGATATGATGCCCATATAGATGCTCGCCTTTGAAGATACACCGACTCACGTGATGATCGGACTTGGTGTAGTGGATTTGGTTCATGTAATCACCAAAAGGACACGAGAGATGTTGTTTTTGAGTGGGAGTTCATTAGTAATTTGGATTAGTTGAACTCACTCTATCATAAACTTAGTCTAAATAAACTTTACTAATTTTGTTCTAGATGGCACCACCTGCTTTTAATTTCAATGTGTTCATGGAGAAAGAGAAACTTGCTGCGAATGGTAGCAACTTCACCAACTGGGCTATGAATTTGAGGATTCTCGTCACTGCTGCACAAAAGCAATATGTGCTAGATGCGCCGCTAGGCCCCCTACCAGCTCCTGATGCCCCTGACAAGGAAAATAATTTCTATGTGACTCGTCAGGAGGACCACAACTTAGTTCATTGCGGCATACTGTATGGGCTAGAGCCAGAACTTTGAAAGCGTTTCGAAAACGGCAATGCCTTTGATACCATGGGAGAATTGAAAATGATTTTCGATACCCATGCTGCCATAGAGAGTTATAATGCTACTGAAAAGTTCTTTAGCTGCATGATGGAGGAGAACAGCTTCGTTAGTGAGCATGTACTCAAAATGTCTGGGTACGCCGATAAGCTTGTGTCCTTGGGAATAACGATTCCCATTGACTTAAGCATACATCGTGTTCTCCAATCTCTGCCACCTAGCTACAAGAGCTTCGTGATGAACTATAATATGCAAGGCATGAAGAAGTCTCTTCCCGAGCTTCTGTCGATGCTTAAGACTGCAGAAGTGGAGATTAGGAAAGAACATCAAGTGTTGATGATCAATAGGACCACCGGTTTCAAGAAGGACAAGAAAGGCAAGCACAAGGGAAAGAAGGGTGGAAAATCTGTTGCCACAACTGAAAAGAAACCCCGAGCTGGCCCTAAGTCTGACACCAAGTGTTACTATTGCAAGGGGACTGGCCATTGGAAGCGCAATTGCCCCAAGTATTTAGTGCACAAGAAGGCCGGCAAGGCAAACAAAGGTATATGTGATATACATGTTATTGATGTGTACTTGACTAGTACTCACAGTAGTACATGGGTATTTGATACAGGATCGATTGCTAATATATGTAACTCGATTCAGGGGCTGCAGAACAAGCGACAACTAGCAAGGGATGAGGTCAGGATGCGGGTCGGCAATGGATCAAGAGTTGATGTGATCGCCGTCAGGACGCTACCTCTCCATATGCCATCGGGATTAGTTATAAACCTAAATAATTGTTATTTGGTGCCTGCACTGAGCATGAACATTGTATCCGGATCGTGTTTGATGCAAAGTGGCCATTCCTTTAAATCTGAAAACAATGGTTGTTTGATTTATAAGAATTATATCTTTTATGGTCATGCACCTGTGTTGAATGGTTTATTTCTGTTGGATCTCGATAGTAATATTACACATATTCATAATGTTAATGCTAAAAAGATTAAACTTGATAATGATATATCTGCATATATGTGGCACTACCGTCTAGGTCATATTGGCGTTAAAAGCATGAAGAAACTCCATTCTGATGGACTTTTGGAATCACTTGATTTTGAACCATTTGATACATGTGAGCCATGCCTTATGGGCAAGATGACTAGAACGCCGTTTTCCGGTTCAATGGAACGGGCGACAGATTTATTGGAAATCATACATACTGATGTGTGTGGACCAATGAGTGTGTCGTCGTGAGGTGGATATCGTTATTTTGTTACTTTCACGGATGATTTGAGTAGATACGTGTATATCTATTTGATGAAACACAAGTCTGAAACCTTTGAAAAGTTCAAGGAATTTCAGAATGAAGTGGAAAATCATCATAATAGAAAGATCAAATTTCTGCGGTCTGACCGTGGAGGTGGGTATCTAAGTTACGAGTTTAGCACACACATGAAAGAGTGTGGAATAGTTTCACAACTCACGCCTGCCGGAACACCACAACATAATGGTGTGTCAGAACGTCGTAATCATACTTTATTAGATATGGTTCGATCTATGATGTCTCTAACTGACTTGCCACTATTATTTTGGGGTTATGCACTAGAAACAGTTGCATTCACTTTAAATCGGGCACCATCTAAATCCGTTGAAACGACACCGTATGAATTATGGTTTGGAAACAAACCTAAGTTGTTATTTCTTAAAGTTTGGGGATGCAATGTTTATGTGAAGAAACTTCAACCGAATAAACTCGAACACAAAGCAGAAAAATGCGTCTTCATAGGATACCCTAAGGAAACGATTGGGTATACCTTCTATCACAGATCCGAGGGCAAGGATTTTGTTGCCAAGAATGGATCCTTTCTTGAGAAGGAGTTTCTCGCGAAAGGTGTGAGTAGTCGAAAGGTAGAACTCGAAGAGGTTATTGAACCTTCTCTTCATGAAATGGCGAGTAGCGCAGCACCGGAAATTGTTTCGGAGTTGACTTCACCTAATGAAGAGAGAGCTAATGATATTGATCATGAAACTCCGAAAGAGGACACTACCGAACCTCGCAGGTCAAGCAGGACACGTGCAGCTCCTGAACTGTACGACAATCCTGTTGTGAATTTCATGGTTGATGAAATGGATGACCTTGTGACGTATGAAGACGCGATGATAAGTCCAGATTCCAACAAATGGCTAGAAGCCATGAAATCCGAGATAGAATCCATGTACGAGAACCAGGTTTGGACCTTGGTGGACTTACCTCACGATCGAAAGGCCATTGAGAATAAATGGATTTTCAAAAGAAAAACTGATGCTGATGGTAATGTGACCATCTATAAGGCTCGACTTGTCGCAAAGGGGTTTCGACAAATTCAAGGAGTTGACTACGATGAGACATTCTCTCCCGTAGCGATGCTTAAGTCGGTTAGGATTATGTTAGCAATTGCCGCATATTTCGATTACGAAATATGGCAGATGGATGTAAAAATTGCGTTCCTTAATGGTAATATTGAAGAAGAGTTGTATATGATACAACCTAAGGGTTTTGTCCATCCTAAGGATGCTAATAAGGTATGCAAACTTCAGCGATCCATCTATGGACTAAAGCAAGCATCCCGGAGTTGGAATCTCCGCTTTGATGAGGTGATCAAAGAGTTTGGATTTGTCCAAACTTATGGAGAGGCTTGTATTTACAAGAAAGTGAGTGGGAGCAATGTGGCATTTCTAATATTATATGTGGATGGCATATTGTTGATTGGAAATGATATAGATCTTTTAAACAGTGTTAAAAGTTATCTAAACAGCAAATTTTTGATGAAAGACCTTGGTGAAGCGTCGTATATATATTAGGCATTAAAATCTATAGATATAGACCAAGGCGCCTAATTGGGCTATCACAGAGTACATACCTTGATAAGATATTAAAGAAGTTTAATATGGACGGAAGTAAGAAGAGGTTCTTACCTATGTTGCAAGGCAAGACATTGAGTAAGACTCAAAGTCCGGCTACGGCGGAAGAAAGAGATATGATGTATAAGATCCCCTATGCCTCGGCCATAGGCTCTATAATGTATGCCATGCTATGTACAAGACCGGATGTGACACATGCTATTAGTTTGACTAGTAGGTACCAATCTGATCTTGGTTCGGAACACTGGATAGCGGTCAAGAACATCCTCAAGTACTTGAGAAGAACTAGGGATATGTTTCTTATATACGGAGGTGAAGAAGAGCTAGTCGCTAAGTGTTATGTCGATGCTAGCTTTGACACCGATCCGGATGACTCTAAGTCTCAATCCATATACGTATTTCTCTTGAACGGAGCAACAGTTAGTTGGAGGAGTTCCAAACAACCTGTGGTGGCTAGATCAACGACAGAGGCGGAATATGTTGCTGCTTCAGAAGCAGCGCAGGAAGCGGTTTGGATGAAAGAGTTCATTGCGGAACTAGGTGTGGTTCCTAGTGCATTGGACCCGATGGTGATCTATTGTGACAACAATGGAGCCATAGCCAACGCCAAGGAACCGAGGTCTCACAAGAATTCCAAGCATATTAAGCACCGGTTTCACTCCATCCGCGAACATGTCAAGGATGGAGATATAAAGATTTGTAAAGTACACACGGACCTAAATGTAGCAGATCCGTTGACTAAAGCTCTCCCTAGGGCAAAACATGATCAACACCAGAACTCCATGGGTGTTAGATTTATCACTATGTGAACTAGATTATTGTCTCTAGTGCAAGTGGGAGACTGAAGGAAATATGCCCTGGGAGGCAATAATAAAGTTGTTATTATGTATTCCTTAAATATGCCCTGAGACTCAAACGTCACAGCGTAACAGGGTGACTATAAAGATGGGTTCAGTGCTACGAAGGTGTTATGTTGAGGCTCATGGATAAAGAGTGGAATTTGTCAATCCCGATGACGGATAGATATACTCTGGGCCCTCTCAGTGATATCACATTAAGATAGCTTGCAAGCAAGTGATGTGATCACTAGAATGTTATATCACGGGAACGAGATCAAACTAGGTATTTGGATACTGATGATTGATACATTGCAAATGTACCTATAATTTTTGATGTTCCATGCTTAGTTTTATCCACTTTCTTGTGTCTTGTTCCAACTTTGGAGTACTTTTCATATGATTTCTTGGACTAACCTATTAACAAGAGACACAGTGCCAGCTGCCTGTTTTCTGTTGTTTTTGGTTCCAGAAAAGTCAGAAAATGAATATTCTCGGAATTGGACGGGACAAAAGCCAAAGTGCCTATTTTTCCGGAAGGGATCAAGTGCCAGAATACGAGACGGAGAGGGGCCAGGGGCCGGCCACACCACCTGGCCGCGCGGCCAGGCCTGGCCCGCGCCAGGGGGTGGTGTGGTGGCCCCCGGGCACCCCCTCGACCTCTCCTTCCGCCTATAAGTTGCCCTCGGGACGAAAACCCTAAGTACCGGATCAAAAATCCACGAAAGAGTCTGTAGCCGCCGTCATCTCCATCCCTAGATCGGGAGGGATCTGAAGCTCTTCCCGGCACCCTGCCAGAGAGGGTAATTCACCCTGGAGGACTTCTTCATCACCATGCAAGCCTCCGGTGTGATGCGTGAGTAGTTCATCCTTGGACTACGGATCCATGTACTAGCCAGATGGCTGGTTTCTCATCCTTTGTGCTTTCATGTTTAGATCTTGTGAGCTCCGTTCATGATCAAGATCATCTATTTGTAATCCATACATGTTGCGTTTGCGGGGATCCAATGGATATTGAGATGCTATTTCAGATTTATTATTGATTCTATCATGTCTTTGTTATTTGAGATCTTGCATGCTTTCCGTTGTTAGTAGCTATCTTGGCCAAGTAGATGCTAGCAACTCCAAGAGTTAGTATTTATGCTCGATAGTGGGTTCATGCCTCTGGTAATCTGGGGAAGTGACAGAAATCTCTAAGGTACTAGATGTGTTGTTGCTACTAGGGAGAAAACAACAATTCTTTGTTCATAGAACAATCGTATTGTTTACTTTACACGCAGTTCGTAAAGCAATAATCTGTTGCTTGCAACTTAATACTAGAGGGGGTTCGGATGATAACCTCAAGGTGGATTATTAGTCATATATGCGGTTGGATGGCGGTCTATGTATTATGTTGTAATGCCCAATCAAGTCTCAAAGGAGTCAAGATGATTAGTATATGCATGTATTGCTTTCTCGGTGTTTGTCAATTGCCCCGCTCTAATTTGTTCACCCAGCATGTTATTTATCTAAGGAGAGCCACCTCTAGTGAACTATGGATCCCGGTCCTTTACTTTACATACAATCTACAATCTTTTACTGCTTTGTGTTTACTTTCTTTAAACTTTTACTTCTTTCCATTCGATATGTTTAATCCTTTGTTTTCCACAAAACACGGTGAGATTTACAACCTCATCGCAAGTTGGGGACAAAGTTCTGTGGTTGTGTTGTGCAGGTCTCCATGTTGCTACTAGCACCGGTAGTGCGCCCTGCCAAAGCTCAGCTAGTAACATCTTTGGGGTGTTTCCTTGCTCCTATTGGTTCGATTAAACCTTGGTCTCATAACTGAGGGAAAACTTGCTGATGTGCTCATCATACCTTCCTCTTGGGGTTCGCAACGAGCTCTACATCAATCACGAGCCAGCAAAGATTTTTTTGGCGCCGTTGCCGGGGAGTCAAGGACATCTTCACAAGGGGAGTCCCTCATAACCAATCTCTTTACTTTTTTGTTTTTGTTTTGCTTAGTTTCTTTTTGCTTTGTTTGCTTGTTTTGTTCTTCAAAAAACACAAAAAAAAATAGTTTTACTTGTTTGCTTTCTTATTTGAAAACCCAAAAAAAATTAGTTCCTACCTTGAGTTGCCACTATGTCTAGCCTTGCTCCAATCACTATGTCACCCGAGGAAATGATTTTCACTTTTAAACAAGGAATTGAGGAAAGTTTTAAGGAAGCTTGGTCTAGAATCTCTGATCTACATGAAAAGACTGAGCCTAAAATGATTCGAGGCTTGTTCCTTAGCAGTTTTTACCTTGGGATTGCTCTTTGCTATGGATATGCTTTAGATGCTATTGTGGGAGGAGATTTCCTCCAATGTAATGAGGATGATGCCATTAATGCTATTAAGAAATTGATCCTCACTTACACTATGCCTAGCCAAACTAATATTTCTTTCACAAAAATATTTGCTAGGTTGAACACTCTTGAGGCTAGCACTACTAGCTTAGAAAGTTGCTATAACACGCTTAGGGAGCATCACAATTATGTTCCAATAAATTCTGAACCATCAAAGTGGCTCCCTACAGTAAAGATTGAGATAAACACTGAAACTTTTCAAGCCCGCTGCGATATCATGTCTGAATTTTGTCTTATGCCCAAAGATATTTATGAATCTTTGAATCTTTGGAGGCTTACTGAAGGAGGAAAAGAAATATCTCTTGCTAATAATGCTACCTTATTTCCTATTGGAATAGCTGAAGGAGTGTTTACAAAGATCCTTGGGAAAATGATTTCTACTGATTATCTTGTTATTGAATGTGCAGGAAAAGGACAAATTACACTTGGAAGATCCCTATTCGAACTCCTTGGACCAATCATATATGTGGGAAAGGGGACCATGCACCTTTCTTCTCCACCAAACAATCACATTTTCCCAAAGGTTAAGTATAAAAAAAAGAGAGGCAAGGGCAAGAAAGTTGGTCTTAATGCTTCTTCATTTGAGAACACTTGATTCTTTCTTTGCTTCTTATGCCTAACTTAAAGGCGCTAAAGAAAAGTACTTGTTGGGAGATAACCCAAGAGTTTTAGATGAGTCTTAGAAATTATTACCTCTGTAATAACCTCTCCTTATCCTTTTTATTTGCTTTTTGTGCCAATAGTAACCTCTAACGAGAGTGAAGTAATGATTGGGAAAGTTGCTGTCCCGAAACAGATTCTTGTGCTTCACCGTAAAAATTCCTGAGAGAGCTCTGTACGTCGGATTGAGCTGTAACTTTTTGTGCTTCTGCCCCAGGTTGTTATCTAACTTTCGTTAGTTCAATACTTTTTGATTTGAGCAACATAAGGTCTTCGAACAATTCTTCTTTACCTGCTGGTCTGTTTTGACAGATTTCTGCCATTTTCTGCATTTGCTTCTTGTTGGTTCCTTCTTGAGTTCTTTTGGGGAATTGAGATTTTTGAGGGAAGTGCTACAGCAGCTAGTGTTCTAATGGAAGTTTATTTGGTGTTAGAACTGAACCTTGAGACTTATTTATCTTAAGTGCACTAATGTTGCTAATGAGATTGTGTGAAGTTTTGTATGAAGGAAAAATTTCAGGTGTATGGAAGGAAGGAGTAATGAGATGAAGGATGGACTAAAGCTCAAGCTTGGGGATGTCACGCGTGTCACCCCAAGAAATATCCAAGAAGTACAAGCGTCAAAGCTTGGGGATGCCCAAGGCACTCCCCTTCTTCATCAATAAAAATTCAAGGTTTCTTCCAAACGCTTCATTTTTATTGTTTCATGCACAGTTGTGTTTTTCTTGGAGCGTCTTCTTTTTCGTTTTTGTTTTGGTTTTCATTTGCTTTGGTTTGCTTAGTTTTCTGAATAAATTGGTTGGACCCCCTCTTTCTTACATTGGTTTGCAAATAGTTTGGGTTTGGTTTGGAAAGAGTAGGAAAGTTCATGCTTATGTGGTAAAAAGAGCTCGTTTTTGACTGTGGCCTATGCTTTGTCATGCCATGCTTGATATTGTTTTGGCTTTATGCTTAGTATTCTTTGCTGTAGCATGACTTGTTATAAATAATTGAGATTGCTTAATGTGCCTTGGATGAATCATGCGTTGTTTTAGCATATTAAAGCATAATATAGTGGTATTCTCCTTTGATGCTTTATTTGGGTTGACTTGGCGCATGCTCACACCATGTTATGACTATCTCAAGTCACCTTAGCCTTTATGATCCTTTAGTTTTCAACTTGTAGTATCACTTTATGCTTTGATCAATGATGTTTTGTCGCTCTGCATGATTATGGCCATTATTGCTCTCTTAGTTTGTCGCTCCTAGTCTTTTGCTAGCCTCCACAACCAAGTATGAGTTCCACTCATGCATCCAACTCCCCAACCCAAGTTATTCCAAAGTGTCCACCATACCTACCTACTAGCTTATGCTATTCCAAGTATATTCATGCTTTTGTTTACCTTCCAAATTAAACTTGTTATGAGAAAACTAGTGATTAAAGCTCTCACGAACTTGATGGCACACTTTATTTTACTTGCCATTAATAAACTTGAACCATTGTGTCTTCTATGTTGTATATGTTTGCACTTATTTGTTGGGAATTAGCAGAACCATGCTTTCATGGGGAACGCTTTCAACATTGCACTTGGTACTTGTACCTAGTTGATATCATGCTCTTTTGTATATGGATGTTGTCGGTGTGAAATGAAAGGGGAACTTGTAAGTCCATGGAGTTATGTATATGTGTTAGAGAAACGCCTGGGCCGCTGGTCTAATCCATGCTGACATGGTGGAAACCTGCAGCGTAACCATAATGAGTTGTCTATGAAGCATTCTTCTTATAAAAAAAGAGTCCTATATTGAGAAAAGAGAAAAGAAAAAAAAGAGATACTATGAAAAGAGGAAAGAGAGAAAAAAGCACCATATTCCCATGGTAAATAAGAAGAATGCTGAGATGCTCGTTGTCTGCTTGCCTTGTCATTTTGATATGGGGATTCTTCCGTATCATCGGGCAAGGGGTACCCCGTTGGCGGTTCTCAATGATACACATGTACTTACAATGACAAGAACTTACCGGTGACTAAACTTGAGTAGCATGAGGAGCGGCCCTCGTATACAAGGGACATGAGATTTCTGACTTATACTTCGTCAAGCATGTACACCATAGTTTGTTCACTTTAACCTTAATCACTTCAAGATGCTTATGATAGGGGCAATGAGATCTGAAAGCTTTAAGTATCATAATTTTTGGAAGCTCTTTATGAGACTTGAATCCCTACTTCCTTTTTAGCAAAGGCTTTTCTTCCACCATTATATTGAGTCTCCACCTTCTATCTTTATGCACCTACTTTGAGAGCATAGTGGCCATTCTTAGTTCTATGTGCATTGTCCCAAGACTAGTTGATTGATGCATAACTTGTTATTGCTTGTTTTTAACTATTGTATCTAGACACTCGTATGAACTTTGAAGGTGTCCTATGCATTTATATTTGCTACTCTATTGAGGGACAAGCTGAATACTTTTATGCTATGTTTTCTTTATGTGAAACAAACATACGTCTTGCAAAGCATTGTTATTCATGAATCTTTTGTTTCTGCATTTTCATGTTGCATCATAGTTTCTTTGCTTATTGCTAGAACTTTGTCTTTCATGTTATGATTGAAGTACTATGATCCCAACTTTGAGTGTTTTGCAAATACTTTGATCAAGTCTTTGATGGTGCATATCACCTCAAAAATTATTTCTTTTTATCACTTACCTACTCGAAGACGAGCAGGAGTTAAGCTTGGGGATGTCGATACATTGCAAATTTATCTATAATTTTTGATGTTCCATGCTTAGTTTTATCCACTTTCTTGTGTCTTGTTCCAACTTTGGAGTACTTTTCATATGATTTCTTGGACTAACCTATTAACAAGAGCCACAGTGCCAGCTGCCTATTTTCTGTTGTTTTTGGTTCCAAGAAAGTCAGAAAATGAATATTCTCGGAATTGGACAGGACAAAAGCCAAAGTGCCTATTTTTCCGGAAGGGATCAAGTGCCAGAATACGAGACGGAGAGGGGCCAGGGGCCAGCCACACCACCTGGCCACACAGCCAGGCTTGGCCCGTGCCAGGGGGTGGTGTGGTGGCCCCCGGCACCCCCTCGACCTCTCCTTCCGCCTATAAGTTGCCCTCGGGACGAAAACCCTAAGTACCGGATCAAAAAACCACGAAAGAGTCTGTAGCCGCCGTCATCTCCATCCCTAGATCGGGACGGATCTGAAGCTCTTCCCGGCACCCTCCCAGAGAGGGGAATTCACCCTGGAGGACTTCTTCATCACCATGCAAGCCTCCGGTGTGATGCGTGAGTAGTTCATCCTTGGACTACGGATCCATGTACTAGCTAGATGGCTGGTTTCTCCTCCTTTGTGCTTTCATGTTTAGATCTTGTGAGCTCCGTTCATGATCAAGATCATCTATTTGTAATCCATACATGTTGCGTTTGCGGGGATCCGATGGATATTGAGATGCTATTTCAGATTGATTATTGATTCTATCATGTCTTTGTTATTTGAGATCTTGCATGCTTTCCGTTGTTAGTAGCTATCTTTGCCAAGTAGATGCTAGCAACTCCAAGAGTTAGTATTTATGCTCGATAGTGGGTTCATGCCTCTGGTAATCTGGGGAAGTGACAGAAATCTCTAAGGTACTAGATGTGTTGTTGCTACTAGGGAGAAAACAACAATTCTTTGTTCATAGAACAATCGTATTGTTTACTTTACACGCAGTTCGTAAAGCAATAATCTGTTGCTTGCAATAATACTAGAGGGGGTTCGGATGATAACCTCAAGGTGGATTATTAGTCATAGATGCGGTTGGATGGCGGTCTATGTATTATGTTGTAATGCCCAATCAAGTCTCAAAGGCGTCAAGATGATTAGTATATGCATGTATTGCTTTCTCGGTGTTTGTCAATTGCCCCGCTGTAATTTGTTCACCCAGCATGTTATCTATCTAAGGAGAGCCACCTCTAGTGAACTATGGATCCTGGTCCTTTACTTTACATACAATCTACAATCTTTTACTGCTTTGTGTTTACTTTCTGCAAACTTTTACTTCTTTCCATTCGATACGTTTAATCCTTTGTTTTCTGCAAAACACGGTGAGATTGACAACCTCATCGCAAGTTGGGGACAAAGTTCTGTGGTTGTGTTGTGCAGGTCTCCACGTTGCTACTAGCACCGGTAGTGCTCCCTGCCAAAGCTCAGCTAGTAACACCTTTGGGGTGTTTCCTTGCTCCTACTGGTTCGATTAAACCTTGGTCTCATAACTGAGGGAAAACTTGCTGATGTGCTCATCATACCTTCCTCTTGGGGTTCCCAACGAGCACTACATCAATCACGAGCCAGCAATGATCGAATCTCGGACATGTATTATATCAAGAGACAAAGGGATTAAATTACAAGCGTTAAAGGTTCTCACGATCACAGAAGTCATCGTTGAATATGTAGGAGTCAGTATGGACCTCCAGGTCCCGTTTCTGATTATTGATCTGAGAGGAGTCTCAATCATGTCTGCATTATTCGTGAACCATAGGGTAACACACTTAAGAGTTACCGGACACCATTTTGGAGCACATATGTTTCAGACGAAAGAATGGCAAAGCGCAGGAATTGTTTTGATAGATACCGGAAATTGTTTCGGGTGAAATTGCAGAAAGTGATTCTGCATGTGATATTGAAATTATTGCAAGGGGTTATATGTGAATGTTTGTTAATTAAAGTAATTAACAAAATTCTGAATAAATTTAATAAAAGAGTTTTATTAAATGAGAGAGCATTAAACTTAGAGAATTTAATGCATTTAAAGTGGGGACTTTAAAAGGGAATGTGAAGAGGAATTTTAATGTGGAGGAGTTACCACCACATGAATGGAGGAGGTGAAGGGTCACCTCCCCCATGCGCCGGCCATGGGGAGGGGCACCCCCCTCCTCCTATAAAAGGCCCCCTCTTCCTCCTTCCTCACACATCCTCGTGAAGGATCTCTCTCCCCCTCTAGAATTATTCCCCCATGGTCTCGGATTAGCGAGATACATGTTCCCGGTGGCATTTCGTCTAGAAGGAGTTGCTGCTTCCACTGGATCGCTGGAGCGAGGAGGTGGAGGTTGTCCGGTGGCTTGAACGTGTGTGCGAGTACGGATGCGCTGCTGAGTTGCGGTGCTCGGACTTCCTCATGATCTTGAGATCGGCAAGTGTACGACTACATCAACCACGAGTTCCTACTCGTTAACAAAAATCGTTGTCTTCGAGGGTAAGTTCCCGATGGATGTATGTCCAACCGTTGCTTTGTACCTAGTAGATAGATCTTGGCGTGTAGTTCTCATCGTAGGAAATTTTTTGTTTTCTATGTTGCGGACCCAACACGCAAGGTTTCTTAGATTAAGACCGAGTGCTATAATGTTTAAATTCCACTAAGGTCGACCACAGGTGTCTTATATCTGACCTTATTTTCACATTGGAGACGCCCTTATGGTAACATAGCTAGTTACCCCAAGGCTCTCTCTCATCATTTAATTGCATGCCATGTCATCTAAATGCTTAGTTGGCAATACATGTAGGACTATGTACTACCCAAATTACTCCCACTAGCACTATGACGAGCCTAAATAGAACCATGAAGAGAGGATGAGCCAGGGATGACGTTGGGGAGTGACGAGGTAGCACGGCCCCGCCTTTTGTTCGAGTAGTCCACTATCAGGGTCCATTTGATTCCAAGGATTCGCCTAGGAATTTTGTAGGATTAAATCCTATAGGAAATTTTCCTATGACAATTGTTTTATTTGTAGGATTGATTCCCATAGGATTTTTTCCTAAGGATTCCTTTGTACAGTACTAGTTTTCATAGGAAATCAAACATTCACCCATACTATTTTTTTAGATTCCTATGGTGGAATCAAACACACTTTGGTGCATATGAATTCCTATAGGATTGGAGTGAACATGACAATGCAATCCTACATTTTCCTATTCCTATGATTTTCCTATCCTACAAATCAAACAGTCCCTCACCCATTTCCCCTGGCCTCTTCCCCCTCATCCAAGCCAGCACCATGGACTAGCCCCCGCCCCCTCCCATCCCCCCACCCCCCCAAAAAAAATCCCCAAATGGCGGCACCGCCAGAACTGGAGCGCTCCTCACAGTCTAGCCCCCATGTCTTCCGTGCCTATCGTGTCTCCGCAGCCACAACCGACTTCTCTGTCTTCGAGCCGCAGTTAATTAACGAGGCGATGCCGTACACAATGACACTGAAGATCTTCTTCTCGAGGACGTACGAGCTCAGGAGGATGCCTGGCTCCATCCCAGCCCTCTGGAGGAGGACGATGTCGCGACCACACCCTGTGAAGAGGAAGTGTTGAATCTCAGCCTACCTCCTAGCAAGCTGCAAAGAGCGAGCAAGGTCATGGGAACTATGCGCAATGTTCTTGGCCGTGTATGGCTGCTGAAGAACCTACAACTCACAGCGAAGGAGTGGGACCTCATCATGTCGTACGACATTCTGCATCGGCTCTGGCTTGAGGCGTGTATGTGGGTCGACAGGTTCCACTTCGACCTAACCCTCAGCCTGAATCTCCGCCTCATCGTCAACTTGTCGGCGCTTCAAGACAGTTGGTACTGGGTTGAGCAAGAGGATGGCCACTACAGCATATGCATGCAGGCGCTGTAGAAGCGCACAACGGTGCATCTCCGGGGATGTAACCATCCGTACCACCACAAGTGCATCTTCACTTGGTTTGAGACCAACGCCAGCTGCCCTATCTGCTGAGACAATGTGCTCGCCCATCTCTACTGACACGAGGTCCATATGCCCCCTTCTGTATGAAACTGGTCCCATGGTTGATAATTAATTAATGTACTGAACCAATATTTCTGCTGCATGCCAAGTGAACATGTTCTATATATGTTTGCACTTGTCAAATTAAGCTTAATCCAATTTAGACAGGGAAAACAATTAGTCTAGGATTACAATCCAATAGGAAATTTTCATCATGTCTCATACATTTTATAAAGAGAAAACCAATACGAACAACTGTTCATCATATCACTGCATAATATGAAACAACAGTCTGATCATCGTATCCATCATCGCTTTCTGCACCGCCGTGTTCTAGATCCACATATTCCCATTGGGTTGGATCTTCTTCCCCTTGCCATTCATCATACATGTCCTGAGATTCCTTAGGTAGAACCAGTTTATTCCTGTCTTTATCGACTACACTAATCTCGATGGTGAAATCTACTTGTCCATCATGCGCAGAGCCGCCTCTGGCAATCAAATTTTCATCGACGTCAGCCAGTTCAGTTACCATACAACCACTTGGATCATCTTGGTGGGCAACATTTGTGGTGATTGGATCGTCATACTCATTCACATCATAGGTGCTACTTGCCTCAAACTTTTGCACATATTGCCAGTCCTTATTATCCCTGTCATCCAAGAAAATTACCTTGGAAGCTTGAGTTACCAAAATATAAGGTTCCTCCTTGTACCACTCAGCAGTAGTATTGATCGATATGAAATTCCCATCATTTATAGGGTCTCTTTTCTTGTTCAGATCTTGGTCATACCAATAACACTTGAATAGAACCACAGATCGACCACCAGTCTTGTTGTTATAATTCAACTCAATAATCTCCTTTATGCGACCATAATGATCATAGTCATCTGACTTCTTTATTTTGGCTGTCAAGTGCTCTCCATTGGTCGTGATGCCACTGTTTTGTGCCTTCAGATGTTTCTCATGCTCATAAGTGTTGTAGTGGATATCATCATCATTGCAAGTTGAAGCTGTCTGCACCCTCTTTGTCGGACCACGTGATAGGGCATAGAGACCATCACTAACATCGCCCAGATTCTCTTCACGTAGCTTCGTGATCTACGGTTATACAAAATAATCAAGAGGTCATCTCATGTGCACAATTTGTATGCAATTCAAAGTTCAACTGACCATCTTACATGATTACTAAACCATTCCTGAAACCAACCCCCACATACTGGTGTAGCATAATCTTTTCCTTTGGTTGCTTTAAATAACTTACAAAAACGATACTCAAGTAAGACATCTGAACATATCTTGCTACAAGTTTCATTTCATATATGTGAGGATATGTATGAATAGTGCTCACGCAACAAAGTTTTCAGCCTCATTAGCGTTATTCAGCACTTACCAAGTAAGTTGGTCATATTCGTGCTGCATTAATGTTATATGTTCCTTCTTTCCTACTAGGAAAGCACCATGGTTAAAAACAGATTTTTCAACTTCTTCAATTCTGCCACCCATACTGGATCTCGTTTTATGATCAGGAATGTACCTTGAGCAAAATGCAAATGCTTCAGCAGCAATGTATGCCTCTGCAATGCAAGCCTCTGCTCTAGCCTTGTTCCTGATAGTACCCTTGAAAGTGCAAAGTCAACGTTCTATAGTGTACATCCATTTGTATTGTAGGGGACCTCTATAAAGTGCATCTGTGGTCAGATGAACAGCCAAATGCACCATCACATCAAAGAAGGTTGGTGGATATATCAGCTCAAGCTTGCACAGGATTTCTACTATGTCCGTCTAAGGACGCGCTACAACTCTTCTGTCCAGAGTTTTGCTATAGATTTCCCTAAACTTTCCCAACTCTGCAAGCACGTTGTACAAATCCTTGTTCACTAAACCTTTAATGCCAAGAGCTAAAAGCCTTTGTAGTAGGATGTGGCAGTTGTGAGTTTTCAACCCTTGGAGCTTGTTCCCCTCTGCATTGATACAATTTGCAATGTTGGAAGCAAATCCAGATGGGAACTTCACCCCTCGAAGGCAGTCACAAAATAGTACCCTTTTATTCATCGGCAAGGTAAATTCAGCACCTCGAAATTTGTAATGTTTTTCACCGCCCTTATCAACCGTATCTTCAGGATGCAGCTTCAAGTTGTTGTTAACGTTGAGTTTTTCGCAGTCAAGCCTAGCATTATAGCTATCTTTTTTCTTAGATGGAATGTTGAGTAATGTGCCTATAATGTTGTCACGTATATTTTTCTCCATGTGCATGACATCAATATTATGTCGAAGTGTCTTACTAGCCCAATATGGCAAGTCCCATAGAGTGGATCTGCGCTTATAAAATATTCTTGGTTCCTTTTCCTTTCCTTGGGAATCTGCTGCTACTTCTTTCGCTCTCTTCCTTTTGGATGCTGCTCCTACTGTCGGTGCATCTTCTGTATTCTTTCTTTTACATCGTCTGGCAGCTGATTGTTTTCCTGGTTTGACATTTCTGACCTTTTGTAAATGCGCCTGCAACTCAGTTGTAGTGAATTTTTCTGGTGCAGTGCCATATTCAGTCCTCTTTCCATAGAACTGCAATTTTTTCAAGTTTTTTCGAAATTTGTGGCCTTGAGGAAGAAAAACCCGGTGGCCAAGGAAACTAGTCTTATTTTGTAGCCTCACTGTGACCTTTTTGTCTCACAGCGAACACATGCGTTATAACCTGTTGTCACTCTGCCTGACATAGTGCCAAGAGCTAGAAAATCATGGGTGCAGAATAACACATCAGCACGCATAGGGAACTTGGCATCTTCATGGTTGCTAGCAAGAATATCAGGAGTCATGACACCCTTCCGTAGTTCCTGCAAGTCTCGTATAAGAGGTTGCATGAACAGATCAAAATCCTTCCTAGGTGATTTGGGACCTGGGATGAGTAAAGCCAGCAAGTAGTTCAACTGATCAGTGCATGCCCAAGGAGGCAGGTTGTAAATTGTAACAACTACTGGCCACATGCTATACGAGTTACTCATGTTGCCAAATGGGTTAAATCCATCTGTAGCTAGGCCAAGTCTCAGGTTCCTTGGATCCACTGCAAATCCTGGATGGGCCTTGTCAAAGTTCTTCCATTCATAGCCATTAGCTGGATGTCCGAGTAAGTAATCGTCTGGCTTGAGAATCTCTTTGTGCCATCTTGTTTCCTTAGATGTTTTTTTTGACTAAAACAACCTCTTCAATCTATATGTAATTGAAAAATATCTCAGAACCTTACATGGATATTTCTTCTTTTTATCACCATTTTTCCATCTTGATTCGTTACATACTGGGCATTCATCAAGGTTTTCATAATCCTCCCAAAATAGTACACAGTTATTTGGACAAAAATGGATCTTCTCATATGATAGTCCAAGTACCTTGATGTACTGTTTCATCTCATAAAAGGATTTTGGCAGTCCTTCCCTAGGGATTGACTCGCTGTACACCTTAATCACTAAATCAAAAGCTTTGTTGGTAATCTTGTTGAACGACTTCTCCTTTAGTAATTTCATTACCAGTTCGAATCTTGAGATACCAGAATCAGGGTCCACTGAACACTTGGCATCTTCTATCAGGTCAGAGAAAAGTCATCTTTTAAGAGAAGGAGCGCCTTTTTTGCTTGCAGTGGGGTACATGTCCCTTAACAAACCATAAAGGTCCTCATCCTCGATCTGATGAGCTTCAGGCGGATCAGCATCAACTAGAGGATCAAGAACATGCTAATCATATGGTTCACCATGTTTAGTCCACCTAATATATGTGCGTTGCATCCCATTCACGAAAGTATGGTCTGTGGTTATGCTCTGACTCAACTTTTTATAATTAAGGCATTGGAGGCATGGGCAAAACACATCCGAGTCGCCGTTATGCAGTCTAACAAACTTCATAAAGTCATTAACACCTTCCCAATATGAAGTGTTGCTTTTTTTCCATTCAGTATCCAATATCTGTCCATTTGTTGAGGATAGAGATGGTCAGAAGCTTTCAAGATATTTCACCAAACAGGTTGATTACAAATATAATTAAGCCAAGATATCTGAGCAACCTGATTGAATATAGAACTATAAATTCCACATAATTTTAGCTTATTTCAGAAATTGAGTGCAGAACTATGTTACATATTTGAGAGAGCGGATCGACTGAGCACAAAATGACAACCAATTCGAACAAACAGATCAAGTGCAGAACAATGTCAAACGAGTAGATCAAGTACGAAACTACTTCTAGGGAATGATTTGGCACACCAAGGATATTATAAGCGTATCGTGGGGATCGACCAGCTGACCGCTAGCCTATATGTGTCTCGAAAAGAATGGCGCCACCAGCAATGGTGTCAAGATGCCCTGGCTGATAGACGGAGTGTGAATGTTTTGGTGCGCGGCTTGTGGTTTTACTGCCTGCGCATCTCCAGAAGAATGGCGCAAAGAGACAGTAGCTGGCTGCTGGAGTGAAGGAGCGAGTTGGAAGGCACGAGTGGGAAAGTTTTGGCGCACGCGGGGTATGTGTCCTGGTTGTCAACAATTTTCACGCAAAAATATCGGCCAAAATTTTCTTCCTCGTTTTTTTCTTGCTTGTTGAGGTCTGGAATTTTTATTACCGAGCCCATGAAATTAGCCTATCAGGACCAATCATAGCCCAAAACCTTCAATTCGGCCTTTTCATTGTCTTGTGGCCGCTGACCATAGTGCATTCAGTTTTGGAGTGAGCCCATGAAGAATAGGGCATCCGCCCCCGGTTATCCCAGAATCTTTTTAATTCGGCCTTTATGGTCATCCCCTTCCCCAGCCCCCCTAGAAAAAGCTCCGCCTACCTATGTTGTTTTGTTGAAACTACCGCATTACTAGTAAGTTCCACGTACACTACACGTGAGAACCAAATAATAGACATATGACACATCATCACTATATAAAATTATAATATATAATTTTCAAAATATATATAATTTGATCGACATCTATATAGTATGTGTGTATATTTGGTCCTTTACTTTGTACCATGTATATTTAGACCTAGCAACGAACCGATGTCAAAACAGCGGACGGGGCTGAAAAAAAGTCCATCATGCGCATGTTTCATTTACAGAGAGGCTGACACATGGGACCCAGCAGTGCGGCCTTATAGAGATAGTTCAAAATAGGGAGGCGCGGGCGAGAAAAAAGTCCAGCGTGGTGAGAGGCTAACATGGAGGACCCAGCAACGTTATCAAGTTCGACCCAAAAAACAGTCCAACATACACACACACCTTTTCAAGTCCAGGGAACTATTTTTTTAGCGCAGGGTCAGGGAACTGCTAAGTATAGGCCAATGAAATTTAAGAAAGGATCCCATGGAGCATAGGCAAGAACATTTTAATTCAGCCTTGTTAGGGTCAAGGGACTATTTAGCACAGCCCAATGAAATTTAAGAAAGGAGCCCATGGAATATAGCGCATGTAAATGGACTATGTAGAATAGTCCAAAATATTTTTAATTCGGCCTTTTGAGCATTGCCCCCCACCTCTTAAAAAAACTCCGCCTCCACCACTTAAAAAAACTCCGCCATATTTTTAAGAAACTAGTCCATTATATATGTGGAATTTTATAAATTGAAATGCCAGGAGGCTGCCCTTTTATTTTTAAAAATATAAACACGGACACACGCCATCTTTTAAAAAACATCAAAACATAAATTGAAGGTACTAAGGAATGTTTAATAATATATTTTCTATAAATATCTTTGGCGTAGTGGCAACACACACAATTTAAATCTATTGGAAGTCCAAAACAGCAGACGCGGCCGAAAAAAGGTCTGTCATACATACACACATTTCATTTAAAGATAGACCGACATGTGGGTCCCACCAACACGTCCTTATACAGGTGTTGTATCGAGCAACGTTACCAAGTTCGAAACAGGGAGGCGTGAGCGAGAAAAAAGTCCATCATACACACGTTTGTTCTAATGAGAGGCTGACATGGGGAGACCCAGCAGCCTAAAAATGGCTGATGGAGCGAGCAACGTTATCAAGTTCGAAACACAGAGCGCGAGCAGAGAAAAAAGTCAATCATACAACCGATCCTTCTAATGAGAGGTTGTCATGTGGGACCCAACTGCGTGACCAAATGGCAGATTCGTCAAGCAATGCTATCTAGTTAGGAACATGGTGGCACTAGAGTAGAAAAAAAGTCCGTCATACCCACGATTCTTCTAATGTGAGACTGGCATAAGGAACCCACTAGCACGACTGATGCAGCGAGCAATGCTATCAAGTTCGGAACACGGAGGCGCGACCGAGGGAAAAATTCTATCATAGACATGTTTCTTCTAATGAGAGGATGACATGTGGGGTCCAGGAGTTTGATTAAATAGCTGATGCAGCGAGCAACGCTATCAAGTTAGGAACACGAAGGCGCGATAGAGGGTAAAAAATCCATCATACAAACATTTCTTCTAATAAGAGGATGACATGTGAGGCCCATCATCGTGATTAAACGGTAGATGCATCGAACATCGCTATGAAGTTTGGAGCAGGGTAGTGCAAGCCAAGGAAAAAATCCATCATACACACGTTTCTTCTAATGAGAGGATGACATGTGGGGCTCAGGAGGTTGGTTAAATGGTAGATGCGTCGAACAACGCTATCAACTCAGAACAGGGTAGCACCAGCGAAGGAAAAAATCCATCATACACACGTTTCTTCTAATGAGAGGATGACATGTGGGTCCCAGGAGGTTGATTCGACGGTACATGCATCGCGCAACGCTATCAACTTCTGAACAGGGTAGCGTGAGCGAAGGAAAAAAATCCATCATACACACGATCCTTCTAATGAGAGGCTGGCATGTGGGACCTAGAAGACTGACTAAACGGCATACGCCTCGAGCAACATTATCGAGTTCAAATCAGGGAGGCGCGACCGAAAAGTATGGTCCGCTAGAGACACTGACGTCCGGGACCCACACGCCTCAAAAGACTTCGGCGAGTCAACATCACGCGAGGAAACGAAAATCTTGCTTCTGCCACGTGCCAGCCGAGCTTCCTCCATGTTTTTAGCAGATCCGTCGTAGTAGAGGGCCGCGAAACTGGGAAAAAAAGTTTTCCATCAGCCGTGAAACCGGAAGATGCGCCATCTACGATGACCATCGGGCCAATTCGTTGCGGAAGGAAACTTTTCTTGTAGTGGAAGGAGATGATCTTTGAAGAACTTGTGTGAATACACTTGAGTAAAGACCGCTTCCCCAAAGAGCGCGACTCCAAGCTCAAACCAAGAGGATATGGTCCCTTCAAGGTCTTAGAGAGAATCAAAACCAATGCCTACATCATCGACATCCCAACCTCCAAGTACCTTGTGAGCAATACATTCAACCTCAAAGACCTTGCACCCTACCATGGAGATGATCAAGATGATAACCATGAAGAGTCGAGTATGACTCTTTCCCAAGGGGGGAGTTGATGTAGCCCCTCCTACGGACGGTACTACCTCTACACCACCAAGTCCCCCAAGTGGACCAATGACTCGTGCCCGAGCCAAACTCCTACATGCTAAGGTTAACTCGCTCCTCTCCTTGTGTGACTTTTATACATCCTTGGACGGCTTGCTACTTCATGCAAACACACTATGCATTCTCAGCTATCAAGCCCCGATGCCTCACCAAGCCCCTACAGATGGAGTACAAGGAGGAGGACACGAAGAAGGAGCTGCTGGAGCTACCAGACCAAAGTCTCAGTTCTGTAGACCGGAGTCTCCAGACCACAGACACCGGAGTCTCTGGATGATCTCCGGACCAACCCCAGGAACCTTCCCCGGGACAGTTAGAAGCCCCCTCTAGAGATGGACCAGAATCTTTGGTCTGGACTGGAGTCTCCGGACCACTACACTGGAGTCTCCAGACCAACCGTCGCCAGGCATGTAAAGGCCTTTGGGCCTTTGTCCCATGTAACTCCAAATTCATCCGGACTTTTACCTTTCATTCCTAAAGTACCCCTGAACTAATGGCTAGCCTATAAATAACCCCTACCTCTATTGTAAACTCTAGACTTGATAGTTGGAATTAGAAGACACCCCTTTGTGGATCTACCTAATTCTAGTCTCATGCTCCTTGACAAAGTAGCACCAATTATCCCCACCTCGCTGGACTTTGCATCGTGCATCCCTTGTTGCATAAGGCCTTGGCATTGGAGTCCTTTGCCAAGACATCAAGATCTCGCCAAGCCTTTCGCTCGTCGTGCCGGTTAGAGAGAGAGATCCTTGCCCGTCACCGATCCTAGGGATTGTGTCGGACTGGTAACCACCGGCATGAGCTATAGGTGTTGTATCGGGTTTTCATGTGCATGTGTTCATCGTGTTCTTCGTGTGTTCGCGGATTTCACCCTCTTCCCCTCCCCTCGCACCGATTTCCACGGGGATTCGTGAAAGATCGGGCCAACCTCGGGGTTGCCCCATCGTGCAGCCCCTTTGTACGATCACTCAATCACGTTATGAATAAAGTCTAAGGGAATCCTCCTCATTATACACATATTCCCATCTTTGTCTTTGGAGATCCAAACCTGCTGACCCGAGCCGATTGCTGAACAAATAAACCCTCTTTCATTCCTCGGAAGTGAGACTACGGAGGGATCATGAAAACTACCCTTTGTCACTTGTCTGCTAAGTAATCTGGGCGTGACCTTGCTGAGGAGTTCACCATCCTTGGCATCACTCCTCTCTGTGACAATTGGGACTTTGGGAGTGTAGATTGTAACACCCTCGAATTGGCCCTATGCAAGTTTTAGCCCTTTCCGCCAAACCCGCATAGAAACGATTCAAGGACGCCCACCAGGCACTTTCGTACGGGTGGAAAACGAAGTAATACCATTACACAACAGTCCTCGATGGGACCCACAGAACAGATATATACAACAACGACTCCATGAGTCAAGAATACAGATATACTATACAAAGATCCAAATCACCTTGAAAACGATAGAGCGTCCGACTACGGACAAGATGCAAATGGGGCTAAGAGCCCTGCAGAATAACCAATGGCGTCCATAACCTTGCCCAGGCCAAGCCGGAAGGGTAACCCTGCTAACGACGTCGATCTCAAACCTGCTAAAACAAAAGGGGTGCCGACAAAGGGCAAAGGAAAAAGAGGAGCGTCAGTACTGAGGCCAGTACAAAGCGAGGCTAGAATTCGGCGGCTCTCGCCTACATAGGTATGGTGGGCTGAAGCGGCGGCGCAGCGGCACTAAACAACCTACCGAGACAAGTGGCGGTTATCAGAGAGGGGTAAGAAAGACCTATTCGGATCCAACCTGAAGCTAACACCAAACAAACCCATCCTGGTATTTCCCCCTCGAGACCAAACGAGGAAGTCGGACCAAGGAACTCACACAGTTGGCAATTTTAAACATTCTGTTATAGTTGCAGCAATTACTAATCAAATATAGATAGCATGAGTCATCCCGAAGCATAGGTTGTGGCAATATTAATTACCATTCTGTTGTAGTTGGAACATTTACTAGTCAGATATAATTGTCCTAAGGAATCCCAAAACCCAGCATTTGTTGGCACTTTTATCACATTCCATTGGAGTTGCAATACTTACTATGCAGGTACCGCATGTCACAAAACAACCCCAGATCCACCAGTTGTTGGCATTTTAATATCCATTCCATGATAGTTGAATCTGATTACTAGTCATATATTAAGTCAAGTTTATAGCACTACTTTAGTTATGCTTGTCTATGATCGAGATACTGTGCTCCAAGTCGTCCATAACCGCGGACACGGCTTTCATAAAGTTTTACCCTGCAGGGGTGCACAAATAGCAACACACACTCGATCAACCTCGGAAAAACCAACTCAAAACCCAACAAGGCATTCACGACAAAGCGATCACATGATTCATCAAATATTTCAGGGGGCCACCCCACTAAGCTACCCGCAACGAAGTTGGCCGGCTCCGGAATGGACCCAGGGTTTGTGACAATGGATGTAAACGACTGGGAACCCGAAAGTGTGACTGGGCTTGTCGATACCGCGAAAACATTCCACGTTCCAAAACAGTATAGGTGCTCCACGCACAATCGTAAATAAAGTAGTAAAGCATGGCATAAGTACAGGATAGTAATAAAGCTCCAAACTACTTTGTGGCCCCAAGAAATAGAAATGAATCAAGCTCTGGCTCAGGGGGGTCCATAAGGCCTCCCGGATGTGGATAGTGCGAATAGTCAAGGAACAGGTATCAAGTACTCGGGGTCCTACGGGACACAAGTGAGCGTGGAAGAACCAAATAACATCTATTGCCCACCGATGCCTCTGCATTAGTTATATCTAGCATTTTAATAGTTGTAATTAAAGTCATGATCATCTCCACCAATAAGCATCTCCACCGTCTATCATGTGCCAACTTGCCGTCAACGGTGGTATGACAACGACGCGAAGCAACACAGAAGCAAGCAACTACGACTTGCAGGGCCGACTATCTATCAAACAACAGGCAATAGGATGTGTCCATGGCAATATAGAGGCTGCAAGGAGTATAAATGGTGCACGGAAACTAAAGCATCGCGACACAGATAGCAATAGATCAATAGGAGGAAATAAAGACTATAAACGCAAAATAGGTAGAAAGGGAGAGAGATGCTCGCCTGGGAAACACTGCCGACGGATCATATCCGGAGAACTTGTCGACACTCGCATCAACTCAACGGCCTAATCCGCGAAGAAGCAAATCACTAGAAAGAAACATCGGATGCACTATTTAATACTACGGCAGAAGATCTGGCATGATTATGCTATGATGCAGATGTGGTGCAATTAGGCAGTGTTAAGCGGAACCGGGGTCCTGACAATTAATTAATAGGTTCGAGTTATTTATCTACCCCGCAAATTAAATGTTGGATTAACAAGGCGAAACAGGGCATCGGTTCGCTACACAAATTTAAATGGAGTCCGGAATAAGACAAAGATATCCCGCATATAGACTCCATATTTAATTATGAGGTGAATCGGCATAATGTCCCCCAAACCACAGACAGGTATGCATGTATGAACAATTTATTATGCGACAGTTTTATATATAGCATTTATAAAATAGGGGCTCGGAAAAGGTTCACACATCTGGGTTTAGGAGATCTTGGGTTCTGGGGGTTCGACGGTTCAGGTCCAAGGTCTGGATCTGGGGGGTTCGGTTCGATGGGATCGGCCTTCGGAGCTTAGAACATCGGATCCGGGAAGGAGAGATTGGCATTCCGGGAAGAAGGACTTGGTGTTCCGAGATGAAGCGCTTGTCGTTTCGTGTGGCGATCTTGGCGGTCATTGGGTCCGAGAAGAAGACCTTGGCGTTCGGCGTCCTTCGGTTTCATGATGTAGAACTTGTCGATTCCGTATCGGCGTACTTGACGTCCTCGGGTCCGGGAAGGAGGTCATGAGGTCGGGGTCTCGATCATCGACCCGGGAAGAAGGTCTTGGGGTGCCGTGAAGTAGATCTCGGCGTCTTCGGGCACGAGAAGGCGATCTTGGGGCTTCGGCTTTATTGGTCAGTGAGAGCTTGTATAGGTACCGGCGGCCTTCATGTGGTACCGTGTTCGCTCTTCCAGGGTGTTGATGTCAGCCACCGAGAAGATCTTGCTGCCCCGGAATGGCATTGCGATTTCTCACAAACACCAATAGAGCAGAACTTGGCAGGGATCACTATCTCCAGAGCATCACCATATTCACAGACCAAACTAGGGTATCATCACCGAGCACAATACCTCATCATTTCCTTATTACACCCACATCCTCTTTATATCACCAATACATACTCTGGTATAAACCAACATATCCGCAGGAGGTAGCGCATGGCAGGGCATCTGCGGGAGGCCGAGGACGAGAAGGGCCAGAACTCACATGGTTGTGGCGGCCAAAGACAGAGGAGGCCGCACGCTGGGCCTCACAGAGACACGGACGACACGGCAAGAAGGGGAGCAGGGCCAAGGCGGCACCAACGCACGGAGACGGGCCCGCGGCGGAGTCACTGGCGACGCTGTGACGCGGGGTCTAGGGTGAGGTCGATGGTGGCGATCTCGCCGGGTGGAAGCAGGGGAAGCGAGGGGGTCGGTGGTAGGCGTGAGGTTGAGGAGGTGGGCTCACAGGGTGAGGAGACGGCAGCCAGAGGGTACGTGGTGGCGCTCTGCGAAAGAGGGAGGCGACACGGGTGACACGGCAGGGCTTGGAGAAGGGCAGGGCCGCGCAGAGTGGGTCGATGGCGATAGGGTTCGCCAGCGGCGGCTCCTGCCGGGTCGAGGAGACGATGCGGAGCATCTGGCGGATGCTCGCGCGGCGAGGAAGGAGGAGGGCGGCATCGCTAGGCGAGGCCGGAGTCGGGGAGGAAAAAGGGACCCCGCGGCAGCGGCGGCGACTGTTGCTAGCGGGGTTGGTGGCGAGTCCCCTGGCAGCAACGCAAGGGCGTCCGGGAACGGCAGGGCTCGGAGAGCTTGCTCGCAGGGCAGCCGGGAAAAAAAGGGAGGCGCGAGGGGAGGGGGTCCACAGCGGCGGCGGCCAAGGGGAGGAGCGGGGCACCCGCGAGGGTAGGTGGGAGAAGGAGACGGGGGGCGCGGAGCGTGCGGGGCCAGCGCGTGAGGAGGTGGCGACGGGGTGGGGCGCGTCTGGGGACGGTCTCGCCCGCGAGGTGGGAAGCGGGAAAAAACCAGGTGGTGGGGCCGGTGTGGGGTCAGGTGTTGGGCGGGAGCCTGCGTGGAGCCACCACGTCGCGTGCGGGAGGCGGTTGTCGGGAGTGGCCTGGGTGTTGGGTGTGTCGCGCGCAGGCGGTGTGCGTGGTGTGTTGGGTGAGGTGGAGGAAGATTAGGGAGGGGTTGGTGAGGTGGAGGCCTGGGATTGGCCAGGGTGAGGTGGCGGTTGGGGTAGAGATTAGGTGGGGGTGTGTTTGGTTGGTTAGCTTAGGTAGAACAGGGTTTAACTGGAGGTGGCCGGCTAGGCTGCCTCCTAACAAAAATAAGTTAAACTTTATTTATTTTATAAAAGTCTTTTGTAAACCGTTTTTAGACAAAACAAAAATATCCGGAGAAGCCCGGTTTTAAAATTTGAAAAGAAGACGGGGATATTTAGAAAACAAAACTAGGCTTTTCGAAAATAGTTTTAGACAAAAACCATGCATGATGACATGACGATGCTCAAATGCAATGTGGCATGATGACATGAGCATGCGGTCATGACGATGCAATGCACAAAAACAACGCGATTTTCTAGTAGTGGTTTTGCGGGATGCCACATAGATGGTATTCAAGAAAGGCGAAGATAGCTGTGATAAGAGAGGCATCTAGGAAATTTATTGCTGCATTTCTTTTAGAAAAGAGATATATTAATATTAGGGAGAAACCAATTACACCCAGCCTCTGCAACAACGGATGTCCTAGCGGCCTTACGGATGCACCCATCCTAGAAAAAAGGAAGACACATTACATAAAAAAATCCCGTTATAGTGATCAGTTCCTTGAAACCGTTAACTAAACACCACCAAAACAGCACCAGAAATCCAACAACTCCAAAAGAGATGCCTCCAAGAAGGGAACAGTGCTCAAGCGATGTCATCCCCCTAATCAAAGACCATAGGTTTTCACCCTGGAGAAAGTCCGCACTCACAAAACAATGTCTTCAACAAGGTCATTTCCAGGCATAACCGATTAAGACCATACCTTGGGTTTTCACCCCGCAGGTTTAGACACTGAATTCCTCCTGTGTTGTCGCCTCCACTTGCCAATTCTGCTGCTCTAAGTCACAAAACACCAAGTCAGAATACCTATACCTCCAGGACTCACACTTTTATTGCCAGTCTTCAGTTCCCGGCTTTCATGCAATTCTCCATGTCTGACTTCACCGTGGAACAAAGGCATGTCCCATGATTGGAACAGATCGCAAAGCTTCACAACACCCCTTTGAAACTAAATGGCCAGCAAAAAACATGGTTGCATGCGACCAAAACACCGTCTGCATCAGCAAACTCTAGGCATGTCGACCATTTGGAATTTACCGGTGGAGTATTCCGGAACTCGGTAGTCCATCCAAGATCAATGATGACCGGCGACAAGCAGTTCTTCATCACGGTGAGTGAGAAATCCAAGGACCACCACCTTTATTCAAAGCCGCGCCAGCAGCCCCCATGCCACCAACCGACAATGGAGAAGAAGACGAACTCGAGATGCCAAAACAGGGGCAGACAGCCGCATGGCCGGCAGGCACCGCGCAGCAGCGAGATTGGTCCCAGAACGACCCGCCCTGGTTCTAGCGTTGCGCCGCCGCCAGCACAACGTCGCGGCGCTGCTAGCCACCACCGCCCGCACCCCTCCTCCACCCACTCCTCCGCGAGACACTCAAGACCCGCTGATGTCGTACCCCACCGCCCATGGAGATCAGCCGCGTGAGCCCTCTCCTGCCCTCCGTCTTTGGCAACAAGGGCGCCGCCACCGCCGCCGGCGTCGGTGGCGGCAGTGGCCTGGCGGGGCTAGAGGTGGAGGGGCTAGGCGGCAGCTAGGGGCTGGGGGCCTCCGGGATCGCCCGAGCGAGGGACGACCCAGGAGGGATCCTATTCTCGTGGAGGGGCTAGGCAAGCGGCGCAATTCATTGCTTCATGTAACAATAAGCTTGACTTTGTCCCTGATTCTCTTACGGTTGAAACATATGCCCTGAAGCATGGCATCCTCCATGCTCAATCTTCAGGATATAATAGAGTCATCATGTGTTGTGATAGTACTGAGGTTGTGGATACGATGAGGAATGGAGCATATGCAAATGGAGTTTCTGCTGCTATCTTGGATGATTAGTGTCACACCTCTACTGATTTTGTGAAGATTCAGTTTGATCATGAATTTCGGGAGGCAAATGGAGGTGCACACAAATTGGCCAGGATGGCAAAGGATTCAAACCAATTTGTCTGCTTAGATGACCCCCCTTGTTTATTTCCTCTTTTGATGTCAGATCTAACATTGATTCAGAATCAATAAAGACGTAGTAAATTTCCACAAAAAAAGCGAGTAAAACATGAATCTTCACGAAGATGAGACCACAAAACGAACCCACTTAGATTCCAGAAAATGATGTAGAAACGCTATCTACAATCACAATAAGGCTGGCCCTAGTGAGCCTATCATAGGTGATATCATACATAACATGCAAGAAAAAATTTATGTGGCACATCATCTAATGAAGAGAAAGAAAGGTGATAGTGATATCATAATATGATGCCGTATCATAGCACATAAAACTATTTTTTTTCAATGATAAATACATCTTGTTCATATGTTTGCATTGAGATTCTACAAATAATTAACTACACTAAGGTTATGATAGTAGTATATGATACCATGCACTATAAATATAGTGGTATCATACAGCAGTAACATGTGTGTATGGTATTACTAATATGATACTCCCAGTATGACTAGATTATGGAAGGCGTAAACCAGATAGCCTTTGCCCACTCCACCGAATCTGGAAAATCTTGTTTGCGGGATACCACCCGGAAGAGACCGGTCTTGACGTCGAACTCCCAAATATCCTCGTGGTGATCATCGAAGGTTTTTTCTAAGTCTGATCCCGGCACAATGCAAGTGAAGTAGACGCAGTTGGGCCTTATCCACGTCGACGGTGCAGACGCCGCAGAGGCCGGCACCGCCAACGACTGGTTGCGGTTGCCGATGAGGAAAGCTTGGCCACTCAAGTGTCGTGCCGTCGTCCAGGAGCTGTCCGGATGGTACCTCTGAACATGCATCCGCATCGGCCGGTTTCTAGTATCCCGTGGTAGGCCGGGGCCGTCGCTCCACACCACGTGCAGCGTGCCATCGTCTTGGGTGAACAGCAGGTGCTTCCCGGCGGGATCTCCTGGCATCATCGACTCTGGAGGGCAGCACTTTGCCAACGGCACCGGCACGGCAGGAGGAGGCGCGGCCGGGTCGATGCTCCATATCTGCCCGCATAGGGTCATGTAGTAAAACTTACCATGGTGGTAAGTGATGTCAAGGTCTGTATTGCTGCAGCCACCAGTGTCCTCGCCGCCGCCGATTCCGCCGGGTTCTCCTTCTTCTTCACGGCGGCCTGTAGCGTCAGGCCAGTGCACCCACTGCCAGCGGTCTAGGCCGGCTCTCGTGAACGCCAGGCCAAACCCCCATCGGCAAAGGACGGCCACCGCGTGGTCCTCGGCGGTGGGGTTGGCGGAGAAGGCAATCTTCCGGATCAAGTTATTCTGCTCCATTTCTGGCAGCTCACCGTTTCTTCTTCTTTTTGCTTCCACAACGCAGCCGCAATAACACGGGTCAAATGGCTCGAGGAGTCCGTCGCACCGGCGGAGCGGCGGAAGGCGGACCTGCGCCAGGGTCACGGGATTCACCAGGAAGACGATCAAGCTCATGTGGAGGAAGGCGAGCCACCCGGCGCTGGAGCCAATGCAGGGATTGTTTGCAGTCAACCACTCGGCGCCGGCGGGCGACGGGGGAGACAGGAAAATGAGGTCCTCCACCATATCGTCGCAGCGACACCATCCGCCAGGTATCACCAGCCACGGCGGCGGAAGACCAGGGAGAGCCGCGCGCCAGGACCGGCAGACGCCGCGGAACCATATGGAGCATCGCAAGTCGAGGAGTTCGCCGATGTTCCTCAACAGATCACCAGGAAGGGCATCCCAGTCGCGGAAACTCTCCGTTTTTGCCTCATCATCCTCCATAGCCGATCAATCAAATTTCGGGATGCGCGATGATCAGATAAGTGTGAGATCGATCGATTTAGTAACACCTAGTATCAGATACTACGACTCGTATATACGAGCGCAGGAGAGGCAACCTGCTTATATATACCGAGTTGTGTTCATTGCGAGATCGTTTCGTAGACGGTGATCCAACAGACCGCGACCGGCCGGGATTCCGATGGATCCGGTCAAAGCAGTTGCGGGTTAGTAGTTCTTACGGATTGGTTAACCTACGGAACCTCTACGGATTGACGTGCTATGAATTTGTTGGCTGAGTTCAGTAGTGCTACACATACGGAAAAATCTTACGGAAAAGTTCTACGCATGCACTCCACCTCCAATAATGCTAGAGCTACAGACTCTTTTCTATAAAAATAGACTTACGGAATGCGTGTAACTACTCCGTTGGTTCTAATACTTTCTCTTCCCGTGATTTTTTTTCCAAAATTCCACCGATCTATTAATGATCATCAACAGTAGTACAAAGAGCCTTAAAAGTAATAAAAATTACAAATAGGTCAATAGACCATCTAGCGACGACTACAAACACTAGCACGAGCCGAAGGCACACCGTCGTCCTCGCCCCTCCATCACCGGAGCCGGGCAAAGCTTGTCGTAGTAGAGCTTGTTGTAGTAAACAGACGGGAAGTCGTCGTGTTAAGGCCCCATAGGACCAGCGTATAAGAGTAGCAACCATCGCCGAAGATGATAGCCATAGATCGGAAGAGACTGGCCTCAAACCACACCGACGAACACGGAAAACGATCGGATCCCAAGAGATCTGTCGGACACACGACTCCCGCGCCCTCTGTTGGCACCAGATGCACCACCGCAACGAGGATAGGGCGGGAAGGACTTTATTCTGACTTCAGGACGTAGCCGCCGCCTCAACATCCGGAAGAAGGCACTAAAAAAGGCTAAACAAAAACGAAAACTCTTCCACCGACGAGAGGCCGTGGTCCGCCACACCTCCAAGGCCCTAAGGCCACCGGAGGCGGAGCGGACCTGCAGCGCGCCGGCGAGGGGACGAAACCCTAGATAGGTTTAGGTGATCGCTTGGCGGCTGCCTCTCCTCCCGTGATTTAAGGACCTTCCTCCAACTGAATGTCCCCACGTTTTATCCGTAAGTGAATTCGGTAAGTGCAGCCCGTAAGTGTAGCATTACTCCTTCACCTCAGTCCGTACGCGTTTCCGTAGCCAAAACAATCCGTAGGTCAGGGATTTCCGAGTTTTTAATCCTCCCTGAAAAACTGGACCACGTTCTCATTTTCTACCTTGCCATGCTGCGAATCCGTAAGCAAATTCTATAGAAATTGTCCGTAGTTGTAGGGTTACTCGTTGGCGTCCGGACTATGAGTCGGTTGGACCGGGTGAGTATGTTGGCAACGACGCAGCTGCTTGGCAGCGGGGGTTTGCGGTGGGGACTCGTGGATGATGAAGTAGGCACTAGCGCGAAGGTTGGCAATGACAGTGGCACCCTTGCTGCAGCGCAGCGACGGGACTTCACAGACCCATTCGGCTCGGCCAGACCAGAGAGGGTCTGGTTTGCCCCTGTTGCTGCATCCGGTCGTCTATCGCCTTCCGGCGATGGAGGTGTTCCCTCCCGCGCGTTGCTGTCCCGTCGACCCATACCAAAATCTCCCATTTTTTCGGTCTTACCAGCCTCGCAATGTGGGTCACGGTGAGACGACGGTGGTGACTGCAAGACTGTGGTGGCGTGTGCTGGTGGGCGGCGAGCTTGGTGGAGCAATACGAAGCGTCTGGGAGCGTGGTTTTTCTGAGGGGTCCGGAGAAATCCTTGTCGTCTAGACACCGACGCGGTGGCGCCTGCAGGTGTCACAGTTCTTCTTGAAGGGCATCGGGTGTATCTCTTCCCCACCTCCTGTTGCGTATCAGGGGAAACCCTAGACTAGTCCGGGCAGCAGCGCCGTTGTCGTCGCTTTCCCTCTTGGGGATGCTGCTTGGTATGTGGCGCTTCGGAGCGCTAGGAGCGTGGTAGAATTCTCTGGAGGGCGCAACGGTTGCGGGTCATCCTCGGTTTCGTCGAGCCACTGTTGTCGGCTTTGTTTTCGCTTCTTTTTCTTCTTCCTTTTTCTTTGTTTTTCTTTTTTTCTTTTAAACATTGTGTTGTCTGGCCCAGCAGCGATCTCAATTCTAGTTGCTATATTAACATAAACTAGTTAGTGTGCACGTGCAACACACGTATCGGTTATTTTATAAAAAACAATGTAACATCTTGTTATGTCATCATACATCATTCCTAGTCTCTCCATTATCCCCATCTCCACTATCTATTTCCAAACGACACCATCACATAAGAGAAACCCATAGTACAATAACACAAAACTCTATTGATCAAATTCACCAATCCACTATAATACAAAACTATATTTATCATAGTACAATGAAATCACCAAAATTTAAGAGAAACCCATTAATTGTTCTCATTAAATCAGACAATCAATATTATATTAGATTTTTCGTAAAAGAGAAGTATAAGTTTGTCTGAAGCATAGTCAGCAATAATAATTTTTGTTATTAAACTTGAAAGAAGCCAATGTGCGGAATGGATAGTGTAGAGGTCATTGTTTTCTTCACCCAAAGACCAGGTATCCAAGTTAATTTACATCATCGTCCAAGACGGTCGAAGCAAACAGCAACATTGGAGTAGCACGCTTACTGCTATAAAATTGTGCATCAGAAATCCCCAAGAAATTATACTGTAATTGGTTAATCTTTCGATGCCAGCAGTAGCTGCATCATAGAAGATTTAACCTGTTAGAGAAGGTATAAACCGAGGAGCATATTAACAACTTTTGCATAGGAAAGAAATATTTTCAAGACTAACTTCAAAAGTACATGACACTTATGCTTGAGAAGTAATTGAGGCTATACTTTATAAATACTTTCACTATGCATACTTGAACATATGGAAATATGGCAACCTAACCAGTCGCACATTGCTCAGATTTCAGTAATACGTCTGACACAATCGCACATGGAAACACATATAAGAATGCTTAACTCTTACCTCATGTCATGGCCGACACTTTTTCCATTCCAAATCCTTCTCCAGCCATCCATACGCTTGTACTCTGAAAGCATCATGATGCACCTTGAAAATATATTTTATCACTAACGTCACAGCTCAATAATTCTTTGAAATATGAACATATCATGAACTCACATCTCATTGCAATAGAAGAACATATTAACTCTCGATTTCATAATTCATAGATGTACCTTTGTGGAGCACTCGTCGCCTGGTTGCGAGGAGCGATGCTTGTTTCCCTAAAATTAAGCTGCTTCATATATTCTCCTCAGCGAGGGGTGTGGAGGGGCATTTGAACAATTATTAAAATATCTTGACAATTTATCAACTCCCGTGCATTAAGCCAGTAAGCAAATAAAATTGAAATTTGCAATTAGTTAGTTCCAAACTCAGTTTAACATCCCATTCCATCGAATACCTACTTATTCTCAATATGAATGACACATCCCAAGAACTACATCGGACAAGACAATGAATTTACCATTCAAGAAAAATACCTAGTTATGTACTGTGAAACAATTTACCGCTGGAGGCCCGTGCTAGGAGAATGGACGTACATGTGGCATTGCTAAAGCAAGTACGATGCAGGAGGTGTGGTGGAAGAGAGAGAGAGCATGACGGACATCAGCGGCGACTCTCGGTCCATAAACAGCTACTATAAGACGGTCGGCCTCAGAGGTGGCCTCCGCCAGCGAGCGATGATGACGTGAGGCGAAGGGATCCATCTAGATCGCGTATCGGCCGATGCGTGGCGGCATCCAGCGCGAGGAACTGGGAGGCGGCGACTGCGACGGCGTCTAGGCCAGCGCGTCCACATAAGGCCTTTCATAATGGGTGTTTCTTAGCGTTGTATCCTAGGCATTTTGCTTATGTGGCATGATATTTAATGAAGAAAGAGATGGTTGTTGTATCTTAGCTAAGATACAACCTTTGCACGGTATCATAGGCAAAAAACTTGCCTAGTTCAATCACACTCATGCATGAGACCAAAATCATTAAATGCAACCCTCCTAAGAAACAACATCTAAGATACACCCCATTGTGATGGTTGTTTTTTAAGTTTTAATGACTCCTATGATAACGTGCTAAGAGACCCTCCATTGTGAAAGCCTAAAAAGTTGTGCAGCGGATCCCACAATAAAGGCGATGTTAGAGGGAACGGAGTCAGTGCCGTGGAGACCAGGCCTGCATGGAGGAGTGCAGGGGCGTGCATGTCAGTTAATTTGTTGCATGATTTTCGGATCTAAACATCTGGTGTCGTTAATTTCCTATTGGGGAGATGCGGGATTTGTGTTGAGTCGAGCTCAACATTGGATCAGCGTAGACCCTTGGATTGACATGATTTGAGGGCTGAGATTTATTGTATCGCAATAAGTTCGTGCTGTCCGTGTGTTGCAACGACTTCTTAATTTCTTTAGTTTTTACGTGTATAAATAGCTGTATTATTTGAAATCAATTAAAATGCATTTCAAGAAGCCATAACTTTACTATCTAATGCTTATAGTTAGTGTGCACATTCAATGCTCTTCTGTTAAAATAGAACACATGTATTTTAAATCTTATTTCTCTCTTAGTGAGTTGCTTATTGTTACAGAACACACTTAAATAAATCCCAACGCCCATGTCCCAATGATTTAAAAATGCGTGTTGCACAAGTATTACACTTGTGGTGGCGGTCGTGGCTAGGGCCCATTCTGGACCCAGATGGGCTTGGCAGGCCACGGCTTGGTGGGCCTGCAACGGCAGCGGGCGGCACACGGA
The DNA here is from genome assembly GCA_916181665.1 of Avena sativa. Classification (NCBI taxonomy): domain Eukaryota; kingdom Viridiplantae; phylum Streptophyta; class Magnoliopsida; order Poales; family Poaceae; genus Avena; species Avena sativa. The sequence goes on from OV702292.1 coordinate 58,420,385, forward strand.
GAGCTGCGGGCTCTACAGCCGTGAGGGATGTCGAGCCGGCGGGCTCAGGTGGAGATCAGGTCGGGGTTGTGCCCCTTGACCGCGGGCAGTCGACAGGGGTAGCCGATCTACTTCTCTAGCGCCTGCATCGTCCTTTTGCTAGAGATGAGGATGTCAGGGCGGCAGCCCCGGGGACGCAGTGGCTTTTGGGTGGTCGGTGGTCAACGGTTTGCCTCGAGGTAGCGGTTGCGGGCGGGTCTGGGGGTGCCTCGGCGTGGTGGTCTCGTGGAGGTCGCGCCGACATGGCGGCCCTCATTGGCAACCCCATGGCAGGGGTGTTCCATCGTGCATGGACAGCAGCGCAGGGGCGCCGCCGCTCTTTGGTGGTTGGGGCACTATCGTGCATCCCTTGGATGGTGGTGAGTTGGCGTGTGGTGTTTGCTCTGCTATGTGTGAAGGCCGGAGCGGCGGCTCCGGATCAAGGTGGTGTTGCTGCTTTGCCCTGGCCATGCGGGCGGCAGGGCATGGATGTGTGGGCGGGCGCGTCGTCTCTCCTGCCGATGGTCGTGCTCGCCATTGTATGGGTCGTCTTCGTGACGGTCCATTGGAGGTGGTGCAAGGGTCTCTTGATAAAACTCCTTCCCGACTATGGTCAGTGCCGACTTCGGTGAGGCATGTGGGCGCCGTTCCCCCTTGGGGGTGTTGTCGTGGAGCCCGAGCACCCCTCCATCCATCAATCCGGGGTGAAAACCCAAACCTAACTTCGCCAGTTTAGATGATGGCAGCGTCCTCTCGGATGCCGTGACCTCCTTGGAGGCATCATTTTTCGGAGTGATGCGATCCTTTCTCGGGATTCGCTGGTACTTTAGGGAGAGTCTACATTTTCGGGCCCTGTCAGCATGCGAGTGCCTTGAGTTCCCTGCGACCTGCCTCTCGCCATGAAGCCCGAGAGGCTTAATTGTTTCCTTCGGCTCTGACTCCCCTACCTCCCCGCCGCTGACATCGACGAGCGCCATCTTCCCACTGCTGCCACCATTACGTCGCTCGACCGGCATGCCCTTGTTCTTCTCGGCCGCCCGGGGTTGATTCTGGTACTTGCGGGAGGAGGCTCTTGTTAGCCCCACGACACAGCGCTCGGCGCTAATGGTGGCGGATCTTGGCTCCACCATATCCGCAGGCGTGGCCACAGCATGTTCTTTGGCTGCATAGCACCAGCCTCCTCCTCCTGCGGGTCTCGTCGGTGAATCGGAGCTAGCTCCTCGGACGCTGGCGAGGAGGCCCCGCTCCGGCTGGTTAGAGCGAACCAGTGAAGCCCAAGTAAGTAAATTAGGATTTTCTAACTACCATTTAGTTCTTCTAATTCTTGGTAAATCTAACATGCAACCTCTATATTAATAAAAAAATGAGAGTACGCGAATGCGTACCTTAATTTTATAGAAGGCAGAATGTATCTTACAAGAAAAGGGTCTCGGGTGCGAACAACCGGACCTCGGTGCTCCAAAAAAGGAGGAAAATGACTACTCTCTCTCCCTAAGTTGAACTCCTACTCCGACTCTCCCCTCGCTCGAAAGGGCAGAACTAAGCAAGGTCAGCTCCTCCACGATATTGCCTGTCAGGGAGATGGCCGACAATTGCTTCCTGACATTGCTATACACCCAGGCGTTTCTATTTTTCCACAGAGCATATGCCGCCATGCAGACCAGGCCATCGAACCACCTCCTCTCCTTCTCCTCTATGCCACTCCTCTTCCGCAGCCACCATTCTTGGAAGACATCCTCTGTCGTGGGAGGAGCATATTAATAATTTATACAAGTCCTCGACACACTATGCTTCAAAGTTGAAACTAAATTGAGTACCCAATTTGGTCTATATGATAGTTTAACATTTTAAGAAATTAACACATTTTAAGCATCTTGCATATCGAACTGTAAGCCTTAAAACACACGTTAAGCTTTCAGAGCAGCAATTCCATATATAACAGTAAAACCAAGAACTGAGTGGCACAAACAAGCTGCAATACCACGGGCACAAAACTGGTTTTCTGCTATCAGGTCCCAGATGCTCAACATACTCCTTCACATCTTTGTACTCACTTGACCTCCCATTCAGATGCCTTCATTATTTGCAGTTTCTGAACTTCTCTGTTAGTATCGGTGTATTTCTGAATTTCCAGCTGACAAGCGTGCCCTACGTTGCACATTGCTTGTTCAGTGTCTATGGCCAGAATAAACGTTGGTGTACAAACAAATCTTGCAGTTTCTGATTGGGTATGCTCAGGTGGAACAGTTTTAACAAGCTCCAATACCACGAACACAAAAGTGGCTCTTTGGTATCAGGTCCCATATACTCAACATATTCCTTCACATCTTTGTACTCACTCGACGTTCCATTCAGATGCCTTCATCATTTGCAGTTTCTAAACTTCTGTCAGTATCGGTGTTTTTCTGAATTTTCAGCTGACAAGCGTGCCCTATGTTGCACATTTCTTGTTCAGTATCCATGGCGAGAATAAACATTGTTGTACAAAAAAATCTTTTTGTTTATGATTGTGTATGCTTGGGTGGAACAATTTTTGTTGGTCGGCAAGATGATTTGTCCATACCTCTGCCACCACTTCTAATTCCCATTGCCACCAGTCAGTATATCTTTGTCTGAACCAGGGAGAAGAGGTCCCCATTGCCACCAGTCAGGATATTTTCAGAAAGGTTACTCAGCATAACACCCTCATTGTCCCCTGTAGTATAATTATTTATGAGAAGCATGTATCAAAAAGGTTTCAGAATGATATTAAGCAATTAAATTACCATCAACATCGCCTTGTAGGCTTGCTGGAGGCATTTTGAAAGCCTCAAGAGTAAAACATGAAAGTATGAGCATTACACGTGATAAGTATAGGAGCAGCACAATGAACATTACCATTCGAATTTCCCAATGATGACTGACCATGTTGGATGTTCTGAACCATTGAGGGTTTACATATTCATCGTTAATATTTCATCTATCGAAGCAGTCGCTTTCTTCTTAATACTTGCATGGAATTTTTTGTTTCGGCGACAACAGAAATGCATGCCTTTATCCAGGTGGTACGTGTTTTCTCCGTGCAATCATACTGACATCCATGTCCGAGGTCTCCTCATCCTCCATGTCTTGGAGAAGTTTGTATATAAACAGGGGTACCGCTGACCTAGGAATAGACCAATCACCGTGTGGGTATGGAGACATTGTTGATACATTTTGATTGGTGTTGTGCAGTTCTTACCCGTGGATGATTTCCTTTTCTGATGGGATGTCTCTTTAGTAGTTCCTCTTTCCTGCGAACATCCATCTACACATATATTTCCCTATCCCATTGCCTTTTCCTTTCTTTGGGTTCCGTGGTTGTTGCTGCAGGATGGATGTTGTAGGTTCATCATTACTCAATATGTTGATATTGCGAATATCTACAAAGCAATAAAAAACATCACTTATTGAGCACAATAAGGCATGAATTAACCAGGATATATTTTCCTACATACCAGTCAGGAGGTTTTATGTCCCTTCATATGTCATATATATTGTTTGCATTTTGTATGTGCCATTTCTTCTTAGCCAATAGATATCTTCTTCAGGAACCACATTTTCCTTGTTCCATTCTTTGTCTCCTTGTTGGATTGATATATTTTGCAAGTATCAATTGTGATTCATTTGCGAGCTCACCTTTACCAATCAGTCGTGCTTTGCGCTTGAGCGAGCACACCTAAACTTGTCGCTAGTTGCACATATTGTGGGAAGATAATATATGTTTGAGGTTTTTTGATGATAGGCCTCACGACGCTTCTTGTTTCTTCTGTTTATCCATCTCGCATATCGCTCTCTAGCATGTTGCCTCTAAAGTTCCTCCAGATTTGTAGTTGTTTGTTGCGTAAAGCATGCCAAGATTCCCCTGCAGTACAATTTACACATTGGCTGATGAATATTACTTCTGCTGATGGTGTTGGGGATAGGAATTTCAAACAATTACATGCATTAGACTGTGTCGGTGACACCATCTTCAAGGGAAAAAAAACGTGTCGGTGACACCATCTTCAAGGAAAAAACAAAAAGTAATACTTGTGAAGGGTATGCAATAGTTGATTGTTTTCTTGAGTTCAATACAGATAACAATATCTATTCTTAAAACCAGTGAAGCATGTGACAGATGTCTGAATCTCCCTGCCATTGTTATCTAATTTTCTTTTAGACAAAAGGCACAATTGTTATCTAAATTTTGTACTGCCACATCCGAGTTTCGTGTTGGTTATGCTGAACATACAGAAATATTTCTGAGCAGCCCTCCAGCCATGAGGACCCATGCTTGCAAACTTATAGCTGCAAAGTGTTTATGAGGTGATCCAACTGGCAAAGCTACAAAGTCAACACTAAGGAGTTTGCGTAGTGGCAAGAACCACCTCATGCAAAGCTTCCAAAACCAGTCTCTGTTCATGTGCTTGCAGTTGCAACATTTGTTAGTTGTTTATGGTAAATAATACACATTGATTCAATACATAAACAAATAACTTTATGGACTTCATTCTGCAGATAACAAGATGAAGCAAACCGAATGCAGTCTGGTATACAAAAAGAGAGCTCGTTAGGTGCAAATCTTGTTGTGACAAGATAATGGCTTAGGAGAAGGTATCGGCGTGCTAGGTATTTTGAAAAATGTCTATCATAGAGTATTCCGTATTGAATGTTGAGTACTTGATGACTAAAATCTTGTTAAGATGGAATGTACCTGCAGATGTGGATAGCGGCGGCCGGCGGCATGGCAACACTGATCTGATGGGCTCAACCGGGTGGTGCTGCGGCAGCGACTGCCGGTTGGCGCGGCAGCACTGGTCGGATCTGACAAGCTCAGCCTAGATGTTTGGCAGCGACTGGCGTGGACGGGAGGATCGGCTATGGCGCCGTGTGTTGGAGATATGCCCAAGAGGCAATAATAAAGTGGTTATTATTATATCTTTATGTTTATGATAAATGTTTACATCCCATGCTATAATTGTATTAACCGGAAACATTAATACTTGTGTGTTTTGTAAACATAAAAGAGTCCCAGTAAGCCTCTTGTTAAGCTAGCTTGTTGATTAATGGATGATCATGGTTTCCTGATCATGGACATTGGATGTCGTTAATAACAAGATCATATCATTAGGAGAATGATGTGATGGACACACACCCATAGTAAGCATAGCATAAGATCAAGTCATTAAGTTCGTTTTGCTACAAGCTTTCAAATGCATAGTAACCTAATCCTTCGACCATGAGGTTATGTTAATCACCATCACCGGATGGATACTTTGATGACATCAAACACCGCTTCGTAACTGGATGGTTATAAAGGTGTCATTGGGTATTCTGAAAGTATGTGTTGAAGCGCATGGACCAAGATTGGGATTTGTCCATCCATATGACGGATAGATATGCTCTGGGCCCTCTCGGTGGAATGTCATCTAGTTAGCTTGCAAGCATGTGACTAGGTCACAAGAGATGACATATCATGGAACGAGTAAAGAGTACTTATCAGTAACGAGGTAGAACTAGGTATGGAGATACCGACGATCAAACCTCGGATAAATAGAATATCGCGTGACAAAGGGAATTGGTTTCGTATGTTAATGGTTCTATCGATCACGAAGTCATCGTTGAGTATGTGGGAGCCGTTATGGATCTCCAGATCCCGCTGATGGTTATTGATCGGAGAGGTGTGTCCATCATGTCTGCATATTCACGAACCGTAGGGTGACACACTTAAGGTTCGAAGTTGTTTTAAGTAGATATGGAATGTGCGTTGGAGACCGAATGTTGTTCGGAGTCTCGGATTGGATCCGGGACATCACGAGGAGATCCGGAATTGTCCGGAGAATAAGATTCATATATTGGGGATCATTTTCTAAGTTAGGAAATGTTCTAGAGTATTTGTATGGGGATTCTAGAAGGTTTCGGAATGTTCCGAAAGGTTCTAGAAGATTTCTTGGAGTTTACTTGAAAACCAAGAAAGGATCAAGGAATCCATGTGGGGTAAGACAAGGATTCGTGGGGGAGTAGGACTCTCCCCCCACCTCCTTGATCCGCCGGCCAAGGGAGAGGGGAGTCCTACAAGGACTCCACCTCCCCATGGCGCCTCCCTCCTTTAAATAGAGGGGTGGAGGCACAAGCCCCCTTGCCCCTTTTATTCTCTAGATCTCAAGTTGCCTCTCTCCTCTTCCTTCCCTCTGCTCTGGCTTAGGCGAAGTCCTGCAGAATTCTCTACTCCACCACCACCACCACACCGTCGTGCTGCTGGGATTCCGTGGAGAGATCTACTACCTCCGCTGCTCGCTAGAACGGGGAGAGGAAGGTCTGCTTCGACTCCGCACGTGTGACCGACTGCGGAAGCGCTGCCGGAACGCGGTGCCAGAAGGATCGTCTACTCGATCTTGAGATCGGCAAGTGATCGACTACATCAACCACGAGATCCGATCTCGTAACGCTTTCAGGTCTACAAGGGTTAGTACAGATCTATCTCGTTGCACATGTCTAATAGATTAGATCTTGGCTTTTATCTAGATTAGATCTGGGTTTTGTTCGTTCTTGCGGTAGAAAATTTTTGTTTTCCATGCTACGAACCCATCAGTGGTATCAGAGCCAGGTCTATGCGTAGATCTGTTGCACGAGTAGAACACAATGGTTTTGTGGGCGTTGGTGCTCGTGCCGTCTTTTGCTTTGTGTACTTTGCATCTTGCGGTATGGTGGGATGAAGGGGCTCGGGCTAACCTTACATGCCATCGCACATGAGACTTGCTCCACGCATGACGTGTAACTTGCTTTGCACAAGTGGCTTTGCGGGTGTCTGTCTCTCCCACCATAGTATAGATCCAATTTACACTTTGCACTGGATAGCACTTGTATCAACGTTGTGATTCAGTTTCGTAGGTAAGATCCGTTCTTATTCGAAAGCCCCAAACCACGTAAAACATGCAAAGAAAATTAGAGGCGTCTAACTTGTTTTTGCAGGGGTTTTGTGATGTGATATGGCCATCATGTGATTGTGATTATATTTGATGTATGCAATGATCCTTGTTGTAATATGGCAACCGGCAGGAGCCTAATGGTTGTCTTTAATTCTGTTAAGACCTGCGTGTCTATTCATCGTGTAATAGCTTTATTCCAAATAGTTGTAATAGTTGCTAGTGATGATGGACAACCATGAAGCGGCGCCACTGACCTTGACGCAATGCTGGTGATGATGGAGATCATGTCCGTGCTTTGGAGATGGAGATCAAAGGCATAAGAAGAAAGGGCCATATCATATCACACTAATTATGAATTACCTGTGATGTTAATCCTTTATGCATTTTGTATTGCTTAGATCGCGATGGTAGCATTATAAGATGATCCCTCTCACTAAATATCAAGTAATAAAGTGTTCGTCCTTAGTAGGCACCGTTGCTAAGACTCGTCGTTTCGAAGCATCTCGTGATGATCGGGTGTGATAGATTCTACGTGTGCATACGACGGGTGCAAGCCAGATTTGCACATGCGAATACTAAGGTTAACCTTGACAAGCCTAGCATGTATAGACATGGTCTTGGAACACGGAATACCGAAAGGTAAAGCATGAGTCATATGGATGATATGATGAACATGTTGATTGTTCACCTTTAAAGCTACATCATCTCACGTGATGATCGGACTTGGTGTAGTGGATTTGGTTCGTGTAATCACTAAAACAACTCGAGGGATGTTGTTTTGAGTGCGAGTTCATTTGTAATTTGGATTAGTCGAACTCAATTTATCATAAACACAATCAAAGTGAATTTGCATAGTTTGTTGTAGTCATTGGCATCCGTTCACCACCTTACGCTTAGTTATAGTTGAGATAGTGGAACTATAGAAATTCTGGATATTTTCTTTACGAACTGGTATCGTATTGTTTTGAGTGCCAATCTAAAGTTTAAAAGTCATGTTGCAAACTTTCAGCAAACTCCGTTTACTCTATGAAGTTTAATAAACAGTATTAAATTAAGAGTAACAATTCCAGTGTTAGTATCTAATGTATCATGTTTGCCTCCATGATTCTTGATACTCAAAAGATTGTTTTTAATATCAAGTTTATCTAAGAGCTGAAAGCAATGTTTCAGAAACCATCATATGTGAAAGGTATTGCGATATCTAAAACAATGTATTGGTTACAACATGATAGAGTATATGTCCTCATATTTGATGAGAATTTGTGAAGGTTGGAGACGCTAGTCGTCCTAATCCTCCAAAAGGTTTTGGAAAAGAAACATTATACTCGCAATTCACCTTTATAAGCTATAGCAGCTTGATCATGAAAGTTGTCATGATAAGGATGAATAGAAGATGTAAGTAAAATGTTTACTACACTAAAAGATTACTAAAGAATGGAATTTTGAAAGAATGCCAAACATTTGATGAAGGTGATCCACTTCAAAGTGCAAGTCCAAAGGTATTAGTATTTGACTATACACACTTTGTACTATGTGTCATGTGAATGACACCACTATTGATGTTGATAGATTCTTTTAAAAGAAAAGGAATTGTTGAAAGAGAATCTATAAAATATTTGGCAGAAAAGAAAAGATTGGAGATGTCCAAACTTAGGTATATAGAAGATACATGTTATGGCTGTATTCCTTGCTTGTTAAACAATGTAGTTCTGCGGTATTGGATACCGAATTGGTTGGTATGAAGTGTCATACAGGACAACACAATTCATGAACTACAATGGCCTAAGTAACTAGCAAGAGAATATGTGATGATGTTCATCGAAAACAAACAAAGGGTTGTTGTGTTGCTCGTTAACATCAAAGCTTGCCTTCAAGATTTGTTTCAATAATTTTTATTTTGATCAGGTATTATGACGACAAAAGGTTGTTCAAATAATTACCGTATTCCATAATAGATGGATGATATACAAGTCTGGTTGGAGAAATAACGACCATAAAACTAATGCTAAAATGTCGCAAGACAAATGATTGAAAGATCACTTGCGAAGTGACATCGCCGTTTAAATTATATTGAAAGGGATACATGAAGAAACTCCATGTTGATGGATTTTTGGAGTCTTTGATTTTGATCAAATGACGCTTGTGATACTTTCCTGGAGATAATTAAAACTCCGTTCATAGGCCAAAAGAGGAACAGACGACTAACTGATTGGAATTTGTACATATTGATGTATATAGTCCATTATGTGTAGTCATGGGCGATGGATTTCAACTTCATATGCTTTCTCCGAAGATTTGAGTGAGTATATGTATATACTTACTCAATAAGGAAGAAGTATGAAACATTTGAAAATGTTCAAAGACTTTCAAGATGAAGTGGAAAATCATTGTAACAAGAAAATAAAAGTTTATGATTGGATCATAAAGAAAGATGTTTGAGTTACAAGTTTAGCAAAACACCTAAGATTTGAGGAATCGTTCCATGGATTTGCATTTCCCAAAACACCATAGGAGTATGGAGTGTTCATGATATGTAATGAAACCTTGTTTGACATGATAAGATCAAAGGTGTCATTTATAAAACTGCCATTATATCTTAAAGATTAAAGCTTTAGTGACTACCGCTTTTACACTGAAAAGAGCTCCATCGTGATCCGTTGAAATGACACCATATAAGTCATGGTTTGGGATAAAACCCAGGTTGTCCTTTCTTAAATTTTTGGTATGCTAGACATAAGTAAAGTGTTTACAACCAAAGTCGGATGAGCATGTCTTTGTAGGTTATTTCGAATAACCATTGGGTATTCCTCCATAACACCGAAGACAAAAGTGTTTGTCGTTTAGAATGTCGAGTTTTTTGAGAAGGAATTTTTGGTGAAAAGTCAAGTGGGAGGACAATAGAAATTTGACAAGGTTGTTGAACCTTGGCTAATATGTGCTGAGTTGCGCAGCGTCGGTAAGTGTCCCGGAGGCAGCAACAATGCTCATGGCTCACGTGCCTCAAAGGATGTGGTCACGGGGATCTAAGTTCCTATTGAACCAAGTAGGTCGGGTAAGTAATCAAATACCAAGATTTGAGAGTTAAATCATTGTTGTTTGACAATTATGAACCGACTACATGCAAATAATCAATGATGGGCCCTGACTTCGTTAAGTGGCTTGAAGCCATAAAATCCGTGATAATTCCATACACGAGAAATCAAGCTTTGAATTTGAAAGACCCTCTGGAAAGGTGCAAGACCTTACAGTCGTATATGGATCTATAAAGAAATAGACATGGATGTTTCACATCTATGAAATAGTCGACATGTCGGAAAGAGTTTACGACAATGTTCAAGGAATTGACTATGATAAGATTTGATCTTTCATAGCGATATTTAGTCTGGACGGATTAATGTAGCAACCACTACATATATTTTGGTATATGGTAGTTGAACAAATAAAACAAGTTCTTCTAATAGAATGGTTACCTAGGATGTGTCCATGACACGATCCAAAGGGTTTTGTTAATTCAAAGGATGCTAAAAGAGTATGCAAAACTTGAATGGTTGAAGTGAGCATCGCGGAGTTGGAATCTTCACCGTGATGAAACCGTTAAAAGGTTTAATTTCATCAGAGACGATGAAGATGTTTGCATTTTGCAAGAAATTAAGTGGGAGCGCTAAGACATATTTCTAATACATTATGTGAAAGACATATTGTTGATTAGAAATGATGTATCTTTTATTGACACGGGTTAAGAATTTCATTTCGATGAAAGACTTAGGCATAACCCAAGAATTAGGCATCAATGTCTATATGGATAGGTTGAGGCGCTAATATGGTTTTGCCAAATGTACATAGATAAGATGTTGAATGAGTTCAATATGGAAACAACAAGAAAGGTTCTTGACACACGGAAAGGACTGAATCAAGATTCAAGTGTGTTGACACGAGATTCAAGTGTTTTGACACTTAGTGAAATCACAAGAATATTTTGATCAATCATTCTTTGAGATGTACACATCCAGATATGTCCTATGCTCTAAATGTTATGAGCATATACCAGAATGACTCATAAGATGATCATTGGACAATAGTAGGGATATTCCTATGATCTTTGGAAGAACTAAGAATATATTATTTATATAGTGGTGACAAATAGTTCATTGTAAATTGTTGCGTTGATACTAGTTTTGTCACAAATTAAGTTTATCTCAATTTAAACTATGGGTGGCACAATGTAATGGAAAGGAAGTTCCATAACGGATTTGGTTGAGTACCAAGGTTAAAACATTGTGATAGATACTACAACAAAAGGCTAAGTATATGACTGTTATTGTAGCAGCAAATGAGGGCATTTGCGTCAAGTAGTTTGTTATCAAACTAGGTGTGGTTCGTAGCGGGATAATACTATGAAGATACATTGTATGACAATTGTATCAACATGATTTAATCCCAAGGAACTAAAGGTCTCACCAAAGGACCAAATTTATACAATGCCATCTCATTGGAGAATGAGTAATGCGTAGAGACGCAAGGACATGCAAATACACACGGACCTGGAAGTGTCAGATCCGAAGATTATGTTTACCACTAGCAATAGTGTCTATACAACACCAGAAAGCCATAGGTGTTGAGTGCACAAGTTTTTAACTAGATTATTGACTCTAGTGCAAGTGGGAGACTGTTGGAGATATGCCCAAGAGGCAATAATAAAGTGGTTATTATTATATATTTATGTTTATGATAAATGTTTACATCCCATGCTATAATTGTATTAACCGGAAACATTAATACTTGTGTGTTTTGTAAACATAAAAGAGCCCTACTAAGCCTATTGTTAAGCTAGCTTGTTGATTAATGGATGATCATGGTTTCCTGATCATGGACATTGGATGTCGTTAATAACAAGATCATATCATTAGGAGAATGATGTGATGGACACACACCCATAGTAAGCATAGCATAAGATCAAGTCATTAAGTTCGTTTTGCTACAAGCTTTCAAATGCATAGTAACCTAATCCTTCGACCATGAGGTTATGTTAATCACCATCACCGGATGGATACTTTGATGACATCAAACACCGCTTCGTAACTGGGTGGTTATAAAGGTGTCATTGGGTATTCTGAAAGTATGTGTTGAAGCGCATGGACCAAGATTGGGATTTGTCCATCCATATGACGGATAGATATGCTCTGGGCCCTCTCGGTGGAATGTCATCTAGTTAGCTTGCAAGCATGTGACTAGGTCACAAGGGATGACATATCATGGAACGAGTAAAGAGTACTTATCAGTAACGAGGTAGAACTAGGTATGTAGATACCGAAGATCAAACCTCGGATAAGTAGAATATCGCGTGACAAAGGGAATTGGTTTCTTATGTTAATGGTTCTATCGATCACGAAGTCATCGTTGAGTATGTGGGAGCCGTTATGGATCTCCAGATCCCGCTGATGGTTATTGATCGGAGAGGTGCCTCCATCATGTCTGCATATTCACGAACCGTAGGGTGACACACTTAAGGTTTGAAGTTGTTTTAAGTAGATATGGAATGTGCGTTGGAGACCGAATGTTGTTCGAAGTCTCGGATTGGATCCGGGACATCACGAGGAGATCCGGAATTGTCCGGAGAATAAGATTCATATATTGGGGATCATTTTCTAAGTTAGGAAATGTTCTAGAGTATTTGTATGGGGATTCTAGAAGGTTTCGTAATGTTCCGGAAGGTTCTAGAAGATTTCTTGGAGTTTACTTGAAAACCAAGAAAGGATCAAGGAATCCATGTGGGGTAAGACAAGGATTCGTGGGGGAGTAGGACTCTCCCCCCACCTCCTTGATCCGCCGGCCAAGGGAGAGGGGAGTCCTACAAGGACTCCACCTCCCCATGGCGCCTCCCTCCTTTAAATAGAGGGGTGGAGGCACAAGCCCCCTTGCCCCTTCTATTCTCTAGATCTCAAGTTGTCTCTCTCCTCCTCCTTTCCTCTGCTCTGATTTAGGCGAAGCCCTGCAGAATTCTCTACTCCACCACCACCACCACACCGTCGTGCTGCTAGGATTTCGTGGAGAGATCTACTACCTCCGTTGCTCGCTGGAACGGGGAGAGGAAGGTCTGCTTCGACTCCGCACGTGTGACCGACTGCGGAAGCGCTGCCGGAACGCGGCGCCGGAAGGATCGTCTACTCGATTTTGAGATCGGCAAGTGATCGACTACATCAACCACGAGATCCGATCTCGTAACGCTTTCGGGTCTACAAGGGTTAGTACAGATCTATCTCGTTGCACATGTCTAATAGATTAGATCTTGGCTTTTATCTAGATTAGATCTGGGTTTTGTTCGTTCTTGCGGTAGAAATTTTTTGTTTTCCATGCTACGAACCCATCACCGTGGTGGCGACTGGAGTTTCCTTGGACCTGCTAGCAGCGACCGCCGGTTGTTGCGGGAGCACTGATCGGATCGGACAAGTTCAGCCTAGCGCTTTGGCAGCGACTCGCATGGACGGCAGGATTGGCTATGGCAACGTGGCGGCGACTGGAGATTCCTTGGACCTGCTGGGCATTTAGGTTCTGGGGCGCGATGATCGCGCTGTATGTGCGTTTGGAGTTTGGACGGAGGAGAGAAGAGAAGAGATATGTTTATGTCTGGACTATGGACAGAGTAATTAGCGGAGAGATTAGCGCTGAGCCCTCTCGGTGTCGTACCAGCTGGACTGTTTGACGAAGGGACCGACGTGAAATCTTTTTTTTAGGTAGTAGATATAGAGATAGAAAATCACGGTAGTAATTGCATTGCCGTGTAGTCATATTTTGTGAAGAAATCTTTAAGGCCCCCTTTTTTACTCCGTAATTGCCGCTAGTAATCTCTGTTAATTGCCGTTAGTAATTGACGCTATTAATTGGTGGACGTGCAAATCAGGGAAATCGCGCAATGTTATTGGGAAGTCCTGGAGCGTTAGATCTGATAGATTTGAAGACCGAGATCGATTGTTTCTGCCTAGTTGGAGGAAACAGAGGAAATTCGTCCTTTTTAGATAGTAGAGATAAGTAGAGTAGAGATAGAGATAGATATAGAGATGGACGAAAGCCTGATTCAAGGAGGAGTCTGTTATCGACCCATCTGCTAACCAAAAAGACGGTCCAAGCCCAAGAAGAAGGAGCAGCCGGCCCCTAAAGATACCGGTCCATCTGCTCGATGTAACACTCTCGTATCCTAAGATGTTATAAGTTGGTGGTCAATTGTAACATGTGGACTTGGCTTGGTGGTAGCTGCTTCGGCCGAAAACTCTAGAACATGTGAGAATGCGTATGTAAATTCGAATATACAAGCGAATTGCATATCTCTCTCCGATCTAGTGTTGAATTGGAGTGCTAGTCGTGTAGACCTAATAATCTGATATATCAGAGCCTCGCCTCCGATCTGGATCAACTTTTCCCCCACCAACCCACCACTGCACGCGCCAGTTCACGAGGAATCGAGCCATGGTGGTCGAGAGCTACTGGAAGCAGTAGATCTTCGACATGTTGTACAAGTACATCGACGACCAGCGGCAGGAGTCAGCGGATGTGCTCGTCGAGCACCAGAAGGCCACCACGGATGCGTTCGCAGGGCAGCAGAAGACCACCGCGGCCATGCTCTACCCCCTCAACGAGATCCGAGCCGATCTAGGCGATATATAGTTGCGGCTAGAGCATGGCGTCACCAAGTTCTCCATACCAACGTCGGTTTCCTCTGCTACCGATGCCGCGAGCAGCGGAGAACATCCCAAGTGGGCACGGCGATAACAAGTTTCGCTAGGGGAAGGCTATGAAGACCTCAGGTCTCTATGTGCCTCCTCCGGCGAGAGGTGCGCATTCCGACCGATTTGGCAGTCCCATCTCTGTTGATGAACCTCACCATAATTACCGTTCGATCCCAAAATTTGATTTCCCTCGCTTTGATGGTGCTTGCCCCAAGTTATCGCAGCAATGCTGTGAGGATTACTTCAATTTGTACGGTACCCATCGTTCAATGTGGATCACCATTGCTACTATGCAGTTCGAGGGTGCGGCAACACGTTGGCTTCAATCGGTCCAACGCAAAATTCCTCAAACTAATTGGGATGAATTTTGTGGGTGGATTGTGGCACAATTTGGTAGAAATCAACACCAAGCCTTGCTTAGTCAACCCTACCACATACACTAAAACACCACAGTAGCAGATTATTATGTCGATAGATTCTCTGAACTTCTCGACCAGTTAGCAGCCTATGAACCAAACATTAACAACCTCCACTACACCACTAGGTTCCTTGATGGTCTATCTTCTGCAATTCGTACTATTATTGCTGTACAACGTCTTGGAGACCTCAATACTGCGTATTCGCTTGCTCTATTATACTCCCTCGGTTTCAAAATATAAGATGTTTTAGCTTTGTAAAATGAGTGTATCTAGACCTCTTTTAGTGTCTAGGTTCACTCCAAACCTAGATGAGCCTAGACACTAAAAGAGGTTTAGATACACTTTATTCACAAAGCTAAAACATCTTATATTTTGAAATGGAGGGAGTAGGAAGAAGTGGGCGACGGAACTACTGCTGTCAATCAACGATTGTTGTTGTAGCTTTACCAGAGCCACCACACTGAAGGCCATTACCGCTACCTGCTCCTCCAACATGAACACCACTGCTCCTGGAAAATAGAAATGCACCAGAAGTACCTAAGGTATCAACCACTGCACATAACACTGATGATAAGTGGTCAGCTTTGCGCAATTATAGGCATGCTCGAGGCCTCTATTTCAAGTGTGGAGAGCGTTGGGCTAAAGATCATCAATGCAAGGGTACAGTGCAATTGCATGTATTGCAAGAGGTTCTAGATCTATTTTCAGAATGATAGTCCTGAATACGAGTACGGTTCTTCATCAGAACCCATAGCTGAATTGCATATGTTGGCTCCTGACACTACCATCAAAGATCCTAGCACCTTGACATTCCAGCAATATGGCAAGATTCAGAATTCCAATATAGATTCTAATTGATTCTGGAGTACACATTCTTTTATCAATGCAAAATTTGCACCACTGTTCAAAGATGTTGTTCCACTTAAGTCACCTCTAAGAGTGAAGGTAGATAATGGAGCTTAGTTACAGTGTGATCAAGGTTTACTGCAATGCCCCTAGGAGTCCGAGGGCCATGAATTCCTCACAAACTTCAATTTTTTGGCATTGGGCACATACGTGGTATCATTGGTCTCGATTGGTTAGCCAGCAACATACCTATGAGAGTCGATTTGGAGGAAAAATGGATGTCATTTGATCATAAGGGAACCAACATTACTTTGCAGAGCCAACACCCTAGTCAGTTTGCTTGAACCGTGGTGGAATTATCACTGGTACATGATTCTGGCACTCTGACACCAGAATTAACTTCTGAAGTGAAACAGATATTGGAAGAGGATCAATCTGTCTTTGCTGAACCTATGGGGATGCCACCTAGGAGATTGTGTGATCATTCCATCCCATTGATCTAAGGAGCTCAACCCATCAACAAGAAGCCCTATAGATATTCTCCTCAATTGAAAACAGAAATTGAACGTCAAATTAAAGAAATGCTTACTAGTGGTGTCATTCAGACAAGCAATAGTGCTTTCTCTTCCCCCATTATCCTTGTACGCAAGAAAGATGGATCCTGGCGCATTGTGGTTGACTACAGGCATTTGAACTTTTTGAAAATTAAGAGCAAGAATCTTGTAGCAGTTATTGACGAGCTTTTGGAAGAATTAGCTGGTGCAAGTTAGTTTTCCAAGCTGTATATGCATGCTGGTTATCACCAGATCAGAATGGCGCTAGGTGAAGAATTCAAAACTGCTTTCCAGACATATCACGGGCAGTTCAAGTTCAATGTGATGGCATTTTGCTTAACTGGCGGACCGGACCGACAACTTTCCTTAGTTCTATGAATGATACACTATCTGACCACCTCCGCAAGTTTGTTTTAGTATTATTTGATGATATATTGATCTACATCAGCAGCTATGCAGATCACCTACAACACATATCACTAGTCTTGAAAAGACTACAAGAACATCAGTGGCAAGTTAAGATGTCAAAGTGTGAATTCTCCTGTGAGAGAATTACATATCTAGGACACATCATCTCAGCTTCTGGAGTTTCTACCGACCAGTCCAAGATTGCGATAGTGAGTGATTGGCCAATCCCAACCACTGTCAAAGAACTCATAAGTTTTCTTGGCCTCTCTGGTATTATCGCAAGTTTGTGTGACATTATGGTGTTATTGCTAAACCACTCACTAAGACCAGCCACACTGGGTGTGAAAAGCGATTCTTAACCATCTCTCACCTCTTGTCGAACCGGTTCCATACATCGTCCAACATCGGTTCATACAGCCTCACATGAGAAGCGGTTACATGCAGAGGATGTACAGAGTGGGTCCAACCATCGATTCCATACACTACACCACGACCGCAGCGGTTCCTAACTCTGACATAATTTTTGTTGAACCGACGCACCGGTGTGGCTGGTCTCATACGCAAAGGAGTTTTATATGTCTGGACAGCAGCTACTGAACATGCTTTCCAAACTCTGAAATTATCCCTGATATTAGCTCTAGTGCTCTGTATGCCTGATTTCACAAAAGAGTTCACTGTTGAAACTGATGCATCATACTCCCTTGGTTCCATGTTACTCCGCGCGTTACTGTTCATCACGCAAAACAAGACGGCTCATTTTTCTCTTATTTTTCATCAAAAAAATTCTATAATTTTTGGAATGGGTAGAGTAACACGGAGCTACACATCCAAAAAAACCGAGAAGCAAAAAAGTGAAAAAGAGTGAGAAATCGGTCACCTTATTTTACGTGCACTGTAGCACCGCGCAAGGTAAACTGGAACAGAGGGACGTATATAGGCATAGGAGCATTACTACTATAGGATGACCATCCAATTGCTTTTGTCAGTAAAGCGCTAGGGCAGAACTAAAGGTCTATCCACCTATAAGGAGTATTTAGCAATTCTTTTAGCTCTGGATCATTGGTGGTCCTACTTGTAGCATGGTAAGAGCATCTCTAGTGGAACGTCTAAAATCTGGACGTCTATATGTCTGTATAGACGACAGTTTAAAAGGAGAGAGAATATAGACAATCTTAGTTTTTCAGTGGAACGTGTATATGTAGGACGTCTACATCCTCTCTCTGTTATTTTAGTAAAAAGTTTTATAACTATCCGTATATTATGCAGCGACTACAAGCAATGTTCGGCAACGTTCAGTAGTACATCACCATATCTCTATATTCTGTATCGATGCACAAGCAGCAATAACATTCAGCAAAGTTCAGTACTAGACGGGTCTGCTCTCTTCAACACCGTCGGAGTAGCTGCAGCCCTCCACTGCTCCTCCCCGGCCGCCGCCAGGCCCCTTCCCATTCTCCTCCCCATCCGTTGCTAGGCCTGACGCCTCGCGCGACCCCATGCCCGCCTCCACGCCCGAGCCTGTCGCCAACAGGACCCGACGTGACCACGCCCGGCTACCTTGTTTTGCGTCCGAATCCGCCAAAATTGACCGCCGGCGGACGGATCTGAAGTGTGCCTAGGCACCATGGTCGAGCACCCTCTCTCCAATTTGTCTCTCCCTCTCGCTAAATCTACTTGGAAAAAGAGAGTACATGGAGCCGGCGAGCGGACGGACGGCGACCTAACGCGAGTGCCACCCACGTCCAGCTTCTCGAACTGCTCCGGATGGGCGCGCGAGTGAGCTCCCAGGCGAGCAGTTGCTTTGGACGGCCGTGGCACCGTCGTCCATATATGGACGATGGGTAGCAGATTTGGGAGGAGGTCTAAATTTAGACGGCCGTTTAGACGAGCCACTGGGAAGACTTTTTTCATCCACTATCGTCCAAATCGTTTTAGATGGGCATATAGACGAACCACTAGAGATGCTCTAAGTTTCGTATTGTTACTGACCAGAGAAGCCTAGTGCATCTCAATGATCAAAATCTCCATACCCTATGTCAAAACAAAGCATCGACAAAAATGCTTGGGCTACAGTACACTATTACTTATCGTAAAGGGGCAGAAAACATAGCGGCTAACGCTCTCTCGTGATGACCACCAGCTGATGGATTCCTATCAGCGGTGTCCTCTGTTCAAGCTACTTGGCTTGCCGATGTGATTGCTGGTTATCAAGATGATCCAAAAGCAATCGAGAAACTGGCCCGGCTGGAAATCAAGCCTAATTCTGATAGCTATTCTCTTCGAGATGGCGTCATTCGCTACAAAGGGCACATCTGGATGGGTTGCAATCCATAGCTTCAAGCCCGTGTTACTGCTGCGATGCATGACAGTCCTACCGGCGAATAGTCGGGCTTCCCTGTAACTTATCGCGCGCGTGAAGTAGTTATTTATATGGCCACTAATGAAGCAATTTGTTTAACGCGTGGTCCAAGGATGTTCAACATGTCAGAGGGCTAAACCTGAACATGTCCGCTACCCTGGATTGCTTCAGCCATTACCAGGGCCCAAACATGCTTGCGAAGTGGTGTCAATAGATTTTGTCGAGGGATTCCCTAAATCTGGCCGCTACAACAGTGTATTGGTGGTCGTGGATAAGTTATCTAGGTATGCTCATTTTATACCTATCGCACATCCATACACTGCTGCTACTATTGCTGGTCTGCACAATATCTTTAAATTACACAGTATGCCACTATCTATCATCTCGGATAGGGAACGTATATTCACTAGTGCCTTTTGGCAAGAGCTCTTTCGCCTGACTGGTACCAGACCGCGCTTGACTTCTTCATATCACCCTCAGAATGACAGTGCCACAGAGAGGGTCAATCATTCACTAGAAGCTTTCCTCCGCTGTTTTGCTCAGGCCTATCCTCAGCTACTATCACGTCCTCGTTCTATCATGGACGGACCTAGTTTCCCTTTTGTTCGGATGGCCTTTTTCCGTAGCGATTTTGGCCGAAAATTTGGCATCGGAAATTCGTTTGTCCAAGCTTCCGCAACTATGTGGGTCAGCCACCGTATATGATGCCGAAGATGGCTACTTACAAGCCATCAACGCCCCAAAAAAAAGTTATCCAGGACGTGAGGTGACAAGATAAACGGTGAGTTTTCTTATGCCAATTTTGACTGGAAGAAGAGATAAATGAAAGCACCCTTTTGGTGGAGTCTTGTTTCTACTCCAACCAAAAGTGCTACACGTCGTCTTCATCCACCATCCATAGCAGACTAGTACTCCCTAACTCCCGGTACGTATTTGCGCCGTAATAATTTGCTCCCTATGTTGACCGATTCTTTGTCACAACCCATGGCATCTCCACCGGGTCAATCCAACCCTCTTAGCGCGTCCGAATACGTCCGCGTGAACGTTTGGGGCGTCCACGACCTCCCAGCGGTACGACCCATCCGAATCGACACGTTCGGCTCGACCCATCGAAACACCTAATTTACATGATCGATGCGTCGGCCCAGACATCGCAACCACCGCGCGGGGTGTTCGTCTGTCGGCCGATCGGGGCCCATATGTAAGTGAAACATTAGTAATTAAACTTGCTTTTTATTAGATTAGGCACTGCCAATTACAAAAAGACTCATTTTGAACGAACTAGGACTACTGCTACTATTGATGGAGGAGGCCGTCTCCACGACTACTCGGCGACGTTGCCATGGCCACCGTTGTCGCGGCCGCCGTTGCCGCTGTCGCTGGCACAGTCGATCGCCATCATAGCCGACCAGATGGCCTCCTGCTGGAGGCGCTCGTGGTAACGGTCGCGCGCTCGGACACGAGCCTCCTTCTTGCCGGCCCCCTTCGCGCGGTCCGCTGCCGCCCGGTTAGCCAGGCCTTCTCCATCTCGTCCGGCCCAGTGGTCCCTCGCCTCCTGGTCGTCCACCTCCATTGTCGTCGCCGCCCTTGCTGCCAAGGGGGCCACCATCGCCGGAGCTTCTTTGGGGCTTAAGCCTAAAGCTTGCACGATCTGCAGGAGGACGACGATCGCCTCCTCTCCCGCCAACACCTAATCCGCCTCCTCCCCCTCCTCATCGTCGTCCTCCACCTCCGTCTCGTTCCCATCGATGAGAGCCCACGCACTTGCCACCTCGGCGGCCGTAGCCACTCGCAGCTCCTCCGTCGCCGTTTCGACGGCGTGCTCCGCCACTTCCACCGCACTGCGTGTGGCGGCGGCGTGGCGAAGCTCGCGGACGGCCACCTTGGCCGCCTCCTTGGCCACCGCCTCCAGTGTGGTCATGGCCTCCTCGTGGCGGATCTCGCGGAGTGCTGCTGATGCGGCCTCCTTGGCCACCGCCTTCACCGCCTCCTTGGCGGCGACCTGGTGAACCTCCCGCATCGCCCATTGGGTCGCCACCTATGTGGCCGCCTCCACCACCTACTCCAGCGCCGCCTGGGCCACACGGTCTTCCTCCTCGAAGGTCGCCACCTCCGCCTCGGCCATGCACTGGAACAACAACATGGCTTGGAGGTTGACAACATTGATGTCGACGTCCTGAAAGCGGGTGCGGCATAACTCCCTGATCTTGGTCCAGTTGGCGATCTTGCGGCGAGGCATGGCTGTGGTAGGCGCTTTTTCGGCGATGGTTGCTCTTGCTTGGACTCGTTGTCTCAGTCGCGCCACGCGGCCATCTTTTATAGACCGCGGCAAAGGCGGGAAACGATCGGGAAGACGTGCACAAGAGGGAAGGCGGCACGTGGAAAACGAAAAGCTACAATGGCGAGAAACGCCAGCCGCGCGGGAAGCCACCGGTGCTGATAGCCGACGTCGCGTCGCCATTAACGCCCCATCGCGCCGAAGGTGTCGAACGATGACAGCAAGGGAGGCGGACAGATGGATCAGGCCGAACAGCTGGGACCGCGACCTGATCCAAACAAACCGTTTCGGTCATCCATTTAAATCAGCCCGTTGGAGACGCCCTGAGTGAAGAGAGATTGGAAGCCGCCGAGAGCGGAGTAATGGAGACGAGAAAAAGATCGATCCCCCGCACGAGCAATGGGGCCGCCAATCCACGTTCTTGCCATTAACAATTGTGTCCGACCCACTCCTACTTGTTCCCCAAATCCTAACTCTGCCGTCACAACGACTTTAGTACAGTATACTCCGTTGATACATAACGAATCTCTACTGTCGTCGATATGGCGGGCCTACCTAATCGTGTTCGAATATCCATGCCGTGATGGCGTCGGCATCCTAATCGTATTCGATTGTCCATGTCGCGCGTAACCGAGACGCTTGAAACTCTCACTGGAGACGCATGTGACTTTCACTAGCAGCTATTGATCGAGAACTCGCACCGAATCAAAGAAACTCGAGAACAAAGATATTTTCATGACTAAATTGCTCTTCATTTTCATAAATCAAGCAACACAATCAATAATCTGTACAACAAATCCACGCGAGTGGTAGGATCGTCCAATTACTCGATCACAGTATATGCTCGCGCGCAGGGATAACCTGGTAATGGAGAGACAAGAGAACATCAATGATTCCCCAATCGATCGATCTTCAGACCTCGATCGGCTCGTTCTCCCCAGGCCAAACCGGAGGCGTCGCATTGGAGGCGTCGATCGGGACGGTTGCGTCGTCTGGAGGTTCTATGCTAGTAGTGGTACATCGGTTGCGGATGCTATGGGCTATCGGTGGTGGCCGGAGAGGCGGTTGAGCCAGGCGTTGCGGAGCTGGAGCTCGAGGGGCTCGCCGAAGCACTGCGCGCGGGCGAGGCAGAAGTGGGTGCAGAACCCGGCCGGCGAGCGGACGCGGCAGGTGTCGAGGACGTAGCACGCCGCGCACTCCATGCCGCGGGCCTGCACCACCAGGCCCCACACCTGCCGCGCCGCCTCCGCGCCGTCCTCGACCGCCGCCGCGGCGACCTGCTCGACCAGGATGATCCCGTCGGGCCGCCGCTGGTTACCGGTGCCCCACCGCCGCCGCACGTCGGGCCAGGTCTCCGCCGAAGCCGGCTCGCGCTGCACCGTGACGCCCTCCCGCCCGTCGCGGAACAGGTGCACCAGGAAGGGGGCCTCCCCGACGTGCCGCACGATCTCCGCGATCGACTCCCGCATCCACCCCTCCACCCTCTCCTCCCCGACCTCCTCCTCCTCCTCCGCCTCGACGTCTTCGCCGATCACGGACTCCAACAGCCCCACCTCTCGCCGTGGCTCCAGCCCCCGGGGAGGCACGTCCGCGACCAGGGCCCGCGCGCGCACCGAAGACGTCGCCCGTCTCGGCAGGGGCGGCAAGAAGGACGAGGCGGGCGCCCGTCGCGGCGAGAAGGCCACCGACGACGCCGACGCCGGGCCGCACCCCCGGACGGAGGTAGCCGCAGCCGCCGCCGCCATCGATCGATCGGCCGGACCTCCTCCTCTTCCTCCTCCTCTGCCCTCTGACGCCGGACTCCCGGGGACCGGTGGTAAATAGCAGCAGCTGCACGTACTGGATCGGCGGGGGCTCGCTCGCGCTTTGCGGCGGCGTCAAGCGTGAGTTGCGCGTACAAATAGGTTGGAGGAGACGGTCAGATAGAGGAAGAGGAAGCTTGCACGGTAGAGGATTCCGAGCCGTAACGACTTTCCTCCCCGCTTCCCACGCTCCATCCTCCGTGGCGTCCGACGTGGACACGGTTTCGGGATCCCCTGCGCGGAGGAGGGATCCGTGGCCGTCCATGCGGCGGGATGTGTGGTGGTTTAGTGGTCAAGATGGGTGTTCGGTGTGATGCGGGGCGAGGGAACGTGGGACCCTCGTCGGCGCGCGTGCCCGGGCACGCTCCGGCACGCAGCGGGCGGGAGGCGGGAAGGGGGTTTGCCCGTGCCAGGTCGGACGCGGGAGGACAGGTCAGCACCGCGACGACACGTTGGAGGGGGACCGGGTCTCCGTGTGCGGCTGTGCGCCTCGCGATACGTGTGACTGGCGTTCGTGTGGCCTGAGGCGAAGCCGTGGCCTGGTCGGTGGTCGGTGGTCGAGCGCGCGCGTCTCGTTTACCTCGTGATCCCGGTGACACCGCGTCGTGCTGCTTTGGGTATGTACGTGCGTGCAGGAAAGGACCTACAGCGTGCACGGCCCCGGCTGTCCCACGTGAGACACACGGGCTTGTGTTTTTTGACAAGGGATGTTTTTATTTTAGCGAAGTTCTTGTTTGTTAGCATCACAATCTGTCAATACGAACTGTGTTTTTATTCAAATGAAGTCGATTCCTTGAGTGGGATTAATTCATGATTCATGTTTTTTTAAATGGTTCGAGATTCATGTTGATCAACTGGCTGTTGAATAGGAGGTGTCGAGGACATGTAGTAGAGGCAACACGGCAGCAACGACGGAGGCAGGAGATTTTAGGGTGTAGCTTCGTTTGTGCGGGATGGACTCCGGCGCTAGAGAAGACTAGATAATAAGCGCTCTTCGTCGCGCTGTTTACGCTCTATTTTGACAATTCATTATACATGTGAAAGACCTACAAATAATTTTGTTAGTTTATGGGAATATGTAATAGCTGGTAACTAAATTGTGGTAGTTTTGCAACCAGATTTTTAAGAACTATATATCTGATACAAACATAGTTTTTGTCAGCTCATAACCTTACACTGATTTTACACCAAAGGTAGCCTAATTAGCAAAATAGTGCAGATATTTCCTCCGTTTCACAAAGACCAACCGAGTCACAAAGAACCCACCTGTCAAAAAGCGATGGAAGCTGGATCCACAGCACGACAACACTACACCGGCCGATAGGCTCAGAAGAGTTGTAGCTCGCCATAATTAAGATGACCCGGTGCGCCGCTGGCACCAAGGCCAGAAGCAAGACAATATTTTAGGAATAAGTTTTATTATTCATGGATGTCAGTAATTTTAGCTAGAAACAATAAAAATATTTTACTTTTGTATTGAACAACTACAACAGAAGGAATACACTTTTTCATTAGAGATAAGAGAACCTATTATAAACCAATGCATGTAATTCAAATTTTTTATTTTGAACTGAAAGGAACTTAAGGATTTGTTTCTATGTTATCCATTGTTTATTAGAGCACCAAAGCTCCACCACAAAACTGTGAATGGCTAAGAAGTCTAATTACAAAAAAAACAATTACAAGAGATTGTCAATTCATCTTGACAGATTGGGGACACGCTGCTTCTTCACCCTATGCATATGCATGGTGATATCATGAATAAAGCCTCCTATCCAAGATTTGAAGGATGGTAGTAGATGTTCAAAGATTGCAGAATTTCTCTGCTTCCAGATATGCCAACAAGCAATAAGAATAACCTCAAAGAAGAAGGGCTTCTGAAAGTTCCTTCTTGCTACATCCATAATTTCCTCCATAGTATCTCCCTGCCCCCAGTTGTATTCATGTCTATAAAGAAGCGAGACATTATTTTAGCCATAAGTTGTATTCATGTCTATGTCCATTAGTGAAAATTGTATTAATCTTGCAAGGCATTAACATGTAGACCATAAGCACGATGTCTTTATATGTTAGCAAATCAGAATTAACTTCTATGGTGCTCAGAAAACTGTCTATTTGAATCTCGTTAGTGTGTTCTGGTACCAGAAGGAGCAATGTAATAAAAAAATTACGTGCATGTAGCATAAATGTAAGTATTCAAAATGAAGTTGAATGTTGAATCTGCAGATTAATTATCCCTTTTTGGAGTGGGTTTATAAGTCTACTAATTTTTTGCATCGAACATTTACCCTAAATTTAACATATCGCTAGACTCGTATTCAAAAAGAGTTTTCACATGGTTAGAGTTTGGCACTATTGTAGAGAACACTATTGTAGAGAATGAATTGATGCAAAGGATATATAATCTATATGAAACCTATAATGAATGACAGAAAACAACTGCCCGAAGAGTAAAGATTTGTGATACCCATTCCTTATTTGAGTAAGAAATTAGTTGCAGTCATATCTAAGTTCAAAGAGGCAACCATTCTAGCGAGCATAATATTGTTGCCACTTATCTTTTTCTTTGTAGTCTCATAATGTCTCCATGAAATGAAGATAGAGTGAATCCCTGGAGATGCAAAGCTTCAGCACCATCAAGTCGTATGGAGTTTCCTTAGTCTATAGCTAAAAAGAAAGACTTGGCCAGCAATAACATAATATGACAAGTAGCAAGCAGATACATCTTCATATACGGTTCGTCTCATATAATCTAGATATACATTCTATTGAATATAGCCATCCATGCGTACAACTTGGATATACATGCTACTGAAACATGGCTATGACCGAGATCTTTAGATAGGTGCATCTTTAATCCTGATCCTAGAAATATGATGGTTTTACTTTGAATCCTGTCCATACACCTAAATTAAATAAATAGGTGATCACACAACAAAACAATGATAATTCCAACAAAATTATATATTGTATTTACATCCACCGGTCAAAAAAACTACTCGAACGGGATCAAAAGAGTAGAAAAAACAAGGTAACCACTATACATAAGCTTGGCATCTGTTGGTGTAGGAACTTAACTATGCTACTCGGACAGTCACCTTCCCATATGTAGTTGAAACCAGTCCAAATAAATAACATCATAGGTACCACTCTTCAAGAAAGAACAAATGAAGCTTCCACTCCCACATGAATTGGATAGCCGGTTTACAAGATAATTTATACCTTGTCATCTAAAAGGCGTCACATTCTTCTTGACTACAGTTTCTTCCTATAGGACACACTGATCATTCTTGTATTAAACTATATAAATGTGCCCGTGAGAAAACATTTACTTGGTTAGTCAAGAGGTTGCAACAGCGGAACTACCTATCATGATTCTGCACAAACCTTTTGATTGGGATATCCAAGTCGGAGTCTAATAAGGCCTTAAGTTAATAATAATATCCCGCAAGGAACATAGAACATCATTACCAAGGCCTCAAAACTCAACGACAATAATAATAAAGGAAAGAACACCATGATGAATTCGTCTCACCTTAAGGTGATCATCTCCAAAATATGGTTTGACATTCTATAGAGCGCAGAACATGCAAAATCCAGCTGTAGTCTCTATGCACAAAGACTCAGTAAACTCATGTGTATGGAGACCTATTGCACCTCCATGAGCTCGACGTTCTTGTGTGTAACCAGATCATTCTCATGGAAGACGCTGCAGAGGAAAGAACAAATACTGAACTCAATTGCTTACCAACAAGTACGTGCATCATGAACCTATGAACAACAACCTTTGATTTCGAGACCAACTTTATCTAATGGGCAACCATCATATGTATATGCCAAAAATCTTCTAGTAACCAGTAGGCCACCCATTGGATATGCATATTTATGAAGCTAGTGTATGATGAATCTGAAATATAGCCATCCACGTCCACATTTAAACTGGATATTATTCATATTTTTGACGAAATATCTCTTTAAACCCTACCACTAATGCCTAATGATCAAAGGGGTATGCAATCCTTTCTTTCTACTTTTCCCTGCACAAATAATGACGTTTGATTATGGGAATCACTATATTAAAGTTAAAGATACGAGATTTCCAACAACCCTAAGAAATCAGGAGCCGTGAAGGGGAGGCAGATGCTTTAATGACCAACTATACGACCGGAATAAAATTTTGGACGTATAGTTCCGGCCATATAATTGCCATCGACACCGCTAGGTCAAACAGACAACTTTCATGAAGGGACCCCTATATAAAGAAGCCTTGGTCAACGAGAAAAGGGCCGCTCCCGAGACCATCAGCCACCTCCAGATCTCCATCCACAACACCGAAGAGCCGCCAGAGGAATAGATTTAGATATAATCTCTCCACACCATAGCCATATTCCACCACTTGCAATAGTAGATCTCTTCTTCAATTGGCGATATTGTAAGACTATTGCTATCAATCTCATGATTTCCACTATAATATTTATGATCTTTGATCTCATCTCTATGTGTGAGTAATTCTCCTTGGGCTAAGGGCTTTGGCCTAGCCACATAGCTTTTGTGCATGGTATTTATCATAGATGGGATCATGTATTAGTTTGTATGACATGATGATGGGATCATAGATGGTATTTATCATAGATGGGATCATGTATTAATTTGTATTTATCATAGATGGGATCATAGCTTTTGTGCATGGTATTTATTGTATCCTCTCTTGCCTTAATCTAAGGACTTGTCAGGTACCCAAGACCGCAAGGATTGAGCCAGGTATAGGAAGTATGAGTAATGACTAATCTGTAGGTTGGGAACCTAGTGACAGAAGGGGTAGTACGACTGTATGTACAGTATTTACTTGGGATTAACGGTGACATCACTATGCATATCATTAGTTCTCTTTCTTCTATGGATGAGACTAGTAGGTTATTGCTATAACCGGTTATGGAGGCAATAGCAATTATGGATGCACTGCCCACATATAATTTATCTTGCTCTAACAATTACATGCATACTTTATTTTTATCTTTTATTCCCGTCAGATGTTTTGCACAGCTACTAGTGAAACCGAACACCCTAGGCCCTTTCTCTCTCCATCATCGACAATAATAAAAAGACGCAAACTCTTGGTACGGTAAAAACACAAAAGGAATTCTAAAACTCTCGAAGGTCCATTAAAGTAACTTTACTACGCTTCTGCTTCCCGAGGATTCGATAAACCTAGGTCTACTAGGGAAAAAGAGCTATACTATATTCGTAATCCGGATCGAAGGTATCAACCCTTTTTCTAGCGCCGTTGCCGGGGAAGCAATAGCTATCCTAGTGAGGTTAGTAGGAACCTTGCTAGTTTTAATTCTTGTTTTTAATTTTGTTAGTTTGCTTTCAGTATTTATTTGAACAACCAAAAAAAAATAGTTAGTCTTTAAATTCTTGTTTTTATTATTATCATAAGTCTCTGTTTAAGAAAACCCAACGACATAGGAAATATGGATGAAAAGAAGCTTGAGAAATTTGCAACTCCCAATAATGATTATTTGCGTACTCCTATTACACAGCCAGCAATTGCTGCTGATGACTATGAAATTAAGCCCCATTATTTAAGTTTGGTTCAACCGAATTAATTTGGAGGCTCTGATGTCGAGGACAGAAGTATGCACTTGAATACTTTCACAGAAATATGTGATATGATGCGCATAAAAGATGTTGACCCCGATGAGGTCAAATTGCGCTTATTTCCTTTCTCGCTTAGAGGAAGAGCAAAAGAATGGTTGAAAGCTTTGCCTAAAAATACTATTACATTATGGGTGGGATGTACTTCTTTATTTATGACTAAATGTTTCCCACCTGCAAAGACTATGCAACTAAGATCTAATATTACTGGTTTTAGATAGGAAGAGCGTGAGCCACTCGCGCTTGCATGGGAGAGGATGAAAGAATGCTTAAGAAACTGACCCAGCCATGGGATGGAAAATTGGTTAATCCTCCATTTATTTTATAATGCTATTAATCCTGTATCCAAGTCTATGTTTGATACTACAGCTAGAGGAACATTTATGGGTAAACATATTACCGAAGCAAAGCAGATGCTAGACAATATGCAAGACAACCATGTCCAATGGCATGTGGAAAGATCAAACACGAAGAAGGTGAACTCCCTCTCACCACAAGAAAATGAAGAACTCAATGCTAAGATGGATGAGCTCATATTAGCCGTAAAAGGTAAGGAAACCTAGGTAAGAGCTATCCCAAAAACTAATATTGAAGAAGTAGACTTCATAGCTCGTAATGATTATAACCCTACTTGGAAGAAAAATTATAATCCTAATTTTCAAAAACTCTATACTAGTCCTACAACCAACTCTAATAATAATATGGAATCTAGTAATGATAGTCTCCAAGAAACACTTAAATCTTTCATAGACTCACAAAATGAGCAAAACAATATTCTTGTTAAAATAACGGAGAACCATGATGCTATGCTTGGTAAATTATCTAACCAAGCTGTAAGTTTGAGGAATAATTTGCAGACCCTCCAACAAAGGACAAGGATTGTTGAGGCACGGCTAGGTAAGATAACCGAGAGAGAAACTCTCATTCTAGCTATATTTGTAGTTAAAGTTGAGCCCAACCCTGTTGAAGACCTCAAGATGATGAGAATCCAAATGGAGGAGCCTGAAGAACTTGATTATAGTAATGTTCCCTCACCAAGTTACACTGTTGAAGATCTTGTAAAAAGGACCAACGTTAAGATTCTGGTGAGTGAAGGAAATGATGAAGCCATGTATCAATACTTTGTTAATCAGGTAGCAATAAAGGTACATGAGCTTGAAAAAAAAATATAAGAAAATTGCTAAAAAAATACATGTTAAGCTTGATGATATATTTGAGCCTACTATTAAGATTAAAATTGGGACCAATGAAATAGCTGCACTTTGTGATCTAGGTGCAAGCATTTCAACAATTCCAAAGAGTCTTTTTAATAAGTTAAATCTTGGCTCTTTTGAAATCACCGAGTTAAAACTACATCTTGCAGATTCTACCTACAAATAAGTTGTAAGAATTAAGGAGAATACTTTAGTTTACATTAAAGGATGTCCTGCTCTTATTGATTTTGTTATTGTTGACATGCCTCAAGATGCTAATGCTCCTATTATATTAGGTCGTCCTTTCTTAAGAACTATTAAGGCTTTGATTAATCTCCATGAAGGGAATGTGAAGCTTCAATTGCCTTCGTGGGATACTTGTGTTATTCATTTCCCCAGGCAGAAGAAAGCCAAGCATGATGAAAAGGAGTCCATCACTTTGAAAGCGAACTATTTTGGAGTGGGTGTTCTAGTCATCTGTCCTAAGTGAGCAACATCAAGGTCAAGCTATTGACCATAAAAGAGCGCTCCATGGGAGGCAACCCATGTAAAATAAAGGTTTGAGTAATTTTTTAAGTTTTAGTTTTAGTTTATGTTTAATAAAGAGTGCTAGAAAACTCCAGTTAAGGAGAAAAAGTTTGGTAGTACTAAAAATCTTGTTATATACATGCTATTGTTGGTCGATAATTTTAACTGTCTACTTTCTATCAAAAATAAGGTATTTCACTAAGTTTCGGAATAAGAAGTAATTCTCGAAGAAACAGAATTTTTTTTATGGGTATAGAGAGTTTAACGACCAACTATACGGCGGGAATAAAAATTCCAGCCGTATAGATACTTTTGCCATCGACAATTTTTCTTTTAAAAGTACTGATGGTTTAACGACCAACTATATGGCGGGAATTAAAAATCCGGCTGTATAGCTCCGGTCGTACAGATATCGATGCTTTCGTACAAATTATTTTCTAGGTACAGACGGTTTGACGACCAAGTATACAGTGAGAATATATTGTTCTGGTCGTATAGCTCCGGCCATATAGCTACGCCGCAAGGTGGAAACCCTAAAATTTTGACAGCAGGCCAACTATACGGCGGGAACACATTGTTACGGTCGTATAGTTCCGCCCGTATAGTTGCGCTCGAGCATAAAAACGCCACGGTAGGTACCTCCAACCCCAAAACTTCAATCCTTTTTCTTTCTTCTACCTCCAAACTCTCTGAAAACCTCAAGAGATCTTCATCTCTACTCAATTACGTTCGATTTCCTTGTACACAAGTGATCTACGATATGTTTCTCCTCAGATCCTCCAATTACTTTTGGAAAATTCATCTTCGATCTATTGTCATTATCAATCTAGGGTGAGACCTACTATGAACTAATTGCCATGATTCTCTTGCCTAGATTATTATTTTGAGGGGATTCTTTAGTGTGCTATGATGAGAAATATGTTATGCCTATTATTGTTGGATCAAAAAGTTTTATTTTTCCTAGTTATTTTTAGATGATGAACACAAGGAGCCAAATTCGTGCTTGTGCCGCCGCTAGCGCTTTTCAGGATGTCACTCAAGAACGCATGGGGATATGGTTCAAGAAAGAGCTCCAAGATGATCGCTTCAACGGGATCAAGAACCAAGAAGTGAAGGCAACCAAGTGGGCTTGCCCCATTATATTGAACCAACTTGGTATTTCTGATGACTTTAATTTACTTTGCAATAGGGTAGGCCTACAAAACTTTGTGTTCAATGATGTTCCTACCTATCGCCGATTAACCATTGAATTCCTAAGTTCTTTGCAAAGCACCGTTAAACTATGGCATGGAGAAGACCGGATTTCTTTCCGGCTCATGAGCAACAACTATACTTTATCACTAGATGAATGGTGTGCATGCTTTAATTTGCCAAACAATAATGATAATGATTTGCACGCATCTTACACTGGCTTAGACCCTTCCCCAGAACAATATTATAATAGAATGAGCTTCACTTCTAGAGTGAGCAAGGGGAAGAATATTCAACATCCTACAATTCGCTACTTGTTCTATGTTATTGCTAACACCTTGTAGGCACATAATGATTTCACGAGACTCAATGAGGAGGACATCTTAGTCCTTGCAAAGGCTGCTTTCAACAACTGCAACTTGTCACTCAACTTGGGTGCAATCCTTGTGCGCTACCTGGAGCACTAATCCTCCCAAAGCCAAGGACCAATCACAGGTGGAGGCGTCATCACCGTGCTTTCCACTGCCCTAGGCATCAACCTAGGTGAGTTGCAACCTGTGCTAGGTGAGCGACGCGTTGGTTTCTCTACTTTAAAAGCTTGTGGAATACTTACTAGGAGAGGTGGTGTTTATTACCTGCATATTGCTGGAGCTGGGAGTATCTACCCCGCTCCTTTGCCTAATGGTCTTTTCTCTCTATCGAGGAAGAATGTTTGCTATATGACTTGCAGGTTGAGCAACACCAACCCAAGGAGGAGATTCTGGACGAGGATGAGGACCAAGAAGAGGAGCAAGAAGTTCCTTATCAAGAGGAGCAGCCATCAACCTGATTCGCTACATACCAAGACTTCCAAGAACTTGGAGGGACTATGGAGAGGATGCATGATAGCTATGAGATTTGACACATTTTTTATGGCTTTTATTGATGGTTTTCTCCCAGATTTGATCGTTTTCTGGCTTTACCTAACGCTAATACTTCGGTAGCAAAGAAAACTTGGTTTTTAATGTGTGTTTCAGGTTCTGAACCTCAACAGAAGGATTTAACTAGAGAAATCCAATATTCTAGAGAAAACAAGCAAGTCCTACTTCGGAATCACGCGAAGGGAGCTCACAGAAGCTTTAAGGAGCAACTATACAGTAGGAATATTTTTCTGGCCGTATAGTTGCCGCCGTATAGTTGCCGCCGCCTCTGTCTTGTCAAAAGGGACAACTTCTGTGAAGGGACGGGGGTGAAAATAGAACACATCAACCACCACACCATCCAGAAGGGAGAAAGAAGAGATCCAGAGAAGAAGGAGAAGATGTTCTTCATCTCGCTCCACGATCTTCGACCTCCTAGCCAATACACCCCCATAGCCACTACTTGTACTTGAGAGAGCGAGGGATCTTCACCTTGCAAGACTAGGGTTTGACATTGTTTCTTCCCATCTTGAATTGTGTTGGATATTTTTCTATTCTTATTGTGGATCTCCACAGTAATACCAAGAAGAATTCCCTTTATTTGATTATATTGATGATCTATTCTTCTCTCATATGTGAGTAAATTCTCTTGGGCGTGGGAGATGTAGGGGATTGGTGAGATGTGATGTGCCTTCCTATATTTTCCATTAGTTTTTGATTAATTCTAATTACTATATTATGTGTGCTTGACTATCTATGGGATGCCTAATGCTTGTTGTCCAATTAAGGGTCCAGACAACATGATACCTTGTTCTACATAGATAAGATCTTGTACACTAGTGGACTAGCGACCCCCGGGTGACACGAGGATATCAATGGAAAGCTAGTTGACTCGAGGATAACGAGTAACCACTATGCTTATTGCATTAGTCCGATCCAAGGAGCTTAATCGCTAAGCGACCTGAAGGATCTTAATCATCTAGTGACTGACCATGGTTTTGGTAGCAGGCTAGTAGGATTATTGAAGTTGGGATGAAATCTACCAAGAGGAGTTCCGGCTAATTATGGGTTGCTCTCCTACACATATATCTATGAGATTATAATTGTTACATTTACCACTCGACCACCTGGCACAACCACTATCACTAGGAACTGATTCTCCCCGCGCCTTCTTTCGCCATCTGCAGGAAACAACAAACAATCAAAGTTGTTCTTTACTTTTATGCATTATATTTCTAAAGTTTACATTTTAGTTCTATTTAAATCTATCACATTTAATCAAAATCCCATTCTTATTTCAACACTTGCTGTCAATTTACTCGAAGCCCTATGACAACTTCGGGTGTCACAGAGACTTCATCAATAAACACTTACCTTCGGGCTCCCTATGGGATTGATATCTGAACTTCGAAACTAGCTACAAACGATCTGTGCACTTGCAGTCATCAATGCATAACCTCTCTTTGAACCTCCGAGAATCAACTAGTAATTTATCAACTCAATTTCTGAACTGGAGTTCCGACTTTTTCCCGCCACCACAATGATTTGAAGGGCTTGCAAAATCCTAAGCTTGGGTAAGTTTCCTCATTTATCCTTATTTGGCGTTCATTTGCTTTTATTTATTTTAGAGGTTATGTTTTTAATTCGAGTTTATAAACACTCGTGTTGGTTTCCCCAACATTTTATATTTAGCTATTTATTTTTGCTTTCAAGATTTTCTAGCCGAGCTTTGCCGCCAATTTTCTATTCTTTAATTCCCTCTCTTAAAAACAACAAAAAGATTTCTCCATTTATCTTTATTTTCCCTTTTTCTTTTCTTTCCGCCTCGAGGTTCTCATGTATTTGCAGGAAGAGTGATTGACTTTGAGTTTCCAAGAAGCTAATCAAAAAGGAAGAGAGAAGTGGAACCAAACATGAGAGGTATGCCTTATGACTCCCTACTTTTGAAGTTTGAGAAACCCATGCTAGCTAGTAGTAAATGTTGAGATATTTATATTGGTAGAGTGAGTCTTTGTATTGTAGTAAAATTTTGTTTGCATGGGTATTTAGTTGGGTACGTTTTGTTCCAGCTCTTGTAGTTAACCAAGTCTTGCCTAAAAATTTGCTAAACAATTGTAATAAGAAAAAGTCTCACAATTGAAGGCTTGGGTGTTGTAGTGTTTGGTCTTTAAGGGTTATTTCTAGAGACACTAAACACCACAGAATATAATGATTGACTTGATAGCTCTCTTTAAAAGGATTTGTTGATTGAATTAA
Source organism: Avena sativa (assembly GCA_916181665.1). Classification (NCBI taxonomy): domain Eukaryota; kingdom Viridiplantae; phylum Streptophyta; class Magnoliopsida; order Poales; family Poaceae; genus Avena; species Avena sativa. The sequence continues at coordinate 58,455,444 of OV702292.1, forward strand.
TGTTTAGCGGTTTTTGCGAGCATGCCAAAGTTTGACTTGTGAATCATAAGAATGATATAGATTTATGCGTGTCAAACTTCATGGGATGCCAACAACTCTGCTAGCCTATGAACGATCTTCATGGAGGAAACTCCTAGATTTCGGCTATGAGTTGATTAAACATATGTAGCTGCAATGCTATAATGGGTAAGATTCTTGGCGCTCCCGGGTAGCTGTGTTCATGATGGAATCACTCCTCTGGGTGTTATGAGTAATCCTTAAGCATGACTTCAAGTTCAGAGGGTGCACTTCTATTGTTGTTGTAGGAATTTCCATAAGCATTACTATTATTGGGAGGATATGGCCTATAATTATTATTACCAAAATTATTCCTATAGGCATTGTTGCTAAAATTATTATTTCTAATGAATTTCACATCAACTTGCTCTTCTTGAGCAACCAAAGAGGCTAAGGGAACATGATTTGGATCAATATGAGTTTTTCCATTAACAAGCATAGACATAATAACATCAATTTTATCACTCAAGGAGGAGGTTTCTACAACAGAACTTACCTTCTTACCTTGTGGAGCTCTCTCAGTGTGCCATTTAGAATAGTTAACTGATACATTGCAAATGTATCTATAATTTTTGATGTTCCATGCTTGGTTTTTTCCACTTTCTTGTGTTTTGTTCCAACTTTGGAGTACTTTTCATATGATTTCTTGGACTAACCTATTAACAAGAGCCACAGTGTCAGCTGCCTGTTTTCTGCTGTTTTTGGTTCCAGGAAAGTCAAAAAATGAATATTCTCAGAATTGGATGGGACAAAAGCCAAAGTGCCTATTTTTCCGGAAGGGATCAAGTGCCAGAATACGAGACGGAGAGGGACCAGGGGGCCACCACACCACCTGGCCGCGTGGCCTAGCCTGGCCCACGCCAGGGGGTGGTGAGGCCAGCCCTGGCACCCCCTCGGCCTCTCCTTCTGCCTATATATTGTCCTCGAGACGAAAACCCTAAGTACCCGATCAAAAATCCACGAAAGAGTCTATAGCCGCCGTCATCTCCATCCCTAGATCGGGAGGGATCTGAAGCTCTTCCCGGCACCCTGCCGGAGAGGGGAATTCACCCTGGAGGCCTTCTTCATCACCATGTAAGCCTCCGGTGTGATGCGTGAGTAGTTCATCCTTGGACTACGGATCCATGTAATAGCTAGATGGCTGGTTTCTCCTCCTTTGTGCTTTCATGTTTAGATCTTGTGAGCTCCGTTCATGATCAAGATCATCTATTTGTAATTCATACATGTTGTGTTTGCGAGGATACGATGGATATTGAGATGCTATTTCAGATTGATTATTGATTCTATCATGTCTTTGTTATTTGAGATCTTGCATGCTTTTCGTTGTTAGTAGCTATCTTGGCCAAGTAGATGCTAGCAACTCCAAGAGTTAGTATTTATGCTCGATAGTGGGTTCATGCCTCTGGTAATCTGGGGAAGTGACAGAAATCTCTAAGGTACTAGATGTGCTGTTGCTACTAGGGAGAAAACAACAATCCTTTGTTCATAGAACAATCATATTGTTTACTTTACACGCAGTTCGTAAAGCAATAATTTGTTGCTTGCAACTTAATACTGCAGGGGGTTCGGATGATAACCTGAAGGTGGATTCTTAGTCATAGATGCAGTTGGATGGAGGTCTATGTATTATGTTGTAATGCCCAATCAAGTCTCAGAGGAGTCAAGATGATTAGTATATGCATGTATTGCTTTCTTGGTGTTTGTCAATTGCCCCGCTGTCATTTGTTCACCCAGCATGTTATCTATCTAAGGAGAGCCACCTCTAGTGAACTATGGACCCCGGTCCTTTTTCTTTACATACAATCTATAAACTGTTTCTGCTTTGTGTTTACTTTCTGCAAACTATTACTTCTTTCCATTCGATACATTTAATCCTTTGTTTTTCACAAAACACGGTGAGATTGACAACCTCATCGCAAGTTGGGGACAAAGTTCTGTGGTTGTGTTGTGCAGGTCTCCATGTTGCTACTAGCACCGGTAGTGCGCCCTACCAAAGCTCAGCTAGTAACACCTTTGGGGTGTTTCCTTGCTCCTACTGGTTCGATTAAACCTTGGTTTCATAACTGAGGGAAAACTTACTGTTGTGCTCATCATACCTTCCTCTTGGGGTTCCCAACGAGCTCTACGTCGAAAGTCGAGCGCATCAAGACATTTTCTGGCGCCGTTGCCGGGGAGTCAAAGACATCTTCACAAGGGGAGTCCCTCATAACCAATCTCTTTACTTTGTTGTTTTTTGTTTTGCTTAGTTTTCTTTTTGCTTTGTTTGCTTGTTTTGTTCTTCAAAGAACACAAAAAAATTAGTTACTTGTTTGCTTTCTCATTTGAAAACCCAAAAAAATGACTACTCTTGAGAACACTAAGTTGTGTGACTTCACTAGCACCAACAACAATGATTTTATGAGCACACCTATTGCTCCACCTATGGATGAAAATGCTTTCTTTGAGATAAAACCTGCTTTGCTCAATCTTGTTATGAGAGAACAATTTTCTGGTATTGGTAATGAAGATGTTGTTTCCCATCTAAATAACTTTGTTGAACTTTGTGAGATGCAAAAGCATAGGGATATAGATGGTGATATTATTAAACTGAAATTGTTTCCTTTCTCTTTGAGAGGAAAAGCTAAAGAATGATTGAATTCCTTAACTAGGAATAGTATTGATTCTTGGACTAAGTGCAAAGATACTTTTATTGGAAAATACTATCCTCCTGCTAAGATTATATCCATGAGAAGTGAAATAATGAAGTTTAAACAACTTGATAATGAGCATGTTGCTCAAGCTTGGGAAAGAATGAAATCTTTGGTAAAGAATTGTCCCACTCATGGACTGACTGCTTGGATGATCATCCAAACTTTTTATGCAGGATTGAACTATTCTTCAAGGAACCTATTGGATTCTGCTGCTGGAGGTACCTTTATGACCATCACTTTGGGTGCTACAACAAAACTTCTGGACAATATGATGGTTAATTATTCTGAATGGCATACCGAGAGAGCTCCACAAGGTAGGAAGGTAAAATCTGTTGAGGAAACCTCCTCCTTGAGTGATAAGATTGATATAACTATGTCTATGCTTGTTAATGGGAAAGCCCATATTGATCCAAATAATGTTCCTCTAGCTTCTTTGGTTGCTCAAGAAGAGCAAGTTGATGTGAAGTTCATAAGAAATAACAACTTTGGCAACAATGCTTATGGTAATAATGCTTATAGGAACAATTTTGGTAACAACAATTATAAGCCATATCCTCCAAACAATGGTAATGCTTGTGGAAATTATTACAACAATAATAAGAGTGCTCCCTCTGAACTTGAAGTTATGCTTAAAGAGTTTATTAGTAAACAAACTGCTTTCAATAAAACTATTGAGGAAATACTCTCTAATGCTGAAAGAAATATATCATCTTTGTCTGAAGCTCAATCTTCTTTGATCAATAAAATGGCTGCTAAACCTGAAACTAATGATAATCCCTTTGCAGCTACTAATGCTATACAAGTAAGAATTGATGAAAATGTTAGACTATTAGCTGAATTACATGCTAAGTGGGAAAGAGAAGATGAAATTGCTAGAAACATTAGTGTTTCTACTATCACCACCACTAGTGTTGAGGCTAGTAATAGTTCTACTAATTTAGATGATAAATTTGATTTTGATCTTGATGGTTGCAACATCTCTGAAGTTATTAAGTTCCTACAAAAGCTTGCTAAAAGTCCTAATGCTAGTGCTATGAACATGGCCTTTACAAAACACATTACTGATGCTCTCATAAAGATTAAAGAAGAAAAGATGAAACATAAAGCTTCTATTCCTATAAAACAAGAGGATGGTTGGGAACCCATCATTAATATGAAAGTGAATGACTTTGATTTCAAAGCTTTATGTGATCTTGATAGTAGTGTTTCTATTATGCCTAGAAGGATTTATGATATGCTTGGTTTGCCTCCTCTTGAAGATTGCTATTTGAATGTCCCACTTGATGATAATGCTAAAAAGAAACTCATGGGGAGTCTTAATGATGTTCTTATTATGGTTAATGATTCCTATGTTCCCATTGATTTCTATGTTTTGGATGTTGAATACAATGCTTCTTATCCTATTACTTTGGGAAGACCTTTTCTTAGAACTGTTGGGCCATCATTGATATGAAAGAAGGCACCATTATATCAACTCCCACTCAAGAAAGGTATAGAACACTTCCATAAAAAGAGAGAAAAGAGTTCTTTTGCTTCTCCTATGAAAACAAAATTTGGTCTTAATGCTTCTTCATTTGAGAACACTTGATTCTTTCTTTGCTTCTTATGCCTAACTTAAAGGCGTTAAAGAAAAGTACTTATTGGGAGATAACCCAAAAGTTTTAGATGAGTCTTGAAAGTTATGACTTCAGTAATAACCGCTCCTTATCCTTTTTATTTGATTTTTGTGCCAAGAGTAACCTCTAATGAGAGTGAAGTAATGATTGGAAAAGTTGCTGTCCCGAAACAGATTTTTGTGCTTCACCGTAAAAATTCCTTAGAGAGCTCTGTATGTCGGATTGAGCTGTAATTTTTTGTTCTTCTGCCCCAGTTTATTATATAACTTTCGTTAGTTCAACACTTTTTGATTTGAGCAACAGAAGGTCTTCGAAAAAATTCGTCGTTACCTGCTGGTCTGTTTTGACAGATTTCTGCCATTTTCTGCATTTGCTTCTTGTGGTTTCCTTCTTGAGTTCTTTTGGGGAATTGAGCTTTTTGGGGGAAGTGCTACAGTAGCTAGTGTTCTAATGGAAGTTTATTTGGTGTTATAACTGAACCTTGAGACTTATTTATCTTAAGTGCACTAATGTTGCTAATGAGATTGTGTGAAGTTTTGTATGAAGGAAAAATTTCAGGTGTATGGAAGGAATGAGTAATGAGATGAAGGATGGACTAAAGCTCAAGCTTGGGGATGCCACACGTGTCACCCCAAGAAATATCCAAGAAGTACAAGCGTCAAAGCTTGGGGATGCCCAAGGCATCCCCTTCTTCATCAATAAAAATTTCAGGTTTCTTCCAAACGCTTCATTTTTATTGTTTCATGCACAGTTGTGTTTTTCTTGGAGCGTCTTCTTTTTAGTTTTTGTTTTGGTTTTCATTTGCTTTGGTTTGCTTAGTTTTCTGAATAAATTGGTTGGACCCCCTCTTTCATACATTGGTTTTCAAATAGTTTGGTTTGGTTTGGAAAAGAGTAGGAAAGTTCATGCCTATGTGGTAAAAAGAGCTTGTTTTTGACTGTGGCTATGCTTTGTCATGCCATGCTTGATATTGTTTTGGCTTTATGCTTAGTATTATTTGCTATAGCATGACTTGTTATAAACAATTGAGATTGCTTAATGTGCCTTGGATGAATCATGCGTTGTTTTGGCATATCAAAGCATAGTATAGTGGTATTCTCCTTTGATGCTTTATTTGGGTTGACTTGGCACATGCTCACACCATGTTATGACTATCTAAAGTCACCATAGCCTTTATGATCCTTTAGTTTTCAACTTGTAGTATCACTTTATGCTTTGATCAATGATGTTTTGTCGCTCTGCATGATTATGGCCATTATTGCTCTCTTAGTTTGTCTCTCCCAGTCTTTTGCTAGCCTCCACAACAAAGTATGAGTTCCACTCATGCATCCAACTCCCTAAACCAAGTTATTCCAAAGAGTCCACCATACCTACCTACTAGCTTATGCTATTCCAAGTATATTCATGATTTTGTCTACCTTCCACTTGTTATGAGAAAACTAGTGATTAAAGCTCTCACGAACTTGATGGCACACTTTACTTTACTTGCCCTTAATAAACTTGAACCATTGTGTCTTCTATGTTGTATATGTTTGCACTTATTTGTTGGGAATTAGCAGAACCATGCTTTCATGGGGAACGCTTTCAACATTGCACTTGGTACTTGTACCTAGTTAACATCATGCTCTTTTGTATATGGATGTCGTCGGTGTGAAATGAAAGGGGAGCTTGTAAGTCCATGGAGTTATGTATATGTGTTAGAGAAATGCCTGGGCCGCTGGTCTAATCCATGCTGACATGGTGGAAACCTGCAGCGTAACCATAATGAGCTTTCTATGAAGCATTCTTCTTATAAAAAAAGAGTCCTACATTGATAAAAAAAGAGAAAAGAAAAAAAAGATACTATGAAAAGAGGAAAGAGAGAAAAAAGCACCATATTCCCATGGTAAATAAGAAGAATGCTGAGATGCTTGTTGTCTGCTTGCCTTGTCATTTTGATATGGGGATTCTTCCGTATCATCGGGCAAGGGGTACCCCGTTGGCGGTTCTCAATGATACACATGTACTTACAATGACAAGAACTTACCGGTGACTAAATTTGAGTAGCATGAGGAGCGACCCTCGTATACAAGGGACATGAGATTTCTGACTTATACTTCGTCAAGCATGTACACCATAGTTTGTTCACTTTAACCTTAATCACTTCAAGATGCTTATGATAGGAGCAATGAGAGCTGAAAGCTATAAGTACCATAATTTTTGGAAGCTCTTTATGAGACTTGAATCCCTACTTCCTTTTACAAAAGGCCTTTCTTCCACCATTATATTGAGTCTCCACCTTCTATCTTTATGCACTTACTTTGAGAGCATAGTGGCCATTCTTAGTTCTATGTGCATTGTCCCAAGACTAGTTGACTGATGCATACTTTGAGATTGCTTGTTTTAAACTATTGTATCTAGTCACTCTTATGAACTTTGAAGGTGTCCTATGCATTTATATTTGCTACTCTATTGAGGGGAGAGCTGAATACTATTATGCTATGTTTTCTTTATGTGAAACAAACAAATGTCTTGCAAAGCATTGTTATTCATGAATCTTTTGTTTGTGCCTTTTCTTGTTGCATCATAGTTTCTTTGCTTATTGCTAGAACTTTGTCTTTCATGTTATGATTGAAGTACTATGATCCGAGCTTTGAGTGTTTTGCAAATACTTTGATCAAGTATTTGATGGTGCATGTCACCTCAAAAATTATTTATTTTTATCACTTACCTACTCGAGGACGAGCAGGAGTTAAGCTTGAGGATGTTGATACATTGCAAATGTACCTATAATTTTTGATGTTCCATGCTTGGTTTTTTCCACTTTCTTGTGTTTTGTTCCAACTTTGGAGTACTTTTCATATGATTTCTTGGACTAACCTATTAACAAGAGCCACAGTGCCAGCTGCCTGTTTTCTACTGTTTTTGGTTACAGGAAAGTCAGAAAATGAATATTCTCGGAATTGGACGGGACAAAAGCCAAAGTGCTTATTTTTCCGGAAGGGATCAAGTGCCAGAATACGAAACGGAGAGGGACCAGGGGGCCACCACACCACCTAGACTCTTTCGTGGATTTCTGATTGGGTCTTTGATCGGGTACTTAGGGTTTTCGTCCTGGGAGGCTTTTATAGGCGAAGGGGCAAGGTCGGTGGAGCACCAGGGGGCCCACACCCCCTAGTGGTGCCCCCCCTAGGCTGTGCCGCCACCAGGTGTGGTCGCCCTGGTGCGCCACTTCGTCTCCCTTCTGGACTTCGTGTTTCTTCGGGTAAAATATTGACTTTGGCTTTTGTCTCATCCAATTCCGAGAATATTTCCTTACTAGCTTTTCTGAAACCAAAAACAGGAGAAAATAGGCAACTAGCACTGTGGAATCTTGTTAATAGGTTAGTTCCAAAAAATGTACAAAAATACCTCAGAGTGTGAACAAAACATAAGAAAGTTTATATAAAACAAGCATGGAACATCAAAAATTATAGAAACGTTTATGACGTATCAAGCATCCCCAAGCTTAACTCATGCTCGTCCTCGAGTAGGTAAGTGATAAAAAAGAATAATTTTTGAGGTGACATGAACCATCACAATCTTGATCAAGGTATTTGCAAAACATTGATAGCTGGGATCATAGTACTCTAACATAGACATGAAAGACATAGTTCTAATAGTAAGACATAGCAACTATGTTGTAACATGAAAATGTACAAACAAAAGATTCATGAATAACAATGCTTTGAAAGACGTTTGTTTGTTTCACATATATAAAACATAACAAGAATGGTATTCAACTTGTCCCTCATTGTATAGCAAAATATAAATGCATAGGACACCTTCAAAGTTCATAAGGGTGACTAGATACAAATAATTTAAGAACAAGCAATATCAAAGTTATGAATCAATCAACAAGTTTTGGGACAATGGACATTAAACTAAGAATTACCACTATGCTCTCTCAATAGGTGCATAAAGATAGAAGATGGAGACTCAACATAAAAAGTAAAAGAAAGGCCCTTCATAGAAGGAAGCAGGGATTCAAGTCTCATAAAGAGCTTCCAAAAATTATGGTACTTATTAGCTTTCAGCTCTCTTTGACCTATCATAAGCATCTTGAGGTGATTAAGGTTAAAGTGACACAAATATGAGGATATGCTTGACAAGTTATAAGTTGAAAATCTCATGCCCCTTGCTTACGAGTACCGAACCTCATGCTACTCAACTTTAGTCACGAGTAAGTTCTTGTCATTGTAAGTACATGTGTATCATAGAGAACTGCCAATGGGGTACCCCTTGCCCCATGATACAGGAGCTATCCCATATCAAAATGGCAAGGCAACAGACAATGAGCATCTCAACGATCTTTTTATTTGCTATTTGCATAGGTTTTTATTGAGGATGCTTCACAGATTGCTCACTATGGTTATGCTGCAAGTTTCCACAATGATTAGGCATGGCTTAGGCTAGCCGCCCAGGCGTTTCTCTAACACATATACACACTCCATGAGCTTACAAGCTCCCATTTTATTTCACACTGCCGGGATCCATAAACAAAAGAACATGATATCAACTGAATAATAAGTGCAATGTTGAAAGCGTTCCCCGTGGTAACATGGTTCTTCTAATCCACAACTTATAAAGCGCAAGCATATACGCAACATAGATGGACACAATGGTTCAAGTTTTATTAAGTGCAAGAAAGTAAAGTGTGCCATCAAGTTTGCGCAAGTAAGGAGCTTTGTTGCAGCACCCATCAAGGAGCTTTAATCACTAATTTTCACATAACAAGTTTAATTCGGAAGGTAGATAAAAACATGAATATAATTGGAATAGCAACAATGCTAATAGGTAGGTATGGTGGACTCTTTGGAATAACTTGGTTTTATTTGGAGTTGGATGCATGAGTGGAACTCATACTTGGTACATGTGGAGGCTAGCAAAAGACTGGGAGCGACCAACTAAGAGAGCAATATTGGTCATAATCATGCAAAGCGACAAAACATTATTAATTAAAGCATAAAGTGATATTACAAGTCAAAAACTAAATGATCATAGAGGCTAAACATGGTGTAAGCATGCGCCAAGTCAACCCAAATAAAGCATCAAAGGAGAATACCACAATATTATGCTTTTGTATGCTAAAACAATGCATGATTCTTTCAAGGCACATTAAGCAATCTCAATTTTTTGGAACAAGTCATGCTACAACAATAATCACTAAGCGTAAAGTCAAAGAAATATCAAACATGACATGATAAAGTCTAAGCCACAATCAAAACAAGCTCCTTTTGTACCACTTATAAGCATGAAACTTCCTAATCTTTTCCAACTCAAATCAACTTATTTGAAACTATGTATGAATGCGGGGGTCCAACCAATTTATTTAAGCAAACCAAACAAAAGAAAACTAAATACAAAAATGAAGATGCTCCAAGAACAACACAATTGTGCATGAAATAATAAAAATGAAGTGTTTGGAAGAAAACCTGAGATTTTTATTGATGAAGAAGGGGATGCCTTGGGCATCCCCAAGCTTTGACACTTGTACTTCTTGAATATTTCTTGGGGTGACATGGTTGGCATCCCCAAGCTTGAGCTTTTGTCCATACTTCATCTTATCACATTATTCTTCCCTACACTTTAAAATTTCCTTCATACAAAACTTCAAACAATCTTTATTAGCAACATTAGTGTACTCAAGATAATAAGTCTTTGGGTTCAGTTTCAACACAAGTAAAACTTCCATTAAAACACAATCTATTGTAGCAATTCCTTCTAAAAGCTCAAGTGATCAAAGAGAGCTCAAGGAGAAAGAGATTAAGAGGCAAATGCAAATAATGACAGAAATCTGTCAAAACAGACCAGCAGGTAAAAACCAATTTTTTCGAAGACCTTATGTTGCTCAAATCGAAAAGTGATAAACTAACAAAAGTTAGATAACAACCTGGGGCATAAGCACAAAACATTACATCTCAATACGTGTACAGGGATTTTTCACGATTTTTTAAAGTGAAGCACAAAAATCTGTTTCGGGACAGCAACTTTCCCAAGTCTTACTTCTCTCTCATTAGAGGTTATTCTTGGCACAAAAACCACACGAAAAGGATAAGGAGAGGTTATTACTGAGGAAATAACTTCCAAGACTCAACAAAAGAAAAACTTACTAAATAAAAATATGGGTTATCTCCCAATAGTGCTTTTTTTAACGCCTTTGAGGTAGGCATAGGAAGCAAGATTCAAGTATTCTCAAATGAAGAAGAATTAAGAGCAAACTTCGTTTTAATAGGAGAGGCAAAAGGTATCTTTTCTCTCCTCTTAGGGAAGTGTTCTATACCTTTCTTGAGTGGGAATTGATATTTAATGGTGCCTTCTTTCATATCAATAATGGCACCAACAGTTCTAAGAAAAGGTCTTCCAAAGATAATAGGACAAGAAGCATTGCATTCAACATCCAAAACATAGAAATCAACAGGGACATAGGTATTGTTAACCATAATAAGAACATCATTAATATTCCCCATGAGTTTCTTTTTAGCATTATCATAAAGTTGGACATCTAAATAACAATCTCCTAATGGTGGCAAATCAAGCATTTCATAAATCTTTCTAGGCATAATAGAGACACTAGCACCAAGATCACATAAAGCTTTTAGATCAAAACCATTCACTTTCATATTAATGATGGGTTCCCAACCATCTTCTAATTTCATAGGAAGAGAAGCTTTATGTTTCAATTTTTCTTCTTTAATTTTTATGAGAGCATCAGTGATGTGTTTTGTAAAGTCCATATTCATAGCACTAGTATTAGGACTTTTAGCAAGCTTTTGTATGAACATAATTACTTTAGAGATATTGCAACCATCAAGATCAAAATCATAATTACCATCTAAGGTAGTAGAGCTATTGTTCCCCATATTTCGAAGAATTTTAGCATTTTTATTGGAAAAGGTTCCATTGGTTTTAGGCATTATTGCAAAAGGAATGGGGACTTCATGTGGTTTGCTAGCATCAACATTGGTGGTGGTAATAGCACATAAACTATTATTTCTAGAACTTTCATCTTCTATTTCCCACTTAGCATGTAATTCAGCTAATAGTCTAACATTTTCATCTATTCTAACTTGTATGGCATTAGTAGCAGCAAAGGGATTTTCCATGGTTTCAGGTTTAGCAGCCATTTTATTAATCAAAGAGGATTGTGCTTCAGACAAAGATGATATATTTATTTTAGCATTCGAAAGTTTTTCCTCAATAGTTTTATTGAAAGCAGTTTGTTTACTAATAAAATCCTTAAGCATGACTTCAAGTTCAGAGGGTGCACTTCTATTGTTGTTGTAGGAATTTCCATAAGCATTACCATTATTGGGAGGATATGGCCTATAATTATTGTAACCAAAATTATTCATGTAGGCATTGTTGCTAAAATTATTATATCTGATGAAGTTCACAGAAACTTGCTCTTCTTGAGCAACCAAAGAGGCTAAGGGAACATGATTTGGATCAATATGAGTTTTTCCATTAACAAGCATAGACATAATAACATCAATTTTATCACTCAAGGAGGAGGTTTCTTCAACAGAATTTACCTTCTTACCTTGTGGAGCTCTCTTAGTGTGCTATTCAGAATAGTTAACATCATATTATCAAGGAGCTTTGTTGCATCACCCAAAGTAATGGTCATAAAGGTACCTTCATCAGCAGAATTCAAAAGATTTCTTGAAGAATAATTCAGTCCTGCATAAAAAGTTTGGATAATCATCCAAGCAGCCCGTCCATGAGTGGGACAATTCTTTACCAAAGATTTCATTCTTTCCCAAGCTTGAGCAACATGTTCATTATCAAATTTTTTAAATTTCATTATTTCACTTCTCATAGATATAATCTTATCAAGAGGATAGTATTTTCCAATGAAACATCCTTGCATTTAGTCCAAGAATCAATACTATTTCTAGTTAGGGATAGCAACCGTTCTTTAGCTTTTCCTCTCAAAGAGAAAGGAAACAATTTAAGCTTAATAATATCTCCATCTATATCCCTATGTTTTTGCATCTCACAGAGTTCAACAAAGTTATTAAGGTGAGCAGCAGCATCATCAGTACCAACACCAGAGAATTGTTCTTTCATAGCAAGATTGAGCAAAGCAGGTTTAATTTCATAGAAAGTAGCTTCAGGAACAGGTGGAGCAATAGGTGTGCAAATGAAATCATTGTTATTTGTGCTAGTGAAGTCACACACTTAGTGTTTTCAGGAGTATTCATTTTTGTAAGATTAAAGCAAGCCAACAGAAATATAAACTAAAATAGGAACTATTTTTTTTTGTTTTTGATAAAATAAGCAAGCAAACAAAGCAAAAATAAACTAAGCAAAACAAGAAAACAAAGTAAAGAGATTGGTTGTGAGGGACTCCCTTGTGAAGCTCTCCTTAACTCCCCGACAACGACGCTAGAAAAAGGCTTGATGGATCAAGATATCTCGAGCTCGTTGGGAACCCCAAGAGGAAGGTATGATGAGCACAACAACAAGTTTCCCTCAGTTATGAAACCAAGGTTATCAAACCCGTAGGAGCAAGGAAACAACTCCAAGGTGTTGCTACCAACTTGGAATCCTGCACAACACAACCACCGAACTTTGCCCCAACTTACAGTGAGGTTGTCAATCTCACCGGTTTTGCTGAAAACAAAGGATTAAACGTATAGTGTGGAAGATAGTAATTACTTATAGAAAGTAAACAGTAAACAGTAAATAGTAGATGGTATATCAATGGTAAAAGAATGGATCGGGGTCCATAGTTCACTAGAGATAATTCTCCTTAAGATTAATAGCATGTTGGGTGAACAAATTACAGCGGGGCAATTGACAGATTTGAGAAAGCATACAATGCATATACTAGACATCTTGACTCCTATGAGATTTGATTGGGCATTGCAACATTATACATAGACCGTAATACAACTGCATCTATAACTAATAATCCACCTTTAGGTTATCATCTGAACCCCATCCAGTATTAAGTTGCAAGCAACAGATAATTGCATTAAGCAAAGTGTGTAAAGTAAACAATACGATTGCCCCATGGACAAAGGATTGCTGTTTTCTCCCTAGTAGCAACAACACATCTACAACCTTAGAGATTCCTATCACTTCCCTAGATTACTAGAGGCATGAACCCACTATCGAGCATAAATACTCCCTCTTGGAGTTGCAAGCATCTACTTGGCCAAGATAGTTACTAACAACAAAGAGCATGCAAGATCACAAATAACAAAGACATGATAGAATCAATAATCAATCTGAAATAGCATCTCAATATCTATCGGATCCCCACAAACACAACATGTAAGGTTACAAATAGATGATCTTGATCATGAACGGAGATCACAAGATCTAAACATGATAGCACAAAGGAGGATAACCAACCATTTAGCTACTACTCACGCATAGTCGAAGGATGAACTACTCACGCATCACACCGGAGCCAGTCATGGTGATGAAGAAGGCCTCCAGGGTGATCTCTCCCCTCCGGCAGGGTGCCGGGAAGAGCTTTGGATCCCCCCGATCTAGGGATGGAGATGGCGGCGGCTACAGACTCTTTCGTGGATTTCTGATTAGGTCTTTTATCGGGTACTTAGGGTTTTCGTCCCGGGAGACTTTTGTAGGTGAAGGGGCAAGGTTGATGGAGCACCAGGGGGCCCACACCCCCTAGTGGCGTGCCCCCCAGGCCGCGCTGCCACCAGGTGTGGCCGCCCTGGTGCGCCACTTCGTCTCCCCTCCGGACTCCGTGTTGCTTCGGGTAAAATATTGACTTTGGCTTTTGTCCCGTCCAATTCAGAGAATATTTCCTTACTAGCTTTTTTGAAACCAAAAACAGCAGAAAACAGGCAGCTGGCACTGTGGCATCTTGTTAATAGGTTAGTTCCAGAAAATGTATAAAAATACCTCAAAGTGTGAACAAAACATAAGAAAGTTGATATAAAACAATCATGGAACATCAAAAATTATAGATACGTTTACGACGTATCACAGCCCGATAAACTAATTAAAATCTTTGGCATGGTCTCAATTACTTAAGAACTGAAATTCTTGAAGGACAATGAATAGAAAAGTAGTGCTTGAAGAGTCATGATTTATTGATGTGTGAGAATTGAGATACTCTAGTATATATGATTTTCATGACAACTCTCACACTCTCAATTTTACATGATTATACTTTATTGTTCAAAGGCAAGCCTATGAGTTGATTACATGACATGGAATAAAGTTTTATTCATTTGAATCATCCATGTTAACAATAATTTTGCTGTGCTATAAGGATGCATGAAACCCATATGATATGCTTACCATTACTCTATCTATGCTGAAGTTTTTCAGATTTATAAAGTGGAGGAAACATGAGACTACCAAACATGAGTATGATCATTATCTTGTTATTTCAGTTTAAATGTTGAGTTCCTTTTTGGTTTTGGTTTTCTTGCTCGAGGATGATCAAGTTTAAGCTTGGGGAGGTTGATGGCTCTGAAATATAGCCATCCACATCCACATTTAAACTAGATATTATTCATATTTTTTATGAAATATCTCTCTAAACCCTGCCACTAATGCCTAATGATCAAAGGGGTATGCAATCCTTTCTTTCTATTTTTCCCTGCGTAGATAATGACGTTTGATGATGGGAATCACTACATTAAAGTCAAATATTATTGCTATCAATTGGCAACATTGTAAGACTATTGCTATCAATCTCATGATTTCCACTACAATGTTTATGATCTTTGATCTCATCTCTATGTATGAGTAATTCTCTTTGGTCTAAGGGCTTCGGCATAGCCATGTAGCTTTTGTGCATGTTATTTATCATAGATGGGATCATGTATTAGTTCGTATGACATGATGATTTTTGTATCCTCTCTTGCCTCAATCTAAGGACTTGTCAGGTACCAAAGACTCCGAAGATTGAGCCAGGTATAGGGAGTATGAGTAATGACTAATCTACAGGTTGGGAACCCTAGTGACAGAAGGGGTAGTACGGCTGTATGTGTGGATTTACTTGGGATTAACGGTGACGACATTATGCATATCATTAGTTCTCTTTCTTCTATGGATGAGACTAGTAGGTTATTGATATAAGCGGTTGCGGAGGTAATAGCAATTATGGATGCACTGACCACATATAATTTATCTTGCTCTGACAATTACATGCATACTTTATTTTTATCTTTTATTCCCATCAGATGTTTTGCATAGCTACTGGTGAAACCGAACGCCCTAGGCCCTCTCTCTCCATCATTGACAACAACAAAAAGACGCAAACTTTTGGTCCGGTAAAAACACAAAAGGAATTCTAAAACTCCAGAAGGTCCATTAAAGTAACTTCACTATGCTTCTACTTCCCGAGGATTCGATAATCCTAGGTCTACTAGAGAAAAAGAGCTATACTACATCCGTAATCCGGATCGAAGGTATCAGTGTAGCAGAAAATTATAAACTATATAACCCTAGACTATAATTGCTCAATTAACTCTAGAAGGTCCTGGTTTGATCGAGTGGCTTAATTAATAGAGGACGAATTAAAAGGGTTCACCTCAAGCATCCAAAAAAGGTTTATTATGTTGTCCACACGATCTCCTCCTCCTTCCTCTCCTCTTCAGGACTCCTCCGTATCGCTAGACTGCGATATCTACAGACTGCTACAGTGATTCAGTGGAGGGTTGATGACCATCTAAACCTGAAAGGGATGTCCAATTATCATAAAATAAAGAGTTATACTACTTCTAAGTAGAAAATTGATGATGTCAATAGGATCCCCAAAAATGGTCAAGAAGATATGTTACTAAGCATAACTGACTTACCAAAGTACGAAGCAACATTGAGCAAGATTATAAACAGAAAAGAGTTTACTCGTTTGGAGTTTCATACAACTATTCTAGAAGGAAAAGAAATCAAGTGTGGCAGGACAGATCAATAAAAGTTGCTGGTGCACTAAGAAATAATATCTAAAGTACAGTTCTGTAGTAGTAAATAAAAACAGAGTATTTTTCTGACCTATGTAGGGTCATGGGCTTTTTGCTAGGCCAGCAGCTCCTTCCCACCATCTCTAGTTGCTGCAACCTCAGGTACAATCACCAGAATGAACGACGTCTGGGAGCTGTAGTCGCGCATCTGTCACTGGATGCTTATCAGATGAGGATGGCGATCAAACTATCTCCCATAGCTCTCTTTGTCTGCCGTCAGCCATCAATGCGCCTTGGCGCCATCTCCTGATACCTACATGAGGTGGCGAAGCAGCGTTAAACCCCTACTCCTAAATCAGTAGCTTGTATGCACATCGGTCAAATATAAATAGATGTATATATTTTCATGGGGAGCTATACATTGGCAAGGCCACATCAAGACTGCTATTTTTCTACTTTAGCAAGCAAAACCCAAAATAAAATTACCTGAAGGAGCCCAGTCCAAAGATTTAATTTCTATTCTACAACAACTCCTTTTTTAGTTGCATGAAGCGCGTGGAGCATTACAAACCTTTTACTTACCAATATGGCAATATCCAGTAAGGCCATCACCTAGGATCCATCCGTAGAGTAACACTCAGAATTGGGGGAAAGCACACACGAGAATGTTGAATAAAAAACAAGCAACATGAGTGAAAATGCAGACCTAGTTGTATAAGGAACAAGAGGGGAAACTATGAAGTGAATCTAAACACGATGAAGTGAAGTATCACTCATTGACAGGAAATGGAAGACGAAGTTTACCTGACCCAATAAGATCTCTCCTTAAAATATTGTGGTAACTGAAGCAGCAAATCCGATCCATTCTAATTCTAACCAACTAAAGTCAAAATTACAAATAATTAGATGGTTGGCTATCAAGAACAAATGTAATAATGTTCCTGCCTGGTTCAATAGCCTATGTAGTATTTTCCAACCGAGGCAGAGCCTGTTAGGATATTAATTATACGGGCAAATTTAAGTATTTACCTCAACGGTGTGGTTCTTTTTCATTCACTGGAGCTCGGTCGTTCCTTCTATTAGGCTACCTCACAAGGATCCAATACTATCCAGAATCAACTTAGCTTCAGAGAAGCTGACTGGTGAAGCCTTGTATATTTCTAGTAATGATCTGCCATTCAACATGCAACACGTCTTTGGCACAACATCTGCAAAAATATAAATTCATCTTCAGAGGTGCATGTTTCTCAGCTACTTTGGCGCGGGTTTGTGTGTGTAGAGGAGCTACTTATTTGTTTTAGTCTCTCTTTGATTCCTCTGGCCGGCAAGGGGAAAAGGCACTCTATCAGGTTATACACTGAACTCTAAATTCAATGCATACAGCGGGAGGCAACAAATAACCGCAATAGCTGCAAATGTTGGAAGTTGTCCCCCTCTTATTCAACAAAACAAGAATCGTGCACCCTACATTGTTGAATTTTAAACGCTTTCCTTTGTCTTTATGAACATACAAATCAGTCTTACAGTTCAACAATAAAGAAATACTACAGACCGAATAGGCACACATCAAGAGGTGAATAATTAGAGAAGAAAAGAGATATATTACTTCTTGACTACACTTAACTATGCTACTCGGACAGCCACCTTCCGATATGTAGTTGAAACCAATCCAAATAAAGAACATCATAGGTACCATTCTCCAAGAAAGAACAAATGAAGCTTCCACTTCCACATGAATTGGATAGCCGGTTTACAAGACAATTTGTACCTTGTCATCTAAAAGACGTCACATTCTTCTGGACTACAGTTTCTCCCTATAGGGACACACTGATCATTCTTGTCCTGAACTCTATGAATGTGCCCCGGAGAAAACATTTACTTGGTCAGTCAAGTGGTTGCAACAGCGGAACTCCCTATCACGATTCTACACAAACCTTTCGGTTGGGATATCCAAGCCGCAATGTAATGAGGCCTTAAGTTAATAATAATATCCTGCAAGGAACACATAACATCATTACCAAGGCATCAAAACTCACCGGCAACAATAATAAAGAAAAGAACACCACGATGAATTCCTCTCACCTTAAGCTGATCATCTCCAAGATATGGTTTAACATTCTATAGAGTGAGGAACATGCAAAATACAATTGTAGTCTCTATGCACAAAGACTCGGTAAACTCATGTGTATGGAGACCTGTTGCACCTCCATGATCTCGACGTTCTTGTGTGTAACCAGATCATTCTTATGGAAGACACTAGAGAGGAAAGAACAAATATTGAACTCAATTGTTTACCAACAGGTATGTGTATCACAAACCTATGAACAACAACCTCTGATTTTGAGACCAATTGTATCAAATGGGAAACCATCATATGTATATGCCAAAAATCTACTAGTAACCGGTAGGCCACCCATTGGATCTTCATACTTACGAAGCTAGTGTAGCAGAAAATTACAAACTATATAACCCTAGACTATAATTGCTCAATTAAATCTAGAAGGTCCTGGTTTGATCGAGTGGCTTAATTAATAGAGGACGAATTAAAAGAGTTCACCTCAAGCAGCCAAAAAAGGTTATTATGTTGGCCACACTATGTCCTCCTCCTTCCTCTCCTCTTCCGGCCTCCTCCGCATCGCTGGACCGCGATATCTATAGACTGCTATGGTGATTCAGGGGAGGGATGCTAACCATCTGAAACTAAAAGGGACGTCCAATTATCATAACATAAAGTGTTATACTACTTCTAAGTAGAAAATTGATGATGTCAAAAGGATCCCCAAAAATGGTCAAGAAGATATGTTACTAAGCATAACTGACCTACCAAAGTACGAAGCAACATTATGCAAGATTATAAACAGAAAATAGTTTACTCATTTTGAGTTTCATACAACTATTCTAGAAGCAAAAGAAATCAAGTGTGGCAGGACAGGCCAATAAAAGATGTGGGTGCACTAAGAAATCTATACCTAATAATAAAGGACGTATTATTTCTTCCGGTCCAACACTTTTTTGGACAGGTTTACCCTCCCACCAAACCTCATATTACTAACAACGCCACCGATAAGTCATCCAATCCAACCGCCACATAATGTTTTTTGTCTCCTGTTCCGTGGCTGACTACTCTATCGGCAACCAAAAGACGGGTAATACGGGCCGAATCAAAACTGTTTCTGTCTTGTTCAATGGGCCAGTCTGCACGTACGTCTCGGCAGGGTGCAACTTCAGCTGTCACGTTTTAATGGAAGCCACATGCGATCTGGTATACTCGCCATGTTTAGTCCCACCTTGTTTTATTAATCTGAATCCTACCGGCTTATATACCTATGTAATTTTCTTGGAGCATCATGTGAACAAGATGATAAAAAAGCACCACATGGTTGTTTTGACCGAAATCCAATCTAAGACGGAGAATTATGCTTGATGTGATGGGCTCTGCCTTGGGCCCTGTGCGTGGGGCTTGTTCGTCTGCGGTACCAAAGTTGGCAGGCCAGCGCATGGCGGTACCTAAGTTGCCTAAAATCACCGCGTTTTGAAAAGTTTGGCCACCAACTAATAAGAGGGGCCATTTCGAGGCAAACTCATCTCACCCCGCCAAATACAAGCATTCCGTTAAACCGCCCGTGAAGTAGACGGTCGGGACCCACATGTCGGTTATCTGTCCGTGACGCGGGCGCCAACGCGGCAACCTCTTAGGCAAGTCGAGCAGCTAAGTGGATTGGATGCGTTGACCAATTTCACAAATCCATTCCCAGCTTTCCCCTAGCACCGGCGGCGTCAAAATCCACCCTCCAGGCAGGACGATCCCTTCGGACAATTGACTTCCGGGGCCAAGTTGCTGCGCCCAGTCGCTGATACCGAGCTCCAATGGCGCATGCCGTAGCCGCCATTGCGAGGCTCTAGACCGCCTCCACCGCCGACGAGCCGAGCAGCTCGGAGGATGGCAGATCCTACTATCAAGAAAGAAGAAGTTCTGTCTACAAGCGGGTGAGCTACCCTTCTCTTTACCATTCGCACTAATTACAACTGCTAGCTGGCTACTGAACCTCATCTGCCGAATCGCTCATGTTATGATCTTCTACATCCTAGGTCTCCGCGTTCCGTCATCTGGCTTATGTTCTTCATGTAGCATTCGGGTATTATATATTCCTAGGTTAGATTCATTATCTAATCCGAGATATGGAATTCCCTTCTATGTAGTTCGGACAATTCACATTATAATTTCAATTTGTACTTTTTTAGTTACTTCTCCCCAATAGAGATAGAGCTTAGAAGTTTGTTAGCCCAACGCTGACAAACATATTTTGTCCATAGTTTTCTATCAAGTGGGATCTGCGCGGACCCCCTTTACCTGGTTACGGTAGTCCTCTACAGGTACGACTCTAATGGCAAGTGGTATGGAAGCCATTGTTTCACGATGGAAGAAGTGCCTACACAGATCTGCACTATATCTAGTATGGTTTCTGCTCTGTGTAATCATGTTGAATTATGGCCAAAGCAGACAACAAAGTTCAGCTTCATGGATAAACGTGGCATCATGGTTCCTATAACGTGTGACAGTCAACTAATTGGGTTAATAAAAAGGTATGCTTCGGCTGCCATGTTTGACCTGAAATGTCATGTACTGGATGTGGAAGCTGCTGCAACTGGGAGTCGCCCTTCTATTCTTGGACAGGGTGGTTGCTCGAACCCAATTATCTCCTGGTAAGCAAAGGTCGCTTGGGGTTCGCATGTTTGTGCTGAATTGTAATTTTTGTTTTATTTACTCTGTAGATATTAGGCAGTTATGCAACAGTCTTGTTTCTTTGACAGGAAGCGCCGCAAGGTTAGAAACATGGCTGCCGGGTCAGTGATTTTGCTGCCCGAAGAAATTAAAAACCAGTGGAAAGATGATGCTGGACACGATTCTGGTGCCCATTGTCCCGGCGATGCAGAGTAGGTGAAGCTAAGAAAATTGGCACCAAGGAAGAGGAAGAAGGCAGGAAATGAAGAAGCCAGTGGGCGTGAAGGCTTGGCACCTAGGCTGCGGAAGAAGGCTGCTGGCAATAAAGATACATAGTAATGTGTTGAACTTGAACCTATATATGTAATTCTGTTAAATTCTGATCGCTCTCTGTGTGGCACGGTTCTGGGCGAAACAATCTACCCACGTTCTCTGAGTAAAATGTACCACGACTTAGGGTTTGGAAACGCCCGAGTCAGTAGTTGAATCCGAAATTGTGATTGTGCCACTGCTATCTGAAAACAATGATCCACCGGTTCCACGATTGTTGAGGGGCAGGAGGTCTCCAAATATGACGGAATGTAAGTGGCACATAAATAAATTATTTAAGATGCCACACTCTACGAAACAGCAACTTATTTCAGATGCTGCACAACGACGTGGCAACATAAACAGCAATGTTCTCACCGATAATACCCAGATGAGGAGGAAATGGGTACCACTTTCTGGCCTAATCTTGAGCCCGTCTATCTCACCGCCTCTCTGCTCCTGCATCCCCTGCATCTGGCAATGCTCCCGGATCTCCAGTAATCGGGTGTACGTGCTTCCACTTTATAAATTGTGGTTGTTCCATTTGCATGCGGCACAATCCACGTAGATTATGTTTAAACAAACCACCAGTGTCAGAATACACTAGTAGAAAAGGTGTCTTTGATCCACGGTTATGTTCCCAATCCGGGACAGAGATCTAAATCGAGGCAGAAATTGATCTAAATCACAAATTCTTCCACAAATTAATGCGGGGTCAGAGCAATTTTTTTCCTCCCTGGAATCCGGGACCAATAGTTCAGACCGCTAGGTCAACAAGTATAAATATTACAACTTAAAAAGACACGAAGCTTAAGCTAAATAGAACTAGTTATCACACATCTCCTTGATCTTCCTAATCTTGGCCCGATGCGCATCTTCCTGCGAGAGCAAGGATCGAATTGTCTGCTCCTTCCTTTTAGCATCTTCCTTGCACAACTTCAATTGTTTCTCTGCATTTTTCCTCATGCACTTGTCAATACTCGTAGTTGTGTACTGCAGGACTTTGGCCCGGTGGAGATCGTTCCTTGCTTGAGTCAGTTCTTGCTCTGCTTTAGCCTTCAGGGCCAATGCCGCGTCCCTCTCCTTCTCGACTTTGATAACCTTGTCTTGCACCCACCTGAGATCTCGCTTATGCTTGGTCGTGTCAACTGGTTCCCATAGATTCATCTCAACACTGTCAAGAAGTGAGCTGAATACGGATTCTTTCAACTCGACAGTCATTTCCCATAGTTTGTCCAGCGTTTTACATCGATTTGGGTCACTCTGGATCTACCCATTTGACAACACCGCAACTTCCGCCTTGCATCATTGCACGATGTCCTTGACACCGTAGAGACCTCCTGCCTGCGTTTCGTCCTTCGAAGGCTACAAATTTAGCGGGCACATATCCATGTTTACATACCAGAGGACTGTCTTCATCATCTAAACCGTGATAGTCAGAGTCATACATCGTCTGGTTGTCCTAACACATCATACGCACATGAGTAAACAGATTAGATCTAGCTCAAAAAATAGATAACTGGCCACAGATGATAGAAATAGAGATGGGACGACTCACATCGAAATCACCGTCCCTATCGTCACGACGCGTTTCCTCGTCGTCTCCCCTTGAACCCATGGCGAGAGGGGTGGGGGGTGGCTGCCGGAGAGGGGATTGGGATGGAGGCGCCGTCGGCTAGCGACTACGGCAGGATGGGAGTGAAGTGGGGAAAGTGGCTTCGAGGGTAAGCAAGAGAAGTACGGGGAGGAAGAGAAGTAATGGGGACATGACGCTGGGATGTGGCCCACTAAACTCGTGAGACGTGACACTCGAAACAGGGGAGCGCCCGGTTTTGCTAGTTTGTCCAAAGCAAGCGTGGCCAATCATGTCGCAGAACAGCCTACTCGCAGATCGCTCTCACGAAGACCATCCAATCGTCCAAGCGCCCCAATCGAACGATATGTAACAATCGTCAAGCAGAACAACTCTGTTAGGGCATGCCTTCTAGAAGACTCGACCTAACGGCTACCCATGCAATGACACTGGGTGTGGTTCATGAAAAGAACAGACATGCAATGACATTGGTAGATCCTTATGTGGTTCATGAGAAGAACACACACACAATGACACTGGTGGATCCTTATGTGGTTTGTTTAGAGGAACAGACATGCAATGACATCGGTGGATCCACATGTGGTTTATGGAAGTAAAAGACATGCAATGACACTGGTAGATCCTTATGTGGTTCATGAATAGAATAGACATGCATTGGCACTTGGTGTGGTTCATGAAAATAACAGACACGCAATGACACTAGGAGTGGTTCATGAGAAGAACAGACAAGCAATGACACTTGTGGGCCCATCCTTATGTGGTTTATGGAAGGAACATACATGCAATCACACCGGTGGATCCTTATGTGGTTTGTTTATAAGAACACACATGCAATGACACCGGTGGATCCACATGTGGTTTATGGAAGTAAAAGACATGCAATGACACTGGTAGATCCTTATGTGGTTCATGAAAAGAACAAACATGTAGTGAAACTGGGTGTGGTTCATGAATAGAACAGACATGCACTGACACTGGGTGTGGTTCATGAAAAGAACAGACATGCAATGACACTGGGTGTGGTTCATGAAAAGAACAGACATGCAATGACACTGGTGGGCCCATCCTTATGTGGTTCATGAAAAGAACAGACATGCAATGACACTGGTGGATCCTTATGTGGTTTGTTTAGAAGAACACACATGCAATGACACTGGTGGATCTTTATGTGATTTGTTTAGAAGAACACACATGCAATGACACTGGGTGTGGTTCATGAAAAGAACACACACGCAATGACACCGGTGGATCCACATGTGGTTTGTTTAGAGGAACAGACATGCAATGACACCGGTGGATCCACGTGTGGTTCATGAGAAGAACACACATCCAATGACTCTGGTAGATCCTTATGTGGTTCATGACAAGAAATGACATGCAGTGACACTGGGTGTGGTTCATGAAAAGAACAGACATGCACTGACACTAGGAGTGGTTCATGAAAAGAACAGACAGGCAATGACACTGGTGGATCCTTATGTGGTTTATGGAAGGAACAGACATCCAATCACACCTGTGGGTCCACATGTGGTTTATGGAAGTAACACACATGCAATGACACTAGGTGTGGTTCATGAAAAGAATAGATATGCAATGACACTGGTAGATCCTTATGTGGTTCATGAGAAGAACACACACGCAATGACACTGGTGGATCCTTATGTGGTTTGTTTAGAGGAACAGACATGCAATGACACTGATGGATCCACATGTGGTTTATGGAAGTAAAATACATGCAATGACACTGGTAGATCCTTATGTGGTTCATGAATAGAACAGACATGCACTGACACTGGGTGTGGTTCATGAAAAGAACAGACACGCAATGACACTAGGAGTGGTTCATGAGAAGAATAGACAGGCAATGACACTGGTGGGCCCATCCTTATGTGGTTTATGGAAGGAACAGACATGCAATCACACCGGTGGATCCTTATGTGGTTTGTTTAGAAGAACACACATGCAATGACACCGGTGGATCCACATGTGGTTTATGGAAGTAAAAGACATGCAATGACACTGGTAGATCCTTATGTGGTTCATGAAAAGAACAGACATGCAGTGAAACTGGGTGTGGTTCATGAATAGAACAGACATGCACTGACACTGGGTGTGGTTCATGAAAAGAACAGACATGCAATGACACTGGTGGGCTCATCCTTATGTGGTTCATGAAAAGAACACACATGCAATAACACTGGTAGATCCTTATGTGGTTTGTTTAGAAGAACACACATGCAATGACACTGGGTGTGGTTCATGAAAAGAACACACACACAATGACACCGGTGGATCCACATGTAGTTTGTTTAGAGGAACATACATGCAATGACACCGGTGGATCCACATGTGGTTCATGAGAAGAACACACATCCAATGACTCTGGTAGATCCTTATGTGGTTCATGAAAAGAACTGACATGCAGTGACACTGGGTGTGGTTCATGAAAAGAACTGACATGCACTGACACTAGGAGTGGTTCATGAAAAGAACTGACAGGCAATGACACTGGTGGATCCTTATGTGGTTTATGGAAGGAATAGACATGCAATCACACCGGTGGATCCACATGTGGTTTATGGAAGTAACACACATGCAATGACACTGGGTGTGGTTCATGAAAAGAACATACATGCAATAACACTGGTAGATCCTTATGTGGTTTATGAGAAGAATAGACACGCAATGACACTGGTGGATCCTTATGTGGTTTGTTTAGAGCAACAGACATGCAATGACACCGGTGGATCCACATGTGGTTTATGGAAGTAAAAGACATGCAATGACAATGGTAGATCCTTATGTGGTTCATGAATAGAACAGACATGCACTGACACTAGGTGTGGTTCATGAAAATAACAGTCACGCAATGACACTGGGTGTGGTTCATGAGAAGAACAGACATGCAATGACACTGGTGGGCCCATCCTTATGTGGTTTATGGAAAAGAACAGACATGTAGATCCTTATGTGGTTCATGAAAAGAACATACATGCAATGACACTGGTGGATCCTTATGTGGTTTGTTTAGAGGAACAGACATGCAATGACTCTAGCCGTGGTTCATGAAAAGAACAAACATGCAATGACACCGGGTGTGGTTCATGAAAAGAACAAACATGCAATGACACCGGGTGTGGTTCATGAAAAGAACATACATGCAATGACTTATGTGGTTTGTTTAGAATAACACACATGCAATGACACTGGCTGTGGTTCATGAAAAGAACAGACATGCAATGACACTGGTGGGCCCATCCTTATGTGGTTCATGAAAAGAACAGACATGCAATGACACTGGTAGATCCTTATGTGGTTTGTTTAGAATAACACACATGCAATGACACCGGTGGATCCACATGTGGTTTATGGAAGTAAAAGACATGCAATGACACTGGTAGATCCTTATGTGGTTCATGAAAAGAACGGACATATAGTGAAACTAGGTGTGGTTCATGAATAGAACAGACATGCACTGACATTGGGTGTGGTTCATGAAAAGAATAGACATGCAATGACACTGGTGGGCCCATCCTTATGTGGTTCATGAAAAGAACAGACATGCAATGACACTGGTGGATCCTTATGTGGTTTGTTTAGAAGAACACACATGCAATGACACTGGGTGTGGTTTATAAGAAGAACACACATCCAATGAACTCTAGTGGATCTATCTTGGCATAATTTGATGTATTCCATGATGTATTTCATTATACAAGACACTTTCCATTTTTATACTACTCAGTTTTGCCCTTGGTTTTATGCGGTACTACTTAGTTTTGCCCACCCCCCTCTCTATCTTTCGTAGAAGCCCAAAATTGTGCTCACCCTGTCTGCTACTCCCTGATTGGTTGTCACAGTTGTCACACGGATCGTGCACACCAACCGTTGATTCTGTGCGATCCAACGATGATCGTTGCACACCTTGTGCCCTTCACAGTACAGCGTGAGACAGCACGGACGTCTCCCTCCGCGAGACTTCTACAGGAAGGAACACGATGCCGTCCATCGAAAAAGTCGTCGAGCGGTCATGTCAAGTTTAATCAAGTCTGAAAAGCCTACTACTGCTACTACAACTCATGCATAGGGTAACAGGGTCATCGAGTGCACGGTTGTCGGCGGGACGCTGCAATTTATTGCCACTTGATTTTAATCAGACATATCCCATTTATATGTAGCGCTCTCAATCTCACTTCCAACTGGGCCCTACCGCTAGTAAATTCCATGAGTCAAGAGCCCCCCTCGAGTAGATCTAACATTGCTAGAAATTAGTTCCGCGCCACTTTCATGTAATGGAATTGAGGTCTGCCATGAGCGTGTTTTCAATGCAGCTCTAAAGTGGAGATCGTGGCTGTTTCAAAAAAAATGGGAAGCGAAAAAAGGGTGAGATCGTGGTAGTCCCCTGCCCCCACCCCCACCCCCCGCCCACCACACTTGTCCACTCGAGGACTACAACGGTCCGGTGTTTATAACCCCCTCGACCTTCTTCTTCCATGAGCTCGTGTCATTTCCCCCAGTCTGCCTAGTCCCAAGACCCCAATCTACACCTGCCGCGCGCGCCGAATCTCCCTCGTTTGCACTACCTCCTTCCCTTGGTGTGCCATGAAGCGTACGCGTGGAGAAGATCCGGAGGTGAAGCCAGTTGAAGGCAAAGCAGCAGATGGCTCGGCCGTCGCCAAGCAGAAGGAGGCGTCTTCTCCGGGCACGAACGCCGCTTGTCGCCGCGCCGTCGAGGGTGCGAACTCATCCGTCCAGCCAGTAGTCGTTGCCGCCAAGCAGCAGGTGGTAGGCGTTGCCGCCGAGCAGCAGTTGGTAGCCGTCGCTGCCGAGCAGCAGGTGGTAGCCATCGCCGCCGAGCATCCGGTAGTAGCCGTCGCCGCCGAGCAGCAGGTGGCCGACAACGTTGTGGTGCCAGTGGCAAATCTGGATGGGGGGCAGGCGGCAGGTGGAGGCAATCCGGTGATCTACATCGATGACCCCATCATTGTTCAAGAAATCTTCGACGCAATCGCGGAGAATGATGAGTTCGAGGAGGAGGTCCCTGATGAGGAGTCCGAGGTACTACATTGCTAGCTTCTCTAGTCGCAACCAAAGTTTTCACTGTTCATACATAGGATTTGCTCAATCGTGTATAGATTCTTTTGCTCTTGAAGTAGGATAGTATATATATGATTCGATCGGTTGATTGATGCATCTGCCATCTAGTCACAAAACCCCAATCCGTCTAGTCACAAAACCCCAATCTGCTCATCTGCCATCTAGTTGAGTTTGCTAGTTGAGTGTTGATTTCGATACACAACAGGCCTATAACATTACATTTCTATTCCTTACTGAGCCCAATGATTCAATTTTGCCCCAAACTAGTGCAAGGGCATCTGATGGTCTCGTTTTCTAAGGGATGGTTAGTGGCCCTGAGGCAGCAATGCACATAAACAATATAGGTTGTGCTGTTGGTATTTTGGTTCTCCGACTCCATCGCTGAAAAAATGAGGCCCTACTTTTTCTCTCATATGGAACCTAAATATATAATATTTGTATTGTTTCTGATCTATGAATGCGTTGTATGATGCATTTGTACATCCCTGAATATTGTTTGGTACGATTACATTTCAATTTCTTATTGTGGCCAATGATTCAAATTTGCCCCAAAGAGAGGCAGACACATTGGTGTCAAATTTTTACAGCGATGAGTGAGCGAACCTGGGGCCATGTACACGATCAATATAAGCTGTGCAATTATTACTTGGTTCGCTTACGCCATCTCTGTAGAAACTTATCAGGCTGCAATCTTTATTCTACATTCACAGAACTATGATATTTGAATTATCTATTCCATGCATTCATAGTGTATAAGAAATACATTTTAGTTCGTCATCGAGAGGCTGATGATTGAAATTTGCCCCAAAAGAGTTCAAGGGGAGACACGTATGACGGTGTCGTGTTTTAGGGATGGGTTGGTGAACCTGAGGCAGCAATGCACACAGACAATATAGGTTGTGATGTTGGTTCTTTGGTTCTCCAACTCCATCTCTGAAACAAATTATGAGGTCCTTGATTTATTCTCATATGGAACTACATATATGATCCTTGAATTGTTTCTGATCTTTTAATGATTGGTATGATGCATATGTATATGAATGGTTTTGATCATAAGTATTTTTAACATGTACCTGAAGATTAATTGTTTGGTTTTTTATTTATAATTACAATATTTAGACTTGTTTTTATACCTGACTATGTATATCCCTGAATATTGTTTTATACAATTTCATTTCAATTTATTATTGTGGCCAATGATTCAAATTTGCCCCAAAGAGAGGCAGACACATTGGTGTCAGATTTTTACAGCGATGAGTGAGCGAACCTTGGGCCATGTACACGATCAATATAAGCTGTGCAATTATTACTTGGTTCGCTTACGCCATCTCTGTAGAAACTTATCAGGCTGCAATCTTTATTCTACATTCACAGAACTATGATATTTGAATTATCTATTCCATGCATTCATAGTGTATAAGAAATACATTTTAGTTTGTCATCGAGAGGCTGATGATTGAAATTTGCCCCAAAAGAGTTCAAGGGGAGACACGTATGACGGTGTCGTGTTTTAGGGATGGGTTGGTCAACCTGAGGCAGCAATGCACACAAACAATATAGGTTGTGTTGTTGGTACTTTGGTTCTCCAACTCCATCTCTGAAACAAATTATGAGGTCCTTGATTTATTCTCATATGGAACTACATATATGATCCTTGAATTGTTTCTGATCTTTTAATGATTGGTATGATGCATATGTATATGAATGGTTTTGATCATAAGTATTTTTAACATGTACCTGAAGATTAATTGTTTGGTTTTTTATTTATAATTACAATATTTAGGCTTGTTTTTATACCTGACTATGTATATCCCTGAATAATGTTTTGTACAATTTCATTTCAATTTCATATTGTGGCCAATGATTCAAATTTGTCCCAAAAGAGAGGCAGACACATCGGTGTCAGATTTTTCGGGGACGAGTTAGTGAACCTGGGGCGATGTACAACAACAACAATACAGGCTGTGAAATTGTTACTTGGTTCACTCACGTCGTCCCTGAATAAACTTATGAGGCCGCAATCTTTATTCATAGAACTATGATATTCAAATTATCTATTCCATGCATTCATAGTGTATAATAATTATATTTTAGTTTGTCACCGAGGCCGATGATTGAAATTTGCCCCAAAAAAGTTCAAGGGGAGACACGTATGATGGTGTCGTGTTTTAGGGATGGGTTGGTAAACCTGAGGCAGCAATGCACACAAACAATATAGGTTGTGTTGTTGGTACTTTGGTTCGCCTACTCCATCTCTAAAACAAATTATGAGGCCCTAGATTTATTCTCATATGGAACTACATATATGATCCTTGAATTGTTTCTGATCTTTTAATGATTGGTATGATGCATATGTATATGAATGGTTTTGATCATAAGTATTTTTAACATGCACCTGAGGATTAATTGTTTGGTTTTTTATTTATAATTACAATATTTAGGCTTGTTTTTTTACTTGACTATGTATATCCCTGAATAATGTTTTGTACGATTACATTTCAATTTCTTATTGTGGCCAATGATTCAAATTTGTCCCAAAAGAGAGGCAGACACATTGGTGTCAGATTTTTTCAGGGACGAGTTAGTGAACCTGGGACGATGTACAACAACAATACAGGCTGTGCAATTGTTACTTGATTCACTCACGCTGTCCCTGAATAAACTTATGAGGCTGTAGTTTGTATTCTACATTCATAGAACTATGATATTCAAATTATCTATTCCATGCATTCATAGTGTATAAGAATTATATTTTAGTTTGCCACCGAGGCCGATGATGGAAATTTGCCCCAAAAGAGTTCAAGAGGAGACACGTATTCTGGTGTCGTGTTTTAGGGATGGGTTGGTGAACCTGAGGCAGCAATGCACACAAACAATATAGGTTGTGATGTTGGTACTTTGGTTCGCCTACTCCATCTCTAAAACAAATTATGACGCCCTAGATTTATTCTCATGTGGAACTACATATATGATCCTTGAATTGTTTCTGATCTTTTAATGATTGGTATGATGCATATGTATATGAATGGTTTTAATCATAAGTATTTTTAACATGCACCCGAGGACTAATTGTTTGATTTTTTATTTATAATTACAATATTTAGGCTTGTTTTTTTACTTGACTATGTATATCCCTGAATAATGTTTTGTACGATTACATTTCAATTTCTTATTGTGGCCAATGATTCAAATTTGTCCCAAAAGAGAGGCAGACACATTGGTGTCAGATTTTTTCAGGGACGAGTTAGTGAACCTGGGACGATGTACAACAACAATACAGGCTGTGCAATTGTTACTTGGTTCACTCACGCCGTCCCTGAATAAACTTATGAGGCCATAATTTTTATTCTACATTCATAGAACTATGATATTCAAATTATCTATTCCATGCATTCATAGTGTATAAGAATTATATTTTAGTTTGCCACCGAGGCCGATGATTGAAATTTGCCTCAAAAGAGTTCAAGGGGAGACACGTATGACGGTGTCGTGTTTTAGGGATGGGTTGGTGAACCTGAGGCAGCAATGCACACAAACAATATAGGTTGTGATGTTGGTACTTTGGTTCGCCTACTCCATCTCTAAAATAAATTATGATGCCTTAGATTTATTCTCATGTGAAACTACATATATGATCCTTGAATTGTTTCTAATCTTTAATGATTGGTATGATGCATATGTATATGAATGGTTTTGATCATAAGTATTTTTAACATGCACCTGAGGATTAATTGTTTGATTTTTTATTTATAATTACAATATTTAGGCTTATTTTTGTACCTGACTATGTATATCCCTGAATAATGTTTTGTACGATTACATTTCAATTTCTTATTGTGGCCAATGATTCAAATTTGTCCCAAAAGAGAGGCAGACATATTGGTGTCAGATTTTTTCAGGGACGAGTTAGTGAACCTGGGGCGATGTACAACAATAATACATGTTGTGCAATTGTTACTTGGTTCACTCACGCCGTCCCTGAATAAACTTATGAGGCCGCAATCTGATGCAATTATTTGTCATTGTGTTGAGATGAAATGATATATGAACCAATCAAACTATTGCTGAGATGCTTTATCTTTGATATCCATGGATATATTGTCTTACATATACACGTTGTCAATTCTTGAGTTGTAATACAATTCAATCATATGTATGAGTCTAAGTTATGTTCTTAAAAATCAACAGGGGGATGATGATGAAGTGGACGCTAGCAAGGAATCCAGGGACAACAAGAGCCGTTACGTGCTGAGGCGGTTACGGTGTGGGCTAATCCGTTTCCATCGTAGGGGGAGACTGTTTTGCCCATTCTGTGGCAGAGCAATCAACGTGGACCTCAACTGCATGATCCAGCACGCGGAGGGCGTTGGCAAAGGCAGAGGCAGAAGCCATAAGCCGATTACCTTGGCGCGGCACGCAGCCTACGGCAAATTCCTCCGGAAGTATGTCAGGACTGGCCTATATCCCATCGACTAGGCTGTCGCTGCCTTCTGCTGATAAACCCCTGCCCTGCTAGGCGTCTCCATGTCCCGGCCTCCTGCTGTAGCCCCTGCTTTTATTTTGTTCTAGTTAATTATTGGGTTTTCTATTTTCGTGCCCTCGGGTCCTTGGTTGTACTCAGTTTTCCCCAACTCCTTAGTTTTTCCACAGTTTTTCCCAAGTCCTTGTCTGAAACCCGCAGAAGGAGCTCGGACGGAAGGAATCCGTTAAGTTGACCGTTCCTTGCTGACGAGTGGGGTCGTGTCGTTTGTGGGGCCGCGTCGTGTGGGGCCACGTCGTGTGGGGCTGGTAGGAAGGGACCGCGTGGGACAGGACAAGACTGTGTTTGTGTGGCCGTAGCGTGTGGGGCCGTAGCGTGTGGAGCCGTGTGGGTCCGGGACGTGGGCACGAGTGGGTTCTGTCTCTTTCGCCCAGATTAGCAGTTTTCAATGTACCTTTTTCCTCTCTCTCGCTCGATCTCATTCATATTTGATAGCCCAAATTGGTAGCAAATCTAGAGCAGCTTCTCCTTCTGTTTTTTAACGCCATTCATTTCTTTATGCCTTCGTTTTTACCCAATCAGGTAGGAAATCTAGGGCACAAATCCAGAGAAAATATAGGATAAGCTGCATACAGCAGCCCAACATAGCATAGATATATTCACGACAGATCCACCAGTAGTACCGATAGATACAACATAAGCTACATTTTACATGAATTTAAGCTGCTCTACAGATAGAGCAGTCACATATAGAGAGTGCAGTAGGCACGTTCAACGCCTCTAGGTAGCGCCTGTGACTTGCTTGGAGGTTGCGCAGGTGAATCCCAAGTGCTTTGTGTTTGGCCATGAACGCATGCACGTTCACGGTCGTTCCAACTCTAGCGCCGCATCTGCCAATGGATTCAGCATGGTTCACCAGACAGTTGAAGTCGGTGGCGCGGAGCTTCCTGTTGCAGAAGGGGCACTTGTAAATGCCTCAAGCAAAGGGGCCATCGTAATGGCCGGACTGCAGCCTCCTGAGGACGTGACGAGTCTTGGTGTGGAAGGACTCGTCGTCGTTGTCGACGTCGCTGCTCTGCACCTGTCACGTAGCACCAAAGATCATGCAAAAAACACGGAGTCAATTGCAATGATGATGGAACAGAGAGTGAACAAAGATCATGCATGATAATATGGGCTCGAAAAAAAGAGGTAGCCTCAGTTACATTGGACACACTTATATTCAGGATTTGAGTCAGTAAACCAAAGATCATGCACAACAAATTTGTACACACCAATTGTTTACTGACCAAACCCTGAATCAATTTGTGTCCAAATATTCATCATCATCGGCACAAATCTTAAACAAAAGCAAATCACAAACACTAATAACGCAAGATCTAACACAAAAGGATTGAACTAGGAACAGACAAACCCTAATAACGCAAGATCTAACACAAATGGATTGAACTAGGAACAGATGAACCCTAATAACACTAGATCTAACACAAAAGGATTGAAATGGGATAAGAACAAGGGAGCAAAGGGTTACCTCCGGCTCGTCGTCGACGATGCTGGTGTCCTAGGGGTTCTCCGGCGCGACGTACGACATTGGTTCGTACGGGTTCCAAGCGACGGGGGCCTGGACGGGGGCCTAGACGGTGGCGGCGGCCGATGCGCCGGCTGCTACGTTGGAAGCAGCGACAGGGGCCTGGACGGGGGCCGCGGCCGATGCGCCGGCGGCTGATGCGCCGACAATGGGCATCTCATTCTTCTCCATCGCCGGCGGTTTTCTTCGGGGTTTTTTCTTGGGCTCTTCGGTTATGGAGAAGATGATGGGACAGGAGAGGCGGTTGCAGTAAGAACGTGCGTCGAGGGAGAGAAAAAGGGCTCTATAAATACGAAGGTGGCGTGTACCGCAACACGCGTCCGCTATGCACGACGGCAGCGTGCACCGCGACACGAGTCTAACCCTGGGACGTTTGGTGTACTCAGTTATAACCTCGGGCCTTATACAGAAATTTTATCTGTACTCAGTTTTCTCCTCGAGTACTTAGACTGGCAAGTGCAATATACTCAGTTTTACCCTCAAGTAGCTGGTCAACAGAGAGTCAACAAATGAGATTAACATAGCTAATTGAGTCATTTCATGCGCAAAAAAATCCAAAAAAATAAAAACATAGTGGCACCTGCTCATGGAGTCTTCCTACGCAACCTGTCACCTAGAAAACCTTAACAAACATATATAAATAAAGTTTTACCACAAATTGCCACTTCTCAGAATCACTAGTGTAGCTATGAAGATGCATGGTTTTCCACTCAAACCCCTTTGCAAAACATCTTCCCCAAAAACATAGTTTGTCTAAATGATGCCATAATTGTCACACTCATGTATATTTGAATTGCAAATAATTTGATGTAGCCCAATATGAATTATATTGTACAAAACACGCATTTTTCATTTTGTAGTTCTTTTGTTTGAATCCCTTAGTCTATTTACTATTTATGTGCCCTTGGATTCTTAGTACTACTCAGTTTTGCCCTCAAGTTCTGTCACAAATGCTCTCGGAACCCCAAACTTATCCTGATTGGTTGAGCCGTTGTCACATGGATCGACTCCACGAACCGTTGATCAACTGATCTAATGGGCAGTATACCCCTCTCCGTCTCTTCGTGGCCACCCCTCTCTCTCTCTCTCTTTGTGGCCACCCCTCTCTCTCTCTGTCGGTGGAGAGTGCCACCCCTCTATTTATGTGCAATAACGAGTTTGCCACGTAATATAGTTTGCGGATTTCGGTGAATGCATTATTTTTCACCCCTCTAACAATTATCAACTATCTTTAGCTTTCCTTTTCTTTTAGGGAATATAGTTTGGGATATAGTTTTGGTAATTTAAAACGGCCCAAAAGTGGTATAATTTTGGTATAAACATGAGGCATACATATTTGCGGATTTCGGTGAATGCATTATTGTCACCCCTCTAACAATTATCAACTATCTTTAGCTTTCCTTTTCTTTTAGGGAATATAGTTTGGGATATAGTTTTGGTAATTTGAAACGGCCCAAAAGTGGTATAATTTTGGTATAAACATGAGGCATACATATTTGCGGATTTCGGTGAATGCATTATTGTCACCCCTCTAACAATTATCAACTATCTTTAGCTTTCCTTTTCTTTTAGGGAATATAGTTGGGAATATAGTTTTGGTAATTTTGGTAGAAACATGAGACATACATATTTGGCATATTTGGGGGATTTCGGTGAATGGATTATTTGCCACCCCTCTAACAATTATCAACTTTCTTTAGCATTCCAATATAGTTGGTAATTTCGGTGAATGCACACACTAACTATGAAAACAACTACAAGTACATGTAACTGAATAATGGATTTGTAACAAGGTATCCCTTGTAACAACTTCTAGCGCCTGGTGAGCAATGATAAGAATCCGATCACAATTATACAACATAAAAAACAACCAGCCATCAGATTAGCTTGCTTCTTAAACTCGATCAACTGCTTGTTCATTTTCTTCAGTTCTCCCTTCACTTCCACCAGTCCTGCATTGGGAGCATTAGGTATAATCGGAACGGCTCCTCTCTCTGCCGCATTCTCTACAGCAAGTCCCCCCCTCCCAAATTGCGCTCCCCAATAGCGCCAATTGATTGCTGCAATTGAAGCCTCTGAACGTACACATCGATCCACTCGAAATGCCTGCATTTCTTCAGGATCTGAAAACAACAACGTGAACCCTAAATCCCAAATTCAAGGGAATAACAAGAAAATCGAGAGAAAACAGAGAAATTGGAGCGAGATCTAACCTTATCCCCCTCTCTATATGGCAAGCTCTCGCATGCAAGGAACTCACGTCCACGGTTGCCGTTGTCGTCTGTCTTACAGATCGACCGCTTCAGAGGCTCCTGGCGTGGGCAGTCAGGGCATCTTGTCAAAGGCACGGGTCCATACTGTGGCCATGAAGAACGGGAGGTCGAAGAGAAACTAGACATCACCCGCCTGCCCGAGAAGGGCTGCCGCTGGCGGAGAAGAAGAACAATGGGGCGCGGGGAAAGAAAGGGGAAGCAATGCCACAGGCACGGGCGCGGGGTTGGCTCGGGCTCCCATTTTGCAACGGTCACCTAGGTAAGCTGTGGGTCCGGCACGCTAACGTGGACAAGTTGTGGGTCCCACGATGATCTGGATAAGTGGAGACGTGTCCACTGCGGGGCACCAACAGCGGCCCCACTTGCCAGCACCAACCAACGTCAACTAAACGGGAATCCTCCGTTCGAGCTCCTTCTGCGGGTTTCAGACAAGGGATTGGGGAAAACTGAGGAAAAACTAAGGAGTTGGGGAAAACTGAGTACAACTAAGGACCCGAGGGCACGGAAATAGAAAACCCTTAATTATTACCTTTGTGTGGCATGTAAGACAATATATCCGTGGTGTCTCTGGTGAACCTTATATATTAATCTACTCCTTTATATGGAGTGCCTTAAAGTTTCTAGTGTTAAATTATATTTACTGATCATGCTCATGCACACTACAAAATATTTCTAGTGCTCATTATATTATAATTGTCAAGAAATACATCAACAAGTTAAATTGGTTCAAATTTTGTATTGAAGTAACTAAATGTATCACACACATAATAAACTAGAAACTAAAATCTAGTTCAAACACATAATGTATCACCACCACTTGTTGTCGTCCTTGGTTTGCTTCCCCTTCAGCCGCTTGATGTCGCCACCGTCCCAAGATCCCTGCTCGTCCTGAAACCGCTTTTTGTCCTCCTCGCGCTTCTTCTCCTCGGCTATCTTGCAACCAGGGCATAGCTCTCTCACGAAAACCCCCGCCTTAACCATCCCATCTTTCATGGTAATGAGCTTACTGTACAACTCCTACGCCATGTAAGCGTCTCTGGATGCATACTTGAGGCACGCCTGGCTCATCGGCTTCCACTCCCAGTAGTCGTGATCGAGTCGCTTCAATTTCTTCAGTTTTTCATAGGATTTATCGATGATTTCCGCTACCAGATCACCCATGCCATCATTCGCTGGGTATGATTTGATCTTGTACAGATTTTGGATGTCGATGTGGTGCCCCTCTGGGATTTTTATCAACGCACGAGAAAGCATAATTGTGTCATTTGTGATATCCACGCTAGTGAAAGTTATCCCTTTCCTAAGAACTCGATCAGAGCCGGACAACGCATCTCAGTTGGTTTACTCCTGCACTTAGATGGTTCTAGGGATGTAAGGGAACAAGGGATGCAGAAGTGGTGATCTCAAATTTAAATTTCACATACCTGCAGAAGTGGTAAATGAGGACCTCCTCATATATGGCGATTTGCACGACAGCGATCTCTTGTGGAGGATTTTTTCGCTTATTTGCACGGGTGTACTCCAAGTCTAGCCCCACAAACTTGTGCTTCTCTTTCTCAAGCAATTGCTCAAACCTGGCGAGAGTTGTCTCCACAGTCGCTTCATCATTTGTGTACACCACTGTCAAAGTCGTGGTGCCATGGGCAGGGACCAAGTGGGTCTCTGTTGTGTGTTTCCCATCGTCCATGCCTGCAAGGAAATGGGTGAAAGGAACTGCCTGCAAGGAACTGCCTTCGAGAGGAAGAAGAAGATGAACCGACGGTTCCAGAACAGAGGAAGAAGAAGCGCCCAGGAAAAACTGCAGAGGAATGACTGAGGAAGAGGAATGACTGCAGAAGAAACATGGTAACTGCAACTTTCGGTTCGAGAACTCACCGTGGTTACGTGGAGATCGTGGCAGTGCCGCCGGTTCAACAAGTGGGGCCAGTTCCTGCGAGAATATGAAATTAGCAATGCATTTTTCTATGCGAGAAATTGAGAGAAGTCGTTTATATTTTGTCTTTCATAATTAAACACAATAAAGTTGGTACATCCCAAGAGATTTGAACAAACGAGATTTTCTAGTTTAACATACAACAACACTTACAAGACCAACATGGCAGAACTTGGAGAGCCCCAGAACTTGAGCTACCACAGAGACCTCGGCAGAGATGGCAGAATTGGTGCGGGTGCAACCACGGTGACGACGAGCTCGGATTCTAGAGGAGGAAAACTGAACCGAGCATGGTCGACAAGGTGATAGATCTCACCGGGAACCAATTCTCGTCCCCGACCGTGCCATGGGTGCGTCCACGGTGAGGGCGAGCTCCGACTCGGGACGGGGAGGAGAGCGGGGCCGAGCAGCTTCGTCACTTCCCAGCTCTGCGCCATGGCCGCGACCACAGATTGCCGCTCCGGGGAAGAAGACGAGTAATGGAGGCGCCAACGCTGCAAGCCTACAGGGAGGAGAGCTGGGCCGAGCAGGTCCGTCCACGTCCCAGCTCTGTGCCATGGCTGCGACGCCCCACAGATTGCCGCTCCAGGAAGAAGAAGACGCGTAATGGATGCAGGCGCCAACGCTGCAAGCTTAATTGGCACCTAAGCGACGGGAGCGACAGGAGCGATATAACGGCGAGAACTGACAGGGGGGCCCAACTTGACGGCCGTTAGCTTGATTTTCTGTATTGAAACATAAAGTTGAATTCGTGCCGAAAAAGACCCTCTGAGTATTTGGCACGCTATAGTCATCGCGGATGATATCAAGGAACTCGGGTACCGTGTTGTCTGGACACCCCAACTTTCGGGCCGCAAAATGATATTCTCTTGTGCGTGATGCACAATTAAAAGGAGGGACGGTTGGCTGCTGTGCATGTATGATGCACAACTAAAAGGAGAGAGGTTGCCTAAATAAACTGGATGGGATTTGTGGGGTTGCCTGTACAGGATGAACGTGAAGAGTATTACCCAAGCGGCTAGGGGAAAGACAAGTGGAATACACGGATAATGTTGCCCCATCGTCAAGCTGCGTATATGGATTTTATTTACACGATAATGTTGCCCACCGTCAAGCTGCATATATGGATTCGATTTCTTATCCTCAATTGTTGTCCACCATCACTGGGCCGACCAACAATTTGTGTTATTCATGTTTTTATTTTTTTCCAAAGGGCTACCCGATTTTCTATCAAGTTTGTCTATGGGTCCTGGTTACAGTCATATTGGCAGTTTGTAGTAATGCTCTTAATTTTTTTACAGTTTATTAGAAATGATCTACTAAGAAATCAGGAGCTGGTAAATTGCTTTAATGAGTTGTGATTGTGGATTTCATTTATTGATAAGTAGCCAGCCGAAATCTATTAATGTAAAACGGAGATAGTACATATTTATTATGAAAACTTGTGTTGAATGCATAGATGTTGCCAGTGGCCGGTGTTGGTGCCCGCACCCACCATGCTGACAAAGACAAGTGTTAATATGGATGGTTTACTAGAGTGTTTGAGTATATATTTCTGTCGGTG
Organism: Avena sativa; assembly: GCA_916181665.1. NCBI lineage: Eukaryota > Viridiplantae > Streptophyta > Magnoliopsida > Poales > Poaceae > Avena > Avena sativa. The sequence continues at coordinate 58,495,283 of OV702292.1, forward strand.
CAACGCACATGCAATTTTGCTAGTAATATCTAAAGTACAGTTTTGTAGTAGAAAATAAAAACAGAGTATGCAGGGTCATGGGCTTTTTGCTAGGCCAGCAGCTCCTTCCCACTAGCTCTAATTGCTGCAACCTTAGGTCCAATCACCAGAATGAATGGCGTCTGGGAGCTACAGTCGCGCATCTGTCACTGGATGCTTGTCAGATGAGGATGGTGGTCAAACTATCTCCCAGAGCTCTCTCTGTCTGCCAGCGGCCATCACTGCGCCTTAGCGCCATCTCCTGATACATGCATGAGGTGGCGAATCGGCGTCAAACTCCTACTCCTAAATCAGTATCTTGTATGCACATCAGTCAAATATAAATAGATGTATATATTCTCATTGGTAGCTACACATTGGCAAGGCCACATCAAGACTGCTATTTTTCTACTTTAGAAAGCAAAACCCAAAATAAAATTACCCGAAGGAGCCCAGTCCAAAGATTTAATTTCTATTCTACAACAACTCATTTTTTAGCTGCATGAAGCGTGTGGAGCATTGCAAACCTTCTACTTACCAATATGGCAATATCCAGTAAGGCCATCACCTAGGATCCATCCATAGAGTAACACTCAAAATTGGGGGAAAGCACACACAAGAATGTTGAATAAAGAAACAAGCAACATGAGTGAAAAATACAGACCTAGTTGTATAAGGAACAAGAGGGGAAACTACGAAGTGAATCTAAACACGATGAAGTGAAGTCTCACTCATTGACAGGAAATGGAAGACGGAGTTTACCTGACCCTATAAGATCTCTCCTTAAAATATTGTGGTAACTGAAGCAGCAAATCCGATTCATTCTAATTCTAACCAACTAAAGTCAAAATTGCAAATAATTAGATGGCTGGCTATTGAGAACAAATATAATAATGTTTTTTCCTGGTTCAATAGCCTATGCAGTATTTTTCAACCGAGGCAGAGCCTGTTAGGATATTAATTATATAGACAAATTTAAGTATTTACCTCAACGGTGTGATTCTTTTTCATGCACTGGAGCTCGGTAGTTCCTTCTATTAGGCTACCTCACAAGGATCCAATACTATCCAGAATCAACTTAGCTTCAGAGATGCTGACTTGTGAAGCCTTGTATATTTCCAGTAAAGATCTGCCATTCAACATGCAACAGGTCTTTGGCACAAGATCTGCAAAAAAGAAATTCATCTTCAGAGGTGCATATTTCTCAACTACTTTGGCGTGGGTTTGGGTGTCTAGAGGAGCTACTTATTTGTTTTATTTCCTCTGGTCGACAAGGGGAAAAGGCACTTTATCAGGTTATACACTGAACTCTGAATTTAGTGCATACAGCGGGAGGCAACCAATAACCGCAACAGCTGCAAATGTTGGAAGTTGTCCCCCTCTTATTCAACAAAACAAGAATCATGTACCCTACATTGTTGAATTTTAAACGCTTTTCTTTGTCTTTATCGACATACAAATCAGTCTTACAATTCAACAGAAAAGCAATACGACAGACCAGACAGGCACACATCAAGAGGCGAATAATTAGAGAAGAAAAGAGAGATATTACTTCTTAACTACACTTAACTGTGCTACTCGTACAGACACCTTCACATACGTAGTTGAAACCAGTCCAAATAAAGAACATCATTGGTACCATTCTCAAGAAAGAACAAATGAAGCTTCCACTTCCACATGAATTGGATAGCCGGTTTACAAGACAATTTGTACCTTGTCATCTAAAAGACGTCACATTCTTCTTGACTACAGTTTATCCCTATAGGGATACACTGATCATTCTTGTCTGAACTCTATGAATGTGCCCCTGAGAAAACATTTACTTGGTTAGTCAAGAGGTTGCAATAGCGGAACTCCCTATCACGATTCTGCACAAACATTTTGATTGGGATATCCAAGCCGCAATGTAATGAGGACTTAAGTTAATAATAATATCATGCAAGGAACACAGAACATCATTACTAAGGCCTCAAAACTCACTGGCAACAATAATAAAGAAAGAACACCTCGATGAATCCGTCTCACCTTAAGTTGATCATCTCCAAGATATGGTTTGACATTCTATAGAGTGAGGAACATGCAAAATCCAGTTGTAGTCTCTATGCACAAAGACTCGGTAAACTCATGTGTATGGATACCTATTGCACCTCCATGAGCTCGACGTTCTTGTGTGTAACCAGATCATTCTCGTGGAAGACGCTAGAGAGGAAAGAACAAATATTGAACTCAATTGTTTAGCAATAGGTACATGGATCACGAATCTATGAACAACGACCTCTGATTTCAAGACCAATTTTATCTAATGGGCAACCATCATATGTATATGCCGAAAATCTGCTAGTAACCAGTAGGGCACCCGTTGGATCTGCATACTTATGAAGCTAGTGTAGCAAAAAATTACAAACTATATAACCCTAGACTATAATTGCTCTATTAACTCTGGAAGGTCCTGGTTTGATCAAGTGGCTTAATTAATAGAGAACGAATTAAAAGGGTTCACCTCAAGTAGCCAAAAAGGGTTATTATGTTGGCCACACTATCTCCTCCTCCTTCCTCTCCTCTTCAAGCCTCCTCCACATCGCTGGACCGTGATATCTACAGACTGCTACAGTGATTCAATGGAGGGATGCTGACCATCTTAACCTGAAAGGGATGTCCAATTATTATAACATAAAGAGTTATACTACTTAGTAGAAAAGAAGTGTACATTTAATATATTTTTGTGCGAGGTACAAGTTGAAGTAATACATTGCTCGATATGTACAAGAAACATGTATCTATATAGAAAACCACCATGAAGAAAAGAAATATTTTAGACATGAGTCACACAGGTTCCACTTGGCTACTTAAATACCTTGGGTTATTTTATTTGTTTTGGTGAAAAAAAAATTGCCAACAATATCATCTCTGGAGCTCTCAGCCTCCCACTTAATCAACCTTCTCACCTTACAGTACATCAAACAAGTGCTACCGCGTAAGGTATATTATGTTGGTTTGGTAGAATAATTCCTAACTTTTAGCTGCAAATGTTTTGGTAGAAATGGAAACCACAAGGCTATACCTATGTGCAACAATACGGGCAATCTCTGAAGAAATATAGAAGAATCGCGCGTTCTATGTATTGAGAAGATAACACAATATAAGATACAAAGATGAAGAGGACAAGCATAGCAAGGAGGGAACCAAAGAACAATTGACATACCATATAGGATCAAACTTGGTAAGCTCCTTGACTATTTCTCAACAGGTTCTTCATGGACACAGCTGAAAGAGCATCCTTCCCTGAGGGAACATAGATATCAAGAGGAGTGAACGAACTACACCACAGGGAAAAAATATGGGTAATACACAACACACCAATAGCAGGGTTCCAAAAAAGTAGAAGGAAAATAGCTTTCACAAACAGACCTAGCACCCAAGATATTGGTTCAAGGATGTCCTCACCATCATCAATGTACCAGCGAGAAGCAGAGGTACCACTCGGTCAGTACAAACAACTACTTAAGAAATATAATATTATCAACATGGATAATTTACCAGAGGAAACTGATGCACAACTAAAAGAGTAGATCCTAAAATATTACCTTTGACCATCTTAACTAATGGTCCAACATAGAAGGCAATGACTATTTCTTATCACCCATAGCAAAAAAACTGGACTTGATTCAAGGATGTCCTCACCATCATCAATGTACCAGCGAGAAGCATAGGTACTACTCGGTCTTTTAACACTTGTAGATAAACCACATAGAATAGTACAAACAACTGCTCAAGAAATATAATATCATCAACATGTATAATTTACCAGAGGAAACTGATGCAGAACTAAAGATTAGATCCTAAAATATTACCTTTGACCATCTTAACTAATGGTCCAACAAAGAAGGCAATGACTATTCCTTCCCATAGCAGAAAAAACTAGACTTCGAACTCAGCTGCACGATCACCCCAAAGGACCGGTTTGATCTCATGGCCTCTACATATTTAGGTAGAACTTAACCATTAGATGCAGAAATCATATATGTACAAATAGAAAAGTTGTAAAAATATAAACTTCAGTAATATTTATAATTGTAAAAGGCATTAGCTCCGGTCACATATTAATTTACTAAAAACCAACACATGAAAAAACAGGGAAACAAAAGTAATCTCGAGTAGGGATTTGAGTCCACTTACTAGCAACAGTGCTACACTCCTCCCTCTCTCTCCACTATCTTCTTCTCCTCTAGGCGCACCGCGCGCCATTAGCTCGCATAGCTCTAGCAGGCACCGCCACTTGATTTCGCCCAGATATGGCACGGGAACGTGAGAGGAGTGGCCAGGTTGAAAACAGAGCGGGAGATGACACTGTAGTCACCTGAGTTCGCTTGGGTCGGTGAAGCGGGACGTGCCGACGGGTTGGTTCCGTGCGAGTGTCGGGCGTCGTACACCTGATGCTTTACCATCATCTCACCGGCGGCGTGGTCGAGGTACCGCCCTCCAGGGCGCTGGTGGAGGGGACCAGACTTGGAGGATATGTCCTCCATGGCATTGGTGGTGGCTGAAACCGGCGGCAACGGGGATTGATGGAGGCGGAGACCGGCGGAAACGGGGATCAGTGGAGGTGGAGACCGGCAATAGGGACAGGATGCAGAGGCGATTGTGGTGGCAGCGGAGGGAGAGGAGAGGAGGAACGTGTGGAAAAAGAGTAGGAAGCAACGCATACATTCACACCTTTGGCTGAAACCTAAATATTTCTCCTTGTGCCTACCAACGAGTATTCCACCGATGTCTTGTATGTTTGACTCTACACAGGAATGGACTCATATGTCATAGATGCTAGTACCGGTTCCAGAAGTGAACAAGCGGAAAGGTAAATCCAACGGCAGGAAACGAGCGCGTGGGTGAAAACCAGCGCTGCTCACTGTATCAAACGACGAACAGACGATGCGTGCGCGGATGCCTCAGGACGCGGGTAGCCTAGAGGCTTTTAAAAGAGTAATAGATAATGTCTAGGACAAGCGGGGATTAGAGGGATGACTGGGAAGTTACTAGGACAGGAACACGCTCTATGAACTAACTGTTCAAAGACAACGACACTAACAAGGATAAACTGAAAAAGTCAAGGAAATCTGTGATGGTTGACTCCGTTGTTGCACCTTGTACTACTGACAGTGAACTGGTGGTGGTGGTGGTAGGATGACACTCACGTTTGATGTGGTGGTAGGTTTACCCCATGGTGGTATGTTAAATAGTGCTTGCCTTTTGGCAATGATCATGCTTGTTAAGACTAATTCTTTCTGCAAAGGGTGTTCATTTGTTCATTGTCAACTGTGATTCCCTTTAGCTTGTGTTGTTCATGTTTGTGAGGTTCATGTTCTACATTGTTCAGGCTTGTGTGATGATCATGCTTACGGGAATCATGCTTTCTAGGGATCATGGTTATATGATCATGCTTGTCACTCTGTTGTTCCATATTGTGAGAGAATCATGCTTTTTGATTCTAGTTTGTGTGTTCTGCTTCTCTCATGTGTATAGTCTTCCTCTCCATCCGGTGATGGTAACCTCACCATAAGGAAATACAAGGTGACCATAATAAGTCTTGCATGTGAACCAAACAAGGGGAAAATGCATGATAAGGATCAAAAGCGCAATATGCAAGTAACCAAACAACATGTATTTGTTGCTTTCCTCATGCAAAAAAATTTCATGCAGGCTATCAAAAAAGATGCAAAAGGTGGCTCGAAGGTCGGATGAGTGTGGTAGTTCCCTCCGCAGCACTACCCGATCGGGCCAAGAAATTGATGCAGGCTACCAAACGCGCCCCTAGTCGACCACTAACGGAGCTGCACATGAATTTTTGGGAGGGCCAGACTAGAACAAAGCGTGTCATTTTTTCTAGATTTGGGACATTATTGGGTCGGCCTAGGATGGAAAATGAATGGGTGACCAAAACCTAGGCGGGCCACGGCTCAGCTCGGCCTCAACGTAGCTCCGCCACCGTAGTCGACCAGTGCACCTTATTTTACATGGAAACATATATACTTAGTAAAATATACTAAGATTTTAACTAAGGCTAAGTCGCTCTTATCCTTTCAAATGAACTACAATATGGGCATGCCGGGCAAGTTTTAAAGAGAGAACCAATGTAAAATGAACAACACTATATTGTTAAACATTTCAAATATTGATGCATGTTACGAATTGTACGTGTCAATGGCAAACTACTGATCTCCAAAGAATAAGGCATGCACATTTTACCATGGAATCAGCCAACAAGCGGGGGTAAAATAGTCTATTTGAGGACATACACTAGTCGATACTTCATACACTCTACAATTATCCATTTAGTTACAGGAAGGCCTAATAGCCTTGTACTCAAAAAACATGTATCATCTTATTTCCTAGATTCATGTCTTACAGAACAAACTACAGGGTACTTTATAAATTTAAGGATATGCAAAAGGACAAATATGCACCGTATATTAAGGGCGTAAATAAACTCCTGGAGTAATGTGATAATTTTTCTTTGCTTACATGTGCAATGTCTCTTATAGCAAAAAAACATTACAAGCTAAATAAAGACACCAGTTTCAACAAAATGCAGTTTTACTTTAGCATTATAAATGTGTTTATAATTCTAATTTATAGTTGTACAAGAAATTTTTACATGGTACACATAGGTATGTTTGGATCATTAACGCTAATAGTCATACCTAAAATTAGTATGTACATCAAAGGATGTATCAATCAAAACAATAAACATTCTAATAGTAGAATGAGCCATAACAAAGAAAAAAGGTTCAATATAAATATGCGAGAACATTTGTGTCTCGCCCTAGGCTAAATAAAACTCATTCATAGCTCTGCATCAGTTGGGAGAAAGTCTCCTCATCAATCTCCATGTTACAAGTTCCTTTAACATATCTGGTCGATATTTTGCAGACTCTCAAGTGTGTAAATTTGCGGCATATCCAGCAAATATGCCTTAAATAGCTCTAGTCTCAAATTTAGCAAACGAATACCTTTGAAAAGAATGAAACACTTACAACCGAATACTCGAGTATTTGAAGTTGGGCTTGTTTCTAGATACAACCTCATAGGATGGCTTGTCCAAGTTTTTGCAGAGATAGAGTCAGTTTGAATAATGACATGCGACGTTGATGGATTTGGCCCAAAAATTGTACAGAGACTTCAAACCTGCCATCATTGTTCTTTCCAAATCCATGAGTGTCTGAGTCTTTCTCTCCGCTACACCATTTTTCTTAAGGGTATAAACAAAGAGAACTCATCGAAGGTGTACTTCTTGAACTCGGAGTCATTGTTACTTCCTATTGATAGTATATTTCTGTTGATGTTGAGATTCATTGGCAAAGTCAATGACTCTTTGTTGGGTATCACTATTCCTCTTCAAAAAATATATCATGTGTATATTGAAAATTATCAACAATCACCAAACAATATTTCTTGCTGCTAGACTATCATCAGCCACAGGGCAAAAAAGGTCAAAGTTAAGGAGCCCTATTGGCCTCTTGGAAGATATAATGGTCTCATGAGGATGCTTCTTCTCATGTAGCTTTGCATTGATGCAAGCACTAGAAGCACAATGTTGGGAAAATTTCACATTTGTTAGTCCAAGGTTTTGCTCCCTTCTGAAAGGGCATTGATCTCTCTTAAGTGTTTTGGTGTTGATGACAACTCCACATGTAGTTTAATCATGTGCTTAAGTTGCAGGATTTATTCATGTGCACATTGTTGGTTGGACTCATCTCTTGGAGATTCATTAAGACGGTACCTCTTGTTTTGTATTTCTCTTTATTTCATTGTTTTTGGAGACCATACTATCAAGAGGGGGTTCACCTCGAAAGGATATGGGGAATCAAGTTCGTTGCACAAACTATATTTGCACCTCCACAACCTTCCCATTTTTCAGTGGGAGAGCAATCCGTTTGAGGTTTCGAGTTGTTTCCTGCTCTGACCGGAAGTATCAGTTAAGCACCGGTAGTTCCGCCCACAGATCTTTACGGGGCTAGCGTCGGCGGTAGTACGCATGTTATGAAGATCTAACCCACTGCATTGGTTATCCGGTTAGTATCCTGCAATAACAGGGCACCTCTAATAACGTCAACTGTATTCCCCTCGAGCACATACTGGAAGTATTTTGTACTCTATTTTTCACAGTGGCACCAGCAACCTATTCTAACCAGCTTGTGTGGGTTCTACATTGTGCACCAAATTAACTTAATGATGGTTTGGATTTCGTCGTCGAAATTATCAAAGAAGGTATTATAACATCTTATATTATTACATGAACATAGTTTTTTAGATTTATACCTAGTAATCATTATTATTATTTACAGGATCCTCACATTGACGTGAAGGCACTGCTAAACAAGGAGTTGTCTCTGATCCATAGGGAAGTGTCTGACTTTATCATTAATCATGTGTTGATGATGCGGAAGGCCTCTAAGCTGGTGATGTGAGAGTCCCATTATTTGCAAAGTACTCTTTCAGCTGGATTGCCATGAGTCTGTATTCTGATCCAATACTTTCATATTGGTCTGTCTAATGGTTTACACATTTTATGAGTTGGTGTAATAACGTCAGAGTTGAACTATAGTCGTGCTTCATTAAGTGTTCTTTAGTTGAAATATGTGGTCTTTGTAATACGGTTTGACGAGTAATTGGATGAAATTAAGCACCTGTGCAAAAGACACCCGGAGTCACTGGGTTTTATACCGGATGCTCCAAGCATGAAAACAAAAACCCAGATCAAATGGACAAACCAGGACATCCCATTGTATCTGAGGCGGTTTTATGAACCGTGTGACGAGAACTTCCGGAGATGGTTGGGCCAACTAACTCGTAAAAAGATGATTTATCAGCAACTGTCACCGGGAGTAGGAAGCCAAAACCGTCGCTCGACCATGGTAGAAAACTGTCGCCGGGAGCTGATTCTGTTGTAGTGTCTGTCCCCACCGGTAGCGGGTGCAATCGTACGCGCCGTCCATCCAATTGCGCTATCATCTTCTCAATCTACAGTGGCATCCTCTTTCAGCGTGTAATACAAGTGCCAGGGCAACCATGTTGTCTATGGATAGGGTAGCAGCACTTCCCCTGCAGTTGCGGTTATGCCCGTAGTGACCATGGCACCACTACCCATGCCAAAGGCGATGAAGAAGCCGTTGGGCGTGAAGCCCTCGAAGAAGTCAGCGGTGCCAAAGGGTGTGGCTCCTAGGGTGTTCCATGCTACTATTGTCAATGTGGCTCGATGCCCACTACACTCCCCAATGCCGCGAACACCCAGTCGTGTGTTAAGGTATGATTTTGATTCCCCTCTCTCGCATGTTTGAATTGTTCATCGTTTGAATAAAGGTAAATTTATTTCTGTGTTGTAGCTCGTCGTACATGTATTTTTTGAATGACAATTCCATTGATATTGAGGATACGCCGCTCTGAGAGTCCGATCATTTGCAACCTTTCGGCTTGGATGAGGGTGATGGTGGTGGTGATGGTGATGAATGTGTTGTTTCTTTTGTGCAATGTTTGTTTGTGCATTGTTTGGAATGTATGTGAGCAAATGCAATGCCTTTTGATTGTAGGATCCTCTTGCTCAAGAAAGGGACAAGGATAGGAAGGGCTCGAAAAATAAGTCATTTGTGCTTGAACATTGTTGGACGCTACTTGAGCGTAGCGAGAAATATAAATTGAGGGAGCATGAAGTTGCACCCAAAAATGGGGCAAGGATCCAACTGGATGATGGTGAGAGTGATGAAGGAGGGATAAACAAGAACAAGCCGGAAGGAAATAAGAATATGAAGGAGAGAATTACGAAGAAAGTCGGTGCATCAAGCCTGAGGGACAAGATCGATGACATGATGAAACTGAAGGAGATTTTGAAAACCAAAGCATTAGAAACAAAGATTTTTATTGCGGAGAAAAAGAATCAAGAGAAGCAAGCAAGGTGGCAACTATGGCCTTGGACAATATATAAGCACATGCCCAGGAGAAAAAGCAATTGCCGAGCTCATTGCGGAGGAGAACAAGACCATGACTATGGATCCGAATACTATGGACTCTATCACAAAGGAGTGGTGGCATATGGCAAGGTTGGAAATCTTGGAACAAAAAAATCAAGCGCTTTTTGGTGGTGGTGCACCTAGTGGCGGTGGAGGTAATGGTGATAGTGGAGTTGCGGCTAGTGGCGTTGGAGTTGACGGTGTGGCTTGATGGTGCTTTTAGAACATGTTACTCATCCTTTTGGCAAGAACTGTGGCATTGAGCTAGCGTAAAGTCGATTTGATTAATTTAAAAACTATGTATTGTATTATCGAATTTCGGTTCGAGTTTTACTGGTTTCAATAAGGATTGGACTGGGCTGCGGCCGAGCAGTACCCGTAAAAAAACTTATGGGTACTGCTCGGCCGCAGCCCAATCCAGCCCTTATAACGTCCTTTGTGCGAACTTTATCCAGTTTTAAAGGCGGTGATATACTGCTATAGATTTTTTTTTAGGGTATATATTGCTATAGATGCTCTTACATCTTACAAAAGGGGCCATGACCGTGTGATAAAAAAAATGGGCCGTTATCTTTTATGGGCCTAAAGAAGTAAAGAATCTGATACCCACTAAAACGAGAATTTGATGCCGTATGGCGCGGTCGTACTACGGTGAGCCGGTTAAGCAATGGTTAGTCGGCCCAATAATCTCCCTCGCGAAGCAAGACGTTCATGAGTTCCATCTCTTTCCTGCAACGGCTGATCAGCCCGGCCGGCGGCCGTTCATTTCCTTCGCTGTGAAGGCACCGCGGCGCATCGGCACACCGTCCAGTGGGTTTGACTCTGTGGGCGTGTGCGTGCAGCGGCCAACGTACGCAGAATCGCGGACGCGAAGCCCCAGATATTCCAGTTGTCTATTCGTGTATATCGATCAGCTGCACTGCACAGGACTGTTTCCTTTCCCTTTCCTTCGATCCTTTCCCCAACAAAAGGTAAACGCGCGCGAGAACCTTCGGCCCATCGCCGCTACTACTTCCCATTCTCTCCCGCACCGCCATCAATCCCTCAAATCATTCGGCAATCGGCGGACAGAAGCGGCGCCAACGGTTGAGCCCCGTGTTCCAGGACAAGATCAGTTTGCGTGTTGGAGCGGATCAACCTAAATCAGCCATGACATCGTCGTTCGCCCCTGCGCCGGCGCCGGGGTACCCGCCGCACGGCAACCAGGCGCCGCACCCGCAGTCCACGGCCGTCGCCGTCACTGCGGCGAGCAACGGCCCGGGCAACCCCTACGTGCTCGTCACCCCGGCCAGCGCCGCCCCGTCCACCTGCCAGTGTGAGTGACACTGAAGTTCGATCTTGAATTTGTCGACCGATTCCATCCTCTCTGACTGCACTGCTTCCTCACTCACGCCGCCCGCGCGTTCTCTTCTCGCAGCCATCATGAAGGCGCTGGGGCGGTACGGCAAGCTGCTGGAGGACGGCACTCGAAAGGCCGCCGACACCACCGGCAACATATGGCACCACCGTACGTATATCCACACACGCTCTCTCCCTGCTCCGGTTCCTCCTGCACGCCGCACGCGCACCGACTGACACGTGTGTCTGTTACCTCGCCGACGCGCACGCGCACGCAGTCCGGACGGCTCCGAACATGGCGGACGCGGCGGTGGCGCGGCTGGCGCAGGGGACCAAGGTGTACGCGGAGGGAGGCCACGACAGGGTGTTCCACCAGGTGTTCGGCGCCGTGCAGGGGGAGCAGCTCCGCAAGGCCTACGCATGCTACCTCTCCACCTCCTCCGGCCCCGTCATCGGCACGCTCTACCTCTCCAACGCGCGCCTCGCCTTCTGCAGCGACTCCCCGCTCCCCTACCACGGGCCCGCCGCCCACCCGCCCGAGCCCATGTACTACAAGGCAAGCAAAACCTCTGTTCTCTCTGTACACTTCATCAGATTCAGCCATGTCTGATTCACCTGGGAATCATCTATCGATTGACTTGAATCGCAGGTGGTGCTTCCCCTGAACCAAGTGAGGACCGTTAGCCCGTCGGCCAGCATGTGGAAGCCGGCCGAGAGGTACATCCAGATCGCCACCACGGACAACCACGAGTTCTGGTTCATGGGCTTCGTCTCCTACGACAAGGCGCTCAAGAGCCTCTCGGAGGCCCTGCACCATCGTGCGTGATCGACGTCCCTGTGCATCAGTGCACCACCGCAGCTGAGCTCCAGTTCGACCGCCCTATCCGACGATAACTGCGTGTCAGTCAGTCAATCAGTGTTTGTACCTCACTACTACTTCTTGCCTGTACTGCAACTTGTCCCATCATCAACAGTTGTTGCTCTTCAATAATTAAAACACGAATAAACTCTGTTGCCATCAGTGTTTAGTCACTCTGAATCAAACGAGTACATGTAATCAGTGTAGAACACTGAATGCAAATACTAAGAAAGCGTTGGCCCTCACGAGTCACAAGTACCAGCAGTTTCATAACCCATTGCTGCATACAGTAGCGGTATTTTAGCTAGGTTTGTGGCATCAGCATATCTGCTCTCGCGTTACAGAGCTGTAACACTGAACCTCGCATAGAATTACACACTGCAACTTGTACAGTACCATAGGAGTATTACAGTACACTTAACGTAACCTGGACTGAGAGGAGTAGCAGCAGCTAGTGTCTCAAAATTTTCAACAACATTACATAGCAAAACTGTTGTCGGCGGCGGCCTTGCGTCGATCGATGTCCTGTATAGAGTTCATCATGGCGGTACGGTGAAGCTGTTCGTTTGCGGCGAGGTGCGCATGGTATGTGCGTCTGTGGATATAATGGACGGACGGGGCGGATGCGTGAGGGTGGATCAGTGCCGCGGGTGGAGGCGATCGTCGTGTTGGTGGTCGAAGGAGTCGACGCGGTTCTTGAGCGCGGCGAGGCGCGCCCTGACGCTGAGGTCGATGGCGTGGGAGTCGTCGAGGCCGTAGCAGATGACGAATCCGGCGATGAGGGAAGGGTCGACGACGTTCTCGACGGTGAGGTTGACGAAGCCTGTGATGCGGCGCATCTTGCGCGCGATGAGCTCGGTCTGGCGCGCGTCCAGCTCGACGGCGGAGGACACGACGACGCGGAGCGCGTGCAGCGGGGGCGCCTCAGCGGGCACGCCCGCGCCCTCGCCGCCCTCCTCCGCGATGGAGGTCATGCTGCCCTTGTCCAGGAGCGAGCGCAGGAAGTTGAGCGTGACCGGCTGGAACGGCGCGGCCAGGGCCTGCTGGTTCTCGGAAGCCGCGGCGGCCGGCGCCACGCTGTTTATGGCGGCGGCGTCGTCGGCACCGGGCGCGCCCACGTAGCTGCTGGACCGGCGCAGCGTCTGCGCCTGCCACCGCGTTGAGCGGTGGGCGCTGGCCGTGCTCGGGCCATCGAAGCGGACGGAGGCCGGCATCAGCTGGAAGGCGCCGCCGGTCTCCTTGGTGGCCGGGAACGCCGGGTGGGCGCCGGGCTGGTTCAGGATGTTCATTGCCGCGAGACTGGGTGGCTGGAGCTGGAACTCGGCACTGCTACTGGGGTCGGGTAAGGTTGAAGGAGAAGGGAAAGGAACAAGAATGGAGGTTTTGAAGCAGGGAGGGAGGCCGGGGCGAGGGTGATGCCGATAGTAGCCAGCTGCTAGCCACAGGCGAGGGGGCCAGCGTGGGTGGAGATAAGATAGGGGGGAGAGAGTCGGACCAGGTAGGGCGAGGAGAGAATTTGGCGCGCACACGATGCGGGCGCAGCAGCCGCACACGCCCCATCCGGAAGAATCTGCCTAATCCCGTGTGCGGGCTCTGGTCCCCGTGGCCGCGCGCGCCGCGACGAGCCGTCACGTTTTTTTTCTTCCTACGGCCAAGAGCCAGCTCCAATTTTTCACGGACGCGAGAGAACATGAGCGCCACGACGTTGTGCCTGTGCACCGATGTTTTTTTTTCGTGGCTACCACATGCCGTGTTGCTGGCGACGCGCGTCGGCTCACCGCCAGCGAGCGACCAAGAGCCGCGGCTGCCCTGACCTGCCGTGCGGACTAGCTTAATTTTACCGTGTAGTACGATACGAGGCACTCCGCTCCACATACAAAAGAACAATTGGCGTGTGCTGTTCCACAGACAGCACACATGGATCGTTGCTTTGCTTGTACTGCGTTCGCTGCGCTTGAGCTGTGATGAACTGACGCAAGAAAACGAAACGATAGTTGGTGAACGGGTGGCCCCAAGCGAATGACGACGCGGACCCAAAGGCTCGACCTCGTGCGCTGCTTGGCCTTTTTGGGCGATGCACGCCCGCTGTGCCGCTGCTACTGCGCTACAGATCCAAGCGGACGCGGCCCCGTGATCGTCCCAGCATCTAGATACTGGTCTCCACAAATGCAGTACGAGAGCCGGGTCCAGAATGTTCATCAAAAGGTGAAAAAGTAAGAGACAAACATAAAGAGGTTCAAGGAAGCGAAAACCGCATACTGAAATTCTGAATTTCATTGCACAAATCCTAGCAAAGTTGATCTGTCATAGGGTGTCAAGCGGGATACCGCCAAAATCCCACCTCTAGTTTATTTGTCAAAAATCTAGTGTAAATTTTTCTACTCCCGTCCTAAAAAAAGATGTCACAAATTTGTCTAACTTGGATGAATCTAGACACTATTTAATATATACTCCCTCCGTTTCAAAATATAAGATGTTTTAGCTTTGAGAAAAGAGTGTATCTAGACCTCTTTTATTGTCTAGGTTTACTCCAACACTAGATGAACCTAGACACTAAAAGAGTCTAGATACACTTCATTCACAAAGCTAAAACATCTTATATTTTAAAACTGAGGGAGTAGATATATTCAAATTTTGATAAACTCGCGACATCAAATGAACTAAAAGTAGGATTTAGACGGGATCACACTTGACACTGTCATTGTACATTTTGGAGCAAAACGAAAGCACACCAACAAGGATAAAATGTGGCAATAAACGCACGCTAAACATTGGCACTGAAAACTGTCGAGAAATAACAATCGTCAACAAAATCAAGCGGAGATCCCCTACCACCAAAAAGTGTGGGTTGTGATCATGGGACAACCGTTACGTCGGCAACAGCATTGGTCGATCAATGCTACCCTTTCCACCATAAGTAGGGAAACATCGTGATCTCCAAAGAAAGAGTATAAACTTGCAAATTTCCTTATGTTCAACAGCAGATTCTTTGTGCTGCATTGATAGGCAAATACTCTGTGTCCATCTCTATACTAGGGTTGAGTGTTTCATTTGCTTCTTACCAGAAACATGTGAAGATGTAGGAGAGCTGCATATATTTTCCATAAGTAAGATGAAATTTCAGATTGGTGATACCCAATATCTACCTGTTGTGATGTTACGGTGTTTACCTGGTGATAGCCTATACGATCCAAAATTTCAGGGAAAAATCCCGCCTTCTACTTTTAAAATAGAACTAGTTAAATGCCCGTGCGTCGCTACGGGATAAAAAACGCACATCGGTCAAACCAATATCCAAATTTCAAAAATGTGTGTCCAATATCATATCACTAATTATCATGTATCTCCTTTAACTACCACTGCCACTTCCATCGCTATAATTTCAAAATTTGATCTTTTCAGAACTTCAGCAAATCTGTGAAATGTTTCTCACATACCTCTACAAAAAATGTGTATTGTTTTCGAGTTATAAATGAAACCATTCTCACCTACCACAAAGAGATGATTGACTCTAAATTTCTTACTGTTTGTCACTCCTTCAACTCCACTCTTTGACAACAACAAAGATGACACATTTGTGACCGTAAGAAACTTAAAAACAAAAAAATAGGATGTACAACTGAGAAAAAAACTAAAACAAAGACCTAATTAACTTAAATGCATCTGTTCCTTAATCTTTCTTATTTTCATTGTGCCACAATCCATACATTGCTCCACCATGACTTACAAATTTAACCCTAGAGCATCCCCTACCACCATGTCTTGCCAGGGAGGTCTTCTATGTACACGGAGATGGATAAGATGGGCACACCTCCATTCATCAGCCTTGTCTCTCCCCTTCCTCTGCCACTCATCGCCCATGGTTTGGCTAGCAGCTAGATCAGGTCCTTGTTGTTCTGTCATCCTCCCTGCTGGCAAAGAGTACTCTTTTGCACCTCGCTTCTTTAGGCATGAGCTACTTTGGTTTTCAGGACTTGAGGTTTAAGATTGCTATCCCGGCAGAGTAAAATTTTGATCAAACTTACAGAAGTTGCAGTATGGCAACATATATTTTGTTCCCTCTATTTAAAAGTTTCTACAAAAGCATCTGCTAGTTTAGAAAATACCATCCATAAAGGTTATGTGCAAACAATTTCCTCCTAAATAAAAAATGAATACTAACTCTGAAATAACATATTTAATCCCAGTAACAAAAAAATCACATAGATCTTGTGTTTAATGAATAACGTTAAAGTATGATCCCATAACAAACCAGTCGCGCCAACCTGCGTATGAGTGCAAGAATATGTATGAAGCAGCTTGACCATGGACAAACGCACACATGCAAGAGTATATATATGTGTGTATGTCACCATTCCATTATCTTTACTAACAGCCCAAGTGTATGGAGATAAAGGAAAAAAATAATGCGGAAAAAATGAGAGACCGTTCGATGAGACAATATGGGAAAGGAATGAATGTTACACAATATGAACTATAAATAATACATTCAATCTTGTCATCTCAGGATTCTAAATTAATGACATCGGCAATGCTTAATTAGATCCACTAATGAAATGAAAAAATTATCGACCTCACAATGCAAAACCAACGGCGTTGGGTGACTGTCTAAATATCACATACATACTATCACCTAGCACCTTTGTGTAAGATCTCTGATTTCACGCTCAATATTATAGCTTGGCATTACCAAATCAATTATACCTAAGGTTCATAAATAAATCCTTCACCTGGTTGTAGTATGTTAGTAGTTTATAGTGTGAGAGTTGACAAGTACAGATTCCCCTATAGGGCATTTAAATTTAAGTATCTGGTATATTATATCGATTCATTTTGTGAGTGCTTAAAAAAATCAGATGAATATTTAGGAAAAGACCAATGGAGGTGAACAACTTTAAGTCGCAGCATGCCAGAAACTCCCAGGAGGATTTCTACATTCTCAGGCCTCTAAGCAACCTTGAATGCAGTAGCAGCCACACTGGAAGATATTCCAAACTACAAAAAATTACATTGTAGATGGCCGAAAGAAAATAGATGATTCTGAACGATCCATACGGACATGATGATAAAAACAATGCATGTACACTAATTAATAATAGATGAAACAGAAATCAGAGACAAAAAACCCACCAACAATCCTTCTTTCAAGGAAAGGGACTTGGCATCTCAATAGACTCATCACTTGAAACCTACCAAACAATTTGAATGAACCAAAAGGTTACACAAGGTAAAAGATGCAAACATATGGAAGACAAACAGGAAGTATCCGGCAACTTATATTCCCACAAGAGAAGTAAAACGAAGAAACCAAACAAAAAATAACATGGCATAGAATTCCTTAATATAGTGCCTTCTCTAGAACTCAACTTGATACACGGAAAACTCACATATAAGGTTTCATCAATGATGTCAACATCCAAGAGACCAGGGATAAAACCAACTCCAATTCCTTGGATCTTGTGTGGCCCTGCTTACGAGAATTGGATATCATGAGTCTTGTACAAGCAGTGTCAAGAAACAAAGCAGAATATGTTTAATGCAAAATTCTCCTCAACGCTAGGGTAAATAATTGACCACCAACCTGATATCATATCATTAACCAAATGGATAAATAATTAACCACATTAATTAGGAGGCAACATGATGATAATGGTTAACCCAATAAAAAAGATGACGATGCTAATTCTTTTCTCTAGCTCTACACTGCAATTTACTATAAATCTAATACTTTGATATGCAGATCAGTGAGGTACAAACTGTCATTAATTAGTAGAGGTTGGAAAATACCATCACCTACAAATCAAAGAAGGAAGGATGCATAAATAATGGAGCATATAACCTCCCTCCAGCATGATCAACACTGGTGGGGAACCTTAACATAGAATGGGAGATCTCATTCTTAAAATTGGGCAAAACACTACATATTGTACCTAGGATGGGAGGTCTCATTCTCAAAATTGGACAAAACACTACATACTGTACATAGGATGGGAGATCTCCTTCTCAAAATTAGGTTAGCTTTGGGAATGATAAGCAGAACAGGGTCTTACCTTTTTTCTGAAATTTCACTTCCTATTCTTAAATCATGTGACTGTGAGCCAACCCTGAGTTTTAAACAAACATTTAAATTTACGTCCTGGTTTTAAAGGCGTCGCCTAGGCGTCCAGAAGCCCCTCCTCCGCCTTGCAAAATTGGACGCTTTAGGCGCATAGACGTCCAAAGCGCCCGTCTAGGAGTCAGAGCGCCCCTAGGTCGCCTTAAAAACCATGATTTACATATACAAGATTGGCAGATTGCAATTACATGTTCAGGATTCCAAACAAATCTACTTCTTTCCATGAGTCTAGATTTTTTTAGTTAAAATATCATTGTTTTCAAGCACAGTCTTTCACCCAATCTTATTACATTGACATGCAGTCTAATAGTGCAGTCTAAAAACCTAGTGGATGGTCCAAACGAAATACAGTTTCATCTACACATCTAGTTTCATTAGTTGTCTTAGAACAAGATATTATGTGGTGGAAATGGCAGAGGTGGATGCAACTTCTTGACATATATAATTTAGAAACTCCTCTGCATCCCAGGGGCTACGTGTCTTCCTATAGAATCCACACGACGGTAGCTGGTGCTGAGCGTGTTGAGCAATATAATGAGCAGATCGTGGAGCAACTTCTTAATTGCCTAAATCCTTCTTTATCTGTGCCATAAATTAGTGTTAAAATTCCAGTATTTTTACCCCTCAAATTTCTCATGTATATATGCTCTTCTCTGACTCATACATGGCTGCGTACAGACTGACTGACTTCAAGAAGGACTACACAAATGTTTGTCATGTGAACCACAGTAGAATGCCAAGCATGTTTAATTATCATCTCATGATTAAACAAGAACATTCTAGCCATCATTAAGACTGCTGTACCGACAATCTTTAAATTTGAGTACAGTTGATGTACTAATGTTACTCAAAGTAAGTACAAATTCTACTTATTTTATGAAAACTCTATGAGGGGAGTATGATAAACCTGTGTAAAGGTTTAAACTAAAGCCACATGTTCTTGTTTGTCAAGGAAAAAATGGGTTAGCTGTTAAGTTCTATATGATTGTATAGTTTTTTGGCGTCTCAGCTTTAATTTAGCTTTCTGAGAAATTTCAAGTACCTTTTAGGAGAAGTTAATTTAATGGGATAAGAAGCTAGTTAAGTGGGTGGGTTAGCATGGCATTGGACTGGTCCCCATTACATACTGATAGCGATATATGCATCATTCAAGCACTATATGCAACATGTAGTAAAGATTCAGTAAATCATAACCTGATTCTGACCCAAGGTCTGTAGTTCACGGTTCAGTTCTTCACAAACTTCTAATGATGATCCAAAATCAGGATCACTGCCAGTCCGGATAGACAAACAAATTTTTAACGTGTTCCACCGCATGCGGCTCCAACCATGAAAACATTATATATAACACAAATATTCAACCTAGAACCTCGAAAAATTCAGTCTAGAAAAACAAATCAGAGGAGAGACTGCCTAGGTAGTCATCGACGGGTCACCTGGTGGTGGCGGAGTAATCAGACCAGAGCGTGAGGCTCCTAATCTAGCCTCCGCCGGCTTCACTCCCTCCAGAGGTGGCAGCCTGTATGGGGACAGGGTCCAGGGACAGCGGAGCCCCTTCGCCAGCCTCCCTCCCATCAGTGACGGCTGGTCCAGGACCAGGAGTATGGATCTGGGGAGAGAGAGAGAGCGGCTTCTTGACCTCCTTGTGGCAGACTCGCACAACAGACAATGGAAATTTTTTCCTACCAATGAAACAGAGCATGAATTGTGTCTACTTGCAGTGGTTATGCATTTTATCGAACATGAAAAAGGCGTAATCATGAGAAGACATAGATCAAGACGGCAAAGCGCCTTTGCCACAGACAGCACTGCGGGCTCCCGTCCGAGATGTTAAGGGTCGTCGCGGAGCCACCACACCCGCTGGAGGGAGAAGAAGGGGAGCGTGAGGAAGAGAGGTACTAACCTCACGAAACCAACCCATATCAGGGGATGGCGGTCAGAACTGACGATCCTCTGTCGGTAGATCCGCTCGACGAGCCCTCTCCTATCTCTTTAAGAACACCGCGCCATTATGGCCTTGAAATTCTCGGCGATGGCGACGAGCTTGGCAAGCGGGCGACACCGGGTCGTGATCTACTACCTAAGCTTTGTCAGTCGTCGGTGTAACGTTCGATGGGCGCGGAGCGCGGCGGGAGTGGAGGCATCAAGGGAGGAGGTGTCGGCGGCAACTACGGAGGGGAGCCAGGGGGAAGATGGGCGCATGTGGGAGGATTCGGTGGCTGAAATGTCGGTGGATTTAATTTGGTGAGCGGTTTTTGCGGTGCGCGACGAAGGTCGAACGAAGGAAAGCGACGTAGTGCGAAAGGGGCAGAAAACGGAACCACCATTTTCTTTTTAGATAGTAGAGATAAGACAAAATTGTCCGTTTTGTTTAATAACAAAAACTAGAAACATAACATGCATAAGTTTTGTTGGGGAAATTACCGGGACAGTGGTCGGTTATCCCTTAATTATGATTGGCACACCTTTAAACATGATCTGAAAATACGCGGTGAAATTAGTGTAAGCTTCAACACCACTTGTATGTTAAGTCACGGATTGTTGCTTTTCACGTAAGGAAACATATGCATCAAACATATATGGAGAAAACAAGACACTTCATAGTGTCTCCCTGTTAGTGAGAAGCTCTCTCTTGACCCTAGACAATGTTTATGGTGAGGAGAGAGGTTCTTAGAACAGCAGCAGTAGTAGCAAATCAGCACACGGGGACACCAATCCCATTTTACGTGGAAAATCTCTCAACTTGAGAGGAAAAATCATGGGTCGAAGCCACCCAAATCTTTTTCCACTCTTATTAAATGGGGATACAACTTGTTCTTAGAGAATCTTATACATCAAGATACACACGGATCTGTGATGCTAACAATAAGATTTGGAGCACAAGAGCTAGGGACCAGAGAAATCTCAGCAAAGATGGTGGAACCGTGGCTTAAAGGAGACAAGGTAGTAGATCTGGGTCTTCACAACATTGTGGGCAGAGCCCGGTGCTTGATTCGGTTTCTTCCTTCAACTTATCCTATTTCCCTTCTCTCTTGGTTTTCTTCTCCAATGGAGGCTAACCTGGATTTCATCAGTCCACCTAGTGGTGGCTGGATGGGAAGCTTATCCTCTCCCTACCCTCATGTGTAATGTCCAAAATGACCCTTGGTCATAACCCTAAAGGTTGGTGGGATCTTGCACCTGTTTGGACCGTCTGAAAGGCTTCATAAGACCATCTCCTCATAGCCCACATGAGGAGGATACCCAACAAATCTCCCAATCTGACTCATGTGGGGGGCATCGCCATGCCCGTTGCCTTGCAACATACAAGCAGCTTCTCACTTGGCAGAATCTTGGTCATCATATCCGAGCTATTTTTGTCGGTATGGATCTTCTCAAGTTTCAGCAACTTGGAACTCACAACATCTCAAATCCAATGATACCTCACATCAATGTGCTTGGTTTGAGAGTGGAAACTTGGATTCTTGGCAAGATGGATAGCGCTCTGGCTATTGCAAAACAGATTGTAATTCTCTTGCGTTATGCCCAGCTCTTGCAAGAAGTTCTTCATCCACAACACTTCCTTGCAAGCCTCAACTGTTGCTATGTACTCAGCATCTGTGGTTGATAGTGATATGCATTTCTGCAATCTTGATTGTCGTGACACTGATCCCCCTACATAAGTCATCAAATATCTAGAAGTAGACTTCCTAGAATCCGCATAACCAGGATAATCTACATCTATATAGCCTTGTAATACATGATCACCGCTTCCAAAGCATAAGCACTATCTAGAAGTACCTTCGAGATACCTGAGAATCCACTTCAGTGCATTCTAGTGAGCTTCACCTGGATTTGTCATGAACTGGCTAACAACTCCAACTGCATAGGCAATGCTAGGCCTAGTGCACACCATGGCATACATCAAACTGCCCACGGCAGATTGGTACGGTACTTTACTCATTTCTTCTTTCTCCTTCTTGCTGCTAAGACATTGTTCTGAACTCAGTTTGTGATGGCCTGCAATTGGAGGTAATAGACCTTGCGTTTTGCATATTGAACCTTCCAAGTACCTTCTCAATGTATCGTTCCTATGACAGCCAAAGCAGCTTCTTTGATCTATCACTGGAGGTTACATGCCAAGTATTTGTTTAGCTGATCATAAATCCTTCATGGCAAATGATTTACTCAATGCCTTCTTGAGGAGAGAAATCCTCTTTGTGTCATTTTCAACAATCAACATGTCATCAACATATAGAAAGAGAATAATGAAATCACCCTCGTCGTACCTCTTCATAAAGACACAATGATCAGGTTGTGCTTTATAGTATCTAAGATCGGTCATAAATGACTCGAACTTCTTGTACCACTGCTGAGGAGCTTGCTTCAATCCACACAAGATCTTCTTCCTTCTACACACTTGGTGCTCCTTTCCTACAACCACGAATCCTTCCGGTCGTTCCATGTATATCTCCTCCTCTAGGACACTGTGTAAGAACGCTCTCTTCATGTCAAGTTGTTCAATTTTCAAGTCCATGGTGGTAGCCATGCCTAGCACAACTCGGATCGAAGACATCTTGACCACTGGAGAGAATATCTCATCGAAATCAACACCCTTTTTCGGACTGAAACCTTTAACAACCAATCTGGTCTTGTACCTTGGATGTGAGTTATGATCTTCAGTCTTCACTATGTACACCCACTTGTTCTTAAGCACTTTCTTGCCCTTTAGCAAAGACACAAACTCAAAGGTGTCATTCTCATATAGGGATTTCATCTCATCCTGCATGGCTTCCTACCATTCATTCTTGTGCCCATCATACACCACTTCCTCATAGCATGAGGGCTCACCTGCATCAATCATCAACACATATTGATGTGGCGGATACTTTGTGGAAGGTACTGGATCTCTTCCACTTCTCCTCCAACTTTAGAACTGGTGGTGGGGAATCAGATGGATTAACATCACCTTGATCATCATCATCTTCTTCATCAGATGGTTGTTCATGTCCCTCACTTGTACTGCCTTGTTCAGCTACATCATCATTGTCTTCAGCATCATCATCTCCCCCGTGATTAGCATGCATGAGCGGAAGGTTAACTGGATACAAGTCAACCTTAGGTACGGCGGCCTTCGGCTTCTCTGGTTTCCCAATATCTTGTATTGTTTCATCTTTAATGAAAACCACATCTCAGGTTCTCACAATCTTATTATTGATTGGATCCCATAATATCGAGTCAAATTCATCACTCAAACTACTCAGATAGATGCACTATTTTTTCTTGCTATTAAGCTTGGATCTCTCGTCCCTCGGGACATGCACAAATGACTTGCACCCAAAGGCCTTCAAGCTCTTGTATGACACTTCCTTTCTTGACTAAACACTGTGAGGAATATCACCTGCAAGAGGAACTGGGGGGACATGTTTTGTACATACATAGCACGATTCAAACCTTTAGCCCAAAAATAATTAGGTAACTTTGCATGAGAGGGCATAGCTATGACCCTCTCGGTAAGACTCCTTTTCATTCTCTCTACAAGTCCATTGAGCTAGGGTGTCTTTGGTGGAGACTTCTCAAGATTGATGTCAAACTTTCTGCAATATTCACCACCATTGTTTGATCTCACGCACTTCAATTTCTTGTCAGTTTCTCTCTCAACCTTGGCATAGAATTCCTTGAAGACATCAAGCACCTGCCACTTGTTTCTCAACACATAGAGAAATATTTTCCTGGAATTGTCACCAATGAATGTCACAAAGTATAATGCCCCCCCGAGGGATTTTTCAGTCATGGAGCAAACATCAGTGTGCACAATGTCAAGAACATTCTCCGCACGATGCGGTGGGCGTGTACGAAATGCAACCCTATGTTGTTTGCTAGCAAAACAATTTTCATAGGGTTTCAAGGTTATACCTTTCAACTCAGGAAGGTAATTCTTGCAAGCAAGAGCCTGCATGCCATTCTCACTCATATGCCCAAGCCTCTTGTGCCACGACTCAACCGAAGTATCATTCTCGACAACGTTTAGAACATCATTGCATAGCTTGGTTTTAGTCACATAGAGACAGCCTTGCTTGCTTCCTCGAGCCACAATCAAAGAGCCTTTGGTGAGTTTCCATTTTGCATCACAAAAATAACTTCCATGGCGAATGCCATCAAGCTTTCCCACTAACGACAGATCCAGCCGTATATCGGGAACATGTCTCACAACATCGCGCACCAACCTGCAGCCTATGTTTGTTTCAATGCATATAGTGCCCTTGCCAACAATAGTCAACAAACCACCGTTTCCATCCTTAAATGGCAAATAATGCCACTGGTATAGGACGTGAAATACTCCTTGTGTGATGTAATATGGAAGTATGCACCTGAATCCACAACCCAACTCATGGCATCATCACGAACAACACTACAACATTCTTCATCTTCAGTGACTAGGTAATCTTCACCTTTCTCACATTCTGCAATCATGGCGGCACCATTGTTGTCCTTTTGCTCGGCCTTCTTTTCGACTTTTCTCTCTAGCGGATCTTTCTGTGCTTTTTGCAATCTCTCTTGCTGTGTCCTGGCTTGCGATAATAAAAGCAAGTAGCACCTGATCTTTGTCTTGACTTTGATCTCCCCCTGGACTTTTGGTCTTTTCCATGCTGAGATTTGCATTGGCTACATACACGGTTATCATTCTTGCCATGAGATTCAGCCACATAGGCATCAGAAGAGGATGCATCGCTCTTTTCCCTCTTTATAGCTTCTTCATTCAACATGCTATTCTTCACCATCTCCAACGACAGCTTCCCATCCGGAGATGAATTTCTAACTAACACAACAAGCATGTTCCAACTATCATCCATGGAAATCAGTAGCAACAACGCTTGCACCTCATCCTCGAAGTTGATCTTCATGGTGGAGAGTTGACTTATATGGCATGGGAAGACATTCAAGTGTTCAATAACACTTCTACCATCTTGGTACACAAGCTTGGCTAGTCTTTTGATTACCGAGGCCTTGTTCATAGTTGTCTTTCTCTCATACATTGACTCCAACTTCTTTCACATATTATATGCATTTGTGTCATTTACAACATGGTGGAATATTGTGGTTGATATACAATTGAAACATACCTACTGCTTTTCTGTTCAGCACTCTCCATTCTTCTTCTGTGACACCAGATGACATATTGTCTTTCACAATTGGCTCATACAAATCCTTGCAATAAAGGATGTCTTCCATCATGGGCTTCCATAATGAGAAATTGGAAGAATCAAGTTTTATCATGCCACTTGTGGTGGTGCCTTCTTCCAAAGCCATTGCGAGCTAGCAGCAACCTTAGAGCAACCTTGAGCTCTGATACCACTCTGTTGGGGAAATTACCGAGACAGTGGCCGATTATCCCTTAATTGTTATTAGCACACCCTTAAACATGATCTGAAAATACGCAACGGAATTAGTGTAAACTTAAGCACCACTTGTATGCTAACTCACGGATCGTTGCTCTTCACGGAAGGAAACATATGCATCAAACATATATGGAGGAAACAAGACACTTTGCAGTGTCTCCCTTTTGGTGAGAAGCTCTCTCTTGACCCTAGACGATGTCTATGGTGAGGAGACATGTTCTCAGAATAGCAACATCAGTGGCAAATCAATACATAGGGACACCAATCCTTCTTTACGTGGAAAACCTCTCAACTTGAGAGAAAAAACTACGGGCCGAAGCCACCCAAATATTTTTCCACTATTATCAAATAGGGATACGACTTGTTTTTCTCTAGAGAGCACTAGAGGATCTCATACATCAAGATACACACGGATTTGTGATGCCAACAACAAGATTTGGGACACAAGAGCTAGGGACTAGAGCAATCTCACCAAAGATGGTGGAACCATAGCTTGAAGGAGACAATATAGTAGATGTGGGTCTTCATAACCTTGTGGGCAGAGCTCGGTGCTTGATTCAGTTTCTTCCTTCAACTTCTCCTCTTTCCTTTCTCTTTTGGTTTTCTTCTCCAATGGAGGCTAACCTGAATTTTCGTTACTCTACCTAGTGGTGGCTGGATAGGAGGCTTATCCTCTCCCTTTTCCCTCGTGTGCAATGTCCAAAATGACCCTTTGGTCATAATCCTAAAGGTTGGTAGGATCTTGCACCTGTTTGGGCCGCCTGAAAGGCTTCATAAGGTCATCTCCTCACAATCCACATGAGGAGGATACTCAACATGTTTTCATATGAAGCATATACGGGAACGAGCGAACATTTAAGGAAATCAGTTGGTATTCAATATACAAGTAGATAAAGTTAGGCTCTCTCGTGAACTAATGTGAAGTATTGAGGAAGTAGCAATTTTACAAAAGAAACGTAGATGTTCAACCTCAGTAAATCAGTTCACCTCTTAACTATACCAAGGTAGTACCCTTGAACAGGGAAGGAAGATGCTAAATAGCTGCATCTGTATGTGTAGAAGTTCAAATTCAAGCTAGTTACTACTTTAACACTATAATAATACCTAAAATAGAATAAAATATTTAGATACTTAATTCTCCAAATGATTTCCATATTAAGCATATACAATATTTTTTATGGTATTCTGTTGGTTCTATTTTTCAATCATCCACAAAATCAAGCTTCCTGATGAATTGATGTTAAGCATTGTATAAAAATACCGGAGACTGAAAATGAAGTAGCAATTCTACGAAACAAATATACTCTCTCTGTTCAGAAATATAAGACATTTTAGTTGTGTGGAACGAATGCATCTAGATGTCTTTCTTATATTTCTAGACGGAGCAAGTACTATGTAAACTTCAGTCAATCAGTTATTCACTATACACTAAAAGGCATCTAGGTACATTCGTTTCACAAAGGTAAAATGTCTTATATTTCTACACGGAGGAAGTACTATGTAAACTTTAGTAAATCAGCTCTTCACTATACACTAGAAGGCATATAGATACATCCATTTTACAAAGCTAAAATGTTTTATATTTCTACACGAAGGAAGTACTATGTAAACTTTAGTAAATCAGCTCATCTCAACTAAAGGGATAAGAGTACATTACCCGCAAAAAAAGGGATAAGAGTACAAACGAATGGTATGCACAACTCTCCTCTTTTGTCTGCTCTGCCTTGTGGACATCTCATTTTCCTACCAATGTATCTTGTGAGGCTACTATCGTTTTTCCTCTCTACCCAGAATTTTGTTGCTCAGATAAAGAACGATGTGTGCTGATTAGTATTGAATTTGCTGAGAATTTTTTGTTTTGTCTTACTTGATTATTATATGTAATTTTTTTCTGGTCCCAGAATCAACAACTACGATCCTCGTTCAAAAATAATCAGGTTTTGAAAAGTAGCTCTCGCCCCCGCGTCCCTCCTAGAGGTGACACGGGGAAACCCTAACTCCCGCCATCGGCGGCTCCCCCAGCAGACCTTCCCCTCTCCCGCCGCCGCCAAGAGGCTTCGCCGGGCAAAGCCCGGGCGGGATGGCGGTGGCGGGGCCTCTCACCCGAGCGACGGCTCCCCTGCAGGCGTCGACGACAGCTCGCAATTCCGTCTCGATCTGGCGGCGCGGAGTAGCGGGATCGCGGCGGGCGACAGCCCGACGGCGTCGGAGGCGGTGGTCTTGCCTCGCTCGGTGGTGGTGCCTCTGCACCCGTGGACGGCAGCTCCGGGCTCGCTCGTGGGCCTTCTAGGCTCGGACGGGCCTGCGGGGTTGGGTCCAAGGACACAAGGGGCGTGGCGGCGCCGGGCAACTCCGGCCTCCTGGCACCGTGGTGGTGCCGGGGACCAGCCAGGCGTCGGCGGCGGGCTGGACCTCCACTATCCAGTCCGTCCTTGGTGGATGTGGAATGGTGGTCTTCTCCTCCCCATCGATGGCACCGAGGTTCGGCTCTCCTCTCGTATGCGGTGCAGCCAAGGGTGGCTAAGTCTGTTCCTTTTCGGCGGTTCTGGGCTGACGGATGTGCCAAGGCGAAGGCCCTGCTTGAAGCTGACGATGACGACGCCTGTGGGCGCCGTTTCCTCCTTGGGGGCGTCATCATGGCACTGCACGTGTTGCCTCTTCTCGGGCGCTGGGGGAAACCCTTGATTCGGCTTGATGGATCGGACAGCGGCGGCACAACGGTGTCGTCCCCATCTTGGAGGCGCTGTCTAGGCTTCTCGTGGAATCCCAGAGAGGCATGACGAAGTCCAGGTTGGCGGCTGCTTTGAGCGTGGGCTTCCGAGGCGCAATGTACATCGCCGGCGGTGCTTCTCGGTCGTCTTCTACCGGATGGTCCAGTCCTGCCGCTTGCTTGCTGACTCTTAGGCGCTTAGGGGCGGACGGTGCGTTGGTTGTGCCACCCTTGGTAGTTTTGGTCTCCTGGAGTTTCTTCCTTCGATTGTGACGCGGTCTGGGAGCTCGATGTATCCCTTCCCCACCATTGGTGCCGGGAGATGGTACTAGAAGAGTCCTCGTTGTTTGGTTGATGTGGGTTGCGTTGTAAGCCGTGTGGCATCGAATTTGTATCGTGTAGCCTTCGTGGCATTGTACCGTCCATCTTGACCTTTCTTCTATGAAAACGATACACCTTCCAGGGTGCATCCCTGAAAAATTATATCTAATTTTGTACTTCACCCGTTCCATTCAAAAACTGTATTAAACCAACAACAAGAATTATTTAATGGAGGGAGTATAATTGTATATATTTTAATTCTTTTTTATAAATTTCACGAGGTGTATAATGCAACATTTCATTTTCTGAGTATTCCGTATAGCAGGAACCACCAGTGTATAAAATTTTCTAGCCCTCTCGTGTTTTTGTCTGTTTTCAGGCTAAAAAGTTTCTGAAACTAACTCTGTTTTGCATCTCAGGGAGAAGGAACGATCTGAACTCAGGCCTGCAGGAACTATTCCAAAACTTTGTACTAGGATTTAGACCCTGTAGACTTTTCCCTTTGGACAGCGCTTGATTCACAGGATTGTAAGCTGCAGGAACTATTCCTATTCTGCAGTGTATTTTCACAGAAAACTAACATAAGGTCAGACCTCATGGAAAATTCCTGCCGAGAGCTCCTATGCCTGTAGGATTCCACTCGACAGGTAAGTCAATCCTACACAATTCCCTCCTATGTCTGGTATTTTCCCTTGGGTTCGACCATAACAATCAGTCATTTTGGCATTCAACTTAATGTAACTACTCCCTCCGTTTTAAAATGTTTTAGCTTTGTGAAGCTAATGTATCTAGACAACTTTTATAGTATAGGTTCGAAGAAGTCTAGATACATTCACTTCACACATCTAAAACAGCTTATATTTCAAAACGGAGGGAGTATTTAGGAACGATGCCTTGTCATGAGAATCAAAGGAGGTCAGGCTAGTATTTTCCCTCAGGTTCGACCATACCAATCAGTCATTTTGGTATTCAACTTAAAATGTACTACCTATTGAAGAACGATGTCTAATCATGAGTGGCATCTAAAAGTCGATACCACTCCACGATAACAGTACATGGGAGGTTGTATCGAGTTGCATGCTGTAAGATAAAATCTACACGCAGTCAATTTTCAGATGTTGGTAGATTCATCATCCTGGAAAGACCAATGAGCCCCCAACACATTCTCCAACAGATGAATCCCATAAATGACAGGGCATGAAAAAGCTCACTGAGACAGAATGCCATAAAGCAAACAGGGGATGATATCTAGTATACCATAACAGATCACCAGACTCGAGTGCCCTGAGTTACCATTTCACACATAAAGCTCAGCTAAAACAACTTAAATAGCACGGAACAGGTTTTCAAAATGATGAAGCAAATGTTCACACCATCATCTTAACATAATAGGAGTCAAATGATTGGCAGCTATTCCTTGCAAGCAGGGAGCTGTTCGGACAGAGCTCATTCATTCATCACAGGCTTGTTCTCGTTGGCCTTGAACCTCTGGTCCTTTGGCTTTTGCTCTTCCATTTTCCTGTCATCAATAAATAGGGCAGGAGGGTCACAAACAGATATAACACAAATAAAGAACACTTGAATTCAGCAACCATCACAAAGAAACACCACAAAAGTATTGGCCAGTAGTAAGCATGCACACAATCAAGCAAATCAAAACCACAGGGTAGAAAACAGCAAATTGCATTAGTTAGTATGGATGCCACGGTAATAAACTGACACCTCGCCAACAAACAAAATGAAGTGCATGTTTTCAACAATGAAGCAATACTTCTCTAAGTGGAATGGGTCTTTGAGAAATGCATTTCACAACTGTTCATGAGTACTAAGTTCGTTGGAGGGACCATCTAAACAAAACCCAGTAAAAGATTAGGAACACAAGCTGTGTGACTGATCAATCAGCAAGCAAAACTCAGTTTCCTGAGTACAAGACAGCTTTGTATATTTGTCTTACTATATAAATCACAGGACTATCATCTGGTTAGTATAGACATATGAAAAGAACAGTTACGCAGACCCTACAATATACAAAAAAGTCCATTGGTCTGTCAGAAGTTTCCTCATAAGACGTTAAAATGAAGTCATGGCGTTATATACAGGACAACAATAGGGCGTTAATGACTGACCAGTCACATCACAATCAGTGATTCAAAGAACATCAGAGGTCAAATTTACTGGAGTACACGGTAACTCATACTTAGACCAGGAGAATTACCATCTATATCTATTTTTTAAGTACTAATCTGACACAATTATGTTTTGTAAACAGCTGTACTACAACCATCAAGAAAACAAGTTCCTGCAACTTGCAAGCACCAAGATCTCTTGTCTAGAAAGACAGATAAATGACTGACTTCAATTTTGGTGTTATCGTTCACTCTCCATTAATTCTAACTGAACCTCCAGGACAAAA
Organism: Avena sativa; assembly: GCA_916181665.1. Taxonomy (NCBI): domain Eukaryota; kingdom Viridiplantae; phylum Streptophyta; class Magnoliopsida; order Poales; family Poaceae; genus Avena; species Avena sativa. Next base: position 58,526,434 of record OV702292.1, read on the forward strand.
AACAATCATCGAGTAAAACAATTTCCCATATAGAACTGCAGTATCATTCTTCTATTTTCAGCTATGGCCAGTTCGTTTCATACAGAAAGTGCACACGCGCAATCCCAAACAAGCATTCACTTCTCTATGGATCAACCCACAGCACCTATACGTACCAAGCTAGTCCAACAAGCACCTATCGTCGAGACATTTATTGAACAAATCAACCCTAATCACACGGCCTCACGCCATTTTTTATGGCAAAATCAACGATACCTGCACAAATCGGAATGCTACGGCACATCTCGAGAGAACCGTCACAGATCGAGAAGAAACACAGTCCCAGCATATAGTATTTACATCGCAGTAATTATCATGAAGGAACCGCTGGTGGAACCGAATCGAGACGGGGCTGTGAAGGGGAAAGGGAGAGGTTACCTCTTGTCGGAGGACGCGCCGCCCTTCTGGCTGAGGAAGGAGCGGAACAGGGGAGAGTTCACGTCGTAGATCATCTTGCTTCTTCTTCTCTTCTTCTTCTTCTTCGCCGCCGATCTAGAGCCTGGCTAGGGTTTGCGGGAGATGGGGGCTGTCGGTTTGAGGGTGGGAGGGGATTTCTTAGCTTTGTAGGTCTTGGACTCTTGGTGGTGCACCGGATGTGCGCGAGCCGTTGGATGAGAAACGTAGGTGCAGGATGGATCCCACACAATCAAGATTTGCAGAAGAACCCTCGAGTAAGTACGGAATAACTCTTACGTCCCCTTCGGCTAGCTCCCAAACTGGAACAGAAAGAACAGAGACGCAGGATAGGGCCGCGAACCTCGGCCTCCGCTGCGCTGTCGAACTTAATTCTAGGAACGAGCACCTCAACACGAAGTAATTCATCTACGTGTGCAAGTACTGCCTGAAATCGGAAGTTCTTTTGGACCACTGTACAGATTTCTGACAATCCCCTAACTATTTTATTCAGTAGCAGTTCCTCTGAAACTAAATCATGGTAATTTTGGTGTGGTAGTTTTATTGTGAAGCCCTTTGGTCTCCTTAGATAGGTGTATGAATAGTGACATTACATTCATACAAGTTTAACATTTTGGTGCTATGCGTCCATAACATACTGCCATGAAGACACCATTCTGACAATGTTCAGTACATGTAAATGACAGTGCATTGGAACATTTTTCCTTTTTTGCTACTTCAATAAGGAATTGTCATTTCAAAATTTAAAAAATATGGAATTGTCATTTTTCAGGAGCACATGTTCTGTACCACGCACGAGAAGCTAACTCTTAGTTGCTCATGCATGTAACATCTGTCATTTTTATTTGCACCAAACGGAGAATGATGGAGTCCATGGCAAGTACTGCTGCAAGATGATGCCAACAATATTTCCATGGTACTCCCTCCGTTTTAAAATATAAGATGTTTTAGCTTTGTGAAGTGAATGTATCTATACCCCTTTTAGTGTGTAGGTTCACTCCAAACCTTCCGAACCTATACTATAAAAGTGGTCTAGATACACTCTTTTCACAAAGATAAAACATCTTATATTTTGAAACGGAGGGAGTATTAGTTTGCCCATGTCATTTCACTTACGTCTCAACAACGTTTCTAGCTGTATGTATTTTTTGGAGGAGTCCGTGAACAAGAAGAAATGGTAACTAAACCAGAATTAAAATGGTATGTATTTTTTGGAGGAGTCCGTGAACAAGAAGAAATGGTAACTAAACCAGTATTAAAATGGTATGTATTTTTTTCAGGTTACTGATGTGGCTTTGTTCTTCTTTAAAAGGTTCAAGAAAAATAGATTGCTCAAGGTACCAAGTTGGCCATGTCTGTTCTGCAGGAAAGTGAAGATGCTAGATAGCTGCATCTGCGTTCCGAGATAAAGTTCAGATTCACGTTAGCTAATATATACTTTCCACCTGCAATACAAAACAGGACTAAAAAACAGATACAGAATTATTAATATGATTCTCATATTAAGTGCTGCTAATTAATCATCCACAAAATCAGGCTTCCTTGTGTACTGATGTTAAGTATTACTAGCATAAGAATACCTTATCACAAGCTGAAAATCAGAGACTGAAAAGAAAGTAGCAGTTCTACAGTACACATAATCAACTTCAGTAAATCAGTTTTCTTATCAACTGCAGGGACAAGAGCACAGAGGAAATGATGGTATTCAACAAAATCCGCTTGGGTAATTCCATTGGTTCATGGCATGAAAAAACCAACTTATCTCACTTTTGTCTGTGCTTCTGCTTCACCAGCAAGGTATGGCTGATGGCCAGGTACAGATACCATATTAGGACTAAAACCACGTCCTTCTGAAGGATGCTCCGAAGCCACAATCATACCTGATACCTGAAGGTTGAAACCCTGCTTGCCCATCTTGTAGTGCTGGTACCTGGAGGCTGGATCACTTGGTTACAGATTTACAATGACCAGGAAGCTACTCTCTGAATTTAACACGGCGGAGTGTTTCAGAACCAGCAGCAAACACAATACACCTGCAAGGTGTAGTAGCAACAGATCCATATCTCATAAATACCTGAAAAGTTTCGATCCTTCATACCATGAGTCCCAAACTTTATCCATGAGTTCAGAAGACACAGCTAACTGATTCACACTGAACAAATTAACACAGGAAAATTGTACTAGTACCAATTATCCATCACTCGGGCGAACTGTAGTATCAAGTATCGACCATGCACAGTCATGAAGTTCAGAAGATACAGCCAACTAGTTGTATCACCCATATAGAACCAGTTATACTAGCAAGTAGTATTTAATTGGCATCTCTGAACCTTTATTCACCAAATCTCACATCACCACTCCAGGCCCTGGAGCAGATTTATCATATACTGACGAATTAACACGGGCAAACGATATCTTCAGATGATACAACCAATTGATTCTCGTTTAACAAATTAGCACAGGCAACAAGTACTCAATTGGCAAAACATATATTTCCCTTAATTCGCCAAATCGGCAGTTCAGGGCTGCAAATTAACGGAACAGATATAGGGTGTACTATTCACCATCAGCTAAATCCTGACGATAACACAGAAGGAACACAACATTCAGGCAGAAATTAACGAATGAAGTAACAGTAGAATACTATGGCGAAACAACATAGACACAAGTGCAGGTGTCCAGATCATCGTCACAACTCCGGTGGTGCGGTTGCTCCTTGGGAATTACGATCTCTTGAGGCTGGTGGCGATGGGGACGATGACGACGAGAATGAGGAGCAGCAGCAGGATGATTCCGATGCAGAGACACTTGCGGCTTCCGCGCTGGTGCTCGCGGGCCTTGCCGAGCTCCTTGTTGCCGGTGTGGACGTAGTCCCTGGCGTTGACGACGTGGCTCTCGATGTCGTCGAGCTTCTCCCCCTGCGACTCCACGACGACGGCCATGTCGAGGAACACCTGGTGGAGCTCGAGGAGGCTGCGCTCCACCTCCCTTGCGGCGTCGTGGCGGTCCTGGATCTCGTGCAGCGCGGCGAGAACCGCGCCCTTGCCGTGCTCGGCCACGGCGGCGCCCATGATCTCCTCGCCGCGGCCCTCGGAGATGATGCGCTCGATGACCTCGTCCTCGGGGACCTCCCCGGTGAGCGTGTAGTAGCGGCGCTCCACGGTCTCCTTGTACTCGGTCATCATCCGCTGGCGCAGCGCCTGGAAGTCGAGCATGAGGTCCTTGAGCTTCTTCCGGAGGCCGGCGGTGACGGAGGTGCGGGTGCGGTCGAGCGGGGTGCCCTCGCTGCAACCCGCGGAGACCCTGCGCTGCGCGGCGTTGGCGCGGTCCATGGCCTCGATCCTGACGCGGATGTCGCGGGCGCGGCGGAGCACGGCGACGATGTCGGCGTTGACGCGGGTCCGGTGGGCGCGCAGCGCGTTGGGCTGGTGCAGCGACTTGCCCTCCTCGTTGGCGGCGTGGAGGCGGGCGAGCGCGTCGCGGATGGCGGCCATCTCCTCCTTGACCACCTCCGCCTCCTTGAAGAAGCCCTTGAGGCGCTCGTCGGTGACGCCCCCCGCGCAGCCCGCCTCCGTGAGCTCGGTCTCGTCGCCGCCGCCGCCCGCCTCCAGGTCCTTCATCGCCGCCTTCTTCAGATCGACGTAGCTCATGAAGGACTTGGTCATGAGGTCGTTCATGGCGCCGGATCTCTCTCGCTTGGCGCTTCTTCGCTCTAGGGTTTCGCGGTGGTCGGAAATAAGGCGGATGGATCCGTTGGTATGCAGGAGCGAAGTGGGGAATTGGAGGTAGAAGGGACTAGAGGAAAGGGGAGGTTTTAAAGGTCGAAACTAAACGGTCAACGTGGAGCGGGCGGTGGGGGGAATAGAGCCGTTGGCGTGAGGAAGATGGGATCCCGCAACGGCTATTTCAGATTTCTTGGTTATTTTTTGTGCTGTATTTTAATTTCTGGGCACGGAAGCTTGGGATCCGAAAAGAAGAAGAAGAAGGGTTTGCTCTGGTGATCCTACCTGTTCGCTTCTTAAATCACTGGCTTTTTTTTTCGGGTAACCACTGGCTATTATTTGATTTTAGCGTTGAGCAGAGGTACATGTCTCATCTCTAGAAAACTCAATGGGCATTAGCACTGCCATTTTTTAAAGTTAAATAACAACACTAGTTACACTGTACTTGTCCGGTTTAGTCATTATACTAGGAATTTGCATAATTTAACCCATATATACTTGTCAACTAGGCTCGGTTTAGACGAAAAGCATGTTAGTCATCGTATTTGAGCCCACGCGTGGATACATATCCCACTTGTAGAGGAATAGCTAGTGTGGAAACTTGCAGTAACTTCCTCCCATATTTAGGATGTAAATTTCCGCTCTCAGATATTTGCATGTATCCCACACCATCTTATCCATAAGCATGCGCCCCCACGCTGTTATAGTGCCCTATAGTTTCATATTATTATGTTCGAGAGGAAGAGAGAAAGGAGGGAGACGATGAAGAGGGAGGTGATAGTGGCGGTTATCATAGGACTAGAACGTGTAGCGGCTGTTCATGGAGGGGAGACGATGTTGAAAAGACACCAGCGGTCACGAAAATATACGTTTTAGATGCGGGAGGGGTTCCTGCAAGTGAGACCCGTGTCCACGTGTGGTCCGTGTCTGCTCTAATTCGACGACAAACGTGCTTTTGGACTAAACCGAGTCTCATTGACAAGTACAAGTGTCAAATTATACAAATTACGAGTACCGAGATTAAATCGAGCCACCCAAAGAAGTACGGAGACTCCTACTGTATTTAACTTTTTTTTATACGGAGAACATTCTCTAGGTTCCTCTATTTTTCTAGATTCATAGGGAAACATTAACCAAATCGAGTCAGGTCCGAAACAAGCTTCAAACAAAAACATTGCTAGACGCACACCGCAAACCATACACATATGAACTAAAGACGCACAATCAGATCCACCAGAGGTAATCTAACGACTGGGCTTGGCCTAATTAAATGTCCATGTGCATTTAGCATTTTGCAACATTGGACGGAATACTCATGTCCGCCCCTCCCTAAAAAATGCTCCCACCCTGCACACATCAGTTCCTTCGCCCTCTACCTCCCCCCACGCTGCCGGCCATGCTCTCGCTGCTTGCCCCCCGCCCCAAGTTTTCCTGCTACCACGTGGTCTCCACAGTGGGCACCATTGATTCAACCCACGACGCTACCTTCCCTGCGCCGCTTCCTAACCAGATGACGTCGCATGGGTCTCCACCAGCTCCACACGTGATGCCTCGGTTCCCCACACCGCCGCCTCCCACGCGCAACCGCCATTCCCTGTGGTGTGGCCTCCCAGCTGAGCGCCGCCTGCCTAGTGTCGTTGTTGTTCCCGACGATGACGCGAACCTTGCACCGATGTTGTCCCTCACGTCGCAGATGATGCCTACTTCCTTCCACAACAGGGAGGACAACCCCGAAGAAGCTAGAGCCAAGCGGCACAGACTGCATAGGTTTAGTACGGTGCTAGATTCAGTAAGTTTGCTTGGCTTCATGTTTCTGGTCACCACATGCTCATTTTCTGTCTAGCTTTGCCTTCAGATTTGATCGCCACATGTTTGAGATTTTTATTTTGATAGAGTAACTAATTTATATTAGTCTTGCAAAATTTGGTTTGTTTTGGTAGTTTTGGGGTCGATATGATTACATTTTCTCACATAATTTGTTTAATTGACATTTACCTGTTTTGATTCTCCTCACTGTTATTCTTTAGCTACATGTCTCGGTGTATTGATGAATTTCTATTCGGAAGAGTGTCAAAGTTTAATAGAAGTATTTATTACATGGAGTACGAAACTGTCGGGGGATGACCCTCGGTACGATCAAGCTAAGGTATAAAGATGAGATTGACCAAGACTAAGGTTGGCATGTGTGGGTTGGCCAACTAAAGGCCGAGATACCCAAGCCGGGTTAACCTGGCAAGATGAGACATCCATTATGCATCACTATTTTATATCATAATTTACTGTTATTTATTGATATATTTCATATTAAGAGATGATACTTATGTTATTTTATCTATTTTTGCATGATTGATGACTTTTGGAGGATGAACCACCGAGTCAGGATTCTGATGGAAAAAGCACTGTCTAGATACAATATTTGCGAAGATCAGAAAATCCCGGAAAATATACGAAAATTCCTATTTTCCAGAAGACGAAGGAGGCTAGAAGGAGGAGTAGAGATGGGCTAAGGGGGGCACACCACCCCCTAGCGTGGGCCCTCCCTAGCCGCGCCACCAGGTGGTGTGGCCACCCTGGCCCACCTCTGGCATCGCCCTTTGGCATATATAATCCCCTCGAAACACTAAGACTCGGAGAACGACCACAGAAAGATTTCACCGTCTTTGTAGGGCGGAAACTACAGAGAAAGAAAGAGCTCTCCAGCAGACAGAAATCTGCAGGGGAAATTCCTCCCTAGAGAGGGGAGATCGTCGCCATCAACATCATCATCAAGCTAGACTTCATCGGGATCATCATCATCTCCACCATCATCATCACCAGCACCATCATCACCACTCCGTACCGCTGTAACAATTGGGTTGAATCTTGCATAGTTCTTAGGGAAAACTTTCTCGGTGTTGATTACTTGTTGTAGTTGATGCTATTGAGTGGAACCATTGAATTATTGTTCATGTTCAGATTGTTACTTATCATTATTTCATCTCTGATATTGATCCATATGATATCTCGTGAGTAGTTCGTTTAGTTCTTGAGGACATGTGAGAAGTCATGTTGTTAGTAGTGGAATTGTGTTGAGAAAGATTTAATGATTTGATATTTAAGTTGTGGTGCTATTCTTCTAGTGGTGTCATGTGAATGTCGACTACATGATATTTCACCTTTATGGGCCTAGGGGAATGCATTGTGTATTTGGCTACTAATCGTGGGATTGCCGGAGTGACAGAAACATAAACCCCCGTTAGGAAACCTTTGCATAAGGGCGTGTAGGATCTCATAGTTTAAGTTTGTGGTTAGGTTTTTATCTTAATTACTTTCTTGTAGTTGCGTATGCTTGCAAGCGGTATAATAACAAGTATGTATTAGTCCTAGTAAGGTCGGTATATTAGCATAGGTTCACCCACACAACACTTATCTAACTAGAGAAGATTAATCAACTATATGAAGCAAAAGCACTTGACGATATTCCCATGTGTCCTCGAGAACGTTTGGTCATCTTAAGTAATACAATCGGCTTGTCCTTTGCTAAAGAAAGGACTGGGCCATTTGGTGCAATTATTATTATTGTCTTTTATTTACTCGCACTTTATTTATCTGCATTACCAAAAACCTCTAAAAATCTGTTTGCTAAGTATTTTCAGAGAATTTCTGATCCAAACCACTTGTCAACACCTTCTGCTCCTTGTTGGGTTCGACACTCTTATTTATCGAAAATACTACGATACGCCCCCTATACTTGTGGGTCATCAAGACTATTTTCTGGCGCCTTTGCCGGGGAGTGAAGCGCTATTGAAGAGTGGAACTGGTAAAGGAACTTCTACTGTGAGTATTGTTTATTTCTGTTTGTTACTTTATTTTCAATATGGATAATTCACTTAGTTTCTTATTTTGGAATGCTACTACCACTGCTAAGGTAGTAGATGAACCACCACCTGCTGAAATTGATCCTTTTAAAATACCTACAAAAATTGTTGATCGTGTTATGGATAACTACTATTTTGGAGATGGAATTGTCCATCTCGGTGATCATTTGCTTTTTATACATGAATTATGCGGATTGTTCAAGTGTGCAGGTATTACAACTGATCAAGTTAAGAAAAAGTTATTCTCTGTATCATTGAAAGGCAGAGCTGAGGAATGGTATAAGCTACTAATGAATGGCCAATCTCTTGAATGGGAGGAAATTGTACCTCTCTTTTATTCAAAATTTATCCTCCTAGTGAGATTCATAAAGATCAAAATCATATATATAACTTTTGGCCTCGCGATGGAGAGAGTACCACCCAATCTTGAGGGAGATTGAAGTTACTAATGCTCAAATGTCCTATTCATGAGCTCCCTAATAATATTATTATCAATAACTTTTATGCAAGGCTTTCTCTTCATGATAAGGATTTATTGGATGCTTCTTGTGCTAGATCATTTACACGTATGAAAGAATAAGCTAAATGGGATCTTTTAGACCGTATTCAAGACAATGTTGAAGTATGGAGAATGATAAAGGAAGAAAGTCAGGTATAAATTATGATTATGAATGCATTAAATCTTTTATGGAAACTGATGACTTTCATAATATTAGTGTTGCTTATGGTCTTGATTCTCAAAGTATTGCAAATTGTTTTAAGGCCTTTGCCTCTTATATTGAAATTCCTAAAAAGAAATGGAACAAGTATCATGAGCCATATAAAGATATTGTTAATTGTGTTCCTGCTAGAAATACTGAAGTTTATACTGCTGATTGTATTTTACCTAAACCTTACATCGAGAAAATACCTTTCCCTGTTAAGGTAAAGGAACATTCTATGATAGCTAATATGGTTAACTAAAGTACAAAGAAAGCTGTAGAACCTGATGAACAAATAGATGTTGAACCTGCTGTAGCAAATGTGAAATACCTTGTCACTAAAAATGTAGAAGATGGGCACATTATTATTTGTAAGGGTACTTCTAATATTGTTTCACATCCTAGTATAACTAGCAAAGCTAGTGTCCCTGTGTTTTCTGCCAGAATAAGTGATCATTGCTACTATGGTTCATGACTTCATGTGATAGTTATATCATTAAATTTATTCATGATGCTGAAAGTTATTATGAGAGAGGGAAAATGTTTTTATGCATCTCAATAATATTAAGTTTCCTCGCTTTATGCTGAAAGTCCTTATGTTGCACTTGTTTTGCCTTCCTATGCTAGTAGCCTCTGGTTTCAAAAATTTATTTTCTTACAAAATTTCCTTGCATAGGAAGTGGGTTAGACTTAAATATGTGTATATTTGCTTATTTATGCTCCCTTTTACTTCAATTCATATTCTTATGTGAGCATCATTGCAATTATCATGCCTATCTTAATGGCTATAAAGAAAGAACTTTTTAGGAGACAACCCATTATATTTTTGCTTTTAGTTTATTTTTGTTTATTTGAGTCTTGGAAGTTATTGCTTCTGTAATAACCTCTCCTTATCCTTTTTGTTTGGTTTTTGTGTCAAGATTAGCCTCTAATGAGAGATAAGTAAGATTTGGGGAAGTAGCTGTCCTGAACAGATTTTTGTGCTTCACTGTAAAAAAATCGTGAAAAATCCTAGAATGTCGTACTGATCTGTAAATTTTTGTGTGCATGCCCTAGGTTATTATTTAACTTTCGTTAGTTTTGCACTTTTTGATTTGAGCAACAACATATTTTCAAAAAAAATTGATCTTTACCTGCTGGTCTGTTTTGACAGATTTTTTCCATTTTTGCATTTGCCTCTTAAATCGATTTCCTTTTTGAATTCTTTTGGGCTTTCGAAAGGAGTTGCTACAATACCTTATGTTTTGATGTATTTCATTTGAAATTGAACCCAAAGGTTTATTATCTTGCATGCACTAATGTTGCTAATAAAGATTGTGTGAAGTTTTGTATGAAAGAAATTTTCAAGTGTTGCGAGAGAATGATGTAATGAGATGAAGAATGGTCAAAAGACTCAAGCATTATATTTTTGAAGATTTTTACAATGAATATATTGATATTATTCAAGTGGTGACTCCGGAAGAATTTATTAAAGATCAAATTCAGAAACCTACAGAGTCTGTTTTCGAATAGGCAATAGTTCTGGTAAGAAAAGGTCCGCGAAAAACTTTTCAATCTATATTTTTGTAGTTTTTATCTAACATAGAAGATAATGAGTCGAAAAAGGGACGGAAACGGAGCCTGGGGGGCTCACACCACCCCGTGGCGTGGGCCCACCTGGCCGCGCCACCAGGGGGTGTGGCCACCCCGGAGCCCCTCTCCGACCTGTTTTCTCCTAGTACCTTCCTTTTGTTGTTAAACTTTGTAATATATAATCCCCCAGATCCCCTGAGGTCCGTATATCGTGTTCTCGTCATGTTTTTGTTTCGATCTATTCTGTCCAGATGTCGTTCCAGGATTCATCTTCAGAGGACTATGACTTACGATGCCGGCGTGAGCTCCATCACAACCTTGAGCAGAGGACTTTCGTGGGATGGATTGAAGAAGAAAGAATCATAGCTAGGCACGAAGACATGGATCGGAGTGTCAAGGAGGAAGTAAAGAGCATGTCAGCAGGCATGAAGGGACAGGGGCTGATACCTCCAGTTCTAGACCTCAGTTCCTGCTCTGCAGCTGTGGAATCTCTACGAGCCACTGATGAGTTTTGCAATAAGTACCGAGTCCTGAGGAGAAAGGTGGATATACTTCAAGAGGAGAATAACAGGCTTCGCAAGATGCTGGAAGATTTTCTCACTCCGATCATGATCACAACACCACCACCTCCGATGGAGTAATTCGTCATCAGGTTTTGGTATCCCCTTGGTTTGTTCCAAGCTTGGGGGAGTGCCGCAGTATCACAACATTTTCTTTCATATTTTTCACCTTTTTAGTAGAGTCATATCATGAATAGAGAAGTTATCATATAGGATGGTTTGCATTGTGGAAGTATCTCTCCTCCAGTTAGTTATCTATGTATCCCTTGGTGTGAGTTGCCGTTATGGAATATTGATGAGAAGTTTTATCATTTAATTTTTGCACATCTTATTTTAGTTTGCAATTTATGTTATATGATAGATCTTGTTGTTAGTATTGGTATCACTTTGGGATCATTAAGTAAATTTAGTTGGTTTTGGCAAACCTAGCCCTGGTTAGTAGCAACACTATTTGAGGATTGAATGGAAAAGAGAAAAGTACTTTTAGAAATATATTTTCATTACCTTTCTTTCTTGATTGGCTCATAAGCTTAGTATTCTCTAGTCAAGATCTTTTGTGTTACCAAGGAAGATTGCATGATTGTTTCTATCACTTGTATGTTTGTTTGTTTCCTTCAACTCTTATGTTTGCTACCCAGCCTTGCTTGCCAAAAAACTGTACTAAGAGGGAATGCTTCTCGTGCATCCAATCCTTGAACTAAAACCTATGTCATTTATGTCCACCATATCTACCTATTAGCATTATTGCTTTTCCAAGTAAATTCTCGAGTTTTATCTATCTTCCAAATTAAACTTGTTATGTGAAAACTAGTGATTAAAGCTCTCACAAACTTGATGGCACACTTTATTTTCTTGTACCTAATAAATTTGAACCATTGTGACTATCTTATGAAGCTTGTATGCTTACAAATTATAAGTTGCGAGTTAGCAAAACCATGTTATCATGGGGTTCGCTTTCGATATTGCACTTATTATTTAGTTGATATCATGTTCTTTTGTTTATGGATGCTGGCGATGTGAAATAAAAGGGGAGCTTGTAAGCTCATGGAGTTTGTATATGTGTTAGAGAAACGCTTGGGCGGCTATCCTAAGCCATGCCTAATCATGGTGGAAACTTGCAGCATAACCATAGTGGCATTCTATGAAGCATCCTCGGTAAAAACCTATGCAAATAGCAAATAAAAAGATCGCTAAGATGCTCACTGTCTGTTGCCTTGTCATTTTGTTATGGGATAGCTCATGTGTCATGGGGCAAGGGGTACCCCATTGGCGGTTCTCTATGATACACATACACTTATAATGACAAGAACTTACCGGAGACCAAAGTTGAGTAACATGAGGTCTAGTACTCATACTCAAGGGGCATGAGATTTTCAACTTATAATTTGTCAAGCATATAACTCATATTTTCCCTCACATTAACCTTAATCACTTCAAGATGCCTATGATAGGGGCAATGAGAGATCAAAGCTAGTAAGTACCATATTTTTGGAAGCTCTTTATGAAACTTGAAATCTCTGCTTCCCTCTGCGAAGGTCCTATCTTTTACTTTTTAATTGAGTCAGTAAACCTATTCCTTTCTATATCAAGCAAGCATTTGAGTTTTTGTGATCCAATCATCCATATGATGATTTATTCAATCATGTTTCTTATGTTCCTTGTTTTGCACACTGCTCTTATCTGAGTGAATATTACTTTGAAAGCTATCATTGAAAATCCCATTATGTTTGACTCCTGCAATTTGTTAACCGTTCTCTGACCAAGAACAAAGTTTGCCATTACCAATTATGATTTACTCTGTGTATCTTTATTGTGTTTCCTTTACTCATTGCAAGTTAAGTTATATAATAGTGAGTTATTTTCTATTATGATTTGTGTATTGATGAATGTGATTCTTCTTGTCCGTATTCTGTTTGTCGACACTTCACTCCATAAACCTGTGGTCATTTTTATTGAGATCGGTTTTCGCTTGGGGACAAGCAAGGTCTAAGCTTGGGGGAGTTGATACGTCCATTATGCATCACTATTTTATATTTAATTTACTGTTATTCATTGATATATTTCATATTAAGAGATGATACTTATGTTATTTCATCTATTTTTGCATGATTGATGACTTTTGGAGGATGAACCACCGGAGTCAGGATTCTGATGGAAAAAGCACTATCTAGATGCAATATTTGCGAAGATCAGAAAATGACGGAAAATATACGGAAATTCCTATTTTTCTAGAAGACGAAGGAGGCCAGAAGGAGGACCGGAGATGGGCCACAGGGGGCCCACACCACCCCCTGGCGCGGGCCCTCCCTGGCCACGCCACCAGGTGGTGTAGCCACCCTGGCCTACCTCTGGCATCACCCTTTGGCGTATATAATCCCCTCAAAACCCTAAGACTCGGGGAGTGACCACAGAAAGATTCCGCCTCCTTTGCAGGGCGGAAACTAGAGAGAGAGAAAGAGCTCTCCGACAGGCAGAAATCTGCTGGGGAAATTCCTCCCTAGAGAGGGGAGATCGTCGCCATCAACATCGTCATCAAGCTAGACTTCATCGGGATCATCATCATCATCATCACAAGCACCATCATCACCACTCTGTACCGCTGTAACAATTGGGTTGAATCTTGCATAGTTCTTAGGGGAAACTTTCCCGATGTTGATTACTTGTTGTATTTGATGCTATTGAGTGAAACCATTGAATTATTGTTCATGTTTAGATTGTTACTTATCATTATTTCATCTCTGATCTTGATCCATATGATGTCTCGTGAGTAGTTCGTTTAGTTCTTGAGGACATGGGAGAAGTCATGTTGTTAGTAGTGGAATTGTGCCGAGAAAGATTTAATGGTTTGATATTTAAGTTGTGGTGCTATTCTTCTAGCGGTGTCATGTGAACATCGACTACATGATACTTCACCTTTATGGGCCTAGGGGAATGCATTGTGTATTTGGCTACTAATCGTGGGGTTGCCGGATTGACAGAAACCTAAACCCCCATTAGGAAACCTTTGCATAAGGGAGTGTAGGATCTCATAGTTTAAGTTTGTGGCTAGGTTTTTATCTTAATTACTTTCTTGTAGTTGCGGATGCTTGCAAGGGGTATAATAACAAGTATGTATGAGTCCTAGTAAGGTTGGTACATTAGCATAGGTTCACCCACACAACACTTATCCAACTAGAGAATATGAATCAACTATATGAAGAGAAAGCACTTGACGATATTCCCATGTGTCCTCGAGAACATTTGGACATCTTAAGTAATGCAACCGGCTTGTCCTTTTGCTAAAGAAAGGATTGGGCCACTTGCTGCAATTATTATTATTGTCTTTTATTTACTCGCACTTGATTTATCTGCATTATCAAAAACCCCTAAAAATCCGTTTGCTAAGTATTTTCAGAGAATTCCTGATCCAAACCACTTTTCAACACCTTCTGCTCCTCGTTGGGTTCGACATTCTTATTTATCGAAAATACTACGATACACCCCCTATACTTGTGGTTCATCACAAGACTTGGCCGACATACCTTGTATGTCAGCATAACATATGTAATGTCTCTTCCGTGCAGGTTCCTCCAGGCCGAGTCATCTGGGTTAGGCGCGACATAGGGGTTAGAGTACGCCAAAAGGGTGTATGCCAGCCTTAAGGTCAGCGCCTCTATCTCTCCTAGGATCCCTAGAAGAGATAAGCATGTTCAAGTCAAGTGTGCCCCTAAATCTCGGAACAAGGTCATGTCGTGGGTTTCCTGGAGGGGACAGTGTCAGACCACTAACAGTCTGAGGGGACGGGTGCGTCAAGTCCTATCAAGGGTATCCAGGGGTGACCCCATGATGGGAAGAGTATCTAGGCCTAGCCAACGACTTTTGTATGAGCATATTCGAGGAATATTTGGGCCACCTCATCCCTAAGTGTACCTGGGCACCCCTTTAGAAGGTGCGCCAGGGCCTCCTGGAATAGGGTCGGTTCATTTGCACACTAGTCATCATGAGTCGCAAAGAGAGAGAGGCAGAAGCTCCTTCTTCTTCTTCCTCTTGATACAGCTCAAGAAGCCATTGTACTTGTCCATTGATCATATTATGAGATCTAGCATGCAGGAGTATGGGTTTTATCTCAATAGGAGACCCCTGAACCTATGTATATCGTGTGTGTTGTGTGTGTTCTGAGTGTCTTATGTGTGTGGTATCCACCACACTATCCCTCCCTGGATTCCACTAGCGTCCATCTGGCCCCAACTTTAGCCATCCTATGGCATCTGTCGTGGCACCACTGATACATTGCAAATGTATCTATAATTTTGGATGTTCCATGCTTGGTTTTATCCACTTTCTTGTGTTTTGTTCCAACTTTGGAGTACTTTTCATATGATTTCTTGGACTAACCTATTAACAAGAGCCACAGTGCCAGCTGCCTGTTTTCTGCTGTTTTTGGTTCCAGGAAAATCAGAAAATGAATATTCTCGGAATTGGACGGGACAAAAGCCAAAGTGCCTATTTTTACGGAAGTCATCAGATGCTAGAGTACGAGACGGAGAGGGGCCAGGGGGCCACCACACCATCTGGCCGCGTGGCCTAGCCTGGCCCGCGCTAGGGGGTGGTGAGGCAGCCCTGGCACCCCCTCGCCCTCCCCTTCCGACTATAAGATGCCCTCGGGACGAAAACCCTAAGTGCCCGATCAAAAATCCACGAAAGAGTCTGTAGCCGCCGTCATCTCCATCCCTAGATCGGGAGGGATCTGAAGCTCTTCCCGGCACCCTGCCGGAGAGGGGAATTCACCCTGGAGGCCTTCTTCATCACCATGCAAGCCTCCGGTGTGATGCCTGAGTAGTTCATCCTTGGACTACGGATCCATGTAGTAGCTAGATGGCTGGTTCTCCTCCTTTGTGCTTTCATGTCTAGACCTTGTGAGCTCCGTTCATGATCAAGATCATCTATTTGTAATTCTGCATGTTGTGTTTGCGGGGATCCGATGGATATTGAGATGTTATTTCAGATTGATTATTGATTCTATCATGTCTTTGTTATTTGTGATCTTCCATGCTTTCCGTTGTTAGTAGCTATCTTAGCCAAGTAGATGCTAGCAACTCCAAGAGTTAGTATTTATGCTCGATAGTGGGTTCATGCCTCTGGTAATCTGGGGAAGTGACAGAAATCTCTAAGGTACTAGATGTGTTGTTGCTACTAGGGAGAAAACAACAATCCTTTGTTCATAGAACAATCGTATTGTTTACTTTACACGCAGTTCGTAAAGCAATAATTTGTTGCTTGCAACTTAATACTGGAGGGGGTTCGGATGCTAACCTGAAGGTGGATTATTAGTCATAGATGCAGTTGGATGGCGGTCTATGTATTATGTTGTAATGCCCAATAAAGTCTCAAAGGAGTCAAGATGATTAGTATATGCATGTATTGCTTTCTTGATGTTTGTCAATTGCCCCGCTGTAATTTGTTCACCCAACATGTTATCTATCTAAGGAGAGCCACCTCTAGTGAACTATGGATCCCGGTCCTTGTCTTTTACATTCAATCTACAATCTTTTACTGCTTTGTGTTTACTTTCTGCAAACTTTTACTTCTTTCCATTCGATACGTTTAATCCTTTGTTTTCTGCAAAACACGGTGAGATTGACAATCTCATCGCAAGTTGGGGAAAAAGTTCTGTGGTTGTGTTGTGCAGGTCTCCACGTTGCTACTAGCACTAGTAGTGCGCCCTGCCAAGGCTCAGCTAGCAACACCTTTGGGGTGTTTCCTTGCTCCTACTGGTTCGATTAAACCTTGGTTTCATGACTAAGGGAAACTTGTTGTTGTGCTCATCATACCTTCCTCTTGGGGTTCCCAACGAGCTCTACATCAACCACACACCAGCACTTTTCTGGGCGTCGTGCATTGAGCCATCAACCACTACGACAGTTGGCGCCCACCATGGGGCCAGCAGCGGCGTTAGCTGGTGTGTTCATTTAGACGGGAAACCTCATTGCATCTAGAGAGCGCGTCGTTTCTGGTTTGGTCTAGTGATTCGGCTCGTTGGATTTCGTCAGCAACAATGTCGGCAACTTCTGCAACCGCCCCTTCCTGCACAATGGCAAGTTCGTCAGCTTCAGCGCACACAAGATCTACGTCGTGGTTGATATCTCCTGCAAGTTCTTGCGGCGGGTCATCGTAGTTGCGGATGCTCCTCTCTATGCAAGTTGCGGCCGGTGTACTGATCACCCCACAAGCAGCATGGAGGTGATGATGCACCTGGGGACGCTGCCGGCAAAGAACCCGTGGAGGAGGTGGATATAACTCCCAAGGCTCCCAGATCAAGGGGTCCTCCGCTGGAAAAGCATGAGAACATTCTTCAATGGGCCATAGAGAAGCTAGCAACGCCAGTTGCTCCAATAGTAGAGCTGGCTCGGGCAAGGAAGTGTTGGACGTGGAAATGGTGGCCAGGGAAATCCCGGCTAGGGCAATGTGACTCAGGGGAATGATGGGCGCGGCAATGCCGGCCAGAATAACCTGAACCATCAAGGACATCACTCGGCTACTGGGGGGCAGCATCAGCCTCATCATTAAGTTCAGAACCCACCTCGGCAGCAACTAAGTGCGGGACCAGTTGTGCAGCACCAAAATCCTCACCCAGTGCAGAACCGGTACAATGATGGTTACTCGACCATGGCCAATGTCGGGTTTTCGAGGCCAGAACATCAAATGATGGGGAACCCATTGGGATCTCGGCTAGGAAATAGGAACTTGTAGCCGGATGATACAAGTTGAAGTTGGATAGGATGCATATGTTGGAAATAATGGAAGGACAGGGTCCTCTGGGTCCAGCATGTTTCGGACCTCGGATTCTAAGGGAACCGCTAGTACCGAACTTTCAGTTGGCAAGGGGAACCAAGACATATGACGGTAGTACCAAGCCACGGGATTGGCTGATAGATTATGCCACCGCTGTGCACATTGCACAAGGGAACCTCATATGGGTAGTAAGAATGTTCCTTAGATGTTAGAGGGGCCGTCCAGAGTATGGTTGAACAATCTTCCAGCAGGAAGCATAACCTATTGGTTAGATTTCGAGGAATTGTTTGTCAGCTACTTCACTAGTACTTACAAGAGGCCAACCAGACCTCAGTAGTTGGAAAAGTGTAAGCAAACACGCAATGAGACTGATAGAGAATTTCTGACCATGTGGTTTAACATGCGTAACTCATGTGAGGGGATAATCGAGTCGCAAGCCATAGCATGGTTTGCACAAGGTTGTCGGCATGCAAGTTTGTTGTGGCAAATGTTGTAGAGGGATATGCCAACTACGTTGGCTGAGACAATCAAGATAGTAGATTCATATGCTTTGGGTGATCCGACCCAGCCCTTACTCATGTTGGTAGAGCTGAATGAGGAGTACTACTCCCGAGATGGGGTCAGGTCATCCAGAAGGAATGATTTGCATGGGAAAATAAGAGATGAGAGGCCGGATTACCGGTACAGGTCAGATCAGGTAGCAGAGGTGAACCAGGATCAGGCAAGTGCCGGCAATAGCTAGCGCCTGAAATGCAGTGGTCAGTAGTGGACACAGAAGGGTGATGGCAAGAAATAATGGAGTAATGAGTAGAAGAAACAATGGCAAGAGAGGCCGAAGTAAACGTATGTCGTGGTATTGCCGACGAGTATGCCATACAGGGGTCCTCACAGTGCGTGTTTAGAGACGTGGGGTAAGGTAGAGAGTTGGCGGGTACGAGGTAACACAGCTTACCCAGGTTCAAGTCCCATAATGGTGGAGGAACTCTACTCCTGCTATAAATCACTATAATGGCAACACGCTGAGTTATAGAGATAGGTTCGCTATACAAGGTGTTGCGCGTTGTACGCTGCAATCAGAGAAGTTGTGCCCTAAAGGCTCTCGCATGCCGGCTTATAAAGGCGCCAAGACCTAGGGTTTATAGGGAAAGGTCCTTGCCGGACAAGGTAAAGAGTCCTACACCTACACGAACTAGTCTTTCGTGTCTTGTACTCCAAGGCTCCGAGTATGTCGGTGACTCCTACGTAGCCTTCCTTTATCCGGCATGGGCCTCCCTTTAGGATTCGTCTAACTGGACCGCCTAGCAGGCCATAGGCCTTGCTACCAACTATGGGCCACCCTGGATTGGTGACATGCTATGAGGATACCCATATAGCATATCCCCAACAACGTATGAGATGATGTTGGATCAGCCGTGTAAGATTCAGACGCCAAATCCGGGTAAGCCGGAAAATCATACGATGAGGCAGTGTGTGTGGTTTCAACATGCTGGACAGGGCGGGCTAGGTCCACCTCAAGCACCTCACCCACCACCGCTCACAGGAGCAAATGCTCAGACATTGATGTTACCGCTAGCACCATCGAGATATGAGAAACCGAAGAGGAGGGAAGTTCATCAAGTTGGAAACCAGAATCAGTGGGATTATGGCAATGTCAGCCATGGAGGCCGAAATGAGTACAGATAGCACCACCATGTTGGGTCCGTAGCATAGAAAACAAAAATTTCCTACGGTGTGAACTACACGCCAAGATCTATCTACTAGGTACAAAGCAACGGGTGGACATACATCCAACGAGAACTTACCCTCGAAGACAACGAGTTTTGTTAACGAGTAGGAACTCGTGGTTGATGTAGTCGTACACTTGCTGATCTCAAGATCGTGAGGAAGTCCGAGCAGGTCCGGCTCCAGCACGTCCTTCAGATCCAGCTCCAGCACCACCAAGTCCAGCACCGCAAAGTAGCGGTGCATCCGTGATCGCACACACGTCCGGTACCCCGACAACCTCCGTCCCTCGCTCCAGCAAAGCAGCGGAAGCAGCAACTCCTTTCCAGATAAAGCCATCGGGAACATGTATCTCGCTAATCCGAGACCATGGGGGAATAATACTAGAGGGGGAGAGAGATCCTTCACAAGGAGGTGTGCGTGGGAAGTGAGGAGGGGGTGGCCTTTTATAGGAGGAGGGGGGTGCCCCTCCTTCATGGCTGGCGCATGGAGGAGGTGACCCTTCACCTCCTCCATTCATGTGGTGGTAACTCCCTCCACATAAATTTGCCCCTTCACATTCTCTTTTAAAGTCTCCACTTTAAATGCATTAAATTTCTCCAAATTTAATGCTCTCTCATTTAATCAAACTCTTTTATTATTTTTATTCAGAATTTTGTTAAGTACTTTAATTAACAAACATTCACATAAAACCCCCTGCAACATTTCAATATTACATGCAGAACCAATTTCAACAATTTCACCCGAAACAGTTTCGGTGTCTATTGAAATAATTCCAGCACTTTCTTAAATCTTTATCTGAAACATATTTGCTCCAAATGATGTCGGTATCCCTTAAGTGTGTCACCCTACGGTTCGCGAATAATGCAGACATGATCGAGACCCCTCTCCGATCAATAATCAGCAGCGGGACCTGGAGATCCATACTGACTCCTACACATTCAACAATGACTTCTGTGATCGTGAGAACCTTTAACGCTAGTAACTAAATCCCTTTGTCCCGCGATATATTACATGTCCGATATTCGATCATCGGTATCTCCATACCTAGTTTGATCTCGTTACCAACATGCACTCTTTTCTCGTTCCCGTGATATAACATTCTAGTGATCACATCACTTGCTTGCAAGCTATTTCAATGTGATATCACCGAGAGGGCCCAGAGTATATCTATCCGTCATCGAGATGGACAAATCCCACTCTTGATCCATGAGCCTCAACATAACACCTTCGTAGCACTGAACCCACCTTTATAGTCACCCTGTTACGGTGTGACGTTTGATGTTATCAAGATACTCTTCCGGTGTTAGCAATTAACATGATCTCATGGTCTAAGGACTAAGATTAGTTCGTATGATGTTATAGCAATATAAACATAATGACTTGATCGTAATGCTATACTTCGGATGAATGTTCATCACATCATTCCACCAATGGTGTGACCTCGTTATTAACAACATCCAATGTCCATGATTAGGAAACCTTGATCATCTTGTTAATCAACGAGCTAGTCTATAAGAGAGGCATGACTAGGAACCTTTTATTTGTTTATTAAACACACATGTATTGACGTTTCCTATCAATACAATTATAGCATGCAAAATAAACATTTACCATAAACAAGGAATAAGATAATAACCACTTTATTATTGCCTCTCGGGCATATTCCCTTCAGTCTCCCACTTGCACTAGAGTCAATAATCTAGTTTGAAAACTTTGCGTATTGAACACCTATGGCTTTCTGGTGTTGCATATACGCGATTGCTAGTGGTTAACATAATCTCTAGATCTGACAGTTTCAGGTCCGTGTGTATTTGCATGTCTTTGCGTCTCTACGCATCACTCATTCTCAAATGAGATGGCATTGTATAAATTTGGTCCTTTGGTGAGACCTTCGGTTCGTTCGGGTTTAAAATATGTTGATATTATTTTCACACAATATATCTTCATAGTATTAGCCCACTTTGAACCACACCTAGTTTGATAACAAACTACTTAACACAAATGCCCTCCTTTGCTGCTACTATAGCAGTTATATACTCAGCCTTTTGTTGTAGTATCCGTCACAATATCTCAACTTTGGAACTCATCCAAATCCATCATGGAACATCCTTTCCATTATATTGTGCCACCCATAGTCTAAATTGAGATAAATTTAATTTGTATCTTGTGACAAAACTAGTATCAATGTAACACTTTACAATGAACTACCTTTAACTATTTGTCACTTATACATTATATATTCTTAGTTCTTCCAAAGCTCATAAGAATATCTTCACTATTGTCCAATGATCATCTTATGAATCATTCTGGTATATGCTCATAACATTTAGAGCATAGGACATTCTGGATATATACATATCATGGTATAATCGATCAAAATCTTCATGTGATTTTACTCACCAAGTGTTGAAACACTTGAATTTTGATACAATCCTTTCCATGCAGCAAGAACCTTTCTTGTTGTTTCCATATTGAACCCTCTCAATATCTCATATATGTATGTCTGGCACAACCATATTAGCGCCTTAATCTATCCATATAGATATTGATGCCTAATATTCCGGGTTTGCCCAAGTCTTTCATCGAAATCTTATTTTAATGAAATTCTTAACTTGTGTCAATACAAGATACATCATTTCCAATCAACAATATGTCCTCTACATAATGTATTAGAAATATGTCTCAGCGCTCCCACTTAATTTCTTGCAAATGCAAGCATCTTCATCATCTCCGATGAATTTAAACTCTTTTAACAGTTTCATCATGGTGAAGATTCCAACTCCGCTATGCTTACTTCAACTATTGAAGTTTACATGCCCTTTCAGCACCCTTTGAATTAACAAAACCCTTCGGACCATGTCATGTACATGTCCTAGGTTACCGTTCTATTAGAAGAACCTTGTTTTGTTTATTCAACTATCATATATCAAATTATATGTAGTGGTTGCTACATTAATCCGTCAAGACTATATATCACTATGAAAGATCAAATCTTGTCATAGTCAACTCCTTGAACATCGTCGTAAACTTCTTTCCGACATGTCGACTATTTCATAGATGTTAAACATCCATGTCTTATTTCTTTATAGATCCAAACACGACCGATAGGCTTCACGCCTTTCCGGAGGGTCTTCCAAGTTCAGAAACTTGATTTCTCGTGTATGGATACTATCACGGATTCTATGACTTCTAGTCATTTTATGGAGTCAGGGCCCATCATCGCTTCTTTGCATGTAGTCGGTTCATCATTGTCAAAACAATAACGACTTGCTTATCAAATCTTACTATTTGATTCTTACCGACCCACATGGTTCTATAGGAACTCTAATCTCCGAGATCACACCTTTTGTAATCACGAGAGCCATGAGCATGATGGCCGCCACCGGGACACTTTCCGGCGCTGCGCTACTTAACACATATAGCTAAGGTTCAACAACCTTATCAAAGTTCTATTGTCCTCCCACTTAACTTTTCACGAAAAATTCCTTCTCAAGAAACTTGACGTTCCAAGTAACAAACTCTTTTGTCCTTGGTGTTATGGAGAAATTCCCAACAAATTCTTTGGGATAACCTACAAAGACGTGCTTATCCTACTTTGGTTGTTAACATTTTACTTATGCATAGCATACCAAAATTTAAGAAAAGACAATTCGGGTTTTATCCCAAACCATAACTCATATGGTGTCATTTCAATGGATCACGATGGTGCTCTTTTCAGTGTAAAAGTGGTAGTCTCTAAAGCTTCAATCCTTGAAACATAATGGCAGTTTTATAAGTGACACCCTTGATCTTACCATGTCAAACATGGTTTGATTTTATCTCTCGAATATGCCATACTCCTATGGTTTATCGGGAAACACAAATCATGGAACAATTCCTCAAGTCTTAGGTGTTTTTGCTAAACATGTAACTCAAATATATTCCTTTATGATCGAATCATAAACTCTTTATTTTCTTGTTACAATGATTTTCCACTTCATCTTGAAAGTCTTTGAACAATTTTCAAATGTTTCATACTTCTTCCTTATTAAGTAAATATATAGATATATTCACTCAAATTTCTGGAGAAAGCATATGAAGCCAAGAGATCCATCGCATATGGCTACATATAATGGACTATATACATCAACATGCATAATATCCAATAAATTAGTCATTCGTTCCTCTCTGGCCTATGGACGGAGTTTCAATTATCTCGAGGAAAGTCTCACATGCGTCAATTGATCAAAATCAAAGACTCCAAAAATCCATCAACATGGAGTTATTTCATGTTTTATTTCAAATATAATTTAAACAGCGATGTCACTTCATAAGTGATCTTTCAATCATTTGTCTTGCGACATTTTAGCAATAGTGTTTATGGATGTGATTTCTCCAACTAGACTTGTAAAAGTTCATCCATCCTTTATGGAATATGGTAATTATTTGAACAGCCATTGTTCTCACAATACCGGAACAAAATAACAATTATTTAAACAAATCTTGAAGGCTTGGTTTGATGACAACGAAAAACACAATAACACTTTATTTGTTTTCGATGAATATCATCACTCATTCTCTTGCTGGTTACTTAGGCCATTGTAGTTCATGAATTGCGTTGTCCTGTATGACACTTCATACCAACCAATTCGGTATCCAATACCGGTATCCAATACCTAAGAACCACATTGTTTAACAAGCAAGGAATATATCCATAACATGTATATCTTCTATATACCTAAGTTGGACATCTCCAACCTTTTATTTTCTGCCAAATATTTTATAGATTCTCTTTCAGCAATTTCTTTTTCTTTTAAAAGAATCTATCAACATCAATAGTGGTGTCATCAACATGACACATGGTACAAAGCGTATATAGTCAACTACTAATACCTTTGGACTTGCACTTTGAAGTGGATAACCATCATCAAATGTTTGGTGTTCTTTCAAAATCCATTCTTTAGTAATCTATTAGTGTAGTAAACATTTTACTTACATATTCTATTCATCCTTATCATGACAACTTTCATGATCAAGCTACTATAGCCTATAAGGAAGAATCGTGAGTATAGTATCAGTTCCCAAAAACCTTTTTGGTAGATTCGGATGCCTAACATCTCCATCCTTCACAAATTCTCATTCAATATGAGAACGTGTATTTTGCTAAATTATACTCTATCATAATGCAACCAAAAAACATTGTTTCAGATATCACAATATCTTTCACACATGATCGTTTCTGAAACAATTTTCAGCTCCAATATAATCTTGATATTAAAACAACTTTTTGAATATCAGTAATCATGGAGGCAAACATGATACTTTAGATACTAACATTGGAATTCTTACTCTCTATTTAATACTACTTATTAAACTTCATGGAGTAAATAGAGTTTGCTGAAAGTTTGCAATAGGACTTATAAACTTTAAATTTACATTCAAAACAATACGATACCAGTTCGTAAAGTAAATATCCAGAATTCTATAGTTCTATTATCTCAATCCAAACTAAGCATAAGGTAGTGAACAGACGCCAATGACTACAACAAATTATGCAAATTCACTTTGATTTAGTTTATGACAAATTTGGTTCGACTAATCCAAATTAGAAATGAACTCCCACTCAAAAATGACATCCCTCGTGCCTTTTTGGTGATTACATGAACCAAATCCACTACACCAAGTCCGATCATCACGTGAGTCGGTGTAGCTTCAAAGGCGAGCATCAATATGGTCATCACATCAACTATATGACTCATGCTTAACCTTTCGATCCGTGTTCCGAGGCCATGTCTGTACATGCTAGGCTCGCCAAGTAAGAACCTTAATACTCGCATGTGTAAAACTGTCTTACACCCGTTGCATGAAACCGTAGAGTTGAGAACACCCGATCATCACGTGATGTCTCGAAACACGATCCATAGAATGGTGCATACTTAAGGAAGAACACATTTTTATCTTGATATCTAAAAGAGGGATCATCTTACAATGCTACAGAAAACGCCAAACTAGCAGTATACGATGCTAACATCTAATGTGTAAAGTGAGATGATATGGTCCATGTATTTGATCTCTATCATTTGCATCGTGGTATGATCTCTATCATTCCTTTGTGTGTAAGGCCAAGGTCTATGGAACTTACACGTTGAATGTGTTGTAAGAGTATCTATCATACATCTACTTACAACAATACCATATCAAGACACTAGCCCAACAACGATCTAAACTAGACGCCTCTAATTTATCAATTGCAAGTTTTACGTGGCTTAGGGCTTTCGGAGATAGAACCGTTCTTACCTACGAACATGAACCACAACGGGGATAACTAAGTTATTAGCAACTCGTTGTAAATCAGATATTGACTATAGTAGGAGAGACAGACACCCGCCAGCCACTTATGCAAAACAAGTTGCATGTCAGTCATGGAACCGGTCTCATGTACGATGACATGTAAGGTTGGTCCGGGCTGCTTCATCCCACTATGCCACCAATATCCAAAATACATGAAAGAAGCAATAACATGATCATCATCGCCCACATATAAACATATGTGTACTACCCGTGCAAAGCACCTACGCATAGATCAGGCTCTGATACCACTGTTGGGTCCACAACATAGAAAACAAAAATTTCCTACGGTGTGAACTACACGCCAAGATCTATCTACTAGGTACAAAGCAACGGGTGAACATACATCCAATGAGAACTTACCCTCGAAGACAACGAGTTTTGTTAATGAGTAGGAACTCGTGGTTGATGTAGTCGTACACTTGCCGATCTCAAGATCGTGAGGAAGTCCAAGCAGGTCCGGCTCCAGCACGTCCTTCAGATCCAGCTCCAGCACCACCAAGTCCAGCACCGCAAAGCAGTGGTGCATCCGTGATCGCACACACGTCCGGTACCCCGACAACCTCCGTCCTCGCTCCAGCAAAGCAGCGGAAGCAGCAACTCCTTTCCAGATAAAGCCATCGGGAACATGTATCTCGCTAATCCGAGACCATGGGGGAATAATACTAGAGGGGGAGAGAGATCCTTCACAAGGAGGTGTGTGTGAGAAGTGAGGAGGGGGTGGCCTTTTATAGGAGTAGGGGGGTGCCCCTCCTTCATGGCCGGCGCATGGAGGAGGTGACCCTTCACCTCCTCCATTCATGTGGTGGTAACTCCCTCCACATAAATTTGCCCTTTCACATTCTCTTTTAAAGTCTCCACTTTAAATGCATTAAATTTCTCCAAATTTAATGCTCTCTCATTTAATAAAACTCTTTTATTATTTTTATTCAGAATTTTGTTAATTACTTTAATTAATAAACATTCACATAAACCCCCCTGCAACATTTCAATATTACATGCAGAACCAATTTCAGCAATTTCACCCGAAACAGTTTCGGTGTCTATTGAAATAATTCCAGCGCTTTTTTAAATCTTTATCTGAAACATATTTGCTCCAAATGGTGTCGGTATCCCTTAAGTGTGTCACCCTATGGTTCGCGAATAATGCAGACATGATCGAGACCCCTCTCCGATCAATAATCAGCAGCGGGACCTGGAGATCCATACTGACTCCTACACATTCAACGATGACTTCTGTGATCGTGAGAACCTTTAACGCTAGTAACTAAATCCCTTTGTCCCGCGATATATTACATGTCCGAGATTCGATCATCAGTATCTCCATACCTAGTTTGATCTCGTTACTGACATGCACTCTTTTCTCGTTCCCATGATATAACATTCTAGTGATCATATCACCTGCTTGCAAGCTATTTCAATGTGATATCACCGAGAGGGCCCAGAGTATATCTATCCGTCATAGGGATGGACAAATCCCACTCTTGATCCATGAGCCTCAACATAACACCTTCGTAGCACTGAACCCACCTTTATAGTCATCCTGTTACGGTGTGACGTTTGATGTTATCAAGATACTCTTCCGGTGTTAGCAATTAACATGATCTCATGGTCTAAGGACTAAGATTAGTTCGTATGATGTTATAGCAATATAAACATAATGACTTGATCGTAATGCTATACTTAGGATGAATGTTCATCACATCATTCCACCAATGGTGTGACCTCGTTATTAACAACATCCAATGTCCATGATCAGGAAACCTTGATCATCTTGTTAATCAACGAGCTAGTCTATAAGAGAGGCATGACTAGGAACCTTTTATTTGTTTATTAAACACACATGTATTGACGTTTCCTATCAATACAATTATAGCATGCAAAATAAACATTTATCATAAACAAGGAATAAGATAATAACCACTTTATTATTGCCTCTCGGGCATATTCCCTTCACACCAAAGCTATGTCGTCTTTACGATGGAACAAAAGACAAATAGAGTCAACAAAGGCGCCAAATGGAAGTGAATGATGTAATGCCGGCAGTACCGAAATTTATGTACTATCCTGACCAGGAGATCAATTGGAGCATATAGGATCACCCCAAGATCATTCCGAGTCTAGGGGCATATGCTTTGGTGCTTGATGATGACCTACAAGTATAGGGGGTGTATCGCAGTATTTTCGAGGGAAGTGAAACCCAATTTATTGATTCGACACAAGGGGAGCCAAATAATATTTATAAGCCTTAACAACTGAGTTGTCAATTCAGCTGCACCTGGAAACAATCCTGCTCATAGTAGTTTATCAGTAGCAACAGTTTTGTAGTAGCAATAGCAAAGTAATAGCAGTAGTAAAGTAAAGACAATAATAACAATTGCAGTAAATAGTAGGATTAAAGCGCGATAGGCATAGGGATGGATAGACGGGCGTTGCATGGACAAGACAATTCATATGGCAATCAAGACATAGGGCATTTGCATATAAATAATATAAAGCATCCACGTACTAAATAATCATAGGCATGTGTTCCATATATAGTCATACGTGCTCGCAATGAGAACTTGCACAACATCTTTTGTCCTGCCAGCCCGTTTGCAGCGGGGCCTCAAGGGAACTACTGGCAATTAAGGTGCCCCTTTTAATAGAGCACCGGAGCAAAGCATTAACACTCCGTGAACACATGTGATCCTCACATCAAAGCCATCCCCTCCGGTTATCCCGATTGCTGTCACTTCGGGGCCTTTGGTTTTGGACAACAATATGTGTATACAACTTGCAGGTAAGACCATAAACAATACTATCATAATGAATCAATAACATGTTCAGATCTGAAATCATGGCACTCGGTCCCTAGTGACAAGCATTAAGCATAACAAGTTGCAACAAAGTCAAAAAGCACTAATAAAAGATACTAGGCACCATGTCCTAACAATCTGATGCCATTACATGAACGATCTCATCCAATCCCTACCATCCCCATAGCCTACAACGGGGGATTACTCACTCATAGATGGGGGAAACATGGATGGTCGATGGAGAAGCGATGGTGATGATGATGGCGATGATCTCCTACAATTCCCCATCCTGGCAGGGTGCGAGAACGGAGTTTCTGGTTCTGTTTCACAGAATCTGGTGGTGGCGGCACAGCGGAACTCTTTCTGGAAAAACTTCGAACCCCTCCTTGGTTTTTAGGTCAAGAGGCAACTTATAGGCGAAGAGGGAGGCCGAGGGGGTAACCGAGGCGGCCACACCACCCCCAGGCACGGCCTGGCTTGGCCCACGCGGCCAGGTGGTGTGGGCCCCTCGTGGCCCCCCTCCATCTCGTCTTCTGGCTCCGTGAGTCTTCTGGTGAAATAGGATTTTTGGCATATTTTCCAGGATTTTTCCTGATAGTTGATTTTCTGCACAAAAACTAGACACCAAGGTAATTCTACTGAAAACAACGTCAGTCCGTGTTAGTTGTATCCAAATCACACAAGTTTAGAGGAAAAACAATAGCAAAAGTGTTCGAGAAAGTAGATACGTTTTGGACGTATCACTTGACCTGACCTTCATTGGTCCCAACTTGAATGTCAAGTTCTCCAAAGTCCTCATTGATGGCGGCATCAGTATTAATATATTTTACAAGGTTACAATGCACAAGATGGGCATAATAGATAACATGTTGCAGCCGACAAAGACTACTTTTCATGGTATTGTGTCGGGATTGTCGTGTGAGCCGGTAGGCAAAGTCTGGATTGATGTTTTATTCGGCACAAGGGAGAATTGTCGCACAAAAAATATGCTGTTCGAGGTTATGGTCCTCACAAGTTGTTATCATGCTTTGCTTGGCAGACCGGCGATATCAAATTTCATGGCTAGTACCCACGTAATGTTGGGGATATACTTTCCGGGTATCCTCATAGTTCCTCACTGACCAGGGTGGCCCACTTCGGGTTAGAGCATTGCTTCACGGGCGGCCTAGTCTGGGAGAAAGACGGAGTCCAATCCGGCTACGGGAAGGCCCAGAAGACTTACCGACTTAGGCCCACAACGTTACTTGTAGTTCAAGATGTACTCTGTAACCAACTCTTAGTCGTAGCCGGATAGATCTCCTGTAAACCCTAGGCCGGATATCTATATAAGCCGTCCTAGGGAGAGCCTTTAGGGAAACATCTCAATAGTCTACAATCTCAACTTGCACAGGCAAAACCCTTGTAACCCATATTCCGGCTCTGCCGTATTACTGGATTGCTAGCAGGAGTAGGATCCGTCCAAAGCCGGCGGATTCGAACCTGGGTAAACATGTGTGCTCACCGTCCCGGAATACCATATGTCTCACACCCCTCTCTTCTGCACGCCTTGAGGACCACCTCATGGCGTACTTGTCCTCAATCCGACGACAGTTGGCGCCCATCGTGGGGGCAAGTGAGCTTCGGATCTGCGTTCCGAGTGAAATCTACAAGAATTGGAATCGGTGAGACTATCGCTGCCGGTCGCATCCTCTACGCCAGCGACGTCCCTCTCATCGTTCTCGACGAGACCTGGATTCCGGCTAGGGAGGCTATGACTGCCTACACAATCATGTCTTTTGGCGAGATCGATGTTTACATCGGTTTCGCTGAACCTGCCCAACCCACCCCAGCGGTGATGATAGAGGCAGAAGAATCTTCTGGGTCCCCTTTGTCCATGAAAAAAGAGGCAGCAGAGTTCCGGATCTTAGAAAACCCTAATCCCACCCAGCCCGCACCAGTTGCGGAGATAGTGGAGAAATCCGAGCCTGAAGAAGACCTAGCGGTCCAAGTCGAATCTGGAGTGGATCTCCCTGGAGAAGCCGGATCCCAGATCAACCCACCCATGGAAGTCAAAGTTCAGGAGGAACTAGTCAACGACACTGGTTCCGGCTCTGATGATGCTAGGACAGACATGCCTTTCCTGAGGTATACGCTGAAGCGCATGATACTGCAAGGCGAAAGCGCGGATGCAATCCTCGAGACCATCAAAAGTTTCGACATGGCTGATCGCGAAAGCCGCAGGTACCTCAGGAAACACGCGTTGCATTTCATCGGATACGTGGGATCCGGATCCGGCTCTGCCGATGCTGGAGAGAACACCGACTCTATGCTGGAGGCAATTGGAACAAACGCCGATGTACCCGCATCCTCGTATGAGTCATGACGTCAGCGGATTTCCAAAAGTTCTCCGTGGAATATGAAGAGGAGTATAACTCCAAAGCTGCATGGGAAGGAGAAGCCATGGATGAAGGATCCGGGGAACACTCTCCCAAAGCGCAGGATGACATGAACGTCGGAGATAATCCCGAGGTCTAGATGTCCGAAAGTACCGATCAGAGCTTGACTCCGGGAAACAGACTCAAAGCTGTCTTTGCTACCGGCGCTGCCAAGAAGGCAAAGAAGAAGAACAAGAAGAACAAAACCCCGGCAAAAGACCCTCTGACAGAGGGGGTAATTGCCGAGGAATATGAAGAAGACTCGAATGGAGCACTTATCCCAGAAGAGCCAAAAAAGAAGAATCGATGGATGGACACGTGATCACCGAAGGTGCGTGTAAACTCATCGATGCTGCGTTAACCACACCTATCCCTATAGCTGCAGAACTTACTGCGGATGAGCTGGACGAAAGGGCCCAAGCCCTAGAAGCGCATCGTCAACAACTCCTCGATGAAGCCAAAAACATCGAGGTGGAGAAGAAACACATGGCAACTAAGGACTACATGTCTCGGTTGCATCAGAAGACACGGAAGCGTCACACAGATGACAACCAATTCCCCGTGCCATCCTTTTTGGAGATGAGATGGGGAAGCCACGGAAGGATAGCAAAGGAGATTGGGTATACCCAACCCCAGTACAGAACACTGTGGTGGCCCGAAAAATTCTATCGGCTCATCCAGGACCGGAGGAGATCCGTTTGGGTATCAAACTACTCAACAAGGGACTAGAGC
The DNA here is from genome assembly GCA_916181665.1 of Avena sativa. Lineage (NCBI taxonomy): Eukaryota > Viridiplantae > Streptophyta > Magnoliopsida > Poales > Poaceae > Avena > Avena sativa. The sequence goes on from OV702292.1 coordinate 58,558,066, forward strand.
AGCAAAAGGTCGCCCTGTCCGGAAGTCAAAAACTGGTCTCGGATTCCGACCAATGCCGCACAGATCCGGCATGGGCTGACGTAAGACCCCAATATGTCCGGGAGCAGTATCATCGCCCCTAACGCCGGGAAGACAATTATTCAAGAACCGGATCGTCAAGACAGCATCACAAAACTACGCGTAATTGGAGCAATGTCGCTCCAGCGGCCGAGAGAGATGCCATTGCTGCATTGAACCCGAGGATCCCTCCCCGACGAGAGACTAATGATCGAAGGGGAGAAGATAAAGAGAAACGTCGGGAGGAGGATTGTCAAAAAATGCCACCTCCTAAACATACAAGCCTTCCGGCTGGGCCTCGCCGTGGTGGGAACGACGGACGAAGGAACGACGGAAACCATGCTGGGACAAGCTGGCAGGGGGCTCACCGTAGTCAAGATCCTCCCTGGAACCGAAATAATGACGCTCCAGACGGAGGCCGGCGATCAGCCGGAAACAATTCAGCTGCCCCACCGTATCTACCAAGCAGTCATCACAACGGCTCCCAAGGAGGGCAAGGAGGACGACGAGGCGGAGGAGGTGGTGGCAGAAGTCGAAGTCCGGCTCCAAGGCACCACAGCCACAACCGACATTCGGGACGATCTATATCCCCGAACGACGCAAGGCACATGATCAATTCCAACATAGAGGCGCGACGCTACGAAAACGATGATATCTACGTGGGCCTGAAATGTTTCGGACCACGCATCAGATCTACAAGATTCCCGGAAGGTTTTGCTATCTCAAGGCATATCCAAGCCTACGACAGCATTGCTCGGCCAGATACCTGGCTTCAGGATTTTTTCCAAGCTTGCTGCATCGCCAAAGGCGGAAACAGCCTGGTCATAACCCGATATCTCCCACTCATGTTGCGGAAGACGGTGCGATCATGGCTCAATGAACTTCCGGAGAACACCATCCATAACTGGTATGACATGCAAAGTGTGTTCTTTCGGAATTTCGAAGGTACATATCGGAGGCCCTGTTCGGTCAGAGACCTACAGCGTTGCACCCAGAAAACCGGAGAAACTTGTCGGGATTACGTCAGATGATGGATCGACACCAAGAACTTCTGTGAATGAGTAAACGATCAAACCGCGATTGAAGCTTTCATCGCAAGGCTCCCAATTGGTCTACTACGTCACCGCTTGAAGTGCGACAAGGTCACTAATTTGGGAGAGATGATAGAAACAGCGAGCAAGTATGCAGATGCTGACGATGATGTAGAAGGATTACTCAACGTCCTGGCTGTGCCTCAGTCAGCAAGACAACCAAAGCAACAAGATCAGAAGCACAAAAACACCTCGGAAGAAAAACCCAACACGGAAACAATGGTGGTTACTACTGTTTCCGGGTCTGGAGGACGAGGAGGATGTGGCGGAGGCCGCGGGCATGGCCGTGGGACTTCAAGGGTCCAAGGTAGAGGAGAACAGCAACCAGGCAAAACCTATTCTTGGGCCGACATTGCCAATAACCCATGTGTGCATCACCTAGACGCCAATGGGGGCTCGTCCCACACCAACGCTGAATGTCGTTTCAATGACGACATCAAAAGAGATGACACCGCGGGCTACAAAGCTAAGCGAAAGAAGGGAAAGAAAAATCCCGAAAAGGACAAGGAGACCAAGGAAGATTCCTACATGGAGGAAGCCGATGCTTCAAATCCCAAGCCAGAAGGGAAGAAGACTTTTCCCACCAAGAAGGACACTTACGTCACTTTCCTCGGATCTCAACCAGCAAAGGTCAAGAAAGCAGTTCTCCACGAGCTCAATGCAACAGTTTCGGCTGTCCCTCAATATCTGGACTAGTCGGAGTGACAATCACATTTGACCGCGCTGATCATCCGCCTAAGTTGCACAGGCGAGGAAAATACGCCTTAATCGTCAATCCACTTATTGACGGTTATGGCTTCTCCAAGACCCTCATGGACGGCGGTAGCAGCATCAATATTCTCTATGTCGAAACGCTACGCCAGATGAAGATCTCGGACACCCAGCTGAACCATAGCTCTGTGATCTTTCACGGAGTTGTCCCAGGAAGACAAGCTAATTCCCTGGGAGAGATTACTTTGGATGTTACCTTTGGAACTCCAAAGAATTATCGGACGGAGGCACTTTCCTTCGAAGTGGTCCCGTTCAAGAGCGCATACCACGCTATATTCGGACGTCCGGCTTACTGGGCTTTTATGGCTCGTCCATGTTACATTTACAATATGATGAAAATTCCAGGTCCCAACGGCATGATCACCATCAGGGGAGACCCGAAGAAGGCGCGAGAGTGCGAGGATGGAAATGCCGCCTTTGCCGAAGCCGTGCTGCACGCCGAGGAGTACCAGGAGATCAAGAAGAGCATAGATCCGTCCGAGATGCCCGCAACGAAGAAGGAGGTGACAAAGCTAAATCCGGAGTTCAAGGCATCAGAAGAGACGAAGAAAGCGCCGTTGAAGGATGATGACCCCTCCAAGGTGACCCAGATAGGCGTAGGCCTAAGTAGCACATAGGAAAGCGCGCTCGTCAAGTTCCTCCAAGCAAATCAAGATATCTTCACATGGCAGCCATCTGACATGACCGGAGTACCTAGGGAACTTGCCGAGCACTCTCTAAATGTAAACCCGAATGCTAAACCCGTCAAACAGTCCTTACGACGATTTGGCGATGAAAAGCATAAGGCAATAGCTAAGGAACTAGCGCGGATCGAGTTAGCCGGATTCATAGAAGAGGTCATCCACACTGAGTGGTCGGCCAATCCTGTAATGGTCCCTAAAAAGGACACCACTGATTTAAGGATGTGTGTTGATTATACTGCCTTGAACAAGGCTTGTCCAAAAGATCTGTTCGCTCTGCCTAGAATTGATCAAGTTATCGATTCTACGGCAGGCTTGAAACTCCTCTGTTTTCTCGACGCATATTCCGGTTATCACCAAATTCGGATGAAGGAATCTGACAAAATCAAAACTTCATTCATAACCCCTTTTGGAACCTTCTGTTTTGTTACGATGCCCTTTGGCCTGAAGAACGCAGGAGCTACGTACCAGCGCACGATGCAGCGTTGCCTCCATGACCAACTCGGACGCAACGTACATGCATACGTGGATGATATAGCGGTGATGTCCAAAAAGAAGGAAACACTAATTTCCGACTTGGAGGAGACGTTCGCCAATCTACGAAAATACAACATCATGCTTAACCCGAAGAAATACTTCTTTGGAATACCAGCCAGAAAATTGTTAGGTTTCATCGTGTCTCAAAGGGGCATAGAGGTGAACCGAGACAAAATCAAGGCTATACTCAATATTTCTAGGCCAACTCGCCTAAAGGACGTACAAAGATTAACTGGCTGCATCGCTGCGGTCAGTCGATTTGTAAGCCGGCTTGGTGAAAGAGCCGCACCATTATACAAACTCCTAAAAAAGACCAAGGATTTTGTTTGGACTGACGAAGCTAAACCTGCACTACAAGACCTGAAGAAGGTACTCTCGTCTGCTCCTATCCTTGCAGCACCGGAACCTCAGGAACCGATGTTTCTTTACATTGTTGTGACAAATAAGGTCGTTAGTATCATCATGGTGGTGGAGAGACCAGAGGAAAATCAGGAACACCTGGTGCAGCGTCCGACTTACTTTGTCAGCAAGGTCCTAACAGAATCAAAACAGCGGTATCCGCACTATCAAAAGTTGGCTTACGGTGTTTTTCTAGCATGTCGTAAGTTACGACACTATTTTCAGGAGCATCCAATTACCATGGTGAGCAAAGCTTCCATGAGAGATATAATCAACAACAGTGACGCCACAGGACGCGTCGCCAAATGGGGCATAGAGCTTTCAGCTTTCGATATGGAGTATAAACCTCGGACAGCAATCAAATCCCAGATCCTTGCTGACTTTGTCACTGATTGGATAGAGACGAAGGAGAATATGATCCTCCCTGAGTCGGAATATTGGACCCTCTTTTTCGATGGTATTGGACAGAGACGAAGGAGAATATGATCCTCCCTAAGACGAAGGAGAATATGATCCTCCCTGAGAATATAATACCAGAAAAGAGTCAAACTCGGCCTAATGCCGAGAAAGCCCTTGCATAATGAAGCGTACGCGCTCATCTCTAACAGAGAGTTGGGAGGAAGGTGATGGAGTTGAACTCCGTAATGATCTATCACCTCGGAGAAGAACTCCGAGGGAGGAAAGGACAGACCTCTGTCGAGGTGGGTGCCGAAGTGGACCCGCTCGCCGTTGCGCGGGTTGGGGACGGTTTCCTCGAAGCCGCTCCGCCAGTCGCTGACGGCAAGAAACCCCTCCTTCTCCACGTTCTTGAGGCCCTCCTCGTTGAGAGCGCAGGGAATCCAGATCCTGCGGAAGCTCTCTTTTTTCGCCACTGCTTCCGCTGTCGCCGCCGCCGCTGCTGCCGCCAAGCCGGAGGAAGAAGATGAAGCCATTTCTCTGGCGAGAAGTTGACCTAAAAGGGGCAGCGCTGAGAGTTCTGTGGGGGAAGAACGAGGGAGCTCTGTGTGCGTAGGAGGATTGGGAGGAAAGGAAAAGGCAAAGGACTGGTGGAAGGAGAAGGAGAAAATCGTAACCCCTTATATCCACCTAACTGCGCCAAGATTCGTGCTAAAGCTACAGTATAACCGCCACGCGTCCTGGAAGGAACTAGGAAGGACCCACGCGATGATTGCGTCGCCTCGATCTCCACGCACGCATTGAAACGGCGCCTCGGTTCCGCGAACCGCGGACCCACCAATGGTCGTGCTGACGGAATGCCTGTCAGATGACATGACTTGACCATGCTTGTGTCAGGTGGCGTTAGGAACCAATTTCTGGCTTAGTTTGAAATCAAGCTGGAAAATCCGAGTAACCTGTTGATAGGTCCGACTTATTTTTAAGACCCGGATCATATTTTTTGTAGTGAAGTTTCAGGAACCCTTCAAGATTCTGCAAGCCGAAGATCAACCTAGGCGATGATAAATCCGACTTTGGATCTTGGAGGCCTCTGGGGGCTGCTGTTGGGGATATACTTTCCGGGTATCCTCATAGTTCCTCACTGACCAGGGTGGCCCACTTCGGGTTAGAGCATTGCTTCACGGGCGGCCCAGTCAGGGATAAAGACAGAGTCCAATCCGGCTACAGGAAGGCCCAGAAGACTTACCGACTTAGGCCCATAACGTTACTTGTAGTTCAAGATGTACTCTGTAACCAACTCTTAGTCGTAGCCAGATAGATCTCTCCTGTAAACCCTAGGCCGGATATCTATATAAGCCGTCCTAGGGAGAGCCTTTAGGGCAGCACCTCAATAGTCTACAATCTCAACTCGCACAGGAGAAACCCTTGTAACCCATATTCCGGCTCTGCCGTATTACTGGATTGCTAGCAGGAGTAGGATCCGTCCAAAGCCGGCGGATTCGAACCTGGGTAAACTTGTGTGCTCACCGTCCCGGAATATCGTACGTCTCACACCCCTCTCTTCCGCACGCCTCGAGGACCCCCTCATGGCGTACTTGTCCTCAATCCGGCGACACGTAAGATAAATAGGTGTTTGGGACCCAACTTGGTTTGGGACCAATAAGCCAAAACTTGATTAATAGGTGTTTATGGAGGACATTGGAGACTTGGCTACATCATGAAGAATTTAGAGATCTTCATCTATTATATTTGTACAAGTCAAGTCATGTGGATTATATTTCCTCTACCATATTTCCAACGTTCCTCCTTGCGGTAACATGTGCTTAACTTATTACATTGAAAGTTACTCGCCCCTTGTGCATGTGTTGGTTTTGTACCTTGCATGCTTTTGTATATGTTGTGCTTGCCACTTACTTAGCTTGAGTTATCAAGTTTATTTGTATATGTTGGGCACCATGTATGTGTGTTCTTGTGTTGGAGCCTTTCTTGAATATTTTGGTATCTTATTTGGCTCTTCTGAGAGATTATTGGACTATCCCATTTTGGGAGAGTGGTATGTTTGGGGATTCCACAATCCTAAAAATATGCGTACATGAGGAATACCACCTAGTATTGATATTGAAATATTATCTAGTCTCTATGTGGTATTTAATTCTTATGAGGAATTCAAGTTCTATAATGTCCATTAATTATCTCTATTTTTAATCTTTTTGCCTCATGTTGAGATTTATAGTTATCACATTATGGAGGAGTCATATGCTTAGTGCATATTACAAGCCAAGAAAATGTGAAAATTCGAGGTAGTGTCACTTAGAATTGATATTGATAATTATCTAGCTCCTATGTGACACATTTGCTCAAACAAGTTCAATTTTGCTTGAATGCCCTTGTTGCTCAATCTTTTGGATCTTGTTTGTGAGAGTTTTTCTTGGTATGTGTTTCCTCATATTTGGACCTCTATATCTTCCATGGAAACCAGCTCCTCCGCCGGCTGCAGCTCCTTCGCCGACAACCCCTCTTGATATTGATAATTGTCCGCCCGCATCTCCTCCACCGGCCACAACTCAGTCCATCCCGCACGACCGGTGGCCCCAACACAACCGGTGTAAAGCTGCACGCGAGCTTATCTTGCTGGCGCTAGCCCCTAGCCCGCCATAAAGTTTGCACGCGAGCTTGGCAAGGCCTCCTAGGACCCGATTGCTTTTATCTTTTTAGTCTAAGGACCCGATTGCTTTTATATTTTCTGTCCAAGGACCTCTATGTAAAACTATGGCTAGTAACCTATTTTAACTCGCACAAGCTGTGAGATCCAGGCACATGGCTTAATAGGATTGATAGGATACCCATATCAACAAGTTGCAACTTCTTTTCCGGAAGCTCATTCAAAAAGAACTCTAAGGTTAAGCGTGCTTGGCCTAGAGCAATTCTAGGATGGGTGACTGACCGAGAGTGGGTAACCGGGTGCGCACGAGTGAGGACAAAGTGCGCAGAAAAGACTAGTGTTGGTCTGTGGGGCCAGTCTAGATATCCTATTAAGCTGCCAGGAGTGACACCCCCCCGGGCCCAGGAGTGGACGGGGTGTTACAAGTGGTATCAGAGCCGACCCTTGCGATTACATGGGTGTGTGCGGGTTAGTGGCGGGACATGTGGAGCATGGCGCGTGTAGCCCGGAGTGGACACGGCATGGCACATGTGCCGGCACTAGACGCACAGACGTGTGCCAAGAGGGAATGTTCCTGGGGTGTGCTTGATCGATGAGGGCATCGATCTTCTAAAGGGTGGGTGTATGTGAGATCCAGGCACATGGCTTAATAGGATTGATAGGATACCCATATCAACAAGTTGCAACTTCTTTTCCGGAAGCTCATTCAAAAAGAACTCTAAGGTTAAGCGTGCTTGGCCTAGAGCAATTCTAGGATGGGTGACCGACCGGGAGTGGGTAACCGGGTGCGCACGAGTGAGGATAAAGTGCACAGAAAAGACTAGTGTTGGTCTGTGGGGCCAGTCTAGATATCCTATTAAGCTGCCAGGAGTGACACCCCCCGGTCCCAGGAGTGGACGGGGTGTTACACAAGCCACCAAAAAAACATCTCGGTCCATCTTGTTTGAGCAAACCCGGGATACCAACCACACAACAAATTCTGAACTGAGCTTGTCCGAGGGCAGCTTGTATGAGTGAGATAGTGATTCTAGGTTGACACGGTCTACCAAACACACCCTCGCTTTTTTGGGTGAATAATCGGTTCAGTCGTTGTGCGCCTCGTCTTGCCTTCCCATGCCCGGAGTCACCGTCCTGCATTGAACCATTCCCATGAGAGTGTTTTGGCCTTTGTCTTAGATTACACTTGTAAGAACCTCCACCAGATCCGGTAAACACGTTTATACAAGATTGAAATTGCGTTTTACAGTCTCACGTGTGCGTCATGGCATAATTGTAATGCCCCAGTTTTAGCTAATCATATTTAGGGTTTGTGCATTCATGAGCATCATATCATAAAATTGCATGCAAAGAAATAAAGTTAAACCCTAAAGCCTAGCTATTTTTCCCTATCTCTTTGAAAATGAATCCAAAAGGTTTTGAATATTTTTGAAAACTCAAAAGTGTGGATCCCAAATAGTATAAAGGGGTCCCTGCATTATTTTATATACTTTGTAAACCTTCTGGTAATTTTTGAAATAACCAAAACAGGTTTGAAATTGGGAATACAAAAGAGAAAACAAAACAGAAATTAAAAATGTTTTAGCTCAAAAAAAGAGCTAACAACAGAGCAGGCCATAGCCCTCTTTCTTCTCTTCCTCTTTCTGCCGCTCAGCTCTTAGCAGACAGCCCCCGCGGCCCATTTTCGGCCCACGCGCAGCCCAGGCCCAGTACCCCTTTGACGTTTTTGTTCGTTGTTTTCCCTGTCGCTGGCAAGCTGCTCCGTGTCGCTGACGCCGCCGTCGATCCGCGCTGCTCACTTGCTGCCGTTCGGCATGCTTCGATGAGGAGATAAGACCATGTCGAAGCCCCTGCCTCGTCCCTATCTTCTTTTCCCCCTTCCAGCGACCTCCCTCTCTGCGGTTCTTCAAAACCCGAAACCCTAGCCGACGAGCGCCGTTGAATCGCCGTCGCTCCGCAGCTCCCCGAGACCACCTGAGAGTGCAGGAAGCTCCGCCTCACCGTGCTGATCAACCCCACCAAAGGAATCGAGCAGTGATGCCCCGAATCGTCGCCATCGACGCCATCTTCCTCGTCACCGACGAGCTCCACCGTCACCATCGCCGTCGCTCCGGTCCACCTCGTGCCTCGCCGTCGGCCCCTTCAGCACCAGGGTGAGCTACTGGTTCTTCCGAGACCCTCCGTTTTGCCCCTCGCGCTCTGTAGCCGTCGCTCGCCGTGCGCCTACCGCCACCGTCGCTCAGCCTCGTTGTCGGCCAGGTTCCGGTGACTGAAAATCACCGGCACCGCCACCCGTGTGTCCGGTTCGAACGGAACCATTTGCGTGTCCCAGATCGCTGCCCCGTGTTGTCCCCGCTGCCGCCCGACGTGGTCTTCGGCGAGATCGACGTGGCGCCTGCGTGGTGCTCACGTGGCTACCGCGTGGTGCCCATGTGGCCTAGGTCCCACTCGTCAGCCGCGGTGGCTATTCCCTGCTGCGGTATAAAAAGGATTTAACACCCCTGCTGACGTCATAATGATGCAATAAAGAGTTTTAATTCTTTTTAATAATTTCAGAAAATGGTTTAAATCTTATAAATTTAATAAATAATTACTTATAAGTCAGAAAAATGTGTATAATATATCAAAATGTTCAGAAAAATGAGATCTACCTCATAGCATCAAAATCATGTATTGTTCAACAACTTTAATTGCAAGTTTAATTAGATAACTAAATGAACCCCCGTAGGTGATTCCGAAGTCTCTCCTGTATTAGGGTTTGGACCCTTCGGATCCTTCTTAAATTCTCAAGCATGCTTTAGGGTTACATTTCAACTCTAAATAACTTTTCATATCATCATCCTTGCTTGAGCATTGCATCGATGCCACGTGTTGATTGTTTTCCTTTCTTTCCGGTGTTTTCTCCTTCCCGGTAGAATACGATATTGAGATCGAGATCGAAGACCGAGATCAACACGATCAAAGATCGACGAACAATACTTGACCAACTGTAATCAAGTCAAGTTTAAGGCTTCCGAATATCTATATCTAGGTATCAACAAACAAGGCAAGCATAGCCCCACCATTATACAATCCTATGATTTTGAAAGTATTTCATTCTAGCCATGTTGCATACGATTCTACTATGGTCTTTTATCGATAGATAGATTATCCTATCTATTGCATTACTCCCTTTGAGCTTATACTACCCGATCCACTGCTCCTAGCATAACGAGGTTTGGCTTGTGTGCATTGCTAGAGCTTATATCTGTGTCTTGCTTAGCCATGCTTAGCTGTCAGTGCTGGTTCATCTAGATGATGTATCAGATGTAGAGAATCTAGTATGACAGGAGAACGAGGTATACTGATGAGGTAAGATTAGTGGTACATGCCAATGCTTGTATGGGAGGCCACAGTGGGATGTGGTTTTTGTAGTCCAATGCTCGCCACCACTAGGAACCAAGTTCTTGCCTTTGGACCAAGATGAGCGTACAGCCACACGGGGCTTGGGAACCCCTCCGCTGATTAACTTGCCTATTAGATTCCATGAGTCACATAGTTTGGATGTTCCATTCGACATATGCACAGAAAATGTTTTGAAAGATTTGGCGGGTGAAGGTGCATCATAACAGGTAGGTAAGTGTGGACGGGGTTGCCTGGGGTAGATGGCGCCCCTGGTAAACCAACCTCGCCTCACATCTCTAGGGACTGGCTTCGGAATTTGACCCATTACGGCAGAACCATCCTTAGGGCGTGACTCATGTTCTCGGCGAAAGCAAGGTAAAGGTTGTGGCCAACCACCCTCTACCGGCCTTCCAAGGAAGAGGGATAACATTCTGGCATTAAGAGTCGGTTGGTACGTGTGGGTAAAGTTGTACACCCCTGTAGCGTTAAATCTTTTCGAAAAGCCGTGTTCACAGTTATCAACGCTTGGTGACCGAATTCTAAGATCATAGAGAACTTTAACCTAATCGTAAAACTTGGCAGATCAACGTGTTCTTAAGGATGCTTCCTCATGGGTACGAGGGGGTGATCCTAGTTGTGAGATGAGGATTACTTTGGTGGATATCGAAACACAGTGATCAATTCTTCGGAGATATCGCTCTCTTATCCCCTTTTAAAATATTCTGATTAGACGAGCTTCTTCTCCCTCTCAATTTATAAACAAAGATGGCTTTATGCAAATAACCCCACTAGCCATAAGTCTTGCGGAGTACACCCTGTACTCACCCTTGCTTTGTTGATACTTTTGTAGCAGAAATAAGTGTTCCCTGAAGACAAGTTTGGTATGACATCGACACCGACGAGTAGCTTGGGGCTCCCGGCCGGCAGCCTGGAATCTATGGGCTGGGACGTCATCGTTATGCTTCAGGCCTCTTAGGCCATTTGTTAAGTTTGCTATACTTAATAGCATAATTTGGCTTCTGTTATTTGATGCTTGTGGTCAGTGACCTCTGCTTGTAATATTTCGATTCTTCGCTCAGTTATGAGCTTGCTGTAATAATTTTTGTGTCGCAGGGTTACTGTTGTGTTACCGATTTCCCACTGGATATCCTCGAGCTCTAGGTTAAGCTAATGTCAGGCTAAGGTTTGGTATTTGTTTAACCCTGATCCCAGGGGTGTCATAGTTCTTGGTATCAGAGCAGTATCGACCGTAGGAAAACCTTGCTATTGGTCGATGTTGAGTCTAGTGTTTGTGAAAACTACTTTAAAGCTAAAAAGTATTTGCGAAAACTCTAGTATGCTTCTTTTCCTCCTTAGCCAGTTTCGCTCTAACTCTGGGTCATCTTACCTTGTGTTGATTTGGAAAAAGTTTTGACATCTTTTCTAGTCTTTCAAAACTTAGGTGCCTTCTGGGCATGTCGTTTCTCAGCCAGTTAACCTAGTGTAGAGTTCTTTAGAGTTGTGTGTGTTGTGAATTCCTTATTCTCTTTGCTCTGCTTTAGTTGAGAGATTCCTTTCCATCATGATCTCTCTACCTTATGGACCCACAATATTATATTGTAGGATCCATAGTGTTTTGTTCTAGGCTTCGAGGTTTTCCTTTGCCTCGTGTGCCTCCTTTTTACTTGTTTGGGTAGTTCAGAAGTTCTTTCTTCTCTTGGAAGCTACCTCGTGATTACTATCTTGAAGTGTACGATGTGTCGCTCAAGTAGTAGTTACTTCTTTCTCGGGTTTTAACCCTTGGACTTGAACCGAAGATCCCAGATTGTGCTGGATTCTAGTGCTATGAATCTTGTACATGAAGCTTATCTTTAACCCAAGATCCATTCTAGTGATCCCTGTCGTAAATGTTCACACATTACCTCAGGATGGCTGATACTAGAATTCTAGCCTTCAAGCTTGTGGTTATTGTCGCGATTAAATCTCGACAATTAAGGACTTCCCCTACCACTAGTTACGGCAGATGTTGTTTAATGGAACCAAATAGATCACGGCAAGAGTACTCCTCGTGAGTCTCGCATCTATATTCGTGACTCTGCCACATCCTCCCTTCTATGCATTGGTTCTCGGAAGATCGATAATCTATGCATCCACATCTCGGGATTTTGTCCTGAGTATGTTCTTTTCCCCTTGTTGTTTCCGACCTTCTTCTACCAGTTGGTAGCCAAGTAGTAAATGTGCATTGGTGTCTTCCGATGCAAGATACTCTTGTGGTCCATCATGACAAACCATTTCGGGATGTCAGGAGAAACAAACTCCAGTACCTCGTCATATCTAGGACCAGGTCAAAGTGTTGTAGTCCGCAGATTAAGAGGCTTGATTAGCTTCTGCCTGTTCCACCTTAGAGTATCACACTCTTATACACTAAGAGGTTGTGTTGAGTTTCATGACCCCTTAATGAAGTGATGCTTTTACACATATTTACCCACCCTTCCTCCAAGATTTCATGCTCGTGAGTGTCACGTGTGCGTAATAATGTGGCCATCTGAGATTCTTAGTAATCATTATTGCTTTGAACTACAAGGAAGTTTATGTCATTCTTAGCGTGATGGTTAACCCTATCACTAAGCGAAGGATGATCGTGCTACCAAGTCCGTTACTCTGGTACGTTATCTTCAGTCAAAGAGTTAGAATTGTGCCAAAGCTCTGAGAATGTGTCTTCTTGCCTTACCAAGCAAGCTCCCTCTCGAACTAAGTGACATATCGGTAGTTCGTGATATTCTAGATGTCTCTCTAGAAGTATCGCCATGTTGCCACATGACCGTGTAGTCGAGTTCTTGGGCAAGTCAGTTCTCTTAACTACTTCCTTCTCCAAGGATCCGTACTGGATACCCTTGAAATAGTTGGTTGAGCTTAAACAACAACTTGGAGAGTTGTAAGACAAAAGTTCTATCTGACTTAGTTCATCTTAAAGGGTTGTCTAGTTTAGTTCGTGTTGAAGAAAGATGGTATCTCCTCTATGGATATGTTATCTTCCCCCACCTCTGATTTGATTTGGGTTATCGTCAAATCAAATTCAGTTCCAAGGACTATCGTGATGATGCTTCTCCTTGTGATGTTTCACTTGAGTACATCCTCATGTTCTTTGGTCTGACCAATATTCTGCCTTGTTCAAGTAACATATGAGTTCATCATCTTGGAGTATCTCAATAAGTTTGTTGTTGAGCCCATCTACAATATCCTTATCTTCTCCATACTAGAATAGACTCATATGAAACATTTGGCATTAATGTTGGAAAACTTTCGAGAACCTCCTTCGTGTTATCTCGAAGTATGTGTTCTGGATGTTAGAAGTAACCTTCTCCGATTCATGTGCAATTGCTGAAAGATGTCACCGTGGATTAGAGCAGAATTATATATGTTCCTTTAAGGACACATGTGTATTTCGTTGCAAGTACTGGACATATGAGCAGTTGTCCTCTGACAAGTTGTTAATACCTTGGTCTAGCAACCTAGCTCAGTCTATTGGAGTTTGACACTGAAGTCCATGTCTTGAGAATCTAGTAAGTTTACCTTGTGGTAAATGTTGCACACTTTCTATTCGGACATGCTAAGTCTGAAGTATCATTTCACCTAACCAAATCTGAATCTCAAGCAGATATGATGGTTGGTGTTCTTCAAGGAATTGACATAGGTTTCTATGTAAGTCTAACATGATTGGTGTAATGGTTGACACAATTAGTCGGAATACCTATTGCCATATTCTATTGAATCAGCAATAGCAACCACTCTTCATGAGGCTTCTTGTATGATTTGTTATAGGATTTGTGCTTATGGTTTCCTTTGTCTCCGAAGTCTGACCTTTACTTGATGTTTGGTGACTCGAACATCAAGGAGAACATTTAAAGTTGCATTGCTAAATGTCTCTCGGTCGATCTTCCAGACCCTTTTATGTTGGCAAGCGTCTTATTGTGCCAAGTAATTGAAGTCTGAGAATGAAGTTTCTTTTAACTCGTGTCATTAGGAATCTTCTTACTTAATCATCTTGGTGGTGTGAAGTGATATCACGATCTTTGGCAAAGATTTTGATAGACCTGGATGAATAAAGAGTTTCCCTTGTTTCCTCTAACATGTTCATAGAGTGACGATGATTTTGGTAATCAGAAGTTTCTCTTATTACATGTTCCTTGTGACTCTTACGAGTCCTCGCCATAAAACACCTTTCTGTCTTAACCTTCTGTTGAACAAAGAGTGATCCTTCTGTATCGAAAGTAGTTCAATAGCTTGGTTATCCGTATCTCTGTATCCCTAGAAGCTCTGCTTAAGACGTTTAGTAGAGTTTCATCTCTTGAAGTCTGTGGTCATGTTCTTCCTGTTGTAAGCTTTCCTTTTCAGAAGCCTAAACTCTTCTAGAACTTCATGGTCTCAATCCTTATGAAGACCAGTTATCTAACAACTTGAAAACCTATCTCCTTTTGTTTCCTCCATTAGCTTGATGTGTTACATGTTCATCATCTCAGAGTTTTTTACGAACACTCCTTTCACAAGTTGACCATGAGATACTCTGTGTGTTGTTAGTGTGTTTCCCTCTTATCCTTAGAAGTGGTCATGTTTCTCTTCCTTCTTCCTACCTGCGGAATCTCGGGTTGAGATTCTCATAAGGGGGATAGAGTTGTAACGCCCCAGTTTTAGCTAATCATATTTAGGGTTTGTTTGTTCATTCATGAGCATCATATCATAAAATTGCATGCAAAGAAATAAAGTTAAACCCTAAAGCCTAGCTATTTTTCCTATCTCTTTAAAAATGAATCCAAAAGGTTTTGAATATTTTTGAAAACTCAAAAGTGTGGATCCCAAATAGTATAAAGGGGTCCCTGCATTATTTTATATACTTTGTAAACCTTCTGGTAATTTTTGAAATAACCAAAACAGGTTTGAAATTGGAAATACAAAAGAGAAAACAAAACAGAAATTGGAAAATGTTTTAGCTAAAAAAAAGAGCTAACAGTAGAGCAGGACGCAACCCTCTTTCTTCTCTTCCTCTTTCTGCCGCTCAGCTCTCAGCAGACAGCAGCCCCCGCGGCCCATTTCCGGCCCACGCGCAGCCCAGGCCTGGTACCCCTTCGACGTTTCTGTTCGTCGTCTTCCTCGTCGCTGGCAAGCTGCTCCGTGTCGATGCCGCTGCCGTCGATCTGTGCCGCTCGCTTGCTGCCATCCGTCATGCTCTGAGGAGGAGATAAGGCCACGTCGAAGCCCCTGCCTCGTCCCTATCTTCTTTCCCCCTCCCAGCGACCTCCCTCTCTGTGGTTCTTCAAAACCCGAAACCCTAGCAGACGAGCGTCGTTGAATCGTCGCCGCTCTGCAGCTCCCCGAGACCACCTGAGCATGCAGGAAGCTCCGCCTCGCCGTGCTGATCAACCCTGCCAAAGGAATCGAGTAGTGACGCCCCGAATCGTCGCCATCGACGCCATCTTCCTCATCACCGACGAGCTCCACCGTCACCATCGCCGTCGCTTCGGTCCACCTCGTACCTCGCTGTCAGCCCCTTCAGCACCAAGGTGAGCTACTGGTTCTTTCGAGACCCTCTGTTTTCCCCCTCGCGCTCTGTAGTCGTCGCTTGCTGTGCGCCTGCCGCCGCCACTGCTCGGCCTCGTCGTCGGCCAGGTTCCGGTGACCAAAAACCAGCGGCGCCGCCACCCGTGTGTTCGCCGTGGTACTCCGGTTCGAACGGAACCATTTGCGTGTCCCAGATCGCCGTCCCACGTTGTCCCCGCCACCGCTCGACGTGGTCTCCGGCGAGACCGACGTGGCGCCTGCGTGGTGCTCACGTGGCTACCGCGTGGTGCCCGCGTGGCCCAGGTCCAACTCGTCAGTCACGGTGGCTAGTCCCTGCTGCGGTGTAAAAAGGATTTAACGCCCCTGCTGATGTCATAATGACGCAATAAAGAGTTTTAATTGTTTTTAATAATTTCAGAAAATGGTTTAAATCTTATAAATTCAATAAATAATTATTTATAAGTCAGAAAAATGTGTATAATATATCAAAATGTTCAAAAAATGAGATCTACCTCATAGCATCAAAATCATGTATTGTTCAACAACTTTAATTGCAAGTTTAATTAGAGAACTAAATGAACCCCTGTAGGTGATTCCGAAGTCTCTCCTGTATTAGGGTTTGGACCCTTCGGATCCTGCTTAAATTGTCAAGCATGTTTTAGGGTTACATTTCAACTCTAAATAACTTTTCATATCATCATCCTTGCTTGAGCATTGCATCGATGCCATGTGTTGATTGTTTTCCTTTTTTTCCGGTGTTTGCTTCTTCCCGGTAGAATACGATATTGAGATCGAGATCGAAGACCGAGATCAACACCATCAAAGATCGACGAACAATACTTGACCAACTGTAATCAAGTCAAGTTTAAGGCTTCCGAAGATCTATATCTAGGTATCAACAAACAAGGCAGCATAGCCCCACCATTATACAATCCTATGATTTTGAAAGTATTTCATTCTGGCCATGTTGCATACGATTCTACTGTGGTCTTTTATCGATAGATAGATTATCCTATCTGTTGCATTACTCCCTTTGAGCTTATACTACCCGATCCACTGCTCCTAGCATAACGAGGTTTGGCTTGTGTGCATTGCTAGAGCTTATATCTATGTCTTGCTTAGCCATGCTTAGCTGTCAGTGCTGGTTCATCTAGATGATGTATCAGATGTAGAGAATCTAATATGACAGGAGACGAGGTATACTGATGAGGTAAGATTAGTGGTACATGCCAATGCTTGTATGGGAGGCCACAGTGGGATGTGGTTTTTGTAGTCCTATGCTCGCCACCACTAGGAACCGAGTTCTTGCCTTTGGACCAAGACGAGCGTACAGCCACACGGGGCTTGGGAACCCCTCCGCTGATTAACTTGCCTAGTAGATTCCATGAGTCACATAGTTCGGATGTTCCATTTGACATATGCATAGAAAATGTTTTGAAGGATTTGGCAGGTGAAGGTGCATCATAACAGGTAGGTAAGCATGGACGGGGTTTCTTGGGGTAGATGGCGCCCCTGGTAAACCAACCTCGCCTCACATCTTTAGGGACTGGCTTCGGGATTTGACCCGTTACAACGGAACCATCCTTAGGGCGTGACTTATGGTCTCGGCGAAAGCAAGGTAAAGGTCGTGGCCAACCACCCTCTGCGGGCCTTCCAAGGAAGAGGGCTAACGTTCTGGCATTAAGAGTCGGTTGATACGTGTGGGTAAAGTTATACACCCCTATAGGGTTAAATCTTTTCGAAAAGCCGTGTTCACGGTTATGAACGCTTGGTGACCGAATTCTAAGATCATAGAGAACTTTAACCTAATCGTAAAACTTGGCAGATCAACGTGTGCTTAAGGATGCTTTCTCATGGGTACGAGGGGATGATCCTAGTTATGAGATGAGGATTACTTTGGTGGATATCGAAAGATGGTGATCAATTCTTCGGAGATATCGCTCTTTTATTCCCTTTTAAAATATTCTGATTAGACGAGCTTCTTCTCCCTCTCAATTTATAAACAAAGATGGCTTTATGCAAAATAACCCCACCAGCCATAAGTCTTGCGGAGTACACCCTGTACTCACCCTTGCTTTGTTGATACTTTTGTAGCAGAATAAGTGTTCCCTGAAGACAAGTTTGGTACGACATCGACACCGACGAGTAACTTGGGATTCCCGACCGGCAGCCTGGAATCTATGGGCTGAGACGTTATCGTTATGCTTCAGGCCTCTTAGGCCATTTGTTAAGTTTGCTATACTTAATAGCATAATTTGCCTTCAGTTGTTTGATGCTTGTGGTTAGTGACCTCTGCTTGTAATATTTCGGTTCTTCGCTCAGTTATAAGCTTGCTGTAATAATTTTTGTGTCGCAGGGTTAGTGTTGTGTTACCGATTTTCCACTGGATATCCTCGAGCTCTAGGTTAAGCTTATGTCAGGCTAAGGTCTGATATTTGTTTAACCCTGATTCCGGGGTGTCACAATAATAGAACCCGTAAACACAAAAACGGCAAAATAAAATATTCGCATCTTTCATCTCGAGCAACAATATGACACACCTTTTATATTTTCACACTCAAAGTGACACAAAATGAGGCCATAAATTCACAAAATGAAGCACCAGAACGCCATATATGCCGAGATTCACAAACAAGGATGGAACCTCATGCACATTGTATCTACATCGGAAAAAACTCTAATTACATAGAGCAAACAATTCCAGCCAGAGCATCCGGGAAAGTTTGATTTTTTGTTCGTCGCCGCCAGTACCGTAGTTGTCATGCGGGGCATCGATAACGGCCGGAGGAGGAGCGGGAGGAAGGCCGCTACGGTGCACAGACTGCTTCCTCGAACCCCCCCCCCCCCCCCCCCCCCCCCCCCCCGCGGGGACGTGGCTTGGGTGTCGGGATGGCGACAACAATTGGCTCTTCCCGCCGAGCCACTGAGGCAGCACCAACACCGTGCGGGACGACGTGGGTGCCCGCACGCTTCCTCTTCTTGACGCCAGAGGCGACAATCAAGTGGGCACCTGCACCTAATGCGGAGCCACAGGAGGCGGGGCGGCGGTTGTGGCCGCACAACCTGTCCATCAGCAAGCGGGAGCTCGATGAGGTCCATGACATTGAATCCAAGATGCGGCGGCCCGGAGAGCGAGTGGGGACGTAGATCGCCGGCGGCAAGGGAGCGGGAAAGGAGCAAGCGGAAATGTCCCTAGCGCCAAATATCTCCTCAAGTCTAGGGTGTGTTCGTATCTGTCACGCAGCCCTCTTATATACAGGTCGGGGCATGTTTACATGATCTGCTCGGAGCCGTTTTTTCGTTGAAAAACGAAAACGAGCTGTTTATTTGCGGTCGTGCGCAAGAAATGCGATCTGCTAGATTTGTTCTAAGACTGTTCTTTCTATCAATGCAACAAAACCAAAGCTTTGCATTTTCTCCAAATAAAATAAGGGAGAGCACAAGATTACCAGTGATCCAGAACCGTCAATGGTTTCATCGCGTTTTCTTGCTGCATCTCTCAAGTAATGAAACCATTGCCAGCCATGTGCAGGCCGAAATAAGCATTCTCTGCTCTTATACCTAGCTTAAGACTTGTAGCATGCTGCTGTTTTGCGTTCTGGAGATGATATCACTTGAAAATGTACACAAGCTACCTAAAACGTCATATATTTTGAAACAAAGGCAGTACCTTTTACCACAGTTGTCGCATTGACAGGAGCTCTTAATTTCAGTATCACATCCTTAGACAAGGAACAACCACATAGCTGCCTACACTAACCGAAGCTAGGCTCAGAATGAAACGAACAACAACATAGATATGATCACTGGTCACTGCCAAGTGACGCTCCGGGGACTGTTTAGGCGTCATCTTGTAGGCAATGCGGTCACAGGTGAGAGAACTCCACCATGTTGAAATTGCAGTAGCGTACTTTGAACTCAGATGCTGAACTGATTACGACTCCATCGAATCTGAAGAAAAACGACAAAGAGTTAAGACAAGAAAGAAAAGCTTCGGCCCAGTTTTGTGCATATTCAAGAGTTTACGAGCTAAAAGAAACAAATTGTAGGTACTTAGCTAGTATCACACGAGGCAGAATCGCATTGTCACATTGTTAATGTTGATTACTGATCACGACTGAATTTGAAACATGTGACTGCAATTACTCGCTTTGCATGGTGTGTGTAGCATTGTAATTTGCAACGCAAGTTGGAGTACATAGCCGGACAGAGGCACACCAACATAAAGAAATGGGTCGTGAAAAACTAAGTCATACATAACGGGTAATTGTGTTGCAGGAGTTCATATACTACCTAGGCACCTAGCAGCACAAGAAACTTCTAACTAATATGAAAGAAACCGGGGGTATTGGTAGCTGAGAACCAACACACCAGGTGACATCTGCCATCCCAGTACAAAAATAAATCACAAAAAGGAAAGACATACAAAACTGGGTGCCCCCTCTAATTCATCTTATATAGAATTGGTAATATACAATCACGTGAAACCTACTTAAATTTCAGTCAATCATCTCAACCTATATTCTTATTTTTCTTTGATATTAGGAGAACAACCATGATATGAAGATCCAAGAGTGGTGGAGATTGACTGTAATAAAGAAGAGTTGCCTGCGAATGAAAAGGAGTCCCTTGAATCTCTGGTTGATTTCATATAAAACAACATCGCGAGATAAAACTTGAGTTTCCTGTGACTGTGAACACAAGCTGTACTTGTTTAGAGTGGTGCCTCAAGATCTTATTCTTGACAATACCAGTTATGCGGGTTTATTCAAAACAACATCACGAGATAAAATTACACATTGAAGATGACTAACGAAAACTTTTCTGCCTCCTTATATATCTATGAAAAGAGAAGTGTATCCATGAGAAATGGCATCTACTCTTGCATTCCTTCTACGTTAACCTAGTTTTTTTTTTTGCAATTCCGAGGATACTTGTATAAAAACTACTCCTCGGAAATAATTGTATTGGCCTAGTGTTTTCGCAAGTCCATGAGGACTCATAGCGTGCAAGATCTTTTCTCTTACTATTATCATTCCCTTAAAATGGCAATTTGAACAAACAAGAAAATATATCAAGATCAAATGTTTCCGGACACTTAGCTTTCCCATGAGCACAAGAAAATAAACACTACTAAATTGTGTAAATACGATTATCCGTTGCATCAATAAACAAGCAAGCATTAGACAAGCTGTGTGATAATTATGAAAGGAAGGAGATAACTAGGACGCAATAGAAATTTTACCACTTCATATTGTCGGTGAAGACAGCAACGACGGTGGGAAGTTGGCATATATGCATTTCCCATACATATTGGTACCTTGTTTTGCACAAATCCTTTGAAGCTTCAACGTCTTGATGTCCATTGAGAAATATTCAGTGAGTGAATTCTCTAGAGATGAGGTTTCTGTCCTTCTCAAGAGCAAGTACCTTTCTGTTGCATCTTTGATATAATATTGGTACCCAGAATCTAGTGAGATTTTCTTCTCCATCTCCCACTGGCTCGGACTCTCGCCTTTGTTTCGCGCAATGGTATAGCTGAGAGCAGATGCAGTTCCATCATGGAAACCAAACACGCCAAGCCTGCCCTCCCCAGCCTCTACAATGGCTAAACCTTGTGTGCTCCATTCTCCGGGTGGGAGGTCAGCCATGGAGAACTCCATCCTCCTGGTGTCAAGCACGAGCAACTTTTGGCTCTTGATAAGCAACCAGTCCCAGTAGAAGCAGCCATAAGCATAATGGCGCCTGAGGAAAAAAGGGTGCATCTGTGACATGATGTCCGACTCACCCATGCCAGGGACCAAATCACTCCAGGCCTTGGATGCCGCGGCACTCCATTGTCCGCTGCTTGAAGAGAACACGAAGGCGGACAGGTTAATTTTGCAATGTACCATCCAAATCACCGTGAATCCTGTCCCTTCCACCGCGGCCGCTTCCTCCTCCTCGTGAAGGGGAACGAGGAAGGGCTTGCACTGGGGCCTGCGTGCCACGGGGTCCGGGTGCTGTACCGAAGCGGCTAGGTCGTCAGGTACCTGGGGAAGCAGGATGTACCGCCGATGCAAAGGGTCGCACACGACGAGCTCTGTGAAGAGTGGGAGCTCCTCGCGCCGTTCGGGCAGACCATGGAGGAGGACGCGCCCGTCGCAGATGTCCTGGACGGCCCATCGGCAGTGGGTGGGGAGGAAGGAGAAGGAGAAGTCCGCCGCGTCGGCGAGCGCGCGAGCGGCGGGCGCGGAGGGGTGAGGCGGGAGGGCTCGGTTAAAGCCGTCGTGATCCCGGAAGCCGAGGAGCGGCCGGGCATGGAGGCGGCGGAAGCGGCGGAGGAAGGACCGATCGGTTATGAGTCCTCGGAAGGAGACGCAGGCGGCGGAGGTGCGAGCGAGGTCGGCCGGGGCGGGCAGCCGGAGGAAGATCTCCGCCAGGAGGTGGTCGGGGATCTCCCTCGGACACGGCGCCCCTTTCTTGTTAGTCGCCATAGGAAGGCAGGGGAGGGGAGGGGAGGGGAGGAGAGAAAGTGGAGGCCAGTCGGGACAGGAGAGCGAGCTGCCAGCGGTCAGACTTCAGAGTTTCAGACAGTTCTACAAATAAAATGTTCAGAGTTTCCTGCGCGGTAAAAACCGTTATTATAGCATGCCAATAGTAATTTCGAAACCGTTATTATAGCACGCCAATAGTAATTTGGATCGTTCCAACAGACGCTGTGTTAGCATAAGCCATGACGCGTGTGTGCGTGCGCGTCTGGGCGCGTAGGCATGCTTGTGTGCGTGAGTTCTGTTAGCCGTTAGCGATTCAGTTAGTTGCAGCCGTTCTTGGCGTTAGAGCGCTTCATGCGGATCGTGAGCTGAGTGGTGTGTGTGCGCGGGCATGGTGGGCAACGTGCGTGCGTGCGCATGTGTCTTTGCCCCGTATAAGAACCCCTGTGTACTGCTCGTTGGAGCACGGTGAGTTCAAAGGAAAAAAGAGTCGGGCGTTCCAGCGCCCGCGGCGGCGCTCCGTGCGCCGGCCGACAGAAACTTCCCGCGTCTACTTCAGTCGTCGTCTTCCACCTCTGTTCCTTGTTTGTGCGAGAGCAGAGGTCCAAGAGAGAGAGAGGGTGCAGCCTCGGCTGCACCAACACGCTGTATAGTTGAGCGCGCGGCACGGCATATTTCGCTATTCGGAATGCCATATTTGCTGCACCAACTACAACGCGCTGCAACGCTCCGGTTCGCGTACGAAGAGCCAACCGCTGAAATTTGCCCACGCACGCCTCGCCCGATCGCCCTCCTCCCCCTACGCTGCCGTCGGCGCCCCTCCGGTGATGGACGGGTTCATGGGTACCCTCCAACCCCTCCATACGCGGTTCCCTTTGCCGCCCATGGAGGTGTTCCGCCGCTCGCCAAATCCTAGCGTCGTCGTCGCCATCGGGAGCACGATGCTCATCCACAGCCTCTTCGTGCCGCCGCGGCCGAACGCGCACAGTAGCGCCGCCGCTCGCGGCGAAGGCAAGGATCACAGTTGCCAAGCGCCCTAGTGTGGCGGCGCTGGGTGTCCAGACCAAGCCGAAGACGGCGAAGAATGGTGTTCCTCGCCGTGCCCAACCTCTGCCTCCATCACAGGCGCCAGCGTCTTTCCCGCCTCCACCGCCAGCAGCCACAGCTGACATCAGCATGTGCAACATGTTCGAGAATTTGACTAGAAGGTAAAAAGTGCATCTTTTGTCATGAATTTGAACTATGTTATGGTTGAGATGTTCAGTTTTTGAAGTCATTTGTGCATACATATGTTGAATTTGAGAATTTGTATGTGCTTGGCAAAGATCCAGCCGGTCACGTGTGCTGCAGTTACAACGCCTGCTGAAGCGATGTTTGCCGTATGCGGGTAAATAGCGCCTCATGTGAAGCGTCAGCCAGCGTCGCGTGCTGCATATGTGTTTTACAGCGTCGGATTTTGGTGCGGTTGTTGGAGTTGCTCTTAGAGCATCTCCACTCGTTGGAGGTCCCTAGGGACGAAAATCTAGTGATATTTGGTCAAAAGAGCTAAATCCGGCGATATTTGTTCTCTCGGAGAGCACCGATTCCTAGCCATTGGCCTTCCTAGGGCTACCGTGGGACGAAAAGTAATTGGGTGGACCAGAAAGAAAGACACATCGAAAAAAAGATTAGGCATTGTTTCATCCAGAGCCCCGGGGCGCCAGCACGCCGGGGTTGGCCTAGGATCGCCCGAGATATTTTGGTTTCTAGGGGCCTGTGGAGATGCTCTTAGCTAGGGAAAAACTTGGGTGGATACTCGCGAGATGTGCATGCTGCTCGATTTTTTTCGAGTTTTCATAACCGTTCATTAGCAATAGCAACCTGTCTAGTGTCTACGACTCACAATGTTTGAGAAAATCATAAGGCGGAGTAGCCTCCATGAGTTCTTTGTATAGTACCCTAAAATTGATAGGCATTGTAAGGGCAACTCCAGCGGTCCCTCCAAGATCGGACCATTGGATTTTGTCCAACCGGACAGGTAACAAGTCCCAACTGTGTTCCATAAATGTCTAAATAGCGTATTTAAATTTGGGTTGCCTTTGCGAGGATGTGGACCATCCACGTGTCCACACGTGTCATTCCCTAGTCCTCCAATGGCCCGGCAAGTCGGTGGTAGCTTTTTTCCATTCATTCATTATATAGAGTTTTAAAATAAAGTAAATACATGTGCGAATAAACCTAAGCTAGCTAAAGTAAATAGCCCTTGTGAAGCCCGTGTCGGGTAGCTAGCTTGGCGGTAGCCTCCTACATCGGCGTAACTTTCGGTCCTCGGTGGCAGTGCTATCAGAGCTTCCCTTGGCCCTCACCGACCCCTTCCGCTGGAGCTTCCTTGTCCCTCCGCTTCGGCGCCACCGTTCCCTTGGTCTGCCATTCCATCGTGGCTTCCTTGGCCCTGCGGTGCCTCTCAACGGCCAGTATTAGGTCAGGAAAGGCTCATGTGAGCTCGCTTGGCCGCCTCCCAGTATCTCACCTCTTCCGTAGCGGCTGTGGAAGCTTTTGCTTGGGCGTTCATAGCGGTGTCCTCGACAAAGGTCGCATTTGCGGCCCTTGCTTGGTCACGCACATGGAAGCTGCGTTCGCCCGTAGCCGATCGGTTGCCATCTGCGCGGTAACAAGGGCAATTGTCTAGAGGCGCGTCTCCTCTACCTCAGCGCGACAAGGAGAGCACCCTACTTGCGGCACGTCTCTTCTGCTGCCCAACGCGCCTCCAGATCTACCCAGTGTTGCAAGCTCGTCTACCATCGGCGGCCCCGCTCTTCCAGCTCCGTCGTCATGTGTGACAACTCGACGACGGTGTCCTCGATGGGCGCATCGGAGGCCTCCAGACCCCGCGCGGTCTAGAAGGACTAAAGGATGGCAGTCTGCTCCTTGGTCATCAGCGACCGCAGGGGATCCTCCTCCACTTCTTCCTTTTAGTCCTCCATGTGTACCAACAACTTATACTAAGAAATATAAGCAACTATGTGATACAATATAATGTTCATAAGTAAAGATCTCGGATATAGAACGTCGAGCACATAAGTTATCACAAAGTAATGTGCATAAGTATGAAGGAAATATGCCCTGAGAGGCAATAATAAAGTTGTTATTATGTATTCCTTGTATATGATAGATGTTTATTTTGCAAGCTATAATTATATTGAAAGGAAACGTCAATACATGTGTGTTTAATAAACAAAAAGGGTTCCTAGTTATGCCTCTCTTCCAGACTAGCTCGTTGATTAACAAGATGGTCAAGATTTCATGATCATGGATATTGGATGTTGTTAATAACGAGGTCATAGCATTTGTGAAATGATGTGATGAACAATCATCCTAAGTATAGCATTACGATCAAGTCATTATGTTTACATTGCTATAACATCATACGAAGTAATCTTAGTCCTTAGACCATGAGATCATGTTAATTGCTAACACCGAAAGAGTATCTTGATAACATCAAACGTCACACCGTAACAGGGTGACTATAAAGGTGGGTTCAGTGCTACGAAGGTGTTACATTGAGGCTCATGGATCAAGAGTGGAATTTGTCAATCCCGATGACGGATAGATATACTCTAGGCCCTCTCGGTGATATCACATTAAGATAGCTTGCAAGCAAGTGATATGATCACTAGAATGTTGTATCACGGGAATGAGAAAAGAGTGCATGTCGGTAACAAGATCAAACTAGGTATTTAGATACCGATGATCGAATCTCGGACATGTATTATATCATGAGACAAAAGGATTAAATTACTAGCGTTAAAGGTTCTCACGATCATAGAAGTCATCGTTGAATGTGCAGGAGTCAGTATGGATCTCCAGGTCCCGCTTCTAATTATTGATCTGAGAGGAGTCTCAATCATGTCTGCATTATTCGCGAACCATAGGTGTAACATCCCGTCCACTCCTGGGCCCGGGGGGTGTTACTCCTGGTAGCTGAATAGGACATCTAGACTGGCCTCACAGACTAACCCTAGTCTTTTCTGCGCACTTTGTCCTCACTCGTGCGCACCCGGTACCCATTTCCCGGTCGGTCACCCATCCTAGAATTGCTCTAGGCCAAGCACGCTTAACCTTAGAGTTCTTTTCGAATGAGGTTCCGAAAAAGAAGTTGCAACTTGTTGATATGAGTATCCTATCAATCCTATTAAGCCATGTGTCGGATCTCACATACACCCACCCTTTAGAAGATCGATGCCCTCATCGATAAAGCACACCCCAGGAACGTTCCCTCTTGGCACGCGTCTGTGCGTCCAGTGTCGGCACATGTGCCATGCCGTGTCCACTCCGGGTCACATGCGCCATGCTCCACATGTCCCGCCACTGACCCGCACACACCCGTGTAATCGCAAGGGTCGGCTCTGATACCACTTGTAACACCCCGTCCACTCCTGGGCCCGGGGGGTGTCACTCCTGGTAGCTTAATAGGACATCTAGACTGGCCCCACAGACCAACACTAGTCTTTTCTGCGCACTTTGTCCTCACTCGTGCGCACCCGGTACCCATTTCCCGGCCGGTCACCCATCCTAGAATTGCTCTAGGCCAAGCACGCTTAACCTTAGAGTTCTTTTCGAATGAGCTTCCAAAAAAGAAGTTGCAACTTATTGATATGAGTATCCTATCAGTCCTATTAAGCCATGTGCCGGATCTCACAATAGGGTGACACAATTAAGGGTTGTCGGACACCATTTTGGAGCACATATGTTTCAGACGAAAGGATTGCAAAGTGCAGGAATTGTTTCGATAGAAACCGGAATTGTTTCGGGTGAAATTGCAGAAAGTGGTTCTGCATGTGATATTGAAATGTTGCAAGGGTTTTATGTGAATGTTTGTTAATTAAAGTAATTAACAAAATTCTGAATAAAATAAATAAAAGAGTTTTATTAATTGAGAGTTGCATTAAATTTGGTGGAAATTTAATGCATGTGAGTGGAATTTTGGGTGGAGTCAAAATTGATGTGAGTGGAGCTTTCACCACATGAATGAGGAAGAGGTGGGGGCACCCTCCTTGGCCGCTGGCCATGGTAGGGGAGGATCCCCCCTCTCCTATAAAAGGCGCCCCTCTCCTCCCTCACAAAGCACACCTCCTCATGAAGGATCTCTCTCCCCCTCTAGATATTCCCCCATGGTCTTAGATTAGCGAGATACATGTTCCCGATGGCCATGTGTCTGGAAGGAGTTACTGCTTCCACTGATTCGCTGGAGCGAGGAGGTGGAGATTGTCCGGTGGCTTGAACGTGTGTGCGAGGATGGATGCGCTGCTGATTTGCGGCGCTCGGACTTCCACACGATCTTGAGATCGGCAAGCGTACGACTACATCATCCACGAGTTCCAACTCGTTAACAAAACTCTGTTGTCTTCGAGGGTAAGTTCTCCATGGATGTATATCCACCCGTTACTCTGTATCTAGTAGATAGATCTTGGCGTATAGTTCTCATCGTAGGAAATTTTTTGTTTTCTATGCTGCAAACCCAACAGTGGTATCAGAGCCAGGTTTATGCGTAGGTGCTTTGGACGGGTAGTACACATGTGTTTATATGTGGGCGATGATGATCATGTTATTGCGTCTTTTATGTATTTTCGATATTGGTGGCATAGTGGGATGAAGCGGCCCGGACCAACCTTACATGTCATCGTACATGAGACCGGTTCCACGATTGACATGCAACTAGTTTTGCATAAGTGGATAGCGGGTGTATGTCTCTCCTACTATAGTCAATATCTGATTTACAACGAGTTGTTAATAACTTGGTTATCCTCCTTGTGGTTCATGTTCGTAGGTAAGACCGGTTCTATCTCCAAAAGCCCTAAGCCACGTAAAACTTGCAATTGATAAATTAGAGGCGTCTAGTTTAGATCGTTGTTGGGCTAGTGTCTTGATATGGTATTGTTGTAAGTAGATGTATGATAGATACTCTTACAACACACTTAACGTGTAAGTTCCATAGACCTTGGCCTTACGCACAAAGGAATGATAGAGATCATACCATGATGCAAATGATAGAGATCAAATGCATAGACCATATCATCTCACTTTACACATTAGATGTTAGCATCTTATACTGCTAGTTTGACGCTTTTGGTAGCATTGTAAGATGATCCCTTATTTAGATATCAAGATAAAATGTGTTCTTCCTTTAGTATGCACCGTTCTATGGATCGTGTTTCGAGACATCACGTGATGATCGGGTGTACTCGACTTCGCGCTTTCATACAACGGGTGTAAGACAGTTTTACACACGCGGAATACTAAGGTTCTTACTTGAAGAGCCTAGCATGTATAGACATGGCCTCAGAACACGGACCGAAAGGTTAAGCATGAGTCATATAGTTGATATGATGCCCATATTGATGCTCGCCTTTGAGGCTACACCAACTCACGTGATGATCGAACTTGGTGTAGTGGATTTGGTTCATGTAATCACCAAAAAGGCACGAGGGATGTCGTTTTTGAGTGGGAGTTCATTAGTAATTTGGATTAGTTGAACTCAATCTATCATAAACTTAGTCTAAATAAACTTTACAAATTCTATTATAGATGGCACCACCTGCTTTTAATTTCAATGTGTTCATGGAGAAAGAGAAGCTTCCTGCGAATGGTAGCAACTTCACCAACTGGGCTATGAATTTGAGGATTCTCCTCATTGCTGCACAAAAGCAATATGTGCTAGAGGCGCCGCTAGGCCCCCCACCAGCTCCTGATGCCCCTGACGAGGAAAATAATGTCTATATAACTCGTCAGGAGGACCACAACTTAGTTCATTGCGGCATACTATATGGGCTAGAGCCAGAACTTCGAAAGCGTTTCGAAAATGGCAATGCCTTTTATACCATGGGAGAATTGAAAATGATTTTCGATACCCATGCTGTCGTAGAGAGTTATAATGCTTCTGAAAAGTTCTTTAGCTGCATGATGGAAGAGAACAACTCCGTTAGTGAGCACGTACTCAAAATGTCTGGGTACGCCGATAAGCTTGTGTCCTTAGGAATAACGATTCCCACTGACTTAGGCATACATCGTGTTCTCCAATCTCTGCCACCTAGCTACAAGAGCTTCGTGATGAACTATAACATGCAGGGCATGAAGAAGTCTCTTCCCGAGCATCTGTCAATGCTTAAGACTGCAGAAGTGGAGATTAGGAAAGAACATCAAGTGTTGATGATCAATAAGACCACCGGTTTCAAGAAGGACAAGAAAGGCAAGCAGAAGGGAAAGAAGGGCGGCAAATCTGTTGCCCCACCTGAAAAGAAACCCCGAGCTGGCCCTAAGTCTGATACTGAGTGCTACTATTGCAAGGGGACTGGACATTGGAAGCGCAACTACCCTAAGTATTTGGCGAACAAGAAGGCCGGCAAGGCAAACAAAGGTATATGTGATATACATGTTATTGATATGTACTTGACAAGTACTCACAGTAGCACCTGGGTATTTGATACGGATCGGTTGCTAATATATGTAACTCGATTCAGGGGCTGCGGAACAAGCGATAGCTAGCAAGGGATGAGGTCACGATGCGGGTCGGAATGGATCAAGAGTTGATATGATCGTCGTCGGAACGCTGCCTCTCCATATGCCGTCGGGATTAGTGATAAATCTAAATAATTGTTATTTTGTGCCTGCACTGAGCATGAACATTGTATCCGGATCGTGTTTGATGCGAAGTGGTTATTCCTTTAAATCTGAAAACAATGCTTGTTCGATTTATATGGATAATATCTTTTATGGTCATGCACCTGTGTTGAATGGTTTATTTCTATTGGATCTCGATAGTAGTATTATGCATATTCATTGTGTTGATGCTAAAAGGGTTAAACTTGATGATGATATATCTACATATATGTGGCACTACCGTCTAGGTCATATTCGCGTTAAACGCATGAAAAAACTCCATTCTGATGGACTTTTGGAATCACTTGATTTTGAATCATTTGATACATGTGAGCCATGCCTTATGGGCAAGATGACTAGAACGTCGTTTTCCGGTTCAATGGAACGGGCGACAGATTTATTGGAAATCATACATACTGATGTGTGGACCAATGAGTGTGTCGGCGCGAGGTGGATATCGTTATTTTGTTACTTTCACAGGTGATTTGAGTAGATACGGGTATATCTATTTGATGAAACATAAGTCTGAAACTTTTGAAAAGTTCAAGGAATTTTAGAATGAAGTGGAAAATCATCGTAACAGAAAGATCAAATTTCTATGGTCCGACCGTGGAGGAGAGTATCTTAGTTACGAGTTTAGCACACATATGAAAAATTGTGGAATAGTTTCACAACTCACGCCTGTCGGAACACCACAACGTAATGGTGTGTCGGAACGTCATAATCGTACTTTATTGGATATGGTTCGATCTATGATGTCTCTAACTGACTTGCCACTGTCATTTTGGGGTTATGCACTGGACATCGCTGCATTCACTTTAAATCGGGCACCATCTAAATCCGTTGAAACGACACCGTATGAATTATGGTTTGGAGACAAACCTATGCTGTCATTTCTTAAAGTTTGGGGATGCGATGTTTATGTGAAGAAACTTCAGCCGGATAAACTCGAACCCAAAGCGGAAAAATGCGTCTTCATAGGATACCCTAAGGAAACGATTGGGTATACCTTCTATCACAGATCCGAGGGCAAGGTTTTTGTTGCCAAGAATGGATCCTTTCTCGAGAAGGAGTTTCTCGCGAAAGGTGTGAGTAGTCGGAAGGTAGAACTCAAAGAGGTTATTGAACCTTCTCTTTATGAAATGGCGAGTAGCGTAGCACCGTAAGTTGTTTCGGAGTTGACTTCACCTAATGAAGAGAGAGCCAATGATATTGATCATGAAACTCTGAAAGAGGACACTACCGAACCTCGCAGGTCAAGCAGGACACGTGCAGCTCCTAAACTGTACGGCAATCCTGTTATGAATTTCATGATTGATGAAATAGATGACCCTGCGATGTATGAAGAAGCGATGATGAGCCCGGATTCCAACAAATGGCTAGAAGCCATGAAATCCGAGATGGAATCCATGTACGAAAACCAGGTTTGGACCTTGGTGGACTTACCTCACGATCGAAAGACCGTTGAGAATAAATGGATTTTCAAAATAAAAACTGATGCGGATGGTAATGTGACCATCTATAAGGCTCGACTTGTCGCCAAGGGGTTTCAACAAATTCAAGGAGTTGACTACGATGAGACATTCTCTCCCGTAGCAATGCTTAAGTCGGTTAGGATTATGTTAGCAATTGCTGCATATTTCGATTATGAAATATGGCAGATGGATGTCAAAACTGCGTTCCTCAATGGTAATATTGAAGAAGAGTTGTATATGATACAACCTAAGGGTTTTGTCGATCCTAAGGATGCTGATAAGGTATGCAAACTTCAGCGATCCATCTATGGACTGAAGCAAGCATCCCGAAGTTGGAATCTCCGCTTTGATGAGGTGATCAAAGAGTTTGGATTTGTCCAAACTTATGGAGAGACTTGTATTTACAAGAAAGTGAGTGGGAGCAATGTGGCATTTCTGATATTATATGTGGATGACATATTATTGATTGGAAATGATATAGATCTTTTAAATAGTGTTCTAAACAGCAAATTTTCGATGAAAGATCTTGGTGAAGCTTCATATATATTAGGCATTAAAATCTATAGAGATAGATCAAGACGCCTAATTGGGCTATCGCAGAGTACATACCTTGATAAGATATTAAAGAAGTTTAATATGGACGGAAGTAAGAAGGGGTTCTTACCTATGTTGCAAGGCAAGACATTGAGTAAGACTCAAAGTCCGGCTACGGCGGAAGAAAGAGAGATAATGGATAAGATCCCCTATGCCTCAGCCATAGGCTCTATAATGTACGTCGTGCTATGTACAAGACCGGATGTGGCACATGCTATTACTTTTACTAGTAGGTACCAATCTGATCCAGGTTCGGAACACTAGATAGCGGTCAAGAATATCCTTAAGTACTTGAGAAGAACTAAGGATATGTTTCTTGTATACGGAGGTGAAGAAGAGCTAGTCGCTAAATGTTATGTCGATGCTAGCTTTGACACTGATCCGGATGACTCTAAGTCTCAATCCGGATACGTATTTCTCTTGAACGGAGAAGCGGTTAGTTGGAGGAGTTCCAAACAACCTGTGGTGGATTGATCAACGATGGAGGCGGAATATGTTGCTACTTCAGAAGCGGCGTAGGAAGCGGTTGGGATGAAGGAGTTCATAACGGAACTAGGTGTGGTTCCTAGTGCATTGGACCCAATGGTGATCTATTGTGACAACAATGGAGCCATAGCCAACGCCAAGGAACCAAGGTCTCACAAGAATTCCAAGCATATTAAGCGCCGGTTTCACTCCATCCACGAGCATGTCAAGGATGGAGATATAAAGATTTGTAAAGTACACACGGACCTGAATGTAGCAGATCCGTTGACTAAAGTTCTCCCTAGGGAAAAATATGATCAACACCAGAACTCCATGGGTGTTAGATTTATCACTATGTAAACTAGATTATTGTCTCTAGTGCAAGTGGGAGACTGAAGGAAATATGCCCTGAGAGGCAATAATAAAGTTGTTATTATGTATTCCTTGTATATGATAGATGTTTATTTTGCATGCTATAATTGTATTGAAAGGAAACATCAATACATGTGTGTTTAATAAACAAAAAGGGTTCCTAGTTATGCCTCTCTTCTAGACTAGCTTGTTGATTAACAAGATGATCAAGGTTTCCTGATCATGGACATTGGATGTTGTTAATAACGAGGTCACAACATTTGTGAAATGATGTGATGAACAATCATCCGAAGTATAGCATTACGATCAAGTAATTATGTTTACATTGCTATAACATCATACAAAGTAATCTTAGTCCTTAGACCATGAGATCATGTTAATTGCTAACACCGGAAGAGTATCTTGATAACATCAAACGTCACACCGTAACAGGGTGACTATAAAGGTGGGTTCAGTGCTACGAAGGTGTTATGTTGAGGCTCATGGATCAAGAGTGGAATTTGTCAATCCCGATGATGGATAGATATACTCTGGGCCCTCTCGGTGATATCACATTAAGATAGTTTGCAAGCAAGTGATATGATCACTAGAATGGTGTATCACGGGAACGAGAAAAGAGTGCATGTCGGTAACGAGATCAACCTAGGTATTTAGATACCGATGATCTAATCTCGGACATGTATTATATCATGAGACAAAGGGATTAAATTACTAGCGTTAAAGGTTCTCACGATCACAGAAGTCATCATTGAATGTGCAGGAGTCAGTATGGATCTCCAGGTCCTGCTTCTGATTATTGATCTGAGAGGAGTATCAATCATGTCTGCATTATTCGCGAACCGTAGGGTGACACACTTAAGGGTTGTCGGACACCATTTTGGAGCACATATGTTTCAGACGAAAGGATTGCAAAGCGCAGGAATTGTTTCGATAGAAACCGGAATTGTTTCGGGTGAAATTGCAGAAAGTGGTTCTGCATGTGATATTGAAATGTTGCAAGGGGTTTTATGTGAGTGTTTGTTAATTAAAGTAATTAACAAAATTCTTAATAAAATAAATAAAAGAGTTTTATTAATTGAGAGTTGCATTAAATTTGGTGGAAATTTAATGCATGTGAGTGGAATTTTGGGTGGAGTCAAAATTGATGTGAGTGGAGCTTCCAACACATGAATGAGGAAGAGGTGGGGGCACCCTCCTTGGCCGTCGGCCATGGTAGGGTAGGAGCCCCCCTCTCCTCCCTCACAAAGCACACCTCCTCATGAAGGATCTCTCTCCCCCTCTAGATATTCCCCCATGGTCTCGGATTAGCGAGATACATGTTCCCGGTGGCCTTGCGTCTGGAAGGAGTTGCTGCTTCCGCTGATTCGCTGGAGCGAGGAGGTGGAGATTGTCTGGTGGCTTGAACGTGTGTGCGAGGATGGATGCGCTGCTGATTTGCGGCGCTCGAACTTCCACACGATCTTGAGATCGGCAAGCGTACGACTACATCATCCACGAGTTCCAACTCGTTAACAAAACTCTTTTGTCTTTGAGGTTAAGTTCTCCATGGATGTATATCCACCTGTTACTCTGTATCTAGTAGATAGATCTTGGTGTATAGTTCTCATCGTAGGAATTTTTTGTTTTGTATGCTGTGAACCCAACAAAGTAAAGAGCTCAGATATAGAAATAATTGACGCACAAGAAGACAATGATTTATCCCCAAACCCACTTCCAAGGAAGCTAATCTCCCTTGGAGAGGTGCAATGGTCTAATGCTCTCTGAACATGACAAAAGGATCACCTTGAGGAGTGGTTGCTCGATGTAGACCAAACGTCACAAAGGCCTCACTCCAAGATGCGGAAGCACACCACACACTGATACCTTAGAGATATCACCTTATTATGCCCACTAATACCGAACCCAACCGGTTTCTGTACATAGGCCTCACTCAATTTTTTATGGCTCAATCGCATAGTAACTAAGATTGCACCATGGATGACTAGGAAATCGAACCCTTTACGCTGAACTTTTCTGATCCCGAGCCTCCCTTGCGGCCACCACTCGGTGAGCCTCGTCATGGAAGGGACAATGTTGGCGCTCCCGCATCTGCCTAGGATCTCTGCATAGATGGATAATGAGCAAGGCCATCTTCACCGGGCCGACCCAACCTGTCCTTGCGTGTCCGAAATCATCCGAGCGGACAGGTGCGAGGCGGCCCAACGGGGTGACCCATCTGGACAAACGCGCTTGGACCGACCCATCCATGCACCAAATTTGGGCCTCGCTTGGGTCGGCCTAGACAACACGCTTGTCCTCATGCGTCCTCCCTTTACCTTTGGCAGTCCCTCCCACCAATGGCACAGAAACCACTCCACTTCCCCCTCCAAAATCCCTCTCCCAAATTTCCACTGGTGGGAGCGGGAGGGAAGGTGATAGATCCCACTGCCATGGCTGATGATGTTCCTTTCGACATTCTCGCTGCCAAGAAGCGCGACCGGCCGAAGAAACTCGCCAAGGACCTGACAGAAGAGGAGTGGAAAGTTGAGTCGGACAAGCGCGCTAGCCGGCGGGTAGAGACGAGAGCTCGACTCGTCGCTACCAAGCTCAAAAAGGAGCACGGGGAGGAGGACGAGCGCTTCCTCACCAACCAGAACAGAGTCGACACCAACGAGCTGGCAGTGAATGCTGCCAAGCACACCGTCAACATGATCAAGCATGAGGCGATGATCGCCGCTTTCAGTGGCACTATCGCTTTTGATATCGGTGTCGCTCTTCTCATCCTGGCCATGGTCAACACGTCCTCTACCAGCTCCATCACTTCCATGCCTAGCAGTCGGCCACCAGGTCAGCCTAGGACGCCAGGCCCGCGCACGCCCTCACTTGGAGGCCACACTAGGATATGGCCTCGCTCTCCCAGTTTGTCCACCCCCCCATGGTGCCATCGACCTGAACCGCACTCCAACGACCGTGGACGCAACCTCGGAGGCATCGAAGAAGTGGCGGCCCATCTTTGTTGCGAACATGCCGATGCCAGTCAACCTGTTCATCAAAATGCATGACGAGCCGCCAATCTCCGGTGACACAATATGGTCGTGACATTTCTTTGCCATTGCCAATATGCTTCTCCCGCTGCTTTATGATGGCCAAATTTGGTGTAGGATTTCATGGCCAACGATGGTGAGGACACCATGCACGACATGATAAACGAGCGTGGCGATGGCTATGCCAACGACAGCGAGACCCAGCCATAGACGCAGCAAGAGACCCAACAAGACACTCAACAAGATGCCTACAACATTGCAAACGAGTCATTGTTTGGAAACGATGGCACTTCCATGGGTGAGGGGGTCATAGCCGCGTTGTTGGCTGAAGGGTTCGTAGCATGGAAAACAAAAAAATTCTACTGCAAGAACAAACAAAAACCAGATCTAATCTAGATAAAAGCCAAGATCTAATCTACTAGACATGAGCAACGAGATAGATCAGTACTAACCCTCGTAGAACCGAAAGAGTTAACAAGATTAGATCTCGTGGATGATGTAGTCGATCACTTGCCGATCTCAAGATCGTGTGGACGATCCTTCCGGCGCCGCGTTCCGGCAACGCTTCCGCAGACGGTCACACGTGCGGAGTCGAAGCAGACCTTCCTCTCCCCGTTCCAGCAAGCAGCGGAGGTAGTAGATCTTCTCCATGGAATCCCAGCAGCACGACGGCGTGGTGGTGGTGGTGGAGATGAGAAATCTGCAGGGCTTTGCCTATGCCTGTGCATAAGAAACATGGAGGAGAGAGGCGGTTGTGATTGGGAGTTATGAGACAAGGTGCAAGAGGGGGCGCCCCCTCCCTTCTATTTAAAGGAGGGAGGCGCGCTTGGGGAGGGGGAGTCCTAGTAGGACTCCCTCCTCCTTGGGCCGGCGGGTTGGGGAGGGGGGAGGAATCCTCCTCCCCCACGAATCCGTGTCTAGCCCCACTTGGACTCCTTGATCCCTTTCTTGGTTTACAAGTAAACTCCAAGAAATCCTCTAGAACCTTCCAGAACATTCCGAAACCTTCTAGAATCTCCATACAAACACTCCGGAACATTTCCTAACTTAGAAAATGATCCCCAATATATGAATCTTATTCTCCGGACCATTCCGGATCTCCTCGTGATGTCTCGGATCCATTCCGAGACTCCGAACGACATTCGGTCTCCAACGCAAATTCCACATCTACTTCAAACAACTTCGAACCTTAAGTGTGTCACCCTACGGTTCATGAATATGCAGACATGATGAAGACACCTCTCCCATCAATAACCATCAGCGGGATCTGGAGATCCATAACGGCTCCCACATACTCAACGATTACTTCATGATCGATTGAACCATTTAACATACGAAACCAACTCCCTTTGTCTCGCGATATTCTACTTATCCGAGGTTTGATCGTCGGTATCTTCATACCTAGTTCTTCCTCGTTACTGATAAGTACTCTTTACTCGTTCCATGTTATGTCATCCCTTGTGACCCAGTCACATGCTTGCAAGCTATCTAGATGACATTCCACCGAGAGGGCCCAGAGTATATCTATCTGTCATATGGATGGACAAATCCCAATCTTGGTCTATGCGCTTCAACACATACTTTCAGAATACCCAATGACACCTTTATAACCGCCCAGTTACGAAGCAGCGTTTGATGTCATCAAAGTACCCATCCGGTGATGGTGATTAACATGACCTCATGGTAGAAGGATTATGTTACTATGTATTTCAAAGCTTACAGCAATACGAACTTAATGACTTGATCTTATGCTACGCTTATTGTGGGTGTGTGTCCATCATATCATTCTCCTAATGATATAACCTTGTTATTAATCACATCCAATGTCTATGATCAGGAAACCCTGATCATCAATCAATCAACAAGCTAGTTCAACAAGAGGCTTACTAGGGACTCTTTTATGTTTACAAAACACACGAGTATTAGTGTTTCCTAATAATACAATTATAGCATGGGATGTAAACATTCATCATAAACACAAAGATATAATAATAACCTCTTTTATTATTGCCTCTTGGGCATATCTCCAACATTGGCCGCTTCACTTGCGGCGTCACTTGTCGACACCAAGAAGTTGATCCAACGAACCTCGAGCTACACCACCGATGAGGATAGATCCTATGCAAGGCATGGATGGAGGTTTCACAAGATCCACTATGCGTCGCCTGAGCAAAAGGGCTTTGCCTATTGGAGAAAGGTGGGCAAGTTCTTCCATGAGCATAGGAAATTCGTAAAGGATGCCTTCTATAGCGATCAAAATGATCTCTCCCTCTCCAAGCGTTGGGGCACCATCCATGCCGAGTGTAGCAAGTTCCAAGGCTCCTACGAGATGGTGACGAAAAGGAAAATAAGCGGCATGCTGCCGGTTGACATGGTAAAACCTCTTACCCTCTTTGTCGATGTCTTGCATTTGCGTTGAGCCATTGTTGGCATCCTTGTGTGTAGGTCATGAAAGCAATGGAGCACTTCAAGAAGGTGAATGATAACAAGGCCTCCATGTTGTCCCATTGTTGGATGTTGATCAAGGATACCAAAAAATGGGAGACTAGTTATGCCCTTTGGAAAGAAATGGACAACAAGAAGAAGGGCAAGAGCAATGCTTCGATGGGCGGTGTCGTCGACCTATACGACGACAATGTCGAATGCTTCATCAACCCTGCAGGCAACGGGACTGCCGGCCATGCCCGCAGCCTTGGTGGCCACAAGGCTATGAAGGACGACCTTGCCCACTAGGCTAGTTCCTTGTCATTTCAGGAGACCTTGAAGAAGATCCTAGAGAAGAAGGAAGAGGCCATCGCCGAGAGGGAGGAGAGGCGACGCAAAGAGAAAGAGGCCACCTCCAAGACCTTTGTCGAGCTGAACACGAGGTCTATCGAGGTGGAGGTGGCCAATGCTAAGTCTAGGCTAATGGAGGTCATGGCCAAGGCAAAGGCAAAGGAGGTCGAGGCCAGGTCTAGGGTGCTGGAGGCAGAGGCGAAGGCCAAGGAGGCCGAAGCCAAGATCATGGTCGAGAAGAATGCCATCATGCTCATTGATCTCGGTCGCAGGGCTTGGGTCGCAAGGAGGCAGCAGACCATCCAGGCTCGTGATGCTTGAACGGCAATGGCCACGGCGAATGCAACTTTTTGGGCAGAGAAGCTGCCATTTTTGGATATTGTGTATGATATTGCCCCTTTTGCACATTTCAGATCCACTGGCTACTTGTTGGCGATGCCCAAAGGGTGATGGCACACGTCTGTCATATTATTTGATAGTCAATTTGTGTGTTTTTGGCTTGTCAATTTGACTGTTTCAACTGATTGGCAATGCCTTGCCCAGCGCTGGCACCAACGAATGCTAGGGCGGACAGATGGGTCGCATCGCTGGGCGTGGTCGGCAGGACAGGTCGGGCCACGACCCAAAAGTGACCACGACCTGACCCAAACAGACAGAAACAGACCGTTTCGGTCAGTCGTAAGGGTCCCCCTAGTGGATATGACCTAAGGGCAGGTGACCGCCAAGTGATCCGCCGATTCTTGTGCTACATTGCAGAGGGGATAGGCATTATGGCAGGCGAGTCAGTGCTGATGCCTGCGATCAGTAGTCCATACCTGACGGTGTAAGGGCATCTCCACCAGGTTGACCCAACCCATCCGAGCGCGTCCGAACGCGTCCGCCTAGACGTGCGAGATGTGCGTGACCTCCCAGCAGCTCAACCCATATGTACCGACGTGTCTGGCTCGACCCATCCGTGCACCAAATTTGGGCAACGGTTGCATCGACCCAGATAGCGCGCATGTCCTCCTGTGGGAGTCGAGGGCCTGCTTGCCAGCAACCCAACGACTTTCTTCCACTAGACATCAATGGAAGGCTGCTCCAAAGGCTGGCCTCACCGCTGCTGGCGCCGCCCGACGCCTGCCCTCCTGCCGATACTCTTCAATGCCAGGCCTTTTTAACAAACCACACGCGGCTATCTTCTACCACGCCACACCACACCCCACCAGTACCAGTTGCTAGCCATGGCCGGCGATATTGGATCAAGGGGAGGGCGTCTAAGACAACCACCAGCTCCTAGCTGTGGCAGTCGAGGCAGGCGCGTAGGACGCGACCAAATAAGCACGCCATCACGCTCTCCCTCACCACCGACGTCGCCTGAGCTCGAGCCAATCGACATCAGCCTCGCCGGCATTGAGTTCGCCGTGACCATGCACTCGTCAGCATTGAGTTCGCTCGCTGGCACCAAATCAAAGTCGGCAACTTCGTCGTCTTTAAGTACGATGGCGAAGCCATGCTCACCGTTAGCATCTTCGACGACACCATGTGACATCGCTGATACCACTCCGACTCCGACGAGTATGCTAGGTTTGTACTCTCCTTGTATGGTGTTTGGAATTAAATTAGCAATGTGGGCATTGGTCATTTGCAATGACAAGTTTTTATTCAAGTCTTCAAGTATCTTACAAGCAAACCCTGCAACAACATTCTAACTATGCGCCGCCTATGGCGCTGGCGGCAGCGATGATGGCGGGTCTACAAGACCTCAGTCTTTGTTGAGAGAGCGTTAGATCACCTCCTCTATCTGCAACTCTTCTTGAGCTTGGGCGAGGCAGACACACAGGTAAGAAGCGTTGGGATAGGCCCGTACCGCTTCCCGGAGCTCGTCTCGCTCTTCTGTGAACGCTAGACGTTGTCGGTGCTTCGACAGAAAGACGCGCTCCATCACCTCCCACGAGAAAGGCTCCCCGGTGGTCCTGTTGTAGTCATAGTGAGTGCTCCGCGACCGTAGTGAGATAATGTATATCTGCAGGAGCCCCGAAATCAGAGGCGGCAACATGTCCGATGCTTCCGGTGGGTTCGGCCACCATGATGGTAGAGAGCGCTCGTGTTGCTCTTCCACGGACATTGGGGTTGCCATGGAAGCTAGCGCAGCGACGCGGATGGCCAGGCATGGTGGTTCGTGGTTGTGGGTCTAGTTGAAAATATCCCGGCTGCCCTCTCCTTTTTAAGGTTGCGCCTGGACACGGCGAGAAATGCCCAGAACTGGTGGGAAGCAGCGGGAAAGAAAGGCGGGAGACATCGGGGTGGCGGGAACACACTGGAAAAATGTCGGCGTCGGTGATGGCCTATTTTCCAAGAGCGGACAGATGGGTCGTCCTGCTAGGCGCGATTGGTTAGACAAATCGGACCACGACCCAAAAGAGACCACGAGCCAACCCAAACGGATAGAAACGGATGTTTTGGGTCGGCCTGGTGGAGATGCCCTAAAAGGAGCCACACATGGATCTTGCACTTACCGGATGCCCACGCTTTTTAGAGCAATTTTCCACAGGCGAAGGACTCAAGCCCAAGGAAAAATTCTTTCTAAGATGATGCTACCGTGTAGACTCCATCGGTTGTCCACTTAGAGACAATGCAGTTGACATCATTGCAGAGAGGAGGTAAGGGCATCTACACTGAGCCGACCCAAATGGCCGACCCAAACGATCCGTTTCTATTCGTTTGGGTCGGGTTGCGGTCGCTTTTGGGTCGGGGTTCGGCCTATCCGGTCAGCCGTGCCCAGCGGTGCGACCCATCTGTCTGTGCTTGGCAAATAGGACATCACCAACACCGGCGTATTTCCAGTGTCTTGCCGCCGCCCCACCGTCTCCCACCTTTCTTTCCCACTGCTTTGTGCCAGTTCTGGGCGTTTCCCGCCGTGTCCAGGCGCAACCATAAAAAGGGGAGGTCGCCGAGATTTCTTCAACCCGATCTGCGCCACCCCCACCACAAACCACCATGCTTGGCCGTCTGCATCAGTGCACTGGACTCCGTGGCAACCCATATGTCGGCAGAGAAGAGCAGCCCGAGCGCCCGCTGCCATCGTGGTGGTCGAACCCGCCAGTGGCACCGGACGTGTTGCCGCCTCTGATTCTAAGGAGCCCGTAGATATACACTATCCCACTGCAGTCACGGCGCACTCATTACAACTACAACAGGACCACCGGCGAGCATTTCTCGTTGGAGGTGATGAATCGTGTCTTTCTGGCAGAGTATCGGCAGTGTCTAGCGCTCACAAAAGTGCGCGACAAGCTCCAGGAAGCGGTGTGGGCCAATCCTGACAACGCTTACCTGTGTTTCCGCCTCGCCCAAGCTCAAGATGAGCTACAGACGCAACATGCAATCTACCTCTCTCTCGAGGAAGAATAGGGTCTTACCGACCCGTCGACGCTGCCGCCACTAGCGCCATAGGCGGCGTATAGTTCGAATGGCGTTGTAGTGTTGTATTCGTTGTTTGCTTGTAACATATTTGAAGACTCGAATAAAACTTTTCATTGCAAATGGACGATGGCCACATTGCTACAAGCGTACATGGCGAGTGCACAACCTAGCCTACTCATCAGAGTCGGAGTCGGAGTGGTAGCAGCGACGTCACATGGTGTCATCGAAGATGCTGACGGTGAGCGCTCTTTCGCTGTCGTACTTGAAGACAACGATGTTGCCCACTTTGATCTGGTGCGTGCGGGCGAACTCTTCCTAGCCGTTGGCGTGGAACATCTGGCTGAGGCGGTCGAACAACATCTCCATTGGGTACATGCTGGTATTGACACCGAACGCCCGCAGAATGACCTACTGGGGCTCTGCGCCATCGACCAACGATGCGAACTTGCGGAAAAGGAGTAACATGTCCCGCGCCATGCCCGCATGGATGGTCACGGAGAACTCGATGCCGGTGTCAAAAAAATCGGGTGATGACGGTGGTGAGGGAGAGTGTGGTGGCGCGCTGCTTTGGATGCGTCCTCCGCGCCTCCCTCGACGTCCACGGCCAGGACCCGGTGGTCGTCCTAGACGCCCTCCCCACGATCCAATGCTGTTGACCATGGCTAGCTACCGGTAGAGGAGGATGGGCAGGAGAAGGAGGAGAGTGTGGTGTGGTGTGGGAGAAGATGGCCGCGGGCGGCCAATTAAAAAGGGCCTGCATCGGATGCCGACACGGCGGCCGAAGCGACGGCATTGAAGTGTCGCGACAGGAGGACAGGCGTCGGGCGGCGCCAGCAGCAGCGTGGCCAGCCTTTGGAGCAGCCTTCCATTGATGGCTAGTGGAAGAAAGTCGTTGGGTCACTAGCAAACGTGCCCTCGGCCCCCACGGGAGGACGCGCGCGCTGCCCGGGCCAACGCAACCGTTACCCAAATTTGATACACATATGGGTTAAGTTGGACGCGTCGGTCCTGATGAGTCGTGCCGCTGGGACGCCGCGCACGTCCCGCACGGATGCACGGACATGCTCGGACGCGCTCGGACATGTTGGGTCAACCCGGTGGTTATGCCGTAAGGTATGCGGTCGGTTGAGCAGCAACAAGAACTCTGTGATGGCCATAACTGCGATCTGCGAGGACAACTATGATGTCGGTGATCAGGAACTCACGTCAAGCGCACGTCACAACGTCCTAGAGCCAGCAACCAAAGGATCGACTATTGCAAAGAGATGCATCATAAAGGACTTCATAGCCTGTAAATCCATCCATCTGTCATGCCAGATCTGGCTAGTCTTCCACATCCAACATCATCGTGGTGGAGCCTGCGAAGAAACCCTCCAGGTTGGTGTCCGTCATGTTAGGAACGGCAGGCCATCAGCTCTCTTGGTCATGCCATAACCAAGCCGAACGAAAACAGATGGCCCATCCGAGGATTTTCAGATTGGGGATGCCCAGCCCACCGTGCTCAACAGGCCTGCATACCGTGTACCACGCCACCATGCACTACACGGCGGGGTGCTATGTCCCGCCTCACGTGCACGTAGCCTTCTCTACGTGGGCCGCTCCCAAAACGGCCCAAACTATCAAGTAAATTGTTTTTAGTGTTTCCGAATTTGAACAGTTTTCAATTTTAAACAGTTTCAAA
Organism: Avena sativa; assembly: GCA_916181665.1. NCBI lineage: Eukaryota > Viridiplantae > Streptophyta > Magnoliopsida > Poales > Poaceae > Avena > Avena sativa. The sequence goes on from OV702292.1 coordinate 58,601,470, forward strand.
ATTTGAACAGTTTTTGCAGCTATTTGAAATTCTTAAATTCTAAAACTGTTCAAATTTTAAATTTATTCATAATTAAAAATTGTTCGAATTTTGAAATTTGCTCAAATTTTATAACTGTTCAAATTAAAAAATTGTCCACCTATGAAAATTGTTCATATTTAAAAATGTTCAGAAAACAAAGAAAAGCAAAAAATAAACACTAAAGAAAAAAGAACCAGAAAATAAAAAGAGAAAAGAAATACAGAAAAAAGAAAACGTAAAAAATAAAAACGTCAAATGGACCAGCCCAACGCGTGAACGGAGACTGTAAACGTGCGCATTGGACGATAAATAGCATTGACCATGCACGTCATTGACGGTTTTCGTACCCTACCAAGAAAAGGCGTGCGACCGCTACTCATATGCTTTGACAAACCAATCTGGGAGCTCCATGGCGGTCGTGTGATGCACCAGAATTGACAAAAGGACCATCTTAAGAGCATCTCCACCACTGGCGCTATATGTCGGCGCTGTAAATCAAGTTTGCTGAGCGCACGATGAAGCCACGTCCTCCGTCAGATGCTTCATTTTGCAGCGCGCAGCTGCGCCAAAACATCTCCCTCATCTGGCGCCGCAAAATACAACACGCGGCGCGGAGGCAAACAGCAATCACAATAAACTACTATGTCTAAAGATCAAAATAGAACAAAAAATCAAGAACAAATGGCTCTAAAATCTCCAAATGTCAAACTAGATAGCATAGTTCGACTCAATAACATAGTTCAAATACAAAGGACAATTCCACACAAACAAGTTCATCATAAGTGAGCCTCAAGGATACACACATACATCATCACTTGTCAACATCTTCATAGTCATCGTTATCTCCATTTTGTGCTCCTTCATCGGAGTCTTGGACGATAGTGTTGGTAGATGGCGGTGGATCAACCAAGGAGGCCATGAATCCCCCCGGCGATGCACCCATGCCCCCCATGCCACCCAAAGTGCCTCTCATCCCACCCATGCTTTCAAGTCGCATGCATCCCATACCTCCAAATGGTACCGGTGGTGCTCCCATGCCTCCGTAGCCTCCCGGTGGTACTCCCATGCCTCCGTATGGTGTCGGTGGAGCTCCCATGCCTCCATATGGTGCCAGTGAAGCTCCCATGAATCCATAGCATTCATAGCCACCCATGCCTCCATAGCCACCCGAAGGGCCTCCCATGCCACCCATTACTCCATGCCACCCCGGTGCATTCATCCCATCATCTTGCCCTTTCAAGAAGTTTTTCAATTTTCTCTTTTTGTCCAACACTTCATCGCAAGCAAGGTTGATGTACTCCTTTTTTCCTTTCATCCATGCTAAAAGTGTCCATAAAAAGAGCTTTCTCTCTTCTTCCATTAGACGTTGATGGTCCTTATTGGCCAACTTATTATCCTCCAGTGCCAACCTCCTTTCCTCGGCGGCCGCCAACCTCTCATCCAATGCCACCTGTCGCGCCTTGGCCTCGGCCACCATGGTCCTAGCCAACTTTTTATCCTTGTTGTAGTCCATCCTTTCATTGGCCATCATCTCCATAGCTTTTGCTATGTCATCATCACCAACCTTCCTCCCCTTTATATCTTTGGCGGCCTTCCTTCTAAGCATCTATCTTTTTGTGTTGGCAACTGAGTGAGGAGTGTAGCTTCTCTTCTTATCCTCATCACCACTTGGTGCACCGCGGTTACATGCATTGCCATTGATGGCACGTCCATCCCACGGGTCTTCCACTTCTCCTCATGCCCTAGCACATCATAGCAATGATGCAAGATAAATGGATTCTCAAGAATCTTCTTACCCTTCTTGTCCTTCTTTCCCACATCTTGGTACAAGCCTTGACCCATGGTAAGCTATATTGTGAACAAAAGAGAGTAAATGAGTAATATAGATCAAAAAAAATGTGCACATCTCAACGAAATAGTAGGACACAATAGAAGAACTTACCCTATCCATATCATTGATGCCACTTGGGTTGATTTTATCGACATCTTTTTGCACACCCGCCCTTTTTTGACAATCGGCGTTGATGAACGACCAATAGGACTGAAGAGAGCGGTTGGTGCGCACATTTCCACTAGTATTGTTTGCATCAAAGTACTCCTTCATTCTCATCCAATATGTGTCACTACTTTGGTCCGTGCCAATCGACGGATCCATGCTAATTTTCAACCAAGTCTTGCAAAGCAACTGATCCTCCTCAATGGTGTAGTTTTCCTTCCTACCACTCAGCGCTTCAACCATTCCCTCGCCTTCCTCGTCAACCTCAAATTTCTCTTGTTCCTCATTTTCTTCAACGTATGTTTGTGAGAAATAGGAGCCAACATTCATAGCGTCCAAGAAACTTTCATCATCTACACTACAATGCATGAACACATGTCACAATCCTACTACACATTCATCTATCTAAAAAATACAACAAATTTTTTTGTTTACCTTGTTGCCATTTCATCGAGCATGTTGCACGCACTGATGGCCGTAACCGTTGCCGTAGGACGTGGAGGAGGTGGTGCGAAAGTGTCTGCCCCCTTGGGGTTGGGCGGATGTTGGCCACGCCGAGCCGCGCTCGTCTTGGCCGACTTGGGCTTGGGAACTTGGCCACCCGCTAGCGCCGAGCGCTTCGGGATGGCGATCCTCCCCTTCGGCAGCGCAATTGGAGGGAGCTTTCCAGCGCCACCACCGGCGCTTGTCCGCGGCGGCACAAAGAGGGCGCGGGTGGCGGCGGAAACGCTCCCCGCGACGGAACTTTTCCTGGCGGCGGCGCTAGGGTTTGCCGCGAGCGGTGACGGGACTGGAGCGTCGGCGGCGGCAGTGGGGGGACGCAGTACGGAGGAGTTGGTGGCATGCCGGAGGTCCCGTCCATCGCTAGAATAGCGCCGACGCCTGCGTAGAGGAGGAAGTTGGTGGTGCATGTCGCGGGTGCACGGGTGAATTTTCCTAGCGGTTGCTCCTTCGCGCGCGAGTCGAATGATAGCGCGCGATGTAGCTGGAGCTAGAGATATCCGGCACGAGATAGTGCAAAATGGATCGACGCGCTAAAAATTTGCGGCGCGCTAGTATGCAGCACCTGCTGGAGGAGCGCGCACACGCCCTCACGCAATATATTAAAGTTTTATTTAGCGTTGCGCTATAATAGCGCCACCGTTGAAGATGCTCTTGCCTAAGTAAGGATAGAGGAAGTGCATGATCTAGCAAGGAAAAGCTTAGGTTACCTCGTCTAGATACGAATGTTGACACCGGGTAGGCATTGCAGCACATTTGTCCACACTGGTTCTAAACCCACAAGCTCTACCAAAGCATCCCAGCACGATGTGACCTTGAGATCTGCACAGGAGGGTGCCAAGAAGACGGCCACATCATCAACATACAACGAGACTTGATGCTTGATCTTGTGACAAGACAGGGGCGACAACATCTCATATTCCACAACATTGGGGAAGAAGGCATTGAGGGATTCCATACCCAGAACGGAGAACATCGAGGGTAGGTAGGGATGGCAATGGGGTCCCGAAACCCGCTAACCCGATGGATACCCGCCCTAAATGGGGAGGGTTTGGTAAAGAAAAAAAACCCATGGGGATGCTTAGCGGTAAAATGTTGGACCCATCGGGTCTGATGGGGGCGGGTCTGGAGGTGGCAGACCCGTACCCGCATACCCGCAGACCCGACTATCCTATAAATAACAATTCTAATTCCTAATCCTAACCATAAATCCCTAACCCCACTAACCCCGGCGGTCCCACATCCCACGCGTGCACAACAGCACGATGCACACGCACCCACACGGCCACACCTCGTGGCCTCGTGCCCTCGTCTGCTCCCTATCGCAATCCTCTTTTCCATCGCTTCTAGCGCCGCCTCCGCCTGCCTTCTAGCGGGAGGGATGTGCCGCCGCCTCCTGGCTTCCTCCTGCACCACCGGCCACCGCCAGATGCCTGCACCACCGACCGCCAGTCAAGCTCCTCCCTGCGTCGCGTGGGGACTCCCCCGCGCCGCCGCCAGTCAAGGTCGAGGACCACGGGGAGGGAAGCTCCAGCGACACCCGCCGCCTTGCAGATCGCTTCCTAGCGTCGCCGCCGCCTTGCAGACTGCCAGCGCTGCCGCCTCGCAGACCTTGGCGGGTACCCGTCGGGTCCCCGTTTACCCGGCGGGTCGCGGGTCTGGTGGGGATCTGTACCCGCCAATCTATTCGGGGCGGGTCGCGGGGGCGGGGACGGGTATGGGGGGGCGGACCCAGACCCAAACCCGGCGAGTGCCATCCCTAAGGGTAGGGGGTCTCGTTGCTGGACTCCACGATGGTGCCAGAAACATGGGTGAATAGCTCCTGTGCGACATGTTTACAACGAATTCGACACAGTGTGACGTCGTTGGAAACAATAGCTCGCATTGTACCACGAATCCTATCTCCCGTGCAAACATAAGTATCTCTACAAAAGAGCATGTCGAATGCAAGTACAAAACAATGAACATCAATCAAACTATGTAGTACAAAAAGACAGTACAACAGTAAATCAACAATCAAAATGAGTGGACAGAAATAGAAGTACTTTTACCTTTAAGAAGAATAGACAACTAACCTTCTGTGTGCATGGAAATATTTGAAACCCGCTAAGGAGGGATCCTAATAAGGGGTATATGTAGGAACAGAATGGGCAATGGCCGTCGAAAGTAGGATGGAGGGCACCTGTCTGCATGCATGGAGGCAGGTGTCGATGGTATGTGCTACGGCTGCATGTAGCTTACTGTTAAGAAATCATTAAGGTAGTGGCACAAAGATTGTCCAGAGATTCTTGCAATCATGAAGGACTATACTGACCAGTTTTAGAAGAAGAGCAGAGTGACTGGACCAATACATAACAATGGCGAACCATGGAGACAGTATCTTGCCCAGACGAAACTCACTTCTGCTAGCATGTACATCAGAGAAGGCAACAGACGAAGGACCATCTGTAACAACAGCCAAAGAAGTCCTCAAACCACCAGGCGAAAAGAAGAAGAGGCATAGCTAATCGGTCAATGCCTAGCCAATTTTGTAATACTCGGCCAATCAAGTTATTTGTGGAAGCAAGCACATTAGATACAATTTTCCTATTTCCAAAGAAAGTCACATCCGACAACAGGCTGATGATTCCTGGTCAACAAATAAATTCTCCGAGAAGCTAATACAATTAAGAAAATCAACATGTGAAGTAAATTAACATTGCCGTGTAGCCGGGGTTTATCACCTCAACCTCATTGGAAGATTATGTGTTCTTGAAGAGTAGCATCATATTTATCAACCTACCTTTTTTTTCTCCTCTTTCATGAAGCTACTTGTCTTTGTCATTCTGCAATCTAGCCATTTTGTGCCCCCTATTAATATAGTTAAAAATCTTCATTGTACTTGACCAACTATGTCAGATTTTCCCAAATTAATTGTTGTTTCTCTGAAAATTTGTCTCCATCTGCAGAATACAACATATATTACTTTAAACATAACCCTATGAATATTACAACATACTATTTCCTATTTGCTAATAAGCAAGAAGTGTCCACTCTCCCTGATATGTGCAATCCACTACTCCAAAAAAGAACTCCTTAATGCAAAGATAGGCAAATCTTTGTTACATCAATTCCTAAAGGAAATGATCATCTTTTGAGAATAAAAAGAGCGAGGAGAGACCGGAAGCATAGAGACTGGAAGCACAGTTTGCTAAGTTTCTCTGGGAGAGATGACAGAAAGTTTGGTAGAATATCAGAATCAACAACTACAACGACATGACTGGTATTTTTTTTAAGAAGGGTAAATTATTAGAACGAGTCCCGAAATCTTACACCCAAGTCAGCACAAATACCAAGAAAATCTCTAAGTTTCAACAGCTTTTATATGAGGCATTTGCTCCAGTACAACCCCTTCCTCTAAACTCGTACAAAACTCAGGCAAACTCAAATACAAGAACGGTTGAGATCGCTCAATACCTCTTCGTATAGCCCAACCAGTAAGCAAATGGTTGATTTGCAAGTTCATAAACTCGATAGCATGGCACTATAATAAATTTTCACGCGTGACATAGCTAGGCTTGTGCCAATGCTGTCCTCAAATGCGTTAATTCTGTTCCCTGTAGGCTGTAAGATCAGTTTTAGTTTACAACAGCATTTCCAATTATTCGGCCGGCTCCACATAAGGTACCAGCTACAACTCTCACACCGGTTGCGCGGCTCCACTCCCAGGCACCCTATCGGCCGGCCGCAGGAAAATCGCGGCATGTTACAAGCTGTCCTTCATTCTCCAGCCGACCTTTTGCACTCAGTAAACCCGTGGCACGGACTATAAAGCAGCAGCAACACACAACATACATATCATGGACAAGGGAGTTCAAATGAAAAAAATTCAAAGCTATATCATCAGTCTACAAGCACATTCCCATAACAGCTGCGTAAAAAGTTGCTCAGGAACATCATCAGCAGGTCCCAAAGGAGATCTCTAAAAAGACAAACAAGCTCAAGTTCATAACCAAGGTTGCTTCCACAGTGCACGGGTCCAGGATACACGTGCCTGGCTCGCATTTCATCAGGTTGATGCAGTAGGGGCCTCGGCCATTTCCTGTTCGACCACAGTTTCCTGGACCGGGTGGTAGTGGTAGTGCAGCTCCCCGACATCATCTCCTGATAGCTTCTTCCATCCATCAGGGCCGACGTAGTAGACTGGAATTGAAACAAACTGGAGATGTCAGCGACATTGCGAAAACTGAGGGAGGACCAGATGATCAAAGAGAAACTTCATTCTGTAACTCTACTTTCACAAGTTCTACCCCATGATGAAACACAAGTCCGCCCCAGTCCTACAACCCTATCAATACTAACAGAGTGGGGCTTCAGCATTACTCATTCAGTGCTTGATTAAATCATGTATGCAATACAAATATATTGAGGGTGCTAACGTGACCAAGGCATCATGGTTAAAAATTGTAATGACAAGAGTATGCTAAGAATCTATACTACTCCCTCCGTTTCAAAATATAAGATGTTTTACCTTTGTGAAGCTAATGTATCTAGACCACTTTTATAGTATAGGTTCGTAGTGGTTCGGAGTGAACCTACACACTAAAAGGGGTCTAGATACATTCACTTCACAAAGCTAAAACATCTTATATTTTGAAACGGAGGGAGTATAATTTATCCTGAGGTAGGTTAGTCTGCACAACTTTTGGTTCCGATTTTTAGTTGGACACTTTTGCCCCTACATGTTCGGAGGTATTACATACACTGCCACCGCTAAGTCAACTACTGGACGGGTTCAGTTTGGTTCGGTCGTTTCCGTCGCGAGACCTCGGCCATCTCCGCATCGCCAGCAAACTCCCAGACGCCGCCGCCCTTGCCTGCGAGTGCCGCAGCGACCTAGCGTCCGAGATTTCCGACCATAGAAATCCTCTGAGTTCGCCGTCAAGCTCGATTGCACCCGCGAACTCCTCAACGTTCTCTCCCCCGATGTCGGCGACCCCACATCCAAACTCTCAATCCGCGACCACGCCTGCCGCCGGGATGGCGTCCTCTCCCGATTTGATTTAAGTTGCAGATCTGAATCATGCAGCCGCCTCTGACTTACCTCGTCCCGCATCTCCTCTCTCTCCTTCTGACGCTGCTCCCCGTCAGCGTGCCTCCTGGTCAATGGTGCCGTCGGCGCTCCTAGGCCCCGCCGTACTACTACCCCAACTTCCTCCATCCCACCGCGCTTCCGCGCCGCCGCCCTGTAGCCATGTGTGGTTGCACAGGTTCGCTCACTTCGCGCATCCGGAGGCCGCGCGCCGCACTAGCGAGGCAGTGAGAAAATTGGAGATTTTCCTCACTGGGAAGCCTCTCTGCATCGCCACCGCCATGGACAGCCCACCGCCATAACACCAATGCAACGACTTGTCCTGGAGCTGCAAGAAACTGGAGTTGGGATTTCAGGTACGTTTGATGGATTGGATAACTTTGGCTTCTGCTCGGTGATTTTTTTTAGCATAGTTATACTAGGTGAAGTCGTGGCGTTGTTAAGTGTGGGATCTATGCCAGTTCACATTGCAGAATTTGTGGCACTCCTAGGCGCAGCTAGCCAGTTTGGTGTTTGCGGATTGTGAAATTGTCCCAGTTGCTATGTCAGACTACAGAATCTTCAAAAGCCAATGATCGACAGGATATCAGACATGGATGATCAAATGCAGCATATTTAGAGCCAATGCTTGAGGTTTCAACAGAAAAGGATGACTTGCCGAAAGGAGTAGATGCACTGATGTGTGTATGTGATTTTATTTTACAAGAGGAAGCAGAGAAATGTGATACGTACTGGAGATAACAAGTATATCTAGCTATCTTTCATCTAAAGAAGTATATCTAGCCATAATGGTGGCTTGTACTTGCACAAAGCCAAAAATCGCCATCCAAAAAAATGCTTTCAGAATTCTCAATGCTGATAGGTCAACTCGATTAATATGAAAGCAGAAAATTTGAATGAATATATACGACTGAAAACTTCAACATGCCTTTCTACCCAGCTTTACTTGTCCGGATTCATTTTGCATGCTCAAAATTTCAGGGTGCACATGCGGTTTTTATGATGATAATGGTATCCAAAATTGGGCCTTCCAGTTCCAGTGCCTCCAGCCTTCAGATGTGCTATACAAAAGAGTTATTACCTATGGACTTGATCCGTGCAACAGAAGACCCAGAAGTTAAGGTATTTTTCATTTCAACCTGTGTCATCATTTTACATAGATTGGTCCATCACCTCCTTGTTTTGGTTTGGGGCTCTGCCATACGTGTTCAATTTCTTGATGTAAGAAATTCCTATCAATTATATGTTGTTTTCTACAGACGTTTCTTCCTTTTGATGCTTACTTAGTAGGTTCCAGTTGCACAAGATCTTTTAGTCAATGTTGTTTCTGGATTACTAGAATGCAAAAAAAGGGGGGAAGCAGGTGGCAAATTCTTTCTGTTCTTCCACATGAATGCTTTATCCTAGAACAAGTGAACTAAATGTTGAGTCAAAGATAACATATTTCAAATGGTTTAAAACAAAAACCAAACACAGACATGTTATTTTCTACGGTCTTGAGCATGTAGTATTAATTCTACGGCTGTTGCAACAGTTTAAGGTCGTTTGCTGTTATTGCTGAAAGAACAAAAATGATAGCCTGCATAAGCAGGCAGCAATGTAAAGAAGTTCTAAAACAAATATCACAAAATAGACTGTGAATTTGAATGCATACCACTAACACAGCCACCACTTGCTCCGTCACGGAATGTTGCCTCATAGATAGCCGCCCGAGCTAACTCAGCAGCTTCCTCAATTGACATGTTGAACTTGTAACTGAAAGGTAAATCACAAACATCAGGGCATGCAACTTTAAGATAATACGAGCAGGGAGCAAAGCAACATAGCAGAGGTACAAAAAGAACCTACCCATGATCCAAGATACCATAAGCATATAGAGAACCAGAACCAACAGAGAAGCGTTGTCCCTTGAGCCTTGCACCCTCACTATCAACATAGTACAAGCCCGGACCCTAGATCAAGAGAGAAATTGTTTAGCACATACACCTACATACAGCTTCACGAAAAAACATATATGTCGAAGAGCTACTCACTGTTTCGTCAAATCCAGCAATCATTGTACCAATGGAAAGACCCATCCCGCGATATGAATACAGGATATTAGCCAGTGTCTTTGAAGAACCAGCTATAGAGATCCTTCGCTTGTTCGCGAGCTCATGGAGCCGGCACTGAAAGAAGAACCTCTCGTTAGTCCTATACTATGCAAAGATGAGATGCAAGGAGAAGCAGGTGATATTTTACCTTGACACCCAAGTTTCTATGCCAAAATTGGCAATCAGCAGCCCCTCCAGCCATAGTTCCCAGCATGTAGGGATTTATCTCAATGATTTTTCTCACAGTTTGTGAAGCTGCAGAAAAAGAGACATGCTGTCATGAAAGAAATAAATACAATCTGCAAAGTGAGAATATTTGCATCAAGCAAACGCCTTCTACAACGACAAATAGTTCCTTCCAAAAGTCTTTTTTAATGGTAACACACATGCAAGAACAAATTTACAGAGGATCAAGGCTTGCACAGAAATAAAGATTTCAGGATACTTGCTTGGAGGTGGCAGAACAAACATCAAACATAATTTATTATTATACTAAAAGCTCCAAGCATTCTCTTGTCCTTCTCCAAACCACAAATTGGTGTGCACAAACATTGGACCTTCAATGTCAACGGAAACTTGCTCCATCCTTTTGTGCCATCGCGAGGCCTTCGACAAGGCGATCCGATGTCTCCATATCTATTTCTCCTGTGCGGAGAAGGTTTGACGGCTTTGCTGAATCATTATAATCCCGGCTATATTGACAGAGGTATGAGGGTTTGCAACAGATCACCGTGGATTGCCCACCTTTTATTTGCTGATGATAGTCTCATATATTCATTAATGCAAGCGTGGCTAGTGCAACGAGGCTGAACGAGATTCTAGATATTTACAATGCGGCGTCAGGCCAGTTGGTTAATAGCAACAAGAGTTCTATATTTTTCAGCCCATGCACAACCGAACCAGTTTGAGAAGCAATGAAACAGGAGCTCAATATCAACGTAGAAGCTTTCTGTGAGAAGTACCTAGGCCTTCCAATGGCTGTTGGTAGGATAACCAGTGAGACTTTTGAGTACATCACCGACAGTGCAAAAGGTGGTATGTTTGCCTGGGCGGAGAGGCTCCTATCCTATGCAGCAAAGGAAGTTCTTCTTCAATCAGTTATTCAGGCAAAACCGATATTCAGTATGAGTTGCTTTGATCTGACCAAAGGCTCGTGCAAGAAATACACATCACTGATGGCAAAATTTTGGTGGAGTGGCAATCTCGACAAACGATCCATGCATTGGTTGGCATGGGACAAATTGGCAATACCAAAAGGGAGAGGTGACATGCACGCGTTTAATCTAGCGCTCCTGGGAAAGCAGGGCTGGAGATTGATGACAGCCCCGAATTCCTTATGTGCACAAGTTCTTAAGGGACGTTACTACCCAGATCGTGATTTCATGGAGGTGACGGCGCCACGGGCAGCATCAAGAATGTGGAGGGCGATCCTTGCTGGTAGGAGAGCTCTTGAGCTTGGCCTTATAAAGAGGATAGGCACCGGTCATACGGTTTCAGTTTGGGAGGACAAATGGATCCCAACTCCCACAATATACGTCCTATGGGACGTTTGGTTGATACCCAAGTACAGACAGTTAATGAGCTTATCACCGATGAACACTTGTGGAATGAAGAGAAGGTCCGTTCGATTTTTCTCGCCCCTGATGCTGATGCTATCCTGCAGATCCCCTTAAGAAGAAGTGTGGGGGAGGACTTGATCGCCTGGGCAAAGGAGAAATCAGGTCTGTACACAGTCCGATCAGTGTACAGAGCTTTGATGATGAACGAAGAGGAGTCTAACATTGATGCATCCTCATCTGCAGGTGATGAGGAATTGTGGAAAATATTGTGGAAGATCAGAGTAGTCCCCAAGGTACGAATATTTTTGTGGAGGGTTTTAAAAGGCAGTATGCCTGTTTTCTCGACCCTCACCCGACGCCATGTCATGGACGACAGTACTTGTGGGATATGCAAGGCTACTTCTGAAAATCTACAGCATGTTCTGATTGAGTACTCTCATGCTCAGCTGTTCTGGACAGCAGCGAAGGAGTTTTTGAATATTAAGCTCCCGAGGCTCCATCCAGTTACATGGGCAAAGGATATTCTGGCAGAGAAGATTATTATGGAGGATGATAGACCAAAGATAATTACTATCATGTATTCCATATGGGATTCAAGGAACAAATGGACTCATGGTGAGGTTGGCTTTAACCCGCAGCTAGCTATGAAGTTCATTAGGGATACATTGCTATCTCTAGAGCTGCCAACGGCCCAAAAAGCTTCAGTTTCTAGAAGGCCGGAGTGTAAGTAGAAATTACCATCGATGGGGACTGTCAAGATCAACTCAGATGGTGCTTTGTCGTTTGATGAGGGTGTAGCAGGAAGCGGTGGTGTGGCCCGGGGCAGCTCTGGGTTTCTAGGGGCATGGTGCAAGCTGTACTGGGGACTAGCTGATCCGCTGATCATCGAAGCACTGGCCCTGCGTGATGCCGTTGTTTTCGCAGTGGACAGAAATTACAGTCGGGTAGTCTGTGAAGTGGACTGCGCCGAGTTGGTTCGTATCTGGAAGGAAGGGAGAAACGATCGGTCTGTTATTTCTCCAATCCTAGATGATGTCCGTGAGCTAGGCTTATCTTTCGAAAGTTTTACTATTAGTCTAGTCCGCCGAACAGCCAACCAAACGGCCCACAATTGCGCAAAATTTGCTTGTAATAATGTGACGTCGCAGGTTTGGCTGGAAGCGAGTCCTCCTTTCTTAGAACACAGCCTGTTGGCTGATTGTAACTCGGTGTCTTTGAACTAATAAAGCTCACGGCATTTTCTCCAAAAAAAAAAACATTGGACCTTCAATTAGTGGACTTGTATCCAACTGTACGCATTACCAAAACTAACAGTTGTTGCCCAATGTTGGCATATCTAAATTCCACGACCCTAAATCACGCATCCGCGCCACAAACCCTAAAACGAAAAGCCAGCCCAGGGAAGAGGACGGGGTGCTCACATATGTACCCTCCCATGCTGGCACGGGAGTCGGCGGCGACGATGACGCCCTTGTCGAAGATGAAGGAGAGCGTGGTGGTCCCCTTCTTGTTGTTCAGCATGTCCTTGGTCTCCTTCTGGAACCCATCGAACTGCTCGGAACACAAGCGCACAGATCAGGGAGGAACATAGTGAATCCGGCAAAGGGGGTCGAGGGGGAGAGGGGAAGATTGGGATAGGGATGGCTCACGTCGTTGCAGGTGGGGAACTCGAGGGCGAGCAGGTCGTTATCGGTGGCGAGGATGCCGCCGAAGTCGTTGCCGGTGGCGGCGAAGTGGCTCTCGAGGGCGGAGGTGTTCAGCCTCATGGCGTCGTCGGCGTTGGAGCAGCGGCGGAGGCGACGCGGATCGGGTTTCTCTTTTCTCCGGCTCTGTTTCTTTCTTGCGGGAAGAGAAGAGGCCTTGCTGTTTGCCTGGGTGAGGACTGAAGACCCGGTTTGTGGAGGTTGGGCCGGGCCGCGCGCCCGTCTTTGATTTAGGCTCGGACAGTTTTCGGGACGAGACGAGAAGGCTGCACAGGGAAGTGCTCCTCCTTCCCCCCGCTTTCCTTTTTTTTTTTTCTCCAGTTTTATCCTCTTATCCCTTCCGTATAGTATTGTACTACTACAGCTAATTATTTATTTTTTCCTCTTTTGTCGCCACAAAGTACGAGATAGGAATAAAAGTGAAGCGGAAAGTTTTCGATTTTTTCGTAGAAAAACGGAAACGGAATTTTACAAAATAGGAAATAGAATCTTTTTGACGAAAACAATAAAAAGGAACAATGTTTTCCGGTGAAACAGACGCGGAAATAGAATTTCCGTTTTCGTCTGATATAGATTTTTTTGTTTAAGGGTTGATGTGTATGGTCAAATCCAACCGACAGAAAACATGACCTTGTCAAGCCAAACTTGTAAACCTAACACCATGCTATGTAATCCCTTGATGCATTCGAGGAGGCTTCTAAGAAATGATCATTCCCTTATTCCCTTGTAAACCTAACACCATGCTATATACAATCTAGGTATAATTTTGTTGGTTTTCTAGAATGGTTGAGATTTGCTGCATGATTCCAAGGGTCTCTTTATTTCGGGTAAAATCTGCATAGTTCCGCATCTACACAGTATTCGGTTTGTATCTGTTTCCGACAGTATCTGTTTCTGTTTTTGTTTCCAGGGTTTATATATTTGTTTCCGCTTCCGGAAAAAATATGAAACAAATATGGCACCAGGGTTTATATTTTTTTTTCCGTTTAGCTCTCATAGTAAGTTATGCCTTTTTTCCACCTCATCCGCTTTGTCTATATTTCAATGCCATTGTTTGGAAGAATTCCATGTCTCAACATCCACCACTTATTAGCCGTACTAATATCCATAGCTCTCTGCATGCATCGTTATGTTTTACGGGATAAACTGTGTTCAGATCTTTGAGAAAATTCACACTTCTAATGTTTATTGGAAGTATACATGTAAAAGGCTCGAATTAAAGGTGTCGGAGAGTGACTGCATTACAGACTTACATTGATATTGTGATGTTCACGAGCAGAAGGATTTACAACATGGAAACTTTCCTGATGCTCCTCAGAGATTTTGTAAACCAAAAATTTTCAAGTAATATTTGTATGTATGGGGGATGGAAGCATAGTAAGGTAGGATTAGTGGCTAAATCAATTATTAGGTGAGGTTCTGTAAACTACACACTTCCTATTCGTTACTACATTTGGATTTTTCTGGCGCGCAACTAAGGATGGTGTTGCAGCCAGTGATGTTAACATAAGATTCAGATGTTTAGGTTCAAGGATGCATATTTTTTAGGTTATTCAACACGAGATTATATTTCTTCACACATTTCTTTCTTATTTGTCTTGTCAGTTTAGCTATCACAGGAATACACCACCCGTCATTCTTTTAATTTTATATTCTAATGCAGTTGGTGCCACAAACAATTAATTGTAAGATATGTGATAGTTTATTTGGTTGTTTTGGGAGCATGTTAACATGCTATAAACTTCTTTAGCATAGCAAAGGAATAGTTGACCTCATGTATTATGACTCTTCGTATGTGACCTTGTTTATAATTGTACACTGTCAATTTGCTTATAATTTCATAGCAAGGTTTCCAAAATTTCGACGAGAGATCCAGATTTTTAGTTCTTAAGATTTTTGGTTGTTAAAATACACGTGCATTGCAACATGCAATACTACTAGTTGAAGAGAAAAGATCAATTGGCAAACTGATAGTCACAGTGATGCCGTAAAAATCCTATGAGACCGGCTCTCTCTCTCCCTTTCTCGGAGTAGACGTCCTAGAACATGCAAGTGTCCCGTAAGGAGGGGCTAAAAGATAGTACTCCCTCTGTTAAAAAATAATATCACATATTTGTCTAAATTCATATATATTTATACACTAAAATGTGTGT
Organism: Avena sativa; assembly: GCA_916181665.1. Taxonomy (NCBI): domain Eukaryota; kingdom Viridiplantae; phylum Streptophyta; class Magnoliopsida; order Poales; family Poaceae; genus Avena; species Avena sativa. The sequence goes on from OV702292.1 coordinate 58,616,567, forward strand.
AGATACATGGGAATTCTGAATCTGAGATATCCTTTTCCGGACCGAGGAGTACTAACTTTCTCTGTAAGGACGCTATTAAATTAGCTTGTCTCGAAAAAAAAGTTGCGTCTGAAAAAATTGCGCATAATAAATTAGATCCTCCAAAATTTGTTTATTCTGACCAGGTAGACCTTAAATACCGGGATTGTGTTATCTGAATGTCCAAAGAGAGTGCGCATGGCTTTACTTTTTTTGAAGTAAACCATATATTTCATTAGACAATCCAGAGATTACATATATACTCAACATCTAAGACAAACCTACTTATCAAGCTACTTTGTATAAAGAACTCCGCAAGTAAAATTACAATTTCATCTTTAGAGAAGCTTGTGCCTCGTCGAACCGTCGTCCATCTACCCCCGTCGCCACCATGGTAGCGTCGAAAAAAGAGACGAACAACCGCCATACCTAGATCTGGGAGAGCACCATCGCATACAAGGATGCTTTACTTGAAGGTAAATACGACCTGTGCTAGCTTTAGCTAACTAGGTCCATCTGCAGCGGCAAGATTTGTCATGCATGGTTGGTGCGCCCCATCCGCAGACACCCTGCCTCGGCACGCGGCGCCCCTCTTCAGCAAAACGTCACGAGCGTTTCCGTGTGGTAGTCACGCGCGCAAGGCCCAGTGGTTGGTCGTCCAGGTCCACATTGCACTTGGTGGACGGCGTTGGCTTAGGGCATATACAATGGAAGAGAAGTCAGGTCTTCTCTTAGCACTCCACGTAGTCTAGAGAAGACAATAATAATAAATCATACAATGGATTATCTCTTATTGTCATCTCTAAAAATTAATGTTGATTGTCTAATTATAGTAAGAAATTATGTTGACAAGAGAAGTCACAAGGTACAATGGAGAAAATAGCCTTCTCTTATTTCTAAAAGATCATCCCTTAGCTAAGAGAATGCAACCTTCTCTCTCTTAATTCTCTCTCCTCCAACTAAGCGAAAATCCGACGTGGCAACTCTAAGGGAATACTGACGTCACCGTATTGTACATGCCCTTATATCTTCCCAAGCGGGAGAGTGGACGTTATAATTCGTGGTAGAGGGGGTACATGTTCGCGCGGCCCCTGCCTATTCTTAAAACTAAATTTTGGTCCTATGTTGCCTCGCTTTCCTATTTCTTGTTTCAGTTGTTGAACACTTATAAAGGCAGCAGTTTGTAATATCAAAATGAAGGCTCTCTCAAAAACTTTGAATTGAAATGGCACAAACAAGACTATACAACTTCAGTCTTTGAACTGTGTAATTTGCAGATGATAAACTTATGAGGAAATACAGGCTACAGTGGCACATTCAGTATTCTCATGCTTCTTTTGACTTCTGTGCCCATTTGCGAAAGTGACATTGGTACTGAATTACTCTTCTCGTGATGAGAAAAATACAACAGTTGAGTTGTTCTCGAAAACAAAAAAATTACAACGGTGAAAACTCTACATGTTAGTTCCTTTACATAGTTATACAAGCTCCATGAGACGAGCTGAGCAACAGCATCACATGATGTGGTATGTACAGATGTGGATCTAGCTTCCATCAATGATTCTTCCTGCGTCTCCCAACTCAGTTGGAACTCTTAGATAGGTTGCGGTTCTGAAAACATATGTTCGTTCAGTCAGGACATAATGGTTTCATATATACCTCCGTTCCACAATATAAGCCTTTTTAGGAAGCTAAAACAGTTTACTAAAAAGGCTTATATTGCGGAACAGAAGGAGTACTACAAGAGTGGATCGTGTTACTTATCCTGCTCACTCTGTTTTTGCAGACATATCCATCCAAGTCACTCATACTGTATTAATACAGTTATGTATGCCAGAAACAGCATCATGTACATGGACAGGTGAGAGTCCCTTACCATTGGAGCCTCTGTTCCATAGAACTTCAGAGTCGATTGTGGTGAGATGTTGATCATCAAGCCTCTTCCATGTCTTGATAGACTTCACCCCTCGCCACTCGCCGCTCTCAGCCTTCTCAAGTTGCACAGACACCACCCTTGCTCTCCTTGACCACCCGGCCTTCCCGTACGCATGGTAGCCGAACCCACCACCATAGCACAGCTGAATGCCAGAGAGCTTCCCACAGAAGTCATTTATGTGATCATGTCCTATAAAGGCAGCCTTCACATCTCCAGCTTCTACCATGGTGGTAAAGAAGCCCGAGTTGATTGATGGTGAGCTTATACCCTCCTGTTTCACTCCTGTGAAACTGGATGCTGTAAAGCTGCCGAACTCCGGCACTGGGATGTGGAAATACACAAGACCAGGCGCTGGCTCCTTCTGTGTGGGTTCTTCAGTTGTATATTTTTTCTGCATTTTATTAGAAGTTTCGTCATTCCAACGTAAAAAATATGTCCATATCACCCAGAAATGTTTCATCGTATAGGAATTAGTGTCACCACCTAACATTTTGTTAGTTCTATCTTTCTACAATTAATCCGAGTCTGCAAAGCATTTAGAAACCACTAAAACAGAAGCATTTTGAAGTCAATAGTTCTGGGAACTATAGTACCATCAGACAAATATATCAACTATTTTGAATTAGCACGAACTTCTTGGCTCGAGATTTCAGGAAAGAACAGAAATTGTAGAATCTATGGTAAGCATGCTTACTTGCAAGTTTCAGTTAGTTTGCTTAACTCATCTGCTCCTACTCTGAAAATATGACCCACGGAGAAAAGTAACAATAAATTCACGAGAAAAAATGGTACAAATAGCTAATAAATTCACCTGGATATCCGAAGAGGTTTGCCGGAACCAAGCTTGCTGTGAGGCCTTGATCCAACCATAACCAGGGATCCACCATACAGTAGAATAGTCACCACTGTCAAGGAAATAAAGGTTGAGCACCGATTTGTTAGCCAGCAGTGTTCCTTCAACCCCACCAACTTCCACATTATAATTTCCATAGCCATCAATTTTTACTCCTTCTGGATTTAAACCTGAGAGGCTGTTCTTCATGCCTACAAGGTGGCACATTACGCTCTCTCGCGACAGCGTGCCCTCTTGGTCATGGTTACCAAGCACAGCAGCCCAAGGAAGTTTCATGGCAATGGCCGGAGCAATTGCCGCATCCATCGACTTAGCCGCATCGGACGAATCCGCACCATAGATGTTATCACCTGCCCAAGAAAGGAACAATGTTATCATCATACCAAATGCATTGGGGGTGGGATTGACCAGTATGAGGTATATGTATGCACAATTACCATCATTGCAAATGTACTGGCGACCAAGACCTTTTCTAAAAATTAGTGCATCTTTTTCTCTAAAACAAAATTGTTCTTTTTCAAAATTGCAGGCCTGGAAACATCACCAAGACTGCCCCTGAAGCAACACGACGAGAAGGAGACAGTGACCTCGATCGAGAGAATCACAAAAGTCAGCTACATTTGCATTTTTTCTGTTTGGGTTTTAGCTCCACTGGACGCTGTTATCATCAGAGCGGACAAGGTAATGGTCGTCGGTCAACTGGAATGGGATGGAACCTGGGCGCGAGTGATTGACTGTGCGTGGCGCCTCCTCAGATGAGAATTCCCAATTCAATCAGAGGCAGGAGCTCCAGTTGGAGTAGTAATAGAAACAAACGCGAACCAAAAGAAGAAACTCCAGCAATGCCATGTGTAAATTGCTGGATTCAAAATGGGGAAGGGGAAGAGGGGACGGATTGGACCTGTGAAGATGACGAGGTCCGGGTCCTCGGCGCGGAAGACGCGGTAGAGGAAGGCGGTGGTGTTGAGGTCGGAGCAGCCGCGCTGCTGCGCCGGCAGCACGTCCTCGCACGGGGCGCTCCGCCCGTCCCCGAAGTGCATGTCCGCCACCTGCAGCACCTTGAACGTCCCTCCCTCCCGCCGGAACCGCAGCCCCCCGCTGCCGCCACCGTCCTCTCCCTTCCCCGCCGCCGCCGCGAGAAAGAGGAGGAGGACCATCAGCGGCGGCGGAAAGCGCCGGAGGCCGAGGTGGGCCATGCTCGACGGCGCGTCGTGGTTTGGACTCTGCAGTGGAGTGAGAAATCCCAATCCGGGGATTTACTGTTACCGGTGATAGGAGGAGGATTTGGCTTGTGTGCGACTGCGTGCCAGTTTCGTGACCTTGACTGCGTGCGGGATCAGTGAAGCGGCGGAAATGGCGTGCGGGCAAGAACGGCGAATCGACTGTGAGATCGAGGCTCTCATGTGAGCCCGCCGGCGTACGGCGACCTTTATACGGTCCGGCTTGCCGGGGTATATTCACACAGTTCAGCTGCGATGCCGTGCGTGGAATGCGTTGGATCCGCGCGAGGGACGGGAGGTGAAAACAAAAACAGCTTATTCGATCCTGCCGTGGCATATTCGGCTTTACTCATGCTATCCTTTTTCTTTTGACATTTTACTCGTGCTATTCGTTTTACCGTAGTTCTCCCTCTGAGTTGTAACTTTGTCTAATACGAATGTACCTACTCTAAATACTTAACTAGATACCCCTCCATTTTAGAACATCTTATATTTTAAAACAGAGAGAGTACATACGAATTTAAATAAAGTTGAGGCTATTAACATAAACCGGAGGAAGTAATAAAAAGCTCAAAGAGTCGTGTTTAAAATTTGGTTTTATTATTTCTTTAAAAAATAGCTATTTCTCGATCACCTCTTACCATTGGATTTGCGTCGTGGTTCGTGCTAGCATGAGAGCCGTGGATTGCAATTAAGATTTTTCACTTACGGATGGGTTTCAAATGAGTTTTGTTTAGATTACAACTAAAAAATTCAATTGTAAGTGGATTATAACTGAGTTTATTTTCAGTTGTAACATGTCAGAAGACTGAGAAATACTTATTTCTCATACGCCTTAGACATAGGCATGTCTTAGGGTTTTTATATTTCTCAGGCATCTGAGTAATTTTCCAGTCACCTCTCTCATCGTTGGATTTCTGCGATGATCCAGCATAACACTGCATGTTGCAGTATGCAAGTCGTTGACATAACACTAGTGAAATACCGTTACACTAGTATTTTATCTGTCAGAGTGATACAGTGGAAATATCACAGGTCCAAAGTATGACTATAAATTACAACTCCATATCTTACAAAAGATCCTCTTAAGTACATAGAGAAAGAATATCCTTAAAAAAGAAAAACCAGAAATAACAACTCATAAACTATTCTATGAATAAGTCGACCTCTCATACAATCTAGCTTGTGATTGCTTCTATGATAATGCCCTACAGAGATAAGTTTTATGAGCTAGAGATTAGTATCCTATCTATTCTAGAATTTTGCCTCTACTATGGTTGATGCATGGTTGATATAGATGTTGACTCTATTGGCTTCACTGAATAACTCTGGCTTCTTGTAGTAATTCTTCTTAGCATCGATTGGTGTAGTAATTCTTCCTAGCATCGACTGGTGTTGATGATGTCTTCAACGACTTTAGAATCTAGCAAGAGTTAAGAATGTACGGTTGAGTACGAGCGTACTCAGCAAGTTCATTAAGAAGGACAGTTTGATGCACTATCTACGGCCACAGACTATAAGGCATAGGCTAACGCAGGTTTTCATAAACATTTGTTTAAATGTTGATTATTCTGAAAAACTATGTCTGACAGCCTTCACAGGTTTACTATAACTTCATAGAGTTCCTTTCCTACCGCGTCCGTAGTTCCTTCCCGAAATAGGGAGTAACATGTCACAGTTTTATACACTCTCCAGAGGTGCGTTGCTTTACCCATAGGAGACCAAATCCTTGTTGCACAACCGGACAACTTATTCCTGTCCACACTTTCTTTGGTGTGGGGCCCAATATATGATCCACTCCAATCAATGCCCTTCTCCATAACCCTGCATGCCCATCCAATTCTGTAAGCAGAACCTACCCCTTATAGCCTCCATTAAAATAACAGAATCTACCTCTGACAACCCCTTATAGACTCTTATGCTAGATCCTCAGCGAGGAATCTACAACATCACGATACCGCATGCCCACCCAATTCTATAAGCAGAACTTGACGTGGTAGCCCCGATTAAAATGGTAGATCCTACCTTTGACAACCCCTTGTAGATCCTCATAGACACCAGGTATCGTGGGGAACTAAGATGTCCCACCCATATGTTGGATCCTCAGCGAGGAATCAGTAACATCACGATAAGGTCGTCCATTGACATGAGAAAGGAAGAAGATCCATCTCACTTTTCTGTCACATTCCAAATCTTATGGTTAACGCGTAATATACGGTGCAAGAATCACTGACGTCATTTGTTATTAATCCTAGGTGTTACTTTTCTGTGTAATGGAACTTCCACCAATCACATAATCATACCATGGTTCCATTACTATCTGATGAGTCTATTTTTAAAAGCATATTTACCTTATATTTTGCATAAGTAGAGTTAAGATTTTTGTATTTCATGGTGTTCGCGTGCATCTTTTGTCCTTGTTTCAACAGGATCCCAAATTATTAAGTATTTTATGAATATATCAATTGGGATTGTCATGTTATACAATAATATGATATTTTTAAGTGATAAAAGTCATCTAAATGATTTTCCACGCACCTGGGAGAAGAGAGTAAGCAAAGGGAAGCTACAGAGGGTGTAACATAAGCACTTCTCCACTCATCTCCAACTTTTTGGATAGCATAAGCACTACACGGTACTTGGCTAACACATGCCCGTCATAGTAATTGTTGTTAGAAATATGCCCTAGAGACAAATAGTAGTAAGGACTATTATCATATTTCATATAGTTTATGATTAAGTTTTATATCATGCTATAACTGTATTGAGTGGAAACATCAATACACGTGTGATATACAAACAAACCAGGGGTTCCTAGTGAAACTCTAGTCACTGGTTCATTGGTCAACATATGATCATATTTCCTGATCATGTGGCATTTATGCCAGTTGGAAATGAGGTCATCTCATTCTGAGAATGAGATGATGAACCAATACCCAACCTAAACATCGTGATTCGATCATGTCATGAAGTTCAAGTTACGATGATTAGAAAAGGACCCTCGTAGACTATTCCTTAGACCGTGAGACTATATCAATCACTGTCTCCCGAGAGTGCTTAGATAGCATCAAACGCCATCTGGTAAAATGGTGGTTATAAATGTGTGTTCAGGTATTCAGAGGAAACCGTAGAGGCAATATAAGTCAAGAGCGGGATTTGTCTGTCCATGTGACGGGAAGAGACTAAAGGGCCCACTCGGAGAAGTCATATCCAATAGCTGCGCAGCGTGTGATTAGATCATGGGGATATCACTTGTCGGAACGAGTCAAGTAGCATTCTTCAGTAACGAGATTGAACACGACATGGTGATGTCATTGATCAGATCTCGGGCAATGCAAGTATCGAGTGACAAAGGGAATAAGACACGACTGTCCCGGTTCAAACGACGAAAGATCTTCGTGGAACGCACAGGGGTCACATGGCCATCCAGGTCCCTCTGTTGATCATTGGTGCGGGAGTGTCTCGACCATGTCTGGAGTGTTCCCGAACCGTGGGGTATCACGCTTAAGGGCTTGATGATGCTTAGAGAGCATTTATAGGATCGGTAGAATCACCGAAGAAGAGAAGGGAGAAAACTGGAAGGGTTTCGGTAAGTCCGGAGGATGTCCTGAGTGGAGGTGGAAGGTGTTCCATGGCCACGAATATTAAATGATATGTGAATGGATGTTAAATATTGATTTAATCATTTATTCATAATTATTTAATAAAGAGAAAATCAATTAAAGGTCAAAAAGGCTTAATGGGCCAATTCCGGAGGGAGAGGGCCCATTAGGGGAAAGGAGAGAGGGAGGAGGGACCAAAGGGGAGGCCGGCTGGGCCTAGCCCACCCCCCGCGGGGCCCACTAGGTGGCCGGCGGCCACCTCCTCCCCCCTCCTCTCCTTTAGTCCCACCCCGGGACTTGAGGGGAGGTAGTACCTCCCCTCCCCTATATAAAGTGGGGGTATTTGGCCTAGAAATATACACCCAATAATCAATAAAGGTCTCCCCACTTTTGGGAGAACCTCTAATTAATATTTTCTCTCTCCCCCTCTCTCTCTCGTGACCGTGGTCCCAAGTCTGGACTGTGCGAGCGAGAGATATCTTCACCACGGAGCACCGTCGCGCTGCGGGATTCGGATCCGGGAGCTCTACTTCCGCAACTGCTGCTGGATCGGGGAAGCAGGAGTCATCATCAAGCACCGGACGTGTGTAACTCCCCGCGAGGTGTTGCACTTGAGGCACTCAAGTCGTTGGAGCCAGAAGGAGCGCAAGGACTTCATCACGACCTTGAGGTCGGCTTCGGCTCGTCTACATCAACCACGCTCTCCTGAGCGTTGACAACGCTTTTCGGTCTTCAAGGCTAAGTTCGCGAAAAGCCCCTCCCGTTACTGTATTACTAATAGATAGGTCCTGGCAGCTTCAGGGGTTCAGGGGCGTAGAGTAAAATTTATTGTTTTTATGCGTGGAATCCTGATGTCTACGCACTTCTATTCTTCTAGACAGTTGTTGGGCCTCCAAGTGCAGAGGTTTGTAGAACAGCAGCAAGTTTTCTCTTAAGTGGATCACCCAAGGTTTATCGAACTCAGGGAGGAAGTGGTCAAAGGTATCCCCTCTCAAGCAACCCTGCAATCAAGATATAAGAAGTCTCTTGTATCCCCAACACACCCAATACACTTGTCAGGTGTATAGGTGCACTAGTTCGGCGAAGAGATAGTGAAACACAAGTGGGTTGGATAATTATAAGTGGTAATAGTGATAGAGAATAGCTTGGTGGCGTGGAAAAGACTAAAGTAAAACTGAAATAAAGAAGGAAGCAAGCAAACATGTAACAGATCTAGTAGCAAACGGTGTATCAATGCTTAGAAACAAGGCCTAGGGATCATACTTTCACTAGTAAACACTCTCATATAGATATATTCTCTTCATGATACTACTCTTAACTACTCTCCGGTTGAACACTCTAATCGATGGTAGGGCTATAACAGCACACCTCAAAGTAAGCCTTTCCCATCTAGAAAACCCCACATTGTCACCTTGAGTACTAGATGAGTCCAACAAACACCACAATTTCATAAAGACATCAACTCCAAATATAACTCATAACAAGTATTTGTAATCTCTAGCCTAAGTGCCACCATGGTGTGCACACTGTCAACTTCACACATATGGGGAGAGCAGAGATCTATTAAAGCACTTGAGTAGCAAGGTAGATCTATAGATTACAAGCTCATGATCTCAATAAGATCATGCATAGAGAGAGAGATGAACATATAGCTACCGGTAGAACCCTTAGCCTCGAGAGAGAACTACTCCCTCCTCATCATGGAAATCAGCAACGGTGATGGAGATGGTGGTGGAGATCGATGGAGATGGCTCCGGGGGCACTTCCCCGTCCCGGCAGGGTGTCTGAACAGAGACTTTCTGTCCCCCGAATCTCCCCTTCGGTGGTGGCGGCGCTGCGAAACTTTTCGTGGCTAGAGGCTGATGATTTTTTTAGGGTTTATGCATTGGGAGGCTTCTTATAGGCAAAGAGGCAAGGTCGGTGGGCAGCCAGGGGGCCCACACCACCTGGTGGCGCGGCCAGGGCTAGCCCGCGCCACCACATGGTGTGGCCGCCCTGTGGCCCCTCTCCGTCTCGTCTTCTGGCTCCGTGAGTCTTCCGGGAAAATAGGAACTTTGGCTTTTGTCCCGTCCAATTCCGAGAATATTCATTTTCTGACTTCCTGAAACCAAAAACAGCAGAAAACAGGCAACTGGCACTATGGCATCTTGTTAATAGGTTAGTCCAAGAAATCATATGAAAAGTACTCCAAAGTGTGCACAAAACATAAGAAAGTAGATAAAACCAAGCATGGAACATCAAAAATTATATATACATTTGCAATGTATCAACATCCCCAGGCTTAACTCATGCTCGTCCTCGAGTAGGTAAGTGATAAAAAGAAAGAATAATTTTTGAGGTGACATGCACCATCAAAGACTTGATCAAAGTATTTGCAAAACATTCAAAGCTGGGATCATAGTACTTCAATCCTAACATGAAAGACAAAGTTATAGCAATAAGCAAAGAAACTATGATGCAATATGAAAAGGCACAAACAAAAGATTCATGAATAATAATGCTTTGCAAGACGTTTGTTTGTTTCACATAAAGAAAACATAGCATAATAGTATTCAGCTTGTCCCTCATAGAGTAGCAAATATAAATGCATAGGACACCTTCAAAGTTCATAAGAGTGACTAGATACAATAGTTTAAAACAAGCAATATCAAGTTATGCATCAATCAACTAGTCTTGGGACAATGCACATAGAACTAAGAATGGCCATTATGCTCTCAAAGTAGGTGCATAAAGGTAGAAGGTGGAGACTCAATATAATGGTGGAAGAAGGGCCTTCATAGAAGGAAGTAGGGATTCAAGTCTCATAAAGAGCTTCCAAAAACTATGGTACTTATAGCTTTCGGCTCTCATTGCCCCTATCATAAGCATCTTGAAGTGGTTAAGGTTAAAGTGAACAAACTATGGTGTACATGCTTGACGAAGTATAAGTCAAAAATCTCGTGTCTCTTGTATACGAGGGCCGCTCCTCATGCTACTCAAGTTTAGTCACCGGTAAGTTCTTTTCATCATAAGTACATGTGTATCATATAGAACCGCCAACGGGGTACCCCTTGCCCGATGATACGGAAGAATACCCATATCAAAATGACAAGGCAAGCAGACAACAAGCATCTCAGCATTCTTCTTATTTACCATGGGAATATGGTGCTTTTTTTCTCTCTTTCCTCTTTTCATAATCTTTTTTTTTCTTTTTATCTTTTTTCTCAATATATGACTCTTTTTTTATAAGAAGAATGGTTCATAGACAGCTCATTATGGTTACGCTGCAGGTTTCCACCATGTCAACATGGATTAGACCAGCGGCCCAGGCGTTTCTCTAACACATATATATAACTCCATGGACTTACAAGCTCCCCTTACATTTCACACCGACGACATCCATATACAAAAGATCATGATATCAACTAGGTACAAGTACCAAGTGCAATGTTGAAAGCGTTCCCCATGAAAGCATGGTTCTGCTAATTCCCAACAAATAAGTGCAAGCATATACAACATAGACGACACAATGGTTCAAGTTTATTAAGGGCAAGAAAAGTAAAGTGTGCCATCAAGTTCGTGAGAGCTTTAATCACTAGTTTTCTCATAACAAGTTTAATTTGGAAGGTAAACAAAAGCATGAATATACTTGGAATAGCATAAGCTAGTAGGTAGGTATGGTGGACTCTTGGAAAAACTTGGTTTAGGGAGTTGGATGCATGAGTGGAACTCATACTTGGTTGTGGAGGCTAGCAAAAGACTGTGAGTGATAAACTAAGAGAGCAATAATGGCCATAATCATGCGGAGCGACAAAACATCATTGATCAAAGCATAAAGTGATACTACAAGTTGAAAACTAAAGGATCATAAAGGCTATGGTTACTTGAGATAGTCATAACATGGTGTGAGCATGCGCCAAGTCAACCCGAATAAAGCATCAAAGGAGAATACCACTATACTATGCTTTAATATGCTAAAACAACGCATGATTCATCCAAGGCACATTAAGCAATCTCAATTGTTTATAACAAGTCATGCTACAACAAATAATACTAAGCATAAAGCCAAAACAATATCAAGCATGGCATGACAAAGCATAGGCCACAGTCAAAACGAGCTCTTTTTACCACATAAGCATGAACTTTCCTACTCTTTTCCAAACCAAACCAAACTATTTGCAAACCAATGTATGAAAGAGGGGGGTCCAACCAATTTATTCAGAAAACTAAGCAAACCAAGCAAACGAAAAACCAAAACAAAAACAAATAAGAAGACGCTCCAAGAGCAACACAACTATGCATGAAATAATAAAAATGAAGCGTTTGGAAGAAACCTGAGATTTTTATTGATGAAGAGGGGGATGCCTTGGGCATCCCCAAGCTTTGATGCTTGTACTTCTTGGATATTTCTTGGGGTGACATGCGTGGCATCCCCAAGCTTGAGCTTTAGTCCATCCTTCATCTCATTACTCATTCCTTCCATACACCTGAAATTTTTCCTTCATACAAAACTTCACACAATCTTTATTAGCAACATTAGTGCACTTAAGATAATAAGTCTTAAGGTTCAGTTCTAACACCAAATAAACTTCCATTAGAACACTAGCTACTGAAGCACTTCCCTAAAAAAGCTCAATTCCCCAAAAGAACTCAAAAAGGAACCAACAAGAAGCAAATGCAGAAAATGGCAGAAATTTGTCAAAACAGACCAGCAGGTAAAGACGAATTTTTTCAAAGTCCTTCTGTTGCTCAAATCAAAAAGTGTTGAACTAGCAAAAGTTAGATAACAACCTGGGGCAGAATCACGAAAATTCACGCCTCAAAAAGACGTCTAGAGATTTTACACGAATTTTTACGGTGAAGCACATAAATCTGTTTCGGGACAGCAACTTTTCCAATCATTACTTCTCTCTCATTAGAGGTTACTCTTGGCACAAAAAGCAAATAAAAAGGATAAGGAGCGGTTATTACTGAAGTAATAACTTCCAAGACTCATCTAAAACTTTTGGGTTATCTCCCAATAAGTACTTTTCTTTAATGCCTTTAAGTTAGGCTTGATAGTTTGAGAAGATGCTCACATAATGAATATGAATTGAAGTAAAAGAGAGCATCAAGAAGCAAATTCAAAGCACATTTAAGTCTAACCCACTTCCTATGCATAGGAATCTTGTAAAGAAACAAGTCATGAAAGCACAAAGTAACAAGCATAGTAAAGCAAAACAAGTGCAACTTCAAGACTTTCAACATAAAGAGGGGAAACTTAATATTATTGAGATGCATAAAACCATGTTTCGCTCTCTCATAATAACTTTCAGTAGCATCATGAATAAAATTAATAATATAACTATCACAAGAAACATTCTTATCATGAGCCACATGCATAAAAGAATTAATACTCTTCCTATAAGAATAATCATTCTTATTAATCATAGTGGGAGAAAATTCAACAAAATAGCTATCATTATTATTCTCATCACCATAATCATCAAATATAGGAGGCATATTGTAATCATAATTAATTTTCTCCTCAATAGTAGGTGGACTGAAAATATCGTATTCATCATTGTAATCATCATATATTGGAGGTATAGTATCATCATAAGCAATAGAATAGCTATCTTCCAAAGCCGGGGAACTAAAAAGATCATTTTCATAAAAACTAGTTTCCCCAAGCTTAGACTTTTCCATAGCATTAGCAATAATGGTGTCCAAAGAATTCATACTAACAACATTTCTATTAGCACGCAAATAAATTTCCATAGGTTTTTTAATTTTCTCTTCAAACACTTCATGTCCTAACTCAAGATAAATACTATAAAGCTCTCTAATTTTTTTGTTGTTTTCCATTAAGCCTAACTAGTGAAAACAAGAAACAAAAAGACAAAATTGCAGAATCTAAAGGAAATAACTTCGAGCACTCACACCGGAGGATGTGAGTACCTTTTACCTTACCTCCCCGACAACGGCGCTAGAAAATAGCTTGATGTCTACGCACTTCTATTCTTCTAGACAGTTGTTGGGCCTCCAAGTGCAGAGGTTTGTAGAAAAGCAGCAAGTTTTCCCTTAAGTGGATCACCCAAGGTTTATCGAACTCAGGGAGGAAGTGGTCAAAGGTATCCCCTCTCAAGCAACCCTACAATCAAGATATAAGAAGTCTCTTGTATCCCCAACACACCCAATACACTTGTCAGGTGTATAGGTGCACTAGTTCGGTGAAGAGATAGTGAAACACAAGTGGGATGGATAATTATAAGTGGTAATGGTGATAGAGAATAGCTTGGTGGCGTGGAAAAGACTAAAGTAAAACTGAAATAAAGAAGGAAGCAAGCAAACATGTAACAGATCTAGTAGCAAACAGTGTATCAATGCTTAGAAACAAGGCCTAGGGATCGTACTTTCACTAGTAAACACTCTCATATAGATATATTCTCTTCATGATACTACTCTTAACTACTCTCCGGTTGAACACTCTAATCGATGGTAGGGCTATAACAGCACACCTCAAAGTAAGCCTTTCCCATCTAGAAAACCCCACATTGTCACCTTGAGTACTAGATGAGTCCAACAAACACCACAATTTCATAAAGACATCCAACTCCAAATATAACTCATAACAAGTATTTGTAATCTCTAGCCTAAGTGCCACCATGGTGTGCACACTGTCAACTTCACACACATGGGGAGAGCAGAGATCTATTAAAGCACTTGAGTAGCAAGGTAGATCTATAGATTACAAGCTCATGATCTCAATAAGATCATGCATAGAGAGAGAGATGAACATATAGCTACCGGTAGAACCCTTAGCCTCGAGAGAGAACTACTCCCTCCTCATCATGGAAATCAGCAACGGTGATGGATATGGTGGTGGAGATCGATAGAGATGGCTCCGGGGGCACTTCCCCGTCCCGGCAGGGTGTCTGAACAGAGACTTTCTGTCCCCTGAATCTCCCCTTCGGTGGTGGCGGCACTGCGGAACTTTTCGTGGCTAGAGGCTGATGATTTTTTTAGGGTTTATGCATTGGGAGGCTTCTTATAGGCGAAGAGGCAAGGTCAGTGGGCAGCCAGGGGGGCCACACCACCTGGTGGTGCGGCCAGGGCTAGCCCGCGCCACCACATGGTGTGGCCGCCCTGTGGCCCCTCTCCATCTCGTCTTCTAGCTCCGTGAGTCTTCCGGGAAAATAGGAACTTTGGCTTTTGTCCCGTCCAATTCCGAGAATATGCATTTTCTAACTTCCTGAAACCAAAAATAGTTGAAAACAGGCAACTAGCACTGTGGCATCTTGTTAATAGGTTAGTCCAAGAAATCATATGAAAAGTACTCCAAAGTATGGAGAAAACATAAGAAAGTAGATAAAACCAAGCATGGAACATCAAAAATTATAGATACATTTGCAATGTATCAAACCCTTACAGTGGTATCAGAGCTAGATCTATGCGTAGTAATGCTAGTACGGGTAAAACACATGAGATGTAGCGTGTGGACATTGATATTTTAGTTGTTACCCTCCCACGTGTACTTGTGTATACCGCAATAATGCTTGATGAAATGGCCCCCAACCGACTTTACGCGTTCATTCGCGAGACTGGTCCACGCTTGACATACGGCTTGCACCGTATAAAGTGGCTTAGGGGGGTGTCTGTCTCTCTCGCATTAGTTGGTATACCATTTGCATCGGAGGGCCCCGAAAGGGGTGTAGTATAGACAACTACTTGATCAACATTGTGCTGGAAGTTCTTAGGTAAGAACGATTCTTGTACGAAAGCCCATTCAGCCACGTAAAACATGCAAAGATAAAGTAGAGGCGTCTAACTTTGTTTTGCAGGGGGCGTTGCTTTGTGATATGGTTGTGGCAAAGGTAAACTAATTACCTTTTGTTGCATAGTAGTAGATAGTCACGGTAATGACAAACTACCATGCCAGAATGACACCGGTACCCTGGTGTCTACGGCGTCGGAACCCTGGCGCCGAAACTCAGTGACGACGGATGGAGATCACGACATGAAGAACCATATCACATAGCATTTACATTCAATGTTATTGTTTGTATGTCTTATTGTGTGCTAGTATTAGATACTCGACGGTAGCCTAATAAGATGATCCCTGTTAAAATTACCAACGATTGTGTTCCCCCTTAGTGTGCACCACCAAGAAAGTTCTTCGATATGAGGCGATCCAGGGTTATAGGCCTGGGTGTCATACATATCTAGTTTCGCATATAGTGGGTGTAAGCCATGTTGCATAGCGAATACACTAAGGTTGAGTTGGCGAGCCTAGCACGCTAGAGAAGCATGGCCTCGGAACACGGATGGTCGAAAGATCGAGCACGAGTCGCATGAATGATGTGATCGACGTTTAACGTCCACCCTTGAACCCACATTGATGGTCGTGACGATCGGGGGAGATGTGGCTGATAGGGGTCGTGTTATCACTAGGAACCCTCACTGGGGATAGGTGTTTCTGAGTGGAATTATTATTAACTCATTTAATTATAAACTTAGTCTAAATTCCTTTTGCAATTATAAATGTAGATGGCTCACCGTGAAGCTTACTTTGCCATTGAGGATTGGGTAAAGGGTGAGAAACTTAGACTTGATGGATCCAACTTCCCTAGTTGGCTTGTGCGCCTAGATGATCTCCTTACTAGGAATCATGTGGTAGACTATATACGCCGCACGATGGATTTGACTGAGCCAGACTACTATGAGACTCCACAAGAGCTGGCAGACCGCTACTATTGCCAAGAGATGTCTACTTACATTCAGATAATAATGCGTTACAGGATGGTGGATGAACTACATCCGCTCATGGGTGATCTTAACCCATATTCGATGGTGGATCATCTAAGAGCAGAGTTTATAGGCCATGTGCGCATGTGGAAGCACGAGTTGCTTGGAGAGTTCCTTCCCATACAGATGGAGGAGCATACATGTCTGAAGAGTCACTTGGAGCGCATGCTTGATGCACACACGAGACTGGTTCACTTCGTGGATTACTAGATGGCTGATCCATTTTGCGACAGACGTACTGCTTCGGTCATTGCCTCTCAGCTACAAAGGACATGTCCGGAGTAGCATCATGAGTGGTGATACGGAAGCATTGGATTTCCATGAGTTCATATTACGTTTCCGGAACGTAAAGGTTGAACCAATCACCGGAGAGGTCATCGATGACCAAGGTATATATTTGATATACAGTTTTATAAATGTTATAATCTTGCAAACACATTTGTAGTGTTAAGTATATCTGATACTTGTTCTGTTTTGGTGAAAACAGGTCCTTCTGCATGAGAAGTGCTTGCTGGAGAGGAGGTGACGTTGCGTGTTGATGGCGAGCATGATGATGACGGCCGATGACACTCTCCCTCGATATTTATCATTTAGTTCGTGTTTAGGATGATTAATGTAATCAAGAGATTGTGAACTTCTTTAGTGTGTCTCACACTTCGTGAGACAGTTATTCATATGAGTTTGTAACAAACAGTTGTTCCACTTTTATGAATGATTTCTATTCGTGTTCATATCTTGTTTGATTATGTGTAAATTATCCTTGTTGTTTGAAACTAATTGAAAATGCATGAACATTTGTAAAACATTAAAATGCCTTGTTTAAAATACCCAAACTTAATGATATATTCATTAATGAATGAAACCATTGTTTGAATTCTGAGTTATGTGATAATATGTGAAAGTCATTCGATTTCTTCTCACATAAATAACTTGAACACTATGTATTACTTGAATACAAAGTGTTTAAAGAATTGTTAAAAGTAAATACATATTCGATGTATTGGAGTTTAACATCAATGGTAATTATCATTAAATGATTGTTTAAATGTGTAAAGTAGTTTACCAAAGGAAACATGAATATGAAACTATTTGATTTGATCAAAGTGTTTCATCAACAAAGGGTATAAATATAAAAGAGAATCCAATTACTATGATTTGATCAATAGTAATGAAGTTCAAATTTATAAGAATGGCATAAAAGAAATTGTGAAATGCAAAGTGTTTTGAAACGTCAAAATACAAAGCATCACAATGTGATATTAGATATCAAAGGGGTTGAATAGAAGGCACCAAATAAATCGTTGTAGTTGTAGATGTAGAGACCATTAGTTAAGAAATAGTTAGCACTCAATTAGAATGTAGTGAACCATTTGAATTCGTGAAAGTTTTGGGGTTATTCGATATAACCAAAACAATAGCGAATAAGTCCTTGTAGAGTATTCATTGGAAACTTTGAATACAAAACCCATAGCTCAAACCAAAAAGGAAGCAAGATTCGTATTGCTTGGATTTTGGTGCATTCTTGAGAAAGCTCACCTCTAGTGAAGTTTCTCAATTATGGAGCAAATGGAAAATTAGTGTAAAACACGATGAGGATTCAAAACCCTGCATCAGAGTGTTGAGAAGCGCAATGGACAGCAGTCCTGAACGATTCTCTGCACGGAAGGAAAGAATCAATGATTTTGATTATTGTGTTTTTCCCTCCACTATTGTTTTTCACTACATGAAGTAGGATTCAAAATGTAAATCCATATCTTGTGTGGAGACATTTGTGAATCATTTTTCATGATTCTTGAAATATGACATACCTACGAACTACAAAGGAAATAATGGTAAACTAAATGATGAGAAATCCTAATAGCAAAATTTCCTTGAGATTAGAAAGCAATTAGTTGCTGAATCTCACAAGTAAAAGGAGTTACTTGGAATTTTCCCAAATAACTGCAAAGCTATAACGGAAAAAGAGGGTAAATGACTAAAGCACAATTTGTCAAGTATTGGACAAATTCAAATGAATTTGATTCAAGTGTGCTGAATGTCTAAGTGGATTTAAAACTAGTAAAGTACTAGTATCTCATAGTAAATCTCCAAGTTTGATATTTGATCAAAGGTTTTTTTGAAGTTATTCAAAATAGTCAGGAGATATGCAATTTGCATAAAATTGAGTGGGAGCTATGAAAGTCTTCCTGAAACAATATGTGATTGACATATTTTTAAGTGGGAGCAATATAAGACTCAAATTCAAATATGTAGGAACATATTTTGAGTGGAAGCTTATAGGAGTAATTCTTAAGTATGTTAAGGATGAAGGCGTAAATACATATAAGTAATGATTTATAAGATGTAGAAGTTGATAATAACCGTATTATGATATTATGTAGTATTCCTTAAGGGATTCTGAAAGCTATTTTAGAATAGAAGTTAATTAAGGAACTAGTCCTTAATAACTCGAATTAGGAATAGCACTAAGTTTGACATCAATGGTTGAAAGAAAGAAAAGGATGATCATCATCCACTATGTTGAGACATAGGTTCTATCTTAGTAAACCATGATGATAACTTAGCATAATATATGATCCTATTAAGGAACGTTTAAAAGTGATTAAGTTCGAATCACATAACGTTGAACTAAGTTTGTCCGCAGTGTCTAATAGAGAATTGTAGACATGTTTTCAATTCCATAAAGGATGACATATCTCAAAAAGCATAAAGAGTTATGTTATAAGGGAATATGTTGGGAACTCCTGTAGATACCAATCAAAGTCAAATAGGAAGCGAGGTGAACAAAACATCGAAAGTTGCACAGAGTGCACGGGAGTTTCGATGAATACATTTATAATAATATATAAGGGTACCATCTAAAGTGTTGTATAAAGTTATGGCGGGTCTGGTTCGCTTTTAACATAGAATGATGTGCCCCAGGGCACAGTGCCCATGAGAAAGCCCTCGAGGTTGATCTAACGTCACTGTAGGCTCCTGGAATCAGGCCTCGTTCTGCTGCTATAGCAACAATGCATACACACAGATGCTGTCATGTGATGATAGAATATTAATGCTAATCAAAGTGACATTAGTAAGTTGCAAAGGATTTGGGACTGTAAAGTATGGACCCAAGACTCAACCTCTTCCATGAGCAACCATGTTCTAGGCACCGGTTATATGGTATCAATAATTAAGAACAAATGCAACTAGTGTATTTGTACTCTAGTGCAAGTGGGAGACTATTGGAAATATGCCCTAGAGACAAATAGTAGTAAGGACTATTATCATATTTCATATAGTTTATGATTAAGTTTTATATCATGCTATAACTGTATTGAGTGGAAACATCAATACACGTGTGATACACAAACAAACCAGGGGTTCCCAGTGAAACTCTAGTCACTGGTTCATTGGTCAACAGATGATCATGTTTCCTGATCATGTGGCATTTATGCTAGTTGGAAATGAGGTCATCTCATTCGGAGAATGAGATGATGAACCAATACCCAACCTAAACATCGTGATTCGATCATGTCACTAAGTTCAAGTTACGATGATTAGAAAAAGACCCTCGTAGACTATTCCTTAGACCGTGAGACTATATCAATCACTGTCTCCCGAGAGTGCTTAGATAGCATCAAACGCCATCTGGTAAAACAGTGGTTATAAAGGTGTGTTCAGGTATTCGGAGGAAACCGTAGAGGCAATATAAGTCAAGAGCAGGATTTGTCTGTCCATGTGACGGGAAGATACTAAAGGGCCCACTCGGAGAAGTCATATCCAATAGCTGCACAGCGTGTGATTAGATCACGGGGATATCACTTGTCGGAACGAGTCAAGTAGCATTCTTCAGTAACGAGATTGAACACGACATGGTGATGTCATTTATCAGATCTCGGGCAATGCAAGTATCGAGTGACAAAGGGAATAAGACACGACTGTCCCGGTTCAAACGACGAAAGATCTTCGTGGAACGCACAGGGGTCACATGGCCATCCAGGTCCCTCTGTTGATCATTGGTGCGGGAGTGTCTCGACCATGTCTGGAGTGTTCCCGAACTGTGGGGTATCACGCTTAAGGGCTTGATGATGCTTAGAGAGCATTTATAGGATCGGTAGAATCACCGAAGAAGAGAAGGGAGAAAACTGGAAGGGTTTCGGTAAGTCCGGAGGATGTCCTGAGTGGAGGTGGAAGGTGTTCCATGGCCATGAATATTAAATGATATGTGAATGGATGTTAAATATTGATTTAATCATTTATTCATAATTATTTAATAAAGAGAAAATCAATTAAAGGTCAAAAAGGCTTAATGGGCCAATTCCGGAGGGAGAGGGCCCATTAGGGGAAAGGAGAGAGGGAGGAGGGACCAAAGGGGAGGCCGGCTGGGCCTAGCCCCCCCCCCCCCCCCGCGGGGCCCACTAGGTGGCCGGCGGCCACCTCCTCCCCCCTCCTCTCCTTTAGTCCCACCCCGGGACTTGAGGGGAGGTAGTACCTCCCCTCCCCCTATATAAAGTGGGGTATTTGGCCTAGAAATATACACCCAATAATCAATAAAGGTCTCCCCACTTTTGGGAGGACCTCTAATTGATATTTTCTCTCTCTCTCTCTCTCTCGTGACCGTGGTCCCAAGTCTGGACTGCGCGAGCGAGAGACATCTTCACCGCGGAGCGCCGTCGCGCTGTGGGATTCCGATCCGGGAGCTCTACTTCTGCAACTGCTGCTGGATCGGGGAAGCGGGAGTCATCGTCAGGCACCGGACGTGTGTAACTCCCTGCGAGGTGTCGCACTTGAGGCACTCAAGTCGTTGGAGCCAGAAGGAGCGCAAGGACTTCATCACGACCTTGAGGTCGGCTTCGGCTCGTCTACATCAACCACGCTCTCCTGAGCGTTGACAACGCTTTTCGGTCTTTAAGGGTAAGTTCGCGAAAAGCCCCTCCCGTTACTGTATTACTAATAGATAGGTCCTGGCAGCTTCAGGGGTTCAGGGGCGTAGAGTAAAATTTATTGTTTTTATACGCGGAACCCCTACAACTGTAAACCTTGACGAGAAGTCAAGATTTGCAATCCAAATTCCACATAAGTTGTCTCGGAAGATTTGTCCAATCACCTCCATAGTCATCTAAAGTCCTATTCAATACTTGAATATTCCGGCTTGGGTACTGAGATGCCATTCCTGGCTATAGATAAGAAATTAGAATTAGTCATACTGAGTTATAACTCACTATTATTACCCAAAATGCATCATAATAAAATAATAAAGAATTATCGCACTAGAAACATAACAATGTAATTCTCAATTGAATACGCATCATATTTCTAGAGAACTCTTTATCGCTGCTAACATATTTCCTATAGGTTCGACCCATTTAATTGGTTTCCAACCTAAGGTCAAAGCTTTTGCTCTGATACTAGCTGCGGTGATCCAGCATACCACTGCATGATATAGTACACTATAGTCGTTGACATAATACTCACGGAACACTGTTCCACGAATATTACATCCCTTAGATTGATACAACAAAAACAAAGCGGGTCCACAAAAATACAATATTATTATAACCAGAAATTACACGATCGAAATCCTCTTAGGTCCATAGAGGAATCCCGATGACTCTATACAAGATCATACAACTCTAAGACAACTTTAAAGAAGGAAACTAAACCTTAAGATTTATACGAGATTAGTATACAGAGGATAGAGATCTATACTACTAGACTTAATTAACTATATCTGATGCATCTACGCTTCAGACTCTTCGGCTCCATTCCATAGATGCTTTCGTAGTTATTTCCTTCGACGCTTCTGGATATTTCTAGTTCTTCATAGCGGAATTTTGTTTGGTCTTCAACTGAATAGAGTATTTCATCTTATTGGTCTTCAATGCCTTCAGAATCTAACAAGGGTTAAGAAGGTCCACCGGACAAGTCCAACTCCCCCCGCCTCTCTCCCTCCCTCCCCCCGCGTCTGACCACTCCTCCGTAGATCCCGGGCCCCTCCCATGGCCTCTCCGCCGGAATAGCCGGTCGGAGTTGGAACGGAGGTGGCGTCAGCATAGATAGGGTTTGTTGTAGTGGCTTGTTGCCGGTAGTGGGCTTCTTGCCCGGCGATGTGGTCCTTCTAGACGGGTGCGGCCAGATCTGGAAGTTAGGGTTCGTCCTTGTGGTCTTGTTGCTCCTCTGGCCGGAGCTAGGGACGACGAGGAGGACCACCACATCTAATAAAGTCGCTGTTTGCGGTCTCCCTCGCCTCGTCTTCGGGGTGCTCTATTTTCCCCATCTGGCCGGCCTTGGTGGCGGGGGGATGGCGACGGAGAGCACATCGAGGTGTGGTTTGGGGGACGGTGGGAGTTCCTCCTTGCCGGCATGTACGCGCGACACCGGCAATCGGTTGTCTGTGCCTGCTGCTTCTCTGCCTCTTCCGGCTGGCCGTGGGGGCGAGGAGATCAGGAAGAGAAGAATCAGGCGGACGGCCAACTCCCAATGCATATCGCGCGGCCGCTGCACTGCCATTGGAGGTCCTTCTGCGGCTCCTGAGCACCTGGTCTGCCGTGGAGGCGAGGAGGTGGGAGCGAGCGTGCAATGGTTTGCTTCTGCTGTGCAGGGCGTTGGGGAGTTCTCGGAGCTTCTACTCCCCCCGACGTTCTCCAAGCGTAGGCGAAGGACCGCCACCGCTATACAAGGCCATAAGGGTGGCCACACCGTGCTCGGTAATGATTACGCGAGCCTTCATATCCTCTTCGGGAGGATTTTCTCCAGCGGCGGAGCAGCACTGAAGTCCCTCCTCCAGCCAAGTGGTTTCGTCCCCGGTTGCTATAGAGGTGGCGCTGCCTCGCCGCTGTTCGTCGTCGACGGTTGCTCTAGACCCGATTGTGTTTCTGCAATCTTCTTAGGGTGGTGCTTGCAAAATTGTTGGGGCCGAGTTGTATTTTCATTTTCTAGTTTGGACCTGGTTGTAATTGCACACCCACCGCTGAAATGAAGCTCCTAGGCCCTTCGTGGCCTTACGTGTTAAAAAAAAAGAAGGTCCACCGTCGACCCAAAGCATGAGAGGAGAGCGCGCGACACAAACATAGGGGGAATCTCGCGCCCGACCCTGCGATGGGCCCTTCTCTTGGGAGGGGAGGGCTCCGCTGCGATGTCGATGCGTGTCCTCCCGGGATTCATCTGACGAACAGAAAGAATCGGGGAGACGTAGATAGCATAATGAGCTGCAAAATTCTGTAGCCCTTATTTACCCCGATCGATTGTGAGAATGATTATCTATGTTAAATATTTTTCTAACAAAACTAATGTCTCATCTGACCTCCGACGACACTATTTTAGAATTTGTCCATTGAGTTTGGTGCGAAAGAGAATGTACCTGAGTTAGTGCAGTTCGGCGTCAGGCATCTCGGACGCCGAAGCAAGTTCAGTGCCAAGCTAGTTGGCGCCAAAGGTAGAATTGGCGCCGAACACTTTGAAAAAAATATTTTCAAATTTGGGCAATCTCCTATTAAATTTTCTAGGGTGTCGACATGCACAACTTCAACTTCAATCTTATTGACACCGAACCTAG
The DNA here is from genome assembly GCA_916181665.1 of Avena sativa. Classification (NCBI taxonomy): domain Eukaryota; kingdom Viridiplantae; phylum Streptophyta; class Magnoliopsida; order Poales; family Poaceae; genus Avena; species Avena sativa. The sequence continues at coordinate 58,640,499 of OV702292.1, forward strand.
GGGTCAGGTTGTGAAATAGTTTTGTCCTCTTGGGACACTAGTTTGCCAAATGGTTAGATTTTTTTAAAGAAAAACTCGTGTTAAGATGCCAGGACTGCTCTGACGGGTGCCTCCAACTGTTCATGGATCCGAGATAACCTAGTGGACGCCTGAATTTGCAGCTAGCTTCGATGACATGATTAAGTTTTATTCTCGATGCTAATTCTACCAACTGAATAATATTGCTAGATAAGATTGAATTTTTCTTGTATCACGCCGAATGATAAGTACGATTTTTAGTGTACAAATACATAAAAATCTAGATAAATCTACAACATCTTTTACAAGACATAGGGGTAGAAAACAAACCACCACGTTCGTCCGCGGAGGCTAGATAATCTACTCTGTTGCTTATATGGTAGACCCTAGTTACAAAGATCCAAAACTAAATATTAGAAAGAAGAAAACTGTGCCTATAGGTGTGATTGTGTCCGAACTGGGAGGACATAAAATCCATCAAAATCAATCCGTTATTTTCTGGGATGCATTTTATATGTCTGTGCAGGGAGAAGAACATGGGCTGCTCTCGTGGTACGGGCTGTCTGCTCTTCAATCTGTGAAGTCCGATGATAATTAGCTCCTTAATCTTGCAAACGTTGTCTTCACCATTCATCGTATTTCTAGCTTACTATCTGTACTGCTTATGGCCTAACCTGTGGACACTATTTTTTAATGTAAACCTGATGATTCAATACCCTATATGTGAGAACATTCTCTGAACCGAAACTAATCAACTCACATCTTCTGATTGGTTAGAACGAACCTCTCGTGGACATTTGGAGTTTCCAAAACTCTCGCGTCGGCGTCCACCTCTCGCGTCGGCGCCGCCGTGCCATCCCGACGCGCGCCGATCCACACCCCCCCTCCCGCTCTCCGTAGATGGAGGCGCCCCTGTTACAGCCGTTTGTCCTCACTCCCGTTACAGCCGCCGCCCCGCTCTCCGCGGAGGCTGCTCTGGGACAGGCGACGAGCATTGGAGCTGGCACGGGTGCGGCGACGCTGGATCCTTTCATGGATTCGGATTCGAACTCGAATCAAGATCTTCGATCCGTAGGTATGGTTTCTATGCCTTTGAGGGGGCGAGCCCCATTCCCCAGTTCCCTGAGCGATCTATTTCCTGTGAGATCGGTTCCGCTCGCACCGCATATTCATGAATGCCCTGCGGATTCGATTCCAACTCAACAGCACCATGGATTCGCTCGCAAGCATCCTGAGCAGCAGGGGGATTGGAGTTCTTATTCGAATGATTTGGGAATTTTGGGACCCTGTCCCGGGGTAACAGCGTTACCTGATCCGTTAGGCGTTACGAAGGAGGTCCGGATTCACGCCAGGTGCCTCTCATCCGTGCGTGAAGAAAGAGCAAGGCCAGCAAACCCTAGGGTGGATGGTATACATACTCCCCTCCCCGCATCCGCCGCCCCCTGGTCCGATCTCTCATACATCTGCTCTCACTTCTGGTCGGCTCCTAGATCCAGACCGCCGAATCCCGCTTGCTATGCCTCGTTTTCCTGGTGGAAGGGCAAGGTTGCGGGCGATTTGAGATCCTTTGCTCAGGTCGCGGCCATGCCTCCGATGGGCGATGGAAGAGGGAGATTCGGAGGCAGAGGAAACATGCCACAGGTGAACGCCGCGCGAGGCTGCGGCTATGGGCGGCACGTCTGGCAGAGGGACGATGCGCAAACCTCCTCCAATACTGGCCAGGGCTTAGGTTCGCAGCAATCTGGGGACCGCTGGGAGATTGCTGCTCGCGAATCTGAGCAACGTCGCCAAGATGCTTCCTCCACTGACGGGTCTGGTAAAAACACTTCCGCTGGACAACTGATTCGTGATGGTGATCTCCCTTGTTCTAATTGCAATATGATGGGTCACCTCATAGCCAAGTGTCCTACCGTTCGTTGTGAGCGGTGCAAGAAATTATGCCATATTAATCAGATTTGTCAGGTTGTTCTACCGTGGGAATACATTCCTTTAGGCTATGTTCGGTTAATCCTCTCCTCGAGATGATTGGAGTGGATTTGAGGGGATTTTGACTTGTATGGGATTTAATCCACCTAAATCCCTTTCAATCCACTTCGATCCTGGCTAAACCGAACAAGGCCTCAATGTGTGGTTTTCAGTCACCTGGCCTGGTTTTTTTTACATGCCTGATTCAAGTACTCTGAAGCAGACTAAGGAAAGATCTAGCAGTGTGGTGATAACTGTCATTGAAGGCTCGACCACTTCTAGGGAAATTGAGCATGAATTCAACCTGGTGTTTGGTGACAGCTAGAGATGCACGGCGAGGCCTATTGCACCTGGTCAATATATCACGTGTTTCCCCAATGCAAAGGAAGTGGAGCGTGCAGTATACCATGGATCCTCGATGCACTTAAAGACAGTTGATGCTTCAGTCAGATTATCCACCTGGACTACTTCTGTTGGAGCTAAAACAACATTGCAGAAAGCTTGGGTTAGGATTAGCAACATTCCATTAGATAAAAGAACTGAGGAGAATGCTTATTATGCTGGTGCTCTTGTTGGTGTCTCTCTGGAATTGGACTTTGCCACTCTACACAAACCTGAATTTGTCATAGTTTTGATTGGCTGCAGGAATGTTGAACTTATACCCATCAGTGACGAGGGTTGCCTTGGAGACAATTTCTATGACTTCTTCTATGAGGTTGACAAGGTGGTTGTTGCTGGGCCTCCCAAACAACCCATCTTAGTTCCTTCTGGTGGTCATGGGGCACCTTCACCAAAAAGAGCAAGAGTAGATCAGATCTTAATTGCAACTGAGGAGGCATCTGATTCTGAACAGGTTTATGGGAGCCAGACTGATTCTGTCAAGCAGCACCAAACTCAGAATATGATGCCTGTGGTAACTGAGAAGGAGCAGGATTCTGAGGAAGATAGTGCTATGGGAAATGAACTCATGATTGAAACTATGGTCGGAGAGCATGAGGAGTCTCTTTCTGGTATGGACTCATCCTCAAACAAATGGCTTGGCCCTTGCTCTGTCCTCCAAAATAACAACAGCTATGGCTCTCCTACACCTGTCTCTAATGCTTTTTCAAATACTCTTCCTTATGATGCTTGGCCATCTCTTCCAACTATTACTGAAATTGTTGATGACTCTTCATCACCTGTAACTGAGATTCCTGATTATTCTGTTCAATCACCTGATTCATCTCCCATGGAAGGTGTCACAACTGAGGAAAATGAATCTCTGGGGGAAAGATTTAGCATCAGGATGCAAGCACATTCTAATGTGCATGTGATGGACAAGGTGGCTAATATGTCCAAGAAAAGGAATTTGGAAGGTAATCATGACATACCCCCTGACCCACGAGCTTCTAATTCTTTTGTTGCTTTATCTGACAATGAACTTATGTTGAGATCTTAAAATGGGAGTAAATATTCCTGATAATGATTTTACTGCTATTAACCTGATTAGAGAATTAGAGTCTGCTACAAAGGACCTATGTGAGAAGAATACCCCTGTCATTTCTAATAATCCTCAGTTACTTTACATTGAGAATAATATTTGCAATAATATTCCCCTTTCCATGCAATGGGATGGGGAATCTGAATGTGATGAGGCTTCCTTTACTGTGGTTACTAGGAGAAAGAAAATAATAATAGGAAGAGGATTAATGTTTCTGTTCCCACTTCTAGGCCCTTCACTAGGAGCCAAAATAAAAATATTGATGAAGGTGGTAGCGCTGCCCAGTCTCCTGGCAGAGCCACCAGGGAAAAAGTAAAACCCCAACGATTTAAATGAAAGGGATCTTTTTAATAATAGAGGGGTAGAGAAGAAAGGGGTAGTCTCCTGCCTTAAGGATTTGATGTTTGATTATTCTCTTGACTTCATTGGTGTTGAAGAAACTATGAATAAAGATTACAAGCTGGGTTTTTTCAGGAAGTTGGACCCTGGTAATAATTATTTTTGGAAATGGTCTCCTTCCATTGGCAGATCTGGTGGCATCCTTTGTGGAACTAATATTGAAACCTTGGATGTTAATGCCTTTAAAGCTGGTAAATTCATGATTCATTTTGTGCTCTGGGAAAAGAATAAGAAATGTAATTGGGGGCTCATTGTGGTTTATGGTGCTGCCCATGAGGAGCATAAATCAGAATTCCTTGCTGAGCTTGCATCCTTTTGTAGTGGAAACCTTATACCCTATATTGTGGGAGGAGATTTCAACATTCTAAGACATAGTGGAGAGAAGAATACCACCTTCATTCATCATCATTCCACTGATCTTTTTAATTTTGTGATTCATACCCAGGGTTTGAGAGAAGTTTTTATGCATGGAGGTAAATATACCTGGTCTAACAAACATGCCTCCCCAACCTTGGAGAAATTAGATAGAGTTCTCATGTCCCCAGATTGGGAAGACCTTTTTCCCCTGGTCACTGTTAGGAAACTTGTTAGAGATATCTCTGATCATAATGTCTTGCTGCTGGACTCTGGCACCAGCCATAACATTCTCTCTAAATCTAGAGATTTTAGATTTGATGTTTCCTGGTTATCTAATGAGGACTTCCTTCCTCTGGTTGAGAACATTTGGAGAAGACATGTTAGTAGTGATGATTATATTGATATTCTTAATATCAAATTAAAAAGATTCAAAAAATACTTTAAAGGGTGGGGCTCTAATCTCTCTAGGAACACTAGAAAGAGGAAAGTTGAATTGAAGGATGAATTAAGTTCCCTGGAGCTGATTGAGGAAGATGGGGAACTTCATGCTGATCTTAGTGAGAGGAAAACTATTATCCTTGTTGAACTTATGAACATTTATGCCGAGGAGGAGTTACATTGGTACCAAAAGCCCCATGAAAAATGGCTCCTAGAGGGGGATGCTAACACTAGCTATTTTCGTAGAGTTGCAAATGGGAGGAAAAGAAGAAATACCATTTTCTCCTTAACTGATAATGATGTGAATATTGAAGGAACTGAAAACCTGCTGAAACATGCAACTGATTATTATAAAAAACTCTTTGGTCTTTGCCCCTGGTCTTTGCCCCTAACATTCATGTTTGAGATCTAGGGATTTCACTTAGCTCCCACTCAAAATATGTCAGTTACATATTATGAATTAGCCAAGCTGATTTGCTCCCACTTCAAGCTCGGTCCTCTCAATAATCTTGGACATTCCAAAATTCTTTGATCATCATCAATTTGAGAATTCCAATTACGAGACTTCAATATCCATATATTTCTAGTGTAAATCCAAAAGACTTAAGCATCACTACTGTTGTAGTCAACTCCTTGAATTTGTCCAAACTTGTGACAAATCGAGCTTTTGTCATTTATTAAGTTTCATTTTATTCTTATGACTTTGCAGTCATTCAGAAATATCAAGTAAACTTCTTTACTTTAATAAGATCAAGTAATATGTTACTTTGCAATCTTAAATGTAACTTAATATAGGATTTTATGACTCCTAGTCATTTCTCGCACTCAGGTCCATCACGCTTCTTTGTAATTTGTAGGTATGTCTTGTTCAAAATATGACAAGTGAATCAACAATATGATTCCACAAACTTGTAGAATATATAGTTGAATCCTACTTGCTTTAGTAAAAGTATTCCCTGAAACTTTATGATCATTATCATTGGTTTCTCCTCTATTTGTAGAGTTTGGATTCACGAAACAAATTCCGCTGCGCCACTCAACAATTCAGAGGTAAGGTAAAATACCTTGTTTTGATATTTTACTTTCTTCCACGTGTATCTTCATCAAGACACATCAACTTAGGACAATAGCAGGTTTGCCCCTTGTGGATGATGCATTCATAGCTTCCTAAGAATGCTCTACAAAGACTTGTTTATTTGCCACAATTTTGACTTATCGAAATCTCCAGAAACTCGAACGTGCCATAACACTTATGGTGTTGTTTCCACAAATCTTTTAGATGTTCCTTTGTATTTCAAATGAGTGTTTGCATATTTTGATCTCTAACTCTAAACGACAACTATAACCCTGATAAGAGATAATATTGTACCATACGTATCTAATACATATTGATTATGATGTTCAGATATTTCAACATAGTTTGAATTCGTCCAATTATCATAATTTGTGAAACATCTTTCACAAGTCCCTTTTATGCTAAACTTAACTTAAATACTTTAGTCATGTCGATCAAATCGAAGAGACTTGTTAATTCAGTTAATTCAATATCCCATTTAGTCATGAACTCATTTGAATAATTCAAATCATTTCAAACTTCATGTTTCATTAAGTAAATACACTTATTCACTTAAGTCCACAATAAATGATTTCCACTACTTGTTGAAAATATGATACATCACTATGTATAAGATTCAACATTTGTTCGCATATCACCGTTTTACCAGAATGCGGAGTTTTAGTCATTCTGCCTATGAGGCATGGTTTTGCAAAGTCTCTAGATTAAGCATCTAGGACCCCGATTTTTCATAAAGAACCTGTAATAACCAAAATGACTTAAACTGTAGTGCATTTCATTATTAAGCTTTGGATATCTTTTAGCATTATAATCCTTTATAAATATTTAAACTATTATCATTAACATAGTGACAAGAATAACTTATTTGTAATTGTAATGTGACCATAAGGTATTGTTCATAAGAATAGTACAAACTGGTTTGTAACTTGTTCATATGAATAATCGTCTCGCCAAAAGCAAAACACACAAACAGGGATTACAAATTTGTATTCAATTCTACTAATCCAAATGATAAACTTTGAGGGAAGAGGTGATGTCGGCCATCAACTGTTTTGCTTGCCGCCATCAAGTCACTTTGCCTCAAATCCAGCAATTCTCAAGCAGATCATCCTGTTTTCACAAAGCGGGATAAGTATCAAATACTTTGCAAACTGCAATGAGTTCTGCAAGAACCACATTTATAATTTGTATATCTTATATATACCTTTTCATTCATAACCTCCATTTGCAATCAAGCCCTTCCAAGAGTTCTTAACTCTAATGCAAGATCACTGAGTGTTTTTCCAAACAATTTCTTTTCATCCATGATGGAGGAAAACCCATCCAACGGCTCATACTCTATGTGACTTATTCTGCAGAATACAAAATGTAGACCAACTCTCCATCGAATGGAGAATGGCTTATTGGATGATTATGGAGAAAACACAAACATTCCAGAGTCATCGAATTATCTCCTAATGGTTATCGTATCAAGAAGAGAAGATCACCTTTTATGAGGATATCCCTCAGGCGTGGGTATTAATCTATGAAGTTGGACCTTTTTGATAAGTTCCATATTAAGCAATATATTCCCATGGTCGCAAAGGACCTCAATAAGATAGGCTAAGATCTACTAAGATATTTGCAAACAGACATCTAGACTAAGTTTATAATAAGAGATCAATTTATAATTGGTCTCCACTAAAACGGTCATCTCCTGGACGATTTTAGTGATCGCATGATCCCTATCCTCTGCACCTCCCCCGATCGTCACGGCCATCAGTGCATTATCAAAGGTAGACATTCAACAATGCCAATCACATCATCCATGTGACTCATGCTCGATCTTTCGATCTCTTGTGTTCCGAGGCCACGCTTCTCTAGCGTGCTAGGCTCGCCAAATCTAACTTGTGTGTATTCGCTGTGCAATATAGCTTACACCCACTGTATGCGAACATAGATATGTCTGACACCCAGGCCTGTAACCCTGGATCGCCTCATACCGAAGAACTTTCTTGGTGGTGCACACACAAGGGAAACACGGAACATTGGAATTCAATAGGGATTATCTTATTTGCTACCGTTGAGTATCTAAATACTAGCACACAATAAGATATAAAAACTGGTATCAACATCATATGTGTAATGTGATATGATATGGTCTTTCTTGCGCCTTGATCTCCATCGAGCGCTCCGGCATGATCTCCATCGTGCCCTTGGTTTGACGCCAAGTCCACGACGCCTCCACCAGGTCGTCCATTGGAACGATGACTATTACTATACTACTTAGTAATAGAAAAGTAAACTACTTTACCTTCGTATCGACCAATGCCATATCATAATCACATGTCCCCTGCAAAATAAAGTTAGACGCCTCTACTTTATCTATTGCAAGTTTTACGTGGTTGTTAGGGCTTTCACACTAGAACCGTTTCTAAACTACGAACTTTCCAACCATAACATGGATCCGACAGTTGTCTCTATTACACCCCTTTCGGGGCCCTCCGTTTTAAATGCTATATCAACTATCGAATGAGAGACAGACACCCGCTAGCCACTTATACGGTGCAAGCCGTATGTTGAGCGTGGAACCAGTCTTGCGTACGAATACACGTAAGTTCGGTCCGGGCCGCTTCATCAAACAATACCGCGATATAAACAAGTACACGTTAGAGGGTAACATCTAAGGGATCAATGCCCGCACAATACTTGTGCGTACTGGCCGTACAGCACTCCTACGCATAGATCGGCTCTGATACCACTGAAGGGGATCGGCGCGGAAAACAAAAAAATTCCTACGTTGAAACCCCAGAAACTTAGCCTATGATCTATCTATGTAGTAATGCGGTAACGACCGATGCGTAGAGAATACCGTACGCGGTTAACGTTCCACAGGGAACGTGGTTGATGTAGTCGTACTCGAAGCCGACCTCAAGGTCGCGAAGCTCCTCGCAGGTCACCCCTTGCTCCTTCTTGATCTTCATCATCTTCATCGTGCAACAGCTCCGGCTCACGACATTCAAGTGCCCCAAGTGTTGCGCCTCGTGTCTTCGTACACATCCGGTGCATGATGAGACCTCCGGCTCCCTGATCCCGCCGGGATGCGGAGGTTGATATCCGGCTAAGAATCCCTGCAGTGCAACGGCGTACTGTAGGTGTGCCTTGATCACACAGCCTAGACTTGGGGCCATGGTCACAAGGTATAAAAAGAGAGAGAGAAGGAGAAATTCAACCAAAGGACTTCTCCAAATATTGGTGTGTTTAATCCCACCCATGGGCACCCCTTTATATAGGGGGAGGGGGTGTGCCCTCCCCTTTGGGTTTCCCATGTGGGACTATTCAAGGGAGAGGGGGAGGCGCATGGGCCTTAATGGGCCAGCCAGCCTGGGGTGGGCCCCACCCCGCGCATAGCCCTAGGCTGGCCAGGTGGGCCCCCTCAGGGCGCCTGGGCCTTGGCCCCTTGGCCCTTCCCTCCTCCGGTTTTCCCTCATGGGCCCTATTTCCCTAGGAAGTTTGGCTCATTAGTGGAATAACTCTTCAAATTAGATTTTAATATTATATTTAATATTAATTACACTAATTAATATGTAAATACATATTACAAAATCCATCTTGACCCGAAACACCTTTCGGTTCCCTTTCAATTTCCTCCGAATGACTTCGGATCTTTCCCGGAATGATTCCGGTCCTTTATTCTTTCTCCGAACAACTTTGGATCTCTCTGCGGAACGATTCCGGATTTCTCTTTCTCTACTATGATTTCATCTTACGAATGATCGCTCTCATCGTACCCTTAAGTGTATCCTCTCATGGCTCGGGAATGCTCTAGACATGATCTGTATCAATGATCAACAGAGGGACCAGGGATATCCATGTGACCCCTATGCATTCCTGATGACAATGTCATTTGAACCGTCTATATGTAGCATCCTCTTCCTTTTGTTTCTCGATACAACTTGTCCGAGATCCGATCATTGGTATCCCATACCTTTGTTCCATCTCTTTCACAACAAGTTATGTTTTCTTGTTACCGTGATATTACATCCCCGTGACCTAGTCACATGTTGCAACATATATGGATGTAATCTCACCAAGCCGGCCGTATGTATCTTTACCCGTCATGTGGGTGAACAAATCCCGATCTTGCAGTCACATGTCATCTACTGTTCCTTCGGAATACCCAACATACACCTTTATGGCCACCGTATTACCAGATGACGGTTGATGCAGTCTAAGCAGCCTAGGGAAACAGTGAGTAATATGAGCTCACGGTCTAAGGAGAAGGAGTCTAGGTATAGCTGTTGCAAAAATGAACTAGATGACTTGATCGTGTTGCAATCCTTCGAGGAATGTCCAACCACATCATTCTCCAATGATATGATCTCGTTGTCAGTCGGCATAAATGCCCATGATCTTGAAACCCAGATCATCTTCATGACCAACGAACTAGTATGAATAGAGGCTACTAGGGACGTTGTTGTTTCATACCACACCTGTACCAATGTTTCTACTTGGCATAGTTATAGCACAATATGAAACTATTATAAACTAATTGAGATATGATAATAAAAACCTATTTATTATTTGCCTCTAGGGCATATCTTCTTCAAGTCCCTGACCTTATTGATAATGGGATTGCCATCATGCAGTATGCTGACGATACAGTGTTATGCATTTCTCATGATCCTGAGAAAGCTCTGAACTTAAAGCTTCTTCTTTATATGTTTGAATTGATGTCTGGCCTCAAGATCAATTATCTCTAGAGTGAGTTGTTTCTCATTGGAGGGGACAATATTATTGCTGAGATGTACTCCTCTATGTTTAATTGCCAGGTAGGCTTGCTCCCCATGAAATACCTAGGGATACCTGTAATCTTTAGATCTCTCAAGAATTCGGATTTAGATTTTGTGGATGCCAAGTTTGTCACTAAGATTGATGCCTGGAAAGGTGGGGCCTCCTCTTCTGGAGGGAGGCTAACCCAGGTGAATGCTTCTATTTCCCATTTACCTTCTTATGTCATGTCTCTCTTCCTGTTAAAAAAATCTTTTATTGAGAAAATAAATAAGCATAGAAGAAGATTCTTCTGGCATGGAAAAAAGGCTAAAAGAGGGTATTATATGGTCAAGTGGTGTAGAGTTTGTAGATCAAAAAAGAAAGGTGGTTTGGGGGTGTTAGACCTGAGGAAACAAAATATCAGTCTCCTCTATAAATGGTGGTGGAAACTTGAAAAGGGTGATGGTATCTGGCAGAAGATTGTAAAAGCTAAGTATTTGAGAAACCATACGGTTGCTAGTGTAAACGGGAAAGCTTCTGATTCACCATGTTGGTGGGGCTTACTCAAGATCAAGGACCATTACATGAATGGGAGGCATATCAAAATTGGGAATGGTAACCTAGCAAGGGTTTGGAAATATAAGATTGGTGACAACATTTCCTTTTCTGAAAAATTTCCTATTCTGTTTGACCTTTGTTAGGACCAGGATTGCACCATCAAACAGTTAGTGGATGCTGACTTTAACATACCTTTCAGGAGGACCCTCAGAGGGGATAACCTTAGCCATTAGAATCAGATTCGTGAGCTGGTTCTTTCTCTCAACCTTTCTGAGACCGATGATGAGATTTCCTGGTCCCTTAACCCCAAAGGGGTCTTCACAACCAAATATGTTTATCACTGGCTTGAAAGAAACATTGCTGGCGCTAACAACCGTTGGATTTGGAAGGCCAACATTCCCCTGAAAATAAATATCTTCATGTGGCAGTTGTGCCAGGATGCAGTCTTAACCAGACAAAATATGAGGAAAAAGAACTGGTCTGGGTCACCTATTTGTTCCTTTTGTTCTCCGGTGGAAACCAATGACCATCTTTTTTTCTCCTGTAAAGTGGCTAGGGTGGTCCGGGGTACTCTTGGTAAAGCCATGGGGACAAGTTGTGTTCCCAATAATTTTTGGCAATCCATGGCCTGGTTCTATTCCTTCCTTCCCCATCAAGAGCAGTTCTATGTGGTTTTTACTGCTTCTATTTGCTGGGCAATCTGGAATATTCGTAACAGAGTTACTTTCGATAAACATAAACTGCATTCCCCCAGTGAAATCATCTACTTTTCCATTTCCCTTCTTCTGTACTAGACAGGTCTTCAGAAGGGAGCTGACAAGGAAATGCTGACGGAAGGGGTAAATGAGCTGAAGCACAAGGTGGCCTCGGTCTTCTCTCAGGGCCCGTCAGGACATGTTGCTGGGAGGACTACGCTGATGATCACGGGAGCCTGAGGAATAAGTGGTCTGGTGTGACAAGTCTCATCGGGATTTTGCCATTTTGTGTGATCGGTTGTGGATCTTCCTGTTTGGTTGGGATGTTAGCTTATCCTTTCAAGATGTAATTTGAATTTCTGGTGACATCAGGTTTTTGCCCTGTTGGTCGCTCGATGTCGAGTGTTCTCAGCGGGTTTCCTGATGCTGCTCCAACTCGCTTCTAGTTTCCCTCCTCCCTTTCTTTTACTTTCAGTTTTTGGAAGACCGTGGAACTCGGTTATTTCCGTTTGATATAAATGGAAAAGGATCGAAGCCCGGTTGGAAAAAGAAACCTATATGTGAAAACGGTTAGTACAGATAGTACTGCCGGTGGACATATATGCCCACACACCGGACATGGGAAACCGAGTAGTAGCCATACTGCCGGTGGTAACCATATCGCGCAGTATCCATTCTTGTACATTTGATATTGCTTTCTATCTAATCGAATGGCCGAACACTAGCATTTTTCTATTAAAAAATAGACCGTCTCTGTCGTTTCTTAATTCTTATTTCTGAATATTTTCATATCTATACCCCTGTAAATTTGATGAATTTCTTAGCATAATCGATTGAAATCCAACGCTGAGTGGATATCAAGCATGTGTCTCACATTGGAATGGAAGTACCTTCATTATGACCATCTAGGTATGTTTGATCATCTTTTATAGAACAAGAACATTGGGTAATAATTCAATTGTTATACTCTTATATAATTAGTGCTGCGTTAATGGTTTGTTAATGAAAACCTCACATGTTGCTTGATCTACATTTTTTTTGTAAATACTTGGATCCAGATTGGCTCATATAGGCTTAACCGCACAAATCTGACATTCACACTGCACTGTCAGTTACTATTTTTTTTGATAAATGCTACAGGGTTCGGGAATGGGGATCATGTGTTAGCGTCCATTTGACCTAGCCCAGCACTCAACCTATGTTCTGGATGTTCGTGCGCTCACACATAATAATAAGAAGAGAGCCATCCCAAAAGCCCGGACTGAAAGGATTGGCCTAGCCCATCACTCGGTCTACATTCTGGACGTGTATGCGCACACAACCCAACTATAAGAAGAGAGGCCACTCCATCCCAAAAGCCCGGACTAAAAGGAGGAAGGAATCTCTCCTTGTAAGGTAGGTGTGGCCTCTTCCGTAGGCGAGGTGGAACTAAACTAGTGTAGCCTCCACCAGTCAACAACAGACTAACATCCCATCCTCCTGAGAAGCCCCTCAGGAAGGCATGGCGATCGCTAGCTCTGACACCAGATGTTAGCGTCCACTTGACCCAACCCAGCGCTCAGCCTACATTCTAGATGTTCATGCGCTCGCACATAACAATAAGAAGAGAGTCCACTTCATCCCAAAAGTCCGGACTGAAAGAAGGAAGGAATCTCTCCCTTATAAGCCGGGTGTGGCCTCCTCCCGTAGGTGAGGTGGGACTAAACTCAAGCAGCTTCACCAGTCAACAGGCTCCTAACATCCCATCCCCCAGAGAAGCCCCTCAAGAAGGCATGGCGATGCCGACTCTGATACCAGATGTTAGCGTCCACCTGGCCCAGCCCAGCACTCGGTCTATGTTCTGGACGTGTATGAGCACACAACCCAACTATAAGAAGAAAGCCCACTCTATCCCAAAAGCCCGGACTAAAAGGAGGAAGGAATTTCTCCCTTGTAAGGTGGGTGTGGCCTCCTCCCGTAGGCGAGGTGGGACTAAACTAGTGTAGCCGCCACCGGTCAACAGCAGCCTAACATTCCATCCTCCTGAGAAGCCCCTCAGAAAGGCATGGCGATCGCTAGCTCTGATACCAGATGTTAGCGTCCACTTGACCCAACCCAGCGCTCAGCCTACATTCTAGATGTTCATGCGCTCGCACATAACAATAAGAAGAGAGTCCACTCCATCCCAAAAGTCCGGACTGAAAGGAGGAAGGAATCTCTCCCTTATAAGCTGGGTGTGGCCTCCTCCCGTAGGTGAGGTGGGACTAAACTCAAGCAGCTTTACCAGTCAACAGGCCCCTAACATCCCATCCCCCTGAGAAGCCCCTTAGGAAGGCATGGCGATGCCGGCTCTGATACCAGATGTTAGCGTCCACTTGGCCCAACCCAGCACTCGGTCTACGTTCTGAACGTGTATGCGCACACAGTCCAACTATAAGAAGAGAGCCCACTTCATCCCAAAAGTCCGGACTAAAAGGAGGAAGGAATCTCTCCCTTGTAAGGTGGGTGTGGCCTCCTCCTGTAGGCGAGGTGGGACTAAACTAGTGTAGCCTCCACCGGTCAATAGCAGCCTAACATCCCATCCTCCTGAGAAGCCCCTCAGGAAGGCATGGCGATCACTAGCTCTGATACCAGATGTTAGCGTCCACTTGACCCAGCCCAGCACTCAGCCTACGTTTTAGACATTCATGCGCTCACACCTAACAATAAGAAGAGAGCCCACTCCATCCCAAAAGCCCGGACTGAAAGGAGGAATGAATCTTTCCCTTATAAGCTGGGTGTGGCCTTCTTCCATAGGCGAGGTGAGACTAAACTCAAGCAGCTTCACCAGTCAACAAGCCCCTAACATCATGGATTCATGGTCACATGGTTGAGGTTAGGGCCGCTACTATGCCCTTGTCAATTTTTCTTTGTATAAATTGTATTTTTTCTACAAGAAAAACTATCAAATCGACGACAGAATATTTACACGTATCAATTGTGGTATTTTTCATGTCAACAAAAAATTCAACCATGGCATGTTTCATGTCAACTAAAAATTTGGACCTATGACAACCGATAAGTATATGGTTTTCTCATGTTTAATCGTGGGCGATGTTACTAGATGTCGCTCGCGCTCTGGACGTCCATAGCACACACCATTTTTCAACGTAAACTCGTATGTGCCATGTACTCCAATGCCGCTAGCGTTCTTGGTACCTACGCTCCATTCTGGTCAGTGTGAGGGAGCTTTCAGTCCTCTCTTCTCTCTTCTCCTAGCCTCCTTCTTCTAAGAGTTCTCCGTGAGGGCTCGGGCAGAACCCGAGCTGTCTCCGCTGGTGGCGCCGACCGGAGGTGGCGGAGGGGAGGCGTCGGGGCAGTAGGTAGGAGTAGTTTTAGGGTTTTTGGCTGCTTGCCGGTAGTATGGAGTAGGGCGTCGGCGTTCTTTGGCCAGATCCGACGCATCTAGCGGTGGTGTTGGCTCTCGTTTCTGCCCCAATGGCTGGTGCAGGGGATGAGCTCTGCTGCCGCTGACATCTCTGTAAATAAGGCCGCTCTTCCCTTCCCCCAGATCTGGTTCCAGGTGTCTCTGTACCTTCTCTGGCTGGCCGGCCGTGGCGGCGAGGAGCAGGGAAGATACTGTGGACGCAAGGCTGGTTTGGTGGATGGGAAGGGGTCCTTCATCTCGATGTTTCTACACGGTGCCGGACGGTCACCCTCCTCTCCCACTGTAGAGCCACCGAGGTGGTGGTTGGCGGGCTTGGAGTTGATGGTGAGGCCCCTGTCCAATAAGTGCAGTTTCCCCCATATGACCAGAGTAGATGGCGCGGAGGAGTGGCTCTTGGCCGGCCGTGGCGGCGGGGGGAGGGAGCTGCTGCTCAGTGCCCTGGTTTGCATAGCTTGCTCCCTTTTAGCCAGCCGCGGTGGCGAGGGAGGGCGGAGGGGCTATGCGTCAGGCATTGCTCAGCTCGGGTCGAGGAGTGTCTCCCTTTTTGGGGGGCTTTCTGGATCGGTTGCGGTGGCATCTTCTTCGGCCTCTCTCCCTCATCTCGGGCAGGAGATCTGAGGGGAGAGCTTGGCTTATCTACGCGGCGGCAACGGATCTCGGCTACTCGATGTCGCTTCCTGATGGTCTCTCTTCTCCTTCTCGGCGCTAAGGTTGCGTGTGGAAGGACAAGGTCTCCATCGAGCTGAGGCGGAGGCTGGGCTTGGAGTAGTGAATCCACCTTCATCTGCAAATCCAAATCGGAGGCTCGGTGCTAGCCGATTATCTTGGCCATGTTGAGGCCTTCAACCTCGCCGACATTGTGCTCCGGCGTTTCTTCAACCTCCTTCGTGAGGCCCAGTAGTTGCAGAGGCAAGATAGGAGTAGGACCTGATTGCTTTCTCTTGCATTTTTCTAGGGTCCTTGTTATAAAGTGCATGTCCTTGCTTTTATTTTCCTCTTTTCTAGGGGCCTGCACGAAAATCTGTATCTCCACCGTCGTGAATTAATGAAGGCTTCCAGCCCCTTCTAGGGCTCTCCCGTTCAAAAAAAAAAATTCTGGTCCTTGTTGCACTGCCTAGAGATGCCGGATGTGGTAGTTTTATCTTGGTTGGCACAAGAGGTGGTCATCCGTGAACTTTTCACGAGGCATGGCTAAGGCCAACTCCAACCGCTCCTTGCAAACGGACTCCGTGCGTCTGATCCCGTCCTCCAGGACCGAGGCCAAGGCCCAACACGCACCTGCAAATCGAGATCTAGTCTCGAACCAGTCCGTTTTGGCGCATACCGGGCCAAAACCTAGGGCTGGTTTGTGGGGGCTCGGACTGCCCGCTCGTCCGGGAGGTTGCTGGGCGATGTCCTGCCCGGCCCCGCCAGCCAAAGACCATAGCACCAGTCTCCACCACTCGCATCAGCAATCCCTAGCACAACTGCCATGGACGCACAACCGCCACCCTCCCTGGCACCTGCCCTCCCTATCCATGGCCCATTCGTGCCTCCAGGAGCTGCTCCGGCCGCCTCTACTAAGGCCCCTGATCTGCCGTAGCCGGCCGCCTCTTGCCCGTCAACAGCAGACGGTAAATCTACTGCGGCCGTCATTAAGGTGAAGAAGGAATTGGCGGACGACCAGAGGAAGGAGGAGTTGAGGAAGAGCGCTGATCATAGAGAGAAGGCCCGACAGCGCCTTGCCGATGCCCAAGCCGCATGTGATAGGGCCGCCGCCCTTAAGCACGCGGCGGCCGTCCAGGCCAAGTTTGCCGCCGAGGCCATCACTGTGCAGGCTGCCACCTTGCTCCTAATAAAGGAGCAGCAACTAGCTGCCTTCACGGGCACAACGACCTCACCCGCGTCCGCGAACAAACCAGCTGTTGTCGAAGCGGCGACCATCACGGGGGGCCCGAAGATCATCGGTGACTCATCGCTAGCGCTCTCCCTTGACTTGAATGCGGCACCTATCGGCAGAGGCTCTTCATGGAGCAGCAAGACCAGGAGGAGCATCCCCACGGGAAGCATGCCCGCTCCCTGCAGGCTGTTTGATGAAACGCCGGCCCCAACTCTGACCCCAGCTCCGATGCAGGTAACTTGTCCCTTGTTCTTGCTCTCCCAATGTACATGATCCAACCATAGGCCCTTGCAGGATCCTGGCCTTGGTACCCAAGAAGGTGGCCCTGGTATCCAAGAATATGGTATCTCTATCGACCACGAGCCTCTATTTGTGGACGAACTAGTCTGGCAAACACAAGACGGTAGCCGAAGGAGCAGATCGTACTCATCCCTTGAGGACAAGATGCTTTGCGAGTCATGGATGGAAATTACCCAAGATCCAATAACCGGTGCAGAACAAAAGGGAGGGAAATTTTGGAACCGAGTATGGAGATACTTTCACGAGCAAAAACATTTCGATGAGCATCCGTTTGCGAGCGATCGCAACGAGAACTCACTTACGAAGAGATGGGCATTCATCTCTAAACAATGCACAAAGTTTTGTGCCTCCTATGACCATGTTAAGTCAAGGCACGTGTGCAACATTATAGTTGGAGACATGGTATGTTCCTACACATATCTATATGTTCTCATTCATACGAGCTTTGCATTCAAACAAGAACTTAAACATGTTGGTTTATGTGTGGCAAGCACTGGAGCACTTCAAGACTTGCCACGAGAAGAAAGCTTTCACGTTGGGCCATTGTTGGACGAAGCTCAAAGATTGCGAGAAGTGGAAAGAGCTATATGCAGGAAGTGCAAAGGGAGGAGGCACCGGAAGCATCATCAACGAGGAAGTGCCGACAACAACCAAAAGGCCGATGGGGAGGAACAACTCCAAGCTAGAGCTCAAGCATGAAGCTTCGTCAGTTGCCATCTAGGAGACATTGAAAGAGTTGATCGCCGACAAGGAGGTGTCCATCGACAAGAGGGAAGCGAGGAAAGGCAAGGAGAGAGAAGATGCGGCGAAGAGCTACTACGAGATCTAGTCAAAGCGTCTTGAGATAGAAGAGATCAACGCCCGTGCAAGAAAGGAGAAGGTAGAACTCCAGCGACTTGCCGAAGAAAACCGGATCATGACTGCGGATCTTAGCGAAATGAACCCAATTCAACGGAGTTGGTTCGAGAAGAAGAGGAAGATGATCCTAGAGCGATATACATAGATTCCTCCTCTATTTATGTTTGCGTGCATGTATGAACAATGTGTCCTAATTTCGTACTCCGCTGGTCCAGGCCTGTCGCCGCCCCGGGGCCTGTCCACCCCGCCCCGCAAACAGACCGAATTGGTCAAAACGCCTGTCAGAAATGCGGGGGGGGGGGGGGGGGGGGAGGGGGGAGGGGGCATTGGAGTTGACCTAATGGACTAGGATTTGAATCTGTCCGTGTGAGAGTTTAGTGTTGAGTCAGGGGTGAAGCTACAGAAAAAAACCCAGCAGGGCAACTTTGGCATCGACGTAACATTGCATGAAATTTCACCCAAAATTTACTACCACTAATATGCTTGACATATAACAAACAAAGAACGGTCAAGTTCTCACCAAAACAAACGATGAAGCCACTTGCAAAATATACTTGAAACTAGCAAAGTTCATGATCCTACCTCGAGTCCTCCATAACCTAAAAAACTAATAACGTGCTTCAAATTCTCAGGTGAAAAGTTTTTAAAGTGACCAAATATAATTATCACAAGTTAACGCGTTACCTTGTAATATATACACTCGTATTTTCACGAATTGATCAACTACTCGACCATTTGTGATTTTCTTCATTTCTTCTTTCTGATGTAAAATGACATTACCACTCATACAATCATCATTGAGACTATTGCGCATTAATAATTTATGAGCTTCATCACTAAAAAAGCACCTTTTAAGAATAGAAGTGGTACCCTTAGCCCACCAGAATTCAAAGCCCCGGTTTGACACTGTATGTTGCATAAAAAGGCGAAATATTTTTTCAGTGGGAGTCGACGTTCCCGTCGACAGCGAGGCGCCCGTCGTGACTTCGTCAATCTTAAGACCCGATCCGTCGGCTCGGTCTCTCGGAGGTGCTCATAGGGGTAGGGTGTGCGTTCATAGGGGTGGGTGCATGTACGTGTTGTGAGCGTCTATGATTGTACTGTGTTTCTCAAAAAAAAGTGGTAACATGTAACACAAGAACTAGTTTCAAAGGTCGATAAAGTAAAGGATAATAAATATATTTTCTTGTCTCCATCATTTTTCTACACTGCTCACCAGTAGCTTGCAACGTTCACGCGTATGTCATCTGCTCTTACATCAGAAATGTAGAGTCAAAGATGATGGTTGAGATCCCTCAAGTTATCCAGAGTCAAAATCAACTAGATAGAGTAGATTCTCCAAGTGAAAATGATGAAAGGAGTTTCTTGGACTCAAAATTGCCGAGTGTACAAGCAAGTTGGAGGATGTCTCATTAAAATGCCTATCAAATTCATGAACTAGCTAATCAATAAAAACGTTGAAATAATCAATCTTTTAGTGATGTCTGTTGGTAAGTCAAGTTCGCTTGACCATCTTTCTTTGGATTTGGCCAGTCAACTTAAAGGAGTTTTATCTGAACTCACATAATTCATGGCATTCATTATATCTTGGTCCTAGTCCCTACCTCTCCCCTGTTGGTATCCGGTGGTGAAAACCCTAACTTTGTTGGGTGGCGGCAACGTCAAAGGACGTCGTGACCTTCCCGGAGGCGTTGCTTTGGGAGTGAAGGGTGTGTATTGGTTCTTCTTTTGTCTAGTAGGTGGATGGGCGGCGGCGGTGTGGTCATGTGTTCTTGACGATGTTCGCGGTGGGATTGGCCCTTCGATCTGTTGGGTGCTCTCTGCCCTCCCTTTGCATGTGATGTGCGTTGGTGTGACGCCCTTGATCCCGGGTGAGAGGGGAAATGTTCCCCTCTACTGGTTACCGCAGCACGACATGCTCCGAGAGCCAAAGCTTCTTCCTGTGGATCCTAACCTCCATCCTTGACGCTCATTACCAGCGCGCAATGGCATTCCTTGGTCTTCTTCAACGTTCAAAGTTTGCGGCTCTCTTCTCTTTTGTAGTGGACATGTGAACTTTGGCAATGGGCGGCCTATTTTCGCTTGCTCCGGTAGGACAGTTGTGTTCGGATCCTCTCATGATGTCATGTTCATTATTGTCCGCCCAAGATCAGAGTGAGCATCTCCACCTATTGGTGGTGTCGCGTCCTTTGGTGCAGGGGCAAGGATCCCCTTCGGAGGTGGATTGGTTCGATTGATGATTTAAGCTACTCGAGAGTAGGTGATGACATGTTGTTCCTATTTGACTAGCTATCTTCCGTCGACTCGCTTTGCTCCATGGATCCATCTACATAGGAGGGTTTCGAGATCTGCAAGTTGCGCTTCATCTTTTTCTCCGTTGTTTGCTTGTAGTTTCATTTTTGTTGTTATTTTCTCCAAATTGAGCTATGAGCCATTTTATAGTCAGAAGTCGGTGAAAAATGTCGGTTCTATTCAGGTTTTAGCTTCGGCCCGTAGCTTCAGGTAGATTAGCTCTCTACAGCCTCGTATTACCATTCCCAAATGCAAAAGTACGGTGTGAGTTAGTGAGTTATGGGATTTTTAGAGGAAAAGGGCATAGCCCTGATTCCATTGAAGAAACCAAGTATTAGGGGGGGGGGGGGGGGGATTAAACAACGACTGAATTTTCGCCCCCAAAAAACAACAAATAGCAAAAGCTAAAGACCAACATTCACTAAACTCAACTGAGACAGCTATCCGAAATAAAGCCTAAACAAAAGGGTAGGATTTCGTTAGTCGTCGACCACCCTCAGCAACTTTGCATTGTCCACCTCTTCAGGTTGTTCTCTCTTTTAGCCTCTTCGCCAGTCCTTCAGTGGATAGCTTCCAGGATAGTGCCTCATCAGCGTCCTCCAAGCCAATATTGGTTGCGAGCTCCAGATCATAGCCCGTCAAGTTCTTCAGGTTTAGCTAGGATCCGGCCAGAGCAACAACGGGGGCCTTCTCTCCAGATGTTCCAGCTCCTTCACCGCAGTTCCCAATTTTTCTCTTGCATCCCCTGAGAACAATACATGCCATCTTTTGCCAAATGACATGCACAACACACCGGGGGTACAATTAAAGCATATAACCATTTCTGGTATTCTAGAGAATCCACATCAGTGCATCATGTATAAAATTATGTACACCATACTTTTATTTACATAGCCACGAGCTAGATATGGACTCAAGATTCACATATTAGTTGTTTAGGCCAGTAGTTGCACTTTTTTCTGACCAAAGCACTTTAGATACAACACATTTAAAGAACATGTGGCTACACGTTTGAGGCTCAGAATAGAAAACACAAGATAAATCATCTAAATTCTGTCTCTTCACCAAATTATCTCTAGTGAGAATTTTATTGTGTGAGTCAAGCCAAAGGAAGAAATGTATTTTTGGGAGTCCTTTGATTTTCCACACAACCTGTACATAAATAAACCCTTTGAAATTAATTATAGCATAAAAAGAGCTTACACAATAGACTCCTTTAGCTTCATGTTTCTAGATTAAGGGATCATCCTCTCCACTAAGTTGGACAGTTTGTGCAATCTGGACAAATTCATACCACATCACTAACAGTCTATGGTCAAAACATCTACGGAAAGTTATTTTGAGTTGCTCACCATCCCATTGGTACTCCTAGAATTTCACATGGTAACATATTTTTGTTCAAATCTCCAAGAATTTAATTGCAAGACTGGAGGAACCAAACCATTGGTACTCCTAGAATTTCACTTGTTTACCATTCCCCACCTTCCAATGATATCCTAACGTAGCAGCTTTCGCTGCCCATAGGACACCTTCCAGGAAGGGGAAACACCAATAGTAGAGGAAGCAAAAATATTAGGAGAATTAACATTTTATTTATAATCTACAATTTGCTTCCACAACTTGTTATCATCTAGTTCATACCTCTCCAGTAACCTACCTCTCCAGCCAGCAACTCTCCTTCCAATGATTCAGTAACCTACTGATGACCCACAAGTATAGGGGGTGTATCGCAGTATTTTCGATAAGTAAGAGTGTTGAACCCAACAAGGAGCAGAAGGTGCTGGTGATGATGATGATGATGATCCTGATACATTACAAATGTATCTATAACTTTTGATGTTCCATGCTTGGTTTTATCCACTTTCTTGTGTTTTGTTCCAACTTTGGAGTACTTTTCATATGATTTCTTGGACTAACCTATTAACAAGAGCCATAGTGCCAGTTGCTTGTTTTCTGCTGTTTTTGGTTCCAGGAAAGTCAGAAAATGAATATTCTCGGAATTGGACGGGACAAAAGCCAAAGTGCCTATTTTTCCGGATGTCATCAAGTGCCAGAATACGAGACGGAGAGGGGCCAGGGGTCCACCACACCACCTGGCCACGCGGCCAGGCCTGGCCTGCGCCAGGGGGTGGTGTGGCCGCTCCCGGCACCCCCTCGGCCTCTCCTTCCGCCTATATATTGCCCTCGGGACGAAACCCTAAGTACCCGATCAAAAATCCATGAAAGAATCTGTAGCCGCCATCATCTTCATCCCTAGATCGGGAGGGATCTGAAGCTCTTCCTGGCACCCTGCCGGAGAGGGGAATTCACCTTGGAGGCCTTCTTCATCACCATGTTGTTGGGTCCGCAGCATAGAAAACAAAAAATTTCCTACGGTGTGAACTATACGCCAAGATCTATCTACTAGGTACAAAGCAACGGGTGGACATACATCCAACGAGAACTTACCCTCGAAGACAACGAGTTTTGTTAACGAGTAGGAACTCGTGGTTGATGTAGTTGTACACTTGCTGATCTCAAGATCGTGAGGAAGTCCGAGCACCGCAACTCAGCAGCGCATCCGTACTCGCACACACGTTCAAGCCACCAAACAACCTCCACCTCCTCGCTCCAGCGATCCAGCGGAAGCGGCAACTCCTTCTAGACGAAATGCCACCGGGAACATGTATCTCGCTAATCCGAGACCATGGGGGAATAATTCTAGAGGGGGAGAGAGATCCTTCACAAGGAGGTGTGAGGATGAAGGAGGGAATGGGTGGCCTTTTATAGGAGGAGGGGGTGCCCCTCCTCTCCATGGCCGGCGCATGGGGGGTGACCCCTCACCTCCCCCATTCATGTGGTGGTAACCCCTCCACATTAAAATGCCCCTTCACATTCCCTTTTAAAGTCTCCACTTTAAATGCATTAAAATTCTCCAAGTTTAATGCTCTCTCATTTAATAAAACTCTTTTATTAAATTTATTCAGAATTTTGTTAATTACTTTAATTAACAAACATTTACATATAGCCCCTTGCAATATTTCAATATCACATGCAGAACCACTTTCTGCAATTTCATCCGAAACAATTTTCGGTTTCTATTGAAACAATTCCTGCGCTTTGCAATTCTTTCGTCTAAAACATATGTGCTCCAAAATGGTGTCCGGTAACTCTTAAGTGTGTCACCCTACGGTTCACGAATAATACAGACATGATCAAGACCCTTCTCCGATTAATAATTAGCAGCGGGACCTAGAGATTCGTACTGACTCGTACACATTCAACGATGACTTCTGTGATCGTGAGAACCTTTAACGCTTGTAACTAAATCCCTTTGTCTCGTGATATATTACATGTCCGAGATTCGATCATCGGTATCTCCATACCTAGTTTGATCTCGTTACCGACATGCACTCTTTTCTCGTTCCCGTGATATAACATTCTAGTGATCACATCACTTGCTTGCAAGCTATCTCAATGTGATATCACCAAGAGGGCCCAGAGTATATCTATCCGTCATCGGGATTGACAAATTCCACTCTTGATCCATGAGCCTCAACATAACACCTTTGTAGTACTAAACCCATCTTTATAGTCACCCTGTTACGGTGTGACGTTTGATGTTATCAAGATACTCTTCCGGTGTTAGCAATTAACATGATCTCATGGTCTAAGGATAAAGATTACTTTGTATGATGTTATAGCAATATAAACATAATGACTTGATCGTAATGCTATACTTCAGATGAATGTTCATCACATCATTCCACCAATGGTGTGACCTTGTTATTAACAACATCCAATGTCCATGATCAGGAAACCTTGATCATCTTGTTAATCAACAAGCTAGTCTATAAGAGAGGCATAACTAGGAACCCTTTTTGTTTATTAAACACACATGTATTGATGTTTTCGATCAATACAATTCTAGCATGTATAATAAACATCTATCATATATAAGGAATACATAATAACAACTTTATTATTGCCTCTCAGGATATATTTCCTTCAGTCTCCCACTTGCACTAGAGACAATAATCTAGTTCACATAGTGATAAATCTAACACCCATGGAGTTCTGGTGTGGATCATGTTTTGCCCTAGGGAGAACTTTAGTCAATGGATCTACTACATTTAGGTCCGTGTGTACTTTACAAATCTTTATATCTCCATCCTTGACATGCTCGCGGATGGAGTGAAACCGGCGCTTAATATGCTTGGAATTATTGTGAGAACTTGGTTCCTTTGTGTTGGCTATGGCTCCATTGTTGTCACAATAGATCACCATTGGGTCCAATGCACTAGGAACCACACCTAGTTCCGTAATGAAATCTTTCATCCAAACCGCTTCCTGCGCTGCTTCTGAAGCAGCAACATATTCCGCCTCCATTGTTGATCCAGCCACCACAGGTTGTTTGGAACTCCTCCAACTAACTGCTGCTCCATTCAAGAGAAATACGTATCCGGATTGAGACTTAGAGTCATCCAGATCGGTGTCAAAGTTAGCATCGACATAACACTTAGCGACTAGCTCTTCTTCACCTCCGTATATAAGAAACATATCCCTAGTCCTTCTCAAGTACTTGAGGATGTTCTTTACCGCTATCTAGTGTTCCAAACCTGGATCAGATTGGTACCTACTAGTCAAACTAATAGCATGTGCCACATCCGGTCTTGTACATAGCATGGCATACATAATAGAGCCTATGGCCGAGGCATAGGGGATCTTATCCATCATCTCTCTTTCTTCCGCCGTAGCCATACTTTGAGTCTTACTCAATGTCTTGCCTTGCAACATAGGTAAGAACCCCTTCTTACTTTCGTCCATATTAAACTTCTTTAATATCTTATCAAGGTATGTACTCTGCGATATCCCAATTAGGCGCCTTGAACTATCTCTATAGATTTTAATGCCTAATATATATGGCGCTTCACCAAGGTCTTTCATCGAAAATTTGCTGTTTAGATAACTTTTAACACTGTTTAAAAGATCTATATCATTTCCAATCAATAATATGTCATCCACATATAATATTAGAAATGCCACATTGCTCCCACTCACTTTCTTGTAAATACAAGCCTCTCCATAAGTTTGGACAAATCCAAACTCTTTGATCACCTCATCAAAGCGGAGATTCCAACTCCGGGATGCTTGCTTTAGTCCATAGATGGATCGCTGAAGTTTGCATACCTTATTAGCATCCTTAGGATCGACAAAACCCTTAGGTTGTATCATATACAACTCTTCTTCAATATTACCATTGAGGAATGCAGTTTTGACATCCATATGCCATATTTCATAATCGAAATATGCAACAATTGCTAACATAATCCTAACTGACTTAAGCATCGCTACGGGAGAGAATGTCTCATCGTAGTCAACTCCTTGAATTTGTCGAAACCCCTTTGCAACAAGTAGAGCCTTATAGATGGTCACATTACCATTAGCATCATTTTTTTTGAAAATCCATTTATTCTCAACGGCCTTTCGATCGTGAGGTAAGTCCACCAAGGTCCAAACTTGGTTCTCGTACATGGATTCCATCTCGGATTTCATGGCTTCTAGCCATTTGTTGGAATCCGGGCTCATCATCGCTTCTTCATACGTCGCAGGGTCATCCATTTCATCAACCATGAAATTCACAAATGGATTACCGTATAGTTCAGGAGCTGCACGTGTCTTGCTTGACCTGCGAGGTTCGGTAGTGTCCTCTTTCGGAGTTTCATGATCAATATCATTAGCTCTCTCTTCATTAGGTGAAGTCAACTCCAAAACAACTTCCGGTGTTGTGCCACTCGCCATTTCATGAAGAGAAGGTTCAATAACCTCTTCGAGTTCTACCTTCCGACTACTCACACCTTTCGCGAGAAACTCCTTCTCAAGAAAGGACCCATTCTTGGCAACAAAGACCTTGCCCTCAGATCTGTGATAGAAGGTATACCCAATTGTTTCCTTAGGGTATCCTATGAAGACGCATTTTTCCGCTTTGGGTTCGAGTTTATCTGGTTGAAGTTTCTTCACATAAACATCACATCCCCAAACTTTAAGAAATGTCAGCTTAGGTTTGTTTCCAAACCATAATTCATACGGTGTCATTTCAACAGATTTAGATGGTGCCCGATTTAAAGTGAATGCAGCTGTTTCCAGTGCATAACCCCAAAATGACAGTGGCAAGTCAGTCAGAGACATCATAGATCGAACCATATCCAATAAGGTACGATTACGACGTTCCGACACACCATTACGTTGTGGTGTTCCGGTAGGCGTGAGTTGTGAAACTATTCCACACTCTTTCATGTGTGTGCTAAACTCGTAACTTAGATACTCTCCTCCACGATCAGACCGTAGAAATTTGATCTTTCTATTACGATGATTTTCCACTTCATTCTGAAATTCCTTGAACTTTTCAAAAGTTCCAGACTTGTGTTTCATCAAATAGATATACCCATATCTACTCAAATAATCCGTGAAAGTAACAAAATAACGATATCCACCTCGCGCCGACACACTCATTGGTCCACACACATCAGTATGTATGATTTCCAATAGATCTGTCGCTCGTTCCATTGAACCGGAAAACGGCCTTCTAGTCATCTTGCCCATAAGGCATGGCTCACATGTATCAAATGATTCAAAGTCAAGTGATTCCAAAAGTCCATCAGAATGGAGTTTCTTCATGCGTTTAACGCCAATATGACCTAGACGGCAGTGCCACATATATGCAGATATATCATCATCAAGTTTAATTTTTTTAGCATTAACATTATGAATGTGCGTAATATTACTATCGAGATCCATCAGAAATAAACCATTCAACATAGGTGCATGACCATAAAAGATATTATCCATATAAATCGAACAACCATTATTTTCAAATTTAAACGAATAACCACTTTGCATCAAACATGATCCGGATACAATGTTCATGCTAAGTGCAGGCACCAAATAACAATTATTTAGGTTTATGACTAATCCCGATGGCATATGGGGAGGCAGCGTTCCGACGGCGATCACATCAACTCTTGATCCATTGCCAACCCGCATTGTGACCTCATCCCTTGCTAGTTGTCGCTTGTTCCGCAGCCCCTGAATCGAGTTACATATATTAGCAACTGATCCCATATCAAATACCCAGGTGCTACTGCGAGTACTAGTCAAGTACACATCAATAACATGTATATCACATATACCTTTGTTTGCCTTGCCGGACTTCTTGTTCGCCAAATACTTGGGGCAGTTGCCCTTCCAACGGCCAGTCCCCTTGCAATAGTAGCACTTGGTATCGGACTTAGGGCCAGCTCGGGGTTTCTTTTCGGGCGCAGCAACAAATTTGCCACCCTTCTTTCCCTTGTGCTTGCCTTTATTGTTCTTCTTGAAACCGGTGGTCCTATTGATCATCAACACTTGATGTTCTTTCCTAATCTCCAGTTCTGCAGTCTTAAGCATTGACAGAAGCTCGGGAAGAGTCTTCTTCATGCCCTGCATATTATAGTTCATCACGAAGCTCTTGTAGCTAGGTGGCAGAGATTGGAGAACATGATGTATGCCCAAGTCAATGGGAATCGTTATTCCCAAGGACACAAGCTTATCGGCGTACCCAGAAATTTTGAGTACGTGCTCACTAACGGAGCTGTTCTTCTCCATCATGCAGCTAAAGAACTTTTTAGTAGCATTATAACTCTCTACGGCAGCATGGGTATCGAAAATCATTTTCAATTCTCCCATGGTATCAAAGGTATTGCCATTTTCGAAACGCTTTCGAAGTTCTGGCTCTAGCCCATACAGTATGCCGCAATGAACTAAGTTGTGGTCCTCCTGACGAGTCACATAGACATTCTTTTCCTCGTCAGGGGCATCAGGAGCTGGTGGGCGGCCTAGCGGCACAGCTAGCACATATTGCTTTTGTGCAGCAGTGAGGAGAATCCTCAAATTCATAGCCTAGTTGGTGAAGTTGCTACCATTCGCAGCAAGTTTCTCTTTCTCCATGAACACATTGAAATTAAAAGCAGGTGGTTCCATCTACAACAGAATTTATAAAGTTTATTTAGACTAAGTTTAATGATAGATTGAGTTCAACTAATCCAAAATACTAATGAACTCCCACTCAAAAACGGCATCCCTCGTGCCTTTTTGGTGATTACATGAACCAAATCCACTACACCAAGTCCGATCATCACGTGAGTCGGTGTAGTTTCAAAGGCGAGCATCTATATGGGCATCATATCAACCATATGACTCATGCTTAACCTTTCGGTCCGTGTTCCGAGGCCATGTCTGTACATGCTAGGCTCGCCAAGTAAGAACCTTAGTACACGCGTGTGTAAAACTGTCTTACACCCGTTGTATGAAAGCGTAGAGTCGAGTACACCCGATCATCACGTGATATCTCGAAACACGATCCATAAAACGGTGCATACTCAAGGAAGAACACATTTTATCTTGATATCTAAATGAGGGATCATCTTATAATGCTACCAAAAGCACCAAACTAGCAGTATAAGATGCTAACATGTAATGTGTAAAGTGAGATGATATGGTCCATGCATTTGATCTCTATCATTTGCATCGTGGTATGATCTCTATCATTCCTTTGTGTGTAAGGCCAAGGTCTATGGAACTTACACGTTGAATGTGTTGTAAGAGTATCTATCATACATCTACTTACAACAATACCATATCAATACACTAGCCCAGCAACGATCTAAACTAGACGCCTCTAATTTATCAATTGCAAGTTTTACGTGGCTTAGGGCTTTCGGAGATAGAACCGTTCTTACCTACGAACATGAATCACAACGAGGATAACTAAGTTATTAGCAACTCGTTGTAAATTAGATATTGACTATAGTAGGAGAGACAGACACCCGCCAGCCACTTATGCAAAACAAGTTGCATGTCAGTCGTGGAACCGGTCTCATGTACGATGACATGTAAGGTTGGTCCGGGCCGCTTCATCCCACTATGCCACCAATATCCAAAATACATAGAAGATGCAATAACATGATCATCATCGCCCACATATAAACATATGTGTACTACCCGTGCAAAGCACCTACGCATAGATCAGGCTCTGATACCACTATTGGGTCCGCAACATAGAAAACAAAAAATTTCCTACGGTGTGAACTATACGCCAAGATCTATCTACTAGGTACAAAGCAATGGGTGGACATACATCCAACGAGAACTTAAAGACAATGAGTTTTGTTAACGAGTAGGAACTCGTGGTTGATGTAGTCGTACACTTGACGATCTCAAGATCGTGAGGAAGTCCGAGCGCCGCAACTCAGCAGCGCATCCGTACTCGCATACACGTTCAAGCCACCGGACAACCTCCACCTCCTTGCTCCAGCGATCTAGCGGAAGCAGCAACTCCTTCCAGACGAAATGCCACCGGGAACATGTATCTCGCTAATCCGAGACCATGGGAGAATAATTCTAGAGGGGGGAGAGATCCTTCACAAGGAGGTGTGAGGATGAAGGAGGAAATGGGTGGCCTTTTATAGGAGGAGGGGGGTGCCCCTCCTCTCCATGGCCGGTGCATGGGGGGGTGACCCCTCACCTCCCCCATTCATGTGGTGGTAACCCCTCCACATTAAAATGCCCCTTCACATTCCCTTTTAAAGTCTCCACTTTAAATGCATTAAAATTCTCCAAGTTTAATACTCTCTCATTTAATAAAACTCTTTTATTAAATTTATTCAGAATTTTGTTAATTACTATAATTAACAAACATTCACATATAGCCCCTTACAATATTTCAATATCACATGCAGAACCACTTTCTGCAATTTCATCCGAAACAATTCCCGGTTTCTATTGAAACAATTCCTGCGCTTTGCAATTCTTTCGTCTGAAACATATGTGCTCCAAAATGGTGTCCGGTAACTCTTAAGTGTGTCACCCTACGGTTCGCGAATAATGCAGACATGATCGAGACCCTTCTTTGATCAATAATCAACAGCGGGACCTGGAGATCCGTACTGACTCCTACACATTCAACGATGACTTCTGTGATCGTGAGAACCTTTAACGCTTGTAACTAAATCCCTTTGTCTCGCGATATATTACATGTCTGAGATTCGATCATCGGTATCTCCATACCTAGTTTGATCTCGTTACCGACATGCACTCTTTTCTCGTTCCCGTGATATAACATTCTAGTGATGACATCACTTTCTTGCAAGCTATCTCAATGTGATATCACCGAGAGGACCCAGAGTATATCTATCCGTCATCGGGATTGACAAATTCCACTCTTGATCCATGAGCCTCAACATAACACCTTCGTAGTACTGAACCCATCTTTATAGTCACCCTGTTACGGTGTGACGTTTGATGTTATCAAGATACTCTTCTAGTGTTAGCAATTAACATGATCTCATGGTCTAAGGATAAAGATTACTTCGTATGATGTTATAGCAATATAAACATAATGACTTGATCTTAATGCTATACTTCAGATGAATGTTCATCACATCATTCAACCAATGGTGTGACCTTGTTATTAACAACATCCAATGTCCATGATCAGGAAACCTTGATCATCTTGTTAATCAACAAGCTAGTCTATAAGAGAGGCATAACTAGGAACCCTTTTTGTTCATTAAACACACATGTATTGATGTTTCCGATCAATACAATTCTAGCATGTAAAATAAACATCTATCATATATAAGGAATACATAATAACAACTTTATCATTGCCTCTCAGGGCATATTTCCTTCACATGCAAGCCTCCGGTGTGATGCGTGAGTAGTTCATCCTTGGACTACGGATCCATGTAGTAGCTAGATGGCTCGTTCTCCTCCTTTGTGCTTTCATGTCTAGATCTTGTGAGCTCCGTTCATGATCAAGATCATCTATTTGTAATTCTGCATGTTGTGTTTACGGGGATCCGATGGATATTGAGATGCTATTTCAGATTGATTATTGATTCTATCATGTCTTTGTTATTTGTGATCTTGCATGCTTTCCATTGTTAGTAGCTATCTTGGCCAAGTAGATGCTAGCAACTCCAAGAGTTAGTATTTATGCTCGATAGTGGGTTCATGCCTCTGGTAATCTGGGGAAGTGACA
The DNA here is from genome assembly GCA_916181665.1 of Avena sativa. Classification (NCBI taxonomy): domain Eukaryota; kingdom Viridiplantae; phylum Streptophyta; class Magnoliopsida; order Poales; family Poaceae; genus Avena; species Avena sativa. Next base: position 58,672,030 of record OV702292.1, read on the forward strand.
GAAATCTCTAAGGTACTAGATGTGTTGTTGCTACTAGGGAGAAAACAACAATCCTTTGTTCATAGAACAATCGTATTGTTTACTTTACATGCAGTTCGTAAAGCAATAATCTGTTGCTTGCAACTTAATACTGGAGGGGGTTCGGATGATAACCTGAAGGTGGATTATTAGTCATAGATGTAGTTGGATGGCGGTCTATGTATAATGTTGTAATGCCCAATCAAGTCTCAAAGGAGTCAAGATGATTAGTATATGCATGTATTGCTTTCTCGATGTTTGTCAATTGCCCCGCTGTAATTTGTTCACCCAGCATGTTATCTATCTTAAGGAGAGCCACCTCTAGTGAACTATGGATCCCGGTCCTTGTCTTTTACATACAATCTACAATCTTTTACTGCTTTGTGTTTACTTTCTGCAAACTTTTACTTCTTTCCATTTGATACATTTAATCCTTTATTTTCCGCAAAACACGGTGAGATTGACAACCTCATCGCAAGTTGGGGACAAAGTTCTGTGGTTGTGTTGTGCAGGTCTCCACGTTGCTACTAGCACCGGTAGTGCGCCCTGCCAAAGCTTAGATAGTAACACCTTTGGGGTGTTTCCTTGCTCCTACTGGTTCGATTAAACCTTGGTTTCATAACTGAGGGAAACTTGCTGTTGTGCTCATCATACCTTCCTCTTGGGGTTCCCAACGAGCTCTACATCAACACCGCACCAGCACTTTTCTGGGCGCCATACACAGAGCGATCAAGCATTTTTCTGGCACCATTGTCGGGGAGTTAAGGACATCTTCACAAGGGGAGTCCCTCATAACCAATCTCTTTACTTTGTTATTTTTGTTTTTCCTATTTTTCTTTTTGCTTTGTTTGCTTGTTTTGTTATTCAAAAACACAAAAAAATTAGTTTTACTAGTTTGCTTCTTTACCAAAAACACAAAAAAAATTAAGTCTCCTTTAGTTGTCACCTCTTCCTTAGCTCACCATGTTGATCCCCAAATTCACCCTGAAAGACCTTTCAATTGGTAGTGGTTCTATAATTGGGAAAGATAATATTGAAGAATTCTTCAATCATGTTAGTAAGTATGAAGATACTGAGGATAGATCCCTTGCAGAACTTGCTCCAAACTATGAGATTGCTGCAGCTTCTTTAATTCATATGTTAGAAGCTAGGTTTGTTAACCTCAACCCCTTAATACAAATAATGTTTCTTAAGCTTAAAGAAATTGAGGACCCTAAAAAGGGGGAGTTTATTCTAGAAACTTTGTTTAAGGAGTTCTATGATGTTGCCAAGGAAGCTAGAAAAGTCTTTGAACGTTTCAATATGCTAGGCTCATGTGTAGATGTTGTTGGTACACGAGAAAATATGAACAAAACCGAACCTAATGGGGAGGAACCTAAGATACCAATACCCTTCAAAGTAGTAGCAATACATGATGCCATAGAAAAGAATCTTGATTGGATTGTTCCTGCAAACCCTTTTGATGAGAATAGTGAACCTAAGAGCATTGAGAGAGGATCCTCTAGAACTTATTTGGATGATATACCTTTCATTGTTGAAAATATTTTTGGTATTGATCTTAATGCTTCTTCATTTGAGAACACTTGATTCTTTCTTTGCTTCTTATGCCTAACTTAAAGGCGTTAAAGAAAAGTACTTATTGGGAGATAACCCAAAAGTTTTAGACGAGTCTTGAAAGTTATTACCTCAGTAATAACCGCTCCTTATCCTTCTTATTTGCTTTTTGTGCCAAGAGTAACCTCTAATGAGAGAGAAGTAATGATTGGGAAAGTTGCTGTCCCGAAACAGATTTTTGTGCTTCACCGTAAAAATTCGTGTAAAATCTCTGAATGTCTTTTTGAGGCGTGAATTTTTGTTCTTCAGCCCCAGGTTGTTATCTAACTTTCGTTAGTACAATTTTTTTTGATTTGAGCAACATAAGGTCTTCAAAAAAATCGTCTTTACCTGCTGGTCTGTTTTGACAGATTTCTGCCATTTTCTGCATTTGCTTCTTATTGGTTCCTTTTTGAGTTTTTTTGGGGAATTGAGCTTTTTGAGGGAAGTGCTACAGTAGCTAGTGTTCTAATGGAAGTTTATTTGGTGTTAGAACTGAACCTTAAGACTTATTTATCTTGAGTGCACTAATGCTGCTAATAAAGATTGTGTGAAGTTTTGTATGAAGGAAAAATTTCAGGTGTATGGAAGGAATGAGTAATGAGATGAAGGATGGACTAAAGCTCAAGCTTGGGGATACCACGAGTGTCACCCCAAGAAATATCCAAGAAGTACAAGCGTCAAAGCTTGAGGATGCCCAAGGCATGCCCTTCTTCATCGATAAAAATTCCAGGTTTCTTCCAAACGCTTCATTTTTATTGTTTCATGCACAGTTGTGTTGTTCTTGGAGCGTCTTCTTTTTCGTTCTCGTTTTGGTTTTTCGTTTGCTTAGTTTGCTTAGTTTGCTGAATAAATTGGTTGGACCCCCTCTTTCATACATTGGTTTGCAAATAGTTTGGTTTGGTTTGGAAAAGAGTAGGAAAGTTCATTCTTATGTGGTAAAAAGAGCTTGGTTTTGACTGTGGCCTATGCTTTGTCATGCCATGCTTGATATTGTTTTGGCTTTATGCTTAGTATTCTTTGCTGTAGCATGACTTGTTATAAACAATTGAGTTTGCTTAATGTGCCTTGGATGAATCATGATTAGCATATTAAAGAATAGTATAGTGGCATTCTCCTTTGATGCTTTATTTGGGTTAACTTGGCGCATGCTCACACCATTTTATGACTATCTCAAGTCACCATAGCCTTTATGATCCTTTAGTTTTCAACTTGTAGTATCACTTTATGCTTTGATCAATGATGTTTTGTCGCTCTGCATGATTATGGCCATTATTGCTCTCTTAGTTTGTCGCTCCCAGTCTTTTGCTAGCCTCCACAACCAAGTATGAGTTCCACTCATGCATCCAACTCCCTAAACCAAGTTATTCCAAAGAGTCCACCATACCTACCTACTAGCTTATGCTATTGCAAGTATATTCATGCTTTTGTTTACCTTCCAAATTAAACTTGTTATGGGAAAACTAGTGATTAAAGCTCTCACGAACTTGATGGCACACTTACTTTTCTTGCCCTTAATAAACTTGAACCATTGTGTCGTCTATGTTGTATATGCTTGCACTTATTTGTTGAGAATTAGCAGAACCATGCTTTCATGGGGAACGCTTTCAACATTGCACTTGGTACTTGTACCTAGTTGATATCATGCTCTTTTGTATATGGATGTCGTCGGTGTGAAATGAAAGGGGAGCTTGTAAGTCCATGGAGTTATGTATATGTGTTAGAGAAACGCCTGGGCCGCTAGTCTAATCCATGCTGATATGGTGGAAACCTGCAGCGTAATCATAATGAGCTGACTATGAAGCATTCTTCTTATAAAAAAAGAGTCCTACTAATAAAAAAGAGAGAAAAAAAGAGATATTATGAAAAGAGGAAAGAGAGAAAAAAGCACCATATTCCCATGGTAAATAAGAAGATTGCTGAGATGCTCGTTGTCTGCTTGCCTTGTCATTTTGATATGGGGATTCTTCCGTATCATCGGGAAAGGGGTAGCCCGTTGGCGGTTCTCTATGATACACATGTACTTACGATGACAAGAACTTACCGGTGACTAAACTTGAGTAGCATGAGGAGCGGCCCTCGTATACAAGGGACATGAGATTTCTAACTTATACTTCGTCAAGCATGTACACCATAGTTTGTTCACTTTAACCTTAATCACTTCAAGATGCTTATGATAGGGGCAATGAGAGCTGAAAGCTATAAGTACCATAATTTTTGTAAGCTATTTATGAGACTTGAATCCCTACTTCCTTTTTACAAAGGCCTTTCTTCCACCATTATATTGAGTCTCCATCTTCTATCTTTATGCACCTACTTTGAGAGCATAGTGGCCATTCTTAGTTCTATGTGCATTGTCCCAAGACTAGTTGATTGATGCATATCTTGTTATTGCTTGTTTTAAACTATTGTATCTAGTCACTCTTATGAACTTTGAAGGTGTCCTATGCATTTATATTTGCCACTCTATTGAGGGACAAGCTGAATACTATTATGCTATGTTTTCTTTATGTGAAACAAACAAACGTCTTGCAAAGCATTGTTATTCATGAATCTTTTGTTTGTGCCTTTTCATGTTGCATCATAGTTTCTTTGCTTATTGCTAAAACTTTGTCTTTCATGTTATGATTGAAGTACTATGATCCCAGCTTTGATTGTTTTACAAATACTTTGATCAAGTCTTTGATGGTGCATGTCACCTCAAAAATTATTCTTTCTTTTTATCACTTACCTACTCGAGGACGAGCAGGAGTTAAGCTTGGAGATGTTGATACATTGCAAATGTATCTATAATTTTTTATGTTCCATGCTTGGTTTTATCCACTTTCTTGTGTTTTGTTCCAACTTTGGAGTACTTTTCATATGATTTCTTGGACTAACCTATTAACAAGAGCCATAGTGCCAACTGCCTGTTTTCTGCTATTTTTGGTTCCAGGAAAGTCAGAAAATGAATATTCTCGGAATTGGACGGGACAAAAGCCAAAGTGCCTATTTTTCTGGATGTCATCAAGTGCCAGAATACGAGACGGAGAGGGGCCAGGGGGCCACCATACCACCTGGCCGCGCGGCCAGGCCTGACCCGCGCCAGGGGGTGGTGTGGCCGCTCCCGGCACCCCCTCGGCCTCTCCTTCCGCCTATATATTACCCTCGGGACGAAAACCCTAAGTACCCGATAAAAAATCCACGAAAGAGTCTGTAGCCACCATCATCTCCATACCTAGATCGGGAGGGATCTGAAGCTCTTCCCGGCACCCTGCCGGAGAGGGGAATTCACCCTGGAGGCCTTCTTCATCACCATGCAAGCCTCCGGTGTGATCCATGAGTAGTTCATCCTTGGACTACGGATCCATGTAGTAGCAATATGGCTGGTTCTCCTCCTTTGTGCTTTCATGTCTAGATCTTGTGAGCTCCGTTCATGATCAAGATCATCTATTTGTAATTCTACATGTTGTATTTGCGGGGATTCGATGGATATTGAGATGATATTTCAGATTGATTATTGATTCTATCATGTCTTTGTTATTTGTGATCTTGCATGCTTTCCGTTGTTAGTAGCTATCTTGGCCAAGTAGATGCTAGCAACTCCAAGAGTTAGTATTTATGCTCGATAGTGGGTTCATGCCTCTGGTAATCTAGGGAAGTGACAGAAATCTCTAAGGTACTAGATGTGTTGTTGCTACTAGGGAGAAAACAACAATCCTTTGTTCATAGAACAATCGTATTGTTTACTTTACACGCAGTTCGTAAAGCAATAATCTGTTGCTTGCAACTTAATACTGGAGGGGGTTCGGATGATAACCTGAAGGTGGATTATTAGTCATAGATGTAGTTGGATGGCGGTCTATGTATAATGTTGTAATGCCCAATCAAGTCTCAAAGGAGTCAAGATGATTAGTATATGCATGTATTGCTTTCTCAATGTTTGTCAATTGCCCCGCTGTAATTTGTTCACTCAGCATGTTATCTATCTTAAGGAGAGCCACCTCTAGTGAACTATGGATCCCGGTTCTTGTCTTTTACATACAATCTACAATCTTTTACTGCTTTGTGTTTACTTTCTGCAAACTTTTACTTCTTTCCATTTGATACGTTTAATCCTTTGTTTTCTGCAAAACGCGGTGAGATTGACAACCTCATCGCAAGTTGGGGACAAAGTTCTGTGGTTGTGTTGTGCAGGTCTCCACGTTGCTACTAGCACCGGTAGTGCGCCCTGCCAAAGCTCAGCTACTAACACCTTTGGGGTGTTTCCTTGTTCCTACTGGTTCAATTAAACCTTGGTTTCATAACTGAGGGAAACTTGCTGCTGTGCTCATCATACCTTCCTCTTGGGGTTCCCGACGAGCTCTACATCAACACCGCACCAGCACTTTTCTAGGAGCCATACACAGAGCCATCAGATCCCGATGAAGTCCAGCTTGATGGTGGTGTTGATGGCGATGATCTCCCCTCTCCGGGAAGGAATTCCCCTGGCAGAAATCTGTCTGCCGGAGAGATCTTTCTCTCTCAGTGTTTTCTGCCCGACAGAGGCAGCGAAATCTTTCTGTGGTTGCTCCCTGAGTCTTAGGGTTTCGGGAGGATAATATACGCCAGAGGGGTATGCCAGGGGTGGACCAGGGCGACCACACCACCTGGTGGCGTGGCCCAGGGTGCCCCGTGCCAGGGGGTGGTGTGGGCCCCCTGTGGCCCATCTCGAGCCCCTTTCCGGCTTCCTTCGTTTTCTGAAAAATTAGGATTTTTCGTGTATTTTGCTGGATTTTCTGATCTTCGCGAATTTTGCCTCCAAATAGCACCTTTTCCATCAGAATCTTGACTGCAGCGGTCCATGCTCCAAAAGTCATCAACCATGCAAAAACAGATGAAATAACATAAGTATCACCTCTCAATACGAAATATATCAATGAATAACAGTGAATTAAGACATAGAATAGTGATGCAAAATGGACGTATCAAGTCCCCCCAAGCTTAGACTTCACTTGTCCCCAAGCGAAACTGAGCTCAATAAACATGCCCTCAGGTTTATGGAGTGAAGAGTCGATAAAAGAATACGGACAAGAAGTATCGCATTCATCAATACATAGATCATAATAGAAGACAACTCACTATTATATAACTCAACTTGCAATGTGTAAAGGAAACACAATGAAGATACATAAATTAAATCATAATTAGTAATGGCAAACTTAGCTCTTGGTCGAAGAATAGTTGATAATTTCCTAGAGTTCACAAATAACTGGTTTTCAATGATAGCTTTCAAAGTAGTAAACATCAAGATAAGAGCAAAGTGCAAAACAAGGAACAAAAGAAACATGATTGAATAAATCATCATATGAATGAATGAAACACAACAACTCAAAATACTTGCTGAGATAGAAGCGAATAGGTTTACTGACTCAACTCAAAGTAAAAGAAAGGCCCTTCGCAGAGGGAAGCAGGGATTGCAAGTCTCATAAAGAGCTCCCAAAAATTATGGTACTTACTAGCTTTCAGCTCTCATTTCCCCTATCATAGGAATCTTTAGGTGATTAAGGTTAAAGTGATCAAATATGAGGATATGCATTGACAAGTTGTAAATTGAGAATCTCAAGTCCCTTGAATACGAGGGCCGCTTCTCATGCTACTCAAGTTTAGTCACCGGTTAGTTCTTGTCATCGTAAGCATATGTGTATCATAGAGAACCGCCAACGGGGTACCCCTTGCCCGATGATACGGAAGAATCCCCATATAAAAATGACAAGGCAAGCAGACAACAAACATCTCAGCAATCTTCTTATTTACCATGGGAATATGGTGCTATGAAAAAGAGTAAATGATAGAACTTCTCATTAATATTCCATAACGACAACTCACACCAAGGGATACATATCTAACGAGAGAGGGGACACTTCCATAATGCAAACCATCCTACATAATAACTTCTCTATTCATGATATGACTCTACTAATAAGGTAAAAACATAGAAGATAGTGATGTGATACCGCGACACTCCCCTAAGCTTGGAACAAACCAAGGGGATGCCAAACCTGATGATGAATTACTCCTTCGGTGGTGGTGGTATCCTCTTGATGAGCTCTTTGATCAGTTTCCCCAAGTCCTCGATCTCAAAGGTGAGATTGCGAATAAGCTGCGAGTTTTGCTCAATGCGGCTCATAATCATGCCGGGTTGTGAATTCCAGCTCTTGCGATTCTTTCCCCACTCTACCTCCTTGAAGTCTTGTTTTCTTGCATGGCTAGAATGAGGCAAATCCCAATTGGAGGGTAATTTCTCCTTGGGCATATTCTGGTATTGATGCTCATGGATAAGGATATGGAAAGGATTCTTGGCGCGTGAGGGAAGTGACCAGGGATCTGAACGGTGATGAGGAGGCTTCCCTCCAATGGACATAGTCCTGGAAGGTTTGCCACCACTCCAATGCTTGCAATGGTAGTGCAGGTGTGCTTTGCCTCCTCTTCATCTTCATTCTTGATCTCCTTCTCCTTCCCGGGGTCTTGGAGATCTTCCTCCATAGGCTCCTTTCCTTTATCCTTGGAGGACACCATTGTGCTTCTAAGCTTTCAAAGATAGTTCCTGGCAGAAACAGATCGAAATAAAAAAACACGAAGAAAATACGATATACGAACCTCGAGAGATCCGAGGGATTATATATTACAAAGTTTCATATCAAAAGGAAGGTACTGGGAGAAAACGAGTCGGAGGCGGAGTCCGGGGTGGACTCACCACCTGGTGGCGCGACCAGGGGTGGGCCCGCGCCACAGGGTGGTGTGAGCCACCCTGGCTCCGTTTCCATCCCTCTTTCGTTTCGTAGCTTTCCTTATTGACTAAAAACTGCAAAAATATAGTTGGATAGTATTTTTGCGGAACTTTTCTTACCAGAACTGTTACCTATTTGAAAACAGACTCTACAGGTCTCTGAATTTGGTATCTAGTAGATTCTTCTTCCGGAGGCACCACTTTAATATCATCAATATCTTCATCTTCATACACTTATTGTGAGTCATGAAACTTTTCACTTCCTTATTACACCATTATCTCCACTACCTGGAAATTTCTTTCACACAAAACTTTACACAGTTCTCATTAGCAACATTACTATAAGTGAAGTGATAAAACCTTTTGAGTTCAACTTCAACTGAAAACCATCAAAACATAAGCTACTGTAGCAACTCCTTCCGAAAACCCAAAAAGAATTCAAAAAGGAAATCGATTAAAGAAGCAAATCCAAGAGTGTCAAAATCTGTCAAAACAGACCAGCAGATAAAGATCAATTTTTTCGAAAATCTTCTGTTGCTCAAATCAAAAAGTGCAAAACTAACGAAAGTTAAATAACAACCTGGGGCAGAAGCACAAAAAATTACAAATCAATCCGAATTACAGAGATATCTCACGAATATTTACGGTGAAGCACAAAAAATCTGTTTCGGGACAGCAACTTCCCCAAATCTTACTTCTCTCTCATTAGAGGTTGATATTTGACACAAAAACTAAACAAAAAGGATAAGGAGCGGTTATTACCGAAGTAATAACTTCCAAGACTCAAAGAAACAAAAACAAACTGAAAGCAAAAACAAATTGGGTTGTCTCCCAAAAAGCTCTTTCTTTATAGCCATTAAGATGGGCATGATAATTTTGAAGATGCTCACATAAGAATATGAATTGAGGTGAAAGGGAGCATTAAGAAGCAAAAATACACACATGTAAGTCTAACCCACTTCCTATGCAAGGGAATTTTGTAAACAAACAAATTGTTGAAACCAGATGCTACTTGCATAAGAAGGCAAAAGAAGTGCAACATAAAAACTTTCAGCATAAAACGAAGAAACTTGATATTATTGAGATACATAAGAACACTTTTCCCTCTCTCATAGTAACTTTCAGTATCATGCATAAACTTAACAATATAGCTATCACAAGGATCATCGTAGCAATGATCACTTATTCTAACAGAAAACACAGGAATATTAGCTCTCTTAACACTACTATGTGAAACAATATTAGAGGTATCCTTACAAAGGATAGTGTGTCCCTCTTCTTAATATTTAGTAACAAAGTCTTTCACATTTGCTATAATAGGTTCATCAACCATTTTTTATCAGCTTCAACAGCTTTATTTGTACTTTCATTAAACATACTAGCTATCATAGAGTGTTCCTTTATCTTAACTAGGAAAGGCATTTTCTCAATGTAAGGTTCAGGTAAAACATGATTAGCAGTATAAACTTCAGTATTTCTTGCAGGAACACTCTTAGCAATATCTTTATAAGGTTCATGATACTTATTCCACTTATTTTTAGGCACTTCAGTGTAGGAAGCAAAAGCCTTAAAATAAGAAGCATTAGCTTGAGAGTCTAGACCATAAGCATTTTTAATATTTTGAAAGTCATCAGTTCCCATAAAAGATTCAATGCATTCATAATCATAATTTATACCTGACTTTCTACCTTTGTCATTCTCCCAAGCTTCAGCATTATCTTGAATACGGTCCAGAAGATCCCATTTAGCTTCTTCTTCCATGCGAGTGAATGATCCACCACAAGAAGCATCCAATAAATCCTTATCATGAAGAGGAAGCCTTGCATAAAGGTTATTGATAATAATATTACTGGGGAGCTCATGAATGGGACATTTTAGCATTAGTAACTTCAATCTCCCCCAAGCTTGATATGTACTCTCTCCATCAAGAGGCCAAAAGTTGTATATTTGATTCCGACCTTTATGAATCTCATTAGGAGGATAAAACTTTGAATAAAAGAGAGGTACTATTTCCTCCCATTCAAGAGCTTGACCATTCTTCAGCAGCTTATACCATTCCTCAGCTCTTCCTTTTAGTGATAATGAGAACAACTTCTTCTTAACTTGATCTGTAGTAATACCTGCACACTTGAACAACCCGCATAATTCGTGTATAAAGAGTAAATGATCACCGGGATGGATAGTTTCATCCCCAACATAGTAGTTATCCATAACACGATCAATAATTCTTGTAGGTATTTTAAAAGCATCATTCTCAGCAGGTGATGGTTCATCTACTACCTTAGCAGTGGTAGTAGCATTACCAAATAACAAACTCAGCGAATTATCCATAACAAAAATAAAGCAACTAACAAAAGTAAACAATACTCACAGTAGAAGTTTCCTTTACCAGTTCCACTCTCCAATAGCGCTTCACTCCTCGGCAACAGCGCCAGAAAATAGTCTTGATGACCCACAAGTATAGGGGTGTATCGCAGTATTTTCGATAAGTAAGAGTGTCGAACCCAACGAGGAGCAGAAGGTGCTGGATAGTGGTATGGATCAGGAATTCTCTGCAAATACTTAGCAAATGGATTTTTAGGGGTTTTTTATAAAGCAAGTAAACAAAGTACGAGTAAACAAAAGACAGTAAGAATAAATGCAGCAAGTGGCCCAATCCTTTATGCAGCAAAGGACAAGCCAGTTGTATTACTTAAGATGACCAAACGTTCTTGAGGACACATGGGAAGACTGTCAAGTGCTTTCGCTTCATATAGTTGATTAATCTTCTTTAGCTTGCTAAGTGTTGTGTGGGTGAACCTGTGCTAATGTACCGACCTTCCTAGGACTAATACATACTTGTGATTATACCCCTTGCAAACATCCGTAAGTACAAGAAAGTAATTAAGGTAGAAACCTAACCACAACTTTAAACTCTAATACCCTTACGTCCCTTGTGCAATGGTTTCCTAACGGGGGTTCAGGTTTCTATCACTCCGGCAACCCCTATGATTAGTAGCCAAATACACAATGCATTCCCCTAGGCCCATATAGGTGAAGTGTCATGTAGTCGACGTTCACATGATACCACTAGAAGAAGTACACAACAACTTAAATATCAAACTATTGAATCTTTCTCAACACAACTCCACTACTAACAACATGACTTCTCCCATGTACTCAAGAACAAAACGAACTACTCACAAGACATCATATGGATCATCATCAGAGATGGAATAATGATGTATAACAATCTGAACATAAACAATAATTCAATGGTTCACTCAATAGCATCAACTACAAAGAGTAATCAACACCGGGAAAGTTTCCCCTATGAACTATGCAAGATTCAACCCAATTGTTACAGCAATATGGAGATGGTGATGAGGGTGCTGATGGTGATGATGGTGGTGATGATGATGATGATGATGATGATCCCGATGAAGTCCAGCTTGATGGTGGTGTTGATGGCGACGATCTCCCCTCTCCGGGAAGGAATTCCCCCGGCAGACATCTGTCTGCCGGAGAGATCTTTCTCTCTCGGTGTTTTCCACCCCGCAAAGGCGGCAGAATCTTTCTGTGGTCGCTCCCCGAGTCTTAGGGTTTCAGGAGGATAATATACGCCAGAGGGGAGTCCCAGGGGTGGACCAGGGCGGCCACACCACCTGGTGGCGCAGCCCAGGGTGGCCCGCGCCAGGGGGTGGTGTGGCCCCCCTGTGGCCTATCTCCAGCCCTCCTTCTAGCTTCCTTCGTCTTCTAGAAAAATAGGATTTTCCGTATATTTTCTCGGATTTTCTGATCTTCGCGAATTTTGCCTCCAAACAACACCTTTTCCATCAGAATCCTGACTGCAGCGATCCATGCTCCAAAAGTCATCAACCATGCAAAAACAGATGAAATAACATAAGTATCACCTCTCAATACGAAATATATCAATGATTAACAGTGAATTAAGACATAGAATAGTGATGCAAAATGGACGTATAATACATTGCAAATGTATCTATAATTTTTGATGTTCCATGCTTGGTTTTATCCACTTTCTTGTGTTTTGTTCCAACTTTGGAGTACTTTTCTTATGATTTCTTGGACTAACCTATTAAAAGGATGCCACAGTGCCAGTTGACTGTTTTCTGCTATTTTTGGTTCCAGGAAGTTAGAAAATGAATATTCTCGGAATTGGACGGGACAAAAGCCAAAGTTACTATTTTCCCGGAAGGTTCACGGAGCCAGAAGGAGAGCCGGAGGGGGCCACAGGGTGGCCACACCACCCCTAGGCGTGGGTCCACCTAGGCCGCGCCAGGGCATGGTGTGGGCCCCCTGGCCGGTCACCGACCTTGCCTCTTTCGCCTATAAGAGCCTCCCGATACCAAAACCCTAGATAGCCAATCAAAAATCCACGAAAAGTTCCGTAGCGCCGCCGCCACCGAAGGGGAGATTCGGGGGACAGAAAGTCTCTGTTCCGGCACCCTGTCGGGACGGGGAAGTGCCCTCGGAGCCATCTCCATCGATCTCCACCACCATCTCCATCACCATTGCTGATTCCCATGATGAGGAGGGAGTAGTTCTCTCTCGAGGCTAAGGGTTCTACCGGTAGCTATGTGTTCATCTCTCTCTATGCATGATCATATTGTGATCATGAGCTTGTAATCTATAGATCTACCTTGCTACTCAAGTGCTTTAATAGATCTCTGCTCTCCCCATGTGTGTGAAAGTGACAGCATGCACACCATGGTGGCACTTAGGCTACAGATTACAAATACTTGTTATGAGTTATATTTGGAGTTGGATGTTTCTATAAAATTGTGGCGTTTGTTGGACTCATCTAGTACTCAAGGTGATAGTGTGGGGTTTTCTAGATGGGAAAGATGAACTTTGAGGTGTGCTGTTATAGCCCTACCATCGATTAGAGTGTCCAACCGGAGAGTAGTTAAGAGTAGTATCATAAAGATAAGATATTTATATGAGAGTGTTCACTAGTGAAAGTATGATCCCTAGGCCTTGTTTCTTAGCATTGAAACACCGTTTGCAATTAGATATGTTACATGTTTGCTTGCTTCCATGTTTACTTCAGTTTGCCTTTAGTATCTTCCACACCATCAAGCTATTTTCTATCACCGTTACCACTTATAATTATCCATACCACTTGTATTTCACTATCTCTTCGCCGAACTAGTGCACCTATACACCTGACAAGTGTATTGGGTGTGTTGGGGACACAAGAGACTTCTTTTATCTTGATTGCAGGGTTGCTTGAGAGGGGATACCTTTGACCACTTCCTCCCTGAGTTCGATAAACCTTGGGTGATCCACTTAAGGGAAAACTTGCTGCTGTTCTACAAACCTCTGCACTTGGAGGCCCAACAACTGTCTACAAGAATAGAAGTGCGTAGACATCATGCTATTTTCTGGCGCCATTGCCGGGGAGGCAAGGTAAAAGGTATTCACACCGGAGGATTAAAGAAGAAGAACCTCCCACGGCAAACGCCTATTTTCTAGTGTGAGTACTCGAAGTTATTTCCTTTAGATTCTGCAATTTTGTCTTTTTGTTTCTTGTTTTCACTAGTTAGGCTTAATGGAAAACAACAACAAAATTAGAGAGCTTTATAGTATTTATCTTGAGTTAGGACATGAAGTGTTTGAAGAGAAAATTAAAAAACCTATGGAACTTTATTTGCATGCTAATAGCAATGTTGTTAGTATGAACTCTTTGGACACCATTATTGCTAATGCTATGGAAAAGTCTAAGCTTTGGGAAGCTAGTTTTTATGAAAATGATCTTTTTAGCCCCCCAGGCATGGAGGAGAAAATTTACTTTGATGATACTATGCCTCCAATATATGATGATTACAATGATGAATATGATATTTTCAGTCCACCTACTATTGAGGAGGAGATTAATTATGATTACAATATGCCTCCTATATTTGATGATTATGGTGATGAAAATAATAATGATAGCTATTTTGTTGAATTTGCTCCCACTACAATCAATAAGAATGACTATGTTTATGTGGGGAGTATTAATTCTTTTATGCATGTGGCTCATGATAAGAATGTTTTATGTAATAGTTATATTGTTAATTTTATTCGTGTTGCTACTAAAAGTTATTATGAGAGAGGGAAACATGGTTCTATGCATCTCAATAATATTAAGTTTCCCCTCTTTATGTTGAAATTTTTGAAGTTGCACTTGTTTTGCTTTCCTATGCTTGTTGCTTTGTGCTTTCATGACTTGTTTCTTTACAAGATTCCTATGCATAGGAAGTGGGTTAGACTTAAATGTGTTTTGAATTTGCTTCTTTATGCTCTTTTTTTACTTCAATTCATATTTCTTATGTGAGCATCTTCTCAAACTATCATGCCTAACTTAAAGGCGTTAAAGAAAAGTACTTATTGGGAGATAACCCAAAAGTTTTAGATGAGTCTTGAAAGTTATTACTTCAGTAATAACCGCTCCTTATCCTTTTTATTTGCTTTTTGTGCCAAGAGTAACCTCTAATGAGAGAGAAGTAATGATTGAGAAAGTTGCTATCCTGAAACAGATTTATGTGCTTCACCATAAAAATTCGTGTAAAATCTCAGTACGTCCTTTTGAGGCGTGAATTTTTGTGCTTCTGACACAGGTTGTTATCTAACTTTCGTTAGTTCAATACTTTTTTATTTGAGCAACATAAGATCTTCGAAAAAATTCGTCTTTACCTGCTGGTCTGTTTTGACAGATTTCTGCCATTTTCTGCATTTGCTTCTTGTTGGTTCCTTTTTGAGTTCTTTTGGGGAATTGAGCTTTTTGAGGGAAGTTCTACAGTATCTAGTGTTCTAATGGAAGTTTATTTAGTGTTAGAACTGAACCCTAATAATTATTTATCTTTAATGCAATAATGTTGCTAATAAAGATTGTGTGAAGTTTTGTATGAAGAAAAAATTTCAGGTGTATGGAAGGAATGAGTAATGAGATGAAGGATGGACTAAAGCTCAAGCTTGGGGATGCCACGCGTGTCACCCCAAGAAATATCCAAGAATTACAAACGTCAAAGCTTGGGGATGCCCTAGGCATCCCCTTCTTCATCAATAAAAATCCTAGGTTTCTTCCAAACGCTTCATTTTTATTGTTTCATGCACAATTGTGTTGTTCTTGGAGCGTCTTCTTTTTCGTTTTCGTTTTGGTTTTTGTTTGCTTTGGTTTGCTTAGTTTTCTGAATAAATTAGTTGGACCCCCTCGTTCATATATTGGTTTGCAAATAGTTTGGTTTGGTTTGGAAAAGAGTAGGAAAGTTCACGCTTATGTGGTAAAAAGAGCTCGTTTTTGACTGTGGCCTATGCTTTGTCATGCCATGCTTAATATTGTTTTGGCTTTATTCTTAGTATTCTTTGCTGTAGCATGACTTGTTATAAACAATTGAGATTGCTTAATGTGCCTTTGAAGAATCATGCGTTGTTTTAGCCTATTAAAGCATAGTATTGTGGTATTCTCCTTTGATGCTTTATTTGGGTTGACTTGGCGCATGCTCACACCATGTTATGACTATATCAAGTCACCATAAGCCTTTATGATCCTTTAGTTTTCAACTTGTAGTATCACCTTATGCTTTGATCAATGATGTTTTGTCGCTCTGCATGATTATGGCCATTATTGCTCTCTTAGTTTGTCGCTCCCAGTCTTTTGCTAGCCTCCACAACCAAGTATGAGTTCCACTCATGCATCCAACTCCCTAAACCAAGTTATTCCAAAGAGTCCACCATACCTACCTAGTAGCTTATGCTATTCCAAGTATATTCATGCTTTTGTTTACCTTCCAAGTTAAACTTGTTATGAGAAAACTAGTGATTAAAGCTCTCACGAACTTGATGGCACACTTTACTTTACTTGCCCTTAATAAACTTGAACCATTGTGTCGTATATGTTGTATATGCTTGCACTTATTTGTTGGGAATTAGCAGAACCATGCTTTCATGGGGAACGCTTTCAACATTGCACTTGGTACTTGTACCTAGTTGATATCATGCTCTTTTGTATATGGATGTCGTCGGTGTGAAATGAAAGGGGAGCTTGTAAGTCCATGGAGTTATGTATATGTGTTAGAGAAATGCCTGGGCCGCTGGTCTAATCCATGTTGACATGGTGGAAACCTGCAGCGTAACCATAATGAGCTGTCTATGAAGCATTCTTCTTATAAAAAAAGAGTCCTATCTTGAGAAAAAAGAGAAAAGAGAAAAAAAGAGATACTATGAAAAGAGGAAAGAGAGAAAAAAGCACCATATTCCCTTGGTAAATAAGAAGAATGCTGAGATGCTCGTTGTCTGCTTGCCTTGTCATTTTGATATGGGGATTCTTCCGTATCATCGGGCAAGGGGTACCCTGTTGGCGGTTCTCAATGATACACATATACTTACGATGACAAGAACTTACCGGTGACTAAACTTGAGTAGCATGAGGAGCGGCCCTCGTATACAAGGGACATGAGATTTCTGACTTATACTTCGTCAAACATGTACACTATAGTTTGTTCACTTTAACCTTAATCACTTCAAGATGCTTATGATAGGGGCAATGAGAGCTGAAAGCTATAAGTACCATAATTTTTGGAAGCTCTTTATGAGACTTGAATCCCTACTTCCTTTTATAAAGGCCTTTCTTCCACCATTATATTGAGTCTCCACCTTCTATCTTTATGCACCTACTTTGAGAGCATAGTGGCCATTCTTAGTTCTATGTGCATTGTCCCAAGACTAGTTGATTGATGCATACTTTGATATTGCTTGTTTTAGACTATTGTATCTAGTCACTCTTATGAACTTTGAAGGTGTCCTATGCATTTATATTTGCTACTCTATTGAGGGACAAGCTGAATACTATTATGCTATGTTTTCTTTATGTGAAACAAACAAACGTCTTGCAAAGCATTGTTATTCATGAATCTTTTGTTTGTGCCTTTTCTTGTTGCATCATAGTTTCTTTGCTTATTGCTGGAACTTTGTCTTTCATGTTATGATTAAAGTACTATGATCCCAGCTTTTAATGTTTGCAAATACTTTGATCAAGTCTTTGATGGTGCATGTCACCTCAAAAATTATTCTTTCTTTTTATCACTTACCTACTCGAGGATGAGCAGGAGTTAAGCTTGGGGATGTTGATACATTGCAAATGTATCTATAATTTTTGATGTTCCATGATTGGTTTTATCAACTTTCTTGTGTTTTGTTCCAACTTTGGAGTACTTTTCTTATGATTTCTTGGACTAACCTATTAACAAGATGCCATGGTGTCAGTTGCCTGTTTTCTGCTGTTTTTGGTTCCAGGAAGTCAGAAAATGAATATTCTCGGAATTGGACAGGACAAAAGCCAAAGTTACTATTTTCCCGGAAGGTTCACAGAGCCAGAAGGAGAGCCGGAGGGGGGCCACAGGGTGGCCACACCACCCCTAGGCGCGGGTCCACCTAGGCCGCGCCAGGGCATGGTGTGGCCCCCCTAGCCGGCCACCAACCTTGCCTCTTTCGCCTATAAGATCCTCCCGATACCAAAACCCTAGATAGCCAATCAGAAATCCACGAAAAGTTCCGCAACACCGCCGCCACCGAAGGGGAGATTCGGGGGACAGAAAGTCTCTGTTCTGGCACCCTGCCGGGACGGGGAAGTGCCCTCGGAGCCATCTCCATCGATCTCCACCACCATCTCCATCACCATTGCTGATTCCCATGATGAGGAGGGAGTAGTTCTCTCTCGAGGCTAAGGGTTCTACCGGTAGCTATGTGTTCATCTCTCTCTATGCATGATCATATTGTGATCATGAGCTTGTAATCTATAGATCTACCTTGCTACTCAAGTGCTTTAATAGATCTCTGCTCTCCCCATGTGTGTGAAAGTGACAGCGTGCACACCATGGTGGCACTTAGGCTACAGATTACAAATACTTGTTATGAGTTATATTTGGAGTTGGATGTTTCTATGAAATTATGGCATTTGTTGGACTCATCTAGTACTCAAGGTGATAGTGTGGGGTTTTCTAGATGGGAAAGATGAACTTTGAGGTGTGCTGTTATAGCCCTACCATCGATTAGAGTGTCCAACCGGAGAGTAGTTAAGAGTAGTATCATAAAGAGAAGATATTTATATGAGAGTGTTCACTAGTGAAAGTATGATCCCTAGGCCTTGTTTCTTAGCATTGAAACACCGTTTGCAATTAGATCTGTTACATGTTTGCTTGCTTCCATGTTTACTTCAGTTTGCCTTTAGTATCTTCCACACCATCAAGCTATTTTCTATCACCGTTACCACTTATAATTATCCATACCACTTGTTTTTCACTATCTCTTCGCCGAACTAGTGCACCTATACACCTGACAAGTGTATTGGGTGTGTTGGGGACACAGGAGACTTCTTGTATCTTGATTGCAGGGTTGCTTGAGAGGGGATACCTTTGACCACTTCCTCCCTGAGTTCGATAAACCTTGGGTGATCCACTTAAGGGAAAACTTGCTGCTGTTCTACAAACCTCTGCACTTGGAGGCCCAACAACTGTCTACAAGAATAGAAGTGCGTAGACATCAACGTATCACCTACCTCTCCAGCCAGCAACTCTTTTAATAAGTTTATCTACAATAGGTTGTAAATCTTATTTTTTGAGTTTGCTATGATGGATAGGGACACCTAAATATTTCAAAGGAAGAGATCCCAAAAGACAACAAAGGGATTGAGCAAACATCCAAGCCTCATCTTATTCCACGTTAATTGGGACCAGCTCACATTTATGGAAATTTATTTTCAGACTAGTTATTTGCTCAAAACAAGAAAGTAACCATTTAAGTTTCATCACCCAGGCTAAATATTTCTGTAGGAATAATAGTGTGTTATCGGCATATTGCATACTGATGACCCATGTTTGATTAAAGCCATACATCAATCCAGTAATTGTTGACTATTAGCATCTTTAACCAAAATCCTAGTAAAAACATCAGCCATCAGATTAAAGAAAAGGGGGGGGGGGGAATAGCCTCCCTTGCCTAGCCCCTCTACCAGTCAACAATAAGCTACTATTGATATCATTAATTCTGACACCAACAAACCCTTTGTCTAGCAGGGAGTTGAAAAAATAAATACATTTAGGGCTAAAGCCTCTAGAAGGTAACATTTTCAACATAAATTCTCTATTGGCCATGTCATATGCCTTCACATAATCTAGTTTAAAAATAAAACTAGACTATTTATTGTGAGCCACCTCATGAATAATTTCATGAGATGACACAACACTTTCTAGAATAAATCTACCCTTCAAAAAGGCAGAGTGGTTTGGAGAGATTAAATTCTCAACTTCTACACCCAACCTTATTGTAACATATTTTGAAAAGGTTTTAAAACTATAGTTGGTTAAATAAATAGGTCTGAACTTCTGCATAGTTATAGCATCAGGTTCCTTAGGAATCAAAGTTAAAAGAGTAAAATTCAACTATACAGATCAAGGTCCATTTTGTTCCAATCATTAAACATGGCAATTAAGTCCTTCTTAACGAGGTCCCAAAAATGTTGACAAAAAGAAAATAAAGGCCATGAGGGCTAGGGGCACCTTCAAGATAAGAGCTAAAGATTGCATCCTTGATTTCCTTCTCAATAAAGTCAGCCTCTAAGAAGGCATTATGGGCATTTGTAACTTCCTTAGATTCAAAAATTCCTTAGAAATATCCATATTAATTTTAGCTTCATAACCAAAAAACTTCTTATAGTACTCCATAGCTAGTTTAAGAATACCTTCAGTATCTTCAACCAAACCATGTGGCCCCTTAAGAGAAATAATCTGCTTCTTCCTCCTTCTCTGGTTAGCCAGAGAGTGGAAATAGGCAGTATTCCTGTCCCCTTCAAGGATTTGCCTCTCCCTTGATATTTTCCTTTCCTTAACCTCCTCCTTCTTCCATATGTCTATCAAAACAGAAGAAATATATTTCATTCTCTCTTTGGACACACGGGAGAGCGGATGGGATTCATATAGGATGTCTAATAAATCGTATTTAGCAATAAATTATTGTTTGAGCTTGTTTTGAGCAGCTTCGAAGTTTATACACCAGCCTTTAATGCTTTTCTAAGGCTTCTCACTTTAAACTTCCAAATGTCTATAGCTCTCTTGAGATTACAAGATGTCTCCCAAGCTTTTTTAACAACTTTATTTATCAAAACCCTCTTGATGAATCCACCATTTTTCAAATCTAAAGAGTTTATTCTTGGGGACGATCATATCACCAGTATCAATAACAAGTGGTGTGTGAACACTCCCTAACCTAGGAAGGGTCTTCACTAAACTTGCATGCAAAGCATCCCAAGAAGTAGAAATGAAAACCCTATCCAAGGTTGCCATAACCAAATTATCTTGGTTGTTGGCCCAAGTAAATTTCCTACTACAATTTTTAATTTCTATAAGACCAAACTTACTAGTTCAATCATTAAAAAGCTTGGCCCATTGCTGATTAATGTTCCTAGTGTTTTTTCTCTTCACTAGATCTTACAAGATTAAAATCTCCACCAACAAGAGTTGGTCCAGACTAGCTAGAGAAAAGATTGTGAAGTTCATTAATAAAATCAAGCTTATGTTCCTCATAAGAAGTGCCATAAACTGAAATGAACCTCCATACCACAACATCAGTTTTGTTTTTAATAAAAGAAAAGACACTACAAGTATGGATATCCAAGAGAGAACATCAAATAGATCAGAATTGATGCCAACTAAGATACCACCAACAATATCATTAGCAGGCAACCACTTCTAGCTATATTTTTCTAAAGGGTCTATAATCTTTAACTGAAAAGAAGTGAAATCTTCTTTTTTAGTTCTAGATAGACCAATAAAATTAGAGTGATGATCATTAATATGATCATTCACTATAGACAACTTGTCAACTCTATTAATCCCTCTTCCATTCCAAATGAAACCTATCATTAGGAATTGAAGATCAACTTCATGTGACTACCTTTATTGTTGGACACCTCTATCCAAGGCATCTCAACAGACTGAGTGTGACTACCGTGACAATCAGCCAAGGACATAGCTGCACTCCTACTAGAGCTAGCTTGCCCACTGACATCCTCAACAGTAATATCGATACTACTAGGAAGTAACATGTGAGGATTGCCAGAATGAAAAGTATGAAGTCTATTCATTTCTATATCTTTGACAATATCAATATTCACATTTATATTATCCTCGGAGTCCCTAAACAATCCCAGCATTTCTTGCTTTATGCATTAACACAACGTTATCTAGAACAAGAAAGGAATTTGAAAGACCATGATGAATTCTCTTACTTTTAGGGGCCTCCAAGTTTTTTAATTTCTTCAATTCTTGTGCCTTTTCTAGAGCAGTCCTCCCATATTTCTAGACTCTCGCACTTGTCCTTGTAGCCACTACATGACCCTATTTCTTATTTTCTCTTACATTTTTCTTGGCAGTAGCAGGGATCACACCCGGTGTAGTTATAGGCATTTGTGATACAACATCATATCTCTCTTAATCATTAGAAGAGGCTAGTAGTCACGGGAATTGTCTTTCTATGTTGCATGCACCCTAGGTAGTGTGCACTATTTCACCTTCTCGAGTTCTCGTGAAACGTCATCATAGAGTGCCACACGAGAATCATAGATCAATGGATGAAACATACATGTGGCATAGCGTGCACAGTAGAAACGTTGTGTTCAACGAGTCATACCTTTTTGTTAGTTACACCATGTTTAAAACGCGGTGACGTCATTAATATGGACCGAAGAGAGTATCATTAAATGCATATCACTCAAGCCCATATAGATGCATACATAACATGCATGCATTCCATCCATCAATCGATGCAATCAGCTTATTCACGACCGCTTTAGTATGAAGTCAGACGACCTCTTGATGGTGCAGAGAGCGACAATACATGTCGCTATGCTTGGCCCATATGTCGCACTGCTCTGGGTAGGCGAGGGTGGCAGCATAGTCCCTTTGCCTCTTAGTGTTACATTTGCGCAGCTCCTCGAGGACGATGGGGCCCACGCGCATGCCCTCAAAGTCCAAAGTATCCACCCTATCCATGAGGACGCTCAATGCCTCGCACTTGCAAGAAGCTCTGGTGGCCGATAGCTCCAGGCAGCACCGCTCCTTCGTCGTCACCTCATCGGGGAGCCTCAGGCGGCAGACTTGTTGGATCACGTATCCGTGGCAGGCTGTGAGCGGATTCTGGGGGAGCCCCCGCCCTGGAATGCACTCAGCCCTGACACTAGTGGATGTGGCGGCCAGGACGGAGAGCACGATGACGGCCGCAGAAAGGACGAGCTGGTTGGACGCCATTTTGAACTGTTATCTTCCAAATAGGATGATGGGGCCAGGCTATGTATGGCAAGTATATGTACTGAGAGAAAAGGAAGAGCGGGCATAGTGAGTATTGTCGTATTGATGTGATTTTTGTTATCGTTTGAGTCCCGCAAAATGAGAACTTTGATGGTATGTAGTACGATATAGACTAGCTAATTAACCTTTGTGGTAACAGAATTGGAGCTTTGTGTGTGTGGCAACAAAATTTGGAGGGAATGTAAGTTGGGGTTTAGCACGAAGCGAGCGGCCAGTTTTATATGCTGCCACTGTGAGCCTAACTTTCTCAGCACGCGCATGGCATGAGTTATCGTATCATACGTGGCCAATGGCTATGTATCCCTGGTTTTATGTGGCATTCTTTCCTTGTACGTTTATTTCTCATCCACTCTAACACTTCAAGTGAACTGTCATTTGGTTTATATGTGGAGTACCTTTTATTTCGTTGGGAAAACATGTGAGTAGCCAAGCATATATACTCTGCACACCTTGATTACTAGCTCATCGAAAACACGTTAAAAATAATTACTGTATCATTTTTTTAAATTTTTTGATCATACTAAATACGATGATAGAATCACCAAGAATAGCCATCATAGGAAAACAAGACATTCCTACTACATCTATCTCAATTCTCAGCTGTACATGTAGTGACCAACATAACATGTACCAAAAAACATGATACAAGAAATAACCCGGTGACCTACCAATTGTAGAAGTAGGATTTTTGGCAAGCGATAAGCACTTAAATAATACAATTCGAGTGTACCAGATTCTTTATCATTTCGAGGAAAAGGTTCGGGAGGATTCAGTGGTTGGGCATGTATTTGGTGTCCTAGATCAAGGAGAAATATGTTGGTCCTAGTGACCAAGGACTTAGTGTCATAACCTTATCCAACAAGGATGTATGATAGTGCCAACTATCCAAAACTCGGGACACATCCTCGTGTTTACAACCCCTTTTCCTAGTTCATTTACTTCCTTGCAATCTACTTTTTCATAAGTTTTACCTTTGTAGATTTGCATGGGTGCTATAGGAAACTAATAGAAAAGAATTTGTTAATAGCTACCACTTTCACATTTTTTTTGATCATCTCCTTTTCACCCTCGCCCTTCTAATCAAGTTGGGTGATATTTAAAAGTCACCTTATCTTGGTCCTTTCGTCAGTGTGATAATGACAATGCATTGATTAAAATTAAGATAGTAAACATGAGATGCAAAAAGGGACAAAATAAAATGATTGAAGGTACCCTAGATAACCATTTCCTTGATCCCTATTAGTTTTGTACTTGTTTAAAGTGCATGGAGCCCCCATTTGTGGTTTTGGTAATTAATCACAATCTCTATGGACTGATGTTTTCATTGAGTTATTCCTGAAGGGATTTTCCATCGTTAATGTTGTAGACCATATGTTAGTTAATTTGAAGGTGAAAAGAAGAAGGTAAAGATGACCAAGTGATGACCAAGGTGTGGTCACAAGAATGGTCATGTGAGGCTTATTGGAAGCATGTCTTGAATAATAAGATTAATGAGCATTGATGGTTAACTTAAATACATCATAAGGAATTGAGAAGATAAGATACAAGGTCGATCAAGACAAAGTGCAAGTTTAAGATGTAATATGCGTGAATCTTGACATCCATTTGATGGTAATGGACATGTGCATATATGGTTAAGTGATGCTTTCCCAAAAGTGGATTATGTGGAAGCAATTTCCATCACCAAGTGGTTATATTCAATAAAGGTGTTCCAATCTGAGGTGAGCATGATCTCCATCATTTATCCCAAGTTTAAATGCATAAGGAAAATGTATGATCTTCATAGGTTTTCTATTTTACCGGTCTGAAGGTGGTTGTTGAGAGATCAGATTATAGGTTACATAGTCGTGCTATCAAGGGGTCTATCGAGTGATTAGCTTGATCACATCTAGGCGATTTCTGCCACCAAATTTTCCTCCTATACATCGAGTTGCTCCGAGTGGTGCAACTCTCTCTATAGGACCGAAAATTAGACAGAGTTTGGAAATTTCTGGTCACTTGGACCAAAATTTTCGGTCACCTAAAAACTGCTCTCCAACAACCAAATTTGTAGAGGACCTATATAAAAGCTACTTCTTGCCCAAGTGGAAGTTGGTTCTTCGATCTATCTCTCCTACATTGTTTACCTTGAAGAGCTTTCCTTTTCTCCTCGTTCTCCTTTGATTCTTGTATCTTTTTCTTAGAGAAAGAGGAGATCTAGATCTATATTTTCACGAATAAATATCTTTGCGGTGTGAAGGGAAGATCGTTGTTTAGATCTTGGAAAATTTGTTTGTCTCATCCTTTTTTCTTCCTCTCACATTCCTCCAAAGCATTAGTTGCTTTGGTGGAATTTGGGAGTGAAGTAGTAGAGCACATGTGTTCTTGCCATTGCAATTGTTGCATCGGCTTGAGGTCTCCATGAAGATTCGTTCGGGTGAAGTTCATATGTTTACTATTCTTGGTTCCTTGGAACCTAGATGATTGGTGACATCACGAAGCTCAATCCTGGTGGTGTAAATCTCTGTGGTGATTCTTGGGATCCTCTAATTAATTCGTGGGCATTGCCCCAAGCTTGTTGTAAAGGTTTAGTTGCGGTCTTAAAGGGCATTGTTTAGTGGATCCTAGCACCTCACATTGTCTGAGGGTGCGAAGATAATAAGACGAGCCTTTGTGGCGCTTGGCATGCATTATGCAACCACACCCACACCTCAAGGTTAGACCTTTGTGGAGTTCTAGGAGCATTACATCACCACACCTCTCCAATGGAGATTAGCTTCCTTTGGGAAGTGTACTTGGGATATATCTTCATCTTCGTGTGTCTCGATTATCTCTTATCTGAGCTACACTACTTAACTTTATGCTAGCCATCGTGCTTGAAGTTGTGTATAATCTTGTTATCTCATAGTTGCTTATCTTATTTAGCATAATAATTTATTGGTGCACATGATTGAGTCTAGCATATTTAGATGTTTTGTGCTTGATAACTTGCTAGTTTTACTCCGCATTTATTCAAGTCTAAACCATAATAGTTTTAAATCATCAATTGACCCCCTTTCGGGTACATCTAGGTCCATCCACTTGTCTTCCTCTTCCACAAACTCTAGCACCGTGACAACTACTTGAAATTTTTAACCAAGCTTTTGTCTTGCAACATTGCTTTTCTTTTCAAAAGATATTTTTCCTACCTAAAAATAAATAATTTGAGATATACTAATTATTTAGAACCAGTATGTACGCACCTACCAAATAAATTATGAACAATTGAGAGAATTCGAGTTGAGTTGAGGGCGTCAATGATTGGGTCTGACTTCAACAATTGGGCATGTCGGCGACTTGCCCATTGGCGCCATGGAAAATGCTGGACCTAGGGTTAAACAATGAGACTTGATAATTGGTTTAATCTCGTTAGCTCAGGTAATTGATTCTTCTAGAGCAAAGTACGTTTTTCCTCCCCAATTTTTCACATGGTTCATGTTTGTCCCCTAAACTTTTCTTGCCTCACTAAACCCCTCTAAACTATCACTAATGGTCCATGTTACCTCCTTAATCCAGGATTTTACTCAGCCAAAAAGTGGCCTTAGGACCGTATCTTTGCAAATCCACAATTAGTCGCATACCAACACCTGGCCATGACTAATTTGAGCCAAATTTAATGGGGAATATTTTTGTTTGGGAGGGGGGGGGTTATTGAGCCAAGTAAAAGCTTAGGCGGAAAATATGAGCCAAGTGAAAAGTTTAGGGGTCAAAAACAAAATTTGTTCTTTCTTCTATGGTTTGTATGCTACTTAATATAGCCAGAAGTTCGTATTAAATGTAGGTTGTATTTAGCCTTCAGCTTGTAGCTTCGGGGACTTCAGCTCTCTACTTTAAACCTCGTACTCTCTCTAATTAAGTTGAGTTCTGGATTTGGTCAAAGTTAAATTGTATAGTTTGACCAAATATATAAAAAATATTAACATCTGTAATATAAAATCAATATCATAATAATTATTATAAAGTATATATTTATATTATATATATTTAGTATTATACTTCCTCCGTTTAGAAATATATAATGTTTTAGCTTTATGAATCGAATGTATCTAGACATATTTTAGTGTATAGGTTCATAGAGGTTTCGAGTGAACCTATACATTAAAAAGGCCTAGATACATTTATTTTATAAAGCTAAAATGTCTTATATTTCTGAACGGACGGAGTAGATGTTACTATATTTTTTTTAATGTTTGGTAAAAGTTTACAAAGTTTGACTTAAACTAAACACATAATCTAGGGTAATCAAAAATGGAGGGAGCGTTTTAATTTCATATGGTCATATCTCAAGGTATTTTTTTTAAAAGGAGCATATATTAATATCAGAGGATACCAATTACAACCCGCCTCTGCAACAATGCATTGTCTAGCGGCCATACGGATGCACACAACCAAAAAAAAAGAAGAATTATAAAAAAATAAAAGTCCCGCTACAATTTCTCATTCATTGAAACATCAGTACTACCACCATCAAGACAGCATCAGAAGTCCATCTTCTCCAAAAACGACGCCTGCAAGACGGGAACAGTGCACAAACACCGTCATCGCCCGATCAAAGATCTAAGTTTTCACCCTGATGAAAGTCCACCCTCTCAATACCTTCAACAATACCATTGCCAGACACAACCAATTAAGGCCAGACCCTGGGTTTTCACCCTGAAAGATAGGACCATGATCTTCACCTGTACCGTCGCCCCCACTTGCATACCACTGCTCCAAGTCACGAGTCATCAAGCCAGTTCCTCATCACCACCCAAACTCGAACCACCATTGTTAGTCCTCAAATCTCGGTCTTCATGACATTCTCCGTCGGCACCATGGGACGAGAACATGCCCCATGATACTGACAGCCAACAGAGCTTCGTAGCTCTCCCTCTGAACCCAAACGGCCAGATTAAAAACATGGGTGCACACAACCGAATCCCATCTGATCCAACGATCTCTCGGCATATGCGCACTGTGGAATTCGCCGGCGGAGCCTTCCGGAAGACAACACTGCAACCAGATCAATGGAGACAAACATCAAGCGGGTCTTCGTCTTGGCGTGAGATGAACCCTAGGACCATCCTCTTTATTCAAACCGAGCCAACAGCCCCCTCGCCACCAGCCGGAGGTAGAGGAGAAGACAGTCCAGCATGCCACGAAGTGGCTCGCTAGAACCCAATGTGCAGCTGCCTCCGCAGCCAGAGGTTCAGATTGGATCCAGGCCAGACCCGATGCAACCGCCACCCGCCATGGCGTCCGCATGTTAGCACCGCCGAGGAAGACCTCGCAAGATCGCCTACAATGATGTCACCACGACACCTCCTCCTCCCCAAGCCCTCGATCCGCGCCGCCCGGAAGACGACGGGCCTAGGCGGACGCCCTAGGCCCACGGCGTGATGCCGCCGCCTGCAAGCAGCTGCAGGAGAACCCGCCACCGCCTGGCCGAGGTCGCCGCCCCAACCACCGCCCCCGACCCGCTCCATCGGTGCCACCCCAGCCGCCCCTCCGAAGAAGACTGCCGCAGCCGCCACCCCTAGCACCTTAGGTACTAGGGCGCCGCCGCCACCGCGGCCGACGCCGGCGGCAGCGTCGAAAGGATGGGATCTAGAGGAGCGAGGTCGGCGGCGGCGGTATCTAGGGACCCTCCGACGGCGCCTGGGGTCGCCATGGGAGGGGAGGGTTACGGCGCCGGTGGGATAAAATAATAGGCTACTGCGTTAGAATTTTTTACATGTCTGAAACTATTTTCCCCACCAAACATACCTTGCACAATATTGAAATGTACTAGAAACTAGGGATGTCGTTCAATGCATATCACACATACGCATATAGGTCCATACACATATACATGCGTCCATCAGTCGATGCAACACGCTTATTCACGAGCGGTTTAGACAGTACAGAAGTTACACGGCCACTTGACGGCCGACCAGGGAGAGGCAGTATGGGCCGCCATGGATGGTCATTAGGCTGCACTCCCCGGGGGCCACGAGGGTCGCGGCGAAGTTCCTCTGCGTCTGCCTGGGACACCGGGGCAAGTCATGGAGGAGGCCGCCCTCGAGCACGCCCTCCGCCGTCACCACCCCGTCCATGAGGATGCGCAGCGCCTCGCACCGGCAGTACGCCGGGATGGCCGCCAGCTCCTGGCAGCACTGCTGCTTCATTACCTCGGTGGTGAGGTATGGCCCTACGCCGCAGATTCGGCTGACCACATATGAGTGGCAGCCTTGCAGCGGGTTGTGCGGGATCGCCCACCCTGGAACGCACTGATCCCCGACGCTGGCGGAGGCGGCGGCCAGGGCGGAGAGCAGGACGGCGACCGAGAGTATGAGCTGGTTGGATGCCATTCTGATAATGGAAGTACAATATAGTAATTTCAAGTAGGATGGGGTGTTGGGGTTAGCATAGATCTATGGCATCTATATATACCGAGAGAAAAAGAAGAGCGACAAGCTGACATGCATGGTGTGAGTACTGATGTGCCTTTTTGGAGACTTGGGAGTCCCGCGAAATGGAAACTTCGATGTCATGTACGATGAGAGCCTAGCTAACTAACCTTTGCGGTGACAGAACTGGAACTTTGTTGGTAACAGAATTTGGAGGGGAATGCAAGTTGGGGTTTTCGTGGAAGAATGGGCAGATATGCTGCCACTCTGAGACAGTAGTGACACTAACTTCCCCAGCATGCGCGTCGCATGAGTTATCTTATCGTACGTGTCCAAGAGCTGTATCCATGGTTTATGTGGAATGCCCCCCCCCCCCCCACCCCACCCCACCCCCCAACCTTCTTTTCCTCACGCCACGTGTAACACTTCAAGTGAACTGCCATTTGGTTTATGTGTGCATTCCAGGCTTCTTGAACTTTTTTTTAGAGAGGCAGGCTTCTTGAACTAGTAACCAAGTACCAGTGCAAATTTGCAACTTCCACTAAACTACGATTGACCGTTATGAATCGATTGAGACTTAAGAAAATCCCATTTAACTAGACAAAAAACCCATAAACTAGTGTCTATACTAGAGGACAATGCTAGCAATTTTGTTGGAAAATATGGACCATAAATGGGTTCCTCGGAATTCATACATGATGACACTAGGGATGGCAATGGATATCCTATCGTGTAAGCACGCGGGGATTAAAACCCTATTTAGGTAAGGTTTGATTAAATGTTACCCATGTGTATGAATGGGAAATTTTGTAACCATCGAGTAGAGCGGGTATGGTTATCGGCTCCACCCACACCCAAACATGTCTTATGGCTTTACCTCTTTTCTAGGGTCCATCTTCCACAAATCAATAATGCTTAATGCTCGGTGATGATATGAAAAATAAAAAAGTTTTCTTATCGTTGGGGCTAGATGACACCAATTCCAATGCTTTTGGCCCCACAATGATGATCTGAATACCATTTACGATATATAGTCCAGTAACATATATGATTTATTATAAGTAAACCATTCTAATCTAGACCAAATATGGTCTTAATAAAACTAGTACTTAACTATATTCTCTTATTATCACACTTCTCCCCAAATCTAACAATGCTTGCTCTTTCCATATTTTCGTGTGACTCCATCTCGCTTTGCATCTCTCTCGTCTTTCCTCCGCTCTCCGCCCAACCTCCTTACCATCGCCGCCTTTCAGCCATGTGCTAGCCGAAACACCATATCACTCATCTACCCGATGGCAATACCATCACACCCTTCACATTAATGACATTGGACGGTGAAATAAAATATTTAAAATTCAATCATTGTAATTATAAAACAAAACACCATTCGTTAAAACTTTCAAGGTTCTGATGGGTTTTGGCACAAAGCTCCCTCCTCCGTCTCCTTTCATCATCAATTTCGGTCATCTTTTTCGCTTCATTTCGACTATATATATGCCCACCATCATTGTCCTACCATGTGGTTCCGCCCTCTTTGACGATTGATAGTGTTGTTGCTGATGCATCCATCTTTCAACTAAATTCACAATCCACTGCCATGTAAGCCCAATAAGAAAGGATCTTGCCGCCGAACTTATCATTGGAGTTGAAGAAGATGCATATGCAGATCAGGGCGTTCGGTAGCGAAGGAGGATTCGCTAAAAAAAAAAGTAGCGAAAGAGGAGAAGCACACACGGACATAATTTCCACTGTTATTTGTGTACGAGTAGTTGTTATTAAATTATAAAATAGACCCTGAATATTGTAGCTGTCTTCATCCAAACCGTTAAAAATTCAATCAGACGACTGAGAATACCCGAGCCAGCAGATAGAGCAAAACCTCCCTTATCCCCTCTGTGGCCTCCTCCCGGCAAAGCGCTTTCGGATTTTCCACCGGTCTTCGCCAATGGCTTCCTCCACTCTCGCCTCCTCCCCATTCCTCCCGTCGCTCCCCACCCCGAACCACAAGCGCATATCCCTACGCCTCCCCGCTCGCCGTCTCCCGGTGGCCGCCTCTGCCGCTCCTAAGGGCGCAGCAGCGGCTGAGGCGGCGAGGGAGCGGCGGCGATTCTTGGAGCGGTACGGCCTCAACCCGGATGACTACGAGGAAGATACCGAGCCGGATCCCAGGGTTTGATCCACCACTTTGTGATCTCGTCGTACTGAGTCCCATCGCAGTTCAGGTGACTTGAGTGTTTTTGCTGTTTTGCAGGAAGAGAGGAGGAGGGAGAGGCGGATGCGGAAGTCAGGGAGAGCGGAGGAGGAGGCCGCAGTTGCTCCAGCCAGACCGGTGGAGCGCCGGGAGACTCATAAGATGCTTCAGGTTTGGACTGTAACCGTGCCTTAAGTTCTGTTTCGACTTTCGAGTGTAGTTTTGCCAGTGCCTCGGTGGTGGCTACTCCACTCTCACATCAGTAGATCATTTGGACTGAAAATTGCTATATAGATTTTAGTTATGGTACCTTCTGGAGGTTAGATTAGTGCTTACATTGATTAGCGACCATTAAAGCCAATGAAAAAATCATGAAACGCACTACTGTTGTACTTCTATCAGAATAGCAGGTGTTTGGCCCATCTATAACTCATTTTTTCTTCCGACTAACCAAATTGTATGCTCGTATAGGCGTAATGCATCCATTATATTAAATTTCAGAGTTGTAGATCAACCCATTTTCATTGATTACATAAGCATGTCCCTGATGGGTGTAATATGCAAGATATTTACAATACCTTGACCACACACTTTTGCATAAAATCTACCTAATTAACTTAATGCCGTGGTATTTTAGATTGAAGAATGCATGATTCTTTCAGGTACTTGCTGGGAAAGTACGCAGAAGAAAGTTACTCTCACCAAAAGATAGGAATGTCCGTCCAATGATGGAAGTTGTCCGAGGAGCTGCCTTTGACATTTTACAAGTACTATTTAGCTTAGTTGATTATGTAAGTTTTACAAAGTTTCGTTTTATTGATGTACTAATCAACCTTTTTGGTTCTTGGCCGTTATTTGCAGTCAGCTGGTGGTTCTCCTGCTTCACTCAGACCTGGTCTGTGGTTAGACTTGTACAGTGGTACAGGATCTGTTGGAATTGAAGCTATGAGCCGAGGCTGTTCAGAGGTTTTCCCGAACCTTTAGTTGAAACATCAATCTAGAACAACCAAACATCCAAATGCATTCTTCCTATATCAAGTTATTGTATGTTGTTTCAATCTCTGCAAGTTAATTTGAAGCACTTCAAGTAAAGCAATACACAATTTTTTTTGTTGGTTGCATCTGTATGCCTATCTGTATGGAATGCATGCTTATTTATACGGAGTATTAATTATGCACAAGAGCACAGACTTATTTAGAATTCAATCTAGAAATGAGATGTAATGTGATTTATCTTTTTTCTCGCTCAGGCTCATTTTGTCGAGATGGACCCTTGGGTTATTGCTGAAGTCCTTAAACCTAATCTGGATTGTACTGAATTTCTTGGTTCTTCACACATACATATGCTTCGTGTTGAAAACTTCTTGGACAGTGCTGAAAAATCTAAAGGTATGGATCTCTTTGAATTACATCATCACTAATTTGAGTTAAGGAGGTGAACAATCAGAATATTGTGGGTAAAGAAGCCGAAAATAAAATTTTATATTGACATCTGTGGAAGTAAAAAGGTAATGGATTGCATTTTCATGTCCTTGTTACAATGCAGTCCATATCAACGAATTTTTTGATTAGAAAATTGTGTAGTATAGCATAGTTTACATAATGATGTGGAGAGCATGTTTCGACACGTTGTAAATGGAAGGCAATACATGGATGCATTGTTGCTAGATAATGAGACAAGTGGTGTATGGCAGGAAAATAATTGCAGAAAAAAATGCAGAGCACATTTGTGAACTGTGATAGATTTTCTGCAATGTAGAACTGCATTTCATCTAGTTTAGTCCCACCATTCTGTTGATATAATCAGGTTTAGCATGAGATAAATCACCGAAAACAAGATACTTAGGATTGTTCGAACAACAATTTATTCTGTTATGTAACTACAACTTTCTGATCTCCCCTCCCTCAGGCTCAGGTAGATATCCTTCTTTTGATTATATTAGTGTAACACCACCGTATGTTGAGGTAAACTACAGTACACTACTCGATCAACTGTCAAGGTCCCCGTTGGTTGGAGAAGATTGCTTCATTGTGAGCCCTGCATTCTTTGTAAATTATGTTTTGAACTACTTTGCTCTTTGTGCATATTTCTGACCATCGTCTATTTTCCCTTAGCTAGTCGAGTACCCACTGAAAACAGATATGCCTGAATCCTGCGGAGACCTAATAAAGGTACGTGTTTCTTACACTGTACTCCACCCAAGTGCTGGCGTAAGGCTTTCCGGATTCAGTTCCAGTTGCTCACTTAGTCCCAAATACTGCAGATAGCTGACAGGAGGTTTGGTAGGACAAACCTGCTAATTTATGGGCCAACCTGGTCCGAGAAAAAGAAAGGACAGATCCTGAGATGATTTTTGTAACGTCGAGGCACGTTTTGCGTAAGAGGCGTTCGTTGTTTCATCCCCATTGGTAAACCTTCACCGACAGTAATACTCTTAACATACACCCTTCAATAGCCTTTTTTTGCAGATTAGTACCAGCTCAACATGGGATGCTGCTGTCATCACGTCATGAACACAACCAAGCAGATTGAGTGGTTCAGGGATATTGAGATCATCATTGCCCATTCCCTGGAAATCTCCTATACCAGAGTTTAACTCACCTAGCTTGTCCATATGAAGATGTCATCTCACCTACGGGAGGGAAAATCCTGCCTTTCTGGTTCATAGATCCACATCACGTAAGAAAGATGGCCTCTCTCCTTTCCAAGCATCCCCATCGCATCAGGGAGAATCCATTGTGAAGCCACGTTTCGTCAGCACCAATCCGATGGGGACCTTCGGGCCGTCTACGTTGCTATGCTCATGGCTCGTCGACTCCGTATACGGTTCAGTCTACCTCATGCTGCTTCCGGGCAGATTATTCGCGCCGTAGGAAGGTGCGTTTTAGCAGGTGTACCGTTTAGGCTCAGGCGTGCTCTCTCTTTGTAGAATGGCTGTGATGCCTGGCCAATGATGGAATGATAAACAGATCAGTGCGTTGCCTTTTTGTATTGTGCTAGTAGTATACTACATGCTTCTGGTTGTGACTTGTGCGAAATCGTCTTTCTGAAACTGACGTGATAAGGACTTGCAAACATGTGATGTGAGTGCAACCATCCGAAGCAAGCAACCGGCTGAGCTTTTCCTTACATCGCACGCTCGAAGAGCCTGGACTGTGCGCGCGTGATCTGGCGATTGATTTGCACGATAAGTAACGTTGATCCCTGGAGCAGAGATACCGTTGCGCGTGCCATGCTTCCTTCAGTGTTGTAGTACCGCTGTCCTATTTCTGGACTGATCGAGCTGTTTCTTGCAAAGTTAATGTGAAATAATTTTCTTATGGATGACGTATATTGTGCATAGTTATAGGTAGTACTATATAACCTACTATTGAGTTTATGCAGGAGATTTTCGCAAAAAAAAAAAAGAGTTTTACGCAGGAGATTGAGATCTTTATTGACCTTCTGAACCAGTCCTGTACTGACCCGGCACTCTCGTCTCGCTTCAGATGGATCCAAAGCAGGAAGAGCCGATATGCAGAACCCGAAAATCCCCTTCCACCTTCCAGTCATGGCCCCTTTGCTTCAGAGTCAGGCGCCTGCGGTGAACCAGGTCTAGCCAACGGTAGGGGTGGACAGAGCAGGTCTCGGTCTCAGTGTCTCACGCCGGTCAGGTCACGGGCCTTTCCCCGAACAGGCGAATCTCCCTGGGTTTCAGTGCTGCGCCTGCGCGTGATACAAGGCATTTTCTACCGGGTTTGCCTGCCGACACTCCAGGCCACAGCGCCCGACCGAATCCACGGGCTCGAGTATAGAGCATCTCCATTTCTGTTTTTTATGTGTGCCGAAAACAGCATCTCCGTTCTCCACCCTCCGCTCCAGTCTCCTCTCACTCCAGTGGAGCAGCCATTCACTCTTTTTGGAGATTCTACAAATATAAATTTGTTTGTAGTAGTCCTACTCTACTAATTTCCTCTCCACAATGCAAAAAACAAACCTACCGAATCCTACGAGTCTCACAGCTTAGCAATTAAGTAGAGCAGCTGAATAGCAAACTTACACATCGCGTTCAGAAAAAAAAAGACCAACGAAACAAAGATTTGATTCCCAGGAAGAGGAAAGCGAGTCCTGGTCCTTGGCGAACCGGACCCTGTAACCCGGTACCGCTCTTTCTGAAAGAAAAAATATATCAGTGCGAGTGGCAAGGCACATGATCTCCCTCTGACGGGCGTGACACGAGTGTCCGGCAAGCGTCCAAGGAATCATCCCCACCGACAGCAGTCCACCGACAGCTCGCCCAGGCCCAGATCTCGATTTGTTTACCCTTTCCTTCATCATCCATTCATTCATCACACCCATCAGATTATCTTTTATTTATTTTTCTTTAGTTGCTGCTGCTGATTAGTCCCCGTCCTGCCCACTGCCAGGAAACACTGATAGAGCTTGAGTAATTAGCCCAGCTTGTGAGAGCGTGACACCTGACCTCACCTACAATATTGAGGTGTGCAATGCACACTCAAAGGCCATTAATTGCGTGTGTTTACCACCCCAACCACCGCTTTCCTGCCGCCACGCCTCGCCATAACCGGGTGCAGCTAACTACTCTTCTCGGCGCACAATAGCTTTTCTTAATTTCCCTGTTAGTAGTACCGTCTCCAGGCCAGGAAGAAGTGCTTGTACAGTACCACGCATGTACATCTGGAAGTAATAATAGCAATGGTAAGAGATGGGCGTAGTACAAACCAAATTGACGGTGTTTATGCCTATTGATGAAGTACGCAGCACTGGATCGAGTCTCTTCAGTGCCATGTCGGCATCATAAATGTTCCACGAAACCATCGTAGTACTAGCAACATTCCCAGGCTTAGTTAATTTGACCTCTCCTAATCCCAGGGAATACAATGCTGACCAGTCTCTGTTTGATATTATAAAAAAGGACAAGTGGTTATCTCCTAACTAATCTTTGCCTAGATTTTTTCTTTCTAAAATAGAACCTGCAGGATATACAATACATACAGGGGCAACGGGCATCATCCATCAAGTTGCATATTTGGGCCGCGCTATATACTATACGACGTAAGTACGTGGTACCTTTCCCCGTCCCCGCCACATGCGGCATGGCGTCTTCTTTCCCTCCAATTCAAGTATCCAACCAAACCCTGTCCCCCACGCACGTACTACTACTACCTGGTTTTTATATGTCTAACTAAATACATATCCACACCGAATGGAAATGTAGATAGATTACTCAAAAAGAAAGACGCGTGTGCCCTGGTTTTGCATCAAGCTTGGAGCAACGGCAACCGCTCAGTTCCGCAAAGCGAAAGCAATTCGGGCAAAAGTTAGCTTGACGCTAGCTAGCAACCCTATCGTCCTCCTCGCATTATTGGCACCTGCGCAGTGAATCTTTCTTGTCACGTACGTAGACTGCAGTTCGAGAAGCTACAAGAAGCGACCAAGGCATGCGCCTGTTCCAGATCTACTCCATAAAAGTTACTACTGGCGGGCAGGTTCCGGTGGTGGTAAGTAAAGCGGTGATGCGCGCGCACGTACGACCCCACGGGGGTACAGGGCACAGATGCGAGTGAAGTGGAGTGGCCACCACACGGCCACTGTGAGCGGCGGGCGCACCGCACCAGCAGCCCAACCCAACCCCATCCGATAGCGGCAAGGAGACCGAACCGAAAGGACGGGGCAAAGGGGGACGGTCGAAAGCTACGCCCCAACCAACCACCCTCCGTCTCCGTTTCGGTTCATCATCATAACATAGCACCACACCAGCGTGCCATCTGCCACCCGCCCATCCTAGTACTCCCTCTCTCCTTTCTCTGCTCACTCACTCCTCGCAAATTACCAACAGCTCCGTCGCCACCGTGCCCGCTCGCTCTCTCTCGCGCGCGCGGGGCTCCGGCCATTGCCGCTGCCGTCGTCGGAGAAGGATCAGACTAAGAAAGCAAGATGTTCGGTCGGGACCCGTGGGGCGGGACGCTGGAGATCTCGAACGCGGACTCGGCGACGGACGACGACCGGAGCCGGGACCTGGACCGCGGCGCCATGATGCGGCACCAGCTGGACGAGACGCAGCAGAGCTGGCTCCTGGCCGGGCCGGGCGACCAGGCGGGCAAGAAGAAGAAGAAGTACGTCGACATCGGCTGCATGGTCATCGACCGCAAGATCTTCATGTGGACCGTCGGCACCATCCTCGGCGTCGGCCTCTTCATCGGCTTCGTCATCATGATCGTCAAGCTCGTCCCGCACAAGAAGCCACCGCCGCCGCCGCCCGACCAGTACACCCTCGCGCTGCACAAGGCGCTCATGTTCTTCAACGCACAGCGATGTGAGTAATTTTTTCTTTCTTTTTTTCTGGCTCGTTTCCGTTTCCTCCTTCCTCCACCCGTTCGTCCCTAGCTAGCTAGTAGCTCTTCTGCGCTGCACCCGCCGGAGTTCAGATCCGGTTTCGCATAGAAACGAGCGACATGCAGACAATTCTACTAGTTAATACCTCTTCTCTGTCCTCCTCTCGCTTCCTCCCCTTGCGTGCCTGCCTGCCAGCTCACCCCTCTGTTTCTACATTTAGCATGCTCGAGATCTGACTGAATTACCACCACCTAGTGTAGTATACGCGGGAAAAAAGTAACAGTTGTCTCCACACACCATCTGAATAAAAGTGCAAAAATAAAGCACTGCCAATTCATATGAGCAACCAAATTGAAGTGCTAAAAGGGTGCACCCACCCACCGACACGAAAAATTGCGCACCTTCTGAGTTCTGACGCTGCGTTATGGCCTGAAATTTTGTCAGCTGGTCCTCTGCCCAAGCACAACGGCGTGAGCTGGAGGGGCAATTCCGGCATGAAGGACGGCCTCTCCGACAGCACCGCCAAGAAGAGCTTGGTCGGTGGCTTCTACGACGCAGGGGACGCCATCAAGTTCAACTTCCCCATGGCCTGGTCCATGACCATGCTCAGCTGGACTGTCATCGAGTACAGGGCCAAGTACGAGGCCATCGGCGAGCTCGACCATGTCAAAGAGATCATCAAGTGGGGCACGGACTACATGCTCAAGACCTTCAACTCCTCCGCCGACACCATCGACCGGATCGTCGCGCAGGTTCGTCCTAGAGGCAGGCCGATCATCATCGACCCAGCAGTGCTGATTTGCTCTGTCCCAAGAAATTGGACATCAGCAGGCTCTTGTTACAGCAGATCACTGATGTCACGTGAACTTCTTGCTGCAGGTGGGTCAAGGTGACACCTCCAAAGGCCCCTCGCCGAACGACCACTACTGCTGGATGAGACCAGAGGACATCGATTACAAGAGACCTGTCATCGAGTGCCACTCCTGCTCGGACCTCGCCGCCGAGATGGCCGCCGCCCTCGCCGCGGCTTCCATAGTGTTCAAGGACAGCAAGACGTACTCCGACAAGCTCGTCCACGGTGCCAAGGCGCTGTACAAGTTCGGTAGACTGCAGCGGGGCCGATACAGCCCCAATGGCTCCGACCAGTCGCTCTTCTACAACTCCACCAGCTACTGGGATGAGTTTGTATGGGGTGGTGCCTGGATGTACTTCGCCACGGGGAACACGTCGTACCTCACGGTCGCCACTGCTCCAGGAATGGCCAAGCACGCGGGAGCGTTCTGGCTTGGTAGTCCAAACTATGGAGTGTTTACCTGGGATGACAAGCTTCCAGGATCTCAGGTTAGCATACTTCACACATGTGCTCAGTTAACCGGATGAGTTAGAAATGCTTAGGATGTACTAGCACCAAAGGAACATCAAACTGCAGTCTGACACCATCTGAATGAGAAGAAAAAGAATATTAGTGTCTCAGAACGAATCACAATATTAAGATTACATGGAAAAAGATACTAATCACTACGGCATTCAAATGATGAATGATCCAGCATTAACACTTTCTACATTATCCAGGTTCTTCTCAGCAGGTTGCGGCTCTTCCTAAGTCCAGGGTACCCTTATGAAGAAATATTAAGGACATTCCACAACCAAACTGACAATGTCATGTGCTCATATTTACCAGTATACAACTCATTCAACTTCACGAAAGGTTGGTGATGCCCTCTTTGTTTTTCACTTCCTTCCTAAATCCATTTCCACATTGGGGAGTTAAGTAACCGAATATTCTGCAGGAGGATTGATACAGCTCAACCATGGACGGCCTCAGCCACTTCAGTATGTTGTCAACGCAGCATTCCTTGCCTCTTTGTATGCTGATTATCTGGACAGTGCTGATACACCAGGGTGGTACTGTGGACCTAATTTCTATAAAACCGATGTCCTCCGCAAGTTTGCAAAGTCACAGGTAGGGTTTTGTACTAAATACTCTTGAACTAAATACTGTGTAATGCTACGTTAGCAGGAATCAGTCAACTGACACTCAAAACCCTTCCATTTGCAGATCGATTACATTCTAGGCAAGAACCCACAAAAGATGAGCTACGTCGTTGGTTATGGAAAGAAGTACCCCAAGCGTGTTCATCACAGAGGGGCATCAATCCCTCATAACGGTGTCCACTACGGATGCAAAGGAGGTTTCAAATGGAGGGAGTCTAAAAAGGCAAACCCAAATATCCTCGTCGGGGCAATGGTTGCTGGCCCTGACAGGCATGATGGCTTCAAAGATATCCGCACAAACTATAATTACACAGAGCCTACTCTTGCAGCAAATGCTGGCTTGGTTGCAGCACTGATTTCTCTAGCTGACATCGATACTGGCAGCAGAACTTCAATTGATAAGAACACCATCTTCTCAGCTGTTCCCCCAATGTTCCCAACTCCACCACCCCCACCATCAGCTTGGAAACCATGAAGAGGCACATCCCTGAACAATCATAAGCATCAAATGGAGAGGAACAGATGGTTGTTTGATATACAGCAAAGGCCACAAACAGAAAGCAGACAACATACTTACAGAGTTCTACTGTATCGGTATGACGGATCAGTATAAATCATCTGTCAACCATGGACTGGAAGTTGTGTGCAATTTGTGAAACTAATTTTTGAGGTCCTTGTTGTTATTCATATTCCGAGTTCACGTGTGAAGTTCTTTTTGTAGAAATGGCACCTTTGTAAGTCATTTTGTTTTATAGGAGTGACTTATTCGTCACAGTAAAGTAAAGAATGTGTGACCTTCATACAGCTTGTTTTATCTTATTTGCATTACTGCGGACACAGTATATACTTCATGGGCAGCATGCTCAAAATTTTTTCAGACATTATATAGCAATGGAGAATGCAGTGACTTATAATTTAGCTGTAATCCCAATGGTGCCATGCCAAAAACTACCAAGTATTTATATATTATGAACATAAAACACACAAATTCCCTGACCATTTACTGGCAACTCTGACAAATTCCTCATGATAAATATGGTGTCAATTTATAATATATAACAAGAGTAAATTGCACATACACACACCTATTGGGATCGTCGTAACAGAAACACCGACTATCCGGGTTTTGTAACAAAAACACCAGCTATCAGGTACCATTGTAACAAACACTACAATTTTACAAAAGTTAGGCAACATATAAGGATTCAGATACGCGAGATGGAGATCTGGCGGTGACGGTGCCAACCAACTCAATGAACTTGTCTGGTGGATCCAAAGCGGACCTTCCAGGTTGGTTCTACATGTCTTAATCCTTGTAAAATGACCTAATTTTTGTAGAATAGTGGTATTTGTTACTAGGGTGCCCAATAGCCGGTGTTTCTGTTACAAAACCCCGATAGTCACGACCGCAATAGGTGTGTGTTCGCGCAATTTACTCTATAAATAAAGCAAGGAACATGGAAAAGGGAGATAACAATGTTTGGTGGGGGTTAGATAACAGCAAATGTGAATTACAAATTATTGATGTAGTAACCTGCAACAGATAATGATGATAAGAAAAGCAATTCCTGTATTTGGTCATTCTGCAAACTAGATGATCCCAGAAATGTACAGTAGCAAAGGTTCTACCACTTGTAAACAACAACAGGCCAGTGCACCAATTATCCCACGCTAATTGTGATTGTGACAAGAATCTCGGACTTTATTTACCTTCTGCACAAATCCACTTAATCTTGGCCTCAGAATAATCCTGTGAGTACTGATTGGTGGAGCTTTGGGCTTCAGTCTCATCACCACCCAGTGATTTTTCCCTGATATCATCACGTACTCTCAGGGAAGGCTCTTTCACCAAAGCTTCCTATCCAGGGGACTCTCAGTCACAGTCTTCCATAGCTTACATATGCATTGGCACGCCCCATGGACATCTCAATCAAAAACCTCAATGTTGGTCCTAGATAATCTTGTCACTGGTCGCATTATAGGCTTCATTCGCATGACGTTCTGATATCTTTCCTTGATGCCATCCTCAATGGAGTGACAGAGGTCTACCGGCAAGGCCTCTTCACCAGCCTCCTCAATTGCATCCTTCACAAGCTTGTAGGTGTGTTCCCTGGGCAGATGCCCACTTTCTGCCATCTCAATCATGAACCGCCTTGCATCCCCAACCCGCCCACTCTCGTATAGCGAGTGGATAAGGGGCGTATATGTGCTCGATGTCGCCACCCCATGCCCCCTCGCCACCATCTCCTTCATCCACTTAACAGCCTTGTCAACCTCATTCACAGCACTATAATACCTTACAAACGAGTTATACGTAACCCGGTTTGGCGTGCACCCTTTGCTCACCATTTCATCAAACACCTTGTGCGCGCGCTCCACTCGGTATGTCTTGCACAGGCCGTTGATATAGCAGTTGTAGGTCACGACGTCCGGCTCGAGCCCCTTCTCGCCCATCCTCCGGAACAGCCTCCCGGCTTCGTAGATCCTTCTCCTGGCAGCTTTCCGGCACCCAGTCCCTACGCCGATCTTACAGTACCAGGAAATGAGCACCGTGTACGTGTAGGGGTCAGGCTTGCAGCGCGCGCCAGGGCGCTCCATCTGGTCGAGCAGGAATCTGGCCTCCTGGAACCGGCCGTTCCGGCAAAGCGCGGCGAGTAATGTGTTGTAGCATTGCGCGTCTGGGGAGCACCGGAGCTGGCGCGCGCGGTGGAAGGCGGTGAGCGCCTGGCGCGGGAGGCCCTCCTCGCCGAGCACCCGGATGACGTCGGTGAGCGCGGCGGTAGATACGAGCGGGGAGTGCGCGCGGAGGAGGCCGAAGAGCGTGGGAAGCGCGTGGGCGCGGGCAAGTGAGAGCGCGGCGGCGCGGAGTGGGGCCTCGGTGAGCGGGACGGCGTGCGGGTTCGCGTCGTAGTGGGACCAGTTGAGGAAGGCGAGCGTGAGCGCGGATACGACTCGGAGGTGGTAGGAGGAGGACGGGGAGGGGAATGGCCGCTGCGGGCAGAGGCGGCCCGCGGAGCGCGGGAGGAGAAGGCGCGGGATGGCGGCGAGCGAGGCGGCGATGGAGGATGGGCAGAAGCCGCGGAAGGTGGCGCACGGGCGGAG
The DNA here is from genome assembly GCA_916181665.1 of Avena sativa. Taxonomy (NCBI): domain Eukaryota; kingdom Viridiplantae; phylum Streptophyta; class Magnoliopsida; order Poales; family Poaceae; genus Avena; species Avena sativa. The sequence continues at coordinate 58,714,748 of OV702292.1, forward strand.
GGTGTCGTCGAAGCGGCGACGCTGGAGGAGCGCAACCAGGAGCTGCGGCACGAGGCGGGCCGGCGATGGGGACGGGGAAGAGGAGGGGGAGGAGGAGGAGGAGGACATCGGTTGCGGTTTTCGATTTTTTTTTTCAGGGGTCACTCGACACTCCGGCAGGGGCGCAGGGCGGCAGGGGCCAGGGGTTTGAGGACATACTTTTTTTTTTTTTTGAGAAAAGATTGAGGACTTACTAGCCCGGGAAAATAGTACCGTGGGCTTTTTATATTTTTGTTTTGCAGAAATGGGCCGTGCCTTTTTTTGTGGTGACTTGTCTGTGAATCAAATACGTGGAAAAAAATGTATTCCTCCGTCCAAATTAATTGAGGTACTAGATTGATTCACATGTATATAAATATTAAAATACGTCTAGAATCATGTGTATATAGATAAATTTGCATCAATAAATTTACGATGGAGAGAGTGCTGATTTATATTGTAGCTGGAAATTGTTCCCTTATTAAAAATGTGGTTGTGGTTGGAAGATGAACATTGTCGGGTAACAGAACTTGAAGCCTTCAAAGTCTGGTTAAAGGTTTGTTCTTCTGTTTCTTTCCTCAAATCATCTGTTTGGAGGCGACCTTTCTATGATTAAAACATGTGAGAAATCTTTCCTCAAAAAAAAAAAAAAAACTGTGAGAAATCTCTACTAATTCGTACTGCTTTGTAGTTGGAAGTTGATCGCCAATTATAAATGTGGTAGAGCTTGGATAAAGAATGTTGGCGGGTAAGAAGAAAAGTCGAAGCCTTCAACTTGTGGTTTAAAGGTTTGTCCCTTTTCCTTCATTCCTTAGTCAGCTGTTGAGTCTCATGGTGACTTGCATGTATACCAGCCTAGTTTGACTATATAGGCTTCACTCGAGCGACTACAACACTTAATAGAACAATTTGTACTAATTCGTACTTATTCTTAGACATCCTCCATAAATCTTTTATTTTAAGAAGTGTCATATTTTCGCAAAAAAAGTGTCATATAACCTTGATTTCCAAAAAGAAATGACATCTAGAGATGCATGGAGGCAATTTAGAAATATAAATGACACCCTTCTCAAACTTTGACCGCTGAGATGAATTTTTTGTCAAACGAAAATAATACTCACTCTATTCTCGCAAGCCAAGTTTTGCGATGCAAAATATTCATACTAAAACCTGGTAAAAGTTGCTTTATATCAATATATAAAACATCATGTAAGTCAGAGCCGTTATAGTATAATAACTCAGTGTAGTCTTGTTCTCCCAGTATCAGACAACCCCTTCTAAGAGCATCTTAACAAATGATGTATAAGAGGGTACCCAAAGCAGGTGACGTAAAAGTTTTACATCACGAAAATGGGCGTTTTACATCACTTGTTAACTTTCTCATTTTCTAGGTAATGTATTTTAGATCACCTGTGCCACAACAGGTGATGTGAAATAGGTCACCTATTTCAATCTCTTCTCCATAATTTTAACTAAAATAATGGTCATCATAAGCATATGAACAAGTACACGTACTAAATTATGACCAAGATCATCAAATACTTCGCAAATCCACAAACAATAGCATAGAGTAGTTCACCACCGACATAGTTCATGACAAGCATAGTTCAAAGTACTAAACGACACGACATAGTTCAACACAAACGAAGTAGCTCCCATGCATCATTGCCACCATTGGTATCACCTTGTCGTTCCATGTTGTCGTTGACAACATTGGTGGTGTTGGTCACATGAGAGTTGCAATCTCTGTCGGCACCGGTGAGGCCACCACCTCCCATAGGTCCACCCATGTCGTCGGCCACGCCACCACCCAAGCCGCCACCCATGCCACCACCCATAGAACCCATGAATCCTCTGCCAAAACCTCCCGTGCCTCCTCCCATAGCATTGTTCATGGCGTCCATGAAGCCATCTCCTATGCCTCCCATTGCATTGTTCATGCAACTCATGTATCCACCACCCATTGCATTCATAAACCCTCCTCCAAATGTTTCCATCATTTGTTTCTTTGCCAACACTTGATCGCGACAAAGTTCCACATATGCCTTTTACTTCTCGTCCATGCCACTAGTGTCCATGAACATGAACTTTTTTCTTGCTCCATATCTCGGGCTTGTTCTACCATAGCAACCTTCCTCTCCTTTGTGCCCGCCTTGAGCTCCTCGGACACTGCCCTCCTCTCCTTCGCAAGCATCGTCCTCTCCTCCATAGCCACCTTCCGTTGATCCACAACTCTTTGCTCTTCTAGGTCCTTCATCTTCATGGCTCTCTCCTCTTATTCATCTCTTTGTGAGCATTCATCATTTTCTCCAATGAATCCTTGATGTCATCATCCCTAGTATTCTTCCCCTTCTCCTTGGTCGCTTTTCTTCCTAACGGCTTCTTAGTCTTGGCAACCAAATTGGGGGTGGTGCTTCGTTTCCCTTCATCACTTGATGCGTCTCCATCATCTTCATCATCCACAATGGTAGCATCTTCGACTAATATACCTTTTTGGAACCTCAGAGAGCTCATGGTTCTTCCACTTTTCATCATCCTCAAGTCCAGTCCAACAATGATGCAAAGTGAATGCCTTGCCCAACTTCACAGGCTTGCCCTTCTTTCCCTTCTTGCCAGCTCCCTTAGAAAAGTTTTGAGCAATGTTTTTCTACAAATGACAATAGAATAAGCTAATTAGCCGCATACAAATGAATGAAAATATGATTCATGAATAAGAATATGGCAATATGAACTTGTGACAATGCAAATAGTCACTTGGTCACCGTTGTTGGTACCACTTGGGTTCAAAACATCTACTTGTGCCAAACATGCAGACCACCTGATTGTGCCCAATCGATGACGAATAGATGACATCGTGCGCACATTGCCAATCTTGTTTCTTGCATCGAAGAACTCCTCCGTCCTTCTCCAATAGGTGTCCTTTGGTTGCTCCATGCCAACAGCCGGATCTAGGCCCACCTTTTTCCATGCCAAGACAATAAATTTGTCTTCATCCACAATGTAGTTCGTCGTTCTTCCCTTCGGAGCCTCGTCAATGAACCCCTCATAGTACTCTTCATTATAGTTTGTCTCATACTCGGTTGATGGGGTTTCATACTCTTCGGGTCCCACGTTCGTTTGTTGCAAAAACGTCTCGTCGTCGACACTACATACGTGAACACCACACATCGATTACACAATTGAATGAAATCAAAAGGAAATTCAAAAGGAAAAAGAGAAAGAAACCACATTTACGACATTTCATCGACCACGTGCGATGAGACCAGTGGTGGCATCGAGATAACCTCCTCTTCCCCTACGGGCGGCGGTGGCGGCAGCAGCGAAGACAGCCTCGGCCTTGGGCCATAGATGGCTATGGACTTCTGCTTCTTGGCCTTCTCTCCTGAAGCCACGAGCGGCTGCCGCTTCGTGCTGGCGCTGGCGCCCGGTTTCCGCCCTTTGGCCGGCTTCTTGACCACCGCGGGGATGGCCTAGGATGGATCCACAGTCACGGTGACCCGCTGGGGCAAGGAGAACGCGAGGCGACGGAGGGGAGGCCCCATAGGGTTTCGGGCGATGACGGCGACGACTGCTGGAGCCAGTGGAGGGGCGGAATCGGGCAGGGGATGGTCATAGAGGGGTTGGGGGTTAGGTCGGAGCCATCCATGGCGGACGCGGTGGACGGCGGCCGGTGGGAAGGCGTGCGGGAGCGGGAGAGGAGCGAGAAGTTTCACAGTGATGGTTGGGGACTCCCGCGCGTGCGTCTGAGTTTTACATTAACGTGGGAGGTGATCTATATTTGCATCAGCTGGGGCCAATTTTACATCGCGATGTAAAAATTATACATCACCTGTTGGAGAGGAATTTTTGGTCCGTGGTGAGCATGTACAACATCGTGAGCATCTACAGGGATAAAAATAGAGTGGATTCAAAGGAATATCACTCACTATATTATAAACATCATACAGTACTTGTTTGGCCAGTATCCGGATGTAAAAGTACTAACACCATATCTTATACCAGCCGGATTCAGCACCAACGTGATCGAAAAAAGGTACTACTATCATGCGTCTTTTTTTCGTTTAAAACACTTAGTAGTTAGTACAAACACTTAGCATGAAAAAGGACCACGGTTAAATGCATTTATATGCGTGACCAATGAAGGCTTTCAGGAATGGACCACGGCTGGCCTATACATATTGGTGACCGACAAACTTACCTGTTCGTCGCCAAATATATTGGAAACGGTTGGTCGTCGGTCATGTCCGTTTCCGATCGTGGTCTCTATGGCAACGATCTTTAGTGCAAACCTGTTTATGGCGCGAACATGTTCAACCTGATCAAAGATCTCGTAGGAAAACATTATAATGATCCCAATTAACTTCAGAATGACAGTGTGCTGGTTAAATGCGACTAATTTACGAGGAATTGGGGGCTCCATGCACTTTCATACTGTTGGCGCAAAATTTACCGACCAAAGCCCATCAACGCACCACCTTTAGCAAATCCATTCAACGAGTTGACCACCACTAGATATGACTGATGTCAGGACAACTCCTCAGTCCTCATATACGTCTGCCTTATTCCTTTGGAAACACTGCACGGACACCAACCGTTCAGAAATATAAGACATTTTAACTTTGTGAAATAAATTATTTAGACGCCTTTTAGTGTATAGGTTCACTCCTAACCTCTACGAAGTTATATACTAAAAATTTTTTAGATACATTCGATTCATAAATCTAAAACGTTATATATTTCTGAACGGAGGGAGTACTATGGAAGATGGTCCCGATGTCCCACTTGCAAAAAATACCAAGTTTCTTGAAAGATATTGAAGATAACTTTAGGTAAATGCTAGATGCTTTTCATGCAGAGGCTCTCGATATCGAGAGGTTGAATCATGACTTCGCCTCTCTAAATTTTAGGCCAATTTGTTTTTTTGGATGCTAGTTATGAGTACTAGTAACAATTTTTTGGCAAATAGATTGTGGTTGATAGTGTGTAAAATAGTCGCAAACACTCCTGCTTTTTTGAAAGACAAACACATAATGCAAGGAAGTGTATTGCTTTGTGAAGAAATACATGAGATTCATCGTAAGAATATGTCAGGTGTGCTTCTTAAAACTGATTTTGAGAAATCTCATGCCATATTGAATTGGACTTTTCTTTATTAGGAGATGAAGGCTAAAGGTTTTGGAGATAAATGGTATGTGTCAGAGGTATTTTATGATGGTAGATTTATATTCGGAAGAGTCACGCTCGGAGAGCGGGATGGTAGCACACTAAGATAGAGATTTATACATGCTCTGGCCTCGAACGTACGATGTCCAGCAAAAAGATTACTCTTGTTTGTGTGTGTTTGGAATTATCGTAGTGTGTTCGGGTAATATTAAAGTAAAACTCGATCTCACCTATGGTGGCGTCATGCAGAGGTACACGATGATGAAGTCTGAGAGATGTGATCTGATCTATCCTAATCCAATCTGTCCCATTGGGCGTCTCTAACCCCTTGTATACATGGTGGGGTTAAGCTTACAAAATGCCGAGATGGGTCTTAAAAGTGGCAGCGCCTATACAAAATGCTAAAAGAAATATCTAGATCTGATATATTGTTACGCAGTGGCAGTGGGGGTACTCGTTTTATAGTGAATCAACGAGGGTGTCGTGGGCGGCCGAGCGGATGAGGACGGTGGCAACGCGATAATAGATGAGCTCGGTGGGGTGTAGCGGATTGTCCTCGATCGGGTAGCATCGAGTTGCGGGGCAGAACAGTGGCTCGGTCGCAAACTGCATGGCCCTGGTGGAACAGTGCAGCTGTGTAGTCAGTTTGGCATAGTGGCGACGTTTGGAAGAGGGGAAGGGCAGAGCTAGGGTGACGGAGAGAACGAGCGGGTCGAGGCGCATCAATGGGGCAATGTGCGCATGCGGGGGAAGCAGAACTAGGGGGTGGGCGTTCGGTCATGACTGATAATTCGGTCTTTGTATTTCGATCTATTTTAAATTCGATCTTTGAAAAAATAAAGACCGAATTATACTTGATAGTTTTACTACCCGAAAAATTCGGGTACCTACTAATTCGGGTTCGGGTTCGGTCATGACCGAATAACATGGTCAATATTGTCAACACAAAAGATAGACATTACTTATTAAAAATATGGCAATATTTCAACAATATTTTAAATATTTTAATACATATGTTATCATTTAGTGGAAGAAATAAACGTGCAACAATCCTAATAAAATGTAGCAACTCTACAATAGCACTTTGATGACCATTCAACAATGCCATAATTCATGCACATCACACAAATTTGGAGTTTTAGATAGTCTCATGTAAAATTCGGTTAGTTCGGTCTATTCGGTTACTTAGGAACTAAAGACCGAATAGACCAAACTAAATTCGGTCTATAAAATTCACTACCCAATTTTCTTGTCGGTCTTTTTGGTTTCGGTCTATTCGGGTTCGGTCTCGGTCTTTTCGGTTTCGGTCTTCGGTTATCGGTTTTTATGCCCACCCCTAAGCAGAACAACGATGACCACAGAACGACAGTGCCACCAGAGCATGGCCATGCCGATGTCGGCATAGGTGGTTACCATCATGATGTCGGCATCAGGACAATTCTCTCATCTCAAGGTTCAGATTGACATGGGATTTTCACCACGTGCGCCAAATGTAAAATCCTACCTTTTTCATGTTATGGCTTTTGTCAAATTCAAAAGTTGGTCCATGTAGAAAATTCAAATTACAAAACCATCTACAAGCAAAAATGAGGATTTGAACATGCAAATGAAATAGGTTTGATCCGATCTTTTGGTATGTTGTTGGTGCACTATAGTGGCACCTAGTTTGGGCATTAGATCATCTAGGATAAATACTTTAGTGTGTATTTGAAAAATGAATAAGAAACAAATGGTTAAGATAAGTGGATGTTGGTCCAAAGTATGTACCCAATATTTTTTGTATATTTGAGCTATATATGCCCTAGGGATCATTCCTTAATTTCTATGTATTTTTCATAGTTATAGAAACCGTGGTTGCTTTATAAAGTTACAAATAGAGGATTTTATTTAAGTAGAAAAAGTAGTTTTGAATGATTTTGGGGTTGGAAAAAATATAACATGGATCACTTCATAGCATATGCTTAAAAGTGGTAGAGGCCAAATCCAAATATTCTCATGCTTTGCCAAGGTTTGAGAATTAAAAGAGGCATAGAAAAGGCAGATGGAATTTAAAATAGGGTCAAAAGGTTTTGTTTGAAAAAAAATTCAAGAAGGCCCAAAATTTGGGGTGTTACGGACCTTCCTCCTTAAAAGAAATCTTATCCTCAAGATTTACAAACTTTGTTGTTTCCAACCAGAGTCGGTCCTTGTCGGGGATACGACCCCGGGTATCCCAGAGATGATTACGTGTTGACTCAATATAAGATTAGTAAGCACTTGAGAAGGAGTTATGAGAAGATACATTAGCAATCACTACTAGAGAATCGCTTATAGTTGTAGGGCTTAACGCCGGCGAACAAACAAGTGTATCGCCCTGTGATAAGCCCTTCCAGGCCTGTCGTGCGTTACCACCGACTGATGATATACAAATTCACCGGTGATACTTAAGCTATCACGGCCGCATAGAGTCTGGATTCGCAGGGATAAGGTAGACTGGGTCCACCGAGGCGGGCCATGAACTACCGCCGAAAGTTCCTAGTTGTTCGCCAGTACTACATGGGCTATCACTGGCGAACATATTCCTCCTTCGCCTAGGATAAGGTGGGTCGGGTCCTAATTTCATTTCTTTTTGTTTTTGATCTAAATTATTGTTATTACAAGTCTATACTATTAAGTTTTTAAGTCCTAATTATGTTACTTTTGTGTTCTTTAAATTTTGAAACAAAAGATTTGCTTGATTATTGTTTATTTCATTTTTATAACTATAAAATCAATTTTCAATTGTTGTTATCATTTTGTTTGATTTTTTTGGTTTTGTTTTCATTCATTTGAATTTCTGGGATCTAAAAAGAGAAAAATAATTGACCTAGGGATAATTGGGCTTGTCCCATTGGCCTAGGTGGGCTGGCCCAAAGGGTCCAGCCAAACCAGGTCAGTTCCCCAGCCCGGCCTAGCCCTCACGCACGCACTTGATACAGACGCAACGTGACCACACCCTCCGACGATTCCCCAACTCACGAGGCCCTACCTGCAAGGCTGCCACCACCACCCATGGCTCCGGCCATCGTTGGCCATGTACGGCGTCACCACACGCTACACTACTGCGCCCCTTCCTCTTCTACTCGTCCATTTCGCCATGGTGCCTCGGCTACCACGCGAGCCCCCCTCCTGTTAACCCTAGCTTTCTAGGGTTCCGACCACCAGCGAGGTCCCTGCGCCCTAGCGCTGTGGCTGCTCTCCCCCGGAGCCTACGTCGAACATGAGCCCTAGCTTCCCCACCCTGTTATGGTGGTGTTGTTGCCCCCTTCTTCCTCGTCTCCGACGCGCCCGTCTACGGCTATAGCTAAGGTACGCCCCCCCTTCTATGACCAGCCTTTTGGCTGAGGAACTGTTGTGGTTTAGGACTAGGTTTAGAGTTCTTAGGCACTAAGTGTTTGTTTTATTTAGACAAAGTTTTAACTACTATAATTTATGTGGATTGATGGTCTCGAGTTAGATCAAGGGTAATGATAATGTTCTTGGACAAATTTGTGTTGTATAATTATATACTATAAGTGCTAGTGTTAATCTATTAATAACTAGTGTTGTTAATCAATGAATATTTACCATCAATAACATGTTGTACACTATTTGATTTGCCTGTTTATAGCTTTTTTTAAAACCTTATAGCTTCATACCTTGTAGATAAGGTTCTGTTTTAGAGATTCCCAGACTTTTTTTGCTATTAGATAAGCTAACATTCTTCTATCAGATAGGCTAACATTATGCTAACATTAATTGGTGCAAGACATGTGTAATAAGTACAAGATAATGTTTGGAGGTGAACTTTGAACTCCAAGCTCAATATCATTTCCAATATGTGGATTCTATCTATATGTTGTTTTGGCACATAGTCTTGAAATGCATTTTATTCATAGAAGCACAGAGATACATGAGTTCATCCTACTACAACTACTATAGTACAGAGATACATGGGTTCATCCTACTACAACTACTACAGCACAGAGATACATGGGTTCATCCTACTACAACTACTACATCTGTTAGTGCACACACTCACAGATGCATCATGCCATCCAACAACAAACTGCCCTTGTTCTTCTACCTGCCTTCAGCAAACTTCACCTTCTTATTCTTCTTCAGCATCTTGATCCTATCTTTGCAATACTCAATGCCAAGCAAACACAAGGAACTAGCTGCTTTGAGATCAAGAAGCAATCTTGTTGGAACTTTGTAGGCAAAGTGTAGTTAGAAGTTCTAGTGAACAAACCTTTGCAAATTGCTTCATGCTCTGCTATCCTTGGATCATCTGCCACTGCTACCTAACCCAACTGCTCTAGTCCCCTAGCAACATCTTCCATTCTAGCAACCTTCCTCTCCTCCTTCTATTGCTTGCTTCTCCTTGTGTAAACCTTAGTCGCCATAACTAGAAATGCAATGTCAATTGCAGACTCTACTAGCTTTTATGGATAGATGGGTGCACCAGTGGACAATAATAGACACACACAAGGAGCATAGTAGCACAGTGCAAAGATGCCCACTACACTATTGGATAAGAGCACAAACACATGTAGCACAATGTAAAGGATATGCAACCAAAATGGCAATTGCCTTTATTCCATTTTTGACTGCTGCTCCACTTCACGCATCTATCACTTCAGCCTTGTATCAGACATTAAAAACATGACAAAAATGGGCATCTATCACTTCATGCATCTATCACTTCAGGCATGTATCGAAAACATGTTTCTATAACAATACATTTGGTGGATACTGCTACTATTAGTGGAAAGGTACTTGATTTGGTACATCTATCACTTCAGGTGCCTTTTTTCTAGTAGTGTCTTGTTGCTACACACTTGTGTTATTGAGCATGTCCTAGCTATATTGAACATTTGGTGGATATTGCTACTATTTCCTACGTTAATATGTATTTTGCTATCATTATCTTTTATACTGTATATTCATGTATTCATCTGTGTATTTATCTATGTATTTCCTATTTTTTTCTATGGTATGAAATATCGCTGATGAACAAATTCTCTTACCACATGCGAATATCTCTGCGCCAGTGCTAGGGGAGCTTACCCCCGGCGAATTCAGATACTCGCTAGTGGTATATGCTATTATCACCGGCGATTCAGGTTATTTGCCGGTGGTAACCCTTATCTCCGGCGCATTTGTCTACTCGCTGGTGGTATGTGTTGTTATCACCGGTGAATTGTGTTGTTCGCCGGCAGTAATGCATTACCACCGGCGAACCGAAACTCGCCGGTGGTAGATGATTTGGGTGCGCCGGCGGTGAACTTTTCCCTAGTAGTGAATAGACATAAAAAAGAAAGCAAAATATTCAGCTGGGCTGACATAGCAGAAACTGACCTGGTTGTGCCCCTCCTGGGCTAACATTGGTCGCACTTGGGCCGAGATATCCTAGGCCGGGATTACCTCAGCTCGGTTGGGACGAGTTATGCCCACCTGGACGAATATGCGCCGCCAGGACGGCGTAACCCTGTGTCCCGGCTGGGCTAGTATCATCACAACCCTGGGTGGGCCGGCATCTCCCTCATCCCAGCTGGCCCACCTATGCATTTCATCCTCGGGTCGACAGCACCAAATCCTGGCCGGGCCACTTTGACTTGGCATGCCCGCTATAAATTCTCCCACTGGGTCGATATTGCCTGCTCTAGGTCGACATTGCCAATGTCGGCTAGGCCGCTACATCCCGGCCCACCTCTTCGCCGCATCATCCTGGACCACCTTAATGTCATCCCAGCTGGGCCGCCCCCATGATGCAGTCTCTATGCACCCCCAACCTCCACCTCATCGTTACTCCACCACCTCGACGCCACGCACGTCGATGGGCCTCCTCGACTACTCTTGCATCCCGAAGTCACTACAACAAGCCACCGCCACCTCCAGTTGCTGCCCAACAAGTCACCTTGACACCAAACATGCTCGACTCACTACCTCTCCACGCCGAGCAATTCCCGACACCTCGACGCCCAGTAGCTGCCTCGACACCCAGCTTCAACCTTGACTACCGACCCCAGGTGGCCGGCATCTCCCTCATCCCAGCTGGCCCACCTACGCATTTCATCCTCGGGTCGACATCACCAAATCCTGGCCGGACCACTTTGACTTGGCATGCCCGCTATAAATTCTCCCACTGGGTCGATATTGCCTGCTCCAGGTCGGCATTGCCTATGTCGGCTAGGCCGCTACATCCCGGCCCACCTCTTCGCCGCATCATCCTGGAGCACCTTAATGTCATCCCAGCTGGGCCGCCCCCATGATGCAGTCTCTATGCACCCCCAACCTCCACCTCATCGTTACTCCACCACCTCGGCGCCACGCATGTCGATGGGCCTCCTCGACTACTCTTGCAGCCTAAAGTTGCTACAACAAGCCACCGCCACCTCCAGCTGCTGCCCAACAAGTCACCTTGACACCAAACATGCTCGACTCACTACCTCTCCACGCCCAGCAATTCCCGACACCTCGACGCCCAGTAGTTGCCTCGACACCCAGCTTCAACCTTGACTACCGACCGTTGACTCTACCTCGACCACCACCAAGCCAAGTTCTTCCTTCTGTGTCGGTCTTGGGACACCCCCTGCTCAGATCGACACACGTTCTAGCTACCAGTTGTCACCTATCCTCAGGAGAGGATAGGATCAATGACTAGGAGATGCCGAGTACACACGCAAGATAACAAAACCAAGGACAAACAAGACGTGTGATACATTGCAAATGTATCTATAATTTTTGATGTTCCATGCTTAGTTTTATCTACTTTCTTATGTTTTGTTCCAACTTTGGAGTACTTTTCATATGATTTCTTGGACTAACCTATTAACAAGATGCCATAGTGCCAGTTGCCTGTTTTCTGCTGTTTTTGGTTCCAGGAAGTCAGAAAATGAATATTCTCGGAATTGGATGGGACAAAAGCCAAAGTTACTATTTTCCCGGAAGACTCACGGAGCCAAAAGGAGAGTCGGAGAGGGGCCACAGGGTGGCCACACCCCCTTGTCACGGGCTAGCCTAGGCCGCGCCAGGGCATGGTGTGGGCCCCCTGGCCGGACACCGACCTTGCCTCTTTTGCCTATATATCTCCCCGAGGCAAAAACCCTAAATCATCAAGCCTCCAGCCATGAAAAGTTCCGCAACACCGCCGCCACCGAAGGGGAGATTCGGGGGACAGAAAGTTTCTGTTCCGGCACCCTGCCGGGACGGGGAAGTGCCCCCGGAGCCATCTCCATCGATCTCCACCACCATCTCCATCACCATTGCTGATTCCCATGATGAGGAGGGAGTAGTTCTCTCTCGAGGCTAAGGGTTCTACCGGTAGCTATGTGTTCATCTCTCTCTCTATGCATGATCATATTATGATCATGAGCTTTGTAATCAAGTAGATCTACTATGCTACTCAAGTGCTTTAATAGATCTCTGCTCTCCCTATGTGTGTGAAAGTGACAGCGTGCACACCATGGTGGCACTTAGGCTAGAGATTACAAATACTTGTTATGAGTTATATTTGGAGTTGGATGTCTTTATGAAATTATGGTGTTTGTTGGACTCGTCTAGTACTCAAGGTGACAGTGTGGGGTTTCTAGATGGGAAAGATGAACTTTGAGGTGTGCTGTTATAGCCATACCATCGATTAGAGTGTCCAACCAGAGAGTAGTTAAGAGTAGTATCATAAAGAGAATATATTTATATGAGAGTGTTCACTAGTGAAAGTATGATCCCTAGGCCTTGTTTCTAAGCACTGAAACACAGTTTGCTATTAGATCTGTTACATGTTTGTTTGCTTCCATCTTTATTTCAGTTTGCCTTTAGTCTCTTCCACGCCATCAAGTTATTTTCTATCACCGTTACCACTTATAATTATCTATACCACTTGTATTTCACTATATCTTCGTCGAACTAGTGCACCTATACACCTGACAAGTGTATTGGGTGTGTTGGGTTTACAAGAGACTTCTTGTATCTTGATTGCAGGGTTGCTTGAGAGGGAATACCTTTGACCACTTCCTCCCTGAGTTCGATAAACCTTGGATGATCTACTTAAGGGAAAACTTGCTGCTGTTCTACAAACCTCTGCACTTGGAGGCCCAACAACTGTCTACAAGAATAGAAGTGCGTAGACATCAACGTGCCATGCCCATCCCTAGGATAGAGAAACAGTGTACCAGTGTAGCAGCATGGCTATAGTGCGACAAGACCCCAATAATCGTTTCATGAACCGTGCATGTATAATAACCTGCGGGGCTTCCCTTGTCCCCTAGGACCCCTTTATAAGGAGCACCAGGGGATCGATCACGGGGGCACCCCTTGGGCTCATTCTTCCTAGCTCCTTAATCTAGCTCTCAGGCACATAGAGAAGGCCTCTTACAAGCACGATACAGCTCAAGGAGCACCATTGTAGCTACATGTATAACTCATATATAGTCAAATATGCAGGAGTAGGGGTTTTACCTCCTCACGAGGTCCCTGAAACTGGGTAGATCTTGGTGTTTGTAGTGTTCTTCTATGTGCGGTCTTCACTGCATCATCCCTCCCCAGATTCTCAAGTGTCCATTTGGCCCCAACTTAAGCCTACCCTAGGCATCTGTTGTGTTACCACCATGATAGTTGGCGCCCACCGTGGGTCTAGCAGAGGCGCTGGCTGGAAGGTTCATCCGAACGGGACTGTCTTCATCAACATCTACATCATCATAGATGCGACAGCTTCATCTTCTTCTTCACCACCGTCGGGCATTCAATAAATCCCGAGGGCTGGCATGCAAGTCTCGCCCATCGACATATGACGACCTCAACGTCATCACCGGCAATACTCACGTAAGTATCTACCGTCTACACGCACATGGGGACAACCTCGAATGTAACTCGGGGGCTACCACCCTTTATCACATGTTTAGCTTTGACCCCAGGAGCGAGAAGTCTCAACCCGGGGTCTAGCCGGTTAGTCTGGTGTAGAATGTCCCATAGGTAGGAAAAATGGCTCGGGGGCTCGGCTGAACTTTGCCAACACTCCCATGTATAGAACTATTGCTTAGATTAGCATTCACTATACATATGTTATGTCATTTGCTATGCCTTCAAAGTATGTCAACTGCTCCATGTCTTTAACTATGTCTTTTGATATGACTACTGCCAAGGTTGAGCATCTGTCATATGTGTGCGTTGACTAACTATGTGGCTTGGAATGTCTGTTGCTGAGGAAAAATTGCTGCCAGGTCATCATGATGTCATATTATATATCAAATCACCGTTTGTGTTGGTTTTCAATGTATCATGGCATCATATCATATCTCAAATCATTGTTTATGTCGGTTTGCCAAACCATCCTGGCACCATACCATACTCAAATCACCATTTATGTCGGTTGCCAATGTATCATGGCATCATATCAGTCTCAAATTATATAAGTAACTTAGATCACCGTTTATCTTGGTCTGGGAAAGTATTATTGACATGTATGTCGATCACTCGTATTTAATATCGCTAGGTATCATGGCATCGATGGCATTGATATGTATGTCGACTCATCAAGTATCCTGGCTCCCAGAGTATCTCGGTTTGCTGAGTATAATATATGATATTGTCCATGTAGACTATATGTCAAATATGTTCATGCAGGCCATATGAAAAATTTGTCCATGCAGACTCTATGTCAAATATGTCCATGCAGGCCATATGTAAAATTTACCCATGCAGGCTATATGCCAAATATTCCCATGCAGACTATATGCTATGTTTGCCCATTCAGGTCATATGCCAAATTTGTCTATATAGGCTATATTTCAAATATGCTCATGCAGACTATATGTCAAATTTGCCAATGTAGGCTATATATCAAATTTGCCCATGCGGGCTATATACCAAATTTTCCCAAATTTTCCCATGCGGGCTATATGTCAAATTTTCTCATGGAGACTATATGTCAAATTTGTCCAGACATGCCATATGTAAAATTTTCCCATGTAAGTTATATATCAAATTTGTCCATACAGGATATATGTCAAATTTGCCCAAACAGGCTATATGTCGAGTAAGCCTAAGCAGGCAATACACCAATATATGAATTCGGTAAATGGCCAAGCAGGCAATACAATGATATATGACAATTCCCATGCAGACTATATGTTAAATTTGCCCATGCAGACCATATGTCGATCAAAGCTTATTCATGCAATGTATCATAGCGACACAACCCTTGCAGGCTATAAGTCGACGAGACAATGCCAAGATTGGATATATATTGTTTCCAATACTGAGAATGTTGAATATATGTCGATAGCAACTATGATGATGATATTTGATTAAAGTAAAGAGCATATGCACAACTTTGCAAGTCCCTCATAGCTTGGGGGATAATGTCGGGGATATGACGCCAGGTACCCAGAGATGGTTGTTGACTCAATATAAGATTATCAAGCACTTGAGAAGGAGTTATGAGAAGATACATTAGCAATAGATATAAAAAAGAAATAAAAATACTCAGATGGGCCGACATAGCATACACTGGCCTGGTTGTGCCTCTCCTGGACCGACATCAACCGCACTGGGTTGAGATAACCCAGGCTAGAATCATCTCAGCTTGGTCGGGCCGAGGTAAGCCCACCCGGCCACCAGACCGGCGTACCCCTATATCCGGAATCACCTCAGCTCGGCTAGGCCGAGTTAAGCCCACCCGGCCACCAGGCCGGCGCACCCCTATGTTCCGGCTGGGACGGTGTCAGCACAGCCCCGGATAGGCCGGTATCTTCCTCATCCCGGCCAGCCCACCTAGGCATTTGATCCTCAGGTCGAGAACAACGAATCCCAGCTGGGCCACTTTAACTTGGCAGGCCTGCTAGACTATCTCCCACTGGGCCGGTATTTCCCGCTCCATGCCGGCAAAGCCTATGCCGGCTGCGCCGCTACGTCCCGACCTACCTCTTCACTGCATCATCCTAAGCTGGCTTCATGCCATCCCGACTGCGCCGCCCCCATGCTGCAGTCTCCACGTGCCCCAGCCTCCACCTCGTCGCTGCTCCACCACCTTGAGACCACGCACCTCGACGGGCCTCCTCGACTACTCCTCAGCCCAAAGTCGCTACATCAAGCCACCGCCACCTCCAGTTGCTGCCCCGACAAATCACCTCGACACCAACCTGCTCGACTCACTACCTCGCCGCGCCTAGCAGTTCCCTCGGCACCTCGATGCCTAGTAGATGCCTCGGCACCCAGCTTCAAACTCGACTACCAGCCGTTGCCTCTGCCTCAACCACCACCAAGCCAAGTTCTTCCTCCTGTGTCGGTCTTGGGACGCCCCTGCTCAGATCGACACACGTTCTAGCTACCAGTTGTCACCTATCCTCAGGAGAGGAGAGGATAGGATAGAGGACTAGGAGATGCTGAGGACACACACAAGAGGACAAAACCAAGAACAGACAAGACGTGCCATGCCCATACCTACGATAGAGAAACAATGTGCCACTGTAGCAGCATGGCTACGGTGCAATAGTCATTTCATGAACAGTGCATGTATAGTACCTGTGGGGCATCCCTTGTCCCGTGTGCTCCCTTTACAAGGAGCACCGGGACGTCGATCACGGGGCACCACTTGGGGCTCATTCTTCTTGACTCACTTACGAGCTCCTTCTTCTAACTCTCAGGCACACAAAGAATGCCTCTATATGCATGATACAACTCAAGGAGCACCATTGTAGCTACATGTATAGCTCATATACAGTCAGACAGATAGGAGTACGAGTTTTACCTCCTCACGAGGGCCCTGAATGTGGGTAGATCTTGGTGTTTGTAGTGTTCTTCCGTGTACGGTCTTCACTGCATGATCCCTCCCCGGATTCTTCAGTATCCATTTGGCCCAACTTAAGCCTACCCTAACCATCTGCCGTGTTACCACCACGACAGTCCTTGAGCATAACTTGCATATGTCCAGTGACTTTTTCATGTCAATTGTGAAATCTTCGTGCCTATCTTCCATTGATCACGTATCAGTTCTCAAATCAGCGCTCTTATTGGGAGGTGAGGTGCGTTCTATCATTCTTATTATGGGCAGAGCATGCTGTGGTGTCTGTTTCTTTTCGTGTAGCTCGGGTTGACAAAGAGTCTTCGTTTCTACTGACAAGGTAGACATTATTCGGGTGGTGACTTCGAGAGTCCTAAATTCGGGGAGGCAGTTCTTTCTTGGACGTGGATTCTTTTCGTGCCTTCAGCGGAGTGATCAATCCCTGGATCCGCCGCTACCTATCTCACGTCCCTCTCACATCAATTGCTCAGAAAAGGCTCTCTTGATCGCGTGATGTGCCTCCACGACAGTCCGTTAGCTTTAATCCGTAACCAAAATGTCCATGTATGTGCAGTAGCATTGTTGGTCCGTATATACTAAGACTAGTCACAATGGGAAGTATCATATAGTAGTATCATGCATATGATACTAGTATATGATACCACCTCCACAATGCATAGTATCATGTAGTAGTACCATAGTCTTAGTGTATTTATTGTTTTGTAGAATCTCAATGCAAAATTGTGTACAAGATTCATTTGAGATTAGTTTTTCTAGTACTACGTGCTATGATACGGTATCTACCTATGATACCAACACAACCTCTTTCATCATTAATTAGGATGCCACGTCAGAATTTTGCCAACATGGCATACATGATACTACCTATGATACCCCCATTGGGGCTAGTCTAAGTGCTTGTGGTCCGCTTAAGTGCTCCTTGGAAATGAAAAATAGATACGTGAGCAACTGGATTACGAAGTTAGGACTCGTCAAACTAGGCAACTGAGTAGTAGTACTACTAGTACTGTAGTACAAATAAATTACCTGTCTCCTTCAAAGCTTGATTTCTCACCGCCCCGATTTCTTTTCTGCCGCTTGGCTTTACTACTGGCGGCCCTGCCAAAGTGCTCGGACCATGTGAAACAACGCCCACGGTCCATCCGAAGAAGCCACTTCTTGGAACATCGGACACTTCACGGCACCTGACGACGACGCACTGTACTGTACTTGTATCGTGCGTGTACACTAAATTTTCTCCTCAGTTTTGTCTACACACGTCGTAACCACTCCTTGTAATTGCCCCTTTGGTCCGGTATATATAAACAGCCAAACAGCCACGGCAGAAGTGCAGAGCTCTCGGGCAGCAGACAGGAGAAACACATCGAGGTAGTAGTACGACGCGGCTAGTGTGCTCTTTAGCTTATTAGCTGGAGTAAGGACTAAGGAGTCATGGGGGACAGCACGACGACAATGGCCCCGTCGCCCTTCCCGACGGTGGACAAGTGCTCGTCCGCGGACCGGAGCGGCGACACGGTGGTGGCCGACCTGGACGGCACGCTCCTGTGCGGCCGGAGCTCCTTCCCGTACTTCGCGCACATGGCGTTCGAGACCGGCGGCGTGCTCCGCCTCCTGCTGCTCATCCTGTTGGCGCCCCTCGCGGGCCTCCTCTACTACCTCGTGTCCGAGTCGGCCGGCATCCAGGTGCTTATCTTCGCGTCCACGGCCGGGGTGAAAGTCGCCGACGTCGAGGGGGTGGCGCGCGCGGTGCTGCCCAAGTTCTACTGCTCCGACCTCCACCCGGAGTCCTGGCGCGTCTTCTCGTCCTGCGGCCGCCGCTTCGTGCTCACCGCCAACCCCAGGATCATGGTGGAGGCCTTCCTCAAGGAGTACATCGGCGCCGACGCCGTGCTGGGCACGGAGCTCGTGGTCTGGGGCGGCAGGGCCACCGGCCTCGTCCGCTCCCCTGGCGTGCTCGTCGGCGAGAAGAAGGCGGACGCGCTCCGGAACGCGTTCGGAGACGCCACGCCCGAGATCGGCCTGGGAGACAGGAAGACCGACTACCCGTTCATGCGCCTCTGCAAGGAGGGGTACGTGGTGCCCCCGGCGCCGAAGCTCAGGCCCGTGCCGCGGGAGGACCTGCCCAAGCCGGTCATCTTCCACGACGGCCGGATCGTGCAGAAGCCGTCCCCGGCGCTCGCGCTGCTCACCGTGCTCTGGATCCCCATCGGCTTCGTGCTCTCCTGCCTCCGCATCGCCGCGGGATCGCTCCTGCCGATGCGCATGGTGTACCACGCCTTCATGACGCTCGGCGTGCGCGTCACCGTCAAGGGCAGCCCGCCACCGCCGGCCAGCCGTGAGACCGGCCAGACCGGCGTGCTCTTCATCTGCTCCCACCGCACCCTCCTCGACCCCATTTTCCTCTCCACCGCGCTCGGCCGGCCGATAACCGCGGTCACCTACTCGGTATCGCGGCTGTCGGAGATGCTCTCGCCCATCCGCACGGTGCGGCTCACCCGTGACCGCGCGGCGGACGCGGCCATGATCCGGCGGCTGCTCCAGGAGGGCGACCTGGTGATCTGCCCCGAGGGAACGACGTGCCGGGAGCCCTTCCTGCTGCGGTTCTCGGCGCTGTTCGCGGAGCTGACGGACGAGATCGTGCCGGTGGCGATGGAGAACCAGATGAGCATGTTCCACGGCACGACGGCGCGCGGCTGGAAGGGGCTTGACCCTTTCTACTTCTTCATGAACCCGAGCCCGGGCTACGTCGTGACTTTTCTCAACAAGCTCCCCCACGAGCTCACATGCAAGGGTGGCAAGACCAGCCATGAGGTGGCCAACTACATCCAGAGACTAATCGCCTCCACGCTCTCGTACGAGTGCACCAGCTTCACCCGGAAGGACAAGTACAAGGCGCTCGCTGGCAACGACGGCTCCGTCGTGTCCAAACCTAACATCGACAAGAAGAAGTTCATGGGCTCATAAAACGTAAAGGCTAATTAAGATAGATCGCTCTCACAAATTAAAAGACATATAATAGCTAGGAGACAAACTCTATGCCTCCTGCTTCCATTGTTGATCTGATATTATGATGTGTGTCATTATAATGTACGAACTATTTTGTTTTAGAGTGTTTTATGAATTCATCATGCAACCATCTGTCTGGATTTGAAGTAACCCTAGGTGCTTTTATCTTGCTAGTACTAAATACAAAGATATGGCAAGCACCAACACACACCAGCACACGTATTCACATCCACCGTGCATGCATAAATATGTGTACAAGATTTGATCTTCAGCAAGTGGATTTTTTTTTGTAAAACCATGTGTATAGATGACGGATCAGTCATACTCAAAATGTTCCCGGAATTTTGATAAAGGATGACCTAGAAGGCAGAGAATGTATAACCTGTGGTAGTTAGCTGACGCCACAAATTGGTGACGGTGGGCGGAGACATCCATTCTCTGCCTCAGCCGGTGACGGTGATTCTGCATTGAAATCGGCCGGTACGCAAGCATAACAAAGCAAAGCATGCTTGATATCTCCGAATTCACCCTCCCATTGGATTCTCAAGTGTAAGAGTTTGTAGATGAGTAAATTGCAAAAACACATACCTAGCGGGCTAGTGTAACAAAAACACGACTTTAGAGATTTTGCAATAAAAATCGAGTATATAGTACAATGAAAACTAAATATTACTTCACTAATAGGAAATTTACATGCTACTCCCATCTTCTAGGTGGTGGCGGACCTACCATCCCTGTTGCCCGGGCGGCTGCTTGGGCTTGGTGGCCGGCCGGCAGCTTAATTTATTAGTTAGTTAATGATGATTTGCAAGGATAAACAACAGTCTAAGCATGTGTGTCCGGGCTTCCAAATTTCTTGTGGCATAAAAAGTCTCTCTCTCACACACGCACGCACGCGTTGGATCGCCACATCCCGTCGGCTTCTTCCTTCTACATGAAGCTAAAGCTCTCCCTCCAGGGCATAGGGAGCTTAAAGTACTTGAATGCCCCTCTTGTTTCGTGTCGCGCCAGTGATAGCGATGAAGGCTTTTGGCGACACCCGCCGATGAGTGTTGTTGTGCTGCTTGGTCTGTTCCTAGCAGAAAAGTAAGTGCCCAACGGCGAAAGTTGAAGATGGAGCAGCACGCGTATTATGAGGAGGTAAAAATTAGTGTGCAAGTGAGAGTATCAAACTACAATAGTAGAAGGTTAAAAATTGTTCTTTCAGTAAATAAAGTTTTTTTGGATATAAATAAAACACCAAATAAAACAACAAGTAAAATAAAGTAAACAAGTTACTACAAGTAGAAAAATGACCAGAGCTGATGGGTTCACTTGAGCTCTCTCTTATAGACACAACGGCACAAAATATAAAACATATGCATAAGTAATGATATGTATATCCAAAACCTGAACATCATGATCGACAACTCATACGATATGTATGGGTATCACCTCCATACATCCCATGCATCCATGTGAGCATCGACTAAAACTCCCACTTGACGTACGCCTCCATGACACACCCAAAACTTGAATACGCGGCATGGAGCTTGGCTTCATGTACAATGATATGAATTTGTAATTCATGCCACAAATATGGGGCGCAGATATACCTATCGCCTTTTATATGTAGTGAGGCGGTTCGAGTACCAACGAGGCTTCCACACTCTCTGCCACTGGGCTACTCATAACCCTCAATCCACTCAACTCAATACACACAATCTGCACTATTGTTATATCCTTTAAATTTGCTAGATCTAGTATCGTAAGATCCCTGTATCCGTCGATGCCCCATGGGCTTCTCTCAGGTACACCCTCCAACAACGGTGGTGTAGAATGGACGTGTTGAGAGATATGCGTGATTGCTAGGGTTTCTCTCGGTCCGTCCGCTCGAGCCACGGGAGAAGTTGTTGGAAGAACCAGAGGCACATGAGGTTTACCTCGAGCTCTAATACAAGACTGAATTAATACACCAGATAATTCGCCCAAAAGTCTGAAGTGATGGAGGGTGTGCAACATATTTCAACACCGAACGTGACAGTTGTGTGATCTCAACATGTGTAAAGAAGAAAATAACCATACAAGGTAAGGTCTTGCTGCCAAGACACACCCTTAGAACACAACATGAGCAATGTACATGCTCCCTCCGACCCAAATTAACTGTCGCAGATTTACCTAAAATGTTTCCTAAAATTTGTCTAGGTTCATTGAACCCGTGACAAGTAATCTGGACGAGAGGTAGAAACTAAACTTTGTTCAATGCTTCACAATTGTCGAACATGAGGTTTTTTTTTGTCTCGATATGATGGGATCTGATCCACTCGTCTAGCGCAGCCACAACGGGTGTTTTTTTGCGAAAAAGAAATAAAAGTAATGGAAAATTGCTAGGGCTCACACTTAATTAACCCTCGCAACTTACTTGTACATCGCGCTCAAGTCCTCCCAGAGGCATGTTCGGCCGTCATAATTTTTGTTTACAATTTTCTACAGTTTTAGAATGAGACTTGTGCACGTCCAGTCGTAGACACTATGTGGGCACTGTTGTTTCTAACTCAGCAGCCAATAAAAAGACGCGCATGTATTGACGGATTCCACCATATGGAAGGGAGCGGGAGTAAAACAATCATGCACCAGTAAATTACACGTACGGTCGAGTAAGTTGTGAATAATTTTTCCCCGCACATGGCACGCACCTTCTTATTGGCTGCTGTACCGTGTTCCTGGTTTCCGAAACTGCTCCCTTGGTAGCTTCCACATGTACTGCCACACCTCTCGAGACACTCTGACACCGTCCACGCGCGTGTGTGCAGCAGCATTCACGCAGTCCAGCTAACAGTGCGAGTGGCGCGCGTATTGCTTCCTGGCTTCGTGCAGCCATTGACGTGGCCTAGCAACAGCGGTCAAGGGTCAATGCTTAATTCTTTGCATCTCCAAGCGACGCGGTGTCCGCGTATCTCCACCGCCACGATCCAAACGAGTTCTGCCGTGTCTAAATTGGTCCGACCGGTCCTGAACGCGGATCTGGCTGTTTCAGCGGGATGACCCATCCAGACTAACTTGTTCGGCGTGATCCATTGGCATAAATTTAGATAACTTTTGCGTTGGGACGGACAATGGACATGTCCTCGCGTCTCCTCCCGCATGGACCGAGAATCCGCATGGCAGCGACCCAACAACCTTCTTTTACTAGCCATCAATAGAGAATGTAGGCCACTCCAAAGCTGGCCGCGCCGCTGATGACTGGACGCCTGCTCAGGCCACGCATGCGCTCCTGCCGCGGCTACATCAATGGCCTCGTTTCGAGCTCCGCGCCAGCATCCAACTTCATGGCTTTTTAACAGACCATCCGTGGTCATTTTCTTCCACACTCTCCTCCTCTCTCCCACACTCTACCCGTCAGCACCACCGCAGGCGCCGCGCTAGCTAGCCATGGTCGGCGGCATTGGATCAAGGGAACGACGTCTTGGATGACCACCGGGCCCTAGTCATGGTCGAGGCCGTCGAGGAAGACGTGGGAGGGGGGGAGGGGGCGGCCAGAGCGGTTTGCCGCCATCGCCTCTGTTGCCACCACCGTCGTCACCCGAGCTCGAGCCCATCGCCATCAACCTCGACGGGTTCAAGTTCGCGTGACCATCCACTTGGGCATAAACTAGACAAGATGCGCCTCCCCCAGAAGTTCGCGTCCATTGTAGACAGGCAATTGGTCCGTGGAGGTGCTATTCGACCGCTATGGCCAGATGTACCTCGCCAACTGTTGGAAGGAGTTCGCCTGCGCGCACGAAATCAAAATCGTACACTTCCTCGTCTTCAACTACGATGACAAAGCCATGCTCACTGTCGGCTTCTTCAACGACAACAACTGTCGTCGCCACTACCATTTCGACTCTGATCAGTAGACGAGGACGAGGAGAAGACCATGATCTATTAATCTCCTAGTTTATCTTGTGTTTTATCGCTTTCTTTGGCTCAATGTGTTATAACTATGTATGCAACATCGATCAAACAAGTGTGGCAGCGTTGATCGCAATGAAACACTTACATTAATAGTTGCGTATATACAAGCGGGACATTGGCCACGACGCTAGAGGTGGATACAACAACCTAAACTTGTACTGGCTACCGCGCTAGCGTCGGCAGGGGGTGGGGGGCAAGCCCCCACTCCTCTTGGAGAGAGCGGTAGACCATCCTCTCCGTCTCTAGGTCCTCCCAAACTTGGATGAGGCGGCCACGCTGAAAGAACATTTCATGGTTCCCTGTGTTTTGTGTGTTAGATAACAATACCGTGAAATTTTCTCATGTGTGCTAAGTGTGCCGGGAGGTGTTTTTGGTATTTGGGGGCCGGATTATCCGCCCCCATCATGGGCCAGATAATCCGGCCTGACCCTCTTGGCCAGGGCCGGCTATGCACGAGTCTCTGTCTGGGGCCGGATTTTCCCCCGGACAGTCCGGAGCGGGGTGGATTTTTCTTCCCTAGCCGGATAATCCGGCTCTCCCCTTGGGCCGGATAATCCGGCCCCCAGGAGAAGAGCAAAGGCTGGCACGGCGCGAGTCTCTGTCCGGGGGCGGATTTTCCCCCGGATAGTCCGAGGCGGGCAGAGTTTTCCCCGGGCCGGATAATCCGGCCCTCACTTAGGCCGGATAATCCGGCCCCAAAAGGCTCCAACGGATCCATCTGAACAGGGGGTATAAAAGGCACATCTTCCCCTCCAGTCAGATCTCTTGGTTCATACGAAAAATATCAGACCTGGTGCAAAATCTCTCTCCATAGATCTCCCACTTCAACCACCCGAAGGATTTGATATTTGGGGGAATTGAAGGAGGAGACATCATTCATCATAATCACGAATCAAGTGCTTCAAATCCTCTCCATTCACTTGGAGAATCCCCGATCTAATATTCTCGTTGATATCTAGATCTTGTGCTTTATTATTGATAACAATTTTTCTTGTGGCAGCTTGTTGTCATTACGGGAGCCTCCAATTCGGTTGTGGAGTTGTGCCCCGCTAGTTGTGTAAAGGCGTCAGTTCCCTCCTCGAAGGGTTCCTATAGTGGAAAGGTGGATCAGGCCTTTGGTGGCGGGATCCATCGGAGAACAGGGTGAGGCCTATTTTGGCGTGGTGGTCTTAGTACCGCCTACCTCTCCAACGAAGCTGTACTTCCCTTAACAAGGAAAGAACTGCGGTAAAACAAATCCTGTGTCTTCGCGTGCTTCATCACGGTTTCCTCGTTCCTCACTTTACTCGCCTTTACTCGCTAGTAGTTAGGTTTGCATATAGGAAAGTTCTACATAGTAGTATATCTAGAGAATTTACCTTTTGTGTCAAGCCTAAAATAGAAAAAACATTAAAATTTGAAGTGGCACCTATTCACCCCCCTCTAGGTGCCCATACGATCCATTTCAATTGGTATCAGAGCCCCGGCTCTTAATTCGGGCTTAACCGCCTAAGATAAGTATGGGTACTAAGGAAAATGGGAATGAGGTTGTGGACAAGGTCACAATGGATGACCTCAAGACGTTGGAAACAACCTTGTTGAAATCCTTTGAGACCAAGATGGAAGAGATGCAGCAAATGATTGCTTGCCTCTCATCGTCTACAACCCCATCCCCATCTTCCTCTGAGGCCACCACTCCTCTATCTAAGGATAAGGCTCACGCCGGATCTAAGGAAGATGAAGTGGTAGGTGAAAAACATAATGGTTCCGCATCCAAGAAGGGAAGTGGTAAGGAGGACTATAGTGAGGTTCCTCATCTATATTCTCCTGACCCACCTATCCCTCATCCTCATATAAACAATAGGGGTGATCCACCCAAGCTTACTGCATCTACTTTTAATCAGTGGAAATTCTTAATTAAATCTCATGTATGTAGTTCGTCAATTGAGCTTTGGAGGATTATCGAAGATGGTCTTCATATTGGAGACCCCACCAACTTGACTAGAAGAGAAGTTGGGGATAGCCAACTGAATGCAACGGCTCTTCACATGATTCAGCTTGGAATGGGCCCCAAGGACATGCCCCACATCGAGCACTTCAACACCGCCAACGAAGCTTGGGATGCTCTCACCGACCTATTCATTGGAAATGAAAGCATGAGAAGGAATAGGTACGATGCTCTTAGTAATGAAGCTGAAGGTTTCTACATGTTGGATGGTGAGGACCATGCAAACATGTATAGAAGGCTCAAGAGCATTGCAACAACATTTAGAAAGCATGGAGCCACTCACGTTGACGATGCCTGGATAAAAAGTAAATATATGAGTGCCCTCATGCCATTTGTGCCAACGCCCTTGAAAAGTTTGCAAGGGAGACACAACTACCACCAAATGACTTCCAATGAAGTCATGCAAGAAATGGCGGCCTTCAAAGTTGCCGCCAAGAACACCGAAGATGCCCGTGCTCGGGCTATTGGAATGCAAAAAGGAGACAATGTGGCTCTCAAAGCAAATGTTGTTGAGCACGATGAGGATGAAAGAGGATACGATGTTGTCTCCATGGGCTACCCCAAGGAAGTCAAGCGTGCTCATGGTGAGTACATGGCTTTTTATGCAAGGAGTTTTTGGAAGGATCCAGCCAAGGCCAAGTCTAATCTTGAACGCAAGAATGGGTCAAGTGGGAGAAGAGAGAATGGCCCAAAACTGAGAACATGCTACAATTGTGGAGATAGGTTGCACTTTGTGGCTGAATGTCCATATCAAAGTAGAGAAGACAATGGTGGCATGCCCATCCTCAAAGAAAAGTCCAAGGCACCTCGAAAGAAGCCATTTGTCAAAAAGAATGGTCCTTACAAGAAGCAACCCAAGATTGTATTAGTAGCAAAAGAAGAATACTCCTCTAATACGTCCATTTTGCATCACTATTATATATCATAATTTACTGTTATTCATTGATATATTTCATACTAAGAGATGATACTTATGTTATTTCATCTGTTTTTGCATGGCTGATGACTTTTGGAGGATGGACCGCTGAAGTCAGGATTCTGATGGAAAAGGCACTGTTTGGAGGCAAAATTCG
Source organism: Avena sativa (assembly GCA_916181665.1). NCBI lineage: Eukaryota > Viridiplantae > Streptophyta > Magnoliopsida > Poales > Poaceae > Avena > Avena sativa. The sequence goes on from OV702292.1 coordinate 58,741,731, forward strand.
CGAAGATCAGAAAATCCCGGAAAATACATGGAAAATCCTATTTCTTCAGAAGACGAAGGAAGCCAGGAGGGGGAGCAAAGATGGGCCACAGGGCCCCCCCCCCAGCGCGGGCTACCCTAGGCCGCACCGCCAGGTGGTGTGGCCACCCTGGCCCACCTCTGGCTCTGCTCTTTGGCGTATATTATCCTTCCGAAACCCTAAGACTTGGGGAGCGACCATAGAAATATTCCGCCGCCTCTGTGGGATGGAAAACTACAGAGAGAGAAAGAGCTCTCCGGCAGGCAGAAATCTGTCGAGGAAATTCCTTCCCAGAGAGGGGAGATCGTCGCCATCAACACCATCATCAAGCTGGACTTCATCGGGATCATCATCATCATCTCCACCATCATCTCCACCAGCACCATCATCATCACTCCATACCATTGTAACAATTGGGTTGAATCTTGCATAGTTCTTAGGGGAAACTTTCCCGATGTTGATTACTTGTAGTAGTTGATGCTATTGAGTGGAACCATTGGATTATTGTTATGTTCAGATTATTACTTATCATTATTTCATCTCTGATCTTGATCCATATGATGTCTCGTGAGTAGTTCGTTTAGTTCTTGAGGACATTGGAGAAGTCATGTTGTTAGTAGTGGAATTGTGTTGAAAAAGATTCAATAGTTTGTTATTTAAGTTGTGGTGTTATTCTTCTAGTGGTGTCATGTGAATGTCGACTACATGACACTTCACCTTTATGGGCCTAGGGGAATGCATTATGTATTTGGCTACTAATTGTAGGGGTTGCCGGAGTGATAGAAACCTGAACCCCCGTTAGGAAACCTTTGCACAAGGGAGTGTAGGATCTTAGAGTTTAAAGCTATGGTTAGGTTTCTATATTAATTACTTTCTTGTACTTGCGGATGCTTGCAAGGGGTATAATCACAAGTATGTATTAGTCTTAGGAAGGTCGGTACATTAGCATAGGTTCACCCACACAACACTTATCAAACTAAAGAAGATTAATCAACTATATGAAGTAAAAGCACTTGACGATATTCCCATGTGTCCTCGAGAACGTTTGGTCATCTTAAGTAATACAACCGGCTTGTCCTTTGCTAAAGAAAGGATTGGGCCACTTGCTGCATCCATTAGTATTGTCTTTTATTTACTAATACTTTATTTATCTGCATTAACAAAAACCCCTAAAAATTCGTTTGCTAAGTATTTACAGAGAATTCCTGCTCCAAGCCACTCGTCAACACCTTCTGCTCCTCGTTGGGTTCGACACTCTTACTTATCGAAAATACTGCGATACACCCCCTATACTTTTGGGTCATCAAGACTATTTTCTGGCGCCGTTGTCGGGGAGTGAAGCGCTATTGGAGAGTGGAACTGGTAAAGGAAACTTCTAATATGAGTATTGTTTACTTTTGTTAGTTACTTTATTTTAATATGAATAATTCACTTAGTTTCTTATTTCGTAATGATACTACCACTACTAAGGTAGTAGATGAACCTACACCTGCTGAAAATGATACTTTTAAGATACCTACAAGAATTGTTGATCATGTTATGGATAACTACTATGGAGATGGAACTGTCCATCCCGGTGATCATTTGCTCTTTATATACAAATTATGCGGGCTGTTCAAGTGTGCAGGTATTACAATAGATCAAGTCAGGAAGAAGTTATTCTCATTATCACAGAAAGGAAGAGCTGAGGAATGGTATAAGCTGCTGAAGAATGGTCAAGCTCTTGAATGGGAGGAAGTAGTACCTCTCTTTTATTCCAAATTTTATCCTCCTAGTGAGATTCATAAAGATCGGAATGAAATATACAACTTTTGGCCTCTTGATGGAGAGAGTACAGCTCAAGCTTGGGGGAGATTGAAGTTACTAATGCCCAAATGTCCTATTCATGAGCTCCCCAATAATATTATTATCAATAACTTTTATGCAATACTTTATCTTCATGATAAGGATCTATTGGATGCTTCTTGTGCTGGATCATTTACATGCATGGAAGAAGAAGCTAAATGGGATCTTCTAGACCGTATTCAAGACAATGTTGAAGCATGGGAGAATGATAAAGGAAGAAAGTCAGGTGTAAATTATGATTTTGAATGCATTAAATCTTTTATGGGAACTGATGACTTCGTAATATTAGTAATGCTTATGGTCTTGATTCTCAAAGTATTGCAAATTATTTTAAGGCGTTTGCTTCTTATATTGAAATTTCTAAAAAGAAATGGAATAAGTATCATGAGCCATATAAAGATATTGCTAATTGTGTTCCTGCAAAAGAGACTGAAGTTTATACTGCTAATCATATTTTACCCGAACCTTACATTGAGAAAATGCCTTTCCCAATCAAGGTAAAGGAGCACTCTATGATAGCTAGTATGGTTAATGAAAGTACAAATAAAGCTGTTAAACCTGATGAACAAGTAGTTGTTGAACATGTAATAGAAAATGTGAAAGACTTTGTCACTAAATATATACAAGATGGACACACTATCCTCTGTAAGGATACTTCTAATATTGTTTCACAAAGTAGAGTTAGGAGAGCTAGTGTCCCTGTCTTTTCTGTTAGAATAAGTGATCATTGCTACAATGGTTCATGTGATAGTTATATCGTTAAATTTATGCACGATACTGAAAGTTATTATGAGAGAGGCAAGATTGTTCTAATGCATCTCAATAATATTAAGTTTCCTTGCTTTATGCTGAAAGTCTTTATGTTGCACTTGTTTTGCCTTCCTATGCTAGTAGCCTCTGGTTTCAACAATTTATTTTCTTACAAAATTCCTTTGCATAGGAAGTGGGTTAGACTTAAACATGTGTATTTTTGCTTCTTGATGTTCTCTTTTACTTCAATTCATATTCCTATGTGAGCATCATTGAAATTACCAGGCCCATCTTAATGGCTATAAAGAAAGAACTTTTTGGGAGACAACCCAATATATTTTTGCTTTCAGTTTGTCTTTGTTTATTTGAGTTTTGGAAGTTATTGCTTCTGCAGTAACCTCTCCTTCTCCTTTTGTTTGGTTTTTGTGTCAAGATCAACCTCTAATGAGAGAGAAGTAAGATTTGGGGAAGTTGTTGTCCTGAAACAGATTTTTGTGCTTCACCGTAAAAAATCGTAGAACGTCGTACTGATCTGTAAATTTTTGTGTGCATGCCCCAGGTTATTATTTAACTTTCATTAGTTTTTCACTTTTTGGTTTGAGCAATAGAAGATTTTCGAGAAAATTTATCTTTACCTGCTGGTATGTTTTGACAGATTTTTGCCACTCTTGCATTTGCCTCTTAAATTGATTTCCTTTTTGAATTCCTTTTGGGATTTCGGAAGGAGTTGCTACAGTAGATTATGTTTTGATGGATTTCAGTTAAAATTGAACTTAAAGGTTTATTACCTCGTATGCACTAATGTTGCTAATGAAAATTGTGTGAAGTTTTTGTGAAATAAATTTCCAGGTTGTAAGAGAAAATGGTGTAATGAGATGGTAAATGGTTAAATGACTCAAACATTAAGTTTAAGAGGATGAAGATATTGATGTTATTCAAGTAGTGACTTTGGAAGAACTTATTAAAAACCAAGTTCAGAGACCTGCAGGGTCCGTTTTCGAATAGGTAACAGTTCTGGTAAGAAAAGGTTCGCGAAAAATCTGTCGATTTATATTTTTGCAGTTTTTATCTAACATGGAAAGCAATGAGTAGAAAAAGGGACGGAAACGGATCCCGGGTGGTTCACACCACCCCGTGGCGCGGGCCCACCTGGCCACGCCACCAGGGGGTGTGGCCCCCCCGGAGCCCGTCTCCGACCCGTTTTCTCCCAGTACCTTCCTTTCATTGTAAAACTTCGTAATATATAATCCCCCGGATCCCCCGAGGTTCGTATATCGTGTTCTCGTCGTGTTTTCGTTTCGATCTGTTTCTGACAGGCAGAGTCTCAGTTTTGGATCCACAATGTCTTCCTCTGGATGAGCCAAGGAAGATTCCTCCATGGACATCATCAACATGTACATGTGTGAGTTGAAGATTCATCCCAAGGAGTTGTTGCTTGAAGATGGGAAAGTACAGATAAAAGAGGTTCATGGCCCTAAAGGTGAAGGTAGTCTGGAGGACAAGATGGAAGCACTGGAGCAAGAGGTCTTTAAGTACAAGAAGATGACGGAACGTGAAGTGGATATCATCCATAAGATTAGTTCAGAACTCATCGCTGAGCACCAGAAGGAAACTGCTGAGTTTAAGGATGAATTTCTCTCACTCCACCGAACAACCAACCACAAGCACAACTCTATGACGTGAAAAAACAAAACTGTGAGTATGAGGTTAGGTTTAAACACATAAGTGCTGCTGCTAGTTTCAGGATGTTGGAAACCATGATGTCTTTTGTTGATGGGGAGCCCTTACCTTGGAAGTCGGACGATGACGAGAGAACACCACCACCACCGAAGGAGTAATTCGTCATCAGGTCTTGCCATCCCCTTGGTTTGTTCCAAGCTTGGGGGGAGTGCTACAGTATCACATCACTATCTTTTATCTTTTTATCTTGTCAGTAGAGTCATATCATGAATAGAGAAGTTATCATATAGGATGGTTTGCATTATGGAAGTAGCTCCCCTCTTGTTAGTTATCTATGTATCCCTTGGTGTGAGTTGCCGTTATGGAATATTAATGAGAAGTTCTATCATTTACTTTTTGCACATCTTATATTAGTTTTCAATTTGATCTTGTTGTTAGTATTGGTATCACTTTGGGATCATTAAGTAAATTTAGATTGGTTTTGGCAAACCTGGCTCGGTCAGTAACAACACTATTATGAGAATTGAATAAAAAGATAAAAGTACTCTTAAGAAATATAAATTCATCAACTTTCTTTCTTGATTGGCTCATAAGGTTAGTATTCTCTAGTTAAGATCTTTTGTGCTTCCAAGGAAGATTGCATGTTTGTTTTTATTACTTGTATGTTTGTTTGTTTCCTTCAACTCTTATGCTTGCTACCCAGCCTTGCTAGCCTAAAACCTGTACTGAGAGGGAATGCTTCTTGTGCATCCAATCCTTAAACCAAAACCTATGCCATTTGTGTCCACTATACCTACCTATTAGCATTATTGCTATTCCAAGTAAATTCATGTTTTTATCTACCTTTCGAATTGAACTTGTTATGTGAAAATTAGGGATTAAAGCGCTCATGAACTTGATGGCACACTTTACTTTCTTGCACTTAATAAACTTGAATTATTGTGCCCATCTATGTTGCGCATATGCTTGCATTTTGTAAGTTGTGAATTAGCAGAACCATGTTATCATGGGGAATGCTTTCAACATTGCACTTTATTCAGTTGATATCATGTTCTTTTGCTTATGGATCCCGACGGTGTGAAATGAAAGGGGAGCTTGTAAGGCTCATGGAGTTCGTATATGTGTTAGAGAAACGCCTGGGCGGCTGGTCTAAGCCATGCCTAATCATGGTGGAAACCTGTAGCATAACCATAGTGAGAATCTATGAAGCATCCTCTAAAATAATACCTATGCAAATAGGAAAGAAAAAAAGAAAAAACCCTATGCAAATAGGAAATAAAAGGATCACTGAGATGCTCATTGTCTGCTTGCCTTGTCATTTTGACATGGGGAATCTTCTGTATCATCGGGCAAGGGGTACCCCATTGGCGGTTCTCTATGATACACATAGCTTTGATCGGGCATGGGTACCCTGTTGGTGGTTACAATGACAAGAACTTACTTGTGACTAAAGTTGAGTAGCATGAGGAAAGGTACTCGTAAGTAAGGGGCATGAGATTTTCATGTTATAACTTGTCAAGCATATCCTCATATTTGATCACTTTAACCTTAATCACCTAAAGATTCTTATGATAGGGGCAATGAGAGATGAAATCTAATAAGTACCATAATTTTTGGAAGCTCTTTATGCAACTTGAAATCCCTGCTTCCCTCTATGAAGGGCCTATCTTTTACTTTTTAGTTGAGTCAATAAACCTATTCCTTTCTATCTCAGCAAGTATTTTGAGTTGTTGTGTTTCATTCATTCATATGATGATTTATTCAATCATGTTTCTTATGTTCCTTGTTTTTGCACATTGCTCTTTGATGTCTACGCACTTCTATTCTTGTAGATAGTTGTTGGGCCTCCAAGTGCAAAGGTTTGTAGAACAGCAGCAAGTTTCCCTTAAGTGGATCACCCAAGGTTTATCGAACTCAGGGAGGAAGTGGTCAAAGGTATCCCTCTCAAGCAACCCTACAATCAAGATACAAGAAGTCTCTTATGTCCCCAACACACCCAATACACTTGTCAGGTGTATAGGTGCACTAGTTCGGCGAAGATATGGTGAAATACAAGCGGTATGGATAATTATAAGTGGTAACGGTGCCAGAAAATAGCTTTGATGGCGTGTGGTTAACGTGGGAAGAGACTAAAGGCAATCTTAAATAAAGATGGAAGCAAGCAAACATGTAACAGATCTAATTGCAAACAGTGTTTCAATGCTTAGAAACAAGGCCTAGGGATCATACTTTCACTAGTGAACACTCTCATATAAATATCTTCTCTTCATGATACTACTCTGAACTACTCTTCGGTTGGACACTCTAATCCATGGTAGGGCTATAACAGCACTCCTCAAAGCCCGATTTCCCCATCTAGATAACCCACAGTATCACCTTGAGCTCTAGATGGTTCCAACAAACACCGCAATTTCATAGAAACATCCAACTCCAAATATAACTCATAACAAGTATTTGTAATCTCTAGCCCACGCTGTCACTTTCACACACATGGGGAGAGCAGAGATCTATTAAAGCACTTGAGTAGCAAGGTAGACCTACTTGATTACAAAGCTCATGATCACAATATGATCATGCATAGAGAGAGATGAACACATAGCTACCGGTAGAACCCTTAGCCTCGAGGAAGAACTACTCCCTCATCATCATGGGAATCAGAAACAGCGATGGAGATGGTGGTGGGGATCGATGGTGATGGCTCCAGGGGCACTTCCTCGTCCCGGCAGGGTGCCGGAACAGAGACTTTCTGTCCCCTGAATCCCCCTTCTGTGGCAGCGGTGCTGCGGAACTTTTTGTGGCTAGAGGCTATATTCTTTAGGGTTTCTGCATCGGAGGCTTCTTATAGGCGAAAGGGCAATGTCATAGGGTGGACCAGGGGCCCACACCACCTGGTGGCACGGCCAGGGGGACCCACGCCACCACATGGTGTGGCCAGCCCTTGGCCCCTCTCCGTCTCGTCTTCTGGCTCCATGTTCCCCTCGGTGAAATATTTACTTTGGCTTTTGTTCCGTCCAATTCCGAGAATATTCATTTTCTGACTTTTCTGGAACCAAAAACAGAAGAAAACAGGCAACTAGCACTGTGGCATATTGTTAATAGGTTAGTCCCATAAAATGTATAAAAATACTCCAAAGTGTGGACAAAACATAAGAAAGTAGATATAAAACAAGCATGGAATATCAAAAATTATAGATACGTTTGCAACGTATCAACATCCCCAAGCTTAACTCCTGCTCGTCCTTGAGTAGGTAAGTGATAAAAAGAAAAGAATAATTTTTGAGGTGACATGCACCATCACAATCTTGATCAAGGCATTTATAAAACATTGATAGCTGGGATCATAGTACTTTAACATAACACGAAATATATAGTTCTAACAATAAGACATAGCAACTATGTTGTACTCCCTCCGTTCAGAAATATAAGACATTTTTGCTTTGTGAATCGAATGTATCTAGACGTATTTTAATGTATAGGTTCATAGAGGTTTGGAGTGAACCTATACACTAAACAACGTCTAGATACATTCGTTTCACAAAGCTAAAGTGTCTTATATTTCTGAACAGAGGGAGTAACATGAAAGGATACAAACAAACGATTCATGAATAACAATACTTTGAAAGACGTTTGTTTGTTTCACATATAGAAAACATAATGATAATGGTATTCATCTTGTCCCTCATAGTGTAGCAAAACATAAATGCATAGGACACCTTCAAAGTTCATAAAAGTGACTAGATACAAATAGTTTAAGAACAAGCAATATCAAAGTTATGAATCAATTAACAAGTCTTGGGACAATGCACATTAAACTAAGAATGGCCACTATGATCTCTCAATAGGTGCATAAAGATAGAAGATGGAGACTCAACATAAAAGTAAAAGAAAGGCCTTCATAGAAGGAAGCAGGGATTCAAGTCTCATAAAGAGCTTCCAAAAATTATGGTACTTATTAGCTTTCAGCTCTCATTGCCCCTATCATAAACATCTTGAAGTGATTAAGGTTAAAGTGAACAAACTATGGAGTATATGCTTGACAAAGTATAAGTTGGCAATCTCATGTCCCTTGAATACGAGGGCCACTCCTCATGCTACTCAAGTTTAGTTACCGGTAAGTTCTTGTCATAGTAAGTACATGTGTATCATAGAGAACCGCCAACAGGGCACCCCTTGCACATGATACAGGAGCTATCCCATAATCAAAATGACAAGGCAAGCAGATAATGAACATCTCAGCAATCTTCTTATTTACCATGGGAAAATGGTGCTTTTTTCTCTCTTTCCTCTTTTCTCATCTTTTTTTCTTTTTCTCGATCTCTATCTCTTTTTTATAAGAAGAATGCTTCATAGATTGCTCACTATGGTGATGCTGCAAGTTTCCACCATGATTAGGCATGGCTTAGGCTAGCGGCCCAGGCGTTTCTCTAACACACATACATAACTCCATGGACTTACAAGCTCCCCTTTCATTTCACACCGACGACATCCATAAACAAAAGAGCATGATATCAACTGGTTACAATGTACAAGTGCAATGTTGAAAGCGTTCCCCATGACATCATGGTTGTGTTAATCCCAATGTATAAGTGCAAGCATATACATCATAGATGACACAATGGTTCAAGTTTATTAGGGGCAAGAGAAGTAAAGTGTGCCATCAAGTTCGTGAGAGCTTTAATCACTAATTTTTACATAACAAGTTTTATTCGGAAGGTAGATAAAAACATGAATATACTTGGAATAGCAAATGATAATAGGTAGGTATGGTGGACTCTGCGGAATAACTTGGTTTTATTTGGAGTTGGATGCATGAGTGGAACTCATACTTGGTACATGTGGAGGTTAGCAAAAGACTGGGAGCGACCAACTAATAGAGCAATAATGGCCATAATCATGCAAAGCGACAAAACATCGTTAATTAAAGCATAAAGTGATATTACAAGTCGAAAACTAAATGATCATAGAGGCTAAGGTGACTTGGTGTAGTCTTAACATGGTGTGACCATGTGCCAAGTCAACCCAAATAAAGCACTAAAGGAGAATACCACAATATTATGCTTTTATATGCTAAAACAACGCATGATTCTTTCAAGGCACATTAAGAAATCTCAATTGTTTATAACATGTCATGCTACAGCAAAAATCAATAAGCATAAAGCCAAAACAATATCAAGCATGACATGACAAAGCATAGGACGCAGTCAAAAACAAGCTCCTTTTTACCACTTAAGCATGAACTTTTTCCTACTGTTTTTCAATCCAAACCAATCTTATTTGAAAAATAATGTATGAATGAGGGGGTCCAACCAATTTATTCAATAAAACTAAGAAAACAAAAACCAAAAACAAAAACAAAGACGCTCCAAGAACAACACAACAGTGCATGAAACAATAAAAACAAAGTGTCTAGAAAGACCTGAGATTTTTATTGATGAAGAAGGGGATGCCTTGGGTATCCCCAGGCTTTAACGCTTGTACCTCTTGAATATTTCTCTGGGTGACACGGGGTGGCATCCCCAAGCTTGAGATTTTGTCCATTCTTCATCTCATTACGTCATTCTTTCCCTACACCTGAAAATTTCCTTCATAAAAAACTTCACACAATCTTCATTAGCAACATTAGTGCATTCAAAAGATAATAAACCTTTGGTTCAGTTTCAACACAAGTAAAACTTCCATTAAAACACAAGATACTGTAGCACTTCCTTTAAAAATTTCAAGTGATCAAAGAGAACTCAAAGAGAAAGAGATTAAGAGGCAAATGCAAATAATGGCAGAAATCTGTCAAAACAGACTAGCAGGTAAAAACCGATTTTTTAGAAGACCTTCTGTTGCTCAAATCGAAAAGTGTTGAATTAACGAAAGTTCGATAACAAATCACATCTCAAACCGACGTACAGAGATTTTTCACGAATTTTTACAGCGAAGCACAAAAATCTGTTTCGGGACAGCAACTTTCCCAAACATTACTTCTCTCTCATTAGAGGTTACTCTTGACACAAAATCAAATAAAAAGGATAAAGAGAGGTTATTACAGAAGTAATAACTTCCAAGACTCAAGAAAACTATTGGGTTATCTCCCAAGAAGTACTTTTCTTTAACGCCTTTAAGTTAGGCATGATAGTTTGAGAAGATGCTCACATAAGAAATATGAATTGAAGTAAAAGAGAGCATCAAGACGCAAATTCAAAGCACATTTAAGTCTAACCCATTTCCTATGCATAGGAAACTTGAAAAGAAACAAGTCATAAAAGCACAAAGCAACAAGCATAGTAAAGCAAAACAAGTGCAACTTCAAGACTTTCAACAGAAAGAGGGGAAACTTAATATTATTGAGATGCATAAAACCATGTTTCCCTATCACATAATAACTTTCAGTAGCATCATGAATAAAATTAACAATATAACTATCATATAAAACATTCTTATCATGAGCCACATGCATAAAAGAATTAATACTTCCCACATAAACACAGTCATTCTTATTAATTGTAGTGGGAGCAAATTCAACAAAATAGCTATCATTATTATTCTCATCACCATAATCATCACATATAGGAGGCATATTGTAATCATAATTAATTTTCTCCTCAATAGTAGGTGGACTGAAAATATCATATTCATCATTGTAATCGTCATAAATTGGAGGCATAGTATCATCAAAGTAAATTTTCTCCTGCGTGCTTGGGGGACTAAAAAGATCATTTTCATAAAAACTAGCTTCCCGAAGCTTAGACTTTTCCATAGCATTAGCAATATTGGTGTTTAAAGAATTCATACTAATAACATTGCTATTAGCATGCAAATAAAGTTCCATAGGTTTTTTAATTTTCTCTTCAAACACTTCATGTCCTAACTCAAGATAAATACTATAAAGCTCTCTAATTTTTGTTGTTGTTTTCCATTAAGCCTAACTAGTGAAAATAAAAACAAGAAACAAAAAGATATAATTGCAGAATCTAAAGGAAATAAATCGAGCACTCACACACTAGCGAAGATATCTTAGTAGCCAGAGGATGTGAGTACCTTTTACCTTACCTCCCCGGCAACGACGCCAGAAAATAGCTTGATGTCTACGCACTTCTATTCTTGTAGATAGTTGTTGGGCCTCCAAGTGCAGCGGTTTGTAGAATAGTAGCAACTTTCCCTTAAGTGGATCACCCAAGGTTTATCAAACTCAGGGATGAAGTGGTCAAAGATATTCCTCTCAAGCAACCATGCAATCAAGATACAAGAAGTCTCTTGTGTACCCAACACACCCAATACACTTGCCAGGTGTATAGGTGCACTAGTTCGATGAAGAGATGGTGAAATAAAATTGGTATGGATAATTATAAGTGGTAACGGTGCCAGAAAAAAGCTTTGATTACATGTGGTTGACGTGGGAAGAGACTAAAGGCAATCTTAAATAAAGATGGAAGCAAGCAAACATGTAACAGATCTAATTGCAAACGATGTTTCAATGCTTAGAAACAAGGCCTAGGGATCATACTTTCAGTAGTGAACACTCTCATATAAATATCTTCTCTTCATGATACTACTCTGAACTACTCTCTGGTTGGACACTCTAATCCATGGTAGGGCTATAACAACACTCCTCAAAGTCCGCTTTCCCCATCTAGATAACCCCACACTGTCACCTTGAGCTCTAGATGGTTCCAACAAACACCACAATTTCATAGAAACATCCAACTCCAAATATAACTCATACCAAGTATTTGTAATCTCTAGTCTAAGTGCCACCATGGTGTGCACGTTGTCACTTTCACACTCATGGGGAGAGCAGAGATCTATTAAAGAACTTGAGTAGCAAGGTAGATCTACTTGATTACAAAGCTCATGATCACAATATGATCATGCATAGAGAGAGATGAACACATAGCTACAGGTAGAACCCTTAGCCTCGAGGAAGAAATACTCCCTCATCATCATGGGAATCAGCAACGGTGAAGAAGATGGTGGTGGAGATCGATGGAGATGGCTCCGGGGCACTTCCCCATCCCGGCAGGGTGCCGGAACAGAGACTTTCTGTCCCCCGAATCTCCCCTTCGGTGGCGGTGGTGTTGCAGAACTTTTCATGGCTGGAGGCTGGATTCTTTAGGGTTTCTGCATCGGAGGCTTCTTATAGGCGAAAGGGCGATGTCAGAGGGTGGACCAGGGGCCCACACCACCTGGTGGCGTGACCAAGGGGACCCGCGCCACCACATGGTGTGGCCAGCCCCTGGCCCCTCTCCATCTCGTCTTCTGGCTCCATGTTCCCCTCAGTGAAATATTAACTTTGGCTTTTGTCCCATCCAATTCCGAGAATATTCATTTTCTGACTTTTCTGGAACCAAAAATAGAAGAAAACAGGCAAGTGGCACTGTGGCATCTTGTTAATAGGTTAGTCCCAAAAAGTGTATAAAAATACTCCAAAGTGTGGACAAAACATAAGAAAGTAGATATAAAACAAGCATGGAACATCAAAAATTATAGATACGTTTGCAACGTATCACTCTTATCTTAGTGAGTAATACTTTGAAAGCTATCATTGAAAACCCCAGTATGTTTGATCTCCTTCAAATTGTTAACTATTCTTTGACTAAGAACAAAGTTTGCCATTACCAATTGTGATTTACTTTGTGTATGTTTGTTGTGTTTCCTTTACTTATTTCAAGTTAAGTTATATAATAGTGAGTTGTCTTCTATTATGATTTGTATATTAGTGAATGTGATGCTTCTTGTCCCTATTATTTTATCGACACTTCACTCCATAAACCCGAGGTCATGTTTATTGAACTCAGTTTTCGCTTGGGGACAACCGAGGTCTAAGCTTGGGGGGAGTTGATACGTCCATTTTGCAACACTATTCTATATCATCATTTACTGTTATTCATTGATATATTTCATACTAAGAGATGATAATTATGTTATTTCATCTGTTTTTGCATAGTTGATGACTTTTGGAGGATGGACCGCTCAAGTCAGGATTCTGATGGAAAAGGCATTGTTTGGAGGCGAAATTCGCGAAGATCAGAAAATCCCGGAAAATACATGGGAAATCCTATTTTTCTAGAAGACGAAAGAAGCCAGAAGGAGGAGCAGAGATGGGCCACAGGGGGGGCCACACCACCCCCTAACGCGGGCTACCCTAGGCCGCGCCGCCAGGTGGTGTGGCCACCCTGTCCCACCTCTGGCTTTGCTCTTTGGCATATATTATCCTCCCGAAACCCTAAGACTCGAGGAGCGACCACGTAAAGATTCCACCACCTCTGCGGCTCAGAAAACTACAAAGAGAGAAAGAGCTCTCCGGCAGGATGAAATCTGCCGGGGAAATTCCTTCCCAGAGAGGGGAGATCGTCTCCATCAACACCATCATCAAGCTGGACTTCATCGGGATCATCATCATCATCATCTCCACCATCATCTCCACCAGCACCATTATCACCACTCCATACCGCTGTAACAATTGGGTTGAATCTTGCATAGTTCTTAGGGGAAACTTTCCCGGTGTTGATTACTTGTAGTAGTTGATGCTATTGAATGGAACCATTGAATTATTGTTATGTTCAGATTGTTACTTATCATTATTTCATCTCTGATCTTGATCCATATGATGTCTCATGAGTAGTTCCTTTAGTTCTAGAGGATATGGGAGAAGTCATGTTGTTAGTAGTGGAATTGTGTTGAGAAAGATTCAATAGTTTGTTATTTAAGTTGTGGTGTTATTCTTCTAGTGGTGTCATGTGAACGTCGACTACATGACACTTCACCTTTATGGGCCTAGGGGAATGCATTGTGTATTTGGCTACTAATCATAGGGTTTGCCGGAGTGACAGAAACCTGAACCCCCGTTAGGAAACCTTTGCACAAGGGAGTGTAGGATCTTAGAGTTTAAAGCTGTGGTTAGGTTTCTATCTTAATTACTTTGTTGTACTTGCAGATGCTTGCAAGGGGTATAATCACAAGTATGTATTAGTCCTAGGAAGGTCGGTACATTAGCACAGGTTCACCCACACAACACTTATCAAACTAAATAAGATTAATCAATTATATGAAGCAAAAGCACCTGACGATATTCCCATGTGTCCTCGAGAATGTTTGGTCATCTTAAGTAATACAACCGGCTTGTACTTTTCTAAATAAAGGATTGGGCCACTTGTTGCATCCATTATTATTGTCTTTTATTTACTTGTACTTTCTTTATCTGCATTATCAAAAACCCCTAAAAATCTGTTTGCTAAATATTTACAGAGAATTCCTGCTCCAATCCACTCATCAACACCTTCTGCTCCTCGTTGGGTTCGACACTCTTACTTATCGAAAATACTATGATACACCCCCTATACTTGTGGGTCATCATCCTCCACTAGTGAAGACGAAGAGGATGAAGATAGTTCTCGAGAGGTGGCTGCTATAGCCACCACATCCACCCTGTCATCACTCTTCGACTGTCCAAACGAAAATGTCATCAACAACAACGTCACTTGCCTTATGGCAAGAGGGTCCGAGGTATCATCTTTTATTTCTTCATTTCCTAAGACTAACATAAATATGGATATGGATGATCATACTAGTCTTAAGATAAAATAAGAAGTTATTGCTTTGGAATTATTTTTCACTAACCTGCAAGGTGAGCACAAACTTCACTTTGATGCTCTTATAAGTCAACTTGCTCATTCCGAAGAACTTCTTAAAGAAAAGGGTAGAATCAGAAGAGAAGATGCTTTGGAAATTGCCTCCTTAAAGAATGCCTTAGAGGAAGAAGAGGAAGCTCGAGTATCCTTGGAGGAGAAACTTGAGTCAATTGAGGAGTGTTATGAAGAGGTTGTTGCCCAGCTCATTAAAGAACGCGACAATGCTCTTGCTAAGGTAAAGAAACTTAAGAAGTAAAAGAATGAATTTGGGGCTGCTCATGCTAGACTCTCAAAGTAGTTTGAGAAACTTGGCATTGCTCACAAGGTATTGGAGAATGATCATTCTACTCTAAATGAGTCTCGTGATCAGCTCCAAACTCAATTGGACAAGTACGATATGCCTAGCACATCCACACCAACATGTGTACATGAAGGCATTATTGAAGAAAATGCATGGTTAAAGGAAGAACTTGAAAAGGAGTCTCAATCTAAAGGTAAAGAAGTCCTAGATGAGATTCTTAACAAGCAAAGGTTAAACAACGGAAAGGAAGGTCTTGGTTATGTTCCCAAGACAAAGAAGAAGAAGAAGAATAATAAGAAGAAGAGCAAAACTGCTCAACCAAAGACAAGCACCACAACTAATGACAAGGCTAACTATATTGGTTTTGCAGGGGTTAATAATCCAAACTATGAATTATTTCGTGATTATTATGGTGATGTTTATGCTAGCTATGTAGGTCCATTTGATAGTTACATATCTTGGTCTATTTGGGTTCCAAAGACTCTTGTTACTAACATGAGAGGACCCATTGAGAGATGGGTACCTAAAACTAAGAAGTAACTTTCTTGCAGGGCTATGCTTCCGGTGGGTCCAAATGGGTGCTCGATAGCAGGTGCACTAGTCATATGACCGGAAGCAAGGAGATCATCTCAGAGATGCGGCCAAATCATGATCACATAACCGTCTCCTATGGTGACAAGTCAAAATCTAAGGTATTGGGTCTTGGCAAAGTTGTGGTTGCTCACGATATCTCTCTCGTGGACATCATGCTTGTTGAGAGCCTCGGTTACAATTTACTTTCAGTTCGTGACCTTGGTAAGATGGGCTTTGCAGTTTTCATTGATGGCAATTTGGTGGTGCTCTTGTGGAGCAAGTCTCTAAAGGTCGCTTTCGTTGGATATGTCAAAAATGACCTGTATGTGGTGGACTTTTCAAGGAAAACCACTACAGGCCCGATGTGTCTTTACGGAAAGGCCGACGCGGGCTGGCTATGGAATCACCGACTAGCCCACGTCAATATGAGAACTTTGCAAAGTCTCCACAAGGGTGGCCACATCCTTGGACTAAAAGAAAATGTTTCCTTTGCCAAAGATCGTGTTTGCAGGGCTTGTGTTGAAGGAAAAATGCATGACTCTCCCCATCGAAGGAAAACCATTATTTCATCAAAGAGGATTTTGGAGCTCCTTCATGTGGATCTCTTTGGTCCTCCATCTCAAGCAAGCCTCGGTGGGAAGAAGTATTGTGTCGTGATTGTTGATGATTACTCAAGATACACTTGGGTCTATTTCTTCAAGTTGAAGAGCGAGACTCAACATACGGTCATCGATTTTGCCAACGAGGTTCAATGTCAACACAATGTCCCTATATTGGCAATTAGAAGTGATAACGGCTCCGAGTTCAAGAACTACACCTTAAATGAATTTCTAAGTGAAGAGGGGATAAGACATCAATATTCCGCTGCGTACACCCCTCAACAAAATGGTGTTGTCGAGAGGAAGAATTGGACCTTAATCGATATGGCCAGATCTATGCTAGTTGAATTTAAGTCTCCTTATAACTTCTGGGCTGAAGCAATCTCTACCGCTTTCCATTCATCCAACCGGCTCTACCTCCGCAAAATCTTGGACAAGACTCCATATGAAATACTTACTGGTAACAAGCCAAACATCTCCTACTTCCAGGTATTTAGTTGTAAGTGTTTCTTTCTCATTAAAGGAGTTCGTTTATCTAAATTTGAGTCTAAGGCTTTAGAAGGCATTTTTGTTGGTTATGGTGCCGAATCCCACACTTATAGAGTCTACAATAAGCTCTCCAGAACTGTTGTAGAACCTTGTAGTGTGGTGTTCAAGGAAAATGATGGCTCCCATGCGGGGCAAGTTAATGTTTGCGATGTAGATGTTGAAATACCCCCATATGCCATAAGAAGAATGGGCGTGGGATTTTTCTGCTCCATTGAGGAACCCCTTGTGGCGGATCGGGAAGGACAATGTTCTACTCAAGTAGAGCCCACATCGAAACAAGCACTACATGCTCCAACCATTGGAGAAACCTCTACACCAATCCCACAAACTGCTAAAGATCATCAAGCAAATGTTCCAGACAGCTCCAGGCCGGATTATCCGGTGGACACCAGATTATTCGGCCAACCCTCCTCAACTGGCAGAAATGATCAACATGTCGAAGAATCTGCTGCAAGTCCTAGGCCGGATTTTTCGGCTGACCCCGGATTATCTGGCCACTCTCCAGTTCGAGCAAGTTCCAGTCAAGTCTGCGAAGATGCTTCAGGTTCTCCCAGGCCAGATTATCCAGCCTCACCCTCGGCCGGATTATCCGGCCCTGAAAATCCTGAACAACAGTAGCCTCCTATTATGGTTGTGGATCAACATCAAGGGCAAGATTCTGCATCTCCTATTCCTGCTAATCAAGCTGAAGATCAAGGCCAAGCCAATGAGTCCAACGAAAACTCAAATGATGAAGTTATTCCCCCAAGAGACAACAAGCTAATCGAACTTTGTCACAAAGCTCGTGCCAATAGAAATCTTGAATTAAGGGGTCACACTCTTGACAAAGTTGTAGGTGATCTCCGACGAAGGGTGTCCACAAGAAGGGAGCTGGCAAGTTTCGGTGAGCATCAAGCTCACATCTCAATGATGGAACCCAAGAAGGTGTTTGAAGCTCTTGAAGATCCGGACTGGGTTGTTGCTATGCATGAAGAGTTGAATAACTTTGAACACAACAAGGTTTGGAAATTAGTAGAGAAGCCCAAGGATTGCCACAATGTTATTAGCACAAAGTGGATATTCAAAAATAAGCAAGATGAAAATGGCATTGTTGTAAGGAACAAGGCAAGACTCGTGGCACAAGGCTATTCCCAAGTTGAGGGCATCGACTTCGGCGAGACTTATGCTCCTGTGGTTCGTCTTGAGTCCATCCATATACTTCTTGCTTATGCTGCTCATAATAATTTTAAATTATAGTAAATGGATGTTAAGAATGCTTTTCTTAATGGTCCTCTACATGAGTTGGTATATGTAAATCAACCCCCGGGATTTGAGGATCCTAACTTCCCGAACCATGTCTACAAACTCGATAAGGCACTCTATGGCCTTAAACAAGCCCCACGTGCATGGTATGAGCACCTTAAAGAGCTTTTGCTAGACTGTGGATTCGAAGTTGGGCAAATCGTTCCCACTCTTTTTACTAAGAAGTTTACGGGGGAGCTCTTCGTATGGCAACTATATGTAGAGGACATTATCTTTGGCTCTACTAATAAAGCTTTTAATGATGATTTTTCAAAGCTTATGACTGGCGGTTTTAGATGTCTATGATGGGGGAGTTATGGTTCTTTATTGGATTTGAGATCAAACAACTTAGAGAAGGAACCTCCATAAATCAAGCAAAATACATCCAAGACATGCTCAAGAGATTCAAGATGACGGATCTTAATGGCATCGCCACTCCAATGTAAACAAAATGTCACCTTGAACTTAATCCCCATGGTAAAGATGTGGACCAAAAGGTATACCGATCCATGATCGGCTCTCTTCTTTACCTCCATGCATCTAGACCCGATATTGTGTTGAGTGTAGGTGTGTGTGCAAAGTATCAAACAGCTCCTAAAGAAAGCCACTTAGTGGTGGTCAAGAGGATCTTCCGATATTTGGTTCATTCCTCTAACTTTGGTCTATGGTATCCCAAGGGATCCAATTTCTCTCTATGTGGCTATACTGATTCAGATTGGGCTGGTGATAAGGATGATCGGAAATCAACTTCTAGATCTTGTCAATTCTTGGGAAGGTCTTTAGTATGTTGGTCTTCTAGAAAGTAGAATTGTATATCTCTCTCCACCGCCGAAGCTGAATATGTGGCTACTACTAGTGCATGTACTCAATTATTATGGATGAGGCAAACTATAAAGGAATACAATGTCAATTGTGACAAAGTGCCTCTTTCATGCGATAATGAAAGTGCAATCAAAATTGTGTACAATCCGGTGTAGCACACAAGGACGAAGCATATTGAGATTCGGAATCATTTCATTTGGGACCATGTTACTCGAGGCGATATTGATCTATCTTTTGTGAGCATGAAGAACCAACTTGCTAATATTTTCACGAAGCCACTTGATGAAGCAAGGTTTTGTTACTTGAGGAATGAGCTAAATATTGTTGATTCAAGGAGCTTGTCTTGATTACCCATGCACTCATCCTTACATCTCATACTTATTTGGTCTAGGTGTGGGCATGGATATAGGGGGAGTGTGGTCCTAATTAATTGGGCTAACCCTCCCCCATAATGCCAAAAGCAAGTTAAATCATTTCTCTTGATATCATGTTGTGATATGTGAGCTTATTGATGAGTATTGGTCATGAACCCAAGATATATCTTCGCGGTGTCATACCATGCACTCCAACAAGGTGGCCTCGGCCACCGCCCTCTTCCATGAGAAGAGTTGGATTTATGTGGATTTGTCTTGGTTGTTTTTGCTCATCTCATGTTCTTATGGGAATCACACTCAATTTTGGATTTTAGTTGATTTGATTCTTGCAATCTTGAGTGGTTAGTACCATCTCAGTTTGGTTCTCTCGTCCCAATCCTCTCTCTAACCCTAAACCATCTTCTCTTGCACACAAGTCCTTTGGTCACACTTTGTGAGGGTTTTGTTTAGGGACGCGCGAGCCTAAATCTGTGTGTAACAGAAATTCAGTTTTGAGTGATCCCTTGGGGCACTAGCATCGCTCTTGTTCCTTTTTGGCATCTCGATGCCAAAGAGGGAGAAGTAGTTCTATTAGGTCTTTGTGGATTTGCATGGGTTGGGCGCAAGCATTAGCACTTTATATTTTCGGTCTTTTTCTCGCTTGTGCCCATTTAGCATTGTACCTCTATTTGTGATTTGCTCTGTATGAGACTATGTTTACGTGTGGCTCTGGATTTATCTTGTGGATTATCCTTATGGATTCATCTTTCATATTGGCTATTGGATATCTATAACGAGGAAGGCGCTCATTATGGCTATCATTGGATATTCTTAGAAATATATTAAGGACGTCGTTATCCCTCTCACGGTGGTATGAATATTATTGCCTATGTTCCAATAAAATAAACTTGTACCTTCTTGTGTGTATTTGTAATCAAATGCAAATTTTATTATGCACACATTGAGGGGGAGTCTTTTTTCATTCATTAAATATTGTTGTTATGAGAAGCTATCTTGCAAATCCCGGTATTGTCATCTAACACCAAAAAGGGGGAGATTGAAAGAACATTTCATGGTTCCCTGTGTTTTGTGTGTTAGATAACAATACCGTGAAGTTTTCTCATGTGTGCTAAGTGTGCAGGGAAGTGTTTTTGGTATTTGGGGGCCAGATTATCCGCCCCATCATGGGCCGGATAATCCGACCTGACCCTCTTGGCCAGGGCCGGCTATGTGCGAGTCTCTGTCTAGGGGCGGATTTCCCTCCGGACAGTCTAGCGCGGGGTGAATTTTTCTTCCCTGCCCTTATAATCCGGCTCTCCCCTTGGGCCGGATAATCCGGCCCCCAGGAGAAGAGCAAAGGATGGCACGACGCGAGTCTCTGTCTGGGGGCGGATTTTCCCCCGGATAGTCCGAGGCGGGGCGGAGTTTTCCCTGGGCCGGATAATCCGGCCCCAACAGGCTCCAACAGATCCATCTGAACATGGGGTATACAAGGCACATCTTCCCCTCCGATCAGATCTCTTGGTTCATACGAAAAATATCAGACCTGGTGCAAAAGCTCTCTCCATAGATCTCCCACTTCAACCACCTGAAGGCTTCGATCTTTGGGGGAATTAAAGGAGGAGACATCATTCATCGTCATCACGAATCAAGCGCTTAAACTCCTCTCCATTCACTTGGAGAATCCCCGATCTACTATTCTTGTTGATATTTAGATCTTGTGCTTTATTATTGATAAAAAATGTTCTTGTGGCAGCTTGTTGTCATTACGAGAGCCTCCAATTCGGTTGTGGAGTTGTGCCCCGCTAGTTGTGTAAAGGCGCCGGTTCCCACCTCGAAGGGTTCCTATAGTGGAAAGGTGGATCAGGCCTTTGGTGGCGGGATCCATCGAAGAATAGGGTTAGGCCTATTGTGGCGTGGTGGTCTTAGTACCGCCCACCCCTCCAACGCAGATGTACTTCCCTTAACACGGAAGGAACCACGGTAAAACAAATCTTGTGTCTCCGCGTGCTTCATCACGGTTTCCTCGTTCCTCACTTTACTCGCCTTTACTCGCTAGTAGTTAGGTTTGCATATAGGGAAATTCTGCATAGTAGTATATCTAGAGAATTTACCTTTTGTGTCAAGCCTAAAATTGAAAAAGCATTAAAAATTGAAGTAGCACCTATTCACCCCCCTCTATGTGCCCATACGATCCATTTCACACGCAAGGCCGCGTCATTGGGATTGGCACGCGCCGTGTCCATGACCTCACCGAGCTCTTGTTCGAGTGCTTGCCTCTGTTGGAACTCCGGCAACATGATGCTGTCGTGGATGTCGCGCGAGAAATTCTCGCCGGTGGTCCTGTTGCCTGGCACTTCGAACGGTCATGCACGTCCTCGCGCCGATTGGGGTGCCCGCAAGTCCAGCATGTGCAACTCCCTCGGCGCTCCCGGTCTCGGTTACACGCGCCAGTGATTGGAAGAAGGACGCCAGGCATGGTGGTCTTTGGGAGGATGTGGAGAATCCACCGCCGTTGGCCTCTCCTTTTATTGCCTGCAGCTGGATGCGGCAGGAAAAGTCCAGAAGCGGTGGGAACTAGCCTGGCAGTAGGGAAACGGTGGGACGGCGGGAAGGCGCTGCAAACACATCGGCATCGGCACCGGTGAACATAATGATGGACAAAATCTATCCATGGCAGACAAGATGGATCCCCCCGCTGCACACACTGGATAGATAGGCCAGACTGGGATCCACATTCTTTCCGTGAGCCGACCCATCTGGATCGAATCGAACAATTTGTGTTGCCAGTTTGGATCAGTTTGCTAATGTCCTTAGGGAATCTCCACCGGGCCGACCGAAACGGGTGATCGAAACGGTACGTTTATGTCTGTATGGGTCAGGTCGCGTTCGCTTTTGGGTCGTGCTCCGGCATGTCCGGCCAACCACGCCTAGCAGCCCGACTCATTTGTCTGTCTCCCCCGCTGTCACCGCTTAACACCCTCGGCGATGGGACATTACTGGCGACGCGACGTCGGCTATCAGCGCCGGCGGCTTCCCATGTGGTTGGTGTTTCCCACCATTGTAGCTTTCCATTTCCCACGCGCACCTTCCCTCCCGCGTGTTCCTCCCCGGTTGTTTCCCGCCTTCGTCGTGGTCTATAAAAGACGGCCGCGCAACGCGGTTAAGAAAACAAGCCCAAGCAAAAGCAACCACCGAAAGCGCCAACCACCAGCAGCCATGCCTCGCTGCAAGATCGCCAACAGGACCAACATCAGGGAGTTGTGCCGCACCCTCTTCCAGGAGGCCGACATCGATGTTGTCGACCTCTGAGCCACGTTGTTGTCCTAGCGCAAGGCCGAAGTGGAGGTTGTGGCCTTCGAGGACGAAGTCCGTGTGGCCAAGGCGGCACTGGAGAAGGTGGTGGAGGCGGTTGCATAGGTGGCAGCCCAATAGGCGGTGCGTGAGGTTCACCAGGTTGCTGCCAAGGAGGCGGTTGACGCGGTGGCCAAGGAGGCGGCCTCGGCTGCCCTCCGTGAGATCCGCGATGAGGTGGCCATGACCATGCTGGAGGAGGTGGCCAAGGTGTCCATTCGCGAGCTTCGCCACGTGCCGTGGAAGCGGCGGAGCATGCCGCCGATGCGGCGGTGGAGGAGTTGCGCGTTGCTACGGCCGCCGAGGTGGCGAGCGCGTGGGCTCTCATCGACAGGGACGAGACGAAGGTGGAGGAAGACGACGAGGAGGGAGGAGATGGATCAGGTGGTGGCGGAGGAGGGGCGGGGGAGGAGGCGATCACCATACCCCTGCAGATCGCGTAGGCCCTGGGCCTCGGTCCCAACGGAGCTCCGACGAGGGTGGCCCCCTTGGCAGCGAGGGTGGCGACGGTGATGGAGCTGGACAACCAGGAGGCGAGGGATCACTGGACGACCGAGATGGAGAAGGCCCTGGCCAACCTGGCGGTGGCGGACTGCGCGAAGGCAGCCGATAAGACAGAGGCTCGTGGCCGAGCGTGCGACCATTACAGCGATCGCTTCCAGCAGGAGGCCATCTGGTCGGCTAGGGCGACGATCGACGGGGCCAACGACAGTGGCAACGGTTGTCGCGGCAACGGCAGCGAGTAACCATAGGGACGGCCTCCTGCAGCAGTAGTAGTAGTCTTTTTTTCTCAAATGTGCCTTTTTGTAATTGGCAGAGCCTAATCTAATGAAAAGCAAGTTTAATTACTAATGGTTCACTTACATATGGGTCTCGAGCGGCCGACATGCGGACACCCGCGAGGTCTTTGCGTTTTCCAGGTCAACACAACCGTTGCCTAAATAGGTGCATGAATGGATCGAGTCAGACAATCTGTCCGGTTAGGTCGAGCCGCTGGAGGGCCGTACACAGCCCGCGAGACGCGCGAACGCATTCGGACGCGCCTCAGACCGGACGGATGGGTTAGGCCGGTGGAGGTGCCCTTATTGCCTCCATGTAGTACTTCTGCTCGGTGCATGGCCATGCTGAGTTCATACAACTGTGTGGCGCTCAGGCCTCGAGTGCTGTGGGTCAGTGGGCGTGGCAAGCAAGCAGTGCACTCAGGTACTGCATGCTGCACAATCTTTGCTCCTGCCGAAGACCCTAGAGGTCTAGATGCTAGCTAGTAGGAACAAAATTAACCTAAATAATAAAAAAATTCACAAAATGAACATGCAGCGAAACTATTTTAGTCGTCTAACTCTTTTGAGTACCGCCTAACGCAAATGAGTTATGCTCAACATAGTAGCGCCTCTCCGAAAGACGTTATACTCCTTGCCAGCATGGCACACAGGTCCCACGGAACGTTTTTGTAGCGCCTTTGTCTTAGGCATTAACGTAACATAACGTATCGTCTAGGTGTAAGACCCTACACTACTCTCTATATATAATATCTGTATATAATTGGTAGAACACTATGTTGGCTGAGTTGGTAGAAGTACTTGTTGGCTATTGCTAGGTCATGACTTCAACTCTCCAAAACACCAATTTTTCTTTTTCTTTTTTAAATCTACGGCGTTGCTTCTATAGTAGGACATATGACAATATATTAACTCTAGTCTTCTTATATTTATTTAAAAAATAGTTTCACTTAACGTTAATATAAGAAGTCCATAATTAATATTTATATTATTTTTTAATATGTAATATTTATAAATATGGTAGAAGTATATGTGCGAAAAACAGAACTGAAAACACAAAAAAATTATAAACTTGGGTGTTGGATTCACAAGAACACAAAGAAATTCTACTATAAGATGTTATCATGGCACTTACGATATTAGTCGCGCTCTTCATACTTAGGACTTTGGAAAAGCAAGTCCTAATAGATCATAAAATTCCTTTGTATCACCCTCACTGTTCAAAAAATCGTCCGAATCAGCAATTAATAGGCCGATTAATCTAGGGACCTAACCATGTCGATTAGCACAAATCGTTTATGTTAATCATTTAGCCCGACTAATAGCTCCAACAGTCCGATTACTAGATATGTCCCCGATTAACTACTACACTTGGTCAAAGAAGTTACAAAATTAACGCATATCGTCCATCCAGCCACTAGCCTACCCAATGAGGTAGCTTTCGCGAAGCTCCCGCTCGATTCTCACCTCCAGGAGCTCGATTCCTGCCGTCACAAACCAATTCCTTGTCATCATTGATCAGTTCCTCGCAGTTGCTGATCAGACCTCAGATATAAATAAGTAGGGCCGGGCATATAGAGTCTCATATACTATTTATTTCTTACAAACACATGTTTTAGGTGCTAATTTATGTAGGTTGGACCGATTAATAGCCGACCGATTAAATCAATTAATCGTCCGAATTCCAATTAATCGCTACTCCCAAGCCGATCGAGCAGTTAACGATTATCGATTTCCTCACCATTAATCACCCTTCAGACTAATATAAAAAATAATAATTTGTTCCTTTTTTCCTTTGTTTCATTCTTCTAATCTAAATAGATGAATAGTGAGACACCACGAGAAATTTTTATTTTAAATCAACTAGTACAAATTATGGTGACAGCAGGCCTGGATGCAAGTATTGATCGTGAATTAACATAAAATACTTCATATTCATGAAAATCAAAACAAACTTCATATTCATGTAAATATAAAATGACTAGAGCTAATATATTGTCATGTGGAAGCAACGCTGCAGCATTTAAAAAGTAAATATAAAAGGTGATACAATAAGGAGTTGAACTCATGACCTAGCAATAGCTAGCAAATGCTTCTACCAACTCAGCCAACATAGTGTTCTATCAATAGACATTATATATATAGAGTAGTATAGCGCCTTACACCTAGGCGCCACACCAGGTATGTTAATGCCTGAGACAAAGGCGCTACAAGAACGTTCTGTGGAACCCATGTGCCACGCTGGCAAGGAGTGTAGCGCTTTTTGGAGTGGCGCTACCCTGTTGAGCATAACTCATTTGCGTTAGACGCTACTCAAAAGGGTTAGATGAGTAAAATAGTTTCATCGCAAGTTTATTTTATGAATTTCTTTAATATTTAAGTTAATTTTGTTCATTGTGCCTAGCTAGTACGCCCGATGCTGCACCTCAGGGAGCACAAAGCCGCCTCTCCGAGCGGTAAGACAGTCACACAAATATTCGATGCAGTGAGAAGGTATTTTTTGCACCAAAAATTGTCATTTTTACACAATCCACATAAACTATATTTTTTCTTGATGCTTGTGATAGATTTATATAGGTTGCGACCATGTAGGCAGCCTATGTAGTCTAATAAATCTTGAAATCTCAAAGTTCATCTACTATGGAAGCTTGAGAGCTGTCTGGAAGATAAAGTGTAGCCCACATTGCTAGTTGGGGGGAGACCTGAACCAGCTTATAAGGTGAGCTATTTCACTCCCACTAAGTAAGTGAGAAAGAGGAGTCCACGCGCACTCCTCCTCTCCGCCGCCCGGCTCGCCTCGCCCGTACGCGCATCGCGTCGCATGAATCGTGTTCGAGTTAAAAACTCGTTTTGTGAAAGACTAAATTTTGGCATGGTGCACTAGCTATTGAGTACGTGTCAACGTTCGTGTGTATGTTTGACGTGTGTCCTTGTCTTCCACCGCGTGGCGACTCGGTCGGCTCACCTCCCAGGCTACAGAGAGAGAGAGATCTAGATATATCTTGTTCTTTCTATATCTCGCTGGCTGTGTTCCTCTTGCTGTGCTGCTCTCTAGGCTTCCTCATCCCGGCGATTGTGTGCACTGCTGTCCGGAAGAGCAGGCCTCCAAAACCTCGTCCGTTGAGTCTTGGAAATATGCCTTAGAGACAAATAATAATATGGATTATTATCATATTTTATAAAGTTTATGATTAAGTTTTATATCATGCTATAACTATATTGAAAGGAAATATCAATACACGTGTGATATATAAACAACCAGTAGTTCCCGGTGAAGCTCTAGTCACTGGTGACACGATGATTATAAAGGTGTGTTCAGGTATTCGGAGGAACAATTGAGGCAATATGCATCAAGAGCGGGATTTGTCCATCCGCGTGACGAAAAAGATACTCGAGGGCCCACTCGAAGAAGTTATATCCAACAGCTATGCATCGTGTGATTTGATCACAGGGTATCACTAGTCGGAACGAGTCAAATAGCATTTGTTGATAACGAGATTGAACACGATATAGTGATGTCATTGATCAGATCTCGAACAATGCAAGTACCGAGAGACAAAAGGAATACGACACGATGTTCATGGTCAGCGATGAAAGATTCGTGGAATGCACAGGGGTCAACATGGCCATCCAGGTCCCTCTGATGATCATTGGTAAAGGAGGGTCCTGATCATGTCTGGAGTGTTGCTGAACTATGGGGTATCACTCTTAAGGGCATGATGATGTTCAGAGAGTGTTTTGGTATCGACAGAATCACCGAAGGAAAGAGAGAGAAAACTGGAAGGGTTTTGGTAAATCTGGAGGAAGTCCGGAGTGGGGTGAAAGGAGTTCCATAGCCGCGGGGATTGAATAATATGTAAGTGATGTTGAATAATGATTTAATCATTCATTTATATTTATTCAATAAAATAAAAAATAAAAAAGAATTAAAATAGTCGAAACATCTAATTGGACCTAAATCCATAGGGAAAAGGGCCCATGAGGGAAAGACCAAAGGGAGGAAGGAGGAGGGGTGGCCGGCTAGGCCAAGGCACCCCACGTGGGGCCCACTTAGGCCCTAGCCGGCGGCGGCCAAGCCCCTCCTCTCCCCTCTCCTTTGTTTAGTCCCACATGACTAAGGAAATTGCCTATGTGGGGTTTTCCCCTTATATAAAGAGAGGTATTTTGACAAATTAAATACACAATAATTAATAAAAGGTTTCTTCTCTTCTGGGTAGACACCCGTGACCGTTGTCCCAAGTCTGGATCGCGTGAGCAGGATTCTTCATCACCATGGAGCACCGTCGCGCTGCAGGATTCAGATCCAGAAGCTCTACTTCCACAATTGCAGCTAGATCAGAGGAGCGGGAGTCATCGTCAGGAACCGGACGTGTGTAACTCCCTGCGAGGTGCAACACTTGGGGCACTAGAAGTTGTTGGAGCCACAGGAGCTATCGGGACTTCAACATGACCCCGAGGTCGGCTTCGGTTCGTCTACATCAACCACGCCCTCCCGAGCGTTGACAACGCTTTTCGGTCTTCAAGGGTAAGTTCGCGAAAATCCCCTCCCATTACTACATTACTAATAGATAGGTCCTGGCATTAGGGTTATTGGCGTAGGGAAAATTAATTTTTTTTATGTGCGAACCCCTATAGTAGTGTTAGAGCTAGATCCGCGCGTAGTATTGGTAGTACGGGTAGAACACACGAGTTGTAGCGTGTGGGCATTGCTATTTTAGTTGTTACCCTCCCACATGTACTTGTGTATACCGTAGTAATGCTTGATGAAGCGGGCCCCAACCGACTTTACGCGTTCATTCGCGAGACTGGTCCGCGCTTGACATACGGCTTGTACCGTATAAAGTGGCTTTCAGGGGTGTATGTCTCTCTCGCATTAGTTGGTATACCATTTGCAAAGGAGGACCCGAAAGGGGTGTAGTATAGACAACTACTTGATCAATATTTTGGTGGAAGTTCATAGGTAAGAATAGTTCTTGTACGAGAGACCTATCAGCCACGTAAAACATGCAAAGATAAAGTAGAGGCGCCTAACTTTGTTTTGCAGGGGCATTGTGATGTGATATGGTTGTAGCCAAGGTAAAATAGTTTACTTTATGTTGCTAAGTAGTAGTAATGGTCATGGAGATGATGGACTACCATGCCAGAGGCACCGGTACCCTAGTGCCTACGGTGCCGGAACCCTGGCACTGGAATCCGGAGGCGCGGGGTGGAGATCACAGCGTGAAGGACCATATCTCATCACACTTACATTCAATGTTTATTGTTTTTGCATCTTAATGTGTGCTAGTATTATATACTCGACGGTAGCCTAATAATATGATCCCTAATCAAAATACCAATGTAAGTGTTCTCCCTTAAGTGTGCACCACAAAGAAAGTTCTCCGTTATGAGGCAGGCGATTACGATCGGGTGTCATACATAATTGCATTCACAAACGGTAGGTGTAAGCCATCTTGCACAGCGGATACACTAAGTTTGAGTTGGTCTGCCTAGCATGTGTAGACATGGCCTCGAAACACGGATGGTCGAAAGATGGAGCACAAGTCGCACTAATGATGTGATCGACGTTTCGGCGTCCACCTTTGCAACTATATCGCCAGCCGTGACGATTGGGGGCGATGTAGTGAATAGGGATCGTGTAATCGCTAAAACCCTTATGGGGATAGAAGTTTTTAGTGGATTTCTTGTTTTAACTCATATAATTATAAACTTAGTCTAAATTCCTTTATGCAATTATAAATGTAGAAAATGGTTCTCCCCGATGCTACCTTCCCGGTTGACGATTGGTTAGAAGGAGAGAAGCTCAAACTTGATGGATCCAACTTTTCTATGTGGGTTGCGCGTCTCCATGTTCTCCTTAGTGAGAATGGTCGACTATATACTCTACGAGATGGATTTGGAGCAGCCCTATTTCTATGAGACCCCGGAACAGCGGGAAGACCGTTATTACCGTCGTGAGATGTCCACCTTCATTTTAGTGACGATGCACTTCGGAATGGTTGATGAGCTGTGGGCAATCTTGACCCTCGTGCGATAATGGTATAGCTTAGATCACATTTCGTGGAACAAGTGCGCATATGAGAACATGAGCTGATGGGAGATTTCCTCTCCATAAATATGGAAGAGAACTCTTCACTGGAGAGCCACTTGGAGCGCATACATGATGTGTATATGAGGCTTGCTTACTTACTGGATAACTGGTTAACGAGCTCTTTTGCAATAGGCGTAGTGCTACGGTCGCTGCCACCAAGCTACCAAGCACACGCCAGGACTTGCATCATGAGAGGTGATGGGAAACACAGGATTTCCACGAGTTCATAACATATTTCAGTAATGTGAAGGTTGAACCCATTGCTGGAGAGGTCATCGATGACAAAGGTATACATTTGATATATAGTTTTATAAATGTTATAATCTTGCAAACACTTGTTGTAGTGTTAAAGTATTTGATACTTGTTCTGTTTTGGTGAACATAGGTCCTTCTGCATGCGAGCTGCTTGTTGGGGAGGAGGTGACGTTGTGTGTTGATGGCGAGCATGATGATGATGGTCAATGACACTCTCCCTTGACATTTATCACTTAGTTTATCATTTTTGGATGATTATTGTAATCGATGGATTGTGAACTTCTTTAGTGTGTTTCACACTTTGTGAGACAATTATTCATATGAGTTTGTAACAAACCGTTGTTCTGCTTCTATGAATGATTTCTATTTGCGTTCATATGTTGTTCGATTATGTGTGAATTATCCTTGTTGTGAAACTAATTGATAATGCATGAACATTTGTCAAATATTGAAAATGCCTTGAAGATACCCAACTTCATGATATATCCATATTGAATGAAACCATTGTTTAAATTCAAAGTTATGTTGATAATATGTGAAAGACATTTGATTTCTTATCACATATGAATCATGTCCAAGTTCGACAAGATAACTTAAATACCGTATATTGCATGAATGCAAAGTGTTTGATGAATTGTTGAAAGAGAATACATATTTGATGTATCATATTTCAATGAAGTGGTGATTATCATTTTGTGATTGTTTGAATTTTTAAAGATCATGAAACTATTTGATATGATCAAAATATTTCATCATCCAAGGGTATTAAAAATAAAAGAGAATCTAATTACTACGATTTGATCAATGGTAATGAAATTCGACATTATAAGATTGACATAAGAAATTGTGAAATGCAATGCATTTGATGCGTCGAAATGCAAAGTATTGCAATGTGATATTAGTTATCAAGTGTATGAATAGATGGTGCCAAATAAATTGTTATAGTGTAAACGTAAAGACCATTAGTTAGAAATAGTAAGCACTCAATTAGAGTATATGGTGAACCATGTGAATTCGTGAGATCAGCGCCATATCTTGTATGGATCGTCATGAATTTTTTGGAATTATTTGATAACACCAAAACAATAACGAATAAGTCCTTGTAGAGTATTCATTAGAACTTTGAATACGAAATTCATGGCTAGAACCAAAAGAAAGGCAAAACTAGTGTTGCTTAAAAAATTGTGGTGCTTTCTCGAGAAAGTTTATGTTCTCGACTACAATGCTAATGGAAGATAGTGAAAAACACGATGAGGATTCAAAACCCTACATCAGTGTGTTGAGAAGCGCAATGGAAAGCGTTCCTGGACGATTCTCTTTATAAAGGAAAGGATCAATGATAATGATCATTGTGTTTTCTCCACTAGTGTTTTCACTGCATGAATTAGGATCCAAAAATGTACCCCATATATTATATGGAGACATTTGTGTATCACTTGTCATATTACTATAATATGGCATACCTACGAACTACGAAGGAAACGATGGTAAACTAAAATTATGAGAAATCCTAGAGGCAAAAGATTAGAAAGCAATTCATTGCTAAATCTTACCAAGTAAAGGGTTACTTGAATTTTCCAAAATACTACAAAGTCGTGATGGAATAGGTAAATGACAAAATCACGATTTGTTATGAACAATGTATCAGACAAATTAAAAAAAATGATTCAGAAGTGCTAAAATTCTAGTAGATTTAATACTAGTAAGGTACTAGCGTCTCATAATAAAACTCTCTGTTTGATAATTGATCAAAGGATTTCGAAGTTATTCAAAATAGTGAGAGGATATGCAATTTGCATGAAATTGAGTGGGAGCAATATAAGTCTCGGGCTCAAATATGTTGGGAACATATTTTTGAGTGGGTGCAATATACGTCTCGGACTCAAATATGTTAGGAACATATTTTGAGTGGGAACTTAATGGTTGATTCTTAAGTGTATATAACACGTTGAGAATAAAAGCGCAAGTATCAATAATTAATGATTTATAGGAATTAGAAGTTGAAAGTAAGTATATTACAATATTATGTCGTATTCCTAAAAAGAGATTCTGAAAAATAGTTTTGGAATAGGAATTGATTAAGGAATGGTCATTGGTCACTCGAATTAGGAATATCATTAAGTTAAACATCAGTGGTTGAAAGAAAGAAAAGGATGATCGTCATCTAGTATGTTGAGACATAGGTTCTGGAAAACATGATGACAACTTAACATAATATATGATCCGAGAAGGAATGTTTGAAAAGTGATTAAGTATGAATCACGGAATGTTGAGCTAAGTTTGTCCACAGTGTCTGAATAAGAACTGTAGACATGTTTTCAAACCTATGAAGGATGACATATCTTAAAACATAAAGGGTTATGTTATAAGGACATGTATTAACCTTAGAAGATTGGAAATCTCTGCATCGATAATACCAACTGATGTCAAGTAGGAAGTGCGGTGGTAAAACATCCAAAGTTGCACAAGGTGCACTAGTGTTTTGATGATTACATTTATAATAAAAGATAAGGGTACCATCTAACATGATGCATATTGTTATAGAGGGACTAATTCGTCTTTATGAAGAATGTGTTTCCCAGGGCACATTGCCCATGGGAAAGCTTGTTATAGCTGATCTAAGGTCACTGTTGCGTCCTAGAAACTGACCTCATTCTATTGCCATAACTATGATGCATACAAAAAGATGTTATCATGTGATGATAAACTATTAATGTCAATCAAGGTGACATTAGTAAGCTGCAAAGGATTTGGGACTATAAAGTCCAGACCCAAGACTCAACCTCTTCCATGAGCAAGCATGATCAAATGGTGCCGGGATATATTGTGCCAATGATTAGTAACAAATGCAGGTAGTTTATTTGTACTCTAGTGGAAGTGGGAAACTATTGGAAATATGCCCTAGAGACAAATAAAAAAATGGATTACTATCATATTTCATAAAGTTTATGATTAAGTTTTATATCATGCTATAACTATATTGAAAGGAAATGTCAATACACGTGTGATATATAAACAACCAGGAGTTCCTGGTGAAGCTCTAGTCACTGGTTCATTGGTCAACATATGATCAAGGTTTCCTCATCATGTTGCATTTATGTCAGTTGACAATGGAGTCATCTCATTGCGAGAATGATATGATGAGCTATACCCAACCTAAGCATCGTGACCCGATCATGTCACGAAGTTCAAGTTATGATGATTGATACATTGCAAATGTATCTATAATTTCTGATGTTCCATGGTTGGTTTTATCTACTTTGTTGTGTTTTGTCCACACTTTGGAGTACTTTTCATATGATTTCTTGGACTAACCTATTAACAAGAGCCACAGTGCCAGTTGCCTGTTTTCTACTATTTTTGGTTCGAGGAAAGTCAGAAAATGAATATTCTCGGAATTGGACGGGACAAAAGCCAAAAATCCTATTTCACCAGAAGACTCCCGGAGCCAGAATATGAGATGGAGTGGGGCTGGGGCCTAGCCACACCACCTGGCCGCGCGGGCTAGGCCTGGCCGCGCCAGGGGGTGGTCTGGCTGCCCTAGACTCCCCCTCGGTCTCCCTCTTCGCCTATAAGTTGCCTTCTGACCTAAAAACTCAGGGGGGTTCGACGTTTTTCCAGAAGGAGTTCCGCTCCACTGCCACCACCAGATTCCACGAAACAGCACCAGAAACTCTGTTCTAGCACCCTGCTAGGATGGGGAATTGGAGGAGATCATCGCCATCATCATCACCATAACTTCTCCATCGACCATCCATGTTTCCCCCATCTATGAGTGAGTAATCCCCCGCTGTAGGCTATGGGGATGGTAGGGATTGGATGAGATCGTTTATGTAATGGCATCAGATTGTTAGGGCATGGTGCCTAGTATCTTTTATTAGTGCTTTATGACTTTGTTGCGACTTGTTGTGCTTAATGCTTGTCACTAGGGCCCAAGTGCCATGATTTCAGATCTGAACATGTTATTGATTCATTATGATAGTATTGTTTTTGGTCTTATCTACAAGTTGTATACACACGTTGTTGTCCGGAACCAAAGGCCCCGAAGTGACAGAAATCGGGATAACCGGAGGGAATGGCTTTGATGTGAGGATCACATGTGTTCACAAAGTGTTAATGCTTTGCTCCGGTGCTCTATTAAAAGGAGCACCTTAATTTCCAATAGTTCCCTTGAGGCCCCGCTGCAAACGGGCTGGCAGGACAAAAGATGTTGTGCAAGTTCTCATTGCGAGCACATATGACTATATATGGAACACATGCCTAGGATTATCTAGTACTTGGATGCTTTATCTTATTTATCTGCAATTGCCCTATGTTCTGATTGCTATGTGAATTGTCTTGTCCATGCAACGCCCGTCCATCCATCCCTATGCCTACCGCACTCGAATCCTACTGTTTACTGCTGTCTTTACTTTACTACTACTGCTACTTTACTATTGCTACTACAAAACTGTTGCTACTGATAAACTGTTGTGAGCAAGATTGTTTCTAGGTGCAGCTTAATTGACAACTCAATTGTTAAGGCTTATAAATATTCTTTGGATCCCCTTGTGTCGAATCAATAAATTGGGTTTCACTTCCCTCGAAAATACTGCGATACACCCCCTATACTTGTGGGTCATCAAGACTATTTTCTGGCGCCGTTGCCAGGGAGCATAACTTTATTTATCAAGTCCACTTGGAATCACTATTGTTCAAGCTTAGTTTATTTCTGCCTTGTTTTCTTATATCTTTATCAAAAATACAAAAAATTAGTTCCTACTCTAGTTGTTATTTTCGTTGGTCTGTTATTGTCTTGCTTTATCATGCTTGTGGTCAATGGTTGGTTTCTTTGAAACTGAATCTTATTGGCAAGGTGGGTTCACGGAAGATCAAAAATATTATTATAAGGAACACCGCTTGTCACAAAAAGGGAAACACTTATGGGAACAAATTGATAAATTGTATACCATTGCTAGAAACGTGTGCTCTACTTATAATGTTACTTATTGCTTTGATAAATCTTGTTGTTGTAGGAGGTACAAACACCTCCCTTTTTAATGTGAGTATAATGAAAATGTTACCATATCTTCTTATGTTAAAGGGAATTATGACTTTTATGATGTGGAACAAATTGAGGAATTTATTGGTTGGAAGGGTGCATTTGAACTTGCTAGTTTGCTTGAAAATATTGATGATTCACCTTATAAACATGAGGTTTATAATATACTTAAATTTTGCTTTGATAATTACAAGGAAGAAAATGGCTATATTCTTAAATATATTAATAGTTGCTTTCCACAAATGGAAGAGACTAATGCTTTGCAGGATCCTATGAAAGAAGAAATTGATGAACCTGAAATCTCATTAGATGAAAAAGAGAAGGAGAGTGATGAACAAAAGGAGGAAGAATGGATTAGCTACCCATGCTTACCTTCTAATGAGAGTAACTCTTTATCCCTTACATTATTTGATTGTCCCCCATGCTTACTAAAGAAGGATGAATGTTATGTTCCTGAGGATTCTTTTGAAGATGTTTATAATAAAGCTCTAGTGCTTGTAGATCATGAAAAGCATGCTTTATGTGATAGTTATATTGTTGAGTTTATTCATGAGGCTACTGAAAATTATTATGAGAGAGGAAAATATGGTTGTAGAAGTTTTCATGGTATTGAAACACCTCTCTATGTGCTGAAAGTTTTGAAGTTACTCTTGTTTTATCTTCCTATGCCTGTCACTTTGTTCTTTGTGAATTTATTTGCATACACGATTCCTATGCATAGGAAGTGGGTTAGACTTGTGTTTTGAATTTTCTTCTTGATGCTCTCTTTTACTTCAACTCATATTTCTTATGTGAGCATCCTCTCAAACTATCATGCATGAAGATGATAATATGTCTATTATTCTTGGGAGACCTTTTCTAAATACTGCAGGAGCTGTTATTAATTGTAATCAAGGGAAGGTGACCTTCAATGTTAATGACAAGGAACATACTGTCTATTTCCCCAAGAAGATTGATAGTACTTACGTTTTTGAATTCAATTGAACATGTTGAGGGCATTCAAGTTGGAGAAACATATTGTCCCATACCAAGAGAAAAACTTGAAACTATTATGATTGGGACCATTGCTATCAAGGTTGAGGTAACATAATCATTAGTGGAATACAAAGTTTTGTCTCATATGAAGTTGTTTTGGTAACAAGACCTGATCAACCTTGTTAACAAAAGGATTCCATTGAACAAAACAATGTTTTCACCATGATTATCTCCGCTTACTTCTATTCTATCCATTTTAGTTTTTGCTCATGCCTAACTTAAAGGCGTTAAAAAAAGTACTTATTGGGAGATAACCCAAAAGTTTTAGATGATTATTGGAAGTTATTACTTAAGTAATAACCGCTCCTTATCCTTTTTATTTGCTTTTTGTGCCAAGAGTAACCTCTAATGAGAGAGAAGTGATGATTGGGAAAGTTGCTGTCCTGAAACAGATTTCTGTACTTCACCGTAAAAATTCGTGTAAAATCTCTGAACGTCTTTTTGAGGCGTGAATTTTTGTGCTTCTGACCCAGGTTGTTATCTAACTTTTCTTAGTTCAACACTTTTTGATTTGAGCAACATAAGGTCTTCTAAAAAATTGGTCTTTACATGCTGGTCTGTTTTGACAGATTTCTGCCATTTTCTGCATTTGCTTTTTGTTGGTTCCTTTTTGAGTTCTTTTGGGGAATTGAGCTTTTTGAGGGAAGTGCTACCGTAGCTTGTGTTTTAATGGAAGTTTTATTGGTGTTAGAACTGAAACTAAAGACTTATTATCTTGAATGCACTAATGTTGCTAATAAAGAATGTGTGAAGTTTTGTATGAAGGAAAAACATTCAGGTGTATGGAAGGAATGAGTAATGAGATGAAGGATGGAATAAAGCTCAAGCTTGGAGATGCCACACGTGTCACCCCAATAAATATCCAAGAAGTACAAGCTTCAAAGCTTGGGGATGCCCAAGGCATCCCCCTCTTCATCAATAAAAATCCCAGGTTTCTTCCAAACGCTTCATTTTTATTGTTTCATGCATAGTGGTGTTGTTCTTGGAGCGTCTTCTTTTTCATTTTAATTTTGGTTTTTTGTTTGCTTTGTTTGCTGAATAAATTGGTTGGACCCCCTCTTTCATACATTGGTGTTCAAATAGTTTGGTTTGGTTTGGAAAAGAGTAGGAAAGCTCATGCTTAAGTGGTAAAGAGAGCTTGTTTTTGACTGTGGCCTATGCTTTGTCATGTCATGCTTGATATTGTTTTGGCTTCATGCTTAGTATTCTTTGCTGTAGCATGACTTGTTATAAACAATTGAGATTGCTTAATGTGCTTTGTATGAATCATGCGTTGTTTTAGCATATTAAAGCATAGTATTGTGGTATTCTCCTTTGATGCTTTATTTGGGTTGACTTGGCACATGCTCACACCATGTTATGACTATCCCAAGTCACCATAAGCCTTTATGATCCTTTAGTTTTCCACTTGTAGTATCACTTTATGCTTTGATCAATGATGTTTTGTCGCTCTACATGATTATGGCCATTATTGCTCTCTCGTTTGTCGCTCCCTTACTATTGCTAGCCTTCACTTTCACTGAGTATGTTTTACTCATGTTTCCAACTCCCTAAAACCAAATATTGCCAAAGTGTCAACCATACCTACCTATTAGCATCATTTTCTACTTCCGTGCATATTCAATATGCCTTGTTTTCTTCCGAATAAAATGTTTGCTTGTTATGAGAAAGTTAGTTAGTAAAGCTGTCACGAACTTGATGGCATACTTTATTTTCTTGCATTTAATAAACCAGAACCACTGCGTCATTCTTTGTTGCGTATATGCTCGTGCTTTATAGGTTGAAGTTAGCAGAACCATTTATCATGGGGAACGCTTTCAACATTGCACTAGTGCTTTGTACCTCGTTGATATCATGATTCTTTTGCTTATGGATCCTGGCGGTGTGAAATAAAAGTGGAACTTGTAAGATCATGGAGTTTGTATGTATGTTAGAGAAACGCTTGGGCCGCTAGCCTAAGCCATGCCTAATCATGGTGGAAACTTGCAGCATAACAATAATGAGCATTCTATGAAGCATCCTCAATAAAAATCTATGCACATAGTAAATAAAAAGATCGCTGAGATGCTCATTGTCTGCTTGCCTTGTCATTTTGATTATGGGATAGCTCCTGTATCATGTGCAAGGTGTACCCCATGGGCGGTTCTCTATGATACGAATATACTTACAATGACAAGAGCTTACTCGTGACTGAAGTTGAGTAGCATGAGGATCGGTCTTCGTAATTAAGGGGCATGAGACTTCGATTTATAACTTGTCAAGCATATCCTCTTAGTTGTGTCACTTTAACCTTAACCATTTAAAGATGCTTATGACAGGCACAATGAGAGCTCAAAGCTAATGAGTACCATAATTTCAGCATTTGGAAGCCTTTCAAACTTTTCAAAACATGTTCATTTCCTTGTTGAGTCTCCACACATTCTATGAGCACTTTCTTGAGAGCATAGTGGCCATTCTTAGTTCTATGTGCATTGTCCCAAGACTTGTTGATTTATGCATACCTTGATATTGCTTGTTTTAAACTATTTGTATCTAGTCACTCTTGTAAACTTTGAAGGTGTCCTATGCATTTATATTTGCTACTTTATGAGGGACAAGCTGAATACTACTATGCTATGTTTTCTTTATGTGAAACAAACAAACGTCTTGCAAAGCATTGTTATTCATGAATCTTTTGTTTGTGTCTTTTCATGTTGCAACATAGTTTCTATGTCTTATTTATAGAACTTTGTCTTTCATGTTATGATTGAAGTACTATGATCCCACTTTTGAATGTTTTACAAATGCTTTAATCAAGTTTATGATGGTGCATGTCACCTCAAAAATTATTCTTTCTTTTTATCACTTACCTACTCGAGGACGAGCAGGAGTTAAGCTTGGGGATGTTGATACATTGCAAATGTATCTATAATTTCTGATGTTCCATGCTTGGTTTTATATACTTTCTTGTGTTTTGTCCACACTTTCGAGTACTTTTCATATGATTTCTTGGACTAACCTATTAACAAGAGCCACAGTGCCAGTTGCCTGTTTTCTACTGTTTTTGGTTCCAGGAAAGTCAGAAAATGAATATTCTCAGAATTGGACGGGACAAAAGCCAAAAATCCTATTTCACCAGAAGACTCCCGGAGCCAGAATATGAGACGGAGTGGGGCTGGGGCCCAGCCACACCACCTGGCCGTGCTAGGGGGTGGTCTGGCTACCCCAGACTCCCCCTCGGTCTCCCTCTTCGCCTATAAGTTGCCTTCTGACCTAAAAAGTCAGGGGGTTCGACGTTTTTCCAGAAGGAGTGCCGCTCCACCGCCACCACCAAATTCCACGAAACAGCACCAGAAAGTCCGTTCTAGCACGCTGCCGGGACGGGGAATTGGAGGAGATCATCGCCATCATCATCACCATCACTTCTCCATCGACCATCCATGTTTCCCCCATCTATGAGTGAGTAATCCCCCACTGTAGGCTATGGGGATGGTAGGGATTGGATGAGATCGTTCATGTAATGGCATCAGATTGTTAGGACATGGTGCCTAGTATCTTTTATTAGTGCTTTATGACTTTGTTGCGACTTGTTGTGCTTAATACTTGTCACTAGGGCCCGAGTGCCATGATTTCAGATCTGAACATGTTATTGATTCATTATGATAGTATTGTTTTTGGTCTTATCTACAAGTTGTATACACACGTTGTTGTCCGGAACCAAAGGCCCCGAAGTGACAGAAATCGGGATAACCGGAGGGAATGGCTTTGATGTGAGGATCACATGTGTTCACAAAGTGTTAATGCTTTGCTCTGGTGCTCTATTAAAAGGAGCACCTTAATTTCCAATAGTTCCCTTGAGGCCCCGCTGCAAACGGGCTGGCAGGACAAAAGATGTTGTGCATGTTCTCATTGCGAGCACATATGACTATATATGGAACACATGCCTAGGATTATCTAGTACTTGGATGCTTTATCTTATTTAACTGCAATTGCCCTATGTTCTGATTGCTATGTGAATTGTCTTGTCCATGCAACGCCCGTCCATCCATCCCTATGCCTACTGCACTCGAATCCTACTGTTTACTGCTATTGTTACTACTGTCTTTACTTTACTACTGCTGCTACTTTACTATTGCTACTACAAAACTGTTGCTACTGATAAACTGCTGTGAGCAAGATTGTTTCCAGGTATAGCTGAATTGACAACTCTGTTGTCAAGGCTTATAAATATCCTTTGGCTCCCCTTGTGTCGAATCAATAAATTGGGTTTCAGTTCCCTCGAAAATACTACGATACACCCCCTATACTTGTGGGTCATCAGTGATTAGAAAAGACATAGTGTCCTATTTCTTAGACCGAGAGATCATATCAATCACTATTACCCGAGGATATTCATATAGCATCAAACGTCATCTGGTGACACAGTGATTATAAAGGTGTGTTCTAGTATTCGGAGGAACAATTGAGGCTATATGCGTTAAGAGCGGGATTTTTCCATGCACGTAATGGAAAAGATACTCGAGGGCCCACTAGGAGAAGTTATATCCAATAGCTGCGCAGTGTGTGATTTGATCACAGGGATATCACTTGTCGGAATGAGTCAAATAGCATTTGCTGATAACAAGATTGAACATGACATAGTGATATCATTGATCAGATCTCATACAGTGCAAGTATCAAGAGATAAAAGGAATATGACCTGACGTTCAAGGTTCAACGACTAAAGATTCATGGAATGCACAGGGATCAATATGGCCATCTAGGTCCCTCTGATGATCATTGATACGTGAGGGTACCGATCATGTCTCGAGTGTTCCCGAATCGTGGGACATCACGCTTAAGGGCTTGATGATGCTCAGAGAGTGTTTTGGTATCAGCAGAATCACCAAAGAAAAGAGAGAGAGAAAACCAAAAGGGTTTCAGTAAGTCTGGAGGATGTCCGGAGTGGGGTGGAAGGAGTTCCATAGCTGCGGGGATTGAATAATATGTAAGTGAATGTTGAATAGTGATTTAATCATTCATTTATATTTATTCAATAAAATAATAAAAAATGGTCGAAATATCTAATTGGGCCAAAATCCCTAGGGAAAAAGGGCTCATGAGGGAAAGACCAAAGGGACGAAGGAGGAGGAGTGGCCGGATGGGCCAAGGCACCCCGCGTGGGGCCCACTTGGGCCCTAGCCGACGGAGGCCAAACTCTCCCTCTCTGCTCTCCTTTTGTTAGTCCCACATGGCTAAGGCAATTTCCTATGTGGGTTTTCCCCTATATAAAGAGAGGTATTTTGACAAATTAAATACACAATAATCAATAAAAGGTTTCTCTCTTTTGGGGAGACCTCCAGCTGATTCTCTCTCTCTCCCGTGACCATGGTCCCAAGTCCGGATCGCACGAGCAGGAGTCTTCATCACCGTGGAGTGTCATCGCGCTGCGGGATTCAGATCCAGAAGCTCTACTTCCACAACTGCTGCTGGATCGGAGGAGCGGGAGTCATCGTCAGGCACCAGACTTGTGTACTCCCTACGAGGTGCAACACTTGGGGCTCTAGAAGTCGTTGGAGCTGCAGGAGCTATCGGGACTCCAACACGACCCCGAAGTCGGCTTCGGTTTGTCTACATCAACCACACTGTCCCAAGAGTTGACAAAGATTTTTGGTCTTCAAGGGTAAGTTCGCGAAATCCCCTCCGTTACTGCATTACTAATAAATAGGTCCTGGCATTAGGGTTATTAGCATAGGGAAAATTTATTATTTTCATGCGTGAACCCCTACATTGAGATCCCACACTGGAAGATGGGCGATAAGGTTTTTGGGGAGCGTCTCGGCATGACTGCTTGCTTCCGTTCATGTTCTTCATCATCAACCGATGACCTCAACATCACCATGGGCGACAACAACAAAGACCAAGATGATGATGGGGTGATGACCTTTTCGGTCAACCTGTATGTACTATTTCTCTCTTTGTATGCATTAGTTCTTTCTAGATTTTCAGATCTACTAGATGTGGTTGTTTGGCTGCATGTGTTTAAATCTGCTAGTGCTTACATAACGTTGATTTTGGTAATTAATCTCATGCGGAAATTGCCTAATACTTCAACAATCCAAAACCTTATTTATTTAGGCAATTTTCGTTATCTGCTTTGCTACTTCGCTCAAACCGGGCCCATTTACGGGTACTAATTTTAAGAGATGGCAAGGGAAAACCCTCTTGTGGCTTATTGCTATGGGCATAGAAAAAGTTGTAGATGACACTCCCAGAGGTCTTCTTACTCTCGAAGAAGAGAGAGCGTTCAAGGAGGCCACTGTACTTTTTGTAGGCTCAATACTCAGTGTGCTTGGAGATAAGTTGGTTGATGCATATTTGCATATTCGTGATGCCAGGTAACTGTGGGATGCGCTGGACGCTAAGTTCGGTGCTGCCGATGCTGGTGGTGAACTGTATACTATGGAGCAGTTCAATGACTACAAGATGGTTAAAAACCGATCTGTAGTAGAACAAGCTCATAAGCTACAGATCATGGCAAAGGAACTCAAACTCCTCAAGTGTGTGCTTCGGACAAGTTTGTCGTGGGATGCATTGTCGCTAAGCTTCCCCCTTCATGGAGGAACTTTGCCACTTCTCTAAAACAGCAGAGGCATGAGCTCTCTGTTGAGTTCCTCATTGGCTCTCTAGATGTTGAAGACAAAGGCGAGGGCAAAAGACAAACACACTAGTGGACCCGAGGGGCATTCTGCTGCCAATATGGTGCAAAAATGCCCATAAGTCCAAGGGAATGTAACGCCCCAGAATTGGGTCTATGTAGATCTCAACATTTCCCGCCAAAATCCGCATAGAAGTGATTCAAAGACGCCCACCAGACACTTTCGTGTGGGTGTGTTTTTATTATAAGTAGTTACATCACAGTAGTTTACAACAGAGTCCACAAAAACTTATATACAAAAATAACTCAATGAGTCAATGATACAAAGATATAATACAAAGATACAACTCATGGAGAATGCAAAATGGTATCCGAGTACGAATAAGAACCAAATGGGACTACGAGTCCTGAAGAATAACCAAGCGACATCCATAAACCCTGCCCAGGCCAAGCTGGAAGGGTAACCTTGCTAACGCCATCGATCACATACATGTCAAAGCCAAAGGGGTGCCGACAAAGGGCAAAGGAAAAAAGAAAGAGAGCAGTCAGTATTGAGGCTAGTACACGGCGAGTCTAGAATTCGGCGGTCCTCGCCTACATAGGTATGGTGGGCTCAGCGGCAGCAAAGCTTGCACTATCTAACTTATAGAGGCATGCTACAACTTCAGCTATTAGAGCGAGATAAGAGAGTGCTATACGATAAGTATAATATAGCACCAAACATAACCCATCCGAAGATTTCCCCCTCAAAGACTGATGACCCACAAGTATAGGGGGTGTAACGCAGTATTTTCGAGGGAAGTGAAACCCAATTTATTGATTCGACACAAGGGGAGCCAAAGAATATTTATAAGCCTTAACAACTGAGTTGTCAATTCAGCTGCACCTGGAAACAATCTTGCCCACGACAGTTTATCAGTAGCAATAGTTTTGTAGTAGCAATAGCAAAGTAATAGCAGTAGTAAAAGTAAAGACAATAATAACAATTGTAGTAAACAGTAAGATTAGAGCGCGGTAGGCATAGGGATGGATGGACGGGCGTTGTATGGACAAGACAATTCATATAGCAATCAGAACATAGGGCATTTGTAGATAAATAAGATAAAGCATCCAAGTACTAAACAATCATAGGCATGTGTTCCATATATAGTCATACATGCTCGCAATGAGAACTTGCACAACATCTTTTGTCCTGCCAGCCCGTTTGCAGTGGGGCCTCAAGGGAACTACTGGCAATTAAGGTGCTCCTTTTAATAGAGCACCGGAACAAAGCATTAACACTCCGTGAACACATGTGATCCTCACATCAAAGCCATTCCCTCCGGTTATCCCGATTTCTGTC
The DNA here is from genome assembly GCA_916181665.1 of Avena sativa. Taxonomy (NCBI): domain Eukaryota; kingdom Viridiplantae; phylum Streptophyta; class Magnoliopsida; order Poales; family Poaceae; genus Avena; species Avena sativa. The sequence goes on from OV702292.1 coordinate 58,785,631, forward strand.
ACTTCGGGGCCTTTGGTTCCGGACAACAACATGTGTATACAACTTGCAGGTAAGACCATAAACAATACTATCATAATGAATCAATAACATGTTCAGATCTGAAATCATGGCACTCGGGCCCTAGTGACAAGCATTAAGCATAACAAGTCGCAACAAAGTCAAAAAGCACTAATAGTAGATACTAGGCACCATGCCCTAACAATCTGATGCCATTACATGAACGATCTCATCCAATCCCTACCATCCCCGTAGCCTACGGCGGGGGATTACTCACTCATAGATGGGGGAAACATGGATGGTCGATGGAGAAGCGATGGTGATGATGATGGCGATGATCTCCTCCAATTCCCCATCTCGGCAGGGTGCCAGAACAGAGTTTCTGGTTCTGAATCGCGGAATCTAGTGGTGGCGGTGGAGCGGAACTCGTTATGGAAAAACATCGAACCCCCCTGGGTTTTTAGGTCAGGAGGCAACTTATAGGCGAAGAGGGAGACCGAGGGGGTGCCCGGGGCGGCCAGACTACCCCCTGGTGGTGTGGCCAGGCCCCAGCCCCACTCCGTCTTGTATTCTGGCTCCATGAGTCTTCTGGCGAAATAGGATTTTTGGCATATTTTCCAGGATTTACCATGGGAATATGGTGCTTTTTTCTCTCTTTCCTCTTTTCATAATATCTCTTTTTTCTTTTCTTTTATTTTTCTCTTTTTCTCAATCTCTATCTCTTTGTTTATAAGAAGAATGCTTCATAGATGCTTGTTATGGTTACGCTGCAGGTTTCCACCATGTCAGCATGGATTAGACCAGCGGCCCAGGCATTTCTCTAACACACATGCATAACTCCATGGACTTACAAGCTCCCATTTCATTTCACACCGACGACATCCATAGACAAAAGAACATGATATCAACTAGATACAAAGTACCAGTGCAATGTTGAAAGCGTTCCCCATGACAACATGGTTCTGCTAATTCACAACTTACAAAGCGCAAGCATATATGCAACATAGGTGAGCACAATGGTTCAAGTTTATTAAGTGCAAGAAAGTAAAGTGTGCCATCAAGTTCGTGAGAGCTTTAATCACTACTTTTCACATAACAAGTTTAATTTGGGAGGTAGATAAAACATGAATTTACTTGGAATAGCAATAATGCTAATAGGTAGGTATGGTGGACACAAATGGCAAAGGTTTTGGTTTAAAGGAGTGGATGCACGAGAAGAAATCCCTCTCAGTACAGGTTTTTGGCTAGCAAGGCTGGGTAGCAAGTATAAGAGTTGAAGGAAAAAAACAAACATACAATGATAAAGACAAACATGCAATCTTCCTTGGAAGCACAAAAGATCTTAACTAGAGAATACTAGACTTATGAGCAAATCAAGAAAGAAAGATGATGATTTTTTTTTCTTTAGAGTACTTCTATCTTTTTCATTCAACTCTCAAAAATAGTGTTGCTACTGACCGAGCCAGGTTTGCCAAAACCAACTAAATTAACTCAATGATCCCAAAGTGATACCAATACTAACAACAAGATCAATCATATAACCACGAATTGAAAACTAATATAAGCTATGCAAAAGAGTAAATGATAGAACTTCTCATTAATATTCCATAACGGCAACTCACACCAAGGGATACATATCTAACGAGAGAGGGGACACTTCCATAATGCAAACCATCTTACATAATAACTTCTCTATTCATGATATGACTCTACTAATAAGGTAAAAAGATAGAAGATAGTGATGTGATACCGCGACACTCCCCCAAGCTTGGAACAAACCAAGGGGATGCCAAACCTGATGACGAATTACTCCTTTGGTGGTCGTGGTAATATTTTCTTAGTTGACGTGAGGAAATCTTCCAGCATCTTGCGAAGCCTATTATTCTCCCATTGAAGCATGTCCACCTTCCTCCTCAAGTCTCGGTACTTATCGCAGAACTCCTTAGTGACTCGTAGGGCTTCCGTTGATGCAGGGCAAGAGACTAAAGGTACCAGTCCCTGCTTGGGGTCTTGGAGATCTTCCTCCATAGGCTCCTTTCTTTTATCCTTGGCGGACATCATTGTGCTTATAAACCTTCAAAGAGTATGCCCTGGCAGAAATAGATCGAAACAAAAACACGATGAAAACACGATATACAAACCTCGGGGGATCTGGGGGGTTATATATTACGAAGTTTCATATCAAAAGGAAGGTACTGGGAGAAAACGAGTCGGAGGCGGAGTCCGGGGTGGACTCACCACCTGGTGGCGCGGCCAGGGGAGGGCCCGCGCCACAGGGTGGTGTGAGCCACCCTGGCTCCGTTTCCGTCCCTCTTTCGCTTCATAGCTTTCTTTATTAACTGAAAACTGCAAAAATATAGTTGGATAGTATTTTCGCGGAACTTTTCTTACCAGAACTATTACCTATTTGAAAACGGACTCTGTAGGTCTCTGAATTTGGTACCTAGTAGATTCTTCTAGAGTCACCACTTGAATAATCATCAGTATATTCATCTTCATACACTTATTACTTGAGTCATAAAACCTTCCTCTTCCTTATTTCACCATTATCTCCACTTCCTGGAAATTTCTTTCACACAAAACTTCTCACAGTTCTCATTAGCAACATTAGTATAAGTGAAGTGATAAAACCATTTGAGTCCAACTTCAACTGAAAACCATCAAAACATAAGCTACTGTAGTAACTCCTTCCGAAAACCCAAAAAGAATTTAAAAAGGAAATCAAATAAAGAAGCAAATGCAAGATTGGCAAAATCTGTCAAAGCAGACCAGCAGGTAAAGATCATTTTTTTCGGAAACCTTCTGTTGCTCAAATAAAAAAGTGCAAAAGGAACGAAAGTTAAATAACAACCTGGGACAGAAGCACAAAAAATTATAGCTCAATCCGACATACAGAGATCTCTCACGAATTTTTACGGTGAAGCACAAAAATCTGTTTCGGGACAGCAACTTCCCCAAATCTTACTTCTCTCTCATTAGAGGTTGATATTGACACAAAAACCAAACAAAACGGATAAGGAGCGGTTATTACCGAAGTAATAACTTCCACGACTCAAAGAAACAAAAACAAACTGAAAGCAAAAACAAATTGGGTTGTCTCCTAAAAAGCTCTTTCTTTATAGCCATTAAGATGGGCATGATAATTTTGGAGATGCTGACATAGGAATATGAATTGAAGTGAAAGGGAGCATTAAGAAGCAAAAATACACACGTTTAAGTCTAACCCACTTCCTATGCAAGGGAATTTTGTAAACAAACAAGTTGTTGAAACCAGAGGCTACTTGCATAAGAAGGAAAAAGAAGCGCAACACAAAAACTTTCAGCATAAAATGAGGAAACTTGATATTATTGAGATGCAGAAGAACACTTTTCCCTCTCTCATAATAACTTTCAATATCATGCATAAACTTAACAATATAACTATCACAAGGGCCATCATAGCAATGATCGCTTATTCTAACAGAAAACACAGGAACACTAGCTCTCATAACACTACTTTGTGAACAATATTAGAGGTATCCTTACAAAGGATAGTGTGTCCCTATTTTTCATATTTAGTAACAAAGTCTTTCACATTTGCTATTATAGGTTCATCAACCATTTGTTTATCAGGTTCAACAACTTTATTTGCACTTTCATCAACCATACTAGCTATCATAGAATTTTCCTTTATCTTAACTGGAAAAGGCATTTTCTCAATATAAGGTTTAGGTAAGACACGATTAGCAGTATAAACTTCAGTATTTCTTGCAGGAACACTCTTAGCAACATCTTTATAAGGTTCATGATACTAAATAAAAGAGATGTACTCTCTCCATCAAGAGGCCAAAAGTTGTATATTTGATTTCGATCTTTATGAATCTCACTAGGAGGATAAAACTTTGAATAAAAGAGAGGTACTATTTCCTCCCATTCTAGAGCTTGACCATTCTTCAGCAGCTTATACCATTCCCCAGCTCTTCCTTTCAGTGATAATGAGAATAACTTCTTCTTAACTTGATCTGTAGTAATACCTGCACACTTGAACAACCCGCATAATTCGTGTATAAAGAGCAAATGATCACCAGGATGGACAGTTCCATCCCCAACATAGTAGTTATCCATAACACGATCAATAATTCTTGTAGGTATTTTGAAAGCATCATTCTTAGCAGGTGGTGGTTCATCTACTACCTTAGCATTGGTAGTAGCATTACCAAATAAGAAACTCAGCGAATTATCCATAACGAAAATAAAGCAACTAACAGAAGTAAACAATACTAACAGTAAAAGTTTCCTTTACCAGTTCCACTCTCCAATAGCGCTTCACTCCCCGGCAATGGTGCCAGAAAATAGTCTTGATGACCCATAAGTATAGGGGGTGTATCACAGTATTTTCGATAAGTAAGAGTGTCGAACCCAACGAGGAGCAGAAGCTGCTGGCTAGTGGTATGGATCAGGAATTCTCTGCAAATACTTAGCAAAGGGATTTTTAGGGTTTTTTGATAAAGCAAGTAAACAAAGTACGAGTAAACAAAAGACAGTAGGAATAAATGCAGCAAGTGGCCTAATCCTTTATGCAGCAAAGGACAAGCCGGTTGTATTACTTAAGATGACCAAATGTTCTCGAGGACACATGGGAAGACTGTCAAGTGCTTTCGCTTCATATAGTTGATTAATCTTCTTTAGCTTGCTAAGTGTTGTGTAGGTGAACCTGTGCTAATGTACCGACCTTCCTAGGACTAATACATACTTGTGATTATACCCCTTGCAAACATACGTAAGTACAAGAAAGTAATTAAGGTAGAAACCTAACCACAGCTTTAAACTCTAAGACCCTTATGTCCCTTGTGCAATGGTTTCCTAATGGGGGTTCAGGTTTCTGTCACTCCGGCAACCCCAATGATTAGTAGCCAAATACACAATGCATTCTCCTAGGCCCATATAGGTGAAGTGTCATGTAGTCGACGTTCACATGACACCACTAGAAGAAGTACACCACAACTTAAATATCAAACTATTGAATCTTTCTCAACACAATTCCACTACTAACAACATGACTTCTCCCATGTCCTCAAGAACAAAACAAACTACTCACAAGACATCATATGGATCATGATCAGAGATGGAATAATGATGTATAACAATCTGAACATAAACAACAATTCAATGGTTCACTCAATAGCATCAACTACAAAGAGTAATCAACACCGGGAAAGTTTCCCCTATGAACTATGCAAGATTCAACGCAATTGTTACAGCAATATGGAGATGGTGATGAGGGTGCTGATGGTGATGATGGTGGTGATGATGATGATGATCCCGATGAAGTCCATCTTGATGGTGGTGTTGATGGCGACGATCTCCCCTCTCCGGGAAGGAATTCCCCCAGCAGAAATCTGTCTACCGGAGAGATCTTTCTCTCTCGATGTTTTCCGCCCCGCAGAGGCGGCAGAATCTTTCTGTGGTCGCTCCCCGAGTCTTAGGGTTTCGGGAGGATAATATACGCCTGAGGGGAGTGATGTCTACGCACTTCTATTCTTGTAGACAGTTGTTGGGCCTCCAAGTGTAGAGGTTTGTAGAATAGCAACAAGTTTTCCCTTAAGTGGATCACCCAAGGTTTATCGAACTCAGGGAGGAAGTGGTCAAAGGTATCCCCTCCCCAAGCTTAGACTTTTCCATAGCATTAGCAATAATGGTGTCCAAAGAATTCATACTAACAACATTGCTATTAGCATGCAAATAAAGTTCCATAGGTTTTTTAATTTTCTCTTCAAACACTTCATGTCCTAACTCAAGATAAATACTATAAAGCTCTCTAATTTTTTTGTTGTTTTCCATTAAGCTTAACTAGTGAAAACAAGAAACAAAAAGACAAAATTGCAGAATCTAAAGAAAATAACTTCGAGCACTCACACCGGAGGATGTGAGTACCTTTTATCTTACCTCCCCGGCAACGGCGCCAGAAAATAGTTTGATGTCTATGCACTTCTATTCTTGTAGACAGTTGTTGGGCCTCCAAGTGAAGAGGTTTGTAGAACAGTAGCAATTTTGCCCTTAAGTAGATCACCCAAGGTTTATCGAACTCAGGGAGGAAGTGGTCAAAGGTATCCCCTCTCAAGCAACCCTGCAATCAAGATACAAGAAGTCTCTTGTGTCCCCAACACACCCAATACACTTGTCAGGTGTATAGGTGCACTAGTTCGGCGAAGAGATAGTGAAATACAAGTGGTAATCAGTGATAGAAAGTAGCTTGATGGTGCGGAAAAGACTAAAGGCAAACTAAAATAAAGAAGGAAGCAAGCAAACATGTAACAGATCTAATAGCAAACGGTGTTTTAGTGCTTAGAAACAAGGCCTAGGGATCATACTTTCACTAGTGAACACTCTCATATAAATATCTTCTCTTTCTGATACTACTCTTAACTACTCTCCGGTTGGACACTCTAATCCATGGTAGGGCTATAACAACACTCCTCAAAGTAAGCCTTTCCCATCTAGAAAACCCCACACTGTCACCTTGAGCACTAGATGGTTCCAACAAACACCACAATTTCATAGAAACATCCAACTCCAAATATAACTCATAACAAGTATTTGTAATCTCTAGCCTAAGTGCCACCATGGTGTGCACGTTGTCACTTTCACACACATGGGGAGAGCAGAGATCTATTAAAGCACTTGAGTAGCAAGGTAGATCTATAGATTACAAGCTCATGATCACAGTATGATCACGCATAGAGAGAGAGATGAACACATAGCTACCGGTAGAACCCTTAGCCTCAAGAGAGAACTACTCCCTCCTCATCATGGGAATCAACAACGGTGATGGAGATGGTGGTGGAGATCGATGGAGATGGCTCCGGGGGCACTTCCCCGTCCCGGCAGGGTGCCGGAACAGAGACTTTCTGTCCCCCGAATCTCCCCTTCGGTGGCGGCGGCACAGCGGAACTTTTCGGGGATTTCTGATTGACGATTAAGGGTTTCTGCCTCGGGAGGCTCTTATAGGCGAAGGAGACAAGGTCGGTGGCCGCCAGGGGGCCCACACCATGACCTGGCGCGACCTAGGGTTGCCCGCGCCAAGGGGGGTGTGGCCACCCTATGGCCCCTCTCCGACTCTCCTTCTGGCTCCATGAGTCTTCCAGGAAAATAGTAACTTTGGCTTTTGTCCCGTCCAATTCCGAGAATATTCATTTTCTGGCTTCCTGGAACCAAAAACAGCAGAAAACAGGCAACTGGCACTATCGCATCTTGTTAATAGGTTAGTCCAAGAAATCATATGAAAAGTACTCCAAAGTTGGAACAAAACACAAGAAAGTGGATAAAACCAAGCATGGAACATCAAAAATTATAGATACATTTTCAATGTATCAACATCCCCAAGCTTAACTCCTGCTCGTCCTCGAGTAGGTAAGTGATAAAAAGAAAGAATAATTTTTGAGGTGACATGCACCATCATAAACTTTATCAAAGTATTTGTAAAACATTCGAAGCTGGGATCATAGTACTTCAATCATAACATGAAAGACAAAGTTCTAGCAATAAGACAAAGAAACTATGATGCAACATGAAAAGGCACAAACAAAAGATTCATGAATAACAATGCTTTGCATGACGTTTGTTTGTTCCACATAAAGAAAACATAGCATAATGGCATTCGGCTTGTCCCTCATAGAGTAGCAAATATAAATGCATAGGACACCTTCAAAGTTCAAAAGAGTGACTAGATACAATAGTTTAAAACAAGCAATATCAAGATATGCATCAATCAACTAGTCTTGGGACAATGCACATAGAACTAAGAATGGCCACTATGCTCTCAAAGTAGGTGCATAAAGATAGAAGGTGGAGACTCAATATAATGGTGGAAGAAAGGCCTTCATAGAAGGACTACAGAGATTCAAGTTTCATAAAGAGCTTCCAAAAATTATGGTACTTATAGCTTTCAGCTCTCATTGCCCCTATCATAAGCATCTTGAAGTGATTAAGGTTAAAGTGAACAGACTATGGTGTACATGCTTGACGAAGTATAAGTTAGAAACCTCATGTCCCTTGAATACGAGGGCCACTCCTCATGCTACTCAAGTTTAGTCACCGGTAAGTTCTTGTCATTGTAAGTACATGTGTATCATAGAGAACCGCCAACGGGGTACCCCTTGCCCGATGATACGGAAGAATCCCCATATAAAAATGACAAGGCAAGCAGACAACAAGCATTTCAACATTCTTCTTATTTACCATGGGAATATGGTGCTTTTTTCTCTCTTTCCTCTTTTCATAGTATTTTTTTTCTCTTTTCTCTTTTTTTCTCAATATAGGACTCTTTTTTTAAAAGAAGAATGCTTCATGGACAGCTCATTATGGTTACGCTGCAGGTTTCCACCATGTCAGCATGGATTAGACCAGTGGCCCAGGCGTTTCTCTAACACATATACATAACTCCATGGACTTACAAGTTCCCCTTTCATTTCACACCGACGACATCCATATATAAAAGAGCATGATATCAACTAGGTACAAGTACCAAGTGCAATGTTGAAAGCGTTTGCCATGATAGCATGGTTCTGCTAATTCCCAACAAATAAGTGCAAGCATATACAACATAGACAACACAATGGTTCAAGTTTATTAAGGGCAAGAAAAGTAAAGTGTGCCATCAAGTTCGTGAGAGCTTTAATCACTAGTTTTCTCATAACAAGTTTCATTTGGAAGGTAAACAAAAGCATGAATATACTTGGAATAGCATAAGCTAGTAGGTAGGTATGGTGGACTCTTTGGAATAACTTGGTTTAAGGAGTTGGATGCATGAGTGGAACTCATACTTGGTTGGGGAGGCTAGCAAAAGATTGGGAGCGACAAACTAAGAGAGAAATAATGGCCATAATCATGTAGAGCGACAAAACATCATTGATCAAAGCATAAAGTGATACTAAAAGTTGAAAACTAAAGGATCATAAAGGCTATGGTGACTTGAGATAGTCATAACATGGTGTGAGCACGCTCTAAGTCAACCCAAATAAAGCATCAAAGGAGAATACCACAATACTATGCTTTAATATGCTAAAACAACGCATGATTCTTCAAAGGCACATTAAGCAATCTCAATTGTTTATAACAAGTCATGCTACAGCAAAGAATACTAACATAAAGCCAAAACAATATCAAGCATGGCATGACAAAGCATAGGCCCCAGTAAAAAACGAGCTCTTTTTACCACATAAGCATGAACTTTCCTACTCTTTTCCAAAGCAAACCAAACTATTTGCAAACCAATGTATGAAAGAGGGCAGTCCAACCAATTTATTTAGAAAACTAAGCAAACCAAGCAAACGAAAAACCAAAACAAAAACGAAGAAGACACTCCAAGAGCAACATAACTGTGCATGAAACAATAAAAATGAAGCGTTTGGAAGAAACCTAGGATTTTTATTGATGAAGAGGGGGATGCCTTGGGCATCCCCAACCTTTGACGCTTGTACTTCTTGGATATTTCTTGGGGTGACACGCGTGGCATCCCCAAGCTTGAGCTTTAGTCCATCCTTCATCTCATTACTCATTCCTTCCATACACCTGAAATTTTTCCTTCATACAAAACTTCACACAATGTTTATTAGCAACATTAGTGCACTTAAGATAATAAGTCTTAATGTTCAGTTCTAACACCAAATAAACTTCCATTAGAACACTAGCTACTTAAGCACTTCCCTCAAAAAGCTCAATTCCTCAAAAGAACTCAAAAAGGAACCAACAAGAAGCAAATGCAGAAAATGGCAGAAATCTGTCAAAACAGACCAGCAGGTAAAGACGAATTTTTTCTAAGACCTTCTGTTGCTCAAATCAAAAAGTGTTGAACTAAGGAAAGTTAGATAACAACCTGGGCCAGAAGCACGAAAATTCACGCCTCAAAAAGACTTTCAGAGATTTTACATGAATGTTTACGGTGAAGCACATAAATCTGTTTCGGGACAGCAACTTTCCCAATCATTACTTCTCTCTCATTAGAGGTTACTCTTGGCACAAAAATCAAATAAAAAGGATAAGGAGCGGTTATTACTGAAGTAATAACTTCCAAGACTCATCTAAAACGTTTGGGTTATCTCCCAATAAGTACATTTCTTTAACGCCTTTAAGTTAGGCATGATAGTTTGAGAAGATGCTCACATAAGAAATATGAATTGGAGTAAAAGAGAGCATCAAGAAGCAAATTCAAAGCACATTTAAGTCTAACTCACTTCCTATGCATAGGAATCTTTTAAAGAAACAAGTCATAAAAGCACAAAGCAACAAGCATAGGAAAGCAAAACAAGTGCAACTTTAAGACTTTCAACATAAAGAGGGGAAACCTAATATTGTTGAGATACATAAAACCATGTTTCCCTCTCTCATAATAACTTTCAGTAGCATCATGAATAAAATTAACAATATAACTATCACAAGAAACATTCTTATCATGAGCCACATGCTTAAAAGAATTAATACTATCCATATAAACATAATCATTCTTATTGATTATAGTGGGAGCAAATTCAACAAAATAGCTATCATTATTATTTTCATCACCATAATCATCAAATATAGGAGGTATTTTGTAATCATAACTAATTTCCTCCTCAATAGTAGGTGGACTGAAAATATCATATTTATCATTGCAATCATCATATATTGGACGTTTGGTATCATCATAAGCAATAGAATAGCTATCTTCCAAAGCTAGGGAACTAAAAAGATCATTTTCGTAAGAACTAGCTTCCCCAAGCTTAGAATTTTCCATAGCATTAGCAATAATGGTGTTCAAAGAATTCATACTAACAACATTGCTATTAGCATGCAAATAAAGTTCCATAGGTTTTTTAATTTTCTCTTCAAACACTTCATGTCCTAACTCAAGATAAATACTATAAAGCTCTCTAGTTTTTTTGTTGTTTTCCATTAAGCCTGACTAGTGAAAACAAGAAACAGAAAGACAAAATTAAAGAATCTAAAGAAAATAACTTCGAGCACTCACACCGGAGGATGTGAGTACCTTTTACCTTACCTCCCCGGCAACGGCGCCAGAAAATAGTTTGATGTCTACGCACTTCTATTCTTGTAGACAGTTGTTGGGCCTCCAAGTGCAGAGGTTTATAGAACAACAACAAGTTTTCCCTTAAGTGGATCACCCAAGGTTTATCGAACTCAGGGAGGAAGTGGTCAAAGGTATCCCCTCTCAAGCAACCCTGCAATCAAGATGAAAGTAGCTTGATGGCGTGGAAAAGACTAAAGGCAAACTGAAATAAAGAAGGAAGCAAGCAAACATGTAACATATCTAATAGCAAACGATGTTTCAGTGCTTAGAAACAAGGCATAGGGATCATACTTTCACTAGTGAACACTCTCATAAAAATATCTTCTCTTTATGATACTACTCTTAACTACTCTCCGGTTGGACACTCTAATCCATGGTAGGGCTATAACAGCACTCCTCAAAGTAAGCCTTTCCCATCTAGAAAACCCCACACTGTCACCTTGAGCACTAGATGGTTCCAACAAACACCACAATTTCATAGAAACATCCAACTCCAAATATAACTCATAACAAGTATTTGTAATCTCTAGCCTAAGTGCCACCATGGTGTGCACGTTGTCACTTTCACACACATGGGGAGAGCAGAGATCTATTAAAGCACTTGAGTAGCAAGGTAGATCTATAGATTACAAGCTCATGATCACAATATGATCACGCATAGAGAGAGAGATGAACACATAGCTACCGGTAGAACCCTTAGCGTCGAGAGAGAACTACTCCCTCCTCATCATGGGAATCAGCAATGGTGATGGAGATGGTGGTGGAGATCGATGGAGATGGTGTAGCACCCCGCTAAAACCACTACTAGAAAATCGATGTGTTTTTGTGCATTGCATCATCATGACCGCATGCTCATGTCATAATGCCACATTTCATTTGAGCATCTCATGTCATCACGCATGGTTTTGCCTAAAACTATTTTCGAAAAGCCTAGTTTTGGTTTTCTAAATATCCCCGTCTTCTTTTCAAATTTTAAAACCGGACTTTTCTGGATTATTTTATCTTGTCTAAAAACAGTTTCTCAAAGGCTTGTTTATAATAAATAAAAGTTTATTTTATTTTTACGGAGCAGCCGAACCAGGCCCGATCCGCCCCAGTCGGCCACCCCCAAAACAGCCAAACCCTAGATCTAACCCCTACCTAATCCTAGACCAAACCCATCCCACCTAATTTCTACCCAGCCGCCACACCCCACCGACATGCTCCCAGGCGCCACAACTGCACGCGAATCCACCACCCCCGCATGACCTTGTCCACCGCGTCGCGCCCACCTGCGCGGTACGCGTGACCCGCCCCAGCCCGCACGTCGCCACGCGGCTGCCCTGGCCCCACCCCGTCGCATGCCCCCACCCCGGTGTACACAACGCGTGCGCACACACTACCGCACTACACGCCGCAAATCACCGCGCTTCCCCTGTCACGTTGCACGCCTCACCCTGAACCCACTCCTCCCTGACCGACAACCACCCATCGAACCGGCCCCACCTTCTTCCGCGTACGACGCACGCAGCACCCACCCCACACAGATTCCCATGACCTCTCACCTCCCGCCCCTGCCCCCATGTTCTCCTCCTCCCGCAACCCGTCTTCCCTGCTCCGACGCCTCCCTCTGTCCGAGCTCGCCCCTCCCTCACCTCCATCCTCTGCCGCCGCTGGCCGCGCGAGCGTCCTCGACCTCCCCGTGCTCGGTGGCTGCCACGCCGCCGCGGGCCCCCCGCTGCTTGCCGGCCCTCCCGCGCCTCCTCTGGCCGCTAGGGTGTGTCCACCTACCGCCGGCACGCCTCGCCCCCCCAAGCTCGAGCCGTCGCCGAGCCTCCTTCCCTTGCAGGATCCCTCAGGCGCGCGTGTTCCACCACCTCCATTGCCCTTCCCATGGCGCCGCCCACCCCTACGGCCGCGCCCTCACTAGGAGCCCGCCGCCCCCGTCAAGATCGCCGCCCTGCGAGCTCCACCTCGCCACCCTCGGCCCCTCAAGCTCACCGCCGCACTCGACTACCCTGACCCTGCTGCCTCGCCCAGCGAGCGTCCATCGAAGTCCAGGCCGGCATCGCCCTAGAGCACCGCCCGACATGCCCTCTGTGTTGCCTACGCATCCTCCCTTCAAGCTCTACCGCGCCGCCGTGGACCTCCTCGGAACGACCTCGCCACCGGGTCTCCTTCGCTCCGCCCCACGCAAGTCTGTGGCATCCTCTGTCCCGAGTCCCGAACCGCTCGCCGCCATCGTCTTCGAGTCAGGATGCCACCGCCAAGCTCCCCGCGTCATGCTCCGCCACAGCTTTTCGTTGCCCGTGAATCCCCTCTCCAGTGCACCGCCTTCCTCCCGTTTGCAAGTCACCGAAGTCTGCCGCTCGTTTCTCTCCGTGAGCTGCTGCCCGCAAGCTCGGCGCCTTGTATCGCCTCTGTTTTGGTCAAGGCTAGCAGGACGATACACTATGGTGGATTTATGCGTGTAGCGAAGTGGAGAGGTTGCTCTTGCGGTACTGGAGTTCTGCGCAAGATCTTCGTCCCTTTGGTCTCTTTGTTTGGTCAAGACCGACAAGCACGATTTAAGTTCTTCTCGACTTGTGGTACACCAAGTTCTACACCAGAGATCTCCGGAACCGGAACCGAGTTCGCCTTCGGCAATCGAGCCTGATCACCAAAGTGCTCCATCTCAGCTGACAAGACCATCACCAGGAACCCGAAGCAGCCCCAGAGTACCACTCCAAGGCCACCGACAAGATCTTCGACATGCGTTGCCATACTTGAAGCCTGCTTCACGGACCCGAAGATCAGACATGCGATAAGTACTCCTTCCCGGATGCGATGCCCGAGAACCCAGACGCCAAGGTCGCCAACGCAGAACGCCAAGTACTTCACCCCGGATGCCAAGACCGACCCGATACACGGACCTGACAAGCTCTTCGCGACGACAAGATCGACACCGACCAAGGCGAATCCGATGCGCCCCGACGCCAAACCAAGTCCTTCTTCCCAGATTCCGAACCCGATCCCCGTCGAACCCTGAGACCCTGAGACCGAACCCCAGACCCCCGGAACCCAAGATCTTCCGAACCCAGATGTGTGACCCTAAACCCCTATTTTTATAATATGACATTATCAACTGTCGCATATTAAATTGTTCATGCTTGCATACATATCATCATGTGGTCTGGGGGCATTATGCCGATTCACCTCATAATTAAATATGGAGCGCATATGCGGGTTATCCTTGTCTATTAACACCTCCATTTAAATTTGTGTAGCGAACCGATGCCATGTTTCGCCTTGTTAAGACAACATTTAATTTGCGGGGTAGATAAATAACTCGAACCTATTAATTAATTGTCGGGACCCCGGTTCCGCTTAACACTGCCTAACTGCACTGCATCTGCATCATATCATAATCATGCCGGATCTTCTGCCATGGTATTAAATATTGCATCCGGTGTTTCTTCTAGTGTTTGCTTCTTCGCGGATTAGGCCGATGAGTGGATGCGAGTACCAACAAGTTCTCCGGATATGATCCTTTGGCAGTGTTTCCTAGGCGAGCATCTCTCCCTATTCTACCTATTTTGCATTTATAGTCTTTATTTTCTCCTGTTGTTCTATTGCTATCCGTGTCGCGATGCTTTAGTTTCCGTACACCAGTTATATCCCATGCAGCCTCTATGTTGCCTTGGACACCTCCTATTACCTGTGTTTGGTAGATAGTTGGCCTTGCGAGTCGTAGTTGCTTGCTCAGGTGCGATCTCGTGTTGTCGAGTACCATAGTTGTTGGTATGCTGGAAGATGCTTAATGGTGGAGATGATCATGACTTTAAATACAACTATTAAAATGCTAGATATAACTAATGCAGAGGCATCAGTGGGAAATAGATGTTATTTGGTTCTTCCACGCTCACTTGTGTCCCGTAGGACCCCGAGTACTTGATACCTGTTCCTTGACTATTCGCACTATCCACATACGGGAGAGTCTATGAATCCCCCTTAGCCAGAGCTTGATTCATTTCTTATTTCTTGGGGCCACAAACTAGTTTGGGGATTTATTACTATCCTGTACTTATGCCATGCTTTACTGCTTTATTTACGATTGTGCGTGGAGCACCTATACTGTTTAGGATCGTGACACGTTTTCGCTGTATCGACAAGCCCAGTCACACTTTTGGGTTCCCAGTCGTTTACAGCCGTCCACACAAACCTTTGGTCCGTCTTAGAGCCAGCCAACTTTGTTGCGGGTAGCTTAATGGGGTGGCCCCCTGAAATAATTTATGAATCATGTGATTGCTTTGTCGTGAAAGCCTCGTTGGGTTTTGAGTTGGTTTTTCCGAGGTTGATCGTGTGTATGTTGCTATTTGTGCACCCCTGCAGGGTAAATCTTTCTGAAAGCCGTGTCCGCGGTTATGGACGACTTGGAGCATAGTATCTCAATCATAGACAAGCATAACTAAAGTAGTGCTATAAATTTGACTTAATATGTGACTAGTAATCAGCTCAAGTATAACGGAATGGATATTAAAAATGCCAACAGCTAGTGGATCTGGGTTGTTTTGTGACATGCTATACCTGCCTAGTAAGTATTGCAACTCCAATGGAATGTGATTAAAGTGCCCGTCAAGATTACCGCCCTGCGAGCTCCACCTCGCCACCCTCGGCCCCTCAAGCTCACCGCCGCGCTCGACCACCCCGACCATGCCGCCTCGCCCAGCGAGCATCCGTCGGAGTCCAGGCCGGCCTCGCCCTGCAGCACCGCGACATGCCCTCTGTGTTGCCTACGCATCCTCCCTTCAAGCTCCACCCGCGCCGCCGTGGACCTCCTCGGAACGACCTCGCCACCCGGTCTCCTCCGCTCTACCCCGCGCAAGTTGTGGCATCCTCTGTCCCGAGTCCCGAACCGCTCGCCGCCGTCGTCTTCGAGTCAGGATGCCACCGCCAAGCTCCCCACGTCATGCTCCGCCACAGCTTTTCGTCGCCCGCGAATCCCCTCTCCACTGCACCGCCTTCCTCCCGTTTGCAAGTCACCAAATTCTGCCATTCGTTTCTCTCCGTGAGCTGCTGCCCGCAAGCCCGGCGCCTTGTATCGCCTCTGTTTTGGTCAAGGCTAGCAGGACGACACACTATGGTGGATTTCTGCGTGTAGCAAAGTGGAGAGGTTGCTCTTGTGGTACTGGAGTTCTGCGCAAGATCTTCATCCCTTTGGTGTCTTTGTTTGGTCAAGACCGACAAGCACGATTTAAGTTCTTCTCGACTTGTGGTACACCAAGTTCTACACCGGAGATCTTCGGAACCGGAACCGAGTTTGCCTTCGGCAATCGAGCCCGATCACCAAAGTGCTCCATCTCGGCTAACAAGACCATCGCCGGGAACCCGAAGCAGCCCCAGAGTACCACTCCAAGGTCACCGACAAGATCTTCGACATGCGTCGCCATACTCGAAACCTACTTCACGGACCCGAAGATCACACATGCGACAAGTACTCCTTCCCGGATGCGATGCCCGAGAACCCGAATGCCAAGGTCGCCAACGCAGAACGCCAAGTACTTCACCCCGGATGCCAAGACTGACTCGATACGCGGACCCGACAAGCTCTTCGCGACGACAGGATCGACACCGACCAGGGCGAATCCGATGCGCCCCGACGCTAAACCAAGTCCTTCTTCCCGGATTCTGAACCCGATCCCCGTCGAACCCTGAGACCCTGAGACCGAATCCTGGACCCCGGAACCCAAGATCTTCCGAACCCAGATGTGTGACCCTAAACCCCTATTTTTATAATATGACATTATCAATTGTCGCATATTAAATTGTTCATGCTTGCATACATCTCATCATGTGGTTTGGGGGCATTATGCCGATTCACCTCATAATTAAATATGTAGCGCATATGCGGGTTATCCTTGTCTATTAACACCTCCATTTAAATTTGTGTAGTGAACCAATGCCATGTTTCGCCTTGTTAAGACAACATTTAATTTGCGGGGTAGATAAATAAATCGAACCTATTAATTAATTGTCGGAACCCCGGTTCCGCTTAACACTGCCTAATTGCACCGCATCTGCATCATATCATAATCATGCCGGATCTTCTGCCATGGTATTAAATATTGCATCCGGTGTTTCTTCTAGTGTTTGCTTCTTCGCGGATTAGGCCGATGATTGGATGCAAGTACCGACAAGTTCTCCGGATATGATCCTTTGGTAGTGTTTCCCAGGCGAGCATCTCTCCCCCTTCTTCCTGTTTTGCATTTATAGTCTTTATTTCCTCCTGTTGTTCTATTGCTATCCGTGTCGCGATGCTTTAGTTTCCGTACACCAGTTATATCCCGTGCAGCCTCTATATTGCCTTGGACAACTCCTATTACCTGTGTTTGGTAGATAGCTGGCCTTGCGAGTCGTAGTTGCTTGCTCAGGTGTGATCTCGTGTTGTCGAGTACCATAGTTGTTGGTATGCTGGCAGATGCTTAATGGTGAAGATGCTTAATGGTGAAGATGATCATGACTTTAAATACAACTATTAAAATGCTAGATATAACTAATGCAGAGGCATCAGTGGGCAATAGATGTTATTTGGTTCTTCCATGCTCACTTGTGTCCCGTAGGACCCCGAGTACTTGATACCTGTTCCTTGACTATTCGCACTATCCACATACGGGAGAGTCTATGAATCCCCCTTAGCCAGAGCTTGATTCGTTTCTTATTTCTTGGGGCCACAAACTAGTTTGGGGATTTATTACTATCCTGTACTTATGCCGTGCTTTACTGCTTTATTTACGATTGTGCATGGAGCACCTGTACTGTTTAGGATCATGACACGTTTTCGCTATATCGACAAGCCTAGTCACACTTTCGGGTTCCCAATCGTTTACAGCCGTCCACACAAACCTTGGGTCCGTCTCGGAGCCGGCCAACTTCGTTGCGGGTAGCTTAATGGGTTGGCCCCCTGAAATAACTTATGAATCCTGTGATTGCTTTGTCGTGAAAGCCTCGTTGGGTTTTGAGTTGGTTTTTCCGAGGTTGATCGTGCGTGTGTTGCTATTTGTGCACCCCTGCAGGGTAAATCTTTCTGAAAGCCGTGCCCGCGGTTGTGGACGACTTGGAGCACAATATCTCGATCGTAGACAAGCATAACTAAAGTAGTGCTATAAAGTTGACTTAATATGTGACTAGTAATCAGCTCAAGTATAACATAATGGATATTAAAAATGCCAACAGCTGGTGGATCTGGGTTGTTTTGTGACATGCTATACTTGCCTAGTAAGTATTGCAACTCCAATGGAATGTGATAAAAGTGCCCGTCAAGATCACCGCCCTGCGAGCTGGCACTATCGCATCTTGTTAATAGGTTAGTCCAAGAAATCATATGAAAAGTACTCCAAAGTTGGAACAAAACACAAGAAAGTGGATAAAACCAAGGATGGAACATCAAAAATTATAGATACATTTGCAATGTATCAGGAAGTGCCAGGGGTGGACCAGGGCGGCCACACCACCTGGTGGCATGGCCTAGGCTGGCATGCGCCAGGGGGTGGTGTGGGCCCCCTGTGGGCCATCTCCAGCCCCCTTCTGGCTTCCTTCGTCTTCTGGAAAAATAGGATTTTCCGTATATTTTCCTGGATTTTTTGATCTTCATGAATTTTGCCTCCAAACAGCACCTTTTCCATCAGAATCCTGACTGCAGCGGTCCATGCTCCAAAAGTCATCAACCATGCAAAAACAGATGAAATAACATAAGTATAACCTCTCAATACGAAATATATCAATGAATAACAGTGAATTATGACATAGAATAGTGATGCAAAATGGACGTATCAAAAAACAACATCAAAAGTGTTCGGGAAAGTAGATACATTTTGGACGTATCAACTCCCCCAAGCTTAGCTTATTGCTTGTCCCCAAGCAATTCAATTGAAAACTGATTGCGATAAAAGAAACTTTCACGAACACATTTGCTTCATATGATGTATATATTCTCAGCATGTGATCAACTACTTAGGCAATTCATAATAGGGAGCATGCAACTAAGTTTACTTAATAGTCATTGCAAGCTATGAAGAGGTTCCAACTCAAAAACAATAAGTAGCATGAAACATAAACATAAGCAACATTGTAATGTTCATAAAAAGGTATGATAGAGTGGTATCTCGCTTGCCTTTAATTGTAAATGCAAGGCACCTCTGAAGTTCAAGTGAAGACTAGAAGTAAAGATATCAAAGATACAAGCATCAAAGTCATAACACAAATAATCAAGTTTTGAGACAAGCATATTACACTAAGAATGACAACTATGCTCTCAAGCAAGTGCTCATAGAATATGTGGAGACTCAACAAAGAAATGAAAAGGTTTTGAATAGTTTGAAAGGCTTCCAAATCCTGAAAGTATGGTACTCGTTAGCTTTGAGCTCTCATTGCCCCTATCATAAGCATCTTTAAATGGTTAAGGTTAAAGTGACTCAACTAGGAGGATATGCTTGACAAGTTATAAGCTAAAATCTCATGCCCCTTACTTACGAGTATCGGACCTCATGCTACTCAACTTCAGTCACAAGTAAGCTCTTGTCATTGTAAGTACATATGTATCATAGAGAAACGCCAACGGGGTACCCCTTGCACATGATACAGGAGCTATCCCATAATCAAAATGACAAGGCAAGCAGACAATGAGCATCTCCGTGATCTTTTTATTTGCCATTTGCATAGGTTTTTATTGAGGATGCTTCATAGAATGCTCATTATGGTTATGCTACAAGTTTCCACCATGATTAGGCATGGCTTAGGCTAGCGGCCCAGGCATTTCTCTAACACATATACAAACTCCATGATCTTACAAGTTCCCCTTTTATTTCACACCGCCGGGATCCATAAGCAAAAGAATCATGGTATCAATGGGGTACAAAGTACCCGTGCAATGTTGAAAGCGTTCCCCATGATACATGGTTTTGCTAACTTCAACTTATAAAGCGCAAGCATATACGCAACAAAGATGGACGCAATGGTTCAAGATTATTAAATGCAAGAAAGTAAAGCATGCCATCAAGTTCGTGAGAGCTTTACTAACTAACTTTCTCATAACAAGCAAACATTTTATTCAGAAGAAAACAAAGCATATTGAATATGCACGGAAATAGCAAATGATGCTAATAGGTAGGTATGGTGGACACTTTTGGCAATATTGGTTTTGGGGAGTTGGAAACACGAGTAGAGCTCATACTCAGTGCAAGTGAAGGCTAGCAATAGTAAGGGAGTGACAAACGAGAGAGCAGTAATTATCATAATCATGCTTGCAACAAAACATGACTAATCATGCAATGAAAGTGATCCAAGACCCCTGAGGCAAAATAGTTCATCGAGGCTTGACTGATTATTGTTTCAGTCATATGCAAGCATGAGCATGTGCCAAGTCGATTCAAGTGAAACATTCAGAGGAGGATACCACAGTGTCATACCAAGTTATGAATAGAGCAATGCAAGCAAACATTCATATGTCATGCTACAAATTATTAGCGAGCTGGAGCTAATCATAAGAAAGCAAGAACTACTAAGCATCCATAAATAACATACACCCTACATGAACAGACTAAGCATGCCCACAATGATGAGTATATGTCAAAAATGAAAACAAATAGAGTACGTTACCAGCCTCTTACCACACCTCAAGTTGTCATTAATCCTCATTATTGCCCTTCACTTGTGTGGCTTCAATAATAACATGAAACCAAATTCCACTGAAAACTGCTGAACCCTGCAACAAACTCACAAAACCAAAGAAGAACAATAAATATTTTTGGTGTTTTCGATTTTTAAAAACAAGAACCAAAAAGGAAGAACAAGCAAAGCAAAATCTTTTTGGGTTTTCGGATAGTTCAAACAAAGAAAAAAAGGGAAAAGCAAACCAAGGAAAAAAGAAGAAGAAGAAAACAAAGAGAAACAACAGAAATATTTTTGGTCTTTTTGTGTTTTAGAAAGCAAAAGCAAAGAAAGAACGAAAACTAAAAATAGAACGAAACATGAATATACAAAGTACCGACGAAACATGATATGGAGATGAATGGAATGTTGGTGTACCTCCCCCCAAGCTTAGGCTTTTGGCCTAAGTGGGTATCAATCCCAAGCTGGCCAAGATGGAGTGCCTCTGTAGTACGGTGAGGAGGTACCCTCGTCCTGGTGCGAGCTCGAGGATGCCCCACCGCAGTGCTTAGAGTAATCGTAGGAGGGCACATCCTCCTGGTGCTGCCTGTGGAAACCAAGCAAGCGGAGCTGCTCATCCACCTCCTACTTGGAGCATGACCACTGCCTCCTGTGAACACTGAACAAAGTAGATTGCGGCAAAGGAATATCCCTTTCATCCCCGTCAGTAAACAACATCCTGTATACTATACTGTCCATATCAGAGTCAGCAGTGACGAAGTGATGTGTTTTCATGGCAGCAAGGTCAAGCCTTTGTGGCGCCAATATAGTATCATTTGGATCCACCGAAAGCTCTAATGCATTGACCATACATGAAGCGATGATGCCCCCATAAATAGGTCCCCTAGCAGCTAGGCGGCGAGCAATGAGAGAGCCAAGATTGTACCGAGTATCATTGTTAAGCGCAGCAGCGAGGAAGGCTAAATGATAATTGGAGATATTACTCGTATTCTCCCTACCCAGAATGCTAGTAGCAAGATAATAGGCAAAGTATCTAAGAGCTGGGAGTTGGATGTTTCTTATCTTCTCTCGCTGAGCTACGCTATCATCGTCATTGGTCACACCTCGATAGAGCTCCAGCAAATCAGTGGGTCGCCCTTGAATCTTCTTCACAGTCCCTGTCATGCCTATACCTATAATGTTGCAAAATCTTTCCAATGGCATGGTAAAATGCAGATTATAAATTCTAAAAGAAACAGTTGACTGATAGGGGGTGTTAGTGAAAACGAAACTCTCAACAAAAGTTTTGGTGAGCATAGCATATTGCTCACTCTCATCTTTCATGTATGAGGTCAAACCAACCCTCTGAATCAATAGCAAGAAATCATCGAGAATCCCTGCAGCTTGCAAGAAGGTGTAACAAGGAAAAGTAGATGGGTGAGCATCCCCCTCATCTCCTTCATTGCCAAAGCATGGTGCAATGAGATCTTCATTGTATGAAGGCCTAAACTGAGAGGCTGATCTTGAGGGCCTTGACATCCTAGGTGTGTCCCTCTCAAAAATTTCTCCAAAGGTGTGGTTGTTCATCTTTGGTATTCTGAAATTTAAACATCTATTACACAAGTGATTGCAAAGTGAATATATAATGAAGAGCACTACTCATAGGGACTTGCAGAGGCCTAAACATGCATCAAAACTATATCTCTAAGAATTGAACAAGCTTACAAGCTCTCATAACCTGTCACCTACAGCAGCAAAATACTCAAGATATAAACCACTAGACACAAATCTACTTGGACAAGCGGAGGAGTCACATACCGGAGAGCAAATGCTCCAAATTTTAGCAGCAAAGATGGGATGAGCAAGGAGCTCGAAAAATCGAGGGCAAGAACAGCAACAACGCGATTTCAAGCAATGAACTGGTGTTTTCTCGGGAGGGAGAAGAAAGTGGGAAGTGAGAGAGTGAGTGGAGGGCCAGGGTGAACCACACCATGGCCAGGCGTGCCCCTGGGCTGGCCACGCCACCAGGTGGTGTGCCTGCCTGGTGGGTCCCCCTGGTACCTGCCAGGCACTTCTCTGCCCCTTTTTTCATGTAAAAATTTAATATGAATTTTCTGAAATTTTTCAAGACACTTTATTTTTGAGCAATTTTCAGGTATAAAAGAATGATTTTCTGACAGAATAAAGGTTTCTGGAATGATGCAATGACAAAACAAGGCTAAAACTTCAGAAGTTCTAAGATACTCTAACATGCAAGCAACTAACAACAGAAAAGTAAACTAAACAAAAACAAAAACTAAAATGGATAGAATAGAAGTAAGCAGAGATAATCATGGTGGAAACATTGTTTTGTTCAATGAAATCCTTTTGTTAACAAGGTTGATCAGGTCTTGTTACCAAAACAATTTTATATGAAACAAAACTTTGTATTCCACTAATGATTATGTTACCTCAACCTTGATAGCAATGGTCCAAATCATAATAGTTTCAAATTTTTCTCTTGGTATGGGATAATATATTTCTCCAACTTGAATGCCCTCAACATGTTCAATTGAATTTAAACCATAAGTCCTATCAATCTTCTTGGGGAAATAGACAGTATGTTCTTTGTCATTAACATTAAAGGTCACCTTTCCTTGATTACAATTAATAACAGCTCTTGTGGTGTTAAGAAAAGGTCTCCTAAGAATAATAGACATAGTATCATCTTCAGGCATTTCAAGCACAACAAAATTAGTTAATATCAAGCAATTATGAGCCACTTGAACATGTACATCCTCACATATACCAACAGGAATAGTAGTAGATTTATCAGCCATTTGCAAAGATATATCAGTTGGTATTTGTTTTTCCAGTTGAAGTCTCTTGTAAAGAGAAAAGGGCATGACACTAACTCCTGCTCCCAAATCACACAAAGCAGGTCCAACATAACTATTTTTAATAGAACACGGGATAGTTAGAATCCCTAGGTATACAAGTTTCTTTGAAACCTTACCATTAAAGGAATAATTAGCAAGCAAAGTAGAAATTTCTTCATTAGGGATCTTCCTTTTATTCGAGACAATATCCTTCATATACTTTGAATAAGGAGGCAATTTAATAGCATCAGTCAAAGGAATTTGCAAGAATAAAGGTTTCATCCACTCAAAAAACTTATTATAGTGTTCATTTTCCTTTGACTTGTGTTTCTTATCAGGGAAAGGCATAGGTTTTTGGACCCAAGGCTCTCTTTGACTACCATATTTCTTAGCAACAAAATCTTCTTTAGTGTATTTTGTATTCTTAGTGTGCTTTTCAGGTTCTTCTTCAACTTTTTGTTTATCAGGAATATCATTTTCTTCATTACCACTTTCAGTTTCAGCATCCCAGACATATATTGTTGGGGATGTAACCCCAGGTACCCTAGAGTTGATGTATTGAGTGACTCAAATAGAGCAATAAAGAATTCAACCAAAGATACATGTGGAGGATAAAGGCATTAAGTGGATAAACTAAGTAGCGAAGGAGGAGGAAACAAGGAAAAAGAGAAAGAATGGGGCCATCTGCTAGGTTCCCAAGCAGATCTGGCCAAATTAGGCCCGAGTCAGCCCATGACCCAGCGTCAAACTCATTCCCCCGCCAGCCTCGTCCCCCGGATGGGCCGGATTCAGCTTACCCTAGCCCACCACGGGCCAACCTCCTCATCGCCACCTTCCTGCGCGTCCGGACTCCCGCCGAGTCTTCCCGCCTCCAGCATCGCGCCACTCCTGCGCCTCGCCACCGAGCGCCTCGCCAGATCCCACCGCGTTGCCCGGGTGGGTCGGCAAGGACCCAGCGCGGGACCTCCATCGCGCCGCCTAGGAGCAGCCAGGGTAACCCGGGTGGGCCAACATCGCAGCCCACTCCGGAATTCCCACGCGCCACCGAGCTCCCCCTACCGGGCCGGATCAAACTCATACCTAGTCGGGCCTTCCTCTGCCAGGCCAAATGAGGGCATAACCTGGCTGGGCCACTTCGCCTGGGCCGAACCAAAGGAAATCCGGCTGGGCTCTTTTCTACTTAATCTAGTTGGGCCGAATTGTAGCCTAACCCGGCTGGGACAAGAATGATCCGGCTGGGGCACTGTTCATAGCCCAGGTGGGCCCCATTTATCCCCTGGACCGAGTTATTTCACTCCTTGGCCGAATTTCGCTTCCCCAGGCCGAATTACTTCGTCCCGGACGTCATTTCTCTCATACCTGGACCCACCAGCAACCTCCACGTCGACACGCTGCCAAGTCAAGTCAAGCCTACGTCAGGTGCCAGTATTGGGACGCCCCTGGCTCAGACTGGCCCCTTTGGTCCAAGATGCTAAGGAATATGGTGGGCATCTTGGGAGATGCTAGGGAATATGCCAAGCATCTCCTAAAGATGCTAAGGAATATGCCAAAGGGATAAGACCGATGACTCAACAAAGGACAAGGTGACTAGGCAAGCCCCACAAGACAGCTCATCGGAGTACTTTAGATGACATACCTTGTCCCCTGGGATCCCCTTTATAAGAAGCACCAAGGGTAACGTTACAGGGGAGGCCCCCTGGAGGGCTCCTCTCCCTCTGCTCACTAGGAGCATGGTTTCTTCTTCTTCCGCTCTCTCCATGAGAGGCATAAGAGTATAGCTCAAGGAGCACCATTGTAGCCACAAGCATGTCAAGATATATGAGATTAGATGCAGGAGTAGAGGTGTTATCTCACTAGGAGAGCCTCGAACCTGGGTATATCGTGTATCTCTGAGTTCTTCCGTGTGAGGTCTTCACTTCATCATCCCTCCCCGGATTCCTCCATCGTCCATTGGCCCCAACTTTAGCCTATACCAGGCATCTGCCGTGACACCACCACGACAGTTGGCGCCCACCGTGGGGCGGATAAGAGGCGCTGGTTGGGTTACCATCTGGACGGGAACGTCTTCAACAAGCTTTGCTTCACCATCGATCAAAGGTCTCTGCATCCTCTTCCTCAACGTACAGAGAGCAGGGGAGTTGGCAATCAAGCCTCCCTTGTTGAGGTGTCTCAACCTCTTCACCAACAGTACAGTAAGTGTTGGCTGACCCATTGTATATGACTCAACTAGATAACTCAACCAATATGCACATGAGATACTCCCGAATGTCACTCGGGGACTATCACCATCAATCACCTAGCTGTTCATCCCGGGGATGAGATAACTCAACCCGGGGACTAGCATGCGTGCCTTTTGAGTCACCTAAGGGTAGAAAAAGTAGCTCGGGGACTCGGTGTCTCCGTGCATAGGACAAACAACTCAGAAAAGACTTAAGATGTGCCATGATCTCTTATGTATCCACTGCTTTATGACTTTCAGCTGCCTTGGATAAAAAAAGTAGCTCACCAAGTCATTTATAACCCGGATTTAACTCAACTCACCAAATTACCTAGTAACTAGGGTCATACTTCAGCTTGCCTAGTTGCCTTGTAACTCGGATTGGACTCAGTTAGCCGGATTACCTGGTAACTCAGATTTAACTCAGATTGCTGTTTTCAGCTTACCAGTCATCCGTAACTCGGATTGGTGTGTGCATCACCATGCCAGGTTACCTGATAACTCGGATTTTACTTTAGTTTGCCTAACTACAGGTTTCCTAGTTACATGGTAACTCGGATTTTACTTCAGTTTGCCTAATTTCAGGGTAATTCAGATTTGCTTCAAGTTCCTAGTTACATGGTAACTCGGATTTCTACTTCAGTTTGCCTAATTGCAGGGGTAATTCGGATTTGTTTCAATTTCCTAGTTACAGGGTAACTCGGATTTTATTTCAGCTTGCCAAGTTACTTGGTAACTCGGATTTTAACTCAGCTTACCAGGTTATCTTACACCTCAAATCAATTTGTTCCATATCTTGGATATCAATGAGCCAGCATATCAATAACTCATCATATTCAATCTCGGATCCATATCTATGGAAGTATGCCATCGTATCATAAAATCGTATCAATAACTCATCATATTCAATCTCGGATCACTATCTCGGATTAATATCTATGGAAGTATGTCATCATATCATAAAGTCATGTCATAACTCAAAATCATATCTCGGATCAATGTCTCGAGTCAAAATCTAGGGCAGTTTGCCAGCATATCATAAGACCATATCATATCTCAACCAAATGACTTGGATCTAAGACTTATGTCAGATTCGAGTCAAGCAACTCAAACTTCCATCAAGTAACTCGGATTTGAGTCAAGTAACCCGGATTTGAGTCATGTAACTCGGATTTTGAGTCAAGTAACTCCAAACAGAGGCTCGTGTCAATTTTGAGTCCTATAACTCAACAAGTATAACTCGGATGAGATAACTCGGATTACAATCCAAATGACTTATCCAAAAGGGTTAAGGCCAGAGCCAAATTCAGCCAGAAGCCAAGAGACTTACCCAAAAGGGTTAAGGCCAGAGCCGAATCAGGCCAGAAGCCAAGAAACTTACCCAAATGGGTTAAGGCCAGAGCCGAATCAGGCCAGAAGCCAAATGACTTACCCAAAAGGGTTAAGGACAGAGCCGAATCAGGCTAGAAGCCAAATGACTTACCCAAATGGGTTAAGGCCAGAGCCAAATCAGGCCATAAGCCAAAAGACTTACCCAAAAGGGTTAAGGCCAGAGCCAAATTCGGCCAGAAGCCAAATGACTTACCCAAAAGGGTTAAGGCCAGAGCCGAATCAGGCCAGAAGCCAAAAGACTTACCCAAAAGGGTTAAGGCCAGAGCCAAATTCGGACAGAATCCAAATGACTTACCCAAAAGGGTTAAGGCTAGAGCCGAATCAGGCTAGAAGCCATATGACTTACCCAAAAGGGTTAAGGCCAGAGCCAAATTCGGCCAGAAGCCAAGTGACTTCCCAAAAGGGTTAAGGCCAGAAGCCAAGAAACTTACCCAAAAGGGTTAAGGCTAGAGCCAAATTCGGCCAAAAGCTAAATAACTTACCCAAAAGGGTTAAGGATAGAGCCAAATTCGGCCAAAAGCCAAAAGACTTACCCAAAAGGGTTAAGGCCAGAGCCGAATTAGGCCAGAAGCCAAAAGAGTTACCCAGATGGGTTAAGGCCAGAGCCAAATTCGGCCAGAAGCCAAAAGAGTTACCCAAAGAGGGTCAGATGGCGAATGCCCATGAGGGTATATGACGATCTGAGTCAATTCTTGCCAAGGATATATAGAAATGGAGAAAAAGGATTAAAGGTCACAAACAACTCTGGAGAAACTTCTTTTAAAGCCTATGCATGATTCTACAAATCCCACATAGACTCGGGGACTAATGTTGGGGATGTAACCCTAGGTACCCCAGAGTTGATGTATTAAGTGACTCAAATAGAGCAATAAAGAATTCAACCAAAGATACATGTGGAGGATAAAGGCATTAAGTGGATAAAATAAGTAGTGAAGGAGGAGGAAACAAGGAAAAAGAGAAAGAATGGGGCCATCTGCTAGGTTCCCAAGAATATCTGGCCAAATTAGGCCCGAGTCAGCCCATGACCCAGCGTCAAACTCATTCCCCCGCCAGTCTCGTCCCTCGGATGGGCTGGATTCAGCTTACCTCGGCCCACCGCGGGCCAACCTCCTCATCGCCACCTTCCCGCGCGTCCGGACTCCCGCCGAGTCTTCCCGCCACCAGCGTCGCGCCACTCCCGCGCCTCGCCACCGAGCGCCTCGCCAACTCCCACCGTGTCGCCCGGGTGGGCCGGCAAGGACCCAGCGCGGCCCACCGCGGGACCTCCACCGCACCACCCAGGAGCAGCCAGGGTAACCCGGGTGGGCCGATGTCGCAGCCCACCCCGGAATTCCCACGCGCCACCGAGCTCCCCCTACCGGGCCGGATCAACCTTAGACCCGGTCAGGCCTTCCTCTGCCTGGCTGAATGAGGGCATAACCCGGCTAGGCCACTTCGCCACCCTGCCTGGGCCGAACCAAAGGAAATCTGGCTGGGCTCTTTTCTACTTAATCTGGCTGGGCCGAATTGCAGCCTAACCCGGTTGGGAGAAGAATGATCCGACTGGGGCATTGTTCATAGCCCAGGTGGGCCCCATTTCTCCCCTAGACCGAGTTATTTCCCTCCTTGGCCGAATTTCGCTTCCCCGGGCCGAATTACTTCGTCCCGGACGTCATTTATCTCATACCTGGACCCACCAACAACCTCTACATCGACATGCTGCCAAGTCAAGTCAAGCCTACGTCAGGTGCCAGTCTTGGGACGCCCCTGGCTTAGACTGGCCCCTTTGGTCCAAGATTCTAAGGAATATGCTGGGCATCTTGGGAGATGCTAGGGAATATGCCAAGCATCTCCTAAAGATGCTAAGGAATATGCCGAAGGGATAAGACCGATGACTCAACAAAGGACAAGGTGACTAGGCAAGCCCCACAAGACAGCTCATATGAGTACTTTAGATGACATACCTTGTCCCCTGGGCTCCCCTTTATAAGGAGCACCAGGGGTAACGTTACAGGGGAGGCCCCCTGGAGGGCTCCTCTCCCTCTGCTCACTAGGAACATGGTTTCTTCTTCTGCTCTCTCCATGAGAGGCATAAGAGTACAGCTCAAGGAGCACCATTGTAGCCACAAGCATGGCAAGATATATGAGATTAGATGCAGGAGTAGAGGTGTTATCTCACTAGGAGAGCCTCGAACCTGGGTATATCATGTCTCTCTGAGTTCTTCCGTGTGAGGTCTTCACTTCATCATCCCTCCCCGGATTCCTCCATCGTCCATCGGCCCCAACTTTAGCCTATACCAGGCATATGCTATGACACTACCACGACATATATACTATTAGGATCTTTAGCAGGTTCAGAAGTTTCTTCAATAGTTTTATGTTTCTTTTTCCTTTTCTTACGATTAGTACCACTATTTTCAGCTTGTTGAGAAACCTGCTCAATTCTTTTGGGATGCCTCTCAAGATATAGAGGATCCTGGGTAGCAGCACCACTTCTAGTTCTAATTTCATAAGCATGTTTTTCTTTAGCAGCATTAACTAGCAAGTCTTTGTGTACTTTAATAAGTTGATCTATTTGAGTTTGAACCATTTGAAAATGTTTAACAAGCATTTTAACATCATTAGAGGTTCTTTCCACAATATCCTTCAACTCAACAATAGCTCTAGTGTTTTCCATTAAATGATTTTGCACCCTTTTATTAAAATTATCTTGCTTAACAATAAAAACATCAAATTCTTCTAAGCATTGATCAGGAGGTTTAGAGTAAGGGATATCACCTTCATAAAAATGTTGGAGAGAGTGTACCTCAATAGTGGATGAATGGGGAATTGGCTTACATAATTCTTATATAGGAGGTAAATTCTTGACATCTACAGCTTTAATTCCCTTCTCCTTAAGACATTTCTTAGCTTCCTTCATCACTTCATCATTCAGTTCAATAACTCCCCTCTTCTTAGATGATGGTATAGGCGTAGGTATAGCTGGTTCAGGAGGAGTCCAGTCTTCATAATTCTTACTTATTTTAGCCATTAATTCCTCAGCTTCCTTGGGAGTCCTATTCCTGAAAACACAATTAGCACAACTATCCAGGTATGTCCTAGATTCTTCAGTTAGTCCATTATAAAATATATCAAGAAGCTCATTCTTAGGTAAAGGACATCCAGCCTGTGCATGAATCAAAGCACAAAACCTTGCCCATGATTCAGGCAATATCTATTTTTCTCCCTGTTTAAAATCAAAAAGTTCCTGCAAAATAGCATGTCTAGCACCAGGAGGAAAATATTTCTGCAGGAAAGTATTAATCAAGCAATCAGGGCTATCAATAGATCTAGGAGGTAAATTATTAAACCAAGTTTTAGCTTCTCCTTTTAGTGAAAAAGGGAAAATTTTAGCAACAAAGTAGGTGCGCATCTTAATATCTTCAGAAAACAGGCCACTCATGGTAGAAAGCTCAGGCATATGTGCTATCGCACTTTCATTCTTAGTCCCACAAAAAGATTCTTTCTCAACAATAGCTATGTAGGATAGATCAAAAGAGAAATCATAATCTTTATTTTTAATGTTTATGGGAGATGCAGCAAACTTAGCATTATGAGGCAATTTGGGTTTAATAGTACGCCTCTCAAGGAGACTCTTAGCAGCACTCCTATCATGGGTGTTTTGACATTCTTTAATAAATTCATCGGTCATCTCAATATAACCGTCTTCAATATCATAGCTCTCTCTAGACTCAGGTGAACTAACAGGTGTAGTAGTGTCTTCATTAGGAGTTTCAGTATTTCCAGCTATAGTTCTAGCAATCGTAGCATCTTAGAAAGGACCTAATGAACCACTCTTATCAAGCACAGTAGAAGCAGGATCATAAGTATCAGAAGTTTCAGATTCAGCAGTAGTAGCAGTGTGTGTAGCATGTGTGTGTGGTGGTGTAAGGAACTTACTCATAACACATGGTGAATCAAGAGCAATAGAGGTGTTCAGAACCGTACCTCTTCTTGTAGTGGATGGTAAAATAGGAACCTTAGCATCATGAGACTTACCCATGATGGATGGATGGCAGGGAACAATAATGATTCCAAGTGGACTTGATAAATAAAGCTATGCTCCCTGGCAACGGTGCTAGAAAATAGTCTTGATGACCCACAAGTATAGGGGGTGTATCACAGTATTTTCGAGGGAAGTGAAACCCAATTTGTTGATTTAACACAAGGGGAGCCAAAGAATATTTATAAGCCTTAAAAACTTAGTTGTCAATTCAGCTGCACCTGGAAACAATCTTGCTCACAGCAGTTTATCAGTAGCAACAGTTTTGTAGTAGCAATAGCAAAGTAATAGCAGTAGTAAACGTAAATACAATAGTAACAATTGCAGTAAACAGTAGGATTAGAGTGTGGTAGGCATAGGGATGGATGGACATGCGTTGCATGGACAAGACAATTCATATAGCAATCAAAACATAGGGCGTTTGCAGATAAATAAGATAAAGCATCCAAGTACTAAACAATCATAGGCATGTGTTCCATATATAGTCATACGTGCTCGCAATGAGAACTTGCACAACGTCTTTTGTCCTGCCAGCCCGTTTGCAGTGGGGCCTCAAGGGAACTACTGGCAATTAAGGTGCTCCTTTTAATAGAGCATCGGAGCAAAGCATTAACACTCCATAAACACATGTGATCCTCACATCAAAGTCATTCCCTCCGATTATCCCGATTTCTATCACTTCGGGGCCTTTGGTTCCGGACAACAACGTGTGTATACAACTTGTAGGTAAGACCATAAACAATACTATCATAATGAATCAATAACATGTTTAGATCTGAAATCATGGCACTCAGGCCCTAGTGACAAGCATTAAGCATAACAAGTCGCAACAAAGTCAAAAAGCACTAATAGTAGATACTAGGCACCATGCCTTAACAATCTGATGCCATTACATGAACGATCTCATCCAATCCCTACCATCCCCATAGCCTACAACGGGGGATTACTCACTCATAGATGGGGGAAACCTAGATGGTCGATGGAGAAGCGATGGTGATGATGATGGGGATGATCTCCTCCAATTCCCCGTCCCGGCAGGGTGCCAAAACGGAGTTTCTGGTTTCGAATCGCGGAATCTGGTGGTGGCGGCGGAGTGGAACTCTTTCTAGAAAAACGTCGACCCCCCTGGGTTTTTAGGTCAGGAGGCAACTTATTGGCAAAGAGGGAGACCGAGGGGGTGCCTGGGGTGGCCAGAGCACCCCCTGGCACGACCCGGCCTAGCCCGCGCGGCCAGGTGGTGTGGCCAGGCCCCAGCCCCACTCTGTCTCGTATTCTGGCTCCGTGAGTCTTCTGGCGAAATAGGATTTTTGGCATATTTTCTGGGATTTTTCCTGATAGTTGATTTTCTGCACAAAAACTAGACACCAAGGTAATTCTGCTGAAAACATCATCAGTCCGTGTTAGTTGTACCCAAATCACGCAAGTTTAGAGGAAAAACAACAGCAAAAGTGTTCGGGAAAGTAGATACGTTTTGGACGTATCAAAGACCAGTCGAGGAAGTCCTCTCTAGGAACACACACATTGCAATTTTAATTAAGCAGGTGTTTAGTTGATAAGGCTAATTACTAATCATATTATTAGATGCAAATCATTAGTGGTGTTATCTATGATCATGACACCGTACTCCTGAGGCATCCATAACTGTGGATACACATCTTCTCAAAAAGATTTACCCTGCAGGGGTGCACTACTGTACCCAAACGCATGTTCAACCCTTCAGGCAACATAATACACGTGCCTTCCAAATCTTACAACAAGAACTGTCCCATAACTACGCGCGTATCCAGAGGTATCACCTACTGTGTTTTATCCAGCCCAGAGGCACGGCCGAGTCTCAAGGTGGCACAGCGTTCACGACTACTATACCGAGCGACCCTGGAAGATAACTTGTAGAGCTCCCCTTGAACTTCCGACATGTACCGATTTTATGTATGCAATGGCCATGCTGTCCACCAAATCATATTATCACCAAGTCCAAATACATATCAACTCACCCATCTCCGAGAACATATTATGCGTATGCACCAAATGGAAAACCAATTTTGTGATCCTCTGGATAAACAAATAGCACCGGTAGTTGAGGGGGATCCCAGAGGCCCCCGCGCTTTGTTAGCATGATCAACTCAGAACTAGTATCGTAGAACGAACGGTTCCTCGGTCAGCTCAAGTAGTTCCCAAAGGTGGTCCCTACCGGGGCCTTATCATTACGTGAAACCATAACCATAACCAACATCACCAATTTAATTTATCATGTTATCAACATAACCAGATGTCATGAGTCACCTGTATGAGAGCGGGAAGCAGACCTAAGCATGCGCTACAACTCGCAAGGGCCAAAGCTAGCTAGTCAAACAAAAGCAAAAGGATAACCAAGGCAATATAGTGGAGCAGGTAAATAAAGGTATGGTAGTAAAGCATTGACAATAAGGATAGCAATAGATCAAAGGAAGGAAGTAAAGACTATAAATGCAAAATAGGTAGAAGGAAGGAGAATGCTCGCCTGAGAAGATCAACCGAAGGCACGTCGTATCTCGCGTCAACTCAACGGCCTACCCGGTGAAGAAGCAAAACACTAGAAAGAACAACCGATGCAATATTTAATATTAGGCAAAAGATTCAGCATGTTCATGATATGATGCATGGCATGGCAATGTGCGTCCTAACTTAGCAATATTAAGCGGAATTGGGATCCCGATAATTAAATTTTATGGTTCAATTTGTTTATCTACCCTGCAAATATGTTGAATTAACAAGGCAAAGCATGGCATCGGTTCGCTACACAAATTTAAATAGAGGCAATATAAGACTAGAATAACCCGCATATAGTCTCCATATACAATTATTAGGTGAGTCAACCAAATACCCCCAAATGATAAAGTATGTATGCAAGCATGAACAATTTATATGCAACAAATTGTATTATCATTTATAAAAATATGGGTCTCGGAAAAAGGGGTCACTCATCAAGGTCCGAAGATCTTGGGGTTTCGAGGATCAGATTCGGTCTTCGGGTTCCGTGAAGGAGAACTTGGCGTTCCGAGGGGTTCGAGGCATTGGTCTTGGGGAAGGGTCTTCGTATTCCAGGATCGAGGCTCTTCGTTTTCAGCGAAGGAGATCTTGAAGTCCTAACAGAGATGTTCATGTCCATGATGGAGATCTCGACAAAGCGGTAATTGGCGTCGATCCACGAATAGCTAGGGGTTCACAAACATGAGGCCATCCAACATCAACATCTGTAGAACATCACATATTCATGCGTCCACCCCAAAGCCTCACCTTATCAGAACAACAGTACCACCACACACAAGCGCCAAAAGGGAGCTCTCGTAGCAGCGGGCACAACTCGCGAGGGAAGGAGGCGGCTGTGCAGGGCCTGCGGGAAAAGGGGAGGCCACCATCGATGCGACACGGACGGGGCGTGGAAAACTTGGGCCACGGGCATCTGCGTCAAGCTTGTCGATGAAGACGAGCATAAGGGAGCGCCGGGGTCAGGGCGAGCTCGAGGCCAAGGACGGCGCGAGACAAGGGCTAGGTTGAGGCGACCGAGTCCTACGGGCATGGCAGTGGTCCAGAGCAGAGGGTCGCGGGTGGCGCACTGCAACGTTGAGGGCAGCGCTGTGCTCGGGCAGAGGACAAAGGAGTGATACGTGGCTAACGTATCCATAATTTTTGATGTTCCATGCTTGGTTTTATCTACTTTCTTATGTTTTGTTCCAACTTTGGAGTACTTTTTATACACTTTCTTGGACTAACCTATTAACAAGATGCCATAGTGCCAGCTGCCTGTTTTCTGCTATTTTTGGTTCCAGGAAAGTCCGAAAATGAATATTCTCGGAATTGGACGGGACAAAAGCCAAAGTCAGTTTTTCACCGAGGGGGACACGGAGCCAGAATACGAGACGGAGAGGGGCAAGGGGCCGGCCACACCACCTAGCCACACGGCTAGGCTTGTCCCGTGCCAGGGGGTGGTGTGGCCGCCTAGGGCACCCCCTTGGCCTCCCCTTTCGCCTACAAGATGCCTCCGATGCAGAAACCCAAAGTACCCGATCAAAATTCCACGAAAGAGTCTGTAGCCTCCGTCATCTCCAATCCTAGATCGGGAGGGATCTGAAGCTCTTCTAGGCACCCTGCCAGAGGGGAGAATTCACCCTGGAGGCCTTCTTCATCACCATGCAAGCCTCCGGCGTGATGCGTGAGTAGTTCATCCTTAGACTATGGGTCCATGTAGTAGCTAGATGGCTGGTTCTTCTCCTTTGTGATATCATGTTTAGATCTTGTGAGCTCTGTTCATGATCAAGATCATCTATTTGTAATCCTACATGTTGTGTTTGCGGGGATCCGATGGATATTGAGATGCTATTTCAGATTGATTATTGATTCTACCATGTCTTTGTTATTTGTGATCTTGCATGCTTTCCGTTGTTAGTAGCTATCTTGGCCAAGTAGATGCTAGCAACTCCAAGAGTTAGTATTTATGCTCAATAGTGGGTTCATGCCTCTAGTAATCTGGGGAAGTGGCAGATATCTCTAAGGTACTAGATGTGTTGTTGCTACTAGGGAGAAAACAACAATCCTTTGTTCATAGAACAATCATATTGTTTACTTTACATGCAATGCGTAATGCAATTATCTGTTGCTTGCAACTTAATACTGGAGGGGGTTAGGATGATAACCTGAAGGTGGATTATTAGTCATAGATGTAGTTGGATTACGGTCTATGTATAATGTTGTAATGCCAATCGAATCTCAAAGGAGTCAAGATGATTAGTATATGATTGTGTGCTTTCTCGATGTTTGTCAATTGCCCCACTGTAATTTGTTCACTCAGCATGTTATCTATCTTAAGAAGAGCCACCACTAGTGAACTATGGACCCCCGTCCTTTCTTTTACCATCAATCTTAAACTGTTTACTGTTTTCTGTTTACTTTCTACAAACTATTACTTTCTTCCACACAATACATTTAATCCTTTGTTTTCAGCAAAATCGGTGAGATTGACAACCTCACTATAAGTTAGGGACAAAGTTCTTTGGTTGTGTTGTGCAGGTTTCCACGTTGTTGCTGGTGCCGGTAGTGCGCCCTGCCAAAGGCCAGCTAGCAACACCTTGGAGGTGTTTCCTTGCTCCTACTACTTCGATAACCTTGGTTTCATAACTGAGGGAAAACTTGTTGTTGTGGTTATCATACCTTCCTCTTGGGGTTCCCCAACGAGCTCGATATATTTTGGGCCATCAAGGACTTTTTCTAGCGCCGTTGCCGGGGAGTCAAGGACATCTTTACAAGGGGACTCCCTCATAACCAATCTCTTTACTTTGTTTTATTTGTTTTGCTTAGTTTATTTCTTGCTTTGTTTGCTTGTTTCTTTATCAAAAACACAAAAATTAGTTTTACTAGTTTTCTTTCTTTATTAAAAACAAAAAAATGACTACTCTTGAAAACACTAAGTTGTGTGACTTCACTAGCACCAACAACAATGATTTCATGTGCACACCTATTGCTCCACATGTTCCTGAAGCTACTTTCTTTGAAATTAAATCTGCTTTACTCAATCTTGTTATGAGAGAACAATTTTCTGGTATTGGTAATGAAGATATTGCTGCTAATCTAAATAACTTTGTTGAACTTTGTGAGATGCAAAAGCATAGGGATATAGATGGAGATATTATTAAGCTTAAATTGTTTCCTTTCTCTTTGAGAGGAAAAGCTAAAGAATGGTTGAATTCCTTAACTAGGAATAGTATTGATTCTTGGACTAAATGCAAAGATGCTTTCATTGGAAAATATTATCTTCCTACTAAGATTATATCTATGAGAAGTGAAATAATGAAGTTTAAACAATATGATAATGAACATGTTGCTCAAGCTTGGGAAAGAATGAAATCTTTGGTAAAGAATTGTCCCACTCATGGACTAACTGCTTGGATGATTATCCAAACCTTTTATGCAGGATTGAACTATTCTTCAAGAAATCTATTGGATTCTGCTGCGGGAGATACCTTTATGACCATTACTTTGGGTTCTACAACAAAGCTTTTGGATAATATGATGGTTAACTATTCTGAATGGCACACTAAAAGAGCTCCACAAGGTAAGAAGGTAAATTCTGTTGAAGAAACCTCCTCCTTGAGTAATAAAATTGATGTTATTATGTCTATGCTTGTTAATGGGAAAGCTCATATTGACCCAAATCATGTTCCCTTAGCCTCTTTGGTTGCTCAAGAAGAGCAAGTTGATGTGAACTTTATAAGAAATAACAATTTTAGCAACAATGCCTACAAGAATAATTTCGGTAATAATAACTATAGGCCATATCCTCCCAATAATGGTAATGCTTATGGAAATTCCTACAACAATACTAGGAGTGCTCCCTCTGAACTTGAAGTCATGCTTAAAGATTTTATTAGCAAACAAACTGCTTTCAATAAAACTATTGAGGAAAAACTCTCTAATGCTGAAAGAAATATAGCATCATTGGCTGACGCACAATCTTCTTTTAATAAAATGGCTGCTAAACCTAAAACTATTGATAATCCCTTTGCAGCTACTAATGCCATACAAGTTAGAATTGATGAAAATGTTAGATTATTAGCTGAATTACATGCTAAGTGGGAGAGAGAAGATGAGATTGCTAGAAACATTAGTGTTTCTACTATCACCACCACTAGTGTTGAAGTTAGTAATAGCTCTACTACTCTAGATGATAATTATGATTTTGATCTTGATGGTTGCAACATCTCTGAAGTTATTAAGTTCCTACAAAAGCTTGCTAAAAGTCCGAATGCTAGTGTTATGAATATGGCCTTTACAAAACACATTACTGATGCTCTCATAAAAATTAAAGAAGAAAAGATGAAACATAAAGCTTTTATTCCTATAAAACAAGAAGATGGTTGGGAACCCATCATTAATATGAAAGTGAATGATTTTGATTTTAAAGATTTATGTGATTTTGATAGTAGTGTTTCTATTATGCCTAGAAGGATTTATGATATGCTTGATTTTCCACCATTGGAAGATTGTTATTTGAATGTCCCACTTGATGATAACGCTAAAAAGAAACTCATGGGGAGTATTAATGATGTTCTTATTATGGTTAACAATGCCTATGTCCCTGTTGATTTCTATGTTTTGGATGTTGAATGCAATGCTTCTTGTCCTATTACTTTGGGAAGACCTTTTATTAGAACGGTTAGTGCCATTATTGATATGAAAGAAGGCACCATTAAATATCAACTCCCACTCAAGAAAGGTATAGAACACTTCCCTAAGAATAGAGAGAAGATTTATTTTGCCTCTCCCATGAAAACAAAATTTGCTCTTAATGCTTCTTCATTTGAGAACACTTGATTCTTTTTCTTGCTTCTTATGCCTAACTTAAAGGCGTTAAAGAAAAGTACTTATTGGGAGATAACCCAAAAGTTTTAGATGAGTCTTGGAAGTTATTACTTCTATAATAACCGCTCCTTATCCTTTTTATTTGCTTTTTGTGCCAAGAGTAACCTCTAATGAGAGAGAAGTAATGATTGGGAAAGTTGCTGTCCTAAAACAGATTTCTGTGCTTCACCGTAAACATTCGTGTAAAATCTCTGTATGTCGTTTTGAGGCGTGAATTTTTGTGCTTCTGCCCTAGGTTGTTATCTAACTTTCGTTAGTTCAACACTTTTTGATTTGAGCAACAGAAGGTCTTCGAAAAAATTCGTTTTTACCTGCTGGTCTGTTTTGACAGATTTCTGCCATTATTTCCATTTTCTTTTTGTTGGTTTCTTTTTGAGTTCTTTTGGGGAATTGATCTTTTTGAGAGAAGTGCTACAGTAGCTTGTGTTTTAATGGAAGTTTTATTGGTGTTGAAACTTAACCCAAAGACTTATTATCTTGAGTGCACTAATGTTGCTAATAAAGATTGTGTGAAGTTTTGTATGAAGCAAAAATTTCAGGTGTATGGAAGGAATGATGTAATGAGATGAATAATGGACTAAAGCTCAATCTTGGGGATGCCACGCGTGTCACCCCAAGAAATATCTAAGAAGTACAAGCGTCAAAGCTTGGGGATGCCCAAGGCATCCCCTTCTTCATCAATAAAAATCCCAGGTTTCTTCCAAACACTTCATTTTTATTATTTCATGCACAATTGTGTTGTTCTTGGAGCGTCTTCTTTTTCGTTTTCGTTTTGGTTTTTCGTTTGGTTGGTTTTCTTAGTTTTCTAAATAAATTGGTTGGACCCCCTCTTTCATACATTAGTTTTCAAATAGTTTGGTTTGGATTGAAAAAGAGTAGGAAAAGTTCATGCTTAAGTGGTAAAGAGATCTTGTTTTTTACTGTGGCATATGCTTTGTCATGCCATGCTTGATATTGTTTTGGCTTTATACTTAGTGATCTTTGCTGTAGCATGACATGTTATAAACAATTGAGATTGCTTAATGTGCCTTGGAAGAATCATGCATTGTTTTAGCATATTAAAGCATAGTATTGTGGTATTCTCCTTTGATGCTTTATTTGGGTTGACTTAGCGCATGCTCACACCATGTTATGACTATTAGAAGTCACCATAGCCTTAATGATCCTTTAATTTTCGACTTGTAATATCACTTTATGCTTTGATTAATGATGTTTTGTCGCTTTGCATGATTATGCCCATTATTGTTAAAGAAGAAAAGATGAAACATAAAGCTTCCATTCCTATAAAACAAGAAGATGGTTGGGAACCCATCATTAATATGAAAGTGAATGATTTTGATTTTAAAGCTTTATGTGATCTTGATAGTAGTGTTTCTATTATGCCTAGAAGGATTTATGATATGCTTGATTTGCCACCATTGGAAGATTGTTATTTGAATGTCCCACTTGATGATAACGCTAAAAAGAAACTCATGGGGAGTATTAATGATGTCCTTATTATGGTTAACAATGCCTATGTCCCTGTTGATTTCTATGTTTTGGATGTTGAATGCAATGCTTCTTGTCCTATTAATTTGGGAAGACCTTTTCTTAGAACTGTTGGTGCCATTATTGATATGAAAGAAGGCACCATTAAATATCAACTCCCACTCAAGAAAGGTATAGAACACTTCCCTAAGAAGAGAGAGAAGATTTCTTTTGCCTCTCCTATGATTTTTTTTTTGCTCTTAATGCTTCTTCATTTGAGAACACTTGATTCTTTTTCTTGCTTCTTACGCCTAACTTAAAGGCGTTAAAGAAAATTACTTATTGGGAGATAACTCAAAAGTTTTATATGAGTCTTGGAAGTTATTACTTCTGTAATAACCGCTCCTTATCCTTTTTATTTGCCTTTTGTGACAAGAGTAACCTCTAATGAGAGAGAAGTAATGATTGGGAAAGTTGTTGTCCCGAAACAGATTTTTGTGCTTCATCGTAATAATTCGTGTAAAATCTCTGTACGTCGTTTTGAGGCGTCAAATTTTGTGCTTCTGCCCCAGGTTGTTATCTAACTTTTGTTAGTTCAACACTTTTTGATTTGAGCAACATAAGGTCTTTGAAAAAAATTCATTTTTACCCGCTGCTCTATTTTGACAGATTTCTGCCATTATTTGCATTTTCTTTTTGTTGGTTTCTTTTTGAGTTCTTTTGGGGAATTGAGCTTTTTGAGGGAAGTGCTACAGTAGCTTTTGTTTTAACGGAAGTTTTATTGGTGTTGAAACTGAACCCAAAGACTTATTATCTTGAGTGCACTAATGTTGCTAATAAAGATTGTGTGAAGTTTTGTATGAAGCAAAAATTTCAGGTGTATGAAAGGAATGATGTAATGAGATGAAGAATGGACTAAAGCTCAAGCTTGGGGATGCCATGCGTGTCACCCCAAGAAATATCTAAGAAGTACAAGCGTCAAAGCTTGGGGATGCCCAAGGCATCCCCTTCTTCATCAATAAAAATCTCAGGTTTCTTCCAAACACTTCAGTTTTATTATTTGATGCACAGTTGTGTTCTTCTTGGAGCGTCTTCTTTTTTGTTTTTGGTTTGGTTTTTTGTTTGCTTGGTTTTCTTAGTTTTCTGAATAAATTGGTTGGACCCCCTCTTTCATACATTAGTTTTCAAATAATTTGGTTTGGATTGGAAAAGAGTAGGAAAAGTTCATGCTTAAGTGGTAAAGGGAGCTTGTTTTTGACTGTGGCCTATGCTTTGTCATGCCATGTTTGATATTGTTTTGGATTTATGCTTAGTGATCTTTGTTGTAGCATGACATGTTATAAACAATTGAGATTGCTTAATGTGCCTTGGAAGAATCATGCGTTGTTTTAGCATATTAAAGCATAGTATTGTGGTATTCTCCTTTGATGATTTATTTGGGTTGAATTGGCGCATGCTCACACCATGTTATGACTATTCCAAGTCACCATAGCCTTGATGATCCTTTAGTTTTCGACTTGTAATATCACTTTATGCTTTGATTAATGATGTTTGTTGCTTTGCATGATTATGTCCATTATTGCTCTCTTAGTTGGTCGCTCCCAGTCTTTAGCTAGCCTCCATAACCAAGTATGAATTCCACTCATGCATCCAACTCCTAAAACCAAGTTATTCCAAAGAGTCCACCATACCTACCTATTAGCATTTGCTATTCCAAGTATATTCTTGTTTTTATCTACCTTCCAAATTAAACTTGTTATGTGAAAATTAGTGATTAAAGCTCTCACGAACTTGATGGCACACTTTACTTTCTTGAATTTAATAAACTTGAACCATTGCGTCCATCTTTGTTGCGTATATGCTTGCGCTTTATAAGTTGAAATTAGCAGAACCATGTATCATGGGGAACGCTTTCAACATTGCACTTGTACATTGTACCCCGTTGATATCATGTTCTTTTGTTTATGGATCCCGGCGGTGTGAAATAAAAGTGGAACTTGTAAGATCATGCAGTTTGTATGTGTGTTAGAGAAACACCTGGGCCGCTAGCCTAATCCATGCCTAATCATGGTGGAAACTTGCAGCATAACCATAATGAGCACTCTTTGAAGCATCCTCAATAAAAACCTATGCAAATAGCAAATAAAAAGATCACTAAGATGCTCATTGTCTGCTTGCCTTGTCATTTTGATTATGGGATAGCTCCTGTATCATGTGCAAATGGTACCCCGTTGGCGGTTCTCTATGATACATATGTACTTACAATGACAAGAGCTTACTTGTGACTAAAGTTGAGTAGCATGAGGTTTGGTCTTCGTAAGTAAGGGGCATGAGATTTCGGCTTATAACTTGTCAAGCATATCCTCTTAGTTGTGTCACTTTAACCATAATCACTTAAATATGCTTATGATAGGGGAAATGAGAGCTGAAAGCTAACAAGTACCATAATTTTTGGAAGCTCTTTATGAAACTTGAGTCTCTACTTCCTTCTATGAAGGCCTTTCTTTTACTTTTATGTTGAGTCTCCACCTTCTATCTTTATGCACCTATTTTGAGAGCATAGTGGCCATTCTTAGTTCTATGTGCATTGTCCCAAGAATTGTTGATTGATGCATAACTTTGATATTGCTTGTTCTTAAACTACTTGTATCTAGTCACTCTTATGAACTTTGAAGGTGTCCTATGCATTTATGTTTGCTACTCTATGAGGGACAAGCTGAATGCCACTATTCTATGTTTTCTTTATGTGAAACAAACAAATGTCTTGCAAAGCATTGTTATCCATTAATCTTTTGTTTGTGCCTTTTCATGTTGCAACATAGTTGATATGTCTTATTGTTAGAACTTTATCTTTCATGCTATGTTGAAGTACTATGATCCCATCTATCAATGTTTTACAAATACTTTGATCAAGTTTATGATGGTGCATGTCACCTCAAAAATTATTCTTTCTTTTTATCACTTACCTAGTCGAGGACGAGCAGGAGTTAAGATTGGGGATGTTGATATGTTGCTAACGTATCCATAATTTTTGATGTTCC
Source organism: Avena sativa (assembly GCA_916181665.1). Lineage (NCBI taxonomy): Eukaryota > Viridiplantae > Streptophyta > Magnoliopsida > Poales > Poaceae > Avena > Avena sativa. The sequence goes on from OV702292.1 coordinate 58,828,667, forward strand.
ATGCTTGGTTTTATCTACTTTCTTATGTTTTGTTCCAACTTTGGAGTACTTTTTATACACTTTCTTGGACTAACCTATTAACAAGATGCCACAGTGCCAGCTGCCAGTTTTCTGCTGTTTTTGGTTCGAGGAAAGTCAGAAAATGAATATTCTCGAAATTGGACGGGACAAAAGCAAAAGTCAGTTTTTCACCGAGGGGGACATGGAGCCAGAATACGAGACGAAGAGGGGTCAGGGGCCGGCCACACCACCTGGCCGCACGGCGAGGCTTGGCTCGCACCAGGGAGTGGTATGGTCGCCCAGGGCACCCCCTCGGCCTCCTTTTTGCCTATAAGATGCCTCCGATATAGAAACCCTAAGTACCCGATCAAAATTCCACGAAAGAGTCTATAGCCGTCGTCATCTCCATCCATAGATCGGGAGGGATCTGAAGCTCTTCCCGGCACCCTGCCAGAGGGGAGAATTCACCCTGGAGGCCTTCTTCATCACCATGCAAGCCTCTGGCGTGATGCATGAGTAGTTCATCCTTGGACTACGGGTCCATGTAGTAGCTAGATGGCTGGTTCTTCTCCTTTGTGCTATCATGTTTAGATCTTGTGAGCTCCGTTCATGATCAAGATCATCTATTTGTAATCCTACATGTTGTGTTTGCGGGGATCCAATGGATATTGAGATGCTATTTCAGATTCATTATTGATTCTATCATGTCTTTGTTATTTGTGATCTTGCATGCTTTCCATTGTTAGTAGCTATCTTGGCCAAGTAGATGCTAGCAACTCCAAGAGTTAGTATTTATGCTCAATAGTGGGTTCATGCCTCTAGTAATCTGGGAAAGTGACATAAATCTCTAAGGTACTAGATGTGATGTTGCTACTAGGGAGAAAACCACAATCCTTTGTTCATAGAACAATCGTATTGTTTACTTTACACGCAATGCGTAATGCAATTATCTGTTGCTTGCAACTTAATACTGGAGGGGGTTCGGATGATAACCTGAAGGTGGATTATTAGTCATAGATGCAGTTGGATTACGATCTATGTATAATGTTGTAATGCCCAATCGAATCTCATAGGAGTCAAGATGATTAGTATATGCTTGTATGCTTTCTCGATGTTTGTCAATTGCCCCGTTATAATTTGTTCACCCAACATGTTATCTATCTTAAGGACAACCACCGCTAGTGAACTATGGACCCCGGTCCTTTCTTTTACCATCAATCTAGAACTGTTTACTATTTTCTGTTTACTTTCTGCAAACTATTACTTTCTTCCACACAATACGTTTAATCCTTTGTTTTCAGCAAAACCGATGAGATTGACAACCTCACTGTAAGTTGGGGACAAAGTTCTGTGGTTGTGTTGTGCAGGTTTCCACGTTGCTGTTGGCACCGGTAGTGCGCCCTGCCAAAGGCCAGCTAGCAACACCTTGGAGGTGTTTCCTTGCTCCTACTGGTTCGATAACCTTGGTTTCATAACTGAGGGAAAACTTGCTGTTGTGCTCATCATACCTTCCTCTTGGGGTTCCCCAACGAGCTCGATATATTTTGGGCCATCAAGGAGGAGGGGCTCGATCTCTTCGGTGGCAGCAGGTGCTCTACGCGGGTGCGTCGCGGGCGAGGAGGCGGCGACCAGAGCAGCGAGCGGCTACGGCCGAAGAGGAAGGCCGGCCATGGGAAGGAGAGCTCGGGTTCGATGGCGGCCAGAGCGGGCCAGGTCACGACGGAAGGGGAGCGCGTCGCTGGCGGCGCTGGCCTACAAGGAAAGGAGGGAAGTGGGCGAGGTTGGAAGGAGACGAGGAAGGTTGCATGCAGGAGCGTGATGAGGTGGGGTCGAGGTGTGGAGCATGGCGTGCGGGGGGTATCGTGCGTGTGTGGCTGGGCACTATCGACGTGTGCGTGTCGATCAGTGCAGCGATAGGTGATGCACGTTGTGTAGCACGTGTGTGGCAGCGGCAGCGCTGCTGGTCTAGGTAGGATTAGGGTTAGTCGAGTATGGGGTAGTAGGTGGCTAGCTAAGCCTTTTGGCCCGGTCGGCTTCCTCCCCTAAAAAAATATTTTTACTTTTATTTTATTTGTTTTATTTTTAGAAAGGCTTTTGTAAATAGTTTTTTTGACAAATAAAAGGTCCACTAAATACCGGGGTTTTGATTTGAAATAAAGGAGGGGATAATTAGAAAATAAAAATAGGCTTTTGGTGAAAATATTTTAGGGCAAAATATGCATGATTTCATGATGATGCACAAAAAGAAAATAACAATCAATTCTAATTGGGGATATTTTCTCGGACATTACAGGGAAATAACAAAGTCTGCCAGACTACCAACTTCAAAAAGAAGAAGGGACAGAATAAGGAAAAGAAAGAACCTTGCTGAGTGTTTGGCGAGATTGGCCATTGGGCTCATTGGTGTCCAGAGAAGAAAGGCAAGAAGGGTCAAGCTAGACAGAGTTCTAAATCTATCAACATGGTCATTGGCAATACTGATGCAGGAACTTCAGTTTCTGGGTACGGTAATTTATTACCTACTATTATTTCAGTATTTCAACTCACAGAGTGGTGTGTTGATACGGGTGCCAATGTTCACATGTGTGCTGACATTTCCATGTTCACCTCTTATCATGATCGAGATTCCTCAGTCATGATGGGGAATGGGTTACATGCTACTGTTCTTGGTGCTGACACGGTAGATCTAAAGTTTACTTTGGGCAAGATCGTGCAATTGAAGTACATGCAGCATGCCCCTTCTATCAAGAAGAATCTCGTTAGTGGTTCCTGTCTTCTAAAAGATGGGTTTAAGTTGATATTTGAGCCCAATAAAGTTGTACTATCTAAGTATGGAACCTTTGTTGGAAAAGGCTATGAATGCAGAGGCATAGTCCGCTTTTCATTGGTAGACTTCTGTGATGATGTAGTGAACCATGTTTGCACAACTCGTAATGAGACTAATGTTTGGCATTCATGACTTTGTCATATTAATTTTGATTGTATGTTGTGGCTTGCTGGTATGAGTTTAATTCCGAATTTTACTATTGTCAAAGGCTCTAAGTGCCATGCTTGTGTACATAGCCTCGCAAGCCTCACAAGCCTGCAGAGGAGAAAAACTTGGCACCTCTAGAGCTCATACATTCAGATCTATATGAGTTGAATGGTGTGTTGACAACTGGTGGAAAGAAATATTGCATGACTTTGATTGATGATTCTACTAGGTACTGTTATGTATATCTCTTGAAAACTAAAGATGAGGCTTTAGATTTCTTTAAAATCTCTAAGGCAGAAGTTGAAAATCAACTTGAGAGAAAGATCAAAAGAATTTGGTCTGATCATGGTGGAGAGTACTTTTCTAATGATTTCAATTTATTCTGTTCGGAACATTGTATTATACATGAGAGGACGCCTCCCAATTCCCCTCAATCTAATGGGATTGATGAGAGGAAAAACCAGACTCTAATAGATTTGGTTAACACCATGTTAGACACTATCGGTTTATCCAAAGAATGGTGGGGGAGGCTATATTGACTTCATGTCATGTCCTAAACCGTGTTCCAACTAAGAATAAAGAGATTACTCCATTTGAAGAATGGGAAAAGAAAAGGTTGACACTCTATTACTTACAAACATGGGGTTGTTTGGCAAAATTCAACATGCCAATCAATAAGAAGCGTAAGCTTGGACCGAAAACCGTGGATTGTGTCTTTCTTGGCTATGCTTCTCACAACATTGCTTATAGATTTCTTGTGGTGAAATTTGAAGTGGACGACATGAGTGTCGGTACCATTTTTGAATCAAGAGATGCTACATTCTTTGAGGATATATTTCCTATGAGAGACATGCCTAGCATATCTAATAAGGAATATGATCCAATTTCTAAACCTGGAACTCCCATGGAGACCGATGAACAATCAGATGATGAGAGTTCAGATTCGGATGAGGATGACAATGAAGCTCCCACAAGGATCAAGAGACAAAGGACTGCAAGGTCTTTTGGTGATGATTTCATTGTGTACCTAGTGGATGACACTCCCACTACTATTTCAGAAGCTTTTGCATCTCCAGATGCAGACTACTAGAAGGAAGTGGTTCAAAGCGATATGGATTCGATCTTGGCTAACGGAACGTGGGAGGTATCTAAACATTCGTATGGGTGTAAACCTATAGGATGTAAATGGGTATTTGAAAAGAAGCTTAGGGCTGATGGTACTATTGAAAAGTACAAAGCTCAGCTTGTGGCTAAGGGATATACCCAAAAGGAAGGCGAAGATTTCTTTGATACTTACTCACTTGTGTCTAGATTGACCACAATTCGAGTACTACCAGCACTGGCTGCCTCTCACTGTCTTCTCGTTCATCAAATGGACGTTAAGTCGGCTTTCCTAAATGGAGAGTTGGATGAGGAAATTTACATGGAATAGCCTGATGGTTTTGTACTAGAAGATCAAGAAAGAAAGGTGTGTAGATTGAAGAAATCTTTTTGTATGGCCTCAAACAAGCTCTCAAGCAACGGCATGAGAAGTTTGAAAGAACATTAACATCTGTGGGCTTTGATGTAAATGATGCTGACAAATGTGTATACTATCACCATGGTGGGGGCGAGGGAATTTTCCTATGTTTGTATGTTGATGGCATATTATTTTTTGGGACAAGTCTCAAAGCAATTTGTGAGGTCAAAACCTTCTTGTCTCAAGGTTTTAAGATGAAGGATCTCGGAGAAGCTGATGTTATCTTAAACATCAAGCTACTGAGAGATGAGAATAATGGAATTACACTTGTGAAATCACATTATGTAGAGAAGGTGTTGAGTAGATTTGGATATATTGATTGCAAATCCTCTCCCACACCTTATGATCCTAGTGTGTTGCCTAGAAAAAATCAAAAGGCGACTAGAGATCAACTGAGATACTCTTAGATTATTGGCTCACTTATGTATTTAGCTTGCGTTACGAGGCCTGACATCTCGTTTGCTATGAGCAAACTTAGCCAGTTTGTGGACAACCCGGGAGATGATCACTAGGATGCTCTTGAGAGAGTAATGCGCTATCTAAAGGGAACCGTGAGCTATAGAATTCACTATACCGGGTATCCAAGAGTACTTGAAGGGTATAGTGATTCAAATTGGATATCAAATGCTGATGAAATAAAGGCCACAAGTGGATATATATTCACTCTTGTTGGTGGCGCCGTTTCATGGAATTCTTGCAAGCAGACCATCTTAATGATATTAACTATGGAAACAGAACTCACAACATTAGATACAGTGACTGTCGAAGCAGAATGGCTTCGTGAACTCTTAACAGATTTTCCTATCATTGAAAAACCAATACCGGCAATCCTTATGAACTATGACAACCAAGCTGTGATTCTCAAAGTGAATAGTTCTAAGAATAATATGAAGAGTTCAAGACATGCCAAGAGAAGACTGAAGTCTGTCAAAAAGCTGAGAAACTCCAGAGTTATAACATTGGATTATGTCCAAATGGCTAAGAATCTGGCAGATCCTTTTACGAAAGTACTATCAAGAAATTTGATAGAAAATGCATCGAGGGAGATGGGTTTGAGACCTACGTGAGTTGTCAAGGGGTAACCCAACCTATGTGATTGGAGATCCCTTGAATTAGGACCTAGGAAAACAAACTGAAACAACTGAATTGAGAGAAACTTTCAATACTCCCACTCCGCTGCAGATGCAATTCTCTCACAGTATACTGTTAGGAAGGTGGATGACATCTTAATGTGTTATGTTTGTCTCCTTGGGAGCAAACACGCTGTCCTACAGAGCGATCTTGGAAAACACACCTATATGAGCTACACTGTTGGTCACAGTGTATGAGATTTGGGTGAATCTCTAGGAAACTCATGAAAGGACGAGGAGTATGACTTACCCGAGGGGTAGCCTATGGCAGCCAAGTACCGGTAACAGCATTGAGTGAAACTTGATGCACAAGACTGACAATTCAAGGCATAACCCATTGTTCAGTTGTAGTCAAGTGTATCTCTTTGTTTAGGTGGAAGTTCAACTTAACAGTCTCCACTGAACTACATGTATATTAAACAGTGATTGGAACTAATGAGCCATATGATATGTCTCTGAGATCTGGTGGGGGATTGTTAGATTTATATGGACTGCAACCTATGTAGGCAGCCCATGTAGTCTAATAAATCCTGAAATCTCTAGGCCCATCTACTATGGCAGCTTGGGAGTTGTGTGGGAGACAATGTTTAGTCCCACATTGCAAGTTGGGAGAGAGTTGGAGCAGCTTATAAGGTGAGCTGTTTCACTCCCAATAAGTGAGTGAGAAAGAGAAGGAATCCACACGCACTCCTCCTCCTCCGCGGCCTGCCTCGCCTCGCCCGCACGTGCGTCGCCTTCCGTGAATCGAGTTCGATTTAGAAACTCGTTTTGTGGAACAGTAAATTTTTATATGGTGCACCAGCTGTTGGGTACGTGTCAACATTCGTGTTCATGTTTGTGTTGGAAATATGCCCTAGAGACAAATAGTAATAAGAATTATTATCATATTTAATAAAGTTTATGATTAAGTTTTATATCATGCGATAACTGTATTGAAAGGAAACGTCAATGCACGTGTGATATATAAGCAACCAGGATTTTTCGGTGAAGCTCTAGTCACCGGTTCATTGGTCAATAGATGATCAAGGTTTCCTGATCATGTGGCATTTATGCTAGTTGGAAATGGAGTCACCTCATTGTGAGAATGAGATGATGAGCTATACCCAGCCTAAGCATCGTGATCTGATCATGTCACGAAGTTCAAGTTATGATGATTAGAATAGACCTAATGTACTATTTATTAGACAGTGAGGCCATATCAGTCACTATTAACCGAGGGTACTTTGATAGCATCAAAAAATCACTCGGTGACACGGTGATCGTAAAGGTGTGTTCAGGTATTCGGAGGAACAGTTGAGGCAATATGCGTCAAGAGCGGGATTTGTCCATCCGCGGGATGGAATAATACTCGAGGGCCCACTCGAAGAAGTTATATCCAATAGCTACGCATCGTGTGATTTAATCACAGGGTATCACCTGTCGGAACGAGTCAAGTAGCATTTGTCGATAATGAGATTGAACACTACATGGTGATGTCATTGTTCAGATCTCGGACAATGCAAGTATCGAGAGACAAAAGGAATATGCCATGACGTTCATGGTTCAAACGATGAAAGATTTCGTGGAATGCACAGGGGTCACATGGCCATCTAGGTCCCTCTGTTGATCATTTGTGCGGGAGGGTCCCGACCATGTATGGAGTGTTCCCGAACCGTGGGGTATCACGCTTAAGGGCTTGATGATGCTTAGAGAGTGTTTAAGGATTAGTAGAATCACCGAAGAAAAGAGAAGAGAGAAAATCGAAAGGGTTTCGGTAAGTCCGAAGGATGTCCAACATGAGAGGGCATGAGGATACTTCTTCACCGCGGAGCATCGTCGTGCTGCAGGATTTGGATCCAGGAGCTCTACTCCAGCAACTGTTGCTGGATTGGAGGCGAGAGTCATCACTAGGCACCGGATGTGTGTAACTCCCTGCGAGGTGCAACACTTAGGGCACTAGGAGTCGTTGGAGTCGCAGAAGCCGTCAGGACTTCATCACGACCCTGAGGTCCGCTTCGGCTCGTCTACATCAACCATGCTCTCCCGAGCGTTGACAATGCTTTTCGGTCTTCAAGGGTAAGTTTGCGAAAACCCTCCTGTTAATGCATTACTAATAGATATGTCCTGGCAACTGGGGTTCTGGGCATAGGGATTTTTTTATTGTTTTCATGCGCGAACCCCTACAGTTTGACGCATGTCCTTGTCTTCCACCGCGTGGCGACTCAGTCGACTCACCTCCCAGTTAGAGAGAGAGAGGGACAGACAAATCTAGATGTATCCTATTCTTTCTATGTCTCTCTGGCTATGTTCCTCCTGCTGCGCTGCTCTCTAGGATTCCCCATCCCGGCGACTGCATGCACTGCCGTTCAGGAGAGTAGGCCTCTAAAACCTCGTCCATTGAGATCCTGCACTCGGAGACGGGCAATAAGGTTTTTGGGGAGCGCCTCGGCTCGACTGCTTGCTTCCCTTCGTGTTCTTTTTCATCAACCGACGATATCAACAACACCATGGGCGACAACAATAAAGACCAAGATGTTGATGCGGTGATGACGTTCCCGATCAACCTGTACGAGCTATTCCTCTCTTTGTATGCACTAGTTCTTGCCAGATTTTCAGATCTACTAGATATGGTTGTTTAACTCCATGTGTTTAGATCTGCCAGTGCTTACATAATATTGATTTCGATAATTTAATCTCATGCGCAAATTGCCTAATACTCCAACAGCTTGGTGCACGAAACATAGAATGTTAACAGGTACATCCGGATTTTTTTTATTTTTTTAATATTTTAAAGTATGTATTTTTAACACTGGGTGCATCTACACCTACGAGCTAAAGTGGTTTCGAGCACTAAAACCAGTTTTACTGTGTGAAATCTACTTGTACAGAACAAGCACTGTAAAATCGTAAATACAGCCCTAAACGCAACGGGTCTACCCCTGGTCCACATTTACCCTTTTTATCTTCGTCTTCTTCCTTGTACTCGCGTCCGGCCAACGCCCACCCGCTAGGCCGCCACCCGCGCCCGCCTGCCCTTGAGTCGCCGCTTGCTCAGCCTTCAGCAGTCGCCTCCCCTCGATCCGCCGCCCGCTGTTGTCGCTGCCTGCTGGCCATGTTGCTGCTGCCGCATGCGCGTACACTTTGCTACCTACTTTTCTACGAGCGTTGTTGACGGATAGCTTACCTACCCCGCGCGCTGTGAGTTCGAGCTAGCTCATGGGAAAGTGTTGGGATCATCGAGGTGGTCGGATCGAGAGTTATCGTCCTCCGTCTTGACGCAACACACTCGAATTTTTGAGTGGCGGTGCATGATTTTACTCGAGCCGCGAGGAATCGACGACTGGATGTAGTTGTACGGACAACAGCGCGGGAGGAGAGGGTGGGAATTCAGTCGGTTTATGGTTTGCATATTGCCCTCAGTACGGTAGATATAACGGCTGGAGACTCGCGCTTTTGTTCGTCCATAAAATATTTACATGCCTACGGACTTTTACATGTTTGTTTTGGAAAAAATGTCTCAAACCGTAAACCCGGGAGAATTTTAAGGACATTTCCAGCAGACCGGTGCCGCATCCGGTCCGATTATGTCTGGATGAGATGGTCTGTAGACATAATTGGAGTCGCGATCCAGTCTGTTCGGGCGGGTCGCCTAGTGGCGCGACCCATCCTGTCCTCCCAGTAACGCGCACTGGTCATTTTGGTGCGCGCTGGCAATTTTGGTGCACACTGGCTATTTGGCCAATGCAAATTATATTTTGATAAAAAATAATAAAGTGTGAGAAATAGATATTATAAAAGTTATTCATAAATATGAAGTAGTTCACAACCAAATTGTTTTAACAACCAATCGAAATAATTCGAATTACATCAAACAAATCAAACAAATAGGGGATTAACCTTGTAAGTTTCACACACGGGCCTGCATATGCTTAATCAAATCATGTTGAAGCCTGTCATGGATAGTACGGTCGCGCATCATGCGTATCCATGAAGTCTTCCCATGACGCTTTCCCAAGCTCTGGCTCAGCCAACTCACCCTAAAAATTCCATCCTTGATCATAGATGTTATCATCATGCTCGATCTCAACGATCATGTTGTGCATGATCACACAAGCAGTTATCACCTACCACATCCTCTCGACGCTCCATGTTAAAGAAGATTACCGAACAATGGCCCACTGTGACTAAAGCACACCAAATGTCCTCTCCACATCCTTTCTAACAATCTCTTAATCTTTCACAAACCTTTAACGTTCCTCATCTGCAGAGTTGCAGAATGTCTTCACAAAGGTTGACCAGGAAGGATAGATGTCATCAGCTAGATAATAACCTATGTCATAAGGATTGATGTTGATCTCATAGTTAATACGAGGAGCATTTCCTTCGGCAAACCTAACAAACACCAGAGAGCGTTGGAGCATATTGATATTATTGTTTGATCCTGCCATGCCAAATGAGTGCCATATCCATAGATCTTGTGATGCAACAGTCTCAAGTATGACCGTGCACCCCTCCGCGTGTCCTTTGTACTACCCTTGCCAAGCAAAAGAAGAGTTCTTTCACTGCTAATGCATGCAATCTATGTTGCCAAGCATCCTAGGAAACCCCATACTCTCATTGATGGATAGAAGGTGTGAAGTGTCTTCGACGTTTGGTTGTCCCAGATATACTTCACCATACATCGCAACAACTGCATCGCAAAACCTGTATATGGCCTCAAGGCATGTGGACTTGCTCATGTGCATGTAGTCATCCAAGAGATCACCTGGTACTCCATATGCAAGTTGCACGACCGCAAAACATTTTTGGTAAGAGGAGAAGCCAACCTTACCGGTACAATCGAGTCTGGCCTGAAAGTAGTCATCAAAATCCCTCACACCACCGATAATGCACAGGAACAACTCCCTAGACATCCTATAGCAGCAACGGAATGCCTTCTCTTTGAAGATCAGATTTGATTGGTGGAAGTAGTCCTTGTACAGGTGCACGTGGTCAGCTTCTCGCTCGTGATCTACATTGGCCGCGCGCTTCTTTGATGAGCCGCCCAAGTACTAGGCGTGCGCCATGCTTGCAGCTGCAAGCATAAGTGCAATCTCACCATCGGACTCCTCATCTGACGATGATTCCATGAAATTCTTGTGGAATGACTTGATTGATGCACGCCTCCTCCTACTGCTCATCTGTACAAGCAATCATTGTCACCAATGTCCATGCCAACGACCATAGGTAGCTAGATAACTATGATTGGGGATGTCCATATACCTCAACTATGGGTGGGAAAATGGATAAGCAGGTTGTGGGCATGAGCTTGCGACGCACCCAAGCGCCCTGCCTGCGTTGAGTCCTAGTCGCGGCCGGTGGCGGGAAGAAGCCTGCACAAGCTAGCCAACTACGGCAACTCGCTCGGGCTATGACAGTGCTTGATTTTGAGGGTGGGGCTAGGGGAGAAAACTCACGGCGACCTCTGCTGGTGAGCTCTGCTGCCGATGGCAAGAAAATGACAAGAAAACATGCCTTCTAGCTAGCTAGAGGGTATATTAAAGTTAACATAGCCTCGGCCCTACACTATTCCGGTCTCAGAACCATGATCTGCATTCCAACCTCAGGACCAGGACACTAGCCTTAGGGCCACGATGCTGGACTTGCAGCCAGACGTGCTACGTCCACGGAGGATGGGACCTCTTAGAAACACTGCCCATCAACTCTTGGCGACCTCCATCTAGGGTATTCAGGCCACGAGGAAGGGAAAAAGCAAGAAGAAATAATGAAAAGAAAAAGCAGTCCATATAGAACAGGAACTTTGGAGAGAGAGGTGATATTAAAGTTTATACAACTACCCCAAAAAGGAAAGGGGTTTCTAGCAAAAGGTCAAGCAGCTCCATTAGGAAGGATCTAGTAGGTTAAGGAACTAAGTACCCCAACCTAGCTAAATCATTTTCCGTGAGGGATCATGCCAGGCTTGTTCACTCGATGAATGGTGGCCATCAGCTTCGCCTTGGACTCAGAAAGGGTCTCGTCATCCTTGGTGCAGGACGCGAGGGCCTCCTCAAGCTAAACATGCATTTGGGGGACCTCCTCCTCAAGGCGGTCTTTCTCCTCCCTCGGTGTGGTCACTAAGAGATCCTTTTCAGCAAGCTAGGCACAAGCCTTGTTTCGCTGGTCCCCGATGAAGTCCATCGCATCCCAGTCCTTCCGGTGAATCTCCTCCTAGATCTTCGTTTGGTGACGGAGGTTTACATTCTCATCAATCCACTGGGACATGGACTATTGAGTTATGGTCAAAACCTCCTTCTCAGCAGCCAAAGCACCAGCAAGCCTGAAAATCTCCGATCCCCTTCGAAAGATTCTCAATCGATGAAATCTAGATTGAGGCCCTTCAGCATGTTCTCAATGGTTGCCGAGATCTTGTGGTTCTGCTCATGAACGGCAAAGGAAGGGTTTGTTAGGGAGGTGTCACACACGGCGAACAGAAGTAGATATCAAGACTAAAGCTGTGGGGAACCATCGCCCGTACCTTGCTACTCTCGGCCTCACGGTTGGCACGAGAAGTCACTGGTGGCAGAGTTTCCGTCGTCTTGACCGGAATAAGAAACGCGGGAAGTCGGTCCTAAAGGCACTGAAAGTACTAGTTACTAATTAAGACTAAGAACGGCAGAACCAGAAAAATAAGGACCTTCGAGAAAAAATGGAAGATTGAGTAAGCCACGTATGGGAATGTTTCCCAACAGATCCGCCGAAGCATTGTGCGTCGAGACCACCCTCTCCGCGTTAATATCCCTCAGATGTCCCAAGATCACAGCTTCATCAAGGGGCTCCACGGACAATGGAGCTCCCCCTGACTGGCGGCAAGCTCTTGCCGCCCTTTCTGTGTCCTTGGTCTGTCTGGCTTCCCTTCGTCGGAGGGAGATGTTACCGCCAGCCATGGAAAAGATTCTCGGAGGAGAGGATTTTCTTGGCGGAAGGTTGGAGAATGGATCATAACGGATGTGAAAGAAAAGGTCCGGGCGGCACTATTAAGAGGAAAGCACCCCTATGTGTCACAACCCGTTACGAAGAGCCCCATTTAATGAAGGAATACCAAGAAGGTTACCTTGTTGCAAACACGTCAAAATTACTCAGTGTTTACACAATATCACGTCTCATCGGTCCACATGGTGGGCATGAATCTCATTATGATCACCATCTTCATTTTCGTCGGATGAAACAGATTCCAACGCGGTAGAAGAGCTTTGAGAAGCAACAGTTACTGGAAGGACCTCTCTAACTGGTTCAGATTCAGGTCCTGAAAGTCACGGAAAATATCACCTCAGCGGACCTCCTCGGGTCATAGGAGAAGTTAAACAGATGTCAGCGTCACTTATTAGAACAACCTACACTAGAGATAAACCCATCTACGACTTCACTATGTTAGATGGGTCCACAAGCAAGATTCCAACATGATAAGAGCTATATTTTCGGATACCTTCTTGACCTCTCGGTTCGGTACTCCACTTCACATAAGGGACCTCCCCCTTAGACCTTCCCTGGTCGCTAAGGTATCAACACCTAAACAAAGAAGGATTTCCCCCTTTTGTTATTAATCCTTTTGCAAGACCTCGTCGTAAGGCCATTAGCCTGGGGCATCTAAGATGGGAAGGCTCACCAAACCTGATATGAAGACGATCATGTGGAAAGGTCTGCGTGATCGAGGCGTCAGCACATGCGGGAGACCTTACTTCAAGACCTCAGTCATTCGCTAAAGACCTCGTGCCTCAAGACCAAGAAGTCATCGGGCTCACTAAGCGGAGGTTGAGAATGAGATGAAGAAACTCTGCTAAATGGAAGGCCGGCTTATTAAAGGTACTGATCGAGGGCTTATCGGTGATGGGTAGATTTAGGCTTGTACCTCACATGGGTCTTAATCCACGATTCCTGCCCACGTCTACCTCTACGATCAAGGACCTGAAGGCCTACATCTAAAACCTCCCAACCGACCTAACATCAACCGATCTGACCTATGGTGTTGCAAGAAGGCTCCCTAGAGATCCCAAAGACCAGACACACGTCCAGAAGAAATCGGAGATTAAGATTACGTGCAACACAAGATGAAGAGCTAACATGACTAAGAGAGACTCTACCACCATCAACGCTTATAAGTACTAAAGGACATTCACCTGCAGAGGACACACCATATTTTCCGAGTCTTAGCCATTAGTCTTTGTCATACAGATCCATCTCTCTCGTCGGGTCTCATTATAAAACCATCGAGACCATCTTGTAGAAACATTGTACGATCTCTTGATCATCTTATGAATAAATTCTGAGGGAATCCTTCCCATTACACATATACCTTTGTCATTGTATTTGGAGACCCAAACCTGCTAACTCGAGCCGATTGATGAACAAATAAACTCCCTTTCGTTCATCGGAAGTGAGACTGCGCAGGGATCATGAAAACTATCCGTTGTTAGAGGTTTTTAATAAAATAGGTTTCAAAATACTGTTCCTCAAGTTGGGAAAAATCTAGATATTTTAGGTATAAAAATATTCATGATTTTCCCCTATTTATGCCATTTTTTAAATAAATAAAATAGGTATTTAAATATCTCCAAAAATATTATTTTCCAAAGATGGAGTATACATAATGCATGTATGTTTTAATATTTTTTATGCTTTGAAATGAAACACCTTTTTTTGTTAAAGATAGTCTTTTTAGGGTTTTGATGTGGAGATAAACAACTAAATAGTTTTTTAGCCAACATAAAATGTTATAAATATTTCTAGGGCTTTCCTCACATGAGAAGTTCAAATAAATGAGTTGAATGTGAATTAAGTTGTTATTATGTTTAAGTTCAGAATATTTTGACAACAAATAAGTCAATGAAGAGTAAAGAAGGCAATAAAATCCAATAATCACCAAAACACTAGGGATTTTTTTTGTTTTCCAAATTTTGACTTTGTTTTAATTGATATGCTGATTAGAATGACTTCTAATTGGTCAAATACACAATTATTTCAGTTCGATTAAACTTAGACTCTCAACAATGGAATCTTTCATATTCATGTGGAAAGCTTCACCTTTCATGCATACACCTTTTCATTTACCAAATAGACTTATTAAAGAAAATGGATTTGCTAGTTCTCATGCGCCTGAGAACTTATTAGGTCTTAGCCACCTCTTTCACCATTCGATTTACCTCGTGATTCGTGCAATTTGTGAGTTACACATGAGTTGCAACTATGGTGTAACTGAGAATTTAATGAGTTGCAACTAGATTGCTACTGAGAATTAATACAAATCTTATAAGTTACAACATAATTGCAACTGAGAATTAGCATAAATAGTAGGATGACACCAGTGACTTAGACATAAAAAGTTCTCACGGCACCTGAGATCTAGGCACCCCCGAAAGAAAATCATGCTGCAACACGCTGTATATCCTTCTAGTTTCTAGGGAGCATAGTGTGCTTGGAAGGACTTATCAGATTGGTCAGACTAATTCTAAGATATCATATTAAATTTACTTAGGACACGTACAATGGTCTTATCTTAGTCTTATCTTAACAATGCTATGTAGGATGATTGTTGAGTTGGAGGAAAGAGGGAAAAAAAGACTTTTGTCTTATTTTAGCTAAGAGATGATCTCTTAGCAATATATGTCTCACCACATATTTAGAAATATTGTCGTTAAAGATAGGACTAAAAAAAACTATTGTACATTTTGTTTTGTCATCATATCATGATTATATAGTTTGTATAACATAAGACTATCTTATTATCAACCATTGTACATGCCCTTATGCTGTTCTCTTCAGTTGAACCGGTACATTCTACTTAGATATACACAAACTCTTCATACACCAACCAATGTCTAATCTAGCTAAGCAGATGTGCAATTTTCGCCCGCATCGGGGCTGAATCGATCATCTGGTCAGTTGGTCGATGTGGTTGCTGATCTTGGCCGACCGCATGTCGTACGCATTCAGGTGCGTAACCTTGACGTCTGAGTCGCCGTGGTTGAACACGTAGAGGCGCGCCTTGTCGCCTACGGCCTTGGTCGGGTACACTCTGGACAGGATGCTCATCCTGCCGTGGCCTCCGAAGCTCTCCACCATGGAGTGGTCGATCTGCGCCCATGCACGCACCATATATATTGAACGTCAATCAGCAACATAAATCATCATTGAATATAGTTAGATAGCGGATTAATCTAATCGATGTAGATATAGGCAATGTACCAGGGTTCTGAGAGGGATCTTGCCGCCGGTCTTAGTGATGTCGACGTCGATGAAGCCGGCGAAGGTGGGCTTGTAGAGATGGTCGGCGTAGGACGACCTGGAAGGGTCGTTGCACATGAGCACGACGTGCTTGCCGTCGCCTTCGCCCTTGAACACCCTGAAGAAGACGGCCGTCCTCTCCTTGAGCTCGTCGGAAGCGAGTACCCACAGCCCGAACGGCCCCACGCCGCCCTTGACATCCGCGCCCTGTGCTGCGCACACCGTCTGCGCGTCGGCGCCGCGCCACGCCGGGTCGAACGGCTCGGCCTTGTCCAGATCCATCGCCGCGAACGACACCTCCACGTCCGCCTGTGCCGGCGACATGAGCCCCTGGACCTCGAAGTAGCTCCCGGCCTCGACGAGCCTGTCGGTGATGTTAACGTGGTTGCCGCGGAGGGACTCGACCTCGGCGACGGGCCACTGCATGAGCTGCTTGCCGTCCAGCGCGAGCCAGATCTTCCTGGGGATGGCCTGCACGCCGGCCCAGCCCTTCCGGACGTCGTCCTCCGTGGAGTCCGACTCGTTGGCCCACCCCCACAGGATGCGGCGCTGCTTGGCCTGGTCGAGGAACGTCTTGGACGCGTAGAAGTTGCCGTAGTCGTAGCGGAGGCCGTCGTTGCCGTCGGCGAGCGCCGCGTCCGGCACGTACGTCTCGGTGGCGTGGTCGTAGGCCCCGAAGGTGTAGTACTCGAACCGTGTGAGGTCGAGGCTGACCTTGAGCACGTGCTTGACGTCTCCGAGGACGGCGCCGGGGGAGGTCGACACGGGGTAGAAGTCGGGGCACTCCCACATGCCGGTGTCGCCGTAGTGCAGCACCCGGCGCGCGGGCGCCCAGCGCTTGAAGTCCCGGCTGCGGTAGAGCACCGCGAGGCCACGGTGGTTGTCCTTGGTCCCGATCACGAGGCGCCAGAGCCCGTCGGGTCCCCGCCACGCCGTGGTCGGGTCGCGGAAGGCGGTGGCGTTGACGCCGGCGTTGGGAGCGATGACCGGGTTGTAGTCCGGCTTGACCCACTCCCGGAGGTAGGGGTCGGAGAGGTCCTTGGGGTAGGCGACGTTCTGCACCTGGAGCCCGTCGCCGTCGATGCCGGTGTACATGATGGCGGGCGTGCTGTCGGGGAGCACGGTGGCGGAGCCCGACCAGCAGCCGTTGACGTCGAAGGGCGCCGTCGGGTAGATGGCCGGCTGGAGCGTGACCCAGTTGACGAGGTCCGTGGAGACGGCGTGCGCCCACACGATGTTGCCCCACACCGCCGCCTTGGGGTTGTACTGGTAGAACAGGTGGTACACGCCCTTGTAGTACATCACGCCATTAGGATCTGCACACATCACACAGTACGCACGCAGGATGCGTCAGCGAAAGATCAACACTATGATCGTCAATGTAGCACGTACCGTTGATCCAGTGGCTGGGGGGCTGGAAGTGGAAGCCGGTGCGGAGCGGGTCCGGGTCGTCGACGCCGACGGCGGCGCGGTCGGCCACGGCGTCGAGGGACTGTAGGTCGGGGAAGACGCGGTGCGAGGCCTCGGCGACGGACGACGAGAGCAGCGCGAGCAGCAGGAAAACCACCCACGTTCTCGCCCCGATCGCCATGGTCTAAAACTCAGTATCCAACGTGCTGCTCGTCGGTTCAGCTAGTTGCTATATCGACGAGTACGTGGGAGGGACAAGGGCGCACACGAACGTGCGTTATAAGAGAGGCCCCAAGGCAGAAACAGAGTCCACCAGAGACCAGAGTTGGTTCCCACCCAGTCTCATCTCATGACGGAAGTGTGTTTGCGCGGCCGCCGTATCTGGCCGTCGAGGACTCGTAGCCGTTCGGTTAAAATCATAGAGGCACGATTGACAAGGCTAAACGGAGGAGGACAGTTACTCTGATCCTCTATTGCATTGGATTACGACAGGATTCCCGCTGACGTTAGTATTAGAACCTTAGAAGGACTACCTCTGTCAAAGTTCAATGAACCCGTTGTATAAGAATATAAATATATAGACTAGCCTTTTCTATAAGTTTATCATCATCGTCCTCTTCTGGTTCCTTCTCTAGCCTATGTATTTATATTCTTACACATGTAACAACTACATTAATTTGGATTGGAGGAAGTAGTCTATCTATGTCTATCTATCTATCTATCTCTATCTATCTATCTATTTATCTATCTATCTATTTATCTATAGTATTTATCTATCTATCTATCTATCAACATCTATATATCTATCTACATATAGGTTTGTCCGTACCGACTTTTGGTTTCGATTTTTGTTGGCCGATTTTGCTCCTACGGTTTAAAGAAAATTACCCACCACTGCCACCCTCAAGTAAATAAGAAACAGTTCGATTTTATTCCATCGCGTTTTGTTCCCTCGATGTAGAATCTTGAACAGGGGACATCCCCTCGATCAAAATTCCCGAGTCACCCATGCGCTCGTGACGGCGGCGTAGGGGTCAGGTTCCGGTGGAGGCGCTAAGGATGGGAAGATCGATGCAAGGGAAAGGCGGTGGCAGTCGACGAGGGAAGGGAGGCGGCTGACCGTCGAGGGAAGGGAGGTGGATGTGTCGTGCCCTGAGGCCTCCTCTCGGCCCTCGCTGGAATCTGATGATGAGCCGGGTTAAGGCATGTCCACAAGGAGTAGGGGCGGCAGAACATCGAGGCGTCAAGCGTCGTGGTGGACGGCTGGACACCGTGGTTGCAGTAGCCTGATGTAGTGATTAGGGCTGCTCTGCTTTGTCTAGATTGCTGAATTTAATTTTGTTAGCTACCAAGATGATCTCCTCTCTATACTGAATTATAGGAATAATATCCGAATTACAAGGCTCATTGTCTGTAGAAACTGGTAGCTACTCTATTAGAGACAGATGAACAACGCCGCCGCCTCCAGAGTCATGATCCCAAGGATATCCTTCTCATTGTTGCTTTGCTTGCTTATAACGCTACGCGGAAGACTTGCTGTACTTGGTCCAGTTTGGGCCCATGTCCTGCTGTGAGCCATTACCAGGCCCATGCCTTCTTCTGTATTCGTCGGTGCCCTGACATCCCCTCCCCCTTGAGAGCCGACTTGTCCCCAAGCCGGTGTAGTTGGGAATCATTGTTGAAGTTCTTGTTTATCCTCCCATGTGATGTCCATGACATGCGGCGTCCTGTGGAGGTGCGGCGCCATCGACGCACAATGATCTTGGCAGGAAATACAACAACATCCGTAGGACTAGGAGGAGTGATGGCAACAGTGGTACATGGGCAGAGGACCTTGCGTGGCTAGGAAACATGAAAAATTGGATGGATCTTGGTATCTAGAGGCAATTCCACTTCATAGGCGACTGGGTTGATTGCCTTGATAACATTGTATGGGCCAAAATATATGAATGCCAACTTGTGGTTCGCACGTTGTGCCAGTAAGATTGAACATAAGGCTGTAGTTTAATGAACACTTCATCACCAGGTGTGAATGTGCGTTCTATTCTCTTTTTATCAGCCTGTTGCTTCATCAGTTGCTTGGCATGATGAAGATTGTGTTGCAACAAATCATACATCAGTTGGCGTTCTTCTAGCCATTTAGATAACGATGGAACTATGCATGTAGTTGCACTGTCGATGCCCTAGTGCCTAGGTTCCTTGCCATAAAGGGATACAAATAGAGACATCTTGATAGCTGAATGGAAGCTGGTGTTGTACCAATATTATGCTAGGGAATGGTATTGGCTCCATTTTTGAGGATTAACATGAGTGAAACAGCGTAAGTAGATCTCAAGGCATTGATTAACACGTTCAGCTTGCCCATCTGTCTGAGGGTGATATGTTAAGCTCATGCTTAGTTCACTGCCTAGCAAGGAGAAGAGTTGTTGCCAAAATTTGCTCGTGAATATGGGGTCCCTATCATACACCATGATTTGTGTCAATTCATGTAGCTTGAACACATTATCCATATAGGCAGCTAAATCCTTGGCAGCTATAAAAGGATGATGTAATGGAATAAAGTGAGCATAATGTGTAAACTTGTCCACTACCACCATAATACTGCTCACCATACCAGAAGTTGGGAGCCCTTCAATGAAGTCCATAGCCACCATTTTCCAAGATTCATCACGGGTTGGTAGGGGTTGCAATAAGCCTGGGTATTTGACTTTCTCTCAGGTTTAGCTTGCTGACAGATCATGCATGATTGGACAAAGGCTTTAATTTTTTTTCATTTTGCGCCAAGCACACAATTTCCTGATTTTGGAATGTGTAGCAGGAAACCAGAATAACACCAAAATCTTACTAGCATGAAAAGCTATCATAATATTTTCTTGCATCACTAGAGAACCTCGCAGCCAAATTTTATGTATGAAGTAAAGTATGTTATCCACCAAGGTAAATCTTCCTTGATTGTCAGGTCCTTGTTGCAACTTAGCAATCTAATTACTTGCTTGCACATTGGTGTTGTATCCTTGCTTGATCTCATCCAACCAGATAGGTTGACATGTAGTGATTGATTGTAGAGAAATGACAAGAGAGTGAGATCTTCTTGATAGAGCATTAGCTGCGTCATTGTTAGGTCCTTTCCTGTAGGAGATTTTATATTGCAAACCCAGTAGCTAAGTGAAGGCTTTTTGTTGCCAAATAGTGGTCAAACGCTAATCATCCAAATGCATTAAGCTTTCCTGGTCAGTGCGAATTAGGAATTCCCAATTTTGTAAATATGGGCGCAAGCGCTTAATAGACATTAACACCATAGGCACTCTTTCTCATTGGTTGAGAGACCCCTGTCATTTGGCCCAAGAGGTTTACTCATGTAAGCTATGGGATGTTCATCCTGCTGCAACACTGCACCTACTCCAGTGTCATACGCGTCTGTATCTATGACAAACTGTTTGGAGAAGTCAGGAAGTTGCTGTTGGGTTCGCAACATAGAAAACAAAAAAATTCCTACGATGGGAACTGTACACCAAGATCTATCTACTAGATACAAGCAACCGATGCTTATACATCCATAGAGAACTTACCCTTGAAGACAACAAAGCTTTGTTAACAAGTTGGAACTCATGGATAATGTAGTCATACACTTTCCAATCTCAAGATCGTGATGAAGTCCAGCAGGTCCGGCTCCAGCACGTCCATCAGATCTAGCTCCAGCAAGTCCAGCACCACCAAGTCCAGCACCGCAAAGCAGCGGTGAATCCATGATCGCACACACGTCCGGTACCCTGTCAACCTCCATCCCTCGCTCCAGCAAAGCAATGGAAGAAGCAACTCCTTTCCAGATAAAGCCACCGGGAACATGTATCTTGCTAATCCGAGACCATGGGGAATAACTAGAGGGAGAGAGAGATCCTTCACGAGGAGGTGTGTGTTGTGAGGAGGAGAGGGGGGCCTTTTATAGGGAAGAGGGGGAACCAAGGGACATGGCGTGGCAGCCATGGTGGTGCCACCACCTCTTCCATCATTCATATGTGTACTACCCGTACAAAGCACCTACGCATAGATCAGGTTCTGATACCACTGTTGGGTTCGCAGCATAGAAAATAAAAAATTCCTATGATGGGAACTATACACCAAGATCTATCTACTAGATACAAGCAACGGGTGGATATACATCCATAGAGAACTTACCCTCGAAGACAACAAAGCTTTGTCAACGAGTTGGAACTCGTGGATGATGAAGTCGTACACTTGCCGATCTCAAGATCGCGATGAAGTCCAGCAGGTTCGGCTCCAACACGTCCATCAGATCTATCTCTAGCAAGTCCAGCACCACCAAGTCCAGCACCGCAAAGCAGCGGTGCATCCGTGATCGCACACACGTCCGGTACCCTGACAACCTCCATCCCTCGATCCAGCAAAGCAGCAGAAGCAGCAACTCCTTTCCAGATAAAGCCACCGGGAACATGTATCTCGCCAATCCGAGACCATGGGGAATAACTAGAGGGGGAGAGAGATCCTTCACGAGGAGGTGTGTGTTGTGAGGAGGAGAGGGGGGCCTTTTATAGGGAAGAGGAGGGAACCAAGGGCCATGGCGTGGCAGCCATGGTGGTGCCCCCACCTCTTCCACCATTCATGTGGTGGATGCTCCACTCACATAAATATGCCTCCACTCACACTTCCACTCACATGCATTAAATTTCCACCAAATTTAATGCAAGCTCTCATTAAATAAAAATATTTTATTTATTTTATTCAGAATTTTGTTAATTACTTTAATTAACAAACATTCACATAAAACCCCTGCAACATTTCAATATCACATGAAGAACCAATTTCAGCAATTTCACCCAGAACAGTTTCGGTGTCTATTGAAATAATTCCAGCGCTTTCTTAAATCTTTATATGAAACATATTTGCTCCAAATGGTGTCGGTATCCCTTAAGTGTGTCACCCTACGGTTCGTGAATAATGCAGACATGATCGAGACCCCTCTCCGATCATTAATCAGCAGCGGGACCTGGAGATCCGTACTGACTCCCACATATTCAACGATGACTCTTGTGATCATGTGAACCTTTAACGTCGTAACTAAATCCCTTTGTCTCATGATATATTACATGCCCGAGATTCGATCATCAGCATCCAAATACCTAGTTTGATCTCGTTACCGACATACACTCTTTTGTCGTTCCCGTGATATAACATTCTAGTGATCACATCACTTGCTTGCAATCTATTTCAATGTGATATCACCGTGAGGGCCCAGAGTATATCTATCCGTCATCGGAATTGACAAATTCCACTCTTGATCCATGAGCCTCAACATAACACCTTTGGAGTGTCTGAACCCACCTTTATAGTCACCCTTTTACGGTGTGATGTTTGATGTTATCAAGTCACTCTTCCGATGTTATCAATTAACATGATCTCATGGTCTAAGGACTAAGATTACTTCGTATGATGTTATAGTAATTGATACATTGCAAATGTATCTATAATTTTTGATGTTCCATGCTTGGTTTTATCCACTTTCTTGTGTTTTGTCCACACTCTGGAGTACTTTTCATATGATTTCTTGGACTAACCTATAAACAAGAGTCACAGTGCCAGCTGCCTGTTTTCTGCTGTTTTTGCTTCTAGGAAAGTCAGAAAATGAATATTCTCGGAATTGGACGGGACAAAAGCCAAAGTTCCTATTTTACCGGAAGACTCACGGAGCCAGAATATGAGACGGAGGAGGGTCAGGGCCTAGCCACACACCCCCTAGGCGCGGGTACCCCTAGGCCGCACCAAGGCATGGTGTGGGCCCCTCAGGCACCCCCTCAGTCTCCCTCTTCGCCTATAAGATGCCTTCTGACCTAAAAACTCAGGGGGGTTCGACGTTTTTCAGAAGGAGTTCTGCTCTGCTGCCACCACCAGATTCCACGAAACAGCACCAGAAACTCCATTCCGGCACCCTGCCGGGACGGGGAATTGGAGGAGATCATCACCATCATCATCACCATCGCTTCTCCATCGACCATCCATGTTTCCCCCATCTATGAGTGAATAATCCCCCGCTGTAGGCTATGGGGATGGTACGGATTGGATGAGATCGTTCATGTAATGGCATCAGATTGTTAGGGCATGGTGCCTAGTATCTTTTATTAGTGCTTTATGATTTTGTTGCGACTTGTTATGCTTAATGCTTGTCACTAGGGCCTGAGTGCCATGATTTCAGATCTTAACATGTTATTGATTCATTATGATAGTATTGTTTATGGTCTTATCTACAAGTTGTTTAGACACGTTGTTGTCCGGAACCAATGGCCCCAAAGTGACAGAAATCGGGATAACCGGAGGGAATGGCTTTGATGTGAGGATCACATGTGTTCACGGAGTGTTAATGCTTTGCTCCGGTGCTCTATTAAAAGGAGCACCTTAATTGCCAGTAGTTCCCTTGAGGCCCCGCTGTAAACGGGCTGGCAGGACAAAAGATGTTGTGCAAGTTCTCATTGCGAGCATGTATGACTATATATGGAACACATGCCTAGGATTATCGAGTACTTGGATGCTTTATCTTATTTATCTGCAATTGCCCTATGTTTTGATTGCTATGTGAATTGTCTTGTCCATGCAACGCCCGTCCATCCATCCCTATGCCTACCGCACTCGAATCCCACTGTTTACTGCTATTGTTACTGCTGCCTTTACTTTACTACTGCTGTTACTTTACTATTCCTACTACAAAACTATTGCGACTGATAAACTGCTGTGAGCAAGATTGTTTCTAGGTGCAGCTGAATTGACAACTCAGTTGTTAAGGCTTATAAATATTCTTTGGTTCCCCTTGTGTCTTATCAATAAATTGGGTTTCACTTCCCTCGAAAATACTGCGATACACCCCCTATACTTGTGGGTCATCAAGACTATTTTCTGGCGTTGTTGCCGGGGAGCATAGCTTTATTTATCAAGTTCACTTGGATTCTCTATTGTTCACTGCTATCCATCCATCATGGGTAAGTCTCATGATGGCAAGGTTCCTATTTTACCATCCACTACAAGAAGAGGTATGGTTCTGAACACCTCTATTGCTCTTGATTCACCATCTGTTATGAGTAAGCTCGTTACACCACCACATACACATGCTACACACACTGCTACTACTGCTGAATCTGAAACTTCTGATGCTGCTTCTACTGTGCTTGATAAGAGTGGTTCATTAGGTCCTTTCCTAGATGCTACGATTGCTAGAACTATAGCTGGAAATACTGAAACTCCTAATGAAGACACTACTACACCTGTTAGTTCACCTGAGTCTAGTGAGATTTATGATATTGAAGATGGTTATGTTGAGATGACCGATGAATTTATTAAAGAATGTAAAAACACCCATGATAGGAGCGCTGCTAAGAGTCTCCTTGAGAGGCGTACTATTAGACTCAAATTATCTCCTATTGCTAAGTTTGCTGCCTCACCCATAAACATTATAGATAAAGATTATGATTTCTCTCTCGATCTATCTTACATAGCTATTGTTGAGAAAGAACCTTTTTGTGGAGTAAGAATGAAAGTGCGGTAGCACATATGAATGAACTTTCTACCATGAGTGGCTTGTTTTCTGATGATATTAAGATGCGTACTTACTTTGTTGCTAAGATTTTCCCCTTTTCACTTAAAGGAGAAGCTAAAACTTGGTTTAGTAATTTACCTCATGGATCTATTGATAGCCCTGATTGCTTGATTAGTACTTTCCTGCAGAAATATTTTCCTCCTAGTGCTAGACATGCTATTTTGCAGGAACTTTTTGATTTTCAACAGGGAGGAAAAGAGGTATTGCCCGAATCTTGGGCAAGGTTTTGTGCTTTGATTCATGCACAGGCTAGAAGTCCATTACCTAAGAATGAGCTTCTTGATATATTTTATAATGGACTAACCGAAGAATCTAGGACATACCTAGATAGTTGTGCTGATTGTGTTTTCAGGAATAGGACTCCTAAGGAAGCTGAGGAATTAATGGCTAAAATAAGTAAGAACTATGAAGATTGGACTCCTCCTAAACAAGCTATACTTGAAGTAATTGTACCTGAACCTACTATTTCGGTGCTTATTCCAACATCAAAGAAGAGGGGAGTTATTAAATTAAATGATGAAGTGATGAAGGAAGCTAAGAAATGTCTTAAGGAGAAGGGAATTAAAGCTGCAGATGTCAAGAATTTACCTCCTATAGAAGAATTATGTAAGCCTATCCCTACTCACCCACTATTGAGGTACACTCTCTCCAAAACTTTGATGAAGGTGATATCCCTTACTCTAAACCTCCTAATCAATGCTTAGAAGAATTTGATATCTTTATTGTTAAGAAAGATAATTTTAATAAAAGGGTGCAAAATAATCTAATGGAAAACACTAGAGCTATTGTTGAGTTGAAAGATATTGTGGAAAGAACCTCTGATGATGTTAAAATGATTGTTAAACACTTTCAAATGGTTCAAAATCAAATAGATCAACTCATTAAAGTGCAAAAGGACTTACTAATTAATGCTGCTAATGAAAAACATGCTTATGAAATTAGAACTAGAAGTGGAGCTGCTACCCAGGATCCTCTATATCCTGAGGGGCATCCCAAAAGAATTGAGCAGGATTCTCAACAAGCTGAAAATAGTGGCTCTACTCGTAAGAAAAGGAAAAAGAAACATAAAACTATTGTAGAACCCTCTAAACCTGCTATAGATCCTAATAGTATATCTATTTCTGATGCTAAAATTGAAAGTGGTAATGAAGAAAATGAAGTTCCTAATGAAGAAAAGGTTGAAGAAGAACCTGAAAACCACACTAAGAATACTAAATACACTAAAGAAGATTTTATTGCTAAGAAACATGGTAGTGAAAGAGAACCTTGGATCCAAAAACCTATGCCTTTCCCTGATAAGAAACACAAGTCAAAGGAAGATGAACACTATAATAAGTTTTGTGAGTGGATGAAACCTTTATTCTTGCAAATTCCTTTGACTGATGCTATTAAATTGCCTCCTTATTCAAAGTATATGAAGGATATTGTCTCGAATAAAAGGAAGATCCCTAATGAAGAAATTTCTACTTTGCTTGCTAATTATTCCTTAAATGGTATGGTTCCTAAGAAACTTGGAGACCCGGGGATTCCAACTATCCCTTGCTCTATTAAGAACAGTAATGTTAGAACTGCTTTGTGTGATTTGGGAGCTGGAGTTAGTGTTATGCCTTTCTCTCTCTATAAGAGACTTCAACTAGAAAAATTAATACCAACTGATATATCTTTGCAAATGGCTGATAAATCTACCACTATTCCTGTGGGTATATGTGAGGATGTACATGTTCAAGTGGCTCATAATTGCTTGATATTAACTGATTTTGTTGTGCTTGAAATGCCTGAAGATGATAATATGTCCATTATTCTTGGGAGACCTTTTCTTAATACTGCAAGAGCTGTTATTAATTGTAATCAAGGAAAGGTGACTTTCAATGTTAATGACAAGAAACATACTGTCTATTTCTCCAAGAAGATTGAAAGGACTTATGGTTTGAATTCAATTGAACATGTTGAGGGCATTCAAGTTGGAGAAATATATTGTCCCATACCAAGAGAAAAATTTGAAACTACTATGATTGGGACCATTGCTATCAAGGTCGAGGTAACATAATCATTAGTGGAATACAAAGTTTTGTCTCATATGGAATTGTTTTGGTAACAAGACCTGATCAACCTTGTTAACAAAAGGATTTCATTGAACAAAACAATGTTTTCACCATGGTTATCTCCGCTTACTTCTATTCTATCCATTTTAGTTTTTTTGCTTATGCCTAACTTAAAGGCGTTAAAGAAAAGTACTTATTGGGAGATAACCCAAAAGTTTTAGATGAGTCTTGGAAGTTATTACTTCAGTAATAACCACTCCGTATCCTTTTTATTTGCTTTTTGTGCCAAGAATAACCTCTAATGAGAGCGAAGTAATGATTGGGAAAGTTGCTGTCCTGAAACAGATTTCTGTGCTTCACCGTAAAAATTCGTGTGAAATCTCTGAACGTCTTTTTGAGGTGTGACTTTTTGTGCTTATGACCCAGGTGGTTATCTAACTTTCGTTAGTTCAACACTTTTTTATTTGAGCAACATAAGGTCTTGGAAAAAATTCGTCTTTAACTGCTGGTCTGTTTTGACAGATTTCTACCATTTTCTGTATTTGCTTCTTGTTGGTTCCTTTTTGAGTTCTTTTGGGGAATTGAGATTTTTGAGGGAAGTGCTACAGTAGCTAGTGTTTTAATGGAAGTTTATTTGGTGTTAGAACTGAACCTTAATACTTATTTATCTTGAGTGCGCTAATGTTG
The DNA here is from genome assembly GCA_916181665.1 of Avena sativa. Taxonomy (NCBI): domain Eukaryota; kingdom Viridiplantae; phylum Streptophyta; class Magnoliopsida; order Poales; family Poaceae; genus Avena; species Avena sativa. The sequence goes on from OV702292.1 coordinate 58,856,265, forward strand.
CTAATAAAGATTGTGTGAAGTTTTGTATGAAGGAAAAATTTCAGGTGTATGGAAGGAATGAGTAATGAGATAAAGGATGGACTAAAGATCAAGCTTGGGGATGCCACGCGTATCACCCCAAGAAATATCCAAGAAGTACAAGCGTCAAAGCTTGGGGATGCCCAAGGCATCCCCCTCTTCATCAATAAAAATCCCAGGTTTCTTCCAAACGCTTCATTTTTATTGTTTCATGCATAGTTGTGTTGTTCTTGGAGCGTCTTCTTTTTCGTTTTGGTTTTTTGTCTACTTTGTTTGCTTAGTTTGCTGAATAAATTGGTTAGACCCCCTCTTTCATACATTGATGTTCAAATAGTTTGGTTTGGTTTGGAAAAGAGTAGGAAAGCTCATGCTTAAGTGGTAAAGAGAGCTTATTTTTGACTGTGGCCTATGTTTTGTCATGCCATGCTTGATATTGTTTTGGCTTTATGCTTAGTATTCTTTGTTGTAGCATGACTTGTTATAAACAATTGAGATTGGTTAATGTGCTTTCGATGAATCATGTGTTGTTTTAGCATATTAAAGCATAATATTGTGGTATTCTCCTTTGATGCTTTATTTGGGTTGACTTGGCACATGCTCACACCATGTTATGACTATCCCAAGTCACCATAAGCCTTTATGATCCTTTAGTTTTCAACTTGTAGTATCACTTTATGCTTTGATCAATGATGTTTTGTCACTCTGCATGATTATGGCCATTACTGCTCTCTCGTTTGTCGCTCCCTTACTATTGCTAGCCTTCACTTTAATTGAGTATTTTACTCATGTTTCCAACTCCCTTAAACCAAATATTGCCAAAGTGTCCACCATACCTACCTATTAGAATTATTTGCTATTTCCGTGCATATTTAATATGCCTTGTTTTCTTCCGAATAAAATGTTTGCTTGTTATGAGAAAGTTAGTTAGTAAATCTCTCACGAACTTGATGGCACACTTTATTTTCTGCACTTAATAAACCTGAACCATTGTGACTGTCCATGAAAGTTATATGCTTGCAAATTATAGGCTAGGGATTAGCAGAACCGTGCTGTCATGGGGAACGCTTTCAACACCTGTAAATATATACCCAGTTGATACCATGCTCTTTTGTTTGCGGATGTCGTCGGTGTGAAATAAAAGGGGAGCTTGTAAGTCCATGGAGTTATGTATTTGTGTTAGAGAAACGCCTGGGCCGCTGGTATAATCCATGCTGGCATGGTGGAAACCTGCAGCGTAACCATAATGATATCTATGAAGCATTCTTCTTATAAAAAAAGAGAGATAGCTATTGAGAAAAAGAAAAAAAAGAGATTTATGAAAAGTGGAAAGAGAGAAAAAAGCACCATTTTCCCATGGTAAATAAGAAGATTGCTGAGATACTCATTGTCTGCTTGCCTTGTCATTTTGATATGGGGATTCTTCCGTATCATCGGACAAGGGGTACCCCGTTGGCAGTTCTCTATGATACACACATATTTACGATGATAAGAACTTACCGGTAACTAAAGTTGAGTAGCATGAGGAGCGGCCCTCGTACTCAAGGGACATGGGATTTCTAGTTTATAGTCTGTCAAGCATATAACTCAGATTGGACCTCACTTTCACCTTAACCACATTAAAATATGCTTATGATAGGGGCAATGAGAGCTCAAAGCTAATGAGTACCATACTTTTAGCATTTGGAAGCCTTTCAAATTATTCAAAACCTTTTCTTTTACTTGTTGAGTCTCCACATATTCTATGAGCACTTTCTTGAGAGCATAGTGGCCATTCTTAGTTCTATGTGCATTGTCCCAAGACTTGTTGATTGATGCATACCTTGATATTGCTTGTTTTAAACTATTTGTATCTAGTCACTCTTGTAAACTTTGAAGGTGTCCTATGCATTTATGTTTGCTACTCTATGAGGGACAAGCTGAATGCCACTATGCTATGTTTTCTTTACGTGAAACAAACAAACGTCTTGCAAATCATTGTTATTCATGAATCTTTTGTTTGTGCCTTTTCATGTTGCAACATAGTTGCTATGTCTTATTGCTAGAACCTTGTCTTTCATGCTATGATTGAAGTACTATGATCCCAGCTTCGAATGTTTTACAAATACTTTGATCAAGTTTATGATGGTGCATGTCACCTCAAAAATTATTCTTTCTTTTTATCACTTACCTACTCGAGGACGAGCAGGAGTTAAGCTTGGGGATGTTGATACATTGCAAATGTATCTATAATTTTTGATGTTCCATGCTTGGTTTTATCTACTTTCTTGTGTTTTGTCTACACTTTGGAGTACTTTTCATATGATTTCTTGGACTAACCTATTAACAAGAGCCACAGTGCCAGCTGCCTGTTTTCTGCTGTTTTTGGTTCCAGGAAAGTCAGAAAATGAATATTCTCGGAATTGGACGGGACAAAAGCTAACGTTCCTATTTTACCAGAAGACTCACGGAGCCAGAATACGAGACGGAGGAGGGCCAGGGCTTGGCCACACCCCCCAGGCGCGGGTACCCCCAGGCCGCACCAGGGCATGGTGTGGGCCCCTCAGGCAACCCCTCGGTCTCCCTCTTCGCCTATAAGATGCCTTCTGACCTAAAAACTCAGGGGGGTCGACGTTTTTCCAGAAGGAGTTCCGCTCCTCCGCCACCACCAGATTCCACGAAATAGCACCAGAAACTCCGTTCTAGCACCCTGCCGGGATAGAGAATTAGAGGAGATCATCACCATCATCATCACCATTGCTTCTCCATCGACCATCCATGTTTCCCCCATCTATGAGTGAGTAATCCCCCGCTGTAGGCTATGGGGATGGTAGGGATTGGATGAGATAGTTCATGTAATGGCATCAGATTGTTAGGGCATGGTGCCTAGTATTTTTTATTAGTGCTTTATGACTTTGTTGCGACTTGTTATGCTTAATGCTTGTCACTAGGGCCCAAGTGCCATGATTTCAGATCTGAACATGTTATTGATTCATTATTATAGTAGTGTTTATGGTCTTATCTGCAAGTTGTTTACACACGTTGTCGTCCGGAACCAATGGCCCCGAAGTGACAGAAATCGGGATAATCGGAGGGAATGGCTTTGATGTGAGGATCACGTGTGTTCATGGAGTGTTAATGCTTTGCTCCGGTGCTCTATTAAAAGGAGCACCTTAATTGCCAGTAGTTCCCTTGAGGCCCTGCTGCAAACGGGCTGGCAGGACAAAAGATGTTGTGCAAGTTCTCATTGCGAGCACGTATGACTATATATGGAACACATGCCTAGGATTATCGAGTACTTGGTTGCTTTATCTTATTTATCTGCAATTTCCCTATGTTCTGATTGCTATGTGAATTGTCTTGTCCATGCAATGCCCGTCCATCCATCCTATGCCTACCGCACTCGAATCCCACTGTTTACTGCTATTGTTACTGCTGCCTTTACTTTACTACTGCTGTTACTTTACTATTCCTACTACAAAACTGTTGCTACTGATAAACTGTTGTGAGCAAGATTGTTTCCAGGTGCAGCTGATTTGACAACTCAGTTGTTAAGGATTATAAATATTCTTTGGCTCCCCTTGTGTCGAATCAATAAATTGGATTTCACTTCCCTCGAAAATACTGCGATACACCCCCTATACTTGTGGGTCATCAGTAATATAAACATAATGACTTTGATCGTAATGCTATACTTTGGATGAATGTTCATCACATCATTCTACCAATGTTGTGACCTCGTTATTAACAACATCCAATGTCCATGATCAGGAAATCTTGATCATCTTGTTAATCAACAAGCTAGTTTATATGAGAGGCATTACTAGGAACTTTGTATTTTGTTTATTAAACACACATGTATTAACGTTTCCAATTAATAAAATTATAGCATGCAAAATAAACATTTATCATAAACATGGTATAAGATAATAACCACTTTATTATTGCCTCTCGGGCATATTCCCTTCAGTTGCAACCCTGGGCTTGCACCAGTTTTTGTTTGAGTAACTAGAACGTAGTATCAGTTGCGTAATTCCACACAAAAGGTGTGTGTTTCTTTAGTAAATTGAATAGTGGCCTGGCAATAATTCCGAAGTGGTGAACAAATTTATGATAATATCCTACGAGCCCTAGGAAGCTTCGAACGTCCTTGCTATTTTGCGGTGTTGGACAATTAGCTACCTTAGAAATCTTGTTAGGATCAGACGACACACCGTGCTTGTCAATCATGTGACCCAGGTAGGAAATTCATTGTTGGGCAAAGGAGCATTTGGAAAGTTTGACCTGCCAGTGGTCTCGGCAGAGCAGTTCCAATACCATTGTCAAATGCAGAATGTGTTCATCCAATGATGTGTTGTACACCCAGATGTCGTCAAAAAACACAACATTTGTGGAGGAGTGGAAGCAAGGTAGTGTTCAGTGCTCCCAGACAGGTTGTCGGCGCACCTGCCAATCCAAATGGCTTGTACTTGTACTCCCAACGGTCGGAGTGTGTTTGAAAAGCGGTTTTCAGTTCTTCTCTAGGTGCGAGGTGATGTCTACGCACTTCTATTCTTGTAGATAGTTGTTGGGCCTCCAAGTGCAGAGGTTTGTAGAACAGCAACAAGTTTTCCCTTAAGTGGATTACCCAAGGTTTATTGAACTCAGGGAGAAAGTGGTCAAAGGTATCCCCCCTTAGGCAACCCTGCAATCAAGATACAAGAAGTCTCTTGTGTCCCCAACCCACCTAATACACTTGCCAGGTGTATAGGTGCACTAGTTCGGCGAAGAGATAGTGAAATACAAGTGGTATGGATAATTATAAGTGGTAACGGCGATAGAAAATAGCTTGATGGCGTGAAAGAGACTAAAGGCAAACTGAAATAAAGATGGAAGCAAGCAAACATGTAACAGATCTAGTTGCAAACGGTGTTTCGGTGCTTAGAAACAAGGCCTAGGGATCATAATTTCACTAGTGAACACTCTCATATAAATATATTCTTCTTTATGATACTATGCTGAACTACTCTCCGGTTGGACACTCTAATCCATGGTAGGGCTATAACAGCACACCTCAAAGTCCGCTTTCCCCATCTAGATAACCCCACACTGTCACCTTGAGCTCTAGATGAGTCCAACAAACACCACAATTTCATAGAAACATCCAACTCCAAATATAAATCATAACAAGTGTGTGCACGCTGTCACTTTCACACACATGGGGAGAGCAGAGATCTATTAAAGCACTTGAGTAGCAAGGTAGATCTACTTGATTACAAAGCTCATGATCACAATATGATCATGCATAGAGAGAGATGAACACATAGCTACCGGTAGAACCCTTAGCCTCGAGATAGAACTACTCCCTCCTCATCATGGGAATCAGCAATGGTGATGGAGATGGTGGTGGAGATCGATGGAGATGGCTCCGAGGGCACTTCCCTGTCCCGACAGGGTGCCAGAACAGAGACTTTCTATCCCCCGAATCTCCCCTTCGGTGGCGGCGGCGTAGCGGAACTTTTTGTGGCTGGAGGCTGGACGATTTAGGGTTTATGCATCGAGAGGCTCTTATAGGCGAGAGGGGAGATCGAGGGGGTGCCAGAGGGGCCCACACCACCCCCTGGCGCGGCCTGGCCTAGCCCGCGCCACCAGGTGGTGTGGCCACCCTCTGGCCCTTCTCCGTCTCGTATTCTGGCTCCAAGTGTCCCCGGTAAAATATGGACTTTGGCTTTTGTCCCGTCCAATTCCGAGAATATTCATTTTCTGACTTTCTTGGAACCAAAAACAGCAGAAAACAGGCAACTGGCACTGTGGCATCTTGTTAATAGGTTAGTCCAAGAAATCATATGAAAAGTACTCCAAAGTGTGGACAAAACACAAGAAAGTAGATAAAACCAAGCATGGAACATCAAAAATTATAGATACATTTGCAATGTATCAACATCCCCAAGCTTAACTCCTGCTCGTCCTCGAGTAGGTAAGTGATAAAAAGAAAGAATAATTTTTGAGGTGACATGCACCATCATAAACTTGATCAAAGTATTTGTAAAACATTCAGAGCTGGGATCATAGTACTTCAATCATAACATGAAAGACAAAGTTCTAGCAACAAGACAAAGAAACTATGTTGCAACATGAAAAGGCACAAACAAAAGATTCATGAGTAACAATGCTTTGCAAGATGTTTGTTTGTTTCACATAAAGAAAACATAGCATAATAGTATTCAGCTTGTCCCTCATAGAGTAGCAAATATAAATGCATAGGACACCTTCAAAGTTCATAAGAGTGACTAGATACAAATAATTTAAAACAAGCAATATCAAGTTATGCATCAATCAACTAGTCTTGGGACAATGCACATAGAACTAAGAATGGCCACTATGCTCTCAAAGTAGCTGCATAAAGATAGAAGGTGGAGACTCAACATAAAAGTAAAAGAAAGGCCTTCATAGAAGGAAGTATGGATTCAAGTCTCATAAAGAGCTTCCAAAAATTATGGTACTTATTAGTTTCACCTCTCATTGCCCCTATCATAAGCATCTTGAAGTGATTAAGGTTAAAGTGAACAAACTATGGTGTACATGCTTCACGAAGTATAAGTTAGAAATCTCATGTCCCTTGAATACGAGGGCCGCTCCTCATGCTACTCAACTTTAGTCACCGGTAAGTTCTTGTCATCGTAAGTACATGTGTATCATAGAGAACCGCCAACGGGGTACCCCTTGCCCGATGATACGGAAGAATCCCCATATCAAAATGACAAGGCAAGCAGACAACGAGCATCTCAGCAATCTTCTTATTTACCATGGGAATATGGTGCTTTTTTCTCTCTTTCCTCTTTTCTCATATCTCTTTTTTTCCTTTTTCTCTTTTTTCTCAATATCTGACTCTTTTTTATAAGAAGAATGCTTCATAGACAGCTCATTATGGTTACGCTGCAGGTTTCCACCATGACAGCATGGATTAGACCAGCGGCCTAGGCGTTTCTCTAACACACATACATAACTCCATGGACTTACAAGCTCCCCATTCATTTCACACCGACGACATCCATAGACAAAAGAGCATGATATCAACTAGGTACAAAGTACAAGTGCAATGTTGAAAGCGTTCCCCATGACAGCATGGTTCTGCTAATCCCCAACAAATAAGTGCAAGCATATACAACATAGATGACACAATGGTTCAAGTTTATTAAGGGCAAGAAAAGTAAAGTGTGCCATCAAGTTCGTGAGAGCTTTAATCACTAGTTTTCTCATAACAAGTTTAATTTGGAAGGTAAATAAAAGAATGAATATACTTGGAATAGCATATGCTAATAGGTAGGTATGGTGGACTCTTTGGAATAACTTGGTTTAGGGAGTTGGATGCATGAGTGGAACTCATACTTGGTTACGGAGGCTAGCAAAAGACTGAGAGAGATAACCTAAGAGAGCGATAATGGCCATAATCATGCAGAGCGACAAAACATCGTTGATCAAAGCATAAAGTGATAGTACAAGTTGAAAACTAAAGGATCATAATGGCTATGGTGACTTGGGATAGTCATAACATGGTGTGAGCATGTGCCAAGTCAACCCAAATAAAGCATCAATGGAGAATACCACAATACTATGCTTTAATATGCTAAAACAACGCATGATTCTTCAAAGGCACATTAAGCAATCTCAATTGTTTATAACAAGTCATGCTACAGCAAAGAATACTAAGCATAAAGCCAAAACAATATCAAGCATGGCATGACAAAGCATAGGCCACATTCAAAAACAAGCTCTCTTTACCACTTAAGCATGAACTTTCCTACTCTTTCCAAACCAAACCAAACTATTTGAAAACCAATGTATGTAAGAGGGGGTCCAACCAATTTATTAAGAAAACTAAGAAAACCAAGCAAACAAAAAACAAAACAAAAAAGAAAAAGAAGAGGCTCCAAGAGCAGTACAACTGTGCATGAAATAATAAAAATGAAGTGTTTGGAAGAAACCTAGGATTTTTATTGATGAAGAAGGGGATGCCTTGGGTATCCCCAAGCTTTGACGCTTGTACTTCTTGGATATTTCTTGGGGTGACACGCGTGGCATCCCCAAGCTTGAGCTTTAGTCCACCCTCCATCTCATTATTCATTTCTTCCATACACCTGAAATTTTCCTTCATACAAAACTTCACACAATCTTTATTAGCAACATTAGTGCAGTCAAGATAATAGGTCTTTAGGTTCAGTTCTAACACCAATAAAACTTCCATTAAAACACAAGCTACTGTAGAACTTCCCTCATAAAGCTCAATTCCCCAAAAGAACTCAAAAAGGAACCAACAAGAAGCAAATGCAGAAAATGGCAGAAATCTGTCAAAACAGACCAGCAGGTAAATACGAATTTTTTTGAAGACCTTCTGTTGCTCAAATCGAAACGTGTTGAACTAATGAAAGTTATATAACAACCTGGGTCAGAATCACAAAAAATCATGCCTCAAAAAGACGTATAGAGATTTTACACGAATTTTTACGGTGAAGCACAGAAATCTTTTTCGGGACAACAACTTTCCCAATCATTACTTCTCTCTCATTAGAGGTTACTCTTGGCACAAAAAGCAAATAAAAAGGATAAGGAGCGGTTATTACATAAGTAATAACTTCCAAGACTCATCTAAAACTTTTGTGTTATCTCCCAATAAGTACTTTTCTTTAACACCTTTAAGTTAGGCTTGATAGTTTGAGAAGATGCTCATATAAGAAATATGAATTGAGAGTAAAAGAGAGCATCAAGAAGCAAATTCAAAACACATTTAAGTCTAACCCACTTCCTATGCATAAGAATCTTGTAAATAAACAAGTCATGAAATCACAAAGCAACAAGCATAGTAAAGCAAAACAAGTGCAACTTCAAGACTTTCAACTTAAAGAGGGGAAACTTAATATTATTGAGACACATAAAACCATGTTTCCCTTTCTCATAATAACTTTCAGTAGCATCATGAATAAAATTAACAATATAACTATCACATAAAACATTCTTATCATGAGCCACATGCATAAACGAATTAATACTCTCCACATAAACATAGTCATTCTTATTAATTGTAGTGGGAGAAAATTCAACAAAATAGCTATCATTATTATTCTCATCACCATAATCATCAAATATAGGAGGCATATTGTAATCATAATTAATTTTCTCCTCAATAGTAGGTGGACTGAAAATATCATATTCATCATTGTAATCATCATATATTGGAGGTTTGGTATCATCATAAGCAATAGAATAGCTATCTTCCAAAGCTGGGGAACTAAAAAGATCATTTTCATAAGAACTAGCTTCCCCAAGCTTAGACTTTTCTATAGCATTAGCAATAATAGTGTCCAAAGAATTCATACTAACAACATTGCTATTAGCATGCAAATAAAGTTCCATAGGTTTTTTAATTTTCTCTTTAAACACTTCATGTCCTAACTCAAGATAAATACTATAAAGCTCTCTAATTTTGTTATTGTTTTCCATTAAGCCTAACTAGTGAAAACAAGAAACAAAAAACACAAAATTACAGAATCTAAAGGAAATAACTTCGAGCACTCACACCGGAGGATGTGAGTACCTTTTACCTTACCTCCCCGGCAACGGCGCCAGAAAATAGGCGTTTGCCGTGGGAGGTTCTTCTTCTTTAATCCTCCGGTGTGAAGACCTTTTACCTTACCTCCCCGGCAACGGCGCCAGAAATTAGCTTGATGTCTACGCACTTCTATTCTTGTAGACAGTTGTTGGGCCTCCAAGTGTAGAGGTTTGTAGAACAGCAGCAAGTTTTCCCTTAAGTGGATTACCCAAGGTTTATCGAACTCAGGGAGGAAGTGTTCAAAGGTATCCCCTCTCAGGCAACCCTACAATCAAGATACAAGAAGTCTCTTGTGTCCCCAACACACCTAATACACTTGTCAAGTGTATAGGTGCACTAGTTCGGCGAAGAGATAGTGAAATACAAGTGGTATGGATAATTATAAGTGGTAACGGCGATAGAAAATAGCTTGATGGCGTGGAAGAGACTAAAGGCAAACTGAAATAAAGATGGAAGCAAGCAAACATGTAACAAATCTAGTTGCAAATGGTTTTTCATTGCTTAGAAACAAGGCCTAGGGATCATACTTTCACTAGTGAACACTCTCATATAAATATATTCTTCTTTATGATACTACGCTGAACTACTCTCCCGTTGGACACTCTAATCCATGGTAGGGCTATAACAGCACACCTCAAAGTCCGCTTTCCCCATCTAGATAAATGATACATTGCAAATGTATCTATAATTTTTGATGTTCCATGCTTGGTTTTATCCACTTTCTTGCATTTTGTCCACACTTTGGAGTACTTTTCATATGATTTCTTGGACTAACCTATTAACAAGAGACACAGTGCCAGCTGCCTGTTTTCTGCTGTTTTTGGTTCCAGGAAAGTCAGAAAATGAATATTCTCGGAATTGTACGGGACAAAAGCCAAAGTGCCTATTTTTCCGAAAGTCATCAAATGCCAAAATACGAGACGGAGAAGGGCCAGAGGGCGGACACACCACCTGGCCGCGCGACTAGGCTTGACCCGTGCCAGGGGGTGGTGTGGCCAGCCCAGGCACCCCCTCGGCCTCTCCTTCCGCCTATAAGATGCCCTCGAGACGAAAACCCTAAGGACCCGATCAAAAAAATCCACGAAAGAGTCTGTAGCCGTCGTCATCTCCATCCCTAGATCGGGAGGGATTTGAAGCTCTCCCCGGCACCCTGCCGGAGAGGGGAATTCACCCTGGAGGCCTTCTTCGTCACCATGCAAGCCTCCGGTGTGATGCGTGAGTAGTTCATCCTTCGACTACGGATCCATGTAGTAGCTAGATGGCTGGTTCTCCTCCTTTGTGCTTTCATGTCTAGATCTTGTGAGCTACATTCATGATCAAGATCATCTATTTGTAATCATACATGTTGTGTTTGCAGGGATCCGATGGATATTGAGATGCTATTTTAGATTGATTATTGATTATATCATGTCTTTGTTATTTGTGATCTTGCATGCTTTCCGTTGTTAGTAGCTATCTTGGCCAAGTAGATGCTAGCAACTCCAAGAGTTAGTATTTATGCTCGATAGTGGGTTCATGCCTCTGGTAATCTGGGGAAGTGACAGAAATCTCTAAGGTACTAGATGTGTTGTTGTTACTAGGGAGAAAACAACAATCCTTTGTTCATACAACAATCGTATTGTTTACTTTACACACAAATCGTAAAGCAATAATCTGTTGCTTGCAACTTAATACTGGAGGGGGTTCGGATGATAACCTGAAGGTGGATTATTAGTCATAGATGCAATTGGATGGCGGTCTATGTATAATGTTGTAATGCCCAATCAAGTCTCAAAGGAGTCAAGATGATTAGTATATGCATGTATTGCTTTCTCGATGTTTGTCAATTGCCCCGCTGTAATTTGTTCACCTAGCATGTTATCTATCTTAAGGAGAGCCACCTCTAGTGAACTATGGATCCCCGTCCTTTCTTTTACATTCAATCTACAAACTGTTTACTTCTTTGTGTTTTCTTTCTGCAAACTTTTACTTTTTTCCATTCGATACGTTTAATCCTTTGTTTTCAGAAAAACACGGTGAGATTGACAACCTCATCGCAAGTTGGGGACAGAGTTCTGTGGTTGTGTTGTGCAGGTCTCCACATTGCTACTAGCACCAGTAGTGCGCCCTGCCAAGGCTCAGCTTGCAACACCTTTTGGGGTGTTTCCTTGCTCCTACCGGTTCGATTAAACCTTGGTTTCATAACTGGGGGAAACTTGTTGCTGTGCTCATCATACCTTCCTCTTGGGGTTCCCAATGAGCTCTACATCAACACCGCACCAGCATTTTTCTGGTGCCGTTACCGACCGAGCCATCAAGCATTTTTCTGGCGCCGTTGCTGGGGAGTGAAGGACATCTTCACAAGGGTAGTCCCTCATAATCAATCTCTTTACTTTGTTATTTTTGCTTTGCTTAGTTTCTTTTTGGTTTGTTTGCTTGTTTCTTTATTCAAAAACACAAAAAATAGTTTTTACAAGTTTGCTTTCTTTATTGAAAACACACAAAAAATAGTTCTATTTTAAGTTGCCATTATGTCTAGCCTAGTGTAACATCCCAAAACTCTAATCCAAGGTTATTAAGATCCAAATCATCAAAATTAGGGTTAACAAAAACTTTTCCATTTAAAATTATTAAGGCATTCATATGTGTGTGCATTTAAATAGGAGTTGTTTTGAATTGCCATGATTAAGTGATCCCTTGCTTGTAAAATGATTCTTAGGTGAAATAAACATCATCTAGATCATTCCCAAACAAATCCCAAAGAAAAACAAATCAAAATGAATAAAAGAAAGAAATGGTCATTTGTGCCATTTTAATCAACATGCCTACTTTGGCTATTCCTAGGACTCAATTCTTAACAGAAATAAATATGGATCTTTGCACCCCTTGCTAGTACAAGTAGTAGTGTACCAAGGCCCACCTTGTGATCTGCCAAAATCTTTCAAACACTAATTTTAAATGATATTTGAAAATTGAAGCTAGTGTAGGTATCAAGATCGCCCTATTTCAAAAACCACTCAAATGAGCTCCAATTTCAAAACCCAAGCAACCACAGAAGCTTAAGCATGTGTATAGCAAACCCACCAAAATTCATCCAAAAATTCCAAACTTCATTTCTTTCGGCCATTTTCACAAACACTTGGTGGACAGAATTCAAACAAAACACAAAACACTATTTGGAGTAGTGTTTGAACCAAATTGGTTCCCCATTTTGCAACCACAGACAACCCATACACCCCCTACCCCTCACTAGCCCAGCCACTCATTATGCCATGACCAAATGGTCATGGACATTAAGGCCGAGCCCCCATTTGGGCACCTCACCAGCGACAACACGCCATAGCCGCCGCCATCGCCATCCACCATGTCTAGGAGGTAGCCCGTGGTCCACCTCCACCGCCCAACCAGCCCGAGGACAGCGACCAGAACGGCCAGGAACCGCCGCACCCGGAGATGGTCGGCCATGCCAACGCCGCCCGCAGAGCACGCCCTGTCCCCATGTAGCCAGACCCCACCTCACTCCAGCCGCCCGTCTACACGATCCCCACTGGCCTTGCAAGCTAATGGACACGCCCTTCCCCCAACTGTGCCCCGTAGTCGCCGGCCGCCGTGAAATTCGCCGTCGGTAGAGACTTAGTGCGCGCTGCGCCATTCACTGCCCCCGACCACAAACCAATGCACACTCACCGCCGTGACACTCGCCAGGGCACCGCCCACCGTCCTAGCGCACCGCCGACGCCTCTAGCTTGTTGTGCCGTCGTCACCGGCGAGCACCGCCCATGCTTCTCTGCCATTTAGCCGCGCCTATAAAAGGAGCCCTCCCCGGCACCAAATACTCACACCATTCCACTCCCCTCTCCTCTCTGATCCTTTCCCACCTCTCGCTGGAGCCGCTCGAGCCTTGGTTCGTCGGAATTTCACCGGATGAGCCCGCTACAGAGGAGGAGAAGGCGCCGTCGATTTCGTCGACCCCAGGAGCTGCCGCGACCACCCCTGAGTCCGCCGTCGACAGCATGTTCGATCGCCCCCATGACCGTAGTAGCTGGAGCCCTGGTATGCCCCCTGAGCACCCCCACCGAGCCGCTAGGGTTAGACCTCACCGGCGACCTGTCTGTCGTCAACGACAAGCCATAGCCGTAGATCTCCCTTCTAATCTAACGACCCACATCGCCCCGTACCGCTTCGCGTGTAAAGAGTCGCTGACCAGTGGACCCCCCTGTCAGATGTTCTCTGTGCCGCGGAACGCCACCGGGCCGGCCCATTTTCTTTCCCACGCGACCCATTTAATTCAAATGTAGATTTTTCTAATTTAGTTTGAACCTAGTTCTGTCCCTTAGTTTGAAAATCAATTCAGAGAGATCTACAAATCAAAATTGAGTGATTCCAATTTTGTTAGAAAGCTACTGAAAAGATCTACCCAAGCCCGTTGGATTTAATTCAATTAGAATTGGAGATCTCTCCTAGTAAAAATAACAAGACAGAAGCATTTGCACATTCAAACATTTTTATAAAATCAACCATGATAGCTTTTGAGTTGATTCCAACTCTCAAAAATCACATTTAACCATACCTATCTGAATATGTAATAATATTAAGGTTTACATGCAGTGACTTTGGACTAGTACCAAAATAATGCTATATAGGCATTTCTAGTCACTTTAAATCATTAAATAATAAACTTAAACTTAAGTAAAAGTGCTCCAACCCTTAAATCACATTCCCACATGTTAGAATATGTGGTGATGACATGTGTCCACATGATCCCATATTTTAAGTGGTGAATATTAAATCTTAGTTAATTTTCAACGAGTAGAAATTACTTTTCTTCAATAAAAAGAATGAAGCTAGTTAATAAAACTTGTGATGCTTGTGATGATAATAGATCATCAAATGTGTGCCTTAGAGTGATAATTAGACTAGTTAAGTATTGTTTGGTGATTGTGTAGTCTGTATGTATTTATAGACGATAGTACCGACCAAGCTTTCGAGGAGGAGGAGTTCTATCAAGAGGAGGAAGAAAACTTCAACCACTGCACTGCACAAGGCAAGCCACCATTAACAATGCAAGCTAACACTTGCAAGTATAATGCTTAGCAAGCTAGAATTAAGCTAGATGATTGAGCAAAGATGCTTTAGGCATGCTTTGGTTATACCACTTTGACTATTACTTACCCCAAGTATTATTTTCAAGCTTTACTTCCTTTACTTCACCCAAAGTCTTTTACTTGTTTTGAAGGTAGCATAAAGAGTATAAAACTTGACCTATATAGATAACTTTAGATGTCATTCTATGGCATGAGATTGATCCCATCTTTCCACCTTAGTGAAGACTCTTAACTTAGTAGTTTAGAGTAGATAAAAACTTGAGTCACTTTAGATGGGAATACTTGGTGAAAATGAATTATGAAAACCTTGGAATGATGAGTCATTCTATTGAGATGTTTTGACATGTGTTGAGATACACAAATGGTTTATGATGGTGAAAATGTTGAGGCATGAGCCTTAACCCCTTTTACAAAACTGATGGTTGGATTCAGATGCGATACCATTCCAAATTTACCGTACAACCACACTACCTGAATTGGGTAAGGCTTAGCCGGAAGTTTATATGCATTAGTATTAGTTCCCTCGCAGGAGAGGTTTGAGCTGAGGCTACCCCTCAATGTTTTCCACCTATGCAGTGCCCAAGATGACATATGGTCATGGGTGGGAGGCCATGCTCATAGGAGAGGTGCTTATACTAGGGTGTGTAAAGGAAAAGTTATGTTTGATTATCTGCATACTAAGTATGATGATTCAGGGTTATCCCTAACAGATGTATCGAATCTTGTGGTGAAAGTGTACCACCTCTGTAGAGTGTCAAACTATTCGAATAGCCGCGTCCGCGGTTATGGACAGTTGGAGTGGCCATACTGTTTTGTTGTCAGATGTTCTCAAAATAACTTATGAAATGAATGATGAATCTTGACTTGACCACAACAGGGTTGTGTTTACGACACTAGCTTCCCAACTTAAGTGATTCTAGAACTTTACTTTATCTTTCTTTACTTCTGAACTCAGCTTAGGCTTCAAACTTAACTTTATAGTTAAACTTAGAGTTAGCACTTTACATTAGAACTATACTACTTGTTAGTGGTAGTTTGCGAGTACCTAAAGAGTACTCATGGCTTTTGTCCCTGGCTGTTCTCATGTCCAGACTATGAAGGAGACTACCAAGATGATGGCCAGCAGGACGTCTATGATAACTAGGACTATCTGCCTTCGTCAGCATTGCATGTGCCCCTGAAGATGGACCCCACCGCTACGCTTATTATTTATTCCGATGCTTGTTGTATTAAGACTAGATCATGAGATCCTTATTTGTGTGAGACCTTATGTATGGTTTGTAATGGATGAGGTACTGTGATATCCAATCTGTTATGTCTCGCAAAAATGGTAATCCTGGGATTGCGATGAATGACATAACATGCATCTGGGATTAAAAATCCGGGTGTTGACAAGTTGGTATCAGAGCCATCCTGACCATAGGAGACCCTAGTTAGAATGGACGTCCAAACAAAAACTTAGTTTCAAAACCAAAGTGAGTATTTACGAAAAACTATTTCCTCTCTTATCCTTGGGAATTCATTCTTTCTCAAAATTTCATGTTCCTCAAATTCTTACATTACTACTTAAAATTTGACACACTTGATCACTTCACTAATTTCCTCATCCTTAATTCTTGTAGATGGAGACTCAGTTCAGCAAGTTCTACCAGTTGGGAAACGGAGGCCAGTTGATCTTCGAGAGGGACCTAGATTCACTGTTGGAGTTACTGGGACGCCCACATCCGGAGTTTCTTGGAGCTCAACTTCCAGGACCCCTAGGAGGAGATTTGCAGTGGCTAGTCACCGCTGATCTTAGAGGGAGCATAGAAGCACCAACGTCCGGGAGAATCCAGTTCTCTGTGAGAGAGAACAACTGGCTAGATGGATTAGCTAGGGCAATGCATGAAGCTCTCGCACGTCTATGTGCCCTTAGCATCAACCAAATCCAAGGAACCCGTTTTGCTCACTACGCAAGACGTGACTTCATGGGAATGCCGATGGAGATGCCAAGTCACCCAGAGCTAAAGCGTCAAGTGGAGAACCTTGACTTCCTGATGTACGATCGCTAGAAGGAATTGGACAATGCTAGGGAGTTCGCCAACCACAACCGTGCAATTGCCGACCAAAAAGCCCAGACTTTCTCACTGCTAGTCAAGGACCGTCAGTCTCTTTGCCTCCAGCACAATAAGAAGGATCGCACCGTCGCCCGTCTTTGCAAGAAGGTGGCCGACCTCGAGAAGACCGTCAAGGAGCAAGAAGCTCAGCTTGCAGCAAAGGAGGAATAAGAGGAGGGTGAAGACATCTAGGGAGACAGGGATTCTTACCTCAGCAATGATGATGACTTTCTGGAGGAGGAGGCTGTGGACTTCTACACTGACGATGAGGACTCCGACTTCATCGACGATGAGTAGATGCACTAGAGCATTGTCGTAGCATGAGATGTATCGGTCCCACTGTATCGTAGCTTGCAGAATGGTTCTTCAAACCATCTGTTTTCCTTTATTGTTGTGGTGTGTGTTTGTACCGTGTGCTTGTTTGAGTGAATGAAATGGAGTTAGTTGCAAAACCTGAGTCAAACTCAAAGTTTTAGCTTTGAAACCAAAACCATGAACCTTAGAACTTTCCCTCTTACCCCTTTATCTATATCAATCTTCAGATGACTCGTGGAAACCAAGGAGGGAGCAGCTCGTCACAAGACCCAATGCTGCAGATTATGCTGATGTTAGTTGCAGACCGTGAAACAAGCAGGGCAGAGCGCTAGGCCAACTTAGCAACATTGCAGCAGATAGCTCAGATGGCCCAAAACAACCAAGGGCATGGAAATCAGGATCACCATGGGTCCAAACTCAAAAACTTTCAGAATACTAATCCCCCAATCTTTAACCAAGCTGAAAACCCACTAGATGTTGATGACTGGTTACATACAATGGAAAACAACTTAGAAGTTGCAAGAGTTGATGACAACGAGAAAGTTCTCTTCGCCACCCACTACCTGGCGGGAGATGCAAGAGCGTGGTGGACTAGTATCCGTAATATGAACCATGGTCAGGTGATGACATGGGAAGCCTTCAAAACCAAGTTCAGCTGCACCCACATGCCGCAAGGTCTAGTCACCCGACTAAGGGATGAGTTTCGTGATTTGAAGCAAGGCAGAATGACTATGGTGGAATACCGTGACAGATTCCTGTCGCTTGCAAGGTACGCCCTTGATGAGATCAACACAGAGGTCAAGAAGAAAGAGAGATTCCTGAACGGACTGCATGATGAGATGCAGACTGCCCTCGTCAACATCCGCTTCGAGGATCTCGAAGAGCTAGTCGACTCTGCCATTCAGATGGAAGGGAAGATTAATCAGGCAAATGACAACCGCAAACGTCGTATGATGCAGCAATCCGGATCCAGCAGTCACCAGAAGTACCGTCCCAACCCCTCACCAGGATATGCACCAAGGAACAATCGACCTCCAATGTCTTGCCCAAGCTACCCCAACCGTAGTGGAGGCAATGTGAAGTCCAGAGGAAACAATCACAACTCCGGCAACGCCAACAACTTCAACCGTGCACCTCCCAAGAACAACAACAACAACAACACTGCACCCAGAACTGGCAGCAATGTTGTGCCCATCGCAGCAAAGGACAAGTCCCAGATCACTTGTTTCGAGTGTGGAGTGAAGGGTCACTATTACAATGAGTGTCCCAAAAAGACTGCTGCCACTACCAATGTGAATGCCCCAGCTCAACAGCAGCGTCGTGTTCAACTAGGGAGAAGGTTTGCTCTAGGGAACCCTCACAACCGCAACGGCCGTCTCTTCCACATGAATGCTGAAGAAGCCCAAGAAGCGCCAGCTGTAGTGCTGGGTATGTTTTCTGTCAACTCAGTTCTAGCAAGGGTATTGTTTGATTCAGGAGCATCGCATTCATTTGTCACCGAAGAATTTGCATGCACTAGTAAGATTCACCCAACCAACTTGAAGCATGTCATGATAGTTCAAATCCCTGGGTCAACTACAAAAGCTAGAAAAATTTGCAAAGCTGTGCGTATCAGAATACATGGGATAGATTATGCCAACCTAATTGTACTTGGAACCAAAGGATTGGAAGTAGTACTAGGTATGGATTGGATGTCAAGGCATAAAGGAATGATAGACTGTGCTAAGAAAGCCATCACCATGACCAGTAGCTCTGGAGTAACAGTAGAGCATATCTCTAAAACCTTACCCCGTCAATTCAAGTGCAACAAGAGTCTAGCCCTACCCACCATAAACCAAGTCAGAGTAGTCTGTGAATACCCCGACGTATTCCCAGATGAATTGCCAGGTATGCCCCCGGATAGGGATATTGAGTTCATTATCGAACTAATCCACGGAACCGGACCCATAGCCTAGAGGCCCTATAGCATGAACCCTTCAGAGTTAGTGGAACTGAAGAAGCAGTTGGATGCCATGTTAGCAACCGGCTTGATTCAACCAAGTGCATTGCCATGGAGATCACCAGTGCTATTCGTCGACAAGAAATATGGAGGCAACCGTTTGTGCACAGATTATAGAAATTCGAATGACGTCACCATCAAGAACAAGTACCCCTTGCCAAAGATAGAGGATCTATTTGATTAGTTGACTAGAGCACAGGTATTCTCAAAGATTGATCTTAGGACTGGTTATCACCAACTTAAGATTCGTGCAACGGATATTCCGAAGACCGCCTTTACTACTCGATATGGTTTATACGAGTATATAGTTATGTATTTTGGATTAACAAATGCCCCTGCTTATTTCATGAATCTCATGAATAAGATCTTTATGAATTTCCTAGATAAGTGTGTAGTTGTGTTTATCGACGATATCCTTATCTACTCCAAGTCAGAAGAAGAGCATGAGCAACATCTGAGAATCATCCTAGAAACCCTGAGAGAGCATCGGTTATATGCCAAGTTCAGCAAGTGTGAGTTTTGGCTGAAAGTAGGATTCCTAGGACATATTGTGTCTGCCGGAGGAGTCTCTGTTGATCCCGCCAAGATCAAAGATGTTAAAGATGAAGGAAATATGCCCTGAGAGGCAATAATAAAGTTGTTATTATGTATTCCTTATATATGATAGATGTTTATTTTGCATGCTATAATTGTATTGATCGGAAACGTCAATACATGTGTGTTTAATAAACAAAAAGGGTTCCTAGTTATGCCTCTCTTATAGACTAGCTTGTTGATTAACGAGATGATCAAGGTTTCCTGATCATGGACATTGGATGTTGTTAATAACAAGGTCACAGCATTTGTGAAATGATGTGATGAACATTCATTCAAAGTATAGCATTACGATCAAGTCATTATGTTTACATTGCTATAACATCATACGAAGTAATCTTTATCCTTAGACCATGAGATCATGTTAATTGCTAACACCGGAAGAGTATCTTGATAACATCAAACGTCACACCGTAAAAGGGTGACTATAAAGATGGGTTCAGTACTACGAAGGTGTTATGTTGAGGCTCATGGATCAAGAGTGGAATTTCTCAATCCCGATGACGGATAGATATACTCTAGGCCCTCTCGGTGATATCACATTGAGGTAGCTTGCAAGCAAGTGATGTGATCACTAGAATGTTATATCACGACAACGAGAAAAGAGTGCATGTCGGTAACGAGATCAAACTAGGTATTTGGATACCGATGATCGAATCTCGGACATGTATTATATCAAGAGACAAAGGGATTAAATTACAAGCGTTAAAGGTTCTCATGATCACAGAAGTCATCGTTGAATATGCAGGAGTCAGTATGGATCTCTAGGTCCCACTTCTGATTATTGATCTGAGAGGAGTCTCAACCATGTCTGCATTATTCGCGAACCGTAGGGTGATACACTTAAGAGTTACCGGACACCATTTTGGAGCACATATGTTTCAGACGATAGAATTGTAAAGTGCAGGAATTGTTTCGATAGAAACCGGAAATTGTTTCGGGTGAAATTGCAGAAAGTGGTTCTGCATGTGATATTGAAATATTGCAAGGGGTTATATGTGAATGTTTGTTAATTAAATTAATTAACAAAATTATGTATAATTTTAATAAAAGAGTTTTATTAAATGAGAGAGCATTAAACTTAGAGAATTTTAATGCATTTAAAGTGGGGACTTTAAAAGGGAATGTGAAGAGGCATTTTAATGTGGAGGGGTTACCACCACATGAATGGGGGAGGTGAGGGGTCACCCCCATGCGCCGGCCATGGAGGGAGTACCCCCCTCCTCCTATAAAAGGCCCCCTGTTCCTCCTTCTTCCTCACACCTCCTCGTGAAGGATCTCTCTCCCCCTCTAGAATTATTCCCCCATGGTCTCGGATTAGCGAGATACATGTTCCCGGTGGCATTTCGTCTGGAAGGAGTTGCTACTTCTGCTAGATCGCTAGAGCGAGGAGGTGGAGGTTGTCCGGTGGCTTGAATGTGTGTGCGAGTACGGATGCGCTGCTGAGTTGCGGTGCTCGGACTTCCACACGATCTTGAGATCGGCAAGTGTACGACTACATCAACCACGAGTTCCTACTCGTTAACAAAACTCGTTGCCTTCGAGGGTAAGTTCTCGATGGATGTATGTCCACCCGTTGCTCTGTACCTAGTAGATAGATCTTGGCGTGTAGTTCTCATCGTAGGAAATTTTTTGTTTTCTATGCTGCGGACCCAACAGAAGAATGGGAAGCCCCAACCACTCAAACCGAAGTCCGTGCATTTCTCGGATTAGCGGGATACTACCGCAAGTTCGTAGAAGGATTCTCGAGCATCGCTAGACCCATGACCCAATTGTTGAAGAAGGACAAGAAGTTTGAATGGACCGACAAATGTGAAGCCAGTTTCCAAGAGCTGAAGAAGAGATTGATATCAGCCCCAATATTGATCATGCCAGACATCAAGAAGCCATTTGATG
This sequence comes from Avena sativa, assembly GCA_916181665.1. Taxonomy (NCBI): domain Eukaryota; kingdom Viridiplantae; phylum Streptophyta; class Magnoliopsida; order Poales; family Poaceae; genus Avena; species Avena sativa. Next base: position 58,877,829 of record OV702292.1, read on the forward strand.
TATATTGTGATGCATCCAAGATTGGTCTCGGATGTGTATTGATGCAAGAAGGCAAGGTTATCGCCTATCTGTCTCGACAACTGAAGCAGCTTGAGCAGAACTATCCGACCCATGATCTTGAGCTAGCAGCCGTAGTTTTGGCATTGAAGACATGGCGTCATTATCTTATGGGTAATCGCTGTGAGATTTACTCAGATCACAAGAGCTTGAAGTATATTTTCACTCAGAAGGATCTGAATATGAGGCAAAGGAGATGTATAGAGTTAATCAAGGATTATGACCTTGACATTCACTATCACCCCGGCAAAGCCAATGTGGTAGCGGACGCTCTTAGCAGATTGCCGTGTAGGCTAAACACCATGATCCAGGAGAAGCAGCCAAGTTTGTATGAAGAGTTGGAGCAGTTCAGAACTGAATTGGTTAGCAAAGGATTCTTAGCTAGCATTGAACTTCAACCCACTTTGATTAGCCAAATCAAGGAAGCCCAGAAGGGAAATGAAAGTATTGACGGAATCAAACGTCGTATTGGTACGGGAAAGGTACCTGGATTCACTGAAGACAAAGAAGGAGTTCTATGGTACAAAGGACGTATCTGTGTGCCAGAAGATTCAGAGCTAAAGCAAGTTATCATGCAGGAATCTCATGCTACTCTTTATTCTATCCATCCCGGAGGAACAAAGATGTATCAAGATTTGAAAGAGCAATTTTGGTGGCACAAGATGAAGAGAGAAATCGGAAGCTACATCGCCAAGTGTGACATCTGTCAAAGAGTCAAAGCAGAGCATCAGAGACCCACAGGACTATTGCAACCATTGCAGATTCCGGAATGGAAATGGGATTCTGTCAGAATGGACTTTATCACCGGTTTGCCTACTTCCAGTAGGGGAAATGACTCAATCTGGGTCATAGTTGATAGACTGTCCAAGGTAGCTCACTTTATACCAGTCAAGACTACCTACCAGAGTTCGAAGCTAGCAGAAATGTATATTGCTAGGATTGTTAGTCTGCATGGAACCCCCAAGACCATAGTATCAGATCGAGGAACCTAGTTTACTTCGAGATTTTGGCAGAAAGTTCAGGAAGGATTAGGCACCAAGTTGAATTTCAGCACCGCTTATCACCTACAAACTGATGGACAGACTGAGAGAGTCAACCAGATCCTAGAGGATATGTTAAGAGCTTGTGTGTTGGAATATAGATCAAAATGGGAAGACTGCCTGCCTTTCGCAGAATTTTCATATAACAACAGTTATCAAGCTAGTTTGCAAATGGCACCATTTGAATTCCTATATGGAAGAAAGTGTCGCACCCCTTTGAATTGGTCGCAAGTAGGGGAGAGTCAGATCTTTGGACCCGACATTCTCCGGGAAGCCAAAGAGAAGGTTCATAAAGTCCGTGAGCACCTCAAGACCGCCCAATCCAGAAAGAAGAGTTATGCTGACAAGAGAAGGAGAGACCTAACTTTCAATGTCGGAGGTTATGTATATCTCAAGGTTTTGCCATTAAAGGGAACCCAACGCTTTAGTTTGAAAGGAAAGTTAGCCCCTAGATATATCGGGCCCTTCAAGATTCTGAATCGCCGAGGAGAAGTATCGTATGAACTGGAACTACCTGAAGAGATGCCAGCCATCCACAATGTGTTCCATATCTCGTTACTTCGCAAATGTCTGGAAGTGCCGGAGAAGACTGAAGTTTTCAAGAACATCGATCATCGAGCCATTGAGATCAACAATGACCTGACCTATCATGAAGTGCCCATCCGTATCTTGGAAGAAGCTTACAGAACCACCAGAACCAGGAGTATCAAGTTCCTCAAGATTCAATTGAGCAACCATACCGAAGAGGAAGCCACTTGGGAGCGAGAAGATTACATTAGGACAGAGTTCCCAGATCTCTTTAGTTCCTAGTTTTCTTTGTAAATCTCGAGACGAGATTTTGTTTAAGGGGGGAAGGTTTGTAACATCCCAAAACTCTAATCCAAGGTTATTAAGATCCAAATCATCAAAATTAGGGTTAACAAAAACTTTTCCATTTAAAATTATTAAGGCATTCATATGTGTGTGCATTTAAATAGGAGTTGTTTTGAATTGCCATGATTAAGTGATCCATTGCTTGTAAAATGATTCTTAGGTGAAATAAACATCATCTAGATCATTCCCAAACAAATCCCAAAGAAAAACAAATCAAAATGAATAAAAGAAAGAAATGGCCATTTGTGCCATTTTAATCAACATGCCTACTTTGGCTATTCCTAGGACTCAATTCTTAACAGAAATAAATATGGATCTTTGCACCCCTTGCTAGTACAAGTAGTAGTGTACCAAGGCCCACCTTGTGATCTGCCAAAATCTTTCAAACACTAATTTTAAATGACATTTGAAAATTGAATCTAGTGTAGGTATCAAGATCACCCTATTTCAAAAACCACTCAAATGAGATCCAATTTCAAAACCCAAGCAACCACAGAAGCTTAAGCATGTGTATAGCAAACCCACCAAAATTCATCCAAAAATTCCAAACTTGATTTCTTTCAACCATTTTCACAAACACTTGGTGGACAAAATTCAAACAAAACACAAAACACTATTGGGAGCAGTGTTTGAACCAAATTGGTTCCCCATTTTGCAACCACAGCCAACCCATACACCCCCTACCCCTCACTAGCCCAGCCACTCACTGTGCCACGACCAAATGGTCATGGCCATTAAGGCCGAGCCCCCATTTGGGCACCTCACCGCCGATAGCACGCCACAGCCGCCGCCATCGCCATCCACCATGTCCAGGAGGTAGCCCGTGGTCCACCTCCACCGCCCAACCAACCCCAGCCCAAGGACAGCGACTAGAAATGCCAGGAACCGCCGCGCCTAGAGATGGTCGACCATGCCAACGTCGCCCGTAGAGCGCACCCTGTCCCCGCGTAGCCAAACCCCGCCTCGCTCCAGCCGCCCGTCCACTACTAGGAAACAACTCTTCTGTGGCGCATGAAAATACATCTCTATGGCGCATATCCTAGTCGCCACTGTTATCTCGCCACTGATATCTTCTTCCTGTGGCGCATATGGGTATGCGCCACAGAAGTTCCAGACTTCTGTGGCGCATTTCTTCATATGCGCCACAGGAAGAACTTCTGTGGCGCATTTACGTGTATGCGCCACAGAAATGCCATGCGCCACTGACTATATAATTATATGCGCCACTGATTGCGTAACACATATTCAAAGTAAAATACTTTCTTGGTGTATAATCACGTATTTATACAGGATTTATACAGTATTTATCCAGATGAGTATAAAATACATTGCACAAGTAGTAGATGCATGAAAACCGACATATATATAATACAAACACTTAGAGCCCGATCGAGATACATATATAGTGTCAAGTGCCAAATTTTTACACAAGCGCCGAATACAAAGTTCATATCATCTCACATTACAAATATGAAGTGGCCACCGCCGCCTACACTAGGATCAAATAGAATACATCTGTGATAATGGTGAGCAAGAGCATTAGCCCGACCAATATCTTCATCCGGTTCTTCTTCCACAAGTGGTTCCTCCACTTGGCTATCGCCTCCTCTCTAGTCGCGTATCCTTTGTAGATGTTGCCGCTAAACTTGTTCACTTTTTTGTGGCAATCCTCCCACTCCTCGTAGACTCCTGGAATCCTACCCATGTACACCACATACCACCTCGTCGCCATCTCTATAGACGATAAGGCATATTAGTAAAAATACAACGAAAAGAATGAATAAAGGGTTCACATCCATATATATATATATATATATGTTCATGGAATATAAAACAAAGGATCCATAAACCTAAAAGTTAGATCATCATAGAAGCAATAAGTTCAACGACAACACGACCACAAGGTAGTTTAAGTCTAACAACAATGACCATTTCGACCACGAGATAGTAAAGTTTATGACACACACACACTAATACAGCAAGCGCCCATCAAGAATATACACACACTGGATCATGCTAGAGGCACACATCGATCATGATGAAGACTTCCTCTTCTCGCTCGACTTCGGGAATGGTAGATATCCCTCTTTCGTCATCCAAGTCCTTGTGTCACCCTGCTTACGGAGGCGTTCTTCGATCTCCCTCTTACTCAACCCTCTGGCTTGTTGTAGGGCACTGCCCCTTGTGTTGACATCTTCAATGATGATTTGCGACAACTTTATATGAATGCGATGGAAGTCTTCTCTAAGATCAGCATCGTCGATTTTCGCCAAAGTTTCAGCCCATCCTCGGAGACTAGATGGCAGCGTTAGGTTATGGCAATCCCGAACATAGCCTTTAAGGTGATGGAGGACGGAGAAGGCCTCCTTGGCACCAGTAGTCGACTGCTTGACGCAGGGGAAGTCGAGCACATGCTTGAACACGTGTTTGACATCCTTGATACATTCCCCCTTATCTACGAAGGTGCATCCCTTCTTGGTGTAGCCCTCGAGAGCCTCATTGAGAACACCTCTTATTCTGGTGTAGTCTTTCTTCTTCGTCAAACTCCCCGAGTCGAAATACGTGGCTAGTGAATACCTCGGGGCAAGGACGATGAGTGTGCAGTATTTGTCTCTATGCAACACAATTGGAACGGAATGTTGGAAAAAGAGCAAAGGAAAGAAATCTATAAGAAATGCATAAGTTACGGTGGCGATGAGCGAGTGTGTGTACTTACTCGGGAAAGAAAGGCAAAAGAAGTGTGCCCTTCCTCTTGTTGTCCACCATGAACTTCTCGAGGTACGCCGTCGCCTTGGTCCGTGTCTCTGATCCTTCGACCAACTGGCTGTCCCGCATGTAGTAGGGATTGACTATCGCGATTTCTGGGGTACTTCCTCTCTTGATCGTGAGCGCCAGATTGAGTGCGTATAGATGGACCAAGTTATAGTCCAGGCATTTTGTGAGAAACAGCTTGAATATGTCCTCGAACGCTATGAAGAATATATCCGCGGGGGGTTCATCGACGAAGCCCACGTCCAATGGCACCTTGGCTGTGAAAACCGGGTAATTTGGATCTTCGTCTTTAAGAATGAGGGCCTCTAGTTTCTTGACACCCTCGTGCAAAGTTAACATGGCTCCAACCGCAATGTGGATCATATCCGGAGTCAATATCGGATCACCAGCTACATGCACTCGGGGCAAGCCAAATTGTGTGGATGGTACGATGATGGCGTCCTAACCCCGGATCCTCTTCGGAAGAGGCTGGCTCGCACCCTTCTTATTATTATTACCTCTCTTCCTGTAGTGCTTCTTCTTCACAACAGTGTCAGCCACTGCCATATGCTCATCAGTCGCCTTTCGTAGTGTGTTGGGGCTGAAAACCAATCCCGGTTTCTCTTGTGGTGGATCAACGGCTGGAGGCGTCTCTTGAGAAAGACCATGGAAGACCAGGCGCTGCGTGCATGTATTGGGCCGACCAGCTTGATGGTCGTCGCGAGCTGCCAAGGGTTCTTCATCCACAGAAGGCATATACAATCCTTTGGCGGCGCCGGTGTTGATGAAGTCGTCAATGTTGACCAATTCATCATCATCTTCATGGGTGCCATCATGTGGTGGTGGTAGTGGGGGTGACGACGGTTGCGGCACAACGTCTTTGCCATGTGGCGGTGCACACGCTGCCAAGAGTTGATGGTGACGGCTGGTGGTGGCGACAACGACGGCTACTGGCTTCCGAGGTGGTGGTCGGGCGGTGATCGGTCGAGAGGTGGCATCGGTGCTCCCCCCCGCAAGACGAATCTGGGTCTTCGGCCATGTCAAGGGCCAGTTGTAGCATTCCCCAAGGGTCTTGTGTTCGTCGTCTCCCTGAGGTTGAAAGGGGGGGTCCTTGTCGTCGCACTCTGGCAACACCCGACCCAACCTAACCCTCATCACGTCATCATCCATTGGATTGTTGTGCATCGTGCGGCTCGCCGGTTGTATAAGAGTGCCCTTGGCAACATCCTTCAACTCACCGCCAACATCTTTAAGCAGGAGTGCGCAAGAAGTGTCCTAAGGCAAAAACATGTTGTTGGGCGTCATGAGATGGCAACAGTCATGCATCAAAGGCATAAAGGAGATGACGTGCACTAACTAATTAGTTACCTTGGTGATGGTGTGGATCTCGGCTAATGTAGAGACACGGCCGATGCCGGCGGCCGGCCTATCATCATCTGCAATCTCCCGCTCGGGTGCCTCACGAAGCACCACTGCCGTCGGCTGCGCCTTATTGGTATCTTTGGCGGGAGGGGGCGTCGGCGTGACCAAAACGAGGGGCTGCGTCCCGACATTGACGGACGGCGGGGTCACTAGGTCCGGCGACACAATAACATTGATGCCTGAGTTGCTGCCGCTTAAGCTAGGCAGATGTATCGGCCCCTGTCGACCTCCCGCATTCCAAGCAGTAAGCCCCTCGAAAAACTCAGGAGGGATCATCGAGCGAAGCTTCTCTTCCACTAACTTGTCCACCGCCTTCTCCTCTAGTGTCTGCACCTTCATCTTCAGCTCTGCAACATCGGCTTTATCCTGGTTCTTCCTCTCCCTTCTTTTCTTGGCGTCCTCTTTGCACTACTCCTTGAACTTCATGCTCGTACCGAAGCCGGACACACGGCCAGCTGAGGACGGCGGCAACCCCTTGTCCCTCTTCTTGTAAGCATTGGTTGCCCTGTTGAAAACTGTGTCCCACGGCTCCGTCGAATCCTGGGACGACTCTGTGGCAGTAGCGTTCAGTTCCTCCTCCTACAGAGACAAGGAAAGGTGAACCCATTTATATTCTTGCCTTCATTATCTTAATTAGAATGCAATAGACTTGAGATCAGCGATAAATTCCTTACCAGCTTCTTCTCGAATGCCTTCACCTCCGGATCATCGGTGATGAACTCCCCTGTTTCCTTGTCCAGGTAGTAGCGGGCCCGAACAAATTGCCTAAGCTACAAGTCCATGATTTTAAGCCAAGGGTTGTCTTTACCAAGGCGTTCAAGATCGGCGTCCTCCTTGTCCCAAATGGCTTGTTTCCCCCTGTAAGCGCCGCTTCCAAGGTGGTGGTTACCTATGTTCTGTTCCCGCATACTCCTTCCCCATTGAGTCCATTTTATAGCGTCAGTGGTAGCTATATCCGCCTTGAAAATCCTAAACTCCTCTTCGTCGAGCATCGGATTTTTCTTACTAATAACCTCCCAGCTTTCACCTTTGTCAATGCTATTCTTCACCCGGGTTTTCCAGCTGCTCAAGGCATTGCTCATCTTCGTGAGGGCTAGTTTGTTCACCGGGTTCTTATTTCTCTCGAGGTTTCTAAACTGCTCTGGGAATCTGTATCACTTGTGAAGCTTTTTAAGGAGGTTATCGACCAAAGCTGCATGGTCAGCATGTCTGATGTACTTCTTGTTGATCGACATGCTTTCCCGGACGATGCACCCGAGTTGCAGGCCATACCCTTTAGCAATCGCCTCTGGCGCAATGGGTTGGCCACTTTCTGTGACCTCAGTGAACTCATCGTAGACGGTGGCGAGCACTGGCACCTTCCGCTCCTTCTGTTCCTTCTTCTTCTTCTTCTTCTGAGAAGCGGCCGGGTTGCCGCTACCGCCATCCGTGCGCTCACCACCATCGGTGCGGGCGCCGCCATCGGTGGTGTCATCCTCTTCACCGCCGCCTTCACTAGTTCCATCGTAGTCGTCTTCGTCCCCCTCGACCTCGCCGGCCTCCGCACGCTGCCGCCTTGGCCTCCCTCTCCTCTCTGCCCGGAGCTCCGCCGGCCCCGCACCCTCTGCCTCGCCGGTCCCGCGCCACCCCCGTCTCTGGCCGGCCCCGCCTGCAACCCCCCCTCCTCCGCCAGGTGCCCTCGCCAGCACTCCTCCTCCCCTGCAGAGCCGACCTCGAGGCCGGGCCCTCCTCTGCTCTGGCCAGCAAGCCCCCGCCGACCGAGCCCTGGGCCCCGCGAGGCTCTGCACGTTTCCCGTCGCCATCTGTTCGCCGCCCTGTCCAGTTCTCCTCCGCGCCGAGTGCTGGTGTTGAGGTCGTGTGGTGAAGTGCCGATAAGGTGTTTGTGATGTGGTGTCCTCAACGTTGATGTGAAGAACATGTGCTGCAGCTACTCGTCGATCCCGTGGGGCGCTTGATGTACAACTACGGTGCCTACAGAACGGAGATGCATCCGTGGCCTACTTCGAGTCTAGCGGCAAGGTGGATATGCTGCAAGGAACGCAACTAGGCTACCTCCTGCTGGACAAGTTGGGCAGACACCTCGTCAAGGTTGATCAACAAAAGGACCAACGAGATACATGACGACGACAATTAACACCGCCGCAAACAAGTTCTCCTTCATGGCCCCGAAGATCCGCACAAGGTCGATGCCTAATTCAAGTTCGCCATCGACAATGGAACCAAGACCGACCAGATCGCCGAGAACCTCGGGGGCGCCAACATGGGAAACCAAAGACCGATCTTGCCGAGGCCGAACCCGACACGCCAAGTTCTTCCTCTCGGATCCGAGGACACCGAGGCCACGGATGTGACAAGTACTTCTTCCCGGGGCCGATGCCCGAGAACCCGGACGCCAAGATCGTCGACACGGATCCGCCAAGTACTTCCTCGAGGACGCCAAGATCTTCATCCCGAATGACAAGACCGATGACATGGCCCGACGACCGCGGATTCGACAAGATCTTCGCGACGACAAGATCGACACCGACCAGGGCGGATCCGATGTGCGCCCGACGCCGAACCAAGTCCTTCTTCGCGGAACGCCAAGATCTACTCTGTTATCCGAGAACGATCCCGCCGAGACCGAACCCCAGATCCGGACCCTGAGGCCGATCCCGAACCCCTCGGAGCCCAAGTTCGCCGAACCCTAATGTGATTCCTTATCCGAGACCCCATTATTTTTATAATATGACATTATCAACTGATGCATACTAAATTGTTCATGCATGCATACCTGTCATGTGGTTTGGGGGCCTTCTGCCGATTCACTTCATAATTAAATATGGGGCCATATGCGGACAAATCTAGCCATATATTGGTCCCATTTAAATTTGTGTAGCGAACCGGTGATATAATTTTGCCTTGTTAAGACAACATTTAACTTGCAGGGTATCTAAATAACATGAACCTATTAATTAGTTGTCGAGACCCCGGTTCCGCTTAATATTGCCTAATTGCATCGCATCCTTTGCCATGTCATACATCATACATGCATCATGCCGATCTTCTGCCGTAGTATTAAATAGTGCATTCGGTGTTTCTCCTAGTGATTTGCTTCTTCGCGGATAAGGCCGTTGAGTTGATGCGAGCTTCGTCCCGATCTTCGGATGAACCTTCGGCTATGCTTTCAGGTGAGCATCTCCCCCTTTCTACCTATCTTACTTTTATAGCTTTTACTCCCTCCTTTTGCTCTATTGCTATCTGTGTTGCGATGCTCTAGTTTTCGTGCCCGTGATATCCCTTGCAGCCTTATATTGCCTTGGACACATCCTATTACCCGTTGTTTGGTAGATAGTTGGACTTGCGCGTCGTAGTCGCTGGCTCAAGTGCTGTTGTGTGCCGTCAAGTACCACAGTGGTTGGAGTATTGCCGCATGTTTAATGTTGGAGATGATCATGGCTTTAATTACTGTTTAACAACTAAAATTGAAGTAGGTAATGCAGAGGCACCGGTGGGTGATAGACAATATTTGGTTTCCGACCGCTCACTGGTGTCCCGTAGGACCCCGAGTTCTTGACACCTATTCCGAGATCGAGCGCGCTAACCACATGTGGGATGTGTGGGCACCCCATCGATTAGTACCTGATTTCAAAGTATTGTACTGGGGGCCACAACTAGTTTGAGGTTTTATTTACTATTTTGTACTTATGCCATGCTTTACTGCTTTATTTAAATTGTGCGATGTACTGCACCTGTACTGTTTAGGATCGGGACACGTTTTCGCTGTATCGACAAGCCCAGTCATCTTTTCGGGTTCCCAGTCGTTTACAGCCGTCCACCCAAACCCTGAGTCCGTCTCGGAGACCGGCCGACTTCGTTGCGGGTAGACTTAGTGGGGTGGCCCCCATGTACTTGCTTTGGGTCTGGGAAACGTCATGACTTAGGCCCCGCCGACATACCGATGGGTGTATGTTAATTGATCTGGCAAAAAGGGTCGAAGTGCGTGTGGATACTTTGGTGCACCCCTGCAGGGTTAAATCTTTTCGAAAAGCCGTGTCTGCGGTTATGGACGACTTGGAGCACAGTTCTCGATCATAGACAACTATAACTAAAGTTTACTGTTATAATTTGACTTGTATCCGATGTGAGTAGTAATCAGCTCAACTACAACGGAATGGCTAAATAAAAGTACCAACAACTGCTGGGTTTTGGGATATCTCATGCTAATTGTATTTGACTAGTAAGTGTCGCAACTACAACGGAATGGCTAAATAAAAGTACCAACAACTGCTGAGTTTTGGGATATCTCATGCTAATTGTATTTGACTAGTAAGTGTCGCAACTACAACGGAATGGTTAAATAAAACTGCCCACTGCTTATTTTATCAGGATGACTATCTATACTTGACTAGTAATTGCTGCAACGATAACTGAATAAATAAAACTGCCAACTGTGTGAGTTCCTCGGTTGACTTCCTCGTTTGGTGTCGAGGGGGAAATACCAGGATGGGTATGTTTGGTGGTAGTATCAGGATGGTTCCGAATAGGTCTTTCTTATCCCTCTCTGATAGCCGACAGTTATATCGAGTCTCTATAGGTTGTTTAGTACATGCCGCGCTGCCGCTTCAGACCACCATACCTATGTAGGCGAGGACCGCCGAATTCTAGTCTCGCCGTGTACTGGCCTCAGTACTGACCGCTCTCTCTTTTTCCTTTGCCCTTCGTCGGCACCCCTTTTGTTTAAGCAGGTTTTGAGATCGACGTCGTTAGCAGGGTTACCCTTCCGGCTTGGCCTGGGCAGGGTTATGGACGCCATTGGTTATTCTTCACGGCTCTTAGCTCAATTTGCATCTTGTCCGTACTCGGACGCTGTATCGTTTTCCAGGTGATTTGGATCTTTGTATTGTATATCTGTATGCTTGACTCTTTGAGTCGCTGTGGTATATATCTGTTCTGTGGGTCCCATCGAGGACTGTTGTGTAATGTTATTACTTTGTTCTCCACCCGCACGAAAGTGCCTGGTGGGCGTCCTTGAATCGTTTCTATGCGAGTTTGGCGGGAAGCGCTAAAACTTGCATAGGGCCGATTTGAGAGTGTTACAATATTACAATTAATGGAATTTCAAATATCAATAAGCAGTTACTATCAACAAAAGGATGCAGCAACACAACTCAGCTACTACTTTTATGTGCTTAGAAGGAAAACTTGATATCTGGATCACGCAGTGCTTAGTAGGATTAGTATCTACTCGATACAATTAAATTGAAACAGGAGCAATTGATCAGGCAGTGCTTAGTAGTAGTATCAGACAGTGCTTAGTAGGAAGTGTATAGCCATGCCACTCGGTACAATTAAAAAATTGAAACAGGAGCAAAAGTCAATAAAATTAATGAACTTATACACATTGCAAACAACAAAGAAAGGTGGACATTTAATTGTATATGTTGCTGGAGAAAACTTATCGCTACAATATTATCACTCTTCTGTCTTTTGCACTAAACAAGTAATTCCAATCAAATCGGTGAACATTTTTTTGAAGTTGTATAGAAAGTTCCCCACTCTATTTTTTGAAATCCTTAAAACAATGGATTAAACAGATGCACATTTTTAGAAAACAACCATTCATTTACCTATGATTGGATATATATACAAGTTACTAAGCACGGTTCAGGTGGTGGCTTCCTATGCTGCAATAAACTATAGAATATCGATCTATCTATCTTTTAAAAAAGAAAACAGTGATAGCCCAGCCCAGCTATGAACATATACTCTGTGCAATCTATGAACATATACTAGTAGGTGCTTGGCCAAACTGAAACTGCACGGTCATGTTAGGCTTGGCTTCAAAAACATATGTTTGGTATGCTTTGAGTCTTTTTTGTGCTGAAAGAAATAGTACCACTTTTGTGACTTGTAATTCCTAAGAAGATACATTGTCTCGATTTATTCTACAAATGAATAAAACTAACCACCATTACATCCTCCATAATGACATAGCAGAACATCAGTTCATAACATAAATATAGAATATCTCAAAATATACACTGAATTCATATACACTGAATATCTCAAAATATACACTCATATACACTGAATATCTCAAAATATACACTCATATACACTGAATATCTCAAAATACACGGTATGAATTATTCATTTTAACTGAAGTGTGTTCTCTGTATTTGCTTGTTCTCTGTATTTAACTGACAAAGAAAGGGGAAGAGCATCAGAGAGGGGTGGGGGTGGGGGGCGAACCGTCAGGGGTGGGGGGACGAACTTGCTGTGGTGGTTGACGACGACAAGGGTTGCGGGTTCTAGCACAGCGGCTCCTCCTCCGACGACTCTTCCTCCACGAGCTGCAGGGCTGTAGGGCGGCTCCTCCTCCGGCGGCTCCTCCTCCACGGGTTCGTCGGGCGGCTCCTCCTCCACTGGTTCACCGGGCGGCGTGGCGGTGGCGGCTCCGGCAGCAAGGGCTAGCACAGTGGTGTGACGTCTGCGGTCGTCTAGGGCTAGCGCGCGGCGGTGACTGAGAATGGGGAGAAGGGGTGAAGCAGGCCGAACCGTTTATTTTGCTAAGTCCTGGCGCATACTGCCGAAATGCGCCACAGAACCTCAGGACTTAGTACAAAACGCGGCGCGCGTGGTAGTATGACAAGATCACACACTTGCCTTAGTGGTCTCTGCTGCTTGCTTGTGCCATTCTAAACCTGAGGCAGCCAGGTTCGAATCCTGGCTGTCTCACACTTTTTTATTTTTTAAAAATATATTTTTAATTATAGATCTGTTTAAAATAAAGCAGGAACATATACAAACATTCATATTTATTCAAAAAACTCTCTCCCCGAACATATACAATCATGTAATGTGTTTTTAATTATATATATGTCTAAAATGAAGCAAGAACATATACAAACATTCATATTTATTCAAAAAACTCTCTCCCCGAACATATACAATCATGTAATGTGTTTTTAATTATATATGTCTAAAATGAAGCAAGAACATATACAAACATTCATATTTATTCAAAAAACTCTCTCTCCGAACATATACAATCATGTGATGTGTCGAGCTAGTGTCTCTTCACAATCTTCTTGCCCTTTTTCGCCGTGGTTGAATACTTTAGCCCGTGAACTTTGAGATTTCTTCTTGTGAATGGACAACCTTTAGTAGGCAGTATGGTCTTCCTTCTTACTTTAGTAGTAGTAGGCATGTCGAAGTGCTTGTCGAATTCCTCTTCGATCTTCGGGTCGCCGTTTTTGTCGAAGTTTTGCTCGGTGGCGGCTCCTTCCATTCCGATGATGCTCCTATTGCCCCTCCTAACTACAACACGGTTGGACTTTGACGGGTTGGTAATAAAAAAGCATTGATCAACTTGGCTAGCGAGTACCTAAGGCTCATTTTTTGCGGAGGCGTTCTTTGTTGATTTGGCATCTGGTATGACCATTGTGGTGAAATAGCGGCCTTCTTTTTCCACGTTCTTGGCACATCTAACACGGAACATCGGTACGATCTCTCCACAGTAGTCGAGCTCCCATATCTCCTCGATCCTTCCGTAGAATCTTTCCATCACAGTAGTCTCGTCAACAGCAAAGGATAACATAGTTACTCCTGAGTTTTTATATTCACTATTCTTGTCCTTTTCCTCGGTGTAGAATCTATAACCGTTTATGTCGTATGACTGATAGGTCCTTAGGTTGTGCCCTGGGCCCTGCGACAAGGAGAATATGAGTTTTTGATCTTCCGTAGAAGGCGTCTGTGGGGGATTGTCCAGTTGCCTTTTCTTGAACCAACCCGTGAAGCTAGAGTTGTGCTCTCTGGTTACGTCTCCCTTCTTCCTCGGCTGGCCCTAGTCGACGTACTCCTGCTCGATTAAGCTTCTGTGCTCTTCGACCCAAGGGCCGACCACTTCAATGTGTTGTAGCGCGACTCGGTGTGCCCTTTCAAAATCAGTGCGTCGACCATCAATGACGACATGTAGTGAGCAGCAGCCCTCGCGGTGACCATATCCACCGAGCCTGCCGAGGTGCTTCTTTGTGGGTATTCCAACATCCTCGTTCTCGTTGGTTAGATAATTCTGGTAGAAGGAGATGCACTCGTAGATCAGAAAGCCCTTGGCTATGCCTTGAGCGTTACACTCAAACTTGTATCCTCGGGGCAACACCCAGGATACAATGGAGTCATCCTGTCTACCTCCATTTGGGCCATCTTGGCTTTCTCTCTGGCTGCAGCTTTGTCGTTGCTCGTCTCCTTGAGGAGCAGTTCTTGAACATGAGGGTCCTGCAAGACTGAAGTTAGCAGCGTCTATGAACGTCTTCTCCTTCTTCATGATCATGCCCGTCGTCATCTCCTTCTCCATGCTGATCATGCCTGCCGGCATCTCCTTCATCATGATGATCATGCCCGCTGGCATCTCCTTCATCATGATGATCATGCCCGGTATACTCTTCGTCTTCTCGCCCGCCCACGTCTTCGTTGGATAGTTGGAGTGGCCATACTGTTTCGTTGTCAGATGTTTTCAAAATAACTTATGAAATGAATGATGAATCTTGACTTGACCACAACAGGGTTGTGTTTACGACACTAGCTTCCCAACTTAAGTGATTCTAGAACTTTACTTTATCTTTCTTTGCTTCTGAACTCAGCTTAGGCTTCAAACTTAACTTTATAGTTAAACTTAGAGTTAGCACTTTACATTAGAACTATACTACTTGTTAGTGGTAGTTTGCGAGTACTTAAAGAGTACCCATGGCTTTTGTCCCTGGCTGTTCTCATGGCCAGACTATGAAGGAGACTACCAAGATGATGGCCAGCAGGACGACTATGATAACTAGGACTATCTGCCTTCGTCAGCATTGCCTGTGCCCCTGAAGATGGACCCCACCGCTACGCTTATTATTTATTCCGCTGCTTGTTGTATTAAGACTGGATCATGAGATCCTTATTTGTCTAAGACCTTATGTATGGTTTGTAATGGATGAGGTACTGTCATATCCAATCTGTTATGTCTCGCAAAAATGGTAATCTTGGGATTGCGATGAATGACATAACATGCATCTGGGATTAAAAATCTGGGTGTTGACACCTAGCTCCAATTACTATGTCACCTGAGGAAATGATTTTTAGTTTTAAACAAGGGATTGAGGAAAGTTTTGAGGAAGCTTGGTCTAGAATCTCTGATCTACGTGAAAAAACTGAGCCTAAAATGACTCAAAGATTGTTCCTTAGCAGTTTTTACCTTGGAATTGCTCTTTGCTATAGATATGCTTTAGATGCTATTGTGGGAGGAGATTTCCTCCAATGTAATGAGGATGATGCTATTAATGCTATAAATAAATATATCCTCACTTACAACTTGCGTAGCCAAACTAATATTTCTTTCGCAAGAATATTTGCTAGATTGAACAGTCTTGAGACTAGCACTACTAGCTTAAAAGATTGCTATAATACGCTTAGGGAGCATCACAATTATGTTCCAATAAATTCTGAACCATCAAAGTGGCTCCCTACAGTAAAGATTGAGATAAACACTGAAACTTTTCAAGCTCACTATGATATCATGTCTGAATTTTGTCTTATGCCCAAAGATATTTATGAATCTTTGAATCTTTGGGGGCTTACTGAAGGAGGAAAAGAAACATCTCTTGCTAATAATGCTACCATATTACCTATTGGAATAGCTAAAGGAGTGTTTACAAAGATCCTTGGGAAAATGATTTCTACTGATTATCTTGTTATTGAATGTGCAGGAAAAGGACAAATTACACTTGGAAGGTCCCTATTAGAACTCCTTGGAGCAATAATAGATGTGGGAAAGGGGACCATGCACCTTTATTCTCCACCAAACAATCATATTTTCCCCAAGGTTATGAATAAAAGTAAGAGAGGTAAGGGCAAGAAATTTGGTCTTAATGCTTCTTCATTTGAGAACACTTGATTTTTTTCTTGCTTCTTATGCCTAAGTTAAAGGCGTTAAAGAAAAGTACTTATTGGGAGATAACCCAAAAGTTTTAGATGAGTCTTGCAAGTTATTACTTCAGTAATAACCGCTCCTTATCCTTTTTATTTGCTTTTTGTGCCAAGAGTAACCTCTAATGAGAGAAAAGTAATGATTGGGAAAGTTGTTGTCCCGAAACAGATTTCTGTGCTTCACCGTAAAAATTCGTGTAAAATCTCTGAACGTCTTTTTGAGCTGTAATTTTTTTTGATTCTGCCCTAGGTTGTTATATAACTTTCGTTAGTTCAACAGGTTTTGATTTGAGCAACAGAAGGTCTTCGAAAAAATTCGTCTTTACCTGCTGGTCTGTTTTGACAGATTTCTGCCATTTTCTGCATTTGCTTCTTGTAGGTTCCTTTTTTAGTTTTTTTGGGGAATTGAGCTTTTTGAGGGAAGTGCTACAGTAGATAGTGTTCTAATGGAAGTTTATTTGGTGTTAGAACTGAACCTTAAGACTTATTTATCTTGAGTACACTAATGTTGCTAATAAAGATTGTGTGAAGTTTTGTATGAAGGAAAAATTTCAGGTGTATGGAAGGAATGAGTAATGAGATGAAGGATGGACAAAAACTCAAGCTTGGGGATGCCACGCGTGTCACCCCAAGAAATATCCAAGAAGTACAAACGTCAAATCTTGGGGATGCCCAAGGCATCCCCTTCTTCATCAATAAAAATCCCAGGTTTTTCCAAACGCTTCATTTTTATTGTTTCATGCATAGTTGTGTTGTTCTTGGAGAGTCTTCTTTTTCATTTTCGTTTTTGTTTTGGTTTTCGTTTGCCTTCGTTTTCTTATTTTTCTGAATAAATTGGTTGGACCCCCTCTTTCATACATTGGTTTTCAAATAGTTTGGTTTGGATTGGAAAAGAGTAGGAAAGTTCATGCTTATGTGGTAAAAAGAGCTCGTTTTTTACTGTGGCCTATGCTTTGTTATGCCATGCTTGATATTGTTTTGGCTTTATGCTTAGTATTCTTTGTTGTAGCATGACTTGTTATAAACAATTGAGATTGCTTAATGTGCCTTGGATGAATCATGCGTTGTTTTAGCATATTAAAGCATAGTATAGTGGTATTCTCCTTTGATGCTTTATTTGGGTTGACTTGGCGCATGCTCACACCATGTTATGACTATCTCAAGTCACCTTAGCCTTTATTATCCTTTAGTTTTCAACTTGTAGTATCACTTTATGCTTTGATCAATGATGTTTCGTCGCTCTGCATGATTATGGCCATTATTGCTCTCTTAGTTTGTCGCTCCCAGTCTTTTGCTAGCCTCAACAACCAAGTATGAGTTCCACTCATGCATCCAACTCCCTAAACCAAGTTATTCTAAAGAGTCCACCATACCTACCTACTATATTATGCTATTCCAAGTATATTCATGCTTTTGTTTACCTTCCAAATTAAACTTGTTATGAGAAAACTAGTGATTAAAGCTCTCACGAACTTGATGGCACACTTTACTTTTCTGCATTTAATAAACTTGAACCATTGGGTCCTTCTTTGTTGCGTATATGCTTGCGCTTTATAAGTTGAAATTAGCAGAACCATGTATCATGGGGAATGCTTTCAACATTGCACTTGTACTTTGTACCCCGTTGATATCATGTTCTTTTGCTTACGGATCCCAGCGGTGTGAAATAAAAGTGGAACTTGTAAGATCATGGAGTTTGTATGTGTGTTAGTGAAATGCCTGGGCCGCTAGCCTAATTCATGCCTAATCATGGTGGAAACTTGCAGCATCACCATAATGAGCACTCTATGAAGCATCCTCAATAAAAACCTATGCAAATAGCAAATAAAAAGATCGCTGAGATGCTCATTGTCTGCTTGCCTTGTCATTTTGATTATGGGATAGCTCCTGTATCATGTGCAAGGGGTACCCCGTTGGCGGTTCTTTATGATACATATGTACTTACAATGACATGAGCTTACTTGTGACAAAAGTTGAGTAGCATGAGGATCGGTCTTCGTAAGTAAGGGGCATGAGATTTCGGTTTATAACTTGTCAAGCATATCCTCTTAGTTGTGTCACTTTTAACCTTAATCACCTTAAAGATGCTTATGATAGGGGCAATGAGAGATGAAAGCTATATGACATGGGTATACCCTATAGGTACTCGAGCTTGGTATATACAGCCTGAATACATAGAGGCCCACGGTGTCACCAAGGCCCAAATGAAGAACTCGAGTAACCTATGGACTCTTGATTGCTTGAAGAACAAGAAGAAGCTAGAGATAAAAGTTCAAAGGGGAAAACCCTAACCTGTAACCGACTCGACCTGCTACCCGAGACCTGGCCTATCTATATAAAGGCTAGGATGGGGCGGCGAGGAGGACAGACGCAACCCTAGTTTTCCACAACCTTTGCCAGATTGCATCTGCGCACCATTGTAATCTTCGATTCCTTTGATAATTCCACGAGCAGACAAGCAGGAGTAGGGACCTCTATGAGGCCTAAACCTGGGTAAATCTTCGAGTCCCCTGTGTGCTTGTTTGCTAGCCGATAGATATCTCCAGCGCTCCCTCCTTCTCCAAAACCCAAGTCCATAACAATGGGCATTGATGAGTTAAACCCTCGTCAATTGGCGCCGTCTGTGGGAATTGGGAGTGCTGATGTTGCGGCTTCTTCGGCCCCGTCAACCGCGATCTACAACTCCGCAAAAGCGGAGATTCGCCAGCTCTTCGGCGCGTTCGACTTCACCATCCACACGCCGGCCACTCGCCCGGCTTTCGAGTTCGTGGGCAACAGAATCAGCCTGGCGATCAGGAGCTTCCGCTTCCAAGTTGGTCAGATGGGCATGCTTCGCATGCCTGACCAGCTGACGATACCATCGATTGCCCTAGCATCGTGGTTCCCTCCATCGATCGGTACCCTCAGTGAGCTCAACGCCCCGGCAACAGTCGAGAATACGATCAGCGACAGCAGTCGCGAATCCGATCTAAGCGATTTGGCAACTAAAGATGGGGCCTACGGCTCTGAATCTAAGAGTTGCGGGAGCAGCTTCCCCAATCACTTCATGTGCGCCGTCATCAACGCGGGTGACGAGGGTTTAACTCGTCAATGCCCATTGTCATGGACTTGGGTTTTGGAGAAGGAGGGAGCGCTGGAGACATCTATCGGCTAGCAAACAAGCACACAGGGGACAAAGAATTTACCCAGGTTCAGGCCTCGTAGAGGTCCCTACTCCTGCTTGTCTGCTCGTGGAATTATTGAAGGAGTCGAAAGTTACAATGGTGCGCAGATGTAATCTGGCGAAGGTTGTGGAAACTAGGGTTGCGTGTGTCCTTCTCGCCGCCCCCTCCTAGCCTTTATATAGATAGGCTAGGTCTCGGGTAGCAGGTCGAGTCGGTTACAAGTTAGGGTTTTTCCCTTTAATCTTTCTATCTTTAGCTTCTTCTTGTTCTTCAAGCAATCGAGAGTCCGTAGGTTACTCGAGTTCTTCCATCTAGGCCTTGGCAACACCGTGGGCCTGTATGTATTTGGACCGTATATACCAAGCTTGAGTACCTGTAGGGTATACCCATGTCAGTAGCCCCCGAGTGTCCAGTGGAATCGCAGATTCGACTAGGGACTTTTGAAGCCTTCGAGTGCCTAAATGAGTACATTTCGATTGCTTTTATTTGTGTCATAGGTATTGTTGATATACGTGCCTGATATAACCGAAGTATCGTTATCATTTAACCACCTTAGGGTGAAACAATGCAATCTACTCAAATTCGAGTCCCCAGACTCGAATCCGGAAAAGTGCTGGCATAATTCGACTCAGGCCGCGGAGGTCTTACAGGAGTCGAATTCTAGTTATATGGGTGTGAGCACTCGACGCGTCCGTCAAGGCATATTCATCGTGCCTGTAGGCACGGATACATTTCTGGTAGTGCGCAGTTAAATGCGTTGCCAGGCCTTATTCAGGTCTTACCTTCACGCCGTAAGCGCGGCATCCGAATTTTATCATCACGGAGACGATTCGGGCGTCCCAGGAGACGTAGTCTCTTTGTAGGGAAAATTTGTGAGGCGGTGTCGCCAAAGGTTGCGAGTACGGATGTTATCAACACACAGTTTTTGTGCAAATAATCACAGGGTGCGCGACCAGTGCTCCCTATAGGAGTAGCCCCCGAGTGCCTGGTTGAGTCGAAGACTCAGGCAGGGACTAAAGAACTTTTGTGACTGTTGTCGTCTTTTTGCTTACTTGTTTCAGTCGATGACTCGGGCAAGGACTAAAGAACTTTCGCGACTACTGTCGTCTTTTGCCTGCTTGTTTCAGTCGAATTTGTTTCCGGCGCTCCCTATGGGAGTAACCCATGTCCATAATCGAACTGAGATTCGAGTGGTTGGGTTTGCTTTTGTGATTTTCCATGTTCCTGCAACAAGAAAAGAAAAGTCATAGGGTGCACGGCCAGCGCTCCCTATGGGAGTAGCCCCCAAGTGCTTGGTGGAGTCGAAGACTCCAGCAAGGACTAAAAATAGTCAAGTTTTCCACTACGTAGCCTTGGTGATGTCAGTGCTGACACTTGTATGACCTCAGTTGCTCGCGTGAGCGAGTTTGACGGGACATGATGAGCGGTGGGTCCCACTTTCTGACTTTGATTTGACTGGGCGTGCGTAATCTTATTTTTAACTGTGCCTCCTCGATTTCCGCGCGTAATGGTAGAAGTGGGGGATGGTTCGCACTTCCTCTTCTTCATGTGTCCAACGCGATGCGTGCCACGCGTCCAATAGGGTTTTTGTCAGCCGTTGGATTGCATATCCTAGGGGTTAAGTAGCGGTGTTGTGGCGGTAATTTTCCATATGCGCTCTTTCTTCCTTGCTGCCATCGCCATTGCTGCTTTTCCCTGCGCTCATCTCCTCCATGGCGCTGGACCACCTTCGCTCGTTTCCAAGCTACTTTCTGCGCTCTCATCGCCGCCGTGCAATGGGGAAAAAGAAAGGAGGTGCTGGCACTGATTCCACGACCACCGTCGCCGTGACGAAGAAGAAGGGTGGCTCCGCTGCTGCGGGCACCAGCGCCGCCGGCGGCGGTAAGAAGAAGGTCGCGGGCACTCGCGTGACCAATGGTGCATGGCGCCCCTCCATTATCAAGGCGTCGGATCTTCGTCTTCTTTGCCAGGATGGAGTTATCTCTGCGGTAGTCGCCGATGCGCGCGTCCCCAGTGGTGAGACCATTCCTACTCCTCCCGCTGGTTTTCGAGTGATGTTTCTCGCATTCGTCATTCGAGGTCTCTCCTTGCCTCTACACCCATTTCTTAGGGGTCTTCTTTGCTTCTACGGGCTCCAGCTCCATCAGCTGTCCCCAAATTCGATTCTCCACATCACGTGCTTCATTACCCTTTGTGAGTGCTGGCTTGGAATCGAGCCACACTTTGGTCTTTTCAAGCGCTTGTTTAAATTGAAGCATCGGTCTGCGTCTGGTTCTTTAGTTTATGATGTAGGTGGTTGCGGCATCCATGTCGACCCATCCGCCACCTACTTCGACATCAAGCTTACCAAGTCCGTCCAGGGATGGAGGGACAAATGGTTCTATGTCCGCGATCAGAAGGCCAAAGATGAGCACTTTGGACTCGCGCCCTTCGATCCGGTGACTCCCTGCAAGAAGATGCGTTCTTGGAAGAACGTAGTTATGCCTGGCGAACTCGCAGAGACGGACGTGCTGTATCAGTGCGTCTGCAACCTCGAAAGTCACATAGGCGCAGAAGAGGGAGGTTGCGCTCTTATCAGGACTTGGCTGCGCCGTCACGTCCAGCCCCTCCAAGCTAGAGTCCATCCCATGTTTCAATGGAGTGGCGTTGATGATGCCACTCGCGTGTCTGCCGATGGCATGTCCACGAGTGAGGTGGATAAGAGGATTCGACTGGTTACAAAGCGCACTGTCAAGGATGTGCTTCCAAGCGAGCCAGTTGTTCCTCCTTTTGATGCTTCGAATCCTCCTCCCGAGGTATAGTTGTGCTACGCAGTAGCTTATTTTCACGATTGCTTTTCTATTTGCTTACTTTTTCTGTTTGTATGCAGGATTGGGCGGTGTCGCCTTGTATGCCTCCTCTCCCTGAGGGGATTATTCCTCGTGAAGCTTTGGAAGAGGACGAGTCTGAGTCGACTGTCCCTTCTGATGTGGAAGAGGAAGCCCCCGAGTCCGAGAGCCCGGATACTCGCAAGCGTTCGCGTAGCAAGGACTCCGACGCGTCGACTCCTTCGACTCCAGGAGGCACGGCTGTTGGCGCGGAGTCGCCAATTCCAGTCGTTCCTGTGAGGGCTGTGGCACCGTATTCTCACAAGAAGATGCGATTGCCCAAGGAGTCTTCGTCGAAATCGGCGGTGGCCACGTTTGATCTTGACAACTTTAACTGGTAAGTTTGCTAGGTCATCCATTCTTTTCTGTTTTTCCTGGAGTTTGCCCTTTTCTCAATGTGGATTTGGTCTTGTAGTTAAGAGGCGTCGTCATCTTCTGGCGACGTCGAGTTTTTGAAAGAATCAGGAGTCGCGGCTTCAAGGGCCAAGGTAGAGGTCGAGCGCGCTCCTTCTCCTCCGGCGGCGGCCCACTCCGGGCACAATTCTTCAAGCTCTCCTCACGTAGGGGAGCATCGAATGGTTGCTCGGATGACGGTTCAGCAAACCTCTTCAGAGTCGCTAGAGGACCATGCAAGTATATCTTCCTTTCTTTTTAATGTGGCAATCGATGTTTTCTGTTGCCGTTTCTGATCCCTTGTTTTGTGCGACAGCCCCTTGTAAAGGAAGCCGCGAAAGTGGCAGAGCAAGTGATGGCAATGGGCCGCCAGCATGCAATGCTGGAGTCGCGTCACCGCGTCGTCGAAAGTGAGCGTTCTACACTTATTCTTTTTCGTCTCCTCTCTTTGGTATAGTCGACTGATAGTCAACTTTTGGTTGCCATGTAGCTGAGCATAATGCTTTACTGCGCAATGTTGCCACCTTGGAAAAGATGTTAGGCGCAGCTGTGAAGGGGCGCGACGAGGCAATCGCGGCTCGTAATGATACACAGCAGCGCAAAGAGGATCTGCGTGCCTCCTTTGTGGCTAGGGAAAAGTTGTTCGAAGAGCAACTGTTCTCAGTCGCCAAGGCCCTCTCAGGTACCTTTGCCAGTAGATATTTTATTGTTGTCCTTCTCTGCATCTGGAGTTTTTCCAGTGGCGCTAGAGATTTCATCCATGTGTGGGTTTTCTGTGCAGATGCTGGCGATTTGAGCTTTGACCCGCAGGCCCTTTGTCGCGATGACACTCTGGCGTGCGTGGTGTCTGCAGTCGAGGACCGTAGCGCCGCTGTCCAGAATATGTTGTCCAAGGCCAAGGTCACCCTTAGTTGCCTCCGGGAGGAGTTGATGCCGAAGGCGGAGCTGGTCGACAATGTGGACGAGCTGGTGGAGTCACTCGCCGGGGGTGTGCCTTCCACATACAAGAACTCCCTCTGTGCTGTTGGCGCGACCATGTCGCTTGCCATGGTGCAAGCCCACGGAGTCAAGATAGATCCCTCTGTGGTGTCAAAGACGATGCCTGTTGGCGCGGATGGTCAGCAGGTAGTATTCGCTCCTTTTGCGACTGCCTGTGCCAAATATGGCCATTCCTTGATAAATACCGTTGCCAAGTATTCAGAGGAGCTCCAGCATGCTAAGAAGTTCACGAAGGCTTCGGCCTCAGGAGCTGGCAGAAAGTCTGTGGCGTCTGATACTGCCATGGACTTGATGAAGCCCCCGAAGCCGTCGAAGTCGAAGAAGCCAGCTGCTCCGTAGTTAGTTTTTTGTAATAGTTGATGAATTGTCCTTTTGATTGAAGAACATGCCTGCTGGCGAGTGTGTTTGTGGCTACTTTATGCTGATCTTGAATGCATCTGTTACTTTTGTCTTTGTGTTAAGTTGGTCGCCTTATTTGCCTCTGGCTTGACTTTTTGGTAGGGTACATCAAGTGGTCCTGTGGGGGGGACCCAGGACTCGCCATCTCTTGAGGATACAGTGGCACCACCGCGCTCCAGGGTAGAGGAGCTGTCCTTGCTTTTGCAACTTCGTGATCGCGTTAAGCAACTGGAGCGTGAGTTGCCCGTGATCCGCGGTAGCGCGGAAGTGTGGAAGTCGGAGGCTGAAAAAGCTGCCGCCCACGAGCAATATCTGCTTGGCGAGGTGACGCAGTTGGGCGACCAGTTTAAGTGTTAGTTTGTTCATTCTCATCTTTTCCTTTGTAGTTAGTCACAATGGTACGTTGTACTCATGCTGCTGATGCTGCTTCGTGTAGTTGTTAGTGCACGCCATCCGCAGGAGGAGAGGGATAGGATTGCCATCCGCCTTCATGATCTCAGGATACTTCTGGGTAGATCATGATCGTGTGACTGCGTTGGCGACCCTATAGGATCGCGCCTCGCGAGTGCTGCTCTTCCTGAAGAAGTCGCAGTCGTGTTTGAAGAACATCTATCGGGTGATGTTCCCGCTGGATGACACTCCATCAAGCCTGCTGGCTCTCCTGACCAAATTTCAAGATATGTCCACGGTTCGCGAGTGCGTGAGGCAGCAGTTGGTGGCTGGTGCCAAGGCTGCCCTCTCAATGGTGTGTTTGCACAGGCCCGACGTGGATGTCGCCACCATTGCCTCTGGGCCACCGGCGCCACCAGCAGGATCTTCCTGGGATATGGTGTCGCACTATCAGGCAGTGGACCGCCTAGCCGAGGAGATCGTCGACTTCTTCGAGGAACAAACTAATGTTCTTCTATTGCAAGGGTAGCCAAATATGTATCCTGCACATAAGTGTACTTGTGTTGTAAAGTTCATATATATTTGTAGATAATTTATTATTGAATGTGTACAAATAGCTCTGTAAGCGTGGGGTGCGTTGCACTTATGGGAGTCCTTTTCGTTAGCCTGGTCATCTTTTTATCTTGTTCCCTTGTCAACCTACCAGGTGCGTTGCAGCTGGGTTGAGTTTGTGTTAAGGGGTTCGATTGATGTGCCAGCTACTCAGGATGTCGTGTTTTTGTTCGAAGAACATATGTGTATAGGGTGGCGTAGCCCCTGAGTATGAAAATTGACAAAGTAAAGGAGAGCACAGAGTTTCGGGGCACTTAGCTTTTATTTATTCGAAGAATAGTACGAAGTACAATGTGCGGCTAAGTAGCCTTGGCTGAATAGCCTTATTTGCGATGTAAAAGTAAAGAAAAACGACTAAGGGTAGAAGCGTCGCAGTTGTGCGACGTTCCAAGGGTTAGAGTATGCGACTCCTGTCTCTAAATCTTGAAGGCGATAGGCGCCACCTGGGATTACTTCTGTAATCATGTACGGTCCTTCCCAGGGGGACTCGAGCTTGAGATGCCCTTGCTGCTTCAGTCGCAAGACCAAGTCACCTTCGATGAAGGATCTGGGGCGAAGCCTTCTACTGTGGTAGTTGTGCAGGTTCTGCTGGTAGATCGTTGATCTTTCCGCGGTGATTTACCTTGCTTTGTCAAGGAGGTCGACGGAATCCTCGAGTGCGAGGGATGACTCTTGTTCGCTTTAAGCGACCACGCGCGACGCTTTGTACCGTACTTCGGCAGGTAGTACCGCTTCTGCTCCATGCACCATAAAGAATGGTGTGTAGCCCGTGGCGCTGTTTGGAGTTGTACGTAGACTCCAGAGTACGGATTGCAGCTCATCTAGCCAGCAACCCGCCGCTTGTTCGAGTGGTCGTAGGAGTCGCTTCTTGATGCCGCTGCAGACGAGCCCGTTTGCTTTTTCCACCTGACCGTTGGTCTGTGGATGCGCCACTGAGGCGTAGCTGATGTTGATCCCTAGGTTCTCGCAGAATTCTTGGAACTCCTTGGATGTGAAGTTCGTCCCGTTGTCGGTAATAATGTTGTGTGGCACGCCGAAGCGGTAGACGATGGACTCGAAGAACTTGACTGTGTTGTGCCCTGATTGGTTGGTCATTGGCATGGCCTCGATCCACTTGGTGAATTTGTCGACTGCCACCAAGAGGTAGACGTAGCCTCCGCGCGAGGATCTTGGCAGATTGCCAACCATATCAAGCCCCCATTGTGCGAAGGGCCAGGCCAATGGAATAGGCCGTAGCTCTGCGCCTGGTGCGTGTGGCTTGTTCGCGAATCGCTAGCAAGCATTGCATTTTTGGACTATGTTATTGGCGTCACGCATGGCTTGTTCGGATTCAGCCTGGCCCACAGGCTTTTGCCATCCTCATCCCATGTAACAGGGCCTCGTATTCAGCCTCGTTGTTTGAGGCTGTGAACTGCATTCGTAGGATATATTTCAGCTTGTCCCCTTGAGGTGATGTCAATATAACACCTGCGCCTGCTCCGTCCTTCCGTTTGGACCCATCGAAGTGCATTGTCCAGAGGTAGGACATATCTGGCTTGTTCGGGAGTTGGTTCTCCATCCAGTGCACTAGAAAGTCAGGAGCACTTGCGACTTGATGGCGTCGCGTTTTTCGTATGTGATGTCTCGTGGAGACAGCTCTATCCCCCAAAGCGCGACTCGCCCCGTGGCGTCGGGGTTATTGAGGATATGCCCCGACGGGGCGTCGTTGACTACCACGATTGGGTGTTCCTGGAAGTAGTGGCGTAGTCGCCGGGCGGTCATAAAGACGCCGTACGACAGCTTCTGGTAGTGCGGGTACCACTGTTTTGTTGGCGTGAGGACCTCGCTGAGGTAGTATACCGGGCGTTGTACACCGTGGACTTTGTTTTCCTCGGCTCGCTCGACGACGAGCACTGTGCTGACCACCTGGTTGGTGGCGGAGATGTACAGCAATAGTGGTTCCCTTTCTCGTGGAGTCACCAGTACTGGCGATGTGGATAGCAAGCGCTTGAGATCTTCGAATGCTTCTTGTGCTTCATTGGTCCACTCGAATTTTTTGGTCTTGCGGAGGAGCTGGTAGAAGGGCAGTGCCTTTTCACCCATCCGACTAATAAATCGACTGAGGGCCGCGATTCGTCCGGCCAGTTGCTGGACGCCTCTTATGTTCTTCGGCTTCTCCATGGCCAGTATGGCTTTTATCTTCTTCGGGTTCGCCTCGATCCCCCTCGCAGAGATGAGGTATCCGAGTAGTTGCCCAGATGGTACGCCGAAGGCGCATTTGTCCGGATTGATCTTGATCCGGTACCGATCGAGGTTGGCGAAGGTTTCACGCAAATCATCGATTAGAGAGGCTTCCTCCTTGGTCTTGATTACTATGTCGTCGACATAGACTTGGATGTTGCGACCTAGTTGTTCCTTGAGGCAAGCCTGCATGAATCGCTGGTAGGTGGCTCCCGCGTTTTTTAGCCCGAAGGGCATTGTGTTGTAGCAGAACACACCAAAGGGCGTTGTAAACGCTGTTTTCTCCTGATCTTCCTCCTTCATTCGAATTTGGTTATAGCCTGAGTAGGCGTCGAGGAAGCAGAGGCGCTCACATCCAGCGGTGGAGTCGATGATCTGATCGATCCGTGGCAGCGGGAAGTGATCTTTTGGGCAGTGCTTGTTTAAAGAAGTGAAGTCCACGCACATCCGTAGGATATCCGTGTCCTTTTTTGGTACCAGCACCGTATTGGCGAGCCAAGTGCTTTCCTTGATCTCGCGTATGAATTTGGCCACGAGGAGTCTAATGATCTCCATTCTGACTGCCTGTGCTCGTGGCTCAGACAGTCGCCTGATTGTTTGCTTGACTGGCCTTGCGTCGGGGTTGACATTGAGTGCGTGCTCGGCGAATTCCCAGGGAACTCCTGGCATGTCCACAGGACACCAGGCAAAATTTCCCAGTGCTCGCGGAGGAATTCGACGAGCGCGAGTTCCTATGCGGGACTCAAGTTGTTGGCGATGAGGGCCATCTTGGCGGGATCCGATGGATGGACCTGCACCTTCTTTGTGTGCACGGATGAGTCGAAGGAGAGATCAGGTGAGCTTGGCCTACTCAAGGGAGGCAGACTGTTGTCTATCGTCTCCTTCAGTCTTGCGAGTTCCTCCTGCATACCGAAGGACTAGGAGATTCTGTTGAATTCCCTGTCGCAAGCGTCAGATCGCTCGAAGTTCCCATTGATTGTTATGACGCCGTTGGGACCTGGCATTTTCATCTGCAGGTAGGCGTAGTCGGGTACTGCCATGAACCTGGCGAATGCGACGCGCCCGAGGATGCAATGGTATTGTGAGGGCCAGTCGATGACCTCAAAGTCGATGCGCTCGCGCCGGAAGTTCTTCGGCGTGCCAAAGATGACGTCCAGGTTGATTTTGACCAGGGGTATACACCTTTCCCTGGGACGATGTCGTGGAACATTGTGTCCGATGCCTCCAAACAGGTTAGAGGGATCCTCATTGCTCGCAAGGTACTCGCGAATATGAGGTTGATGCCGCTTCCGCCATCCATGAAGACGCGACTCATGTCGAAGCCTCCAATTTGCGCCTCGAGTACGAGGGGGCAATGACCTGGGTGAGGTATTTGAGGTGGGTGGTCGTGTTTGTCGAAGGTAATGCATGACTCACTGCCACTGAGGTACTCAGTGGTGGATGGTGGCGAGTGCATGGCCAAGTTGACTTGGCGAGTGATGGCCTTCTGCACCCTATTGGAGGGGCGCCCCTTTTGGATCATCATGGTACCCATGGCCCGTGGGTACGGTTCGCCTCCGTGGTGCTGGTCCGGTGCAGCTCTGTTCGGGGGTGGCCCAGGTGGTGGTGATGGTGCGCCATGTGCCACGGCACCTGGAGCGGCTCCGTAGCCTCTTTCGACTGCATTGCGGTTCATCCGAACCAATCCCTCGTGTAGCTTGAGGAACTCGTGGCAGTCCTTGAGGAGGTGGCTGGACTTTCTCTTGCCATCATGCTTGTCGATGTAGAAGTATACCGTGCATGGCCCGGACAGTTTGTCCTCGATGAAGGTCGCGGGTGCTTCATCGCGAGTGCGGCGTTGCCACACTTGCGTGGTTTTCCCGGAGTCGCGGTATCCGCTGTTGTGGTTATCGTCGCGTCTATCGGCGTAGCCAGCTGCGACCATGTTGACGTCATCGCGATCGTCGTAGACGCGCATGCGACGCTTGCCCCGGCGGCCGCGTCTTCGTTCGAGTTCTGCCTCCTCGTCCGAGTGAACGCGATTCTTCACCGAATCTTCTCCATCGGCCCACCGATTCGCAATCTCCATCAGATGGTCGATGGTATGGGGCTTTGAGCGGCCTAGCTCCTCCCTGAGTTCCATGCGGCGGACACCTCCGTTGAATGCATCAATCGCGCGGTCTTCCGAGATGTTCTTCGTGGAGTTCTTGATGATGGACCACCTTTGGACGTAAGAGCGCAGCGATTTGCCAGATCTTTGCTGGCAGCATCTCAATTCTTCGATTGAGGCGGGGCGTTTGTACGTGCCCTTAAAGTTGCGCACGAAGCTGTAGACCAGCTCATCCCAACTGCGAATGGATTCGCGTGGGAGGTTATTGAGCCATGCTCGGGCGGCGCCCTGCAGCTGTAGCTGCAAGCATTGCATGGCAGTACTTCGACTGCCTCCGTGTAGCCTGACGGAGGAGATGTGATCCTCCAGCCAAATCTTGGGGTCCTGTAGACCGTCAAATTTCGGGTTCTCTGATGGGAGTTTAAACCCTTTAGGCATTCACTTTTGCCTGATGGATCTGCTGAAGCATCAGGCGCCGCAGAGCTCCCCATCTTCCTCTTCCGAGTCAGTCGACTGAGCATGTCATGCCCTTGACTTGTCAATCTTGTGCTGCGTGAGTTCGTCTCGTGCATCATAGTCGCGATCGTGTCGCCGTGAGCGGCGGCGGCGAGACAGGTCGTGACTGTCATCGCTGGACGAGGGCGAGGAGTAGCGCTTTGCTAGCGCTTTGCCCTTTTTTGGGTCTGGTATCGGCTCCTTGTCGAGGGCGGCCTCGATTAATCCCAGGCCCGCGATCGTAGATTGGTGCATGGCCGTTCGGGGATCTCCAGCTGGCGGATGGTTATTGAGGAGGTACATGGTGGCTGCTGTCACCGCGGCTTGCGGTGTCCTAGGAACCACGTTGCCTCTCGTGTCGACTGTCATAGAGCCAAAGTCGAGGACTTTCGTGGCCTCTATGCGCTCTTATTCGGTGAGGTGAGCCATCCGCGACTGCCTCTTCTTGGCGAGGTACTCGTTGCCTCTTGAGGAGGATCCTCCGTAGGAGGAGAGCCCAGCACGGCGAAGGCTTGATTCGTCTGCTACCTTTTTACGCGCCTCAAGTTGCGCGATTGCTTGTTTTTGGCGCTTGAATTCCTCTTTTAGGAGCCAGTGGTAGCCCATCAGCAGTTCCTGCAGGGACCCGAAGGGTAGAGGTGCACCTCGTAGGGCTTCGCGGCAGCGATCCCACTCTTGCTCGTTGAGCCTGATCACGACGCGTTCGCTGGTTTGCTCGTTGATCATGCTAGGAGGTTCGAATGCTCCTCCGTTGCCACCGTTACCGCCGTTGCCACCGTTGCCGGCATTGCGTGGATCGGTGTCGTTGCCGGTGTTACCACCCGTTGCCGCGATTGGGTGGATCGGTGCCGTTGCCGGTGTTGCCACCGTTGCCGCGATTGGCGAAGGTGTCGCCTGCGTTGATGACGGCGCACATGAAGTGATTGGGGAAACTGTTGCTTCCACAACTTTCAGATCCGGAACCGTAGGTTCCATCTTCAGTGGCCAGATCGCTTAGATCAGAGTCGCGACTGTTGTCGCTGACCGTGTGCTCGACTGCCACCGGAGCGTTGAGCTCGCTGAGGGTGCCGATCGATGGAGGGAACCATGATGCCGGGGCAATCGCCGGTGTTGTCGGCTGATCAGGCATGCGAAGCGTGCCCATCTGACCGACTTAGAAGCGGAAGCTCCCAATCGCCAGGCTGATTCCGTCACCCACGGACTCGAAGGCCGGGCGAGTGGCCGGCATGTGGACGGCGAAGTCAAAGGCGCCG
The DNA here is from genome assembly GCA_916181665.1 of Avena sativa. Lineage (NCBI taxonomy): Eukaryota > Viridiplantae > Streptophyta > Magnoliopsida > Poales > Poaceae > Avena > Avena sativa. Next base: position 58,908,801 of record OV702292.1, read on the forward strand.
AAGAGCTGGCGAATCTCCGCTGTTGCAGAGTTGTAGATCGCGGTTGATGGGGCCGAAGAAGCCGCAACATCAGCACTCCCAATTCCCACAGACGGCGCCAATTGACGAGGGTTTAACTCGTCAATGCCCATTGTTATGGACTTGGGTTTTGGAGAAGGAGGGAGCGCTGGAGACATCTATCGTCTAGCAAACAAGCACACAGGGGACAGAGAATTTACCCAGGTTCAGGCCTCGTAGAGGTCCCTACTCCTGCTTGTCTGCTCGTGGAATTATTGAAGGAGTCGAAAGTTACAATGGTGCACAGATGTAATCTGGCAAAGGTTGTGGAAACTAGGGTTGCGTGTGTCCTTCTCGCTGCCCCCTCCTAGCCTTTATATAGATAGGCTAGGTCTCGGGTAGCAGGTCGAGTCGGTTACAAGTTAGGGTTTTTCCCTTTAATCTTTCTATCTTTAGCTTCTTCTTGTTCTTCAAGCAATCGAGAGTCCGTAGGTTACTCGAGTCCTTCCATCCGGGCCTTGGCGACACCGTGGGCCTGTATGTATTTGGACCGTATATACCAAGCTCGAGTACCTGTAGGGTATACCCATGTCAGCGGGCGACACCTCCGCCAACCGCGACAACACGGGCAACCGTGGTAATGAAACCGACCCGCCTAACGGCGGCAACGGTGGAAACGGTGGCTACGGCACCCCCGTTAACAACGGAGGAGCAATCGAACCCCCAACTATAATAAATGAGCAAACCGGCGAACGCGTCGTGATCAAGCTCAACGAACAAGAGTGGGCTCGTTGCCGTGATGCCTTACGAGGCAACCCTCTACCCTTCGGATCCCCGCAAGAACTGCTAATGGGCTACCATTGGCTCCTGAAGGAAGAATTCAAGCGCCAAGTGCAAACAATCGCGTAACTCAAGGCGCGCAAAAAGGCGGTAGATGAGTCGAGCCTTCGACATGCTGGGCTCTCCTGCCACGAAGGATCCTCCTCAAAGGGCAATGAGTACCTCGCAAACAAGAGGCGATCTCGGATGGCCCATCTCACCGAGCAAGAACGCATAGAAGCTGCAAAGGTCCTCGACTTCAGCTCTATGACAGTCGATACACGGGGCAACATGGTCCCCAAGACACTGCAGGCCGCGATGACAGCAGCCACCATGTACCTCCTCAACAACCAGCCACCAGTTGCAGATCCCCGAGCCGCCATGCACCGATCTACAATCGCGGGCTTGGGACTAATCGAGGCTGCCCTCGACAAGGAGCTGACACCGGAGCTGAAAAAAGGCAAAGCGCTAGCAAAGCGCTACTCCTCGCCCTCATCCAGCGATGACAGTCATGACCTTTCTCGACGCCGCCGCTCACAGCGACACGACCACGAGTATGATGCGTGCGATGACCTCACGCAGCGCAAGATCGACAAATCAAGGGCGCGACATGCTCGGTCGACTGACTTGGAAGAGGAAGATGTGGAGCTCTGTGGTTCCAGATGCTTCAGCAGGGCCATCAGGCGAAAGCGAATGCCCAAGGGGTTTAAACTTCCGCCGGAGAACCCAAAGTTTGACGGCCTGTAGGACCCAAAGATCTGGCTGGAGGACCACATCTCCTCCGTCAGGCTCTACGGCCATGCAATGCTTACAGCTACAGCAGCAGGGCGCCGCCCGAGCATGGCTCAACAACCTCCCACACGGATCCATTCGCAGTTGGGAAGAGCTAGTTTACAGCTTCGTGCGCAACTTCAAGGGCACATACAAGCGTCATGCATCAATCGAAGAGCTGAGATGCTGCCAGCAAAGATCGGGCAAATCGCTACGCTCCTACATCCAAAGGTGGTCCATCATCAAGAACTCCGCAGAAAATATCTCGGAAGACCGTGCAATCGATGCATTCCACGGTGGCGTCCGCCGCAGAGAGCTCAGGGAGGAGCTAGTCCGTTCGAAGCCCAAGACCATCGACCACCTGATGGAAATCGCGAATCGGTGGGTCGATGGAGAAGATTCGGTGAAGAATCGTGTTCACTCTGACGAGGAGGCAGACTCGAGCGTAGACGCGACCGCCGAGGCAAACGCCGCATGCGTATCTACGATGACCGCGACGACTTCAACATGGTCACAGCTGGCTACGTCGACAGACGCGACGATAACCGCAACAGCGGATACCGCAGCGGTGGATACCGCGACTCCGGGAAAACCACGCAAGTGTGGCAACGCCACAATCGTGATGAAACACCCGCGACATCCATTGAAGACAAACTGTCCAGGCCATGTACGGTGCACTTCTACATCGACAAGCATGATGGAAAGAAGAAGTCCAGCCACCTCCTCAAGGGCTGTCGCGAGTTCCTCAAACTACATGAGGGATTGGTTCGAATGAATCGCAACACAGTCAAAAGGGGCTATGGAGCCGCTCCAGGCACCGTGGCACATGGCGCTCTGCCACCACCACCTGGACTACCCCCAAATGCAGCTGCGCCGGACCAGCACCAGAGAGGCGAACCATACCCACGAGCTAGGGGTACCATGATGATCCAAAAGGGACGCCCCTCGAACAGGGTGCAGAAGGCCATCACTCGCCAAGTCAACTTGGCCACAAACTTGCCACCATCTACCACTGAGTACCTCAGCGGAAGCGAGTCCTGCATCACCTTCGACAAACGCGATCATCCGCTTCAAGTACCTCGTCCAGGCCATTGTCCCCTCGTACTCAAGGCGCAAATCGGAGGTTTCAACATGAGCCGCGTCTTCATGGACGGTAGAAGCAGAATCAACCTTATATTTGTGAGTACCTTGCGAGCAATGAGGATCCCTCTGACTTGCTTAGAAGCCTCGTACACAACATTCCATGGCATCGTCCCAGGAAAAGGCGTGTATCCCTGGGAAAAATCAACCTTGATGTCATCTTCGGCATGCCGAAAAACTTTCAGCGCGAGCGCATCGACTTTGAGGTCGTCGACTGGCCCTCACAGTACCACTGCATCCTCGGGCGCGCCGTGTTCGCCAGGTTCATGGCGGTACCACACTACGCCTACCGGCAGATGAAAATGCCAGGTCCTAATGGCGTCATCACAGTCAACGGGAGTTTCGAGAGATCCGATAGTTGTGACAGGGAATTCAACAGAATTTCCTAGTCCTTCGACATGCAGGAAGAACTCGCGAGACTAAAGGAGTCGACAGACAACAGTCTGCCTCCCCTGAGCCGGCCAAGTTCACCCGATCTATATTTCGACTCATCGGTGCACACAAAGAAAGTATAGGTCCACCCATCGGATCCCGCCAAGATGGCCTCATCGCCAACAACTTGAGCCTCGCATAGGAACTCGTGCTCATCGAATTCCTCTGTGAGCACTGGGAAATCTTCGTCTGGTGTCCAGCGAACATGCCAGGAGTTCCCAGGGAATTCGCCGAGCACACACTCAACGTCAACCCAGACGCAAGGCCAGTCAAGCAAACAATCTGGCGATTATCTGAGCCAAGAGCAAAGGCAGTCGGAATGGAGATCAACAGACTCCTCGACGCCAAATTCATACGCGAGATAAAGGAAAGCACTTGGCTCGCCAACACGGTGCTAGTAGCAAAAAAGGACACGGATATCCTGCGGATGTGCGTGGACTTCACCTCTTTGAATAAGCACTGTCCAAAAGACCACTTCCCGCTACCACGAATCGACCAAATCATTGACTCCACCGCGGGATGCGAGCGCCTCTGCTTCCTCGATGCCTACTCAGGCTATAACCAGATTCGAATGAAGGAGGAGGATCAAGAAAAAATAGCGTTCACAATGCCCTTTGGTGTGTTCTGCTACAACACAATGCCCTTCGGGCTAATAAACGCAGGAGCCACCTACCAGCGGTGCATGCAGGCTTGCCTCAAAAACCAACTTGGTCGCAACATTCAAGTCTATGTCGATGACATAGTAATCAAGACCAAAGAGGAAGCCTCACTAATCGACGACTTGCGCAAAACCTTCGCCAACCTCGACCGCTACCAGATCAAGCTCAATCCGGACAAATGCACCTTCGGCGTACCATCTGGGCAACTACTCGGGTATCTCATCTCCGCGAGAGGAATCGAGGCAAACCCGAAGAACATAAAAGCCATACTGGCCATGGAGAAGCCGAAAAACATAAGGGGTGTCCAGCAGCTGGCTGGATGGATCGCGGCCCTCAGTCGGTTTATCAGTCGGATGGGTGAAAAGGCACTACCTTTCTATCAACTCCTCCGCAAAGCTGACAAGTTCAAATGGACCAACAAGGCGCAGGAAGCATTCGAAGACCTCAAGCGTCTGCTATCCACCTCCCCAGTACTGGTGACGCCACGATAAAGGGAATCGTTGTTGCTATATATCTCCGCCACCAACCAGGTGGTCAGCACAGTGCTCGTGGTCGAACGAGCCGAGGAAAACAAGGTCCACGGGGTACAGCGCACAGTCTATTACCTCAGCGAGGTCCTCACACCAACAAAACAGCGGTACCCGCACTACCAGAAGCTGGCGTACGACGTCTTCATGACTGCTCGGCGACTGCACCACTACTTCCAGGAACACCCAATCGTGGTGGTCAACGACGCCCCGCTTGGGCATATCCTCAATAACCCCGACGCCATGGGGCGAGTCGCGCTTTGGGGAATCGAATTGTCTCCACGAGACATTACATACGAAAAGCGCGACACAATCAAGTCGCAAGTTCTCCCTGACTTCCTCGTGCACTGGATGGAGAACCAGCTCCCCGAAAAACCAGATATGTCCTACCTCTAGACAATGCACTTCGATGGATCCAAGCGGAAGGACGAAGCTGGTGCAGGTGTCATACTGACATCGCCCCAGGGGGACAAGCTGAAATATATCCTGCGAATGCAGTTCACCGCCTCCAACAACGAAGCTGAATACGAGGCCCTGCTACACGGGATGAGGATGGCAAAAGCCTGCGGCGCCAAGAGGCTCATTATATACGGCGACTCCAAGCTGGTCGTAAACCAAACAATGCATGAGTGCGACACACTGAACAACAATATGATCGCCTACCGCGACCTCTACGACACACTCGAAGGGGATTTCAACGGCTGCAAACTGCGGCACATAAGACGCGAAAGCAATGAAGAAGCAAACACACTCGCCAACATAGGCTCTACCTACGCCCCCATACCACCTGGGGTATTTCTCGAGTGCATCTGTGAACGCTCCATCAAGCCAAAGGCCGTAGAGAAGAAAACAAGCGCAACAACGGACTCAGGGGCTACGCCGCCCAATGAGCCAATGTTACTCGACGACCTAGAGCTAGACACAGGACTCGAAGGACCAATGAGCATCATGATGATCGAGTCATCCTGGACTCAGCCGTACATCACGTACCTCCTCAGCAGAAAGATACCGAACGATCCGACTGATGCACGGCACATCGCGCGACGATCCAAGGCATTCGCTGTTATCAATGGTGAACTATACAAGCACAGCATCATAGGAGTACTCCAACGATGCGTCTCCGCGGCCGAGGGAAAAGCTAATCTCCTCGACATCCATGAGGGAACCTACGGACACCACGCTGGCAGTCGCGCCCTCGTGGCCAAAGCTCTACAAGCTGGATTCTACTGGCCTATGGCCATGTGCGATGCCAAGGACATCGTCCAGAAATGCAACGCATGCCAGTGATTCGCGGACAAGCCGCACGCACCTGGCGCATAGCTCCGGCCAATCCCATTGGCCTGGCCCTTCGTGCAATGGGGACTCAACATGGTCGGCAAGCTCCACAAGTCCTCACGAGGAGGCTACATCTACCTCCTAGTCGCAGTCGACAAGTTCACCAAATGGATAGAGGCCATGCCAGTGACCAATCAATCAGGGCACAACACAGTCAAGTTCTTCGAATCCATCGTCTACCGCTTCGGAGTGCCACACATTATCATCACAGACAATGGGACGAACTTCACATCCAAGGAGTTCCAAGAATTCTGCGAGAATCTGGGAATCAACATCAGCTACGCCTCGGTAGCGCATCCACAGACCAACGGTCAGGTCGAAAAGGCGAACGGGCTCGTCTGCGGTGGCATCAAGAAGCGACTCCTCCGGCCACTCGAACAAGCCGCGGGTTGTTGGCCAGACGAACTACAATCAGCACTCTGGAGCCTAGCACAACGCCAAATAATGCTATAGGCTACACCCTGTTCTTTATGGTGCACGGGGTTGAAGCGGTGCTACCCGCCGAGGTATGGTACAAAGCACCGCGCGTGGTCGCTTACAACGAGCAGGAGTCAACTCTTGCACTCGAAGACTCCGTCGACCTCCTTGACGAGGCAAGGGAAATCGCCGTGGAAAGATCAACGATCTACCAGCAGAACCTGCACAACTACCACAGTAGGAGGCTACGCCCCAGATCCTTCGTCGAAGGCGACCTGGTCCTGCGACTGAAGCAGCAAGGGCATCTCAAGCTCGAGTCCCCCTGGGAAGGACCATACGTGATTACAGAAGTAATCCCAGGTGGCGCCTATCGCCTTCAAGATTTAGAGACAAGAGTCGCATACTCCAACCCCTAGAACGACGCTTCTACCCTTAGTCGTTTTTAATTTTACGTTGCAAATAAGGCTACTCAGCCAAGGCTACTTAGCCACACATTGTACTTCATACTGTCCCGCCAATAAATAAAGCTAAGTGCCCCAAAACTCTGTGTTCTCCTTTATTTTTTCGCAACTTATTCACTCGGGGGCTGCGCCACCCTACACACATCTGTTCTACGAACTAAAACGCGATATCCTGAATAGCTGGCACACCAATCGAAATCCTTGACACACATCAACCCAGTTGCAACGCACCTGACAGGTTGACAAGGGACTAAGATAAGCGCGTGGCCAGGCTAATGAAAAGGAGTCGCATAGTGCAACGCACTCACGAAACATACACACTAACAAGCTCTTTATACATCATCGACAATCAATTATACACAACATTATATACGAACTTTACAACATTGGTACACTTATGTGCAGGATACAAACTACGCTACTACTGCAACAAGAGAAAGTTGGTTTGCTCCTCGAAGAAGTCGACGATCTCTTCTGCTGGGCGATCCACCGCCTAATAGTGCGACCATATTCCAAGCAGAACCCGCTGGTGGCGTAGGTGGTCCAGCCGCAATCGCCGCAACGTCTACATCAGGCTATGCAGTCGCACCAACGACAGAGCGGCCTTAGCACCAGCCACCAACTGCTATCTTACACACTCGTGAACCGCAGTCAGGTCTTGGAACTTGGCAAGAAGGGCCATCTGGCTCGATGGCGCAACATCCAGTGGAAACATCGTCCGATAAATGTTCTTCAAGCATGACTGCGACTTCTTCAGGAAGTGCAGCACTCACGACGCACGATCCTGCAGGGTCGCCAGTGCGATTTCACGATCATGATCCACATAGAAGTATCCACTCTCCTGAAGTTGCTCTTGGTCAGGTCATGCATGCGAATGGCAATCCTAACCTTCTCATCCTACGGATGGCGTGCGCTGACAACTATACAAAGCAATAATGGAAGTGTGAGGACAGCACACCATTGCGAGTGACTACAAGGAAAAGATAAGAGTAAGCAAGCTAACATTTAAATTGGTCGCCTAGCTGCGTCACCTCCCCCAACAGATATTGTTCTCGGGCGGTGGCCTTCTCTGCCTTTGATTTCCATACATCCGCATTACCACGGAGTACGGGCAATTCATGCTCCAACTGCTTCACGCGATCACGAAGTCGCAAGAGCAGAGATAGCTCATCCACCCTTGAGCGTGGCGGTGCCAAAGTATCATCAAGGGGTGGCGAATCCTGAGGTTCCCTCAAAGGATCACTTGATGTGCCCTATCACAAGCCAAGCAAGAAGCAATAAGAAGACCAAATCGATGCACAGACAAAAGATTCGAGTGCATTCAAGATTAGCAAAAAGTATCAGCAGATACACTCGCCAAAGGCATGTTTTCGACAAAAGATATAGGCTATTCAACTATTACAAAGCTACTGAGGAGCAACTGGTTTCTTTGACTTGGACTTTGGCTTTGGGGGCCTCATCGAGTCCGTGGCGGTATCAGATGCCACTGACTTTCTGCCGGCCCCTGACGACGTAGCCTTTGCCGCCTTCTTGGCCCGCTGCAGCTCCTCAGAGTACTTTGCAACTATGTTGATCAGTTGCGGCCCATACTTGCCACAGGCAGTCGTGAAAGGAGCAACGACTACCTGTTGGCCGTCCGTGCTAACGGGCATCGCCCTTAAGACCGCTGCAGGATCAACTTCGACTCCGTGGGCCTGCACCATAGCGAGTGACATTGACACACCAGCCGCACGGAGCGAGTTCCTGAAGCTTGCAGGGACGCCCCGGCAAGAGACTCCACCAGCTCGTCCATGTTCTCGATCAGCTCAGCCTTGGGCACCAGCTCTTCCTAGAGGCGTCTAAGCACGCCCTTGGCCTTGGAGAGCACATCTTGAACGGCGGCGCTACGGTCCTCGACTGCTGAAAGAGCACCCGCCAAGGCATCGTCACGACGGAGGGCCTGAGGGTCAAAGCTCAAATTGCCAGCATCTGTACATAACCCACACATGGGCATGAAAGTCAGCGCCAAAGACAAATTCGAACAGAGAACAATAATGATATCCAAGCAAGATACCTGAGAGAGCCTTAGCAATCGAGAAAAGCTGTTCTTCGAACAACTTCTCCCTAGCCGCAATGGAAGCATGCAGATCCTCTTCGCGCTTTTGCGCCTCGTCATGCGCCGCGATTGCCTCATCGCGACTCTTCACAGCCGCGGCGAGCGTCTTTTTCATGGTGGCAGCGTCGCGAAGAAGGGCATTATGTTCAGCTGCAAAACAAAACAAAAGGGATAGACTATCAGTCGACTACATAACAATGATGCAGAAGAAGACGAAGAAGAAGAAGAAGTAAAGAGCACTTACTTTCTACCACGCGATAGCGCGTATCCAGCATTGCATGCTGGTGACCCATCGCAAGCACCTGCTCTGCCAGGTGAGCGGCTTCCTTCACAAGGAGCTATCGCAAAAGGAAAAACAACAAAGGATTAGCAGAGGCCATAGATAAAATCGACTGCAACAGTAGAAGAAGAGATACTACACTTATATGATCCTCCAATGACTCCAAAGTCGATTGGTGTGCAGTCATCCGGGCAACCATCCGATGCTCCCCATCGTGTGGAGAGCTGGATGAGTTATGCCCGGAGTGGGCCGCCAATGGAGGGGAAGGAGCACGCTCAACCTCTTTCTCGGCCCTCGATGTCGTGACTCCAGATTCTTTCAGAAATTGGACGTCGCCAGAAGATGACGACGCCTGCTGACTGCAAGACCAAACCAACATCAAGAAAAGGGCAACTCCAAAGAAGAACCAAAAAGGAAGACTCGAATACTTACCAATCAAACTTATCAAAGTCAAAGGTTGGATCCCCTGACTCTGATGACGATTCCTTCGGCAGCCGCATCTTCTTGCGAGAGGATGGCGCCATGGCACTCACAGGAACGGCAGGGATTGGCGACTCCGCACCAACGCCTGCACCTTCCAGAGTCGAAGGAGAAGACGCATTAGAATCCTTGCTGCGCAAAAGATTGCGAGTATCCGGACTATCCGACTCGGGGGCTTCCTCCTCCACATCAGATGGGACGGTCGACTCCGACTCATCCTCTTCCAAGGATTCAAGAGGGATAACCCCCTCAGGAAGAGGAGGCATACAGGGTGACACCGCCCAATCCTGCATACAGACAATAATTTAGCACAAAGTTAAGAAACAGCAAAGAAGCAATCAACAAACCAAGCTACTACGTAGCAAAACTATACCTCAGGAGGAGGGTTAGCAGCATCGAACGGAGGAATGACTGGTACACTGGGGAGCGCATCCTTGACGGTGTACTTGGTGACCAGTCACACCCTTTTGTCTACCTCGCTCGCGGACATGCCATCGGCAGACACGCGAGTGACATCATCCGTGCCAGCCCACTGGAACATGGGATGGACTCTGGCCTGTAGAGGCTGGACGCGACGATGCAGCCATGTGCGAATGAGGGCGCAGCCTCCTTCCTCTTTGCCCATGCGACTCTCGAGGTCGTAGACGCGCTCGTACAACACATCTGTCTCCACGGACTCGCCGGGCATGATCAAATTCTTCCAGGAGCGCTTCCTCTTGCACGGCGTCACGGGGTCGAAGGGTGCGAGTCCGAAGTGGTCTCCGTTAGCCTTCTGGTCGCGGATGTAGAACCACTTGTCCCTCCAACCTTGGACGGACATCATCAGCTTGATGTCGAAGTAAGTGGCGGATGGATCGACGTGGATTCCGCACCCGCGTACATCGTAGACTACGGAGCTAGACGCCGATTGGCGCTTCAATTTGAAGAGGCGCTTGAAGAGGCCGAAATGCGGCTCGATTCCGAGCCAATACTCGTAGAGGGTAATGTAGCAAGCTACGTGGAGGATGGAATTGGGGGACAGCTGATGGAGCTGAAGCCCGTAAAAACAAAGAAGGCCCCTGAAAAAAGGATGCAGGGGCAACGAGAGGCCGCGAATGATGAACGCTAGGAACATCAACCGAAAACCGGCAGGAGGAGAGGGGATTACCTAGCTGCTGGGGACGCGCGCGTCGGCGACTGCGGAGGACAAAACTCCATCTTGGCGAAGAAGACGAAGCTCTGAGGACTTGATCACAGAGGGACGCCACGCGCCATTTGTGACGCGAGTGCCCGCGCCCTTCTTCTTTCCGCCGGCGGCACCCTTCTTCTTCATCGCAGCAGTGGCAGCAGCGGAATTGGTCGCGGCACCTCCCTTTTTCTTCCCCATTCCACGGTAGCGATGTGACCGGAGGAAGTAGCTGGGAAATACGCGGAGCTGGTCCAGCACCAGAAAGGAAAAGGAGCGCAAAGAAGCAGAGGAGCAGCGGCAATGGCGATGGAAGCAAAGGATGAAAAGAAGTAGATGTGAATTTTACCGTCGCCGCATCGCTACTTAACCCCCTGGAAGATGCAATCCAACGGCTCAGAAAAACCCTACCAGACGCGTGGCGTTCAACGCGCTTGACACGTGGAGGAGCTGAAGCGCGAACCGTCCCCCACTACTCCCATTATGCGCGGAAATCGAGGAGGCGCAGTTAAAATAAAGAGTACGCACGCCCAGTCAAATCAGAGTCAGGGAATGGGACCCACCGCTCGTCACGTCCCGTCAAACTCGCTCACGCGGGCAACTGAGGTCATGAAATCGTCAGCACTGACGTCATCAAAAACTACGCAGCAGAAGATTTCAACTACTTTAGTCCTTGCTCGAGTCTTCGACTCCACCAAGCACTCGGGGGCTACTCCCATAGGGAGCGCTGGTCGCACACCCTACGATTTTTTCTTCTTCTTTTGCAGGAATATAGACAATCAAAGCAAACCCAACCACTCGAAACACGATTCGACTATGGACATGGGTTACTCCCATAGGGAGCGCCGGAAGCAAATTCGACTGAAACAAGCAAACAAAAAACAACAGCAGTCGCAAAAATTCTTTAGTCCCTGCCTGAGTCTTCGACTCAACCAGGCACTCGCGGGCTACTCCCATAGGGAGTGCTGGTCGCGCACCCTATGATTATTTGTACAAAGTACTGTGTGTGGATAACACCTACACTCGAAGGTTATGGCGACACCGCCTCATGATTTTTCCCTACAAAGAGATCGCGTCTCCTGGGTCACCCAAATCGTCTCTGTGATGATAAAATTTCGGATGCCGCGCTTACAGCGTGAAGATAAGACCTGAATAAGGCCTGGCAACGCATTTGCTACGCACTACCAGAAATATATCCGTGCCTATAGGTACGATGAACATGCCTTGACGGACGCGTCAAGTGCTCACACCCATATACTGGAATTCGACTCCTGTAAGACCTCCGCGGCTTGAGTCGAATTACACCAGCACTTTTCCGGATTCGATTCCAGGGACTCGAGTTCGAGTAGATGGCGTTGTTTTACCCTAAGGTAGTTAACTGATACCGATACATCGGTTAAATCAGGCACGCACATCAACAATCCCTATGACATAAACAAAGCAGTCGGAAAACATACTCAGTCATGCACTCGAATGGCTTCATAAAGTCTCTAGTCGAATCTGCGATTCCACAGGACACTCGGGGGCTACTGACATGGGTATACCCTACAGGTACTCGAGCTTGGTATATACGGCCTGAATACATAGAGGTCCATGGTGTCGTCAAGGCCCAAATGAAGAACTCGAGTAACCTATGGACTCTTGATTGCTTGAAGAACAAGAAGAAGCTAGAGATAGAAAGTTCAAAGGGGAAAATCCTAACCTGTAACGGACTCGATCTGCTACCCGAGACCTGGCCTATCTACATAAAGGCTAGGAGGGGGCCGCGAGGAGGACACACGCAACCCTAGTTTTCCACAACCTTCGCCATATTACATCTGCGCACCATTGTAATCTTTGATTCCTTTGATAATTCCACGAGCAGACAAGCAGGAGTAGGGACCTCTACGAGGCCTGAACCTGGGTAAATCTTCGAGTCCCCTGTGTGCTTGTTTGCTAGCCGATAGATGTCTCCAGCGCTCCCTCCTTCTCCAAAACCCAAGTCCATAACAATGGGCATTGATGAGTTAAACCCTCGTCACTATAAGTGCCATAATTTTTGGAAGCTCTTTATGAGACTTGAATCCCTACTTCCTTTTATAAAGGCCTTTCTTCCACCATTATATTGAGTCTCCACCTTCTACCTTTATGCACCTACTTTGAGAGCATAGTGGCCATTCTTAGTTCTATGTGCATTGTCCCAAGACTAGTTGATTGATGCATAACTTGATATTGCTTGTTTTAAACTATTTGTATCTAGTCACTCTTATGAACTTTGAAGGTGTCCTATGCATTTATATTTGCTACTCTATGAGGGACAAGCTGAACACTATTATGCTATGTTTTCTTTATGTGAAACAAACAAACGTCTTGCAAAGCATTGTTATTCATGAATCTTTTGTTTGTGCCTTTTCATGTTGCATCATAGTTTCTTTGTCTTATTGCTAGAACCTTGTCTTTCATGTTATATTTGAAGTACTATGATCCCAGCTTTGAATGTTTTACAGATACTTTGATCAAGTCTTTGATGGTGCATGTCACCTCAAAAATTATTCTTTCTTTTTATCACTTACCTATTCGAGGACGAGCAAGAGTTAAGCTTGAGGATGTTGATACATTGCAAATGTATCTATAATTTTTGATGTTCCATGCTTGGTTTTATCCACTTTCTTGCGTTTTGTCCACACTTTGGAGTACTTTTCATATGATTTCTTGGACTAACCTATTAACAAGATGCCACAGTGCTAGTTGCCTTTTTTCTGCTCTTTTTGGTTCCAGGAAAGTTAGAAAATGAATATTCTCAGAATTGGACGGGACAAAAGCCAAAGTTCATATTTTACCGGGGGACACTTGGAGCCGAAATACGAGACGGAGAAGGGCCAGAGGGTGGCCACACCACCTGGTGGCGCGGGCCAGGCCAGGCCGCACCAGGGGGTGGTTTGGGCCCCTCTGGCACCCCCTCGGTCTCCCCTCTTGCCTATAAGAGCCTCCCGATGCATAAACCCTAAATCGTCCAGCCTCCAGCCACGAACAGTTCCGCTGCGCCGCCGCCACCGAAGGGGAGATTCGGGGGACAAAAAGTCTTTGTTCCAGCACCCTGCCGGGACGGGGAAGTGCCCCCGGAGCCATCTCCATCAATCTCGACCACCATCTCCATCACCATTGCTGATTCTCATGATGAGGAGGGAGTAGTTCTCTCTCGAGGCTAAGGGTTCTACCGGTAGCTATGCGTTCATCTCTCTCTCTCTCTATGCATGATCATATTGTGATCATGAGCTTTGTAATCAGGTAAATCTACCTTGCTACTCAAGTGCTTTAATAGATCTCTGCTCTCCCCATGTGTGTGAAAGTGATAGCGTGCACACCATGGTGGCACTTAGGCTAGAGATTACAAATACTTGTTATGAGTTATATTTGGAGTTGGATGTTTCTATGAAATTGTGGTGTTTGTTGGACTCATCTAGAGCTCAAGGTGACAATGTGGGGTTATTGATGGCTCGGTCGGTAATGGCACCAGAAAAATGCTAGTGCGGTGTTGATGTAGAGCTCGTTGGGAATCCCAAGAGGAAGGTATGATGAGCACAGCAGCAAGTTTCCCTCAGTTATGAAACCAAGGTTTAATCGAACCAGTAGGAGCAAGGAAACACCCCAAGGTGTTGCTAGCTGAGCCTTGGCAGAGCGCACTACCGGTGCTAGTAGCAACGTGGAGACCGGCACAACACAACCACAGAACTCTATCCCCAACTTGCGATGAGGTTGTCAATCTCACCGTGTTTTGCTAAAAACAAAGGATTAAACGTATCGAATGGAAACAAGTAAAAGTTTGCAGAAAGTAAACACAAAGCAGTAAACAGTTTGTAGATTATACACCTTTGAACTCTTTGAAATCTCACTTAATATGTGATAATGTTGTGCTAAGAAAATCTTGAGAGATTATCATTTTCATAGAGTGGAATGTAATGCACAAACTTGCATATGCGAAAATTATAAACCTTTGAACACTTTGAAATCACACTTAATACGTGATAATGATGTGCTAACAAATTTTTGAGAGATTATTATTTTCTCCCCCATTTTCATAGAGTGGAATGTAATGCATAAACTTGCATATACGAAGTTTATACACCTTTGAACTCTTTGAAATCGCACTTAGGACATGATAATGTTGTGCTAAGAAAATCTTGAGAGATATTATCATTTCCATGGAGTGAAATATAATGCATAAACTTGCGTATATGAAAAGCACTTAATACGTGATAATGTCGTGCTAAGAAAATCTTGAAAGATTATCATTTTCATAGATTGGAATGTAATGCGTAAATTATACACCTTTGAACACGTTCCCTTCAAATTATATTCAAGTTCATTTGTTTATGGAGTTAAAGTACCGGTGGCAAACTCGTTATTTTGCATGGATAGAGGGGTGCCCCTCGACAAATATAGAGGTTATCCTGTCCGCTAGATCACAGAGGATCAACGGTTGGTGGGCACGATCCGCGTGACAACTGCCTCAACCAATTAGAGTGTAGCAGCGAAGATAAGCACAAGTGTGAGAGATTGTGACCAAGAGAGGGGAAAACTGAGTAGAAGTTAAGAGCCAAAGACAAAACCGAGTAGAACTTAAATAACAAGGGCAAGAATGATAAAGGGATTCAAATAGAAAATAGAAAAAGATTTTAAAAATGAAAAATGCATCTTTTATACAATAAAATACATCTTAGCATACATCAAACTATTTGCAATTCAAATATACACTAGTTTGACAATTATTGCCTCATTTAGACAAACTATGTTTTCGGGAGGGATGTTTTGGGAAGATGATTGAGTAGAAAGCCGTGAACCTTCATAGAGAGTGGGTGATTTGAGAAGTGATGATTTAGGTTAAAACTTGATTTATACACATTTCCTATGGTGGTAGGCCACATAATAAGACTCCCTCGATAGATGCCACTTTGTTATGATCTTTTTGAAATTTTGTTGTGCATAAAATGACCCAATTAGCTAGCTAAAACCCATTCGTTGACTCTCTGTTGACCAGCCACCGGAGGTTAAAACTGAGTATATTGCACACGGTAGTGCTAGTACTGGAGGGCAAAATTGAGCACAACCAAACTGCCAGTGTTACACTCGAGGGAAAAGCTGAGCAGAACTAAGTCACCAGGGTTATACACGAGGGGAAAACGTGACTCACGGTACGCGTGTGTGGTGCACGGGGCGGTAGCGGACACGTGTGGTCGTGCACGGTGCCATAACATACGCGGTTACGCGATGCACGGTGGTGCAACAAAATGTCGCTTCCCTTCTCCTTTAATAGGCCTCATCTCTCTCACTCATCACTCACTCACTCACTCAACCGTCTCCATTGTCCCATCACCTTCTGCAAACCCCTAAGAAAACCCCAAGCACGCCGGCGATGGAGAAGAACGGCGTGGTGGCCATCGGCGCCTCCAAGGCTGCCGGCGAGGAGGCCCCCGTATAGGCCCCTGGCCAGGCATCGAAGGCAGTCCCTATCCCCGTATCCACCGTAGCCGCCGGTGAGGAGGCCCCCGTCGGTCTTGGGCAGATCCCGCTCGGCTGGGACCCCTACGAGGAGGTTGATTACATAAGGCTCGAGAAACCCTATGATGACCCCAAGTATAGGGGTGTATCGCAGTATTTTCGATAAATAAGAGTGTCGAACCCAACGAGGAGCAGAAGGTGTTGACGAGTGGCTTGGATCAGGAATTCTCTATAAATACTTAGCAAACGGATTTTTAGGGGTTTTTGATATGTAGATAAATAAAGTGCGAGTAAATAAAAGACAACGATAATAATTGCAGCAAGTGTCCCAATCCTTTCTTTAGCAAAGGACAAGCCGGTTGTATTACTTAAGATGACCAAACGTTCTCGAGGACACATGGGAATATTGTCAAGTGCTTTCGCTTCATATACTTGATTAATCTTCTCTAGTTGGATAAGTGTTGTGTGGGTGAACCTGTGCTAATATACTGACCTTCCTAGGACTAATACATACTTGTGATTATACCCCTTGCAAGCATCCGCAACTATAAGAAAGTAATTAAGATAAAAAACCTAACCACAACCTTAAACTTTGAGATCCTACACTCCCTTATGCAAAGGTTTCCTAACAGGGGTTCAGGTTTCTGTCACTCCGGCAACCCCACGATTAGTATCCAAATACACAATGCATTCCCCTAGGCCCATAAAGGTGAAGTATCATGTAGTCGACACTCACATGACACCACTAGAAGAATAACACCACAACTTATATATCAAACTATTGAATCTTTCTTAACACAATTCCACTACTAACAACATGACTTCTCCCATGTCCTCAAGAACTAAACGAACTACTCACGAGACATCATATGGATCAAGATCAGAGATGAAATAATGATAAGTAACAATCTGAACATGAACAATAATTCAGTGGTTCCACTCAATAGCATCAACTACAACAAGTAATCAACACCAGAAAAGTTTCCCCTAAGAACTATGCAAGATTCAACCCAATTGTTGCAGCGGTATGGAGTGATGGTGATGGTGCTGGTGGAGATGATGGTGGAGATGATGATGATGATGATCCCGATGAAGTCTAGCTTGATGATGGTGTTAATGGCGACGATCTCCCCTCTCTGGGAAGGAATTTCCCCGGTAGATTTCTGCCTGCCGGAGAGCTCTTTCTCTCTCTGCAGTTTTCCGCCCCACGGAGACGGCGGAATCATTTTGTGGTCGCTCTCCGAGTCTTAGGGTCTCGAGGCGATTATATACGCCAAAGGGTGATGCCAGAAGTGGGCCAGGGTGGCCACACCACCTGGTGGCGTGGCTAGGGGGACCCGCGCCACCAGGGGGTGTGGAGTTCCTATAGCCCATCTCCCCTCCTCCTTCTGGCCTCTTTCGTCTTCTGTAAAAATAAGAATTTCCATATATTTTCTAGGATTTTATGATCTTCACGAATTTTGCATCTGGATAGTGCTTTTTTCATCAGAATCCTGACTCCGGTGGTTCATCCTCCAAAAATCATCAATCATGCAAAAATAGATGAAATAACATAAGCATCATCTCTTAATATGAAATATATCAATGAATAACAGTAAATTATGATATAAAATAGTGATGCAAAATGGACGTATCAGCTCCCCCCCCCCCCAAGCTTATACCTCGCTTGTCCCCAAGCGAAAACTGAGCTCAATACACATGACCACAGGTTTATGGAGTGAAGTGTCGATAAAGAGAATACGGACAAGAAGCATCACATTCATCAATACACAAATCATAATAGAAAACAACTCACCATTATATAACTTAACTTGCAATGAGTAAGGGAAACACAATAAAGATACATAGAGTAAATCATAATTGGTAATGGCAAACCTTGTTCTTGGTCAGAGAACAGTTAACAAGTTGCAGGAGTCAAATTTAATGGGGTTTTCAATGATAGCCTTCAAAGTAATATTCACTAATATAAGAGCAGTGTGCAAAATAAGGAACATAAGAAACATGATTGAATAAATCATCATATGGGTGATTGAATCACAACAACTCAAATGCTTGCTTAAGATAGAAAGGGATAGGTTTACTGACTCAACTAAAAGGTAAAAGATAGGCCATTCACGGAGGGAAGCAGGGATTTTCAAGTTTCATAAAGAGCCTCCAAAAATTATGGTACTTACTAGCATTCAGCTCTCATTGTCCCTATCATAAGCATCTTGAAGTGATTAAGGTTAAAGTGACACGAATATGAGGATATGCTTGACAAGTTATAAGTTGAAAATCTCATGCCCCTTGCTTACGAGTACCGAACCTCATGATACTCCACTTTGGTTTCTGGTAAGTTCTTGTCATTGTAAGTGTATGTGTATCATAGAGAACCGCCAACGGGGTACCCTTGCCCCATGACACAGGAGCTATCTCAAAATGACAAGGCAACAGACAGTCAGCATCTCAGTGATCTTTTTATTTGCTATTTGCATATGTTTTTATTGAAGATGCTTCATAGAATGCCACTATGGTTATGCTGCAAGTTTCCACCATGATTAGGCATGGCTTAGGCTAGCCGCCCAGGCGTTTCTCTAACACATATACGAACTCCATGAGCTTACAAGCTCCCCTTTTATTTCACACCGTCGGGATCCATAAAAAAAAGAACATGATATCAATTAAATAATAAGTGCAATGTCGAAAGCGGACCCCATGACAGCATGGTTTTGCTAACTCCCAACTTATAAAGTGCAAGCATATAAGCAACATAGATGGACACAATGGTTCAGGTTTATTAAGTGCAAGAAAAATAAAGTGTGCCATCAAGTTTGTGAGAGCTTTAATCACTAGTTTTCACATAACAAGTTTAATTGGAAGATAGATAAAACTCAAGAATTTACTTGAAATAGCAATAAAGCTAATAGGTAGATATGGTGGACACAAATGGCATAGGTTTTGGTTCAAGGATTGGATGCACGAGAAGCATTCCCTCTCGGTACAAGTTTTTGGATAGCAAGGCTGGGTAGCAAGCAATAAGAGTTGAAGGAAACAAACAAACATATAGAAACAATCATGCAATCTTCCTTGGAAGCACAAAAGATCTTAACTAGAGAATACTAAGCTTATGAGCCAAACAAGAAAGAAAGATAATGAAATTATATTAAAAGTACTTTTCTATTTTCCATTTAATCCTTAAATAATGTTGCTACTAACCAGGGCTAAATTTGCCAAAACCAATTATATTTACTTAATGATCCCAAAGTGATACCAATACTAACAACAAGATCAATCATATAACAGAAATTGCAAACTAAAATAAGATGTGCAAAAAGTAAATGATAGAACTTCTCATTAATATTCCATAACTGCAACTCACACCAAGGGATACATAGATAACTAACTAGAGGGGAGATACTTCCACAATGCAAACCATCCTATATGATAACTTCTCTATTCATGATATGACTCTACTAAAAAGGTAAAAAGATGAAAGATAATGATGTGATACCGCGGCACTCCCTCAAGCTTCGAACAAACCAAGGGGATGCCAAAACCTGATGACGAATTACTCCTTCAGAGGTGGTGGTGTCGTCTCGATAAGCTTTTCAATCAATTTCTGCAAATCCTCAATCTTGAAGGTGAGAGTACGAATCAGCTCCAAATTGTGCTCAATGTGGTTCATGATCATGTCGGACTATGAATCCAGAAGCTCTTGTGACTCTTTCCCCACTCTTCCTCCTTAAAGTATTCCTTTCCTGCATGGTTAGAACGAGGCATATCCCAATTGGAGGGTAATTTTTCCTTGGGCATATTTTGGAATTGCTGCTCATGAATAAGGGTATGGAAGGGATTCTTGGTGTGTGGAGGAGGTGACCGTGAAGCCAGGCAATGGCACGGAACCATCCCTCCAATCGACATCCGTGCAGTCCTTTTGAACTTGGCAGAATTTTCCACCACTACAATGCTTGCAATGGAGGTGCTGGTGCACGGATGCTGGTCTTCCTTCGCTTCCTCTTCAACTTCACTCTCGATCTCCTCCTCCTGCTTGGGGTCTTGGAGATTGATGTCTACGCACTTCTATTCTTGTAGACAGTTGTTGGGCCTCCAAGTGTAGAGGTTTATAGAACAGCAGCAAGTTTTCCTTAAGTGGATCACCCAAGGTTTATCAAACTCAGGGAGGAAGTGGTCAAAGGTATACCCTCTCAAGCAACCCTGCAATCAAGATACAATAAGTCTCTGGTGTCCCCTACACACCCAATACATTTGTCAGGTGTATAGGTGCACTAGTTCGGCGAAGAGATAGTGAAATACAAGTGGTATGGATATGAGACAACGGTGCCAGAAAATAGCTTGATGGGAGGAAAAGACTAAAGGCAAAAGGATGGAAGCAAGCAAACATGTAACAGATCTAGTTGCAAACGGTGTTTCAATGCTTAGAAACAAGGCCCAGAGATCATAATTTCACTAGTGAACACTCTCATATAAATATCTTCTTTTCATGATACTACTCTAAACTACTCTCCGGTTGGACACTCTAATCCATGGTAGGGCTATAACAGCACACCTCAAAGTTCGTTTTCCCCATCTAGATAACCCCACACTATCACCTAGAGCACTAGATGGTTCCAACAAACACCACAATTTCATAAAGACATCCAACTCCAAATATAACTCATAACAAGTATTTGTAATCTCTAGCCTAAGTGCCACCATGGTGTGCACGCTGTCACTTTCACACACATGGGGAGAGCAGAGATCTATTAAAGCACTTAAGTAGTAAGGTAGATCTAATTGATTACAAAGCTCATGATCACTATATGATCATGCATAGAGAGAGAGATGAACACATAGCTACCGGTAGAACCCTTAGCCTCGAGAGAGAACTACTCCCTCCTCATCATGGGAGTCAGCAACGGTGATGGAGATGGCGGTGGAGTCGATGGAGATGGCGGTGAAGAAGGTGAAGAGGCGGCGCCGGCGCGTAGGACTCCTTCCCCGTCGTCGGTATCACAGGGGAGCACCGCCCCTTAGCACCCTTCCTTCATGGCTTCTTGGGAGCCCTTCCCCATGGAGATGGGATCCATGGGGGAGGCAAAAACGTGGCTTTGGTGGCTGCAAATTCGTGGGTGGAGGTGTCTCCCACGAATTAGGTTTCCTCCCTTTATATACCTTCTCGGATTCCCGTCACCCCATCTTGGGTTGCAGTAAATCGAGACTATCTAGCCTATTTGGACTCGAAATCAGCTAAATTTTGTATGCAGAATGTTTGTCGCAAAATTTCCAACAACTTTGTAGTTGAAGAGTTTTCCGTTTGACACCATCTTCAACTCGAAACGTGTCATCTTCAAAAAGAGTTCTGAGACAGATTTCTAGAAAATCCCAATTTGACTCCAACAAGGTTTCCACTTGTATTCTTGGTAATTCCTACACATCAAAGTGTAAAACAAGAACATTGTGCACTTTTGCAACTATTAGTAGGTTAGTCCAAATAAATCATAAACTTTATATAAAAAAGGAGTATCAAAAGTATATTATTAGCATAATACCATCAAAAATTATAGATACGTTATGGACATATCAACATCCCCAAGCTTAATTCCTGCTCGTCCTCGAGTAGGTAAACGATAAAAACAATATAATTTTTTATCTGACACGCAGCCAACACAATCTTGATCATCATTATTGTAAAAGCATTGATAGCTGAGATCAAGGTACTCTAAACATGAACATGAAAGATAGAGTTCTAACAATAAGACATAACAACTATGTTATAACATTAAAAAGGTACAAACAAAAGATCATGAATAACAATTCATTGAAATACGTTTGTTTGTTTCACATATAGAAAACATAATAAGAGTGGTATTCAGCTTGTCCCTCATGGTATAGCAAACATAAATGCATAGGACACCTTCAAAGTTCATAAGAGTGACTAGATACAAATAATTTAAAACAAGCAATATCATAGTTATGAATCAATCAACAAGTTTTGGGACAATGCACATTAAACTAAGAATGATCACTATGCTCTCTCAATTGGTGCATAAAGATAGAAGATGGAGACTCAACATAAAAGTAAAAGAAAGGCCTTCATAGAAGGAAGCAGGGATTCAAGTCTCATAAAGAGCTTACAAAAATTATGGTACTTATTAGCTTTCAGCTCTCATTGCCCCTATCATAAGCATCTTGAAGTGATTAAGGTTAAAGTGAACAAACTATGGAGTATATGCTTGACAAAGTATAAGTTGGCAATCTCATGTCCCTTGAATAAGAGGGCCGCTCCTCGTGCTACTCAAGTTTAGTTACCGGTAAGTTCTTGTCATAGTAAGTACATGTGTATCATAGAGAACCTCCAACGGGGTACCCCTTGCCTGATGATACGGAAGAATCCCCATATTAAAATGACAAGGCAAGCAGACAACGAGCATCTCATCAATCTTCTTATTTACCATGGGAAAATGGTGCTTTTTTCTCTCTTTCCTCTTTTCTCATCTTTTTTTCTTTTCTCTTTTTCTCAATCTCTATCTATTTTTATAAGAAGAATGCTTCATAGATTGCTCATTATGGTTACGCTATAGGTTTCCACCATGATTAGGCATGGATTAGACCAGCCGCCCAGGTGTTTCTCTAACACACATACATAACTCCAAGGACTTACAAGCTCCCCTTTCATTTCACACCGATGACATCCATAAACAAAAGAGCATGATATCAACTGGGTACAATGTACAAGTGCAATGTTGAAAGCATTCCCCATGACAACATGGTTCTGCTAATCCCCAACGTATAAGTGCAAGCATATACAACATAGATGACACAATGGTTCAAGTTTATTAAGTGCAAGAAAAATAAAGTGTGCCATCAAGTTCGTGAGAGCTTTAATCACTAATTTTCACATAACAAGTTTAATTTGGAAGATAGATAAAAGCATGAATATACTTGGAATAGCAAATGCTAATAGGTAGGTATGGTGGACTCTTTGGAATAACTTGGTTTTATTTGGAGTTGGATGCATGAGTGGAACTCATACTTGGTTATGGAGGCTAGCAAAAGACTGGGAGCGACCAACTAAGAGAGCAATAATGGTCACAATTATGCAAAGCAACAAAAAGATCATTAATTAAATCATAAAGTGATATTATAAAGGATCATAGAGGCTATGGTGACTTGGGATAGTCATACCATAGTGTGAGCATGCGCCAAGTCAACCCAAATAAAGCATTAAAGGAGAATACCATAATAGTATGCTATTGTATGCTAAAACATGACGATAACAAGATATACGAACCTCGGGGAATCCGGGGGATTATATATTACAAAATTTAACAACAAAAGTAAGGTACTGGGATAAAATGGGTCGGAGACGGGCTCCAGGGTGGCCACACCCCCTGGTGGCGCGACCAGGTGGGCCCGCGCCACGGGGTGGTGTGAGCCACCCGGGCTCCATTTTCGTCCCTCTTTCGACTCATTATTTTCCATGTTGGATAAAAGCTGCAAAAATATATATTGACAAGTTTTTCACGAACCTTTTCTTACCAGAACTGTTACCTATTCGAAAATGGACTCTGCAGGTTTCTAAATTTGGTCTTTAATAAATTCTTTCGGAGTCACCACTTGAATAACATCAATATCTTCATTGTAAGAATCTCCATCAATATAGTGCTTGAGTCTTTTGACCATTCTTCATTACATCATTTTCTCCTACCACTTGAAAATTTCTTTCATACAAAACTTCACACAATCTTCATTAGCAACATTAGTGCATGGAAGATAATAAACCTTTAGGTTCAATTTCAACTGAAATCCATCAAGACATAAGCTAATGAAGCAACTCCTTTCGAAAACGCAAAAAGAATTCAAAAATAAAATCGATTTAAGAGGCAAATGCAAAAATGGCAGAAAGCTGTCAAAATAGACCAGCAGGTAAAGATCAATTTTTTAGAAAATCTTCTGTTGCTCAAATCAAAAAGTGCAAAACTAACTAAAGTTAAATAATAACCTGCGGCATGCACACAAAAATACAGATCAGTATGATGTTTTGGGATTTTTCACGATTTTTTACGGTAAAGCACAAAAATCTGTTTCGGAACAACTTCCCCAAATCTTACTTTTCTCTCATTAGAGGCTGATCTTGACACAAAAAACAAACAAAAAGGATAAGGGGAGGTTATTACAGAAGCAATAACTTCCAGGACTCAAATAAACAAAAATAAACTGAAATCAAAAGTATATTGGGTTGTCTCCCAAAAAGCTCTTTCTTTATAGTCATTAAGATAGGCATGATAAATTTCAATGATGCTCACAGGAACGATATAACTATCACATGAACCATTGTAACAATGATCACTTATTCTGGCAGAAAACACAGGAACACTAGCTTTCCTAGTTCCACTAGGATGTGAAACAATATTAGGAGTATCCTTATAAAGGATAATGTGCCCATCTTTTACATTTTTAGAGACAAAGTCTTTCTGAATTGCTACTACAGGTTCAATATCTATTTGTTCATCATGTTCTACAACTTTCTTTGTACTTTTGTTAACCATACTAGCTATGATAAAATGCTCCTTTACCTTAACAGGATAAGGTATTTTCTCCATGCAAGGTTCGGGTAAAATATGATCCACGGTATAAACTTCAGTATTTCTAGCAGGAACACAATTAACAATATCTTTATATGGCTCATGATACTTGTTCCATTTCTTTTTAGGAATTTTAGTATAAGAGGCAAAAGCCTTAAAACAATTTGCAATCCTTTGAGAATCAAGACCATAAGCATTACTAATATTATGAAAGTCATCAGTTCCCATAAAAGATTTAATGCATTCATAATCATAATTTATACCTGACTTTCTTCCTTTATCATTCTCCCATGCTTCAACATTGTCTTGAATACGGTCTAGAAGATTCCATTTAGCTTCTTCTTCCATATATGTAAATTATCCAGCACAAGAAGCATCCAATAGATCCTTATCATGAAGAGAAAGCCTTGCATAAAAGTTATTGATAATAATATTATGAGGGAGCTCATGAATAGGACATTTGAGCATTTGTGACTTCAATCTCCCCCAAGCTTGGGCGTTACTCTCTCCATCACGAGGCCAAAAGTTGTATATTTGATTCTGATCTTTAGGAATCTCACTAGAAGGATAAAATTTGGAATGAAAGAGAGGTACAATTTCCTCCCATTCAAGAGATTGGCCATTCTTCAGTAGCTTATACCATTCCTTAGCTCTTACTTTCAATGATACACAGAATAACATTTTCTTAACTTGGTATGTGGTAATACCCGCACACTTGAACAATCCGCATAATTCACGTATAAAAAGCAAATGATCACCGGGATGGATAGTTCCATCTCCAAAATAGTAGTTATCCATAACACGATCAACAATTTTTGTAGGTATTTTAAAAGGATCAATTTTAGCAGGTGGTGGTTCATCTACTACCTTAGTAGTGGTAGTAGCATAAAAAAAATATCCATATTGAGAATAAAGTAACAAGTAGAAATAAATAATCCTCACAGTAGAAGTTTCCTTTACCAATTCCACTCTTCAATAGCGCTTCACTCCCCGGCAACGACGCCAGAAAATAGTCTTGATGACCCACAAGTATTGGGGTGTATCGCAGTATTTTTGATAAGTAAGAGTGTCTAACCCCACGAGGAGCATAAGGTGTTGACGAGTGGCTTGGATCAGGAATTCTCTGTAAATACTTAGCAAACGGATGTTTAGGGTTTTGATATGTAGATAAATAAAGTGCGAGTAAATAAAAGACAATAATAATAATTGTAGCAAGTGGCCCAATCCTTTATTTAGCAAAGGACAAGCCGGTTGTATTAATTAAGATAACCAAACGTTCTCGAGGACCCATGGGAATATTGTCAAGTGCTTTCGCTTCATATAGTTGATTAATCTACTCTGGTTGGATAAGTGTTGTGTGGGTGAACCTATGCTAATGTACTAACCTTCCTAAGACTAATACATACTTGTGATTATACCCCTTGCAAGCATCCACAACTACAAGAAAGTAATTAAGATAAAAACCTAACCACGGCCTTAAACTTTGAGATCCTACACTCCCTTATGCAAAGGTTTCCTAACAGGAGTTCAGGTTTATATCACTCCGGCAACCCCACGATTAGTATCCAAATACACAATGCATTCCCCTAGGCCCATAAAGGTGAAGTATCATGTAGTTGACGTTCACATGACACCACTAGAAGAATAACACCACAACTTAAATATCAAACCATTGAATCTTTCACAACACAATTCTACTACTAACAACATGACTTCTCCCATGTCCTCAAGAACTAAACGAACTACTCATGAGAAATCATATGGATCAAGATCAGATATGAAATAACGATAAGTAACAATATGAACATGAACAATAATTCAATGGTTCCACTCAATAGCATCGACGACAACAAGTAATCAACATCGGGAAAGTTTCCCCTAAAAACTATGCAAGATTCAACCCAATTGTTACAGCGGTAGGGAGTGATGGTGATGGTGCTGGTGGAGATGATGGTGGAGATGATGATGATGATGATCCCGATGAAGTCCATCTTGATGATGGTGTTGATGGCGACGATCTCCCCTCTCTGGGAAGGAATTTCCCTGGCAGATTTCTGCTCGCCGGAGAGCTCTTTCTCTCTATGCAGTTTTCTACCCCGCAGAGGCGGCGGAATCTTTCTATGGTCGCTCTCTGAGTCTTAGGGTTTTGAGGGGATTATATACAGCAAAGGGAGATGCCGAAAGTGGGCCAGGGTGGCCACACCACCTGGTGGCGCGGCTAGGGGTGACCCGCGCCACCAGGGGTGTGGGCCCCCTGTGGCCCATCTCCACTCCTCCTTCTGGCCTCCTTCGTCTTCTGGAAAAATAAGAATTTCCATATATTTTATGGGACTTTATGATCTTCGCGAATTTTGCCTCTAGACAGTGCTTTTTCCATCAGAATCCTGACTCTGGTGGTTCATCCTCCAAAAATCATCAATCATGCAAAAATAGATAAAATAACACAAGCATCATCTCTTAATATGAAATATATCAATGAATAACAGTAAATTATGATATAAAATAGTGATGCAAAATTGACGTATCACCCTACAACACCAGCATCACCGACCCATGATTGGAGGTAACCAGGGTTTTCTCCTCTTCCCTTGTTCTTCCCTCATTCCCATCGTTGGATGCTAGATCGTATGTTATTAGGGTTCGGCTGTTCGTATTTTTACAGTAGCTAATCCTCTTGTGTGAGATCTCGTATTTCGATGAATCCCCTGTTCGTATTTGAATCCCCTCTTTCGTAGTTGGGATCAGTATTCGATTTTGTTTGAGATTTGGGGAATAATCAGGAGATCTCAATCGATTAATTTATACAAATAATCAATTCCGATAATCAAAGTATCTCAATCATGTCCTTATTGCAGTGTATTGTTTTTTCTAACAGGAGGATAGCAGCGACGTCTGCAGTGACAACGAGTCCAAGGACACCAAGACTCGTCATGTGCTGAGGAGGCTGAAGTTTGGCCAATACGATAACTACTTTGTCGGCGACGTCTACAGGTGCCCCTTCTACACCACTAGGAGGCTCCATGCCACCGACTTCAATTCTCTAGTGAAGAATGCCAAGGACGTGAGGACCTGCGGCGAGTCCGTGAACGTCCACAGCTTCAGAGCCAAGCACCAGACGCTCGGCCTTCACCTCCGCAACCTCCAGAAGGTGGCCATCGAGGAGGGTTGCATGCCCCCGATCAAGCCCAAGGTGCCCAAGCTCAAGGGACCGGGCAGCAAGAAGTGGAGGAGGCGCTAGAGGGGGAAGGTGGAGGCCCTCCTAGCAGAGGCCATGAGGGGCCACTGATCTTGTGCTGCTATAAAGCAGCTTCTTTTGTCTTGCCTATGTTGAACTTGTCCGCTGCTGCTGCTGAGCAGCCTAATTGTCAAACATCGTTAAGTACCATACTATATAACATATATTAGCTGCTTTATCTACATCTGCTCTGTTTGCTGAATTTATTTATGATGCTAGTTAAATTTGCTACCATGTTGGGGAAAACAAGGGCCAAAAGGAACAATGAATGAAGAGAGAAGCTGCTCTAGATTCGCTACCTTTTTGAGGAAAAAACACAATTGTTAGAGAGAGGGGGGAAAGACGCTCTTAAAAAGGCTAATCATAAAAATAACAAAAAAGAAAACCCACGTAACCACCAAATGCGCCCCACAAGGTCCCACACCACGTCCCTCATAATCAGCGAGAGATGGATGGCTGGTCCACCGTGTATCCTGGTCCCACCTGTCAGCATGTAATGGTCGAGGCGGTGTAACGTAACGCTCAACGCACGACCCGCCCCAACACGGTCCCACCGGTCAGCATGTAACGGTCAAGCCTTTGATCTGACGACATCCCCCCGTTCGAGCGCCTGTGAGGGTTTCAGAATAGAGGGAGGGGAAAAGTGAGGAAAAACTAAACAGCTGTGGAAAACTGAGTATTACTAATGAACCAGGGGCACGAAAATAGAAATCCCTTTAATGAAACATCTTCATAATTTTACAACAAAGCTGATTTACCTTGGGTCAAGCTAGTTTTGGAGGTTTACTATTCGCAAGCCCTCCCTCCTGCCAAGCTTAGAGATGTTCCTTTTGGTGGCGAGACTGCCTAAAATTCCTTCCTTCTAACAAACATATTGCACATCTTTGCCTTAGCCTAAATGTACCCTGCATGTTATCATTTTCTAAGGTAGATGATATCACTGTTAGTAGTGACTTGGCTAGTGAATCTATGGGGGAACTTTTCCATCTATCCCTTTCTATGGAAGCCCATTCAGAACTCCTACAACTTCAGGCCTCGCGATTTGATCTCCCTCCATATGATAGCAATGACCAGTGACTTGATTTTGGCAACAATTCAGTCTTGAAAGTATCATATATCTATCCATTAGCAATGGGGTGGCACATTAACTATCTGATACCTTCGATCCATATTACAAATGTCGTATAATAGTCTTTTCCCTAGAAGACCTAAGTTTAATCAAACCTTGGGAAATAACGCTAAAAGGAAATAAAAAGGACATGTCTACAAGACTTCGTTTCTTTGTTTTACCTTCATTTACTGGACCAATCTAGTTTACTCTATTGTGGGTTGAATCAATGGATGGAGATAGGCCAGGGTTGAAGATACACCTGCATCTGCACATCATATGGGATAAAATATAATAATAAGCATAGTCATGTGTAATGTTTTAACAGAGATAATCTCGTGTGGACAACACATCCTAATATACTAGAGCTCCTGAGAGGCAACAGGCATAGCAATAGTCTTTTGATCCAACTGAGTGCACCACGAAGCACCGGGCTACAAAAGATTATTATGTATAAAATACAGATCAAAACATTAAGCGGTGATGTTGTTGTGATCTCGAATGGTTTGCTAAGCGAAGACCGTACATCTCTTTCTGTCAATGGGTTTTCTATGAGATCGCCGCTAGCCAAGTATCCCACATTAAGCCTTTATCAATCTCTAGGGTCTTGGGTACCTACAAGTTCAAAGATCGAGACAAGAGATAAAGAAACAAAAGATACAAATCTCTCTTTCAAACAATACACAATGCTCACATAGATTAGATGCACATAATTGCTGCGAGGTTTGTCCCCAACTCATAACAATAAGATCAAGGATAGAAAACATTGTGCAAAATACTTAGATTGAAATCAAATATTTTTATAATGGTCGTCGAATCATAAGGAGATCTCAAGTACAAAGTAAGCTATGGCTAATGGAGGGGATAGAAGATGGAAGGGATGAACTATGGTGTGGATCTCCATTGGTGGTGGTGTTACGATGCAATCTGAAAATAAGGGCCTTCTGCGCGGCGGCTAAGGCCGCAAAATATATAGACGTCTTCATAAAAGTTGTAGAGTTTGACAAGACGAAGCCGTCGCCACATGGTTCGGGCGGACGGTACGGGCGGGCCCTGCTTGTACCAGTGGTCGGCTGTAGACGCCTATTATTTGCTCTAGAATTACTTGGTTGTGTACTTCCTCAAAACCTTCATTATGACTTCATATTTCGAATTAAAAAGCGTGATTTCCTGCACAACACAAATCAAAGCAATGGTTTGCATATCTTTGTAATTATTAGTTATTAGTGGCAAGGATAGGCAGTTTCTTGTCAATTGCTTTTTTTTTTTTTGAGATGGGTTTCTTGTCAATTGCTTGACTAAAAACAATGTTTAAACGCGGTGGAAGAGGCTATTTTTGGAGCCATCACTGTCCAACGCTGAAATGGATCTAGAAAACCTGTTGCCAATCAAAATATAAAGTTTTCTACTAGCTGCTTGCTCAAAATAAACCAAATACCAGAGAGCTGTTGCAGTGCAAGAGTTCATTCATGCCTGATTACTCTTGCCCTGTGTGTGCTGGTTCTGATTTAGAAATACGAAATCACCTTTTATTTTAGTGCCCCTTTACTGCTCTGTGCTGGAGTTATATTTGCTCAAATTGGCTCCCTTCATCTTCTGGTCATCAGGCTCCTCCGTTGGGCATTATTGAGAGTTTAAAGCATGCCATTGATCGGCCTTTCTCTTTTGAAATAATTACTTTGATCTGCTGGAGTATTTGGAGAACCAGAAATGATCATATTTTCCAAGGCAAGGAGGAAGTGTAATATCAATGTCGGCTCATTTTCACGGAAGAGATGGCCCTGTTTATTCATAAGGCTAAGAGGAAGAAATATTCTAGCTTGAAACATTGGGTTCACGAGTTAATTTAGCCTAGATTTTTATCTTTCTTTCTGCTTGTTTAGGAGCTTCTCTCTAGCTCCTCTCCTTGTACATCTTTTCGAACCTTTATTTATTATAAAAAATATATATAATCAACGGGGAAAATAGTATAGCTTAAAAATAGTACTTATGATACTGTGCTACTTCTGTAGTGTAGGAAAAAATGGCCGGGAGATACGTTTCTTGGCATGGAAATTGTACTACATTTTTAGAATACATTGGTTTTGTAAAAACTAGGCTGCCAACCAGAGCCTAGATCCAAGCACCTTAAAATATTTAAAACATGTTTTTTCTAGAAACTATGGTATCATTAGAATGCTTTTAAAAATATCTTGTTCCTAAACACTATAAGGGCCTATCTATTTCAAAGAATTTTCAAAACAAAATTATAGGGAACCCAATTCATGTGATTTTTTCCTATGAAATCCATTTGGTTCAATGAGGTTAGGCCTGCACTACAATTTAATATTTCCTCCGTCCAGAAACAAGTGACTTGATTTTAACTAGATTCGCATGTATCTATATACTAAGACAAACTAAGTCACTTATTTTTAGATCGAGGGAGTACTGTAGGATTTCTAACGAGGGATCAAAACCTCTCGGAAAATTTTCCACGAGTCTATATAACAACTATGCCATGTACCTAATCTATCTACTAATTTCTCTTGTGGTACGTTCGTCAACACACCAAATTTTTTCCGTCTGTCGTAAAAAGACGGTTTTGCCCTTGATAGTTCAGACATATTACATCTCTGCCACCGCAAAGTCAAAAGTGGATTGTTCCTTCGCCTCTCGCTCCGCTCACTCTGCCCGCGATGCCTTAGCTACTCCGGCCGGCCGCCGCCCTGGCCTCTTCCCAAATGTGCCGCCGCTTGCAGCTTCCTCCTTGTCATCAACGAGTTCGGTGCCCTATTCCCTCCGACCCTTTCTCCTTTCAGCCGGACTCCCCCAGGGCTCGTAGGCTGCTGCAGGGGGCAGGGCGGGCGGAGCTTCATGCTAGGGAGGGAGGACAGGGCACGGAGGCCGCTCCCGGCGGGCTGGATCAGAGAAGGCCGCCCCAGGGCTCGTAGGCTGTTGCAGGGGGCAGGGGGACGCGGACAGACGCCGAGCTTGTCGTGGCGGGCGTCGGCTGCGGAGGAAGGAGGCACGGACGCGACCAACGTTGGGAGAGGGCTGCAGGTAGGCGCCGGTAGTTCGTTGGGAGAGGGCTGCAGGTAGGCGCCGGTAGTTCGCCTGGGGCACATAGAACAGAGGAGGTCGCGGCGAGGTCACAGGGGACGGCGCAGAATCAGGCATGCAGGGGAAAGCCTGGGGCGGCGGCGGCGCTTGGCAGGGAGAAGAGGGAGGCGCGCTCGGGTTTGGTGGCATCACCGGAGTTGGAGAGGCCGAGGCGAGGAGGAGCATGGCTGGCGGCGGCACGGAGAACGGCGGCCGGGGCGAGCTTGACGAGGACCATGGGGAGACGGAGGAGATGAGGCGTGCGACAGGGATCTAGCTCCGAGGGAGGGCGCGACGAGAGGCGGCGTGCCAGGGGTGGAGATTGAGGCCGGCGGACGGTGGCGCTGCGGAGAGAGAGGGAGGTGGCGACAGAGTCTCTACGTCTTGGGAGGATGCGGGCTAGAGGACGAGGAGAAGGGTTGCGACGGCGTGTATGTGTTATGTGCGTGGAACGTGTCGCGTACGGGATGCGGCAGGGGTGCGGGCGTTGGTGGCGTGTGTTGTTGTGGCCGGGATGTGGGCCGGTATTTGATTTCCGTCTATATCGTGTACGAATATAGCTGTGTAAAAATCCCTCCGATGCAAATCAATGTCCCTTGTTATTGACGCATAACACCCTCCAATAGTTTCAAGGATATCCTTCATTGGGATGGTAGGTAGCTGCCTAGGCCTTTAGTGTTAGTTGCTTAAAAAAAACATTTTTTATATTTATTTATTAAAGACTTTTGCAAATAACGTTGTTTTAACCGAGATTGGTTCTGCTGTGTTTCGGCCGCCGCTAACGCCTACAAATGGGTCAGTCAGAAATACTAGAAGCACTTCGTTACATCGTACTCTTCGCATGGTGATTTCCAATCCCGTGACGTGATTATTGCTCCGCCACCACAGGTAGTGTTCGAGGCGGATTCTGTCTGACCATACCGTGTTCCGTTAGATACCGGGTTGTTTCAGTTGCCGCCCGCTGGCTCTCTTATGCGTGACAAATAATTCATTGAAATGATATATTATATTATGCACATAATAATCTACAAGATCAACAAGTCTGCTCTTCCGCAGCAACGCGCGGACATTGTGCTATCTATACCCAAGAAGATTAGTATTTTATTTATGGAGAGATTAGTTATATCCAATGAAAAAAATAGCGCGCTATTTAACGCTATTAGCGCCGCTATAGCGTTTTCGGGAGCTGGACGCTATGCTATGCATTCCAGAGGCGCTATGGCGCTACGCACGCTAAATACGGCGCTATTCACGCTATTTGACGTTACGTCGTAGCGGCGCTATTTTTTTGTTGGTTTTTTTAGTAGCCCATTCCCCATTTTAAACCATTTTGGTCTAGTGGCCTACCCTAATCCAACTAACCCTAATAGGGCAACATGGTAACACACATAACGTCAGTTCCCTGTTCGTCTCCTCCACTTCCTTAGAGAGGCGACGTCGCTATGACGGATACGGCGTCTCCGCCTGGAATCAACATGCCTCCGCCTAGAATCGCTTCCGCCTTGGATGCCTTCACGTCTAGCTTCGGTGCTTCACGCCTTCACCCTACCTCCGTTCCCCTCCTTCAATCCGTCATCGATAATCCCTGCATCGAATGTCAACTATGTGTCTGACTCTATGTTAGTGTGTGAATTCTGAACTATGGTTGTGATTTCGGCTATGTGATATGGAGTTATGAACTATGTGAACTATCTATAGTTGATGTTTGGATACAGAATGTTATACCTGTGGTTTTATAGCCGCGAAATGCTATATCTATAATTTTATAGCTGCTGAAACCTCGATTTTTTATACCTTATATGAAACGCTATTTTGAAAAATAGCGCGCTATTAGCACGCTATAGCGTTCATAGCATTTTTTTGAAGTCCGCGCTATTTAAGTTAGCGCGCTATTTTTTTCCTTGGTTATATCTACTCTTAGATTAAGTTTCGGGATTCTACTAGATCACTGATCAATGTTCTTTCATTTGTGTGCAGCCACTGATTTATTCATGCAACGAATTCTACTTTCACATGCAAAGATCGGTGGTTGTTGGTTGACGAATCCAAGTTCATGCAGCACGACTTTTCTTTTAAAGCCTCACAACTCATGGAGGTTCGTCGGGATAAAAAAGGATGGGCCGTGGCAACACACGGGCATTCAGCTAGTCTATCTATCTATCTATCAATCTCTATCTATAAAAAGTCTTGAGGTAGGTTGTTCGTAATACGTTTTCGTTCAACGAAAATACGTTTCCATCTGCCGAACATCGGCCCGCATTACGAACATCAAGACAGTTAGTCGAGGTGGTATTAATCTTCCAGTTATCGCGTTGCCTCGCTCCGCTCGTAAGTGCTTCGTCTGCCGCTCTCGCCCAATCTGACGCCGACCACCGGATCGAGCGCTCTCACCCAATTGGACCCATCCCTCGTCTCCTCTGTCCAGGTCCATCCATCCTCCTCATCCCTTATCCTCGTACCGCCTCGCTGGCGAGCAGGAGCATGAGCACCTGACACTCCAGGATGGCCGCGATCTGGCGAGGGGGTTGTTGTGTGTGTGCGGAGAGGGCGGACGGCGGCGTCACGGTTCCTGTCAAGGAAACCCTCTGTATGGTGAAGGCTAGGATCTCCGGCTGACGCGCGCACTCGCGCGACATATCCTCACGCGTGGCCATCTTTTGCCGATGTGCTGCAATGCCACACGGTTGATATGAGAGAGGACGCGGTAACTGGTGCAGGCGTCGGCGGCGTAAGGCATATCCTAACAAATTCCCGACGGATTCAGCTCTGCACAAGCACAACTGTTGTCGTTGTCGCCCAATTTTTTTATCTAATCCCAGCCCCATGTCGCCTAATTGAGCCATTAGCTTATTTAACTGCAGTTCATGCTTGCAATAGTGTATGAACCCAGACAAGAATCATTGATTATAAGACGAAATTTATTTTCCCTACTGAGCTGGAGACACGAGTTCTCATGTTCTCTGTATCACTGCTTTTTTAGGCATGTATTCAAATATTTGGAACTTTACTATGGTGAGGAATTCTGTCCGTCCCAGAGTGTTGGAGCATGTGTTGCTTGAACGCGGATGGCAAGGTGGTTCTCAACGGCCTCTACCGCAGCTTCAGCACATAGTTCAGCAGCCCGAGCGGCCTGGCCGGTAGGCGGCGCAACCGCGCAACCCATCTGGCTCAGGCGGATGAATCGTGTCTGGGAGGTCCCGTGTGCCGCATGTCCGTCTCCGTGTTCATCCCGGAGCTCGTTGGTCACGCGGAGGTCGATGGCCGCGCCTGCCACCTCCACGGAGCTGCCCCGTCCAACACCGCCCAGCAGCGTCCCGCAATTCCGGCCATCGTGAAGGGCTAGAGCGAGGCTGAGCTGGCCAAGCAGATCAACGAGCGCGCACATGTTTTGCACGAGTACGAGGGCGGCAAGGACGTTCCCGTCCAGGCCGTGCTCATGATTAGCTGGTGAACACAAGGATAAGTAGCAGACTAGAAATAAGATGTGGCTGGTTGAGATTTTTCATTGTTCTTAGTTCATTTGTTTTGACAGATTTTCTGATATCATATTTTATGTCTGTTTTCAACCAGTTTGTTTTGTCACAAACACAAGTAATTGTGGATGTAACAATAGTTACTTTGTGGCTAAAATAGCACGTGCATGCATAGATTAATTCCCCATGATTAATTCCCCATGGTGTCATGGTGTACTATGTCTTGAGGAAATTTAAATGTCAACAATGTTATGTTAGATGTTGGAGCAAATTTCACATGCATATCATCTTGCAGCTTTTCTGTTTTGCAATTCTAAGTGATGTGTGAGCCTAATCTAGAAAATTAGGCTCTTTTATCTTACCCTCCCACTGTCCCACACACCTGGCTACACCTTCCATGTAATTACAGACATGGGAGTTCTAGAGAAAAAGCACTTTTGAAGTTGACACTTCGCATGACCGAAATATTTTCTAAGTCCTATTTACCGAGACACTCCTAATCCTACTTAGCTACATGAAGATGTGCTAGCTTGTTACTTTGTGTGTCCCAAAATATGACTTCACTTTGACTAAATGTGAATGTATTTGTCACTAAAATATATCTAAATACTTACATATTTAGGCAAAGTGAAATCACTTATTTTGAATCGAAGGGAGTACATACATTGCTGGCCTCATGTCATAACTAAAGCCTCGTATAGAAGAAAAATGCATAGCATGTAAAAAAGCCGTTAACTGTTTTAGGAAAAAAAACTGTTTTTGGCTAATGTTAAAAAAAAAAACTGAGTGCAGATTTTGTGTTGTTGCCTTACTCTTGTTTCTCCTTTTACATATCAATATTTGAAGTTAAAAATATTATATTCAACAAATAACATCTTTTTTCAATTCCCCTCCTTCTGAACTTACCCAACACTTCCAAACGTATCCATCTGTTAATGCCGTAGCAACGCACGGGCATTCAGCTAGTCTCCGTAAAGAAGTTCCATGTCTTCTTTGTGGTGCAACCAAACAACGTGTGTTAGTAATCCGTACGTTACAACTCCTGTAGAGTTCCACGAGCTATAAAATCGTATTGATGCGTTTTTCCTATTTCTGTACTTTTCAATTCCTGATAACCAAAGCGGCGCAAAACAAATCCCGATCTGAATCCAGCTTACCAGCCGGTCGGATTCATATAAGCTCGATCGTAATCCATCCGGCAACTAAAAGCAGCCGAGGAGTTGATCGGGATATCGGGGTAGGTATCCGGCCGGGCACCGTACGCGCTAGGTAGCGCTCATGGACGTTGCCGGGCTGTTCCTGTTCGCCGCCTGCCTCGCCGCCGTGGTGGCCTACTGGCTTGCTGGACATCGGGTAGTAGCCGCCGACGCCCGCTGGCGCCACCTTCCGGTTGTCCTGAGCGGCCGGAGAGCCAAGCACGTGGCGCTCGGCGTTGCGTTGTGCGTTCACGCGGCGGTCCTCCTCTCGTCCTTGAGCACCAGCAGGGACTTGGCGGTGCACCTCCAGGAGACGGAGGCGAAGCTGACGCGCATGGAGCAGATTATCCGTAAGTAACTAAGTACCAGGCTATCAATTGATCATGTGCTTGCTAACATAGGCGATTTACATGGCAATAAGCGATAGCTGTTTTCTGAAGATCGCCATCCTTTTTTAGTAGTACTGTACTGAATTTGTGACTGGTCGTATGTATTTAGAGAACCAAGAAAAACACCACAACGAGATGTTTAACAACCTAGCAAGTATGTTGTCCAAGAATTCCGACGACATAAAGCTGATGACCTACAAAGTCACCGACGCGGACGGCACTCCGAACTCTGAATCTAGCATCACAGTGGAAGACTATATTCAGCCCCCGCAAAGTGAAACCATGGTAAGGATCCTATATTCCCTTGTTGGTTTTACTTTGAGGCAATGATGAAACTTGAAACCTTTGTAAGGAGTTGCTTCGCTCGTGATCACCTTATGCCAGGACCAGGAGTTCCCCAAGAGTAGCGATGGCCAGGAGGATGCACCGGCACCTGGCCAGGACCATGGTCCGCCAGACGGATCTACAAAACCACACAAGCAATGGAGATGGAGAACCTTCCCGGTGCCAGAGGGCCACGTCTTTGCGGTCGAGTGTGTCGGCGACGAGCTCACAGTGCATATCCGGTCGGCCTCGCATGGCGGTTCAAAGCACAGCGCCACCAGCAACGGAAACGACGAGCAACAGCTCCCTTTCACCCGCGGACATCCGCCCGAGGCAGGAACACCGTCCTTCTACGACGGTGGTTCTTACCGCGCGCTGTTCTGGTCGCGGCCCGGGCCGGCCGGACAGGAACGCGTCTGGCCGATACCATGGCAGCGGGAGGAGGTGTGGGAAAGGCTGTTGACGGCGATGCTTGAGGGCAATTTGGCCGTCGATCCCCCGATGGTAGAGGAACTTACGTCGCCTGAGTCTGTTACGCTCTCCACCGACTTGGTGATGTTCTACGGGCCGTCGGACGATGGGAGGACGAAAGTGCTCATTGCTGCGATAGAAGACGTGGAGCATCTATATAGCACGGAGGAACACGGCGGTCCGGCGGTGACTGCTCTCGAGCCATACTCTATTCTCCCCACGTATTCTGGACCTAGGACTTCTGAAGCATTTTTTCTCCAAAAAGAGGAGTACTTCCGTGTTATGCGCTCATAGATGCACACGGCCATATATTGTTGATTTTTTTTATCAGTATATGAAGCAAGTATAGCACTTTTATGGCTTACTGTTTTATTTTTTTGACAGAAAATCATGGCACTTTATGTTGATTAATAATATCAACACATAAAGCCTTCCGGATGCCATCCGGCGTAGATTCTGAGATAAACCTATACAATCTAAGTTAAAGGACCTAGCCAAAGTGTGTGACCCATGATTTAGAGAATGAGAAACATGTTGAAAGGGGAAGCGGCAATTCGGCTCCAAATGCACCCATTATGAGAAAATATGTTTTGAAAAGTCAAAAAATCGAAAAAAAATCCTACATATACATTCAAACTTATGTTGGTTCATAAATTTTTGGGACAAAAAATATTTTATGTGTCGTGTATAAAAAAGATAAAATATGTCACAGGAATACGACTATTCACGTGACATATTTTGTCTTTTTATACACGACGCATAAAATGTTCTTTCGTCCCAAAGACTTGTGAACCAACATAAAATGTTCGACATTTCGAAAACTGTTTTCTCATAATGGGTGCATTTGCACCTGCGAGCCAAAGTGAATATCTCGTTGAAAGGTTACAAAAGTAAACCTGCAACAAAAACTCTGATGTCTTTGATATAGAGTCAACCTCGGAGCGATCCTAGCTGGTGGAGTTGTGTCATTGGATCAGAGACAAACAGTTTGAAAGATCGCCTTGTCAAAACCCTTGTCGCGTGCAATAGCCACATCACCCGAAGAGCCAGCACCTCGGCGATCTCTGGAGAAGTGGAGCCTGGAGAGGTAAGCTGGCCGCAGCTTGACATCTTCCGATACCATCCTGCACAACAACTCCCATGGTCATTTGATGAACATCAGCAAACAACGCAACATCCGAATTAACAAGGACGACGCCATGCGGCGGCGGAAACCATCCAGGAGTGTGATTGGTCTCACGCCCATTGCTCGACTTCATGGTGTAACAGTGCTGAATGATCATGTCGACATACGCGATAGTTTTCACATGTGTTTGCTTGTGATTAGGGTGGTCACAGTCAGATAAATTTCAGATCTTAATCTGACATAAACCTAACCTAGAACTCAAGAGTATACAGTGAGAGAATCGGTAACACAATAGTGACCTTACGACACAAAAATTATTATAACAAACCCATAACTGAGCAGAGAACCAAAATATTACAAGCAAAGTTCACTAACCACAAACATCAAACAACAGAAGGCAAATTATGCTATCAAGTATAGCAAACTTAACAAATTGCTAAGAGGCCTAAAGCATAAGGATGACGTCCTAACCCATAGATTCTAGGCTTTTGCCGACCGAAAACCCTAAGCTACTCGTTGGTGTCGATGTTGTGAGAATTCATCTTCAGGAAAACACCTACTTTGCTACAAAAGTATCAACGAAGCAAGGATGAGTAGATGATGTACTCCGCAGGACTTATGACTGGTGGAGTTATTTGCACAAAGCTATCTTTGTTTGTCAAACAAGGAGTAGAAGCTTATCTAATTAGAATATTTTAAAAGGGGATAAGAGAGCGATATTTTTCTAAAGCAACCGGAAGGAGCGCTGCCTATTCTATTATAAGAGGGAAAATCCGAACAAAGTACAGCAATGCATGTTTAGATTATAATGAAAATATGCCAAAACCATTGGAAACGAAACAAACACACGACCTATTTTTCAGGATAAACAGGCGAAAATCCCACACGTGGACACACCACCTAGCACAACTAAATCTGGAGTGCCACAAATGCCACACACCGACCTCGACACCGCGCACCACGCGAGCCGCCGACTTCCTCTCAACTATAATCATCATATTCTTTTGATATCTATCCAATCATCATCATCACCTGTCAACTAGGATCACCCTCTCGTACCCTGAGGAAACATCCTTAGGCACACATTGATCCGCCCAGTTTTACGATTAGGTTAATATTCTCTAGATCATCACGTTCAAATCCAAGTTGTCCATAACCGTGAACACAACTTTTTGAAAAGATTAAACCCAGCAGGGTATACAACTTGACCCACACGTACCAATGGGCTCTTAATGCGACTAGTAGTAGCACACTTCGGGGATGCCGACAGAGGGTAGTTAAACACGACTTTTATCTTGCTTTAGCTGAGACCATGAGTCACGCCATAAGGAGGGTTCCGCTGTAACGGGTCAAATCCCGAAGCCGGGTCATAGGGATGTGAGACGAGATTGGTTTACCAGAGGTTCCGCCTCAACCAATCTTGGCCACATCCTATATGCAATGCACCTTTTTTACAAATGTTTTCAATGCGTGTAAAATGGAACATACGAACTACGTGTCTCATGAAACCTACTAAGCAAGTTAGTAAGTCTATGGGTTTTTCAGACCCCATATGGATATACGCTCATCTTAGTTCCGTAAACAAGAATTCAGATCCTAGTGATGGGGAGCGTGGCACTGAAAAAACCACATCCCACCGTGGTCTCCCATCAAATTTATGTTAATCATCCATATTCCACCAATTATATTTTAGATCGGGGCAAGAAGAGTTGCAAGGTTGTTTATTATGCACGTAGAAGTTGCTTCTGTCTTTAGTTTTACTTTCTTTATTGAGCAGCCGCCTATAAGTCATTGCTTGTGCATTTAACTTTCATTTTTTTTTATAGAAGGCGAATTCCCGAGTTCCTCACAGATCCGGATTTGGCCCGTAATAAAAGAGAAAAGAAATCGCAGAGTTTCTTGACCGCACAGATTCTAGAACCTACGGCAGTCGCCAGGCCTGGAAACGGCCCAAACCGCGAGAACCATAACCCCGCAGGACCTGCCGATTTCCCAAACGATCTCCTCTTATTTATATTTTTCACCCTTCCTGGAAAAATAAAATCGAGGCGACCCTTTGCTCTTTTTCGTGCAAGCCGAGCCCTCCGCCCCACGAGCGCGCACGTATCGTTGCCTCCGCCTAGGGTTTTAGCCCTTCCTCCTCACCACCGCCCCACCTCGCGCCGCACCCCTCACAAATCCCCCACACACCCAATCCCTTCCCCCCCTACCACCCGCCGGGCGACCAAGCGGCGGCCGGCGCCGGGAGAGCCGAGATGGACAGGTACCAGAGGGTGGAGCGGCCGCGGCCCGAGTCGGCCATCGCCGAGAACGAGATCCGAATCACCGCCCAGGGGCTTATCCGCAACTATGTCTCCTACGCCACGTCTCTCCTCCAGGTCTGCTCCCCTTCTCTCCTGCCCCGTCAAGTCGGTTCCGTATCTGCGTTGATTCGAATCGGCGCGTGCTCGCGGTCCAGAGGTCGCGGTGTGTCTGGGTTCGGATGTGGAGTGATTCGCACGTTTAGTTTGATTTGGTCCAATGGCATGGCGAGCCTGCGTCGAACCGATGTGTTTGGATTGGAAGTGGGCCGATTGCCGCACAAATTCGGTATTGATATGTGCTATTTGGATGAATGAGCACTTAATTTGTTGTTGTTTTGGGATAATACTTGGAAGGAAGGGTCGAGCCAGCAAGCATTTAGCACTTAATTCATTGTAAATCTGGTCTGATGTGTCGAATATCGATATTCCCAAGTACGTGACGCTGGGTTGAAATTCTCAATGTTAATGAGCCAATCAGATATGGTTGTCGGATTTTAGTTGCGTTTCGGGGATATAAATTCAGCAATGTAGGGCTATTTTTGTATGATTTGCTTGTCTTCAATTGCTAATTCCTTGGAAACATTATATCTAATGACTAGTGTTGAGATTGTGAAGTATGTGGTGAGTGGTGATTGCAGTTGGAGATCAGCTGCAAAATGTGCCAGCCTATTGTGATGTGGTGAAGCAACGTGTGCTCCTAGTTTTTCTGTCACTTACGTTACGTGTGCTGCTGTAGGATGTCTAGCAAAGGAGGTGTATAATTTGATTCTGAGTGTGTGAGGTTCGGAAGTCTATTATGTGTACTCTGTTGCTAGTTATGTAATCCCTGTGATACAATAGCTTGACTGGCTTTTGGTAGTTTTAACTCTGATAATTTTTTCTTGTTTGCTTCTTGACTCATGTTTAATTTTTTTAATCAGGATCGGAAGATTAAAGAGATTGTTCTGAAAGCCATGGGACAGGCAATCAGTAAATCTGTTGCTGTTACCGAGATTATCAAGGTAATTCTTCAGTTTTGTTTTTCTCATGTGTGTTGCATTGTACAGAACCATATTTGACAGATTTCTTGAAAACAGAAAAGAATCCCTGGGTTGTACCAAGATACCAACATCAGTTCTGTCAGCATAACTGATGTATGGGAACCTATTGAAGAAGGCCTTGTCCCGTTAAGTTTCTTTTTCTTTCTACCATCCTATCATCATATAAACTTCCGTTGCACTGAAGATTCTAATTTATTTCATTGTTTACTTGTTCTGCAGACTGGAGATGACTCGACATGTTTCGATGATTTCAATAACTTTGTCTCCAGTAGACCTGGACCAAAACTCCCCAGGGTAAGTTGGATGCATGTCTGTTGTTATCTTAGGATTCATGTTGCTGTATGCAAATTACCTTTCTAATTTATAAGGCCATTGTGCAAGGATCATGTTACAGATTTGGAAATTAATACATTTTCTTGTAGGTATCAAACCCCATCTTATGTTGAACAGCCCAGGCAACAGCAGCGCCTTCAGCAGGCACCACCGCTGCGCCAACCTCGCCAGCCACCAGCTGATTATGAAGGTATAATAGTGATAGTTGGCACTGGTTTTTGTACTGCAGTTGCTCAAACTGATCACAATCATGTTTTTGTTAGACTCCTATGTGAGGGGTCGTGGCAGAGGAAGGGGCCGCGGACGTGGTAGGGGTTGGGGTAGAGGAGGTTATGGTGGATATGGAAATAACCAAGGTGGGTATAACCAAGGCGGGTACAATCAAGGTGGATACAACCAAGGTGGGTACAACCAAGATGGTGGGTACTATGATAATCAAGGCGGATACAACCAAGATGGTGGCTACTATGATAATCAAGGTGGGTATGGTGGTGGATATGGCTACAACCAAGGCCGACAAGGAAACTACCAAGGTATAAGTGTAGCTTGTAAATTTCTGTTGCTGATCTTGCTTATTTAATAAATTTTGATGCTCATTTGATTTATTGAACCAGAAAATGGTGGATATAACCGAGGACGGGGTGGTATCCGTGGAAGAGGCAATTGGAGTTACCGTGGAGGTATGGCCTGCTATAACATACTTGTGTTTCCTGATTGAGTACTTTCGTTAACACATGTTCTGATCTGGTATTCCATAATTTGATGCATCTGGTCTTGTATAGCATGAGGCTTAGACATTGAGATCTTACGTTGTCATGCATGCTTGTATGTTTTGCATAGAAGTAACTCGTGCATTCTTCACATGCGGCAGTGCCTCTTGTGATTGAGGGCCTGATAATGTAACTATCATGAATATACTTATGTAGCAGTTTACAATGTAAAATGTTCCGGGCTGTTCATTTGATCCGTCACTTTTGTTCGAGACACTCCATTTACCTGTTAGTTTGCCATGCAAATAGCCTAGTATTGTCCCATATGAACTTCCTTTGGAGGGTAAATTATGGATGTGTTTTGTTCATTTATTTTCTTTAATGTGCCATTGCATCTAGAAATGTCTAAGAAAATTTGTAATATTGTTCTTAACTTATGTGCATGCATGCAGGGTATGAACGCGGCAGGGGTGGTGGTGCTCCTGGCGGGAGGGGATATGAAGGTGGAAGGGGATATGACCAAGCTCCTGCTGGAGGAAGGGGCTATGGAGGCGGAAGGGGATATGACCAAGCTCCTGCTGGTAGGGGTGGATATGAAGGCGGAAGGGGATATGACCAAGCCCCTGCTGGGAGGGGTGGATATGAAGGTGGAAGGGGATATGGAAGGGCACGGGGAAGAGTAGCCCGTGGGCGAGGGTACTGAGCACAGGCAGAAAATTCCATGGGCTTCTGGTGCTATTTAAATGCATGCTTTATAATATCAGGGGAAAGGGAAGTTATCTGAGGAACTTGTGTTGGAAGCAGTCATCGTGTTGGTCTTAGTTGTTTCCCCTGAGCGCGAGATTTGGTTGTGATCACAATGCTTTTCCCAAGTTATCCTGTAATCATCTTTCAATGTTGCTGCTGGCGAGGTTTGCTTGTTTTTCCCAATGGTTGAAGAATGCTGAGCATGCAGCTCTATGTTCATGCCCGTCGTTATCTGATGGAACTGTTATCTTATTGTTTAATTCTATTTGTGCAGCTGTTCCTTTGCCATGTTCTGCATGTTGTGCCCATGATTAATCAATTGTTGCTAGATAGCAGATTGGCTATGTCGTTATACCATTG
This sequence comes from Avena sativa, assembly GCA_916181665.1. Taxonomy (NCBI): domain Eukaryota; kingdom Viridiplantae; phylum Streptophyta; class Magnoliopsida; order Poales; family Poaceae; genus Avena; species Avena sativa. The sequence continues at coordinate 58,953,314 of OV702292.1, forward strand.
TAAAAATCTTAACATATGTTTTTCGGAATAATGCTTGAAAATGGTACAACACCTGGACATAAAGCAGTCAATAAGGGGATTTAGTAGACAGTGATGTCCATTTCTTCATCAGTAAAAGAAGAGATCAGCTTGAATTGCCTATTCTGTTATAAAAGGTGGTCTAGATGCTGCTGCTTTGCTATTGTTAATCTAACTGTGCTGTGCAACGATCGGGACAATAAACCAATTACAACTAAGTAAGCAACTATTGTGATTCTCCACCATCATGGTTTTGAAGGGCAGCTGGGCAGGGTGCGCATTGTTACATCTTTTACCGCGGGAATGCTAGTACAAATTGAGATCATAAGGGCATGTATAGCGCAGAGCGATTAGATAGACGCTTAAGCGATCTAAAATAAATACCGCTAAATCCTTTTTTCGGCTAAGCGTCCTGTTCCACAACGAGGAGCGCTTAAGCGGTCGCTTATGGAGAAAAAAAAATCAACTAAAACGGCTACACTCTCCAACGCGAGACGCTCGACTATGGAACCCGACTGACCTACCCGAAGCTTCTCTTCCTAGTCCCCATTTCCCCTCAGCTCTCTCTGCGTCGACCATGGTGACTGCTCCCCTTCATCTGTAGCTTGCCGCCGCCTAAATACTCTCGCCCAAATCCACTGAGAGACGGCGGCCGGGACAAGGCCGGACCAGGGCCGCCTCTACTCCCCGCCCAAATCCATTGTGCTGGAGGTGGACGCGACGGGGTCTTCGATCCGCCCTAGGCCGGCGCCGCCGCCAAGGGTCTCCTCGAGCTCGTCGCGGTGGCGAGGGTGGGTAGCTGCTTCACCTCTCACAGAGCTGGCCTCCCGGTGAAACCAATCGTACGTTGCTAGGTGCAAACGGCAAACAAACGAGGCTGGGAAAGGTACATACGATTCAGCTGGATTTTCCGTTTAAACGGTTGAGGAAAGGTTCGTCCAGTCTCCAATTTTTTCCCAAGCGCCTGCCGCTAGTCGATCCGGTTCGTGCGGAAAAAAAGAGGCCAAGCGCGCGACGCAAGAAGTTTCGTCGACGCCAGCGAAAATCCCAGGCTCGGACGGGAATCGAACATAACCGCAAGGATTTTGACCCTAGCGTCTGGGCTTAGCGTCCGTGTTATACATGTCCTAGAGTGAGGCTTCGCCTGAAATAAAAACCCATTCACCTACTAAAAAAAAGTTACTACTACTAGTTATATCCATTTTCAGTTCACGTGAAAATAGATATATTTGACAATTTTCTGAAACTGCAGCGCAAAATGAATCAGATCTAAAAAAAAGAACTTAATCTGGACCCTCTTTGCATGACACCACTGCTACATTGCGTTGCATGGCGCCATGACCCATGGGGTAGGGCGCCATGGTCTCGCGTGACCCTGAAAATTGCCATAAGTCCATACAGGGTGTCATGCAAGTGTCAGATTGTGACTAAAATTCAAATCTTGTTCATTTTGTGTTGAAGATTTAGAAAAGGGTTAGTTCTATCCATTTACACTTCACCTTATACCATGAGTGGATTGTCTTGCATTTTACTCTAAGTAAAGGCAAGTCAAGTTACGGGAATTTGCACCAACTCGTGAGTCATGAAGGCTGATAATGTTGTTGAAGTTAGAGAACCATGTCATGGATGTCACCCCAGTGAACTTTAGACTCTTTTTAGAACAATAAAACTCGCGTGCATGATCAAAGAGCTCTTCGACGTAAATATAGAGGTACTCCCTCCGTTTCAAAATATAGATGTTTTAGTTTGGTGAAGCAATGTATCTAGATGCCTTTTACTACTGTATAATTCGGAGTGAACCTACACACTAAAAGAGTTCACTACACAAATGTAAACATCTTATATTTTAAAATGGAGGGAATAGCTTGGAAATTTTTTAATCTGTGGGATAATCAGTGCGAAATGGATATAAAGAAAATTCCGGGAAATTTTGAGCGTGGATGGCTGAAGCTGAAGAGCTGGAATGACATGGGTAATCGATTGACCGCAGAGACTACACCTGGAATCATTCGCAAAAAAAAAAAAAAAAAGACTACACCTGGAATGACACAGACGTACACCGTGCAGTAGAAATTTTTGATCAGCCACTCAGGCAGTCAGCCCTCTTGAAGAAGTACGCATTCCCGCCGCATCCTCCAAAACCAAACCAAACCAGCATGCGCCCGTACATCCCCAAGACAACCTTCGCCTTCTGCCGCTCCCTCCTCTCCTCCCGCTTCCGCCCATCCGCCGCCTCCCCGGCCGCGCCGCTCCTCCCCGTCCAGGCTCTCCTCATCACGGCCGGCCTCTTCCCGCACCACCCGGAACTCTCCCTCGTCGCGCTCAACTCCCTCCTCCGCATCCTCTCACGCGGCGCCGCCTCGGCGACCCACCCGCTCCTCGGCCTCCGTCTCCTGCTTCTAATGCTCTCCCCCTCCTCGCCGCTCCCCTCCCCGGACCACCTCTCCTTCCCCTTCGCCCTCTCCGCCGCCGCCTCGGCTCCCGTCACCCCGTCCCCCGGGCCGCAGCTCCACGCGCTCCTCGTCAAGAACGCCCTCTTCCCCTCGGACCACTACGTCACCACCGCGCTGCTCCAGCTCCACGCGCCCCGCCCGGAAGACGCGCGGAGGGTGTTCGACGAATTGCCGAGGCGGGAGGCCATCCACTATGACCTGGTGATCGGGGCGTACGCGCGCGCCGGGATGGCCGCCGAGGGGCTGGCGCTGTTCAGGGCCATGTTCGCGGACGGAGTGACCCCGGATGCCGTCGTGCTCACAACGGCGATCGCGACGTGCGCCCAGTCCGGCGCTCTGGAGTGCGGGGAGTGGGTGCACCGGTATGTGGAGAACAGCGCGCCATGGCTTCTTTCGGACGCGTTCGTCGGGTCGGCCCTGGTGAGCATGTACGCCAAGTGCGGCTGCCTGCAAGAGGCGGTGAGGGTGTTCGAGGGAATGCCGGAGCGCAACGAGTACGTCTGGGGCACCATGGTCGGTGCGTTCGCGGTGCACGGCATGGTGAGAGAAGCAGTGGCGTGCTTGGAGAGGATGGCAGGGGAGGACGGGGTGCGCCCGGACGGAGTGGCAGTGCTTGGAGCATTGTCTGCGTGCGCGCATGCCGGCAAGGTTGAAGACGGGCTCAGACTCCTCAAGGAGATGCGCCGGCGGTACGGCGTCGCTCCAGGGCACGAGCATTACAGCTGCACGGTCGACATGCTGTGCCGGGTCGGGCGGCTGGAGGAAGCGGTCGAGCTCATCGGGAAGATGCCAATGACCCCGCTGGCATCCGTATGGGGGTCTCTCCTCGCAGGCTGCCGGATGTACGGCAACGTCGAGCTGGCGGAGGTGGCAGCTAATGAGCTCGAGAAGCTAGGCGCCGGTGCCGACCAGGGCGTCCACGTCCAGCTATCCAATATTTATCTCGATGCCAACCGCAAGGATGATGCGCGGAGGGTCCGAAAACTGATCGGCAGCCGGGGCCTCAAGAAGGTCCCGGCGTATAGCGCGGTGGAGGTCGATGGCCAGTTAAGCTCGTTCGTGGCGGACGACCAGGCGCATCCACAGCGCTTCGAGATATGGGACGTGCTTGGGCTGCTCGCAGACCAGATGAGGCCGAAGCTAGAGGAGGAAGGAGAAACAACCTCGGTTACCCTCTTTTAAGTTGTAACAAGAAGTTGAAACAATATAGCAATGCAAGCAGCGATACTGAGCAGTAAAATGTACAGCTTAGCGGACTTGGCTTTTCAAAGTTTGCAAATCCGAGAGTCTCAGAGTGCCAAGTCATCCAAGTTAGCGAATCCAGAGCGGCTTTTCCGGCTACCGAGCTCAAAGTAATTTTGTTCAGTTGGGTTAGTGCGCCTGGAGGCAAGTTTGTAATTTTGTATGCGTTGATTTACGTTGGATGTTCAGCACTTCTCACCCTCCTTTGGTTATAATTTTTTTTTAGGGAAAGCCTTGTGGCACTTTATTGATATGACAAAAAGGTTACTTCGTTCAATACAAAACCCCAGACTACATTTTCTTTCGACTCATGCATACTTTTCCAAGTTGCAAACACTACATCTTCCAAGTTGGCAAACACTACATCGTGCTTGCCTTTAGAAAACTCTTCGCCATGATGGCTAAATATGGACTCCAGATTTCGATCTCCTCCACATTACATGCCTGAATCAGCTCTAGGGATCCTCTGGTTACTCTGGTTATACTTATTGTTAAGGTCATTGATAGTTGCTTTGCTTGTCTATGTAATAAAGGAAAACGCTTTCAGATCGTTATCCGGTGTTCCGGTTTCCCATGTCCACTATCCGGAACGAATACAATGGAAACCTGCTGCCAAAATAATAATGCAGTAGAATAAACGACGTTTGGCACCAGCATTAAGCAAATATGACTATTTGTGTTTGATAAACCCTTGTAAACAACCAAATTACTTGGAAAGCATAAGAGTGCTACAGGACACTCATAGTTTTTCAATTAGCACATCTATTACAATTTTGGTGTAGAGAAGACAAAGTTCTGTCGTTTGCTTGCTTACACGCAGCACAACAGCAAAATGCATAGACAAACGACAGTAGTTGACATAACAGTAGCAATGATACATTGTTTACATATGACAAAATTTCGCGCACTTCAACACGAGTAGGAGAAAGCTTGCGCGGTGAAGAGTCCACTAGAACACTTGATACTCGAGCGAAGAAGAATACATAGAAGCTACTCAAGAAACAGAATTGACTCACAAAAGATTAACCAAGCTTAGTTGCTATCACCAGATGATACTAGCACACATCAGGAACTGCTACATCCTGGGAGTGACGGTGTGTCATATCAGACAGCTTGCTTGGGGATGGGATCATTTCAAGGCTTTGACGGGGAAAAAAAAGAATGGGCTGCCTGTTACTAGTGCCATGAGTTGAGATTGCTACTGTGGATCATGCTCATGTCCCATAAATGTGTTTATGAACGGGTGGGCCGAAACCTTTGACAACATCCATCCATTGCTTCTCTACTATAACAACTGAATTGTCCAATCGGTGACCAACAAACAGCACCCGATCTTTAAAAGGAACGAGGTCGAAATTATCCATTTTCTCTTGTCTCAAACCTTCATCACGATCTTTTCGCTTAACCTTTGTTTTTGAAGCCTTTTGTGGGTCTGTCTTTTCTGATGATACGACCGAACCATGTGGCAATTGGGCATCCTGAACTGGCACTCCAAAATCAATAAAGCACATTGCCCTGCAAAAGAATGAAGTTGTGTGTGCTCAGTATTATGTTCATGATTAGCAGTGTTCTAGCAACAGGTAAAAGACTAGAACAGCATATTAGTTCTCATATACTCCCTCCGTTTCAAAATATAAGATGTTTTAGCTTTGTGAAAGGAGTGTATTTAGACCCCTTTAGTGTCTAGATTCACTCCAAACCTAGATGAACCTAGACACTAAAAGATGTCTAGATACACTTCATTCACAAAGCTAAAACATCTTATATTTTGAAACGGAGGGAGTACTCAGCTACAGAGGCATAAGACCTGCAGAGCAGTGGGCTCACAATATCAAAACACAGGCAGCATAAGTGAAGTAGCCAAAAGACATAAAAAATAGTGAAACACTAGAGCTATAGAAGATTACCTTGCACTATATACCACAACTGAAGATGAACATAGTGGAGGAAACGAGAGGCTAATGACCTCTCCAGGAAATTCCTGGAATCTTCTGGGTAAATGATGTGTATAGCGCTTAGACCATTCCCCTAATTGTTTTGCTTCTACATCAAATACATATACCTCATTTTTTGAGGTAGTTATGACAAGGGCGTTGTTCTTGGGACAAAAGCCACCAGATGTAACAGAACCATCATTCATTCTCGGTATGAACCAGTGTTGCCTGCAGATAGTGGAAGAAGTTAAGGTATGGTACACAAATACTCTCCCGATGCATAATCATGAAAACTAAATGCGAGTCTGCCAACTTGCCAAAGTCATAAGCAAAAGGACTGCAAATCAGAACCGGTGAATCGAAGATTATACAGTGTACAGTTGTAAATTGCTATCTATACTAGATATGAAGAACATTCAAAGGCTCGCAAACAATTGGACAGTCATGAAGCATACCTCTGGACCTCAAGGTTAAATATATAGATATCCCCAAAGCAGTTAACTGCAGCCAACCACTGCCCATCTGCGCTTAGAAACATTTTTGTAACAGGTGGTTCTTTGGAATTATTTGTTCCATCCATCTTTCTGGTAGGTTGAAATATTGACTTTTTACTTGTTTTGATATCCACAACCTGATTTATGCGTAAAAAATGAAGTTCAGAAATAAAATAATAGAGATATGAGAAGACACAAAAGAACATTACTGTGGACTCAAATAGTCAACATCTATACTGATTAAATAAAATGCATTTCTACCAAATAAGCCAATTGATTGGGGGCAGACATCTCAAACAATATACATTCCAAATCAAACCCTCATGATTTCATTATGCGTGCTAAATTCAACAGCAGCAAAGGTACTGATATATGGCCCAAAAGACAGACGTAAAAATTCAGATTAGCTAGTCATGTATGATAATAACTAGGTTTAACACTGAATGGATGTTTTTTAACTATGTATCTGGAACCTACCAAGATAGGGGATCTTGTACACTACAGCGAGGATAGTTTTCAGGCGCAAAGATTGGTTCTTGTATGCTACATACGTGATGCAAACTTTCATCTTAGACAGATAATAGAAATCATCTTGTTATCATTTCCTACATGAGTATTACAAGGAGCAAGATAAAATACTTACATATATTTTTCCATCATTGCAGGATAGTATCAGACAGGGTGATCCATCAACAGTAAACATCATACTCTGAGAACAAGGTATTCCCTTCGGCAACTGTATTTTGTCTAAGTAATTCTTTCCACCCTTATGTCTTAGTTTGAAAAGGCAGGGTTTCACACAATCTGAATAGGCAAATAGAGTTCCATCGGTATTGACAGCACTAGAAATGATTTTTCTGGACCCCTTACTTTTGAGACGAACAACTTCTCGATGTCGTGTCCTAGCATCTCCTCTCGATGATGTACTTGGAATCAGTCTGTTATGAACTGACACATGTAGAACATACACGCAGTTAGCAGACTGGACAAGCACCACAGAATCTCCATCAGCCGTGCTATCTCTTGCCAGATTTATCAATGGGCGTTGAGGTGCAGGGCAGAAGTTATGAGGTTTAAACTGAGTGAACTCCCGTGCTGAATAAGCAAACAGCTCGGTGTCATCCCCACCAGAAATGAGCATCGGTACACCCAGATGTGCCCACTTGTGGTAACTGAATTCAATAGGCTTTTCACGGCGGCGTATCTTCACCACTTTTTCCTCTGGTAAAGCATCTAGAGAATAAAAGAACACAGATATATCAGTTTAAGGCCAGTTGGAGGTAAGAATACAATATGACACTAACACAAACCTTCTTCACAAACTGGTACGGCCATAGTCAATGCCCTTACATCATGAGAATGGGCTCTGACATATCCCACATAGACCCACTTTTGGGTTTGCTCCTCAGCCACCTTCTCATTATAATCACTGAACTCATCTTTTGATGCCTTGTACAAAATTACCTAGAGATCCACCATCGAATTAGTGCGCGAAGGGAAACAGTAGGTAAGACATGCTTAACTCAAGGATTTTTTTCATTTGCAATAAAATGTAACACCACATCTAATTGTCAAGTCATGTTCCAACTTAGACGCGATGTATCTACTGCACTTATAGCATCTTGAGTGTTCGAAGGCAAAAACTGAGAAAGGTAAGTTTCTGCAAGTGTAGTTAATCCACGTAACAGCTGTTTCAGCAATGCTACCAACCTGCCCATCAGATCCTGCAGAAAATACCCGGTTCTGACTAGGCACAGTTGCTAGTGCATTCACATCGCCTTTATGATCAGTGTGAGCTTGCAAAAGAGTTCCATGGCGGCTATCCCAAAATTGTACGCTCCCAGAACTATCTCCGCTAACAAGGGTTCCACACCTGCATAGCAACAGCAATAATCAACAAAAGCTAGTTGATGGAGAAGAACATTAAACCTAATAATATGCTTTATCTCACCTCAGAATTAGTAATGACCATATGCAAAGTTCACGTCCACTACCAACCCCTCCTAATCCGGCAGTAATGCAATACTTTTCATGGAATAATGTTGAATCCCAGCATCTAATTAATCTGTGGAACATAGTACAAGAGAATATCGCATAAAATTAATCCATAGTGATTACACTCCCATATAAAAATGATGACCCATAACTGAGAATCATCTATAGAAGACAAGGAAAGATGCTGAACAGTCCACTTATATATGCGCAAAAGGTATCACCCGGTCAATCATAGAACCTATTTACACTGGAATGGGATGTTAACATACCCATCGCTGCTTCCAGAGAACACGTATTTGGCATCATTACTCCATGTCACACTCAAAACTCGTCCTGTAAGGAAGCACAAAAATAATCACCCAAGTTGAAATAGCTGGCAATATAGGGAGATGAAAGATTTACAATACATACCGCTCACTCTTGGAAGAGATCTATAGTAAGTCAGTGAACCAGATTCAGGCACATTATACAAGCGTACAGATCCATCGTCACATGCGAGGGCCAAACGCTTGAATTCATTCAAGCCGTACGAAGAGCTTGTCTTGGCAGAATCATCTTCATCATCAGAGTTGTCACCATCATCAACATAACTTAAGTCAGAGTCGGTGCAGCCATTATGATTTGCATGGCCATTAGCAACACATCCTGAGCTTTTATTTCCAGAAATCAATTGATCATCTTTAGGCTCCATGGCCATCTGCCAGACTGGTACCCCAACAGTATCTAGGACGGTCTACAAAAGAGAATAATAAAACCACCATGAAGCATACACAAACTTGCAATGAATGATTGAAATATATAACTAACAAAAATCTACCGCAACCAACTAAAGGAATTTATGCCAATAAACTCCTCAGACATTGCATTTTCTGGGCCAATCACGGTAAGATGACATGGAATTTTTACAACCATTGTCGTGCACAAACCTCAACTTTAGGTCATGGGATGGTTCATTGCTACACATTCCCCACAAGTTGAGAGCAAATATCCCAATGTTCGCGCAATGGAAAGTGCATCTGAATTGGAATTGAAATGTAGCATAAACACACAAACTCGCAGCAGTGGCACCTTTTGGTGTAGGTTGAAGAGATCCCATTCTGCCACCGACCCATCGATGCTGGAAGAGAGCAGCCGCCCTCCTGCTCCGCTTGGCACCCAAACAAGCGACGTGACCCTCGACTCCCCGCTCCCCTGTATAGTCTGCGGCCACAGAAACCCCAAGAAATCAGGTCAGAGCAAACTCCCCATACTGGTCGCAGAAAACCACGGCGCTGACGAGAGTGAAGGGGGGAGCGTACAAGCTGGTGGTGCCACCCGACTGAGCCGGGGGAGACGAGCCAGAGCTCGAGGGAGCCGTCTTCTCGCGCGGCGGCGACCTTAGAGGCGCATGGGGAGGTGGCGAGAGCGACGACGGGGGAGGGGGTCCACGCGATGGCGTCGCCGCCTAAGTGGTGGACGCTATGCTTCTCCATGGGAGTCCGTGGCGGCGAAAGCCCGATCCTTGCTGATGCTCTGGCGATCCGCGCGTTCTAGGAGGTTCCGGGAGGGGAGCTCGAGGCCGCCGCGGTGCCGGGCGCGGAGTGGGATGGGGGCGAGGGTTGGCTTTGGGAGCGGCCGAGACGCAAAGCGTGAGGGCCACGGGAGATGAGCCTGGCGCCGTGGGCCTTTTTAAGCGGCGGGACGGGTTAGTGGGCTTGACATGTCGACAACGTGATTTTTGGGCTGTGCTGAACTCACGCCGTTCCCAACTGTTCCAACCGGAAATGCGTCTTCCGGCACGAAGGGGGGAAGCACCGGGATTGATGATTTTCTTACCCCATCTTTCTAAATATAGAAGTTGCACAATGCGCACAGCGGCACAGGTGGTCGCATTTTCGTATGGAAAGCTCAAACAGGTTCAAACAAAACAAGGATTCCGAGTAGCAAACTGGAGTAATACTTTCCATATGAAGGGCAGACTTACCTTTGATGCAGACGATCGAGTTCTTTTATGTATGTTACTTCCCTATATGGGATTGAATATATATATATATATATATATATATATATATATATATATATATATATATATATATATATATATATATATATATATATACAGGGCGAGCGTCCCTCAAATCAAATCAAATCAAGAAAAGGGTCGGAAGAGGGACGTACGCAGGAAATTACATCGAGACGGCCGAAACTCGCCGAGCTCTAAAATCAACCATGACTAGGGAAGAAAGTGCTGACGGTAGCTTCTGTACTATCGAAGCATCGGTCAGTCAAGTGGTCTGTGCCGGAGCATTGGCAGCTCTGGGCTACGCGGCGTGGAGGTACTACAAGTACAGTACATGCCTGCGCACCTACGGCCGGGACATGACGGCCTTGGCCAGCAAGGCTGATCCGGTGATCGGGCGTGACGACGAGATCGATCGCGTCATCCGCATCCTCTGTCGCCGGAGCAAGAACTGCGCCGCGCTCGTCGGCGCCGCCGGGGTTGGCAAGACTGCCATCGCCGAGGGCCTCGCCCAACGCATCGTGGCGGGGAAGGTGCCATCCAAGCTCGCCCGGGCGCGCGTCATTGAGCTCAACCTCGGCGCGTTGGTGTCTGGTACGATGTATGTTGGCATGTTCGAGGAGCGTATGGGCGACTTGATCAAAAATCTGGAGGCTTCACGCGGCAAGGTGATCTTGTTCATCGACGAGATGCACATGCTTCTTGGCGCCGGATCGGCATCAAACGCCCCCAACATGGACGTGGCCAACATGCTGAAGCCAGCTTTGGCTCGTGGCCATATTCGATGTCTGGGCGCCACCACCGACGACGAGTATTGCAAGCATATCGAGAAGGATGCTGCACTGGAGCGGCGGTTCCAAAAGGTGCACGTTAAGGAGCCGAGCACGCATTCCACCATTGACATTCTCCAGGGTCTTAAACCCCGGTACCAAAAGCATTATGGCTTGGAAATTCTTGATGCTACAATTGATGCTGCCGTTCACCTGGCTGACCGCTATATCGCAGGTACTTAACGTGATTGTAGCTGCATTATTTTGTTTCGAGACAAACGAAATCTGCTTGTTTGGGAGCCGAGTTCATTGTTGATGTGTATGCGTAGGTCGGCGGTTTCCTGATAAGGCAATTGATCTCATTGACGAGGCTTGCACGGCAATAGAGCAGCTAGGAGGAGAAAATCTAGTTGTTGCGCCAGATCATGTCGCACAGGTAGGCATGTATATATGCATGTAACTTCTATTATTTCAACAGAATGTGCTTTGTTTGAACTAGGTTTTTCGTTTGAAGGTTGTGAGCGGATGGACCGGAATCCCTATAACTACGCTTGATCAAGAGGAGAGTGTCAAGCTAATCCACTTAGCCGACAAATTGCATGAAAGAGTAGTTGGGCAAGATGAGGCCGTCGATTTAGTTGCAAATGCAGTGTTGCGTTCCAGGGTTGGCCTTCGCCAGGCTGGCCAGCCGATAGGCTCATTCCTCTTTTTGGGCTCGACAGGTGTTGGAAAGACAGAGCTTGCAAAAGCTCTTGCCGAACAACTATTTGGTAGCGAGAAGATGATGCTCCGCTTTGATATGTCCGAGTATGTTAGTCCTGAATCCGTGCTACGTCTCGTTGGATCACCCCCAAGGTTTCATTTATAATACACACCTTAATTTCAAGCATTGTGTTATTATTACATCACAATATTTCATTTTACTTATATGAATGATTCTTTTGCAATATCATAAAGCTATCGTGGTTATGAAGATGGTGGACAACTTACCGAGAAAGTTAGGAGGCGCCCATATAGTGTTATCCTTTTTGATGAGATCGAGAAGGCATATCCGTCAGTGTTGGATGTTTTTCTTCAGCTCCTCGACGATGGTGTGTTGACAGATGATAAAGGACATAATGTAGATTTCAAGAATACAATTATCATTATGACTTCAAATGTTGGGGCAGAACACCTAATGGTTGGAGAAAAGACAAGGGCTGCTTCGCTAAGCCTTCTCATGAATCAGGTTTGTGAAACACAAACATAATTGAATAAGCAGCTGCCCACTGTTTCATTATAATATATACATGCATATTTGTTAGTGCAGGTTCAAAAATGCTTCAAGCCCGAATTTCTCAACAGATTAAGTGAGATTGTGGTATTTGAGCCGCTTTCACACCATCAACTGAAAGCGATCGTGAATATCCAAATGAAGAGTGCCCTTGCTACAATAGCTGGCAAGGGCATATCTATTGTTCTAAGTGACGACGTGTTGGATGTCATTTTGTCAGAATCACAGAACCCAGTAAGTATTTTCCTTTTTCAAAGTTACCATCTAGTTCAAATAGCGATCCATTTTCCTTATGTTATTTAACCACCACTACTTGGCTTTTCACAGTTGTACGGTGCAAGGCCCATAAAAAGGTGGATAGAAAAGAACATAATGACAATTATTTCCAAGATGCTAGTCAATGGAGAAGCGAGTGAAGGATCAACAATCTCCATCGATTCTACCAGTGACAAGAAAGGATTGAAATACCGATTAGCAAAGAAGATAAACGTGAAGGATCCATGAAGCAAGAGATCTTCTCAATAACTCTAGCGAACGCCAATGATGGCTTGATCTTGGTCATGGTTTATATAGAAGAAAAAAGATGTGCAAGCTTTGACTTTTTTTTCTGTTTTTCTTGCACATACCAATGAGACCATACAATTTCCATTATGTGAAACTGTTTTTGATTGCTATAGTCTTCGTGTCTTATAGACCATACAATAAACTCTTATATTTATTGTCACCAGTCTTTTCGACCTTCCAACACAATTTACAAATTATGTACAGATTAATATTTCCAAAACAACAAGGTTACTCCAATGTGACCCCTTTTAATTGCACAACACGACCCTTACGCAAAGTTTTTATATTACCAACCGAGCCTTTGACAAATATGGAGATCCACCATTACCAGTTAAGATCATATATACACTCCCTCTCTTTTACCTCTCAATAAACTAGGTGAGCACGTATTATGAAGAGGAGGAGTAAAATCCACCGGTGATATAGGGCGGCCAGCAAGCTGCGCGGCAGCAACAGGAGCTTCCTTCTGGATTGTTTTCCGTGCCTTGTCTTTAGACCCTGCAGAATCGCCGGTTTGCGTCTATGCAAGGCTCCTCGACGAGCACCTTTTGGAACTGCTGTCTAATGCAGAATACTTCTTTCTATATAAACTAGATGAATGCCCGTGCGCTGCCGCGGTCCATTTTTCCGCGGTTGCACATGTCACATTATAAAATACAATTAATTATCTAATATGATTTTGTTCTTCTTGCTGTTGTTGCTTACTTGGTGCATCGGCAATCTTTGGCTATGTGACAACCCCATGCTTTAGCTAGACTGCGTCATTGTTCTCTACGCCAGCGGGTCCTCTGTTTCACCTTTTTGCAAGCTCGTGTCTCGTCACGTACTTTTCAGAACATGGAGAGTATGATCAACTACCTATGTATCATAACATTAGACATTTTTTATCTTATATTATGACAGAGAGGTAGTAAAAGATTGGCATATTATAAAACAAAAAATGCAAAATCCATTGACATATTATAAAATAAAGATGCAAAATCTAAACACAATTGCTAGAGTGAAATAGTTTGGAAATTGTATGTCTACATATATGAGGTGTAGAGCTACACACCTGTCCCATCACAAATCGATGAACATCGTTTCAGAAAGAAGACCTACAGGATGACATGTACTCACTCTGTTTTAAAATATAAGATGTTTTAGCTTTTTCTAACACGTATGTATTTAGACTTTTTTAGTGTGTAGATTCGGAGCAAAATGAGGAAAACTACGTACTAAAAGGTGTCTAATACATGTGGTTCAGAGAAATGGTAAAACATCTTATAAACGGAGGGAGTAAATAATTCGTGCACACTTATCTCAGTCAAATACGTGTAAAAAAAGGGAATGCTACATGTAAAAAAACTTGAAAGTGATTGTCATCTTCCTCTCATTTACGGTTCGAAATTCTCACTTTCTCTAACCCAAAATCCCCACTGCGGTGCTCGATTCTAGTGGCCGTTCCCGCTCCCATGCTCGTGGCAAAGTCTTGGCTTCTTCCATGCCCTCCTTCCCTCAATAGTTTCCTCCGCTGACCACACTGGGCATCCTACGACCCACGGCCAACCTCGTGACAAGCCTGTCGTGCGCTCTACGGCCGCTTTCAGCAAGCTCCGCCCTGACCGTCTCTGCTCTAGCCCACTGCCATGGCGAGGAGGCAATGAAGCTTGCGAGGAGGTTGTCCTCTAGCTTATGGCCGGAGGCCTTCCTCTAGCTTATGGCCGGAGGCCTTCCTACCTAGCAACACGTTAGTAGTGGAGTCACGCTGACTCTCGTATGCGGTACATGTCGACGTCGCCTCTATTGTGGCTATCACAGGGCCGACTGCCCTAGCCCTCCGTGAGGTTTGCGTTCATTTCTTTCTTGTGTAACTACTTATATATAGATCTACTCGATTTACTAATGGTTGGCAATGCTCGATTCTTAGAATAATTTTAGAGTGCATGTTTTATGTAAAAATTAAATCTATATTATTGTGTTATTTCAGGTTGATATATTAAGTGTTCATATGATATACTATATTGTGTTATTTCAGGCAGATGTACAAATGTGTTAAGTGGATCTACTTTTTGTGTGCCCCTAAGTAGCATTATATCTCTAGCTATTATAGTTAGCTTTTTTTATCTCTAGCTAGGTTGAATATACAAATCTGTTTAAATTACTATTTTTGCTACATGTTTCACATATTTAACTCTAGGTAGCATTTTCTAGTAGGAATATTGCTTTGGAGATATTGCTTTGAAAGAGTTGGTTACCGATATTATGTCATGTTCTTAGCTAGTTCATAAATGGATAAAGACATAACCAAAAGAAAAGGTTGCCTTGTAGCATCGTGGCTACTACGAGGTACTAGAGGATCAAGTATACCTCTTTCATATAACATGGCATGATCACGAGGGGTTTCTCTTCTCAAATGCATCATCCTCCCATGCTAACGAAAGAGTAAGTATCTATGCTAAAAATTCGTAGTTGATCTATTTTGTTAAATCATATCACTGATTCACTATCTTATTTGTATGTAAATAGGGAGTTTACAAGGTTCAACAAAGGCTACAAGCCAGGATCTTGGAAAGACTATGGCAGATTGTGGACACAAATATGTAACCAAGAAAACTTTATTTATATAGCTAGCGATCCAATGTATGTAGAAGTGCATGTATACATGTGGTGTACGATATACATAATCAAATATAATAGAAATATATATTTTGATGAAATGCTATGTGGGTTGTTGGTACAACTATGGACGATACATGGGTTACTGGGACACATAACCGTTAGCACAAAAAAATCATTTGCATTGTTTTGTCAAAGCAGATGATTAATTCAAATTCACTATCTACGGACAAAGAAAAATTCACACGACTGACATGTTATAACCTTCTCCCTCATTACACAAGCGCACACGAGTGTAGCAGAAAATGCGTGTGAAACGGGATACTATCGCACATATTCTGTTTTGACCAATCATTTGGCCTTTCACACATGAGTTCCAAAATCATCAGCATAATAGAGGCTCTTCGCGCACCATGGATAGCGACGATTCGGTTCATCATGTGTGAAGACATTTCCATCATGCGCGAAAGCCAGATCTGTACTTGTGGTCCATGTCGCTATCACTCGGCCACCCATTACCTACATATATCATACTTCTCTATGGAAAACATTCCAAACACTAGTGCAATGATCCATATGTTATTTGCATTACCACATCTCTCTCATATACCTCCACTTGGTGGTGTCAATCACCTCATGACATGGATAAACAAGTCATTTTGTATTGATCAAACCATTACACGCATTTTAGAATATTTCCAAAGTATGACAAACCATAAAAGGTCCAACACAACGGTAAATGCATAACAAGTATTATCTCATACCACAATATCCACCATAGGAATTACATAGATAGATCCATACTCATGAAGGAGATATGCCCTAGAGGCAAATAAGAAATAGGTTTTTATTATCATATCTCAATTAGTTTATAATAGTTTCATATTGTGCTATAATTGTGCCAAGTAGAAACATTGGTACAGGTGTGGTATGAAACAACCAAGTCCCTAGTAGCCTCTATTCATACTAGTTCGTTGGTCACGAAGATGATCTGGGTTTCAAGATCATGGGCATTTATACCGACTGACAACGAGATCATATCATTGGAGAATGATGTGGTTGGAAATTTCTCGAAGGATTGCAACACGATCAAGTCATATAGTTCATTGTTGCAACAGCTATACCTAGACTCCTCCTTAGACCGTGAGATCATATTACTCATTGTTTCCCTAGGCTGCTTAGACTGCATCAAACGTCATCTGGTAATGCGGTGGCCATAAAGGTGTATGTTGGGTATTCCGAAGGAATAGTAGATGACATGTGACTGCAAGACCGGGATTTGTTCGCCCACATGACGGGTAAAGATACATACGGCCGACTTGGTGAGATTACATCTATAAATATTACAACATGTGACTAGGTTACGGGGATGTAATATCACGATAACAAGAAAACATAACTTGTTGTGAACGAGATTGAACAAAGGTATGGGATACCGGTGATCGGATCTCGGACAAGTTGTATCGAGAAACAAAAGGAAGAGGATGCTACATTTAGACGGTTCAAACGACATTGTCATCAGGAATGTATAGGGGTCACATGGATATCCCTGGTCCCTCTATTAATCATTGATACAGATCATGTCTAAAGCATTCCCGAGCCGTGAGACGATACACTTAAGGGTATGATGAGAGTGATCATTCGTAAGATAGAATCACAGTAGAGAAAGAGAGAAAGCCGAAATCGTTCCGTAGAGAGATCCAAAGTTGTTCGGAGAAAGAATAAAGGAAAAGCCGGAAAAGTGTTTTCGGATAAATGGGAATTTAAATATATATTTATTATATGTTAATTATGAATTAATATATAAATAATATTTAAATTAAGATTTATAAATTCAACTTTTATATTAGGCTAAATCCCGGAGGGAAATAGTCTAGAATAAAAGCTGCAGAAAAAATAAAAGGGAAAAAGAAACAACAACCAGCCCAAGTGGGCGACGGATAATAGCCACTGGGCGGCAGGTAACTTGACCACGCTCGCTAGCGGGCGGCAGATAATGCGCGCCGTGCGGGGCGGGCCGCAGCCGCCAGCCGCTTGGGCCTGCTCGACCCGACCCACAAGGGTGCGCGGGGAGCTGGCGCCAGGGGCGAGCAGCCGGGCCACCGGGGAGCTGGGTCGCGGGGGGCGGGCGCCGGTCCACCCGGGGCTCCCCCTTTCCAGGCCGCCGCGGCGGGAATGCTAGGCGCGGGGTGGGCCGCGCCAAGGCCCACCCGGCCAGCCCCAGCCTGCTGTCCCTTTTCTTTTTATTTAGTATTTTCTGTTTGCTATTTTGGGCTGAGTTAATTTGGTCCATTTGGCAGTCCGAAAATCAGCTGACTTTTTCCTTTAGTATTAGTCTCAGATGGCTAACCCAGTGGGGAGGGCACACCCCCTTCGCCTATATAAAGGGGTGCCCATGGGTGGGATTAAAAACACCAAATACACAATTAGAGAAGTCCTTTGGTTGACTTTCTCCCTCCCTCTCTCTACACCTTGTGACCATGGCCCCAAGTCTGGGCTGTGCGATCGAGGCACACCTGCAGTACGTCGTTCCGCTGCAGGGATTTCTAGCCGGATATCAACTTCTGCACTCCCGGCGGGATCGGGGAGCCGGAGGTCTCATCGTGCACCGGATATGTACGAAGACACGAGGCACAACACTTGGGGCGCTAGAATGTCGTGAGCCGGAGCTGTTGCACAATGAAGATGATGAAGATCAAGAAGGAGCAAGGGGTGACCTGCGAGGAGCTTCACGACCTTGAGGTCAGCTTCGAGTATGACTACATCAACCACGTTCCCCGCAAAACATTAACCGCGTACGGTCTACAAGGGTATGTATTCTCTACGCATCGGCCGTTACCGCATTACTACATAGATAGATCCTAGGCTAAGTTTCTGGGGTTCCGTCGTAGGAATTTTTTTTCTGCACCGATCCCCAACAGTGGTATCAGAGCCGATCTATGCGTAGGAGTGTTGTACGGCCAGTACACACATGTATTATGCGGGCATTGATCCCTAAGTTGTTACCCTCTAACGTGTACTTGTTTATATCATGGTATTGTTTGATGAAGCGGCCCGGACCGACCTTACGCGTATTCGTATGCGAGACTGGTTCCACGCTCAACATACGTCTTGCACCGTATAAGTGGCTAGCGGGTGTCTGTCTCTCATTCAATAGTTGATATAGCATTTACAACGGAGGGCCCCGAAAGGGGTGTAATAGAGACAACTGTCGGATCCATGTTGTGGTTGGGAAGTTCGGAGTTTAGAAATGGTTCTAGTGCGAAAGCCCTAACAACCACGTAAAACTTGCAATAGATAAAGTAGAGACATCTAACTTTATTTTGCAGGGGGCATGTGATTATGATATGGCATTGGTCGTTAAGAAGGTAAAGTAGTTTACTTTTCTGTTGCTAAGTAGTATAGTAATAGTCATCGTTCCGATGAACGACCTGGTGGCAGCGTCCTGGACTTGGCGTCAAACCAAGGGCAAGATGGAGATCATGCCGGAGCGCTCGATGGAGATCAAGGCGCAACAAAGACCATATCATATCACATTATACATATGATGTTGATACCAGTTTTTTTACATCTTATTGTGTGCTAGTATTTAGATACTCAACGGTAGCAAATAAGATAATCCCTATTTAATTCCAATGTTCCGTGTTCCCCTTGTGTGTGCACCACCAAGAAAGTTCTTCGGTATGAGGCCAGCCGTGATGATCGGGGGTCAGACATATCTACGTTCGCATACAGTGGGTGTAAGCCATGTTACACAGCGAATACACACAAGTTAGATTTGGCGAGCCTAGCATGTACATACATGGCCTCGGAACACAAGAGATCGAAAGATCGATCATGAGTCACATGGATGATGTGATTGACATTAATGAATGTCTACCTTTGATACTGCACTGATGGCCGTGATGATCGGGGGAGGTGCAGAGGATAGGGATCATGCGATCACTAAAGTTGTCCAGGGGATGACAATTTTAGTGGAGACCAATTATAAATTGATCTCTTATTATAAACTTAGTCTAGATGTCTGTTTGCAAATATCTTAGTAGATCTTGGCCTATTCCATTGAGGTCCTTTGCGACCATGGGAATATATTGCTTAATTTGGTACTTAGCAAACGGGTCCAACTTCATAGATTAATACCCACGCCTGAGGGATATCCTCGTAAAAGGTGATCTTCTCTTCTTGATACAACAACCATTAGGAGATAATTCGATGATTCTAGAATGTTCGGAAAAACACTCAGCGATCTTGTATTAGAGTTAAGAACTCTTGGAAGGGCTTGATTGCAAATGAAGGTCATGGATGAAAAGGTATATGTAAGATATACAAATTATAAATGTGGTTCTTGCAAAACTCATTGCAGTTTGCAAAGTATTTGATACTTGTCCCGCTTTGTGAAAACAGGATGATCTGCTTGAGAATTGCTGGTTTTGAGACAACGTGACTTGATGGCGGCAATCAAAATAGTTGATGGCCGACATCACTGCCTTCCTCAAAGTTTATCATTTGGATTAGTGGACTTGAATATAATTTGTAATCCTTGTTTGTTTGTCTTGCTTTTGGCGAGACGATTATTCATATGAAAAAGTTACAAACCAGTTTGTACTATTCTTATGAACAATACCGTTAGGGTCACATTACGATTACAAATAAGTTATTCTCATCACTATGTTAATGATAATAGTTTAAACATTTATAAAGGATTAGAATGCTAAAAGATATCCAAAGCTTAATAATGAAATGACCTACAGTTTAAGTTATTTTGGTTATTGCAGGTTCTTTATGAAAGATCGGGGTCCTAGATGCTTAATCTAGAGACTTTGCAAAACCATGCCTCTTGGGAAGAATGACTAAAACTCCGCATTCTGGTAAAACGGTGATATGCGAAGAAATGTTGAATCTTATACATAGTGATGTATCATATTTTCAACAAGTAGTGGAAATCATTTATTATGGACTTAAGTGAATAAGTGTATTTACTTAATGAAACATGAAGTTTGAAATGATTTGAATTGTTCAAATGAGTTCATGACTAAATGGGATATTGAATTAATTGAATTAACAAGTCTCTTCGATTTGATCGACAATACTAAAGTATTCAAGTTAAGTTTAGCAAAAAAGGAACTTGTGAAATATGTTTTACAAATTATGATAATTGGATGAATTCAAACTTTGTTGAAATATCTAAAATCATAATCATTATGTATTAAATACATATGGTAAAATATTATCTCTTATCGAGGTTGTAGTTGTCATTTAGAGTTAAAGATCAAAATAAGCAAACACTCATTTGAAATACAAAGGAACATCTAAAGATTCGTGGAAACAACACCATAAGTGTTATGGCACATTCGAGTTTCTGGAGATTTCGAGAAGTCGAAGTCGTGGCGAATAAACAAGTCTTTATAGAGCATTCTTAGGAAGCTATGAATGCATCTTTCACAAAAGAGGCAAACCAGTTGATGTGTCTTGATGAAGATACAGGTGGAAGAAAGTAAAAGATCAAAACAATGTATTTGACCTTGCCCCCGAATTGTTGAGTGGCGCAGCGGAATTTGTTTCGTGAAACCAAACACTTCAAATAGAGGAGAAACTGTTGATAATAATCATAAAGTTTCAGAGAATACTTTTACTAAAAAAAGTAGGATTCAACTATATATTCTACAAGTTTGTGGAATTATATCAGTGATTCACTTGTCATGTTACAAAGAAGTGTGATGGACCTAAGTACGAGAAATGAATTGTCATTAAAATCTCGTTAGTGGAATTCTCAAATTGATGATGATCAAAGAATTTTGGAATATCCAAGATTATCGAGAGGACCTAGATTTTAGTGGAAGCAAATCAGCTTGGCTAATTCATAATATGTAACTGACATATTTTGAGTGGGAGCTAAGTGAAATCCCTGGATCTGAAACATGAATGTCATATTTGAGTGGGAGCGTGAAATCATTCTGGGATATGTGAACGACATATCTGAATGATGTAATTGGTGTTAATAGTATTTAAGTTAGGATGAAGTTGAAGTTATTAAACAAAAAATCTATCAAGGTAGATTGGTAATTTTAATAAACATTGAATGTCGAATGCGTCCTGGACTTGATTCTGAAAGATGTTCAGAATGTCCTAAGCAAGATTCTGAAGAAGCTCAGAATGGAACAAGGTGAGAAAGTAGTTCTTACTATATGAAGCATTGAATTGAGTATTGCAACTATGGTTGAAAGAAAGAGATGTGTTGCATCTCCTATGCCTCAGTCATAGGTTCTTCTATATAACCATGTTGTATACTCGACATAAAGTGACCCAGAGTTCTGGTTGGTAGGACAAAGTCTTAATTATAAGAACGTGTCTTTAAGTGATTCCTGAGTTGATCACAGAACCAGAATTAAGTTTGTACATAAATGGCAAGAAGCAATGTAAGTGGCATAGTTGCATTTCATGTACTAGGATCTACATATATATAGAAGTATAAATGCTACATCTGATGTGATGTATAATGTTATGGCGGGGCTAGTTCGCTTTTAACGTAGAATGATGTGTCCCAGGGCCCAGTGCCCATGAGGAAGCCCTCGAGGTTGATCTAACGTCACTGTAAGCTCCTAGAGTCCGGCCTCGTTCTGCTGCCATGACTATAGTATATACACAAAGGATATCAAAGTGTGTTTCGAAGTTTAGATGACAACAGTGAAACACGACCGTCATCATAAACACTAGAAACAAAGTCTCACTTTGTTGCCAAACAAATACTTCGACCCATTATAAGATAATGGAGTGAATGTCAAAATTAGGAAGACATTAACGATTTACAAAATACATAATGATCTAGTAAAACAGAACATGGACATGACGTTTCCCATGAGCATGCATGATCTGTAAACGCATATGGCATATGGTTTATATGAGTAAAATGCGAGCTAGTTTATTTGTACTCTAGTGCAAGTGGGAGACTGAAGGAGATATGCCCTAGAGGCAAATAAGAAATAGGTTTTTATTATCATATCTCAATTAGTTTATAATAGTTTCATATTGTGCTATAACTGTGCCAAGTAGAAACATTGGTACAGGTGTGGTATGAAACAACCAAGTCCCTAGTAGCCTCTATTTATACTAGTTCATTGGTCACAAAGATGATCTGGGTTTCAAGATCATGGGCATTTATGCTGACTGACAACAAGATCATATCATTGGAGAATGATGTGGTTGGACATTCCTCGAAGGATTGCAACACGATCAAGTCATATAGTTCATTGTTGCAACAGCTATACCTAGACTCCTTCTTCTTAGACAGTGAGCTCATATTACTCACTGTTTCCCTAGGCTGCTTAGACTGCATCAAATGTCATCTGGTAATGCGATGGCCATAAAGGTGTACGTTGGGTATTCCGAAGGAACAGTAGATGACATGTGACTGCAAGACCGGGATTTGTTCGCCCACATGACGGGTAAAGATACATACGACCGACTTTGTGAGTTTACATCTATAAATGTTGCAACGTGTGACTAGGTCACGGGGATGTAATATCACGGTAATAAGAAAACATAACTTGTTGTGAACGAGATTGAACAAAGGTATGGGATACCGGTGATCGGATCTCGGACAAGTTGTATCGAGAAACAAAAGGAAGAGGATGCTACATTTAGACGATTCAAACGACATTGTCATCAGGAATGCATAGGGGTCACATGGATATCCCTGGTCCCTCTGTTGATCATTGATACAGATCATGTCTAGAGCATTCTCGAGCCGTGAGAGGATACACTTAAGGGTACGATGAGAGCGATCATTCGTAAGACGAAATCATAGTAGAGAAAGAGAGAAAGCCGGAATCGTTCCGCAGAGAGATCCGAAGTTGTTCGGAGAAAGAATAAAGAAAAAGACCGGAAAAGTGTTTTCGGATAAATGGGAATTTAAATATATATTTATTATATGTTAATTATGAATTAATATATTATAAATAATATTTAGATTAAGATTTATAAAGTCAACTTTTATATTAGGCTAAATCCTAGAGGGAAATAGTCTAGAATAAAAGCTGCAGAAAAAAATAAAAGGGAAAAAGAAAAACAGCCAGCCCAAGTGGGCGGCGGATAATAGCCGCCGCACTGGGCGGCAAGTAACTTGGCCATGCTCGTTGGCGGGCGGCAGATAATGCGCGTCGCGCGGGGCGGGCCGCAGCCGCCAGCCGCTTGGGCCTGCTCGACCCGGCCCACAAGGGCGCGCGGGGAGCTGGCGCCAGGGGCGAGCAGCCGGGCCACCGGGGAGCTAGGCCGCGAGGGGGGGCGCCGGCCCACCCGAGGCTCCCCCTTTCCAGGCTGCCGTGGCGGGAATGCTGGGCGCGGGCGGGGCCACGCCAAGGCCCACCCGGCCAGCCCCAGCCAGCTGTCCCTTTTCTTTTTATTTAGTATTTTCTGTTTGCTATTTTGGGCTGAGTTAATTTGGCCCATTTGGCAGTCCGAAAATCAGCTGACTTTTTCCTTTAGTATTAGTCCCACATGGCTAACCCAATGGGGAGGGCACACCCCCTCCTCCTATATAAAGGGGTGCCCATTGGTGGGATTAAAGACACCAAATACACAATTAGAGAAGTCCTTTGGTTGACTTTCTCCCTCCCTCTCTCTACACCTTGTGACCATGGCCCCAAGTCTGGGATGTGCGATCGAGGCACACCTGCAGTACGTCGTTGCGCTGCAGGGATTCCTAGCCGGATATCAACTTCCTCACTCCCGGCGGGATCGGGGAGCCGGAGGTCTCATCGTGCACCGGATGTGTACGAAGACACGAGGCGCAACACTTGGGGCGCTAGAATGTCGTGAGCCGGAGCTATTGCACGATTAAGATGATGAATATCAAGAAGGAGCAAGGGGTGACCTGCGAGGAGCTTCACGACCTTGAGGTCGGCTTCGAGTACGACTACATCAACCACGTTCTCCGTGGAACGTTAACCGCGTACGGTCTACAAGGGTATGTATTTTCTACGCATCGGCCGTTACCGCATTACTACATAGATAGATCCTAGGCTAAGTTTCTGGGGTTCCGTCGTAGGAATTTTTTTGTTTTCTGCACCGATCCCCAATAACTCATGCAAGGCACATGATATGGACCTCAACAATGATCATACATAGAGAGATTAGATCAAGTTACCACCATAAACCCATAGTCCAGGGGTGGACTACTCCCCTCTCATTATGTAGAGTGGTGAGGAGGCGATGGTGAAGGAGGAGAGGCAGATGAAGGCGATTTCGACATCGGTTCCCCCTCCAATCTTCCTTTAGGCGGTGGCCAGCAGACTCTCTGTTTTCGTGTTTTCGATCTCTGCCTCCGTATGTTCTGATATTGCGTTGGGGGACCTTTAAATAGGTGTTTTAGGTCAAGATGAGTCTGTGGGCGAAAGATTGAGGCGAAACGGACGACCGAAGTGCAAGAAAGCATGTGTGGCACGCCCACCCCAACCGAGCGCCACCTGGGCTCTTTTAGGCCTCAGGGCTACCCTCGTGTGGCCCAAATGCTCCAGGTCCTTATCTTGATGAAAGATTTACACTCCAGAAATCCTAGGTCCATTTGACTTTGTTTAGGTCCCTGAAAGCTAAAAATACACAAAACAGGGTTTTCCTGTCCTGCAGAGTTATAACCAAAATAAAGGGGATCATTGGTAAATCCCCAAAAAACAACCTAAAATATGGATATAACATCATATATGTTGCAAATAAGTGGGAATTCATATCAACAAACTACAAAGTTCATGCATGCATTTTACATGCATCACAACCTCGTCGATGAAGACGATGCGGAGGGCATCCTTCTTGCTGCGGTTGATGATCTTGAAGATATGGATAACAACTAAAAGAGGAGGAGGGGATCTACCATCGGCCATTTATGCATCCCTCGCAACCGCATTCTTGACCACGAAATGCTCGCGTGGGACTATTTTGCCGAGGTACCCATCTACCCTGCTCGTCTCTTTTGCCGTCGATACCGAATGAGACGCTCCTTATTCGAGAAGATAGTGAAAGTGTGTGAGGCCAATTGTCGTTATTTCACACGGCGTAGGAATTGCGATGGGTTGCTTGTTTTCAGTTCATACCAAAAGATCTTGGCTGCCATGAGGGTGATCGTGTATGAAGTATCAGATGAGTCTGTTCGCATTGGCGAAGACACTATGATTAAATGCATGCATATGTTTGCAAAGACACTAATCAAAGTCTTTGGTCCAACGTATCTCCAAGCACCAAATGAGGAGGACACGATTAAGCTCATGGCAGAGAATGCGGCAAGAGGTTGGCCCAGAATGCTCAGAAGCATCGATTGTATGCACAGGAGGTGGAAGAACTACCCAAAATCATGGCACGGGCAGTACATTGGTCATCACCGAGATGCAACAATCGTGCTGGAAGCAGTGGCCTCACAGGAGTTGTGGATATGGCACTGCTTTTTCGGGTTATCGGGTCTCTAAATGACATCAACATGTTGCCGAGATCAGACATGTTTGCTAAGCTAGCTAATGGGGAACAGTCGGCTTGTAACTACATAATCAATGGTCAGGATTACAATATGGGTTATTATCTTGTTGATCTATCCTCATTGGGTAACATTCGTGAAGACCATTTATAAACCCCCAAACCCTAGGAAACTTATTTTGCCACTTGCCAAGAGGCAACCCGCAAACACATTGAAAGAGCCTTTCGGGTGCTGCAAGCTAGATTTGCAATTGTTCGAGGTTCTTCCCGTTTCTAGAAAAAGAAACACCTCAACAACATCATAATTGCATGTGTGATCCTTCACAATATGATCGTTGAGGATGAGAAGGATAAGAGGTTGCCCTTTGAGTATGACAATGTTAATTGTCGGGTCAAGCCTAGAAGAAATCCAGACAATCTCAAAGCATTTCTTGAAACATACCGCCAAATTGAAAACAAAAATCAGCATGCTCATCTCCGTGAAGATCTTATTGTCCATCGCTGGTCCTTGTATGGGAGATATCTCCCTCATCATTTAATTGATTTCATTTGTATACATTTGTAATTTGTACCATCTTTGCTTCGGGGCCATTTATTTGGGTTTTTCAGTTATTTAGTTTTGAAATATTGTTGTAACATATGGATTATTGTTGATCTGTGTTTGTGGAACATTGATTAATTTGAATAATAATAGGTGATGTATGCATGTTGTTTTGATCTAAAAACACACCTCCGAGTTTGATGACCCACAAGTATAGGGGGTGTATCGCAGTATTTTCAGTAAGTAAGAGTGTCGAACCCAACAAGGAGCAGAAGGTGTTGACGAGTGGTTTGGATCAGAAATTCTCTGTAAATACTTAGCAAACATATTTTTAGGGGTTTTTGATAATGCATATAAATAAAGTGCGAGTAAATAAAAGACAATAATAATAATTATAGCAAGTGGCACAATCCTTTCTTTAGCAAAGGACAATCTGGTTCTATTACTTAAGATGAACAAATGTTCTCGAGGACACATGGGAATACTGTCAAGTGTTTTCGCTTCATATAGTTGATTAATCTTCTTTGGTTAGATAAGTGTTGTGTGGGTGAACCTGTGCTAATGTACTGACCTTCCTAGGACTAATACATACTTGTGATTGTACCCCTTGCAAGCATCCGCAACTACAAGAAAGTAATTAAGATAGAAACCTAACCACAGCCTTAAACTCTAAGATCTTACACTCCCTTGTGCAAAGGTTTCCTAACGGGGGTTTAGGTTTCTGTCACTCCCTCAACCCCATGATTAGTAGCCAAATACACAATGCATTCCCCTAGGCCCATAAAGGTGAAGTATCATGCAGTCGACGTTCACATGACACCACTAGAAGAATAACACCACAACTTAATTATCAAACCATTGAATCTCTCTCAACACAATTCCACTACTAACAGCATGACTTCTCCCATGTCCTCAGGAACTAAACGAACTACTCATGAGACATCATATGGATCAATATCAGAGAAAATAATGATAAGTAACAATATTAACATAACAATAATTCAATGGTTCTACTCAATAGCATCAACTACAACAAGTAATCAACACCGGGAAAGTTTCCCCTAAGAACTATGCAAGATTCAACCCAATTGTTACAGCGGTATGGAGTGGTGATGATGGTGCTGGTGGAGATGATGATGGAGATGATGATGATGATCCCGATGAAGTCCAGCTTGATGATGGTGTTGATGGCAATGATCTCCCCTCTCCAGGAAGGAATTTCCTCGGCAGATTTCTGCCTGCTAGAGAGCTCTTTCTCTCTCTGCAGTTTTCTGTCCCGTAGAGGCGGAATCTTTCTATGGTCGCTCCCCGAATCTTAGGGTTTCGAGGGGATTATATGCGTCAGAGGGCGATGCCAGAGGTGGGCCAGGGTGGCCACACCACTTGGTGGCGCGTCTAGGGCTGGCCCGCGCCAGGGGTTGTGTGGGCCCCCTGTGGCCCATCTCCACTTCCCCTTCTGGCTTTCTTCGTCTTCTGAAAAAATAGGATTTTCCATATATTTTTCAGGATTTTCTGATCTTCGCGAATTTTGCCTCCAAACAGTGCCTTTTCCATCAAAATCCTGACTTCAGTGGTCCATCCTCCAAAAGTCATAAATCATGCAAAAATAGATGAAATAACATAAGTATCATCTCTTAATATGAAATATATCAATGAATAACAGTAGAAACATGACCACAGTTTTATGGAGTGAAGAGTCGATAAATAGAATACGGACAAGAAGCATCACATTCATCAATACACAAATCATAATAGAAAACAACTCACTACTATATAACTTAACTTGCAATAATTAAGGGAAACACAATAAAGATACACAGAGTAAATCATAATTGGTAACGGAAAACTTTGTTCTTGGTCAAAGAATAGTTAACAATTTGCAGGAATTCAAACATAATGGGTTTTCAATGATAGCTTTCAAAGTAATATTCACTAAGATAAGAGTAGTGTGCAAAACAAGGAATCATAAGAAACATGATTGAATATATCATCATATGAATGGTTGAATCACAACAACTCAAATGCTTGCTTGAGATAGAGGAATAGGTTTACTGACTCAACTAAAAAGTAAAAGATAGGCCCTTCGCAGAAGGAAGCAGGGATTTCAAGTTTCATAAAGAGCTTCCAAAAATTATGGTACTTATTAGCTTTCAGCTCTCATTGCCCCTATCATAAGCATCTTGAGGTGATTAAGGTTAAAGTAACACAAATATGAGGATATGCTTGACAAGTTATAAGTTAAAAATCTCATGCCCCGTGCTTACGAGTACCGAACCTCATGCTACTCAACTTTAGTCACGAGTAAGTTCTTGTCATTGTAAATACATGTGTATCATGGAGAACCGCCAACGGGGTACCCCTTGCCCCATGATACAGGAGCTATCCCATATCAAAATGACAAGGCAACAGACAATAAGCATCTCAGCGATCTTTTTATTTACTATTTGCATAGGTTTTTATTAGGATGCTTCACAGAATGCTCACTATGGTTATGCTGCAAGTTTCCACCATGATTAGGCATGGCTTAGGCTAGCCGCCCAGGCGTTTCTCTAACACATATACAAACTCCATGAGCTCACAAGCTCCCCTTTTATTTTACACCGCCGGGATCGATAAGCAAAATATCATGATATTAACTAAATAAGTGCAATGTTGAAAGTGTTCCCCATGGTAACATGGTTCTGCTAATTCACAACTTATAAAGCGCAAGCATATACGCAACATAGATGGACACAATGGTTCAAGTTTATTAAGTGCAAGAATGTAGAGTGTGCCATCAAGTTTGTGAGAGCGTTAATCACTAATTTTCACATAACAAGTTTAATTTGGAAGGTAGATAAAAACATGAATTTACTTGGAATAGCAATAATGCTAATAGGTAGATATGGTGGACACAAATGGCATAGGTTTTGGTTTAAGGATTGGATGCACGAGAAGCATTCCCTCTTAGTAAAGGTTTTTGGCTAGCAAAGTTGGGTAGCAAGCAATAAGAGTTGAAGGAAATAAACAAACATACAAGTGATAGAAACAAACATGCAATCTTCCTTGGAAGCACAAAAAGATCTTAAATAGAGAATACTAAGCTTATGAGCCAAAAAAGAAAGAAAGATGATGGAATTATATTTCTAAAAGTACTTATCTCTTTTCCATTCAATTCTTGAATAGCGTTTCTATTGACCACATCCAGGTTTGCCAAAACTAACTAAATTTACTTAATAATCCCAAAGTGATACCAATACTAACAACAAGATCAATCATATAACAGAAATTGCAAAATAAAATAAGACGTGCAAAAAGTAAATGATAGAACTTATCATTAATATTCCATAACAACAACTCACACCAAGGGATACATAGATAACTAGCTAGAGGGGAGATACTTCCATAATGCAAACCATCCTATATGATAACTTCTCTATTCATGATATGACTCTACTAAAAAGTTAAAAAGATGAAAGATAATGATATGATACCGCGGCACTCCCCCAAGCTTGGAACAAACCAAGGGGATGCCAAAACCTGATGACGAATTACTCCTTCGGTCGTGGTGGTATTCTCTCGTCATCATCAGACTTCCAAGGTAAAGGCTCTCCATCGACAAAGGACATCTTGGTTTCCAACATCCTAAAACTAGCAGCATAACTTATGTGTTTAAACCTAGCCTCATAATCACAGTCTTGATTTTGGACATCGTAGAGCTATGCTTGTAGTTTGTTGGTTGTTTGATGGAGTGAGAGAATTTCATCCCTAAGCTCAACAGTCTCCTTCTTGTGCTAGGCGATGAGTACCGAACTAATCTTATGGATGATATCCACCTCGCGTTCTGCCATCTTCTTGTACCTAAAGACTTCTTGCTCCAATCCTTCCATCCTGTCCTCTAGACTACCTTCTCCTTGAGGGCCCTGAACCTCTTTTATCTATACCTTCCCATCTTCGAGCAATAACTCCTTGGGGTGAATCTTCAACTCATACACGTACGGGTTGATGATGTCCACCGAGGAATCCACCTTAGCTGATCCATAGGAAGACATTATGGCTCCAAAACTGAGAATCTGCCTGTCAGAAACAGATTGAAATGAAAACACGACGAGAACATGATATACGAACCTCGGGAGATCCAGGGGATTATATATTACCAAATTTAACAATAAAAGGAAAGTACTGGGAGAAAACGGGTCGGAGAAAGGCTCTGGGGTGGCCACACCCCCTGGTGGCGTGGCCAGGTGGGCCCATGCCACGGAGTGGTGTGAGCCACCCGGGCTTCATTTTCGTACCTTTTTCAGCTTATTAATTTCCATGTTGGATAAAAACTGTAAAAATATAAATTGGAAGATTTTTCGCGGACCTTTTCTTACTAGAACTGTCACCTATTCGAAAACGGGCTTTGCATGTCCCTGAATTTGGTCTTTAATGAATTTTTTCGGAGTCACCATTTGAATAACATCAATATCTTCACTGTAAGAACCTCTATAAATATAGTGCTTGAGTCTCTGACCATTCACCCCTTGTGTAGTGTTATCTTTCAAGGAAGAGATTTTTATTGCACCTGAACGATACGCCTCTTCAATAACAAAAGGTGCTCACCATTTTGAAAGTAGTTTTCCTGCAAAAAATCTGAGACGAGACCTATACAATAGAACCTTCTCACCAACATGGAACACTCTCTTAAGAATTCTCCTGTCATGCCATCTTTTAACTTTTTCTTTAAAGAGTCTAGCATTTTCATATGCTTCACTCCTCCACTCGTCTAAAGAACTTAAGTCAAACAATCTTTTCTCACCAGCAAGTTTGAAGTCCCTATTAAGTTCTTTCACTGCCCAATAAGCTTTGTGTTCTAATTCTAAAGGCAGGTGACAAGCTTTTCCATAAACCATTTTGTAAAGAGACATTACCATAGGATTTTTATAAGCAGTTCTATAAGCCCATAAAGCATCATTCAACTTTTTGG
The DNA here is from genome assembly GCA_916181665.1 of Avena sativa. Classification (NCBI taxonomy): domain Eukaryota; kingdom Viridiplantae; phylum Streptophyta; class Magnoliopsida; order Poales; family Poaceae; genus Avena; species Avena sativa. The sequence goes on from OV702292.1 coordinate 58,984,598, forward strand.
CCCAATTTTTCCTAGATCTATTAACAGTCTTTTGTAAGATGGATTTAATTTCTCTATTTGATAGTTCTACTTGCCCACTGGTTTGAGGATGATAAGTTAAAGCAATTCTATGATTAACATCATATTTAGTAAGGGTCTTTCTAAAGCCACCATGAATGAAACGAGAACCTCCACCAGTCATAAGATACCTAGGCACTCCAAACCTAGGAAAGATAACATCCTTAAGCATTTTTAAAGATGTCTCACCATCAGCACTTTTCGTAGGTATGGCCTCTACCCACTTGGTAACATAGTCAACAACAACAAGAATATGAGTATAACCCTTTGAAGGGGGAAAAGGACCCATAAAGTCAAATCCTCAATAGTCAAACGGTTCAATAACAAGAGAGTAATTCATAGGCATTTCATTGCGTCTATAAATATTACCAACTTGTTGACATTCATCACATGATAAGACAAACTTTCTTGCATCTTTAAAAAGGGTAGGCCAGTAAAAACCTGATTGTAGAACCTTTTGTACGGTTCTATCTCCAGCATGATGTCCTCCATAGGCACTACCATGACATTTCCGCAATACCTCTTTTTGTTCATATTCTGGAACACATCTTCGCATAATACCATCCACTCCCTCTTTATATAAATGTGTGTCATCCCAAAAATAATGCCTCAAATCATAAAAGAATTTCCTTCTTTGCTAGGCTATAAAAGTTGGAGGCAAATACTTGGAAACAATAAAGTTAGCATAATCAGCATACCAAGGACTTTCTCGCGAGCTTAACCCTATTGCAGATAACTGTTCTTTTGGAAAACTATCATTAACAGGCATAGGATCAAAAGAAATGTTTTCCAATCGAGATAAATTATCAGCAACAGGATTTTCATCACCTTTCCTATCTACAATATGTAGATCAAACTCTTGCAGAAGCAACATCCATCTAATAAGCCTAGCCTTAGCATCTTTCTTTGTCATAAGGTACTTAATAGCAGCATGATCAGTATGAGTGTTAACTTTTGAGTCAACAATATAAGGTCTAAACTTATCACAAGCAAAGACAACAACTAAGAATTCTTTTTTCATAGTAGTATAATTCTTTTGAGCAGCGTCAAGAGTCTTACTAGCATAATGGATAACATTTAAGTTTTTATCTATTCGTTTCCCAAGAACAGCACCTACATCAAAATCACTAGCACCGCACATGATTTCAAAGGGTAAATTCCAATTAGGCAGTTGGACAATAGGAGCAGTAGTTAAAGCTTTCTTTAGAGTTTCAAAAGCTTCCTTACAATCATCATAAAAAACAAAAGGTACATCTTTTTGAAGAAGAGTAGTAAGGGGTTTTGATATCTTAGAGAAATCTTTAATAAACCTTCTATAGAAACCAGTATGACCAAGGATACTACGAATACCTTTGATGTCTCTAGGACAGGGCATTTTCTCAATTGCTTCAACTTTGGCTCTGTCAACTTCAATGCCTCTTTCGGAAATTTTATGTCCAAGGACAATTCCTTCATTAACCATGAAGTGACATTTCTCCCAATTAAGAACAAGATTAGTTTCTTCGCATATCTGCAAAACTTTATCAAGGTTGTGCAGACAATTATCAAAAGAAGTTCCATAGACGGAAAAATCATCCATGAATACTTCCACAATTTCCTCACAAAAACTATGAAAGATAGCAGACATGCATCTTTAAAAAGTAGCAGGAGCATTACACAAACCAAAAGGCATACGCCTATAAGCATAGGTTCCATAAGGGCACGTAAAAGTAGTTTTTTCTTGATCCTATTGTTTAACAGCAATTTGAGAGTATCCATCAAGAAAGCAAAAATGAGTCTTTTTAGACAACCTTTCTAACATTTGATCAATAAAAGGAAGTGGGTAATGATCTTTCTTAGTAATTTTATTAACCTTTCTAAAGTCAATGCACATCCTATAACCAACTACTACTCTTTGGGGGATAAGTTCATTATTCTCATTAGGCACAACAGTAATTCCTCCTTTCTTAGGGACACAATGAACATGGCTAACCCATTGACTATCAACAATAGGAAAAATAATACCAGCATCAAGGAGTTTTAATACCTCATTTCTTACCACATCCTTCATCTTAGGGTTTAACCGACGTTGATGTTCTACCACTGGCTTTGTGTCGGGTTCTATATTGATAGCATGCTAACATATAGTAGGAGAAATCTCCTTGAAATCATCAAGGGTGTAACCCATAGCTCCTCGGTGTTTCTTCAATACTTCTAATAATCTTTCCTCTTCCTTTCCTGAAAGATTAGAACTAATAATAATAGGATATATTTTCTTATCATTGATGTAAGCATATTTAAGATCGTCAGGTAAAGGTTTTAGATCGAAGTCCAGATCCTTTTAGGTGGTACTGTGGTACCCAAATCTTCCACAGGTAAGTTATGCTTAAGCATTTTGGGTTGACGACGGAGAATCTCGTCAATCTCATTTCTTTCTTCCATGAAGATCTCACTTTCGTGGTCTTTCATAAATTGCTGCAAAGCATTGTTAGGAGCAAGAGAAATATAAGAAAGTTGTTCAACTCTAAAATCCTCATTAGGAAGTTCATTTTCATAAGGAACTTTAGCAAATTTCGAAAAATGAAACTCATAACATTCTCCATCAAATTTAGTTAAAATTTTCTCCCTCTTATAGTCTATAATGGCTCCACAAGTGTTCAAGAAAGGTCTACCAAAAATGATAGGATAGGTTTTACTAGCAGCTAAACCAAGTACTAGAAAATCAGCAGGATATTTAATCTTACCACAAAGAACTTCCACATCTCTTACAATACCAATTGGAGAGATGGTCTCTCTATTGGCAAGGTGAATAACCACATCAATTTCTTCTAGTTCGCAGGGACCAATTTCATGCATAATTTCTTTGTAAAGCTCATAAGGAATAGCACTTGAACTTGCACTAATATCACATAAACCATAATAGCAATGATCACCAATTCTAACAGAAAGCACAGGGACACTAGCTTTTTGATGTGCTCGTCGTTCGACGTAGAGCTTGTTGGGAACCCCAAGAGGAAGGTATGATGAGCACAGTAGGTAAGTTTTCCCTCAGTTATGAAACCAAGGTTTAATCGAACCAGTAGGAGCAAGGAAACACCCCAAAGGTGTTACTAGCTGAGCTTTGGCAGGGCGCACTACCGGTGCTAGTAGCAACGTGGAGACCTGCACAACACAACCACAGAACTTTGTCCCCAACTTGCGATGAGGTTGTCAATCTCACCGTGTTTTGCGGTAAACAAAGGATTGAACGTATCGAATGGAAAGAAGTAAAAGTCTGCGGAAAGTAAACACAAAGCAGTAAAAGATTGTAGATTGTATGTAAAAGACAAGGACCGGGATCCATAGTTCACTAGAGGTGGCTCTCCTTAAGATAGATAACATGCTGGGTGAACAAATTACAGCGGGGCAATTGACAAACACCAAGAAAGCAATACATGCATATACTAATCATCTTGACTCCTTTGAGACTTGATTGGGCATTACAACATAACACATAGACTGCCATCCAACTGCATCTATGACTAATAATCCACCTTCAGGTTATCGTCCGAACCCCCTCCAGTATTAAGTTGCAAGCAACAGATTATTGCTTTACAAACTGCGTGTAAAGTAAACAATACGATTGTTCTATGAACAAAGGATTGTTGTTTTCTCCCTAGTAGCAACAGCACATCTAGTACCTTAGAGATTTCTGTCACTTCCCTAGATTACCAGAGGCATGAACCCACTATCGAGCATAAATACTAACTCTTGGAGTTGCTAGCATCTACTTGGCCAAGATAGCTACTAACAACGGAAAGCATGCAAGATCACAAATAACAAAGACATGATAAAATCAATAATCAATCTGAAATAGCATCTCAATATCCATCGGATCCCCGCAAACACAACATGTATGATTACAAATAGATGATCTTGATCATGCACGGAGCTCACAAGATCTAAACATGAAAGCACAAAGGAGGAGAACCAGCCATCTAGCTACTACATGGATTCGTAGTCCAAGGATGAACTACTCACGCATCACACCGGAGGCTTGCATGGTGATGAAGAAGGCCTCCAGGGTGAATTCCCCTCTCCGGCAGGGTGTCGGGAAGAGCTTCAGATCCCTCCCGATCTAGGGATGGAGATGACGGTGGCTACAGACTCTTTCGTGGATTTTTGATCGGGTACTTAGGGTTTTCGTCCCGAGGGCAATATATAGGAAAAAGGAGAGGTCGAGGGGGTGCCGGGAGCCACCACACCACCCCCTGGCGCGGGCCCAGCCTGGCCGCGCGGCCAGGTGGTGTGGCTGGCCCCTGGCCCTTCTCCGTCTCGTATTCTGGCACTTGACCCCTTCCGGAAAAATAGGCACTTTGGCTTTTGTCCCGTCCAATTCCGAGAATATTCATTTTCTGACTTTCCTGGAACCAAAAACAGCAGAAAACAGGCAGCTGGCACTGTGGCTCTTGTTAATAGGTTAGTCCAAGAAATCATATGAAAAGTACTCCAAAGTTGGAACAAAACACAAGAAAGTGGATAAAACCAAGCATGGAACATCAAAAATTATAGATACATTTGGATTGTATCAGTTTTCTAGTTCTATTAGGATGTGAGACAGTATTAGAAGCATCCTCACAGAAGATAATGTGTCTAGCTTCTACACTTTTAGTGACTAGGTCTTTCATAATTGCTACTGCAGGTTCAATGTTTATTTGTTCATCAGGCTTTACAACTCTCTTTGTACTTTTGTTAATTACACCAGTTATCATAGAATGCTCCTTTACCTTATCCGGGAAAGGTATTTTCTCGATATAAGGTTCAGGTAAAATATGATCAATAGTACAAACTTCAGTACTTCTAGCAGGAACACAATCAACAATATCTTTATATGGTGCATGATACTTGTTCCATTCTTTTTTTGGAATTTCAATATAAGAGGCAAAATCCTTAAAACAATTTGCAATAATTTAAGGATCAAGACCATAAGCATTACTAATATTATGAAAGTCACCAGTTCCCATAAAAGATTTAATGCATTCCTAATCATAATTCATACCTGACTTTCTTCCTTTATCATTCTCCCATGCTTCAGCATTGTCTTGAATACGGTCTAGAAGATCCCATTTAGCTTCTTCTTTCATATGTGTAAATGATCCAGCATAAGAAGCAACCAATAGATCCTTATCATGAAGAGAAAGCCTTGCATAAAAGTTATTGATAATGATGTTGTCAGGGAGCTCATGAATAGGACATTGGAGCATTAGTAACTTCAATCTTCCCCAAGCTTGAGCTGTACTCTCTCCATCACGAGGCCAAAAGTTATAAATTTGATTCCGATCTTTATGAATCTCACTAGGAGGATAAAATTTGGAATAAAAGAGAGGTAAAATTTCCTCCCATTTCAGAGATCGCTATTCTTTAGCATCTTATACCATTCCTCAGCTCTTTCTTTCAGTGATAATGAGAATAACTTCTTCTTAACTTGGTCTGTTATAATACCTGCACACTTGAACAACCCGCATAATTCGTGTATAAAGAGCAAATGATCACCGGGATGGACAGTTCCATCTCCAAGATAATACTTATCCATAACACGATCAATAATTCTTGTAGGTATTTTAAAAGTATCATTTTCAGCAGGGTGAGGTTCATCTATTACCTTAGTAGTGGTAGTAGCATTACGAAATAAGAAATTAAGTGAATTGTCCGTATTGAAAATAAAGTAACTAACAAAAGTAAACAATACTCATAGTAAAAGTTTCCTTTACCAGTTCCACTCTCCAATAGCGCTTCACTCCCCGGCAACGGTGCCACAAAATAGTCTTGATGACCCACAAGTATAGGGGTGTATCGCAGTATTTTCGATAAGTAAGAGTGTCGAACCCAACGAGGAGCAGAAGGTGTTGATGATGAGTGGCTTGGATCAGGAATTCTCTGTAAATACTTAGCAAATGGATTTTTAGGGTTTTTTGATAATGCAGATAAATAAAGTGCGAGTAAATAAAAGAAAATAATAATAATTACAGCAAGTGGCTCAATCCTTTCTTTAGCAAAGGACAAGCCGATTGTATTACTTAAGATGACCAAACGTTCTCGAGGACACATGGGAATACTGTCAAGTGCTTTCGCTTCATATAGTTGATTAATCTTCTTTGGTTGGATAAGTGTTGTGTGGGTGAACCTGTGCTAATGTACTGACCTTCCTAGGACTAATACATACTTGTGATTATACCCCTTGCAAGCATCCACAACTACAAAAAAGTAATTAAGATAGAAACCTAACCATGGACTTAAACTCTAAGATCCTACACTCCCTGGTACAAAGGTTTTCCTAACGGGCGTTCAGGTTTCTGTCACTCCGGCAACCCCACGATTAGTAGCCAAATACACAATGCATTCCCCTAGGCCCATAAAGGTGAAGTATCATGTAGTCGATGTTCACATGACACCACTAGAATAATAACACCATAACTTAATTATCAAACCATTGAATCTCTCTCAACACAATTCCACTACTAATAACATGACTTCTCCCATGTCCTCAAGAACTAAACGAACTACTCACGAGACATCATATGGATCAAGATCAGAGATGAAATAATGATAAGTAACAATCTGAACATAAAAATAATTCAATGGTTCCACTCAATAGCATCAACTACAACAAGTAATCAACACCAGAAAAGTTTCCCCTAAGAACTATGCAAGATTCAACCCAATTATTACAGCGGTATGGAGTGGTGATGATGGTGCTGGTGGAGATGATGATGATGCCGATGAAGTCCAGCTTGATGATGGTGTTGATGGCGATGATCTCCCCTCTCTAGGAAGGAATTTCCCCGGCAGATTTCTGCCTGCCGGAGAGCTCTTTCTCTCTCTGTAGTTTTCTGCCCCGCAGAGGCAGCGGAATCTTTATGTGGTCGCTCCCCGAGTCTTAGGGTTTCGAGGGGATTATATGCGTCAGAGGGCGATGCCAGAGGTAGGCCAGGGTGGCCACACCACCTGGTGGCGCGGCCAGGGCTGGCCCGCGCCGGGGGGTGGTGTGGGCCCCCTGTAGCCCGTCTCCACTTCTCCTTCTGGCTTCCTTCGTCTTCTGGAAAAATAGGATTTTCCATATATTTTTCGGGATTTTCTAATCTTCACGAATTTTTGATGGGTTCATATCATGGAAAACAAAAAATTTCTACCGCAAGAACGAACAAAACCTAGATCTAATCTAGATAAAAGCCAAGATCTAATCTATTAGATATGTGCAACGAGATAGATCTGTACTAACCCTCGTAGATCCGAAAGCGTTACGAGATTAGATCTCGGGGTTGATGTAGTCGATCACTTGCCGATCTCAAGATCGTGTGGACGATCCTTCCGGCGCCACGTTCCGGCAGCGCTTCCGCAGTCGGTCACACGTGCGGAGTCGAAGCAGACCTTCCTCTCCCCGTTCCAGCGAGCAGCGGAGGTAGTAGATCTTCTCCACGGAATCCCAGCAGCACGACGGTGTGGTGGTGGTGGTGGTGGAGTAGAGATTTCTGCGGGGCTTCGCCTAAGCCGGAGCAGAGCGAAGGAGGAGGAGAGAGGCGGCGGCTAGGGTTTGTTATGGGAGAGGTCTAGGGGGTGGCGCCCCCTCCCCTCTATTTAAAGGAGGGAGGCGCCATGGGAGGGGGAGTCCTAGTAGGACTCCCCTCCCTCCTTGGCCGGCGGATTGGGAGGGGGGAAAGGAATCCTCCTCCCCCACGAATCCGTGTCTTGCCCCACAAAGACTCCTTGATCCTTTCTTGGTTTTCAAGCAAACTCCAAGAAATCTTCTAGAACCTTCCAGAACATTCCGAAACCTTCTAGAATCTCCATACAAACACTCCGGAACATTTCCTAACTTAGAAAATGATCCCCAATATATGAATCTTATTCTCCGGACAATTCCGGATCTCCTTGTGATGTCCCGGATCCAATCTGAGACTCCGAACAACATTTGGTCTCCAACGCACATTCCATATCTACTTAAAACAACTTCGAACCTTAAGTGTGTCACCCTACGGTTCGTGAACATGTAGACATGATGGAGACACATCTCCGATCAATAACCATTAGCGGGATCTGGAGATCCATAACGGCTCCCACATACTCAACGATGACTTCGTGATCGATAGAACCATTAACATACGAAACCAATTCCCTTTGTCACGCGATACTCTACTTATCCGAGGTTTGATCGTCGGTATCTCCATACCTAGTTCTTCCTCGTGACTGATAAGTACTCTTTACTCGTTCCATGTTATGTCATCCCTTGTGACCTAGTCACATGCTTGCAAGCTAACTAGATGACATTCCACCGAGAGGGCCCAGAGCATATCTATCCGTCATATGGATGGACAAATCCCAATCTTGGTCCATGCGCTTCAACACATACTTTCAGAATACCCAATGACACCTTTATAACCACCCAGTTACGAAGCAGTGTTTGATGTCATCAAAGTACCCATCCGGTGATGGTGATTAACATAACCTCATGGTCGAAGGATTGGGTTACTATGCATTTGAAAGCTTATAGCAATACAAACTTAATTACTTGATCTTATGCTACGCTTACTATGGGTGTGTGTCCATCACATCATTCTCCTAATGATATAACCTTGTTATTAATGACATCCAATGTCCATGATCAGGAAACCATGATCATCATTTAATCAACAAGCTAGTTTAACAAGAGGCTTACTAGGGACTCTTTTATGTTTACAAAACACACAAGTATTAATGTTTCCGGTTAATACAATTATAGCATGGGATGTAAACATTTATCATAAACATAAAGATATAATAATAACCACTTTATTATTGCCTCTTGGCCATATCTCCAACAGTCTCCCACTTGCACTAGAGTCAATAATCTAGTTAATAACTTGTGCATTCAACACCTATGGCTTTCTGGTGTTGTATAGACACTATTGCTAGTGGTAAACATAATCTTCGGATCTGACACTTCTAGGTCCGTGTGTATTTGCATGTCCTTGCGTCTCTACGCATCACTCATTCTCCAATGAGATGGCATTGTATAAATTTGGTCCTTTGGTGAGACCTTTAGTTCCTCGGGATTAAATCATGTTGATACAATTGTCATACAATGTATCTTCATAGTATTATCCCGCTATAAACCACACCTAGTTTGATAACAAACTACTTGACGCAAATGCCCTCATTTGCTGCTACAATAACAGTCATATACTTAGCCTTTTGTTGTAGTATCTGTCACAATGTTTTAACTTTGGTACTCAACCAAATCCGTTATGGAACTTCCTTTCCATTACATTGTGCCACCCATAGTTTAAACTGAGATAAACTTAATTTGTGACAAAACTAGTATCAATGTAACAATTTACAATGAACTATTTGTCACCACTATATAAATAATATATTCTTAGTTCTTCCAAAGATCATAGGAATATCCCTACTATTTTCTAATGATCATCTTATGAGTCATTCTGGTATATGCTCATAACATTTAGAGCATAGGACATACCTGGATGTGTACATCTCAAAGAATGATTGATCAAAATATTCTTGTGATTTCACCAAGTGTCAAAACACTTGAATCTCGTGTCAACACACTTGAATCTTGATTCAGTCATTTCCGTGCGTCAAGAACCTTTCTTGTTTTTTCCATATTGAACTCATTCAACATCTTATCTATGTACATTTGGCAAAACCATATTAGCGCCTAAATCTATCCATATAGACATTGATGCCTAATTCTTGGGTTATGCCTAAGTCTTTCATCGAAATGAAATTCTTAACCTATGTCAATAAAAGATACATCATTTCTAATAAACAATATGTATTTCACATAATGTATTAGAAAGATGTCTTAGCGCTCCCACTTAATTTCTTGCAAAATGCAAACATCTTCATCGTCTCTGATGAAATTAAACCTTTTAACGGTTTCATCACGGTGAAGATTCCAACTCCGCGATGCTCACTTCAACCATTGAAGTTTTGCATACTCTTTTAGCATCCTTTGAATTAACAAAACCCTTTGGATCGTGTCATGGACACATCCTAGGTAACCATTCTATTAGAAGAACTTGTTTTGTTTGTTCAACTACCATATACCAAAGTATATGTAGTGGTTGCTACATTAATCCGTCCAGACTAAATATCGCTATGAAAGATCAAATCTTATCATAGTCAATTCCTTGAACATTGTCGTAAACTCTTTTCGGCATGTCGACTATTTCATAGATGTGAAACGTCCATGTCTATTTCTTTATAGATCCATATACGACTGTAAGGTCTTGCACCTTTCCAGAGGGTCTTTCAAATTCAAAGCTTGATTTCTTGTGTATGGAATTATCACGGATTTTATGGCTTCAAGCCATTTAACGAAGTCAGGGCCCATCATTGATTATTTGCATGTAGTCGGTTCATCATTGTCAAACAACAATGATTTAACTCTCAAATCTTGGCATTTGATTACTTACCCCACCTACTTGGTTCAATAGTAACTTAGATCTCCATGACCACAACCTTTGAGGCACGTGAGCCATGAGCATTGTTGTTGCCTCTAGGACACTTACCAACGCTGCGCAACTCAGCACATATTAGCCAAGGTTCAACAACCTTGTCAAAGTTCTATTGTCCTTCCACTTAACTTTTCACCAAAAATTCCTTCTCAAGAAACTCGACATTCTAAGCGACAAATACTTTTGTCTTCGGTGTTATGGAGGAATACCCAATGGTTATTCGAAATAACCTACAAAGACATGCTCATCCGACTTTGGTTGTAAACATTTTACTTATGCTTAGCATACCAAAAAATTGAAGAAAGGACCCTGGGTTTTATCCCAAACCATGACTTATATGGTGTCATTTCAACGGATCACGATGGATCTCTTTTCAGTATAAAAGCGGTAGTCACTAAAGCTTTAATCTTTAAAATATAATGGCAGTTTTATAAATGACACCTTTGATCTTACCATGTCAAACAAGGTTTCATTACATATCTTGAACACTCCATACTCCTATGGTGTTTTTGGGAAATGCAAATCCATGGAACGATTCCTCAAATCTTAGGTGTTTTGCTAAACTTGTAACTCAAACATCTTTATGATCCAATCATAAACTTTTTTATTTTCTTGTTACAATAATTTTCCACTTCATCTTGAAAGTCTTTGAACATTTTCAAATGTTTCATACTTCTTCCTTGTTGAGTAAGTATATACATATACTCACTCAAATCTTCGGAGAAAGCATATGAAGTTGAAATCCATCGCCCACGACTACACATAATGGACTATATACATCAATATGTACAAATTCCAATCAGTTAGTCGTCCGTTCCTCTTTTGGCCTACGAACGGAGTTTTAATTATCTCCAGGAAAGTATCACAAGCGTCATTTGATCAAAATCAAAGACTCCAAAAATCCATCAACATGGAGTTTCTTCATGTATCCCTTTCAATATAATTTAAACGGCGATGTCACTTCGCAAGTGATCTTTTAATCATTTGTCTTGCGACATTTTAGCATTAGTTTTATGGTCGTTATTTCTCCAACCAGACTTGTATATCATCCATCTATTATGGAATACGGTAATTATTTGAACAACCTTTTGTCGTCATAATACCTGATCAAAATAACAATTATTGAAACAAATCTTGAAGGCAAGCTTTGATGTTAACGAGCAACACAACAACCCTTTGTTTGTTTTCATGAACATCATCACATATTCTCTTGCTAGTTACTTAGGCCATTGCAGTTCATGAATTGTGTTGTCCTGTATGACACTTCATACCAACCAATTCAGTATCCAATACCGCAGAACCACATTGTTTAACAACCAAGGACTACAGCCATAACATGTATCTTCTATATACCTAAGTTGGACATCTCCAATCTTTTCTTTTCTGCCAAATATTTTATAGATTCTCTTTCAACAATTCCTTTTCTTTTAAAAGAATCTATCAACAACAATAGTGGTGTCATTCACATGACACATAGTACAAAGTGTGTATAGTCAAATACTAATACCTTTGGACTTGCACTTTGAAGTGGATCACCTTCATCAAATGTTTGACATTCTTTCAAAGTTCCATTCTTTAGTAATCTTTTAGTGTAGTAAACATTTTACTTACATCTTCTATTCATCCTTATCATGACAACTTTCATGATCAAGCTGCTATAGCTTATAAAGGTGAATTGCGAGTATAATGTTTCTTTTCCAAAACCTTTTGGAGGATTAGGACGACTGGCGTCTTCAAGCTTCATAAATTCTCATCAAATATGAGGACATATACTCTATCATGTTGTAACCAATACATTGTTTTAGATATCGCAATACCTTTCACATATGATGGTTTTTGAAACATTGCTTTCAGCTCTTAGATAAACTTGATATTAAAAACAATCTTTTGAGTATCAAGAATCAAGAATTTCCCCGGCAGATTTCTGCCTGCCGGAGAGCTCTTTCTCTCTGTAGTTTTCCACCCCGTAGAGGTAGCGGAATCTTTATGTGGTCGCTCCCCGAGTCTTAGGGTTTCGAGGGGATTATATGCGTCAGAGGGCGGTGCCAGAGGTGGGCCAGGGTGGCCACACCACCTGGTGGCGCGGCCAGGGCTGGCCCGCGCCGGGGGGTGGTGTGGGCCCCCTATGGCCCATCTCCACTTCTCCTTCTGGCTTCCTTCGTCTTCTGGAAAAATAGGATTTTCCATATATTTTTCGGGATTTTCTAATCTTCACGAATTTTTGATGGGTTCGTAGCATGGAAAACAAAAAAATTCTACCGCAAGAACGAACAAAACCCAGATCTAATCTAGATAAAAGCCAAGATCTAATCTATTAGATATGTACAACGAGATAGATCTGTACTAACCCTCGTAGATCCGAAAGCGTTACGAGATTAGATCTCGGGGTTGATGTAGTCGATCACTTGCCGATCTCAAGATCGTGTGGACGATCCTTCCGGCGCCACGTTCCGGCAGCGCTTCCGCAGTCGGTCACACGTGCGGAGTCGAAGCAGACCTTCCTCTCCCTGTTCCAGCGAGCAGCGGAGGTAGTAGATCTTCTCCACGGAATCCCAGCAGCACGACGGTGTGGTGGTGGTGGTGGAGTAGAGATTTCTGCAGGGCTTCGCCTAAGCCAGAGCAGAGCGAAGGAGGAGGAGAGAGGCGGCGGCTAGGGTTTGTTATGGGAGAGGTCTAGGGGGTGGCGCCCCCTCTCCTCTATTTAAAGGAGGGAGGCGCCATGGGAGGGGGAGTCCTAGTAGGACTCCCCTCCCTCCTTGGCCGGTGGATTGGGAGGGGGGAAAGGAATCCTCCTCCCCCACGAATCCGTGTCTTGCCCCACAAAGACTCCTTGATCCTTTCTTGGTTTTCAAGCAAACTCCAAGAAATCTTCTAGAACCTTCCAGAACATTCCGAAACCTTCTAGAATCTCCATACAAACACTCCGGAACATTTCCTAACTTAGAAAATGATCCCCAATATATGAATCTTATTCTCCGGACAATTCCGGATCTCCTCGTGATGTCCCGGATCCATTCTGAGACTCCGAACAACATTTGGTCTCCAACGCACATTCCATATCTACTTAAAACAACTTCGAACCTTAAGTGTGTCACCCTACGGTTCGTGAACATGTAGACATGATGGAGACACATCTCCGATCAATAACCATTAGCGGGATCTGGAGATCCATAACGGCGCCCACATACTCAACGATGACTTTGTGATCGATAGAACCATTAACATACAAAACCAATTCCCTTTGTCACGCGATACTCTACTTATCCGAGGTTTGATCGTCGGTATCTCCATACCTAGTTCTTCCTCGTTACTGATAAGTACTCTTTACTCGTTCCATGTTATGTCATCCCTTGTGACCTAGTCACATGCTTGCAAGCTAACTAGATGACATTCCACCGAGAGGGCCCAGAGCATATCTATCCGTCATATGGATGGACAAATCCCAATCTTGGTCCATGCGCTTCAACACATACTTTCATAATACCCAATGACACCTTTATAACCACCCAGTTACGAAGCGGTGTTTGATGTCATCAAAGTACCCATCCGGCGATGGTGATTAACATAACCTCATGGTCGAAGGATTGGGTTACTATGCATTTGAAAGCTTATAGCAATACGAACTTAATGACTTGATCTTATGCTACGCTTACTATGGGTGTGTGTCCATCACATCATTCTCCTAATGATATAACCTTGTTATTAATAACATCCAATGTCCATAATCAGGAAACCATGATCATCATTTAATCAACAAGCTAGTTTAACAAGAGGCTTACTAGGGACTCTTTTATGTTTACAAAACACACAAGTATTAATGTTTTCGGTTAATACAATTATAGCATGGGATGTAAACATTTATCATAAACATAAAGATATAATAATAACCACTTTATTATTGCCTCTTGGGCATATCTCCAACAATTTTGCCTCCAAACAATGCCTTTTCTATTAGAATCCTGACTTTAGTGGTCCATCCTCCAAAAGTCATCAACCATGCAAAAATAGATGAAATAACATAAGTATTATCGCTTAATATAAAATATATCAATGAATAACAGTAGATTATGATATAGAATAGTGATGCAAAACGGACGTATCAGAGTTAAACTCATATCTTGTTTTGATGTACGGAATGCCGACGCGAAACAGATCCTGCATTGCATGCTGCAAAACAGAATAGACAAAAAACATCTTTCAGTACATCACATCACGTTTTGCCGCATCGCGTGACACGGTATCTGCTAGAGATACTCCTATGCCGTAGCGGCAATGTAGGCGGAACCTAACACCAAGGTCGCTAGTTCGAATCACACCACATGTATTTTGTCTTAAGCTTCTCCACTAACAGGTGGGCCCTACATGGTTAGATAGCATTAAGACCACATGTGCTAGAGAGGAATATGAGGGGGCATTACTGCAAAAGTACATTGATACGTGTCCGTTTTTGGGTCACTTGGACCAGCTTTGTCATAGCAAGACAAACTGTGGGACTATGGTACCCTATTTTAAAAGAAGTGGGACTAATTTGCACATCACATACAAGTTGTGGGACTAAAGGTGTATATAGCTCATTATTATACATCAATTTGTTAGAGTTGTTCTGAGCCGAGAACATGCACTAGAACCTATGGGTGGCACCCGCCGAGTTCGGGGCAGGGTCTGGCCTACCATACTTGCCCCATATATATTGTCGGGTCTTATTTTTACCAGATCCACGATCTGGCCGGGTTCGGGGCCTTGACAGGTACCCGTCTCGTTCCCATGTCCTACAAGGCACTGGCATCGACACAACAGTTCGCGAGGCGGGTCTGCGCGTACGGGTTTACCACCACCAGACCCGTCCCGTTAGACCTAGCGGGTCTAAATTTTTAGCAAACCTGCCCCATTAAGGCAGGTACCTATCAGTGTGGTTCCCGGCTTGATTCATGTTGGGCGTGTTTGGTTGAAGGCCCATAGTTTTTCCTATTTGGCTCGGTGGGTGATGCATGAGGGGAGATTTGGTTTGGGACAAGTTTGGCACTTTGTTTGGTAGCCCATATCTAGTTTTCCTGCACTTTTGGCAACTTGTTTGGTTGGCAAAAAAACCGATTTTATCTCGTTTGATGCAAAAACCTGCATGTTTGGTTACACACGCCATAGTGTTGTGCTCACCACTTCTCAGAGCAAGTGATGTTACTACGCAGTGGCAAATAGGCAGCAAATTGAACTAGAAGTTCCAAACAAGCATCAAACTAAACTAGCAGTATCAAATTAGAACTCTAGCTGCTAGCAAATATGAGTTCACGATAATGTTACCTAGCTACTAGCAAATGACAGTTCACCACAATATTACCTAGCTACTACGAATAAACGTTTTACACCCATATCAGGGGTTGTTCATAGAACACAAGGGAAACACTTCATCAGACCATCTTCTTCACTTCTTCTTGTTCAAATCCTGTAGTTTCCTTTCATCGCCCACATGTCGGTGCCCACTATTGTCTCTTGTTCTTCCAAGAAACACAATCATTATGGTAACACCATGGCCACCATCAGTGTCACTGTCGCTAGGAACTACATCTTCCTTAGCAGGGAAGTATTCATCGATGCCAAATTGCAAGATCTAGTTCTGCAAAATGCAAGAACAAGCTTAACTTGGGTGGGGAAAGAATGAAACTTCTCATCAAGGATCTTAAACCTGTCCTTCAGAGCAACGAAAACCCTTTCAACCGTGACTCTAAGGCTAGAGTGCCTCATATTGAAAAATTCTTATGGAGTCCTTAGATAGTTTCTAGTAGAGAACTCATTGAGATGGCACCTGTTTGACCTGAAGGGTGGACGAATTTCAGGCCGGCAAGCATACCTGACATCTACTAGGTAGAATTTTCCATCAGGTAGCTTCAAGCCATCATGTCTGCTAAGGCTATCATTCGGAATCGTCGCATCATGGGAAGATCCTTCCCACCCAGCAAGCACATATGTGAGTTTCATGTCGAAATCAATAGCGGCAAGCACATTCTAGCTAGGGTAGTGCTTCCTCCCCCTGTATGCAGCCTGTTCGGCTTTCGGCACTCTAGCCATCACATGAGTACCATCAATTGCTCCAGTACAATCCTGGCATTACAAGAATGTTAGGCGGTAGTCTAATACAATCATCTCATGAAGAACATGCTAGAGTTGCTCACCTTGAAAAAGGGGAACCATCGATCGTTGCCTTGTATCTTCGCAGAGGTTTGACCAGATGGTAGCTTGATCATCTCTCCCCTGAGTTCTCCAATAGCATACAACACCCGATGGAAATACCGGGAAATTTTCTGTTGATCTCCATATGCTGTGAATCACTCTGAATCTCTAGTTATGGCCTAGAACATGAAGAAACAAACCACTTGTTCTTCGATAGAGGTGTTGATGTTGTCCTTAAGCAACCCCTTAGACCTGAATGTGTCCACACGATGGTTAAATGGGGCTCTTCTCATCCTGAGCATGGCGATAGCCTCCACATCATCGTTGTTGTAGATGCAGTTCAGATTTGTCATCCTCTCTCTGTCGCACTGCATCAGGGGACGATATTTCACTGCCTCCCTGTTAGTCCTACCAGACGCTCTTCTCTGGATCGGGAGCATCCATCTCTGAATCACAGCCACAAGGGCAGCTGCCTGGATGATAACCTTCACCCATTGGTCCTAAACGGAGCGACATTGCATAAGCACTATAGATACTACCCTAATGTCGAGCTAACTACCTTGGTACTAACGTTGGAGAGGAGGCAAGGCCACGGTTCTTACCTTCATGATTGCAGACGTCGAGGATGTGCTGCAGGCAGAGAAGAAGGCGAGGAAGAAGCTGGTACCACAGATCTGCGAGGCAGTAGATGTCGGAGTCGGACAAGACGTACCAGTCGGTGCCGGAGTGGACGCAACATCTATTGCCGGAGTGGTTGTAGCAGCTGCGTCGGAGATCTAAATCACTGTCATCGCCAAAGCCGCTGCACAAGAGAAAAATGGGGAGGGATCTGTCTCCTAGTGGGAGGTGATAGCATAAGAGGGAGGTGAGCCTACTTTTCGCGCCATATGGTGCTCCATCGGCTCCCACCGCCTCCTCGCGCACACCGTTTCTCTCCGTACGCTCGCCAGGGCCTGTCCCGATGGAAACACTCGATTTTGGCGTTCCTCTATAGCCAGGATGAGGGTTGTTTTAAGACCCGTGCGAGCCAAATCCCCGGTACACTGCGACACACCAAACAACCGTGTTTCTTCCTAAGGCCTTGTTTTGCAACGGTGGGTCATAGAGTTTTTGAGAATATTTTCCCAAGGGGTTTGGGTGATAATAGTTTTGCCACCCAAAACACCACAATCCCCTAGGCGTTGTCTACGGGCTGCTATTTCTGTTTGGAGGATAACGATTGATTCTACACCGCTCGGCAGACGGTGACGCGAGCTGACAAAGAAACGCGAGGGGAGACTCGCGTCGTGAAAACACTTCAACCCGACGTGGTTTTAGGGGATTCCTCGGGCTAAGTCCAGCTAAAACCGGCCTACAAAACAGCCCACAAGTGTTTTCTGGTGTATTCGAGTTGGGCCGGCCTAGAACTCTGAAAAACCCTGAAAACCGCTCGCGCAAAACAAGGCCTAATGGATGCGAGAAGAGGAGATCCGGACAACCAAGCACGCTCATTGTATCCGCGGCGCATAGCTTGTATGAACCTTCTAGGGAATGACTCCGGTAGCTTTGAACCGTTGGTTCGAGGAGGCAACAGTCTCTCACTCATGACTCGTGAGCCACTGCCCCACGCGGTGCCTCACCGTGACAATCCA
The DNA here is from genome assembly GCA_916181665.1 of Avena sativa. Lineage (NCBI taxonomy): Eukaryota > Viridiplantae > Streptophyta > Magnoliopsida > Poales > Poaceae > Avena > Avena sativa. Next base: position 59,002,923 of record OV702292.1, read on the forward strand.
GCATGCAAGTGTCCAAAGTTGCAAAGATCTTGAGCAGAAGTCTCCAAAGAAATTCGTGCACAAAGATCTGGAATATGCCACCCAGTCCTGAAATGCCAGTACACTTCCGTGGCTGCCCTGCCATGGCGGCCAACGGGCCCACACCGCCAGCTCGTACTAAAACCCAGTGAAGGGAAAAAACAAACAGCCAACGGGATCGGCAAAGGCCCGCTGGGAGAGCCGACGTGTGGACGTCAGGCCCTCGCGCCGGATAGCGTGGCGACGCGAAGCGAGACCTCTCCCCACGCTCACCATCCCGCACGCAGACCGAACCTCGGGCCCCCCGTTTTCGCGAGACCACCTGTCAGTGGAGTGCTACGATAGACCATCTAGTAGGAGGACATTGAAAGCGTCGCCTCCCGTTCCACCAGCACCATTTCCATGCTGCCGAGTTGTGGAAAGCATTGAGACTCACGAGGGGAGCCGAGAGAGCGTAGGATTGGACGCGCCCACCGCCCATTCCCGTGACATTTGCGGGTGGAGGCGCCGCGAGCGAGGCTTAGCTCCCGGTTGGATCAATCCGGCGGCCGCGCGCGATGGACCTTCGCGTCGCTGCCCCCGCCTCCGTGGCCGCGGCCGCGCGCCGCGGCGTGCTCGGCGGCGGAGGCGCGAGCCTCCGGGTGCCAGGCGGACGCCGGCGCATCTTCTCCGTGCGGACGTCCGTCGCCACCACAGAGTCCGCCGCCACCGCCGCCGTGGGCGCCGTCAGTAACACATCCTCCGCCTCGCTCTCACTCTCTTTCTATCCGTCCCCAGCTCTGGCCATGACTCTTTGTCGTGCTGGTGGGTTTGATTCTGCAGACGGAGGACGAGGATGTGGAGACGAGGAATCCGAGGACAGTGGTGGCGGTCATCCTCGGCGGCGGCGCCGGGACGAGACTTTTCCCGCTCACCAAGCGCAGGGCCAAGCCGGCGGTCAGTACTAGTGCAGCTTAATTAGAGTAGACAGTCGCTCGATCAAGCTTATCATCCGGCGGTCGCATGCCTTCCTCTTCCGCCATGCTTCGGCAAATGCGAATAGATCAATCTCATGCTGGGTTGAATTGCAGGTGCCGATAGGCGGCGCCTACAGGCTGATCGACGTGCCCATGAGCAACTGCATAAACAGCGGGATCAACAAGGTGTATGTCCTCACCCAGTTCAACTCGGCCTCCCTCAACCGCCACCTCTCCAGGGCCTACAACTTCAGCAATGGCGTGGGTTTCGGAGATGGTTTCGTCGAGGTGTGAAATTCAGACCACGTTTACTTCAGTGGATGCCACTGCTCTGCAAGGAAAACCTTTGAGTGCTACTAGTTTGATTATCTGAAATGGGGGATAACGGATAGGGACTTTACTGAATTTCAGGTCCTGGCAGCTACACAGAGGCCTGGTTTGGAGGGGAAGAGGTGGTTCCAGGGTACCGCAGACGCCGTTCGGCAATTCGATTGGCTTTTCGATGTACGTTTTCTCTTGCTGTCGTGATATGCATACATACAAGGTGTTCGGTTTTTGTTCACTACGAATCCTGAATCGTGATGCAGGGCGTCTGCACGTGCTAGGTACAAAATGTTCATACAACAGCATAGTTTCGTTGTAGGGTTAAATGCACAAGGCCGTTTATCTCTCTAGAAATACACAAAGCCACTTAGAACGATACACAAACATTTGTGTTTGGTAAATGTAGAACTATATCAGTGTGCTAAAATGTCTTAAGATTTGGTACAGAGGGAGTACTTTTCTATTTCTTGTTGTTTCATCTCAGTATTCTACTGAAAAACCTCGTGCTGCCCCTTACATGACTATTGCCGTGAGTTTATCTTTCTAGGATGCCAAATCTAAAGACATAGAGGATGTGCTGATTCTTTCTGGTGATCACCTCTACCGTATGGACTACATGGACTTTGTTCAGGTAATTACTGCATATAGATTTTTTTTCGCAGTTGTCTGTCAAAGTGCATGGTTAAATTTTTCTTACCATTTCGATATGCAGAGTCATCGGCAGAGAGACGCAGGCATCAGCATCTGTTGCTTGCCTATTGATGATAGGTGATTTCCTTTCCATATCTGTAGCTCATGTACAAGAAAGTCGCAAGTGGCCATCTGTACAAAATGACGTTTTCAATTCAATAATTGTCCTTTGCTTTGTTCAGGCATTTTTTTATTGTGAGCATATAGTAGTAAACTCTTTGATGTAATACTCTGTTAGTTAGTTGCCTGCGGATGCAAAATGAATAATTCTATTTTCAATGTCAGCCGGGCATCTGATTTTGGTCTAATGAAGATAGACGGCACGGGAAGAGTTATTTCATTTAGTGAAAAACCAAAAGGAGCTGATTTAAAGGCAATGGTAAGTTGTATTGGTTTCTTCATGCAACTCGCCTCTCCTGTCTACAGATTAGAATCATATTCTAGATGGCCAAAATGCACACTATCAGTTTGTTCACACTTGAAAATGGGCATTCAAATAAAACAAAACAGAAGTTCATGAGCATTCTCCTTTTTCGGCAGCAAGTTGACACTACAATTCTAGGCTTGCCCAAGGAAGAAGCAGAAAAGAAACCATACATAGCTTCAATGGGGGTATACTTATTTAAGAAAGAGCTACTTCTAAATCTTTTAAGGTATGTCAATTCAACTTACTTGACCCCAAATTAATTTCAATTGAATATTTTATTCCATTCTTCCCCGAATAAAAGTTTACTCTATTCTCCAAATATAAGGCGAACTTCCAAAGTTCCAATGAAATGCCATTTAACATTTAAAGTACTAAACAAGCTGTTTAATGTTCAGATAATGCCTTATGTTGCAGAAGGTGCATTTCTCATAGAACAACTTAGTCACAAGTAGATCTTAATATCTAGTGCATTGTTGTTAGGTCAGATGGCGTTTTCCCACTGCAAATGATTTTGGGTCTGAAATAATTCCTGCTGCAGCAAAAGAGATCAATGTAAAGGTACGTCAACATCGTAAGGCCATCATTAGTAGGCATGCTGTGTAACATAAATAACATTCTAGAACAATTTAGGACAGAACAGGCCTCAGCTTGTTTCGCCAGTTCAAGAAACATAAAGAATTTCACTAGTTCATTCATGTTTCCGTTATTACCTGCAAAAAATGAACATACCGCATACCTAGCATGTGTTGGTGTCAGCAACTCAGCATGATCTACAGATCCATTGTTCAATTGCAGTCAGACACCTAAAACTGCGCAACAGAAAATAAACTGAATGATGTTATTACCAGAATATCGGCATTTTTGTTCTCTATTACTGCGCTAGTTTTTTTTTACGTTGAACAGCAGGTGCTCTGCTTTTGCATTAAAGAAGAGGAAAGGGAAAAAAATCCCAAAGAATACAGGGGTTGTTTTTTACACACACACACACTTGCATCAAGATGCAAACAAACACACGCCCGCAGGCATGGCTGCGCTAGCTATTTAAGTTTCAAAAATGCTAATACTTTATCTTTACGTTCTGTTATTTCCTTCAACCTTAACTTCCATATGATGTCACTGACATCTAATATTCAACTCTTCAGGCATATCTTTTCAACGATTACTGGGAAGATATTGGAACTATCAAATCCTTCTTTGAAGCAAATCTTGCCCTTGCTGAACAGGTATGCCTAGTCTGTGCAAATTAATAGAAAGATGCCTCTTTACTTTTTCAACCTTTTATGAGTTCTTGCCCTTCTTCTTTTCCTACACCTACTCTTCTATGTTCTTGGTTGTGACATTAGTGTTATTCAATCTGTGGTGTAATAGTAACTGTTATGCAATATGATTGTCAATTGCTATGGCCCAGTGGGGCACTACATATTTACTCTGTACAAGGTGAAAGAAATACAAAGAGCACTCTATAACAGAGTAAATACAATTTACTAACACTGATAATAAGCATGAAGCAGACACCTCTTTTGTCAAGAAGTCGAGTAAAATCTTGGAAGCTTTTGTAACATGTGATCATGTTTTGATCAAACTATGCAGCCTCCAGGGTTCAGCTTCTATGATGCTAGCAAACCGATGTACACATCACGGAGAAACCTACCACCATCTATGATCAGCAGTAGTAAGGTTATGTAGTATGACACTCCCATTTTGCAGTACTTTTTTCTTGAAGTTCTGTCTGTACTATTTTAGTACTCCCTCCATCCAGAAATAAGTGATTTGGATTTGTCTAGATTCGAATGTATCTAGACAGGTTTTAGTGTATAGATACATTCGAATTTAGACAAATCCAAGTCAGTTATTTATGGATGGAGGGAGTAGCAAATATTCTTTGCAATTCATCATCATTATCATGGTTCTTTCCCTTCGGGTCCTTAATAATTTCGAAGTATAAATGTTCATTTCTTCTTCAGAAATCAATTTGGCTGCCGTGCCATCTAACTTGTAGGACAACCATTGCAGATCACCGATTCAATCATTTCCCATGGATGCTTCTTGGACAGCTGCAGGATAGAGCACAGTGTTGTTGGAGTCCGTTCTCGAGTAGGCTCCAACGTGCACCTCAAGGTCAGACCTCTTATTTCCAAAAAACCATAGAAAGCAAATATAATCAAATATAGTCTTCCGCAATAACATCAAATGTGGTGTTTCGTTTCTGCAGGATACGGTAATGCTCGGCGCTGACTTCTACGAAACTAATGCTGAAAGAGGCGACCAGCTGGCCGAAGGAAAGGTTCCAGTTGGGATTGGGGAGAACACATCCATTCAGTATGCACACATATTTACTTCCTAGATCATCACACACCACATTAGATGCGTCGTGTATCATTGTTGACTCCAAATGTCTACCCATTCTTCTGCACAGAAAATGCATCATTGACAAGAATGCGAGGATAGGGAAGAATGTGATCATCGCGAACTCTGAGGTATGCATGATGATCTCTGCCACCTTGTTTCTGCAAGAACAGTCACATAATGATCTGTCTAGGTACTAACTAGTACTACCTCCGTTCCAAAATGTAAGCCTTTTTAGATAGCTAAACTCTAGCTTTCTAAAAAGGCTTATATTTCGGAACCGAGGTAGTACATGAAATCAACAAGCAACATCTGTAACATGCAACAAACTATGATCTCCACATATCGTTCTCGCCAGAACTGAAGTTGTCTATTTCCAGTGCACCATTCTTTGGAGTTTGTGCCATCAGAATATGTACTGAACCTGTGGTTCGCGTTTGCGGTTTTTTGCAGGGTGTACAGGAGGCTGACAGAACATCGGAAGGCTTCCACATCCGATCCGGCATCACGGTTGTACTCAAGAACTCGGTGATTGCGGATGGATTAGTCATCTGAGCTGAAAACCAAAGTGCTCCGATTCAGCGAGAGAGGTCTAGCACAAGGATTCCCTCTCGGTCTAGCACAAGGATTCGCGACTGGAACAGAACAATCGTTAGGATTCGGAGTTGTACTCTTCCAATAAGATGTGTAGCAGTCGTGAGCTGCTCCTTGCGTATACAAGATCCTTTTGGCTCACAAATTCATGTGTCTTGCCGTACTGCTGTCAAACTCGAACATCGCTGTGAAACATGACATCAATGCTGAAAAACTTCCGCGTTCCAGCCTTTCGGTTTTATTGGCTTATTTGATGGTTGAAAAATGTGCATGAGAAGCTCTTGCCACTCGTATGTTTGAGGAGTGCTCCTGTGTTTTCCTTTTTTTTTTTGGCACGCTTTTCAAAGCAGCCTGACGCTGAGATTAAGGGTGCTAATCACACTTGGTTTGGGTTTGGATCATGCGGGTCGGGATCTGATGTCAGTTCCCTTAATCTCAGCCGTCAGGCTGCTTTGGAAAGCGTGCCAAAAAACGGACGGAAAGCACAGGAGCACTCCACCGTATGTTTTGAACTTGGAGAGTATGTTTTGAACTTGGGAGATCATATCGGGCGCTCGTTTGCTCTTTTTTTTACTGTATATATTAATATCATGGAGATACCAATTACACCTAGCACCTAGCGTCTGCAACAACGCATTGACGTACGGCCTTACGGATGCATATAGCCCAGAAAAAAGAAAAAGAATTATAAAAAAAAAACGTTTTTCTACATTGGCAGCGACACTAACACCACCAAAACAACACTAAAAGTCCAACATCTCCAACAGTGATGCCTTCAATTCAAGAAAGAAATAGTACACAAGCATTGTCGCCGCCCGATCAAACATCATAGATTTTCAACTAGAAGAAAGTCCTCGCTCACAAAACAATGTTTTTAACAATGTCATTGTCAGACACAATCAATTAAGACCAGACTTTTGATTTTCACCATGCAAGGTAAGACTTGAACTTCTCCTCTGCTGTCGCCCCCTCTAACAGCGAGTCACAGATCCCCAAGCCAGATCCTCATCACCACAAACACTCAAACCACCATCGCTAGCACTCATATCCCTACCTTCATGAAATTCTCCGCATATGACTTCATCATGGATCGCCAAAGACATGACACATGATGATAACATATAGAAGAGCTTCGCAATGCTCCCTCTGGAACCAAATGGTTAGGAAAAACAGGGGTGCGTGCGCACGACTGAATTCTTTCTGATCTAGCAAATTCCAGGCATGATGCGCCCATGGGAGTTAGTCGACAGAGCCCTCTGGAACAGGCCGCTCCATGCTAGATCAACGAGGACAAGTAGCCAGCAGATCTTCGTCTTTGCGCGGTAGGAACCCTAGGACCGCCATCATTATTCAGGCCTGATCCAGCAGTCTCCACACCACCGGCCGGCTTACGGCGAATGGAACAAGCGGACCAGCCTTCGGCCCTATCGAACCCATGGAAGAACCCACATATCGGGTCGAGAGAGACCGAGATGCAGCGTCGCGGCCTAAGGCAACCACGCTGGCGCCTCCAAGTCTGTATCATCGACCCCATCTTCTCCTCCACGCCTACCTTCCAAGCCACCGACCAACACGCTCTGGCGAGCGCCACCGCCCACTGCTCGAAACCACCAGCGCCGCCCCTGGTGTCCACTCCCTGCCACGAAGAGGATCGACGGAGCCCCCGCAGATCGCCCGCTGCCTTCGGTGGCCAAGGCGTGGCCGCCACCGCCGGCGCGGCCGGCAGCAACGGCCGTCGGGGAGGCGACGACGATGACTAACTAGGATTGGGAGGGTACGCACTAAGCATGCTTCGTTCACACCTATGCATGCGTGCTGACTAGAGCACCATCTGATCACCTCTTGCATTTTTTTTATAGAAATGATCATCTCTTATGAAAATCCCTCACAATACATTGAGGGCATGCGAAGCCTTTGCTAGATGCACACGAAAGACAAAGGTAAAAAATACTAATTGTATATATGAAGGTATAAAAATGATGACATTGATGCATCAGAAGAGAATCATACTCCCTACGATCCTAATTAATGGATTCAAATGTATGTAGTCATGTTTTAGTGCTAGATACATCCGAATCTAGATAGATCCGAGTCCATTAATTTGGATTGGAGGGAGTAGCACAAACTGTTCGCTTGTGGACAACCCCATTTTCACTATTTGATTTCATACCGATGGGGCTCCAATCGAAACCAGCTGACTCTCCATTTTTTAAAGGACTTATGCGAGTTACTAGAGGTCATTTCAAGATTGGAGATGATTCTACTACCAGGTTTTGGAAGGATGCTTGTTTGGGGATATACCTATAGCACAACAATACACATCCTTATAACATCGTGCAACGGGATAATGTTACGGTTGCACATGTTTTAGCTCAAGTTCCACTAAATATTGGTTTCAGGAGAGTACTTAATGGTACTAAGTGGACTGATTGGTTGCACTTATGCTAAAAACTTATGATGGTACAACTATCGGAAGATAAAGATAAGTTTGTGTGGATTAACATCGTCTGGAGTGTTCTCTGTAAAATCCATATATGAAGACCTTATGAATGATCATACGATTTTTATTCGAAAATATCTTTGGAAACTAAAGGTCTCACTTAAGGTTAAAAAATTGTGTGGTTCCTCAACAAAAAATATTAGTTACAAAGGATAATATGATTAAAAGGAAATGGGTTCGATGTACCAAGTGATATTTTTTTGGGTCTCAAGAAACCATAAAACATTTGTTTATATCATGCCCTTTTCTTGTTTTTGTGGCGCATAGTTAATTTTGCGTATGATCTACCCCTTTCCACAAATATAACAAATATGTTTGGCAGTTGGTTGAATGGAGTTGACAAAACTTATATGGCTAGAATTTTCATTGGTGTGTCAACCTTATGTTGGTCTATTTGGAAATATAGAAATGACATTATCTTTATTCTTTAACAAGCCAAAAACTGTTAATATTTTGCAGGTTATACATATAGTGGTACAAGGGGTAACTTTGGACGCTCCTATAATCGCAAGACTAGCGGGATGTATGACTACTGGATGCAGACGGCTCCTGACGGTCGCCAGGGATATCTTCATCTAGCCTAGCTGGAAGCACTTTAGTCGATTACGGAATGTTTAGTGCGCGTGTGTTCTCTTTTTTTCGCTGGTTGATTCATGAATCAACTTTAAGCGATCCATGACTTGTAATAATTTTGGATGTTGGTTACTAAACTTTTAATAAAAGGTTATGTGCATCAACCAATGAAGAGATATTTTTTCCCTTTTCGAAAAATATAAATGAGTTTTAACAAAAAAAGGCTCTTCTATCACTAGGATGTTGGTTACTAAACTTTTAATAAAAGGTTGTGTTACAGGTTACCACTTACCACATGAACTTTTTTATACCATTAAGATGGAAACTTTTTAAATCACGGTCCGACTGACTTTGAAGGTGAAACAGCCATTTAAAGCATAGCAGCATCTGATCTAGTTTCGAAGATCCTATTAAGACAATGATCCGTAAATAGGATAAAGGTATAAACTTGACATGACCATATATCTTGGGGCGCAAAAACCATCTTTGCACCATGGTGCGTAAGAGCAACAACCACTTTATTACATCTAACACCCCGACCTCCAGACCAGCGGTTATCACCCCTAGCAGCTCTCTAGGATCATACTGACCCAACAGACCAATACTAGTCTTTTTTTACACATTTTGTCCTCACTCATGCGCACCCAGGAATAAATTTCCGGTCGGTCACCCATACTCAACGCTCTAGACCAAGCACTCTTAATCTCAGAGTTCTTTTTAAAATGAGCTTCCAGAAAAGAAGTTGTAACTTGTTGGTATGAGTAGCATATCAATCCTATTAAGCCATACATCAAGATCTCATATTACATTGTTGAGGGCAATAGAAAATTGAAAATGAACTAAAATTCAAGAGCCTCAATCTCCCAGAAAATCACACAATTCGGTGCACGATTGAAATAGTACTATCGGACAGCCTGAACCAGCAATTGAGTATCGGTTTTGTTGACGATCTTTTGGATCCGTAAACTCTACACAAATCCTCTAACTTCAGCTTCTGCCAAAGTTTCTTCACCGACACCGACATTTCAAAAAGGATGGCCTCCATATTCATCAAGTCTTTTACACACTAGGCATAGGGTATCTATCTTCATTCCACGCTGAGCAAGATTTCGTCGAACAGGGAGACTATTATGTGCAATGCGCCACATGTGACTTCCAAATCGCCGACGAGTTGAAACTCTCTTGGTTAGTACTTGGTCCAATCTCACCTTGGCTGACATGGTTTGTTTTTCTACACAATTTATATGCAATTTTGACTAAAAACCTACCTTGTGAATCTGCAAACCATTCCCACGCGTCCTCCATATCTTTGTTCACCGGTAACTCTAGGATCAACTCTACATCTTGCTTCCACAAAATCGATTTCAACGAGTTGTTTGTCCCATATTCCCAACACTGGATCCATGAACTCCAAGCATACTCGATGATCGTGTGACCTATTGGGGTTATAGGGGTTTGCAACCAATTTCTTGGCAGCCAAGGATCTTACCATAAGTGGATGAACGCAGCATATCCAACCCTTTTGATGACACCATGGCAAAGCACCTCAATTCCTTTCAGAATACTCCTTCATGTATACGACATCCCCGCTTTTCCTTTCGCATGAAGGATATTAGTATACGGGAAATACTTTGCCTTGAGAACCCTTGCACATAGAGAAGATTTATCACTTAACATCCGTCATCCTTGTTAGCTAACATTGCCAAGTAGAAAGTGTGCAGGTCCTTATAGCCTAGGCCCCCTTCCTTCTTCGGATGGGTCATCTTCTCCCGTGACAGTCAGTGACTTTTATTCTCATTGTCTTGTTAAACCCAAAAGTATGTACAAATCATGGTAGACATCTCTTCACACAGGTCTTTTGTGAGATCAAACACGGAGATAGCAAAGGTAGGAATAGCTTGTGCATGATAGCTGGCATGGGCAATTGACCTTTTGCTCTGATAATTTGCCCCAACACTCCATGATCTTTGATATTTTGCCCCTTGTCCCACAACAAACTGACGAGAATGTCCACTCTCTGTTTTTGTTAAAAAAGTCCTGCATCATATTAACCAGACTGGCTTTAAACCTCACAAAGAGATACAACTTACATCCAAGAACCAAAATAAAATGCTAGAAAAAACATCACAAAGCACAACCCTTTAGAGAAACGAACAACCCATGCGTCAAAGCAACTCTTCTCGAAAAGACATGTCATTTTGGATGTTTTGCGCTCCAACTATAGAGCTAGTGCCTCTCCTAGAGATCACGTTGGCAACATAATTTGGCTTGAGAAAGACGGAGTTGTAGATCTTTATGGAGCATCATCAAAATCATTCCAAGTCTTTTCTAGTAAATCAAAGGTGCACCATAGGATCAACTCGAATGGTAAGAACACCATAGGTACAAGAAAAACTAAACATACAAAGAAACCAACAACAATAAATGACATGAACAAAAAATTGCAACTCACAAGGTGATTAGGGCACTAGTAGAACACTCTTCTTGGATTGGCCTCTAATTTTGACACAAGCCGAATGGTATTGCCAAATTGATAGCAAGGACATGGGACCAATGACAACATTCCTGGTGGTGGCAGCGACGAAACAAGAGCTATTATCGTCGATGGAGGCACTGGCAGCGACATGGTTGGACAAGTTAGCTTCTTCCTATGTCGTTTCCCATTAGACGAGCTTATGGAGTTAGACATGATGATGGTGGAGAGAGAGAGAGAGAGAGAGAGAGAGAGAGAGAGAGGACCTATGAGCAAGAGAATCAAAATCTCACTTCTTACCAGGAGCCATCCAAAAAAAAGCTAACTGTGGAAAATCTCTCGTCACACGCCCCACTGTGGTTGTGATCAAAGCACCACACATGCATGTTAGCACGGGTGAAAGCAAATTAGGACATCCAGTGAACAACTTAAACAATTTGGAACTGCGATGTGCATTTTGAAAGATTTATAACGAAGTTAACACTTCCATGAAAGAATTAGACGTACATTTAACTCATTAAGCTACGGTCAAATGCAAGTCTAAGACATGTTTCGTGCTACGTAAATATTTCCAAAGCTTATAGAACTCCCTCCAAAGGTTACATTTTAATCAAAAGCACAATCAAGTGTTCACCATCTCAAGAGAAAAGGCGCTATCCAACTCTACAGACGGAAAGCCGAAATTCGTATCCCTCACGCACACAGGCAGACACGTAAATGCGTGTACATAATCCATCACACGTGCGCGCTCCTGGCCATCCCCCACACGTGTGCGCGAACCGAGAGCCCGGTCCCTTTTCTCGGGTCCCGGCCCATCCCAACCGTCCGATCCCCAGCCGATGGCGGCGGAGCCCGCGGCGGACGGCCGCGATCCCCCGGCGGCCGCCGCTCCCGGCGACGACGAAGCCGCGGCGGCGGCGGCGCTCCTGAGCGCGGCGGCGGAGCAGCTGACCCTGGTGTACCAGGGGGAGGTCTACGTCTTCGACCCCGTCCCGCCCCAAAAGGTCGCGCCTTATGCACCGCTCGCTTCACTTTTTTCCATTGGTGTCGTTGAACCGTGTTGACTTTGTCTTCGTTGGGCGGGGAATTGGCGAGCGCGGGCGCCGAATTGCGGCAGATAATATACGTTTATTGGTAGATTTCGATCATTCCTTCGATTATCATGTTCCTTGCAGTCGAATTGCACGAATAAAATGGTGTTTTGGTTCTCTTATTTAAATTTCCAGAGGAATTGGTTATGTACTATGGCTAGGTTGTTTTAGTTTTTTAAGCATCGGAGATTTCTTTGCGCCGCCAAAGAATGTGTCCTCTGTGATTGTTCTATTCGTTCGAGCTTTTCGGAAAGGGCTAATAGTTGCATAAATTTGGTTAACTTTTATTGATTGAGCTATGCTTTGTTTGTGGAATTGAGTTTCTCTGGCTAATTTGTGAACTCTATCATTTTCTTAGTTACGTTGTAGTGTTTCAGACTTTTTACATGATTTGATGTGCTTTAGTGGTTACTGTGGTCTCACAGGGAAATTAATGCATCATTAAGAACAGAGGCGGAGCTATGTACAAGTCAGGTGGGGGCACTGCCCCCCATACACACACAACTTTTGAAGAATTAGTGAAGGGGAAATATTATGCAAGGCTTAAAACTGAAAATTTAGGTCGTTTTGCCCCCAGATATTGATATTTTGGTAAATCAACGGATGCCTTTAAAGAAATGACTGGTTGATTTCTGCAATGACAATAAGGATGATGTGCCTTGCATGCAGTTAACCAACGAATGAACTCCCTACGTGTTAAATATGTGTGATACCATTAGGATGAAGTTTTTTTTAAAGGTCCAACTGATGTATTCACCATGTGACCTTACCCACAATAACTCATGATGCGCTGTACCTATTTTTTCTTCCTTACCTTTTCAGCTTTTCCTTTTCCATCAGTCAGTTGTGATGCAACCATATTAAGTTTCAGTGACCATCATATGATCAATTCACTGTTGACAAACCATTGTTCAAGTGTTTGTGGTGATCATATATGTTCATAGTCACTTGTAGTTGATTTGATTTACATTTGACTAGCTATTTTCTTAGTGTTATACAGGTTCAGGCTGTTCTGTTAGTGCTTGGAGGGCGTGAGGTGCCTCCTGGTTTAGTAAGCATGGCCCCGTCTACTGTATATGGTGAAAAGGTATCATCAGCTGTAGAATCTTTATAACAAGGCTGTGTTAATATTTCTAACTTATCCAAAAGCTTTGTCTCATGTCTGAAGAGCACAAGTGTGGCTGCCAAAAGGTTTGCTTCCTTAACGAGGTTTCGCGAGAAGAGGAAGGAAAGATGTTTTGATAAGAAAATAAGATACGGAGTGCGCAAGGAAGTTGCCCAAAAGTACAGACTCATTTCATGCCAATTCTCTTCTAGGTGCTATCGTAGAGTTAGTTATTGGCTTCATGGATACAAATGCTGTATTACATTGCGAATCAAGCAGGATATTATTAGTCATCACTCTTTAGACCATATAAATGAGGATGTACTCCAGCTTTCTGCATTCCCAATGCCACAACCTTCTTTGGCACAAAACTAAAATTTCTTTTAGGAAGAAATACCACGTTACTGCATACATGAGTCAGCACTTAATCAAGCAACTAATTCAGATTTCTATAGTTGTGATTTACTGTTAACTTGGAAGCCAGTCATGTTCTACTTATTACTAATCCTAGTACAAAACCATATTTGGTTACCATGGAAAAAAACATATTTGGCAGTGAGGAGATTCCTCTTTGATCCTTTGTTGTGCTATGGATTATTTATTTCATGCACACAATATATATACTAATTCATTATCACTGTCAGGATGAAACGGAGTAAGGGGCAGTTTGCCGGCAGGGCAGATTTTGGTGATGTTGCATGTTCTTCTGTAGCTTGTGTCTCCCCAGCTGATGGTGAGGATGATCATTTCCGAGAAACCCAGTAAGTGAGTTGTGGTGACGTGTGTATGTGCAAGTCATGTTTCATAATTGTATACACACAAGGTTTTCCCTGTGTTTATTGTGGGCTAATGTTGGTTTGCTTCCCTAGTTGCCAAAATTGTGGCATCAGCTCAAGGCTTACTCCAGCAATGCGCCGGGGGCCAGCCGGTCCAAGGTCCCTTTGTAATGCTTGTGGCCTAATGTGGGCAAATAAGGTACTTTCTTCACTTCAGCAACCTTGATGCCTGTTATGTTTCTTCTTCTTAAAAGCATGTTAAAAAGCAAAAGCAGCATGCTCGTGAATCTAACCGAACTCCTGAAGTTGCAACTGGTTAACAAATTTCCTAACTAGGTAGCTGAAAGATCCCTACTTGCCATTTTCCACATTGCTACTACTTAACCTCGTATGATTTCAGGGTACTCTAAGAAGTCCTCTGAATGCCCCCAAAATGATGGCACAGCATCCCGCCAACCTGAGTAAAATGGTGCGTTAGGTCTGTGATATGACTTGTTTGACTCAACATTTCAGTTTATTTGTGTCTCTTCTTGCGCAGGAAGCTGTGAATGATGAAAAGGCAATTCTTTGTGCTGAGCAGAATCACAGCAGAGTCAAAACGGACTCTCCGATGTAAGCATGCCCTCTCAACTCACTGTCTAGCAGCTAACTATTCCCTGGTCCTCATGCCAGTGTTTAAATGGGAACCTTCATGGACTCTGACTGACGAGAGGTTTCTCAAAACACCAGTTGTGTACCATCACCTAATAACCTTCCATTTTCTTGATCAGGAGTCCAGAACAAGAACAGAAGCCAGAACGACGCCCAGCGGCTGAGGAAAACAGCATGACTGAATCATGACAGGTCTCCGTGTGTATAAATCGAGACGTAGGTTTTTGTCAGATGATTCCTGACTTAGAATGATGTGTAAGGCAGCAAAACTAACAAAAGCATATACCAACGTGTCATATTTATCACTACCTGTAATTACACTGTGCCTAAGTCTGGAATGCACAGAGTACAGCAATGTAATCTATTTTAGCATTCCTGGCAGTTATCTGCTAGTAATTCCAAAGGTGTAAGATTTACCTCGGAAGAAAAATGTAAAAAATATGTATTTTGAGCAGGACCTAGTCATGGCCTGACTTGAACCTGATACCCGAGTATGTACATATTGCTATAGCGATAAAACTGACTTGACTCACTGTTTGTTGGAGGTCGAAGTGGAGAACTTCTTTGCACGTGACGATGAGGGTTATGCTCAATGGCATACCTGGGTCTGGGTTTTGACGTGCCGCTGGCCAGCGGACGCTGGTATACCTCGCCGTCTTCCATGCTCTAGATGCGCTTTATGTCAGAATGATGTCAGATCGTCCTGCTCTATCGGTGAGCTTGGGCCCGTCGGGCAGCAGCCATTTTCGCCATTGTCATTGTTAACCGGCGACACTTTGCTTGTCTGGCAAGCTCCACGAGCCACCGAACTCCATGTCTCTCCGTACTCATCGTCGTCCTGCTAATCCGAGTCAGACCCCTTCTCGATCGCGTCGTGTCGTCCACGGGGAGTCGCTGCATAGCTCCACGAGCAGCCAGATCGTGACCGTGGGCTGTGATGAAGCATGAGCAGGGATCATTATCCCGATTAATTCGGTTACTGATGATCCAAAAAAAATAGCTACTTCACAACCTCAATCTAGTTTGCATTAAGGTGTCTGCCATTTTGCAGCACACTCCTTAGAGTTACGGTTCTGCCTTTTATGTTTGGAAATGTTGTCACATTTGGTTCACATCCTCGCACTGTTTTAATTAATGAAACAATTTCAGAAATATTTATGTACACTATGACATGATTTTACACATCCAGATTAGCATTTTTGTTTTGAAACGAGTATACAAAACAATGGACAACATTTTTGTACTCCCTCCGATCCAGATTAATGTTCTCAGATTTGGCTAGACAAATGTGAGAACATTAATTTAGATCGGAGGGAGTACACTTTTGACACTGATTTACACATCCATCAATGGCCATTGTTTTGATCGTGATCGGAGGGAGTACACTGCGACACTGATGATGTATGTAACAATCAGCAAGGCAAGCTATATTGTCTTCTGAAAATATTTCGTACTCAGTGCACCAGGAACATAAGTTGTTGAACCGTAACTCAGCAGCTCTACAAAAATGTATTCGATGTTTTTTAACTGGACATCATGAACTATTCCTCAGTGAAGAAAATGGTAAATGGATTTTCCTCTAGAAAGAAAGTTTGTCAAAAATAAAATCTGTTGGTGTTAACTGAATAGCACCTGAACTAAGAAATGTGATGGAATATCACGTATTCACGGTGAACTCAGGATAGTGGGAGCAGATTATGCATTTGGATGTAACGATTGTTTCTTTTCCTATTTCCTCCTATGTTTCTCCTGGGGACCAGTTGAAGTTGGAACTATGTCTTCTCCTTGGCTGCTCTAAAAAGTTTGATAACATTTTCATACACCACAAACGTGAGGGAAGCTGCTGGAAGGTTCTTCAATAGGTTGGACGTGATGCCCCTGTAAAATCCACGGACACCTTCATACCTGCAGCAGAAATATAATTCCAGTCGTTAAAACTTACTCAAAATTGTAACACAGCCAACCAGCAAAGTTGCAATAAAGAACATGGCATGCTATCTGGCCAAGTATGGCACCAGGTTACACAAGCACACTGCACTCATTGGTTTTGTACAGATTAGTGAGGAACATAAATGATCAGTGGGCTTAAGTGTCGACCAAGCTTACAAAAAGACACCAAGCTCGTACATGAGTAAAGTGCATATCGCATAAGACAATAAAAAGGTAAACCTTGTTTGACCTCAGACTCCGTTAAACAGTAATGCCACCTAAAGTCCTACATTTCTATAGTCGAAGATTTACCGACACCATCGCACCAAAGCAGCTCACCTTGCAGTTTCCTTCACTACATGCCAACTGTCTGAGTACTTTGGGGTACCATCACTACCAGGTCGTTGCTGAAAAGTTGAAGACAAGAACTATTATTATTGCTGATGAAAACTCCAAAAAAGTGAGATGAAGAGCTTCAAATCTGAAACCAACCTGCAAGCGGGCTCGGATAACCTGCAATTCCAAAACAATAGTTGGTATGTCTAGTAAGAGGGTGTAGCAGAATACATTTATGAAGTTGATGAGAATAAACATAACTTAAAACTTGCCTGATAAGGATAAGTAAGCAGAATAGCAGATAATTTTGAACCAGCCCCAAGTGCCGCATAATCAACGGAATTCTGTTGACAATGAAGGTAAATGTGTATCAGACAAATCAACTAACTATCTAGCTGAATAAGCTGATTGTGAATGTATTTTAAAGCAGACAAATCTGGGCATGAATGTTCTAAAATATTGATTACGCTGAATAAACTTATGCAGCATATAATTTGTATATATATTATGCTGAAAATGTGATTTCTAAGTAAGGATATTGGTATATTACGTAGCACTATATTGGATTAACTGACGATTTTCACAACAAAGTGAGAAAACTCTCATACGTTTCACAATTCACGTTTGTATCATGTTAAGGCACGCTGAAAGCGACAGAACATAAGAAAGAAAGGTTGGTCATAAATAGCAGAACTGAATTATCCAGGGGAACATAAGCACAGACTTAAACTAGATGTTTTAATGCCTCAGCACATGTAATCAGTTGGTACCAATAAATCCTCGTTGCCTCTGCTGTCTGCCCTTGTTTGTTTACTTTTGGCAAATATCATAGCCTTGCGAAGTTCCTCGTAGGCAGTGAATTGTACCGCACCATGGGTGACCTTTGAAGCACAGCACAGCAAACATTAATGCATGTTTTTATCAACCACATCTGAGTGAAACAGTACAAATGTTAAAGTATTTTAGAATCTAACAGTTCAAGCGTATGCATCTTTACTAACTGAAACTAGTATACCCATAATCTGTACTTGACCACAATTATAACAACCAAATTCATATTAGCACTGTTTGGGGAAAACTGACATTGACCAGCATATTAAATAAACTAGAAACGAAGAAACTGTTTAGCTGCCCTTTTAGTTAATTTTTTCCCTGAGAACTGAAAGAATAATCTCCATAATGAGGTAATTTTCTGAAAATAATATAGTAATAGGAAGACATCACATATTCTCTAGCTGGAGCCTCATAAAAAGATATTACGTAGAGCATGTAGCTACAAATCTGAAAGGGCACACTTCAGACAAACCATATGATGCTACAAAACTCAAGTCCTACTTAACAGAAATCAATCCATACCATGAGTGGTAGTGATGAGACATGATTTTCGGTAGAACTCGGGAACAAATAAACTGAGGTCACAGTAAATATATAATTCCATGTCCAGGAAAAATCATCACTTGCACTCCTATATCTAGTGTTACTTAAATCGGCACAGGACTAATAGTTATATGACTATATTTATATGATCCTAACGAAACACAATACAAAACTAAACAACATTTAATTCAAAAGGTGCATACCAGCAAAAGTCCAGGCCCAATTCCTCTATAAAGTGCTAGCCATCCCTCCTCTTTCAGAATAGTTCTCAAAGCATCTGGCTTCACAGCAACCAAATAAGCAAGGTCACAGAAAATTTGAACAAAGTATAGACCAAAATTAAATTTAGCATGAAGAAGCAACACTTATTATGGATCGGAGGGAGTACAAACGGTACTTTTTTTACACAAACAAGTGAAAATAAGCGTGAATTTAGCAGCTTCGGACAAAAAGGTTTCAGCATAAGCGACTCATTTGCAACAGAAACCAAAGTCACAGTTCTATCATGATAAGCATTGCTATATGATACTTAGAAAACAAAAATATGGTATGGTAAGCATATATTACCAGAAAATCCAGAATAAGGTGAAGTATGTCCAGGTGTTTGTAGTTGCATTCGTGTTTTCACTAGCCATATGGGATTTGTAAATAGGCAAACCTGTAGAGACACAAGAAAGGTACCTTAGTCATGAGTAAATGATATTTAGTGAAAGGCAATTGAGGTGAACCAATGACACTAACACATGTTGGTAGTCAAAAGAAATGCCAGGTTAGGCATGCTATCAAAGGCAGCTACATTTTAACCAAGTTCATTAACCTTGTCTCCAATCTCACAAAATGAGAAAATGATGGGAGGTTAGGAGTTATTGTACGAACCAAAGCACCTGCTTCTGCAGCTGAGACAAGATGGTCAAATGGACGGAGCTGAACATCCTCCCCCTGCAAGTATCTTTGTTTAGCTCTGTTATAACTGTCAAAACAGACATTCTTAAAGTTAGTCAAAATGCCAGCACTATAGTAAGGACTAAGGAGCATCCAAATTGGTAACAATAGCATGGGATCCTAATATAGGAAGAAAAAATAAGTGGAATCAAACGCTGAAATTAACACCTTACTTTAGTATAGTTCAGCATTGATATAAAGCATTGAACAACCCACACTACAATTATTCAGCAGAATGAACTAATGCAACTTACAAAAAGAAATATAGTCCCCAAGAAACGGTTGATCCAACAACTGCAGGATTAAAGCCAGCATAAAGCCCCCTCAAGCCCTGCATTAAGCAGTTAGATCAGCACAACTCCTACTTAACATATCAGAATAACCAAATTCGTTAAGATCTTACAGCAAAAGGTTTGAGTCATTTAGTCTGCTACCAAACAGATGATTTATCATATATGTTGTCAGCTTATGAAGTTCCAGGTAAAATTAAATGAAATTAAAGCAACAAATCAACAAGGAAGAATGTCCAACTACATATTGGGAACTGTATTTTCCAAATTTTCGGAAACCCCCCAACAGGATTAACAGCAACTGCACATACAACTACTAAGATTTTAAGACATGGACGAGTTCAACAACTACAACTCGCCTACCAAATGACCAAAGCAGAAACAATGTGACAGGAATTCACACCTCAGACCGTGCGATGGTGTACACTGCGTGCCCCGTGTTCCTGTACGGCGGCAAGTCCGACAACCCCCTCCCGCCGCTTACTGAACACCAGCACGAGAGCAGTAGGGTTACCGGTCGGGCTCGGCGTATCCTAGGGCTTAAGGGGCGGGGCTTACCCTGGAAGCGAGTACGGACGACGTCGAGCGGGTGGAAGGCCGCGACGGTGGCGAAGCCGGCGGTCGCTCCGGCGGCGGCGTTCTCCCAGCTCCACGGCTCCGCTGACGGCGGAGAGGTCCCCGACGGCATCTCGGGCGAGAGGTGGTCGCTTCGCTTTGGGAACTCGCAGCGGCGAGAATTTTTCTGGGAACTCTCTCGCTTTGACAGCTCGTGCGCTGGCTGTCCACCTCAGCTTTTCAGTGTTTGGGTGGGCCGAATTGAGAAATGGGCGAGGTGAGATTAAGAGACAGAGAGGAACGGGTGGGCCAAATTTAGAAATGGGTCGAAGCAGGACGATAGCTGTGTGGGCCGGCGAGGTTTACCTGCGCCCCCGCCTCTCCTTCGCTTAGCTAGGTATAGGCTCGTGGGCGAGTATATACAATTGTACAGGAGTTTTTTTTTTTGAAAGATCCAGCAATTGCTGGCTTTCGATTTCAATAGAAGGTAGAATTATCTTAAAATACAAGACAAGACATAAATCATATCTTTATTCTAGACTAACCGAACCGTACACGTGTATCCTAACATCTCCGTAGTCGTAGCGAGAGCGTCGTGAATAATTGAAGCGTCGCGGACGGTCAGATTGGAGATAAACCGAAGTAGCATCCAGTAGGCTGATATCCCCCGCAGTTCGACCAGGAAAATCGCGGACGGTGACTCGGTGTGGTATCTTGGACTGTAGACGAAGCTGATGATGCTCAAACAAGGTGGTAGCCCTTGTGCCGATGTCGAGGAACCGAGAGCACTGAGCATCGCAGCCTTGGTCGAGGTAGCCGTGCGAGGGGTTGCCGTGGTTGATGTCGTGGTCGGGTGCCGGTGTCGAGGTAGCCGCAAATGAAGTCGCGGCATAGTGCGCGAGGAGAATGACAGAGACGTGTCGAGGCAGTCGTCAAGGGTGTTGATGCCAAAACCGATGCAGTCCGAGCCGTCGAGGACGAGGTGCGTCCATAGATTTGCCAGAACTAGGCGCACATCGGGAACAAATGCACACTCCGATTTTGCCAGAACCGAGTATGCAAAGAAGAACTCGTCGGTGACGTGGTCGAGGCAGTCGTAGAGGAGGGGAGCAATATCGAAGAAGACCAGGTCAAAGCCGATGAAGACGAGGAGCCGGCCCGAGCTTGCTAGACTCGGGAACGCGTCGTGGACGAAGGCACTCCCGATATTGCCAGTACCAGGTGTGCGAGGGGAAAGGACCATCATGAACTTTTCGCCATGTCAGAGAGACTAGCAGAGGAGGCCTCTAGAACGGTTGTGAGGCGCAGAACAACGAAGGGAGAGATGCCGACCCTGTCCACAGTTGTCGGAGTAGAGGAGCAGGTGGTGTAATCAGGGACGAGACGATGACGCTGGCGGCGAGTGAAGGGTTCCGCAGCAGAAAACAAAATTTTCCTACGATGGAACTCCCTAACACCCAAGATCTATCTATGTAGTAATGCAGTAATGGCCGGAGCGTATAGAATACATACCCTTGTAGACCGTACGCGGTTAACGTTCCGAGGGGAACGTGGTTGAAGTAGTCGAACTCGTAGCCGACCTCAAGACCGCGAAGCTCCTCGCAGGTCACCCCTTGCTCCTTCTTCATCATGCAGCAGCTTTGGCTCACGACATCCAAGGTGCCTCAAGTGAGGCCCCTTGTGGTTTCGTACACATACGGTGTACGATGACGACCTCCGACTCCTTGATCCCTACCAAGAGTGCGAAAGTAGATCTTCGGCTTGGAATCCCTGCAGCGCAATGGCGTGCTGCAGGTACGGTGTCTCTTGCATGGACAGTCCTTACTTGGGACCGTGCCAACGCATGGAGACGAGAGAGAGGGAAGGAGAAAGTCAACCAAAGAACTTCTCCAAACATTGGTGTGTAAAATCCCACCCATGGGCACCCCTTTATATAGGGGGAGGGGGTGTGCCCTCCCCTTTGGGTTTCCCATGTGGGACTATTCAAGGGAGAGGGGGAGGCGCATGGGCCCTTAGGGCACCATGGCCCGGCCGGCCAGGGGTGGGCCCCACCCCGCGCACAGCCCTAGGCTGGCTGGGTGGGCCCCCTTGAGGCAGCTAGGCCTTGGTGTCGTCGGATTGATGACAAGTACGCCATGAGGGGGTCCTCGAGGCGTGCGGAAGAGAGGGGTGTGAGACGTACGGTATTCTGGGACGGTGAGCACACAAGTTTACCCAGGTTCGAATCCGCCGGCTTTGGACGGATCCTACTCCTGCTAGCAATCCAGTAATACGGCAGAGCCGGAATATGGGTTACAAGGGTTTTGCCTGTGCGAGTTGAGGATCTAAAGTATTGGGTGCCCTAAAGGCTCTCCCTAGGACGACTTATATAGATATCCGGCCTAGGGTTTACAGGAGAGATCTATCCGGCTATGACTAAGAGTCGGTTACAGAGTACATCTTGAACTACAAGTAACATTATGGGCCTAAGTCGGTAAGTCTTCTGGGCCTTCCCGTAGCCGGATTGGACTCCGTCTTTCTCCCTGATTGGGCCGCCCGTGAAGCAAAGCTCTAACCCGAAGTGGGCCACCCTGGTCAGTGAGGAACTGTGAGGATACTCGGAAAGTATATCCCCAACAACAGCCCCCAAAGGCCTCCAAGATTCAGAGTCGGATTCATCATCGTCTAGCTTGATCTTCGGCTTGCAGAATCTTGAAGGGTTCCTAAAACTTCACAACAAAAGATATGATCCGGGTCTTAAAAAAATAAGTCGGACCTTTCAGTTGGTTACTCGGATTTTCCAGCTTGTTTTCAAACTAAGCCGGAACTTGGTCTCTCACGCCACCTGACACAAGCATGGTCAAGTCACGTCACCTGACAACATTCCATCAGCACGACCGTTGGTGGGTCCACGGTCCACGGAACCGAGGCGCCGTTTCAATGCGTGCATGGAGATCGAGGCGACGCAATCATCACGCGGGTCCTTCCCAGTTCTTTCCATGACGCGTGGCGGTTGTACTGTAGCGTTTGCACGAATCTTGGCGCAGGTAGGTGGATATAAGGGGTTTAGATTTCTTCTTCTCCTTTCCACCAGTCCTTTGTTGTTTCCTTCCTTCCCAATCCTCCTGCACGCATAGAGCCTCTTCGTCCTTCCCCCACAGAAACTCCCAGCACCGCCCCTTTAAGGTCACTTTCTCACCGGAGAAAAATGGCTTCTTCATCTTCTTCCTCTGGTTTGGCAGCAGCGGCGGCGGCGGCGAAGGCAGAAGCTGCAGCAGAGAAGGAAAGCTATAGGGGAATCTGGATCCCCTGCGCCCTCAACAAAGCAGGCCTCAAGAACATGGAGAAGGAGGGGTTGCTCGTCGCTGGTGACTGGCGGAGTGGCTTCGGCGAAACCGTCCCCAGCCCTCACGAGGGCGAGCGAGTCCACTTCGGCACTCATCTGGACCGAGGTCTGTCCTTTCCTCCCTCGGAGTTCTTCTCTAAGGTGATAGATCACTATGGAGTTCAACTCCACAATCTTCCTCCCAATTCTCTTCTAGAAATGAGCACATATGCTGCGCTTTGCAAGGGCTTTCTCGGCATTAGGCCGAGTTTGCTTCTTTTCCGGTTTTACTTTCATGTCCGGAGGAATTCCATCACTGTCGATGTTCCTTACATCACCGGCACCATTAGTTTTTCTCTTAGACGAGACCAGGCATATCCCAAAATTTCTGCCAGTGACTCGGTCAAACAATGGCCAGCCACTTTTTTCTACCATAGGGATATTCCGGCTCCCGGCAAAGATACTGCTTTGACGGTTTTTGTTGACGGAGCCGCCACGGCCCAGCCTTCCTAGGACGAGGCTGCTCCGGCTCTCATAGATGATCTGATCCTCGCTAAGAGGCGGATCGAATATCTGATCAAGCACAACGGTCTAAAGGGATCCGACTTGGTCCAGTGCTGGGTCTCACGCCGGATCCAGCCACTTCAGTACCACGGGGATAGACTGATGCACTCCGTCACGTCTTCTCTGACCGACTCCCTCCGCACCATCCCCAAGGCCTACACTACTCAAGGCTACATAAGCCAAATCAAGTGGCTGATCAAGGAGCGGATCGAGAGGCGAATTCCAGAGGTTTCTCTAGACATGCACATGGCGGAAAACCCTGTGGTGCCGGTAAGCTTTTATCATCACATCTTTTATGTGTTTCTATCTTTGAGTTATATTGCAATGCTGATATGCTTTCTTGTTTTCAGCTTGCTGACATCCCCGAGTCGGAACTTGCTCCGCTCAAAGGATACCCTCCGGAGTTCTCTCAGGAGGTGGAAGTAGTTCCACTGCCGGATCTTGCGCTCAAGAAGCTCAAAGCTCCGACAGTGGCGGTTGGCACAAAGGAGGTGCCTGTTGTGAAGAGGTACTCTTTTCGTCACAACTTTTCCACTTTTGTGCTTTACTTAAACTTCTTTCCGAGATGTAACATTTTCGACTTTGTTACCTTCTCAGAGCAAAATCAATCATCAAGGGCAAGGGGAAAGGGATTTCTTCGAAGCCCTTACGCCACACGAAGCTTATCATAGCTTCGCCTGCCGTAGCTCCTCCGACTCCGGCTCCTCAACCTTCTGAAACTCTGGTTATCTCGTCGGAAGCTGCAGAAGATCCGGCTCCTCAAACAGAGCCTGTGATCCTTGAGTCACAAACTGACGTCACTGTGGGTGCGTCAGGTCAATATAAGGGTGAACCCTCTTCGGGTAATGATCCCTCGACTAGAGTCTTTGCCGAAAACCTCCTCAACAATCTGGGTCTTTCCAAGTTTGGCCTGACCTGGAAATCTGCAGAGGAGATCCAGCGGCTAGCCAGGCAAGTCCTGGATAAAATCCATCTATCCCCCGAAGAGGAAGCGCAAGAAGCGGAGGACGTCAAGTTCTCTGACCTTCTTACTCAAGTCCGCCTTCGCGATGAGAGGATCAGGACTGGTGAGCTTCCATCAGCCCTAGTGATTCCTCTTACTCTCGCCGAGAAGGTGGCAGCTGAAGTGAACGCGGGTTTAGATAAACTCACTCGCGAGCAATATGTAAGTCGGAATTCCAACTCTTGTTTTTACATTATGTTATGTCATATCCTCTAGCCCCCAAGCATGAAGTAGGATACAGAATCCGAGTTTATGCTTTTATTAGGATGCCAAAGAACGAACTAGTGTAGCCCCCAAGGCTCGTACTGATATTTAGTAAAAATATTAGCCCGAGTCTTAAGTAGCTTTCTGACTTTGGGTATTCCGACTTATAGAAAGTATGTTCCTATAACCAGGAATTATTGTCCAATGTCTATAATAAGCGAAGAGAGATCAAAGCTCTCCGGCTTAAAAATTCTGAGCTCAAGGTAGCCAAGGATGAAGCTGAAGGTAAATATTTCGAGATTCAAACCTTGTCTTTTGCTTTTTCTATGTCGAACTTTTCTAAACTGTTGTTCTTTTTGTCTTACAGAGTTGGTGAAACAATCCATCACTATGATTGAAGAGGCCAAGAACCTCAAAACCCTGGTGGTGGAAAACAAGAGACTTCGCCAAGAGCTGGATAAGCTCAAGGCGGATCATGAAACGAGCATAGCTCAAGTCCTGGAATCCTCCTCCATGGCCACTGAAGAGCGCGATCGCAAGATTGCCGCTCAAGATAAAATAATCTCGGACCTCAAGAATGAGCTTGGCAGAGAGAAGGACATATCCCAGGCGCTCCGGGCTGAACTCCAGAGTCTCCGGGAAGAGAAGACCAAGATTGACGACGTCATTTTTGGTACGTTCCACCTCTCTGACTTATCTTTTCTTCGACTTTTATAAATGTCGGATTTTTCTTGACTTGTTTTGTGTATAGGTCCTCTAAAGTTGTCGGACTCTTCCTCGTCCGAGCCTCGCACTCACCGGCTTACCCAAGTCGGTGATCTTCTTCATGACTACCGCCAGTCCCTTGAGGACATTGGCGAGTCTCTCAGGATTCCGAACATGCCAAGCATGTCGGATTTTGAGGTGCGGGACAGGGCCAAAGAGATGCCACAGCTTGTTCAGGACTGGAATATGTCCTACACGCGGACTACTGCGTAGAACGCCCTCTCCATGGTCATGAGCCATCATGGAAACATGGAAATATGGCAAGTGACTAAAGGGTACTGCAAGGTAGACGAAGACGGCCAGGAGCTGAACCTTCAAGCCATCATGCACTCCTGCGCCGGATACGGGTGTCACGTAGCTAATCTGACCAGCTACGAGATCCCCTTCTTCACCCGCGTGGCTACTCTGCCTCCTCCTGCAGAAGAAACCGAAGAAATTTCCGACGATGAACGCACCAACTCGGATGCGGACATCTCGGAACGATATCAAGGTGGAGTGACCAGCGAGCCGACAGATCCTTCATCTTATCCTGCATTATAGACCAGAAATTGATGTATTATTCTGGAAAAACTGATGTGATTGTAAATATTAAGTACTATTTATCTTTGCAAGTGCTAAGCTTTTGATCTATTCAGCACTTTTGACTTTTGAAACTTTTGCGTGCCTGAAATGTTTACATAAGCACTTATATTTTTCGTCTTGACTTATCGTTTATCTGGCTTTCCGCCTCGTCCCTTTCGTGAGCCGGCTAAACCTTCAGCCGGAAACTTTGCCGAGCAACGGAGCTCAATTGCTAAACCAGTTTAAACTCGGAAACAAAGCCGACTTCTAGTACCAACAATTCACTACTCGGAAAATGCCCGCATCCGGCAATCAGATAAATAACCAAAGTAAGGACTAAATTTTTTTTAGAGTTATACCCGAAGGTAGCAGCTTTTAGAATCGGAAATCTAAACCAGAACGAACATGAGCATAAAGTACTTTCAAGCATTCTGGGATTTTCGACTATGACATGATCATTCGGAAATAAGATGATCTAAGAACTTCTCAGAAAAACTTGAGGCAACCAAAATATTTATTTCTCACAGAACATGTACATATGTATGATTACAAAGAAGGATAAACTAAGAATAAAAGGGACGTAGCTGAGCAATATTCCATGGTCTGTCTAACTCATCCGGATTTGTACTGCCTCCAGCTCTCTTTCTCTTCTTAGTAGCAGGTCTTTCTTTGACTGGCCTCATGTCAGTTAAGTAGTACGATCCATTGTGCAATACTCGACTAACTAAAAATGGCCCTTCTCATACTGGGGAAAGTTTGTGCTTTCTTTGTTGCACAAGCCAGAGAACCAAATCACCTTTATTGAAAGATCTATTTCGGACTCTCTGGCTATGATACTTGCGTAACTTCTGCTGATAGGCTGTAGATCTCATTTCAGCAACGACGCGAACTTCTTCGACTAAGTCGAGATCATTTTGTCGAGAAATCTCGGCATCCTCTTCGATATACGTGGCCACTCTAGGAGAAGTATGAATTGAATCACTAGGAAGAACTGCTTCTGCGCCATAGACCAAGAAGAAAGGTGTGTATCCTGTTGACCTATTCGGAGTTGTTTGTAAACTCCAAATTACAGAGGGTAATTTCTCTGCCCAAGCCCCCGCAGCACATCGTAATGGTGCTCCGAGTCTTGGTTTCAGGCCTTGTAGAATTAAACCATTTGCTCTTTCGACTTGTCCATTAGCCTGTGGATGTGCGACTGACGCAATGTCAAGCCGGATATTTTGTTCATCGCAGAATTCAGCCAGTTCTCCCATAGATAAGTTACTCCCGTTGTCCGTGATAATGCTATGCGGATAACCATACCGGATTATAACATCCTCGACAAATCTTTTGGCTGTTGCTCCATCACAACTAGTGACAGGTTTAGCCTCGATCCACTTGGTGAACTTATCCACCATCACTAAGAGGTGGGTAAATCCACTTGGAGCTCGTTTAAAGGGTCCTACCATGTCAAGCCCCCAGACCGCAAAAGGCCATGTTATAGGTATTGTTCGCAGCTGATCAGCCGGAACATGAGCTTGCTTGGCGTACTTTTGGCAGCCTTTGCATGTCTTGACTAACCGTTCGGCATCTACCTGAGCTGAAAGCCAGAAAAATCCATGTCGAAAAGCTTTTGCCACTAAAGATTTGGTTGCAGCATGGTGACCACACTCGCCTTCATGGATTTCCCTTAAGATTTCCACTCCTTCTTCCGGAGATACACAGCGCTGAAAAACCCCAGAAACACTCCGTTTATGGAGCTCACCCTTAACAATAATATAGGCTTTTGCTCGTCGGATAATCTGCCGGCTCAGCACCTCGTCTTCGGGTAATTTGCCATCTACCAAATAATTGAGGTAGGGTTGAGTCCAGCTAGGAATTACAGCCAGAACTGCTATTAAAGGTGAGTCGGATTTGGTCGGATATTCCTCATCTACTCCCTTTATCGAGGGAACCTTGAGGTGCTCTAAAAATGCGCCATCTGAGACCTCTTTCCGTGCAGAGCCTATTCGAGATAGTGCATCTGCTTCCTCATTTTCTGCTCGAGGGATGTGTTGAACTTCAAACCCTTCGAACGATTTAGATAGATCATCCACGACGGCTTTGTATGCTGCCATGTGCTTATTTGCATTACAAATATCCGAGACTTGCTGAGCAACAAGATCCGAATCTCCGTAACACATCAAACGTCGGATGCCAATATCCTTGGCAATCCAGATTCCATGCAGCAGTGCTTCATACTCGGCAATATTGTTTGTCGTTGTGAAGTGGATTTGCAACACGTATAATAGTTTATCTCTTTGGGGTGATTTGAGCACCATGCCAGCCCCCGAGCCCCCTCGAGCCTTAGACCCATCGAAAAAGAGGGTCCAGTATTCCGACTCAGGGAGGGCCATGTTCTCCTTCGTCTCTGTCCAATCAGTGACAAAGTCGGCAAGGATCTGGGATTTGATTGTTGTTCGAGGTTTATACTCAATATCGAAAGCTGAGAGCTCTATGCCCCATTTGGCGACACGTCCTGTGGCGTCGCTGTTGTTGATTATGTCTCTCATGGGAGCTTTGCTCACCATGGTAATTGGATGCTCCTGAAAATAGTGTCGTAGCTTACGAGATGCTAGGAAAACACCGTAAGCTAACTTTTGATAGTGCGGATATCGCTGTTTTGATTTCTTCAAGACCTCGCTGACAAAATAAGTCGGACGCTGCACCAAGTGTTCGTGATTTTCCTCTGGTCTCTCCACCACCATGATGATGCTAATGACCTTATTTGTCGCAGCAATATAAAGTAACATCGGTTCCTAAGGTTCCGGCGCTGCGAGGATAGGAGCAGATGAGAGTACTTTCTTCAGGTCTTGCAGTGCAGCTTCAGCTTCGTCAGTCCAGACAAAATCCTTGGTTTTCTTTAGAAGTTTGTATAATGGTGCGGCTCTTTCACCAAGTCGGCTTACAAATCTACTGACCGCAGCAATGCAACCAGTTAGTCTTTGTACGTCCTTCAGGCGAGTTGGCCTGGAAATATTGAGTATAGCCTTGATTTTGTCGCGGTTCACCTCTATGCCTCTTTGAGACACGATGAAGCCTAACAATTTCCCGGCTGGTATTTCAAAGAAGCATTTCTTCGGATTAAGCATGATGTTGTATTTTCGTAGATTGGCGAACGTTTCCTCCAAGTCGGAAATGAGTGTTTCCTTCTTTTTGGACATCACCACAATATCATCCACGTATGCATGTACATTGCGTCCGAGTTGGTCGTGAAGGCAACGCTGCATCGTGCGCTGGTACGTAGCTCCTGCGTTCTTCATCCCGAAGGGCATCGTAACAAAGCAGAAGGTTCCGAAGGGGGTTATGAATGAAGTTTTGATTTTGTTAGATTCCTTCATCCGGATTTGGTGATAGCCGGAATATGCGTCGACAAAACAGAGGAGTTCCGAGCCTGTCGTAGAATCGATAACTTGATCAATTCTAGGCGGAGCGAACGGATCTTTTGGACATCCTTGTTCAAGGCAGTATAATCAACACACATCCTTAAATTAGTGGTGTCCTTTTTAGGGACCATTACAGGATTGGCCGACCACTCAGTGTGGATGACCTCTTCTATGAATCCGGCTAACTCGAGCCGTGCTAGTTCCTTAGCTATTGCCTTACGCTTTTTGTCACAAAACCGTCGTAAGGACTATTTGACGGGTTTAGCGTTCGGGTTTACATTTAGAGAGTGCTCGGCAAGTTCCCTAGGTACTCCGGTCATGTCAGATGGCTGCCATGCGAAGATATCTTGATTTGCTTGGAGGAACTTGACGAGCGCGCTTTCCTATGCGCTATCTAGGCCTACGCCTATCTGGGTCACCTTGGAGGGGTCATCATCCTTCAACAGCGCTTTCTTCGTCTCTTCTGATGCCCTGAACTCTGGATTTGGCTTGGTAACCTCCTTCTTCGTTGCGGGCATCTCGGACGGATCTATGCTCTTCTTGATCTCCTGATACTCCTGGGCGTGTAGCACGGCTTCAGCAAAGGCAGCATTTCCATCCCCGCACTCTCGCGCTTTCTTTGGGTCTCCCCTGATGGTGATCACGCTGTTGGGACCTGGAATTTTCATCATATTGTAAATGTAACACGTACGAGCCATAAAAGCCCAGTAAGCCGGACGTCCGAATATAGCGTGGTATGCGCTCTTGAACGGGACCACTTCGAAAGAAAGTGCCTCCGTCCGATAATTCTTTGGAGTTCCAAAGGTAACATCCAAAGTGATCTCTCCCAGGGAATTAGCTTGTCTTCCTGGGACAACTCCGTGAAAAATCACAGAGCTATGGTTTAGTTGTGTCTCCGAGATCTTCATCCGGCGTAGCGTTTCGACATAGAGAATATTGATGCTGCTACCACCATCCATGAGGGTCTTGGAGAAACCATAACCGTCAATAAGTGGGTTGACGATCAAGGCGTATTTTCCCCGCCTGTGTAACTTAGGCGGATGATTATCACGGTCAAACGTGATTGCCACTTCCGACCAGTCCAGATACTAGGGGACAGCCAGAACTGTTGCATTGAGCTCGTGTAGAACTGCTTTCTTGACCTTTGCTGGTTGAGATCCGAGGAAGGTGACATAAGTGTCCTTCTTGGTGGGAAAAGTCTTCTTCCCTTCTGACTTGGGGTTTGAAGCATCAGCTTCCTCCATGTCGGAATCTTCCTTGGTCTCCTTGTCTTTTTCGGGATTTTTCTTTCCCTTCTTCTGCTTAGCTTTGTAGCCTGCGGTGTCATCTCTTTTGATGTCGTCATTGAAACGACATTCAGGGTTGGTGTGGGACGAGCCCCCACTGGCGTATAGGTCATGCACACATGGGTTATTGGCAATGTCGGCCGAAGAGTAGGTTTTACCTGGTTGTTGTTATCCTCTACCTTGGACCCTTGATGTCCCACAGCCACGCCCGCGGCCTCCGCCACGTCCTCCTCATCCTCCAGACCTGAAAACAGTAGTGACTACCGTTGTTTCTACATTGGTTTTTTCTTCCGAGGTGTTTTTGCGCTTCTGAGCTTGTTGCTTTAGTTGTTTTGCCGACTGAGGCACAGCTAGGGCATTGAGTAGTCCTTCTGCATCGTCGTCAGCATCTGCATACTTGCTCGCTATTTCTATCATCTCTCCCAAATCAGTAACCTTCTCACACTTCAAGCGATGGTGTAGTAAACCAATAGGGAGACCTACGATGAAAGCTTCAATCGTAGTTTGATCATTTAATCCTTCACAGGAGTTCTTGGTGTCGATCCATCGTCCGAGGTAATCTCGGCATGTTTCTCCGGCTTTCTGGGTGCAACGATGTAAGTCTCCAACCGTACAGGGCCTCCGATATGTGCCTTCAAAATTCCGAAAGAACGCGCTTTGTAAATCATACCAGTTATGGATGGTGTTTGCCGGAAGTTCATTGAGCCATGATCGTGCCATCTTCCGCAACATAAGTGGGAGATATCGGGTTGCGACCAGGCTGTTTCCGCCTTTGGCGATGCAGCAAGCTTGGAAGAAGTCCTGTAATCAGGTGTCTGGCCGAGCAATGCTGTCGTAGGCTTGGATATGTCTTGAGATAGCAAATCCTTCCGGGAATTTTGTAGCTCTGATGCGTGGACCGAAGCACTTTGGACCCACGTACACGTCATCGTTTTCATAGTGCCGAGCCTCTATGTTGGAGTTGATCCTGTGTCTTGCATCATTCGGGGATAGAGATCGTCCCGAATGTCGGCTATGGCTGCGGTGCCGTGGAGCCGGACTTCGGCTTCTGCCACCACCTCCTCTGCCATGTCGTCCTCCTTGCCCTCCATGGGAGCCGTTGTGATGACTGTGTGGTGGAGAAGGTGGAGCAGCTGGATAGTTTCCGGCTGATCGCTGGCCTCCGTCCGAAACTTCATTATTCCGATTCCGGGGAGGGTCTTGACTACGACGAGCCCCCTGCCGGCTTGTACCAGCATGGTTTCTGTCGTTTCTTCGTCCGTCATTCCCATCATAGTGAGGCTCAGCCGGGCGGTTCTCATGTCTAGGAGGTGGCATTCTCTGATGATCCTCCTCCCGACGTTTCACTTTATCTTCTCCCCTTCGATACTTAGATTCTCATCTTGGAGGGTTCGTCGGATTCAGGGCAGCGATGCCGTCTTTCTCGGCCGCTGGTGCGACGTTGCTCCAGCCGCGTGTAGTCCTGCGATGCTGTCCTGACGATCCGGTTCTCGAATAATTGTCTTCCCGTCGTTCGGGGCGATAATGCTGCTCCGGAACGTAATGGGGTCTTACGTCAGCCCATGCCGGATCTATGCGACATTGGTCAGCATCTGAGACCAGTTTTTGACTTTTGGACAGGGTGACCTTTTGCTGCTCCAGTCCCTTGTTGAGTAGCTTGATACCCAAACGGATCTCCTCTGGTCCTGGATTAGCCGATAGAATTTCTCGGGCTGCCACGGTATTCTGTACTGGTGTTGGGTATACCCAATCTCCGTTGCTATCTTTCCGTGGCTTCCCCATCTCATCTCCAAAAAGGACGGCACAGACACGTGGGAATTGGTTGTCATCTATGTGACGCTCCCGTGTCTTCTGATGCAGACGAGACATGTACTCCTTGTTCGACATGCGTTTCTTCTCCACCTCGATGTTTTTGGCTTCATCGAGGAGTTGTTGACGACCCGCTTCTAGGGCTTGCGCCCTTTCATCCAGCTCATCCGCAGTAAGTTCTGCAGTTGTAGGGATAGGTGTGGTTAATGCGGCATCGATGAGTTTACGCGCACCTTCAGGGATCACGTGTCCATCCACCGATGCTTCTTTTTTCAGCTCGTCTGGGATAAGTGCTCCATCTGAGTCTTCTTTGTATTCCTCGGCAATCACCTCCTCTGTCAGAGGGTCTTTTGCCGGGGTCTTGTTTTTCTTGTTCTTCTTCTTTGCCTTCCTGGCAGCGCCGGTAGCAAAGACGGCTTTGGGTCCGTTTCCCGGAGTCAAGCTCTGATCGGTACTTTCGGACATCTGGACCTCGGGATTATCTCCGACGTCCATGTCACCCTGCGTTTTGGGAGAGTGTTCCCCGGATCCTTCGTCCATGGCTTCTCCTTCTTCTGCAGCTTTGGAGTTATACGCCTCTTCATATTCCGTGGAGAACTTTCGGAAATCTGCTGATGTCATCAACTCATCCGAGGATGCGGGTACGTCAGCGTTTGTTCCGATTGCCTCCAGCACCGAGTTGGTGTTTTCTCCAGCATTGGCAGAGCTGGATCCGGATCCCATGTATCCGACAAAGTGCGACGCGTGATTCCTGAGGTACCTGCGGCTTTCGCGATCAGCCATATCGAAACTTTTGATGGTCTCGAGGATTGCATCTGCGCTTTCGCCTTGCAGTATCAT
Organism: Avena sativa; assembly: GCA_916181665.1. Lineage (NCBI taxonomy): Eukaryota > Viridiplantae > Streptophyta > Magnoliopsida > Poales > Poaceae > Avena > Avena sativa. The sequence goes on from OV702292.1 coordinate 59,036,616, forward strand.
ACGTCATAGTGTGTACCTTAGGAAAGGCCTGTCTGTTCCAGCATCATCAGAGCCGGAATCAGTGTCGTTGATATGCTCCTAATGGATTTCGACTTCCACGGGTGGGTCGATCTGGGATTCGGCTCCTCCGGGGAGATCCACTCCAGATTCGACGTTGACCGCTAGGTCTTCTTCAAGTTCGGATTTCTCCACTGTCTCTGCAACTGGTGCGGGCTAGGTGGGATTAGGGTTTTCTGAGATCCAGAACTCTGCCGCCTCTGCGGACAAAGGGGACCTAGAAAATTCATCTGCCTCTATCATCACCGCTGGGGTGGGTTGGGCAGGTTCAGCGAAACCGATGTAAACATTGATCTCGCCAAAAGACATGATTGTGTAAGCAGTCATGGCCTCCCTTGCCGGAATCCAAGTCTCGTCGAGAACGATGAGAGGGACGTCGCTGGCATAGAGGATGCGACCGACGGCGATAGTCTCGCTGATTCTGATTCTTGCAGATTCCGCTCGGAACGCAGATCCGTAGCTCACTTGCCCCATGGTGGGCGCCAACTGTCGTCGGATTGATGACAAGTATGCCATGAGGGGGTCCTCGAGGAGTGCGGAAGAGAGGGGTGTGAGACGTATGGTATTACGGGACGGTGAGCACACAAGTTTACCCAGGTTCGAATCCGCCGGCTTTGGACGGATCCTACTCCTGCTAGCAATCCAGTAATACGGCAGAGCCAGAATATGGGTTACAAGGGTTTCGCCTGTGCGAGTTGAGGATCTAAAGTATTGGGTGCCCTAAAGACTCTCCCTAGGACGACTTATATAGATATCCGGCCTAGGGTTTACAGGAGAGATCTATCCGGCTACGACTAAGAGTCGGTTATAGAGTACATCTTGAACTACAAGTAACATTATGGGCCTAAGTCGGTAAGTCTTCTAGGCCTTCCCGTAGCCGGATTGGACTCCGTCTTTCTCCCTGACTGGGCCGCCCGTGAAGCAAAGCTCTAACCCGAAGTGGGCCACCCTGGTCAGTGAGGAACTGTGAGGATACCCGAAAAGTATATCCCCAACACTTGGCCCTTTGGCCCTTGGCCCTTCCCTCCTTCGGTTTTCCCTCATGGGCCCTTTTCCCTAGGAAGTTTGGCCCATTAGTGGAATACCCCTTCAAATTAGATTTTAATATTATATTTAATATTAATTACATTAATTAATATGTAAATACATATTACAAAATCCGATTTGACCCAAAACACCTTTCGGTTCCCTTTCGATTTCCATCGAATGACTTCAGAACTTCTCGGAACAATTCCGGTTCTCTGACGGAACTTTTTCGGTTTCCTTTTATCTTTCATATGGTGATTCCAACTTATAGAGGATATATATCTCATCGTACCCTTAAGTGTATTTTCCCCACGGCTCGGGAATGGCACAGACATGATCTCCATCAATGATCAATAGCGGGGCCGGGATGCCCATAATGACCCCTGTGCATTCCTGATACGTTGCAAACGTATCTATAATTTTTGATGTTCCATGCTTGTTTTATATCTACTTTCTTATGTTTTGTCCACACTTTGGAGTATTTTTACACTTTTTTGGAACTAACCTATTAACAAGATGCCACAGTGTCAGTTGCCTGTTTTCTGCTGTTTTTGGTTTCAGAAAAGCTAGAAAATGAATATTCTTGGAATTGAACAGGACAAAAGCCAAAGTTAACATTTCACCGAGGGGAACACGAAGCCATAAGACGAGACGGAGAAGGGACTCAAGGGGGCCACACCCCTGGCCGCGCGGCTTGGCCTGGCCCGCACCTAGGGGGTGCAACTGCCTCGGGCACCCTCTCGGCCTCCCCTTTCGCCTATAAGAAGCCTCTGATGTAGAAACCCTAAAGAATCCAGGAGAAAGCCACGAAAACCTCCACAACACCACCGCCACTGAAGGGGAGATTCAGTGGATAGAAAGTCTATGTTCCGGCACCCTGCCGGGACGGGGAATTGCCCCCGGAGCCATCTCCATCGATCTCCACCACCATCTCCATCGCCTTTGCTGATTCTCAAGATGATGAGGGAGTAGTTCTTCCTTGAGGATAAGAGCTCTACCGGTAGCTATGTGTTCATCTCTCTCTCTATGCGTGATCTTATTGAGATCATGAGCTTTGTACTCTATAGATCTATTCTGCTACTCAAGTGTTTTAATGAATCTCTGCTTATCCCCACGTGTGTGAAGTTGACAGTGTGCACACCGTGTGGCACTTTGGCTAAGGTTACATAAATACTTGTCCTGAGTATAATTTGAGTTGGATGTCTATGAGATTGTGGTGTTTGTTGGAACCATCTAGCACTCAAGGTGATAGTGAGGGGTTATCTAGATGGGGAAAGCGAACTTTGAGGTGTGTTGTTATAGCCCTACCGTGTATTAGAGTTATCCAACCGAAGAGTAGTTCGGAGTAGTATCATAAAGAGATGATATTTATATGAGAGTGTTCACTAGTGAAACTATGATCCCTAGGCCTTGTTTCTAAGCATTGAAACACCGTTTGCAACTAGATCTGTTACATGTTTACTTGCTTCCATCTTTATTTCAGATTGCCTTTAGTTTCTTCCTACCTGTCAAGCTCTTTTCTGGCACCGTTACCACTTATAGTTATCTATACCACTTGTATTTCACTATCTCTTCACCAAACTAGTGCACCTATACACCTGACAAGTGTATTGGGTGTGTTGGGGACACAAGAGACTTCTTGTATCTTAATTGCAGGGTTGTTTGAGAGGGATACCTTTTACCACTTCGTTCCTGAGTTCGATAAATCTTGGGTAATCCACTTAAGGGAAACTTGCTGTTGTTGTACAAACCTCTACACTTGGAGGCCCAACAACTGTCTACAAGAATAGAAGTGCGTAGACATCAAGCTATTTTTTGGCACCGTTGCCGGGGAGGTAAGGTAAAAGGTACTCACATCCTCTGGCTACTAAGCTATCTTCTAGTACTATAGCTGGTGTGTGAGTGCTCGAAGTTATTTCCTTTAGATTCTGCAATTATATCTTTTTTTATTTTCACTAGTTAGGCTTAGTGGAAAAAAAAATAGAGAGCTTTATAGTATTTATCTTGAGTTAGGACATGAAGTGATTGAAGAGAAAATTAAAAAACCTATGGAACTTTATTTGCATGCTAATAGCAATGTTATTAGTATGAATTCTTTGAACACCATTATTGCTAATGCTATGGAAAAGTCTAAGCTTGGGGAAGTTGGTTTTGATGAGCATGATATTTTTAGTCCCCTAAGCACGGAGGAGAAAATTTACTTTGATGATACTATGTCTCCAATATATGATGATTACAATGATGAATATGATATTTTTAGTCCACCTACTATTGAGGAGAAAATTAATTATGATTACAATATGCCTCCTATATTTGATGATTATGGTGATGAGAATAATAATGATAGCTATTTTGTTGAATTTGCTCCCAGTACAATTAATAAGAATGACTAGGTTTATGTGGAGAGTATTAATTCTTTTATGCATGTGGCTCATGATAAGAATGTTTTATGTGATAGTTATATTGTTAATTTTATTCCTGATGCTACTGAAAGTTATTATGAGAGAGGGAAACATGGTTTTATGTGTCTCAACAATATTAAGTTTCCCCTCTTTATGTTAAATTTTTTGAAGTTGCACTTGTTTTGCTTTCCTATGCTTGTTGCTTTGTGCTTTCATTTCTTATTTCTTTACATGATTATTTTTCATAGGAAGTGGGTTAGACGTAAAAAAATTCTATATTTGCTTCTTGATGCTCTCTTTTACTTCAATTCATATCCTTATGTGAGCATCATTGAAATTTATCATGCCTATCTTAATGGCTATAAAGAAAGAGCTTTTTGGAAGACAACCCAATATATTTTTGCTTTCAGTTTATTTTTGTTTTGTTGAGTCTTAAAAGTTACTGCCTCAGTAATAACCTCTCCTTATCATTTTTGTGTGGTTTTTGTGCCAAGAATAACCTCTAATAAGAGAGAAATAATGCTTGGGAAAGTTGCTATCCCGAAATAGATTTTTGTGCTTCGCTGTAAAAATTTGTGAAAAATCTCTGTATGTCGGTTTGAGCTGTAATTTTTTGTGCTTCTGCCCCAGGTTATTATATAACTTTTGTTAGTTTATCACTTTTTGATTTGAGAAACAGAAGGTCTTCGAAAAAATCGGTTTTTACCTGATAGTCTGTTTTGACAGATTTCTGCCATTATTTGCATTTGCCTCTTAATCTCTTTCTCTTTGAGTTCTCTTTGATCACCTGAGATTTTAGAAGGAATTGCTACAGTATCTTATGTTTTAATGGAAGTTTTACTTGTGTTGAAACTGAACCTAAAGACTTATTATCTTGAATACACTAATGTTGGTAATGAAGATTGTGTGAAGTTTTGTATGAAGGAAATTTTCAAGTGTAGGGAAGAATAATGTGATAAGATGAAGTATAAACAAAAGCTCAAGCTTGAGGACGCCACCCGTGTCACCTCAAGAAATATTCAAGAAGTACAAGCGTCAAAGCTTGGGGATGCCCAAGGCACCCCCTTCTTCATCAATAAAAATCACAGGTTTCTTCCAAACACTTCATTTTTATTGTTTCATGCACAATTGTGTGGTTCTTGGAGCGTCTTCGTTTTTGCTTTTAGTTTGGTTTGCTTAAATAAGTTGGTTGGATCCCAACACACTTCTTTTGGAGAGATACACACCTTGTTATTCATTGCCTAGAACACTCTAGTTTTCACTCTTATTGTTCTGTGAGTGTTCTCCTTTGCTAGCACTGCGTTTAGCTTTAGTTTTCGATTGGTGTTGGAAAAGAGTAGGAAGTTTCATGTTTAAGTGGTATAAAATGAGTCTTGGTTTTAACTGTGACTTGGACTTTATCATGTCATGCTTGATATTGTTTTGACTTTATGCTTAGTGATTATTGTTGTAGAAGCACTTGTGACAAATAATTGAGATTGCTTAATGTGCCTTGAAAAGAATCATGCGTTGTTTTAGCATATAAAAGCATAATATTGTGGTATTCTCCTTTAATGCTTTATTTGGGTTGACTTGGCGCATGCTCACACCATGTTAAGACTATACCAAGTCACCATAGGCTCTATGATCATTTAGTTTTCGACTTGTAATATCACTTTATACTTTAATTAATAATGTTTTGTCACTTTGCATGATTATGGCCATTATTGTTCTCTTAGTTGGTCGCTCCCAGTCTTTGCTAGCCTCCACATGTATCAAGTATGAGTTCCACTCATGCATCCAACTCCAAATAAAACCAAGCTATTCCAAAGAGTCCACCATACCTACCTTTTAGCATTTGCTATTCCAAGTATATTCATGTTTTTATCTACCTTCCGAATTAAACTTGTTATGTGAAAATTAGTGATTAAAGCTCTCACAAACTTGATGGTACACTTTACTTTTCTTGCACTTAATAAACCTGAACCATTGTGCCTATCTATGTTGCGTATATGCTTGCGTTTTGTAAGTTGTGAATTAGCAGAACCATGCTATCATGGGGAACACTTTCAACATTGCACCTGTACATTGTACCAAGTTGATATCATGCTCTTTTGTTTATGGATGTCGTCGGTGTGAAATGAAAGGGGAGCTTGTAAGTCCATGGAGTTATGTATGTGTGTTAGAGAAACGCCTGGGCCGCTAGCTTAAGCCATGCCTAATCATGGTGGAAACTTGCAGCATCACCATAGTGAGCAATCTATGAAGCATTCTTCTTATAAAAAAAGAGATAGAGATTGAGAAAAAAAAGAAAAAAAAGATGAGAAAAGAGGAAATAGAGAAAAAAGCACCATTTTCCCATGGTAAATAAGAAGATTGCTGAGATGCTCATTGTCTGCTTGCCTTGTCATTATGATTATGGGATAGCTCCTGTATCATGTGCAAGGGGAACCCCGTTGGAGGTTCTCTATGATACACATGTACTTACTATGACAAGAACTTACCGGTAACTAAACTTGAGTAGCATGAGGAGCGACCCTCGTATTTAAGGGACATGAGATTGCCAACTTATACTTTGTCAAGCATATACTCCATAGTTTTTTCACTTTAACCTTAATCACTTCAAGATGCTCATGATAGGGGCAATGAGAGCTGAAAGCTAATAAGTACCATAATTTTTGGAAGCTCTTTATGAGACTTGAATCCCTGCTTCCTTCTATGAAGACCTTTCTTTTACTTTTATGTTGAGTCTCCATCTTCTATCTTTATGCACCTACTGAGAGAGCATAGTGGCCATTCTTAGTTTAATGTGCATTGTCCCAAAACTTGTTGATTGATTTATAACTTTGATATTGCTTGTTCTTAAACTATTTGTATCTAGTCACCCTTATGAAATTTGAAGGTGTCCTATGCATTTATGTTTTGCTACACTATGAGGGACAAGCTGAATACCATTCTCATTATGTTTTCTATATGTGAAACAAACAAATGGCTTGCAAAGCATTGTTATTCATGAATCTTTTGTTTGTACCTTTTCATGTTACAACATAGTTGCTATGTCTTATTGTTAGAACTATATCTTTTATGCTATGTTAAAGTACTATGATCCCAGCTATCAATGTTATACAAATACTTTGATCAAGATTACGATGGTGCATGTCACCTAAAAAATTATTCTTTTTTATCACTTACCTACTCGAGGACGAGCAGGAGTTAAGCTTGGGGATGTTGATATGTTGCAAACGTATCTATAAATTTTGATGTTCTATGCTTGTTTTATATCTACTTTCTTATGTTTTGTCCACACTTTGGAGTATTTTTACACATTTTTTGGAACTAACCTATTAACAAGATGCCATAGTGCCAGTTGCCTATTTTCTGCTATTTTTGGTTTTAGAAAAGCCAGAAAATGAATATTCTCGGAATTGGACAGGGCAAAAGCCAAAGTCAATATTTCACCGAGGGGAACACAGAGCCAGAAGACGAGACGGAGAAGGGCCTCAAGGGGGGCCACACCCCCTGGCTGTGCGGCCTGGCCTGGCCCGCACCTGGGGGTGCAACCGCCTCGGGGACCCCCTCGGCCTCCCCTTTCACCTATAAGAAGCCTCCGATGAAGAAACCCAAAAGAATCCAGGAAAAAGCCACGAAAACCTCCACAACGCCGCTACCACCAAAGGGGAGATTCGGGGGACAGAAAGTCTCTGTTCCGGCACCCTGCCGGGACGGGGAATTGCCCCCGGAGCCATCTCCATCGATCTCCACCACCATCTCCATCGCCGTTGCTGATTCCCATGATGATGAGGGAGTAGTTCTTCATCTAGGCTAAGGGCTCTACCGGTAGCTATGTGTTCATCTCTCTCTCTATGCGTGATCTTATTGAGATTATGAGCTTTGTAATCTATAGATTTATTCTACTACTCAAGTGCTTTAATGAATCTCTGCTTATCCCCACGTGTGTGAAGTTTACAGTGTGCACACCGTGTGGCACTTTGGCTAAGGTTACATAAATACTTGTCCTGAGTATAATTTGAGTTGGATGTCTCTATGAGATTGTGATGTTTGTTGGAACCATCTAGCGCTCAAGGTGATAGTGAAGGGTTATCTAGATGGGGAAAGCGAACTTTGAGGTGTGCTGTTATTGCCCTACCGTGGATTAGAGTTATCCAACCAGAGTGTAGTTCAGAGTAGTATCATAAAGAGATGATATTTATATGAGAGTGTTCACTAGTGAAAGTATGATCCCTAGGCCTTGTTTCTAAGCATTGAAACACCATTTGCAACTAGATCTGTTACATGTTTGCTTGCTTCCATCTTTATTTCAGATTGCCTTTAGTCTCTTCCTACCCGTTAAGCTCTTTTCTGGCACCGTTACCACTTATAATTATCTATACCACTTGTATTTCACTATCTCTTCTCCGAACTAGTGCACCTATACACCTGACAAGTGTATTGGGTGTGTTGGGGACACAAGAGACTTCTTGTATCTTGATTGCAGGGTTGCTTGAGAGGGATACCTTTGACCACTTCCTCCCTGAGTTCGATAAACCTTGGGTAATCCACTTAAGGGAAACTTGCTGCTATTCTACAAACCTCTGCACTTGGAGGCCCAACAACTGTTTACAAGAATAGAAGTGTGTAGACGTCAATTCCATGATGATAATGTCGCTTGAACCGTAAACAGTCATTTCCCATTCCCTTTTCCACTTGATACCTAGTTCACCCAAGATTTAATCTACGGTATCTCCATACCTTTGTTCGATCTCGTTACCGATGAACTTGTTTTCTCGTTTCCGTGTCGTTGTATTTTGTGACCTAGTCACACGCTTGCAAGCTTCGTTAATGCAACGTCACCGAGATGGCCACTAATGTATCTGTCTGTTACATGGATGGGCAAATCCTGGTCTTGATATGTACTCCTATACACACCCCTTTTGGAAACCTGAGTGGAACCTTTTCGATCACCCAGTCACGGTATGATACTTGATAACCATCTAAGCTCCCTCTAGAACGGTGATTTGCATTACCTCACAGTCTAAGGATCAGGTTGCGAGGTTTCCTTAGTTTATCATTAATGGTGAACTTTGTAACTAGACCTTATTAAGATACAACTGGTTGGGTTGTTTGTCTATCACATCATTCAACTAATGACGTGACCTCATTGTCGATTGGCATAAATGCCCATGATCTTGAAACCCTAGATCATCCTCATGACCAATGAACTAGTTTGCTAGAGGTAACTAGAGACTTGGTTTGTTTACATAGCACATGTGTATTAATGTTTTGTATTAATACAATTATAGCACATTATGAAACTATTACGAACTAATTGAGATATGACAATAAAAACCTATTTATTATTTGCCTCTAGGGCATATCTCCTTCAGTCTCCCACTTGCACTAGAGTACAAATAATCTAGCTCGCATTTTACTCATCATAAACCATATCACATATGAGTTTATTGATCATGCATGCTTATGGAAAACGTCTTGTCCATGTTCTGTTTTACCAGATCATTATGTCTTTGCAAATCGCTAATGTCTTCCTAACTTTGACATTCATACCATTATCTCATAATGGGTTGAAGTATTCATTTGGCGACAAAGTGAGATTTTGTTTCTAGTGTTTATAATGACAGTCGTTTTCACTGTTGTCATCTAAACTTTGAAACACACTTTGCAATCCTTTGTGTATATACGACAGTTATGACAGCAGAACGAGGCCGATTTCCAGGAGCCTACAGTGACTTTAGATCAACCTCGAGGGCTTTCTCATGGGCACTGTGCCCTGGGACACATCATTCTACGTTAAAAGCGAACTAGCCCCGCCATAACAATATACATCACATTAGATGGAGCCTTTATACTTCTATATCTATGTAGATCCTAGTGCATGAAATGCAACTATGCCACTTACTTTGCTTCTTGCCCTTTAAGTGCAAACTTATTTCTGGTTCAGTGATTAACTCAAGAATCACTTCAAGACATGTTCTTACAGTTAAGAGCTTGTCCTTCCAACTAGAATTTCGGGTCACATTACGTCGAGTATACAATATGGTTCTATGGAAGAACCTATGACTGAGGCATAGGAGATGCAATACATCTCTTTATTCCTCTTTAACCATCGTTGTAATACCAAGACAATGCTTCATATAGAAAAAACTTCTTTCTTACCTTGTTCCATCCTGAACTTCTTCAGAATCTTGCTTAGGACATTCTGAACATCTTCAGAATCAAGTCCAAGAAGCATTCGACATTCAATGTTTATTAAACTCACCAATCTATCTCGATAGATCTCATTGTTTAATAACTTCAACTTCATCCCAATTTATCTACTTAAATGTTATTAACACCAATCACATCGTTCACATATGTCGTCCACATATCCTAGAATGATTTCTCGCTCCCACTCAGATATGGCATCCATATTTGAGATCCAGGGATTTTGAAGGAAATATGCCCAGAGAGGCAATAATAAAGTTGTTATTATGTATTCCTTATATATGATGGATGTTTATTTTGCATGCTAGAATTGTATTGATCAGAAACATCAATACATGTGTGTTTAATAAACAAAAAGGGTTCCTAGTTATGCCTCTCTTATAGCCTAGCTTGTTGATTAACAAGATGATCAAGGTTTCCTGATCATGGACATTGGATGTTGTTAAAAACAAGGTCACACCATTGGTGGAATGATGTGATGAACATTCATCTGAAGTATAGCATTACGATCAAGTCATTATGTTTATATTGCTATAACATCATACGAAGTAATCTTTGTCCTTAGACCATGAGATCATGTTAATTGCTAACACCTGAAGAGTATCTTGATAACATCAAACATCACACCGTAACAGGGTGACTATAAAGATGGGTTCAGTACTACGAAGGTGCTATGTTGAGGCTCATGGATCAAGAGTGGAATTTGTCAATCCCGATGACGGATAGATATACTCTGGGCCCTCTCGGTGATATCACATTAAGATAGCTTGCAAGCAAGTGATGTGATCACTAGAATGTTATATCACGGGAACGAGAAAAGAGTGCATGTTGGTAACGAGATCAAACTAGGTATTTGGATACTGATGATCGAATCTCGGACATGTATTATATCAAGAGACAAAGGGATTTAGTTACAAGCGTTAAAGGTTCTCACGATCACAGAAGTCATCGTTGAATATGCAGGAGTCAGTATGGATCTCCAGGTCCCGCTTCTGACTATTGATCTGAGAGGAGTCTCAATCATGTCTGCATTATTCGCGAACCATAGGGTGACACACTTAAGAGTTACTGAACACCATTTTGGAGCACATATGTTTCAGACGAAAGAATTGCAAAGCGCAGGAATTGTTTCGATAGAAACCGGAAATTGTTTCGGGTGAAATTGCAGAAAGTGGTTATGCATGTGATATTGAAATATTGCAAGGGGCTATATGTGAATGTTTGTTAATTAAAGTAATTAACAAAATTCTGAATAAATTTAATAAAAGAGTTTTATTACATGAGAGAGCATTAAACTTGGAGAATTTTACTGCCACATGAATGGGGGAGGTGAGAGGTCACCCCCCATGCGCCGGCCATGGAGAGAGGGGGTACCCCCCCTCCTCCTATAAAAGGCCACCCTCTTCCTCCTTCTTCCTCACACCTCCTTGTGAAGGATCTCTCTCCCCCTCTAGAATTATTCCCCCATGGTCTCGGATTAGTGAGATACATGTTCCCGGTGGCATTTCGTCTGAAAGGAGTTGCTGCTTCCGCTGGATCGCTGGAGCGAGGAGGTGGAGGTTGTCCGGTGGCTTGAACGTGTGTGCGAGTACGGATGCACTACTGAGTTGCGGCGCTCGGACTTCCACTCGATCTTGAGATCGGCAAGTGTACGACTACATCAACCACGAGTTCCTACTCGTTAACAAAACTCGTTGTGTTCGAGGGTAAGTTCTCGTTGGATGTATGTCCACCCGTTGCTTTGTACCTAGTAGATAGATCTTGGCGTGTAGTTCTCATCGTAGGAAAATTTTTGTTTTCTATGCTGCAGACCCAACAGTGGTATCAGAGCCTGATCTATGCGTAGGTGCTTTGCATGGGTAGTACACATATGTTTATATGTGGGCGATGATGATCATGTTATTGCATCTTCTATGTATTTTGGATATTGGTGGCATAGTGGGATGAAGCGGCCCGGACCAACCTTACATGTCATCGTACATGAGACCGGTTCCACGACTGACATGCAACTTGTTTTGCATAAGTGGCTGGCGGGTGTCTGTCTCTCCTACTATAGTCAATATATGATTTACAACGAGTTTCTAATAACTTAGTTATCCTCGTTGTGGTTCATGTTCGTAGGTGAGAACGGTTCTATCTCCGAAAGCCCTAAGCCACGTAAAACTTGCAATTGATAAATTAGAGGTGTATTGATATGGTATTGTTGTAAGTAGATGTATGATAGATACTCTTACAACACATTCAACGTGTAAGTTCCATAGACCTTGGCCTTACACACAAAGGAATGATAGAGATCATACAACGATGCAAGTGATAGAGATCAAATGCATGGACCATATCATCTCACTTTACACATTAGATGTTATCATCTTATACTGCTAGTTTGGCGCTTTCTATAGCATTGTAAGATGACCCCTCATTTAGATATCAAGATGAAAATGTGTTCTTCCTTGAGTATGCACCATTTTGTGGATCGTGTTTCGAGACATCACGTGATGATCGGGTGTACTCGAATCTACACTTTCATAGGAACGGGTGTAAGACAGTTTTACACACGCGAATACTAAGGTTCTTACTTGGCGAGCCTAGCATGTACAGACATGGCCTCGAAACACGGTCCGAAAGGTTAAGCATGAGTCATATAGTTGATATGATGCCCATATAGATGCTCGCCTTTGAAGTTACATCAACTCACGTGATGATCGGACTTGGTGTAGTGGATTTGGTTCATGTAATCACCAAAAGGACACGAGGGATGTCGTTTTTGAGTAGGAGTGCATTAGTAATTTGGATTAGTTGAACTCAATCTATCATAAACTTAGTCTAAATAAACTTTACAAATTCTGTTGTAGATGGCACCACCTGCTTTTAATTTCAATGTGTTCATGGAGAAAGAGAAACTTGCTGCGAATGGTAGCAACTTCACCAACTGGGCTATGAATTTGAGGATTCTCCTCACTGCTGCACAAAAGCAATATGTGCTAGATGTGCCGCTAGGCCCCCCCACCAGCTCCTGATGCCCCTGACGAGGAAAAGAATGTCTATGTGACTCGTCAGGAGGACCACAACTTAGTTCATTGTGGCATACTGTATGGGCTAGAGCCAGAATTTCGAAAGCGTTTCGATAATGGCAATGCCTTTGATACCATGGGAGAATTGAAAATGATTTCCGATACCCATGCTGCCATAGAGAGTTATAATGCTACTGAAAAGTTCTTTAGCTGCATGATGGAGGAGAACAGCTCCGTTAGTGAGCATGTACTCAAAATGTCTAGGTACGCCGATAAGCTTGTGTCCTTGGGAATAACGATTCCCATTGACTTGGGCATACATCATGTTCTCCAACCTCTGCCACCTAGCTACAAGAGCTTCGTGATGAACTATAATATGCAGGGCATGAAGAAGACTCTTCCCGAGCTTCTGTCAATGCTTAAGACTGCAAAAGTGGAGATTAGGAAAGAACATCAAGTGTTGATGATCAATAGGACCACCAGTTTCAAGAAGGACAAGAAAGGCAAGCACAAGGGAAAGAAGGGTGGCAAATATCTTGCCGCGCCTGAAAAGAAACCCCGAGCTGGCCCTAAGTCCGATATCAAGTGCTACTATTGCAAGGGGACTGGCCATTGGAAGCGCAACTGCCCCAAGTATTTGGCGGACAAGAAGTCCGGCAAGGCAAACAAAGGTATATGTGATATACATGTTATTGATGGGTACTTGACTAGTACTCGCAGTAGCACCTGGGTATTTGATTGGGATTGGTTGCTAATATATGTAACTCGGTTCAGGGGCTACGGAACAAGCGACAACTAGCAAGGGATGAGGTCAGGATGCGGGTCGGCAATGGATCAAAAGTTGATGTGATCGCCATCGGGACGCTGCCTCTCCATATGCCATCGGGATTAGTTATAAACCTAAATAATTGTTATTTGGTGCCTGCACTGAGCATGAACATTGTATCCGGATCGTGTTTGATGCAAAGTGGTCATTCCTTTAAATCTGAAAACAATGGTTGTTCGATTTATAAGAATGATATCTTCTATGGTCATGCACCTATGTTGAATGGTTTATTTCTGATGGATCTCGATAGTAATATTACACATATTCATAATGTTAATGCTAAAAAGATTAAACTTGATAATGATATATCTGCATATATGTGGCACTGCCGTCTAGGTCATATTGGTGTTAAACGCATGAAGAACCTCCATTCTGATGGACTTTTGGAATCACTTGATTTTGAATCATTTGATACATGTGAGCCATGCCTTATGGGCAAGATGACTAGAACGCCGTTTTCAGGTTCAATGGAACGGGCGACAGATCTATTGGAAATCATACATACTGATGTGTGTGGACTAATGAGTGTGTCGGCGCGAGGTGGATATCATTATTTTGTTACTTTCATGGATGATTTGAGTAGTGATACGTCCAAAACGTATCTACTTTCCCGAACACTTTTGCTATTATTTCTCCTCTATACTTGTGTGATTTGGATGCAACTAATGCAAACTGACGCTGTTTTCAGCAGAATTGCCTTGGTGTCTACTTTTTGTGCAGAAAATCAACTATCAGGAAAAATCCCAGAAAATATGCCAAAAATCCTATTTCACCCGAAGACTCCAGGAGCCAGAATACGAGACGGAGAAGAGCCCTGGGGTGGCTAAACCACCTGGTGGCGCGGGCCAGGCCAGGCCGCGCCAGGGGGTGGTGTGGGCCCCCCAGGCACCCCCTCGGTCTCTCTCTTCGCCTATAAGGAGCCTTCTAACCTAAAAACTTTGGGGGGTTCAACGTTTTTCTAGAAGGAGTTCCGCTCCGCCGCCACCACCAGATTCCACGAAACAGCACCAGAAACTCCGTTCTGGCACCCTGCCGGGACGGGGAATTGGAGGAGATCATCGCCATCATCATCACCATCGCTTCTCCATCGACCATCCATGTTTCCCCCATCTACGAGTGAGTAATCCCCCGCTGTAGGCTATGGGGATGGTAGGGATTGGATAAGATCGTTCATGTAATGGCATCAGATTGTTAGGGCATGGTGCCTAGTATCTTTTATTAGTGCTTTATGACTTTGTTGCAACTTGTTGTGCTTAATGCTTGACACTAGGGCCCGAGTGCCATGATTTCAGATCTGAACTTATTATTGATTCATTATGATAGTATTGTTCTTGGTCTTATCTACAAGTTGTATACACACATCGTTGTCCAGAACCTATGGCCCCGAAGTGACAGAAATCAGGATAACCGGAAGGGAAAGGCTTTGATGTGAGGATCACATGTGTTCACGGAGTGTTAATGCTTTGCTCCGGTGCTCTATTAAAAGGAGCACCTTAATTGCCAGTAGTTCCCTAGAGGCCCCGCTGCAAACGGGCTGGCAGGACAAAAGATGTTGTGCAAGTTCTCATTGCAAGCACGTATGACTATGTATGGAACACATGCCTAGGATTGTCTAGTACTTGGATGCTTTATCTTATTTATCTGCAATTGCCCTATGTTCTGATTGCTATGTGAATTGTCTTGTCCATGCAACGCCCGTCCATCCATCCCTATGCCTACCGCACTCGAATCCCACTATTTACTGCTTTTGTTACTACTGTCTTTTCTTTACTACTGCTGTTACTTTACTATTCCTACTACAAAACTGTTGCTACTGATAAACTGTTGTGAGCAAGATGTTTCCAGGTGCAGCTGAATTGACAACTCAGTTGTTAAGGCTGATAAATATTCTTTGGATCCCCTTGTGTCGAATCAATAAATTGGGTTTCACTTCCCTCGAAAATACTGCGATACACCCCCTATACTTGTGGGTCATCAAGACTATTTTCTGGCGCCGTTGCCAGGGAGCATAGCTTTATTTATCAAGTTCACTTGGATTCTCTATTGTTCGCTGCTATCCATCCATCATGGGTAAGTCTCGTGATGGAAAGGTTCCTATTTTACCATCCACTACAAGAAGAGGTACGGTTCTGAACACCTCTGTTGCTCTTGATTCACCGTCTGTTATAAGTAAGCTCGTTACACCACCACATACACATGCTACACACACTGCTACTACTGCTGAGTCTGAAACTTCTGATGCTTATGATGCTGCTTCTACTATGTTTGATAAGAGTGGTTCATTAGGTCCTTTCCTAGATGCTACGATTGCTAGAACTATAGCTGGAAATA
Source organism: Avena sativa (assembly GCA_916181665.1). Classification (NCBI taxonomy): domain Eukaryota; kingdom Viridiplantae; phylum Streptophyta; class Magnoliopsida; order Poales; family Poaceae; genus Avena; species Avena sativa. Next base: position 59,052,467 of record OV702292.1, read on the forward strand.
CCGAAACTCCTAATGAAGACACCACCACACCTGTTAGCTCACCCGAGTCTAGTGAGAGTTATGATATTGAAGAAGATTATGTTGAGATGACCGATGAGTTTATTAAAGAATGTAAGAACACCCATGATAGGAGCGCTGCTAAGAGTCTCCTTGAGAGGCGTACTATTAGACCCAAATTATATCCCGCTGCTAAGTTTGCCGCTTCTCCCATAAACATTACAGATGAAGATTATGATTTCTCTCTCGATCTATCTTACATAGCTATTATCGAGAAAGAACCTTTTGGTGGGACTAAGAATGAAAGTGTGGTAGCACATATGAATGAACTTTCTACCATGAGTGGCTTGTTTTCTGATGATATTAAGATGCATACTTACTTTGTTGCTAAGATTTTTCCCTTTTCACTACAAGGAGAAGCTAAAACTTGGTTTAGTAATTTACCTCCTGGATCTATTGATAGCCCTGAGTGCTTGATTAGTACTTTCCTGCAGAAATATTTTCTTCCCAGTGCTAGACATGCTATTTTGCAGGAACTTTTTGATTTCAAACAGGGAGAAAAAAAGGTATTGCCCGAATCTTGGGCGAGGTTTTGTGCTCTAATTCATGCACAGGCTGGAAGTCCATTACCTAAGAATGAGCTTCTTGATATATTTTATAATGGACTAACAGAGGAATCTAGGACATACCTAGATAGCTGTGCTGATTGTGTTTTTAGGAATAGGACTCCTAAGGAAGCTGAGGAATTAATGGCTAAAATAAGCAAGAATTATGAAGATTGGACTCCTCCTAAACAAGCTATACCTGAAGTAATTGTACCTGAACCATCTATTCTTGTGCCCATTCCAACATCAAAGAAGAGGGGAGTTATTGAATTAAATGATGAAGTGATGAAGGAAGCTAAGAAATGTCTTAAGGAGAAGGGAATTAAAGTTGCAGATGTCAAGAATTTACCTCCTATAGAAGAATTATGTAAGCCTATTCCCTACTCATCCACTATTAAGGTACACTCCCTCCAACACTTTGATGAAGGTGATATCCCTTACTTGAAACCTCCTGATCAATGCTTAGAAGAATTTGATATCTTTATTGTTAAGCAAGATAACTTTAATAAGAGGGTGCAAAATCATCTAATGGAAAACACTAGAGCTATTGTTGAGTTGAAAGATATTGTGGAAAGAACCTCTAATGATGTTAAAATGATTGTTAAACACTTTCAAATGGTTCAAACTCAAATAGATCAACTCGTTGAAGTGCAAAATGACTTGCTAGTTAATGCTGCTAAAGAAAAACATGCTTATGAAATTAGAACTAGAAGTGGTGCTGCTACCCAGGATCCTCTATATCTTGAGGGGCATCCCAAAACAATTGAGCAGGATTCTCAACAAGCTGAAAATAGTGGTTCTACTCATAAGAAAAGGAAAAAGAAACATAAAACTGTTGTAGAACCCTCTGAACCTGCTATAGATCCTAATAGTATATCTATCTCTGATGCTGAAACTGAAAGTGGTAATGAAGAAAATGAAGTTCCTAATGAAGAAAAAGTTGAAGAAGTACCTGAAAACCACACTAAGACTACTAAATACACCAAAGAAGATTTTATTGCTAAGAAACATGGTAGTGAAAGAGAACCTTGGGTCCAAAAACCTATGCCTTTCCCTGATAAGAAACACAAGTCAAAGGAAGATGAACACTATAATAAGTTTTGTGAGTGGATGAAGCCTTTATTCTTGCAAATTCCTTTGACCAATGCTATTAAATTGCCTCCTTACTCAAAGTATATGAAGGACATTGTCTCGAATAAAAGGAAGATCCCTAATGAAGAAATTTCTACTTTGCTTGCTAATTATTCCTTCAATGGTAAGGTTCCTAAGAAACTTGGAGATCTAGGGATTCCAACTATCCCTTGCTCTATTAAGAACAGTTATGTTAGAACTACTTTGTGTGATTTGGGAGCTGGAGTTAGTGTTATGCCTTTCTCTCTCTATAAGAGGCTTCAGCTTGAAAAATTGATACCAATTGATATATCTTTGCAAATGGCTGATAAATCTACCACTATTCCTGTGGGTATATGTGAGGATGTACTTGTTCAGGTGGCTCACAATTGCTTGATATTAACTGATTTTGTTGTGCTTGAAATGCCTGAAGATGATAATATGTCTATTATTCTTGGGAGACCTTTTCTTAATACTACAGGAGCTGTTATTAATTGTAATCAAGGAAAGGTGACCTTCAATGTTAATGACAAGGAACATACTATCTATTTCCCCAAGAAGATTGAAAGGACTTATGGTTTGAATTCAATTGAACATGTTGAAGGCATTCAAGTTGGAGAAATATATTGTCCCATACCAAGAGAAAAATTTGAAACTATTATGATTGGGACCATTGCTATCAAGCTTAAGGTAACGTAATCATTAGTGGAGTACAAAGTTTTGTCTCATATGCAATTGTTTTGGTAGCAAGACTTGATCAACCTTGCTAACAAAAGGATTCCATTAAACAAAACAATGTTTTCACTATGATTATCTCCATTTACCTCTATCCTTTGCATTTTAGTTTTTGCTTTCATTTAGTTTTCTTTGTGTTGTTAGTTTGCTTGCATGCTAGAACTTCTGTAGTTCTAGCCTTGTTTTGTCCTTGCATCATGTTTCCAAAGGGAAAAAAATTTGTCTGTCAGAAAAATCATTCTTCTATTTCTGAAAAAAGCCCAAAAATAAAGTGTCTCGAAAAATTCCAGAAAATTCATATTAAATTTTTACGTGAAAAAAGAGGCAGAGGAGTACCTGGTAGGTACCAGGGGGGCTCACCAGGCAGGCACACCATGTGGTGGCGCGACCAGCCTTGGGTGGCGCCATGCCCTGGTTTGGGCCACCCCTGGCCCCCCACTACTTCTCTCACCTGCCACTTTCTTCTCTCTCCCGAGTAAGCTCCAATTCATAGCTCAAAATCGCGTTCTTTCTGTGCTTGCTCTCGATTTCTTCGATCTCCTTGCTCAGCCCATCTTTCTTGCTGAAATTTGGAGCAATTGTTCCTTGGTACATCACTCCTCCCCTTGTCCAAGTAGATTTGTGTTTAGTGGATTATATGTTGAGTATTTTGTTGCTGTAGGTGACTAGTTATGAGAGCTTGTAAGCTTGTTTGATGCTTAGATATATAGTTTTGATGCATGTTTAGGCCTCTTGCAAGTCCCTATGAGTAGAATCCTTCATTATATTTACTTTGCAATCACTTGTTTAATAGGCGTTTAAATTTCAGAATACCAAGCATGAACAATCATACTTTTGGAGAGATATTTGAGAGTGATGCACCTAGGAGGTCGAGGCCCTCAAGAATAGCCTATCAAGCTAGGCCTTCATACAATAAAGATCTCATTGCAACTCGTATTGGTAGTGAAAGGAATGATGGGGATGCTCACCCATCCTCTTTTCCTTGTTTTACTTTCTTGCAAGCTGCAGGTATTCTTGATGATTTCTTGCTACTGATTGAGAGGGTTGGCTTAACCTCTTATATGCAAGATGAGAGTGCACAATACGCTATGCTCACCAAAACTTTTGTTGAGAGCTTCTCATTTACTAACACACCTTATCAATCTACTGTCTCTTTTAAAATCTATGATTTGCCCTTCACCATGCCTTTGGAGAGATTTTGCAGTATTGTAGGTGTGCGTATGACAGGGACCGTGAAGAAAATTCAAGGGCGACCCGCTGATTTGTTGGAGCTTTACCGAGGGGTGACCAATGATGATGACCGCGTGGCGCAGCGCGGAAAGATAAGAAATATCCAACTCCCTGCTCTTAGATACTTTGCATATTATCTTGCCACTAGTGTATTGGGTAGGGAGAACACTAGTAATATCTCCAACTATCACTTAGCTTTCCTTGCTGTTGCGCTCAACAATGATACTCGGTACAATCTTGGCTCTCTTATTGCTCGCCGCCTAGATGCTAGGGGGCCTATCTATGGGGGCATCATTGCCGCGTGTAGTCAATGCATTAGGTCTTTCAGTGGATCCTGATGATGCTATGCTAGCACCACAGAGGCTTGACCTTGTTGCCATCAAAACTCATCACTTTGTCACTGCTACCTCTTATTTGAACAATCTAGTATATAGGATGCTTTTCACTGACGGGGATGAAAGGGAGATCCTTTTGCCACAGCCTGCTTTGTTTAGTGTTGACAGGAGACCGTGGTCGCGCTCCAAGGAGGAGGTGGACGAGCAGCTTCGCTTGATGGGTTTCCACGAGCAGCACCAGGAGGATGTGCCCTCCTATGATTACTCCGCACATTACGGGGGGACGTACTCGAGCTCGCACCAGGACGAGGGTACCTCCTCGTCGTACCCCGGTGACACTTCATCCTGGCTAGCTTGGGATTGATACCCACTTAGGCCAAAAGCCTAAGCTTTGGGGGAGGTACGCCGACACCGCACTCATCTTCATATCATGTTGCATCGGTACTTTGTATATTCATGTTTTCGTTCTCTTTTTAGTTTTCATTCTTCTTTGCTTTTGCTTTCTAAAAAACACAAAAAGACCAAAAATATTTTTGTTGTTTCTCTTTGGTTTGCTTCTTCTTTTTGCCTTGGTTTGCTTTTCCCTTTTTGCTTTGTTTGAACTATTCAAAAAAACCAAAAAGATTTTGCTTTGCTCGTTTTTATCTTTTGGTTCTTATTTAAAAATCGAAAACACCAAAAATATTTGTCGTTCTTATTTGGTTTTTGCGAGTTTGCTGCAGGGTTCGGCAGTTCTCAGTGGATTATTGGTTTCATATTATTATTCAAGGCACACAAGTGAAGAGCAATAATGAGGATTAATGACAACTTGAGGCGTGGTAAGAGGCTGGTAACGAACTCTATTTGTCTTCATTGTTGTACATATACTCATCATTGTGAGCTTGCTTAGTCCGTTCATGTAGGGTGTATGTTATCTTTGGATGCTTAGTAGTTCTTGCTTTCTTGTGATTAGCTCCAGCCCGCTAATAGTTTGTAGCATGTCTCATGAATGTTTGCTTGCATTACTCTATTCATAAATTGGTATGACACCGTGGTATCCTCCTCTGAATGTTTCATTTGATTGACTTGGCACATGCTCACGCATGCACATGACTGTAATAATCAGTTAAGCCTCGATGAATTATTTTGCCTTGAGGATCTTGAATCACTTTCATGCCATGAGTAGTCCTGTTTTGTTGCAAGTGTGATAATGACAGCTATTGCTCTCTCGTTTGTCGCTCCCTTACTATTGCTAGCCTTCACTTCCACTGAGTGTTTTACTCAAGTTTCCAACTCCCTAAACCAAATATTTCCAAAGTGTCCACCATACCTACCCATTAGCATCATTTGCTACCTCCATGCATATTCAATATGCCTTGTTTTCTTCCGAATAAAATGTTTGCTTGTTATGAGAAAGTTAGTTAGTAAAGCTCTCACGAACTTGATGGCACACTTTATTTTCTTGCACTTAATAAACCTGGACCATTGTGTCCTTCTTTGTTGTGCATATGCTTGCGCTTTATGAGTTGAAGTTAGCAGAACCATGTATCATGGGGACCGCTTTCAACGCTTCATAGGTACTTTGTACCTATTTGATATCATGTTCTTTTGCTTATGGATCCCGACGGTGTGAAATAAAAGTGGAACTTGGTAAGATCATGGAGTTTGTATGTATGTTAGAGAAACGCCTGGGCCGCTAGCCTAAGCCATGACTAATCATGGTGGAAACTTGCAGCATAACCATAATGAGCATTCTATGAAGCATCCTCAATAAAAATCTATGCACATAGTAAATAAAAAGATCGCCGAGATGCTCATTGTCTGCTTGCCTTGTATTTTGATCATGGGATAACTCCCGTGTCATGTGCAAGGGGTACCCCGTTGGCGGTTCTCTATGATACGTATATACTTAAAATGACAAGAGCTTACTTGTGACTAAAGTTGAGTAGCATGAGGATCGGTCTTCGTAAGTAAAGGGCATGAGACTTCAATTTATAACTTGTCAAGCATATCCTCTTAGTTGTGTCACTTTCACCTTAACCACTTTAAAGATGCTTATGATAGGGGCAATGAGAGCTCAAAGCTAATGATTACCATACTTTCAGCATTTGGAAGCCTTTCAAAATTATTCAAAACCTTTTCCTTCTATTGTTGAGTCTCCATATATTCTTTGAGCACCTTCTTGAGAGCATAGTTGTCATTCTTTGTGTTTGTTCCATTACTTGATTATTTGTGTTATGACTTTGATGCTTGTATCCTTGATATCTTTACTTCTAGTCACCACTTGAACTTCGGAGGTGCCTTGGCATTCATAATCAAAGGCAAGCGAGATACCGCTTTATCATACCTTTTTATGAGCATTGTAATGTTGCTTATGTTCGCGCTTCATGCTACTTATTATTCTTGAGTTGGAATCTCTTCATAGCTTGCAATGACCATTAAGTAGACTCAGTTGCATACTCTTTATTATGAATTGTCTAAGTAGTTGATCACATTGCTGAGAATATTTACATCATATGAAGCAAATGTCTTCGTGAAAGTTCTTTTATCGCACTCAGTTTTCAACTGAATTGCTTGAGGACAAGCAATACGCTAAGCTTGGGGGCAGTTGATACGTCCAAAACGTATCTACTTTCCCGAACACTTTTGCTATTGTTTCTCCTCTATACTTGTGTGATTTGGATGCAAGTAATGCGAACTGACGCTATTTTCAGCAGAATTGCCTTGGTGTCTACTTTTTGTGCAGAAAATCAACTATCAGGAAAAATCCCGGAAAATATGCCAAAAATCCTATTTCACCCGAAGACTCCAGGAGCCAGAATACGAGATGGAGAAGAGCCCTAGGGTGGCCACACCACTTGGTGGCGCGGGCCAGGCCAGGCTGCGCCAGGGGGTGGTGTGGGCCCCCCAGGCACCCCCTCGGTCTCTCTCTTCGCCTATAAGGAGCCTTCTAACCTAAAAAATTCGGGGGGTTCAACGTTTTTCCAGAAGGAGTTCCGTTCCGCCGCCACCACCAGATTCCACGAAACAGCACCAGAAACTCCGTTCTGGCACCCTGCCGGGATGGGGAATTGGAGGAGATCATCGCCATCATCATCACCATCGCTTCTCCATTGACCATCCATGTTTCCCCCATCTATGAGTGAGTAATCCCCTGCTGTAGGCTATGGGGATGGTAGGGATTGGATGAGATCGTTCATGTAATGGCATCAGATTGTTAGGGCATGGTGCCTAGTATCTTTTATTAGTGCTTTATGACTTTGTTGCGACTTGTTATGCTTAATGCTTGTCACTAGGGCCCGAGTGCCATGATTTCATATCTGAACTTATTATTGATTCATTATGATAGTATTGTTCTTGGTCTTATCTACAAGTTGTATACACATGTCGTTGTCCGGAACCTATGGCCCCGAAGTGACAGAAATCGGGATAATTGGAAGGGAAATGCTTTGATGTGAGGATCACATGTGTTCATGTAGTGTTAATGCTTTGCTCTGGTGCTCTATTAAAAGGAGCACCTTAATTGCCAGTAGTTCCCTAGAGGCCCCACTGCAAACGGGCTGGCAGGACAAAAGATATTGTGCAAGTTCTCATTGCGAGCACGTATGACTATATATGGAACACATGCCTAGGATTGTCTATTACTTGGATGCTTTATCTTATTTATCTGCAATTGCCCTATGTTCTGATTGCTATGTGAATTGTCTTGTTCATGCAACGCCCGTCCATCCATCCCTATGCCTACCGCACTCGAATCCCACTGTTTACTGCTTTTGTTACTACTGTCTTTTCTTTACTACTGCTGTTACTTTACTATTCCTACTACAAAACTGTTGCTATTGATAAACTGTTGTGAGCAAGATTGTTTCCAGGGGCATCTGAATTGACAACTCAGTTGTTAAGGCTGATAAATATTCTTTGGCTCCCCTTGCGTCGAATCAATAAATTGGGTTTCACTTCCCTCGAAAATACTGCGATACACCCCCTATACTTGTGGGTCATCAAGTAGATACGGGTATATCTATTTGATGAAACACAAGTCTGAAACTTTTGAAAAGTTCAAGGAATTTCAGAATGAAGTGGAAAATCATCGTAATAGAAATATCAAATTTCTACGGTCCGACCGTGGAGGAGAGTACCTAAGTTACGAGTTTAGCACACACATGAAAGAGTGTGGAATAGTTTCACAACTCACGCCTGCCGGAACACCACAACGTAATGGTGTGTTGGAACGCTGTAATCGTACCTTATTGGATATGGTTCGATCTATGATGTCTCTGACTGACTTGCCACTGTCATTTTGGGGTTATGCACTGGAAACTCAGCGAATTATCCATAACGAAAATAAAGCAACTAGCAGAAGTAAACAATACTCACAGTAGAAGTTTCCTTCACCAGTTCCACTCTCCAATAGCGCTTCACTCCCCGGCAACGGCACCAGAAAATAGTCTTGATGACCCACAAGTATAGGGGGTGTATCGCAGTATTTTCGATAAGTAAGAGTGTTGAACCCAACGAGGAGCAGAAGGTGCTGGCTAGTGGTATGGATCAGGAATTCTCTGCAAATACTTAGCAAACGGATTTTTAGGTGTTTTCGATAAAGCAAGTAAACAAAGTACGAGTAAACAAAAGATAGTAGGAATAAATGCAGCAAGTGGCCCAATCCTTTATGCAGCAAAGGACAAGCCGGTTGTATTTCTATAGATGACCAAACGTTCTCGAGGACACATGGGAAGACTGTCAAGTGCTTTCGCTTCATATAGTCGATTAATCTTCTCTAGCTTGCTAAGTGTTGTGTGGGTGAACCTGTGCTAATGTACCGCCCCATCCAAGACTAAATACATACTTGTGATTAAACCCCCTTGCAAACATCCGTAAGTACAAGAAAGTAATTAAGGTAGAAACCTAACCACAGCTTTAAACTCTAAGACCCTTACGTCCCTTGTGCAATGGTTTCCTCACGGGGGTTCAGGTTTCTGTCACTCCGGCAACCCCTACGATTAGTAGCCAAATACACAATGCATTCCCCTAGGCCCATATAGGTGAAGTGTCATCTAGTCGACGTTCACATGACACCACTAGAAGAAGTACACCACAACTTAAATAACAATCTATTGAATCTTTCTCAACATAACTCCACTACTAACAACAAGACTTCTCCCATGTCCTCAAGAACAAAACGAACTACTCACAAGACATCATATGGATCATGATCAGAGATGGAATAATAATGTATAACAATCTAAACATAAACAATAATTCAATGGTTCACTCAATAGTATCAACTACAAAGAGTAATCAACACCGGGAAAGTTTCCCCTATGAACTATAGCAAGATTCAACCAATTGTTACAACAATATGGATATGGTGATGAGGGTGCTGATGGTGATGATGGTGGTGATGATGATGATGATCCCGATGAAGTCTAGCTTGATGGTGGTGTTGATTGCCCCTATCATAGGCATCTTTAGGTGATTAAGGTTAAAGTGACACAACTAAGAGGATATGCTTGACAAGTTATAAGTTGAAATCTCATGGCCCTTACTTATGAGTACCGATCCTCATGCTACTCAACTTCAGTCACGAGCAAGCTCTTGTCATTGTAAATACATGCGTATCATTGAGAACCGCCAACGGGGTACCCCTTGCACATGACACAGGAGCTATCCCATAATCAAAATGACAAGGCAAGCAGACAGTGAGCATCTCAGCGATCTTTTTATTTGCTATTTGCATAGGTTTTTATTGAGGATGCTTCATAGAATGCTCACTATAGTTATGCCGCAAGTTTCCACCATGATTAGGCATGGCTTAGGCTAGCGGCCTAGACGTTTCTCTAACACACATATAAACTCCACGATCTTACAAGTTCCACTTTTATTTCACACCGCCAGGATCCATAAGCAAAAGAACATGATATCAACTAGGTACAAGTACCAATGAAGTGTTGAAAGCGGTCCCCATGATACATGGTTCGGATAACTTCAACTCATAAAGCGCAAGCATATACGCAACAAAGAAGGACCCAATGGTTCAAGTTTATTAAATGCAAGAAAATAAAGTGTGCCAGCAAGTTCGTGAGAGCTTTAATCACTAATTTTCACATAACAAGTTTAATTTGGGAGGTAGACAAAACAGGAATTTACTTGGAACAGAAATAATGCTACTAGGTAGGTATGGTGGACACAAATGGCAAAGGTTTTGGTTTAAAGGACGTGGATGCACGAGAAGAATTCCCTCTCAGTACAAGTTTTTGGCTAGCAAGGCTGGGTGGCAAGTACAAGAGTTGAGGGAAACAAACAAACATACAAGTGATAAAGACAAACATGCAATCTTCCTTGGAAGCACAAAAGATCTTAACTAGAGAATACTAGACTTATGAGCAAATCAAGAAAGAAAGATGATGAAATTATTTTTCTCTCGAGTACTTCTATCTTTTTCTTTTCAACTCTCAAAAAGGGTGTTGCTACTGACTGAGCCAGGTTTGCCAAAACCAACTAAATTAACTCAGTGATCCCAAAGTGCTACCAATACTAACAACAAGACCAATCATATAACCACGAATTGAAAACTAATATAAGCTATGCAAAAGGGTGAATGATAGAACTTCTCATTAATATTCCATAATGGAAACTCACACCAAGGGATACATATCTAACGAGAGAGGGGACACTTCCATAATGCAAACCATACTACAAAATAACTCCTCTATTCATGATATGACTCTACTAACAAGGTAAAAAGATAGAAGATAGTGATATGATACCGCGGCACTCCCCCAAGCTTGGAACAAACCAAGGGGATGCCAAACCTGATGACGAATTACTCCTTTGGTGGTGGTGATATCTTCTCATCTTCGTCCGTCTTCCAGGGTAAAGGCTTCCCATCAACAAAGGACATCGTGGTTTCCAACATCCTGAAACTTGCAGCAGCACTTATGCGTTTAAATCTAGCCTCATATTCACAGTTTTGATTTTGTACGTCATAGAACTGTGCTTGCAGTTCGTTGGTTGTTTGGCAGAGTGAAAAGATTTCATCCTTGAGTTTAGAAGTCTCATTTTGGTGCTCGGCGATGAGTTCGGAACAAATCTTGTGGATGATGTCCACTTCGCGCTCCGCCATCTTCCTGTACCTAAAAACTTCTTGCTCCAATGCTTCCATCCTGTCCTCCAGATTTCCTTCACCTTTAGGGCCTTGAACCTCCTTAACCCGGACCTCCCCACCTTCGAGCAACAACTCCTTGGGATGAATCTTCAATTCTCTCATGTATGGGTTGATGATATCTTCTAAGGGATCTCCCTTGGATGTTCCAGAGGAAGACATTGTGGCTCCAAATCTGAGATTACACCTGGCAAAAACAGATCGAAACAAAAACACAACGAAAACACGATATACAAACCTCGGAAGATCCGAGGGGTTATATATTACGAAGTTTCATATCAAAAGGAAGGTACTGGGAGAAAACGGGTCGGAGACGGAGTCCTGGGTGGCCTCACCACCTGGTGGCACGGCCAGGGGTTGGCCCGCTCCATGGGGTGGTGTGGGCCACCCTGGATCCGGTTCCGTCCCTTTTTCGCTTCATAGCTTTCCTTATTGACTGAAAACTGCAACAATATAGTTGGATTGTATTTTCGCGGAACTTTTCTTACCAGAACTGTTACCTAGTTGGAAACGGACTCTGCAGGTCTCTGAATTTGGTATTGAGTGGATCCTTCCGGAGTCATCACTTGAATATCATCGATATCTTCATCTTCATATACTTATTACTCGAGTCATAAAACCTTTCTCTTCCTTGTTACACCATTATCTCCACTTCCTGGAAATTTCTTTCACACAAAACTTCATACATTTCTTATTAGCAACATTAGTATAAGTGAAGTGATAAAACCTTTTGGGTCCAACTTCAACTGAAAACCATCAAAACATAAGCTACGGTAGCAACTCCTTCCGAAAACCCAAAAAGAATTCAAAAAGGAAATCGAATAAAGAAGCAAATGCAAGATTGGCAAAATCTATCAAAACAGACCAGCAGGTAAAGATCATTTTTTTCAAAAATCTTCTGTTGCTCAAATCAAAAAGTGAAAAACTAATGAAAGTTAAATAACAACCTGGGGCAGAAGCACAAACAATTACAGCTCAATCCGACAGACAGAGGTCTCTCACGAATTTTTACGCTGAAGCACAAAAATCTGTTTCGGGACAGCAACTTCCCCAAATCTTACTTCTCTCTCATTAGAGGTTGATCTTGACACAAAAACCAAAAAAAACGGATAAGGAGCGGTTATTACCGAAGTAATAACTTCCAAGACTCAAAGAAACAAAAACAAACTGAAAGCAAAAAAACGAATTGGGTTGTCTCCCATAAAGCTCTTTCTTTATAGCCATTAAGATGGGCATGATAATTTTGAGGAAGCTCTCATAGGGATATGATTTGAAGTGAAAGAGAGCATTAAGAAGCAAAAACACACACATTTAAGTCTAACCCACTTCCTATGCAAGGGGATTTTGTAAACAAACAAGTTGTTGAAACCATAGGTAACTTGCATAAGAAAGCAAAAGAAGTGCAACATAAAAACTTTCAGCATAAAATGGGGAAACTTGATATTATTGAGATGCATAAGAACACTTTTCCCTCTCTCATAGTAGCTTTCGGTATCATGTATAAACTTAACAATATAGCTATCACAAGGACTATCATAGTAATGATCACTTATTCTAACAGAAAACACAGGGATACTAGCTCTCATCGCACTACTTTGTGAAACAATATTAGAGGTATCCTTACAAAGGATAGTGTGTCCCTCTTCCTCATACTTAGTGACAAAGTCTTTCACATTTGCTACTATAGGTTCATCAACCATTTTTTTATCAGGTTCAACAGTTTTATTCATACTTTCATTAACCATACTAGCTATCATAGAATGTTCCTTTACCTTAAGTGGAAAAGGTATTTTCTCAATATAAGGTTCATGTAAAACATGATTAGCAGTATAAACTTCAGTATTTCTTGCAGGAACACTCTTAGCAATATCTTTATAAGGTTCATGATACTTATTCCACTTCTTTTTAGGCACTTCAATGTAGGAAGCAAAAGCCTTAAAATAAGAAGAAATAGCTTGAGAGTCTAGACCATAAGCATTTTTAATATTTTGAAAGTCATCAGTTCCCATAAAAGATTCAATGCATTCATAATCATAATTTATACCTAACTTTCTACCTTTGTCATTCTCCCAAGCTTCAACATTGTCTTGAATACGATCTAGAAGGTCCCATTTAACTTCTTCTTCCATGCGAGTGAATGATCCAGCGCAAGAAGCATCCAATAAATCCTTGTCATGTAGAGGGAGCCTTGCATAAAAGTTGTTGATAATAATATTGTTGGGGAGCTCATGAATGGGACATTTGAGCATTAGTAACTTCAATCTCCCCCAAGCTTGAGTTGTACTCTCTCCATCAAGAGGCCAAAAGTTGTATATTTGATTACGATCTTTATGAATCTCACTAGGAGGATAAAACTTTGAATAAAAGAGAGGCACTATTTCCTCCCATTCTAGAGCTTGACCATTCTTCAGCAGCTTATACCATTCCTCAGCTCTTCCTGTCAGTGATAATGAGAATAACTTCTTCTTAACTTGATCTATAGTAATACCTGCACACTTGAACAACCCGCATCATTTGTGTATAAAGAGTAAATGATCACTGGGATGGACAGTTCCATCCCCAACATAGTAGTTATCCAAAACACGATCATTAATTCTTGTAGGTATTTTGAAAACATCTTTCTCAGCAGGTGGTGGCTTATCTACTACCTTAGCAGTGGTAGTACCATTACCAAATAAGAAACTCATCGAATTATCCATAACAAAAATAAAGCAACTAACAGAAGTAAACAATACTCACATTAGAAGTTTCCTTTACCAGTTCCACTCTCCAATAGCGCTTCACTCCCTGGCAACGGCGCCAAAAAATAGTCTTGATGACCCACAAGTGTAGGGGGTGTATCGCAGTATTTTCGATAAGTAAGAGTGTCGAACCCAACGAGGAGCAGAAGGTGCTGGCTAGTGGTATGATTCAGGAATTCTCTGCCAATACTTAGCAAACGGATTTTTAGGGGTTTTCGATAAAGCAAGTAAACAAAGTACGAGTAAATGAAAGACAGTATGAATGAATGCAGCAAGTGGCCCAATCCTTTATGCAGAAAAGGACAAGCCGGTTGTATTTCTATAGATGACCAAACGTTCTCGAGGACACATGGGAAGACTGTCAAGTGCTTTCGCTTCATATAGTCGATTAATCTTCTCTAGCTTGCTAAGTGTTGTGTGGGTGAACCTGTGCTAATGTACCGTCCCATCCAAGACTTAATACATACTTGTGATTAAACCCCCTTGCAAACATCCATAAGTACAAGAAAGTAATTAAGGTAGAAACCTAACCACAGCTTTAAACTCTAAGACCCTTACATCCCTTGTGCAATGGTTTCCTAACGGGGGTTCAGGTTTCTGTCACTCTGGCAACCCCTACGATTAGTAGCCAAATACACAATGCGTTCCCCTAGGCCCATATAGGTTAAGTGTCATGTAGTCGACGTTCACATGACACCACTAGAAGAAGTACACCACAACTTAAATAACAATCTATTGAATCTTTCTCAACGCAACTCCACTACTAACAACAAGACTTCTCCCATGTCCTCAAGAACAAAACGAACTACTCACAAGACATCATATGGATCATGATCAGAGATGGAATAATGATGTATAACAATCTGAACATAAACAATAATTCAATGGTTCACTCAATAGCATCAACTACAAAGAGTAATCAACACCGGGAAAGTTTCCCCTATGAACTATAGCAAGATTCAACCAATTGTTACAGCAATATGGAGATGGTGATGAGGGTGTTGATGGTGATGATGGTGGTGGTGATGATGATGATCCTGATGAAGTCCAGCTTGATGGTGGTGTTGATGGCGACGATCTCCCCTCTCCGGGAAGGAATTCCTCCGGCAGAAATCTGTCTGCCGGAGAGATCTTTCTCTCTCAGTGTTTTCTGCCCCGCAGAGGCGGCGGAATCTTTCTATGGTCGCTCCTCGAGTCTTAGGGTTTCGGGAGGAAGATATACGCCAGAGGGGAGAGGCTGGAGTGGGCCAGGGTGGCCACACCACTCCCTGGCGCGGCCTGGGCTTGCCCACGCCATGGGGTGGTGTGGGCCCCCTGTGGCCCACCTCCACTCCATCTTCTGGTATCTTGAGTCTTCTAGAAAAATAGAATTTTTCGTATATTTTCCCGAATTTTCTGATCTTCATGAAATTTTCCTCCAAACAGCACATTTTCCATCAGAATCCTGACTGCAGCGGTCCATGCTCCAAAAGTCATCAACCATGCAAAAATAGATGAAATAACATAAGTATCACCTCTCAATACGAAATATATAAATGAATAATAGTGAATTAAGACATAGAATAGTGATGCAAAATGGACGTATCAGTGGACTTACCTCACGATCGAAAGGCCGTTGAGAATAAATGGATTTTCAAAAGAAAAACTGATGCTGATGGTAATGTGACCATCTATAAGGCTCGACTTGTTGCAAAGGGGTTTCGACAAATTCAAGGAGTTGACTACGATGAGACATTCTCTCCCGTAACGATGCTTAAGTCAGTTAGGATTATGTTAGCAATTGCTGCATATTTCGATTATGAAATATGGCAGATGGATGTCAAAATTGCGTTCCTCAATGGTAATATTGAAGAAGAGTTGTATATGATACAACCTAAGGGTTTTGTCGATCCTAAGGATGCTAATAAGGTATGCAAACTTCAGCGATCCATCTATGGACTGAAGAAAGCATCCTGGAGTTGGAATCTCTGCTTTGATGAGGTGATCAAAGAGTTTGGATTTGTCCAAACTTATGGAGAGGCTTGTATTTACAATAAAGTGAGTGGGAGCAATGTGGCATTTCTGATATTATATGTGGATGACATATTATTGATTGGAAATGATATAGATCTTTTAAACAGTGTTAAAAGTTATCTAAACAACAAATTTTCGATGAAAGACCTTGGTGAAGCGTCATATATATTAGGCAGTAAAATCTATAGAGATAGATCAAGGCGCCTAATTGGCTATCGCAGAGTACATACCTTGATAAGATACTAAAGAAGTTTAATATGGAGGAAAGCAAGAAGGGGTTCTTACCTATGTTGCAAGGCAAGACATTGAGTAAGACTCAAAGTCCGGCTACGGTGGAAGAAAGAGAGATGATGGATAAGATCCCCTATGCCTCGGCCACAGGCTCTATAATGTATGCCATGCTATGTACAAGACCGGATGTGGCACATGCTATTAGTTTGACTAGTAGGTACCAATCTGATCCAGGTTCGGAACACTGGATAGTGGTCAAGAACATCCTCAAGTACTTGAGAAGAACTAGGGATATGCTTCTTATATACGGAGGTGAAGAAGAGCTAGTCGCTAAGTGTTATGTTGATGCTAGCTTTGACACCGATCCGGATGACTCTAAGTCTCAATCCGGATACGTATTTCTCTTGAACGGAGCAGCAGTTAGTTGGAGGAGTTCCAAACAACCTGTGGTGGCTGGATCAACGACGGAGGCGGAATATGTTGCTGCTTCAGAAGCGGCGCAGGAATCGGTTTGGATGAAAGAGTTCATTATGGAACTAGGTGTGGTTCCTAGTGCGTTGGACCCGATGGTGATCTATTGTGACAACAATGGAGCCATAGCCAACGCAAAGGAACCGAGGTCTCACAAGAATTCCAAGCATATTAAGCGTTGGTTTCACTCCATCCGCGAGCATGTCAAGGATGGAGATATAAAGATTTGTAAAGTACACACAGACCTAAATGTAGCAGATATGTTGACTAAAGCTCTCCCTAGGGCAAAACATGATCAACACCAGAACTCCATGGGTGTTAGATTTATCACTATGTGAACTAGATTATTGTCTCTAGTGCAAGTGGGAACCTAAGGAAATATGCCCTGAGAGGCAATAATAAAGTTGTTATTATGTATTCCTTATATATGATAGATGTTTATTTTGCATGCTAGAATTGTATTGATTGGAAACATCAATACATGTGTGTTTAATAAACAAAAAGGGTTCCTAGTTATGCCTCTCTTATAGACTAGCTTGTTGATTAACAAGATGATCAAGGTTTCCTGGTCATGGACATTGGATGTTGTTAAAAAAAGGTCACACCATTGGTGGAATGATGTGATGAACATTCATCCGAAGTATAGCATTACGATCAAGTCATTATGTTTATATTGCTATAACATCATACGAAGTAATCTTTATCCTTATACCATGAGATCATGTTAACTGCTAACACCTGAAGAGTATCTTGATAACATCAAACATCACACCGTAACAGGGTGACTATAAAGATGGGTTCAGTACTACGAAGGTGTTATGTTGAGGCTCATGGATCAAGAGTGGAATTTGTCAATCCCGATGACGGATAGATATACTCTGGGCCCTCTCGGTGATATCACATTAAGATAGCTTGCAAGCAAGTGATGTGATCACTAGAATGTTATATCACGGGAACGACAAAAGAGTGCATGTCGGTAACGAGATCAAACTAGGTATTTGGATACCGATGATCGAATCTCGGACATGTATTATATCAAGAGACAAAGGGATTTAGTTACAAGCATTAAAGGTTCTCACGATCACAGAAGTCATCGTTGAATATGCAGGAGTCAGTATGGATCTCTGATGGCTCAATACACGGCGCCCAGAAAAGTGTTGATGGCTCGTGGTTGATGTAGAGCTCGTTGGGAACCCCAAGAGGAAGGTATGATGAGCACAACAGCAAGTTTCCCTCAGTTATGAAACCAAGGTTTAATCGAACCAGTAGGAGCAAGGAAACACCCCAAAGGTGTTACTAGCTGAGCTTTGGCAGGGCGCACTACCGGTGCTAGTAGCAACTTGGAGACCTGCACAACACAACCACAGAACTTTGTCCCCAACTTGCGATGAGGTTGTTAATCTCACCGTGTTTTGCGGAAAACAAAGGATTAAACGTATCGAATGGAAATAAGTAAAAGTTTGCAGAAAGTAAACACAAAGCAGTAAAAGATTGTATGTAAAGTAAAAGGACCGGGATCCATAGTTCACTAGAGGTGGCTCTCCTTAGATAAATAACATGCTGGGTGAACAAATTACAGCGGGGCAATTGACAAACACCGAGAAAGCAATACATGCATATACTAATCATCTTGACTCCTTTGAGACTTGATTGGGCAATACAACATAATACATAGACCGCCATCCAACTGCATCTATGACTAATAATCCACCTTCAGGTTATCATCCGAACCCCCTCCAGTATTAAGTTGCAAGCAATAGATTATTGCTTTACGAACTGCGTGTAAGGTAAATAATACAATTTTTCTATGAACAAAGGATCGTTGTTTTGTCCCTAGTAGCAACCACACATCTAGTACCTTAGAGATTTCTATCACTTCCCCAGATTACCAAAGGCATGAACCCACTATCGAGCATAAATACTAACTCTTGGAGTTGCTAGCATCGACTTGGCCAAGATAGCTACTAACAACGGAAAGCATGCAAGATCTCAAATAACAAAGACATGATAGAATCAATAATGAATCTGAAATAGCATCTCAATATCCATCGGATCCCCGCAAACACAACATGTATGAATTACAAATAGATGATCTTGATCATGAACGGAGCTCACAAGATCTAAACATGAAAGCACAAAGGAGGAGATACCAGCCATCTAGCTACTACATGGATCCGTAGTCCAAGGATGAACTACTCACGCATCACACCGGAGGCTTGCATGGTGATGAAGAAGGCCTCCAAGGTGAATTCCCCTCTCCGACAGGGTGCCGGGAAGAGCTTCAGATCCCCCCAATCTAGGGACAGAGACGACGGCGGCTACAGACTCTTTCGTGGATTTTTGATCGGGTACTTAGGGTTTTCGTCCCGAGGGCAACTTATAGGCGGAAGGAGAGGCAGAGGGGGTGCTGGGGTCGGCCAGACCACCCCCTGGCGCGGGCCAGGCCTGGCCGTGCGGCCAGGTGGTGTGGCCGGCCCCTGGCCCCTCTCCGTCTCGTATTCTGGCACTTGATCCCTTCCGGAAAAATAGGCAATTTGGCTTTTGTCCCGTCCAATTCCGAGAATATTCATTTTCTGACTTTCCTGGAACCAAAAACAGCAGAAAACAGGCAACTGGCACTGTGGCTCTTGTTAATAGGTTAGTCCAAGAAATCATAATAAAAGTACTCCAAAGTTGGAACAAAACACAAGAAAGTGGATAAAACTAAGCATGGAACATCAAAAATTATAGATACATTTGCAATGTATCAATCTCCAGGTCCCGCTTCTGACTATTGATCTGAGAGGAGTCTCAATCATGTCTGCATTATTCGCAAACCGTAGGGTGACACACTTAAGAGTTACCGGACACCATTTTGGAGCACATATGTTTCAGACGAAAGAATTGCAAAGCGCAGGAATTGTTTCGATAGAAACCGGAAATTGTTTCGTGTGAAATTGCAGAAAGTGGTTCTGCATGTGATATTGAAATATTGCAAGGGGCTATATGTGAATGTTTGTTAATTAAAGTAATTAACAAAATTCTGAATAAATTTAATAAAAGAGTTTTATTAAATGAGAGAGCATTAAACTTGGAGAATTTTAATGCATTTAAAGTAGGGACTTTAAAGGGGAATGTGAAGAGGCATTTTAATGTGGAGGGGTTACCACCACATGAATGGGGGAGGTGAGGGGTCACCCCCCATGCGCCGGCCATGGAGAGAGGGGGTACCCCCCTCCTCCTATAAAAGGCCACCCTCTTCCTCCTCCTTCCTCACACCTCCTTGTGAAGGATCTCTCTCCCCCTCTAGAATTATTCCCCCATGGTCTCGGATTAGCGAGATACATGTTCCCGGTGGCATTTCGTCTGGAAGGAGTTGCTGCTTCCGCTGGATCGCTGGAGCGAGGAGGTGGAGGTTGTCCGGTGGCTTGAACGTGTGTGCGAGTACGGATGCGCTGCTGAGTGACGGCGCTCGGACTTCCACTCGATCTTGAGGTTGGCAAGTGTACGACTACATAAACCATGAGTTCCTACTCGTTAACAAAACTCGTTGTCTTCGAGGGTAAGTTCTCGTTGGATGTATGTCCACCCGTTGCTTTGTACATAGTAGATAGATCTTGGCGTGTAGTTCTCATCGTAGGATTTTTTTTGTTTTCTATGCTGCGGACCCTACAGATTTCACTTAGCTCCCACTCAAAATATGTCTACTACATATTAAGATTTGGCCAAGCTACTTAGCTCCCACTCAAAATATGTCTCTTACATATTAAGATTTGGCTAAGCTACTTAGCTCCCACTCAAAATATGTCTCTTACATATTAAGATTTGGGCAAGCTAATTAGCTCCCACTCAAATGCAGGCCCTCTCGATAATCTTGGACATTCCAAAATTCTTTGATCATCATCAAACTGAGAATTCTAGCTACAAGATTCCAATATCCATATATTGCTGGTGTAAATCCAATAGACTCAAGCATCGCTACATTGTAGTCAACTCCTTGAATTTGTCCATACTTTGTGACAAATCGAGCTTTACGTCTCCATTAAGTTTTATTTCCATCTTATGACTTTGAAGTCATTCAGAAATATCAAGTAAACTTCTTTACTTAATAAGATCAAGTAACATATTACTTTGTAATCTTAAATGTAACTTAATATAGGATTTTATGACTCCTAGTCATTTCTCGTACTTAGGTCCATCATGCTTATTTGTAGTTAGTAGGTATGTCTTGTTCAAATAACATGACAAGTGAATCAATAATACAATTCCGTAAACTTGCAGTATATATCATTGAATCCTATTTTCTTAGTAAAAGTATTTGCTGAAACTTTATGATCGTTATCAATAGTTTCTCCTCTATTTGAAGAGTTCGGTTTCACGAAAGAAATTCTGCCGCGCCACTCAACAATTAGGAGGTAAAGTCAAATACCTTGTTTTGAACTTTTACTTTCTTCCACATTTATCTTCATCAAGACACATCAACTTTGGACAACAGCAGGTTTGCCCCTTATGGAACAGGTATTCATAGTTGCCTAAGAATATGCTACAAAGACTTGTTTATTCGCCACGATTTCGAATTATCAAAACCTCTAGAAACTTGAACATGCCATAACTCTTATGGTGTTGTTTCCACGAATCTTTGGACGTTCCTTTGTTTTTCATTTGAGTGTTTGCTCATTTCGATCTCTAACTCTAAACGATAAACTATAACCCCGATAAGAGATAATATTATACCATATGTATCTAATACATAATGATTATGATATTTAGACATTTCAATACACTTTGAATTTGCCCTATTATCATAATTTGTGAAACCTCTTTCACATGTCCTTTTATGCCAAAATTAACTTAAATACCTTAGTCATGTCGATCAAATCAAAGAGACTTTTGTATTCTTGTTAATTTAATATCCTCCTTCACTTTGAAATCTTTTGAACAATTCAAAATAGTTTCAAACTTATGTTTCATTAAGCAAATGCTTATACTCACTTAAATCCACAATGAAGTGTGAAATAATGATTTCCACTATTTGTTGAAAATACGATATATCACTATGTATAAGATTCAACATTTCTTCGCATATCACCGTTTTACTAGAATGCGGAGTTTTAGTCATTCTGCCCAACAAGGCATGGTTTTGCAAAGTCTCTAGATAAAGCATCTAGGACCCTAATCTCCATTTGTAACGAAGAACATGCAATAACCAAAATGACTTAAACTATAGTACCATATCATAATTAAACTTTGGATATATTTTAGCATTCTAATCCTTTATAAACGCTTAAACTTTTATCATTAACATAGTGATGAGAATAACTCATTTATAATTGTAATGTGACCATAAAGGTATTATTCATAAGAACAGTACAACTGGCTTGTAACTTATTCATATGAACAATCATCTTGCTAAAAGCAAGACACACAAACAAGGATTACAAAATTATATTCAAGTTCACTAATCCAAATGATAATCTTTGAGGAAAGGGATGATGTCGTCCATAAACTGTTTTGCTTGCCGTCATCATGCCACATTGCCTCAATTCTAGCAATTCTCAAGCAGACCATCCTGTTTTCACAAAACAGGACAAGTATCCAATACAAAACGGGACAAGTATCCAATACATAAACTACAACGAGTTTTGCAAGAATTACATTTATAACTTTGTATATCTAACATATACCCTTTTTAATTCATGACCTCCATTGCAATCAAGCCCCTCTAAGAGTTCATAACTCTAATGCAAGATTGCTAAGTGTTTCTCCAAATATTCTATTTTTCATCCATCATGGAAGAAAACTCATCCAACGGCTCATACTTTATGTGCCTGATCTTGCAGAATACAAGATTGTAATCCAACTCTCCATCAAATGGAGAATGGCTTGTTGGATGATTACGGAGAACACACAAGCATTGCGGAGTCATCGGATTATCTCCTAATGGTCATTGTATCAAGAAGAGAAGATCACCTTTTACGAGGATATCCCTCAGGCGTGGGTATTAATTTATGAAGTTGGACCCTTTCGCTAAGTTCCATATCAAGCAATAAATTTCCCATGGTTGCAAAGGACCTCAATGGGATAGGCCATGATCTACTAAGATATTTGTAAACAAACATCTAGACTAAGTTCATAATATGAGTTCAATCCTAATTGAGCTCCCACTAAAATTGTCATCCCCTGGACAATTTTAGTGATCACATGATCCTAATCCTCTACACCTCCCCCGATCGTCACGGCCATCAGTGCAACATCCAAGGTAGACATTCCCCAATGTCAATCACATCAACCATGTGACTCATGCTCGACCTTTTGGTCTCTTGTGTTCCGAGGCCATGTCCACACATGCTAGGCTCGCCAAATCTAACTTGTGTGTATTTGATGTGCAACATGGCTTACACACACTGTATGTGAATGTAGATATGTCTAGCCCCCAATTGTCACGGCCGGCTTCATAATGGCAAACTTTCTTGGTGGTGCACACACAAGGGGAACACTATCATTGGAATTATATAGGGATTATCTTATTTGCTATAGTTGAGTATCTTATACTAGCATATAATAAGATATAAAATAGGTATCAACATCACATGTAAATTTGTGATATGATATGGTCCTTCTCCTTGCGCCTTGATCTCCATCGAGCGCTCCGGCATGATCTCCATCTTGCCCCTGGTTTGACGCCACCACCCGGTCGTCCATCAGATCGATGGCTATTACTACTTAACTTAGTAACATAAAAGTAAATTACTTTACCTTCATAATGACCAATACCATATCATAACACATGCCCTCCTACAAAGTAAAGTTAGACGCCTCTACTTTATGTATTGCAAGTTTTACGTGGTTGTTAGGGCTTTCGCAATAGAACTTTTTCTAAACTACGAACTTTCCAACCACAACATGGATCCAACAGTTGTCTATTTTACACCCCTTTCAGGGCCCTCCATTGTAAATGCTATATCAACTATTGAATGAGAGACAGACACCCACTAGCCACTTATACGGTACAAGTCATATGTTGAGCGTGGAACCAGTCTCGCGTACGAATACGCGTAAGGTCGGTCTGGGCCGCTTCATTAAACAATACCGCGATATAAACAAGTACACATTACAGGGTAACAACTAAGGGATCAATGCACGCACAATACTTGCGCGTACTAGTCGTACATCACTCCTACGCATAGATCGGCTCTGATACCACTGAAGGGTTCCGCAGCAGAATTTTTTTTTTACCTACGATGGAACTCCCTAACGCCCAAGATCTATCTATGTAGTAATGCGGTAACGGCCAAAGTGTATAGAATACATACCATTGTAGCCGTACACGGTTAACGTTCCGAGGGGAACGTGATTGAAGTAGTCGAACTCGTAGCCGACCTTGATACGTTGCAAACGTTCTATAATTTTTGATGTTCCATGCTTATTTTATATCTACTTTCTTATGTTTTATCCATACTTTGGAGTCTTGATGACCCACAAGTATAGGGGGTGTATCGCGGTATTTTCGATAAGTAAGAGTGTCGAACCCAACGAGGAGTAGAAGGTGCTGGGTAGTGGTATGGATCAGGAATTCTCTGCAAATACTTAGCAAACGGATTTTTAGGGGTTTTCGATAAAGCAAGTAAACAAAGTACAAGTAAACAAAAGACAGTAGGAATAAATGCAGCAAGTGGCCGAATCCTTTATGCAGCAAAGGACAAGCCGGTTGTATTTCTATAGATGACCAAACGTTCTCGAGGACACATGGGAAGACTGTCAAGTGCTTTCGCTTCATATAGTCGATTAATCTTCTCTAGCTTGCTAAGTGTTGTGTGGGTGAACATGTGCTAATGTACCGCCCCATCCAAGACTAAATACATACTTGTGATTAAAACCCCTTGCAAACATCCGTAAGTACAAGAAAGTAATTAAGGTAGAAACCTAACCACATCTTTAAACTCTAAGACCCTTACGTCCCTTGTGCAATGGTTTCCTCACGAGGGTTCATGTTTCTGTCACTCCGGCAACCCCTACGATTAGTAGCCAAATACACAATGCATTCCCCTAGGCCCATATAGGTGAAGTGTCATCTAGTCGACGTTCACATGACACCACTAGAAGAAGTACACCACAACTTAAATGACAATCTATTGAATCTTTCTCAACATAACTCCACTACTAACAACAAGACTTCTCCCATGTCCTCAAGAACAAAACGAACTACTCACAAGACATCATATGGATCATGATCAGAGATGGAATAATGATGTATAACAATCTGAACATAAACAATAATTCAATGGTTCACTCAATAGCATCAACTACAAGGAGTAATCAACACCGGGAAAGTTTCCCCTATGAACTATGCAAGATTCAACGCAATTGTTATAGCAATATGGAGATGGTGATGAGGGTGCTGCTGCTGATGATGATGATGATCCCGATGAAGTCCATCTTGATGGTGGTGTTGATGGCGATGATCTCCCCTCTCCGGGAAGGAATTCCCCCGGCAGAAATCTGTCTGCCGGAGAGATCTTTCTCTCTCGGTGTTTTCCGCCCCGTAGAGGCGGCAAAATCTTTCTATGGTTTCTCCCCGAGTCTTAGGGTTCTGGGAGGATGATATACGCCAGAGGGGAGAGGCTGAAGTGGGCCAGGGTGGCCACACCACTCCCTGGCGCGGCCTAGGCCTGCCCGCGCCATGGGGTGGTGTGGGCCCCCTGTGGCCCACCTCCACTCCATCTTATGGCATCCTGAGTCTTCTGAAAAAATAGGATTTTCCATATATTTTCCTGGATTATCTGATCTTCGCGAATTTTGCCTCCAAATAGCACCTTTTCCATCAGAATCCTGACTGCAGCGGTCCATGCTCCAAAAGTCATCAACAATGCAAAAATAGATGAAATAACATAAGTATCACCTCTCAATACGAAATATATCAATGAATAATAGTGAATTAAGACATAGAATAGTGATGCAAAATGGACGTATCAACTCCCCCCAAGCTTAGACTTCGCTTGTCCCCAAGCGAAACTGAGCTCAATAAACATGACCTCAAGTTTATGGAGTGAATAGTCGATAAAAGAATACGAACAAGAAGCATCACATTCATCAAATACATAGATCATAATAGAAGACAACTCACTATTATATAACTCAACTTGCAATGAGTAAAGGAAACACAATAAAGATACATAAAGTGAATCAAAATTGGTAATGACAAACTTAGCTCTTGGTCGAAGAATAGTTGATAATTTGCTGAGTTCACAAATAGCTGGTTTTCAAAGAAAGCTTTCAAAGTAGTAAACTTCAAGATAAGATCAAAGTGCAAAACAAGGAACATAAGAAACATGAATGCATAAATCATCATATGAATGAATGAAACACATCAACTCAAAATACTTGCTGAGATAGAGGGGAGCAGGTTTACTGACTCAACTACAAAGTAAAAGAAAGGCCCTTCACAGAGTGAAGCAGGGATTGCAAGTCTCATAAAGAGCTCCCAAAAATTATGATACTTACTAGCTTTCAGCTCTCATTGCCCCTATCATACGCATCTTTAGGTGGTTAAGGTTAAAGTGACACAACTAAGAGGATATGATTGACAAGTTATAAGTTGAAATCTCAAGCCCCTTACTTATGAGTACCGATCCTCATGCTACTCAACTTCAGTCACAAGCAAGCTCTTGTCATTGTAAATATATGCGTATCATTGAGAACCGCCAACGGGGTACCCCTTGCACATGACATAGGAGCTATCCCATAATCAAAATGACAAGGCAAGCAGACAGTAAGCATCCCAACGATCTTTTTATTTGCTATTTGCATAGGTTTTTATTGATGATGCTTCATAGAATGCTCACTATAGTTATGCTGCAAGTTTCCACCATGATTAGGCATGGCTTAGGCTAGCGGCCCAGGCGTTTCTCTAACACACATATAAACTCCATGATCTTACAAGTTCCACTTTTATTTCACACCGTCGGGATCCATAAGCAAAAGAACATGATATCAACTAGGTACAAGTACCAATGAAGTGCTGAAAGTGGTCCCCATGATACATGGTTCTGCTAACTTCAACTCATAAAGCGCAAGCATATACGCAACAAAGAAGGACCCAATGGTTCAAGTTTATTAAATACAAGAAAGTAAAGTGTGCCTTCAAGTTCGTGAGAGCTTTAATCACTAATTTTCTCATAACAAGTTTAATTTGGGAGGTTGATAAAACAAGAATTTACTTGGAATAGCAATAATGCTACTAGGTAGGTATGGTGGACACAAATGGCAAAGGTTTTGGTTTAAAGGAGGCGGATGCACGAGAAGAATTCCCTCTCAGTACATGTTTTTGGCTAGCAAGGCTGGGTAGCAAGTACAAGAGTTGAGGGAAACAAACAAACATACAAGTGATAAAGACAAACATGCAATCTTCCTTGGAAGCACAAAAGATCTTAACTAGAGAATACTAAACTTATGAGCAAATCAAGAAAGAAAGATGATGAAATTATTTTTCTTTAGAGTACTTCTATTCAATCAACTCTCAAAAAGGTGTTGCTACTGACCGAGCCAGGTTTGCCAAAACCAACTAAATTAACTCAATGGTCCCAAAGTGATACCAATACTAACAACAAGATCAATCATATAACCACGAATTGAAAACTAATATAAGCTATGCAAAAGAGTGAATGAAAGAACTCATTAATATTCCATAACGGCAACTCACACCAAGGGATACATATCTAACGAGAGAGGGGACACTTCCATAATGCAAACCATACTACAAAATAACTCTTCTATTCATGATATGACTCTACTAATAAGGTAAAAAGATAGAAGATAGTGATATGATACCACGACACTCCCCCAAGCTTGGAACAAACCAAGGGGATGCCAAACCTGATGACGAATTACTCCTTAGGTGATGGTGGTATCCTCTCATCTTCATCCGTCTTCCAGGGTAAGGGCTTCCCGTCAACAAAGGACATCGTGGTTTCCAACATCCTGAAACTTGCAGTAGCACTTATGCGTTTAAATCTAGCCTCATACTCACAGTTTTGATTTTGCACGTCATAGAACTATGCTTGCAGTTCGTTGGTTGTTTGGCGGAGTGAAAAGTCTTCATCTTTGAGTCCAGCAGTCTCCTTTTGGTGCTCGGCGATGAGTTCGGAACAAATCTTATGGATGATGTCCACTTCACACTCCGCCATCTTCCTGTACCTAAAGACTTCATGCTCCAGTGCTTCCATCCTGTCCTCCAGACTTCCTTCACCTTTAGGGCCTTGAACCTCTTTAATCCGGACCTCCCCACCTTCGAGCAATAACTCCTTGGGGTGAATCTTCAATTCTCTCATGTATGGATTGATGATATCTTCTAAGGAATCTCCCTTGGATGATCCAGAGGAAGACATTATGGCTCCAAATCTGGGATTTTTACCTGGCAGAAACAGATCAAAACAAAAACATGACGAAAACACGATATCCGGACCTTGGGGGATCTGGGGGGTTATATATTACGAAGTTTCGTATCAAAAGGAAGGTACTGGGAGAAAACGGGTCGGAGACGGAGTCTTGGGTGGCCTCACCACCTGGTGGCGCGGCCAGGGGTGGGCCCACGCCATGGGGTGGTGTGGGCCACCCTGGCTCTGGTTCCGTCCCTTTTTTTCTTCGTAGCTTTCCTTATTGATTGAAAACTGCAAAAATATAGTTGGATTGTATTTTCGCGGAACTTTTCTTACCAGAACTGTTACCTAGTTGGAAACGGACTCTGCAGGTCTCTGAATTTGGTCCTTAATGAATTTCTCTAGAGTTATAACTTGAAGGGCATCAACATCTTCATTGTAAGAATCTCTAGCAATATAGTGTTTGAGTCGGTGCCCATTCACTACTTGTGTAGTATTATATTTTAGAGAAGAAATTTTTGTTACTCCTGAACGGTATACTTCTTCAATGACGAAAGGTCCTTCCCATTTTGATAGTAGTTTACCTGCAAAAAATCTGAGACGAGACCTATACAATAGAACTTTCTCGCCAACATGAAATTCTCTCTTAAGTATTCGCTTGTCATGCCATCTTTTAACTTTTTCCTTAAAGAGCCTAGCATTCTCATAGGCTTCACTCCTCCATTCATCTAAAGAACTTAAGTCAAAAAGTCTTTTCTCACTAGCTAGCTTACAATCTCTATTTAGTTCTTTCACTGCCCAATAAGCTTTGTGTTCTAATTCTAAGGGTAGGTGGCAAGCTTTCCCATAAACCATTTTATAAGGAGACATTCCCATATGATTTTTGTAAGCCGTTCTATAAGCCCATAAAGCATCATTCAACTTCTTAGCCCAGTTTTTTCTAGACCTATTAACAGTCTTTTGCAAGATAGATTTAATTTCTCTATTTGATAACTCTACTTGCCCGCTAGTTTGGGGATGATAAGCTAAAGCAATTCTATGATTAACATCATACTTAGCGAGGGTCTTTCTAAAACCGCCATTAATGAAATGAGAACCCCCATCAGTCATGAGATACCTAGGCACTCCAAACCTAGGAAAGATAACGTCCTTAAGCATTTTTAGAGAGGTTTCCCCGTCAGCACTTTTCGTAGGAATGGCTTCTACCCACTTAGTAACATAATCAACGGCAACAAGAATATGAGTGTAACCCTTCGAAGGAGGGAAGGGACCCATAAAGTCGAATCCCCAACAATTAAAAGGTTCAATAACTAGAGAGTAGTTCATAGGCATTTCATTACGTCTAGAAATATTACCAACACGTTGACATTCATCGCAAGATAACACAAATTTTCTTGCACCTTTAAAAAGGGTAGGCCAGTAGAAACCTGATTGTAGTACCTTTTGTGCAGTTCTATCTCCTGCATGATGTCCTCCATAGGCGCTACCATGACATTTACGCAATATCTCTTTTTGTTCATATTCTGGAACACATCTTTGCATAATACCATCAACTCCTTTGTATAAGTGTGGGTCATCCCAAAAGTAATGCCTCAAATCATAAAAGAACTTTCTTCTTTGCTGAGCTGTAAAAGTTGGAGGCAAATACTTGGAGACAATAAAGTTAGCATAATCAGCATACCAAGGGCTTCCTCACGAGCTCACACCTACTGTGACTAACTGTTCATTTGGGAAACTATCATTAACAGGCATAGGATCAAAAGAGATGTTTTCCAAACGAGATAAATTATCAGCTACAGGGTTTTCAGCACCCTTCCTATCTACTATGTGTAGATCAAACTCTTGTAAAAGCAGTACCCATCTAATAAGCCTAGGCTTAGCGTCCTTCTTTGTCATAAGATATTTAATAGCAGCATGATTAGTATGAATGGTTACTTTTGAGTCCACAATATAGGGCCTAAACTTATCACAAGCAAAAACAACAGCTAGAAATTCCTCTTCAGTAGTAGCATAATTCTTTTGAGCAGCGTCTAAAGTCTTACTAGCATAATGGATAATGTTTAACTTTTTATCAATACGTTGCCCAAGGACAGCCCCTACAGCAAAATCACTAGCATCACACATTATTTCAAAGGGTAAACTCCAATCAGGTGGTTGAACAATAGGGGCTGTAGTTAAAGCCTTCTTAAGGGTTTCAAAAGCTTCCTTACAATCATTATCAAAAACAAAGGGTACATCTTTCTGAAGAAGATTAGTAAGGGGTTTTGATATCCCAGAGAAGTCTTTAATAAACCTTCTATAGAAACCAGCATGACCAAGGATACTACGAATACCTTTGATGTCTCTAGGGCATGGCATCTTCTCAATTGCCTCAACCTTAGCTCTATCAACTTCTATGCCTCTTTCAGAAACTTTATGAACAAGAACTATCCCTTCATTAACCATGAAGTGGCATTTCTCCCAATTAAGAACAAGATTAGTTTCTTCACATCTCTGCAAAACTTTATCAAGGTTGTGCAGACAATTATCAAAAGAAGTTCCATAGACAGAAAAGTCATCCATGAACACTTCTACAATTTCCTCACAAAAGCCATGAAAGATAGCAGACATGCACCTTTGGAAAGTAGCAGGAGCATTACATAAACCGAAAGGCATACGTCTATAAGCATAAGTTCCATAAGGGCAAGTAAAAGTAGTATTTTCTTGATCTTGTTGTTTAACAGCAATTTGAGAGAAACCAGAATAACCATCAAGAAAACAAAAATGGGTCTTTTTAGACAATCTTTCCAACATTTGATCAATAAAAGGAAGCGGGTAGTGATATTTCTTAGTAACTTTATTGACTTTCCTAAAATCGATGCACATCCTATAGCCTACCACTATTCTTTGAGGAATAAGCTCATCATTATCATTAGGGACAACGGTAATACCTCCCTTTTTAGGAACACAATGAACATGACTAACCCATTCACTATCAGCAATAGGGTAAATAATACCAGCATCCAGGAGTTTCAATACCTCATTCCTTACCACTTCCTTCATCTTAGGATTTAAATGTCTTTGGTGCTCCACTACTGGCTTCGCATCTGGTTCTATGTTGATAGAGTGTTGACATATAGTAGGTGAAATCCCTTTTAAATCATCCAGAGTGTAGCCCATAGCTCCTCGGTGTTTCTTCAAAACTTCCAATAACCTTTCTTCTTCCGTCCCTGAAAGTTTAGCGCTAACAATAACAGGATATATCTTGTTATCATCAATATAGGCATATTTAAGATCATCAGGGAGAGGTTTCAGATCGAAAACCGGATCCTTCTTAGGTGGCATCGTGGTACCCAAGTCTTCTACAGGCAAGTCATGCTTAAGCAACCTGGGTTGACGACAGAGGATCTCGTCAATCTCATTCCTTTCTTCCATGAAGATCTCACTTTCGTGATCTTCCATAAATTGCTGCAAAGCATTGTTAGGAGCAAGAGAGATAGAAGCAAGTTGTTCAACTCTAAAATCCTCATTATGGGTTTCCTCTTCGCAAGGTTCTTTAGTAAATTTAGAAAAATTAAACTCATAAGATTCCCCATCAAACTTAGTCAAGATTTTCTCCCTCTTACAATCAATAATAGCTCCATAAGTACTCAAGAAAGGTCTACCAAAAAATGATAGGATAAGTTTTACTAGCAGCTGAACCAAGTATTAGAAAATCAGCAGGGTACTTAATCTTACCACAAAGAACTTCCACATCTCGCACAATACCAATTGGAGAGATGGTCTCTCTATTAGCAAGGTGAATAACCACATCAATCTCTTCCAACTCGCAAGGACTGATCTCATGTATAATTTCTCTGTAAAGCTCATAAGGAATAACACTGGAACTTGCACCAATATCAAATAAACCATAATAGCAATTATCACCAATTCTAACAGAAAGCACAGGAACACTAGCCTTTTTAGTTCTATTGGGATGTGAAACAATATTAGAAGCATCCTCACAAAAGACTATGTTCCCATCTTCTACGCTTTTAGTGACAAGGTCTTTCACAATTGCTACCACAGGTTCAATGTTTATTTGGTCATCAGGTTTTACAGTTCCCTTTTCACATTTAGTGATTACATTAGTTCTCATAGGATGATCCTTTACCTTATCTGGGAAGGGAATCTTCTCGATATAAGGTTCAGGTAAGATATGATCAATAACGCAACACTCAGTGCTCCCAACAGGAACACGATCAACAATATCTTTATAAGGTGCATGGTACTTATTCCATCCCCTTTTTGGAATTTCAATATAAGAAGCAAAAGCTCTAAAGCAATTCGTAATAACTTGCAAATCAAGACCATAAGCATTACTAATATTTTGAAAGTCATCAGTTCCCATAAAATATTCAATGCATTCATAATCATAATTTATACCTGACTTTCTACCTTTGTCATTCTCCCAAGCTTCAGCATTGTCTTGAATACGGTCTAGAAGGTCCCATTTAACTTCTTCTTCCATACGAGTGAATGATCCAGCACAAGAAGCATCCAATAAATCTTTGTCATGTAGAGGAAGCCTTGCATAGAAGTTATTGATAATAATATTGTTGGGGAGCTCATGAATGGGACATTTGAACATTAGTAACTTCAATCTCCCCCAAGCTTGAGCTATACTCTCTCCATCAAGAGGCCAAAAGTTGTATATTTAATTTCGATCTTTATGAATCTCACTAGGAGGATAAAACTTTGAATAAAAGAGAGGCACTATTTCCTCCCATTCCAGAGCTTAACCATTCTTCAACAACTTATACCATTCCTCAGCTCTTCCTTTCAGTGATAATGAAAATAACTTCTTCTTAACTTGATCTGTAGTAATACTTGCACACTTGAACAACCCGCATAATTCGTGTATAAAGAGTAAATGATCACCGAGATGGACAGTTCCATCCCCAACATAGTAGTTATCCATAACACGATCAATAATTCTTGTAGGTATTTTGAAAACATCTTTCTCAGCAGGTGGTGGCTTATCTACTACCTTAGCAGTGGTAGTAGCATTACCAAATAAGAAACTCAGCGAATTATCCATAACGAAAATAAAGCAACTAGCAGAAGTAAACAATACTCACAGTAGAAGTTTCCTTCACCAGTTCCACTCTCCAATAGCGCTTCACTCCCCGGCAATGGCACCAGAAAATAGTCTTGATGACCCACAAGTATAGGGGGTGTATCGCAGTATTTTCGAAAAGTAAGAGTGTTGAACCCAACGAGGAGCAGAAGGTGATGGCTAGTGGTATGGATCAGGAATTCTCTGCAAATACTTAGCAAACGGATTTTTAGGTGTTTTCGATAAAGCAAGTAAACAAAGTACGAGTAAACAAAAGATAGTAGGAATAAATGCAGCAAGTGGCCCAATCCTTTATGCAGCAAAGGACAAGCCAGTTGTATTTCTATAGATGACCAAACGTTCTCGAGGACACATGGGAAGACTGTCAAGTGCTTTCGCTTCATATAGTCGATTAATCTTCTCTAGCTTGCTAAGTGTTGTGTGGGTGAACCTGTGCTAATGTACCGCCCCATCCAAGACTAAATACATACTTGTGATTAAACCCCCTTGCAAACATCCGTAAGTACAAGAAAGTAATTAAGGTAGAAACCTAACCACAGCTTTAAACTCTAAGACCCTTACGTCCCTTGTGCAATGGTTTCCTCACGGGGGTTCAGGTTTCTGTCACTCCGGCAACCCCTACGATTAGTAGCCAAATACACAATGCATTCCCCTAGGCCCATATAGGTGAAGTGTCATCTAGTCGATGTTCACATGACACCACTAGAAGAAGTACACCACAACTTAAATAACAATCTATTGAATCTTTCTCAACATAACTCCACTACTAACAACAAGACTTCTCCCATGTCCTCAAGAACAAAACGAACTACTCACAAGACATCATATGGATCATGATCAGAGATGGAATAATGATGTATAACAATCTGAACATAAACAATAATTCAATGGTTCACTCAATAGCATCAACTACAAGGAGTAATCAACACCGGGAAAGTTTCCCCTATGAACTATGCAAGATTCAACGCAATTGTTACAGCAATATGGAGATGGTGATGAGGGTGCTGCTGCTGCTGATGATGATGATCCCGATGAAGTCCAGCTTGATGGTGGTGTTGATGGCGACGATCTCCCCTCTCCGGGAAGGAATTCCCCCGGCAGAAATCTGTCTGCCGGAGAGATCTTTCTCTCTCGGTGTTTTCCACCCCGCAGAGGCGGCGAAATCTTTCTGTGGTCACTCCCCGAGTCTTAGGGTTTCGGGAGGATGATATACGCCAGAGGGGAGAGGCTGGAGTGGGCCAGGGTGGCCACACCACTCCCTGGCGCAGCCTAGGCCTGCCCACGCCATGGGATGGTGTGGGCCCCCTATGGTCCACCTCCACTCCATCTTCTGGCATCCTGAGTCTTCTGGAAAAATAGGATTTTCCGTATATTTTCCCGGATTTTCTGATCTTCGCGAATTTTGCCTCCAAACAGCACCTTTTCCATCAGAATCCTGACTACAGCGGTCCATGCTCCAAAAGTCATCAACCATGCAAAAATAGATGAAATAACATAAGTATCACCTCTCAATACGAAATATATCAATGAATAATAGTGAATTAAGACATAGAATAGTGATGCAAAATGGACGTATCAAGTATTTTTATACACTTTCTAGGACTAACCTATTAACAAGATGACACAGTGCTAGTTGCCTGTTTTCTGCTGTTTTTGGTTCTAGAAAAGCCAGAAAATGAATATTGTCGGAATTGGATGGGACAAAAGCCAAAGTCAATATTTCACTAAGGGGAACACGGAGCCAGAAGACGATACAGAGAAGGGCCTCGAGGGGGACACACCCCCTGGTCGCGCCTGGGGGGGTGCAACTGCCTCGGGCACCCCCTCGGCCTCCCCTCTCGCCTATAAGAAGCCTCCAATACAGAAACCCTAAGCACCCGATCAAAATTCCATGAAAGAGTCTATAGCCGCCATCATCTCCATCCCTAGATCAGGAGGGATCTGAAGCTCTTCCTGGCACCCTGCCAGAGGGGAGAGATCACCCTGGAGGCCTTCTTCATCACCATGCCTGCCTCCAGTGTGATGCGTGAGTAGTTCATCCCTGGACTACGGGTCCATATAGTAGCTAGATGGTTGGTTCTTCTCCTTTGTGCTACCATGTTTAGATCTTGTGAGCTCCGTTCATGATCAAGATCATCTATTTGTAATCTTACATGTTGTGTTTGCGGGGATCCAATGGATATTGAGATGATATTTCAGATTGATTATTGATTCTATCATGTCTTTATTATTTGTGATCTTGCATGCTTTCCATTGTTAGTAGATATCTTGGCCGAGTAGATGCTAGCAACTCCAAGAGGGAGTATTTATGCTCGATAGTGGGTTCATGCCTCTAGGAATCTGGGGAAGTGATAGAAATCTCTAAGGTACTAGATGTGATGTTGCTACTAGGGAGAAAACAACAATCCTTTGTTCATAGAAAAATCATATGTTTACTTTACACACTTTTCTTAATGCAATTATCTGTTGCTCGCAACTTAATACTGGAGGGGGTTCAAATGATAACCTGAAGGTGGATTATTAGTCATAGATGCAGTTGGATTACGGTCTATGTATAATGTTGTAATGCCCAATCAAATCTCATAGGAGTCAAAATGATTAGTATATGCATGTATGCTTTCTCGATGTTTGTCAATTGCCCCGCTGTAATTTGTTCACCCAACATGTCATCTATCTTAAGGAGAATCACCACTAGTGAACTATGGACCCTGGTCCATTCTTTTACCATCAATCTACAATCTATTTACTATTTTCTGTTTACTTTCTGCAAAGCAATTACTATCGTACACACAATACGTTTAATCCTTTGTTTTCAGCAAAACCGGTGAGATTCACAACCTCACTTTAAGTTGGGGCAAAGTTCTGTGATTGTGTTGTGCAAGATTCCAAGTTGGAAACAACACCTTGGAGGTGTTTCCTTGCTCCTACTGGTTCGATAACCTTGGTTCCATAACTGATGGAAAACTCGTTGATGTGCTCATCATACCTTCCTCTTAGGATTCCCCAACGAGCTCTACATATTGAGTAAGCAAGACTTTTTCTGGCGCTGTTGCCCGAGAGTCAATGACATCTTCACAAGGGGAGTCCCTCACAACCAATATATTTACATTGTTTTTTGTTTTGCTTAGTTTATTTCTGCTTTGTTTGCTTGTTCTTTTTATCAAAAATATTAAAAAAATTAGTTCCTACTATAGTTGTTATTTTCGTTGGTCTGTTATTGTCTTGCTTTATCATGCTTTCTATCAATGGTTGGTTTCTTTGGAACTGAATCTATTTGGCAAGGTGGGTTCATGGAAGAACAAATATATTATTATAAGGAACACCACTTGTCACAAAAATGGAGACACTTATGGGAACAAATTGATAAATTGTATACATTACTAGAAACGTGTGCTCTACTTATAATGTTACTTATTGCTTTGATAAATCTTGTTGCTATAAGAGGTATAAACACCTCCCTTTTCAATGTGAGTATAATGATGATGTTACCATATCTTCTTATGTTAAGGGAAATTATGACTTTTATGATGTGGAACAAATTGAAGAATTTATTGCTTGGAAGGGTGCATTCGAACTAGCTTATTTGCTTGAAAATACTAATGATGCGCCTTATAAATATGAGGTTTATGATATACTTAAATTTTGCTTTGATAATTACAAGGAAGAAAATGGCTATATTCTTGAATATCTTAATAAATGCTCTCCACCAGCGAAAGAGACTAATGCCTTGCAGGAGCCTATGGAAGAAGAAATTGCTGAAACTGGAAGCTCATTTGATGAAAAAAAAGAGTAGAGTGATGATCAAGAGGAGGAAGAATGGATCTACCCATTCCTACCTTCTAATGAGAGTAACTCTTTACCCCTTACAATATTTGATTGTCCCCCATGCTTACTAAAGGAGGATGAATGTTATGTTCCTGAGGATTCTTTTGAAAATGTTTATAATAAAGCTCTAGATGATGGTCCTATATTGGTTGATAATATTAATTGTACTACTATTGAAAATGAGATTAATCAATCATCTTGTTATAAAATTGTTAAAAGTGGGTTTGAAGGTTTTAATCCCACTATTTTTGAGCTTGATAAAAATTATGTGTTTGTAGGTCATGAAAAGCATGCTTTATGTGATAGTTATATTATAGAGTTTATTCATGAGGCTACTGAAGATTATTTTGAGAGAGGAAAATATGGTTGTAAAAGTTTTCATGGCACTGAAACACCTCTCTATTTGCTGAAAGTTTTGAAGTTACTCTCGTTTTATCTTCCTATGCATGTCGCTTTGTTATTTGTGAATTTATTTGCATATAAGATTCCTATGCATAGGAAGTGGGTTAGAATTAAGTGTGTTTTGAATTTGCTTCTTGATGCTCTTTTTTACTTCAATTCATATTTCTTATGTGAGCATCATCGAAATTATCATGCCTAGCTCAAAGGCGTTAAATAAAAGCACTTATTGGGAGGTAACCCAGAAGTTTTAGTTGAGTCTTGGAAGTTATTGCTTCAATAATAACATCTCCTTATCATTTTTGTGTGGTTTTTGTGCCAAGAGTAACCTCTAATGAGAGAGAAGTAATGCTTGGGAAAGTTGCTGTCCCAAAACAGATTTTTGTGCTTCGCTATAAAAATTCGTGAAAAATCTCTGTACGCCGGTTTGAGCTGTAATATTTTGTGTTTCTGCCCCCAGGTTGTTATCCAACTTTAATTAGTTCAATACTTTTCGATTGGAGCAACAGAAGGTCTTCAAAAAAATTGGTTTTTACCTGTTGGTCTGTTTTGACAGATTTTTGCCATTATTTGCATTTGCCTCTTAATCTCTTTCCCTTTGAGTTCTCTTTGATCATTTGAACTTTTTAAAGAAAGTGCTACAGTAGCTTGTGTTTTAATGGAAGTTTTACTTGTGTTGAAACTAAACCAAAAGACTTATTATCTTGAGTGCACTAATGTTGCTAATGAAGATTGTGTGAAGTTTTGTATGAAGGAAAATTTTAAGTGTAGGGAAGAGTAATGTGATAAGATGAAGTATGGACAAAAGCTCAAGCTTGGGGATGCCACCCGTGTCACCCCAAGAAATATCCCATAAGTACAAGCGTCAAAGCTTGGGGATGCCCAAGGCATCCCCTTCTTCATCAATACAAATCTCAGGTTTCTTCCAAACACTTCATTTTTATTGTTTCATCCACAGTTGTGTTGTTCTTGGAGCGTCTTCTTTTTTGTCTTTGGTTTTCGTTTGCTTAGTTTGATTAGTTTGCTTGAATAAATTGGTTGGACCCCCTCATTCATACATTAGTTTTCAAATAAGATTGGTTTGGATTGGAAAGAGTAGGAAAAGTTCATGCTTAAGTGGTAAAAAGGATCTTGTTTTTGATTGTGGCCTATGCTTTGTCATGTCATGCTTGATATTGTTTTGGATTTATGCTTAGTGATTTTTGTTATAGCATGACATGTTATAAACAATTGAGATTGCTTAATGTGCCTTGAAAGAATGATCCGTTGTTTTGGCATATTAAAGCATAATATTGTGGTATTCTGCTTTGATGCTTTATTTGGGTTGACTTGGCGCATGCTCACACCATGTTAAGACTATAACAAGTCACCATAGCCTCTATGATCCTTTAGTTTTCGACTTGTAATATCACTTTATGCTTTAATTAATGACGTTTTGTCGCTTTGCATGATTATGGCTATTATTGCTCTCTTAGTTGGTCGCTCCCAGTCTTTTGCTAGCCTCCATACCAAGTATGAGTTCCACTCATGCATCCAACTCCAAATAAAACCAAGTTATTCCAAATATTCCACCATACCTACCTATTAGCATTTGCTATTCCAAGTATATTCATGTTTTTATCTACCTTCCGAATTAAACTTGTTATGTGAAAAATAGTGATTAAAGCTCTCACGAACTTGATGGCACACTTTACTTTTCTTACCCCTAATAAACTTGAACCATTGTGTCAGCTATGTTGTATATGCTTGCACTTATATATTAGGGATTAGCAGAACCATGCTGTCCTTGGGACCGCTTTCAACATTGCACTTGTACATTGTACCAAGTTGATATCATGCTCTTTTGTTTATGGATGTCGTCGGTGTGAAATGAAAGGGGAGCTTGTAAGTCCATGGAGTTATGTATGTGTGTTAGAGAAACGCCTAGGCGGCTGGTCTAATCCATGCCTAATCATGGTGGAAACCTGCAGCATAACCATAATGAGCAATCTATGAAGCATTCTTCTTATAAAAAAACAGATAGAGATTGAGAAAAAATAAAAAAAAATGAGAAAAGAGGAAAGAGAGAAAAACACCATCTTCCTATGGTAAATAAGAAGATGCTGAGATGCTTATTGTCTACTTGCCTTGTCATTTTGATATGGGGAGTCTTCCGTATCATCGGGCAAGGGGTACCCCGTTGGCGGTTCTCTATGATACACATGTACTTACTATGACAAAAACTTATCGGTAACTAAACTTGAGTAGCATGAGGAGCGACCCTCGTATTCAAGGGACATGAGATTGCCAACTTATACTTTGTCAAGCATATACTCCATATTTGTTCACTTTAACCTTAATCATTTCAAGATGCTTATGATAGGGGCAATGAGAGCTGAAAGCTAATAAGTACCATAATTTTTGGAAGCTCTTTATGAGACTTGAATCCCTCCTTCCTTCTATGAAGGCATTTCTTTTACTTTTATGTTGTGTCTCCATCTTCTATCTTTATGCACCTATTGAGAGAGCATAGTGGCCATTCTTAGTTTAGTGTGCATTGTCCCAAGACTTGTTGATTGATTCATAACTTTGATATTGCTTGTTCTTAAACTATTTGTATCTAGTCACCCTTATGAACTTTGAAGGTGTCCTATGCATTTATGTTTTGCTACACTATGAGGGACA
Source organism: Avena sativa (assembly GCA_916181665.1). Classification (NCBI taxonomy): domain Eukaryota; kingdom Viridiplantae; phylum Streptophyta; class Magnoliopsida; order Poales; family Poaceae; genus Avena; species Avena sativa. The sequence goes on from OV702292.1 coordinate 59,092,416, forward strand.
AGCTGAATACCATTCTCCTTATGTTTTCTTTATGTGAAACAAACAAACGTCTTTCAAAGCATTGTTATTCATGAATATTTTGTTTGTACCTTTTCATGTTACCACATAGTTGCTATGTCTTATTGTTAGAACTATATCTTTCATGCTATGATTAGAGTACTATGATCCCAGCTATTAATGTTTTACAAATAGATTCATCAAGATTATGATGGTGCATGTCACCTCAAAAATTATTCTTTCTTTTTATCACTTACCTACTCGAGGACGAGCAAGATTTAAGCTTGGGGAAGTTGATACGTTGCAAATGTATCTATAATTTTTGATGTTCCATGCTTGTTTTATATCTACTTTCTTATGTTTTGTCCATGATACATTGCAAATGTATCTATAATTTTTGATGTTCCATGCTTGGTTTTATCTACTTTCTTGTGTTTTGTTCCAACTTTGGAGTACTTTTCATATGATTTCTTGGACTAACCTATTAACAAGATGCCACATTGCCAGTTGCCTGTTGTTTTTGGTTCCAGGAAAGTCAGAAAATGAATATTCTCGGAATTGGATGGGACAAAAGCCAAAGTTGATATTTTTCCGGAAGACTCACGGAGCCAAAAGACGAGACGGAGGGGGGCCACACCACCCCTTGGCGCGGGCCAGCCCAGGCCACGCCAGGGCATGGTGTGGGATCCCTGGACGGCCACCGACCTTGTCTCTCTCGCCTATAAGAGCCTCCCGATGTAGAAACCCTAAGTCGTCAATCATAAATCCACGAAAAGTTCCGCAGCGCCGCCACCACCGAAGGGGAGATTCGGGGGACAAAAAGTCTCTGTTCCGGCACCCTGCCGGGACGAGGAAGTGCCCCCGAGCCATCTCCATCGATCTCCACCACCATCTCCATCACAGTTGTTGATTCCCATGATGAGGAGGGAGTAGTTCTCTCTCGAGGCTAAGGGTTCTACCGGTAGCTATGTGTTCATCTGTCTCTCTATGCATGATCTTATTGAGATCATGAGCTTTTAATCTATAGATCTACCTTGCTACTCAAGTGCTTTAATAGATCTCTGCTCTCCCCATGTGTGTGAAACTGACAGCATGCACACCATGGTGGCACTTAGGCTAGAGATTACAAATACTTGTTATGAGTTATATTTGGAGTTGGATGTCTTTATGAAATTGTGGTGTTTGTTGGAACCATCTAGTGCTCAAGGTGACAGTGTGGGGTTTTCTAGATGGGAAAGGCTTACTTTGAGGTGTGCTGTTATAGCTCTACCAACGATTAGAGTGTCCAACCGGAGAGTAGTTAAGAGTAGTATCATAAAGAGAAGATATTTATATGAGAGTGTTCACTAGTTAAAGTATGATCCCTAGGCCTTGTTTCTAAGCGTTGATACACCATTTGCAATTAGATCTGTTACATGTTTGCTTGCTTCCTTCTTTATTTCAGTTTTACTTTAGTCTTTTCCACGCCATCAAGCTATTTTCTATCACCGTTACCACTTATAATTATCCATACCACTTGTATTTCACTATCTCTTCGCCGAACTAGTGCACCTATACACCTGACAAGTGTATTGGGTGTGTTGGGGACACAAGAGACTTCTTGTATCTTGATTGCAGGGTTGCTTGAGAGGGGATACCTTTGACCACTTCCTCCCCGAGTTCGATAAACCTTGGGTAATCCACTTAAGGGAAAACTTGCTGCTGTTCTACAAACCTATGCACTTGGAGGCCCAACAACTGTCTACAAGAATATAAGTGCATAGACATCAGTCCACACTTTGGAGTATTTTTATACACTTTCTGGGACTAACCTATTAACAAGATGCCACAGTGCCAGTTGCCTATTTTCTGCTGTTTTTGGTTCAGATTGATTATTGATTCTATCATGTCTTTGTTATTTGTGATCTTGCATGCTCTCCGTTGTTAGTAGATATCTTGGCCAAGTAGATGCTAGCAACTCCAAGAGGGAGTATTTATGCTCGATAGTGGGTTCATGCCTCCAGTAATCTAGGGAAGTGACAGAAATCTCTAAGGTACTAGATGTGTTGTTGCTACTAGGGAGAAAACAACAATCCTTTATTCATAGAACAATCGTATTTTTTACTTTACACACAATGCGTAATGCAATTATCTGTTGCTTGCAACTTAATACTAGAGGGGGTTCGGATGGTAACCTGAAGGTGGATTATTAGTCATAGATGCGGTTGGATTACGGTCTATGTATAATGTTATAATGCCCAATCAAATCTCATAGGAGTCAAGATGATTAGTATATGCATGTATGCTTTCTCGATGTTTGTCAATTGCCCCGCTGTAATTTGTTCACCCAACATGTCATCTATCTTAAGGAGAATCACCACTAGTGAACTATGGACCCTGATCCATTCTTTTACCATCAATCTACAATCTATTTACTGTTTTTTGTTTACTTTCTGCAAAGCAATTACTATCTTCCACACAATACGTTTAATCCTTTGTTTTTAGCAAAACCGATGAGATTGACAACCTCACTGTAAGTTGGGGGAAAAGTTCTATGATTATGTTGTGCGGGATTCCAAGTTGGAAACAACACCTTGGAGGTGTTTCCTTGCTCCTACTGGTTCGATAACCTTGGTTTCATAACTGGGGGAAAACTTGTTGATGTGCTCATCATACCTTCCTCTTGTGGTTCCCTAACGAGCTCTACATATTGAGTAAGCAGACCTCAAGGTCGCGAAGCTCCTCGCAGGTCACCCCTTGCTCCTTCTTCATCGTGCAGCAGCTCCGGCTCACGACATCCAAGGTGCCTCAAGTGAGGCCCCTCGTGGCTTCGTACACATACAGTGTACAATGACGACCTCCGACTCCTTGATCCCTGCCGGGAGTGCACCTATACACCTGACAAGTGTATTGGGTGTGTTGGGGACACAAGAGACTTCTTGTATCCTGATTGCAGGGTTGCTTGAGAGGGGATACCTTTGACCACTTCCTCCCTGAGTTCGATAAACCTTGGATAATCCACTTAAGGGAAAACTTGTTGCTGTTCTACAAACCTCTGCACTTGGAGGCCCAACAACTATCTACAAGAATCGAGGTACGTATACATCAAGCTATTTTCTGGCGCTGTTGCCGGGGAGGTAAGGTAAAAGGTATTCACACCGGAGGATTAAAGAATAAGAACCTCCCACGACAAACGCCTATTTTCTGGCGTCGTTGCTGGGGAGGTAAGGTAAAAGGTACTCACTTCCTCCGGTGTGAGTGCTCGAAGTTATTTCCTTTAGATTCTGCAATTTTGTCTTTTTGTTTCTTGTTTTTATTTTCACTAGTTAGGCTTAATGGAAAACAAAACAAAAATTAGAGAGCTTTATAGTATTTATCTTGAGTTAGGACATGAAGTGTTTGAAGAGAAAATTAAAAAACCTATGGAACTTTATTTCCATGATAATAGCAATGTTGTTAGTATGAATTCTTTGGACACCATTATTGCTAATGCTATGGAAAATTCTAAGCTTGGGGAAGCTAGTTTTTATGAAAATGATCTTTCTAGTTCCCCAGCTTTGGAAGATAGATATTCTATTGCTTATGATGATACCAAACCTCCAATATATGATGATTACAATGATGAATATGATATTTTCAGTCCACCTGCTATTGAGGAGAAAATTAATTACAATATGCCTCCTATATTTGTTGATTATGGTGATGAGAATAATAATGATAGCTATTTTGTTGAGTTTTCTCCCACTACAATTAATATGAATGACTATGTTTATGTGGAGAGTATTAATTCTTTTATGCATGTGGCTCATGATAAGAATGTTTCATGTGATTGTTATATTGTTAATTTTATTCATGATGCTACGGAAATTTATTATGAGAGAGGGGAAACATGGTTTTATGTGTCTCAACAATATTAAGTTCCCCCTCTTTATGTTGAAAGTCTTGAAGTTGCACTTGTTTTGCTTTACTATGCTTATTGCTTTGTGCTTTCATGACTAGTTTATTTACTAGATTCCTATGCATAGGAAGTGGGTTAGACTTAAATGTGTTTTGAATTTGCTTCTTGATGCTATCTTTTACTTCAATTCATATTTCTTATGTGAGCATCTTCTCAAACTATCAAGCCTAACTTAAAGGCGTTAAAGAAAAGTACTTATTGGGAGATAACCCAAAAGTTTTAGATGAGTCTTGGAAGTTATTACTTCATTAATAACCACTCCTTCTCCTTTTTATTTGTTTTTTGTGCCAAGAGTAACCTCTAATGAGAGAGAAGTAATGATTGGGAAAGTTGTTGTCCCGAAACAAATTGTTGTGCTTCACAGTAAAAATTCGTGTAAAATCTCTGTACGTCCTTTGGAGGCGTGAATTTTTGTGCTTATGCCCCAGGTTATTATCTAACTTTCGTTAGTTCAACACTTTTTGATTTGAGCAACAGAAGGTCTTCAAAAAAATCATCTTTACCTGCTAGACTGTTTTGACACATTTCTGCCATTTTCTGCATTTGCTTCTTGTTGGTTCCTTTTTGAGTTCTTTTGGGGAATTGAGCTTTTTGAGGGAGGTGCTACAGTAGCTTGTGTTTTAATGGAAGTTTTATTGGTGTTAGAACTGAACCCAAAGACTTATTATCTTGAGTGCACTAATGTTGCTAATAAAGATTGTGTGAAGTTTTGTATGAAGGAAAAATTTTAGGTGTATGGAAGGAATGAGTAATGAGATAAAGAATTGACTAAAGCTTAAGCTTGGGGATGCCACGTGTGTCACCCCAAGAAATATCCAAGAAGTACAAGCGTCAAAGCTTGGGGATGCCCAAGGCATTCCCTTCTTCATCAATAAAAATCCCAGGTTTCTTCCAAACGCTTCATTTTTATTGTTTCATGCACAGTTGTGTTGTTCTTGGAGCGTCTTCTTTTTCGTTTTCGTTTTGTTTTTTCGTTTGCTTTGTTTGCTTAGTTTGCTGAATAAATTGGTTGGACCCCCTCTTTCATACATTGGTTTTCAAATAGTTTGGTTTGGTTTGGAAAAGAGTAGGAAAGTTCATGCTTAAGTGGTAAAAAGAGCTTGTTTTTGACTGTGGCCTATGCTTTGTCATGCCATGCTTGATATTGTTTTGGCTTTATGCTTAGTATTCTTTGCTGTAGCATGACTTGTTATAAACAATTGAGATCGCTTAATGTGCCTTGGATGAATCATGTGTTGTTTTAGCATATTAAAGCATAGTATAGTGGTATTCTCCTTTGGTGCTTTATTTGGGTTGACTTGATGCATGCTCACACCATGTTATGACTATCTCAAGTCACCATAAGCCTTTATGATCCTTTAATTTTCAACTTGTAGTATCACTTTATGCTTTGATCAATGATGTTTTGTCACTCTGCATGATTATGGCTATTATTGCTCTCTTAGTTTGTCGCTCCCAGTCTTTTGCTAGCCTCCACAACCAAGTATGAGTTCCACTCATGCATCCAACTCCCTAAACGGAGTTATTCCAAAGAGTCCACCATACCTACCTACTAGCTTATGCTATTCCAAGTATATTCATGCTTTTGTTTACCTTCCGAATTAAACTTGTTATGAGAAAACTAGTGATTAAAGCTCTCACGAACTTGATGGCACACTTTACTTTTCTTGCCCTTAATAAACTTGAACCATCATGTCGTCTATGTTGTATATGCTTGCACTTATTTGTTGGGAATTAGAAGAACCATGCTTTCATGGGGAACGCTTTCAACATTGCACTTGGTACTTGTACCTAGTTGATATCATGCTCTTTTGTATATGGATGTCGTCGGTGTGAAATGAAAGGGGAGCTTGTAAGTCCATGGAGTTATCTATATGTGTTAGAGAAACGCCTCGACCGCTGGTCTAATCCATGCTGACATGGTGGAAACCTGCAGCGTAACCATAATGAGCTGTCTATGAAGCATTCTTCTTATAAAAAAAGAGTCCTATATTGAGAAAAAGAGAAAAAGAAAAAACGAGATTATTAAAAGAGGAAAGAGAGAAAAAAGCACCATATTCCCATGGTAAATAAGAAGATTGCTGAGATGCTCGTTGTCTGCTTGCCTTGTCATTTTGATATGGGGATTCTTCCGTATCATCGGGCAAGGGGTACCCCACTGGCGGTTCTCTATGATACACATGTACTTACGATGACAAGAACTTACTGGTGACTAAACTTGAGTAGCATGAGGAGCGGCCCTCGTATACAAGGGACATGAGATTTCTAACTTATACTTCGTCAAGCATGTACACCATAGTTTGTTCACTTTAACCTTAATCACTTCAAGATGCTTATGATAGGTGCAATGAGAGCTGAAAGCTATAAGTTCCATAATTTTTGGAAGCTCTTTATGAGACTTGAATCCCTACTTCCTTTTATGAAGGCCTTTCTTCCACCATTATGTTGAGTCTCCACCTTCTACCTTTATGCACCTACTTTGAGAGCATAGTGGCCATTCTTAGTTCTATGTGCATTGTCCCAAGACTTGTTTATTGATGCATAGCTTTGATATTGCTTGTTTTAAACTATTTGTATCTAGTCACTCTTATAAACTTTGAAGGTGTCCTATGCATTTATGTTTGCTACTCTATGAGGGACAAGCTGAATACTACTATGCTATGTTTTCTTTATGTGAAACAAACAAACGTCTTGCAAAGCATTGTTATTCATGAATCTTTTGTTTGTGCCTTTTCATGTTGCATCATAGTTTCTTTGTCTTATTGCTAGAACTTTGTCTTTCATGTTATGATTGAAGTACTATGATCCCAACTTTGAATGTTTTACAAATACTTTGATCAAGTTTATGATGGTGCATGTCACCTCAAAAATTATTCTTTCTTTTTATCACTTACCTACTCGAGGATGAGCAGGAGTTAATCTTGGGGATGTTGATACATTGCAAATGTATCTATAATTTTTGATGTTCCATGCTTGGTTTTATCTACTTTCTTGTGTTTTGTTCCAACTTTGGAGTACTTTTCATATGATTTCTTGGACTAACCTATTAACAAGATGCCACAGTGCCAGTTGCCTGTTTTCTGTTGTTTTTGGTTCCAGGAAAGTCAGAAAATGAATATTCTCGGAATTAGACGGGACAAAAGCCAAAGTTCATATTTTCCGGAAGACTCATGGAGCCAGAAGACGAGACGGAGGGGGGCCACATGGTGGCCACACCACCCCTTGGCGCAAGCCAGCCTAGGCCGCGCCAGGGCATGGTGTGGCCCCCCTGGCCGGCCACCGACCTTGCATCTCTTGCCTATAAGAGCCTCCTGATGCAGAAACCCTAAGTCGTCAATCAGAAATCCATGAAAAGTTCCGCAGCACCGCCGCCACCGAAGGGAGATCCGGGGGACAAAAAGTGTCGTCGGATTGATGACAAGTACGCCATGAGGGGGTCCTCGAGGCGTGCGGAAGAGAGGGGGTGAGACATACGGTATTCCGGGACAGTGAGCACACAAGTTTACCCAGGTTCGAATCCGCCGGCTTTGGACGGATCCTACTCCTGCTAGCAATCCAGTAATACGGCAGAGCCGGAATATGGGTTACAAGGGTTTCGCCTGTGCGAGTCGAGATTGTAGACTATTGAGGTTATGCCCTAAAGGCTCTCCCTAGGACGGCTTATATAGATATCCGACCTAGGGTTCACAGGAGAGATCTATCCGGCTACGACTAAGAGTCGGTTACAGAGTACATCTTGAACTACAAGTAACATCATGGCCTAAGTCGGTAAGTCTTCGGGGCCTTCCCGTAGCTGAATTGGACTCCGTCTTCTCTCCCTGACTGGGCCGCCCGTGAAGCAATGCTCTAACCCGAAGTGGGCCACCCTTGTCAGTGAGGAACTGTGAGGATACCCGGAAAGTATATCCCCAACAAAAGCCCCCGGAGGCCTCCAAGATCCAAAGTCGGATTTTATCATCGTCTAGCTTGATCTTCGGCTTGAAGAATCTTGAAGGGTTCTTGAAACTTCACAAAAAAAGATACGATCCGGGTCTTAAAAAATAAGTCGGACCTTTCAGTTGGTTACTTGGATTTTCCAGCTTGTTTTCAAACTAAGCCGGAACTTGGTCTCTAACGCCACCTGACACAAGCATGGTCAAGTCACATCATCTGACAGCGTTCCGTCAGCATGAACGTTGGTGGGTCCGCGGTCCGCGGAACCGAGGCACCGTTTCAATGCGTGCATGGAGATCGAGGTGACGCAATCATCGTGCGGGTCCTTCCCAGTTCTTTCCACGATGCGTGGCGATTGCACTGTAGCGTTTGCACGAATCTTGGCGCAGGTAGGTGGATATAAGGGGTTTAGATTTCCTCTTCTCCTTTCCACCAGTCCTTCCCAGTTCTTCATCTTCTTCCTCCGGTTTGGCGGCAGCGGCGGCGGCGGCGAAGGCAGAAGCTGCAGCGGAGAAGGAAAGCTACAGGGGAATCTGGATCCCCTGCGCCCTCGACGAGGCAGGTCTCAAGAATGTGGAGAAGGAGGGGCTGCTCGTTGCCGGTGACTGGCGGAGCGGCTCCGGCAAAACCGTCCCCAACCCACACGAGGGCGAGCGAGTTCACTTCAGTACTCATCTGGACCGAGGTTTGTCCTTTCCTCCCTCGGAATTCTTCTCCGAGGTGATAGATCACTATGGAGTTCAACTCCACAATCTTCCTCCCAATTCTCTTCTAGAAATGAGCACATATGTTGTGCTTTGTGAGGGCTTTCTCGGCATTAGGCCTAGTTTGCTTCTCTTCCGGTTTTACTTTCATGTCCGGAGGAATTCCATCACTGCCGGTGTTCCTTACATCACCAGCACTATTATTTTTCTCTTAGACGAGACCGGGCATATCCCAAAATTTCTGCCAGTGACTCGGTCAAGCAATGGCCAGCCACTTTTTTCTACCATAGGGATATTCCGGCTCCCGGCAAAGCTACTGCTTTGCCGGCTTTTGTCGACGGATCCGCCACGGCCCAACCTTCCTGGGACGAGGCTGCTCCGGCTCTCACAGATGATCTGATCCTCGCTAAGAGGCGGATCGAATATCTGATCAAGCACAATGGTCTAAAGGGATCCGACTTGGTCCAGTGCTGGGTCTCATGCTAGATCCAGCCACTTCAGTACCACGGGGATAGACCAATGCATTCCGTCATGTCTTCTCTGACCGACTCCCTCCGCATCAGCCCCAAGGCCTACACCACTCAAGGCTACATAAGCCAAATTAAGTGGCTGATCAAGGAGCGGATCGAAAGGCGGATTCCAGAGGTTTCTCTGGACATGCACACGGCACACAACGGCTAGTCAGGCAAGTCCTGGACAAAAGCCATTTATCCCCTGAAGAGGAGGCGCAAGAAGCAGAGGACGTCAAGTTCTCCGACCTTCTCACTCAATTCCGCCTTCGCGACGAAAGGATCAGGACTGGCGAGCTTCCAACAGCTCCAGTGATCCCTCTTACTCTCGTCGAGAAGGTGGCAGCTGAAGTGAACGCGGGTTTAGACAAACTCACCCGCGAGCAATATGTAAGTCGGAATTCCAACTCTTGTTTTTACATTATGTTATATCATATCCTCTAGCCCCCAAGCATGAAGTAGGATATAGAATCCGAGTTTATGCTTTCATTAGGATGCCAAAGAACGAACTAGTGTAGCCCCCAAGGCTCATGCTGATATTTAGTAAAAATATTAGCCCGAGTCTTAAGTAGCTTTCTGACTTTGGGTATTCTGACTTACAGAAAGTATGTTCCTATAACCAGGAATTATTGTCCAATGTTTGTAATAAGCGGAGAGAGATCAAAGCTCTCCGGCTTAAAAATGTTGAGCTCAAGGTAGCCAAGGATGAAGCTGAAGGTAAATATTTCAAGATTCAAACCTTGTCTTTTGCTTTTTCTATGTCGAATTTTTCTGAACTGTTGTTCTTTTTGTCTTACAGCGTTGGTGAAACAATCCATCGCTATGATTGAAGAGGTCGAGAACCTCAAAACCCTGGTGGTGGAAAACAAGGGACTTTGCCAAGAGCTGGATAAGCTCAAGGCGGATCATGAAACGAGCATAGCTCAAGTCCTGGAATCCTCCTCCATGGCCACTGAAGAGCGCGATCGCAAGATTGCCGCTCAAGATAAAGTAATCTCGGACCTCAAGAATGAGATTGGCAGAGAGAAGGATATATCCTAGGCGCTCCGGGCTGAACTCCAGAGTCTCCGGGAGGAGAAGACCAAGATTGACGACGTCATTCTTGGTACGTTCCATCTTTCTGACTTATCTTTTCTTCGACTGTTATCAATGTCGGATTTTTCTTGACTTGTTTTGTGTATAGGTCCTCTAAAGTTGTCGGACTCTTCCTCGTCCGAGCCTCGCACTCACCGGCTTACCCAAGTCGGTGATCTTCTTCATGACTACCGCCAGTCCCTTGAGGACATTGGCGAGTCTCTCAGGATTCCGGACATGCCAAGCATGTCGGATTTTGAGGTGAGGGACAGGGCCAAGGAGATGCCGCAGCTTGTTCGGGACTGGAATATGTCCTACACGCGGACTGCCGCGCAGAATGCCCTCTCCATGGTCATGAGCCACCATGGAAAAATGGAAATATGGCAAGTGACTAAAGGGTACTGCAAGGTAGATGAAGACGGCCAGGAGCAGGACCTTCAAGCCATCATGCACTCCTGTGCCGGATATGGGTGCCACGTAGCTGATCTGACCAGCTACGAGATCCCCTTCTTCACCCGCGTGGATACTCCGCCTCCTCCTGCAGAAGAAACCGAAGAAGTTTCTGACGATGAACGCACCAACTCGGATGTGGATATCTCGGAACGATATCAAGGCGGAGTGACCAGCGAGCCAGTAGATCCTTCATCTCCTCCTGCATCATAGACCACAAACTTATGTATTATTCTGTGAAAGAACATGATGCGTTTTGTAAATATTAAGTACTATGACTTTTTGTTAGTGCTAAGTTTTTTATCTATTCAACACTTTTGTCCTTAGACTTTTTTTTGTGTGCCTGGAATGTTTTCACAAGCACTTATATTTTTCGTCTCGACTTATCGTTTATCTGGCTTTCCGCCTCGTCCCTTTCGTGAGCCAGCTAAACCTTCAGCCGGAAACTTTGCCGAGCAACGGAGCTCAATTGCTAAACTAGTTTAAACTCGAAAACAAAGCTGGCTTCCAGTACCAACAATTCACTACTTAGAAAATGCCCGCATCCAGCAATCAGATAAATAACCAAAGTAAAGACTAGAAATTTTTAGAGTTATACCCGAAGGTAGCAGTTTTTAGAATCGGAAATCTAGACCAGAACGAACATGAGCATAAAGTACTTTCAAGCATTCTGGGATTTTCGACTATGACATGATCATTCAGAAATAAGATGGTCTAAGAACTTCTTAGAAAAACTTGAGGCAACCAAAACTTTTATTTCTCACATAACATGTACATATGTATGATTACAAAGAAGGATAAACTAAGAATAAAAGGGACGTAGCTGAGCAATATTCCATGGTCTGTCTAACTCATCCGGATTTGTACTGCCTCCAACTCTCTTTCTCTTCTTAGTAGCAGGTCTTTCTTTGACTGGCCTCATGTAAGTTAAGTAGTGCGATCCATTGTGCAATACTCGACTAACTAAAAAGGGCCCTTCCCATAGTGGGGAAAGTTTGTGCTTTCTTTGTTGCACAAGCCGGAGAACCAAATCACCTTTATTGAAAGATCTATTTTGGACTCTCTGGCTATGATACTTGCATAACTTCTATTGATAGGCTGTAGATCTCATTTCAGCAATGACGCGAACTTCTTCGACTAAGTCGAGATCATTTTGTCGAGAAATCTCGGCATCCTCTTCGATATATGCGGCCACTCTAGGAGAAGTATGAATTAAATCACTAGGAAGAACTGCTTCTGCACCATAGACCAAGAAGAAAGGTGTGTATCCTGTTGACCTGTTCAGAGTTGTTCGTAAACTCCAAATTACATAAGGTAGTTCTTCTGCCCAAGCCCCCGCAACACGTCGTAGTGGTGCTTCGAGTCTCGGTTTTAAGCCTTGTAGAATTAAACCATTTTCTCTTTCAACTTGTCCGTTAGCTTGTGGATGTGCGACTGATGCAATGTCAAGCCGGATATTTTGCTCATCGCAGAATTCAGCCAGTTCTCCCATAGAAAAGTTACTCCCGTTGTCCGTGATAATGCTATGTGGATAACCATACCGGATTATAACATCCTTGACAAATCTTTTGGCTGTTGCTCCATCACAACTAGTGACAGGTTTAGCCTCAATCCATTTGGTGAATTTATCCACCATTACTAAGAGGTGGGTAAATCCACTTGGAGCTCGTTTAAAGGGTCCTACCATATCAAACCCCCAGACCGCAAAAGGCCATGTTATAGGTATTGTTCGTAGCTGATCAGCCGGAACATGAGCTTGCTTGGCGTACTTTTGGCAGCCTTTGCATGTCTTGACTAATCGTTCGGCATGTGACTGAGCTGTAAGCCAGAAAAATCCATGTCGAAAAGCTTTTGCCACTAAAGATTTGGCTGCAGCGTGGTGACCACACTCGCCTTTGTGGATTTCCCTTAAGATTTCCACTCCTTCTTCCGGAGATACACAACGCTGAAAACCCCCAGAAACACTCCGTTTATGGAGCTCACCTTTAACAATAGTATAGGCTTTTGCTCGTCGGATAATCTGCCGGCTCAGCACCTCGTCTTCGGGTAATTTGCCATCTACCAAATAATCGAGGTAGGGTTGAGTCCAGCTGAGAATTACAGCCAGAACTGCTATTAAAGGTGAGTCGGATTTGGTCGGATATTCCTCATCTACTCCCTTTATCGAGGGAACTTTGAGGTGCTCTAAAAATGCACCATCCGGGACCTCTTTCCGCGCAGAGCCTATTCGAGATAGTGCATCTGCTTCCTCATTTTCTGCTCGAGGGATACGTTGAACTTCAAACCCTTCGAACAATTTAGATAGATCATCCACGACAGCTTTATATGCTTCCATGTGCTTATTTGCATTACAAATATCCGAGACTTGCTGAGCAACAAGATCCGAATCTCCGTAACACATCAAACGTCGGATGCCAATATCCTTGGCAATCCGGATTCCATGCAGCAGTGCTTCATACTCGGCAATATTGTTTGTCGCTGTGAAGTGGATCTGCAACACGTATAATAGTTTATCTCCTTGGGGTGATTTGAGAACCACGCCAACCCTCGAGCCCCCTCGAGCCTTAGACCCATCGAAAAGAGGGTCTAGTATTCTGACTCAGGGAGGACCATGTTCTCCTTCATCTCTGTTCAATCAGCGACAAAGTCGGCAAGGATCTGGGATTTGATTGCTGTCCGAGGTTTATACTCAATATCGAAAGCTGAGAGCTCTATGCCCCATTTGGCGACACATCCTGTGGCGTCGCTATTGTTGATTATGTCTCTCATGGGAGCTTTGCTCACCACGGTAATTGGATGCTCCTGAAAATAGTGTCGTAACTTACGAGATCTAGGAAAACACCGTAAGCCAACTTTTGATAGTGCGGATATCGCAGTTTTGATTCTGTCAAGACCTCGCTGACAAAGTAAGTCGGACGCTGCACCAAGTGTTCCTGATTTTCCTCTGGTCTCTCCACCACCATGACGATACTAACGACCTTATTTGTCGCAGCAATATAAAGCAACATCGGTTCCTGAGGTTCCGGCGTTGCAAGGATAGGAGCAGATGAGAGTACTTTCTTCAGGTCTTGTAGTGTAGCTTCAGCTTCGTCAGTCCAGACAAAATCTTTGGTCTTCTTTAGGAGTTTGTATAATGGTGCAGCTCTTTCACCAAGCCGGCTTACAAATCGACCGACCGCAGCAATGCAACCAGTTAATCTTTGTACGTCCTTTAGGCGAGTTGGCCTGGAAATATTGAGTATAGCCTTGATTTTGTCGCGGTTCACCTCTATGCCTCTTTGAGACACGATGAAACCTAACAATTTTCCGGCTGGTATTCCAAAGAAGCATTTCTTCGGGTTAAGCATGATGTTGTATTTTCGTAGATTGGCGAACGTTTCCTCCAAGTCGGAAATGAGTGTTTCCTTATTTTTGGACATCACCGCGATATCATCCACGTATGCATGTACATTGCATCTGAGTTGGCCGTGGAGGCAACGCTGCATCGTGCGCTGGTACGTAGCTCCTGCGTTCTTCAACCCAAAGGGCATCGTAACAAAACATAAGGTTCCGAAGGGGGTTATGAATGAAGTTTTGACTTTGTCAGATTCCTTCATCCGGATTTGGTGATAACCGAAATATGCGTCGAGAAAACAAAGGAGTTCCGAGCCTGCCGTGGAATCGATAACTTGATCAATTCTAGGCAAAGCGAACGGATCTTTTGGACAAGCCTTGTTCAAGGCAGTATAATCAACACACATCCTTAAATCAGTGGTGTCCTTTTTAGGGACCATTACAGGATTGGCCGACCACTCAGTGTGGATGACCTCTTCTATGAATCCGGCTAACTCGAGCCGTGCTAGTTCCTTAGCTATTGCCTTACGCTTTTCATCGCCAAACCGTCGTAAGGACTGTTTGACGGGTTTAGCGTTTGGGTTTACATTTAGAGAGTGCTCGGCAAGTTCCCTAGGTACTCCGGTCATGTCAGATGGCTGCCATGCGAAGATATCTTGATTTGCTTGGAGGAACTTGACGAGCACGCTTTCCTATGCGCTATCTAGGCCTACGCCTATCTAGGTCACCTTGGAGGGGTCATCTTCCTTCAACGACGCTTTCTTCGTCTCTTCTGATGCCTTGAACTCCGGATTTGGCTTGGTAACCTCCTTCTTCGTTGCGGGCATCTCGGACGAATCTATGCTCTTCTTGATCTCCTGGTACTCCTGGGCATGCAGCACGGCTTCAGCAAAGGCGGCATTTAGCCATAAAAGCCCAGTAAGCCGGACGTCCGAATATAGCGTGATATGCGCTCTTGAACGGGACCACTTAGAAGGAAAGTGCCTCCGTTCGATAATTCTTTGGAGTTCCAAAGGTAACATCCAAAGTGATCTCTCCCAGGGAATTAGCTTGTCTTCCTGGGACAACTCCGTGAAAAATCACAGAGCTATGGTTCAGCTGTGTCTCCGAGATCTTCATCGGGCGTAGTGTTTCGACAAAGAGAATATTGATGCTGCTACCACCGTCCATGAGGGTCTTGGAGAAACCATAACCGTCAATAAGTGGGTTGACGATTAAGGCGTATTTTCCTCGCCTATGTAGCTTAGGCGGATGATCATCGCAGTCAAACGTGATTGCCACTTCCGACCAGTCCAGATACTGGGGGACAGCCGGAACTGTTGCATTGAGCTCGTGTAGAACTGCTTTCTTGACCTTTGCTGGTTGAGATCCGAGGAAGGTGACATAAGTGTCCTTTTTGGTGGGAAAAGTCTTCTTCCCTTCCGACTTGGGGTTTGAAGCATCAGCTTCCTCCATGTCGGAATCTTCCTTGGTCTCCTTGTCTTTTTCGGGATTTTTCTTTCCCTTCTTCCACTTAGCTTTGTAGCCCGCGGTGTCATCTCTTTTGATGTCGTCATTGAAACGACATTCAGCGTTGGTGTGGGACGAGCCCCCACTAGCGTCTAGGTGATGCACACATGGGTTATTGGCAATGTCGGTCCAAGAGTAGGTTTTGCCTGATTGTTGTTCTCCTCTACCTTGGACCCTTGATGTCCCACGGCCACGCCCGCAGCCTCCGCCACGTACTCCTCGTCCTCCAGACCCGGAAACAGTAGTGACTACCGCTGTTTCCGCGTTGGGTTTTTCTTCCGAGGTGTTTTTGCACTTCTGATCTTGTTGCTTTGGTTGTTTTGCCGACTGAGGCACAACTAGGGCATTGAGTAGTCCTTCTGCATCGTCATCGGCATCTGCATACTTGCTCGCTGTTTCTATCATCTCTCCCAAATCAGTAACCTTGTCACACTTTAAGCGATGGCGTAGTAAACCAATAGGGAGACTTACGATGAAAGCTTCAATCGCAGTTTGATCATTTACTCCTTCACAGGAGTTCTTGGTGTCGATCCATCGTCCGAGGTAATCTCGGCAAGTTTCTCCGGCTTTCTGGGTGCAACGCTGTAGGTCTCCAACTGTACAGGGCCTCCGATATGTGCCTTCGAAATTCCGAAAGAACGCGCTTTGTAAATCATACCAGTTATGGATGGTGTTTGCCGGAAGTTCATTGAGCCATGATCGTGCCGTCTTCTGCAACATAAGTGGGAGATATCGGGTTGCGACCAGGCTTTTTCCGCCTTTGGCGATGCAACAAGCTTGGAAGAAATCCTGTAACCAGGTGTCTGGCCGAGCAATGCCGTCGTTGGTTTGGATATGTCTTGAGATACAAATCCTTCTAGGAATTTTGTAGCTCTGATGCGTGGACCGAAACACTTTGGGCCCATGTACACGTCATCGTTTTCATAGCGCCGAGCCTCTATGTTGGAGTTAATCCTGTGTCTTGCGTCATTCGGGGATAGCGATCGTCCCGAATGCCGGTTGTGGCTGTGGTGCCGTGGAGCCGGACTTCGGCTTCTGCCACCACCTCCTCCGCCATGTCGTCCTCCTTGCCCTCCATGGGAGCCGTTGTGATGACTGTGTGGTGGAGAAGGTGGAGCAGCTGGATAGTTTCCGGCTGATCGCCGGCCTCCATCCGGAATGTCATTATTCCGATTCTGGGGAGGGTCTTGGCTATGACGAGCCCCCTGCCAGCTTGTACCTGCATGGTTTCCGTCGTTCCTTCGTTCGTCGTTCCCACCATAGTGAGGCTCAGCCGGACGGTTCTCATGTCTAGGAGGCGGCATTCTCTGATGATCCTCCTCTCGATGTTTCTCTTTATCTTCTCCCCTTCGATCCTTAGATTCTCGTTGGGGAGGATTCGTCGGATTCAGGGCAGCGATGGCGTCTTTCTCGGCCGCTGGTGCGACATTGCCCCAACCGCGTGTGGTTTTGCGATGCTGTCCTGATGATCCGGTTCTCGAATAATTGTCTTCCCGTCGTTCGGGGCGATAATACTGCTCCGGAATGTGATGGGGTCTTACGTCAGCCCATGCCGGATCTGTGTGACATTGGTCAGCATCTGAGACCAGTTTTTGACTTGCGGACAGGGCGACCTTTTGCTGCTCCAGTCCCTTGTTGAGTAGCTTGATACCCAAACGGATCTCCTTTGGTCCTGGATTGGCCGATAGAATTTCTCGGGCTGCCACGGTATTTTGTACTGGTGTTGGGTATACCCAATCTCCGTTGCTATCTTTCCGTGGCTTCCCCATCTCATCTCCAAAAAGGACGGCACAGACACGTGGGAATTGGTTGTCATCTATGTGACGCTTCCGTGTCTTCTGATGCAGACGAGACATGTACTCCTTGTTCGACATGCGTTTCTTCTCCACCTCGATGTTTTTGGCTTCATCGAGGAGTTGTTGACGACGCGCTTCTAGGGCTTGCGCCCTTTCATCCAGCTCATCTGCAGTAAGTTCTGTGGCTGTAGGGATAGGTGTAGTTAATGCGGCATCGATGAGTTTACGCGCACCTTCAGTGATCACGTGTCCATCCACCGATGCTTCTTTTTTCAGCTCGTCTAGGATAAGTTCTCCATCCAAGTCTTCTTCGTATTCCTCAGCAATCACCTCCTCTGCCAGAGGGTCTTTTGCCGGGGTCTTGTTTTTCTTGTTCTTCTTCTTTGCCTTCTTGGCAGCGCCGGTAGCAAAGACGGCTTTGGGTCCATTTCCCGGAGTCAAGCTCTGATTGGTACTTTCGGACATTTGGACATCGGGATTATCTCTAATGTCCATGTCATCATGTGCTTTGGGAGAGTGTTCCCCGAATCCTTCATCCATGGCTTCTCCTTCTTCTGCAGCTTTGGAGTTGTACTCCTCTTCATATTCCGCGGAGAACTTTCGGAAATCTGTTGACGTCATCGACTCATCCGAGGATGCGGGTACGTCGGCGTTTGTTCCAATTGCCTCCAGCACCGAGTTGGTGTTTTGTCCAGCATCGGCAGAGCCGGATCCGGATCCCACGTATCCGACAAAGTGCGACGCGTGCTTCCTGAGGTACCTGCGGCTTTCGCGATCAGCCATATCGAAACTTTTGATGGTCTCGAGGATTGCATCTGTGCTTTCGCCTTGCAGTATCATACGTTGTAGTGTGTACCTTAGGAAAGGCCTGTCTGTTCCGGCATCATCAGAGCCAGAGTCAGTGTCGTTGATATGCTCCTCCTGGATTTCAACTTCCACGGGTGGGTCGATCTGGGATTCGGCTCCTCCAGGGAGATCCACTCTAGATTCGACGTTGACCGCTAGGTCTTCTTCAGGTTCGGGTTTCTCCACTATCTCCGCAACTGGTGCGGTCTGGGTGGGATTAGGGTTTTCTGAGATCCGGAATTCTGCCACCTCCGCGGACAAAGGGGACCCAGAAAATTCTTCTGCCTCTATCATCACCGCTGGGGTGGGTTGGGCAGGTTCAGCGAAACCGATGTAAACATTGATCTCGCCAAAAGACATGATTGTGTAGGCAGTCATGGCCTCCTTTGCCGGAATCCAAGTCTCGTCGAGAACGATGAGAGGGACGTCACTAGCGTAGAGGATGCGACCGACGGCGATAGTCTCGCCGATGCCGATTCTTGCAGATTCCGCTCGAAACGCAGATCCGTAGCTCAATTGCCCCATGGTGGGCGCCAACTGTCGTCGGATTGATCACAAGTACGCCATGAGGGGGTCCTCGAGGCGTGCGGAAGAGAGGGGGGGGGGTGAGACATATGGTATTCTGGGACGGTGAGCACACAAGTTTACCCAGGTTCGAATCCGCCGGCTTTGGATGGATCCTACTCCTGCTAGCAATACAGTAATACGGCAGAGCCGGAATATGGGTTACAAGGGTTTCGCCTGTGCGAGTTGAGATTGTAGACTATTGAGGTTATGCCCTAAAGGCTCTCCCTAGGACGTCTTATATATATATCCGACCTAGGGTTCACAAGAGAGATCTATCCGGCTACGACTAAGAGTCGGTTACAGAGTACATCTTGAACTACAAGTAACATCATGGCCTAAGTCGGTAAGTCTTCTGGGCCTTCCCGTAGCCGGATTGTACTCCATCTTCTCTCCCTGACTGGGCCGCCCGTGAAGCAATGCTCTAACCCGAAGTGGGCCACCCTGGTCAGTGAGGAACTGTGAGGATACCCGGAAAGTATATCCCCAACAAAAAGTCTTTGTTCCGGCACCCTGCCGGGATGGGGAAGTGCCCTCGAGGCATCTCCATCGATCTCCACCACCATCTCCATCACAGTTGCTGATTCCCATGATGAGGAGGGAGTAGGAAAAGTTCATGCTTAAGTGGTAAAAAGGATCTTGTTTTTGATTGTGGCCTATGCTTTGTCATGTCATGCTTGATATTGTTTTGGATTTATGCTTAGTGATTTTTGTTATAGCATGACATGTTATAAACAATTGAGATTGCTTAATGTGCCTTGAAATAATGATCCGTTGTTTTGGCATATTAAAGCATAATATTGTGGTATTCTGCTTTGATGCTTTATTTGGGTTGACTTGGCGCGTGCTCACACCATGTTAAGACTATACCAAGTCACCATAGCCTCTATGATCCTTTAGTTTTCGACTTGTAATATCACTTTATGCTTTAATTAATGATGTTTTGTCGCTTTGCATGATTATGGCTATTATTGCTCTCTTAGTTGGTCGCTCCCAGTCTTTTGCTAGCCTCCATACCAAGTATGAGTTCCACTCATGCATCCAACTCCAAATAAAACCAAGTTATTCCAAAGATTCCACCATACCTACCTATTAGCATTTGCTATTCCAAGTATATTCATGTTTTTATCTACCTTCTGAATTAAACTTGTTATGTGAAAATTAGTGATTAAAGCTCTCACGAACTTGATGGCACACTTTACTTTTCTTACCCCTAATAAACTTGAACCATTGTGTCAGCTATGTTGTATATGCTTACACTTATATATTAGGGATTAGCAGAACCATGTTGTCCTTGGGACCGCTTTCAACATTGCACTTGTACATTGTACCCAGTTGATATCATGCTCTTTTGTTTATGGATGTCGTCGGTGTGAAATGAAAGGGGAGCTTGTAAGTCCATGGAGTTATGTATGTGTGTTAGAGAAACGCCTGGGCGGCTGGTCTAATCCATGCCTAATCATGGTGGAAACCTGCAGCATAACCATAATGAGCAATCTATGAAGCATTCTTCTTATAAAAAAACAGATAGAGATTGAGAAAAAATAAAAAAAATGAGAAAAGAGGAAAGAGAGAAAAAACACCATCTTCCTATGGTAAATAAGAAGATGCTGAGATGCTTATTGTCTACTTGCCTTGTCATTTTGATATGGGGAGTCTTCCGTATCATCGGGCAAGGGGTACCCCGTTGGCGGTTCTCTATGATACACATGTACTTACTATGACAAGAACTTACCGGTAACTAAACTTGAGTAGCATGAGGAGCGACCCTCGTATTCAAGGGACATGAGATTGCCAACTTATACTTTGTCAAGCATATACTCCATATTTGTTCACTTTAACCTTAATCATTTCAAGATGCTTATGATAGGGGCAATGAGAGCTGAAAGCTAATAAGTACCATAATTTTTGGAAGCTCTTTATGGGACTTGAATCCCTCCTTCCTTCTATGAAGGCATTTCTTTTACTTTTATGTTGAGTCTCCATCTCCTATCTTTATGCACCTATTGAGAGAGCATAGTGGCCATTCTTAGTTTAATGTGCATTGTCCCAAGACTTGTTGATTGATTCATAACTTTGATATTGCTTGTTCTTAAACTATTTGTATCTAGTCACCCTTATGAACTTTGAAGGTGTCCTATGCATTTATGTTTTGCTACACTATGAGGGACAAGCTGAATACCATTCTCCTTATGTTTTCTTTATGTGAAACAAACAAACGTCTTTCAAAGCATTGTTATTCATGAATATTTTGTTTGTACCTTTTCATGTTACCACATAGTTGCTATGTATTATTGTTAGAACTATATCTTTCATGCTATGATTAGAGTACTATGATCCCAGCTATTAATGTTTTACAAATACTTTCATCAAGATTATGATGGTGCATGTCACCTCAAAAATTATTCTTTCTTTTTATCACTTACCTACTCGAGGATGAGCAGGAGTTAAGCTTGGGGAAGTTGATACGTTGCAAATGTATCTATAATTTTTGATGTTCCATGTTTGTTTTATATCTACTTTCTTATGTTTTGTCCATGATACATTGCAAATGTATCTATAATTTTTGATGTTTCATGCTTGGTTTTATCTACTTTCTTGTGTTTTGTTCCAACTTTGGAGTACTTTTCATATGATTTCTTGGACTAACCTATTAACAAGATGCCACATTGCCAGTTGCCTGTTTTCTGTTGTTTTTGGTTCCAGGAAAGTCAGAAAATGAATATTCTCGGAATTGGATGGGACAAAAGCCAAAGTTCATATTTTTCCGGAAGACTCACGGAGCCAAAAGACGAGACGGAGGGGGGCCACACCACCCCTTGGCGCGGGCCAGCCCAGGCCACGCCAGGGCATGGTGTGGGACCCCTGGCTGACCATCGACCTTGCCTCTCTCGCCTATAAGAGCCTCCCAATGCAGAAACCCTAAGTCGTCAATCATAAATCCACGAAAAGTTTCGCAGCGCCGCCGCCACCGAAGGGGAGATTCGGGGGACAAAAAGTCTCTGTTCCGGCACCCTGCCAGGACGGGGAAGTGCCCCCGAGCCATCTCCATCGATCTCCACCACCATCTCCATCACAGTTGCTGATTCCCATGATGAGGAGGGAGTAGTTCTCTCTCGAGGCTAAGGGTTCTACCGGTAGCTATGTGTTCATCTCTCTCTCTATGCATAATCTTATTGAGATCATGAGCTTTTAATCTATAGATCTACCTTGCTACTCAAGTGCTTTAATAGATCTCTGATCTCCCCATGTGTGTGAAACTGACAGCGTGCACACCATGGTGGCACTTAGGCTAGAGATTACAAATACTTGTTATGAGTTATATTTGGAGTTGGATGTCTTTATGAAATTGTGGTGTTTGTTGGAACCATCTAGTGCTCAAGGTGACAGTGTGGGGTTTTCTAGATGGGAAAGGCTTACTTTGAGGTGTGCTGTTATAGCCCTACCAACGATTAGAGTGTCCAACCGGAGAGTAGTTAAGAGTAGTATCATAAAGAGAAGATATTTATATGAGAGTGTTCACTAGTGAAAGTATGATCCCTAGGCCTTGTTTCTAAGCATTGATACACCCTTTGCAATTAGATCTGTTACATGTTTGCTTGCTTCCTTCTTTATTTCAGTTTTACTTTAGTCTTTTCCACGCCATCAAGCTATTTTCTATCACCGCTACCACTTATAATTATCCATACCACTTGTATTTCACTATCTCTTCGCCGAACTAGTGCGCCTATACACCTGACAAGTGTATTGGGTGTGTTGGGGACACAAGAGACTTCTTGTATCTTGATTGCAGGGTTGCTTGAGAGGGGATACCTTTGACCACTTCCTCCCCGAGTTCGATAAACCTTGGGTAATCCACTTAAGCGAAAACTTGCTGCTATTCTACAAACCTCTGCACTTGGAGGCCCAACAACTATCTACAAGAATATAAGTGCATAGACATCAGTCCACACTTTGGAGTATTTTTATACACTTTCTGGGACTAACCTATTAACAAGATGCCACAGTGCCAGTTGCATGTTTTCTGCTGTTTTTGGTTCAGATTGATTATTGATTCTATCATGTCTTTGTTATTTGTGATCTTGCATGCTCTCCGTTGTTAGTAGATATCTTGGCCAAGTAGATGCTAGCAACTCCAAGAGGGAGTATTTATGCTCGATAGTGGGTTCATGCCTCTAGTAATCTAGGGAAGTGACAGAAATCTCTAAGGTACTAGATGTGTTGTTGCTACTAGGGAGAAAACAACAATCCTTTGTTCATAGAACAATCGTATTTTTTACTTTACACACAATGCGTAATGCAATTATCTGTTGCTTGCAACTTAATACTGGAGGGGGTTCGGATGGTAACCTGAAGGTGGATTATTAGTCATAGATGCGGTTGGATTACAGTCTATGTATAATGTTATAATGCCCAATCAAATCTCATAGGAGTCAAGATGATTAGTATATGCATGTATGCTTTCTCGATGTTTGTCAATTGCCCCACTGTAATTTGTTCACCCAACATGTCATCTATCTTAAGGAGAATCACCACTAGTGAACTATGGACCCCGATCCATTCTTTTACCATCAATCTACAATCTATTTACTATTTTTTGTTTACTTTCTGCAAAGCAATTACTATCTTCCACACAATACGTTTAATCCTTTGTTTTTAGCAAAACCGATGAGATTGACAACCTCACTATAAGTTGGGGGAAAAGTTCTATGATTATGTTGTGCGGGATTCCAAGTTGGAAACAACACCTTGGAGGTGTTTCCTTGCTCCTACTGGTTCGATAACCTTGGTTTCATAACTGAGGGAAAACTTGTTGATGTGCTCATCATACCTTCCTCTTGGGGTTCCCCAACGAGCTCTACATATTGAGTAAGCAGACCTCAAGGTCGCGAAGCTCCTCGCAGGTCACCCCTTGCTCCTTCTTCATCGTGCAGCAGCTCCGGCTCACGACATCCAAGGTGCCTCAAGTGAGGCCCCTCGTGGTTTCGTACACATACGGTGTACAATGACGACGTCCGACTCCTTGATCCCTGTCAGGAGTGCGGAAGTAGATCTCCGGCTTGGAATCCCTGCAGCGCAACGGCGTGCTGCAGGTGCGGTGTCTCTTGCATGGACAGTACTTACTTGGGACCGTGCCAACACATGGAGACGAGAGAGAGAGGGAAGGAGAAAGTCAACCAAAGGACTTCTCCAAATATTGGTGTGTAAAATCCCACCCATGGGCACCCCTTTATATAGGGGGAGGGGGTGTGCCCTCCCCTTTGGGTGTCCCATGTGGGACTATTCAAGGGAGAGGGGAGGCGTATGGGCCGGTCGGCTAGGGGTGGGCCCCACCCTGCACACAACCCTAGGCTGGCTAGGTGGGCCCCCTTGAGGCGGCTAGGCCTTGGCCCTTTGGCCCTTGGCCCTTCCCTCCTTCGGTTTTCCCTCATGGGCCCTTTTTCCCTAGGAAGTTTGGCCCATTAGTGGAATACCCCTTCAAATTAGATTTTAATATTATATTTAATATCAATTACATTAATTAATATGTAAATACATATTACAAAATCTGATTTGACCCGAAACACCTTTCGGTTCCCTTTTGATTTCTTTCGAATGACTTTGGAACTTTCCCGGAACGATTCCGATTCTCTCACGGAACTTTTTCGGTTTCCTTTTCTCTTTCATATGGTGATTCCAACTTACAGAGGATCTCTAGCTCATCGTACCCTTAAGTGTATTTCCCCACGGCTCAGGAATGGCATAGACATGATCTGCATCAATGATCTATAGCGGGACCTGGATGTCCATAATGACCCCTGTGCATTCCACGATGATAATGTCACTTGAACCGTAAACAATCCTTTCCAATTCCCTTTGCCACTTGATACCTAGTTCACCCGAGATTTGATCTACGGTATCTCCATACCTTCGTTCGATCTCGTTACCGATGAACTTGTTTTCTCGTTTCCGTGTTGTTGCATTCCGTGACCCAGTCACACGCTTGTAAGCTTTGTTAATGCAACGTCACCGAGATGACCACTAATGTATCTGTCTGTTACATGGATGGGCAAATCCTGGTCTTGATATGTCCTCCTCTACATGCCCCTTTGGGAAACTTGAGTGCCACCTTTTTGATCACCCAGTCACGGTATGATACTTGATAACCATCTAAGCTCCCTCCAGAACGGTGATTTGTATTACCTCACAGTCTAAGGATCAGGTCGCGAGGTTTTCTTAGTTTATCATTAATGGGTGAACTTTGTAACTAGACCTAATTAAGATACAGCTGGTTGGGTTGTTTGTCTATCATATCATTGAACTAATGACGTGACCTCATTGTCAATTGGCATAAATGCCCATGATCTTGAAACCCTAGATCATCCTCATGACCAATGAACTAGTTTGCTAGAGGTAACTAGAGACTTGGTTTGTTTACATACCACACGTGTATTAACGTTTCGTATTAATACAGTTATAACACAGTATAAAACTATTACAAACTAATTGAGATATGATAATAAAAATCTATTTATTATTTGCCTCTAGGGCATATCTCCTTCAGCGAGTTCTAGTGGACGAAGACGTAGAGGGCGGCGAAAACAGTGGCGACCTAGGGTGGTCGTGCTGGATGCCTAGAATGGCGATAGGGTAGTCGGTAGGACATGCGACAACGAGAGGTCGCCCTGCAGGTTACCTTGTGAAGTGCGGCGGTGGTGCTCGAAGGTGGCGAGGAAGAACCTGGTAGCGTGGCGAAGACCATGCGTAGATGGAGGTAATCCGTGTTGTAGAAGGTGGCGAGGACGTCGGTGCGCGTGGACGGCGAAGTAGATTGCATGCAGAGCGCAAGTCGGTGCAGCGACGCTATGACTCGAGTGGGCAGCATAACTGTATGGCGCAAGTCAGTGTAGCGGCTGGGAGACCACCAGCGAAGTACACGCCAAGGAACGCGCGTTGGAAGCTGGTAGCGTGGACCAAAGGCGGCAGCGCTGCGGCCTGAAGGGGCAACGCAGCGGTAACCCGTAGCACGATCGGTGGTAGACGCGTGCTCAGGGACTCGCTTGGCGTAGACAAGCGCAGGATCAGTTAATCAGACCGACGGTGCGTCCTATGCACCATGGAGTGGACAACGCATAGATCAGAGTCGATGGCGGCGTTGTTGGTGAAGTCCCGGACGATGACGACGAAGAAGATTCGAGGAGGCGGCCATGGCAGCCTTTCAAGGAAGGCGTATCAGCCGTCTGTGGTGCGCGACAGTCTGTCGTGAGGCCGCAACGGCCTACCGAGGCAGGCGCGGCATCAGAGTGGGCAGGTGCACGGGAGCGGTGTAGATCGTCGATGTCGATGGTCGGAGTAGAGGCATAGTGGTGACTACGACAATGGGCGACTCAATCCGATCTAAGATCGATAAACCAAAAAATAAAACCGATCAAGAGATTGGAAAAAGAGACTGACAGGACAACCGATCATGGATCAGCGGGCGAACCCTGCATATGGGTAGCGCAGCCCCCAGTGGAGATCATGGAGATCGACCTCCCTGGGCCAGTGCCGCGGAAGCGTGTTGCTTGGCTAGCACGGAGACGCTAGGGTTTGGGAAGTGACGGCAGCGACAGGTGGATGCGGCGGCGACTCTAGGTTAGGATCATATCCCACTCTGATACCATGTAGAAAGATAGAGAGTGAGAAGAATTGGTGGAATATGTTGGATGTATTATTGAGCCTCACGAGCGAATGTATATAAACGTACAAGACCATCTTAAAATACAAGACAAGACATAAATCACATCTCTATCCTAAACAAACCGAACCTTACACGTATACTCTAACAGTCCACTTATCCTAGAAAAGTACTCATTGCATATTTAATAGACAATTATATTTAATGTTGTTTCCAAAGTATACATTTAGTTGTTGATTTAGTGATTGAGATTCGATTATAGTAAATAGCTAAATACTAAATCTTCGAGAATTTTGAAATATCAAAGTCTTTTGAAAATCCAAAATACATTTATATGTTTTATTGACTAGTTCTGTCAAATATTTTGGGAAATATTATTTTATAAATACCACCATTTTATAATAACAAATGAAAAATAAATACTCAAACATATTTTCCGTGAACTTTGAAGTCTTAATTATTACTTTAGATAAAAGAATGATGGATGTTTCTTTTGTACCCTTTAATTAACTATTTGAATTCCCAAGTTAATAAAATTTCCTCTAATTATTAAGAATATATTATTCAAAAATATTAAATACAAAATGATGAGTTATAGCTTTGGATCTCAAAGTGGTTGATTCAATAAAATATGGGGTCCAAAATTTTAAAATCATAAATTCTATTTTTTTGTAAATTTTGAAATACTCCCTCCGATCCATATTAGTTGATTTGGATTTATCTAGATTCACATATATCTAGTACTAAAACATGTATAAATACATCCGAATCTAGATAAATTTAATTCAACTAATATGGATCGGAGGGAGTACTATAATGTTTGAACTTTAGTTCTCAAAAATAATGTTCTGCTTATTAAATATCCATTTAAATGACAATGTTAGCTTTCGAATTTGGTGATGGGAACTGCATAGCTTAATATGTGTTGAGGTGCTATTTTATCGGCGATGAAGGTTCGAGTGAGTTATGCAAATACTAAACAATATTATCTGCCATGGTCAATTTATTCAACACGTTAGGACCCACCTCATTGAATAGAGAACTCCGACACATGACATATTGTGCGTAGTTATGTTGAAATACTGGATCATATTTGTGCGCGTTGCCACGCTCGTCCATTAGGGATATAGAATATATGATAGAAACTTTTTATTTGAGCTAAGAAGTTTGATATATTCAAAATGAGAAAAAAAACTGAAATGTATTGCCTTTTGTAGTTATCACCTATATGGTAGAAGGAAATTAACGTAAGCATATTACTGTAACCTCTCTGCAAAATGGTATTCCTCCCCTTGCCTTTCTAACCATCCTCTACCGAGTTATCGTCGTAGGCTTGGTTTGCCTTTGTCTTCACCAAGGTTATCATTCTTTCAGCATCCAATTTTTCCCCCTTCTCTACATGAAAGTCTAAATTGACATAGTTAATGGCACGCAACAAGAAATCATCTCATTTAGGCAAATTGAAGCTCACCTGGCCGAGTGTATCTGAAGCTCGAATATTCAATTATGCCTTCCATCATGAGTGTTGGAACAACCAAAAGGAAGATATTGTTTCAAGGTATTATTTCCGTACACTTGGCGGTGATGCAATGTGGTGATGTTGTGGAGAAAGAGACAGAGCCTTTAGGGTCCTTAGTGCAAAAAAAATTGGCCCTGGTTGTAATTTTATATTTTCTCTACTTCCTTCTTGTAACTGATATGTCGCCGCTCAATGAAAGCTTCTAGGGCATGTTTGCTAACCCGCTTTTCCATTTCTCACATGGAGTCGGAAGAATTGGTCCGTTTGTGTTGCTAGGTCGCATGGATTTCTTGCATCACATAGGTTTTAAAGCAGGCCAAAAGTTGGCCTGCTAGGAATGCCGATTTTGGGTGTTTCCACGGGGCCAGGCTCTGACGAGCGCAAGGAGAAGGACATCGTGAAAGAGATATGCCCTAGACGCAAATAATAAATAGGTATTGTCATATCTCAATTAGTTTATAATAGTTTCATATTGTGCTATAACTGTGCCAAGTAGAAACATTGGTACAGGTGTGGTATGAAACAATAAAGTCCCTAGTAGCCTCTATTCATACTAGTTCGTTGGTCACGAAGATGATTTGGGTTTCAAGATCATGGGCATTTATGCCGACTGACAACGAGATCATATCACTGGAGAATGGTGTGATTGGACATTCCTCGAAGGATTGTACCACGATCAAGTCATATAGTTCATTGTTGCAACAGCTATACCTAGACTCCTTCTTCTTAGACCGTGAGCTCATATTACTCACTGTTTCCCTAGGCTGCTTAGACTGCATCAACAGTCATCTGATAATACGGTGGCCATAAAGGTGTACGTTGGGTATTCCGAAGGAACAGTAGATGATATTTGACTGCAAGACCGGGATTTGTTCACCCACATGATGGGTAAAGATACATACGACCGACTTGGTGAGATTACATCTATAAATATTGCAACATGTGACTACGTCACGGGGATGTAACATCACGGTAACAAGAAAACATAACTTGTTGTGAACAAGATTGAACAAAGGTATGGGATACCAATGATCGGATCTCGGACAAGTTGTATCGAGAAACAAAAGGAAGAGGATGCTACATTTAGACGGTTCCAACGACATTGTCATCTGGAATGCATAGGGGTCACATGGACATCCCTGGTCCCTCTGTCGATCATTGATACAGATCATGTCTAGAGCATTCCCGAGCCGTGAGAGGATACACTTAAGGGTACGATGAGAGCGATCATTCGTAAGATGGAATCACAGTAGAGAAAGAGAGAAAGCCGGAATCGTTCCGCAGAGATATCCGAAGTTGTTCGGAGAAAGAATAAAGGACCGGAATCATTCTGGGAAAGATCCAAAGTCGTTCGGAGGAAATCAAAAGGGAACCGAAAGGTGTTTCGGGTCAAGATGGATTTTGTAATATGTATTTACATATTAATTAATGTAATTAATATTAAATATAATATTAAAATCTAATTTGAAGGGTTATTCCACTAATGGGCCAAACTTCCTAGGGAAATAGGGCCCATGAGGGAAAACTGGAGGAGGGAAGGGCCAAGGGCCAAGGGGCCAAGGCCCAGGCGCCTTGAGGGGGCCCACCCGGCCAGCCTAGGGCTGTGCGCGGGGTGGGGCCCACCCTAGGCCGGCTGGCCTATTAAGGCCCATGCGCCTCCCCCCTCTCCCTTGTTTAGTCCCACATGGGAAACCCAAAGGGGAGGGCACACCCCCTCCCCCTATATAAAGGGGTGCCCATAGGTTGGATGAAACACACCAATAATTGGAGAAGTCCTTTGGTTGACTTCCTCGTTCTCTCTCTCTATACCTCGTGACCATGGCCCCAAGTCTGTGTTGTGCGATCGAGGCACACCTGCAGTACGCCGTTGCGCTGCAGGGATTCCTAGCCGGATATCAACTTCCGCACTCCCGGCGGGATCGAGTTGCCGGAGGTCTCATCGTGCACCGGATGTGTACGAAGACATGAGGCGCAACACTTGGGGCGCTTAAATATCGTGAGCCGGAGCTATTGCACGATGAAGATCAAGAAGGAGCAAGGGGTGACCTGCGAGGAGCTTCGTGACCTTGAGGTCGGCTACGAGTACGACTACTTCAACCACGTTCCCCGCGGAACGTTAACCGCGTACGGTCTACAAGGGTATGTATTCTCTACGCTTCGGCCGTTACCGCATTACTACATAGATAGATCCTAGGCAGTTTATGGGGTTTCGTCGTAGGAATTTTTTTTGTTTTCCGCATCGATCCCCCTAAAGTGTATCAGAGCCGATCTATGCGTAGGAGTGCTGTACGGCCAGTACGCACAAGTATTGTGCGGGCATTGATCCCTTAGTTGTTACCCTCTAACGTGTACTTGTTTATATCGCGGTATTGTTTGATGAAGCGGCCCGGACCAACCTTACGTGTATTCGTACGCGAGACTGGTTCCACGCTCAACATACGGCTTGTATCGTATAAGTGGCTAGCGGGTGTCTGTCTCTCATTCGATAGTTGATATAACATTTACAATGGAGGGTCCCGAAAGGGGTGTAATAGAGACAACTGTCGGATCCATGTTGTGGTTGGAAAGTTCGTAGTTTAGAAACGGTTCTATTGCGAAAGCCCTAACAACCACGTAAAACTTGCAATAGATAAAGTAGAGGCGTCTAACTTTATTTTGCAGGGGGCATGTGATTATGATATGGCAATGGTCGTTGCAAAGGTAAAGTAGTTTACTTTCCTAGTGGAGGCGTCGTGGACTTGGCGTCAAACCAAGGGCAAGATGGAGATCATGCCGGAGCGCTCGATGGAGATCAAGGCGCAAGAAAGACCATATCATATCATATTATACATATGATGTTGATACCAGTTTTTACATCTTATTGTGTGCTAGTATTTAGACTCAACGGTAGCAAATAAGATAATCCCTATTTAATTCCAATGTTTCATGTTCCCCTTGTGTGTGCACCACCAAGAAAGTTCTTCGGTATGAGGCGATCCAGGGTTACAGGCCTAGGTGTCAGACATATGTACGTTCGCATATAGTGGGTGTAAGCCATGTTGCACAGTGAATATACACACGTTAGATTTGGCGAGCCTAACATGTACAGACATGGCCTCGGAACACAAGGGATCGAAAGATCGAGCATGAGTCACATGGATGATTTGATTGGCATTGTTGAATGCCTACCTTTGATACTGCACTGATGGTCGTGACGATCGGGGGAGGTGCAGAGGATAGGGATCATGCGATCACTAAAATCGTCCAGGGGATGACAATTTTAGTGGAGACCAGTTATAAATTGATCTCTTATTATGAACTTAGTCTAGATGTCTATTTGCAAATATCTTAGTAGATATTGGCCTATCCCATTGAGGTCCTTTGCGACCATGGGAATATATTGCTTAATTTGGTACTTAGCAAAAGGATCCAACTTCATAGATTAATACCCACGCCTGAGGGATATCCTCATAAAAGGTGATCTTCTCTTCTTGATACATTAACCATTAGGAGATAATTCAATGACTCCGGATTGTTTGCAAAAACACTTAGTGATCTTGCATTAGAGTTAAGAACTCTTAGAAGGGCTTGATTGCAAAAGGAGGTCATGGATGAAAAAGGTATATGTAAGATATACAAAATTATAAATGTGGTTCTTGCAAAACTCGTTGCAGTTTGCAAAGTATTTGATACTTGTCCCGTTTTGTGAAAACAGGAGGATCTACTTGAGAATTGCTGGTTTTGAGGCAACATGACTTGATGACAGCAAGCAAAACAGTTGATAGACGACATCACCTCTTTCCTCAAAGTTTATCATTTGGATTAGTGGACTTGAATATAATTTTGTAATCCTTGTTTGTGTGTCTTGCTTTTGGCAAGACGATTATTCATATGAACAAGTTACAAACCAGTTTGTACTATTCTTATGAACAATACCGTTATGGTCACATTAAGATTACAAACAAGTTATTCTCATCACTATGTTAATGTAACAGTTTAAACATTTATAAAGGATTAGAATGATAAAAGATATCCAAAGTTTAATAATGAAATGACACTACAGTTTAAGTCATTTTGGTTATTGCAGGTTCTTTATAAAGATCGGGGTCCTAGATGCTTAATCTAGAGACTTTGCAAAACCATGCCTCTTGGGCAGAATGACTAAAACTCCGCATTCTGGTAAAATGGTGATATGCGAAGAAATGTTGAAAATTATACATAATGATGTATCGTATTTTCAACAAGTAGTGGAAATCATTTATTGTGGACTTAAGTGAATAAGTGTATTTACTTAATGAAACATGAAGTTTGAAATGATTTGAATTGTTCAAATGAATTCATAACTAAATGGGATATTGAATTAACTGAATTAACAAGTCTCTTTGATTTGGTCGACATGACTAAGGTATTCAAGTTAAGTTTGGCATAAAAGGAACTTGTGAAAGATATTTCACAAATTATGATAATTGGACGAATTCAAACTATGTTGAAATGTCTAAACATCATAATCATTATGTATTAAGATACATATGGTATAATATCATCTCTTATAGGGGTTATAGTTGTCGTTTAGAGTTAGAGATCGAAATAAGAAAACACTCATTTGAAATACAAAGGAACATCTAAAAGATTCGTGGAAACAACACCATAAGTGTTATGGCAAGTTCGAGTTTCAGGAGATTTCGACAAGTCGAATTCGTGGCGAATAAACAAGTCTTTGTAGAGCATTCTTAGGAAACTATGATTGCATCTTCCACAAAGGGGCAAACCTATTGTTATCCTAAGTTGACGTGTCTTGATGAAGATACAGGTGGAAGAAAGTAAAATATCAAAACAAGGTATTTGACCTTACCTCCAAATTGTTGAGTGGCGCAGCGGAATTTGTTTCGTGAATCCAAACTCTACAAATAGAGGAGAAACCAATGATAATGATCATAAAGTTTCAGTGAATACTTTTACTAAAGAAAGTAGGATTCAACTATATATTCTACAAGTTTGTAGAATTATATTGTTGATTCACTTGTCATATTTTGAACAAGACATACCTACAAATTACAAAGAAGCGTGATGGACCTGAGTGCGAGAAATGACTAGGAGTCATAAAATCCTATATTAAGTTACATTTAAGATTGCAAAGTAACATGTTACTTGATCTTATTAAAGTAAAGAAGTTTACTTGATATTTCTGATTGACTGGAAAGTCATAAGAAGGAAATGAAACTTAATGAATGACAAAAAGCTCGATTTGTCACAAGTTTGGACAAATTCAAGGAGTTGACTACAACAGTAGTGATGCTTAAGTCTTTTTGATTTACACTAGAAATATATGGATATTGAAGTCTCGCAATTGGAATTCTCAAATTGATGATGATCAAAGAATTTTGGAATGTCCAAGATTATTGAGAGGACCTAGATTTGAGTGGGAGCAAATCATCTTGGCTAATTCATAATATGTAGCTGACATATTTTGAGTGGGAGCTAAGTGAAATCCCTAGATCTCAAACATGAATGTCATATTTGAGTGGGAGCTAAGTGAAATCCCTAGATCTCAAACATGAATGTCATATTTGAGTGGGAGCTAAGTGAAATCCCTGGATCTCAAACATGAATGTCATATTTGAGTGGGAGCTAAGTGAAATCCCTGGATCTCAAACATGAATGTCATATTTGAGTGGGAGCGTAAAATCATTCTAGGATATGTGGACAACATATATGAATGATGTGATTGGTGTTAATAATATTTATGTTAGATGAATAAGGATGAAGTTGACGTTATTAAACAATAAGATCTATCGAGATAGATTGGTGAGTTTAATAAACACTAAATGTCGAATGCTTCCTGGACTTGATTCTGAAAGATGTTCAGATTGTCCTAAGCAAGATTCTGAAGGAGCTCAGAATGGAACAAGGTGAGAAAGTAGTTCTTACTGTATGAAGCATTGAGTTTGTATTGCAATATGGTTGAAAGAAAGAGATGCATTGCATCTCCTATGCCTCAGTCATAGGTTCTTCCACATAACCATGTTGTATACTCGACGGAATGTGACCCGAAGTTCTGGTTAGTAGGAAAAAGTCTTAACTGTAAGAACATGTCTTTAAGTGATTCCCGAGTTGATCACTGAACTAGAATTAAGTTTGTACATAAATGGCAAGAAGCAATGTAAGTGGGATAGATGCATTTCATGCACTAGGATCTACATAGATATAGAAGTATAAAGGCTACATCCGATGTGATGTATAATGTTGTGGCAGGGCTAGTTCGCTTTTAACATAGAATGATGTGTCCAGGGCCCAATGCCCATGAGAAAGCCCTCGAGGTTGATCTAACGTCACTGTAAGCTCCTGGAATCCGGCCTCGTTCTGCTGCCATGACTATAGTATATACACAAAGGATAGCAAAGTGTGTTTCGAAGTTTAGATGACAACGGTGAAAACGACCGTCATCATAAACACTAGAAACAAAGTCTCACTTTGTTGCCATACAAATGCTTCGACCCATTATACAATAATGGAGTGAATGTCAAATTAGGAAGACATTAACGATTTGCAAAAGACATACTGATCTGGTAAAACAGAACATGGACATGACGTTTCCCATGAGCATGCATGATCTGTAAACGCATATGGTATATGGTTTATATGAGTAAAATGCAAGTTGGATTATTTATACTCTAGTGCAAGTGGGAGACTGAAGGAGATATGCCCTAGAGGCAAATAATAAATAGGTTTTTATTGTCATATCTCAATTAGTTTATAATAGTTTCATATTGTGCTATAATTGTGTCAAGTATAAACATTGGTACAGGTGTGGTATGAAACAACAAAGTCCCTAGTATCCTCTATTCATACAAGTTTCGTTGGTCACGAAGATGATCTGGGTTTCAAGATTATGGGCATTTATGCCGACTGACAACGAGATCATATCATTGGAGAATGATGTGATTGGACATTCCTCGAAGGATTGCAATACGATCAAGTCATATAGTTCATTGTTGCAACAGCTATACCTAGACTCCTTCTCCTTAGACTGTGAGCTCATATTACTCACTGTTTCCCTAGGCTGCTTAGACTGCATCAACCGTCATCTGGTAATACAGTGGCCATAAAGGTGTACGTTGGGTATTCCGAAGGAACAGTAGATGACATGTGACTGCAAGACCGGGATTTGTTCACCCACATGACGGGTAAAGATACATACGGCCGACTTGGTGAGATTACATCTATAAATGTTGCAACATGTGACTAGGTCACGGGGATGTAATATCACGGTAACAAGAAAACATAACTTGTTGTGAACGAGATTGAACAAAGGTATGAGATAGCAATGATCGGATCTTGAACAAGTTGTATCGAGAAACAAAAGGAAGAGGATGCTACATTTAGATGGCTCCAACGGCATTGTCATCTGGAATGCATAGGGGTCACATGGACATCCCTGGTCCCTCTGTCGATCATTGATACAGATCATGTCTAGAGCATTCCCGAGCCGTGAGAGGATACACTTAAGGGTACGATGAGAGCGATCATTCGTAAGATGGAATCACAGTAGAGAAAGAGAGAAAATCGGTATCGTTCCGCAGAGAGATCCGAAGTTTTTCGGAGAAAGAATAAAGGACTAGAATCATTCCGGGAAAGATCCGAAGTCGTTCGGAGGAAATCGAAAGGGAACCAAAAGGTGTTTCGGGTCAAGATGGATTTTGTAATATGTATTTACATATTAATTAATGTAATTAATATTAAATATAATATTAAAATCTAATTTGAAGGGTTATTCCACTAATGGGCCAAACTTCCTAGGGAAATAGGGCCCATGAGGGAAAACCGGAGGAGGAAAGGGCCAAGGGCCCAAGGGGCCAAGGCCCAGGCGCCTTGAGGGGGCCCACCCGGCCAGCCTAGGGCTGTGCGAGGGGTAGGGCCCACCCTAGGCCGGCTGGCCCATTAAGGCCCATGCGCCTCCCCCTCTCCCTTGTTTAGTCCCACATGGGAAACCCAAAGGGGAGGGCACACCCCCTCCCCCTATATAAAGGGGTGCCCATGGGTGGGATGAAACACACCAACAATTGGAGAAGTCCTTTGGTTGACTTCCTCCTTCTCTCTCTCTCTCTCTATACCTCGTGACCATGGCCCCAAGTCTGGGCTGTGCGACCGAGGCACACCTGTTGTACGCCGTTGCGCTGCAGGGATTCCTAGCCGGATATCAACTTCCGCACTCCCGGCGAGATCGGGGAGCCGGAGGTCTCATCGTGCACCGGAGCTGTTGCACGATGAAGATCAAGAAGGAGCAAGGGGTGACCTGCGAGGAGCTTCGTGACCTTGAGGTCAGCTACGAGTATGACTACTTCAACCACGTTCCCCGCGGAATGTTAACCGCGTACGGTCTACAAGGGTATGTATTCTCTATGCTCCGGCCATTACCGTATTACTATATAGATGGATCCTAGGCAGTTTATGGGGTTTCGTCGTAGGAATTTTTTTGTTTTCCGCAATGATCCCCTACACATCGTGCTCGGGGAGGCAGCACATAGATGGCGAGAGCCGGGAAAATTGCAGCGCTGTATGATAGAAAAGTAGGCTCACCTCCCTCTTACGGTGTCACCACTCGGTGGGAGAAAAATTCATCCCCATTTTCTTCTTAGGCGGCGGTGGCGATTTAGATCTCTGACAGCGGCTGCTACGATCACTCTAGCACAAGCTGCTATGTCTTCTCCGGCTCCGGCATCAGAGGCCTCGCTGATCTACAGTACTAGCTTCTCTCTCGCCTTCTTCTTTGCCTGCTCCTAGTCATCGACATCTGCAACCATGGAGGTAAGAACCTTGTCCTTGCCTCCTCCTCCTCCTCCTCTATATTACTACCTAGGTAGTTAGCTCGACATTAGGGTAGTACCTAGAGTGCGTATGCAATGCCACTCTATTTAGGACCAAGAATTGAAGGTTATCATCCAAACAGCTTCCCTAATCGATGTGATTCAGGCATGGATGCTCTTGATCCACAAAAGAGCGACTAGTAGGACTAATAGGGTGGCAGTGACATATGGGCCCATGATGCAGTGCGACAGAGAGAGGATGGAAAATCTGAACTACATCTACAACAACAACGATACAGAGGTTATCGCCATGCTCAGGATGAGAAGGGCTCCTTTTAACCATCTTGTGCAAACGTTAAGGTCTACGAGTTTGCTTAAGGACAACATCAACACCTTTATCAAAGAGCAAGTGGCTCTATTTTTTCATGTCCTAGGACATAACCAGAGATTCCAAGTGATTCACAGCACATGGAGGAGATCTACCGAGATGATTTCTCGGTATTTCCATTAGGTGCTCTATGCTGTTGGCGAGCTCAGTGGAGAGATGATCAAGCCACCTAGTGGTAAAACCCCCTCAAAGATACAAGGCAACGCTCGATGGTTCCTATTTTTCAAGGCGAGCAACTCTACCTTATACTTCATGAGATGGTTGTATTACACTGCTGCCTAACATTCTTATAATGCCAGGATTGTATTGGAGCAATTGATGGTAACCATGTCATGGCTAGAGTGTTGAAAGATGAACAGGCTGCATACAGGGGAGAAAGCACTACCCCAGCCAGAATGTGCTTACTACTGTTGATTTTAGCATTAAATTCACATATGTGCTTGCTGGCTGAGAAGGATCTGCCCATGATGCCACAATTCTGAATGATAGCCTTGAGAGAGCTGATGGGCTCAAGCTCCCTAAAGGCAAGTTCTACCTAGCAGATACTGGGTATGCCTGTCGGGCTGGAGTTCTTCCACCCTTCGGGTCAACAAGGTACCATCTCAATGAGTTCTCTGCTAGAAATTATCCTAGGGTCTTCGAAGGAACTTTTCAATCTCATGAACTCTAGCCTTAGAGTCACGGTTGAGAGGGTTTTCGCTGCTCTGAAGAACAGGTTTAAGATCCTTGATCAGAAGCCTTTCCCCACCCAAGTTAAGCTTATTCTAGCATGTTGTATTTTGCACAATTAGATCTTGCAATTTGTCGCAAATGAATACTTCCCGAAATAGGAAGATGTAGTTCTTGATGACATGACACTGATGGTGGCCATGATGTTACGCATAACGATTGTGTTGCTTGGAGGAACATGAGAATGAAGTGGGCCCTCGATATGTGGGCGACGAGAGGAAACTACAAGATCTGAAGATGAAGAAGTGAAGAAGAAGGAAGTGGTGCCCTTGTGTTATATGAACAACCCCTAATGTTGGTGTAAAACAATCATTCTAGTAGCTAGGTAATGTTCTGCTGAACTGTCATTTGCTAATAGCTAGGTAACATTGTCGTGAACTGATAGTTGCTATTAGGGTTCTAATTTGCTACTGCTAGTAATTTGTTGCATATTTATTCCTGCGTGGTAACATCATCACTTGTGAGAAGTAGTGACCACAATACTACCACAGTTGCAACCAAAACATGCATGTTTTTGCATCGAACAAGCCATAATCAGGTTTGTTGGCAAGCAACTAAATAGTCAAAGTTGCAGAAAAACCTAGATACAGACTGCCAAATAAAGTGTCAAAATTGACTAAATCTAGCCGCATGCAGCATCTAGCTGGCCAAGTAGAAAAAAAGAAAAATATGACCCGAGCAAACAAACACGCCCCTAGGCTTGTCAACCCTGTTAAAAAAAATGTCACCTTGTACGCTCTAACATGTACCAGCTGAAATTCCCTCTTCCACGGGCTGAAAAGTAAATCAAATACGGTACTACGAGAATGACAGCAGGCTTAAGTATTCCTCAAAAATCCAGTCAGTGAACGAGGAAGCCACGCGACCCTTTCAACCACGACCGCATCCTCGCTCTTCCCACTGGCCTAGAGAGTGTCTGTTCGCCGGTTCATATCGCGTGAAGACAAAATGGCCCTTCCACCTGTTCCCGGTCTACTTTGCCTTTTTGCTTGTACGGCCCCGGCCGCCGAGCCAGTCAGTGAGAAGCGGTCGCAGGCCAGTCCACACCACACCGCACCGATCGAGCGGTGGGTGTGCGTCTCGGAGCCTCGCCGGCTCAGAGCTGAGTGCGTCGCGGCCACGCTCCATTTTACTACGTGGTCGTCGGGCCACGGCGCGTGCGTGCGTGGTCAAACCGCATGGCGCCGTTAGTCCGTTCCAACTTTTTCCAGCCCAAACCCAACCCGGATGTAACGGGGGCACGTTTCCGCAGAAGCTGTCGCTGAAGGAAAGCCACGCGAAACACACCACGCGCGCCGCGGACCGCTCCCGTTTCCCAGCTGCCTCCTCGTCCTCGCCCACGCCTACCCAACTATATAGCCACGGCGCCCGAGTCCCCTCTCTCCTCGTGCCACCGAAAGCACACGCCACACCCGCAGCCCGATCGAGCTCAAAGCCACCGCTCCTCCGCGAATCCTTGTTCCCTCGGCAGAGACAGAGCCAAAGGCAAGAGGAATTCTGATCGATGGCCCGGTATGTGGAGATGCTGGACATGGGCGTGCGCATCGCGGCCAGGTTCCACTCCCACTGCCCGCAGACAGCGCGCATGTACTACAAGCCGCCGCAGTCGTCCACCTCGTCTTCCTCCTCCAACTCGGCGGCGGGCGCGTCCACGGATCGGAAGACCGCCGCCTTCGAGTACGAGGACGCGGCTGCAGCTGCCTTCCGGCCCTTCGCCGCGTCGTCGTCAACGGGGTTCGGCGCCGGCGTCCAGCCAGGTTTCGGCTTCGACACCACGCAAGTCATCATCTACGAAGTCGTATGAGGAATTGAGGCCTCGGAACAACGACGGCTAGCAGTTTAGTTCTCCGGTAGAGAGAGACCCTCTGGGGTGTGAGCTTTTTGTGCCACCGGCGAATTGACCGACTATACTTAGCTTTAGTCTGTAACGCCATTCTTTAGTTCCTTTATTATGCCATTGCGGGAATTGATCAAGGGAACATAACTTTCTCACTTGCGCGCGCCTGTCGTGAATCAATCTCTCGTCTCATGGATTGTCAACAGTCACCGCCGATCGAGCATCTAAAATCTTGTCCAAGGATCGGCACAAGTTTAATTTGAGCTAGCCAGACCGCCAAGGATCGGCACAAGTTTAATTTGAGCTAGCCAGACCGCCAAGGATCGGCGAGCTGCACAGCGCGATCTATATAAGAAATCCATGGATTAGGCGAGGTTGCTTCATTCGGTTGGGTGCGGCTGGCCAATTGTTCAATTCAAACGTCACGAGACTTAATTATGGAGCAACCACGCCGCCGGCTTCTGCCCACATCCCCAACCCTCCTCCCCACGCAGCCGTCGGGAGTCATCGCCGGGCAAAGCCCGTGCCTTTGACGATGGCGGTAGGGTTTTTCTCGCCACGTAGTGACCCCAATCCCCCGGCGGCGGCGGTGACGACTTTGCAAGACGGCGGCGGCGCGGTGACGCGGTTCTCCCATGCAACGATCCCAACGTCTTGACGGTGGAGGTGGGGATCCCTCCTGGAGGTTGTGCCCCATGACAGTGGCCGTCGGATCCTGGTCCGCGCCATGGGCGGGTCTAGGTCGGCGGATGTGGGGACATGGCGGTACCTGACTGCATGCTCGGAGTGGCACCGTGGTGGTGCTACCGACAATGGGCTAGGCGGGTGCGGAGCCACGGTCGGTGGGCTTGGTGGATCTGGAGAGCGTGCGGTGCGGTGCCAGCGTTCCGAATAAAGGTGGTTCAACCCTGCTGTTCTTCGAGTGCCAAGGCGTCGATCTGCCTCCTCGATTGGACCGTCATTGAGTTTCTGTTTTCCTCTCGGAGATTCTCGCATTTTGGCACATGATGCTACTGGATATCTAGAGTGGAATCGATGCGGTCGTTCGCACCCTTTTTGGGCGAGGCACGAAGCTTGGTCTTCTTGTCGGTACCACGGGACATGTCTTCATATAGATTTCCATGACACTGATAGAGGTGGAGAAAGTCATGATGGCTACAATTGAAGGTTGGTTTTGGCAGAGAGTGTTTTCGTTGATGGAGACAATGCGGCACAGGTTCTCCTGTGTGTCGGGCGTTCGGCGACTTGCAACAGTAGCCTTAGCAAGCGAGGGTGGCAATATAGGTGGCATTTTTTATGGTGTTCCTTGAGTACCGAGGCATGATTTTCAGGTGGAAACCCAATGTCTGGTCTTCATTGGTTGTACTAAAGGTATTGTTTTAAAATCGAGGACTTTCCCGGGGGTGTAAACCCAAGATCCTCCATCGGGCAACGGCAACACTTTGTGAGACGTTGCTTTTGTAGAGCCTTGTTTGTACTACGTGTATTGTATCTGGTGGTGGTTAAAGTGCTTTTGTTGCGAGTGGTTGAACATCGCAACGGAGTCTTTGTTTACTTTTCTCTCTTTTTTTATTTTGATCTTGGTTGTGCACATTCCGATGTTTTTGGACATCTTGTTGACGTAGAGGTTAGGTATAATCGGTATCTTCGCGATATTAATATATTTTTTATTAAAAAATATGTTTGTTAATTTCTGTCGTATACAGTTGCCGAGTGTTATCGGTAAAACCCACCTGCCACGTGTTTTCCTGTTTGTGGTGTTCCCCTGTTAAGACGGATTGTTTTTCGAAGGAGGCAGATAGACACTCAGAGTTCCAAGCTAAAAATACTATAGTAAAAATATTTTTGCCGACGAGACTTTTACCGTGTCAAATCTGCTGATTGTAACACTCGGCAAATTGTTTGCTAAGTACATTTTGGCTTTTACTTTTTTTTATAAAACATTTTGGCTTTTACTTACTCTACAAAAAGTGGAAATCCAGCCGTGCGATGGGTTAAATAGTCTTTGCGGCTGGCAGAATATTTAACGTTAATGGATCACTCCAATTAGTTTGACAACCAACTTTCAAAAGAGCCTTCTCGCCCCATTCGCTGCGAAGACATCAATCTTGCGAGCGTCCTCCACTTCCTCCTAGGATGAAGTATCTTGGCCTTCCACTCGCGGTTAAAAGGCTAAAGCGCATTCACTTTCAATACCTCAAAGACATCTCGTGCCTTGGAACCCTCGTTTCTTCAACTTCGCGGGACACAAGGAACTTGTCAAGTCAGTCCTCACCTCCATACCATCCATCCCCTATCTGCTTTGGACGTCTGCACTAGTGCACCCCCCTCTAACACCGGTTTGGAGGGCCCTCTAACAACGGTTGTAGAACCGCTGTTGAGGGTTCGGTGTTAGAGGCCCCCCTTTAACACCGGTTCTTATACGAACCGGTGTTAAAGGGTGGCGCACGTGGGGCTGCCGCAGGGCTCAGGCCCCCCCCTTTAACACCGGTTCTTATACGAACCGGTGTTAAAGGGTGGCGCACGTGGGGCTGCCGCAGGGCTCAGGGCCCCCCCTTTAACACCGGTTCTGTGCCGCGGCAGGAAAAGGAGATAAATCTCTGCCGCGGCAGAGTTCTCCCGCGGCAGGAAAACGGCCTAAATCTCTGCCGCGGCAGAGTTCTGCCCTTGCCCCGTT
Source organism: Avena sativa (assembly GCA_916181665.1). Classification (NCBI taxonomy): domain Eukaryota; kingdom Viridiplantae; phylum Streptophyta; class Magnoliopsida; order Poales; family Poaceae; genus Avena; species Avena sativa. The sequence goes on from OV702292.1 coordinate 59,134,658, forward strand.
CTGGGCGTATTTCTGCGGCGCGGCGGGGACGGGGAGGGGGGAAGGGGAATCGATCGGGAGCGGTATACACATACATCATCATCGGTACATACGAGTATATGAATAATTAAGCAACTATTATTATACACAACATCGTCATTGTGTGGTATTCTCCGTAAACGTTGAAGCATCAAGTACAAGACAAACACGTTCAAGCATATATACAACGTTCATTTTGGTGGATATCTAAAGAGTTCTCCGCCAGGCGTGACGACCTCATCAAGTATGAACCCCGCCAATTCCTCTTGAATGGCTCGTATGCGGTCAAATGGTAGGAGTTGGTCCCGCATCCGTTCGATCTGAATATATATGAAGAATGGGGTCAATATATATATAAGAATAAAACTCAACACAATTGATGGTAATAAAATAATATTGTGTACTTTGTTTACTTACTCTAAGTTGTTCTAGTGCGGCTTGGCCCGTCGCACATATCGTGTTGCGAATGAACTCGCAAACATAGTACCCACATAAGTTATTGCCGTGTCCCTGATACGCGCACTTTACGAGAATAGAGAGTTCAATCAAAATAATAATCAATAAAGCATAATATATGGAATTGGAAGCAGAATCAAAGAGATACGCAGACCTAACTAGCTAGTATTACTTACATTTTGGTCTACAAATTTTAGTTCTTCTGACCATTCACCCACGGCCCTGCCCGTGAACCTTTTCCAAACCCTGTCCGGCAAAGAAAATGGATAAAGGAGTAATTAATTACTTGTTGTCACGAAAGTTGCCGATCTAGTGCGATAATATGATTGAAATTACCTCTAGAGCATCTCTCTAAAGTCTGCCCATAGCTCTTTTTCTTTTCGTAACGAGTCCATGACAAGGACTTTTCCTGAGTCAGGTTGAATGACTAGCAGAATAAAGTGGAACCTACGCACGCATAACTCATCATCAGTTACACTTAACATCGAGTAAGCCGAAACAGAATGTGTACAAGAGAGGGTAACAATACTCACGAGAAGTTGTAAGGCAATAGTATTTCCCTTTTGGTTTGTTGTCTCAGTAAAGACCTTAGCAATAAATCTTCTGTTTGCCCGGGTTTGGTTCTTACCACTTCTTCATGAACTCTATTTGGGTCAACGAACCCAATGTCAAAAGGTCCTCCTTTCATGCATTCTATAACCTTTTTCCTGCATAATAGTATATACATATATGGTGAGCATATATATATATACATGCAATTAATGAAGTGAATGAGATGAGATAGAAAATACAGAAATAGTACTTACACACAATAAAGGCTGATGGCAGCTTTGTCGAGTTCCTTCTGATTGAATAGAAAATGCAAGTCTTGAATGTTGAAGTCGATCTCGTCGTCTCCGCACAAGAAAATCTCATCTCTTATATGCGCCGTGATCCATTCTTCCTTTCTCGTCTTGCAGAAATCAAGGTACCACTTGTGCAGTCTTCGCATCTTTGTTGGTAGATTCTTGAGCTCCTCTTTCTTGACGAGATTCTTCCCATACTTCCATGGCTGTATGGGGTTGGCATCGCATTTGGGCAAGTTGTCTCCCATGATGTTCAAGTATGCAATGTAAGTCATCCCCATCTCATTGGCCTTTCTTTGTAGCTCTGCCTCGTAATCATTTACGGGAGGAGCGTCCCGTGTGTCGAACACTTGGAGCGGGGCGCATGATTGGTTTTACTGCTCTCCGAGCATGGGAACTGTTTTCTGGGGTGCCGCACGACTGCTACTTTCAGTCTCCTTACAGCGCCTTGCATCCGCCTTCAAAATCTGGCGCTCGTAGTCCGACACAAGTGGGGTTTCAGGTTTCAAAAGATTTTTGTAAAACTTCTCCACCACCGCCGGATCTATTTTCTCCTTTGGCTCGGCCCGTCTAGGTGCAAAGAATTTCTTGACATCTTCTTCCGAGATCCTATTGGTCTCCTCGTCGCTGCGATTCCACGGTAAAACCGGCAATGGCTTGGCGGAAGGCTGCGGGACGTAGTTTTTTGAACTCTTTGTGGCAGTGATAGTGATGCTCTTCGTGGCAGTGCTCTTCCGCTTACGCTGAGGAGATGGCTGAAGCGCCGGAGATGGCTGGCGCGCCGGAGTTGGCTGCCGCGCAGGAGATGGCTGAAGCGCCGGAGATGGCTGCCGCGCAGGACATGGCTGAAGCGGCTCAGACTGCTGACGCTGCGGAGACGGCGGGGGTGCCAGTGGCCTCCAATTTGGAAGCACGATGTGTTCCTTCTTCCAAAGAATGGTTGTTTTCACTTCAAATTTGAGTTGAGTTTCCCCTTCACCTATAGCATGGTCAAGCTGTGCTTCCTCATATTCCTTCACAACCTCATCCACCCCGACAATAGCATAGCCATCTGGAATCGATCGGCAGTGGTAAATTCCACCAGCTACAGGAGGTAAGGCATAGCCGACAGCCACCTTAATGGATAAGCCCATTAATCTCACATGCAGCTCAGCGTGTTTGCTCTCCGTGATCTCATCCACGGGGTATCGAGGACCCGCCATTTCAAGCGTGGGCTGCACGTTCTCCGTGGAAGCCACGCTGCTTTTCCGCGCAGAGTCTGGACCGCCGGCAGCTTCCAATGCAGGCTCTTCATGCCGCTGAGATGGGCCGGTAGCTTGATGGCTCTGTTGTGCATTCACTTGCGCCTGTAGCGCCACAAGTACATGTTCTATCTGTGTCATCCGCTCTGTAACGCTCTTTTTCTTTTCTGCCGTGCCATCTGTAAGAGTCGCTCCACTCGGCAAACCTATCCTTCCACGTCATACCCCCTGTGCCTCGTGCATGTCCAGGGTGTTCTTTTTTACCGATGGCGCGTGTGAGCTGGTTATTCTCTCTGTCGGGATGGAAGGTCCTGGCGGCTGTTTCCTCGTATGTCGTGATGAGTTCAGTGACGGGTTTGGCAAGGAGGGTTGGGAAGATACACAATCCTGTTTCTGGGTCCAACCTTGCCCCGATTCCGTAGAACCAAGTCTTTGCACGTAGGTCCCACCCATGTGTCTGGGGTGTGATCCCTTTGTCGCGCAGGGCCTTCTCAGCTTCCTCCCACTTAGGCCTCTGAGATATGTAGCCACCCGATCCTGTCCTCTGGTGATATTCCTTCTTCTGGGCATTTAGTGTATTGGTTTCTGACCTCTTTGCAGCTATAGCACCTTCCTTGTATGCCACAAATTCGCGCCAGTGAGGTCTTATCTTCGCATAATATGCGCCTTCGAAATCTAGAGTCTCGCGAGCTTTGACAAATTTGTTCAATTTTGTCTTCTAGTTACGGAAAACGTCAGCCATCTTCTTTAGAGTCCACTCTTTGACCTTTTCCTTTATAACCGGTTTGTTTTCATCCTCCTCTGGCGGAAGGGTGAAATTTACCAACAGCGAATTCCAAAGCGTTTCTTTGGATCTTTCATCGACAAAGGTACCATCGCCCTTCTTTGGCTTATTCCAATATTCAATTATGATTGGGATTTGGTCCCTAACAAGAACTCTAGCCTGAAGTACAAATTTGTCTGCGGCCTTCTTGGGATCCATCGGCCTGCCATCAACACGGACTGCTTCGATCGTGAACTTTGCACGATCATTCAACCGATGGCTCGCGCCTCGCTTGCTCTTTTTCGTAGAAGAAGATGGTTGCTGGTTGGTCGATCCAGAGGGCTAAAAGAAGAAAGAAGCGTTAATTAATACATGTAGAAGAAGATTGTTGGTAGAAGTCAGCAGAGGCTTAATCAATGCATATACCTCGCCGGACTTTGTAATCACTAAATTGCGTTCACCGGAGTCTTCATCTTCTCCATGACTACTTGAGCTGTCATCATGTCCCTCCAAGTTCAGATATTGTGAGGTGTCCTCATCGATAATGTTCTCCATTATTTCTTCTTCTTCAAGGTTTATACTAAGTGGATCCATAGTTTCTAAAACAATAATATTATCTAGAGTAAGAGAGTAAACATTCAAGTGGACTTGGATTCATACACAAATATACATATTATTCATACAAAAATACACAAATAAATACACAAATGAAATTAAAACCCTAAGGATGCTTGATCATTTTAAACGAGTTCCGAGGGGTCCAAACCCTAATTCGGAGAAATCCCGGATGCATATGAGAGGGGCTAGCTATAGTGGCTTACCGGAGGATGCTCCAGAAAGCGGCGGCTGGCGGCGCTGGAGAGCGACCTAGGGCGCGCGAGGTAGCGGGTTCGCCTCAGCGTGATGCGGCCTATCTAAAACGGGCGGCGCCACTACCTAGGGGTCACCGGAGCGACGTTAACGACGACGGCCAGCGGCGGCGCTTGCAGAGCAGCGAGGTGACGACCCTAAATTAATACTAACTATAAAATACACTAAATAACCCTAAACTAAATACACTAAACTACACTAAATAAATAACCCTAAACTAAATAACCCTAAACTAAATAAATAACCCTAAACTAATAACCCTAAACTAAATAAACCCTAAACTAATACTAACACTAAACTACTAATAATACACACTAAACTACACACTTATAAAATACTAATAACTAATTATATACATATATGCAACAATATATACAACATATATGCAACAATATATATATGCAATTACACACAAATAAAATTATTCATACACAATAATATATATACATATATGCAACATTTATCCAATATACACACAAATAACATTTATCACCAATATCCAACATCTCCAAAACACAAACAGAGAGCTCCCACCGCCGGTGGCGGCAACTCTCGCGAACGGGGTCGGCGGCAGCGGTCGTGGACGCGGGGTTGGCGGCGGCGGCTCCGAGTTGGCGGAGGCTTCGGTGTTGGCGCGCGGCGGATCCGAGCGGCGGCGACGGGGGTGGCGGCCGACGCGGGCGCGCACGATGGCGGATGGTGCTGGCGCGGCGGGGGGCGTCGACTGCGACGACGACGGCTCGCGCGCGGGGAGGAGGGCGACGGCGCTCCCGCGGGATGGCGACGGCGAGGGCGGCGACGGCGAGGGCTGGACGGCGCCGGCTCTCCTCTACTTTTCTCTGCGCGCGCGCTTTCGATCTGGTTGGGAGGGAAGAAGGAAGGGGAAGGCGCGCGTTATAACCCCCCCCTTTAACACCGGTTCGTGGCTGGAACCGGTGTTAAAGGGGGGGCGCATTTATTTTGTTTCGCAGCCGCACCCCCCCCTTTAACACCGGTTCCAGCCACGAACCGGTGTTAAAGGGGGAGTGCGCGCGCGAAACGAAATAAATGCGCCCCCCCCCCCTTTAACACCGGTTCGTGGCTGGAACCGGTGTTAAAGGAGGGGGCATTTATTTCATGCATTAAAGGGGTGGGGGCATTTATAATTCAAAAAATAGAATATGAATTTAGAAAATTCATATCTTATTCATTTCAACTCAGAAAAATATGAATAATATATCATAATTTTTAGAAAAATAATATCTATCCATTCATGTAAAAACATTTTATATTTACTTTAGATGAAAATTTTCAAAATGATTAAAACACTTACATATAAATTTTGATTATTCAATTCAAACAAAAATAAATTGTCAAATCCTAAAACTTTGAACATAAGAAATATTAAGCATCTAAAAAGGAATCTAACCCTATTTTATTAGAGCAAATCATATTTTATTTTGTATTAACATTTTTGAATTGATTGGATATTTAAATGCCGCATCTTTTATATACACTTGAATCTGACAAAGCCTCGCTCAACTTGCATTAGATTTTTGATAAAATAGCATATTGTGAACCTAAAAATGATTTTTGTAGAAAATCATGAGCATCGTATCATGTACCTGTAGTTCATATCTGACCCACTTACTGCCGATTCGGTAGGAATTTGTCTTTTTCACCAGAGGTGGACGGAAAGGTTTCAGATCCCTCTGTTGGTACATTGTCCATATAAGGTGGTCTAGTATTTTTGTAAAATGTGGTGGTGGTTTTTTGAATTAGCCATTTGGTGGTTGCTTCACAAAACCGTCTGTTTTTTATGCTCGGAAAATAGAAAATGCCTTTTTGGTGCGATAAAAAGGAAAACTTCCTCTTGCAACATTGTTTGCCATGCCATGATGCACATGTATGCACAATATGGCCATATTATCACAAATTATGCCTTGATTCTAGCCATAACATTGGTCATTTGACCCGAAAGCCAAGAAACCTCGAATGAGATAGGTCATTTTGTGAAGGAGATAGAACTGGAATTAAAATACAGAATGCAACTAATAGTAAGTTACATAAAGCACGACTGAAAATTAAGATACATAAAAGAACTGAAAATTAAGATACATGGCCAGATTAAGTAACAATCGGCCGAACTTGTTTCGGAATGTTGGAGTGATTCAGTCATGCTCCTGCCTACACCTGTAATACTCGCCACTGTAGTCGTCGTACTCGCCGCCGCCGTCATCACTGTCGTCGTCGGGGTCGCCGTAATTGAACCTTGAAGACTGAGTACGCGTGGGCTGGACTTGAGGGTAGCGCAGACGGGGGTTAGAGTCGGCGATAGTGTCATAGGCCATGACGCTCTGGAGAGTCCGACCGCGCCACCATAGCCGACGGAGGAGGTGCGCCGTCCTCCTCGTGCCTGGCGAGCGCCCTCTCACGCCGATCCACGAAGAAGGCTTCCCAAGTAGGGAAATAGTCGGGATGCCATCTGGGATTCCTCCGCTGCTCCGGCGTGAGCTCGAAGTAGTAGTGGTTCGTGATGGCCATCCGGCGCGCCACACCTAGAGGGACAGGAGGAACCGGCACGCCTCCGGCGCTCAGCATCCAGCCGACGGGGACACAGTAGCCCGGCGGGCAGGGGTAGTTCGAGGCGCAAAGCGCCTCCGCCTCCCTGGGGGTTAGTGCTATGGTGGAAGCCATGGGAAAGAGTGATGAGGTTGCAGATATGAGTCTAGAGATGTGCAATGACAATAGAGGCCAACCCTACATATATATATAGTGAAGAACTGGCGGGGAAAAATGGCGGGAAGAAAACTGGCGGGAAGAAAAATGGCGGGAAGAAAAATGGAGGGAAAAAATAGAAGGAAGAAAAATGGCTCATTTAATACATATACTGTTAACAGAAGAAATATGACATTGATTTCCATGTTGAGATACATATGTGTGCCAAAAATGGCTCAATTAATACATATAGTCAATCTTATGATCGCGTCGGCCGTAACCACAGAGTATCAACACCGTTTAATAGGATGGTTGGGTCAATCTTCACTCTGAAGGGTGGAATTTCATCAAACTTATTATAATCTTCTGACATGTCTGTCTTGTCCTCCACTCCCACGATGTTTCTTTTCCCTGAAAGAACTATGTGACGCTTTGGCTCATCGTGTGATGTATCTGTTTGCTTATTTTTTCTTTTTTTCGGTTTGGTAGACATGTCCTTCACATAGAAAACCTGAGCCACATCATTGGCTAAGACGAATGGTTCGTCTAAGTTCTTGTCTACCTTCATAAGATTGTTGAGATCCACCGTTGTCATTCCGTACTTCTTGTCTACCTCAACCCCCCCTCCTGTTAGCTTGACCCATTTGCATCGAAACAAGGGGACCTTAAAATTAGGTCCATAGTCAAGTTCCCATATCTCCTCTATGAACCCATAACACGTAGTCTTTTGCCCATTGTCTTCTGCTGCATCGAAGCGGACACCACTATTTTGGTTGGTGCTCTTTTTATCTTGGCGTATCGTGTAAAATGTATTCCCATTTATCTCGTACCCTTGGAAAGTACATACAGTCGAAGATGGTGTCCTGGCCAACAAGTACAGCTGATCCCCAATAGTGGTGTTATTCGTGAGAAGTCTTTGCAGCCAGCCGCCAAAACTCGCCATGTGTTCACTTATAATCCATTCATCAGACTGCCCCGGGTGTTTGAGGCGTATTAAATTCTTGTGTTCATTGATATACAGGGCAACCAAGATAGATCTTTGTAACACCGTGTAGTGTGCTTGATTGAGAGAATGCCCGTCCCTACATATCATTGCTTTACATCCTAGGGTGCCTTTTCCACGCAGTCTCTCCTCATGTCGTGATTCTGGAACACCAATCGCCTTAAGGTCAGGAATAAAATCAACACAGAACTCAATGACCTCCTCTGTTACATAGCCCTTAGAGATGCTTCCTTCTGGTCTAGCACGGTTATGAACATATTTCTTTAAGACTCCCATGTACCTCTCAAAGGGGAACATATTGTGTAGAAATACAGGACCGAGAATGACAATCTCTTCTACCAGGTGAACCAGGAGATGCGTCATAATATTGAAGAAGGATGGTGGGAACACCAACTCAAAGCTGACAAGACATTGGGCCACATATGTCTGTAACCCTGGTAGGATTTCTGGATCGATTACCTTCTGAGATATTGCATTGAGGAATGCACATAGCTTCACAATGGGTACTCGAACATTTTCAGGTAGAAGCCCCCTCAATGCAATCGGAAGCAATTGTGTCATAATCACGTGGCAATCATGAGACTTCAGGTTTTGAAATTTTTTCTCTGCCATATTTATTATTTCCTTTATATTCGACGAGAAGCCAGACGGGACCTTGATACTACTGAGGCATTCAAAAAAGATTTCCTTCTCTGCTTTGGTAAGAGCGTAGCTGGCAGGAGTTAAGTGGCATCGTTTACCCTTCTCGTTCTCAGGATGCATAGGCTCTTCAGGGTCTTTCAGATGTTGCTGGTCCTGTCGTGCTTCCGGTGTATCTTTTGTCTTCCCATACACTCCTAGGAAGCCTAGCAGGTTCACGCAAACATTCTTCGTCACGTGCATCACGTCCATTGAAGAGCGGACCTCTAAGACTTTCCAATAGGATAGGTCCCAAAATATAGATTGCTTCTTCCACATGGGCGCGTGTCCGGCATCGTCATTCGGAACAGATAGACTGCCAGGACTTTTTCTAAAGATTACTTCTAGGTCCTTGACCATACCAAATACCTCCTCACCGGTACGGAGGACAGGCTTCCTCCGGGGTTCTGCCAGACATTTGAAATGCTTGCCTTTCTTTCTTACTGGATGCAGGTTCGGAAGAAATCGACGATACCCTAGGTACACAACCTTCTTACATTTATCCAAATATACACTTTCAGTCTCATCTAAACAGTGTGTGCATGCATTGTATCCCTTGTTTGTCTGCCCTGAAATGTTACTAAGAGCAGGCCAATCATTGATGGTTACGAAAAGCAATGCTCGTAGGTCAAATGGCTCCCCTTTGTGCTCATCCCACATACGTACACCTGGTTTGGCCCACAGTTGTAAAAGTTCTTCAACTAATGGCCTTAGGTACACATCAATGTCGTTGCCGGGTTGCCTCGGGTCTTGGATGAGCACTGGCATCATAATGAACTTCCTCTTCATACACAACCAAGGAGGAAGGTTATAGATACATAGAGTCACAGGCTAGGTGCTGTGACTGCAGCTCTGCTCACCAAAAGTATTCATGCCATCTGTACTTAGACCAAACCTTAAGTTCCTTGCGTCACGTGCGAAGTCCAGGTACTCTCGCTCGACTTTTCTCCACTGTGACCCATCAGCGGGGTGTCTCAACATCGCGTCTTTCTTACGGTCTTCCATGTGCCATCGCAACAACTTGGCATGCTCTTTATTTCTGAAGAGACGTTTTAACCGTGGTATTATAGGAGCATACCACATAACCTTGGCAGGAACCTTCTTCCTAGGGGCCTCGCCCTCAACATCGCCAGGATCGTCTCGTCTGATCTTATACCGCAGTGCAGTGCATACCGGGCATGCATCCAAATTCTCATACTTCTCACCGCGGTAGAGGATGCAGTCATTAATGCAGGCATGTATCTTCTGCACGTCTAATCCTAGAGGGCAGACAACCTTCTTTGCTTGGTATGTACTGTCGGGCAACTCATTATTTCTTGGAAGAAGATTCTTCATTTTTACCAACAACTTTGAAAATGCGCTATCAGTCACACCGTTCTCTGCCTTCCATTGCAGCAAATCCAGTGTGGTACCTAGCTTTTTGTGGCCATCTTCGCAAGTTGGGTACAACAATGTCTTGTGATCCTTTAACATCTGCTCCAGCTTCTCCTTCTCCTTTTCAGTTTCACATTCTTCCTTTGCATCAGTAATGGCCCGACCAAGATCGTCATCAGCGGGCCCATCTGCTGCCTCTTGATCTTCATTATCTACCCCTATTGCAGTATCATCATATTCAGGATACATATTACGATAGTTGTCATCATCCTCTTCTTCTTCGTTGTCTTCCATCACAACCCATTTTTCTCCGTGCTTGGTCCAACAATTATAGCTGGGCATGAAACCGGATCGAAGCAGGTGGGCGTGAATGGTTCTGGTATTTGAGTAGTCTTTCTTGTTCTGACAGTGAACACACGGACAGCACATAAAACTATTGTGACCACGGTTTGCATTAGCCACAACGATGAAATTTTGGAGGCCCGTAATGTACTCGGAAGTGCGGCGGCCACCGTACATCCATTGCCGGTTCATCTGCATTAATATATAGTATATATCAAAAAATAATAGGGAGATGACCATTTATATATATAGTACATCAATGACACATCAAAGGATAGTTGCCGACCTCGACCGAGAAGGAAAGAGCAACGAGAAAACTTATTTTGAGCTCTCAGGCATTTCACCGAACACCTCTTGTGCATACGAAAAAAACACAAACTAGCACACTTCACACCCTCTTGCTAGGCTCCAAAATGAGATAGTGAAAAAATGGAAGAGTGGGGTGTGGGCTGCGGTGTCTTATATAGCCCCCCCTTTTAACACCGGTTCAAGCCTCGAACTGGTGTTAAAGGGAGGGCTGCGCGGGCCACTGGTGCAGGGGCCTTTAACACCGGTTCGTGCCACGAACCGGTGTTAAAGGGGGGCTCCTTTTTGCTGCACGGGCCAGCTGGTACAGGCCCCCCCTTTAACACCGGTTCGTAGAAGAACCGGTGTTAAAGCCCATTTCCAGGCTCAACCAAAGGCCTCGTTTCCACTAGTGCTGGTGGAGCCTCTAGAAGCAATCAAAAAACTCATTAGAGCCTTCTTTTGGGCTGGGGAAATGAAAATGCTACCAGGGAAATTGCAAAGTGATTTGGAATGTATGATGTTTTGGTATTGAAAATCAGTGGCTTTTTTTTTGACATTTTGAGAATCAGTGGCTATTGATGATGGTCCTCTAAAACACGAAGACCAACATTAGAAGAACCGTCCCAAAAGAACTCGACGGAGCTCCGAGTGGGCCACACGAAGACCGGTACTTATAAGAGCGTTATTCGAGCAATCATTACTTATTGTAGAATTTGACTTGACTTGTAATGAAGGAACATATGGTTGCGCTCGGAATAAATTGGCTATGAGGGTTGATACGAGGACATGGCCGGATCCTTCAAACTTCGAATTGGCTTTAGAATTGGCTTGATTTATGTTTATGTTTTGCTCTAATCTGGTAAATCCATGAGGGTAGAGAGGATCTTACATGATTGTCAATGAACTGGTTACTTGTATATATTGTACATGATTTGCTCTCGCCGTTCCCTGATTGGCGGTTTTAATTTTTATTTTTAGTTATGGGTTTTGTTAATTCTCGATCGAATAAGAATTAAGTTAGAGCGTAGTCAGGTCCTAAACCATCGAAATTGCATCATGATTCGTTTGTCATGCGAGTTACAAGTGGTGTTGCAAGCATGATTTTCAGTTACAAGTGAGGTTTCAACCGAGACTTTTTAGTTGCAACTAGAGTTTTTTTTGCGAATAGTTGCAAGTAGTTTGTTTTGCGAATAGTTGCAACTAGAGTTGGAACTGAGATAATTCTAATTGCAAGTGGGCTTGCCACTAATAATTATACACCCCTTTTTTATTTATGATCTGGTCGGCATGGCCTTACATGCACAGATAAATCATAAATGTCATTAGCTCGCCGTGGCTAGCGAAATTGCGACTGGCGAAAAACCAAATCCAATATCGCATGATAAAGACAGTCTTTAAAATCATTCCACATAGATCGAATCCAACGAATATGCCTCTGGTCGCCGCCATGTCGCGCGGGTTGGGCGCCACCATCTCACCCTGGCCACGACCAGCAGAAGCCCCGCCGCCGCCATGTCGCGCGGGCTCAGCCCAATGCCACCTCTGATGGCGGCAGAGAGAGGGAAGGGTGGTGCGGGGAGGGTCGTCGGTCGCTGGCGGGGGGAGCCCTGGTGCGGCTCGGCGCCACCACAAGGGTGGTCGGGGAGGGTTAGGTTTGGTCGGGCCGTTTCTACTCTTTTTTATTTGTAATACTCCCTCCAATCCAAATTAGTTGACTTGGATTTGTCTAAATTTGGATGTATCTAGCACTAAATCATATCTAGATACATCTGAATCTAGACAAATCCGAGTCAGACAATTTGGATCGGAGGGAGTAACTGGAATTAGGACTGAGATATTTTTAGTTGCGAGTAAGCTTGCGGTTAATCTAATCCTTAGGGCATGTACAATAGTGCTGATTCAGCTGTCTGCAACAGGAGGTTATAGATGATTTTGATGATGTGGAGAGGAGAGAAAGTGAGACTGTCTGTAAAGTTCTAGACAGTCTGTAGAAATCTTACAGACAGCTTACAGATAATAATTTTGTTGTTGTATCAGTGGTGTCTGTAATTTGTACTCACACATTGCTATGCTAAAAATAGATATCTTACAGATAGACTGTTGTATAAGTTGTTTATAATATTATCTAAAATTTGTATTATAGACTCTGTTAGCTTTGCGACAAGTAAATAACGAAGAACGAAAATAAAATTGCAGCGAGGGGGACACAGATTTAACGTGGAAAACCCTCTCCAACAAAGAGAGGGGAAAAACCACGGGCGCCATCCAGCGAAACTTCACTATATCGGAGAGTGTTTACACAATACCGGGGATTTCACAGATGCAACTCATCCCAACCGGAGGCTTACAAGAAGTATATATAGCGGTAGTAACCTAGGTCATCAACGATCCGCATCGATTCAAGCCTCCGGCGACGGGCCTCGCTCCGCTCCGTCAGAAGTTAGCCTTTACTTTGTAGAATTTGGATCAACATATAACAAACTCCACCTTGAGACAAATTCCTTCTTGTAGCATCAACAGTAATCATATCCCTGAACAAACAAAGAAAACACTTTCGGCGCCAATAGCCACTTGGGATAAGCAGTTATACCAACTAAGCTTGAGCATAGCTCAAACTTAGCAACAGGAACAGGCTTTGTCATCATATCAGCAGGATTATCATGAGTGTTTATCTTGCATACCTTCAGTATACCTTGTGCAACAACATCACGAACATAATGGTACTTGATATCAATGTGCTTTGTTCTCTCATGGAACATCTGATCCTTAGTAAGGTAAATAGCACTTTGACTATCACAGAACAGGTTAATGCAAGAATCATCCTGACAAAGTTCAGCATACAAACCTTTCAACCAAACAGACTCTTTGCAAGCTTCAGCAACAGCCATATATTCTGCTTCGGTTGTAGATAGAGCAACAACTGGTTGCAGCGTTGCCTTCCAACTCACGACACATCTACCTACCGTGAACACATAACCTGTGAAGGACCTCCTCTTATCCAAGTCGGCAGCAAAATCTGAATCCACATAGCCTGCGAGTCCCTCATCAGTCTTGCCAAACTTCAAGCAAGCGTTGGATGTGCCACGGAGGTACCAGAAAATCCACTAAACAACTTTCCAATATTCTTTACCAGGATTAGCCATGTAACGACTCACCAAACTCATAGCATATGATAAATCAGGGCGAGAGCAAACCATGGCATACATCAAGGAACCAACAGCACTAGAATAAGGAACTCGAGACATGTACTCAATATCTTCATCAGAACTAGGACATTGCAATGCTGACAATTTAAAGTGAGGAGCAACAGGAGTACTAACTAACTTTGCATCATGCATATTAAAACGTTGAAGAACTTTCTCAACGTAACTTTGCTAACTAAGAAACAACAACCTAGATTTTCTGTCCCGTTTAATTTCTATACCTAGGATTTTCTTAGCAGCACCAAGATCTTTCATCTCAAATTCACTACTTAGGTGTGCCTTCAAAGTAGTGATTTCTTTCATGCTCTTGGCAGCAATTAACATATCATCAACATATAACAGGAAGTAAATAGGTGATCCATTAACAAACTTTATGTAAACATAGCTATCAAACTGAGACCTCTTAAAACCTTGTGAGATCATAAATGAATCAAACCTTTTGTACCACTGTCTTGGAGATTGCTTCAAACCATAAAGCGACATCTTCAATTTGCACACAATATCCTCTTTTCTAGGAACTATGAACCCTTCAGGTTGGTCCATGTAAATCTTCTCCTCTAGTTCACCATGCAGAAAAGCAGTCTTTACATCTAGCTGCTCAAGCTCAAGATCATGCATAGCAACAATACCAAAGAAAGTACGAATAGAGCTATGCTTCACAACCAGAGAGAAAACATCATTATAGTCAATACCTGGAATCTGGCTAAAACCTTTTGCTACTAACCTTGTCTTAAACCTTGGAGGCTCATTAGGAGACAAACCTTCTTTTCTCTTATATATCCACTTACAGCGGACGGCCTTCTTCTGTTTAGGCAAGCGCACAACTTCCCATGTGCCATTCTTATCAAGCGATTGCATCTCTTCTTGCATAACAGAAACCCACTTCTCGCGGTCAACGGATGCAACAGCCTCATTGTATGTAGCAGGTTTAGTATCATGCTCCACCTGTTCAGCACAACTCAAAGCATAATGAGCAAGATTACACTCTTCAATCAAACGACGAGGTGGAACTATGTTACGCCTCGGTCTATCAGCAGCAATAGATTCCTGTGGCTGCTGCAAAACAGTAGGTGAGTGCTGAACAACATCATCATCAATATTTTCCTCATGAGTATCATCAACAACAACATTATTATCAATAGTTTTCTGCAGGTGCTCCACCTGCACACGAACTCCCTCCTCTCCAATAGCAATAGGAGAGGGATCTGATGGCAAGCTGTCATGATACATAACGGATTCATTGAAAACAACGTTCCTACTCAACAAAATCTTTTTAGTTTCAGGATTCCATAGTTTATATGCCTTAACTCCTGAACCATAACCAAGGAATATGCACTTGACAGCTCTAGGCTCTAACTTTCCATTATCAACATGAGCATAAGCAGTGCAACCAAAAACTCTCAACTGTGAATAATCAGCAGGCGAACCTGACCATACCTCAATAGGAGTTTTCTTCTCAAGTGGAATAGAAGATGACCTGTTGATGAGGTAACACGCTGTGTTGGCTGCTTCAGCCCAGAAACGTCTATGCATACCTGCATTGGACAACATACAGCGATCCCTCGATATGATGGTTCTGTTCATGCGCTCAGCCACGCCATTCTGCTGAGGAGTGTAAGGGATGGTGTGGTGCCTGATCATGCCATCATTACTGCAAAACTCCTCAAACTCATTAGAACAGAATTTCATACCATTGTCAGTACGTAGTACCTTTATCTTCTTTTCACTTTGCTTTTATACCATAACTTTCCACTTCTTAAAAGCATCAAAAATATCAGATTTGTGTTTCAGAAAATATGGCCACACTTTTCTTGAGTAGTCATCAATAATAGTAAGCATGTAATTAGCACCACCAATAGATGTCTTACGGGAAGGTCCCCATACATCAGCATGCACATAATCTAAAATGCCTTTGATGGTATGAACGGAAGCATTGAATTTAACTCTTTTGTGCTTACCAAAAACGCAGTGCTCACAGAACTCAAACTTACCCAAGTTGCAACCATCAATCAGCTCTCTCTTAACCAATTCCGCCATGCCATGTTCGCTCATATGCCCAAGGCGCATATGCCAAATATTTGTTTTACCACAATCATCAGAATCATTAGCAGTAACAGCAGCAGCAATACCAGGCAAAGTGATACCTCTAAGAACATATAACTTAGCAGAATTCATATCACATATCATGTGAATAAGAGAGCCTTTCGATACCTTTAACAACCTACGCCCACCGGCGTACTTGTATCCATCAACGTCCATGATACTCAGGGAGATTAGATTTCTGGCCATGCTTGGTATGTGCTTCACCTCATTCAATGTACGCGTCATGCCATCATGTGTCTTGATCTTAACAGATCCAACTCCGACAATATGGTACGGGTTGTCATTCCCCACACGTACAAAATCTCCAGTCTGCACAGACTCATATGAACTGAACCAATCTTTGTTACAGCAAATATGAAATGAACATACAGTATCAAGTATCCATTCATCATCACGAGAAGCACAAGCAGCAAAAAGGCTAAACATTCACCGTCAGAACTATCACCAGAAATACCAGCAGCCTTACCATTACCTTGATCCTTATCTTTACGGTTGGTAAGTATCGTTCCTTTTCTCCTTATTCTGCAGCTTCCAACAATCATCAATAACATGATTAGATTTCTTACAATACCTGCAGAACTTGTCCTTTCCCTTGGACTTCGAACGACCTCTGTCGTCTTTGCTCTTATCTCGGTTGCCATGGTTGTTAAATCTCTGCTCGGTCCTGCCACGAACCTGCAGAGCTTCAGCCTTGGAAGACGCCCCATCTGCCTGCACCATAGATTTCATCTTTTCCCTCTATTTGAGGGCATCTTGCACTTCATCAAGGGTTATCTTATCACGGCTCAACAACATTGTATCACGAAAGTGTGTATAAGAACTAGGCAGCGAGCATAAGAGTAATAGAGCTAGATCCTCATCATCATATTTTACTACCATAGATTGCAAATCAGAGATAATCTCTCTGAAAAGAGATAAGTGATTCATTACCGACCCACCTTCCTGCAATGTATGCGAGAACAACTTCATCTTCACATGCATCTTACTGGTTAGATCCTTTGACATGCAGATCGATTCCAGTTTCCCCTAAAGGGCAGCAACAGATTTCTCTGTCAAGACTTCCTGCAAAATATTATTGGATAGATGAAGTTGAATCATAGACAAAGCCTTACGGTCTTTCCGCTTTTCTTCGTCAGACCAGCTCTTAGCATCTTTTTCCCCGAATCCATCCAACGCATCATCCAGATCTGAAGTTTGGGCGAGAATCGCCCGCATCTTCACCTGCCACAAGCAGAATCTTGTGGAGTAGTCCAACTGTGGTAGATTGAACTTCAATGACGACATGTCGCAAACCCTAGATTAGAACCTGGGGCTCTGATACCACTTGTTAGCTTTGCGACAAGTAAATAACGAAGAACGAAAATAAAATTGCAGCGAGGGGGACACAGATTTAACGTGGAATACCCTCTCCAACAAAGAGAGGGGAAAAACCACGGGCGTCAGCCAGCGAAACTGCACTATATCGGAGAGTGTTTATACAACGCCGGGGATTTCACAGATGCAACTCATCCCAATCGGCGGCTTACAAGAAGTATATATAGCGGTGATAACCTAGGTCATCAACGATCCGCATCGGCCCAAGCCTCTGGCGACGGGCCTCGCTCCGCTCCGTCAGAAGTTAGCCTTTACTTTGTAGTTTGGATCAACATATAACAAACTCCACCTGTCTAAACTAATGCTCATGCCCTTAGCCATCGGGAATTAGACACACCTGATATGGTCGGCATGGGCTTCTCGGCAGTACATGCACGGATAAATGCAACTAGCGAGCTGTGGCTAGCGAGATCGCGACCGGCGAAGAACCAAACCAATATCGCTCGACAGAGACCGTCTTTAAAATTATTCCACATGGATCGAGTCCTGCGAGTGAGGAGGCCACGTGATGACGACGGTCTTAATTTTTTTTCTAAAGACCACGTCGCCTCTCTTCCCTATTCGCAGAGACAGTGTCTGCGCGTCGATTCATCTCACGTCACGTGGAGAGAAAGAAAATGGCCCTTCCACCATCAGTTCCCGGTCAATTTTGCCTTTTGCTTCTACGGCCCCGGCCGCTGGCCGCCAAACGGTGATGGTGAACGAGGCAAACGTACGGGAGAAAGAATCGGTCGCGCGCGTTAGTCCACACCGCACTCTACCGTCGAGCGGTAGGGTGGGTGCGCGTCTCGAAACCTCTCAGCCACACGCTCCAAAAGTGGTCGTCGACTAAACAACTCTCCTCGTCTCTTCCACCAACCCTTCTTCCAGAGTTGACCTCCGTGCTCCGGCCCGATCTGACGCTCTCGTCGTCAGCGTCGCCGGCCGATGGAGGCAGAGGAGAGGCGCCAGCCTCACTAGTTTAGGATCTAGGTTTAGATGTTGTAGTCGTTGTGCCTCTGTGCCGAATGGGAGTAGGTCACCGGATTCCATCTGCCGGATCCG
Organism: Avena sativa; assembly: GCA_916181665.1. Classification (NCBI taxonomy): domain Eukaryota; kingdom Viridiplantae; phylum Streptophyta; class Magnoliopsida; order Poales; family Poaceae; genus Avena; species Avena sativa. The sequence goes on from OV702292.1 coordinate 59,152,957, forward strand.
GTGCGCCCTCTGCTTCATCTTCTTCGATGCCCTTTTCTGGTGGCAACAATGGCGGCGTGGGGGAAGATTGGGGAGCGGCATCTCCGATAATAAGGCCGTCTTCCCCTTCCTCTAGAGGCTTCCCGAGATGGTGCCCTCCCGCGGCGACGGACGGTCGCCACTGCTGCTGTTTGTTGAGCTTCCATGGTGGAAGCTTGACATCAAAGGCGGATCTGGAGAGGCCTCTTTCAATAAGCGGGCTTTTGCTTCTCTTTGGTGCTGGGCTTCGTTCTCCTCGGCGCCTCTTCTGATTGGCCGTGGAGGCTCGGTGGAAGGACTTCCGGAGGCGATGAATTTTGGCAACAGAGAAGATTGGGGAGTGTGTGATACTGCTTTCTTCTGGAGTGTTCCATCGGTAGCGCAAGATCGACTGCCGAATCCCGTCGCTGACAGACGGCGCCTCTAGACCCCGACGACGACGTCGTTCCCGGATGTTTTCAACCTCCAGCGGAGGCCCTTATCTGGCTTCGCGGCGATGCCCCTTTCTTCCCAGCTCTATGTGGCCTTGATGGTGCCAGCGGCAGTGCTCGCTGCTTGAGGCCAGACCTCACCGGCTGTGTCGGTGGACCCAATTGCTTTTTCTGCAAAGTTATGAGTGTCTATTTTGCAAAATGGAAGGACTCTGATTGTATTGTCTACTTTTTAGGGGTAATTTATGTAAATTGTACCGCACCGAGTTATTATTAATGCAGTATCCAAGTATCCAGGCCCTTCTAGGCCTTTCTCCCTGTTAAAAAAACGGACTGGGATCAGGTGACATGCCTACAACATGTTACGCTGTAACATGCGCCCTTCCATCTACCATCCAACGCACTGTAGCAAAAGCTGCTCCGGCTTTAGACTTAACAGTTCTAAACACTAAAAACAATACGCTTTGAACTTAACATTTTTTTATATCAGCACATAATATAAATAGTAATCTTTCAGTCCGTAGACAATACAAACAAGAGCTTTGAACAGTACACAATATAAATATCATGCCGACATGCATCAGAAGCAAAGCTCCTACTCTCAGGTTCTATGCGTAGAATACACACAAATACACAACTAGTAGCTACTTCTACTTTGCTCCATGGATGAATGCATTAGAAAGTACCCCCTCCGTTTTAAAACATAAGATTTTAAGGGCATCTTCACCGGGTGACCCAACCCATCTGAGCGCATCCGAACTAGTCCGAGCGGGTGGACCGCTGCGCGGCGGCCCAGCGGTACGACTCATCCAGACAAACCCGCGCGGACCGACCATCCGTGCATCTAATTTGCGCAACGCTCGGGTCGGCCGGGACAACGTGCTCGTCCTCCCGCTTGTTCGCTCGGGCCCGTGGCACAAAAGACACTCCTCCCCCAAACCCTCACCCTTCATATCCCGTGGCTAGAGCGCGCGCAACCGTCGCCGCCGCCACTGCCCGCTGCCGCCGTCGGCCCTGCGATATCGAGCAGCTCCACCGCAGGCCACGCGTGTTACCAGAGTTGACCGGACACGCCGCCCGCGCCGAGGCTGAGACGGATGCGTGGGCAGCGTGGCCGGACAAGTGATCAACCAGGCAGTGCCTCCCGCACCCACACCCGTACCGGCGCCAGCTCTGGACTGCCGCCGGCCCACCTCTAGACGCCGCCAGAGTACATCGACCTCGATCCATAGATGGACGGGGCGGCGCCGACGGCGGGGAGATCATCAGTAGCTAGGGCTAGGGCGGGGCGGGGAGCGTACGAACTTTGCCAGTTTACGCGCGAAATGTCTCTGTTTGAAATTCGAAAAAAAACAACGTGGCTCTGTTGGCTAGATGCGGACAGTCTAGATAGATATGTTTCACAAAAGGTTATACACTAAAATAGTCTAGATATATTTGTCTTACAAAAGGTAAAACATCTTATATTTTAAAACGGAGAGAGTAGTAGTTGAGATACATAAAAGGACAGGTTCTAACTCCACTAATTTTATTGCATGCACAGATTAACTTCCACCTTAAACATCGGTGATTAGCAAAAAAAAAGTCAAATTGTTTAGAAGCTAATTAAGTCTGAAGCGGGAACAATTTCGCATTAGGTCGCTGCAGTGCGTTGGATGATGTTTGGACGGCAGATGGGAGGACGCATGTTACAGCGTGACATGCTGATCCCAGTCCTAAAAAAACGTGGTCGTCGGGCCACGGCGGGATCTCGGTGCGTGATCAAGCCGCATGGCGCCGTTAGCCCGTCACAATTTTCTCCTTGTGCAGCCCCAACCGTTGCCGAAACTGACGGGGGCCACGCGAAACACACCAGACACCACACGCCACGCCGCGCGCCGTACCGCACAACAGAGACGAAAGCCACGCGAAACACACCAGACACCACACGCCACGCCTCGCGCCGTTTCCCAGCTGCCTCCCCGCCCAAGCTATATAACCACGACGCCCAGTTCCCCCTCTCCCCGTGCCAACCCAAAGCACACGCCGCACCTGCAGCAGGATATCGAGCTCAAAGCCACCGCTCCTCCTTGAGAGACAGGAGTCAAAGACAGCAAGAGGAAATCCGACCGATCGATGGCCCGGTACGTTGAGATGCTGGACATGGGCGTGCGCATCGCGGCCAGGTTCCACTCCCGCTGCCCGCAGACAGCGCGCATGTACTACAAGCCGCCGCAGTCGTCGACCTCGTCTTCCTCCTCCTCCTCGGCGGCGGGCGCGTCCACGGATCGGAAGACAGCCGGCTTCGACCACGAGGCGGCCGCTGCTGCTGCTTTCAGGCCCTTCGCCGCGACGTCCTCGGCGGGCTTCGACGCCGGCGTGCGGCCGGGGTTTGCCTTCGACACTGCGCAGGTCGTCATCTACGAGGTCGTATGAACAACCAACGAAACGACCACCACTTAGTTCTTCAGACCAGGAGATATCTCTTGGATCGGATGAGACTTTTCTTTTTTGCGGCCGAGGAAGGATTGATTGATTGATACCTGTGTATAAACACCATTCTTTGATTCGTTTTTGTCCGGGAGTAGTTCAAAGAAAGATAATTTTCTTACTTGCGCTTGTCATGATTCTTCATTTTGATTAGTATTTAATTATCAATCCCTAAAAAAAATCATTTAATTATCAAGATCTGTCAGCACCGAGCATCGAAAAGTCTTGTTCGAGGGTTGGCACACCACACGGGTTTCAGTTATTAGTGATCTCACCAAGGATCGGCCAACTGCACAGCACAATCGACGGACTCGGTTGAGCTGGACGAGGTTGCGTTGGTGGGGTGGATGAGTCATCTCCAGCATGGACTAACTTTAATCTCCAGCGAGGTGCGGCTGGCGGATTGTTCAGCACGTCACGAGACTTAAATTATGGAGCGCTCCGTTCAGTAATGTACTACCTAGTGATCTTCAACATTCATTGGATACGCGCTAATCACATGGAATCGTGCTATAGAAAAGTCTTAGCTACTACTAGTATACCTACTACTTGGACAACGAATTTGGACGAAGCTGCCGGTTCGGTGTTTCGTCAGGCATACTTTGATTGATCAATCTTGAGACCGGCGGATTATTCAACACGTTTCGGAAGTCAATCATGGATCATTCCATTTAGTTTGATGGAGCTAATGATCATCCGTAACTCGATTCCAAGTGGAGTATGGAATAAAGTCAAATTTTAAAAGGCAATGTCCCATACATATTAGGGCTTTTTTTTGCGAAAATTTCACTGACCTACTAGGGCATGCACAATGGCAGAGGAGGCAAGTCTTTTCTTAACACTCCACGTCATCTATAGAAGGCAAAAAATTAATTAGTACAATGTGTCGTCTTTTATTGTCATCCCTAGCAATTAGTAGAAATTAATTAAATTCTAGTATTCCCTCCGATCCATATTAATTGTCGCTGAAATGGATGTATCTGGACATGTTTTAGTGTTAGGTACATTCTATTCAGCTCAATTAATATGGATCGAAGAGAGTACAAAATAGTGTTGATAAGGGAAGGCATATGCTACAATGGAGAAAATATCCTTCTCTTTTTTATAAGATATCATCCCTTAAATAAGTGAAGGCAATCTTCATTTTCTCTCCTCCAAGTAAGACAAACCCGATCGTGGTAACTCTAAGAGAAGGCTAACATCAGCTCATTGTACATGCCCTTAAAAATCATCAATATCAGTATAAAGAGGCTAAAAATAATAAAATATTACAAATAGATCGATAGACCGCCATCCGAAGGGGACGCTGTCCTCGCCTCTCCATCACCGGTACCAGGCAAAAAAATCATAGTAGAGCTTCTTGTAGTATACAGACAGAAAGTCGTCTCGCTAAGATCTCAATAAACCAGCGCACCAAAGCAACAACCATCGTCAAAAGATGGCAACCGTATACCAGAAGAGACCAATCTAAAACCATAACAACAAACACAAAAACGCACTGGATCCCAAGAGATCCGTCAGACACATGATTTTACATGCCCTCCGTAAATGCTAGATGTGAAGGGAATATGCCCGAGAGGCAATAATAAAGTGGTTATTATCTTATTCCATGTTTATGATAAATGTTTATTTTACATGCTAGAATTGTATTGATCGGAAACATCAATACATGTGTGTTTAATAAACAAAAAGGGTTCCTAGTTATGCCTCTCTTATAAACTAGCTTGTTGATTAACAAGATGATCAAGATTTCCTGATCATGGACATTGGATGTTGTTAATAACAAGGTCACACCATTGGTGGAATGATGTGATGAACATTCATCCGAAGTATAGCATTACGATCAAAGTCATTATGTTTATATTGCTATAACATCATACGAAGTAATCTTAGTCCTTAGACCATGAGATCATGTTAATTGCTAACACCGGAAGAGTATCTTGATAACATCAAACGTCACACCGTAACAGGGTGACTATAAATGTGGGTTCAGTGCTACGAAGGTGTTATGTTGAGGCTCATGGATCAAGAGTGGGATTTGTCCATCCCGATGACGGATAGATATACTCTAGGCCCTCTCGGTGATATCACATTGAAATATCTTGCAAGCAAGTGATGTGATCACTAGAATGTTATATCACGGGAACGAGAAAAGAGTGCATGTCGGTAACGAGATCAAACTAGGTATGAAGATACCGATGATCGAATCTCGGACATGTAATATATCGCGGGACAAAGGGATTTAGTTACTAGCGTTAAAGGTTCTCACGATCACAGAAGTCATCGTTGAATGTGTAGGAGTCAGTATGGATCTCCAGGTCCCGCTGCTGATTATTGATCGGAGAGGGGTCTCGATCATGTCTGTATTATTCGCGAACCGTAGGGTGACACACTTAAGGGACACCGACACCATTTGGAGCAAATATGTTTCAGATAAAGATTTAAGAAAGCGCTGGAATTATTTCAATAGACACCGAAACTGTTTCGGGTGAAATTGCTAAAATTGGTTCTACATGTAATATTGAAATGTTGCAGGGGGTTTTATGTGAATGTTTGTTAATTAAAGTAATTAACATAATTCTGAATAAAAATAATAAAAGAGTTTTATTAAATGAGAGAGCATTAAATTTGGAGAAATTTAATGCATTTAAAGTGGGGACTTTAAAAGAGAATGTGAAGGGGCAAATTTATGTGGAGGGAGTTACCACCACATGAATGAGAAGGTGAGGGGTCACCCCTTGGGGCGTTGGCCATGGGGAGGGGTACCCTCCCCTCCTCCTATAAAAGGCCCCCCTCTCACACCTTCATACTCACACCTCCTTGTGAAGGATCTCTCTCCCCCTCTAGTATTATTTCCCCATGGTCTCGGATTAGCGAGATACATGTTCCCGGCGGCTTTATCTGGAAAGGAGTTGCTGCTTCCGCTGCTTTGCTGGAGCGAGGGATGGAGGTTGTCGGGGTACCGGACGTGTGTGCGATCACGGATGCACCGCTGCTTTGCGGTGCTGGACTTGGTGGTGCTGGAGCTGGATCTGATGGACGTGCTGGAGCCGGACCTGCTGGACTTCATCACGATCTTCAGATCGGCAAGTGTACGACTACATCAACCACGAGTTCCTACTCGTTAACAAAGCTCATTGTCTACGAGGGTAAGTTCTCGTTGGATGTATTTCCACCCGTTGCTTTGTACCTAGTAGATAGATCTTGGCGTGTAGTTCACACCGTAGGAAAATTTTTGTTTTCTATGTTGCGGACCCAACAGTGGTATCAGAGCCTGATCTATGCGTAGGTGCTTTGCACGGGTAATACACATATGTTTATATGTGGGCGATGATGATCATGTTATTGCATCTTCTATGTACTTTGGATATTGGTGGCATAGTGGGATGAAGCGGCCCGGACCAACCTTACATGTCATCGTACATGAGACCGGTTCCATGACTGACATGCAACTAGTTTTGCATAAGTGGCTGGCGGGTGTCTGTCTCTCCTATTATAGTCAATATCTGATTTACAACGAGTTGCTAATAATTTGGTTATCCTGGTTGTGGTTCATGTTCGTAGGTAAGAACGGTTCTATCTCCGAAAGCCCTAAGCCACGTAAAACTTGTAATTGATAAATTAGAGGCGTCTAATTTAGATCGTTGCTGGGCTATTGTCTTGATATGGTATTGTTGTAAGTAGATGTATGACAGATACTCTTACACACATTCAACGTGTAAGTTCCATAGACCTTGGCCTTACACACAAAGGAATGATAGAGATCATACCACGATGCAAGTGATAGAGATCAAATGCATGGACCATATCATCTCACTTTACACATTAGATGTTAGCATCTTATACTGCTAGTTTGGCGCTTTCTGTAGCATTGTAAGATGATCCCTCTTTTAGATATCAAGATAAAAATGTGTTCTTCCTTAAGTATGCACCTTTTTGTGGATCGTGTTTTGAGGCATCACGTGATGATCGGGTGTTCTCGACTCTACGCTTTCATACAACGGGTGTAAGACAGTTTTAAACACGCAAATACTAAGGTTCTTACTTGACGAGCCTAGCATGTACAGACATGGCCTCGGAGCACGGACCGAAAGGTTAAGCATGAGTCATATAGTTGATATGATTCCCATATAGATGCTCGCCTTTGAAGCTACATCAACTCACGTGATGATCGGACTTGGTGTAGTGGATTTGGTTCATGTAATCACCAAAAAGGCACGAGGGATGTTGTTTTTGAGTGGGAGTTCATTTCTAATTTGGATTAGTCGAATAAAATTTGTCATAAATTAAATCAAAGTGAATTTGCATAGTTTGTTGTAGTCATTGGCATTCGTTTTCTACCTTATGCTTAGTTTTTAATTGAGATAAGAGAACTATAGAATTCTGGATATTTACTTTACGAACTGGTATCGTATTATTTTAAATGTCAATTTAAAGTTTATAAGTCCTATTGCAAACTTTCAGCAAACCCTATTTACTCCATGAAGTTTAATAAGTAGTATTAAATCAAGAGTAAGAATTCCAATGTTAGTATCTAAAGTATCATGTTTGCCTCCATGATTATTGATATTCAAAAAGTTGTTTTAATATCAAGATTATATTGGAGCTGAAAATTGTTTCAGAAACCATCATGTGTGAAAGATATTGTGATATCTGAAACAATATTTTTTGGTTGCATTATGATAGAGTATAATTTAGCAAAATACATGTTCTCATATTGTATGAGAATTTGTGAAGGATGGAGATGCTAGGCATCCGAATCTACCAAAAAGGTTTTGGGAACTGATATTATACTCGTGATTCTTCCTTATAAGCAATATTAGCTTGATCACGAAAGTTGTCATGATAAGGATGAATAAAAGATGTAAGTAAAATGTTTACTACACTAATAGATTACTAAAGAATGGATTTTTGAAAGAACACCAAACATTTGATGATGGTGATCCACTTCAAAGTGCAAGTCCAAAGGTATTAGTATTTGACTATATACGCTTTATACCATGTGTCATGTTGATGACACCACTATTGATGTTGATAGATTCTTTTAAAAGAAAAGGAATTGCTGAAAGAGAATTTATAAAATATTTGGCAGAAAATAAAAGGTTGGAGATGTCCAACTTAGGTATATAGAAGATATACATGTTATGGCTATATTCCTTGCTTGTTAAACAATGTGGTTATGAGGTATTGGATATCGGTATTGGATACCGAATTGGTTGGTATGAAGTGTCATACAGGACAACGCAATTAATGAACTACAATGGCCTAAGTAACCAGCAAGAGAATGAGTGATGATGTTCATCGAAAACAAATAAAGTGTTATTGTGTTTTTCGTTGTCATCAAACCAAGCCTTCAAGATTTGTTTAAATAATTGTTATTTTGTTCCGGTATTATGAGAACAATGGTTGTTCAAATAATTACCGTATTCCATAAAGGATGGATGAACTTTTACAAGTCTAGTTGGAGAAATCACATCCATAAACACTATTGCTAAAATGTCGCAAGACAAATGATTGAAAGATCACTTATGAAGTGACATCGCTGTTTGAATTATATTTGAAAGAAAACATGAAGAAACTCCATGTTGATGGAATTTTGGAGTCCTTGATTTTGATTAATTGACGCATGTGAGACTTTCCTCGAGATAATTGAAACTCCGTTCATAGGCCAAAGAGGAACGGATGACTAGCTTATTGGAAATTGTGCATGCTGATATGCATAAGTCCATTATGTGTAGCCATATGCGATGGATCTTTTTGCTTCATATGCTTTCTTCAAGAATTTGAGTGAATATATCTGTATATTTACTTAATAAGGAATAAGTATGAAACATTTGAAAGTTGTTCAAAGACTTTCAAGATGAAGTGAAAAATCATTGTAACAAGAAAATAAAGAGTTTATGATTCGATCATAAAGGAAGATATTTGAGTTACATGTTTAGCAAAAACACCTAATACTTGAGGAATTGTTCCATGATTTGTGTTCCCCGATAAACCATAGGAGTATGGCATATTCGAGAGATGAAATCAAACCATTTTTGACATGGTAAGATCAAAGGTGTCATTTATAAAACTGCCATTATGTTTTAAGGATTGAAGCTTTAGAGACTATCGCTTTTACACTGAAAAGAGCACCATCGTGATCCGTTGAAATGACACCATATGAGTTATGATTTGGGATAAAACCCGAATTGTCTTTTCTTAAATTTTGGTATGCTATGCATAAGTAAAATGTTTACAACCAAAGTCGGATAAGCACGTCTTTGTAGGTTATCCCAAAGAATTTGTTGGGAATTTCTCCATAACACCAAGGACAAAAGAGTTTGTTACTTGGAACGTCAAATTTCTTGAGAAGGAATTGTTCGTGAAAAGTTAAGTGGGAGGACAATAGAACTTTGATAAGGTTGTTGAACCTTAGCTATATGTGCTAAGTAGCGCAGCGCCGGAAAGTGTCCCGGTGGTAGCCACAATGCTCATGGCTCTCGTGATTACAAAAGGTGTGATCTCGGAGATTAGAGTTCCTATAGAACCGTGTGGGTCGGTAAGAATCATATAGTAAGATTTGATAAGCAAGTCGTTATTGTTTTGACAATGATAAAACGACTACATGCAAAGAAGCGATGATGGGCCCTGACTCCATAAAATGACTAGAAGTCATAGAATCCGTGATAGTATCCATACACGAGAAATCAAGTTTCTGAACTTGGAAGACCCTCCGGAAAGGCGTGTAGCCTATCGGTCGTGTTTGGATCTATAAAGAAATAAGACATGGATGTTTAATATCTATGAAATAGTCGACATGTCGGAAAGAAGTTTACGACAATGTTCAAGGAGTTGACTATGACAAGATTTGATCTTTCATAGCGATATATAGTCTTGACGGATTAATGTAGCAACCACTACATATAATTTGGTATATGGTAGTTGAATAAACAAAACAAGGTTCTTCTAATAGAACGGTAACATAGGACATGTACATGACATGGTACGAAGGGTTTTATTAATTCAAAGGATGCTAAAAGGGCATGTAAACTTCAATAGTTGAAGTAAACATAGCGGAGTTGGAATCTTCACCATGATGAAACTGTTAAAAGAGTTTAAATTCATCAGAGATGATGAAGATGCATGCATTTGCAAGAAATTAAGTGGGAGAGCTGACACATATTTCTAATACATTATGTAGAGGACATATTGTTGATTGGAAATAATGTATCTTGTATTGACACAAATTAAGAATTTCATTAAAATAAGATTTCGATGAAAGACTTGGGCAAACCTGGAATATTAGGCATCAATATCTATGTGGATAGATTAAGGCGCTAATATGGTTGTGCCAGACATACATATATGAGATATTGAAAGGGTTCAATATGGAAACAACAAGAAAGGTTCTTGCTGCATGGAAAGGATTGTATCAAAATTCAAGTGTTTCAACACTTGGTGAGTAAAATCACATGAAGATTTTGATCGATTATACCATGATATGTATATATCCAGAATGTCCTATGCTCTAAATGTTATGAGCATATACCAAAATGATTCATAAGATGATCATTGGAAAATAGTAAAAATATTCTTATGAGCTTTGGAAGAACTAAGAATATATAATGTATAAGTGACAAATAGTTAAAGGTAGTTCATTGTAAAGTGTTACATTGATACTAGTTTTGTCACAAGATACAAATTAAATTTATCTCAATTTAGACTATGGGTGGCACGATATAATGGAAAGGATGTTCCATGATGGATTTGGATGAGTTCCAAAGTTGAGATATTGTGACGGATACTACAACAAAAGGCTAAGTATATAAATGCTATAGTAGCAGCAAAGGAGGACATTTGTGTTAAGTAGTTTGTTATCAAACTAGGTGTGGTTCAAAGTGGGCTAATACTATGAAGATATATTGTGTGACAATAATATCAACATATTTTAGCCCGAACGAACTAAAGGTCTCACCAGAGGACCAAATTTATACAATGCCATCTCATTTGAGAATGAGTGATGCGTAGAGACGCAAAGACATGCAAATACACACGGACCTAAAACTGTCAGATCCGGAGATTATGTTAACCACTAGCAATTGCGTATATGCAACACCAGAAAGCCATAGGTGTTCAATACGTAAAGTTTTTCAAACTAGATTATTGACTCTAGTGCAAGTGGGAGACTGAAGGGAATATGCCCGAGAGGCAATAATAAAGTGGTTATTATCTTATTCTATGTTTATGATAAATGTTTATTTTACATGCTAGAATTGTATTGATCAGAAACATCAATACATGTGTGTTTAATAAACAAAAAGGGTTCCTAGTTATGCCTCTCTTATAGACTAGCTTGTTGATTAACAAGATGATCAAGGTTTCCTGATCATGGACATTGGATGTTGTTAATAACAAGGTCACACCATTGGTGGAATGATGTGATGAACATTCATCCGAAGTATAGCATTACGATCAAACTCATTATGTTTATATTGCTATAACATCATACGAAGTAATCTTAGTCATTAGACCATGAGATCATGTTAATTGCTAACACCGGAAGAGTATCTTGATAACATCAAGCGTCACACCGTAACAGGGTGACTATAAAGGTGGGTTCAGTGCTACGAAGGTGTTATGTTGAGGCTCATGGATCAAGAGTGGGATTTGTCCATCCTTATGACGGATAGATATACTCTGGGCCCTCTCGGTGATATCACATTGAAATAGCTTGCAAGCAAGTGATGTGATCACTAGAATGTTATATCACGGGAACGAGAAAAGAGTGCATGTCGGTAACGAGATCAAACTAGGTATGGAGATACCGATGATCGAATCTTGGACATGTAATATATCGCGGGACAAAGGGATTTAGTTACTAGCGTTAAAGGTTCTCACGATCACAGAAGTCATCGTTGAATGTGTAGGAGTCAGTATGGATCTCCAGGTCCCGCTGCTGATTATTGATCGGAGAGGGGTCTCGATCATGTCTGCATTATTCGCGAACCGTAGGGTGATACACTTAAGGGATATCGACACCATTTGGAGCAAATATGTTTCAGATAAAGATTTAAGAAAGCGCTGGAATTATTTCAATAGACACCGAAACTGTTTCGGGTGAAATTGCTGAAATTGGTTCTGCATGTAATATTGAAATGTTGCAGGGGGTTTTATGTGAATGTTTGTTAATTAAAGTAATTAACATAATTCTGAATAAAAATAATAAAAGAGTTTTATTAAATGAGAGAGCATTAAATTTGGAGAAATTTAATGCATTTAAAGTGGGGACTTTAAAAGAGAATGTGAAGGGGCAAATTTATGTGGAGGGAGTTACCACCACATGAATGAGAAGGTGAGGGGTCACCCCTTGGGGCGCCGTCCATGGGGAGGGGTACCCTCCCCTCCTCCTATAAAAGGCCCCCCTCTCACACCTTCATACTCACACCTCCTTGTGAAGGATCTCTCTCCCCCTCTAGTATTATTCCCCCATGGTCTCGGATTAGCGAGATACATGTTCCCGGTGGCTTTATCTGGAAAGGAGTTGCTGCTTCCGCTGCTTTGCTGGAGCGAGGGACGGAGGTTGTCGGGATACCGGACATGTGTGCGATCACGGATGCACCGCTGCTTTGCAGTGCTGGACTTGGTGGTGCTGGAGCTGGATCTGATGGATGTGCTGGAACCGGACCTGCTGGACTTCATCACGATCTTGAGATCGGCAAGTGTACGACTACATCAACCACGAGTTCCTACTCGTTAACAAAGCTCGTTGTCTACGAGGGTAAGTTCTCGTTGGATGTATGTCCACCCGTTGCTTTGTACCTAGTAGATAGATCTTGGCGTGCAATTCACACCGTAGGAAATTTTTTGTTTTCTATGCTGCGGACCCAACAAGACGCACCCCCGGAGCATGGATAGGCGGAGAGGACTTCATTATTCTGACTTCAGAACATAGTCGTCGCCTCCCTATTCCGAAAAAATATGGAATAACTATCTAAATAAAGAATGAAAAACCCTCCACCGGAGAGTTCCATGGTCTGCCACACCTTCAAGGCCCCAAGGCCACAGACGGAGTATACCAGCGGTGTCACCAATGAGGGAACAGACCCCTAGATGGGTTTTGGCCTCCACCGCAATCGTATGGTCTCTGCTCATGCATTTCAGTGATTAGCCATACAGATTAGGATTACAATAGTGCAATGAAATTTTCTTTCATCTAAGTGCCATGTCAAAAACAATTCCCATCCAATACGCCTTCTCTAGTTTCTTATGTAGACCAACGAAATTGTCCTATGCAGATTAGAATTCGTATGGGAAGAAATTGCCTTAAACCCACACTATACGTGGTCAGCGATTTCAACAATCCTCGGATATGTTGTCCTAACTTTCGTTGGCTTTGTCGCGCCATGTGAGATCCAACGACACCATCTTCCTACACTTAGAGTCAGACTGCCCTCTCTAGGGCGTGTCAAACAAGTCGACAATCTCCCCCACAGTAGTGGCTCAAAATTGACATCCAAGTCATGTCGAGCTACCACCGTGCACCTAAGGGTCGTGATCACATCACTATTCATGATTGTTGCCTTGGCACGTGAAAACCATCCATGGTTGCTATCATAACATCCATTAATACGTGAGCAAGAGAGGCGCCACATAACATCCATAAGTCGACACCTCAGGGGAGGGGGAGAGACGAATAACGACGTCATTGTCGTCCTCTATGGACAAGAGGAGCTTATGGTTGCTCTGAGGACATGGCCGGATCCACCAAACTGCGAATTGGCTTGATTCATTTTTATGATTTTCTCTAATTTCCGGTAAATTCACGAGGGTAGAGAGGATCTTACATGATTGTCAATGAGCTGGTTACTTGTATACATTGTACTACATGATTTGCTCCCGCCTTTGCTGATTGGCGGCTATATAATTTTTATTTTGGTTATGGGTTCTGCTAATTCTCGGTTGACATGATCCGTGCGGCATGTGATTTGCAAGTGGTGTTTCAAGTGAGATGTTGAGTTAGAAGTGATGTCGTAACTGAGACTTTTTAGTTTCAACTAGAGTTGCATAAGTAGACCCGCGAATTGAGAATTAGACACTCTTTTATTTATTTATAATCTGGTCGGCATGGCGTTCTTGGTAGTACATGATGCCACTATCGAGGTGTGGCAAGCGAGATCGCGACCGGCGAGAAACTAAATCCAACATCGCACGATAAGGATGGTCTTAAAATTATTATTCCACAAAGATCGAGTCCAGCGAGTGAGGAAGCCACGCGATGATGACGGTTTTAAAACTATTCCTGAAGACCACATCGCCTCACTTCCCTATTCGCGGAGACGGTGTCTGCTCGCAGGTTCATCTCGCGTCACGTGGAGAGAAAACGCCCCTTCCACCATCAGTTCCCGGTCACGGTCAGTTATGCCTCTTTTGCTTTAGACGCTGGCCGCTGAACGGTGATGGTGAACGAGAACGACGCAAAAGCACGCAAACGTACGGCAGAAAGAATCGGTCGCGCGCGTCCGCCAGCCCAGTCCACACCGCACCGCACTGCACCGTCGAAGCCTAGCTCACTGGTTCAGAGTTGAGTGCGTAGCAGCCACGCTCCCTTTTACTACGTGGTCGTCGGGCGACGGCCTGATGATCTCGGTGCGGGGTCAAACCGCATGGCGCACTTTTCTGCAGCCCCAACTGCTGCCGAAACCCCGCCCGGAAGTGGAGGGGCCACGTTTAAGTCAACTTCCACACCGGACCCCGCGCACCGCAGAAGCCACCTTGAGACGAAAGCCACGGGAAACACGCCACACGCCACGCCGCGCGCCGTTGCCCAGCTGCCTCCTCGCCCAAGCTATATAACCACGACGCCCAATTCCCCCCCCCCCCCCCCCCCCCCTCTCCCCGTGCCTACTCAAAGCACACGACCTCAAAGCCAACGCTCCTGCTTCCGCGCCTCCTTGCTTGCTCCCTCTCTCCGCAGAGACAAAGAGTAATACGATCGATGGCCCGGTACGTTGAGATGCTGGACATGGGCGTGCGCATCGCGGCCAGGTTCCACTCCCACTGCCCGCAGACGGCGCGCATGTATTACAAGCCGCCGCAGTCGTCGACCTCGTCTTCCTCCTCCTCCTCGGCGGCGGGCGCGTCCACGGATCGGAAGACCGCCGCCTTCGACCACGAGGACGCGGCTGCAGCTGCCTTCCGGCCTTTCGCCGCGACGCCGTCGTCAGCGGGCTTCGGCGCCGGCGTGCAGCGGGGCTTCGGCTTCGACACCACGCAGGTCATCATCTACGAGGTCGTATGAACAGCCAACGACGACAACCACTTACTTCTTCAGGAGATTGGATGAGACTTTTTTTTTTGGCGGCCGAGGAAGGATTGATCGATTATACCTGTGTATAACACCATTCTTTGATTCGTTTTTGTCCGTGATGGAGTTGTTGTTCAAAGAAAGATAATTGTCATACTGTACCATGTTCTTGTTTGATTATTTGTCAAGATCTGTCAACACCGAGCAACGGAAGTCTTGTTTGATTGTTAGTTAACTCCCCAAGGATCGGCGAACTGCACAACACCATCGACGAAATTGGTTGAGCTGGACGAGGTTGCGTGGGTGGGGTGGATGAGTCATCTCCAGCTTGGACTGGCTGCCGGATTGTTCAGCACGTCACGAGACATAAATTATGGAGCGCTCCGTTTAGTACCTTGTGATGTTCACCATTCATTGGATACGCTAATCACATGGAATCCAAATTCGTTGCATGTATGCTGCTTCGTACCAATGTACTCCCTCTGTTTCAAAATATAAGATGTTTTAGCACTAGTGAAAAACAGGCCTCTAGTCCCAGCCCGTAAGGGGCTTTAGTCCCGGTCCTGGTAACCGGGACTGGAGGGGCGGGACTAAAGGCCCACCCATTAGTCTCGGTCCTCTTACCAGCCGGGACCAATGGGCATCCACGTGGCTGTCTCTGCGGGCGCTGGGTGCCCCACCATTAGTCTCGGTTCGTATTACGAACCGGGACAAATGGTTCTCTGTCGCGGCAGCATTTTAGGTACTTTCTCTGCCGCGGCAGAGAATTTAATTTGTATTCTTTTTTTCATTTTAAAATAGTTTTCTACGCTACCACATACCGTACATGTTCGTGCATATAAGATAACTTCTCTTAAGATCGAGCATACAAATATATACATGATAGTTACACATAGATATCACAATTATCGGGACTAGAGCCCGTCTATTCAATTACACGGTCGGGGATCATCAGCGCCTATTCACACTAAAATCTCCGGCGTCATCTATCATCTTGTTCATCAAGAATCCTGCCAGTTCTTCAGCAATTGCTACTACGCGTTGCTGTGGTAGGAGCTGATCCCGCATTTTCTCGAACTATATAAGAAAAGGAGATCAAAATGAATATCAATCATGATAACAAAAAGTGACGGTAACAAAAATAATGTTATGAATGTATTGCTTACATCGACTCTATAATCATTCAGCTCACTGGTAAACGTGCGAATGAACTCGCAAACGTAGGATCCACATAGATTCGTCTCCTGTGGCTGCCTCGCGCACTTTACGAGAATAGAATTCAATCAAAATAATAACCATGCATCATAATTGTATTGAAACTAGAAGTAAAGAGATGCGCCTACTACTTACCGAGACCGGCTTAAACGTCAGCTTCTCAGTAAAGTCACCCGTAACCGCACTCTTGAACTGGTTCCAAACCCTACCCGGTAAAGAAAATGAATGAGTTATTTATTACGTGATATCTCAGGAAATCAACGAAAGAGACCGTTGTAGCGCAAAAATTACCTCTGGAGCATGTCCTGCATGTCACTAAACTGTTCTAGGGGTCTCTTTAATGGATCCATGACTTCAACTCTTCCCTTATCAAGTTGAATGTCCATGAGAATCTAGTGGAAACTGTACACGTTTATATATACATCAGTAACTCATCAATTACACTTAACATCGAGTAAGCAAAAGAGAATGTGTACAATAGAGTAAGACACTCACGCGAAATTGTAAGGAAACAGTATGTGGTCACAGAAATTTTGCTCCGTTAGAAACCTTAGAAGGTTTTCCTGTGTTTCCTCGGGTTTTTCCTTTAGCGTCCGACAATGTATTTTATCTGGGTCAATGAACCCAACACTGAAGATTGACCTTCTTTTACATTCCATGATCTTCATTCTGCATAATAATAGAGTACAAGAGGATATAATTAGGATAATTACATGCAATGAACTGAACAACTGAAAAAAATGAACAACTTATATATAGACAATGAATTCAACAACTTACAGACAATAGCAACTCATGAGACTTTTGTCGATGGCGTCGAAAGTGTATAACTGGAAGAGTTCTGGAAACTCAACATGGACCTCTTCTTCTCGGAAGTAGTAGTCATGTGGGACTTTCGCCACGATCATTATTCTCTCCTCCTTTACGGCATTCAAGTACCATTTATGTAAACTCCGCATTTGTGTTGGCAGTTGTTGGAACTGCTCAAAGCTGACCAGAGGCTTCCCTGGGACATATGTAGGGACTACCTGAGCCTTGGGTAACTTGTCGTCCTGGGAACCTAGCAATTCCTCAACAGTCACATTCATAGCGGCCGCAATCTTCTTAGCTTCTTCCATATCCTGCTGGGGAGTGTCATAGGATACCACCTTGAGGGGTGGGGTCAATTTTTTGGCCTGTTCCCCGAGCTGGGGGACGTCCTTTCTTTTCCCGGTTGCACTTTGACTTGATGATTTGCTCCTGCTTGCACTTCTACTTGATTTGCTCTTCTTCACTTCCTTCTGAAGTGTGCGTTGATAGTCATCTGGCTTATGGTGCAAGTCATATTGCGATTTTGTGTTCAGAAAAGAAAGTGCATACACTTTTTGCTTCTCGGTGTATACCGGGGCGGGCTCGGGTTTCTTCTTTTGAAGCTGCGCAACACATTTGGCCTTTACGATCATGTCGGTTTCCTCGTTAGTACGATCGTAAGGTCTGATAGAAAGACTCTTATGAGGTACTCTTGGGAGGGGCGACATTTGTCGTTTTGGGCTCCTGCGTCGTTTAGTACTAATCGGAGGCTGCAGCGGAGATCGAGATGGACTCGGGCTATGGTGGTCGTAGTCATGGGGTGGGCTTCTTGGAGGTGATGGAGGTGAAGGTGACATGCGACCACTCGGAGGCGGTGTTGGCTTTGGCGTCCAGCCTGGAAGCTTGATGTTGTTCTTGTCCCATAGAATGATACCACCCAGTACTTCTCTGAGTGTCCTCTCACCTTCAGGTCCAGGGATGTCAAGCTCCATTGAGTCCCACCCCATTGCGATTTCATCCACACCAACTTTAGCATAGCTAGCTGGAATCTCACGGCCATGCCAGCGTGCGCCAGGTGGACAAGGTAAAGCACATCCTGAAGGAAATATGCCCTGAGAGGCAATAATAAAGTTGTTATTATGTATTCCTTTTATATGATAGATGTTTATTTTGGATGCTATAATTGTATTGAAAGGAAACATCAATACATGTGTGTTTAATAAAACAAAAAGGGTTCCTAGTTATGCCTCTCTTATAGACTAGCTTGTTGATTAACAAGATGATCAAGGTTTCCTGATCATGGACATTGGATGTTGTTAATAACAAGGTCACAGCATTTGTGAAATGATGTGATGAACATTCATCCGAAGTATAGCATTACGATCAAGTCATTATGTTTATATTGCTATAACATCATATGAAGTAATCTTTATCCTTAGACCATGAGATCATGTTAATTGCTAACACCGGAAGAGTATCTTGATAACATCAAACGTCACACCATAACAGGATGACTATAAAGATGGGTTCAGTACTACGAAGGTGTTATGTTGAGGCTCATGGATCAAGATAGGAATTTGTCAATCCAGATGACGGATAGATATACTCTGGGCCCTCTCGGTGATATCACATTAGGATAGCTTGCAAGCAAGTGATGTGATCACTAGAATGTTATATCACGGGAACGAGAAAAGAGTGCATGTCAGTAACGAGATCAAACTAGGTATGGAGATACCGATGATCGAATCTCGGACATGTAATATATCGAGAGACAAAGGGATTTAGTTATAAGCGTTAAAGGTTCTCACGATCACAGAAGTCATCGTTGAATGTGTAGGAGTCAGTATGGATCTCCAGGTCCCGCTGCTGATTATTAATCAGAGAAGGGTCTTGATCATGTCTGCATTATTCGCGAACCGTAGGGTGGCACACTTAAGAGTTACCGGACACCATTTTGGAGCACATATGTTTCAGACGAAAGAATTGCAAAGCGCAGGAATTGTTTCAATAGAAACTGGAAATTGTTTCGGGTGAAATTGCAGAAGGTGTTTCTGCATGTGATATTAAAATATTGCAAGGGGCTATATGTGAATGTTTGTTAATTAAAGTAATTAACAAAATTCTGAATAAATTTAATAAAAAGAGTTTTATTAAATGAGAGAGCATTAAATTTGGAGAAATTTAATGCATTTAAAGTGGAGACTTTAAAAGGGAATGTGAAGAGGCATTTTAATGTGGAGGAGTTACCACCACATGAATGGGGGATATGAGGGGTCAACCCCCCATGCGCCGGCCATGGAGAGAGGGGGCACCCCCCTCCTCCTATAAAAGGCCACCCATTCCCTCCTTCATCCTCACACCTCCTTGTGAAGGATCTCTCTCCCCCTCTAGAAGTATTCCCTCATGGTCTCGGATTAGCGAGATACATGTTCCCGGTGGCATTTCGTCTAGAAGGAGTTGCTGCTTCCGCTGGATCGCTGGAGTGAGGAGGTGGAGGTTTTCCGGTGTCTTGAACATGTGTGCGAGTGCAGATGCGCTGCTGAGTTGCGGTGCTCGGACTTCCTCACGATCTTGAGATCAGCAAGTGTACGACTACATCAACCACAAGTTCCTACTCGTTAACAAAGCTCGTTGTCTTCGAGGGTAAGTTCTCCATGGATGTATGTCCACCCGTTGCTCTGTATGTAGTAGATAGATCTTGGCGTATAGTTCTCATCGTAGGAAAATTTTTGTTTTCTATGTTGCGGACCCAACAGTGGTATCAGAGCCTGATCTATGCGTAGGTGCTTTGCACGGGTAGTACACATATGTTTATATGTGGGCGATGATGATCATGTTATTGCATCTTCTATGTACTTTGGATATTGGTGGCATAGTGGGATGAAGCGGCCCGGACCAACCTTACATGTCATCGTACATGAGACCGGTTCCACGATTGACATGCAACTAGTTTTGCATCAGTGGCTAGCGGGTGTCTGTCTCTCCTACTATAGTGAATATCTGATTTACAACGAGTTGCTAATAACTTGGTTATCCTCGTTGTGGTTCATGTTCGTAGGTTAGACCGGTTCTATCTCCGAAAGCCCTAAGCCACGTAAAACTTGCAATTGATAAATTAGAGGCATCTAGTTTAGATCGTTGCTGGGCTAGTGTTTTGATATGGTATTGTTGTAAGTAGATGTATGATAGATACTCTTACAACTCACTTAACGTGTAAGTTCCATAGACCTTGGCCTTACACACAAAGGAATGATAGAGATCATACCACGATGCAAATGATAGAGATCAAATGCATGGACCATATCACCTCACTTCACACATTAGTAGCTTATCTTGCTAGTTTGGCGCTTTTTGGTAGCATTATAAGATGATCCCTCATTTAGATATCAAGATAAAATATGTTCTTCCTTAAGTATGCACCGTTTTGTGGATCATTTTTTGAGGCATCACATGATGATCGGGTGTTCTCGACTCTACGCTTTCATACAACGGGTGTAAGACAGTTTTACACACGCAAATACTAAGGTTCTTACTTGACGAGCCTAGCATGTACAGACATGGCCTCGAAACACGGACCGAAAGGTTAAGCATGAGTCATATAGTTGATATGATGCCCATATGGATGCTCGCTTTTGAAGCTACACCGACACATGTGATGATCGGACTTGGTGTAGTGGATTTGGTTCATGTAATCACCAAAAGGACACAAGAGATGTCGTTTTTGAGTGGGAGTTCATTAGTAATTTGGATTAGTTGAACTCAATCTATCATAAATTTAGTCTAAATATACTTTACAAATTCTGTTGTAGATGGCACCACCTGCTTTTAATTTCAATGTGTTCATGGAGAAAGAGAAACTTGCTGCGAATGGTAGCAACTTCACCAACTGGGCTATGAATTTGAGGATTCTCCTCACTGCTGCACAAAAGCAATATGTGCTAGATGCGCCGCTAGGCCCCCCACCAGCTCCTGATGCCCATGACGAGGAAAAGAACGTCTATATAACTCGTCAGGAGGACCACAACTTAGTTCATTACGGCATACTGTATGGGCTAGAGCCAGAACTTCGAAAGCGTTTCGAAAATGGCAATGCCTTTGATACCATGGGAGAATTGAAAATGATTTTCGATACCCATGCTGCCATAGAGAGTTATAATGCTACAGAAAAGTTCTTTAGCTGCATGATGGAGGAAAATAGCTCCGTTAGTGAGCACGTACTCAAAATGTCTAGGTACGCCGATAAGCTTGTGTCCTTGGGAATAACGATTCCCATTGACTTAGGCATACATCGTGTTCTCCAATCTCTGCCACCTAGCTACAAGAGCTTCGTGATGAACTATAATATGCAGGGCATGAAGAAGTCTCTTCCTGAGCTTCTGTCAATGCTTAAGACTGCAGTAGTGAAGATTAGGAAAGAACATCAAGTGTTGATGATCAATAAGACCACCGGTTTTAAGAAGGACAAGAAAGGCAAGCAGAAGGGAAAGAAGGGCGACAAATCTGTTGCCGCGCCTGAAAAGAAACCCCGAGCTGGCCCTAAGTCTGACACCGAGTGCTACTATTGCAAGGGGACTGGCCATTGGAAGCGCAACTGCCCCAAGTATTTGGTGGACAAGAAGGCCGGCAAGGCAAACAAAGGTATATGTGATATACATGTTATTGATGTGTACTTGACTAGTACTCGCAGTAGCACCTGGGTATTTGATACGGGATCGGTTGCTAATATATGTAACTCGGTTCAGGGGCTGCGGAACAAGCGACAACTAGCAAGGGATGAGGTCACGGTGCGGGTCGGCAATGGATCAAGAGTTGATGTGATCGCCGTCGGAATGCTGCCTCTCCATATGCCGTCGGGATTAGTTATAAACCTGAATAATTGTTATTTGGTGCCTGCACTGAGCATGAACATTGTATCCGGATCGTGTTTGATGCAAAGTGGTTATTCGTTTAAGTCTGAAAACAATGGTTGTCCGATTTATATGAATAATATCTTTTATGGTCATGCACCTGTGTTGAATGGTTTATTTCTGTTGGATCTCGATAGTAGTATTACGCATATTCATAATGTTGATGCTAAAAGGATTAAACTTGATAATGATATATCTACATATATGTGGCACTGCCGTCTAGGTCATATTGGCGTTAAACGCATGAAGAAACTCCATTCTGATGGACTTTTGGAATCACTTGATTTTGAATCATTTGATACATGTGAGCCATGCCTTATGGGCAAGATGACTAGAACACCGTTTTCTGGTTCAATGGAACGGGCGACAGATTTATTGGAAATCATACATACTGATGTGTGTGGACCAATGAGTGTGTCGGGGCGAGGTGGATATCATTATTTTGTTACTTTCACAGATGATTTGAGTAGATACGGGTATATCTATTTGATGAAACATAAGTCTGAAACCTTTGAAAGGTTCAAAGAATTTCAGAATGAAGTGGAAAATCATCGTAACAGAAAGATCAAATTTCTGCGGTCCGACCATGGAGGAGAGTATCTTAGTTACGAGTTTAGCACACATATGAAAGACTGTGGAATAGTTTCACAACTCACGCCTGCCGGAACACCAGAACGTAATGGTGTGTCAGAACATCGTAGTCGTACTTTATTGGATATGGTTCGATCTATGATGTCTCTGACTGACTTGCCACTGTCATTTTGGGGTTATGCACTGGAAACCGCTGCATTCACTTTAAATAGGGCACCATCTAAATCCGTTGAAAAGACACCGTATGAATTATGGTTTGGAAACAAACCTAAGCTGTCATTTCTTAAAGTTTGGGGATGCGATGTTTATGTGAAGAAACTTCAACCGGATAAACTGGAACCCAAAGCGGAAAAATGCGTCTTCATAGGATACCCTAAGGAAACGATTTGGTATACCTTCTATCATAGATCCGAGGGCAAGGTCTTTGTTGCCAAGAATGGATCCTTTCTTGAGAAGGAGTTTCTCGCGAAAGGTGTGAGTAGTCGGAAGGTAGAACTCGAAGAGGTTATTGAACCTTCTCTTCATGAAATGGCGAGTAGCACAGCTCCAGAAGTTGTTTCGGAGTTGACTTCACCTAATGAAGAGAGAGCTAATGATATTGATCATGAAACTCCGAAACAGGACACTACCGAACCTCGCAGGTCAAGCAGGACACGTCCAGCTCCTGAACTGTACGGCAATCCTGCTATGAATTTCATGATTGATGAAATAGATGACCCTGCGACGCATGAAGAAGCGATGATGAGCCCCGATTCCAACAAATGGCTAGAAGCCATGAAATCCGAGATGGAATCCATGTACAAAAATCAGGTTTGGACCTTGGTGGACTTACCTCACGATCAAAAGGCCGTTGAGAATAAATGGATTTTCAAAAGAAAAATTGATGCTGATGGTAATGTAACCATCTATAAGGCTCGACTTGTCGCAAAGGGGTTTCGACAAATTCAAGGAGTTGACTACGATGAGACATTCTCTCCCGTAGCGATGCTTAAGTCGGTTAGGATTATGTTAGCAATTGCTGCATATTTCGATTATGAAATATGGCAGATGGATGTCAAAACTGCGTTCCTCAATGGTAATATTGAAGAAGAGTTGTATATGATACAACCTAAGGGTTTTGTCGATCCTAAGGATGCTGATAAGGTGTGCAAACTTCAGCGATCCATCTATGGACTGAAGCAAGCATCCCGGAGTTGGAATCTCCGCTTTGATGAGGTGATCAAAGAGTTTGGATTTGTCCAAACTTATGGAGAGGCTTGTATTTACAAGAAAGTGAGTGGGAGCAATGTGGCATTTCTGATATTATATGTGGATGACATATTATTGATTGGAAATGATATAGATCTTTTAAAGAGTGTTAAAAGTTATCTAAATAGCAAATTTTTGATGAAGGACCTTGGTGAAGCTTCATATATATTAGGCATTAAAATCTATAGAGATAGATCAAGACGCCTAATTGGGCTATCGCAGAGTACATACCTTGATAAGATATTAAAGAAGTTTAATATGGACGGAAGTAAGAAGGGGTACTTACCTATGTTGCAAGGCAAGACATTGAGTAAGACTCAAAGTCCGGCTACGGCGGAAGAAAGAGAGATAATGGATAAGATCCCCTATGCCTCAGCCATAGGCTCTATAATATATGCCATGCTATGTACAAGACCGGATGTGGCACATGCTATTAGTTTGACTAGTAGGTACCAATCTGATCGAGGTTCGGAACACTAGATAGCGGTCAAGAATATCCTTAAGTACTTGAGAAGAACTAAGGATATGTTTCTTGTATACGGAGGTGACGAAGAGCTAGTCGCTAAGTGTTATGTTGATGCTAGCTTTGACACTGATCCGGATGACTCTAAGTCTCAATCCGGATACGTATTTCTCTTGAACGGAGAAGCAGTTAGTTGGAGGAATTCCAAACAACCTGTGGTGGCTGGATCAACGACGGAGGCGGAATATGTTGCTGCTTCAGAAGCAGCGCAGGAAGCGGTTTGGATGAAGGAGTTCATAACGGAACTAGGTGTGGTTCCTAGTGCGTTGGACCCAATGGTGATCTATTGTAACAATAATGGAGCCATAGCCAACGCCAAGGAACCAAGGTCTCACAAGAATTCCAAGCATATTAAGAGCCGGTTTCACTCCATCCGCGAGCATGTCAAGGATGGAGATATAAAGATTTGTAAAGTACACATGGACCTGAATGTAGCAGATCCGTTGACTAAAGTACTCCCTAGGGCAAAACATGATCAACACCAGAACTCCATGGGTGTTAGATTTACCACTATATAAACTAGATTATTGTCTCTAGTGCAAGTGGGAGACTGAAGGAAATATGCCCTGAGAGGCAATAATAAAGTTGTTATTATGTATTCCTTGTATATGATAGATGTTTATTTTGCATTCTATAATTGTATTGAAAGGAAACATCAATACATGTGTGTTTAATAAAACAAAAAGGGTTCCTACGGTGTGAACTACACGCCAAGATCTATCTACTAGGTACAAAGCAATGGGTGGACATACATCCAACGAGAACTTACCCTCGTAGACAACGAGCTTTGTTAACGAGTAGGAACTCGTGGTTGATGTAGTCATACACTAGCCGATCTCAAGATCGTGATGAAGTCCAGCAGGTCTCGCTCCAGCACGTCCATCAGATCCAGCTCCAGCACCACCAAGTCCAGCACCGCAAAGCAGCGGTGCATCCGTGATCGCACACACGTCCGGTACCCCGACAACCTCCGTCCCTCGCTCCAGCAAAGCAGCGGAAGAAGCAACTCCTTTCCAGATAAAGCCACCGGGAACATGTATCTCGCTAATCCGAGACCATGGGGGAATAATGTTGGGTCCGCAGCATAGAAAACAAAAAAATTCCTACGGTGTGAACTACACGCCAAGATCTATCTACTAGGTACAAAGCAACGGGTGGACATACATCCAAGGAGAACTTACCCTCGTAGACAACGAGATTTGTTAACGAGTAGGAACTCGTGGTTAATGTAGTCGTACACTTGCCGATCTCAAGATCGTGATGAAGTCCAGCAGGTCCGGCTCCAGCACGTCCATCAGATCCAGCTCCAGCACCACCAAGTCCAGCACCGCAAAGCAGCGGTGCATCCGTGATCGCACACATGTCCGGTACCCCGAAAACCTCCGTCCCTCGCTCCAGCAAAGCGGCAGAAGCAGCAACTCCTTTCCAGATAAAGCCACTGGGAATATGTATCTCGCTAATCTGAGACCATGGGGGAATAATACTAGAGGGGGAGAGAGATCCTTCACAAGGAGGTGTGTGTGAGAAGTGAGGAGGGGGTGGCCTTTTATAGGAGGAGGGGGTGCCCCTCCTTCATGGCCGGCGCATGGAGGAGGTGACTCTTCACCTCCTCCATTCATGTGGTGGTAACTCCCTCCACATAAATTTGCCCCTTCACATTCTCTTTTAAAGTCTCCACTTTAAATGCATTAAATTTCTCCAAATTTAATGCTCTCTCATTTAATAAAACTCTTTTATTATTTTTATTCAGAATTTTGTTAATTACTTTAATTAACAAACATTCACATAAAACCCCCTGCAACATTTCAATATTACATGCAGAACCAATTTCAGCATTTTCACCCGAAACAGTTTTGGTGTCTATTGAAATAATTCCAGCGCTTTCTTAAATCTTTATTTGAAACATATTTGCTCCAAATGGTGTCGGTATCCCTTAAGTGTGTCACCCTACGGTTCACGAATAATGCAGACATGATCGAGACCCCTCTCCGATCAATAATCAGCAGCGGGACCTGGAGATCCATACTGACTCCTACACATTCAACGATGACTTCTGTGATCGTGAGAACCTTTAACGCTAGTAACTAAATCCCTTTGTCTCGCGATATATTACATGTCCAAGATTCGATCATCAGTATCTCCATACCTAGTTTGATCTCGTTACCGACATGCACTCTTTTCTTGTTCCCGTGATATAACATTCTAGTGATCACATCACTTGCTTGCAAGCTATTTCAATGTGATATCACCGAGAGGGCCCAGAATATATCTATCCGTCATCGGGATGGACAAATCCCACTCTTGATCCATGAGCCTCAACGTAACACCTTCGTAGCACTGAACCCACCTTTATAGTCACCCTGTTACGGTGTGACGTTTGATGTTATCAAGATACTCTTCCGGTGTTAGCAATTAACATGATCTCATGGTCTAAGGACTAAGATTACTTCGTATGATGTTATAGCAATATAAACATAATGACTTGATCGTAATGCTATACTTTGGATGAATGTTCATCACATCATTCCACCAACGGTGTGACCTTGTTATTAACAACATCCAATGTCTATGATCAGGAAACCTTGATCATCTTGTTAATCAACAAGCTAGTCTATAAGAGAGGCATAACTAGGAACCCCTTTTTGTTTATTAAACACACATGTATTGATGTTTCCGATCAATACAATTATAGCATGCAAAATAGACATTTATCATAAACATGGAATAAGATAATAACCACTTTATTATTGCCTCTCGGGCATATTCCCTTCAGTCTCCCACGTGCACTAGAGTCAATAATCTAGTTTGAAAAACTTTGCGTATTGAACACCTATGGCTTTCTGGTGTTGCATATACGCAATTGCTAGTGGTTAACATAATCTCCGGATCTGACAGTTTCAGGTCCGTGTGTATTTGCATGTCTTTGCGTCTCTACGCATCACTCATTCTCAAATGAGATGGCATTGTATAAATTTGGTCCTCTGGTGAGACCTTTAGTTCGTTCGGGCTAAAATATGTTGATATTATTGTCACACAATATATCTTCATAGTATTAGCCCTGTTTAAACCACACCTAGTTTGATAACAAACTACTTAACACAAATGCCCTCCTTTGCTGCTACTATAGCAGTTATATACTTAGCCTTTTGTTGTAGTATCCGTCACAATATCTCAACTTTGGAACTCATCCAAATCCATCATGGAACATCCTTTCCATTATATCGTGCCACCCATAGTCTAAATTGAGATAAATTTAATTTGTATCTTGTGATAAAACTAGTATCAATGTAACACTTTACAATGAACTACCTTTAACTATTTGTCACTTATACATTATATATTCTTAGTTCTTCCAAAGCTCATAAGAATATCTTTACTATTGTCCAATGATCATCTTATGAATCATTCTGGTATATGCTCATAACATTTAGAGCATAGGACATTCTGGATATATACATATCATGGTATAATCGATCAAAATTTTCATGTGATTCTACTCACAAGTGTTGAAACACTTGAATCTTGATACAATCCTTTCCATGCAGCAAGAACCTTTCTTGTTGTTTCCATATTGAACCCTTTCAATATCTCATATTGAACCCTTTCAATATCTTATATATGTATGTCTGGCACAACCATATTAGTGCCTTAATCTATCCATATAGATATTGATGCCTAATATTCTGGGTTTGCCCAAGTCTTTCATCGAAATCTTATTTTAGTGAAATCCTTAACTTGTGTCAATTCAAGATACATCATTTCCAATCAACAATATGTCCTCTACATAATGTATTAGAAATATGTCTCAGCGCTCCCACTTAATTTCTTGCAAATGCAAGCATCTTCATCATCTTCGATGAATTTAAACTCTTTTAACAGTTTCATCATGGTGAAGATTCCAACTCCGCTATGCTCACTTCAACTATTGAAGTTTACATGCCCTTTTAGCACCCTTTGAATTAACAAAACCCTTCGGACCATGTCATGTACATGTCCTAGGTTACCGTTCTATTAGAAGAACCTTGTTTTTTATTCAACTACCATATACCAAATTATATGTAGTGGTTGCTATATTAATCCGTCAAGACTATATATTGCTATGAAAGATCATATCTTGTCATAGTCAACTCCTTGAACATTGCCGTAAACTTCTTTCCGGCATGTCGATTATTTCATAGATGTCAAACATCCATGTCTATTTCTTTATAGATCCAAACACGACCGATAGGCTTCACGCCTTTCCGGAGGGTCTTCCAAGTTCGGAAACTTGATTTCTTGTGTATGGATACTATCACGGATTCTATGACTTCTAGTCATTTTATGGAGTCAGGGCCCATCATCGCTTATTTGCATGTAGTCGGTTCATCATTGTCAAAACAATAACGACTTGCTTATCAAATCTTACTATTTGATTCTTACCGACCCACACGGTTCTATAGGAACTTTAATCTCCGAGATCACACCTTTTGTAATCACGAGAGCCATGAGCATTGTGGCTACCACCGGGACACTTTCCGGCGCTGCGCTACTTAGCACATATAGCTAAGGTTCAACAACCTTATCAAAGTTCTATTGTCCTCCCACTTAACTTTTCACGAACAATTCCTTCTCAAGAAATTTGACGTTCCAAGTAACAAACTCTTTTGTCCTTGGTGTTATGGAGAAATTCCCAACAAATTCTTTGGGATAACCTACAAAGACGTGCTTATCCGACTTTGGTTGTAAACATTTTACTTATGCATAGCATACCAAAATTTAAGAAAAGACAATTCGGGTTTTATCCCAAACCATAACTCATATGTTGTCATTTCAACGGATCACGATGGTGCTCTTTTCAGTGTGAAAGCGGTAGTCTCTAAAGCTTCAATCCTTAAAACATAATGGCAGTTTTATAAATGACACCTTTGATCTTACCATGTCAAACATGGTTTGATTTCATCTCTCGAATATGCCATACTCCTATGGTTTATCGGGGAACACAAATCATGGAACAATTCCTCAAGTCTTAGGTGTTTTTGCTAAACATGTTACTCAAATATCTTCCTTTATGATCGAATCATAAACTCTTTATTTTCTTGTTACAATGATTTTCCACTTCATCTTGAAAGTCTTTGAACAATTTTCAAATGTTTCATACTTCTTCCTTGTTAAGTAAATATACAGATATATTCACTCAAATTTTCGGAGAAAGCATATGAAGCAAAAAGATCCATCGCATATGGCTACACATAATGGACTATGCACATCAGCATGCACAATTTCCAATAAGCTAGTCATCCGTTTCTCTCTGGCCTATGGACGGAGTTTCAATTATCTCGAGGAAAGTCTCACATGCGTCAATTGATCAAAATCAAAGGCTCCAAAATTCCATCAACATGGAGTTTCTTCATGTTTTCTTTCAAATATAATTCAAACAGCGATGTCACTTCATAAGTGATCTTTCAATCATTTGTCTTGCGACATTTTAGCAATAGTGTTTATGGATGTGATTTCTCCAACTAGACTTGTAAAAGTTCATCCATCCTTTATGGAATACGGTAATTATTTGAACAACCATTGTTCTCATAATACCGGAACAAAATAACAATTATTTAAACAAATCTTGAAGGCTTGGTTTGATGACAACGAAAAACACAATAACACTTTATTTGTTTTCGATGAACATCATCACTCATTCTCTTGCTGGTTACTTAGGCCATTGTAGTTCATGAATTGCGTTGTCCTGTATGACACTTCATACCAACCAATTCGGTATCCAATACGGGTATCCAATACCTCATAACCACATTGTTTAACAAGCAAGGAATATAGCCAAAACATGTATATCTTCTATATACCCAAGTTGGACATCTCCAACCTTTTATTTTTTGCCAAATATTTTATAGATTCTCTTTCAGCAATTCCTTTTTCTTTTAAAAGAATCTATCAACATCAATAGTGGTGTCATCAATATGACACATGGTACAAAGCGTATATAGTCAACTACTAATACCTTTGGACTTGCACTTTGAAGTGGATCACCATCATCAAATGTTTGGTGTTCTTTCAAAAATCCATTCTTTAGTAATCTATTAGTGTAGTAAACATTTTACTTACATCTTCTATTCATCCTTATCATGAAACCTTTCATGATCAAGCTACTATAGCTTATAAGGAAGAATAAAGAGTATAATATCAGTTCCGAAAACCTTTTTGGTAGATTCGGATGCCTAGCATCTCCATCCTTCACAAATTCTCATACAATATGAGAACATGTATTTTGCTAAATTATACTCTATCATAATGCAACCAAAAACATTGTTTCAGATATCACAATATCTTTCACACATGATGGTTTCTGAAACAATTTCCAGATCCAATATAATCTTGATATTAAAACAACTTTTTGAATATCAATAATCATGGAGGCAAACATGATACTTTAGATACTAACATTGGAATTCTTAATCTTGATTTAATACTACTTATTAAAATTCATGGAGTAAATAGAGTTTGCTGAAAGTTTGCAATAGGACTTATAAACTTTAAAATGACATTCAAAACAATACGATACCAGTTCGTAAAGTAAATATCCAGAATTCTATAGTTCTATTATCTCAAATAAAAACTAAGCATAAGGTAGAAAACGAATGCCAATGACTACAACAAACTATGCAAATTCACTTTGATTTAATTTATGACAAATTTTATTCGACTAATCCAAATTAGAAATGAACTCCCACTCAAAAACAACATCCCTCGTGCCTTTTTGGTGACTACATGAACCAAATCCACTACACCAAGTCCGATCATCACGTGAGTTGATGTAGCTTCAAAGGCGAGTATCTATATGGGCATCATATCAACTATATGACTCATGCTTAACCTTTCGGTCCGTGCTCCGAGGCCATGTCTGTACATGCTAGGCTCGTCAAGTAAGAACCTTAGTATTTGCGTGTGTAAAACTGTCTTACACCCGTTGTATGAAAGCGTAGAGTCGAGAACACCCGATCATCACGTGATGCCTCAAAATACGATCCAAAAAAAGGTGCATACTTAAGGAAGAACACATTTTTATCTTGATATCTAAAAGAGGGATCATCTTACAATGCTACAGAAAGCGCCAAACTAGCAGTATAAGATGCTAACATCTAATGTGTAAAGTGAGATGATATGGTCCATGCATTTGATCTCTATCACTTGCATCGTGGTGTGATCTCTATCATTCCTTTGTGTGTAAGGCCAAGGTCTATGGAACTTACACGTTAAGTGAGTTGTAAGAGTATCTATCATACATCTACTTACAACAATACCATATCAAGACACTAGCCCAGCAACGATCTAAACTAGACGCCTCTAATTTATCAATTGCAAGTTTTACGTGGCTTAGGGCTTTCGGAGATAGAACCGGTCTTACCTACGAACATGAACCACAACAAGGATAACTAAGCTATTAGCAACTCGTTGTAAATCAGATATTGACTATAGTAGGAGAGACAGACACCCGCCAGCCACTTATGCAAAACAAGTTGCATGTCAGTCGTGGAACCGGTCTCATGTACGATGACATGTAAGGTTGGTCCGGGCCGTTTCATCCCACTATGCCACCAATATCCAAAATACATAGAAGATGCAATAACATGATCATCATCGCCCACATATCAACATATGTGTACTACCCGTGCTAAGCACCTACGCATAGATCAGGCTCTGATACCACTGTTGGGTCCGCAGCATAGAAAACAAAAAATTTCCTACGGTGTGAACTACACGCCAAGATCTATCTACTAGGTACAAAGCAACGGGTGGACATACATCCAACGAGAACTTACCCTCGTAGACAACGAGCTTTGTTAACGAGTAGGAACTCGTGGTTGATGTAGTCGTACACTTGCCGATCTCAAGATCATGATGAAGTCCAGCAGGTCCGGCTCTAGCACGTCCATCAGATCCAGCTCCAGCACCACCAAGTCCAGCACCGCAAAGCAGCGGTGCAGCCGTGATTGCACACACATCCGGTACCCCGACAACCTCCGTCCCTCGCTCCAGCAAAGCAGCGGAAGCAGCAACTCCTTTCCAGATAAAGCCACCGGGAACATGTATCTCGCTAATCCGAGACCATGAGGGAATAATACTAGAGGGGGAGAGAGATCCTTCACAAGGAGGTGTGTGTGAGAAGTGAGGAGGGGGTGGCCTTTTATACGAGGGGGGGTGCCCCTCCTTCATGGCCGGCGCATGGAGGAGGTGACTCTTCACCTCCTCCATTCATTGGTGGTAACTCCCTCCACATAAATTTGCCCCTTCACATTCTCTTTTAAAGTCTCCACTTTAAATGCATTAAATTTCTCCAAATTTAATACTCTCTCATTTAATAAAACTCTTTTATTATTTTTATTCAGAATTTTGTTAATTACTTTAATTAACAAACATTCACATAAAAACCCCTGCAACATTTCAATATTACATGCAAAACCAATTTCAGCATTTTCACCCAAAACAGTTTCGGTGTCTATTGAAATAATTCCAGCACTTTCTTAAATCTTTATCTGAAACATATTTGCTCCAAATGGTGTCGGTATCCATTAAGTGTGTCACCCTACGGTTCGCGAATAATGCAGACATGATCGAGACCCCTCTCCGATCAATAATCAGCAGCGGGACCTGGAGATCCATACTGACTCCTACACATTCAACGATGACTTCTGTGATCGTGAGAACCTTTAACGCTAGTAACTAAATCCCTTTGTCTCGCGATATATTACATGTCCGAGATTCGATCATCGGTATCTCCATACCTAGTTTGATCTCGTTACCAACATGCACTCTTTTCTCGTTCTCGTGATATAACATTCTAGTGATCACATCACTTGCTTGCAAGCTATTTCAATGTGATATCACCGAGAGGGCCCAGAGTATATCTATCCATCATCGGGATGGACAAATCCCACTCTTGATCCATGAGCCTCAACATAACACCTTCGTAGCACTGAACCCACCTTTATAGTCACCCTGTTACGGTGTGACGTTTGATGTTATCAAGATACTCTTCCGGTGTTAGCAATTAACATGATCTCATGGTCTAAGGACTAAGATTACTTTGTATGAGGTTATAGCAATATAAACATAATGACTTGATCGTAATGCTATACTTCGGATGAATGTTCATCACATCATTCCACCAATGGTGTGACCTTGTTATTAACAACATCCAATGTCTATGATCAGGAAACCTTGATCATCTTGTTAATCAACAAGCTAGTCTATAAGAGAGGCATAACTAGGAACCCCTTTTTGTTTATTAAACACACATGTATTGATATTTTCGATCAATACAATTATAGCATGCAAAATAAACATTTATCATAAACATTGAATAAGATAATAACCACTTTATTATTGCCTCTCAGGCATATTCCCTTCAAATAATACTAAAGGGGGAGAGAGATCCTTCACAAGGAGGTGTGTATGAGAAGTGAGGAGGGGGGTGGCCTTTTATAGGAGGAGGGGGGTGCCCCTCCTTCATGGCCGACGCATGGAGGAGGTGCCTCTTCACCTCCTCCATTCATGTGGTGGTAACTCCCTCCACATAAATTTGCCCCTTCACATTCTCTTTTAAAGTCTCCACTTTAAATGCATTAAATTTCTCCAAATTTAATGCTCTCTCATTTTATAAAACTCTTTTATTATTTTTTATTCAGAATTTTGTTAATCACTTTAATTAACAAACATTCACATAAAACCCCCTGCAACATTTCAATATTACATGCAGAACCAATTTCAGCAATTTCACCCGAAACAGTTTCGGTGTCTATTGAAATAATTCTAGCGCTTTCTTAAATCTTTATCTGAAACATATTTGCTCCAAATGGTGTTGGTATCCCTTAAGTGTGTCACCCTATGGTTCGCGAATAATGCAGACATGATCGAGACCCCTCTCAGATCAATAATCAGAAGCGGGACCTGGAGATCCATACTGACTCCTACACATTCAACGATGACTCTTGTGATCGTGTGAACCTTTAACGTCGTAACTAAATCCCTTTGTCTCGCGATATATTACATGTCCAAGATTCGATCATCGGTATCCAAATACCTAGTTTGATCTCGTTACCGACATGCACTCTTTTCTCGTTCCCGTGATATAACATTCTAGTGATCACATCACTTGCTTGCAAGCTATTTCAATGTGATATCACCGAGAGGGCCCAGAGTATATCTATCCGTCATCGGGATTGACAAATTCCACTCTTGATCCATGAGCCTCAACATAACACCTTCGTAGCACTGAACCCATCTTTATAGTCACCCTGTTACGGTGTGACGTTTGATGTTATCAAGATATTCTTCCGGTGTTAGCAATTAACATGATCTCATGGTCTAAGGATAAAGATTACTCCGTATGATGTTATAGCAATATAAACATAATGACTTTAATCGTAATGCTATACTTCGGATGAATGTTCATCACATCATTCCACCAATGGTGTGACCTTGTTATTAACAACATCCAATGTCCATGATCAGGAAACCTTGATCATCTTGTTAATCAACAAGCTAGTCTATAAGAGAGGAATGACTAGGAACCCTTTTTGTTTATTAAACACACATGTATTGATGTTTCCGAATCAATACAATTCTAGCATGTAAAATAAACATTTATCATAAACATGGAATAAGATAATAACCACTTTATTATTGCCTCTCGGGCATATTCCCTTCATGCATGTCGGTAACGAGATCAAACTAGGTATGGAGATACCGATGATCGAATCTCGGACATATAATATATCGAGAGACAAAGGGATTTAGTTACAAGCGTTAAAGGTTCTCACGATCACAGGAGTCATCGTTGAATGTGTAGGAGTCAGTACGGATCTCCAGGTCCCGCTGCTGATTATTGATCAGAGAAGGGTCTCGACCATGTCTGCATTATCCGCGAACCGTAGGGTGGCACACTTAAGAGTTATCGGACACCATTTTGGAGCACATATGTTTCAGACGAAAGAATTGCAAAGCGCAGGAATTGTTTCAATAGAAACCGGAAATTGTTTCGGGTGAAATTGCAGAAGGTGTTTCTGCATGTGATATTGAAATATTGCAAGGGGCTATATGTGAATGTTTGTTAATTAAAGTAATTAACAAAATTCTGAATAAATTTAATAAAAAGAGTTTTATTAAATGAGAGAGCATTAAATTTGGAGAAATTTAATGCATTTAAAGTGGAGACTTTAAAAGGGAATGTGAAGAGGCATTTTAATGTGGAGGAGTTACCACCACATGAATGGGGAAGGTGAGGGGTCACCCCCATGCGCCGGCCATGGAGAGAGGGGGCACCCCCTTCTCCTATAAAAGGCCACCCATTCCCTCCTTCATCCTCACACCTCCTTGTGAAGGATCTCTCTCCCCCTCTAGAATTATTCCCCCATGGTCTTGGATTAGCGAGATACATGTTCCTGGTGACATTTCGTCTGGAAGGAGTTGCTGCTTCCGCTGGATCGCTGGAGCGAGGAGGTGGAGGTTGTCCGATGGCTTGAACGTGTGTGTGAGTGCGGATGCGCTGCTGAGTTGCGGCGCTCGGACTTCCTCACGATCTTGAGATCGACAAGTGTACGACTACATCAACCACGAGTTCCTACTCGTTAACAAAGCTCGTTGTCTTCGAGGGTAAGTTCTCCATGGATGTATGTCCACCCGTTGCTCTGTATCTAGTAGATAGATCTTGATGTATAGTTCTTATCATAGGAAATTTTTTGTTTTCTATGCTGCGGACCCAACACATCCGACCGCCACCTTGATGGATAGGTTCTTCACCTTCTGATGGAGCTCACAAGATGCCTGCTCCTTGATTCCATCCACGGGGTAGCCGGGACCGCCATCTACCATACGTGCATCGTCAGAAGGGACCTCCGATTCAGCCACGTTGTTTTTCCGCTGAGATGGGACGGCGGTTATATTGAGTACAGGATCTTGCAGGCGCGCTGCTCCTCGAAGTTCGTCAATCTGTTGTTGATGCATTCAAAGTGTTCCTATCAACTCGGTGAACTTGTCTCCCTCCTCCTCCTGCCGTCGCCTCTTTGCTCTCTCTCAGCTCCTATAAGTATCTCTGTCTTTGGGAAACCCCATCTCCCACGTATAACTAGGGCCAAGGCCTCGTACACGTCCTCCGCGTTCGTCATTCCCGAGGACCTTTGTCAGCAAGTCTTTCTCTCTATCGGGACGGAACTTTGTTGTCCCCGCTTTAATCTCCTTCACCACTTTCTGCCATGTATCCCGGGGTATCCTAATCCCGTCACTGCAAATAAGGTCCCCTGTACTTTCATCATACTCACTCCCATGCCCAAGGAACCAATTCCTTGCCCTCAGATTCCATTCTTCGCGTATTGGTTCTGGAGTGATCCCTTTAGCAAGCAGCTCATTCTCTTTAGCATCCCACTTTGGCATGGCAGCCGCGTAGCCCCCTGGCCCCAGGTGATGGTGATATTTCTTCATCGCGGCATTTTTCTTGTTTTTTTCCGACATTTCTATAGCAGGTTGTGACTCCTTGTACTTCACAAATGCATCCCAGTTAGCCTGCTTCTTCGTTAGATAGCATTCAAATTTAGGAACCTTCTTCGTCTTCTGATACTTTTGCCATAATGCTTTCTTCCAGTTCTTGAATAATTCGGCCATCTTCGTAAGAGTCCACTGCTTGACTTTCTTCCTCAATGCAGCTGTGTCGGCATCATCCTCACATTCTGGCAGGGTGAAATGTGTCATGAGGTCATTCCAAAGACCCTCTTTGCACCTGTCGGAGACATACTCACCCTCTTTCGCCCCTTTGGTCTTATTCCACTCTCGAACGGTGATCGGGATGCGATCCCTAACCATAACTGTGTATTGTTGTTTAAATACAGTTTTAGCCTTTTCGGGTTCCACCTGTTCACCCCGTGCTGATACCCGCGTAATTGTATAACGCGTAGATGCGTCCAACTTTTTGGCCGGGCCTTGTTTGGAATATTTTTTGCTCGATGTGGAGGCCTAAGAGAAGAAACATTCGTCAATTTATATATATGTACAACTCAGTTAATGCATCTACTGATCACCAGACTTTATATATATATATATCTCGCCGTCGGCTTCATATATATAGCTTTCTGAAAGAGGTGTATCTAGACTCTTTTTAGCATGTAGGTTCACTCCAAACCTAGATAAACCTATAAACTAAAAGAGATCTAAATACACTTGTTTCACAAAGGTAAAATATTTATATTTTAAAACGGAGGGAGTAATTATGTAATCGTGCTATAGAGAAGTATTAGCTATTCATTATACTAGTACGTAGCTACTACTAACTTGGACAACGAATTTGGACGAAGTTGCTGGTTCGGTGCATGATTTCGCCTGATTTTTATCGTTGTTATACAAAATGTAAATCGTTGCAAATTCAATAGGATCGTGCGTCAAGACGCACCCCTAAATTTAGTTTACAATATAAGTGCCATGTCAAAAATAATTTCTATCCAATACGTCTTCTCTAGTTTCTTATGTAGAGACCGACGGAATTGTCCTATGCAGCAGATCAGAATTAGAATCCATATGGGACAAAATTGCATTTATATGGGACAAAATTGCCTTTAGCCCACACGAAATGCGGCCAGCGGTTTCAACAATTCTCGGAGATGTTGTCCTAACGTTCATTGGCTCTGTTGTGCCATACAAGATCCAACAACACCATCTTCCTGCACTTAGAGTTAGACTGCCCTCTCTAGGGCGTGTCAAACGAATCGACAATCTCCCCCACGATAGTGGCTCAGAATTGACACCCGAGTCATGTCGAGCCACCACCGTGCACCTAAGGGTCTTGATCACATCACTATTCATGATTGTTGCCTCGGCATGTGACAACCATCCATGATTCCCATCATAACATCCATTAGTACCTGAGCAAGAGGAGCGCCACTAACGTCCAGAAGTCGACACCCTCAGGGGAGGGGGAGGGAAGAATGAAGACGGCATTGTCATCCTCTATGGACAAGAGGAGCTTAGGGTTACTAGGAGGACATGTCCGGGTCCACCAAACTGCGAATTGGCTTGATTCATGTTTATGATTTGCTCTAATTTCCGCT
Source organism: Avena sativa (assembly GCA_916181665.1). Taxonomy (NCBI): domain Eukaryota; kingdom Viridiplantae; phylum Streptophyta; class Magnoliopsida; order Poales; family Poaceae; genus Avena; species Avena sativa. The sequence continues at coordinate 59,191,518 of OV702292.1, forward strand.
AAATCCATGAGGGTAGAGAGGATCTTACATGATTGTCAATGAGCTGGTTACTTGTATACATTGTACATAATTTGCTCCCGCCGTTTCCTGATTGGTGGCTATATAATTTTTATTTAGGTTATGGGTTCTGCTAATTCTCGGTTGGATGAGAATTAAGTTAGAGAATTGGACATGATCCGTGAGTCATATTAATTACAGGTGGTGTTGCAAGTGTACCATCCTTATCGTGCGATATTGGATTTTGTTTTTCGCCAGTCGCGATCTCGCATGCCACACCTCGATAGTGGCATTTATGTATTACCAAGAAGGCACTGCCGACCAGATCATAATAAATAAACAAAAGAGTGTCTAATTGTCAGTTTCGCATCTACATGACTACAAGTAGACGCGAAACCTACAAGTAGACGCGAAACTGACAATTAGACACTTTTTTGTTTATTTATTATGATCTGGTCGGCAGTGCCTTCTTGGTAATACATAAATGCACACCGCCCGGAAGTGGAGGGGCCACGTTTAAGTCAACTTCCACACCGGACCCGCGCACCGCAGAAGCCACCTTGAGTCGAAAGCCACGGGAAACACACCACACGCCACGGCGCGCGCCGTTTCCCAGCTGCCTCCTCGCCCAAGCTATATAGCCACGCCGCGCAATTCCCCCCTCTCCCCCGTGCCAACCCAAAGCACACGCCTCATTCCACAGCCGGATCGAGCTCAGGGGAAGCCATAGCCACTGCTCCTCCGCTCCTCCTTGTTCCCTGGGCAGCAGAGACAGGAGTCAAAGACAGCAAGAGGAAATTCGACCGATCGATGGCCCGGTACGTGGAGATGCTGGACATGGGCGTGCGCATCGCGGCCAGGTTCCACTCCCACTGCCCGCAGACGGCGCGCATGTACTACAAGCCGCCACAGTCCACCTCATCGGCGGGCACCACCCAGGCGGCGGCTTCAACGGATCGGAAGACCGCCGGCTTCGACCACGAGGCGGCTGCAGCCTTCCGGCCCGTCGCCGCGGCGTCGTCAGCGGGGTTCGGCGCCGGCGTCCAGCCGGGCTTCTGCTTCGACACCGCGCAGGTCCTCATCTACGAGGTCGTATGAGCAACCAACAACGACGACGACCGGCTAGTTCCTTCAGGAGAGATCTCCCGGATGAGATGAGATTTTTTTTGTTTCGTTTTTGCGGCAAGGAAGGATTGATCGATTATAAGTACCTTTGTATAACACCATTCTTTTGCTTCGTTTTTGTCCGTGCTGGTGCTAGAATTGATCAAGAAAGATTATTTTCTTACTTGCACTCGTCATGGATCTCGTCTGTTTCTGTCACCACCGAGTATCGAACGTCTTTTTCTTCCTTGTTCGACGATCGGCAAACGTATCTAAGTTGGTGAACCTGCCAAAGATCGGCGAACTGCACAACACGATATCGACGTGGCTGAGTACAGCGTGGGCTGGGTGGATGAGCCATCTCCAGCATGGACTGACTTAATCATGCGCCTCGCGGATTGTTCGACACGTCATCACGAGATTTAAATTATGGAGCGCTCGGTTTAGTACGTACCTAGTAGTGACCTTCAGCAGTCATTGGATACGCAAATCGCATCGGATCGTACTACTGATAGAAAAGTGCTACTCGGAGTAGTTAGCTTGGACAATGAATTTGGACGAATGGAAGCTGGTAGCTGGTTCGTTGTATATATGCTTGATAATTTCGGGCGTACTTTGATTGATCAATCTTGAGGCTGGCGGAATATTCAACACGTTTAGAAAGTCAATCATGGATCACTCCGCCACTTAGTAGTTTGGTGGAGCTAATGATCGCCCGTAACTCGATTCCCAAATCACGTGGATTATCGAACACAGCCCAAATCAATCGTGCCGTTGGCGGAATATTATAGACACGTCCGGAAAGTTATTGATGCATCATTCCAATTACTCCCTCCGTACAGAAATAACTAACTTAGATTTGTCTAGATTCGAATGTATCTAGTTGCATTTTAGTGTATAGATACATTCGAATTCAGACAAACTCAAGTCAGTTATTTCTGGACTAAGGAAGTACTCCATCCGACCCATATTAGTTAATGTGGATTTATCTAGATTCGGATGTATCTAGTACTAAAATATGTCTAGATATATCCGAATCTAGACAAATTCGAGTCAAGTAATATAGGTCGGAGGGAGTAGTTTTTTTAAAGTATCATTCCAATTAGTTTGATGGAGGACTGGAGGTAATGATCATCGTAACTTGATTCACAAGCAGAGTAGAGGATGAAGTCAAATAAAAAAAAGGCAAGGAAATTGTCCCATACAGATTAACAGTGCAACGACATTGTCTTCAACTATTTTATCATCTAACCCGTATTCTAGGTTTCGAGTGGCGACTGGCGGCGCGTGGCGATCTCGTTTTCTCCACAGCGTGTTCAATCCTATCCTCTCGAGTCTTCCCTCCGGCGGCCCTCTCGTCCCTCGGGATGGTGAGCTCTGGTGCGGTGGAGGAACTAGGGAAGGAGAAGGGTGGTGGCAACTCCACCATTGATGGCGGCTTCACGGAGAAGTTCGCGAAGTTCGTTCTGACTGAAAAGGAGAAGAAGGTCCTCGTAATGGAGGATCTAGAGGATGATGAAGGAGTGCAGATCGCGATGGTGGGAAGAGTTCTTGCACCCACGAAATTCCATATCCAGACGATCAGTAATGCGCTCCGTCCCCAATGGAGGAACCCTAAAGGCCTGGATTTCAAGGCTATGGGGGATAATGTCTTCATGGCAACTCTAGAGAGAGCAAGATCGGAAGCGCATCTGGGAGGGAACACCATGGATGATCAATAACCATGCGGTGGTTTTGAATGATTTTGAGTCCAGCATGCGACCATCAGAGGTCCGCTTTAGTAGAATTCCAATCTAGATATTCTGCCATGATTTGCCTTTCAATTGGCTTAATGCAAAACGAGGAGAAAATATAGGAAAGCAGATTGGGGACTTCATAAAGCTTGATACAACCAAGCTTTTTAGTATTGGGATACTAGTTAGTATCGTTTTCTTGTCAGCGGTGTCATATTGTAGAATCGTACAGTAGTATCATGATACTATGCAATTTTTATTTTTAAATAAAATGAACTGATATGTTAAAAAGTAAAACTCAACCATCTAGGAGCTACCACAGTGATTTTCGTCCCCAACCTTCTGATCACTCGTTTGAACGGCCCAGATCTCCCCATCATAGTCGAAACGTTGCAGGAACCTGCTTCTACGCTAACTCGCGTCAAAATTCGGCCCAAACATTATTTGGGCCCCTACTCCTCTGGTTGACCTGGGAGTTCTCTGGTTAACGGGGCCGAAAAAAGGGTCCTATGTAAACGTGGCCTGTACTAGAAAAGCCCTCTCTTTGGTGGCGGCCTGGTCACAGCCTATGCAGAGCTGGAGATGCGGCTCACAACCTCACGCGATGCAGCCTCTCCGGTAGATGGGGTCTTCTCACATGCCAATGGAGACATGGATTCCTCCGCACCTGATGCAGCAGGGAGAGGCGAAGAGGCGTGATGACATTGAGTGATCCGGCACGGACGATTGGAACGAGCATTGAAGCAATCACTAATGTATGCTTCTCAATTAATAGACGTGCGTTACCGTATCGCGGACCTCTGTGTATATATGCTTCGTCACCTCATCTTTGTTTGGCTCGTTTCCTCTACCTCTCTTCCTCACGTGGTGGCGGGGTGGTATGCGCAGCACCCTAACACTCATTCATGGTCTATGGCAAGGCAGCCGAGAAGGTGGGTGTGAGGGGACCTCCAGGCATCCATGAGGTTGTCCGCGGCTCGTCATGTGCTCGATAGGGAGAGGCGCTCCTGGTGGGGAAAGATCACAGTGAGGCTGCAGTCCAGCCATGACTTCCGTCTTTCTATCCCGGTAAGGATTTACGTGCTATAAATCTTCGATAGATTCGATTTTGAGGTCTGACCCTCTTTTACCAATGGTTCTTTGACACCCATGGTTTTGGACTAGGTAGCCGGCCTCATGCATTTGGTGCGGATCCGCCATGTATGTGGGGATTGGGGGCTATCTCTCGCATACTGCTTTCTTCCTGTTGTTTGATCTTGAGGTCCAAGTTGCAAACGTTCAATCTCGTTACAAGAATGTCAATGATATTCATGGTTATTTGGTAGATATAAGAAACAAGCTAATATCGGAAAAAATCATTAAATGTCATTTGCTGAAAGAGCACCATGTTTAATATAATTTAATGAGAAAATCCAGCAACTACTCATAAGAACTTTTATCTATGTGCCGTGACGTTCTCTACAATTCTTTCTCTTATGGCTACAAAATTTACCTCCATGGCAAGAGACTTGTTCTTATTCAGCATATGCAAATAAATTTCCTGTATGTATTGATGGGTTCGTAGCATGGAAAACAAAAAATTTCTATCGCAAGAACGAACAAAATCCAGATCTAATCTAGATAAAAGCCAAGATCTAATCTATTAGACATGTGCAACGCGATAGACCCTTGTAGATCCGAAAGCCTTGTGCGAGATCGGATCTCGTGGTTGATGTAGACGATCACTTGCCGATCTCAAGATCGAGTAGACGATCCTTCCGACGCCGCGTTCCGGCAGTGCTTTCGTAGTCGGTCACACGTGCGGAGTCGAAGCAGACCTTCCTCTCCCCGTTCCAGCGAGCAGCGGAGGTAGTAGATCTCTCCATGGAATCCCAGCAGCACGATGGCGTGGTGGTGGTGGTGGAGTAGAGAATTCTGCAGGGCTTCGCCTAAGCCAGAGCAGATGGAAGGAGGAGGAGAGAGGCGGCTAGGGTTTGGAGTGGAAGGGGGCAAAGGGGGGTGGCGCCTCCACCCCTCTATATATAGAGGGAGGGGTGCGGCCTAGGGTTCCCACCCCTAGGCCCACCCCCTAGGGCCGGCGCACAAGGGAGCTTGGGGGGAGAGTCCTTCCCCCCAAGTTTCCCTTACTTACCCTTTAAGTTTCCCTTTATCCTTTCTTGGTTTTTAAGTAAACTCCAAAAAATCTTCTAGAACCTTCCGAAACATTCTGAAACCTTCTAGAATCCCCATATAAATACTCCGGAACATTTCCTAACTTAGAAAATGATCTCCATTATATGAATCTTATTCTCCGGACAATTCCGGATCTCCTCGTGATGTCCCGAATCCAATCCGAGACTCCGAACAACATTCGGTCTCCAACGCATATTTCATATCTACTTAAAACAACTTCGAACCTTAAGTGTGTCACCCTACGGTTCGTGAATATGCAGACATGATGGAGACACCTCTCCGATCAATAACCATCAGCGGGATCTGGAGATCCATAACGGCTCCCACATACTCAACGATGACTTCGTGATCGATAGAACCATTAACATACGAAACCAATTCCCTTTGTCACGCGATACTCTACTTATTCGAGGTTTGATCGTCGGTATCTTCATACCTAGTTCTACCTCGTTACTGATAAGTACTCTTTACTTGTTCCATGTTATGTCATCCCTTGTGACCTAGTCACATGCTTGCAAGCTAACTAGATGACATTCCACCGAGAGGGCCCAAAGCATATCTATCTGTCATATGGATGGAAAAATCCCAATCTTGGTCCATGCGCTTCAACACATACTTTTAGAATACCCAATGACACCTTTATAACCACCCAGTTACGAAGCGGTGTTTGATATCATCAAAGTACCCATCCGGTGATGGTGATTAACATAACCTCATGGTCGAAGGATTATGTTACTATGCATTTGAAAGCTTGTAGCAATACGAACTTAATGACTTGATCTTATGCTACGTTTACTATGGGTGTGTGTCCATCACATCATTCTCCTAATGATATAACCTTGTTATTAATGACATCCAATGTTCATGATCAGGAAACCATGATCATCAATTAATCAACAAGCTAGTTCAACAAGAGGCTTACTAGGGACTCTTTTATTTTTACAAAACACACATGTATTAGTGTTTCCTTATAATACAATTATAGCATGGGATGCAAACGTTCATCATAAACACAAAGATATAATAATAACCACTTTTATTATTGCCTCTTAGGCATATCTCCAACATGTATTGTTTCAAAAGTTTCTTGAACAATTCTACAATGTTTTCTGTGTGCTTACTGTCAATGATCCAACTATTTATAAGCTTTGAGGGCCAAAGCTTTTGTGTTACTTATTCGTTAAGTGGGCTATGTTCGGAATAAGTGGCTTTTAATTTACTTAATTATTCCTTATGAGTTCTCCATCAACGGATCAAGTGAATCTGAACTCTGTGTATAATTTAATATAAAGAAAATGAAGGACTCTTTCAATTAAGCAATCCAGTCTTGTTCTGTTAGCACACACTCTACCTTACATAGTTATGTCCACATCTTGATCCTAAAGGTAGCGATAAGTTCCTTAGTGAAGCTAATCTATTTCTCATCTAGGTACCCAGTTTTGTGGAGTGCCGGTCGTCTTATTTTTGTCTTAATGAAGTATTGGTCGTCTTATTTTTTTCTCAACTCTACCTTTACTTCAGTAATTGTAAGATCACATTCATCCCTTTCCATGGAGTGTATTTGCTCCTGAAGAATGAAATGTCTCTTCCATATGGACTGATGGATTTGCCCACTCTCGGTATAGTCAAATGCTGGCTTTTTAGGTCTTCTCTCTTTGTATATAATTTTTAGAATTTCTATTATTATAATAAAAATAGACGGACGCCGGCAACGCGCACAATTATGGTCTAGAATCAAATTCTAATTAAGATACAGTATAACTTTACCCAAAAAAAAAAGATACAGTATACCACCAACGGCCTCTCACAGCGATTTCAGATCGAGCTCTTCGACGCTCCAGATTGTCCCGTAGTCACCGAAACGTTTGCTGGAACTCGTTCTCGCCAGCAATTCCTGTCGAATGGGCCAGACCACATTGCAGGGCTGCTACTCCGCAGGCTGAATCCGGCGTCCTCTGGTTAATCGGGCCGACGAACTGTGGAATCGTTAGATAGGCTCACAAAATGTGTGATGGAGCCCAATCCCTAGCAATCCATGCGTCTGCGTGTCTTCTCTCCTCCACTCGCGCACCTCTTGCCCTGACTAATCTTCAAAAAAAAAAACTCTTGCCCTGACGACCACGACGTTCTCTGTAATCCCCTCTCGAATCGATCGGGGAGAAACCTGGGCGCGCCACCCACTGATGTGGAAAGGAGATGCGAGGTGGCAGTAGGCTCCCGGAACCCTCGTGCGCCGTCAAACACTACATCAACGGGTGGTGCCCACCGGGACGAGAACTTGTCCGGCGGCGGCGCCATCTGAATTGGTGCCCACTGGCGCAGTGCTGTCCAAGATGAACGGCGGCCGCGCTTCTGGGTTCCCTAAACGCCGGCTGTGCCATTTCCTTGCAGGTACCAATCTCCACTGATCCATCAGGATCGCTGCAAGATCCGCTGAAGAATGCGATGGAGATGCCGCCGGCGTTCAAAGAGTCAAGCGCACTTTTCCGTCTGCCGTTGCACGTTCTCCACGTTTGGCCGCTGCGTACGCATCCTCCCATCCCTTACATGTGTAATTGTGTTGATACTTCTTCCTCTGGTTAATGTGAATCCAAAGCCGAAGGGATTTGTGTGTGCAGGGATCATCTATGTTTATTTAACTCTTTGCTCGGTTGGTTCGAGACCCTGCCTCGGTGCGAGACATACACGGACACCAAGGTCTGCTATGTGTGCTTCAAGAATCATCCAGGTAGCTAGCTCTATTGTCTTAACCTGATTGTGTATATCCTGACCTAATTTTCCTATGCAACATAACTCAAAACCAAATAAATCTTCTACGAATCAACATTCAGCCGAATTAAGCATCATGAAGGCTTAGCTACTTTCTGAACAATTCAAGGTTTGGTAAACTTCACTTTTGTACACTGTTAAGTGGTCTACTAATCTTCATAGTATCCTGTGATCAACTTTGTTTTACAAAATTTATAGCATATTTTAGTCGGTAGCTTACTCCACAACTTTTTTCACAATTGTAATAGGAAGATCACACATGTAACTTTGTTCCACGAGATACATAGCATATTTATGTCATTATGTTGCTGACATAACTTTTACACATTTTTGTTAGGAAGATTACATGTGTGCATTAGGAACACACTTTGACTTATAACCGATCTTCCCATCTCTTTGTGTGCCTTAATGTTGTTGTTCTAGCTCATTCTTTTCTCGAGAGTACGCCAATGCCGTACCTTAATTTTATAGAAGGCAGAGTTTTTAGTACAAGAAGACTAGCACCTGCTGCAAGCAACAAGCGTAGTACGGACTCCGACTCCACCACAGACATAACAACTACAACAAAGAAGAGCTTGTCCTAAACTATTCAACAAAGCTGCATCACGACCGACACCAAACACCTCCGAAGATCAAAGCTTCATCTTGACACTCCTCGCCGACGCACCGTCCATCAAGAAGAGCAGATGGCGGGACTTGCAAGGCCTTGAGAAAGGCACCGTCTTGGATTTGCCGACAATGGTGTGCATAGCACCTCTAAAAGATGGGTCTTGGACAACAACAAGGACCGAAGGAAGGGAAACCGGAATCTATACACTGTGTCTCCAAACGCGATGCTCCCAATAGAGTGATGACATCGAGGTTGCGGCCATCGTGTTGGTCCAACTCCAGACCTAGGATTTCGCACGAAGACCTCTAGCAACCGTGGCGAGCACGCGGGAAGGATCAGCTCACCTCAATGATGCCTCCAAGGAGGGGAACAACGCCCACAGGCGTCGTCGCCGCTGGCACCGACAAGGTAGGCAAGACTTTAGTCCGAAAAGCCGAACCTCCCTCCCACCCAGCGGACTGGAGAAACCATCCGAGTTGTACATATCGCGGCTGCCACAACACTTCACCGATGTAGCCGTAATGTCGTGGTCCTCCCGCGACCCGCAAGTCGAGAGCAATCTTCCCGCAACAAACTGGCTAAGGAACTACATCGTCCACTCCGGCATGCAATAGGACCGCCAGGTCGTCACCTCTTTGGGCGACATATGTGCGATGCTCCCAGCCCGGAAGGCCTAGATTAGGCCCATGAAGGCCCAGATCGGGCACTCCCCTACACCTCCCATCATGCCGAAGCCACATGGACAGGAAGCGCACACCACCAGCGCGGAGGACGACCGACTGTTGCATGCCAGGAACCTCCTGGACGGCCTCCTTGCCGTTGTTTCCCTTGCTGCAAGCTCGCGCCGCCACGTCCAGGTCACTCCTATGTGCCCCTTGCGCCCCACTGTCGTTGCCGTCCCTGCCAAGAATGGATCCTCCTCCCAAGCTCCCCACCGTGCGTTGGCAAAGCCACTGAGGCCCCGCACCGCCACCCGCTCCTCCATCCTCGATGCCCCTGTGACGGCCCACCTCCACGCAAAGGAACCTTGTCGGGGTGCACCTCCGACACCCACCGCCTTCGACGGACAGGAGCGGACGCCACCACCGGTGGCATCAGTGGTTGGGGGGAGGAGATTGTGCTGCCCCTTTTTTCTAGGGTTTGGGTGCCTCCGGAGCCACCCCGTGGGAGGCGGCCCAGGAGGGAGGGAGGGATAATTATTGCACTCAAAACTTCACTACTGTTCCAGCTCATTCTCGGATCTGGCCCGATGAGAAACAATATTTGTGATAATAAGACACATTATATGAAGTTATTGGGAAGGTAATCTTAGAAACAACTTAATAGTTCTCACTTTCCATTTATTTGTCCAACCTATCAGGTACATGAAATACTTCTATCATGTTACGTAGGAGTTTCCTTTGCTCGTTTATAGGGATAGAGAGAAGAAAATAAAAGTGGGGATATTCTGGAAAAAACTTCTTAGTCAGGCACACTTTCTAACTTTTGTCTTGTTTTGTATTTATCGACTTGATTCTACAATTAACATTGGGCAGGGAGTATATTCTAACTACAACGACATACAAGGATTTAGTTTGCTACATGTGGCATTTTAATAACCCCCTACTAAGTTATATTCACACGTCAGTATAGCATTGGCATAAACATTTTCTTATTATTGTATAGTTATGCAAGGCTAACATCAGCTTCAATTTAGATCAAGTAGATCCATGCAATAGCATGATATATAAGACATATACACTAATACTGAAATATCATATCAGCCGATCAATGAAATATCCAAACATATACTTGACCAGATCAGTTTATCTGCTTTCTGGAATTGTTGCTTCCGTACATGACAGATACAAATGCATGTCTCTCTATAGTATAAGAAGCTCTTCGCATGCAAAAATGATTACATATCATGTTCATTCATAAATAGCTTACTGAGGCATATCGTTTTTTTACCGAGGCATATCGTTTATTGTGCTACAGAAGATTGTTCTGCTGGGAACATACATGCCAAGTAAAAATGAGCAAATATCTATCTAATGAACATCCATCTATATTACGGGTTGCACTATTTAACCAGACCAAGATTGCTCTTCTCATGGATAGTGTAGTACATATTCAATGCAAAAATAGTGAGGCTTTTTTACTATGAGCCCATTTGTCATGGAATTAATGGCTTATAAAGTATTTGCTCAGACACTCTACATTGATATGTTCATGAAGTCAATTAATTTGCATTATATTCTTGCAGCTCTATATTATGAGTATTTTTACATTGATATGCTATTCCTATATTATGAGTATTTTTACATTTTGTACAGGTTGTGAGAGAAGAAGAGCCCGTGGACGGTGAAATGTCTCCTGAAGGACATGCTCATGGATTAAAAAAAGAAGATTGCAAAAAAGTTTACATTTTCTAAAATATCTGAGTATTCTAAAAAAAATCTATTCACGTGGGTGTAAAGTTTCTAAAAGCAACCTTTTGAGTTAACTAACAACTATAACTTATTTTTATTCACTGAGTAGGACAAGTTTGTGCTAATGTATAGCCATTTGATAAAAAAGTGCAAGTTTAAAAAAGTAATAATGGAAAATATCACAAAGGAACAAGATATCTTATGCTATTTGGAGCGCGTGGTATAGATTTGGGCCTTCAACATGTGTATTGTTAGAAGAATTTTCTAATATACTCTACTACTTAGTGTTTATTGCAAATCATTGCGGTCTTTTAACTATCTACATTGAAGAATTGTAATGTTTATGTTTTTGGCCCCCTACCATAATTATTATTTTTATTATTCTATTCTCAAAAATGGATGGACGCGGCAACGTGCGCTATCATGATCTAGTGAATGATATGATCATAAATAACCAGGAACCTACAAGCTAAAAACTAAGACCACATACTTCAAAACTAGTACACACAAATGACTAGTTGATTGCTTTGTTTCACGTACAAACTCCTTTTTATACTCAATATTCATCAAAAATAATCAAAAATAATAGAAACTTTATTATTTAAGTATTTAGTTCACTTCAGTAATACAAAATAACTTTTCCACTTTTAGCTTGCCAAGCCATTGTGTTCTTTCTTTTTACATAACCGTGGGATTGTATGGTATCGATTTTGTATCGGGATACTAAAGATACTATGATACATATCGCGATACAAGTAAGATACTACCAGATTAAGATATCATTATGATACGTATTGATTGTCAGCAGTAGTATCTAAAATCGTAAGATACTATGATACGTATAGGGATACTGACAACCATGGATACAACTGGGCATAGTAGAGGATGGGGCTAGAGTTTACGAGCAAGAATTTGGCTTTGATGTTGATGAACCCATCCAGCATTTTATCCAGATTGAATCACAGAAGAGGAAGGAGTTGATCCCGTACCCCATTGTTTACGTACTTTTGCTTCTCATGTGGGAAAATTGATCATTCAGCGGGGTTTTGCCCTACTCCGACTGAGAGAGATGAGGATGGAAATTGGTCGTACGACTCCTCTGTACGTGCCACATATCCAAGGAAGGTGAAAAAGGAATTTGCACCAGGTGATGGAGGACCAACGAGGCATACCTCACTGCCTCAAACAGGTTTGTTTAATTACCAAGGATATGAAAAGGAAGCGACGGGGATGCCCTTTGCAAATGGTTCTTTCATGGGTTCCTCTAGCTATGGTCCTAACAAGCCAATCCAGTTTAGTGCACAAGCAAGAGGCATAAGAGGCGCTAACCATCGTGTAAACCGTAGGTTGCCGATGGATAACCAAATGTATGCTCTGAAGAAAAATGTTGTGCCTGGAGAATTGGTGGATGACAGGCAAGGAGTAAAGAGAAACGCTCTTATAAACTCACCAAGCAAAATTGATTCGGATGCTACAAATTCAAAAAGAAGAGATCACTTGGGGATGAGGAAGAACCAGAATTTTCTGAGGAGATGGATGACAACCCTTTGGCTGAGGCTACTGAACAACCCCGCTCGTCTCAATGAGGTGCATAACTTGGAACTGTCGAGGACTTGGGAACCCTGAGACAGTTCGAGATCTTCACGATCTTGTGAGGCTAGAAGCGCCCGCCGTTATCTTTCTAATTGAGACAAACATAAGGGCTGAGAGATCACGTGGAATGACACGGTTACTTGGTTTTGCTGGTTGTTTTTAATAGATAGGGATGGTCTGAGTGGGGGCCTTGCACTTTTCTAGACTAGTGAGGTAGATGTCTCACTCCAATCCTAGTCAAACTCGCACCTGGATGTTCATATCCAGAATCTTGAGGGAGACAATCTACTATGGAGATTTACGGGTTTCTACAGGAAGCCACATAGGGAAGAGAGGAAGGATAGATGATACCTCCTCAACTGGTTGTATGGACAAAGTGATTTGACATGGCTATGCGTAGGTGATTACAATGAGATTCTAGATAACTCGGAGTACTTTGGGGCTCACGAGAGAGCTGAATGGCAGATGAATGGATTTAGAGAAGCTTTGGATATGTGTGATCTTAAGGATCTAGGCTTTGTGGGTATCCCGTATACATGGGATACCAAGCAGCAGGGAGAGGAAAATGTTAAAGTTAGATTGGATCGGATACTAACTTCTCCTAGCTGGTTACAAAAAAATTCAGAGTCGATTGTCAGACATGTTTCTTCACCAAAATCATATCATGCTTGTGGTCGACGTCCGGTCTGTCGTTGCGTTGATACAGGAGAAAGAGGCCCTTATTGCTTCTGATATGAGAATGCATGGGCTCATGATGTTACATATGAGAGTACAGTTGTGGCTGGTTGGGCTGAATCTCAAAATCCGATTGTGACCGGCCTGCTAGGAGTGGCAGACCGACTGGGTAGTATGCAACATACGCTCAAGAATTGGAGTGCGGATAAATTCGATAACATTCAAAAGAAACTGAGGAAGGCCCGTGTTGAGTTTGAAAAAGAACGGTAGCGTGCTCTACCGTGGAACATCAAACAGGGAGAAGCAGCTTGCGGTCAATATTGCTGAATTGCTTAGAACGGAAAAGGTAATGGCAAAGCAGCAATCCCGTGTTGATTGGCCGAAGGAAGGAGATCGGAACACAACATTTTTCATGCAAAGGCTACTACTCGAAAAAAGGAGGAATATGATACAAGGCCTAAAGGATGATACAGGTAGACTTTGTATTGAAAAGGAAGAGGTGAAGGGTTGTGCAATATTTTTGTACCAATCTGTTTAAAGCTCAGGAGCACATAGATGTACAAGTTGTGACCTAATTTTGTGCAGGAAAAGGTAACAGATGATATGAATTTCTCTTTATGTCAGGCCTATGATGCTAGTGAGGTTGGGAAGGCTCTGTTTCCTATGGGGCCATCAAAAGCCCCGGGTGCTGATGGTTTTAATGCCAATTTCTACCAGAAACATTGGTCTCTTATCAAGAATGAGATCACTGATGCGGTTTTGGGATTTCTGAATGGTGTTCATCTACCGGAGATCATAAATAGAACCTTTATTGTTTTAATTCCAAAGGTGAGGATCCCACAAGATATAACCCAATATCGCCCAATTGCTTTCTGCAATGTTATCTATAAGATCTGCTCTAAGGTACTAGCCAATAGGCTCCGGGTTGTGCTAGATGAGATTATATCTGAAGAGCAGAGTGCTTTTGTGCCAGGGAGTTTAATTACAGATAATGTAATCACTGCATATGAATGTGTTCATTCTATGTGGAGGAAGCAAGGGAAAGCAACTTTTTGTGCGTCTAAACTCGATATGATGAAAGCATACGACTGGGTGGAGTGGTCTTATTTGTAGGGGATAATGTGGAAATTGGGATTTGCTGATGCATGGATATCACTTATTATGAGGTGTGTCACGACATTAAGTCTAGAGGTGAAAGTGAATGGTGAACTACTTCCTTCTTTCAAGCCCACTCATGGTCTGCGTCAAGGGGACCCAATTTCGTCTTATTTGTTCTTGCTATGTGGAGAGGGGCTTTCTTCTCTCCTGAAGTATTATGATGCAGGATGGATAGATAGAGGCATAAAAGTGAGTTTCCAAGCTCCATGGATCTCACATTTATTATTTGTTGATGACTGCCTTGTGTTCTTGAAGGTTGATATAAGAAGTGCACATCGCCTTGATGAGATCCTTGAGATTTATAGCAAGGGATCGGGGTAGAAAATCAATAAATAGAAGATCTCTACATTCTTTAGTCCGAACTGTCTGGCTCCAGTACGAGCAATGGTGAGGAATGTGCTTCATATTGATAGGGAGGCTCTGTCTTAAAAATACCTCGGGTTACCCACTGCTTCGGGTAGGCTCACGGATAAACAATTTGATCACTTGGTGGAAGGATCCAGATCTCGAGTACAATGTTACTGTGAGAAACTTATGTCTTTTGTGGCAAAGGAGGTCTTAATAAAGTCGGTGATTCAGGCTCTGTCAACCTATTCTATGAGTTGTTTCAAACTCACAAAAGGTTTATGCTCCAAATTAATGACAATTTTGTCCAAGTACTGGTGGAGTGGATCACTAGACAAGCGTGGTATGCATTGGCAGGCTTGGGAGAAGATGTAAATTGCAAAAAGTAATGGAGGTCTAGGCTTCAGATACTTCCGAAAATTTAATGGTGCTATGTTAGGTAAGCAAGCATGGAGATTGTTAGTAAACCCAACGAGCCTCTGTGCTCGAGTGTTAAAGGGGATATATTTTCCGAATGGTGATTTATTATATGTTGGTTGTCCGAAGAGTGCCTCCAAGGTTTGGAGGGCCATCATTTGTGGCAGATATGTGTTATAGAAGGGTCTTGTTTGGCGTATTGGCGATGGACAAGATACTCTTATTTGGGATGATCAGTGGCTCATAGGGGTCCCTGGACTAAAACCCCTCTTCCGAGATGAGACAAAACAAAATAATGGTACCGAGCTAACAAGAGTCTTGGAGCTTCTGGACCAAGGGACCGGTCAGTGGGATGAGGTTGATGTTAATGATACCTTCTGTCCACTAGATGCGGTTGTCGTCTTATGCCTTCCACGTCCGAGGAATGGTGGACATGATTTCTGGGCATGGAGTGAAGAGAAGACGAGGATCTATTCAGTTCGGTCTGCATACCCAATGTTGGTTCATCACATTGCTAAGAGTCCTGGCAGCTCTAATTCAGAGCAGAAATGGAAGAAGTTGTGGAAGCTCAAGGTGATAACAAAGGTGAGGGTTTTCTAGTGGTGGGCTTTGAAAGGTTTTCTCCCTTCTTACGTTGAGCTAAATAGAAGACATGTTATGGATCATGCTACATGCAAATTGTGTGGCCATGAAGATGAAACATTGTTCCGTGCTTTAGTGAATTGTGACCATGCGAAGCAGTTCTGGTCGACGACGGTGGACCACTTCAGCTTCACGCTCCCGAGATTGCACCCAGCAACATGGATGCATGACATACTGCTAGGCTCATATATGAGTACCGAACATCTTCCTATAGCAATCACAGTATTATGGTGTGTTTGGTCTAGCTAAAACAAATATGTTCATGGAGAAGAAATATATAAACCTCTGGGATCCATGAAGTTGATTGAAGAGCAGTTGGCTCTTCTGGAATTACCACAGCGGCAAGTTGAGGATCCAAAAAATATTTTCAAATGGTCAAAACCATCGGTTGGATGGAGTATGGTGAATACTGATGGTTCGTTGAATTCTCACTTGAAGGTAGCATGTTCAGGGTATGTTATTCGTGATCACAATGGTGAATTCGTTGAGGCGGGACGTAGGAAACACATCCATGTTGACGATCCTTTTATCAATGAAGTCTTGGCTTCCAGAGAAGGACTTAAAGTTGCAACCCGGCTAGGAGTACAAAGGGTGATTATTCAAACTGACTGCATCACCCTTGAGAGGGTTTGGCAGGACAACAAACAAGTTTGGATAGAAGGTTCTCATATTATTAGTGAGCTTAAGGGTTTATGTTATAGTTTTCAGGAAGTCAAGCTTCTTTTCTTAGGACGTGATGCAAACAAAGGAAGCTCTTAGCATAGTAGATTTGGTTCGCTTTGATGTAATACCTAGATTTTTGGCTGATGTGATTCAGTCGGATTGTAACCATTATCCCGTTTAAAAAGAAGTGGATTACAATTCAAAAAACTATTTTTTTCATCTCAGTGCCATGTCAAAAATAATTCTCATTCAATACGCCTTCTCTAGTTTCTTATGTGGATCAACGGAATTGTGCTATGCAGACTAGAATTTATACATGTGACAAAATTTGCCTTGAGCCCACACGATACACGGTCAACGCCTTGAAACAATTCTTGAAGATGTTATATTACAAATAAATGGGTCTAAATCTCAAAGACCATGTGTGTGTGGAAGCTTATATATGATGTCGTCCAGGTTGGTGGCAGCTCATGTGTAAGTGGAAAGAGGAGTGCAAGCTAAAGTTTAGTGCCACATGAAAAGTTTTACGAAAATTACACCATCTTATATGGTAGAGTGTCTCACCAACTTTGTAAGTGAGTGAGAAGAGAAGTGTTACACACGGTCCTCCTCTGACAACGTCGCTCGTTATGACGTATGCATGCCATGATTTGTGGAATGAGTCTCGAGCTACAAGATTTTCCAAACGTGCGCGACATGGACTCGGCGCACGTTCTGTGCGTTACGGAATCTGTTAAGCGGATCTATATAAGCGCCGATGTGTCTTTCACAACATGACACACAAGAATCATAGATTGATTTTGCCTCCTCTCTATTTGCGTTGCTAACGTAGTTCACCCCACCCCGCACGCCGGCGTGTACCGCCCAACGGGATATCAGGTTTCAGGAACCACTCGCCTTTGCGATCCTGTACGGGAGAGGGCGGATAAAGTTTTTGAGAAGCACTCCATACGACTGCTCAAGTTCGTTATCACGACTCGTCTTATCAGACGTCAAGCAGGACCATGTGCGCATCGTCTGCTACGCTGTCTTCTTCGACCGGATTGTGCAACTTCTACACTAAGTGCTTCTCCATTTATAAACAATTAGTATTGCGCTGTGATCTGATCTATTATTTTACTATGGCTGTTATAGAGTTTACACTGCTACTGTTCATTTTGATTAGAACATCTAGTATGTTGGTTTTACATGATTTTAGTTGTTGTACTCATGGTTTATATTCTGGAATTAACTGTGAAAATTCTGCCTAATAATCCAACATGTTGTTCTAACTTCCACCGACTTTGTCGTGCCATGCGTGATGCACTACTTCCTGAGTTGCCTCTGACGTACTATCGCTCTCTATCGAGCAGCACGACCCAACTACCTCAAGCCTGAGCCACACACGATACCCTGCATGTCACGGTCGGTCACATGAAACACATTTAGAACCATCATCACGGCGTAGAGCTATACTGCCCTCTCTAGGGTGTGTCAACTGAGTCGACGATCTCCCTTGCACTAGTGGCTCAGAATTGACACCCAAGTCATGTAGAGCCACCACCATGTACCATGGGGTCGTGATCGCATCATTATTCGTGACTCCTGCCGCAACACATGACAACCATCCATGATTGTTATCATAACATCCACCTATACATGAGCAAGAGTGCACCACTTAACATGCACAAGTCGACTAGTCGAAACCCTCAAGGATGGGAGGAGAGCATGAAGACATCATTGTCACCCTCTATGGACAAGAGGAGCTTAGGGTTTCACCCAAAGAGCCCAATCCATTCATGTGAAGAGATGAGATAGAGCTCTCCCGCTAGTCGTCGACATGTCAATGATGGGGAGCATAGCCTTGTTGGTTTGAGTTACAGGTATGATTGTTGATCTAGCGAAAGTGGGTGTGGTTGTGTGATACATGCTGCATTCCGAGTTTTTTTTGCGAAAATATCTATTAATAATCATCAACAAAGTAGAAAGAGCTCAAAAAGTAATAAAAATTACAAATAGGTCACTATACCACCTAGTGACGATTGCATACACTAGTACGAGACGAAGACACACCACCATCCTCTCCCCTCCATCACTGGAGCCGCGAAAAGCTTATCGTTGGTAGAGCTTGTACTAGTAGACAGACGGAAAGTCATCATGCTAAGGCCTCAAATGACTAGCCCGCTAGAGCAACAACCATCACCAATGATGATAACGATAAATCGTAAGAGGCTATCCTGAAACCACATGCGGTAACCTAGCGTACCATTATATGGTGTAGTATGCAAGTCGTTGACATAACACCAATAAAACACCATTCCATCAGTATTACATCGCTCAGAGTGGTATAACAGAAACATCATGGGTCTAAGACATGACTATGATTACAACTCAGAGTCTTACAAAAGATCCATAGAACCTCCTAGTTACAGAGGGGAAGAATAACCTTACAAAGGCAAAACCAGAAATAGAAACTCATAAAGTATACTACGAATAAGTCTAGTTCTAATACTATCTAGCTTGCGACTATTGCCACTACAATGCTCTACAAAGATAGGTTCTAAGAGCTAGAGATTTGTATTTATATCTATTCTAGAACTTTGCCTCCACTTTGCTTGATGTAGATGTTGTTTCCACTGGCTTTACTGAATAACTCCAGCTTCTTGTAGTAATCCTTCTTAGCTTTGATTGGTGTAACGATGACTTCAACAGCTTTTGAATCTAGCAAGGGTTAAGAAGGTGTGGTTGAGTACGAGCTTACTTAGCAAGTTCATTAAAGAGAACTATTCGATGCACTATCAACATCCACGAATCATAGGTCGTAGGCTATGCAGATTTTCGTAAACATTTCTTCAAAGGTTGATTTTATTCTAACGATCTATGTCTGCCAGTCTTCACAGATTTACCAAAGCTTAGTGGAGCTCCTTTTCTACAGTGTTCGTAGCTCCTTCCCAGAATAGGGAGTAACATGTCACACGTTTTCCCGTCTACAGAGGTGCGTTGCTTTACCCATAAGAGATCCTTATCCATGTCACACAGCTGGGCGCGCATTCCCTTTCACACTTCCTTGGTAGGCCCACATAAGTATCCAAGCAACACTATCTCTGCTATGCCCCCTGCGGGCAGCTATAACTCTGATAGTCCCCTTGCAGACCCTCGTAGACAACAAATATCATGGGGCACTAAGGGGTCTCACCCATGTGCTGGATCCTCAGTGAGGAATCTACAACATCACGATAAGTTTGTCCGTTGACATGCGAAAGGAAGAAGATCCAGCTAGCTTCTCCATCTCATTCCAAATCTTATCGCTAACATGTAATATATGGCACAAGGATCACTCGTAACATTTGTTATTAAATCCTAGATGATACTTTCCCGTGCAAATGGAACCTCCACCAACCACCTATGTCATACCATGGTTCCATTTGCCCGCCATACTAGGTTACCACCACTCATGCCAATAACCAATTAGTCATATTATTATGAAAATGGTATTTTATTCCATCCTTTCTAAAATGCAAGTGATACCAATAGTAGATTGCAAATACTTGATAGAACATAACCAAAGGACATGAGAAAGTATGAACTTCCCTTTTTTACTGCAATATTATGCATCCAAGGTTTTCGGGACAATATAAACTTCAATATCTGAAAACAACATCATTGATCCGGTAAGGACTAATGTTTAAAGAAGCAAGATGTTATTATCCATAAGGAATGCGATGCAATCATTCTAAACCTAAAACCCCTGGAAGAAACTTCGATGTTCTAGGGTTTGTGGACTTGTAATGATTTCTTTAGGATGTGTTGTCCTTTTAGATTAGCTTCACACATGTGCTTCTTTTTAGGCTTGTGATGTGATACGTCCATAACGTATCTATAATTTTTGATGTTTTTATGCTAATAATATGCTTTTGACACTCATTTTTGTATAAAGTTTATGATTTATTTGGACTAACCTACTAATAGTTGCAAAAGTGCACAATGTTCTTGTTTTACACTTTGATGTGTAGAAATTACCAAGAATACAAGTGGAAACCTTGTTGGAGTCAAATTGGGATTTTTCCAGAAATCTGTCTCAGAACTCTTTTTGAAGATGATCATGTTTCCGGTCAAAGACGGCGTCAAACAGAAAACTCTTCAACTACAAAGTTGATGGAATTTTCGCAACAAACATTCTGGACATAGGTGATTCCGAGTCCGGACAAGCCTGCTAGGCCCGATTTACTGCAGCCCAAGATGGGGTGACGGGAATCCGAGAAGCTATATAAAGAGAGGAAACCTAATTCACCCAAGGCATCTCCACCCACGAATTTGCAGCCGCCAAATCCACGTTTTTGCCTCCCCCATGGATCCCATCTCCATGGGGGAGGGCTCCCAAGAAGCCATGAAGGAAGGGGGCTAAGGGGCGGTGCTCCCCCATGATACCAGCGGCGGGGAAGGAGTCCCCCGCGCCACCGCCGGAGCCACCACCGCCCTCTTCACCATCTTCAGCATCTTCACCGCCATCTCCATCACCTAATCCTCCTAGTATGAAGTGGTTCATCCTCCCACACACCTCTGTACCGTCCTATGTAAACATGGTATTTGATACTATAAGTTATAATCCTATGATCTATGTCATGTTTGTGTAGTTTCTTTGTTCTTAGATTGAATGGTTGAACGTCTTTGGTTCATTAGAGTTGTATGTTGATATGGTACATTCCTTTGGTGTCCATTATATTTGTACGCGCATGGATTAAACATCATAGGGTTTGTAGTATGTGTATAAGGAAGGGGGGAGTTCTGCCGGAGTGACAGAAACCTGAGGACGCGAACCAGAACATTGCACGTATGGGAGTAAGAGGACCATTAAACTTAAGGCTATGGTTGGGGAAACCTTAATGCATTGTTAGTATTTACAGATGTTTGCTAACAATCCAATCATATAGTACATGTAATTCCAAGTAGTGAAGCGCATGTATATTTAGCCTCTCCCACATAGAAAACTGCATCGAAGACAATGAACCCGATCTATTCGCTATTTAAACTTGGACAAAGCCACCACAATTACCACCACTATTCCACACTCATGGTTCTGTTAGTTTAGTGTATTTTATTGCTCTAGCAACTAGCTTTACTTTCTTGTTATTTATTATCATGCAAAGCTATCTCTAGTACTCGTATTGTTGCTCTAGTTTTATTTCCTAGATAATGCAAACGTTTAGTGTGCGTAGAGTTGTATCAGTGGTTGATAGAACTTGAGAGAACATTTATCCTACCTTTTATCTCCTCGTTGGGTTCGACACTCTTACTTATCAAAAAGGCTACACATGATCCCCTATACTTGTGGGTTATCAAGACCTTTTCTGGCACCGTTGTCGGGGAGCAATAGTGTGTGGGGGAATATTCTTGTGTGCACTTGTTTACTTTATCTCTAAGTAGTTTCTATTTTCAGTTTTAAGTTGCTCTCTATCTTAGTATGGATAGGGAATGCGAATTACAAAAAAAATAGTTGTACTTGTTACCTAAAAATGCTTTCAAAAAGGAAAGTGATTGGAAAGATGAGTAATGGTTAAGTGGGGTTCGACCTTGAACACTTGTGTTCATGCCTATGAAACCAAAAAAAATCTTCCCATGGAAGCTTTTCAGTTAAAAACTTGTAGGAATGCATGAATCCTTGGAAAAGAAAGATATTTCTGGTATTGATCTTAATGCTTATTAATTCGAAAATACTAGAATCTTGCTCCTATGCCTAACTTAAAGGCGTTAAAGAAAATAACTTATTGGGAGATAACCAAAAGTTTTAGATGAGTCTTGGAAGTTATTGCTTCAGTAATAACCTCTCCTTATCCTTTTTTATTTGCTTTTTGTGTCAAGAGTAACCTCTAATGAGAGAGAAGTAATGCTTCGGAAAGTTGCTGTCTTGAAACAGATTTTTGTGATTCGCTGTAAAAATTCGTGTAAAATCTCTGTATGTAGGTTTGAGATGTCATTTTCTGTGCTTCTTCCCTAGGTTGTTATACAACTTTCGTTAGTTCAACACTTTTCGATTTGAGCAACAGAAGGTCTTCGAAAAAATCGGTTTCTATCTGCTGGTCTGTTTTGACAGATTTCTGCCATTATTTGCATTTGCTTCTTGTTGATTCCTTTTGGGGTTCTCTTTGGGGAATTGAGATTTTTGAGGGAAGTGCTACAGTAGCTTGTGTTTTAATGGAAGTTTTACTTGTGTTGGAACTGAACTCAAAGACTTATTATCTTGAGTACACTAATGTTGCTAATAAAGATTGTGTGAAGTTTTGTATGAAGGAAAAATTTCAGGTGTAAGGAAAGAATGATGTAATGAGATGAAGAATGGACTAAAGATCAAGCTTGGGGATGCCACCCGTGTCACCCCAAGAAATATCCAAGAAGTACAAGCGTCAAAGCTTGGGGATGCCCAAGGCATCCCCTTCTTCATCAATAAAAACCTCAGGTTCTTCCAAACACTTCATTTTTATTGTTTCATGCACAGTTGTGTTGTTCTTGGAGCGTCTTCGTTTTAGTTTTCATTTGCTTGGTTTGCTTAGTTTGCTTGAATAAATTGGTTGGACCCCCTCATTCATACATTAGTTTTCAAATAAGATTGGTTTGGATTGGAAAAGAGTAGGAAGCTTCATGCTTATAAGTGGTACAAAAGGAGCTTGTTTAGACTGTGGCCTAGACTTTATCATGTCATGTTTGATATTGTTTTGACTTTATACTTAGTGATTATTGCTGTAGCATGACTTGTTCCAAACAATTGAGATTGCTCAATATGCCTAGAAAGAATCATGCGTTGTTTTAGAATATTAAAGCATAGTATTGTGGTATTCTCCTTTGATGCTTTATTTGGGTTGAATTGGCGCATGCTCGCACCATGTTAAGACTATACCAAGTTACCATAGCCTCTATGATCATTTATTTTTAAACTTGTAATATTACTTTATGCTTTAACTAATGATGTTTTATCGCTTTGCATGATTATGGCCATTATTGCTCTCTTAGTTGGTCGCCCCCAGTCTTTTGCTAGCCTCCATAACCAAGTATGAGTTCCACTCATGCATCCAACTCCAAATAAAACCAAGTTATTCCAAAGAGTCCACCATACCTACCTATTAGCATTTGCTATTCCAAGTATATTCATGTTTTTATCTACCTTCCGAATTAAACTTGTTATGAGAAAACTAGTGATTAAATCTTTCACGAACTTGATGGCACACTTTACTTTTCTTGCTGCTAATAAACTTGAACCATTGTATCGTCTATGTTGTATATGCTTGCACTTATATGTTGGGGATTAGCAGAACCATGCTGTCATGAAGAACGCTTTCAACATTGCACTTGTACATTATACCCAGTTGATATCATGCTCTTTTGTTTATGGATGTCGTCGGTGTGAAATGAAAGGGGAGCTTGTAAGTCCATGGAGTTATGTATGTGTGATAGAGAAATGCTTGTGCCGCTGGTCTAATCCATCCCTAATCATGGTGGAAACCTGTAGCGTAACCATAATGAGCAATCTATGAAGCATTCTTCTTATAAAAAAAGAGCCAGATATTGAGAAAAAAGAGAAAAAAGAAAAAAGAGATATGAGAAAAGAGGAAAGAGAGAAAAAAGCACCATATTCCCATGGTAAATAAGAAGATTGCTGAGATGCTTGTTGTCTGCTTGCCTTGTCATTTTGATATGGGGATTCTTCCGTATCATCGGGCAAGGTGTACCCCGTTGGCGGTTCTCTATGATACACATGTACTTACTATGACAAGAACTTACCGGTAACTAAACTTGAGTAGCATGAAGAGCGGCCCTCGTATTCAAGGGACATGAGATTGCCAACTTATACTTTGTCAAGCATATACTCCATAGTTTGTTCACTTTAACCTTAATCACTTCAAGATGCTTATGATAGGGGCAATGAGAGCTGAAAGCTAATAAGTACCGTAATTTTTGGAAGCTATTTATGAGACTTGAATCCCTGCTTCCTTCTATGAAGGCCTTTCTTTTACTTTTATGTTGAGTCTCCATCTTCTATATTTATGCACCTATTGAGAGAGCATAGTGACCATTTTTAGTTTAATGTGCATTATCCCAAGACTTGTTGATTGATGCATAACTTTGATATTGCTTGTTCTTAAACTATTAGTATCTAGTCACCCTTATGAACTTTGAAGGTGTCCTATGCATTTATGTTTTGCTACACTATGAGGGACAAGCTGAATACCATTCTTATTATGCTTTCTTTCTGTGAAACAAACAAACGTCTTTCAAAACATTGTTATTCATGAATCTTTTGTTTGTACCTTTTCATGTTACAACATAGTTGCTATGTCTTATTGTTAGAATTCTATCTTTCATGTTCATGTTTAGAGTACCTTGATCCCAACTATCAACACTTTTACAATAATGATGATCAAGATTGTGTTGTCTTCATGTCACCTCAAATATTATATTGTTTTTATTGTTTACCTACTCGAGGACGAGCAGGAACTAAGCTTGGGGATGTTGATACGTCCATAACGTATCTATAATTTTTGATGGTTTTATGCTAATAATATGCTTTTTATACTCCTTTTTGTATAAAGTTTATGATTTATTTGGACTAACCTACTAATAGTTGCAAAAGTGCACAATGTTCTTGTTTTACACTTTGATGTGTAGAAATTACCAAGAATACAAGTGGAAACCTTGTTGGAGTCAAATTGGGATTTTTTCAGAAATCTGTCTCAGAACTCTTTTTGAAGATGATCACGTTTCGGGTCGAAGACCGCGTCAAACGGAAAACTCTTCAACTATAAAGTTGTTGGAAATTTCGCGACAAACATTCTGGACATAAAATTTAGCTGATTTCGAGTCCGGACGGGCCCGCTAGACCCACAAGTATAGGGGGTGTATTGCAGTATTTTTGATAAGTAAGAGTGTCGAACCCAACGAGGAGCAGAAGGTGCTGGCTAGTGGTACGGATCAGAAATTCTCTGCAAATACTTAGCAAACGGATTTTTAGGGGGTTTTGATAAAGCAAGTAAACAAAGTACGAGCAAATAAAAGACAGTAGGAATAAATGCAGCAAGTGGCCCAATCCATTATGCAGCAAAGGACAAGCCGGTTGTATTACTTAAGATGACCAAACGTTCCCGAGGACACATGGGAAGACTGTCAAGTGCTTTCGCTTCATATAGTTGATTAATCTTCTCTAGCTTGCTAAGTGTTGTGTGGGTGAACCTGTGCTAATGTACCGCCCCATCCAAGACTAATACATACTTGTGATTATACCCCTTGCAAACATCCGTAAGTACAAGAAAGTAATTAAGGTAGAGACCTAACCACAGCTTTAAACTCTAAGACCCTTACGTCCCTTATGCAATGGTTTCCTAACGGGGGTTCAGGTTTCTGTCACTCCGGCAACCCCTACGATTAGTAGCCAAATACACAATGTATTCCCCTAGGCCCATATAGGTGAAGTGTCATGTAGTCGACGTTCACATGACACCACTAGAAGAAGTACACCACAACTTAAATATCAAACTATTGAATCTTTCTCAACACAACTCCACTACTAACAACATGACTGCTCCCATGTCCTCAAGAACAAAACCAACTACTCACAAGACATCATATGGATCATGATCAGAGATGTAATAATGATGTATAACAATCTGAACATAAACAATAATTCAATGGTTCACTCAATAGCATCAACTACAAAGAGTAATCAACACCGGGAAAGTTTCCCCTATGAACTAATGCAAGATTCAACTCAACTGTTACAGCAATATGGAGATGGTGATGAGGGTGCTGATGGTGATGATGATGGTGGTGATGATGGCGACGGTCTCCCCTCTCCGGGAAGGAATTCCCCCGACAGAAATTTGACTGCCGGAGAGATCTTTCTCTCTCGGTGTTTTCTGCCCCGTAGAGGCGGCGGAATCTTTCTGTGGTCGCTCCCCGAGTCTTAGGGTTTCGGGAGGATAATATACGCTAGAGGGGAGTGCCTGGAGTGGTCCAGGGCAGCCACACCACCTGCTGGCACGACCTAGGGCTGCCCGCGCCAGGGGGTGGTGTGGGCCCCCTGTGGCCCATCTCCAGCCCCCCTTCTGGCTTCCTTCGTCTTCTGGAAAGATAGGATTTTCCGTATATTTTCCCGGATTTTCTGAACTTCACGAATTTTGCCTCCAAACAGCACCTTTTCCATCAGAATCCTGACTGCAGCGGTCCATGCTCCAAAAGTCATCAACCATGCAAAAACAAATGAAATAACATAAGTATCACCTCTCAATACGAAATATATCAATGAATAACAGTGAATTATGACATAGAATAGTAATGCAAAATGGACGTATCGGTAAGTTGTTGTCATCGTAAGTACATGTGTATCATAGAGAACCGCCAACGGGGTACCCCTTGCTCGATGATACAGAAGAATCCCCATATCAAAATGACAAGGCAAGCAGACAACAAGCATCTCAGCAATCTTCTTATTTACCATGGGAATATGGTGCTTTTTTCTCGCTTTCCTCTTTTCATAATCTCTTTTTTTCTCTTTTTTCTCAATATAGGACTCTTTTTTTATAAGAAGAATGCTTCATACACAGCTCATTATGGTTACGCTGCAGGTTTCCACCATGTCAGCATGGATTAGACCAGCGGCCCAGGCATTTCTCTAACACATATACATAACTCCATGGACTTACAAGCTCCCCTTTCATTTCACACCGACGACATCCATAGAAAAAAGAGCATGATATCAACTAGGTACAAAGTACCAGTGCAATGTTGAAAGCTTTCCCCATGACAGCATGGTTCTGCTAATTCCCAACAAATAAGTGCAAGCATATATAACATAGACGACACAATGGTTCAAGTTTATTAAGGGCAAGAAAAGTAAAGTGTGCCATCAAGTTCGTGAGAGCTTTAATCACTAGTTTTCTCATAACAAGTTTAATTTGGAAGGTAAACAAAAACATGAATATACTTGGAATAGCTTAAGCTAGTAGGTAGGTATGGTGGACTCTTTGGAATAACTTGGTTTAGGGAGTTGGATGCATGAGTGGAACTCATACTTGGTGGCGGAGGCTAGCAAAAGACTGGGACCGACAAACTAAGAGAGCAATAATAGCCATAATCATGCAAAGCGACAAAACATCATTGATCAAAGCATAAAGTGAAACTACAAGTTGAAAACTAAAGGATCATAAAGGCTATGGTGACTTGGGATAGTCATAACATGGTGTTAGCATGCGCCAATTCAACCCAAATAAAGCATCAAAGGAGAATACCACAATACTATGCTTTAATATGCTAAAATAACACATGATTCATCCAAGAAACATTAATCAATCTCAATTGTTTTTAACAAGTCATTCTACATCAAATAATACTAAGCATAAAGCCAAAACAATATCAAGCATGGCATGACAAAGCATAGGCCACAGTCAAAAACAAGCTCTCTTTAACACTTAAGCATGAACTTTCCTACTCTTTTCCAAACCAAACCAAACTATTTGAAAACCAATGTATGAAAGAGGGGGTCCAACCAATTTATTCAGCAAACTAAGCAAACGAAAAACCAAAACGAAAACAAAAAAGAAGACGCTCCAAGAACAACACAACTGTGCATGAAACAATAAAAATGAAGCATTTGGAAGAAACCTGGGATTTTTATTGATGAAGAAGGGGATGCCTTGGGCATCCACGAGCTTTGACGCTTGTACTTCTTGGATATTTCTTAGGGTGACACGTGTGGCATCCCCAATCTTGAGCTTTAGTCCATCCTTCATCTCATTACTCATTCCTTCCATACACCTGAAAGTTTTCCTTCATACAAAACTTCACACGATCTTTATTAGCAACATTAGTGCACTCAAGATAATAAGTCTTTAGGTTCAGTTCTAACACCAATAAAACTTCCATTAAAACACTAGCTATTAAAGCACTTCCCTTAAAAAATTCAATTCCCCAAAAAACTCAAAAAGGAACCAACAAGAAGCAAATGCAGAAAATGGCAGAAATCTGTCAAAACAGACCTGCACGCAAAGACGAATTTTTTCGAAGACCTTCTGTTGCTCAAATCAAAAAGTGTTGAACTAACAAAAATTAGATAACAACCTGGGGCGGAAGCAAAAAATTCACGCCTCAAAAGGACATACAGAGATTTTTCACGAATTTTTATGGTGAAGCACATAAATCTGTTTCGGGACAGCAACTTTCCCAATCATTACTTCTCTCTCATTAGAGGTTACTCTTGGCACAAAAAGCAAATAAAAAGGATAAGTGATACATTGCAAATGTATCTATAATTTTTGATGCTCCATGCTTGGTTTTATCTACTTTCTTGTGTTTTGTTCCAACTTTGGAGTACTTTTCATATGATTTCTTGGACTAACCTATTAACAAGAGCCACAATGCCAATTGCCTGTTTTCTGCTGTTTTTGGTTCCAGGAAGTCAGAAAATGAATATATTCTCGGAATTGGACGGGACAAAATCTAAAGTTACTATTTTCCCGGAAGACTCACGGAGGGCAAAATCTAAAGTTACAGGGTGGCCACACCCCCCTTGGCGCGGTCCAGCCCAGGCCACGCAAGGGCATGGTGTGGGCCCCCTGGCCGGCCACCGACCTTGCATCCTTCGCCTATAAGAGCCTCCTAATACCAAAACCCTAGGCGATCAATCAGAAATCCATGAAAAGTTCCGCAACATCGCCGCCACCGAAGGGGAGATTCGGGGGACAAAAAGTCTCTCTTTCGGCACCCTGCCGGGACAGGGAAGTGCCCCCGGAGCCATCTCCATCGATCTCCACCACCATCTCCATCACCATTGTTGATTGCCATGATGAGGAGGGAGTAGATCTCTCTCGAGGCTAAGGGTTCTACTGGTAGCTATGTGTTCATCTCTCTCTGTATGCATGATCTTATTGAGATCATGAGCTTGTAATCTATAGATCTACCTTGCTACTCAAGTGCTTTCATAGAGCTCTGCTCTCTCCATGTGTGTGAAGTTGACAGTGTGCACACCATCGTGGCACTTAGGCTATAGATTACAAATACTTGTTATGAGTTATATTTGGAGTTGAATGTCTTTATGAAATTGTGGTGTTTGTTGGACTCATCTAGTACTCAAGGTGATAGTGTGGGGTTTTCTAGATGGGAAAGATGAACTTTGAGGTGTGCTGTTATAGCCCTACCATTGATTAGAGTGTTCAACCGGAGAGTAGTTCAGTGTAGTACCATAAATAAGAATATATTTTTATGAGAGTGTTCACTAGTGAAAGTATGATCCCTAGGCCTTGTTTCTAAGCACTGAAACACCGTTTGCAACTAGATCTGTTACATGTTTGCTTTCTTCCATCTTTTTTTCAGTTTGCCTTTAGTCTCTTCCACACCATCAAGCTATTTTCTATCACCGTTACCACTTATAATTATCCATACCACTTGTATTTCACTATCTCTTCGCCGAACTAGTGCACCTATACACCTGACAAGTGTATTGGGTGTGTTGGGGACACAAGAGACTTCTTGTATCTTGATTGTAGGGTTGCTTGAGAGGGAATACCTTTGACCATTTCCTCCCTGAGTTCGATAAACCTTGGGTGATCCACTTAAGGGAAAACTTGCTGCTGTTCTACAAACCTCTGCACTTGGAGGCCCAACAACTGTCTACAAGAATAGAAGTGCATAGACATTGATACGTCCAAAACGTATCTACTTTCCCGAACACTTTTGCTATTGTTTCTCCTCTATACTTGTGTGATTTCGATACAACTAATGCAGACTGATGCTGACATGGGTATACCCTACAGGTACTCGAACTTGGTATATACGGCCCAAATACGTACAGGCCCACGGTCTCGCCAAGGCCCGGATGGAGGGACTCGAGTAACCTATGGACTCTCAATTGCTTGAAGGACAAGAAGAAGCTAAAGATAGAAAGTTTGAAGGGGAAAACCCTAACTTGTAACCGACTGCTACCCGAGACCTAGCCTATCTATATAAAGGCTAGGAGGGGGCGGCGAGGAGGACACACGCAACCCTAGTTTTTGCAACCCTCGCCAGATTTCATCTGCGCATCATTGTAACTTTCGACTCCCTCGATAATTCCACGAGTAGACAAGCAGGAGTAGGGACCTTTACAAGGCCTAAACCTAGGTAAATCCTTTGTCCCCTGTGTGCTTGTTTGCTAGTCGATAGATGTCTCCAGCGCTCCCTCCTTCTCCAAAACCCAAGTCCATAACAATGGGCATTGACGAGTTAAACCCTCGTCAATTGGCGCCGTCTGTGGAAATTGGGAGTGCTGATGTTGCGGCTTCTTCGGCCCCATCAAACGCGATCTACAACTCTGCAACAGCGGAGATTCGTCAGCTCTTTGGCGCCTTCGACTTCACCGTCCACACGCCGGCTACTCGCCCGGCCTTCGAGTCCGTGGGCGACGGAATCAGCCTGGCGATTGGGAGTTTCCGCTTCCAAGTTGGTCAGATGGGCATGCTTCGCATGCCTGATCAGCCAACAACACCGGCGATTGCCCCGGCCTCATGGTTCCCTCCATCGATCGGTACCCTCAGCGAGCTCAATGCTCCAGCGGCGATCGGGAACATGGTAAGCGACAGCAGTCGCGACTCCGATCTAAGCGATCTGGCCACCGAAGAAGGAACCTACGGTTCCGGATCTGAAAGTTGTGGAAGCAACAGCTTCCCAAATCACTTCATGTGCGCCGTCATCAACACGGGCGACACCTCCGCCAACCGCGGCAACGACACCGACCCGCCCAACACCGCCAACAGCGGCAACGGTGGCAATGGAGGAGCAGTCGAACCCCCTACCATAATCAACGAGCAAACCGGCGAACGCGTCGTGATCAGGCTCAACGAGCAAGAGTGGGAACGTTGCCGCGAAGCCCTACGAGGTACACCTCTACCCTTTGGGTCCCTGCAAGAACTACTGATGGGCTACCACTGGCTCCTAAAGGAGGAATTCAAGCGCCAGAAACAAGCAATCGCGGAACTTGAGGCGCGTAAAAAGGCGGCAGATGAGTCAAGCCTTCGTCGTGCTGGGCTCTCTTCCTACGGAGGATCCTCCTCAAGGGGAAACGAACACCTCGCCAAGAAGAGGCAATCGCGGATGGCTCACCTCACCGAGCAAGAACGCATAGACGCCGCGAAAATCCTCGACTTAGGCTCCATGACAGTCGACACGAGAGGCAACGTGGTTCCCAGGACGCCGCAGGCCGCGGTGACGGCGGCCACCATGTACCTTCTCAATAACCAGCCACCGGCTGGAGATCCTCGGACGGCCATGCACCGATCTACGATCACGGGCCTTGGACTAATCAAGGCCGCCCTCGACAAAGAACCAGTACCCGACCCAAAAAAGGGCAAGGCGTTAGCAAAACGCTATTCCTCGTCCTCGTCAAGCGACGATAGTCACGACCTGTCTCGACGCCGCCGTTCGCGACGACACGATCGCGACTACGATGCACGCGACGAGCTCACGCAGCGCAAGATCGACAAGTCAAGGGCACGACATGCTCGGTCGACTGATTCGGAAGAAGAAGATGGAGAGCTCTGCGGTGCCAGATGCTTTAGCAGATCCATCAGGCAGAAGCGAATGCCTAAGGGGTTCAAACTCCCATCAGATAACCCGAAATTTGACGGTCTACAGGACCCCAAGATCTGGCTGGAAGATCACATCTCCTCAGTCAGGCTGCACGGAGGCAGTCGGAGTACCGCCTTGCAATGCTTGCAGCTACAGCTGCAAGGCGCCGCCCGGGCATGGCTCAATAACCTCCCGTGCGGATCCATTCGCAGCTAGGATGAGCTGGTCTATAGCTTCGTGCGCAACTTCAAGGGTACATACAAACGCCCCGCTTCAATCGAAGTACTAAGATGCTGCTAGCAAAAATCTGGCGAATCGCTGTGCTCTTACATCCAAAGGTGGTCCATCATCAAGAACTCCGCGGAGAACATCTCGGAAGAGCGTGCGATTGATGCATTCAACGATGGTGTCCGCCACATAGAACTCAGGGAGGAGCTAGGACGCTCAAAGCCCAAGACCGTCGACCACCTGATGGAGATCGCGAACCGGTGGGCTGATGGAGAAGATTCGCTGAAGAACCGCGCTCACTCTGACGAGGAAGCAGAACTCAGACGCGACCGCCAGGGCAAACATCGTATGCGCGTCTATGACAATCGCGATGACATCAACATGGTCGTCGCCGGTTACACCGATAGACGCGACGACAACCGCAACAGCGGATACCGTAGCGGCGGATATCGCGACTCCGGGAAAACCACGCAAGTATGGCAACACCGCACCCGCGATGAAGCACCCGCGACCACCATCGAAGATAAACTGTCCGGACCATGCACGGTACACTTCTATATCGACAAGCATGACGGCAAGAGAAAGTCCAGTCACCTCCTCAAGGACTGTCGCGAGTTCCTCAAGCTACATGAGGGGTTGGTGCGGATGAACCGCAACACGGTCGAAAGAGGCTACGGAACCGCTCTAGGCGCAGTGGCACAAGGCGCACCACCACCACCACCTGGGCCACCCCCGAACGGAGCTGCACCGGACCAGCGTCACGAAGGCGAACCATACCCACGGGCCATGGGCACCATGATGATCCAAAAGGGACGCCCCTCGAACAGGGTGCAGAAGGCCATCACTCGCCAAGTCAATCTGGCCACGCACTCGCCACCATCCACCACTGAGTACCTCAGTGGCAGTGAGTCGTGCATTACCTTTGACAAACACGACCACCCGCCTCAAGTACCTCGCCCAGGTCATTGCCCCCTCGTACTCGAGGCACAAATTGCAGGCTTCGACATGAGTCGCGTCTTCATGGACGGCGGAAGCGGTATTAACCTCATATTCGCGAGTACCTTGCGAGCAATGAGGATCCCTCTAACCTGCTTGGAGGCATCGAACACAACATTCCACGGCATCGTCCCAGGAAAAGGCGTATACCCCCTGGGCAAAATCAACCTCGACGTCATATTTGGCACGCCGAAGAACTTCCGGCGCGAGCACATCGACTTTGAAGTTGTCGACTGTCCCTCACAATACCACTGCATCCTCGGGCGCGTCGCGTTTGCTAGGTTCGTGGCAGTACCTCACTACGCCTATCTACAAATGAAAATGCCAGGTCCCAACGGCATCATCACGATCAACGGGAGCTTCGAGCAATCTGATAGTTGTGACAGGGAATTCAACAGAATCTCCTAGTCCTTCGGCATGCAGGAGGAACTCACGCGATTGAAGGAAACGATAGACAACAGTCTGCCCCCTCTGAGTAGGTCAAGCTCACCTGGTCTCTCCTTCGACTCATCTATGCACACAAAAAAGGTACAGGTCCATCCATCGGATCCCGCTAAAACGGCCCTCATCGCCAACAAGTTGAGTCTCGCATAGGAACTCACGCTCGTCGAATTCCTCCGTGGGCACTGGGAAATTTTCGCCTGGTGTCCTGCGGACATGCCAGGAGTTCCCAGGGAATTCGCCGAGCACGCACTCAACCTCAACCCCGACACAAGGCCAGTCAAGCAAACAATCAGGCGACTGTCTGAGCCATGGGAACAGGCAGTCGGAATGGAGATGAACAGACTCCTCGAGGCTAAATTCATACGCGAGATCAAGGAAAGCACTTGGCTCGCCAATACAGTACTAGTGTCAAAAAAGGACACGGATATCCTGCGGATGTGCGTCGACTTCACTTCTCTTAACAAGCACTGCCCAAAAGATCACTTCCCGCTACCACGGATCGATCAAATCATCGACTCCACTGCTGGATGCGAGCGCCTCTGCTTCCTCGACGCCTACTCAGGCTATAACCAAATTCGAATGAAGGAGGAAGACCAGGAGAAGACCGCGTTTACAATGCCCTTCGGCGTGTTCTGCTACAACACAATGCCCTTCGGGCTAAAAAACGCAGGAGCCACGTACCAGCGGTGCATGCAGGCCTGCCTCAAGGAGCAACTTGGTCGCAACATCCAAGTCTATGTCGACGACATAGTAATCAAAACCAAGGAAGAAGCCTCTCTAATCGATGACTTGCGCGAAACCTTCGCCAACCTCAATCGCTACCGGATAAAGCTCAATCCGGACAAATGCGCCTTCGGCGTACCCTCCGGACAACTGCTCGGGTATCTCATCTCCGCGAGAGGGATTGAGGCAAACCCGAAAAAGATAAAGGCCATACTGGCCATGGAAAATCCAAAGAACATAAGAGGCATTCAGCAACTAGCTGGGCGAATCGCGGCCCTCAGTCGATTTATCAGTCGAATGGGAGAAAAGGCGCTGCCCTTCTATCAGCTCCTCCGCAAAACCGACAAATTCGAGTGGACCAACAACACGCAAGAAGCATTCGAAGACCTCAAGCGCCTACTATCCACCTTGCCAGTATTGGTAACTCCACGAGAAAGGGAACCACCGCTGCTGTACATCTCCGCCACCAACCAAGTGGTTAGCACAGTACTCGTCGTCGAACGGGCCGAGGAAAACAAGGTCCACGGCGTACAACGCCCCGTATACTACCTCAGCGAGGCCCTCGCGCCAACAAAACAGCGGTACCCGCACTACCAGAAGCTGGCGTACAGTGTCTATATGACCGCCCGGCGACTGCGCCACTACTTCCAGGAACACCCAATCGTGGTAGTTAACGACGCACCATTGGGACATATCCTCAATAACCCTGACGCCACAGGGCGAGTCGCGCTTTGGGGAATCGAACTGTCTCCACGAGACATCACATACGAAAAGCGCGGCGCAATTAAGTCGCAAGTTCTCTCGGACTTCCTTGTACATTGGATGGAAAACCAACTCCCGGACAAGCCAGACATGTCCTACCTTTGGACAATGCACTTCGATGGGTCCAAGAGAAAAGATGGAGCAGGAGCAGGTGTCATACTGACATCGCCTCAAGGGGACAAGCTGAAGTACGTCCTGTGAATGCAGTTCACAGCCTCAAACAACGAGGCTGAATACGAGGCCCTGTTACACGGGATGAGGATGGCAAAAGCCTGCGGCGCAAAGAGGCTAATCATATATGGCGACTCCAAGCTGGTCGTAAACCAAACAATGCACGAGTGTGACGCACTAAACGACAACATGGTCGCATACCGCGACCTCTACGACACACTTGAAGGAGACTTCGACGGCTGCGAGTTGCGACACATAGGTCGCGAAAGCAATGAGGAGGCGGACGCACTCGCCAACATAGGCTCCACCTGCGCACCCATACCACCTGGGGTATTTCTCGAGCGCATATGCGAACGCTCCATCAAGCCGAAGGCCACAGAGAAGAAAACAAGCGCAGCAACGGACTCAGGGGCTACACCACCCAATGAGCCAACACCAATCGATGATTTGGAGCTCGACACAGGACTCGAGGGGCCAATGAGCGTCATGATGATCGAACAATCCTGGACGCAGCCGTACATCACGTACCTCCTCAGCAAGCGCCTACCGGACGACCCGACAGATGCACGACACATCGTGCGATGCTCCAAGGCATTCGCCGTTATCAACGACGAACTGTATAAACGTAGCATCACACGCGTGCTATAGCGATGCTTCTCCCTAACCGATGGAAAAGTAGTCCTCCTTGACATCCATGAAGGGACCTGCGGGCACCACGCCGGCAGCCGCACCCTTGTCGCCAAAGCTCTACGAGCTGGATTTTACTGGCCCACGGCCATGCGCGACGCCAAGGATATAGTCCAAAAGTGCAACGCCTGTCAGCGATTCGCGGACAAGCCACACGCACTAGGCGCAGAGCTACGGCCTATTCCATTGGCCTAGCTCTTTGCCCTGTGGGGACTCGACATGGTCGGCAAACTTCCAAGGTCCTCGCAAGGAGGCTACGTCTACCTCTTGGTCGTAGTCGACAAGTTCACCAAGTGGATCGAGGCCATGCCAGTGACCAAGCAATCAGGACACAGCGCAGTCAAGTTCTTCGAGTCCATCGTCTACCGCTTCGGCTTGCCACACAGCATCATCACCAACAATGGAACGAACTTTACATACAAGGAGTTCCAAGATTTCTGCGAGAACCTGGGGATCAACATCAGCTATGCCTCAGTCGCACACCCATAGACCAACGGTCAGGTGGAAAAGGCAAACGGGCTCGTCTGCAGCGGCATCAAGAAGCGACTCCTCCGGCCACTCGAACAAGCCGCGGGCTGCTGGCCAAACGAACTGCAATCCGTACTCTGGAGCCTGCGTACAACTCCAAACAGCGCCGCCGGCTACACACCATTCTTTATGGTACATGGAGCAAAGACAGTATTACCCGCCGAAGTACGGTACAGAGCGCCATGTGTAGTCGCCTACAGCAAGAAGGAGTCATCCCTCGCACTCCTTGACGAAGCAAGAGAAATCGCCGCAGAAAGATCTACGATCTACCAGCAGAACCTGCGCAACTACCATAGCAGAAGGCTTCGCCCAAGATCCTTCATCGAAGGTGACCTGGTCTTGCGACTGAAGCAGCAGAGGCATCTCAAGCTCGAGTCCCCCTGGGAAGGACCGTACGTGATTACAGAAGTAATCCCAGGTGGCGCATATCGCCTTCAAGATTTAGAGACAGGAGTCGCATACTCCAACCCTTGGAACGTCGCACAATTGCGACGCTTCTACCCTTAGTCGTTTCCTCTTTACTTTTGCATCGCAAATAAGGCTATTCAGCCAAGGCTACTTAGCCGCACATTATACTACGTACGGTTCTCTGAATAAATGAAAGCTAAGTGCCCCAAAACTCCGTGCTCTCTTTTCTTTTGTCAACTTTCATACTCGGGGGCTGCGCCACCCTATATACATATGTTCTTCGAACAATAACGCGACATCCTGAGTAGCTGGCACACCAATCGAACCCCTAAACACAAACACAACCCAGCTGCTACGCGGCTAACATGTTGACAGGGGAAAGATACAAAAGATGGCCAGGCTAACGAAAAGGACTCGCATAAGTGCAACGCACCCCACGCTTATAAAGCTATTTGTAAATTATCTACAAAATTATATATGAGCTTTACAACACCAGTACACTTGTATGCAGGATACATATTTGGCTACCCTTGCAACAGAAGAACATTAGTCTGTTCCTCGAAGAAGTCGACAATTTCCTCGGCTGGACGATCCACCGCTTGATAGTGCGGCACCATGTCACAGGAAGATCCTGCAGGTGGCATCGGTGGCCCAGATGCAATGGCGGCGACATCCACGTCAGGCCTGTGCAAACGCACCAAAGAGAGCGCAGCCTTAGCACCAGCCACTAGATGCTGCCTCACGCACTCGCGAACCGCGGACATATCTTGAAATTTCGTCAGAAGGGCCAGTATGCTTGATGGAGTATCATCCAGCGGGAACATCGCCCGGTAGATGTTCTTCAGGCACGACTGCGACTTCTTCAGAAAGAGCATGACTCGCGAGGCGCGATCCTGCAGGGTCGCTAACGCAGTCGCACGATCATGATCTACCCAGAAGTATCCACTCTCCTGAAGTTGCTCTTGGGTAAGATCATGAATGCGGATGGCAATCCTATCTCTCTCCTCCTATGGACGGTGTGCGCTAACAACTACACGAAGCAGCATCAACAGCATGAGTACAACGTACCATTGCGATTAACTACAAAGGAAAAGACGAGGATGAGCAAACTAACATTTAAACTGGTCGCCCAGTTGCGTCACCTCGCCAAGCAGATATTGCTCACGGGCGGCGGCTTTTTTAGCCTTTGACTTCCACACGTCTGCGCTATCACGGATCACGGGCAACTCACGCTCCAGCTGCTTAACGTGATCACGAAGTCGCGAAAGCAAGGAAAGCTCCTCTACTCTGGAGCAAGGTGGTGCCATTGCATCCTCAAGAGATGGCGAGTCCGGGGTTCCCCCCACAAGGCCACTTGATGTACCCTACCAAAAATCAAGCTAGAAGCAAAATAAGGCGACCAACTCAAAAGCCAAAAGTAACAAGTGCATTCAGGATCAATAAAAAGTATGTACAAACATATTCGCCAACAAGCATGATCTACAATCAAAAGAGCGAGTTCATCAGCTATTACAAGAAACTAACTACGGAGCAGTTGGCTTCTTCGACTTCGAGGACTTCGGGGGCTTCATCAAGTCCGTGGCAGTATCAGATGCCACTGACTTTCCGCTGGCCCCTGAGGCCGAAGTTTTCGCCGCCTTCTTTGCGCGATTGAGCTCATCCGAATACTTGGCAACGGTGTTTATCAAGGAATGGCCATATTTGGCACAGGCAGTCATAAAGGGAGCGAACACTACCTGCTGACCATCCGCGCCAACAGGCATTGTCTTCGACACCGCCGAGGGATCCACTTCGACTCTGTGGGCTTGCACCATGGCTAGCGACATGGTCGCGCCAGCTGCGGGGAGGGAGTTCTTGTACGTGGCAGGTACACCCCTAGCGAGTGACTCCACCAGCTCCTCCACATTGTCGACCAGCTCCGCCTTCGGCATCAGCTCCTCCCGGAGGCGACTCAGGGTTGCCTTGGCTTTGGACAATGTATTTTGGACAGCGGCGCTACGGTCTTCGACCGCAGATACCGCGCCCGCCAGAGCGTCATCATGACCAAGGACTCGTGGATCAAAACTCAAGCCACCAGCATCTACACCAAAAAACACACACGGGTCAAACTTCTAAATGCCACCGGCGCCATAGAGGAAGATAAGAACATCAATAAAAATATCCACCAAGTAAAGGTACCTGAGAGGGCCTTGGCGACTGAGAACAGTTGCTCTTCGAACAACTTCTCCCTGGCCGCAAAGGAGGCACGTAGATCCTCTTCGCGCTTCTGGGCTTCATCACGAGCCGCGATTGCCTCGTCGTGCCCCTTCACAGCTGCGGCCAGAGTCTTTTCCAACGTGGCGACGTCATGCAATAAAGCATTATGCTCAGCTATAGGGCAGTCAAAATTTGGCTGTCAGTCGATGATACCAAAATACAGAGAAGACGACAAGAATAAGTATAGAACACTCACTCTCAACCATGCGGTGGCGCTTCTCAAGCATCGCATGCTGGCGACCTATCACCATCACTTGCTCTGCCACCTGTGTGGCTTCCTTTACAAGGAGTTGTCACACAAAACAAGGAATCAGCAGAAGGCAACAAAGGGCGTTAACGAGGTTTAATTTCGTCAATGCTCATTGTTATGGACTTGGGTTTTGGAGAAGATGGGGATGCTGGAGATCGTGGCACGGTTAACAGACAAGCAACCAGGGGACACGAGATTTACCCAGGTTCAGGCCCCAGGAGGGAAAACCCTACTCCTGCTTGTCTGCTCTTTGATTACGGCGGAACCGAAGGTTACAGGGTGCGCAGATTCGATCTGGCGTGGATGCGTATGCGAAAGTATGAGTCGAGGGATCTAGGTCTATTGTGTACGTGCGTGTGTGCCCTCCTCGTTGGCCCCTCCTAGCCTTTATATATGGGGAGGCTAGGTCTCAGGTACCGACACGAGTAGGTTACAAGTTGTATTCAAACTCTAGTCTTGCTCTCCAAGGAACCGAAGATGTTATGGGCCTTGGCCACCCGAAAATCTTCATGGGCCAGCGTATGTCTGCCGTGGGCCTTCCTTGGGCTGGACTAGGTATGCTGAAGTTACGTACCCGTAGGGTATAACCATGTCAGTAGCCCCCGAGTGTTCAGTCGAATCGTAGATTCGGCTGAGGACTCTTCAATCCTTCGGGTGCAACTCTGTCTTTCAAGAGAATGTGTAGGGATTGTTGATACGTGTGCCTGACTCTCCCGACGGATCAGGGTCAGTTAACTGTCTTAGGACAAAACAACACGATCTTCTTCAGGTTCGAGTCCCTCGACTCGAACCCGGAACATATGCTGGCGTAATTCGACTCAGGCCGCGGAGGACTTACAGGAGTGGATTTCCAGTGATTTTAATTGGTGTACCCAACACGTCCGTCGGGATTTTTCATCGTACCTACTGGTACGGATTCATACTAGCAGAGCGCAGTCAGGTGCGTTGCCAGGCCATCAGATGATATCTGTAGGTCTTATCTTTGCGTCGCAGACGCAGCATCCCAACATTTATCACCTCGGCGGTGTTTCGGGTGGCCAAGGAGATTGTCACTCACTCAGCGTTTTGTTGGGGCAGTGTTGCCAAAAAGGTTTTTGCATGCGGATCCGGAAGATCGCAGTCGAAGATTTCATAGGGTGCGCGACCAGCGCTCCCTATGGGAGTAGCCCCCAAGTGTCTGTTCGAGTCGTAGACTCGAGCGGAGACTTTAGTGCAAGCATTGCTCAGTTGTTTAGTCCGTAGGACTCGAAAATTTTCGGATGCTTAAATCCTTCCTCCCTATGGGAGTAGCCCCCGAGTCCGTAGTGGAGTCGCAGACTCGACGTAGGACTCAAAGAAATAATTTTGTCCTTATTTGTCTGTCGGGTGCGCGGCCAGCGCTCCTGATAGGAGTAGCCCCCAAGTATTTAGTCGAATCGTAGATTCGAGTGAGTACTTTTAGCTGTGGAGCCGAAGTGGTGCTAGTATAGCTTTTGATGACGTCAGTGTTGACGATCGATGACCTCAAGTGTCTGCTACGCCAGAGATGACTCGACTAGACGAAGTGTGGGTCCCACTTGCTGACTTTGAATTGACCGGTCACGCGCGGCGTGGAGATGATTACGGCGTCTCCTCGATTTCCGCGCGTAGTGGACAGCATGGTAGAGACGGTTTGTTGTGATGCTGACACGCGTACGGCCAGATCTACCGTTGGCGTTAGGTCTTCTCGATGGACGGCCAGTGTGCATCGTCTTCGCTGTTATAAGCCCTGGTGAAATCGTGGTTTGTTTTTCACCGCAGCAGTTCATCTATTCACTGCCCCCTCGTTCTTGAGCTATTCTTGCTGCGCGCTGAGAGTTTTCTCCACATTTCCTTTGTCTTTCTTCGTTAGCAACGCCACCACCGCCGTAGCGCCATGGTGAAAACAAAGAAGTCCTCATCTGCAGTTGGGACCAGCGCCGCCGGAGGCAAGAAGGGCGCCGCCACTGCTCGCGTCACCGACGGTGGCTGGCGGCGATCAGAAACGCGGGAGAGCGATCTCCGCAAAATGCGCGAGCGGAGCCTAATCCCGCAAGACACGACGGCTGTGAGACTCCTCGGTAATGAGGTAATCCCCCGTCCCCCATCTGGGTATCGGGTTATGTTTGTTGCCTTCATGATTCGCGGGTTTTCTTTTCTGGTCCATGACTTCCTTCGTGGACTGCTCTTTTTCTATGGGGTTCAACTCCATCATCTGTCTCCCAACTCCCTTCTCCACATTGCGTGTTTTATTACGCTTTGCGAGTGTTGGCTTGGCATTGAGCCGCACTTTGGCCTCTTCTGAAAGCTTTATTCCGTGAAGAGGCAGTCTGGTTCGGATGGTGTGTATCCCATTGGGGGTTTCATCATCTCTCTCAGTCCCAATGTGCAATTCTTTTCCTTTTCCATGTCCGAATCTGTCCAGTACTGGCGGAGGAAATGGTTTTACATCCGTGATTCCGTACTGCCTGGGCAAGATTTTGGTCTCGTTCCTTTTGACCCCTCCCAATTGATTGAGAAGAAAAGATCCTGGAAAAACCAAATCTTAGACGGTGAGGTGGCGGAGATAGAGGCCCTGTACCGTCGTGTGGAGGAGCTCCAACTGATTCCTGAGAAGGAGGTGAACGGTGTTGACATCATCCGAACGTTTCTTGAGCGTCGGGTGCAGCCTCTCCAAGCGAGGGCGCACCCGATGTTCCTTTACTCTGGGCGCCGTGATCCGACGAGGGTTTCGAGTGAGAAAATCTCTGAGGTGGAACTTGACAAGGCTCTTCGCGCGCTGTTGAAGTTCAAGGCCGACGAAGAAATCCCGGGGAAGTCGCTGACTCCTCCCTTTTCTTCGACGTTGGTCGTACCGAAGGTGTAGATTTGCGCACGTAGTGCTTCCCTTTTGTTTTTGTCAACTGTGTACTTTTTCCTTTGTTTGCTAACAAAGTTCCTTTTCCTTTTGCAGAGCTTCAAAGTGCCGGGCATGGCACCACCGTTGCCCGAGAGGTATCCGAATGCCCCGGATAATGAAGTGGTGGATTCCGTGTCCGAGCTACCATCAGCGCGATCCCCAGCGGAGGATGCCGATGAATCGAGTGAGGACCATTCGTGCGAACGATCAAGGAGCTCTAGCGAGTCGTCGGATGCCTCGACTCCTCCGACTCCCAGAAATCCTCTGGGCCTTGAGCGTCGTGATGATGTTCATGGGGGTTCTTCCTCTCCCCTTCCTGCCATTCCTGTGCGGGCTGTTGCTCCGCACCCGCTAGTAAAGCGGAAGAAGGAAGAAAAGAAGGAGGAGAAGAAGGAAGAAAAGAAGGAGGAGAAGAGGGCCCGAAGGGCTTCTCCTGTCTTCGACCTGAGCGCGTTGGGCTCGTAAGTTTTCTTGTTGCCACTGTTGTCCTTTGTTCCCTTGTTATTTTTGCACCTGTGTTGATTGGTTCGTATGCAGGCAATCCTCCGACGGTTCTAGTGATGGTGCACACGAGATGATGGGGGAGTCGAACATTGCGTCGCCTCCTCCTCAGACGGTGGCGACTTCTGGTGAAGCTGCGCCAGTTCCTCCTGTGCAGGAGAGGCTGGTGGTTGCGCCTCAGGATTTCGCAGGCGGGCCTGCGGGTTCGCCTTCGGAGCACGTAAGTTTTTCTGCTTGATGTTACGGGGGAGCCCCCGAGTGTCTTCGTATGCTGATGTTGTTTATGCTTCTTTGTGTTGGGCGTAGCCCCCAACTCCTGCTCTTACTGCTATTGCCTGTTGCTGCAGCCTTTTGTCCAAGAGGCCAAGCGGCTGGTGGAGGAACGCCTGACGCTGGAGGCGAAACTGCGGCAGCTTCAAGGTATTCGTCTGCCTTGTAGTACTTTTCTTGCTTATCCTGGTCCTGTTCTTTGACACTTGCTTGTTGTAAATGCAGAGGAGCATAACGACTCTCTCCATGAGGTCGATGCTCTGAAGAAGAGCCTTGGCCAATCGGAGCATAAGGCCGAAGCTGCCGCTGGGGCGAGAGAGCGCCTTGAGCTGGAGCTGACGAAGGCAGCCGAAGCAAAAGAGCGTCTGCAGCAGGAGGCCGCAGATCGTGAGGAGCAACTGGCCACCGTTGCGGCTGCTCGTGAAAAAGGGGTGGCGGAGAAGCTCATGGCTGCTGCCAAGGCTATTTCGGGTGAGCGTTAGCTTTTGTACTTGCTCCTTTTTCTACGGATCTTCTTCTATGTTGCCTTTCTTCATCTTTTCTTCTTTTTTGTCTCAGATGCCGCAGGCATCAAGTTTGACCGCGGTGCTCTGGAGCACGGGAGTGCTCTAGATGATGCCACTGTAGTGGTCGAAGACCGCTGCAGCACCGTCGTCAACTCCCTCCCCAAGGCGAAAGAGGCCCTTGGTCGCTTCTACCAGGAGCTCTTCCTGAAGGGCGCATCCCTTGAAGATGTGGATGCCCTGGCAGAGGCTCTGTCAGCTGAAGCGCCTGCAGCGTATAAGCGCAAGCAGAAGGTCATCGGCGCGTCCGTCGGGCTGGCGATGGCCATGGCGGCTGGGGCAGAGCTG
This sequence comes from Avena sativa, assembly GCA_916181665.1. Classification (NCBI taxonomy): domain Eukaryota; kingdom Viridiplantae; phylum Streptophyta; class Magnoliopsida; order Poales; family Poaceae; genus Avena; species Avena sativa. The sequence goes on from OV702292.1 coordinate 59,235,339, forward strand.
GACCTGCCCCAGATTATTTCTCGGATGCCGATGGCTGCAGATGGAACCGAGGTAGCCTTCGCCGCCTACTCCGCTCGCTGCAGACGATATGGGCCCAAGCTCATTGACTTGCTGTCTGAGTACGCATTGCGGCAGCAGGGCGAGGCCAAAGCTAGGCAGTCTAGTTCTGAGGCGACTCAGTGCCCTCCGCCTTAGGCATAGTAGACGTAGGGTAGCTTGTAGTTTATTTTTGTTGTAAATATCTTTTGTAGTACCATCCTTGTGCCATGTAGTGGCCTTATGTACTTTAATGAATTTCTCCGAGTTGTGCTCTGTCCTTGGCTGAATGTCGGTGTGCCTTCTTTTATCTTCTGCTATAGGTTCCTTCGGGTGCTGACCCAGTTGACACTTCATCCGAAAGGCTCTTGCGAGCATCATTGGATGATTCCTTGCAGCTCGCTTTTCTTCGAGATCGCGTGCGCATCTTGGAGAGAGATTTGCTTGGGTTACGCGGTCGCGCTGACGTTTGGAAATCCAAAGCAGACCGTGGTGCAGCCAGAGAGGATTTTTTGATGGCGGAGCTGGGTCGGCTGTCCAAGCAGCTGCAATGTAAGTTGATCCTTCTTTCGGGCTGTAGCTCAGTTCTTCGGGTGAGCCTGCTGGCCTTACTCTTGTTTTGAGCGGTTGTCGCAGGTGCCAATCTTGCTCCGATGGAAGAAAAGGAGCGTATTGCTGTTCGAGTCAATTGCTTGACTCAACAGGATATGGAGGCCGGCGGCTTCTTCTGGATGGATCGTGATCGCACCATAGTTCTGGCGACGGTGCAGGATCGTGTCTACCAGGTTTCGCGGGTGCTCCGCCAGGTGCAGACATCGTTTTCCTCGGTGCTGCACGTCATGTTTCCGTTGGATGCCGTGCCCACGACCCTTGCAGGTCTTCTGACGAAGTTTCGGAGTGCAAGCAATGTCAAGGAGCTGGTGCGGCAGCAGCTCGTCGCAGGGGTGAATGCTGCCTTGTCTCTTGTGAGGGTGCACCGCCCTGATGTAGATTTGGCTGCTGTGGCGACTGGGCCACCTCCTCGACCAGATGGCGGCGAGTGGAATATGCGTCCGCATTACGCGGCTGTAAGGCAGTATGCCGAACAGATTGTAGATTTGTTTGAGCAGCGTGCTCAGGTTATTCTTCAGAATAGGTAGGACCTGAAAATAAACAGATAGATGTAAAATTTGTATATTGCGGCTGGGCGTGTATGTGCCCTTTGTTGTAAAGGTTTTCTTGTTTGCGAGCACGCAGTGATTTGATGTAGTACGTGCCCTTTTCGTTTGCCTGACGTGGTCAGCTACTCAGGTGTACACGTTTTGTCCTCAGTCGATGAAATCGTGAGGTGGGGGGAGCCCCCGAGTGCGTATGTAGCATGTAGCAAATTTGCAGAAAATAGTCAACCGAGGGTTGGGGGCGAGGTACTTAGCTTTATTTATGTCGTAATGGAGGAGGTACATGATTCGGCTGAGTAGCCTTGGCTGAAAGCCTTATTGGAAGTAAAAAGGGGGGGTAGGTTGCTACGGGTAGAATCGTCGCAGGTGCGAGACGTTCCACGGGTTGGAGTATGCGACTCCAGACTCCACGTGCTTGAGGCGATAGGCGCCACCTGGGATGACTTCGGTGATGACATAGGGTACTTCCCATGGTGAATCGAGCTTGTTCGGTTGCTTTTGCTTGAGTCGCAAGACGAGGTCTCCTTCGACGAAGGACCTTGGGCGCAGCCGGCGGCTGTGATAGTTGCGGAGACTCCGCTGGTACACCGCTGATCGAGCGGCTGCTATATCCCGCGCTTCATCGAGTGTGTCGACGGTGTTTTCGAGTGCGGCCATGGATTCGGCTTCTCTGTAAGCGACGACTCGTGGAGCCTGGTGGCGTACTTCGTCTAGTAGCACGGCCTCAGCTCCGTGCACCATGAAGAACTGTGTGTAGCCGGTGGAGCTGTTTGGCGTAGTACGTAAGCTCCATAGGACAGACGGTAGCTCTTTCGTCCAGTTTCCAGCTTTGTGCTCGAGTGAGCTCATGAGGCGCTTCTTGATGCCAGCGCCAATTAGGCCGTTGGCCTTTTCCACTTGCCCGTTTGTTTGCGGGTGTGCCACTGATGCATATGTGATATTGATCCCGAGGCCTTCGCAGAAGTCCTGGAATTCTTCGGAGATGAAGTTCGATCCGTTGTCGGTGATGATGCTGTGTGGTACGCCGAACCTGTAGACAATGGATTCGAAGAACTTGACGGCGGTTTTGCCCTTCTGGTTGGTGACTGGCATGGCTTCGATCCACTTGGTGAATTTGTCGACTGCGACCAGGAGGAAGACGTGTCCTCCCTTCGAGGATTTTGGCAGTTTGCCGATCATGTCGAGGCCCCATTGGGCAAAAGGCCAGGCTATGGGTATGGGTCGAAGTTCGGACCCAGGTGCGTGTGGTTTGTCGGCGAACCGTTGGCATCCGTTGCATCTTCGGACGATGTCTTTCGCGTCGCTCATGGCCGTTGGCCAATAGAATCCTGCTCGTAGAGCTTTGGCGACGAGGGAGCGACTGCCTGCGTGGTGGCCGCAGATGCCCTCGTGGATATCTTGGAGTATGGCTTTACCGTCGTTGATGGTGATGCACCGTTGTAGTACGCCCGTAATGCTGCGTTTGTACAGCTCGCCGTTGATGATGGTGAAGGCTTTTGACCGACGAGATACGCGCCGGGCATCTGTCGGGCTGTCTGGCAATTCTCCGTTTATCAGGAACAGGAGGTATGGACGTGTCCAAGTTTCTTCGACTGCCATGACCTGCATCAGGTTGACCATGGCGATTTCGGTATCCAACTTTTCGGGTCCTTCGTGACCTTCGGGTAGCGTAGCCCCCAAGTGTTCTACTTCTTCGGGTGATCCCTTGGGGAATTTCCGCTTGATGGATGGCACGCAGATCTGTTCGAGGAACACACCTGGTGGTACCTTTGCACAAGTGGAGCCGATGTTGGCGAGTCTATCGGCCTCTTCGTTGCTCTCTCTTCCAACGTGTCGAAGTTCGCAGCCGTCGAATTCTCCTTCGAGTGCGTTGTATAGCGCGCGGTATGCGATCATGTTTTCGCGTGTGCGTCGCACTCGTTCATCGTCTGCTGTACGACAAGGTTGGATTCACCGTAGATGACCAGGCGCGTTGCGCCGCATGTTTTTTCCATCTTCATGCCATGGATGAGGGCTTCGTATTCGGCCTCGTTGTTGGAGGCTCTGAATTTCATCCGAAGGACGTACTTCATCTTGTCACCTTGCGGGGAGGTCAGTATGACTCCTGCCCCTGCTCCGGCTTCGCGTTTGGAGCCGTCAAAATGCATTGTCCAGGACTGCGACATGTCTGGGGTGTCAGGCAGCTGCAGCTCCATCCAGTGCACCAGGAAGTCCGGAAGGACTTGGATTTGATTACGTGTCGCTTCTCATAGATGATGTCCAGGGGTGATAGTTCAATGCCCCACAGGGCCACGCGTCCTGTGGCCTCTGGGTTATTCAGGATGCTGTTTAGGGGTGCCTCGTTGACGACCATCACCTGATGCTCCTAGAAGTAGTGGCTCAGTCGTCGAGTCGTCATGAACATGCCGTAGGCCAGCTTCTGGTAGTGCGGGTACCGTTGTTTTGTTGGAGTGAGAACCTTGCTGAGGTAGTAAATTGGGCGTTGTACCCCGTGGGTCTTGCCATCTTCGGGTTGTTCGACCACGAGTACTGTGCTGACCACCTGGTGTGTGGCTGCTATGTACAGCAACAGGGGTTCGCGTTCTTTTGGCGTGACCAAAACGGGCGAGGTGGAGAGGAGCCGCTTGAGGTTTTCGAATGCGTTGTTGGCTTCTGGTGTCCACTCGAACTTGTCTGCCTTGCGCAGCAGCTGGTAAAATGGTAGGGCCTTCTCGCCCATGCGGCTGATGAACCTGCTTAGTGCTGCTACTCGCCCTGCGAGCTGCTGAACGCCCTTGAGGTTTTTTGGCTTCTCCATTGTCATGATAGCTTTGATTTTCTTCGGGTTCGCTTCGATCCCTCATTGAGAGATGAAGTACCCGAGCAGCTGACCCGAGGGGACGCCGAAGGCGCACTTTTCTGGATTGAGCTTGATCCTGTAGCGATCAAGGTTGTCGAATGTCTCGCGGAGATCGTCGATAAGTGTTCTTGCCTCCTTGGTTTTTATGACTATGTCGTCGACATAGACTTGGACATTGCGACCGATCTGGTCCTTGAGGCAGGCCTGCATGCATCGCTGGTACGTGGCACCCGCGTTCTTTAGCCCGAAGGGCATTGTGTTGTAGCAGTATACTCCGAACGGTGTGATGAACGCCGTTTTCTCTTGATCTTCGTCCTTGAGTCGAATCTAGTTATAGCCTGAGTAGGCGTCGAGGAAGGAGAGTTTCTCACAACCTGCAGTCGAATCGATGATCTGGTCAATCCGAGGAAGAGGGAAGTGGTCCTTAGGGCAGTGTTTATTTAGTGACGTGAAGTCCACGCACATCCGCAGGATGTCCGTGTCCTTCTTCGGGACCATCACCATGTTTGCCAGCCACTCGCTTTCCTTGATTTCCCGGATGAAGTCTGCTGCGAGTAATCTGTTGATCTCCTTGCCGATAGCTTCGGCTCGTGGCTCCGACAGTCTTCGGATGGACTGCTTGACTGGCTTGGTGTCTGGGAAGACATTGAGTGCGTGCTCGGCGAATTCCCTGGGAACTCCTGGCATGTCCGCAGGACACCAGGCGAAGATATCCTAGCGCTCACGGAGGAATTCGACGAGCGCGCCTTCCTATGCGGTGCTGAGTTCGTTGGCGATCAGCGCCATCTTGGAGGCATCTGTTGGATGGACCCGCACCTTCTTGGTGTTTATGGTGGAGTCGAAAGACATGTCAGGTGCGTTCTGCTTGGTGACTGGGGGTAGCCCATTGTCCGTCACCTCGCGGAGCCTTACAAGCTCGTCTTGCATGCCGAAAGACTGGGAGATTTTGTTGAAATCTCTATCGCATTGGTCCGATCGGGTGAAGCTCCCGTGGACTGTGATGACGCCCCTTGGTCCTGGCATCTTGAGTAGTAGGTATGCGTAGTGTGGGACGGCCAGGAACCTTGCGAATGCTACACGTCCCAGGATGGCGTGATATTGCAACGGCCAGTCCACCACTTCAAATTCTAGGCGCTCCTGCCGAAAGTTGTCCGGCTTTCCGAAGATGACGTCGAGCCCTATTTTGCCCAGGGGGAAGATGCCCTTCCCTGGGACAATGCCGTGGAACGTTGTGTCTGATTGTTCCAGGCTGCATTGCGGGATCCGCATAGCTGCTAGAGTGCTTGCGAACATTAGGTTGATGCCGCTGCCGCCGTCCATGAAGACGCGGCTCATCTCGAAGCCTCCGATCTGCGCCTCCAGCACCAGGGCAGCATGACCTGGGCGAGGGATCTGGCAAGGGTGATCCGCGCGAGTGAATGTGATGCAGGACTCCGATCCGCTGAGGTACTCAGGGATTGCAGGCGGAGTTGCCACGGCCAAGTTGATTTGTCGGGTGATTTTCTTCTGCACCCTATTTGTGGGGCGTCCCTTCTGTATCATATTGAGTGCTCCTTTTGGTGGGGGGTATGCGACCCCGGCGTTGTTTTGCGCTGGTGCGATTGGTTGATTTGGGCCTCCAATGGGCGGCGGTGGAGGAGCTCCGTGTGCTATTTCACCTGGCGCAGGAGCGTTTCCGAACGCAGGAATTGGAGCTTGTTGCCTCATCTGCATCATGCCTTCGCTGAGCTTCTGGAACTCGCGGCAGTCTTTGAGCATGTGGCTAGCTTTCTTTTTGCCATCTTGTTTGTCGATGTAGAAGTGGATGGTGCATGGACCCGAAAGTTTGTCGAATGCTGAGGGTCCGTTCTCGCTGTCGCGGCGTTGCCACGACTGCGTTGGTCGTCCGTTGTCGCGGAAGTTTCCGCTGCGGTATCCTCCGCTGTTGCGGCTGTTGTTGTTACGGCGGTCGGCGTAGCCGGCTGCGACCATGTCGGGTCCGTCGCGGTCCTCGTAGACGCGTGATCTCCTCTTGCTGCGGCGTTCGCGTCTTCGGCCGTAGTCGTCCTCTTCATCTGATTGCTCCCGCTGGATGCAATCTTCGCCGTCTGCCCAACTGTTGGCGATTTCCATGAGCTGGTCGAGTGTCTTGGGCTTTACACGTCCAAGTTTCTCCTTGAAGTCTGGGCGTTTGACGCCGTCCCTGAAGGCGTCGATAGCCCGCTCTTCGGAGATGTGTGCTGCGGAGTTCTTGGTTGTAGACCAGCGTAGTATGTACGAGCGAATAGATTCACCCGTTCTCTGAGTGCAGGCTCGCAATTCTTCAATTGAGGCGGGCCTCTTGCTGGTGCCTTTGAAATTTCGGATGAAGCTATAAGCGAGCTCCTCCCAGCTTCGGATGGATCCTGATGATAGGCTGCTAAGCCAGACCCGCGCCGCGCCTGTCAGCTGCAGCTGAAGGCATTGCATGGCGGTTTCTTTGTTGCCTCCGTGAAGCTTAACGGATGACAGATGGTCACTAAGCCAGGACTTGGGATCTTGCGTGTCGTTAAACTTCGGGGTATCCGAAGGAAGCTTGAAGTTGCGTGGCATCTGTGTTCGCCGGACGGATCTGCTGAAGCATCGAGCCCCGCAGAGTTCTCCTTCGTCTTCATCCATCTTAGATTCAGACGAGCATGCGCGTTTGGCGCGTGCTTTGTCGATCTTGCGCTGTGTAAGCTTGTCTCTGGCGTCGTAGTCGTGTTTATGATGGTGCGAGCTCTTCTTCCTTCGAGGAAGATCGTGTTCTTCTTCATCTTCGGATGAGGGAGTGGGGCTCCGGTCGCGCCTGGCCTGAGCTTTCTTCTTCGGCTCCGTAGGAGCGTCTTCGTGGAGCGCAGCTCCGATTAGTCCTAGTCCGGTGAGTGCGGACCTATGCATGGCCCTTTTCGGGTCCCCCTCCGGAGGTGGGTGAGCCGCGAGATACGCAGTGGCTGCCATGATCGCAGCTTGTGGCGTCTTCGGGATGATGTTGCCGTCGGCGTCCATATCCATGAACGATGTGTGGAGAGTTCGGGTCGCGTCACGCCGCTCCTTTGGGTCCATGTTTTCCACCCGAGAGCGGTGCTTGTTTCCCTGGTTTCCGTTTGTGCTAGAGCCAGGTCCCATGGCGGAGAGCGCAGCTCGTCGCGCACTGGACTCAGAGGCTGCTTCCTTGCGTTTGTCGAGCGTCTCCTGCATCTTGACTTGCTTCTTGTGCTCCTCGATGAGGAGGTAGTGGTATGCCATCAGCAGATCACGTGGGGAGTCCAGAGGTAGGACTATTTCGCCTGCGACGGCGCGGCGTGCTTCGACCCATCCTTCTTTGCTAAGTTGGATGAGGTGGCCCCTGTTTTCCCCGTTTTCGCCGTTTCTGTCCTGCGGGTTGGGGTTGGGCGGCGGGTTAGGCGTTTCCTCGTCGGTTTGGATGACTGCGGCGCACAGGTAGCGCCTGCAGATTGGTTGGCTGCTGCCGCAGCTTTCGGATCCGGAACCGTAGGTCCCTTCATCCGAAGGTGGATCGCACAGATCGGAGTTACAGCTGCTGCTGTCATAAAACTCATCTGTTGATGGTGACGTGCATAGCACAGGGTGTGGAGCCCACGAGGCGGGCCTAATTTACGGCATGGGCACCCGCTCAGGGAGGCGGAGGGTGCCAGTTTGTCCCACCTGGAAGCAGAAGCTCCTGAACAAAATTTCGAGTCCGTCGCCTACGGGCTCGAAATCCTTCATGGTGGCCGGCGAGTGGGCGGTGAAGTTGAAAGCGCCGAAGAGGAGGTGATTCTCCGTCGCCGCGGAGTTGTAGATCGATCGGGTCGGAACCATCACGACCGCACAATCAGCAGCCCCAATTCCCACAGACGGCGCCAATTGACGAGGTTTAATTTCGTCAATGCCCATTGTTATGGACTTGGGTTTTGGAGAAGATGGGGATGCTGGAGATCGTGGCACGGTTAACAGACAAGCAACCAGGGGATACGAGATTTACCCAGGTTCAGGCCCCCGGAGGGAAAACCCTACTCCTGCTTGTCTGCTCTTTGATTACGGTGGAACCGAAGGTTACAGGGTGCGCAGATTCGATCTGGCGTGGATGCGTATGCGAAAGTATGAGTCGAGGGATCTAGGTCTATTGTGTACATGCGTGTGTGCCCTCCTCGTTGGCCCCTCCTAGCCTTTATATATGGGGAGGCTAGGTCTCAGGTACCGACACGAGTAGGTTACAAGTTGTATTCAAACTCTAGTCTTGCTCTCCAAGGATCCGAAGACGTTATGGGCCTTGGCCACCTGAAAATCTTCATGGGCCAGCGTATGTCTGCCGTGGGCCTTCCTTGGGCTGGACTAGGTATGCTGAAGTTATGTACCCGTAGGGTATAACCATGTCAGGCGTTGACTGCCAGATTATAAAAAAGAGAGAGAGAGAAAGATATACTTACATGGTCCTCCGGCGACTCCGAAGAAGATTGCTGAACCATCATCCGAGCTACTACTTGATGCTCCCCTACGTGAGGAGAGCTCGAAGAATTGTGCCCGGAGTGGGCCGCCGCCGGAGGAGAAGGAGCACGCTCGACCTCTATCTTGGCCTTTGAGGTCGCGACTCCTGATTCCTTCAAAAATTCGACGTCACCAGAAGATGACGATGCCTCTTGACTGCAAGACAAAATCCGCACTCAGATAAGGAAAACTACAGGGAAAAGCCAACAAGAAGAAAACAAGTGACGAGCGAATGCACCTTCAAACTTACCAGTCAAATCTATCAAGATCAAATGTGGCCTCCGTCGACTCCGACGAAGATTCCTTGGGCAATTGCATCTTCTTGCGAGAAGACGGTGCCACATCCCTCACAGGAACGGCGGGAATTGGCGACTCCGCACCAACAGCCGTGCCCCCTGGAGTGGAAGGAGTCAACGCGTCGGAATCCTCGCTACGCGAACGCTTGCGAGTATCCGGACTCTCGGACTTGGGGGCTTCCTCTTCAACATCGGAAGGGACAGTCGACTCAGACTGGTCCTCTTCCACAGCCTCACGAGGAATAATCCCCTCAGGAAGGGGAGGCATGCAAGGCGACACCGCCCACTCCTGCATACAAAAGTAAAACAGATAAGCAACAGAAGACGCAATCGAGAAAATACGCTACTACGTAGCACAACCATACCTCAGGAGGAGGATTCGAAGCATCGAAAGGAGGAACGACTGGCTCGTTCGGAAGCACATCCTTGAGGGTATACTTCGTGACCAGTCGCACCCTCTTATCTACCTCACTCGCAGACATGCCATCGGCAGACACGCGAGTGGGATCATCAGCGCCACCCCATTGGAACATGGGATGGACCCTGGCCTGGAGAGGCTGGACGCGACGATGCAGCCAAGTCCTGACAAGGGCGCAACCTCCCTCTTCTGCGCCTATGCGACTCTCGAGGTTGCAGACGCGCTGATATAACACGTCTGTCTCCGTGAGTTCGGAAGGCATGATCACGTTCTTCCAAGAACGCATCTTCTTGCAGGGAGTCGCGGGATCGGAAGGCGCGAGACCAAAGTGCTCGTCCTTGGCCTTCTGGTCGCGCACATAAAACCATCTCTCCCTCCATCCCTGGACAGACTTGGTGAGCTTGATATTGAAGTAAGTGGCGGATGGATCAACATGGATTCCGCAACCACCTACGTCATAAACTAAAGATCCAGATGCAGACTGACGCTTCAATTTAAAAATGCGTTTGAAAAGACCAAAGTGCGGCTCGATTCCGAGCCAGCACTCGCAGAGGGTGATGAAACAAGTGATGTGGAGGAGAGAGTTTGGGGACAGCTGATGGAGCTGGAGCCCATAGAAACAAACAAGACCCCGAAGAAAAGGGTGAAGAGGCAAGGAAAGACCGTGAATGATGAATGCAAGAAACATCACTCGATAACCAGCAGGAGGCACATGAACGGTCTCACCACTGGGGACGCGCGAATCGGCGACTGATGCAGAAATCACTCCGTCTTGGCAAAGAAGACGGAGATCCGACGCCTTGATGATGGAGGGGCGCCACGCGCCATTAGTCACGCGGGTGCCCGCAACCTTCTTTTTCCCGGCGGCGGCGGTGCTGGTGGCCGCAGCAGCGGAGCCACCCTTCTTCTTCGCTGCAGCGAGGGTGGCTGCGGAATCGGCGGCAGCGCCTCCCTTCTTCTTCCCCATTGCACGGCGGTGGTGAGAGCGAAGAAAGTAGCTGGGGTACGAACGGAGCTGGTCCAGCGTCGTGGCGAAGATGGGCGCAGAGAAAAGCAGGAAAGCAAAGGGCAATGGCGATGGCAGCAAGGAAGAAAGAACACAGATGAGAAAATTACCGCCGCGGCATCGCTACTTAACCCCTGTAAGATGCAATCCAACGGCTGACAAAAACCCTATTGGACGCGTGGCACGCATCGTGTAGGACACGTGGAGAAGAGGAAGCACGAACCGTCCCCCCACTTCTACCATTACGCGTGGAAATCGAGGAGGCACAGTTAAAAATAAGATCACGCACGCCCAGTCAAATCAAAGTCAGAAAGTGGGACCCACAGCTCGTCACGTCCCGTCAAAACCGCTCACGCGAGCAACTAAGGTCATACAAGCATCAACACTGACGTCACCAAAGGCTATGCAATGGAGAACTTCGACTATTTTTAGTCCTTGCTGGAGTCTTCGACTCCACCAAGCACTCGGGGGCTACTCCCATAGGGAGCGTTGGCCGCGCACCCTACGATTTTTCTTTTCTTGTTGCAGGAACATGGACAATCACAAAAAGAAAACCCAACCACTCGAAACACAGTTCAATTATGAACATGGGTTACTCCCATAGGGAGCGCCGGAAACAAGCAGGCAAAAGACGACAGCAGTCGCGAAAATATTTTAACTGCCTGAGTCATCGACTGAAACAAGCAAGCAAAGGACGACAGCAGTCGCAAAAAGTTTTTAGTCCCTGCCCGGGTCATCAACTGAACAAGCAAGCAGAAGACGACAGCAGTCGCGCACCCTATGATTATTTGAACAAAAAACTATGTGTTGATAACATCCACACTCAAAACTCACGGCGACACCGCCTCATAATTTTTCCCTACAAAGAGACTGCGTCTCCTGGGTTACCCGAATCGTCTCCGCGATGATAAAATTCGGATGCCGCGCCTACGGCGTGAAGGTAAGACCTGCATAAGGCCTGGCAACGCATTTAACTGCGCACTACCAGAAACATATCCGTGCCCACAGGCACGATGAACATGCCTTGACGGACGCGTAAAGTGCTCACACCCATATAACTGGAATTCGACTCCTGTAAGACCTCCACGGCCTGAGTCGTCCGGATTCGAGTCCGGGGACTCGAATTTGAGTAGATTGCGTTGTTTCACCCTAAGGTGGTTAACTGATACTTCGGTTATATCAGGCACGTATATCAACAATCCCTACAACACAAATAAAAGCAATCGAAATATACTCATTCAGGCACTCGAAGGCTTCAAAAGTCCCTAGTCGAATCTGCGATTCCACTGGACACTCGGGGGCTACTGACATGGGTATACCCTACAGGTACTCGAACATGGTATATACGGCCCAAATACGTACAGGCTCACAGTGTCGCCAAGGCCCGGATGGAGGGACTCGAATAACCTATGGACTCTCAATTGCTTGAAGGACAAGAAGAAGCTAAAGATAGAAAGTTTGAAGGGGAAAACCCTAACTTGTAACCGACTCGACCTGCTACCCGAGACCTAGCCTATCTATATAAAGGCTAGGAGGGGGCAGCGAGGGGGACACACGCAACCCTAGTTTTTGCAGCCCTCGCCAGATTTCATCTGCGCATCATTGTAACTTTCGACTCCCTCGATAATTCCACGAGCAGACAAGCAGGAGTAGGGACTTTTACGAGGCCTGAACCTGGGTAAATCCTTTGTCCCCTATGTGCTTGTTTGCTAGCCGATAGATGTCTCCAGCGCTCCCTCCTTCTCCAAAACCCAAGTCCATAATAACGGGCATTGACGAGTTAAACCCTCGTCAGATGCTGTTTTCAGCAGAATTGCCTTGGTGTCTACTTTTTGTGCAGAAAATCAACTATCAGGAAAAATCCCGGAAAATATGCCAAAATCCTATTCACCCGAAGACTCCAGGAGCCAGAATACGAGACGGAGAAGAGCCAGGGGGTGGCCACACCACCTGGTGGTGCGGGTCAGGCCAGGCCGCGCCAGGGGGTGGTGTGGGCCCCCAGGCACCCCCTCTGCCTCTCTCTTCGCTTATAAGGAGCCTTCTGGCCTAAAAACTTCGGGGGGTTCGACGTTTTTCCAAAAGGAGTTCCGCTCCGCCACCGCCACCAGATTCCACGAAACAGTAACAGAAACTCCGTTCTGGCACCCTGCCGGGACGAGGAATTGGAGGAGATCATCACCATCATCATCACCATAGCTTCTCCATTGACCATCCATGTTTCCCCCATCTATGAGTGAGTAATCCCCCGCTGTAGGCTATGGGGATGGTAGGGATTGGATGAGATCGTTCATGTAATGGCATCAGATTGTTAGGGCATGGTGCCTAGTATCTTTTATTAGTGCTTTATGACTTTGTTGCGACTTGTTGTGCTTAATGCTTGTCACTAGGGCCCGAGTGCCATGATTTCAGATCTGAACATGTTATTGATTCATTATGATAGTATTGTTTATGGTCTTATCTGCAAGTTGTATACACACGTTGTTGTCCGGAACCAATGGCCCCGAAGTGACAGAAATCAGGATAACCGGAGGGAATGGCTTTGATGTGAGGATCACATGTGTTCACGGAGTGTTAATGCTTTGCTCTGGTGCTCTATTAAAAGGAGCACCTTAATTGCCAGTAGTTCCCTTGAGGCCCCGCTGCAAACGGGCTGGCAGGACAAAAGATGTTGTGCAAGTTCTCATTGCGAGCACGTATGACTATATATGGAACACATGCCTAGGATTATCTAGTACTTGGATGCTTTATCTTATTTATCTGCAATTGCCCTATGTTCTGATTGCTATGTGAATTGTCTTGTTCATGCAACGCCCGTCCATCCATCCCTATGCCTACCGCACTCGAATCCCACTGTTTACTGATATTGTTACTGCTATCTTTACTTTACTACTGTTGTTACTTTGCTATTCCTACTTCAAAACTGTTGCTACTGATAAACTGATGTGAGCAAGATTGTTTCCAGGTGCAGCTGAATTGACAACTCAGTTGTTAAGGCTTATAAATATTCTTTGGCTCCCCTTGTGTCGAATCAATAAATTGGGTTTCACTTCCCTCGAAAATACTGCGATACACCCCCTATACTTGTGAGTCATCAGACATCAAGCTATTTTCTGGCGCCATTGTCGGGGAACATAGAAGAAGAAACTCCCACGTCAACACCGCACCAGAAAAGATATTTTCTTGCGCCGTTGCCGGGGAGGTAAGGTAAAAGGTATTCACACCGGAGGATTAAAGAAGAAGAACCTCCCATGGCAAACGCCTATTTTCTGGCACCGTTGCCGGGGAGGTAAGGTAAAATGTATTCACACCGGAGGATTAAAGAAGAAGAACCTCCCACGGCAAATGCCTATTTTCTGGCGCCGTTGCCGGGGAGGTAAGGTAAAAGGTACTCACATCCTCCGATGTGAGTGCTCGAAGTTATTTCCTTTAGATTCTGCAATTTTGTCTTTTTGTTTCTTGTTTTCACTAGTTAGGCTTAATGAAAACAACAACAAAATTAGAGACCTTTATAGTATATATCTTGAGTTAGGACATAAAGTGTTTGAAGAGAAAATTAAAAAACCTATGGAACTTTATTTGCATGCTAATAGCAATGTTGTTAGTATGAATTCTTTGGACACCATTATTGCTAATGCTATGGAAAATACTAAGCTTGGGGAAGCTAGTTTTTATGAAAATGATCTTTTTAGTTCCCCAGTTGTGGAAGATAGCTATTTTATTGCTTATGATGATACCAAACCTCCAATATATGATGATTACAATGATGAATATGATATTTTCAGTACACCTACTATTGAGGAGAAAATTAATGATTACAATATGCCTCCTATATTTGATGATTATGGTGATGAGAATGATAATGATAGCTATTTTGTTGAATTTGCTCCCACCATAATTAATAAGAATGACTATGCTTATGTGGAGAGTAATAATTATTATATGCATGTGGCTCATGATAAGAATGTTTCTTGTGATAGTTATATTGCTACTTTTATTCATGATGCTACTGAAAGTTATTATGAGAGAGGGAAACATGGTTTTAAGTGTCTCAATAATATTAAGTTTCCCCTCTTTATGTTGAAAATTTTGAAGTTGCACTTGTTTTGCTTTCCTATGCTTGTTGCTTTGTGCTTTCATGACTTGTTTTTTTACAAGATTCCTATGCATAGGAAGTGGGTTAGACTTAAATGTGCTTTGAATTTGCTTCTTGATGCTCTCTTTTACTTCAATTCATATTTCTTATGTGAGCATCTTCTCAAACTATCATGCCTAACTTAAAGGCGTTAAAGAAAAGTACTTATTGGGAGATAACCCAGAAGTTTTAGATGAGTCTTGGAAGTTATTACCTCTTTAATAACCACTTCTTATCCTTTTTATTTGCTTTTTGTGCCAAGAGTAACCTCTAATGAGAGAGAAGTAATGATTGGGAAAGTTGCTGTCCCGAAACAGATTTATGTGCTTCACCGTAAAAATTCGTGTAAAATATCTGAACGTTTTTTTGATGCGTGAATTTTTGTGCTTCTGCCCCAGGTTGTTATATAACTTTCGTTAGTTCAATACTTTTTGATTTGAGCAACATAAGGTCTTCGAAAAAATTCGTCTTTACCTGCTGGTCTGTTTTGACAGATTTCTGCCATTTTCTGCATTTGCTTGTTGTTGGTTCCTTTTTGAGTTCTTTTGGGGAATTGAGCTTTTTGAGAGAAGTGCTACAGTAGCTAGTGTTCTAATGGAAGTTTATTTGGTGTTGGAACTGAACCTTAAGACTTATTATCTTGAGTGCACTAACGTTGCTAATAAAGATTGTGTGAAGTTTTGTATGAAGGAAAAATTTCAGGTGTATGGAAGGAATGAGTAATGAGATGAAGGATGGACTAAAGCTCAAGCTTGGGGATGCCACGCGTGTCACCCCAAGAAATATCTAAGAAGTGCAAGCGTCAAAGCTTGGGGATGCCCAAGGCATCCCCCTCTTCATCAATAAAAATCTCAAGTTTCTTCCAAACACTTCATTTTTATTGTTTCATGCACAGTTGTGTTGTTCTTGGAGCCTCTTCTTCTTTGTTTTTGTTTTGGTTTTTCGTTTGCTTTGGTTTTATTAGTTTGCTGAATAAATTGGTTGGACCCCCTCTTTCATACATTGGTTTTCAAATAGTTTAGTTTGGTTTGGAAAAGAGTAGGAAAGTTCATGCTTAAGTGGTAAAGAGAGCTTGTTTTTGACTGTGGCCTATGCTTTGTCATGCCATGCTTCATATTGTTTTGGCTTTATGATTAGTGTTATTAGCTGTAGCATGAATTGTTATAAACAATTGAGATTGCTTAATGTGCCTTGGATGAATCATGTGTTGTTCTAGCATATTAAAGCATAGTATAGTGGTATTCTCCTTTGATGCTTTATTTGGGTTGACTTGGCATATGCTCACACCATGTTATGACTATACCAAGTCACCATAGCCTTTATGATCCTTTAGTTTTCAACTTGTAGTATCACTTTATGCTTTGATCAATGATGTTTTGTCGCTCTGCATGATTATGGCCATTATTGCTCTCTTAGTTTATCGCTCCCAGTCTTTTGCTAGCCTCCACAACAAAGTATGAGTTCCACTCATGCATCCAACTCCCTAAACCAAGTTATTCCAAAGAGTCCACCATACCTACCTACTAGCTTATGCTATTCCAAGTATATTCATGCTTTTGTTTACCTTCCAAATTAAACTTGTTATGAGAAAACTAGTGATTAAAGCTCTCACGAACTTGATGGCACACTTTACTTT
The DNA here is from genome assembly GCA_916181665.1 of Avena sativa. Classification (NCBI taxonomy): domain Eukaryota; kingdom Viridiplantae; phylum Streptophyta; class Magnoliopsida; order Poales; family Poaceae; genus Avena; species Avena sativa. The sequence continues at coordinate 59,251,347 of OV702292.1, forward strand.
TCTTGCCCTTAATAAACTTGAACCATTGTGTCTTCTATGTTGTATATGCTTGCACTTATTTGTTGGGAATTAGCAGAACCATGCTTTCATGGGGAACGCTTTCAACATTGCACTTGGTACTTGTACCTAGTTGATATCATGCTCTTTTGTATATGGATGTCGTCGGTGTGAAATGAAAGGGGAGCTTGTAAGTCCATGGAGTTATGTATATGTATTAGAGAAATGCCTGGGCCGCTGGTCTAATCCATGCTGACATGGTGGAAACCTGCAGCGTAACCATAATGAGTTGTCTATGAAGCATTCTTCTTATAAAAAAAGAGTCCTATATTGAAAAAAAAAAGATAAAAAAAGAGATACTATGAAAAGAGGAAAGAGAGAAAAAAGCACCATATTCCCATGGTGAATAAGAAGAATGCTGAGGTGCTCGTTGTCTACTTGCCTTGTCATTTTGATATGGGATTCTTCCGTATCATCGGGCAAGGGGTACCCCATTGGCGGTTCTCAATAATACACATGTACTTACAATGACAAGAACTTACCGGTGACTAAACTTGAGTAGCATGAGGAGCGGCCCTCGTATACAAGGGACATGAGATTTCTGACTTATACTTTGTCAAGCATGTACACCATAGTTTGTTCACTTTAACCTTAATCACTTTAAGATGCTTATGATAGGGGCAATGAGAGCTGAAAGCTATTAAGTACCATAATTTTTGGAAGCTCTTTATGAGACTTGAACCCCTACTTCCTTTTATAAAAAGGCCTTTCTTCCACCATTATATTGGGTCTCCACCTTCTACCTTTATGCACCTACTTTGAGAGCATAGTGGCCATTCTTAGTTCTATGTGCATTGTCCCAAGACTAGTTGATTGATGCATAACTTGATATTGCTTGTTTTAAACTATTTGTATCTAGTCAATCTTATGAACTTTGAAGGTGTCCTATGCATTTATATTTGCTACTCTATGAGGGATAAGCTGAATGCAATTATGCTATGTTTTCTTTATGTGAAACAAACAAACGTTTTGCAAAGCATTGTTATTCATGAATCTTTTGTTTGTGCCTTTTCATGTTGCAACATAGTTTCTTTGTCTTATTGCTAGAACTTTGTCTTTCATGCTATGATTGAAGTACTATGATCCCAGCTTTGAATTTTTTACAAATACTTTGATCAAGTCTTTGATGGTGCATGTCACCTCAAAAATTATTCTTTCTTTTTATCACTTACCTACTCGAGGACGATAACTTTATGTCTCGTCTAAAATTTATCTGCAGATCTCAAAGCACTTTTTAAATACTGAGTGGACAGGATAGCTCCTATACCCATGTGTACATGTACAAATGTACTTCTCAAGTGGAGTAAATAACAACTTATAACCAACATATATGATAATTTTATAAATTTATAAAACATTTTAGAGATTTATATACCATTATTTATATTGGTAGTTTTAGGAATAAGTCTAAAATAATGCAAATTGATTTTACTTAAGGTAAACAATAATTGAAATTATTATTACCAACCAATAATTAAATAAATAATAATAAAAGTTGTAAACAATTTTTGTATAATCTTTTATGAATTAATAATAAAATAAAAATGTGTAAATAAGGCTTACTAAATCGTCACCTTTTAATTTACTTCAAACGTATGATATTATATTTTTAAAGTGAAGATTTTATTTTTTTGATCATTTTAGTATATTATATTTTTTTATAAATAATAAGATATCAATTTTCTAAGATTTTATTACTTCATGGAATATATGATAAATAGTAAAATATTTTATTAACTTACTTGAAAATGTATGATAATGGATTTAAATGGTAGAGATTTTTTTTTGAAGATTTTGGTATATTATGCGTATTTTCTGAATTATAGAATAAAAGTTATTAATTTTATAAGATTAATTCATTTTATGAAATTTCATTAAATAGAAAATCCTTTTTATACCTAAGAGATGCCTAGCCTAAGTCACAGACAGGTGGAGTCATGGCCACGTCAGATGCCACACAGTAGCTGACCCGGTCAATGCGGCTGATCTGGCCAAGGGTGATACAAGCATGACGTCGATGTGCCGTCAGCCCAGCCTCCACCGCCAGCTGATGGTTGCCCGCGGAGATCTAGGGCACCCCAGCAGGCGTGACTAGGCGCGTTAGAACTACGAGGAGATGGCGATCCTACCGCTACTAGCTGAAGGTCGCCGCAGCTCGGTCGACGACGAGCTCCTGCGGCGGCGCGGTTGGGTTCATGCAGACAGGACGAGACGACAAGTGGGTGACGACTCGAAGAGCACCACGCGGACAAAAAGCTCATTGGGAGTGTGCTGGGCTTGACGGAGTGGCAAGGCGAGGTCAAGAACGGTGGCAAGCGGCGGAGACTAGTGACGGGGAGGAGAGCTTGATTCGTTCGATCAGGGGCGCACTAACTTGCGTGGTTTGGCGGAGATGAATGAGGAGACAGAGGTGAGCACATAGGTAGCCTCATCTGGTCCTAGGACAGTTGGAGACAGCATGGACGGAGGCGACTGCGAGCTCGTCTAGGGAACCATGGCGGGAAGAGGAAGAAGGCTAGCGCATGCGAGGGGAAGAGAGGGACATGATAAGACTGACACGTCTCGGCGGGGTTCTTATCCAGCTCCAGGGCAGCGACAGGGATCATGGCGTGACCAGCGACGATGGATGGCATCAGCAGGAGCACGCAGCTGCTTCCGTCATCGAGGAAGACGAGGACGAAAAGAGGGCCAAAACGGTATGGGCCAACGCTGAGCTATGTGTGGGCCAAGGTGGGCTGCTCCTGGGCTGTTGAATATATCTGATGGCTTTACATCTATTAGAATGTTTGACTCATAATAAAATATGATCTTGATTATTCCCTAGCAACTTGGTTTTAGGACTTGGAATAATGAAATAGATATTATGGACTAGGAAATATTCCTGTAAACAATTGGAACTATGGAATTATTTTATTCAAGACAACTGAGATAGGTATGGAACTAGACATGGCTTGATAAATATTTGGTTAAAATGTTATCAAGAATTTCCTACCTCCCATACTTCATAAATCTAGGCTTCTAGTTAAAGAATACCTTTCCTAGATATACCTTTTCTTCTAAACCTCTAAACTTACTATCAAGGACACGTCTCCCTAGATAAACCAATCATATAGATCCACCATATCCATCATCGTATGATGACATGGTCATATCACTTCACCATTACTCATCCACCATCATTCCCTTAATATAGACACTTCCATTTCTTAAGTTTTGATGAATCCATCAAGGTAGTTACTTTTAACTCCATTTATCCACTCCCTTAATATTATTCTTCCATATACTTCCAAGGAGTTGTATGACTAAACTCCACCTTACATCTCAAGTGATGACAACTCTCTGGAAGAGGTATACCACTACTCCTATTATCCAAGGTTTCTCTGGCATGGGCTTGGTCTAAACATCGTGACTTAATTTACTACATGTAACTCTTATTCCACATTTCTTCTACACTAGCTTAAATCCTGACGACCGAGCTAGGTTAGCTAAACTATTTAAGGTTTGACCTAGCTTGCTATATCAATATCAACTCTACAACACATTGTCAATTACTTCCATGTAACTTGAGAATATTAACCACCATTCTTTGATCACACAAAGTTTAGGTTTCGAAATGTCTAGTTAAGGTCTAGTCTCAACTAAGTACTAAACAACCATTCCCTTAGAAGTTTTATTATACTAAGAGAACTTACTCTGTGATTATAGCTACATGATTCAGCAAGACTACTCTTTGGTACTCTATCCTCGCTAATTTTCATATAACTCCTGGTTATTAGCTTGCTCTTAACTCTAGATAATCCTTCTAGTCAACTCGCGAGTGAGTTAACTCCTCCAACCATCAAATGGGTTGATTCCTCCTAAGACTCTCATCCTAAATATGATGACACATTCTACCATATTTAACTTCTCTCTTCTTATTAATTTTCTTCAAGACTTTGGAAGGAACAATATAGTAGGTCAAGAGTTGATCATCGGACACTGATTATTACCTAATACTGAACATGGTCCAGTAAAGGTAATGTCAAATAAGCTAATGTCTATTCTAGAAAGTTTTACTTTATTTCCTTTCTACTTGTTATAAGTTCAAGAATTAATGTTTAAGAAATATCATGGTGTTCATGGTAGGGTTTGATATGCAAATTATAGATCAAGATTTGGTTAGAGAATTCATTTTACTTGAGTTATGTAATTGATTTTGTAACCATAAAGATTGTAAGGAGTAACATTATGTGATCTGTAGAAGATCTGATATTTGATCCTTTATTGATGCATTACTATAATATTTTTATATTCCCCTTGATCTATCCCATAGATCAATTACTTGTAACCAAAATAAGGTTGAGTAAAGATCATATTGAAACTTATCACACTCAATTTGGTGATCTACTTCAATTCCATCAATTTAAGATAAGTTTCAATCACTTTGACAAGTTTTAATCAAAAGCGTGAAATTTTTCTAGATTTTGTATGCATGAATACAATGCATGTTGGGGTTCGCAGCATAGAAAACAAAAATTTCCTACGATGGGAACTATACACCAAGATCTATCTACTAGATATAAGCAACGGGTGGATATATATCCATAGAGAACTTATCCTCAAAGACAAACAAAGCTTTGTTAACGAGTTTTCCAGCACGTCCATCAGATCCAGCTCTAGCAAGTCCAGCATCACCAAGTCCAGCACCGCAAAGCAGCGGTGCATCCGTGATTGCACACACGTCCGGTACCCCGACAACCTCCGTTCATCGCTCCAGCAAAGCAGCGGAAGAAGCAACTCCTTTCCAGATAAAGCCACCAGGAACATGTGTCTCGCTAATCCGAGACCATGGGGAAATAATACTAGAGGAGGAGAGAGATCCTTCACGAGGAGGTGTGTGGGAGAAGGGGTGTGAGGGGGGACTTTTATAGGAGGAGGGGGGTACCCCTCCCCCATGGCCGACGCCCCATGGGAGGGTGACTCCTCACCTCCCCATTCATGTGGTGGTAACCCCTCCACATTAAAATGCCCCTTCACATTCTCTTTTAAAGTCTCCACTTTAAATGCATTAAATTTCTCCAAATTTAAAGCTCTCTCATTTAATAAAACTCTTTTATTATTTTTATTCAGAATTTTATTAATTACTTTAATTAACAAACATTCACATAAAACCCCCTATAACATTTCAATATTACATGTAGAACCAATTTCAGCAATTTCACCCGAAACAGTTTCGGTGTCTATTGAAATAATTCCAGCGCTTTCTTAAATCTTTATCTAAAACATATTTGCTCCAAATGGTGTCGGTATCCCTTAAGTGTGTCACCCTACGGTTCGCGAATAATGCAGACATGATCGAGACCCCTCTCAGATCAATAACCAGAAGCGAGACCTGGAGATCCATACTGACTCCTATACATTCAACGATGACTTCTGTGATCGTGAGAGCCTTTCACGCTAGTAACTAAATCCCTTTGTCTCATGATATAATACATGTCCGAGATTCGATCATCGGTATCCAAATACCTAGTTTGATCTTGTTACCGACATGCACTCTTTTCTCGTTCCCGTGATATAACATTCTAGTGATTACATCACTTGCTTGCAAGCTATCTTAATGTGATATCACCGAGTGGGCCCAGAGTATATCTATCCGTCATCGGGATGGAAAAATCCCACTCTTGATCCATGAGCCTCAACATAACACCTTCGTAGTACTGAACCCACCTTTATAGTCACCCTTTTATGGTGTGACATTTGATGCTATCAAGATACTCTTCCGGTGTTAGCAATTAACATGATCTCATGGTCTAAGGACTAAGATTACTTCGTATGATGTTATAGAAATATAAACATAATGACTTTGATCGTAATGCTATACTTCGAATGAATGTTCATCACATCATTCCACCAGTGTTGTGACCTCGTTATTAACAACATCTAATGTCCATGATCAGGAAACCTTGATCATCTTGTTAATCAACGAGCTAGTTTATATGAGAGGCATTACTAGGAACTTTGTATTTTGTTTATGAAACACATATGTATTCATGTTTCCAATTAATACAATTATAGCATGCAAAATAAACATTTATCATAAACATGGAATAAGATAATAACCACTTTATTATTGCCTCTTGGGCATATTCCCTTCAGTCTCCCACTTGCACTCGAGTCAATAATCTAGTTTGAAAAACTTTGTGTATTGAACACCTATGGCTTTCTGGTGTTGCATATACGCGATTGCTAGTGGTTAACATAATCTCCGGATCTGACAGTTTCAGGTCCGTGTGTATTTGCATGTATTTGCGTCTCTACGCATCACTCATTCTCAAATGAGATGGCATTGTATAAATTTGGTCCTTTGGTGAGACCTTTTAGTTCGTTCGAGTTAAAATATGTTGATATTATTGTCATACAATATATCTTCATAGTATTAGCCCACTTTGAACCACACCTGGTTTGATAACAAACTTCTTAACACAAATGCCCTCCTTTGCTGCTACTATAGCAGTCATATATTTAGCCTTTTGTTGTAGTATCCGTCATAATGTTTCAACTTTGGAACTTATCCAAATCCATCATGGAACATCCTTTCCATTACATTGTGCCACCCATAGTCTAAATTGAGATAAATTTAATTTGTATCTTGTGACAAAACTAGTATCAATGTAACACTTTACAATGAACTACCTTTAACTATTTGTCACTTATACATGATATATTCTTAGTTCTTCCGAAGCTCATAAGAATATCTTTACTATTGTCAAATGATCATCTTATGAATCATTCTGGTATACGCTCATAACATTTAGAGCATAGGACATTCTGGATATATACATATCACGGTATAATCGATCAAAATCTTCATGTGATTTTACTCACCAAGTGTTGAAACCATTGAATTTTGATACAATCCTTTCCATGCAGCAAGAACCTTTCTTGTTGTTTCCATATTGAACCCTTTCAATATCTCATATATGTATGTCTGGCACAACCATATTAGCGCCTCAATCTATCCATATAGATATTGATGCCAAATATTCCGGTTTTGCCCAAGTCTTTCATAGAAATCTTATTTTAATGAAATTCTTAACTTGTGTCAATACAAGATACATAATTTCCAATTAACAATATTTTCTCTACATAATGTATTAGAAATATGTCTCAGCGCTCCCACTTAATTTCTTGAAAATGCAAGCATCTTCATCATCTCTGATGAATTTAAACTCTTTTAACAGTTTCATCATGGTGAAGATTCCAACTCCGCTATGCTTACTTCAACTATTGAAGTTTGCATGCCCTTTTAGCACCCTTTGAATTAACAAAACCCTTCGGAATGTGTCTTGTACATGTTCTAGGTAACCATTCTATTAGAAGAACATTGTTTTGTTTGTTCAACTACCATACATCAAATTATATGTAGTGGTTGCTACATTAATCCGTCAAGACTAAATATCGCTATGAAAGATCAAATCTTGTCATAGTCAACTCCTTGAACATTGTCGTAAACTTGTTACCGACATGTCGACTATTTCATAGATGTTAAACATCCATGTCTATTTCTTTATAGATCCAAACACGACTGATAGGCTTCACGCCTTTCCGGAGGGTCTTCCAAATTCAGAAACTTGATTTCTCGTGTATGGATACTATCACGGATTCTATGACTTCTAGTCATTTTATGGAGTTAGGGCCCATCATCGCTTCTTTGCATGTAGTCGGTTCATCATTGTCAAAACAATAACAACTTGCTTATCAAATCACACTATTTGATTCTTACCGACCCACACGGTTCAATAGGAACTCTAATCTCCGAGATCACAACCTTTGTAATTACGGGAGCCATGAGCATTGTGGCTGCCACCGGGACACTTTCCGGCGTTGCGCTACTTAGAACATATAGCTAAGGTTCAAGAACCTTATCCAAGTTCTATTATCCTCCCACTTAACTTTTCGCGAAAAATTCCTTCTCAAGAAACTTGACGTTCCAAGTAACAAACTCTTTTGTCCTCGGTGTTATGGAGAAATTCCCAACAAATTCTTTGGGATAACCTACAAAGACGTGCTTATCTGACTTTGGTTGTAAACATTTTACTTATGCATATCATACCAAAATTTAAGAAAAGACAGTTTGGGTTTTATCCCAAAGCATAACTTATATGGTGTCATTTCAACGGATCACGATAGTGCTCTTTTCAGTGTAAAAGTGGTAGTCTCTAAAGCTTTAATCCTTAAAACATAATGACAGTTTTATAAATGTCACCTTTGATCTTACCATGTCAAACATGGTTTGATTTCATCTCTCGAATATGCCATACTCCTATGGTTTATCGGGAAACACAAATCATGGAACAATTCCTCAAATCTTAGGTGTTTTGCTAAACATGTAACTCAAATATCTTCCTTTATGATCAAATCATAAACTGTTTTATTTTCTTGTTACAATGATTTTTCACTTTATCTGAAAGTCTTTGAACAATTTTCAAATGTTTCATACTTCTTCCTTATTAAGTAAATATATATAGATATATTCACTTAAATTTCTAGAGAAAGTATATGAAGCAAAAAGATCCATCGCATATGGCTACATATAATGGACTATATACATCAATATGTATAATATCCAATAAGTTAGTCATCCGTTCCTCTTTGGCCTATGAACGGAGTTTCAATTATCTCGAGGAAAGTTTCTGAAGGAAATATGCCCTGAGAGGCAATAATAAAGTTGTTATTATGTATTCCTTGTATATGATAGATGTTTATTTTGCATGCTATAATTGTATTGATAGGAAACATCAATACATGTGTGTTTAATAAACAAAAAGGGTTCCTAGTTATGCCTCTCTTATAGACTAGCTTGTTGATTAACAAGATGATCAAGGTTTCCTGATCATGGACATTAGATGTTGTTAATAACAAGGTCACAGCATTTGTGAAATGATGTGATGAACATTCATCCGAAGTATAGCATTACGATCAAGTCATTATGTTTATATTGCTATAACATCATACAAAGTAGTATTAGTCCTTAGACCATGAGATCATGTTAATTGCTAACACCGGAAGAGTATCTTGATAACATCAAACGTCACACCGTAACAGGGTGACCATAAAGGTGGGTTCAGTGCTATGAAGGTGTTATGTTGAGGCTCATGGATCAAGAGTGGAATTTGTCAATCCCGATGACGGATAGATATACTCTGGGCCCTCTCGGTTGTATCACATTAAGATAGCTTGCAAGCAAGTGATGTGATCACTAGAATGTTATATCACGGAAACGAGAAAAGAGTGCATGTCAGTAACGAGATCAAACTAGGTATTTGGATACCGATGATCGAATCTCGGACATGTATTATATCATGAGACAAAGGGATTAAATTACTGACGTTAAAGGTTCTCACGATCACAGAAGTCATCGTTGAATATGCAGGAGTCAGTATGGATCTCCAGGTCCCGCTTCTGATTATTGATCTGAGAGGAGTCTCAATCATGTCTGCATTATTCGCGAACCGTAGGGTGACACACTTAAGGGTTTCCGGACACCATTTAGGAGCACATATGTTCTAGACAAAAGGTTTGCAAAGCGCAGGAAATGTTTCAATAGAAACAGGAATTGTTTCGATAGAAACCAGAATTGTTTTGGGTGAAATTGCAGAAAGTGGTTCTGCATGTGATATTGAAATGTTGCAAGGGGTTTTATGTGAATGTTTGTTAATTAAAGTAATTAACAAAATTCTAAATAAAATAAATAAAAGAGTTTTATTAATTGAGAGTTGCATTTAATTTGGTGGAAATTAAATACATGTGAGTGGGATTTTGGGTGGAGGCCATGTTTATGTGAGTGGAGGTTCACCACATGAATGAAGGAGGGGAGGAGTCCCCCCTCATGCGCCGGCTATGGGAGGGGAGGGGTCTCCCTCCCTCCTATATAAAGCCCCCCTCTCCCCTCTCACAAAACACACCTCCTCGTGAAGGATCTCTCCCCCCTCTAGATATTCCCCCATGGTCTCGGATTAGCGAGATACATGTTCCCGGTGGCCTTGCGTCTGGAAGGAGTTGCTGCTTCTGCTGATTCGCTGGAGCAAGGAGGTGGAGGTTGTCCGGTGGCTTGAACGTGTGTGCAAGGACGGATGCGCTGCTAATTTGCGGCGCTCGGACTTCCACACGATCTTGAGATCGGCAAGCGTACGACTACATCAACCACGAGTTCCTACTCGTTAACAAAACTTGTTGTCTTCGAGGGTAAGTTCTCCATGGATGTATGTCCACCCGTTGCTTAGTATCTAGTAGATAGATCTTGGCGTATAGTTCTCATCGTAGGAATTTTTTGTTTTCTATGCTGCGGACCCAACAGTGGTATCAGAGTCTGATCTATGCGTAGGTGCTTTGCACGGGTAGTACACATATGTTTATATGTGGGCAATGATGATCATGTTATTGCATCTTCTATGTACTTTGGATATTGGTGGCATAGTGGGATGAAGCGGCCCGGACCAACCTTACATGTCATCATACATGAGACTGGTTCCACGACTGACATGCAACTAGTTTTGCATAAGTGGCTAGCGGGTGTCTGTCTCTCCTACTATAGTCAATATCTGATTTACAATGAGTTGCTAATAACTTGGTTATCCTCGTTGTGGTTCATGTTCGTAGGTAAGACCGGTTCTATCTCTGAAAGCCCTAAGCCACGTAAAACTTGCAATTGATAAATTAGAGGCGTCTAGTTTAGATCGTTGCTGGGCTAGTGTCTTGATATGGTATTGTTGTAAGTAGATGTATGATAGATACTCTTACAACTCACTTAACATGTAAGTTCCATAGACCTTGGCCTTACACACAAAGGAATGATAGAGATCATACCACGATGCAAATGATAGAGATCAAATGCATGGACCATATCACCTCACTTCACACATTAAATGTTAGCATCTTATATTGCTAGTTTGGCACTTTTGGTAGCATTATAAGTTGATCCCTCATTTAGATATCAAGATAAAATGTGTTCTTCCTTAAGTATGCACTGTTTTGTGGATCGTGTTTTGAGGCATCACGTGATGATCGGGTGTTCTCGACTCTACGCTTTCATACAACGGGTGTAAGACAGTTTTACACACGCGAATACTAAGGTTCTTACTTGACGAGCCTAGCATGTACAAACATGGCCTCGAAACACGGACCGAAAGGTTAAGAATGAGTCATATAGTTGATATGATGCCCATATAGATGCTCGCCTTTGAAGCTACACCGACTCACGTGATGATCGGACTTGGTGTAGTGGATTTGGTTCATGTAATCACCAAAAGGACACGAGAGATGTCGTTTTTGAGTGGGAGGTCATTAGTAATTTGGATTAGTTGAACTCAATCTATCATAAACTCCGTCTAAATATATTTTACAAATTCTGTTGTAGATGGCACCACCTGCTTTTAATTTCAATGTGTTCATGGAGAAAGAGAAGCTTGCTGCGAATGGTAGCAACTTCACCAACTGGGCTATGAATTTGAGGATTCTCCTCACTGCTGCACAAAAGCAATATGTGCTAGAGGCGCCTCTAGGCCCCCCACCAGCTCCTGACGCCCCTGACGAGGAAAAGAACATCTATATAACTCGTCAGGAGGACCACAACTTAGTTCATTGCGGCATACTGTATGGGCTAGAGCCAGAACTTCGAAAACGTTTCGAAAATGGCAATGCCTTTGATACCATGGGAGAATTGAAAATGATTTTCGATACCCATGCTGCCGTAGAGAGTTATAATGCTTCTGAAAAGTTCTTTAGCTGCCTGATGGAAGAGAACAGCTCCGTTAGTGAGCACGTACTCAAAATGTCTGGGTACGCCGATAAGCTTGTGTCCTTGGGAATAACTATTCCCATTGACTTAGGCATACATCATGTTCTCTAATCTCTGCCACCTAGCTACAAGAGCTTCGTGATGAACTATAATATGCAGGGCATGAAGAAGTCTCTTCCCGAGCTTCTGTCAATGCTTAAGACTGCAGAAGTGGAGATTAGGAAAGAACATCAAGTGTTGATGATCAATAAGACCACCGGTTTCAAGAAGGACAAGAAAGGCAAGCAGAAGGGAAAGAAGGGCGTCAAATCTGTTGCCGCGCCTGAAAAGAAACCCCGAGCTGGCCCTAAGTCTGACACCGAGTGCTACTATTGCAAGGGGACTGGCCATTGGAAGCGCAACTGCCCCAAGTATTTGGCGGACAAGAAGGCCGGCAAGGCAAACAAAGGTATATGTGATATACATGTTACTGATGTATACTTGACTAGTACTCGCAGTAGCACCTGGGTATTTGATACGGGATCGGTTGCTAATATATGTAACTCGGTTCAGGGGCTGCGGAACAAGCGACAACTAGCAAGGGATGAGGTCACGATGCGGGTCGGCAATGGATCAAGAGTTGATGTGATCGCCGTCGGAACGCTGCCTCTCCATATGCCGTTGGGATTAGTTATAAACCTGAATAATTGTTATTTGGTGCCTACACTGAGCATGAACATTGTATCCGGATCGTGTTTGATGCAAAGTGATTATTCGTTTAAGTCTGAAAACAATGGTTGTTCGATTTATATGAATAATATCTTTTATGGTCATGCACCTGTGTTGAATGGTTTATTTCTGTTGGATCTCGATAGTAGTATTACGCATATTCATAATGTTGATGCTAAAAGGATTAAACTTGATAATGATATATCTACATATATGTGGCACTGCCGTCTAGGTCATATTGGCGTTAAATGCATGAAGAAACTCCATTCTGATGGACTTTTGGAATCACTTGATTTTGAATCATTTGATACATGTGAGCCATGCATTATGGGCAAGATGACTAGAACGCCGTTTTCTGGTTCAATGGAACGGGCGACATATTTATTGGAAATCATACATACTGATGTGTGTGGACCAATGAGTGTGTCGGCGCGAGGTGGATATCGTTATTTTGTTACTTTCACGGATGATTTGAGTACATACGGGTATATCTATTTGATGAAACATAAGTCTGAAACCTTTGAAAGGTTCAAAGAATTTCAGAATGAAGTGGAAAATCATCGTAACAGAAAGATCAAATTTCTGCGGTCCGACCGTAGAGGAGAGTATCTTAGTTACGAGTTTAGCACACATATGAAAGACTGTGGAATAGTTTCACAACTCATGCCTGCCGGAACACCACAACGTAATGGTGTGTCAGAACATCGTAATTGTACTTTATTGGATATGGTTCGATCTATGATGTCTCTGACTGACTTGCCACTGTTATTTTGGGGTTATGCTCTGGAAACCGCTGCATTCACTTTAAATAGGGCACCATCTAATTTTTTTGAAAAGACACTATATGAATTATGGTTTGGAAACAAACCTAAGCTGTCATTTCTTAAAGTTTGGGGATGTGATGTTTATGTGAAGAAACTTCAACCGGATAAACTCGAACCCAAAGCGGAAAAATGCGTCTTCATAGGATACCCTAAGGAAACGATTGGGTATACCTTCTATCACAGATCCGAGGGCAAGGTCTTTGTTGCCAAGAATGGATCCTTTCTTGAGAAGGAGTTTCTCGCGAAAGGTGTGAGTAGTCGGAAGGTAGAACTCGAAGAGGTTATTGAACCTTCTCTTCATGAAATGGCGAGTAGCATAGCACCGGAAGTTGTTTCGGAGTTGACTTCACCTAATGAAGAGAGAGCTAATGATATTGATCATGAAACTCCGAAAGAGGACACTACCGAACCTCGCAGGTCAAGCAGGACACGTGCAGTTCCTGAACTGTACGGCAATCTTGTTATGAATTTCATGATTGATGAAATAGATGACCCTGCGACGTATGAAGAAGCGATGATGAGCCCTGATTCCAACAAATGGCTAGAAGCCATGAAATCCAAGATGGAATCCATGTACCAAAACCAGGTTTGGACCTTGGTGGACTTACCTCACGATCGAAAGGCCGTTGAGAATAAATGGATTTTCAAAAGAAAAACTGATGCTGATGGTAATGTAACCATATATAAGGCTCGACTTGTCGCAAAGGGGTTTCGACAAATTCAAGGAGTTGACTACGATGAGACATTCTCTCCCATAGCGATGCTTAAGTCGGTTAGGATTATGTTAGCAATTGCTGCATATTTCGATTATGAAATATGGCAGATGGATGTCAAAACTGTGTTCCTCAATGGTAATATTGAAGAAGAGTTGTATATGATACAACCTAAGGGTTTTGTCGATCCTAAGGATGCTGATAAGGTGTGCAAACTTCAGCGATCCATCTATGGACTGAAGCAAGCATCTCGGAGTTGGAATCTCCGCTTTGATGAGGTGATCAAAGAGTTTGGATTTGTCCAAACTTATGGAGAGGCTTGTATTTACAAGAAAGTGAGTGGGAGCAATGTGGCATTTCTGATATTATAGTGGATGACATATTATTGATTGGAACTGATATAGATCTTTTAAACAGTGTTAAAAGTTATCTAAACAGCAAATTTTCAATGAAGGACCTTGGTGAAGCTTCATATATATTAGGCATTAAAATCTATAGAGATAGATCAAGACGCCTAATTGGGCTATCGCAGAGTACATACCTTGATAAGATATTAAAGAAGTTTAATATGGACGGAAGTAAGAAGAGGTACTTACCTATGTTGCAAGGCAAGACATTGAGTAAGACTCAAAGTCCGGCTACGGCGGAAGAAAGAGAGATAATGGATAAGATCCCCTATGCCTCAGTCATAGGCTCTATAATGTATGCCATGCTATGTACAAGACTGGATGTGGCACATGTTATTAGTTTGACTAGTAGGTACCAATCTGATCCAGGTTCGGAACACTGGATAGCGGTCAAGAATATCCTTAAGTACTTGAGAAGAACTAAGGATATGTTTCTTGTATACGGAGGTGAAGAAGAGCTAGTTGCTAAGTGTTATGTCGATGATAGCTTTGACACTGATCCGGATGACTCTAAGTCTCAATCCGGATACGTATTTCTCTTGAACGGAGCAGTAGTTAGTTGGAGGAGCTCCAAACAACCTATGGTGGCTGGATCAACGACGGAGGCGGAATATGTTGCTGCTTCAGAAGCGGCGCAGGAAGCGGTTTGGATGAAGGAGTTCATAACGGAACTAGGTGTGGTTCCTAGTGCGTTGGACCCAATGGTGATCTATTGTGACAATAATGGAGCCATAGCCAACGCCAAGGAACCAAGGTCTCACAAGAATTCCAAGCATATTAAGCGCCGGTTTCACTCCATCCGCGAGCATGTCAAGGATGGAGATATAAAGATTTGTAAAGTAGCAGATCCGTTGACTAAAGTACTCCCTAGGGCAAAACATGATCAACACCAGAACTCCATGGGTGTTAGATTTATCACTATATAAACTAGATTATTGTCTCTAGTGCAAGTGGGAGACTGAAGGAAATATGCCCTGAGAGGCAATAATAAAGTTGTTATTATGTATTCCTTGTATATGATAGATGTTTATTTTGCATGCTATAATTGTATTGATAGGAAACATCAATACATGTGTGTTTAATAAACAAAAAGGGTTCCTAGTTATGCCTCTCTTATAGACTAGCTTGTTGATTAACAAGATGATCAAGGTTTCCTGATCATGGACATTGGATGTTGTTAATAACAAGGTCACAGCATTTGTGAAATGATGTGATGAACATTCATCCGAAGTATAGCATTATGATCAAGTCATTATGTTTATATTGCTATAACATCATACAAAGTAGTCTTAGTCCTTAAACCATGAGATCATGTTAATTGCTAACACCGGAAGAGTATCTTGATAACATCAAACGTCACACCGTAACAGAGTGACCATAAAGGTGGGTTCAGTGCTATGAAGGTGTTATGTTGAGGCTCATGGATCAAGAGTGGAATTTTTCAATCCCGATGACGGATAGATATACTCTGGGCCCTCTCGGTGATATCACATTAAGATAGCTTGCAAGCAAGTGATGTGATCACTAGAATGTTATATCACGGGAACTAGAAAAGCGTGCATGTCGATAACGAGATCAAACTAGGTATTTGGATACCGATGATCGAACCTCGGACATGTATTATATCATGAGACAAAGGGATTAAATTGCTGACATTAAAGGTTCTGACGATCACAGAAGTCATCGTTGAATATGCAGGAGTCAGTATGGATCTCTAGGTCCCGCTTCTGATTATTGATCTGAGAGGAGTCTCAATCATGTCTGCATTATTCGCGAACCGTAGGGTGACACACTTAAGGGTTGCCGGACACCATTTAGGAGCACATATGTTCCAGACAAAAGGTTTGCAAAGCGCAGGAAATGTTTTGATAGAAACCGGAATTGTTTCGGGTGAAATTGAAGAAAGTGGTTCTGCATGTGATATTGAAATGTTGCAAGGGGTTTTATGTGAATGTTTGTTAATTAAAGTAATTAACAAAATTCTGAATAAAATAAATAAAAGAGTTTTATTAATTGAGAGTTGCATTTAATTTGGTGGAAATTAAATACATGTGAGTGGGATTTTGGGTGGAGGCCATGTTTATGTGAGTGGAGGTTCACCACATGAATGAAGGAGGGGAGGAGTGCCCCCCCTCATGCGCCGGCTATGGGAGGGGAGGGGTCTCCCTCTCTCCTATATAAAGCCCCCCTCTCCCCTCTCACAAAACACGCCTCCTCGTGAAGGATCTCTCTCCTCCTCTAGATATTCCCCCATGGTCTCGGATTAGCGAGATACATGTTCCCGGTGGCCTTGCGTCTGGAAGGAGTTGCTGCTTCCGCTGATTCGCTGGAGCGAGGAGGTGGAGGTTGTCCGGTGGCTTGAACATGTGTGCGAGGACGGATGCGCTGCTGATTTGCGGCGCTCGGACTTCCACACGATCTTGAGATTGGCAAGCGTACGACTACATCCACCACGAGTTCCTACTCGTTAACAAAACTCGTTCTCTTCGAGGGTAAGTTCTCCATGGATGTATGTCCACCCGTTGCGCTGTATCTTGTAGATAGATCTTGGCGTATAGTTCTCATCGTAGGAAATTTTTTGTTTTCTATGCTGCGGACCCAACAGTTTCACCAGCGTCAATTGATCAAAATCAAAAGACTCCAAAAATCCATCAACATGGAGTTTCTTCATGTTTACTTTCCAATATAATTCAAACAGCGATGTCACTTTATAAGTGATCTTCCAATCATTTGTCTTACGACATTTTAGCAATAATGTTTATGGATGTGATTTCTCCAACTAGACTTGTAAAAGTTCATCCATCCTTTATGGAATACGGTAATTATTTGAACAACCATTGTTCTCGTAATACCGGAACAAAATAACAATTATTAAAAGAAATCTTGAAGGCTAGGTTTGATGACAACGAAAACACAATAACACTTTATTTGTTTCGATGAACATCATCACTTATTCTCTTGCTAGTTACTTAGGCCATTGTAGTTCATGAATTGAGTTGTCCTATATGACACTTCATACCAACCAATTCGGTATCCAATACCGAAGAACCACATTGTTTAACAAGCAAAGGATACAACCATAACATGTATATCTTTTATATACCTAAGCTGGACATCTCCAACTTTTCTTTTCTGCCAAATATTTTATAGATTCTCTTTCAACAATTCCTTTTCTTTTAAAAGAATCTATCAACATCAATAGTGGTGTCATTCACATGACACATAGTACAAAGTGTATATATTCAAATACTAATACCTTTGGACTTGCACTTTGAAGTGGATCACCATCATCAAGTGTTTGGTGTTCTTTCAAAAATCCATTCTTTAGTAATCTATTAGTGTAGTAAACATTTTACTTACATCTTCTATTCATCCTTATCATGGCAACTTTCATGATCAAGCTACTATAGCCTATAAGGAAGAATCGCGAGTATAATGTTAGTTCCCAAAACCTTTTTGGGAGATCAGGATGCTTAGCATCTCCATCCTTCACAAATTTTTATACAATATGAGAACATGTATTTTGCTAAATTATACTCTATCATAATGCAACCAAAAACATTGTTTCAGATATCACAATATCTTTCACACATGATGGTTTCTGAAACAATTTCCAGCTCCTATATAATACTGATACTAAAACAACTTTTGAATATCAATAATCATGGAGGCAAACATGATACTTTAGATACTAACATTGGAATTCTTACTCTTGATTTAATACTACTTATTAAACTTCATGGAGTAAATAGAGTTTGCTGAAAGTTTGCAATAGGACTTATAAACTTTAAATTGACATTCAAAACAATACGATACCAGTTCGTAAAGTAAATATCCAGAATTCTATAGTTTTATTATCTCAATTAAAGCTAAGCATAAGGTAGTGAACAGACGCCAATGACTACAACAAATTATGCAAAATCACTTCGATTTAGTATATGACAAATTGAGTTCGACTAATCCAAATTAGAAATGAACTCCCACTCAAAAAACGACATCCCTCGTGCCTTTTTGGTGATTACATGAACCAAATCCACTACACCAAGTCCGATCATCATGTGAGTTGGTGTAGCTTCAAAGGCGAGCATCAATATGGGCATCATATCAACTATATGACTCATGCTTAACCTTTCGGTCCGTGTTCCGAGGCCATGTTTGTACATGCTAGGCTCGCCAAGTAAGAACCTTAGTAATCGCATGTGTAAAATTGTCTTACACCCGTTATATGAAAGCGTAGAGTCGAGTACACCCGGTCATCACGTGATGTCTCGAAACACGATCCATACAACGATGCATACTTAAGTAAGAACACATTTTTATCTTGATATTTAAATGATGGATCATCTTATAATGCTACTAAAACGCCAAACAAGCAATATAAGATGCGAACATCATATGTGTAAAGTGGAATGGTATGGTCCATGCATTTGATCACCGTCATATGCATCGTGGTATGATCTCTATCATTCCTTTGTGTGTAAGGCCAAGGTCTATGGAACTTACACGTTAAGTGTGTTGTAAGAGTATCTATCATACATCACCTTACAACATTACCATATCATGATACTAACCCAGCAATGATCTAAATTAGACGCCTCTAATTTATCAATTGCAAGTTTTACGTGGCTTAGGGCTTTCAAAGATAGAACCGTTCTTACTTACGAACATGGAACTACAACGAGGATAACCAAGTTATTAGCAACTCGTTGTAAATCAGATATTGACTATAGTAGGAGAGACAGACACCCGCCAACCACTTATGCAAAACTAGTTGCATGTCAGTCGTGGAACCGGTCTCATGTGCGATGACATGTAAGGTTGGTCCGGGCCGCTTCATCCCACTATGCCACCAATATCCAAAATACATGAAAGAAGCAATAACATGATCATCATTGCCCACATATAAACATATGTGTACTACCCGTGCAAAGCACCTACGCATAGATCAGGCACTGATACCACTGTTGGGGTTCGCAGCATAGAAAACAAAAATTTCCTACGATGGGAACTATACGCCAAGATCTATCTACTAGATATAAGCAACGGGTGGATATATATCCATAGAGAACTTACCCTCAAAGATAAACAAAGCTTTGTTAACGAGTTGGAACTCGTGGATGATGTAGTCGTACACTTGCCGATCTCAAGATCGTGATGAAGTCCAGCAGGTCCGGCTCCAGCACGTCCATCAGATCTAGCTCCAGCAAGTCCAGCATCATCAAGTCCAGCACCGCAAAGCAGCGGTGCATCCGTGATCGCACACACGTCTGGTACCCCGACAACCTCCGTCCCTCGCTCCAGCAAAGCAGCGGAAGCAGCAACTCCTTCCCAGATAAAGCCACTAGGAACATGTATCTCGCTAATCCGAGACCATGGGGAAATAATACTAGAGGGAGAGAGAGATCCTTCACGAGGAGGTGTGTGGAAGAAGGGGTGTGTGGAAGAAGGGGTGTGAGGGGGGCCTTTTATAGGAGGAGGGGGGTACCCCTCCCCCATGGCCGGCGCCCCATGGGAGGGTGACTCCTCACCTCCCTATTCATGTGGTGGTAACCTCTCCACATTAAAATGCCCCTTCACATTCTCTTTTAAAGTCTCCACTTTAAATGCATTAGATTTCTCCAAATTTAATGCTCTCTCATTTAATAAAACTCTTTTATTATTTTTAGTCAGAATTTTGTTAATTACTTTAATTAACAAACATTCACATAAAACCCTCTGCAACATTTCAATATTACATGCAAAACCAATTTCAGCAATTTCACCCGAAATAGTTTCGGTGTCTATTGAAATAATTCCAGCGCTTTCTTAAATATTTATCTGAAACATATTTGCTCCAAATGGTGTCGGTATCCCTTAAGTGTGTCACCCTACGGTTCGTGAATAATGCAGACATGATCGAGACCCCTCTCAGATCAATAACTAGAAGCGGGACGTGGAGATCCATACTGACTCCTATACATTCAACGATGACTTCTGTGATCGTGAGAGCCTTTAACGCTAGTAACTAAATCCCTTTGTCTCATGATATAATACATGTTCGAGATTCGATCATCGGTATCCAAATACCTAGTTTGATCTTGTTACCGACATGCACTCTTTTCTCGTTCCCGTGATATAACATTCTAGTGATCACATCACTTGCTTGCAAGCTATCTTAATGTGATATCACCGAGAGGGCCCAGAGTATATATATCCGTCATCGGGATGGAAAAATCCCACTCTTGATCCATGAGCCTCAACGTAACACCTTCGTAGTACTGAACCCACCTTTATAGTCACCCTTTTACGGTGTGACGTTTGATGTTATCAAGATACTCTTCCGGTGTTAGCAATTAACATGATCTCATGGTATAAGGACTAAGATTACTTCGTATGATGTTATAGCAATATAAACATAATGACTTTGATCGTAATGCTATACTTCGGATGAATGTTCATCACATCATTCCACCATTGTTGTGACCTCGTTATTAATAACATCCAATGTCCATGATTAGGAAACCTTGATCATCTTATTAATCAACGAGCTAGTTTATATGAGAGGCATTACTAGGAACTTTGTATTTTGTTTATTAAACACACATGTATTAACGTTTCTAATTAATATAATTATAGCATGCAAAATAAACATTTATCATAAACATGGAATAAGATAATAACCACTTTATTATTGCCTCTCGGGCATATTCCTTTTAATGCACACACCTGATCTCTATTTATTTCTAACCCTTAATACTAGGATGTTACACCAGACCAATGAACACAAAAGCTGAATGGATCTGGAAGATTCACCGGACACAAGACTACACGAGCCCTCCGTCAGCGCTAAAGCACCACCGGAGCAAGGATAGGGCAGGAGGACTTTATTTAGTCTTCAGGATAAAGCGCTACCCCATCATTCCAAAAAAGACACTAGAAAACTAACTAAAAAATTAACGATGAGCTCTCCCTTCGGCGAAAGCCCTTTGTCCGCCACGCCTCGCCTCAAGGCTACTGGAGACGGAGCGGACCAGCGATGTTGGGGGGATACCCCCGGGTAGGGTCACTCCGGGGTATAACGGCCGAGTTAGCCGAGGTCCGGCAAGGTCAAAGCGGATGCTGACCGGGTCACCTCAAGGTAGTCCGAATCACGAAGTAACCCGGACCAGGGGTGGTCGCCTAACATTGTCTCGTCCGGCTTAAGGAGTAAGTCGGAAGTACTTGTCTAACTTATATGTAGGAACATGTGTGGCCGGATCTACTATGATCCGGGTCCTCGCTTAGCTTCTGGGAGAAGGAAGGAATCTCTCTGGTCAAAAAGAAGGTCCGGTACGTAATGCATGAGCGGAGAAAGCAAGGGCAGGACCACCGGATCATGGCCGACAAGGGTGACGACGCTCATGTCGTCTGAAACGGGCGCCGCAGAGGCTTACGTCGCTAAAGCATGTGTGACGCGGGGGAAAAACACCCCAGTCGGGTTACCACTTTGGGAGGGGGCATATTCTTAGGAATATGCCTCCACGTATGCCCTAGGCCAGGACCGAACTTCCTCTATATAAGGGGGCTAGGGTTCTGGTAGAAGGGGTTGGTTGAGCACTAGTTGGTTTGGTGATTCCTAGGAGCTAGTTGATCTAGAGTTCTAGGGAGAAGTAGTAGGCAAGAGTAAGAGAGCTCCTTCTTCCTCCTCTCGCCAAGACAGCTCAAGGAGCATTTGTAATCTTGGAGATCTAGCAATACAAACTTCTGTGTGGAGAATCACTCCGCTATCCCTCCCTGGATTCCCCTAGCACATATTAGTCCCCACCTTTAGCCTATCCATGGCATCTGCCGTGACACCACCACGATAGTTGGCGCCCACCGTGGGGCTAGCGGCGCTAGCAGGGGTGAAGATCCGGACGGGAAACCTCATCGGCACCGGCGAACGCATCGTCTCAGGGCTCGTTCAGCGCTTCGGAGCGCTGGATTTCGTCAGCGACAACGCTGGCTACTTCGGCACGCGCCCGCTTCCGCGCAACGGCCTCTTCGTCAAGCTCGGCACGCACAAGGTCTATGTTGCTGTGGACGTCTCGTGCGTTCATCCGCGTCGCATCGTCGATGCGGGGGAACCACCCCTCACTGTGGCTCGCAGGGCGCGTATCGCTCGCTCCCCAGATCATGCGGACGTGATGATGACTGCGCCGGGTGTAGGCGCAAGCAAGGACCCAGCCAGACCCGTAGGTAACACCTAAGGCACTGAGGAAAGGTAGAGGACCTCCACTAGAGAGGCCTGAGAACGTACTAAGGGAAGCTATGGATAGCTTGGCTAACCCGGTAGCGGCAGTGGTAGATCCGGCTCAGGCACAGGCCGAGCTAGAGGTAACTCGGCAAAAGATACTGGAGGGCGCAAAGAAAATAGCCGCGGCTCAGCAGTCGCTGAACATGACGCTGCGTGAGTACGCAAAGGTAAACAAAGTTGATGCGGTGAAAGTGAAGGGGAGAAATCTCATAAGCGAGATGAACAGAGAAGGTGATGATGGAGCAGAAGGGTCGGAAAACTACCTGTCTGTGGGGTTGCCGAAGTATAGTACCCCGGCGAAAAACCTCAGAGCAGCAGATGCGGCTGCATCCGAGCTAGAGGGTCTGACGGGTGAGGCCCGTCAAAGACAGCAAGACAGGGTTAACGAGCTGGTTCGGATCGCGAACAGGAAGAACGAGGAGCTGCTGAGAGCTAACCCGGAGAGAGCTGGGGCTTCCAAGATCGTCCACTCGGTGAGGGGTAACCCGGAGAAATCCGCTGGAGCCGCATCATCGCCTCATGGCGGTCCAAGAAGAGAAGAGGTAGTAACCTCGACCCGATGGAACAAACAGATTGTCCCGTACGACCCGACGCATGCAGGAAAAGAAAAAGAGATGCGGAAAAATGATGATCGACGGAGTGTGAGACGAGGTGAAGCTGGTCGAGGTAATCACGACCAAGGCAATGCCGGTCAAGGGAACGCTGCCAACGGCAATGCCGGACAGCGCAACTCTGCAGGAGCAGGACAACCGCAGCAGCGGAATATACCGAGGCAAGAGCAAAGCGCCGGCCGAGGTATGCAGCAGAAAGGTGCGCAACGAGAGCAAAACCGATACAACGACGATGATTAGGAGATGGTGAACGCAGGGTACCCCAGACCAGACTACCATGTGATAGGGTCGAGATTGGGAAGCAGGGATTTGATGCCGGATGACGCCAGGTTAAAACTGGATCGCCTGTATAGGTCAGAACAGATCGAATGTCAAGGTCCTCCAGGCCCAGCGTGCTTTGGACCCCGGATCATGAAGGAACCGCCGGTACCAAACTTCCAGTTACCCAGAGGCACGAAGACGTATGACGGCAGCACCAAGCCGGAGGATTGGCTGATAAACTATGCTACGGCGGTGAAAATTGCAACTGGCAACTTGAGATGGGCTGTACGCTACGTGCCCCAGATGTTGGAAGGCCCGACCAGAGTATGGCTGAATAATTTACCACCTGGAAGCATCAACTGCTGGATAGATTTTGAAGAAATGTTTATCAGCAACTTCTCAAGTACGTATCAGAGGCCGAATAGACCGCAGACCCTAGCAATGTGCAAGCAAAGACCTAATGAGACGGATCGTGAATACTTGACCCGGTGGTGTACCGTGAGGAACTCGTGTGAGGGCGTCATAGAGTCGCAGGCCATAGCGTGGTTTGCGCAAGGGTGTAGATATGGCAGCGAGCTGTGGATGAAGCTGCAAAGGAAAATGCCAGTTACACTGGCAGAGATGATCTGGATTGCTGATTCGTATGATTTGGATGATCCGACTCAACCTAGGCTCACCTCAAACGAGTCAAACGAGGAATACTATCAGAGGGATGGAGCTGGGTCATCCCGGAGGAATGATTACAGAGGAAAAAGGAGAGATGACAGACCGGATCATTGTTATGGTTCACAACAAGTTGCAGCCGTGAATCAAGATCAACCCGGATCAGGGAGTAACCAACGCCAGAGAACTGGATGGCAGTGGACTCCAAGAAATGATGGCAAGAAAACATGGACTCCGGAGCAGAAGAAACAGTGGCAGGAAAAGAAAGACCGTCTGAGGTATACCTATGAGTCCATGCTGGACCAGCCGTGTAAGTTTCACACGCCAAATCCGAATAGCCCGACGGTCACACGACGAGGCAATGTGAGTGGATGCGAAAGATAGAGCAAGGTGGTTCGGGGAATGCTCAGGCACCCCGGAATGATCAACCTCGGCAGGAGTTACCCCGGCAGCAATTTCTCTCCGGAGCAAACACGTAGCAGCTAATGTTGCCTCCCCCTCCGCCGAGGTATGACAATAATGAGAGAAGGGATGCAGTGCATCAGGTGGAAAATTAGCAACAACCGGATCAGAGGTACCCCGGAAACGAGGGAAGGAATGAGTACAGGGAACATCACCCAAGTTATTGTGTGTTCACGACTGAGGAAACAGATAGAAAGAGCTTGCAGCGCCGACATATGGAGGTCAATGCGGTCATGCCCGCAGTGACGAGGTACATGCCTTGGTCGGACCAGGAAATCACCTGGAGCATCAAAGACCATCCTAAACTTATGCCGAGTCCAGGTTCATATGCGTTAGTGTTAGATCCGACATTCATTGGACCGAACATCAATGTGAGGTTCTCCAAGGTTTTGATTGATAATGGGAGTAGCATTATAATCATGTATGCGGATACAATGCGCAAGTTGGGCATCTCGGAGAACATGCTCCAAGCTACAAGAACAACTTTCCATGGCATTGTACCAGGCATTTCTTGTGAGCCCATAGGCAAGGTCCGGGTCGACGTGTTATTCGGCACAAGGGATAACTGTCGAACTGAAAATCTGGAGTTTGAAGTGGTGAACTTGGAAAGTGTGTATCATGCGTTACTCGGAAGACCATCATTGAACAAATTCATGGCAAGCTGTCACATCAGTTATCTGAAGATGAAGTTGCCCGGGCCAAATGGAGTGATTACCATTGCTGGAGATTTCCGACGTTCCATGGAGTGTGCTTCAGCCGGGTCTAACCTAGCCGAGTCACTCGTGATTGTGCAAGAGAAAAGAAAAATCCAAGAGGTGGCGGCATTAGCTCAGTCCGCGCAGCAATATATGCCGGCATTAAGTAACCCGCATGGCAGCATTTCATTTCAAGCCGCAAAAGACACCAAGAAGATTCCAGTTGATAACATGTTTCCGGAGCGCACCGCAACAATTGGTGCCGGGTTAACTGACAAATAGGAAAGCGAGCTCGTCAACTTCCTCCGTGAGAATCGGGATATTTTTGCTTGGTCTACACAGGAATTGCAAGGTGTTCCAAGGGAGTTGGCTGAGCACTCTTTGAACGTAAGACCTGGAGCAAGGCCGGTGAAGCAACCTCTCCGTCGCTTCTCCGATGATAGGAGAAAATTCATTGGAGACGAGATAGCTCGGTTACTAGCAGCAGGATTTATCATGGAGGTACTATATTCGGATTGTCTCTCTAATCCGGTGCTGGTAGAAAAGAAGAAGGACGATCCGAACGTGGCAGTGGTTTGGCGCATGTGTATCGATTACACGAACCTGAACAAGGCGTGTCCAAAAGATCCATTTCCACTGCCGAGGATAGATCAGGTCATAGACTCAACCACGGGATGCGAACTGTTGTCATTCATTGATGCATAATCTGGCTTCCACCAGATACCTCTGAACCCGGATGATCAAATAAAAACGGCATTTATTACCCCGTACGGGGCTTACTGCTATCGCACTATGCCGTTCGGTTTACGTAATGCAGGTGCAACGTACCAAAGATGTATGCAAAAATGTTTGCACGACCAAATAGGTCAAAACGTACAAGTATATGTGGATGATGTGGTTATCAAGACCAAGGAAAGCACAACGCTCCTTGACGACATAAGGCAAACATTCGCGAACTTGAGAAGGTTCCGGATGAAGCTTAACCTGGAAAAATGTACCTTCGGTGTCCCGGCTGGAAAATTACTTGGATTTCTCGTCTCCAGCCGAGGTATTGAAGTTAATCCAACTAAGATCCGAGCCATCGAACGAATGGAGCTGCCGAAGTGTCTCAATGATGTCCAAAAGTTCACTGGATGCCTGGCATCGTTGAGTCGGTTTATATGTCGGTTGGGAGAAAAGGCACTGCCTCTCTACCAACTCATGAAAAAGTCGGATAAGTTCGTTTGGACGCCACAGGCCGATGAAGCCTTTGCCCACTTAAAGAAGATGTTGGCCACCGCACCAGTGTTAGCCTCTCCACTATCAAATGAGCCAATGTTGCTCTATGTAGCCGCAACCAACCGAGTTGTAAGTGCAGTAATCGTAGTGGAGCGCAATGAAGAGGGTAAGTCGGTGCAGAGGCCAGTATATTACCTGAGCGAGGTATTGTCTGCCTCAAAACAGAACTACCCGCACTTTCAAAAGGTGGCATACGGTGTCTATATGGCGGCGAAGAAGTTAAAGCATTACTTTGAGGAGCACCCCATCAAAGTAATATGTGAAGCTCCCATATCCGAGATAATGGGTAACAAGGATGCGAGTGGCAGAATCGCAAAATGGGCAATTGAGCTAGCCCCTTATGCGCCCCAATGCGATAGAAGAGAAGCGATCAAATCTCAGGCTGTGGCGGACTTTTTTGTGGATTGGGCCGAGGTACAATACGAACCACCGCCACCAGATCCGAATTACTAGAGGATGCACTTTGATGGGTCGAAAACCAAAACCGGATTAGGCGCCGGGGTTGTGCTTACCTCGCCAAAGAAGGATCAGCTAAAGTACATATTGCAGATCCATTTCGCAACATCGAACAATGTCGCTGAGTATGAGGCTCTCGTGCATGGGCTCAAAGTGGCAAAGGAGATTGGCATACGTCGGATAATATGCTTTGGCGACTCGGACCTGGTGGTGCAGTAGGTGTCCGGAGTGTGGGACGCCCTGGATCCAAACATGGAACTATACAAATTTCACGTGTAGAAGATATCTGGTTACTTCGAGGGGTGTGAATTTCACCATGTACCCCGGGCGAAAAACGAGGCTGCCGACATGTTGTCGAAGCTCGGATCGACCAGACAGGCAATTCCACCGGGTGTAGTATTGGAATACCTCAGAAAACCATCTATCAGGCCGTCCCCAGGAACCGACTCGATCTATGTCCCGGAAAATACGGAATCCGGAGCTGAGCCCATGGACATTAACACGGGAGGTAGTACGCGAAACCCGGGGACTGCATCAGCAAACCCGAGGACTGTCTCGGCAAACCCGGGGACTACCTCGCTAGACCCGGGCACTGCTCAGCGTGATCCGGCTGAAGTTATGCCGGTGGATCAGATGGAGATTGATGAGGAGATGTTCCCTCCACGAGCGATACCAGCTTGGGCACTACCTATATTCCAATTCCTGAAAGACGGAACGTTACCCGCTGAGGAGGTGTTAGCCAGGCAAACTCAGAGGAGAGCAAAAGCATACATAATCATCAATTCCGAGTTATACAAACAGAGTGTAACCAATGTTCTCCAAAGATGCGTTGACCCGGAAGAAGGGCTTGACATCCTCCGAGATATACACCAAGGAGAATGCGGGCATCATGCCTCATCCCGAGCCTTGGTGGCAAAGGCGTTCCGGCATGGATTCTACTGGCCAAGTGCCTTGGAACAAGTAGAAGATCTGGTGAGAAAATGCAATGGTTGTCAGAGGTACGCCACCAAGACACATATGCCTATGTCGGAACTCAAGACCATACCAATTGCGTGGCCATTTGCTGTATGGTGCTTGGATATGGTTGGCCTGTTCAAACCGGCGAGAGGAAACATGACACACATTTTAGTCATGGTGGACAAGTTTACAAAATGGATTGAAGTGAAACCTATAAGAAAATGTGATGGAGCTACGGCCGTGACATTTCTCAAATACATCATCTTGAGATACGGTTATCCACACAGTATTATAACTGATAATGGAACAAATTTTGCGGAAGCGCTTCTGCCGAGATAAGAAGATCCGACTCGATGTCGCCTTGGTAGCCCACCCCGCATCGAACGGACAAGTGGAAAGATCCAACAGATTAGTATTATCTGGGATAAAACCCCGGCTCATTAAGCCGCTGCAAAGATCAGCGGGGTGCTGGATAGAAGAACTACCAGCGGTACTGTGGAGCTTAGGAACAACTCCGAATCGATCAACAGGCTATACGCCATTCTTTCTGGTATATGGGACAGAAGCTGTATTACCAGCCGACATAGAGCATGATTCGCCTAGGGTCACCCAATACATAGAAGCCGAAGTGCAAGAAGCCCGGCAAAATGATGTTGATCTGCTGGAAGAAGCGAGAGAACTGGCACTGTCCAGATCCGCCATATATCAGCAAAATCTCCGACGCTATCATAGCCGGAAAGTGTGCCCCCGAGTCTTCCGGGAAGGCGATCTGGTGCTCCGGTTGGTACAACGTACTACTGGCATGCATAAATTATCCCCCCCATGGGAAGGGTTGTTCATTGTGAGCAAAGCATTGCACAATGATTCTTACTATCTTATAGATGCAAAGCCACAGGAAAAGAACAAGGCGGACAGGTCCGGAGAGGAATCCAAGCGACCGTGGAATGTAGCACTACTTCGTCCCTTCTACACTTAGCTAAGAAGTGTATGTATCCGAGTCATCTCATATGTCGGTATGTATGTCGGCAATGAGCTTATCAATGAAATAGCAACGCCTCGAGCAGTAACTCGGGGACTGCCTTAATAATATTTGTCATAATTTCTTATGCGGTAGCTGGAATAAGTCGTTATACTTAACCCGAATTAGTAATGTGTGAGCACCAAAAACCCAACCCTTCGACTTGCTGTTGTCCAACAAGAATTGGCTTCATGGCAAGCAAGGGAACAAGTTTGGAATTGCGTAGCACATGAAAAATGGCTAAGGAAACGAATTTATTCGTGCTAACGCTTGTTTTTTCGGACTAACCCTATTTTTATTTTCAAGTTATTATGCTGAATTATTTTGAGCCAAGCCCAAAAAGTTTCTAAGTATTGTTAAGACAATTTTTGAAGCTCGGATTCGTAAGTCGTAAAACCGAATCAAGGTAGACACGGACCGAGCCAAAGAATTGGATGAACAAGAAAATGAAACTCGGGGACTACGTCCAATTTAATCTGGCATAAAAACGTAGTAGCAAAATATCACATATCCAGCATACAATTGCACCCGGCATACCGGGGATCTGATAAATTTTCAAGTTTTTTTAGAACTAAGGAGCAGCAGGAGGAGCAGGTTCGGCGTCGTCGTCGATGTCTTCAATATCTGAAGCATCATCTTCTCCACCCTCATCCGACCCATCTTCAACATTCTCATTTTGCTCGTCCCCAACGTATTCCAGGAAGCTCGGCCCTTCAATCCATTCATGAATAGGAGAATATTCGACGAGGCTATAGGCGCAAGCCTGGCGCCGAGCTACCCACTCCGGATCATCGATCCATCTGGATCCGGTACGCCGGCGTGTGAGGAGGCTGAGGTCGATCTTCTCGTACCATGTGAGAATATGATGAAGGATGGTGTCAGCTGTGGCACGACCAGTGGACTCTTTCCAGAGGTCAAGCTGGGTCTCAACTTCCATTAATTTCTCGACGAGAGTTGCGATGGTCTCCGGGCTACTCTCTCCGGGCCAGAACGTATTGAAGATGCGCACTGCAACGTCGAGGATATCCTTGCCATAATTCTTGATGGTCTCCACGCGAGAGGACAAGCTGACCAATAGGTCCTCAATGTCCAAGGGAATGTTCTCACCATCAGGAGCAATGGGGGTACCCCTCTCTCGGCGAAATTTGGCAACAGCAGCGCTGACAATCGTAGTACCCTCTGGAAAGTGGTCTGGAAACAAGGCAAAAGAAGAAGGTAAAGAAAAGACATATGAGGTAACCCGGAGAGTTATGTCGGACAAGGGAAAGGAACTTACGAGAAATATGGCTATGGATCCGGGTCAACTCCTTGATGCAGGCATTGCGTCTTTTGCGAAGTTGCTCAAGCTCAGCGTTTGCCGACCCGAGCTGGAGGTCGGATTCTCTGAGTAGGTCCTGGTCCTTGGAGATTTGGAGAGTAAGGCGCTCACGCTCTTCTGTGAAGTCCTGGCCAACCTTTTGGAGCTCGGTTCGGTGCTGGGCCTTCATCTTCTCCATCTCGGCCTTGAGTTTGGCAATCTCGTCGTCCTTAGTCCGGAGGAGAGCAAGCTCATCATTCTTCTTCTTCAGCTCGGCCTGATGATGCCCTGCTTGTTCGAGAAAATGCAGCATCATATCAGGCACGGGCACACTATCCTCAAGCGATGCTGAAATAGTATGTTGACCCGGCAAAGCCGATGAGTGAATGTTTGCCGAGCCAAGGAGAAGAAGAAATGGAAAACACTACAAGGTCAAACAAAAGAAGACATACCCCGGATTTCCTCCAAGTTCTTCCGCATAATTTTGTTCTCAGCCTCTACCCCAGCTGCAAAAACCGAATAAGGAGATTAGTTCGACGGAAGAAAGTAAAGAAAAACGGAGAGGTGCCGAGGGAGAAAATTACCTCTCTTTTCATGTTCTGCACCAAGTGCAACATGTTTTGCGCGCAGGATCTTGTGGGTATCAAGCAGGCGTTGAAATTCGGCGCTCCGGCGATTGGTGGTTACCTGAAATAAGTACAGAAGTGTAAAGTTAGCTTAGTGCATATTCAAAGTGTACAAGATCCGGGCCAAGTGGAACTTAACCCGGCTCTAGGTGTGTGCATATTCGAAGTGTGCAAGATCCGGGCCAAGTGGAACTTAACCCGGCTCTAGGTGTGTGCATATTCGAAGTGTGCAAGATCCGGGCCAAATGGAACTTAACCCGGCTCTAGGTGTGTGCATATTCGAAGTGTGCAAGATCCGGGCCAAGTGGAACTTAACCCGGCTCTAGGTGTGTGCATATTTGAAGTGTGCAAGATCCGGGCCAAGTGGAACTTAACCCGGCTCTAGGTGTGTGCATATTCGAAGTGTACAAGATCCGGGCCAAGTGGAACTTAACCCGGCTCTAGGTGTGTGCATATTCGAAGTGTGCGAGATCCGGGCCAAGTGGAACTTAACCGACTCTAGGTATGTGCATATTTGAAGTTTACATGCAGCTACGTTGGTTTTCTAATGAGCATCCGGCCGAGTAACAAGCTACTCCCCCGGAGGCTCGGGGACTAATAGTTATTATCTACATCATGTAAAGGAATTTTCCCAAACCCGACTATTATCTACGTTGGTTTTGAAGTTTACATACCTCCATCATTCGCCCCGCGAGGTTAATTGCCTTGGCGGCAGTATTCATCTGGACAGAAAATTCTGCGGGGCCGAACTTTTCTGGGAGATCGTCGTTGTGGATGAACTCCGCCTTGTTCCAGTTCATAACGAACTCGATAAGGCTCGGAGGGTACCGTTCGCCGGTGGGCATGTGGGGTGCCACCAAGCCCTTCGCATGAGCTTCCTTCCTCTCAACTAGAGCAAGAGCTGGGCTGGTGTGCAGAACCATCTGCTGCGCATCTATTGGCTCGGCAGGAACATCCGTCGCTGCTGGTGATTTCTTCAGAAGCATCGACGACAAGGTTTGCTGCCCGGCCTCGACGGATGTAGACTTGGCAGTATCCGGAGCCTTCTTGCCTTTAGCTTGCTGGGAAGAAGTAACCATGGTGGATTTTCCTTTGGAAGTTGCCGAATGGTTCCTCGCCGAGGCTGAGATGACTCGGAAGAGGCAGAGGAACTTGGCACTGGAGCTGTTGTTGGTTTCCTTGGTGCCGGGGCAGGTGCTGGCTCGGTTGCTGGTACTGGAGCTGCTGCTGGTGCTGGTGTTGTGATAGACTCGGTGGTTGCTGGTTGCGGCAATGCCGAAGTGGTGGACACCGTCGCCTCGGCCGAACCGACCCCTCCCTCTCCAAGGTCGCGTTCCTCTTGATGAGGTACCGCGGAACCCGGAGCAGCCGCAGAGCCCTCCGGAATAGGGCTCGGCGGGCGTGACTCGTCATCATGAGGAGGAGAAGGGCCAGACCGAAGGGGAGAAGATATGCTCGATCCGCTCTGAGGGACCTCCACAGGAGGCCTGAAAAAGAGAATAATGTCAGGAGTGAAATTACCGCGATGCAAGGAAAAGTGAGTTACACAATGAGAAATGACTTACGCATCCGAGGTTTCGGCCTCCTTGGGTTTCTGGGCCCTCCGTGCCGGGGCTTTGCCTGCCCGCTTGGAGGCAGTCTTGTCTCCGGCCTTCTTTTGCCTTTTTGTGGGCTGATAAGGTTCGGAGGAAGAACTTGATGCGGCTCCCCGCTTCTTCTTCGACGCCACCGGAACCGGCTCACCCGTAGCAAGTGGAGGATCCTCGTGGATATGCCCACCGGGATTAGCTGATGCCGGAAAGGCAAAAGAAAGAGGGACAGCCTCAACGGGTTCAATCACGTCGATATCCGAGTCATCCTCATCATCAGGCCAATCTCTAAGAGAAGAGAATTTACCGCTGGGTCATTTGGTGGCGTCGGTCATAGGAAGGAACATCTCCTGGTCCGGCTCCTCCTCATTCGGGATTTCTTGGTCTGGCGCCCACTTAAGGGTCGGGTCCGTACCATCCTCGAGAGTTTGCTGAAGGAACAGCTGAGAAAAAGCATGAAGAACAGAGTCAGAAATATAACAAAAACCGACACATACTTCATCCGAAATAAGTTTGCCCCGCGAAGCTTACCGCGGGAGGGAGCCTGTCACGACAGTAGTGCTCGATTCCCCACGTCCATTCGGCGGAGAAATCCTTGTGGGTGGTGAAAAGAGCCTTGACCCGGCGAAAGATCTCTGTGTTGCTCAATTCAAAGGAGGAGGTTCGGTTGGGGTCGCGACCAAAACTCATATGGCACAACTTGCGGGTGCGCTTCTGGAGGGGAGAGATTCGGTTGTGCACGAACGTGATCATAGCATCCTTGTTGCGCAATCCGAGCTTCTTCAGCTCCGCGAACCTCTTGTTAACTTGGTTGGCCAGAGCGGTAGGCTTCTTGGGGACCTCCTCCCAGAAATCCGTGTCAGGTAGACCCGGAGCATAGGACAGCAACCGAATCAAGTCTTCGGTACCCTCGTTCCGGACGTAGAAGAAGGTCCGGGCCCATCCTTTGCAGGAGTCAAGCCCGGTAACCCGGGGAAAGACCAAAAACCTCCGGGACGAGATGGAGGCAGCTCCGAACTGGGTGAGCTGCTTGTCTTCCGACTCAACATGGATATTGGGGACAACGTTGCGAGGATATTGGGGACAACGTTGCGACGGAGGCCGAAGAACCGGATCCACAGCTCCTTCATGGGCCATAGTCCGGTGTAGCCCTCGATCGTAGAGGCAAAGGCGGAAAGAGAGGTGATAGCGTTTGCTGGGAGATGGTGCGGCTGCAGGTGGTATGTCCTAACCCAATCCCGGAAGAAATCGCTCACCGGGAGACCAAATCCCCGTTGGAAGTGGGACAGGAATACAACAAACTCACCCGGATTGGGTGAGGGGGCCAGTTCGGCGGAGGGGAGACGAGCGACGACGCCGGCGGGAATACGCCTGGTCCGGTAGAGCCAGTCAATGTCGTCTTGACAGACCCACGAACCGGCCCACGCACCGCGGTCCACCGCGACGGCGTCCTCCTCCATCTCCTGCTCGGCGACGACGAGCTCCTCCTCCGTCATCTCGTATTCGCTATCCTCGCTGGAGCTAGCGGAGGCAGGGATCTGTGGCCTAGATTGGCGAGGACCCATGGCTAAGCAGTTGCGCAGCGGTGGCCGCGAAGCGGAAGCACGAGGAGAGTGCGGCGGCGGCGCTGCTGCTAGAAGCACCGACGGCGGCGTGGTCGCAGGAAAGACGAAGGAGAAAACACAAGGGCAGAGGGGCGCAGAGGTGGAAAAACGCTAAGGGATGCGCCCCTCCCCTATTTAACCACCCCCAGTGATCGATGAGTGGGATCGTGTTGCGCCGACGAGCCACACGGTGTGGCCGTGTATCACCGGCATCAGCCAATCAGAGAAAAGCCACACAGGGGGCCACAGAGTAGAAGCAATCCCATGACGCGACGCGCTGTTGCGGTAAACGAGGAGGCAGGCATGACGTGACCCACACACAGTGATAACTGACAATTACTGCGGCGGTTACTATGCAGGCCCTTAAAATAAGACGAGGCAATGATTAGCCTTCACGTGGGTTGGCGTATGAGAGAAGGAAACGGGGCCCGGATCAAACCATGATAACCATGGGATCCGAGCCAAGGTGGTGACCCGGCCGGCAAGTGAAAACTTGGAACGTGCAAAGGGAACGTAAATCCATGTAGTCCGAGATAAGGAGCTAACTCGGAATTAAACGTCCGAGGCTCGAACATAAATGAACCTGATGTGGCCTTAGCGGCCGAGGCAGCTAAGACCGCACCAGATTCGGGGACTAATGTTGGGGGGATACCTCTGGGTAGGGTCACTCTGGGGTATAACAGCCGAGTTAGCCGAGGTCCGGCAAGGTCAAAGCGGATGCTGACCGGGTCACCTCAAGGTAGTCCGAATCACGGAGTAACCCGGACCAGGGGGGTCGCCTAACATTGTCTCGTCCGGCTTAAGGAGTAAGTCAGAAGTACTTGTCTAACTTATATGCAGGAACAGGTGTGGCTGGATCTACTATGATCCGGGTCCTCGCTTAGCTTCTGGGAGAAGGAAGGAATCTCTCTGGTCAAAAAGAAGGTCCGATACGTAATGCATGAGCGGAGAAAGCAAGGGCAGGACCACCGGATCGTGGCCGACAAGGGTGACGACGCTCATGTCGTCTGACGCGGGCGCCGCAGAGGCTTACGTCGCTAAAGCATGTGTGACGCGGGGGAAAAGCACCCTGATCGGGTTACCACTTTGGGAGGGGGCATATTCTTAGGAATATGCCTCCACGTATGCCCTAAGCCAGGACCGAACTTCCTCTATATAAGGGGGCTAGGGTTCTGGTAGAAGGGGTTGGTTG
Organism: Avena sativa; assembly: GCA_916181665.1. Taxonomy (NCBI): domain Eukaryota; kingdom Viridiplantae; phylum Streptophyta; class Magnoliopsida; order Poales; family Poaceae; genus Avena; species Avena sativa. Next base: position 59,286,795 of record OV702292.1, read on the forward strand.
AGCACTAGTTGGTTTGGTGATTCCTAGGAGCTAGTTGATCTAGAGTTCTAGGGAGAAGTAGTAGGCAAGAGTAAGAAAGCTCCTTCTTCCTCCTCTCGCCAAGACAGCTCAAGGAGCATTTGTAATCTTGGAGATCTAGCAATACAAACTTCTGTGTGGAGAATCACTCCGCTATCCCTCCCTGGATTCCCCTAGCGCATATTAGTCCCCACCTTTAGCCTATCCATGACATCTGCCGTGACACCACCACGACAAGCGGCGTCGCCAGCGAGGGACGGGCGGGTTGGGTTTTTAGGAGCTTCGCGAGTAGGTTTGTCCCTGTTTGTGTTGATTTTTAACCTGTTTTTCCTCTAATTGACTTCATACTTTTTTTTATATTGACTTCACACATTTTTCTTAGTAGTTAATGAAAGATGCAAAGTATTTGCCTTGTTTTTTAATGTCTTCGGCTCATTTAAAAAACGTCATCTCTAGCGACTTACGTAAAATGTAAATTACGTATTCGGTTTATGAAATGTGCTGTCGCGTCTTGCTTCTCCCCTGCTTCCCATCATCAGTCTCTGTCGCCGATCCACCAAAACCCTAATGGCTTCCCGCCTCCTCCACCTCCGCCGCCTCCTACCAGTGGCGCGCCCGTCCGCCACCGCGGCGTTCTCCACCGCCGTCACCTCGACCCCACGGGTCTCCGGTCTCGTAGACGAGATCTGCGCTCTCAACCTCATCGAGGCTTCCTCCCTCGCCGGCGCCCTGCGTGGCCGCCTCGGCGTTGACCAGCTTCCTCCCCTAGCTATCCTCATGGGCGGAGCAGCCCCGATGACCGGTGAAGGAGGCGCCGCTGGGGTTGCCGGTGAGGAGGCAAAACCGAAGGAGGAAAAAATGGCGTTCGACGTCAAGCTGGAGGGGTTCGACGCCGCAGCGAAGCTTAAGATTATCAAGGAGCTGAGGGCTTTCACGAGTTTGGGCTTGAAGGAGGCTAAGGAGCTCGTGGAGAAGGCACCGGCCGTGCTGAAGTCCGGAGTGCCGAAGGAAGAGGCGGAGAGCATTGCTGAAAAATTGCGGGCACTGGGCGCCAAGATTATTCTCGAGTGAGGACTAGATCTCTGTATGGCTTTGTTTCTTGATTTCTTTCTGTTTATTGTACGAAGAAAACGAGAAATTTTGGAACCAAGAGTCAATAATTGACGAGACTAACTCTGGATCTCTCTCGTTGATAGCAGAAATGCCAGCTGGGCTTTGGAAAACATGGTCTTAAAATTAGTGATAGATCTTTGGAGCTCTGTCTCATGACTTATTGTTTGACTGTGAGCAAGAGAATGTATTACTTAGAACAGAGCAATCAGTAAGATCAGCTTTCTATCTTAGTAATAGCAGCAGTGATTTGTTTCTTACACAGAGGATTTCAATAATGCATCTTTCATATATCGGTGTTCAGTTGTTTCTAAGGTAGGATGGTGTAAAGTTACATTATCCTGAAATTGAGATTTTTGGGGGGTTTTATTTTTGTCTCTCAGCACTAGATACTAATTTGAACTAGGCCAAAAGCTTTGATCTAGGTGGACGCAATTTGTTTGAATAGCCATATGTACTCCATTTCTGCAGTATATGAATGCATATGGAATTTGCAAGCAGAGATAGTCCAAAGTGCATTTTCACTGAAAAGTTGTTATGTTGTAGTTGAAATAGACCTTGCTGACGTATTGAGGATGTTGTTGTTTAGATAAAATTTGTTCTGACAAAGGTTATCAATATATGGAAATGCTATTCTTATTAGTTGATTATATGTTTGTGAAAACTCTAGTCAGTATGCTTTTAAATATTTCAATTTCTATAGTTGTTCTCAAATGGCTTATAGTAATTGGCTTGAGGTTGCCTCGAGTATAAGTTCCCAAACTAGTCTATGAGTAGTTGAGAATGATACCTTGGTCTCCTCGTTCACAACAGGGCATAGGTTTGTGAAACTGATCAGTGGCATCAGATGCTTGCTAGTTGTTATGGCCTGGGCTCCTTGTTATTCCTTATTCTGTTTATGTGCCTTTGATCGACTGACATGTGGAACTACAGCCATACTGATTTCATATACGGGAATTGGAAACCGGTGTGAGCGGCTGTATCATGTATGGATTATTACTTGAGAAGTTTTAATATATCTTGCATGCATGGTGCAATTAAAGTTAAAATATCAATGGTCAGTATACATCTTTCATCTTTTGGTAATAGAACCACCTGAATGTTTTGGCATGGGGACTGTTAGTTGTAAGTTGTAACTGATTTTGTCAGGTTCATAAGAACTATGTGGTTCTGATGTAACTTGTGGAAACAAAAACTCTTCTGTTTAACAGGACATAATTTCAGTGCTCAGAAATCCCTGACTTCACATGTTATAGTGTGACGGTACAAATCAGGTAAGCGCCTGCTCTTTTGCCCATATGGGCTTTGTGTCATGCACTTATATTGCAGTCCAAGAAAGGGCAGACGGTTTGCCTCAGCGGTTGCCAATTTGCCATTAGCCCTAGTATCAGCACATGAAGAGAAAAGGGCGGATAGCATGGAGAAAGTGGAAACTCGAATACTGCATAGATATGCAAGCGCTGGGATTCTGCAACTGCGAAGACAGTATTCAAGCTTAAATTCAGGTTTGAATGGATTGAAGCATCTTTCATATACAGTTAACTTACCTTTGATTTCTTTGGTGGTAATTGTCATTATCTGACTAATGTTTTAATCCGAATGGATATTGTGCTCTATACCATCCTGATTGTCCTACCATTTAGGGGAGAGAAGATGTATTCATATACCACTAGACAATCATGTGTGTACCCCTTTTGCCTGTGAAAGTTTGGAGGAATCAAGGCACACATTATTATTACCTTGCAGTACTGGAGATTTTATAAACTCCAGCAGTGTTGTTTTGCTTAACGAACTACTGTCCCGTGCCGTTAAAAACTGTCAGACTCAGAATCCACGCATTCTCTATTCATCTAGACACCTGTACTTCCGTAGGACAGTAGTGTCACACCATGGGGATTTTTTTTTCTCAAAAAAAAAAAAGATAACTCCAACTTGAATATACTCCCTCCGTTTCAAAATACTCCCTCCGTCCCAAAATAAGTGACATGAGTTTGTCTAGATTTAATTTTAGCTTTGTGAAGGGAGTGTATCTAGCCCTCTTTTCAGAGAACATAAAAAACTAGTGATGAATCGTGATGGTTATACGAGACAAGAGGAGATGGAGGAAGAAGGGGTGAAGGCGGCTACCGCACAGCAGGAGGAGATCAAGCTTGGTGGAAGCCATGTTCATGTTCTCTTCCATGTCTTACTCTCTGAACGTTTCAATTTGCACTACACAGACTGAAAAGAGTAATCAAACACATTAAAACATGTCTATATATGTGCGATTCAGAAAAATGCCCAAACTTCTTGTAATTGATAATCAGATTAAAACTCGTTGGACCGCCATGATCCAAATAATCGAATTGGCAAAGGCATAAGAGGTAGAAGATTAAAGCTCTCGTTTGGCTGCTACGTATTTTGTAAACCGAAGTATTTCAAAACCAAAGTATTCCAACGCGTTAATGAATGCCATAGTTTTTCTTCTTTCTCAGTTTTCGAAAAAAGAGGGTCTGACCTCTTTCACAAATATTTCAAAGAAACCAAAAAAAATAAAAAAATAAAACCACATTATTTATTGGATCCAAACACTTCAAAGTATTTAATACTTAAGTATTTTCAGAAACCGAACTATTCCCTGTATACTTCAAAAATACCTTGATGCCAAACGGGGCCTAAAACTCGTTGGACCGCCGTGATCCAAATCCAAGCCCATATCTCGTATAACCCGTACACAACACACGTACTCGTATCGTTTCACCTAAAAAAAAGGTACTCGTATCGTATGCCTACGAAATAAGACATGGTCTGCTGGTGCTGCAATCGTCTGCCCTAGAAAAACCGATCACCCCCCTATCCACGATCTACCATCCTCACGTTAAAAAAGCGGCGACGAGCTTGCGGCTGCTCCGAATTTCCCGTCCTCCTATCCTCCCTCCTGGGTCTGCTCAAACTTCACCACGCCGTCGTCGCCACCAATCCCGCTCGATCTGGGCCGTCTCCGCCGTCGCTCCCGATGAAGAACCGTGCTCAAAAGCGGACGAGAGATGTCCGCCGCAGCCTTGCAATAGGTTGCTGGCCGAGCTACGAGGAGATGGCCGCCTCCAACACCAGCACCTCGCTGAGCCAGCGACCCGTCACGGCGTCAGGTGAGCCACCAACCAGAAACTCCTCTCAACACGGTAAATCCATCATGCATTGTGAAACATTCTTTCCTTGACTGATTAATCTGTTATACTAAAAGAGGAACACAAAGTCCAATAGAAACTGGCGTCAGTGAAGATTACCGATTGTCAACGTACCCATGACTGCTAAAGCTAATTAAGAGTATAATAAAGGTAACCTGTGTTTTGTAGTTTCTGCAAATACTCCCTCCGTTCGGAAATATAAGACGTTTTAGTTTTGCCTATACACTAAAAGATGTCTAGATATATTTAGATACATTCGTTTCACAAAGTTAGAATGTCTTATATTTCCGAACGGAGGGAGTAGACGGAACTGATGTCGAATCATATTTAGTAGGGTTTTCTAAAGTAAAGATCACCTGCTTCATGTAGAGGATCCATTGAAGCATGACCACCGGGATAATTGTTGTAGGAGACCATGAAACTCATAGCAAAGTTCATACCAGGATTTTTTTTTTTGAAAAGATAAAGGCCCTAGTAACTTTATTAACTAAGCGGTGGGTACATAATTACATCCGAGCCCCTAAATTTAAGTAAAAGACCCTAGGAAGAAAGAGGAAAATGCAAACACATCCCTGCTCTTCTCCACCGCAACAAATCCACAGAAATTATAAACTACTGGAAAAACAAGTAGTCTAAGAAGAACACAATATGAGCCCGCCAGGGAGTCCGTCGAGAGCCCGGACAAAAAGATCCTGCAACCGTGTTCTCCAGAGGCTTCAAACAACCTCACCAACCGTAGAGCCAACGGCTCAACCAGCAATCGAATTGGCAGAGGCATAAGAGGCAGAAGATTGAGCTGAAGTTTTTGAGGGTGCATCATCGAGCTCGATATAGGAAAATCTTCTCCACTAAATCTGGGGAGCGATATCGAAGACAATCTCATCTGCCTCCGGTGTGTGCACACGAGCGACATGAAGATAACACAGACTGTATGCAGAGCAGTTCTCAGTTGATCCTTATTGTAGCAGCTAGACTAAATTGCGACCTCCATAGCGCAAACAAGGCCACCCATCTGGCCTGTGAAAACTCCAGGAGATCTAGCTTCAAGATCTTGACGCTGAGGAGCATAATCCTAGACCCCACTTTCTCTTCCGCCACCTAGTCGGCCAGATCGAGCAAGGGTATCGTACCCACATGAGAAGGGTATGGCACACTTTATACCCATAGGCAATACCCATACCCTACCAGTTATGCTACGGGTATAGACTCGTACCCACGGATATACCCATACCCTACCCATGTAAATTAAGATGTAAAACGTACTTGTAGAGTTTTCAACCTATGCGGCCGAGTAGTCTAGAGATGAGTATGAGATTGTGACTTCTAAACTTCAATAATTTCATGTACTCGTCTACCTATTATTGAGTAGAGATAATTAGTTTGTTGTCAAATATGCTAGTGATGAAAGTAAAATTGTGAATAACCCGTGTACTATTGGATCTAACTGACGGGTATGAGTATGGGTATACCCGCGGGTACGGGTATGGATAAAAGATTTTACCCATTGACTACGTGGTATGGTTATGGTATTGCTCTACCCTGTCCATACCCTTCTCATTGCCATCCTTAAGTAGGAGGGAGAGCTTCTCGACGCCACCTAGAGCACCAACCTGCAAAACCAGAGGACGGGCTCCATGCTCTGCTTTTCCCCTCGCCTCCCCGGCCGGCGAGGAAAAGAAGAGTAGCACAACGGTCGCCGCCGCCCTGCCACCCCCCCCCCCCCCCCCCGCCGCCGCCTCCGTGGCCGACCAAGAAAGGCTTCGCAGTAACACGCCCCCGCATATGAGGAAGGCTCCTAAAGGGCCTTTTATTGGAGGAGTCGCCCACGGCAGATCCCCCCTTCGTTTCTGGCTCCGACCATCGGAGCTCCGTGAGGAGCAAGATCACTAGCCAGCACCAGATCCCAGCATGGGGATCATGCTTCCAACTCCTCGTATGATGCTAGATGGCGGCAAATAGCCGCAAAACCCTAATATTACAAGTCCTACAACTAACCCTAGCTTCGGCACCTCCCCTTGTCCATCTCTGACTGGCTAATCGGCGGAGAGGACGCCGGGGAGGCCCGGTCTCCAGCGGAAGACTCTCAAGGGGGCGGGTCAGCAGAGAAGATGACTTGCACATTTCGGCCATGCCTACCAGGATATGTTATTTACTATAGGAACATATATATTATGCTATTTGAAACAACCGTGAAGGACCCCGGACCCTAGCCCGTGTACTCCTATTGCAAGAAAACATAAAAAAGGACCCCAACCGCAAGACCCCCACTCTGCTCCCGCACCGGCGCGCTGCCCTGATCTCCTCCCTCACCCGAGCACCGCCCCCGATTTTGTGGCCTGGACTCCTGTGGGCCGCCGGTGTAGCCTGCCACGACTCGTGGCCCAGAATATCGTGATCCTCCCTCGTCTAGTAGCTACCTTCGAGTCAGACGTGCGTCTGCACTTGGTCTTCTTGGCCAGGTCGCGGGGGGTGCCTCCCCGACCAGGAATCGAACTGTGACATGAGCGTAGAGGGCACAACAGGCTCGGGCTTGGGGAACTCAGTGGATGGTGGAGAATAGGGGTGGTGGTGGTGGTGGGAACGGGTAAGGGAGCGGGCGTGGGAAGAAAATTGAGAGAACGAGTGCCGTGGTGGGTTTTGGTAGAGGGGAAAAAAGTAGCTGACGGCGTTAAGCTAGATGAACGGTCGAAATGCCTCGTAGGACTGATCCAATGGCTAGATGGGGGTACGCTGCTACCACCGTGGGCAACCCACTATTTTGCTTTCACCTTTATACTTTCATATATATGTTAAAAACACAAATGCTCCTTAGCTTAAGGTGCATTATTTAGCACACCTACATGAACACATATTGCAGCTCTGCAAGAAGGCCAATGGGAAAATTGTGGCAATTTCGAAAAGAAACTCCTGAAATATGAATAACAGCCATTATCTGTAAGATTAGCTTAATGCTCTTCAGATCTAAAATTAAAATAGTATCCAGACATTAATAGTGACGTGATGTGGCAGTTTTGAATATACCAACCCAGATTTAAAAGAAAGGCATGATCAGAAGTAGTAGTGTGAGACATGGGAAAAGGATACACCCCATTCCGAACTAAATTAAACCAGAGATTTCCTGCCTGCCAGGCACTCAGCATATGAGTGATAACTGATATGCATGGTTGGTGTTGGTCAGAGATGATTGAGCGAATAAGAAGATACAACGAGCTGTGTATATTAGCGGATGAAGCCTGCTGGGTGGCATCTCAAGACCCAATCTTGTACGAGAAGTTGAAGACATTTTTTCTAGAGTACGGGGATGGAGAGGACGGTCACGAAAACTCCATCAGTCAAGACGCACAGACATGTGAAGGACCTGCACCTATAGTTGCTGACCCTATTCAAGTTTCCGATGAAGGTGCACTAAGCGCAACACAGAAGGTCTACTTCAAGAAAACACCCAGGGACAGCCTAATCGTTGAGCAAAAGCCTTCGACAAGAGAAGCACGTCACTGCAGTCTATGCCGTGAACCAGGCCATAACATTCGCAAGTGCAAACAAAATCCGAAGTAAGTGTTTCTGCTTGTTACTGTGATCTTTCTCGCTTGATGTCATAGTCAGTAGTTTCACAACGATTGTTTTTGCCATGTTCGACAGGAATCAGTGAGTAGAAGAAAGCTATAACTGCGCCTTTCATTCAAGCATTGATGGCGGAAACCAAGTTACATCAGATTTCCATAAAAGACTGATGGTGCAAGAGAACCAGAATTGCATTTTTCGTTTATTTTTAGTCGCCTACATCATGTCCTTATATTCCAGATTTTCTTGTGTGTGTACTCTCGCCAAGGCAAAAACCATTTCAGATTCCAGTTTTTCATGAATATGTGATGTGGCAGAACCATGCCTTTTTATTCTAGAATTTGATGTTTATCTGTGATATCAATTTTCTCCTAAACATGAGAGGAACATGGCGTCTACCAAATTATATTTTGTTTGGAGGAATGCTGGATCATGGGATTCAAGATATGGCACTCATTACCAGGAATGATGCTATCGGTTGTTGACAAATTTTGCAGGAATGCTGAATAATAGGATTGGTAACACGCTGCATTTTATAGTACGTAGTTCTTTTGAATCGCCATTGAATTTTCGCAATCTTAGGTACTTGCAAAATCATCAAGACACATACTTATCTTAGTAGTGGAACACACGGTGAATTTTTCTTTCATCGCCAAGATAAATCTTGTTTGAACATACAGGAGAGTTTGCGATCACTCTTTAGGGCATGCCGTCAACCCTTCTCGGCGGCGAGGCAGCAGTTGCACGCCGGCTTCAGCTGCTTGCAGCCTGTGGTCGGGCACGTCATGTACTTGGCAGCCTCGCAGTACAAAGGGCAAATCTGCCCGTGCTCTGTAATCTGTATGGAGTCAATCACCAAGAAGCCTGCACTGTTCAGAGAACAGAAGAAACACCTTGATGAATCATGATGGGACGAGAAAGAGGAGTTGGAGGAAGAATGAAGGGAGTGAAGGCCACGATGGGAGAGCAAGCTTGGTGGACGCCATGATCTCTCCGACTGTTCCTCACAGGCTCTCCGCATAGGGCTTATATAAGAAACTTGTGTGGTAAAGAAAAGTAAATCCAGTGACCAGTAGTGTTTCTCCAGCTGTGTGTATGTTATTGGAATTTTGTGGCTATCAAGTCAGCAAACCTTGATTTGCATTTACTCTATTTGCTTACTTTGACAATTGACTTGCGAAGTATTACTTGATCCAGTAGTCAAGATCGTGCTCTGCTCAGTCTGGATCAAAGGCGGCCAAGTCAAACAATCACCATTCTCCATTCCTTTCTCGAGGTGTTGAGATCCATCAAAATAGAAGAAACTTTTCGACTCTTCGGCATTGTTTATTTCGGTTGTGTGTGTGTGCGCGCGCGCTTCTTACTCTTTCACCACAGCAATACCAATTGGGACGGGCATTAGAACACCGATAGTGGCATGATCCGATGCATATGGGGAATTGTATGATGGTATCTATATATGCGAGAATCGTACAGAATTCGTTGTGTACGGCAGCAAAGATATTTGTAACAGGTCGAGATGGTACATCGGCGTGCGTGAGCAAGCACTTATGAAGCACCACTTGAATATTTTTTTTGGCGTGAGGTCTATTGATTTTCTCAGGTCTATGACCATAAGTGCCAATTGGTTTTGTTGTATAACTTGTAAAAGGAGCCTTACAGTTACAGTACAGAATTTGTCAGTTTCTTCACACGTTTAAGCGTGACTATCGAATCAGGAAAGCTTCTGCTCCTTAACCCTTGGTGGACACACTTCAGTCAAAGAAAGGCCAAAACTTCTTGCCTGATTGGTTGCCAATTTGCCCTAATTGGTCCCGATGCCATACGTGTGGTACTACCATCATATCCAGAAGAAAAAAAGGCTTCATCAATTAATATGCATGATCAAGAGCTGGTACTAGCATGGGAGACAGTGGGAAATCGAAATACTGCACGTCCAAAGATATGCAAGTGCTGCGATTTTGCGTAGCAAGTACCAACTCTGAAGACAATATTCAAGGCTCTTTTATTTGACATGCAGATGAATCTTACTACTAGTAGTACTTGAACATACAGGAAAGAGTCTGCGATCACATTTTACTGCAGTCCGACATGGTCCCGTTGTTGTAGTAGATGATGCAGCCTTTCTCCATGTTGCGGGCGAAGCAGCAGTTGCACGCCGGGAACAGCTGCTTGCTGCCCTGCGACGGGCACGTCATGTACTTGGCAACCTGGCAGTCGAACTGGCAGAGCTCCGCCTCCGTGGTCTGCAGTAGGGATCCGATCACCATGAACCCTGCAGGATTCAGAGAACGGATCAGAGAAAACACCTTTCACAATCATGGTCTATGAGAGAGAGAGAGCGTCGCCAGAGAGGAGCTAGAGGAGGAAGAAGGGAGGAAGGGAGCAAGCGAAGGCAGCTACGTACCGCATAGCAGGAGAGCCACCGGAAGTGGAAGGGCACGCCTGGTGGTGGACGCCATGTGTGAATGTTTCTGTTCCTCTTCGCTAGCTCTCTGCAAAGTTTGCAGTTTATATAGGGGGAAGAATCCCAGGGTACGCGGCGTTCGAGAAACCTTCCTGGTAGTCAACAATCCGCGCAACCAAACCGGGTGGGCCCCACGGAGATTAGAATGGAATGGAAGTGAAGAAACCTACGTGCTCCTTATCCTCTTGCTCCGGTACGTTTTCCTCCCTTTCGTGTTCCTTCGTCCACCATGATGTACGAAATCGGCCCCTGTGTGTGACAAACTTCTACGCTGCCGACCGTGACACAGCAATCCTGGTGTATCGCAGGTCAGCGAATGCGGGCGGACTATCAAGTGCTGATTCGGTAGTCTAGATGGTTCTATGCATTCAAGACGGTTCCAGTCTATCAAACAGTCATCATTGTCCATGCCTCTCGAAGTTCTAGATACTCCCGCCGATCCAGATTAATTTTTCTCAGATTTGTATAAATTTAGATGTAACTCAACCAAAACATGACTATATACATTCGAAATCTAGACAAATATTAGAATATTTAGTATATGAATCGGAGGGACTATCAAAATCCATCGCAGATCCAGCGCATCCAGTTGGACTAGGAAAAACAATCAAGAGTGTCACTGAACGCCAATCAAAGCAGCTTTAGCGGCGGAGTAAGCAAGTTCGTTAAAGCAAGCAACGCTTGTGAAGTAAGACCATCTCCATGACGAGCCAACAACCCTCCCAAACAGGGCATTAGACAAATTTTAATACTCCCCCATCCAAAGTAATGTTCTCAAATTTATTTTAGATTCGGATGTATCAAGGCATATTTTATGCTAGATACATTCAAATCTAGACAAATCTAAAAACATTAATTTGGATTAGAGGGAGTATGATTATTCATGAGATGTTTCTTGTCTTTTACAAATGTCTTAAGAGATGTTCTTTTTCTGCAAAACTTTGAATGTTTACATAAAATGTATGGATGTATACACAAAATTTTATATCGTTTTTTCTACATTTTAAAATGTGTTTTTATATATTTTTATAATGAATGCATCTACTCTTGTGAATCAAAACACCACCTTATTGGGATATGCTTTAGTTGTAAAGCTGACATGATCAAATGCATAGCGGAAAAGCCTAGTCCTTTTTTTTATAACTGCAAAGCAAAGCAGTAAGTTCATGGCGTGTTTGATAGGCCAGATACCTATTTGTTTCTCGCATGGGGCTGAAGAAATAAGAGTGTTTGTTTGCACGCGCGAAAATGAATCTTTGTACCGCACGAGTTTAAGGCAGACCACACTCTTCCCTGTGGGAACGCCGAAATCAGGTGTTTTTACGGAGCCAACTTCTTCTCGTGCTCGCGGGAGAAGAAGATGCACGTGCACGTGCAAGGGAGGGATGGCAGGAGCACGTCCACGTACGGGAAATTCCGACGGGAGAAATTGGTGTCACCGCCCGCCGATTCGTACCGCCTATTTAGACCGCTCCGCCTTGCCTCCAAATTCCGCGCCACCATTTCTCCCTCATTTCGATCCCTCCCTCCAAATCCTCTTCTTCACCGACAAGCAGGTAAGTGCCGCCTCCTACTCCGGTGGATCGTGCTCATCTCCGGCAAGTCTTCTTCCACCGCTTCTCCGACATGTCCTCCCCATCTTCCGATGTTGAGATCGTTATAAGAGACACCTAACCCTAGCTCTCAGAGTTCATATCTGTTACCATTTTATCACTTATAGTTGATATGTTCGCATGTGGTCGCTCCTAGTAGATCTGGACCTTTTATGGTAGATTTTGGTAGTCATTATTCATATTGTATTGTGAGGATTGTCATGTGGTATTGGTAGGTTCGATTACCGTCTTCTCTGATTGTGTACTCCATGTATAAGCACGATGATTGGAAATAGGATTAGTGTTAAAAGTATAGCTCTTCTCCTTGTACTGAACACAATGTGTATCTATGGTGCCATAGGAGAAGGTTGCGTCTCCTGATTTGTCGGTAACTGTGCTCCTCTGCGTTATGCGCCGATGCCTGATAAGGTGTGCAAAAAGAAGTTGGCCATGTTATGGCCAGCTTCTCTATCAACCTTCGTCTTGAATATGGTCTGCTAGTTGATCCAGAAAGGGGGTTCAGTTCATAGGGGATTCAAAGAGGTGGACGTGCGATCGATTGCAGATGAAGTCTTCAAGTTCTATGGCCGGACAGTCACCCCGAACCAGGTGTTCAACCACATGAGCCACTAGATAGTTAGGTGGATTCAGGTGCTCAGGATCAAAAGACTTGAGAACGTGCGCTGGGTTGAGAACACCTCTCCTATCATGATGGATGACGACCATTACTATGCGCATATCAAGGTTCGGTACATTTTCACTTACATCATTACGTTGAGTAGTTGTAAACTCACATATGAACTATACGTTTTGAACTAACTGTGTTCTCATGTAGGCTCAGCCGAAGGATACCGAGTTGACCAACAAACCCATTGAGAACTATACTCAGATAAAGATGATCTACGGTGCTCATATTGCCACTGCGCCCATCTCTCCGACTGCAATACACCGTGCTCTAAGCCACCTGATGGAGCATAATGCACATGTGAGCATGTATCTTGCCATGATCCTGATCCCAGGATGGGCTGGTTCATGGCCTTCCTGAACAAGCACTATCTCTAAGCAGCTGACTATGGTGTTCGAGGAGGTGGTGGTAGCGGTGTCGATGGTGGTGACTATGATATATATTTTGGAGTAGCTAGGTTGATGAACTTTGGTTGCGGTGACCCTTAAACTTTGGTCTGTATATTTTGGAAAGTGGTATTCAGTTATAACCCCTCCGTTTGTAATGCACTTGTGCTGCATCACGGGAAGTTCTTCGTGAACTTGTGGTGCAGCACACACGTCCTGATTGATTGTGTAGATTCAGTTTTAAGCTAGTTGTTCTCTAATTTTTAGTTGTCTGGACTTTCTGGTATGTTGTATTATGGTCATAGGTAAGCTCACCCATGATTCAGGAGGTAAGGATACCAGGGAAAATGTAACTAGCAAAACGAGTTCCAAATTGCCGAAACCAAGAAAATATACAAGCAAACAACTGGGACATGGCTTCCCAACCCATAGAGAAATGAGAATGCACTTAACCGCGCACAACTTTCGTGGAGCCATGATCTCTCCAGATGCGCTTGAAGAGAACGGGCAAGCAAACATGCCCTCAGTGAAGCATCAAGTGTTGAGATGAACGGAAGAAAGCAACTGTGTTGCATGCTAGAACCTGCAGGGTGGTTAGCTGCAAAATCATTTTTTCTTTTCACCTCTCAACTCTTGTAGTAGTCTACATTTTACCATCTACTTCTATAAGTCAGATATTGCAAGAAGTTTAGAACAAATGTTTGGAAATAAAATTTACCAAACTGCAAAATAGAGAAAATCAGCAAATTGAAAAAGAAATCATGAAAGTACAGAAAAACAAACATTGGCAAAAAATCAACAAATTGAAAAAGATATTTGCTATAGCGGTGAAATAATGGTTACTTCTCTCCGGTATACTATTCTTCTAGAGAATACTTCCTATTTTACCTTTTTCCCCAAAACTCATGTTTCTTATTTGACTGTCATGTTTCCTACTCTTTCCTAGATGCCCTTTTTACCTATGGGTCTAACTTTGACCATTAAATTGAGAAACAAAGTGTGAGCTATATGCCAAAAGATATGTCATTGTATCAAGTTTGAAATAAGTGTTGGTGCAATACATTTAGAGACATAGAACTCATATTTATTGGTCAAATAGGAACAAAATACAGATTGACCAGTGCATAGACCGGGGGAGTACTCAACTTCTATAATTCCAGTCAGTTTCTATGTCTTCCACATTTTATCTTTTCTCCTTTTTTCTAACCTCATCCTTTTGTTTTGCAATATGCTTGCTCATGCCTGAAGGACAAAACTGTGAGACCAGGCACATGGCTTAATAGGATTGATAGAATACTCATACCAACAAGTTGCAACTTCTTTTCCGAAAGCTCATTCGAAAAGAACTCTAAGGTTAAGCGTGCTTGGCCTAGAGCAATTCTAGGATGGGTGACCGACCAGGAAGTGGGTATCGGGTGCGCATGAGTGAGAACAAAGTGCACAGAAAAGACTTGTGTTGGTCTGTGGGGCCAGTCTAGATATCCTATTAAGCTGCTAGGAGTGTCACCCCCCCGGGCCTAGTGGACGGGGTGTTACAAGTGGTATCAGAGCCAGGTTCTCGCGGTTAAACGGGTGTGTGCGGGTCAGTGGCGGGACATGTGAAGCATGGCGTGTGTGGCCCGGAGTGGACACGGCATGGCACATGTGCCGACACTGGACGCACAGACGTGTGCCAAGAGGGAACGTTCCTGGGTTATGCTTGATCGATGAGGGCATCGATCTTCTAAAAGGGTGGGTGTATGTGAGATCAGGCACATGGCTTAATAGGATTGATAGAATACTCATACCAATAAGTTGCGACTTTTTTCTGTAAGCTCATTCAAAAAAAATTCTAAGGTTAAGCGTGCTTGGCCTAGAGCAATTCTACGATGGGTGACCGACTGTGAACTGGGTACCGGATGCGCATGAGTGAGGACAAAGTGCGCAGAAAAGACTAGTGTTATTCTGTGAGGCCAGTCTAGATATCCTATTAAGCTGCCAGGAGTGACACCCCCCGGCCCAGTGGACGGGTGTTAAAAAACTGCTTTAGAATGTCCTGTTTTTTTTCAAAATGGGTAGTAGAACCCGACCTCTGCATTAATAGAATGTTCTTGATGTAATCTAATGGTTTTGTGATTCAAAATATATATCAGATTTAGGGTAAAAAATAAGTTTTGGACTCTAAAGAGTTAAGTAGTACCTAAGAATTTTTTTTCTTCTAAAACTTTGCTACGTAACAATAAATTTGGGGGGAGAAGATTGTGTGAGAACAAAGTCGTAAAATCTGAATGAAGATGGTTGACACCGATTAGGTCTTGACTCTCCTTATCTAATCGCATATCTTTTGTACACCTTATCCCTCCTTCCCCCATTTATTAGAATCCACACGACACCACATTGAAAACAAATCATGTTGTGAATAGCTATTAATTAAAATGAGGCTGCAAATTAAGTTGTTAGGTTGACCTCTCCCGATCGATACCAACGGGTCGATTGAGCCCCTTGTCTGCGCCCTGATCGGGGGTGCCTAACCGTGCACTGGTTGGTGGGCCCCTGTCGCAGCTCTATATAAAGGGTGGGGTCCGGCGGCACCCCGTACGAGGTTCGTCTGCGCCGCAAACCCCACCAACATCCCTAAGACGATCTAGGGTTAGCGCCTAGCGACGGGAAGCTCCGTCGCCACTTTGCCCACACACCTCCACGCTCACGCTGTCGACCACCATGGCCACATCGACGAGCTCATCGAGCCAAGGTGAAGGTATCTCTCTCTCTCTCTCTCTCTCTCTCTCTCTCTCTCTCTCTCTCTCTCTCTCTCTCTCTCTCTCTCTCTCTCTCTCTCTCTCTCTCTCTCTCTCTCTCTCTCTCTCTCTCTCTCTCTCTCTCTCTCTCGTGTCATAGATCGATGCATATGTGTATAGATGGAATACTACTCGATTCAATCTACCCTAGCAGATCCTACAGAGAATAACATAAGTCTGTTAACATTACCATTAGTAAATTTGTTATTTTTGTTTTTGAGCACTATGCTGAATTTGCTATTGAGATTTATGACTCGTTAGAACAAGTCTAGGGAAATCATCAAATTAGACTCTCTCTATGTTCATTTAGAGAGATCTCTAATGCTGTGTTTGGATGTTGGAAAATAAGTTTGGAATTGAATTGGGCCAAAGATTCCAAATCCATGATGGAAAGGAAATGGTCTTGATTTCCAATTCTAGTGTTTGGATGTACATGAAATTTTCTGTTAGAATCAAATGGTAGTACCCAATTCCAAATCATGTTTGGATGTACACAACATGAAATTGATTTTTTAGATTTGACAATATAAACTTCTCTAGTGTATGCATAATAGTATATTGTATATTTGAGGTTTATAAATTATTTTTCACGCATGACAACATTACAGTTGGACAAAGGTGCTACTAGTTCTTGCACGAAATCTGCAGTTCAAATAAAAATCAAAATACTATGTATTATATGGACGCTTCCGATTGGAATACCTGCAGCAAGAAATTGAAGAGGACAAGAAGAAGAGGAGAGACAGGGGATGGCTGAGCCATGCCTCCCGCCGATGGGCGTTTTCGATTGGAATACTTGCAGCAAGAAATTGAAGAGGACAAGAAGAAGATGAGAGACAGGGGATGGCTGAGCCCTGCCTCCCGCCGATGGTTGAGCACCCCTACCTCCCGCTGATGGCCGCAGCCGCCGACTTGCTAGGGTTAGGGGCGGGCTCCCCTAGCTGTTCCGAGAGGGAGAGGAGGCCGGGAAGGGGGAGAGGAGGCCGGGAAGAGGGAGAAGAGGGTGGGGGAAGGTGCAGGCGGGAGCTCACCGCGACGGCGCTGGGCAGCAGGTCCACCTCCGGCAGAAAGTCTCGCTGGCTTCGCTTGGACTGAGCGGAACGAAGGGGTGCGGGGCTGAGCGGAACGAAGGGCCGCTTCGATTCCACGCGTTTCCGTGCGGGATAGCTCGGAAACTGCCGAGGCCGGGCGGACGCTTGCCGGGTCACGGCTCGGATTCTTTGTCTATTTCCACGCTAAAATTCCAAGGCCCTTCCAAACGGTTGAATTAGGCCCAACAATTCCAGAATTCCAATTCCATGGCTATTTTCCAACATCCAAACACAGTGTAAAAGACTTTCCCCATCAGTTTGCACCGACATTTTGATGGAAATCCCGCTCTTTATATCCCACTTAATATATTAATAGTATAATAATTTTCCATAACTACCAAGTATATATTTTTAACTCAAATTTTATTTGTTATTGTCTTTATAATTGATCTAATTTGTAAACTTAAATTTTAGTTTAAATATTTTTGTTACAAATTTCTCCTATCATTTTTGATCTACTGTTAATCTCCCTCTATCTCCTATCTGAATCACGGTGTGCATCGTCTACATGATTTTTATGAGCTTGTGACATTTCGTTTTACACTTGGGATGCACTTGTTTCATGGAGGTATTGTTTGCCATTTCAACGACACGCTTGAAGTTTTCCAGAAAAATAAGTTTAGAGTACTAGCGCAATATACTGTTTTATTGATATTTTGTTTGCCAAACCATTTTCCATGACGAAATATGCTGGAAAAAATGACAAGTTTTCTGTGGCAGCAAATAGAAAGAGGGATCCATTGAAGGATCTAGGCGTTTCTTAATTTAGTTACCTCCATTCTTTGTTTTTGCTGAAACATCAACCAGCAAAGGGGAAGGAGATCGTCGACTCTGACCTTGGCATGGAGCGACATAGGAAGAAGATGGATGGAAGACAGAAGGTTCGGAAGAAGTGGGCGCCACAGGTGGAAGGGAGAGCTAAGCTGAACGAAGATGGCTCCTTCGCTGGTGATGGGTCGGCGGGTACATGGACGGTGCTCCGTGACAGGCCCGTATCACACGCATGTGCAGGAGGTTCTACCGCACAGGGCCTCCAAAGTAGGAGGGCCCCTAATTTTTATGTTAAACTATTATTTAGTGCTACTAATGATTTATTTGGGTCTAATAAATTTATTGAACCATTCTACCCCTTAGTAATTTGCGTAGAATTAATTCCATATCTCCAGGTCACCCACTCCTCCATTCTCTCTCCCCTTTCTCATCAAGCTAGCATAGTTCTTCCTTAGCTTCAATCGCAGCCCCTTTGTGGATTTAATTCCGTCGCGATTTTTCTAGAACAAATCTGTTGATGCAATGAATAAATGCAATATCCGTTGTAGTATGCACCTCTCAATCCACCTATTTATTTGGTGTTTTCTTCTCAATTCTGCTCAAGTGTTCTGCTTCTTTTGATCCACTTTTCCCTGTGATCTGGCCGCATCGATTCGAGTTGGAAGCCCAGCGAGAGTGCTTGGTCACCGATTCATTAAGGATAACAATTAAAAACTCTTATGAAGAACTAATTGAATATTTCATCACAAGATATGCTAGAAGGATGGAATGTTTCTGGTAAATTTTTTATCTTAAGGAGCTCTTTTGAATTCTATTATCACTTTCTGATAAGATGTAATTCTTCCAAAAATTGTACCGCCAAACTAAAAATAAATATAACACAAAACCATGTTTCACTAATTGCCAATGGTTACATTATGGACCAATTTTTTTTGTTTCGCACCGGGCCTCCATTTTGTCAGATACGGCCCTGCTCCGTGATCACAATGGGCAGGTTATTTATACAGCGTGTACGTAGGCAGCTGTTGAATCGTGCAGATGTTGTTGAGGCTGAGCTAGCCGCACTGGAAGAAGGGCAAAATCTGGCGTTGCATTGGACTCCACTCAAAATCTGGCGTTGCCTGGATGAATGCGAGCTGATCAAGGAAAGAGATATTAGTATAGCTAGGATTGATAGGTAGGGATACAAATTGTGTCAGTCATGAACTAGCTAGAATTGGTAGAACGGTTCCCAATCCCAGAACAGCCGTTTGGTTAGCTAATTTTCCCTCTATCAATATTTAATAAAATTCTCTTTCCATGGCAAAAAAAAGAAGAAGAAAGAGGGCTCCATTGCCGGGAAGTTTTCCGTGCAGAAAGAAAGGCAGAAAAAAATCTCCATCGCCGGGATTTATTTGAACCCGGGTCGCCTGGGTGAAAGCCAGGTATCCTAACCGGGCTGGACGACGATGGATTGCTAAACGTACGGACCATCGACCCTACTTATACAAAATTCTTCCGGTTTCCGTTGAACAAGCAAAACAGAGGAAAGGGACAAGACAAGAATACGTGAGTCGTCGTCCCGTATCCGTTTCCGCTTACTTTACTACACCTGTTTGCTTTGGCACCATTCGGTCACGTCGACGTCCCCGCCGCTGCGAGAACCGAGCCGAGAGATGCTATTATCTATTCCCTTCTTATATGATGCCGCCCGATCGATCGGATCGTGACCTTGTTTATTTCACCTGCTCTGATCGTCTATCCGCTCCACCTCCGGCTGTCCGGTCGGCAGTCACGTTCACAGCCTCTCACAGGGGCATCGCTGCCGGTGACGTCCCATGGCGCCGAGGCCGCACGCCGTGGTGCTGCCGTACCCAGGCTCCGGCAACATCAACCCGGCGCTGCAGATCGCCAAGCTGCTGCACCGCGGAGGCGTCTACGTCACCTTCGTCAACACCGAGCACAACCACCGGAAAGCCGGCGCCGACGCCGTGCGCGGCCACGACGGGTTCCGCTTCGAGTCCATCCCGGACGGCCTGGACGAGGCCGCCCGCGGCGCGCAGGACTACGGGCGCGGCCTGTCCATTTCCACGAGCACCCGCTGCGCGGCGCCGCTGCGGGACCTCATCGCGCGGCTGAACGCCACGCCCGGCGTGCCGGCCGTGTCCTGCGTGGTGCCTACGGCGCTGATGAGCTTTGCGCTGGCCGTGGCGCGGGAGCTGGGCATCCCGAGCATGGCGTTCTGGGGCGGCAGCGCGGCGTCGCTCATGGGCCACATGCGGCTCCTCGAGCTCCAGGACAGAGGCTACCTCCCTCTGAAAGGTGAACAAATCTTGGTCGCGTTCTTCCAGTTTCCACGGACATTCCACTAAATTGAAATGAATTTTGTTCCTCTCTTCTCTGCAGATGCGAGCTGCCTGACGAACGGCCACCTCGAGACGACGGTGATCGACTGGATCCCCGGCATGCCGCCGATCAGCCTGGGCGACATATCCAGCTTCCTCCGCACCACCGACCCGAACGACTTTGGCCTCAGGTTCAACGAGTCGGAGGCCAACAGCTGCACCAAGGCCGGCGCCCTCATCCTCAACACCTTCGACGACCTCGAGGCCGACGTCCTCGCCGCGCTCCGCGCCGAGTACCCGTGCATCTACACCATCGGCCCACTGGGATCCCTCCTCAACGAAGGCATTGCAGCCGGAGACGCGGACGAATCCTCCACCAGCGGCCTGAGCCTGTGGAAGCAGGACACTGAATGCATCACGTGGCTGGCAACGCAAGAAGCGAGCTCCGTCGTGTACGTCAACTTCGGCAGCCACACGGTGCTGACACCGGCGCAGCTCGCCGAGTTCGCGTGGGGCCTCGCAGAGAGCGGCCACACGTTGCTCTGGTCCATCAGGGAGAACCTCGTGCCCGGCGGTGGTCTGGCCCCGCTCCCGCCGGAGTTCGTCGACGCGACGGCGGGCCGGTGCTGCCTCACCACGTGGTGCCCGCAGGAGCAGGTGCTGCAGCACCCGGCCGTGGGGTGCTTCCTCACGCACAACGGGTGGAACTCCACATGCGAGAGCTTGGCGGCCGGCGTGCCGATGGTGTGCTGGCCCGGATTCGCCGACCAGTTCACCAACTGCAAGTATGCTTGCGAGGTATGGGGAGTGGGCCTCCGGCTTGACCACGAGGTGAGGAGGGAGCAGGTCGCCGGCCACGTCAGGAAGGCCATGGAGTCTAAGGACATCAGGAGGAGCGCCGCAGGGTGGAAGGCCAAGGCTGCGGAGGCCGCCGCCCCTGGCGGGTCGTCCTATCAGAACTTGAAGAGTATGGTCAAGGCGCACAACTCTGTAACTGATCAGCTCTAGTATACTCAAGAGTGACAAACAAATGTTTCTGGCTTGGTGTCACTGTCAAAAAGAAATGTCAACTTCTTGGTAATTCTTCGATCTTTTGTCCTTTTTGTAAACAAGATCTCTCTTTTCTTTTACTTCGGTGTAGTCCTTGCCGTTATTTCAAGCCAAAGTTATCCAAATTTTGTTTCTCTTATTATTTGAACTTCATTCTCCACAAGATTGCGATGATTTAAACTCAAATTCTCGATCGGTTAAAAAAAGAAAAACAAGTATTAAAAAATAGGGTTTTTATCATTTCTGTCATTATGACCAACACAAAACTCAGTTTTGCCATTTGACCGATCGAAACTCTAATTTTGCCACTACTCAGTTGCAATACTCCTCAATTTTGCCATTCCGTTATCTTTCTATCGTTAGTCTATAATCGTGTTTGCCATTATATTACCGTGACTTGCCACATCGACGATAAACATCCGCGCGATCATCCCAGTAGCACCACTTTACCGTTTGAAATATATTAGCATTCCTAGTCTACGTGGAGCAGTCGAGCAGTACACCAAATCATGCTAGTCTATGTGGAGCAGCCGAGCAGTACACCAAATCCAGCTCGAGTGTATGTAGACGCATGGCAGGATAGTTGAGAGCGCGTAGTCATGATGTATACATGATTACTCCGTTAGTGTTCGATAAGGAGCGGCAGATGACAAACATCCTGATGCGGCCCACGCGATCCTCCATGAGCTGTAGTTTCCCAAGATCATCGGCGACCTTGTGCCAAACGTTTTAAGACGACGGCGGAGGCCATGCTTGGTGCTCGGTCAAATAGTCCTAGGCGCTACTCGTTCTACCGCCGATTGAACTTAGCCTTAGCGTATGGCGGTGACGGAATCGCAAATACGATAATGACGTTGATGCGGATATGCCGAGATCACACTTCATAGAACATGTAAAATTTTAGAATGGGTAGAACCGTCATAGGTTTTACTAAATGGGTAAATATAAGTAATTTCTACTATGTAGGATAAGTATTGTTAGAAGCATATACGGGTTAGGAATGAAATTAACTCTAAATAAAAAAGGGGTAGAAAAACTAAAATGGCAAAACTGATTACAGATTAAGGTAGAAAGATGACGGAATGGCAAAACTGAGGAATGTTGTAACGGAGTAGTGGCAAAATTGGAGTTTCGATCAGTCAAATGGCAAAACTGAGTTTTGGGTTGGTCATAGTGGCAGAAATGATAAAAACCCTAAAAAATATTTACAACGTTGTAATTTTTTCTTCATCTAGTTCAAGAAATGTAGTATTGTATCCTTACCCATATGTTGATTCGGATCTAAAAAATTGTTTGTAGTGATGCCATGGCCTTTTCATTTAGAACAAAAATAGTGCTTATTCTTAGAGTTTAGAGAAATACCAATCCATCACAGATCTCAAGGTAGAATCTATGATCCTTGATGTCGACTCATGTTTAACTAACTGTCATGTGATCAAGAATTAGATAATCTGATAGAATAATGGAAACACACTATTAAAAATCATCCATTCACATTTTAGAACAA
This sequence comes from Avena sativa, assembly GCA_916181665.1. Classification (NCBI taxonomy): domain Eukaryota; kingdom Viridiplantae; phylum Streptophyta; class Magnoliopsida; order Poales; family Poaceae; genus Avena; species Avena sativa. Next base: position 59,309,301 of record OV702292.1, read on the forward strand.
TGCAAAAGGTATTAGAGGATGTGGTTATCACCACAAATTAGAAACCAATAAATTACTGGTATAAAAGAGTTTGAACGATATTCGATATACTTAAAACTAGATTTAGAAGTGCATATCTAGTGTCTCCAGAGATTTGATGATTCATGACAAAATTAACCGACAAATGCTTTACTATCTCTGCATATGCATGTGTTTTAGTCCCAAATGCAGTGGTTTAACCGGTTTAAGTTGACTTAAAAAATTACTCTGAATGCTTGAAGAAATGAATAGTAAAGACACTTGTGCAATTTTTTTGGTGGCTCAAATAATTAGATTGTGTGAGGGTAGGTCAATCTCTTTTTCTATTTTGCTAAAGACTAGCAAGGTGCAAGTGTGTTGTTACGGAACAACAAAATATGATAATCTCATAGGTTTGAGGTTATTATTTCACAAATATGTATGATTATGTTATGATGAATGCTAGTGTATCTCTCCACCTTGTTTTCTCTTGGCTAGTTCAATGGAACTCTCTTCATTTTCCGCCAAACCCCCTTCAGTAGCCTCATGAGAGATAAAATAGTGTCTTCCTTCTCCCCATCTTATTTCATTGCCTGCACTTCAACCTCTATCTGCACCATCACTGGATTATCTCTCCACTTCACCATAATGTCGATGACATTGAGTCGTTATGTCTCAACTAGAGGCTATAGATGCTGATGGGATTCGCAACATGGAAAACAAAAAAATTCCTACGGAAGAGCGTATGGAACCCAACAAGTTCGAATCTATGAGATGCTAGTAACAAAAATTAGATCAGATCTACATACTTTCGAAGATCCAAAGCGTTTAACGATCTTAAAGATCATGGTTGATGTAGACTATACGGTGTCAGATCAATTCGATAGAGTACCGCAACGGGAAACACCTCCACGGTATCAACACATACGGCTTGATGGCATCTCCTCCAACTTGATCCAACAAGGTGAGGGAGAAGTGGATGAGACCCCCGCAGCACGACGATGTGGTGGTGGATATGGTGGAGAATTTCATGGGCAGGTCTTCGCCGCCCACACAGAACTTCGAGGAGGAAGAAAAGAGGTCAGCAGGAGGGCCTGGTGGCTAGGTCTTGAGGTTCCACACCCCATACCTCCCCTCCCTCTTATATAGGCGTGCGGGCGATGCCTTGTCCCCTTCTCCAAGTCCTAGGGTCAGCCAAAAAAGGGGGAGACTTCCTCCCAAGTTAACACCCTATTTTCAAGAGATTTTCCTTTATCAATTAGCCCCATGCCCATGGGACTTTAGGGAGCTAGTGTGCTGACCCATGTGGGTCTATCCACTCCTTCTTGGGCCATGTGGGATGTCCAGGATAGGTAGGCCTCACGATGGTGCCCTCTGGAACCTTCTAGAATCTACGGTACAATCCCGAAAAATCCCAAAAAAAATCGGTAACCCTGAAAATACTCTCATATGTTTTTATTTATCTCCGGACCATTCCAAAGCTCCTCATGATGTCCGGGATCCTATCTAGAACTCCGAATCAAAATTCAATAATACCATCTATTTGTCTCATCAAACCCTAGCGACATCGAACGTTAAGTGTGTGACCCTACAGGTTCAAAAAAATGCAGACAAGATCATTATCGGTTGAACCACGATGTCGAGGATTCCATTTAATCCCGTATCCGATTCTCTTTGTCTCGCGATACATCACTTATCCGAGATTCGATCAGCGGTATCGTCATACCTAGTTCAATCTCATTACTAGCAAGTTCTCTTTACACGTTCCGTGGTGTAGGATCCTCGTGACTAAACACATCGGTAACATGCTTACAAGCTTTAGGATGCTACACTATAGAGAGGAACCAAAGATATCTCTCTATTACTTGGAGTGACAAATCCCACTCTTGATTTATGCAACTCAAAAGTACCATCGGAGATACCTAAAATCCATTTTTATAATGACTTTACCAGAGTATTCCTCCAATACCAGGGAGGAACATAACCTCATGGTCTAAGGAAACGATACTTGCCATATATAAAAGCAATAACAATCAAACTAAGTGGCATGATCAATGCCTATGCTTATTATTGGGTATGTCGATCACACCATTCTATTAATGATATGATCGCGCTATCCAGGGGCATTATATTTCCATGGTTAGGAATCCTTAACCATCACTTGACTAACGAACTAGTCATAAGAGGCTTACTAGGGGCACTATGTTGTTTATATATCCACACATGTGTTTAGTTTCCGGTTAATACAATTATATAATGGAGTATACACGGTTATCGTGAACAAGGAAATATGATAATAACAACTTTATTATTGCCTCTAGGGCATATTTCCAACAGATGCTGGTATCTCACCTAAATACGAGCAATGAAGTGAGCCCATGAGGCACGAGATCATTTGCCCCATTTACATTGTTAGGCAATAAAGGCGAATGTTCCATCTTGATTGCCACCATATTTGCTAACGACTCTTACCTTTAAAATCGTGGAAGTAAACTCCAATACCCATGTTTAATCTCTCCTAAATACTCATTCCTCTAAAACGAAATATAATTTTGTGTCTCAGTTAGAACTCTTTTTTTGCACACCCTTTGTTTTAACGCCCATGCTTCTTTTTACTTCTCATGTGGATCACGACATTGCTAGTGCTAAACACTGAAGACGATGGCTAAGGACAATGGATCAATATGAAGCGACATCCCTACATCTGGACATTGCTTCTTGTTGCCTAAAGTGAAACAATAACTGAATGTGTTCTGGGTCCTAACCGTGCCCCCTCCTCAACACAAGATTTTAAGGCTTGAACGATCAAAATGTTTCCTAGATGTATTTCGCATCTTCTCATGTAGCGTCAACTAGAAACATATTCTCCTAGTGTACAAACCATTGAAGGACAACAATGTCATACTCACCCATGGTTCTAGGAACTTGTCGATGCTGGAGCACTAAGAGTGGTGATGTTTTGACTTTGCCATCTGGAGTGAGAAGTGGCAGTCTTGGATTTGGAATTTCCTGGGCTCCTTGATGTTTTTTCAGTTGGTTAAGATGAAAAACATTACGAAGTTGAGTACCTTCGGGAAGTTTCAGTTGGTATGCTACCCCACCAACTTTTTCAGAATTTTAAATGGTCCATACCATTTACTTGTAAGTTTCGGTGCATTGCAGAGTCCCTATGTTGTTTCCCTGTATGGTTGCATCCTCAGCTATACTATATCTCCCACCTCAAATGATATTTATGATCTGTTCAAATCTGCAAATTTCAAGAGTTCAAGCTATTGGGATGCCACTTGAAAGTGTAGGTAACTTGACGTGGTGGTGTTCAAATTTGTTGTTCAGTGTAGAAGTTGTCATGTGAGTGCTGGTTGTCTATTGTATTTGTGTTCGGTATGGTTTATCTGTGAAAATTGTCGTTGGGAGGTGATGGGTTCGTAGCATGGAAAACAAAAAATTTCTACTGCAAGAACGAACAAAAACCCAGATCTAATCTAGATAAAAGCCAAGATCTAATCTATTAGACATGTGCAACGAGATAGATCTGTACTAACCCTTGTAGACCCGAAAGCGTTACGAGATCGGATCTCGTGGTTGATGTAGTCGATCACTTGCCGATCTCAAGATCGAGTAGACGATCCTTCCGGCACCACGTTCCGGCAGCGCTTCCGCAGTCGGTCACACGTACGGAGTCGAAGCAGACCTTCCTCTCCCCGTTCCAGCGAGCAGCGGAGGTAGTAGATCTTCTCCACGGAATCCCAGCAGCACGACGACGTGGTGGTGGTGGTGGAGTAGAGAATTCTGCAGGGCTTCGCCTAAGCTAGAGCAGAGAGAAGGAGGAGGAGAGAGGCAACTTGAGATCTAGAGAATAGAAGGGGCTTGGGGGCTTGTGCCTCCACCCCTCTATTTAAAGGAGGGAGGCGCCATGGGGAGGTGGAGTCCTTGTAGGACTCCCCTCTCCCTTGGCCGGCGGATCAAGGAGGTTGGGGGAGAGTCCTACTCCCCCACGAATCCTTGTCTTACCCCACAAGGATTCCTTGATCCTTTCTTGGTTTTCAAGTAAACTCCAAGAAATCTTCTAGAACCTTCCGGAACATTCTGAAACCTTCTAGAATCCCCATACAAATACTCCGGAACATTTCCTAACTTAGAAAATGATCCCCAATATATGAATCTTATTCCCCGGACAATTCCGGATCTCCTCGTGATGTCCCGAATCCAATCCGAGACTCCGAACAACATTCGTCTCTAACGCACATTCCATATCTACTTAAAACAACTTTGAACCTTAAGTGTGTCACCCTACGGTTCGTGAACATGTAGACATGATGGAGACACATCTCCGATCAATAACCATTAGCGGGATCTGGAGATCCATAACAGCTCCCACATACTCAACGATGACTTTGTGATCGATAGAACCATTTAACATACGAAACCAATTCCCTTTGTTACGCGATATTCTACTTATCCGAGGTTTGATCGTCGGTATCTCCATACCTAGTTCTACCTCGTTACTGATAAGTACTCTTTACTCGTTCCATGATATGTCATCCCTTGTGACCTAGTCACATGCTTGCAAGCTAACTAGATGACATTCCACCGAGAGGGCCCAGAGCATATCTATCCGTCATATGGATGGACAAATCCCAATCTTGGTCCATGCGCTTCAACACATACTTTCAGAATACCCAATGACACCTTTATAACCACCCAGTTACGAAGCGGTGTTTGATGTCATCAAAGTATCCATCCGGTGATGGTGATTAACATAACCTCATGGTCGAAGGATTAGATTACTATGCATTTGAAAAGCTTGTAGCAAAACGAACTTAATGACTTGATCTTATGCTATGCTTACCATGGGTGTGTGTCCATCACATCATTCTCCTAATGATATGATCTTGTTATTAACGACATCCAATGTCCATGATCAGGAAACCATGATCATCCATTAATCAACAAGCTAGTTTAACAAGAGGCTTACTAGGGACTCTTTTATGTTTATAAAACACACAAGTATTAATGTTTCCTGTTAATACAATTATAGTATGGGATATAAACATTTATCATAAACATAAAGATATAATAATAACCACTTTATTATTGCCCCTTGGGCATATCTACAACAGGAGGTGGTGTGAGTGATCTGAGGCTGAGAATTGTATTGGTATAGGTATCAGTATGGAAATGGTGGTGGATAGTATGGTGGGTATGATGCGAAACGGGGTTTTGGTGTTACCGATAGGGATTGTATGGTGGAGGTAGTGGCTAGTGAGGAAAAGGCTAGAAATTTAGTGGTGTGTAATAGTGAGGCTGGCGACTGGGGTTGGTGTTTTGTGAGTTGTGTTTATAATTCTTATTACTTTTGGTGCTTTAAATATTGTTGATGCAGCCTTTAGTGAAGGAAAGAATCACAGAGGGGATCAACTCTGCCATGATTCACTTTCCAACCGGTCACGTGAAAATGGCTGATCGTTGTGCAAAAATGATGTATCCGTAGTGTGTTCATTAACCTTGTGGCCTAATTCCTCTCCAGCCTTGCAAGGATTGCTCAAGGCATTCTGTTGAGGTACCCGTCCGGTTTTGTTTGTACTGCAACGTTTTCTCATGTATAATCGCAAATGAGTAGCAAGGAGGAACATGGCTGGAGAAATAGAATTGGTGGGTACGAGATTAGAATATAAACATTGTGGATTTTACTAGGGATGGGCATATTAACCGAGGACCGAACTACCGAACCGAACAAACCGGGACTGAGCCGAAATAGATCAAAACCGATTTTTTCATTCACTATTCGGTCACCATTTCTTAGAAACCGAAATTAAGTCGGTAACTTCGGTCATGTGCCTCTATTAGCCGAAGAGACCGAAGCAACCGATCTGACATGCATATGGCCCAATAGAATTCTGTAATCCAGCCCATAATAACGCAAAAAATCTAACTCCCGTGAGTCCTTCTCACATACTCATCCCCAGTAACCCTAAAAAAAAAAACACATCCCCCAGTAGCTTTTCCGTTCTGCCTACTCCCGACCAGTGGCCATTGCACCGCTTCTCCTTTTCTCCACCCCATCGGCGGCGGTAGCTTGTAGTCGACGCACCTTATCTCCAGTTCTTCGTACCGGCGGCCGGCAGTTTCCTGCAGACGGCGCTCGTATCCACCCCGGCCGACGGCGGTTGTTTGCAGAAGATGCTCCTCTCCATCACGGCCGGCGATGGTGGCGGTATCTGGAGGCGAGGATCTCCATCTGCGTGATGGGCGACAACCCCCGCCGGCAACAACCCCCGCCTCGGCTTCCCGCGCTCTCCGGCGTCAGCACCTCGCCGCAGGAGCCGACCTCCGACGAACTGGCTGCCTAGGAGGATGGGCAACCTCACCTCCTCCTCCTCAACCGCGCCGCGCTCGTCCGGGACGGCACCTGTTCAGTCGCCACCGAGCAGCGGCGAGTTCTTTCGGCCTCCCAAACGCGAGGCTGACACGCCTAGGAACTCGCTACTGAGGACACGCGCGTGGGGCATCGTTATCAACGAGCCCCGCACGACGACACCGTCGACAGGCCGGCTCCGCCTTCGACAGCCGAAGCCGGAGCCCGCTGGCTAGGGCGTGGCTGTCGACGAGGACTCCTTTGTCATGAAAATGGCGATCGAGCGTTCTTCGCCGTCAATCCTGGAGCCGAACATCCTCGCCTGGTCCAGGACGGACTAGGAGCAGGAGGAGGCACGGTGCATCCAGCGCCTACAAGAGGCGGCCGAGCGCCAGGCCAGAGCTCGCCGCCAGCCCGCCTACCAGGGCGCGCCTCTCGTCGTCCTAGACGATGATGCGGACATCGGCCCATCCGACCAGCCGTGGAGGTATGGCGACGTAGGCCAGGGCAGCTCGCGCCCCCGCAGACGCCGAGCGACGATGACGGCGATGACGTCGACGGCAAGGCGGATCCGGACTACACCAGTTTCTATCGCAACTTCGGCATGTAGACGGCGTTCACCGGCATCGACATCGTCTTCGGCGTCGTCTTTTCTAGTTCTTCTTTTAGTTTTTTTTAGTCTAAGTGAAGTCAGAATTCGGGTGCCCGCCCGAATTTGATGTAATATTTATGAATCGCCCATCTATCAATGAAATGCGCCTATATTCGTCCAAATTTCATTGAATTTTGTTAAAAATTATCAAAATCTGGAAGCTCGGTCTGGAAACACGACTGGAAACTAGCCGTTCCTAAACCGAAAACTTTCTTTCATCCGACGTTATTTAGCTCCGGATTTGGGCCTTCGTTTGAGTTTCTGGGTTTGGCGGCGTATGAGATGAGATCACACCACGCGGATGCCCCGCACAAACTTGCATTCGATTCGTTGATCATAATCAAAGACAAACTTGCTGCAGCTTTATTCAACCCAAACTCCAGGGCACCGATCGACGATGAACAAGACGAACGCGGCGTACCGCGTACGTGTATCCTGATGATATGTGTGGTTCAGCGATTCGTCTTGGGGCACTCCTGGTTGGTGCCGTCGTGGAGGTGGAGCACGCAGCGCTTGCCGTCCTCGGGCGCGCACAGGCAGACGCACCCTTGGAACACCTTGTCGCCGTGGTTGGCGCAGGTGATGTTCCCTCCCTGGATGCACCGGACGGTGTCGCAGGTCGCCGCGGCGTCTCCCACGTCCCCGAACACCACCAACCCTGCTTGATCCAAAGCATCGAAAGAGAGTGCGTAGATTGTACTAGATAGTCAGTGTATCTCGAGTTCCGAAGGAGCCAATCGATCGCAGAGAACGTAGTCGAAGCATAAGAAGGATAAGGGTACGGAATTACGGATGGACCTACCGGCGAGGAGGAGGAGGACGAAGGCGAGTGACAGCTTCATGGTGGCAGCCATGGATGTGTGGTGCTTTTGCGTCGTGTGGCTGTGCCGGTGCGTTTATATAAGGCAGCTATGAGTTTGCTATCAGTCGTCAGTCGGCGTCGTATGTATCTACAACTTCAGCCAAGCCTGCCGGGATCGGATCCGCCGCTCTCTCTGACTCGATGCCTCGGTAGTCAGCTAGATTGGACCCGAGATCAGGCGGCACGCATGTGCGGATGCTGGAGTAATACGTAGGTGCTTGCGTCGTGGAGTTCAGAATTTGTCCAGGCCTCGCGTCGGTCTCGGCACGCTTTGCCCTGAACCGATCGAGGAGAGAGGCAGAGCGATCCATTTTTTTCCGCGAAATACAAACACTAAAAACTCAGATATATTACATAATAGTCTTAATTTATATACTAGAAAGTAAAAAATATAATTAAAATAAACCCTAGCTACGGCTACGACATCTGGCGGTAGGCACGTCGGTGGTCGCGGAGGCGGCCGCAACACCTAGTGATCGGCTTTCGTCGTCCTCCGGCGGCGCCTACTCATCGTCGTCCTCCGTGAGGTCGATGAGTGGCGCCGTGCTAGGGGGAAGAGGCGGCGGTGGAGGCGGTATGAGGCGGGAGTAGTCCTCCGCCACGATGTAGTCCATGACGGAGGCCAGCATGCGGCCCAACATGCTGCACCAGAACATACGCCCTTCACTGTCGTTGTCCGCCGGTGGGGTATAACCGCCATAGTACCAGGAGAGTTTCCTCTCCCGATGCTTGCGGAAGAACTCGACCCAGATGGGTAGGTTGTCAGGATCCCATTCTGGATCAGACTATTGTGCCATCGTGAACCAATCCGCCCACTCGTGTCAGATGGCCACATGCAGCTCCTCACCATGCGGCACCAGTGGAATTGGGATTTCGCCACTGCTCAACGTCCACCCGCTGGGGTAAACGAAGTCCGAGGCGCCGGATAGTTCGCCTCATACAAGGCGCACGCCTCCCACTCGTGAAGCCAGCGCCGCCCGGAGTACATTACAGTGGGCGTGTGGTTGGTTGGGCGCATGGGAGCGGGGATGCTGGGAGCAGAGCGATGAGGATAAGATGGCCACAGGGCTGTGTTTAAATTGGCGAGGGCATTGGATTTCGACGCCGACATTCATGTCACGGACAGCCTAGGCGTTGGGCGACGCGTGCAGCGCAGGCGGCGTGGCCAGCCTAGGATTCAGCCTACTCCATTAATGGCTTTTGGGTGGAGACCAGTGGCTGTTGGGCCGTTGTCAGGCGGGCCCCTGGAGGACGTGAGAAGACGAGGGAGGACACACGCGGCGGATGCATTTCTACCGCATTTTTGGGCAAGAAATGGGTCATCCCGGGCAAGGGTGGTCGTTCGGGTCAGGCCGCTGGGGCGGGGTTTTGGCCGTTCGGGCGTTCGCGCGGACCGATCCGGACCGCCTGTGCTCGAATGGGTCGACCCGGTAGAGATGCCCTTAGGGTAGACTGAACACCGTTGCTTGGATGCGGATCACGTTGACTAAATAAACGAGTTCGCACACTGTGCCACTTGACCTATCCCGATCTATAATTTATTCGAAATAGAGGTGATACCTCACGCCTCTTATCAGAATGATGCATAACCTTTTATTTATTTATTATTCAACAAAGTCTTACAAATAGAATACATAGATCAACCTCAAGCTACCTCTCTAACTACAAAACTTAGATGAACGGGATGGCTATGCGAGGATCGCACACCAAGACACATCATAAAAAAAACTTGAGACCCCATCCGACCATCTAACAGCTAGTCGGGGGCACGAACCAGTCCGGCAGATCCTCTGCAGGTGCTCGATAAGTTGTCGCCACCATCTTCCACCAATCATCTTCGAGATATAGATCTAGGCATTGACCTTTCCAAGCCCACTCTCGAGGCTAGTATGGCGCCAGACAGCACCACCGACCTGGGAGCATCCAAGCATCGTCCGTCGCCAAGACCCCGCTGCACCACCAAAAGACCCTTCCAAGCATCTTGTTCTCCAGGACGATACCCTCAAGAGGGAGAACGACACTGCAAAAGTGCTACTATTATCGGATTCAAGAGACCAAATCTAGGGTTTCCCCCGGAGCCTTGATACATTGCAAATGTATCTATAATTTTTGATGTTCCATGCTTGGTTTTATCCATTTTCTTGTGTTTTGTTCCAACTTTGGAGTTCTTTTATTATGATTTCTTGGACTAACCTATTAACAAGAGCCATAGTGCCAACTGCCTGTTTTCTGCTGTTTTTGGTTTCAGGAAAGTCAGAAAATGAATATTCTTGAAATTGGACGGGACAAAAGCCAAAGTGCCTATTTTTCCGGAAGGGATCAAGTACCAAAATACGAGACGGAGAAGGGCTGGGGGCTGGCCACACCACCTGGCCACGCGGCCAGGCCTAGCCCGTGCTAGGGGGTGGTCTGGCCAACCCCAGCACCCCATCGGCCTCTCCTTCTGCCTATAAGTTGCCCTCGGGATAAAAACCCTAAGTACCCGATCAAAAATCCACGAAAGAGTCTGTAGCCGCCGTCATCTCCATCCCTAGATCGGGAGGGATCTGAAGCTCTTCCCGACACCCTGCCGGAGAGAGGAATTCACCCTGGAGGCCTTCTTCATCACCATGCAAGCCTCCGGTGTGATGCGTGAGTAGTTCATCCTTGGACTACGGATCCATGTAGTAGCTAGATGGCTGGTTTCTCTTCCTTTGTGCTTTCATATTTAGATCTTGTGAGCTCCGTTCATGATCAAGATCATCTATTTGTAATTCATACATGTTGTGTTTGCGGGAATCCGATGGATATTGAGATGCTATTTCAAATTGATTATTGATTCTATCATGTCTTTGTTATTTGAGATCTTGCATCCTTTCTGTTGTTAGTAGCTATCTTGGCCAAGTAGATGCTAGCAATTCCAAGAGTTAGTATTTATATTCGATAGTGGGTTCATGCCTTTGGTAATCTGGGGAAGTGACAGAAATCTCTAAGGTACTAGATGTGCTGTTGCTACTAGGGAGAAAACAACAATCCTTTATTCATAGAACAATTATATTGTTTACTTTACATGCAGTTCGTAAAGCAATAATCTGTTGCTTGCAACTTAATACTGGAGGGGGTTCGGATGATAACCTGAAGGTGGATTATTAGTTATAGATATAGTTGGATGGCGGTCTATGCATTATGTTGTATTGCCCAATCAAGTCTCAAAGGAGTCAAGATGATTAGTATATGCATGTATTGCTTTCTCGGTGTTTGTTAATTGCCCCGCTGTAATTTGTTCACCCAGCATGTTATCTATCAAAGGAGAGCCACCTCTAGTGAACTATGGATCCCGGTCCTTCTTCTTTACATACAATCTACAATCTTTTACTGCTTTGTGTTTACTTTCTGCAAACTTTTACTTCTTTCCATTTGATACGTTTAATCCTTTGTTTTCCGCAAAACACGGTGAGATTGACAACCTCATCGCAAGTTGGGGACAAAGTTCTGTGGTTGTGTTGTGCAGATCTCCACGTTGCTACTAGCACCGGTAGTGCGCCCTGCCAAAGCTCAGCTAGTAACACCTTTGGGGTGTTTCCTTGCTCCTACTGGTTCGATTAAACCTTGGTTTCATAACTGAGGGAAAACTTGTTGCTGTGCTCATCATACCTTCCTCTTGGGGTTCCCAACGAGCTCTACGTCGATCATCGAGCGCATCAAGCTATTTTCTGGTGCCGTTGCCGGGGAGTCAAGGACATCTTCACAAGGGGAGTCCCTCATAACCAATCTCTTTACTTTGTTGTTTTTGTTTTGCTTAGTTTCTTTTTTGCTTTGTTCTTCGAAAACACAAAAAAAATAGTTTTACTTGTTTGCTTTCTTATTTGAAAACCCAAAAAATGACTACTCTTGAAAACACTAAGTTGTGTGACTTCACTAGCACCAACAACAATGATTTTATGAGCACTCCTATTGCTCCACCTATGGCTGAAAATACTTTCTTTAAGATAAAACCTGCTTTGCTCAATCTAGTTATGAGAGAACAATTTTCTGGTATTGGTAATGAAGATGCTGCTTCCCATCTAAATAACTTTGTTGAACTTTGTGAGATGCAAAAGCATAGGGATATAGATGGTGATATTATTAAGCTGAAATTGTTTCCTTTCTCTTTGACAGGAAAAGCTAAAGAATGGTTGAATTCCTTAACTAGGAATAGTATTGATTCTTGGACTAAATGCAAAGATGCTTTTATTGGAAAATACTATCCTCCTGCTAAGATTATATCTATGAGAAGTGAAATAATGAAGTTTAAACAACTTGATAATGAGCATGTTGCTCAAGCTTGGGAAAGAATGAAATCTTTGGTAAAGAATTGTCTCACTCATGGACTGACTGCTTGGATGATCATCCAAACTTTTTATGCAGGATTGAACTATTCTTCAAGGAACCTATTGGATTCAGCTGCTGGAGGTACCTTTATGACCATTACTTTGGGTGCTGCAACAAAACTATTGGATAATATGATGGTTAATTATTCTGAATGGCATACTGAGAGAGCTCCACAAGGTAAGAAGGTAAATTCTGTTGAGGAAACCTCCTCCTTGAGTGATAAGATTGATATTATTATGTCTATGCTTGTTAATGGGAAAGCCCATATTGATCCAAATAATGTTCCTCTAGCTTCTTTGGTTGCTCAAGAAGAGCAAGTTGATGTGAACTTCATAAGAAATAACAACTTTGGCAACAATGCTTATGGTAATAATGCTTATAGGAACAATTTTGGTAACAACAATTATAAGCCATACCCTCCCAATAATGGTAATGCTTATGGAAATTCTTACAACAATAATAAGAGTGCTCCCTCTGAACTTGAAGTTATGCTTAAAGAGTTTATTAGTAAACAAACTGCTTTTTAATAAAACTATTGAGGAAAAACTCTCTAATGCTGAAAGAAATATAGCATCTTTGGCTGAAGCTCAATCTTCTTTGAATAAAATGGCTACTAAACCTGAAACTAATGACAATCCCTTTGCAGCTACTAATGCCATACAAGTAAAAATTGATGAAAATGTTAGACTATTAGCTGAATTACATGCTAAGTGGGATAGAGAAGATGAAATTGCTAGAAACATTAGTGTTTCTACTATTACCACCACTAGTGTTGAGGCTAGTAATAGTCCTACTACTTTAGATGATAAAGTTGATTTTGATCTTGATGGTTGCAACATCTCTGAAGTTATTAAGTTCCTACAAAAGCTTGCTAAAAGTCCTAATGCTAGTGCTATGAACATGGCTTTTACAAAACACATTACTGATGCTCTCATAAAAATTAAAGAAGAAAAGATGAAACATAAAGCTTCTGTTCCTATAAAGCAAGAAGATGGTTGGGAACCCATCATTAATATGAAAGTGAATGACTTTGATTTCAAAGCTTTGTGTGATCTTGATAGTAGTGTTTCTATTATGCCTAGAAGGATTTATGATATGCTTGATTTGCCTCCTCTTGAAGATTGCTATTTGAATGTCCCACTTGATGCTAATGCTAAAAAGAAACTCACGGGGAGTCTTAATGATGTTCTTATTATGGTTAATGATTCATATGTCCCCGTTAATTTCTATGTTTTGGATGTTGAATACAATGCTTCTTGTCCTATTACTTTGGGAAGACCTTTTCTTAGAACTGTTGGTGCCATCATTGATATGAAAGAAGGCACCATTAAATATCAACTCCCACTCAATAAAGGTATAGAACAATTCCCTAAAAAGAGAGAAAAGATTTCTTTTGCTTCTCCTATGAAAACAAAATTTGGTCTTAATGCTTCTTCATTTGAGAACACTTGATTCTTTCTTTGCTTCTTATGCCTAACTTAAAGGCGTTAAAGAAAAGTACTTGTTGGAAGATAACCCAAGAGTTTTAGTTGAGTCTTGGAAGTTATTACCTCTGTAATAACCTCTCCTTATCCTTTTTATTTGCTTTTTGTGCCAAGAGTAACCTCTAATGAGAGTGAAGTAATGATAGGGAAAGTTGCTGTCCCGAAACAGATTTTTGTGCTTCATCGTAAAAATTCCTGAGAGAGCTCTGTACGTCGGTTTGAGATGTAATTTTTTGTTCTTCTGCCCCAGGTTGTTATATAACTTTCATTAGTTCAACACTTTTTGATTTGAGCAACAGAAGGTCTTCGAAAAAATTCGTCTTCACCTGCTGGTCTGTTTTGACAGATTTCTGCCATTTTCTGCATTTGCTTCTTGTTGGTTCCTTCTTGAGTTCTTTTGGGGAATTGAGCTTTTTGAGGGAAGTGCTACAGTAGCTAGTGTTCTAATGGAAGTTTATTTGATGTTAGAACTTAACCTTGAGACTTATTTATCTTAAGTGCACTAATGTTGCTAATGAGATTGTGTGAAGTTTTGTATGAAGGAAAATTTTCAGATGTATAGAAGGAATGAGTAATGAGATGAAGGATGGACTAAAGCTCAAGCTTGGGGATGCCACACGTGTCACCACAAGAAATATCCAAGAAGTACAAGCGTCAAAGCTTGGGGATGCCCAAGGCATCCCCTTCTCCATCAATAAAAATCTCAGGTTTCTTCCAAACGCTTCATTTTTATTGTTTCATGCACAGCTGTGTTTTTCTTGGAGCGTCTTTGTTTTCGTTTTCGTTTTGGTTTTTAGTTTGCTTGGTTTGTTTAGTTTTCTGAATAAGTTGGTTGGACCCCCTCTTTCATACTTTGGTTTGTAAATAGTTTGGTTTGGTTTGGAAAAGAGTAGGAAAGTGCATACTTTTGTGGTAAAAAGAGCTCGTTTTTGACTGTGGCTATGCTTTGTCATGCCATGATTGATATTGTTTTGGCTTTATGCTTAGTATTCTTTGCTGTAGCATGACTTGTTATAAACAATTGAGAGTGCTTAATGTGCCTTGGATGAATCATGCGTTGTTTTAGCATATTAAAGCATAGTATAGTGGTATTCTCCTTTGATGCTTTATTTGGGTTGACTTGGCACATGTTCACACCATGTTATGACTACATCAAGTCACCATAGCCTTTATGATCCTTTAGTTTTCAACTTGTAGTATCACTTTATGCTTTGATCAATGATGTTTTGTCGCTCTGCATGATTATGGCCATTATTGCTCTCTTAGTTTGTCGCTCCCAGTCTTTTGCTAGCCTCCACCACAAAGTATGAGTTCCACTCATGCATCCAATTCCCTAAACCAAGTTATTCCAAAGAGTCCACCATACCTACCTACTATCTTATGCTATTCCAAGTATATTCATGCTTTTGTCTACCTTTCATTATTAAAGCTCTCGCGAACTTGATGGCACACTTTACTTTTTTGCCTCTAATAAACTTGAACCATTGGGTCCTTCTTTGTTGCGTATATGCTTGCGCTTTATAAGTTAAAATTAGCAGAACCATGTTTCATGGGGAACGCTTTCAACATCGCACTTGTACTTTGTACCCCGTTGATATTATGTTCTTTTGCTTACGGATCCCGGCGGTGTGAAATAAATGTGGAACTTGTAAGATCATGGAGTTTGTATGTGTGTTAGAGAAACGCCTGGGCCGCTAGCCTAAGCCATGCCTAATCATGGTGGAAACTTGCAGCATCACCATAATGAGCATTCTATGAAGCATCCTCAATAAAAACCTATGCAAATAGCAAATAAAAAGATCGCTGAGATGCTCATTGTCTGCTTGCCTTATCATTTTGATTATGGGAAAGCTCCCGTATCATGTGCAAGGGGTACCCTGTTGGCGGTTCTTACTGATACACATATACTTACAATGACAAGAGTTTACTCGTGACTAAAGTTGAGTAGCATGAGGATCGGTCTTCATAAGTAAGGGGCATGAGATTTCGGTTTATAACTTGTCAAGCATATCCTCTTAGTTGTGTCACTCTAACCTTAATCACCTTCAAGATGCTTATGATAGGAGCAATGAGAGCTGAAAGCTACAAGTACCATAATTTTTGGAAGCTCTTTATGAGACTTGAATCCCTACTTCCTTTTACAAAGGCCTTTCTTCCACCATTATATTGAGTCTCCACCTTCTATCTTTATGCACTACTTTGAGAGCATAGTGGCCATTCTTAGTTCTATGTGTATTGTCCCAAGACTAGTTGATTGATGCATAACTTGTTATTGCTTGTTTGAAACTATTGTATCTAGTCACTCTTATAAACTTTGGAGGTGTCCCATGCATTTATATTTTCTACTCTATTGAGGGACAAGCTGAATACTTTTATGCTATGTTTTCTTTATGTGAAACAAACAAACATCTTGCAAAGCATGTTATTCATGAATCTTTTGTTTGTGCCTTTCATGTTGCATCATAGTCTCTTTGCTTATTGCTAGAACTTTGTCTTTCATGTTATGATTGAAGTACTTTGATCCCAGCATTGAATGTTTTGCAAATACTTTGATCAAGTCTTTGATGGTACATGTCACCTCAAAGATTATTCTTTTTATCACTTACCTACTCGAGGACAAGCAGGAGTTAAGCTTGGGGATGTTGATACATTGCAAATGTATCTATAATTTTTGATGTTCCATGCTTGGTTTTATCCACTTTCTTGTGTTTTGTTCCAACTTTGGAGTTCTTTTATTATGATTTCTTGGACTAACCTATTAACAAGAGCCACAGTGCCAGCTGCCTGTTTTCTGCTGTTTTTGGTTCCAGGAAAGTCAGAAAATGAATATTCTCGGAATTGGATGGGACAAAAGCCAAAGTGCCTATTTTTCTGGAAGGGATCAAGTGCCAGAATACGAGACGGAGAAGGGCTGGGGGCCGGCCACACCACCTGGCCGCGCGGCCAGGCCTAGCCTGCGCCAGGGGGTGGTCTGGCCGACCCCAGCACCCCCTCGGCCTCTCCTTCCGCCTATAAGTTGCCCTCGGGACGGAAACCTAAGTACCCGATCAAAAATCCACGAAAGAGTCTGTAGCCGCCGTCATCTCCATCCCTAGATCGGGAGGGATCTGAAGCTCGTCCCGGCACCCTGCCGGAGAGGGGAATTCACCCTGGAGGCCTTCTTCATTACCATGCAAGCCTCCGGTGTGATGCGTGAGTAGTTCAACCTTGGACTACGGATCCATGTAGTAGCTAGATGGCTGGTTTCTCCTCCTTTGTGCTTTCATGTTTAGATCTTGTGAGCTCCGTTCATGATCAAGATCATCTATTTGTAATTCATACATGTTGTGTTTGCGGGGATCCGATGGATATTGAGATGCTATTTCAGATTGATTATTGATTCTATCATGTCTTTGTTATTTGAGATCTTGCATGCTTTCCGTTGTTAGTAGCTATCTTGGCCAAGTAGATACTAGCAACTCCAAGAGTTAGTATTTATGCTCGATAGTGGGTTCATGCCTCTGGTAATCTGGGGAAGTGACAGAAATCTCTAAGGTACTAGATGTGATGTTGCTACTAGGGAGAAAACAACAATCCTTTGTTCATAGAACAATCGTATTGTTTACTTTACACGCAGTTCGTAAATCAATAATCTGTTGCTTGCAACTTAATACTGGAGGGGGGGGGTCGAATGATAACCTGAAGGTGGATTATTAGTCATAGATGCAGTTGGATGACAGTCTATGTATTATATTGTATTGCCCAATCAAGTCTCAAAGGAGTCAAGATGATTAGTATATGCATGTATTGCTTTCTCGATGTTTGTCAGTTGCCCCGCTGTAATTTGTTCACCCAGCATGTTATCTATCTAAGGAGAGCCACCTCTAGTGAACTATGGATCCTGGTCCTTCTTCTTTACATACAATCTACAATCTTTTACTGCTTTGTGTTTACTTTCTGCAAACTTTTACTTCTTTCGATTTGATACGTTTAATCCTTTGTTTTCCGCAAAACACGGTGAGATTGACAACCTCATCGCAAGTTGGGGACAAAGTTCTGTGGTTGTGTTGTGCATGTCTCCACGTTGCTACTAGCACCGGTAGTGCGCCCTGCCAAAGCTCAGCTAGTAACACCTCTGGGGTGTTTCCTTGCTCCTACTGGTTCGATTAAACCTTGGTTTCATAACTGAGAGAAAACTTGCTGATGTGCTCATCATACCTTCCTATTGGGGTTCCCAACGAGCTCTACGTCGATCGTCGAGCGCATCAAGCCTCCAGGCATGAGGCGGGAGATTTGCAGCAACGACACCTTCATCAAGGTAATGATGCCTGAGGACGCCACCATCTTGCCGGAGCCCAGCTCTCAACGGTCGCCTACCTTGGCACTAGCCCTCGATCTGTAGGAGGGGAAGGCCATCTACATGTCATTCACCTCGATCTGCATGTACAATATCTTGAACACCGGCTACCGCGCCAAGGAAGACGTCGTGATGCATGTGAAACACACCACATCTCGATCTGGAGGGGCCGTCCCGGTCCGTCCCTGCCAGGTGAGGAGGCGGGAGGGTCCCTCACCCCCTGTACCGTCGATGTCGGTCAAGAGAGGCCTGGCCACGCCCTCCGGCGACAGCTGGGGAGGAGTAGTAGGGATGGAGGGGGCTGGAGAGGGTTCTCCCCATTGCCTGACGAGAGCGACATGAGGGGACCAGGGGATTCACGTGATGTATTGCTCAATAATCTGTATGATGAAAATGCAGAATCTAGCTTTTCTGGTCTGGATAAATTTTGTTGACCGATCTTCTTTTGACCTGGTATCAGTGATCGGTCGTTCAACATTGTGCTATGGATCCAAGATGGTCCATTCAAACAATCATCATTACTATTTGCTTTTCTTTATTTCTCGCTGGTGCTGCTTACTGAGATCCACCAGGCGTAGCAGATGCAGATGCATTGCATTTTATATCTAGTGTCATACATGACAGATACAACTGACTAGTTATTCCATGCTGAAATAACTACTCCCTCCTACTTAAATTAGTTAACTTGGTTTTGTCTAGATTCGGATGTATTTAGTATTAAAACTAGGCTAGATACATTCGAATCTAGATAAATCTGAATCAACTAATTTTGGATCGGAGGAGTTACTAATGTTAGGTTGCCGGGCTCAGCCAACAAAAATTCGGTTAATTCAGTCTTCTACCCTGTTTCGGAATTCGGATTGTCCAAAACATTGTCGAGCTCAAGATCTTTATCTTACGGTTGGCATTGCTTCTTACCTCTTCCAGTGCAAGCTGGTCACTGGATGTCGTTGACATGTGATCTGACGGCCACAAGACCCCTTCTCGTCAGACAAGGCTACTTTTATGAACTTTGTCTCCTCACCTGCTCTCTCGTTTGTGACAGGGCGGGCTCTATATTTTGCGGGTCCTAGGCTAATTCGACTCCATGTCTCCTAAAACTAATATATATGAAGACATGTAAAAAAACATATATGTGTCATTTTCACTTTCAAATTCAAAATAAAAGTTAACATCTGATCATACATTTTAGTCTAAAAAATATAACATGTAGTATTTGCTGCTAGTTTAATTACCTCAAATAAAAAATAATTCCAATCAGGCTTGGATTTGTTACAAGTAGTATTTGTTGCGAAATTGCGAGATTTAATCAAGCCTGGATTTAATATACCTCGGGGAGTCGGGAACACAGGATACCGTCTGACGATGGCGATCAAGTCTCCGGCTCCGGCGCCGTACTCCGGATAGGGGTGGAGAGAGACGATCAACCGAACAGTCAAGGCATGGTACCTAGGCACAACCGCCGTGCGACCAGCTAAACCCAACTAGGGTTCCATCCCCTCGCCGGTGATGCCGGTCCGCTCCGTCTCCGGTGGCCTTAGGGCTTTGGAGGTGTGGCGGACTGCGGCCTCTCGCCGGCGGGAGGTTTTTTGTTTTTGTTTAGTCATTTTTCCAGTGTCTTCTTCAGGATGTTGAGGCGGCGGCTACTTTCTGAAGTCAGAATAAGGTCCTCCCCGTCCTATCCTCGCTCCGATGGTATGCCTAGCGCCGACGGAGGGCGTGTGGAGTCGTGTGTCCGGCAGATCTCTTCGGATCTGATTGTTTTCCGTATTCGTCAGTGTGATTTAAGGTCAGTCTCTTTCGATCTACGGTTATCATTTTCGGCGATGATTGCTGCTCTGGCGCGCTGGTCCTTTGGGACCTTAGCACGACGACTTCCTATCTGTCTACTACAACAAGCTTTACTACGATAAGTTTTGCCCTGCTCCGGTGATGGAGGGACGAGAACGGCGGCGCGCCTTCGGCTCGTGCTAGTGTTTGTAGTCGTCGCTAGGTGGTCCATTGACCTTTTTGTAATTTCTATTACTTTTAAGGATCTTTGTACTGCTGTTGATGATTATTAATAGATCGGTAGAATTTCGCAAAAAAAAGGCACGAGTCAGGGCCATACCTGGCCAATGGGCCGTGCCGAACACAGGTTGGCACGAAGCACGCGGGCTTCGGCACGCCATGGGCCGGCCCGGCACGTGGCTTAACAGGTCGTGTCCGACCCGCGACCCGACTGGGGCCGTGCCTAGGCCTCTACCCCAAGCCCACGTGCCGGCACGGCACGGTCCGTTAAGAGTTTTTTTTTATTTTTTTTCAATTTTATACCATTATTTCTATTTTTTTATTAATTTTAGATAAAAATAGTATAAAAAAACCTTAACAGGCTGACCCGTTAGACCCGTTTAGCTAATGTGTCGTGCCTGGACCTTAAGGTGAAGCCCACGGGCCGGCACGGCACGACACGTTAGCTTAGCGTGCCCAGGTAGACCGTGCCATGCCGTGGGGGGGAGGGGAGAGGGTAGAGGGAAGAGGGGAGAAGGGCCAGAAGGGTGGACGGGAGATCGATCGCCGGGGATTGCGACGCGCCTGTGCGGCTGTCCCTAGTGTGTGCTGTGTTGCGTCTTGTGGTGTCGATCATGAATTCGTGACGCGGGTGCGCGTTTCGTGTACAGGCCTGGTTGTGCGCTTCTAGGAAGCACGGTGGCCGGTGGGCCTTTGGCAATAAAATTCCCAGCAGATGTGTACGTATGCCACAGGGTATATAGATATATATTTTTGGGCCCTCCCCTTTCCACGGGCCCCTGGCCGTTGCCAGGGTCGCGGTGGCCTAGCGCCGGCCCTGGGCGTACGTGCGTACTGCGTACAGCTTCAGCCAAACTGCTCGGACCGGATCCGCCGCTCACTCTGGTTGGATTGGGTGCCTCGGCGGTCGACTAGGTTGGACCCGAGATGCGAGATCACGCGACGCGCATGTGCAGATGCTGGAGTAATACGTAGGTGCTCGCGTCGATGCGATGCGTCGTCGTGCGGCTTCGTCGAGGTCAGGATCTGTCCAGGCCTCGCACCGTTCTCAGCATGCTTTGTTCTGAACCGATCAAGGCAGTAAAAAAGTCAGGGGTTGCGGAAATCGAGCCAATATGAAGCAGTAGATAGTACTAGATGGACTCAACGCGCTCTGCTGCGCCGTCCTCTGCTTGCTAACGGTGTTTACGGTCTGTTTGGTTCCTAGCCATATTTTGCCAAGCCAAAGTGTGACTAGTCATAAAAGTGTGGCAGCCACAAAAAGTGTGGCTGAAAATTTTGAAAAGCCAAACTTTGGCAAAAGTGGGCAAAAAGAATGGCTCTATGACAAGTGGATCATAAGGGTAATAAAGTGTGGCAAGCCAAAGTATGGCAAAAACCAAAGGCATGTAAACTAAAATGTGGTTGCCAAATTTTAGCTTGGCAAAGTGTGGCCTAGAACCAAACAGACCCTACATTTTATGCCAATGGTATTTGTTTGCTTATTGTCTTCCGTCGGCTTTAGCCTATGCTTCAATCTGGAGGCCGACCTAGGGTATTGCAGCAATAGATTCCCTGAAAAAGAGTCGGCCCTAGACACACCCACAGCAAACCTAGCGCATCAGCAAAGCCGGAAAAATTCAGAGCGTCCCCAATCAATCGTCACCGAGATGAACAGAAAGAAATCGACCCCAAATCCTGTCACCCCCTACATTCCAAACACACACAAGCGCCGACAAAACGACACCGCCAAACCACTCACCATAGCAATCAGAAATAATTGCCCATGAAGTACATCCCAACCACCCAAAAATTCACAAATCGTAAGGCACAACTAATTCGCGAACGTTTAGAAAAAAAATATCTAGCCCACCTTGGCCATTCTCAGAAAGAAACATCAATTTGACAAACAACACAATAATATTTCCAATGCTTGCCTCCAAATCCAGGGCACAAGAAAAATACATAACATTCGGTTTGAAATAAGGTTTACTAACAGTGAGGTTTGAAATAAATAAATAAATAAATAATATACTGCATATAAGCATACAGTTGCACCTAATGTTTGTGTATGCTGGAGTGACAACTTTCACCAAGAATGCCTCTTCATCACTGTCATATGTTGGTTTAACAATTCCAGCAGTTAGGCACACATTACCAGGAGATACAAATGATACCATAGAACTAAAAGGTCATCTAATCAGACCGGAAACAACATTGTTACCAATAAAGATGATGTTCTTTGACTTATAAGCTTAACACTAACACAAAATCATGCGTGAATGCACCTTTACAAAGTACATTTATCTCCATTAACATAAATAACAATTTTAAAGTTCCTAAGCTGAAGTTGTGGGCCATCAAGGTACTGAATACATTATGCCATACTCTTCGGCGTAAAAATGGAGAACGTACCGATTAAATGCCTTGTGCTACAATAAGGTTCGAACTGAAGCTCAATAAACTTACCAGGCATTGGTAGTAATGAATAGAGAAATGTCTGAATCTAGACCATAACCTTTCTAGAGACCCCATTAGTTTATCACATTAACATAGATTAAAATCTAGGAGGTAGATAAGGAGCATACTATTCTCTTAAGCCCAAATCAATGGCATGTCTGAAGGAAATGAACTAGCAGGTGTAGTTAACTACCAGAAATGCAAAACAGAGGTTAAATATAACTTCAACTAAAAGATCAAGTTATGGTTATTGCATCATGGTAAGTCAGTGGCTATGGTACTGAAATTTTTATAGCAGTTGGGTAAAAATAAAATTGATCAATCAAATCCCCTTTATTGACCAATGAAGCTACCACATAGTTTAAGAATATACCCCTGGCTTATGAACATTTTAACAGCTAATTCCCTCCTGTGAGATATTAACTGTTCTTATTAGCACATATCAAGATGAAACTTATCGAAAAATATTAGATGTTCTTATAAGCACAAATCAAGATGGAAAATATTGAAAAACATTTATTTCTGATAGCCCATGCTCAAAATACTAACCCTGCATGCCGCCCCAAAGGAGGAGATCCAGTCGTGTGTTACCAAGGAATGAAATTAATCCTCTTGACAAATAAAATAGGTACTACTACAAAGGAAAAAATAGCTAAGCTTTTTCATATGTTTTCTCAGCATATTATAAAACAATGATAGGATGATGGATGTATTGCCAAAAAAAAATCAATCATTTATTTGAAGGATCAAATACTAAAATCCAGACATACACAAGCACACGATCTTACTTTGCATCATCGAGATAGTCCTCTCACCTCGAATTTTTCTGGATGCCAATCTTCCTATAAATAATAAACTCCTAAGTTGTGATTGCATTCATGGATTGATACTCAACTTACGTATTAAAAGGTTTCCGTTGATGAACACATGTCTACTCGCAATCACAATAATTGAACAAAGGTGTCCCTAAGTTGTACATTTTTGTTGAATTGAGCCGAAAAGGCACGCCTTGCCATGTCCATTTTGTCCTATGTCATTTCACACATTGTCCAGTTACTTCATTAACAAACAAAGAGATGGATTGTACATAACAAACTAAATCTAAGTATGATGGACCACCTTTGCCATGTTGCCTGCCTAATTCATGATATGGATGAGCACTAAGATTATCATGAATCAAAATATGATAGGTCAAATTTGCCATACTGCCTACCAATATGGATGACCAATAAGAAATTCATCAGTACAAATGAAGATCTGCACTTTGAACTGGATGGAACTCTAGCCGATACGTGTCCGCCTTCCTAATTCTATAATGGATACCAAGGGTACCAAACCTCAAGCCAAAAAATATATAAGAGAGATGGTATTGACACTCCACCAGAACACTTCGGTATCAAGAGGAGAGCAAATTGTGATTGTACATGGAGTACATTATGTAGTCCAGTTCTGCAATGAAATAACACAATGATAATATACGCTAATTTTCGAAGCTTGACAATGTTGCGAATGTTATCAGCAATACCCATGCATTTATCTTCTTAGTAAATATACATTATAGAAAAAACGTGAAGGAAAAAGTTGACAATTCATCAATAGAATGGCACTGCATAAACTCGGGTAGCTAAAAGTCTGTAAGATCCTAAAAGGAACTTGTGAAGCCACAATCTCGTTTACTCTCATTCAACTGCAGTTTCTTACTTCATCTGAGAAGGAATACATCACCTATTATATATGCATATGCTCCCTATCAGATTTAGAGTGCAAAATGAGATGCATTTGGGAGATATAGTATATTGGTCTACTCTCAAGTAAGAAAATACTAAGAAATAAGGAACAACAACCTGCACCTAGTGGTTTACATATTTCCCTTACTTCTATAGCAATGTCTTCTGAACCCGACAGCCAAAATGTGCATTTGTCATGTCACCATTTATTCATCACTTTGCAAGCATGTAAATAAGGTAATAACTAAATTTAAGAGATAAAAATTGACAGGAAGCATATTTAGCTTAGAATGGTCCCTACTTGACCCTAAGACACTGACTCGAGTGGAATCCATACTTGTTTGGAATGTCAACCTAGACCATTTAACAAAAAATCCATGAATGAATCAAGTCACCAACCATGAACGTATATACTTCCTTTGTTAGGAACTGTACTAATCTGATAGTGAATAACTTTGCAGTTTACTAACAGAGTTGGGGTGTTAGAAATTGGTGGCACCTTGGAGGGTCCATCTTCTGGATAAACTTATGGTGTTCATCCTCGCCATCACACAAAGAACATGCATATCTATCTGCTAATGTTGCCCGGAATAAGTAAATAAACATAGCTCACTAAATACAAATTAAAAAATACGCCGGGGGGATCATTCCTATCTTGTTTATAATTAACTAACACAATATTGGTTTCTCAGCCTGATTTCCATCTACGTACATCAAACTGCAATTAATTGTAGAAAAACATAGCTAAAAAACTAAATCTAAACAGAAACATATACATGCCCATGTAAAACATTCTTATGAGAACCTTGCACGTAATATAATTAGGGGAAACAATGTTTTTTAGATTCAAACAAATTACGAGGAAAAACAGTTATGCAAGAACCGTCGCCAATAATTAATCTGTATTTTAGGAAAGCTAGAAAACAAAATCCGAGATGGCTCAGTTCTAATTTTTTAACCTTAATAGTGTCTATTCTAAACCTACCCAATTTTATTGTTTTGCGAGAATAAATTTCTAAGCAACAGATTCTGAAATCCAATTATAGTTTCCATGCTAATAAAATACTCAGGGTCTGCTCCCACCCTTGAATCATCTCTTGATTCACAGAGAGGAGTTAAACACATCAATACATTATGGCGAGACTCAACATTTATGGGGATGCAATACAAAAAAAACTTCTCAAGTCCAACAAAGAAAGGGTACTATCACTCCTAAGTAACTAAGTTAGCAGCAGTTTGTAATTAAAGATTTAAAATACGTTCTAAAAAATCCTAAGCAAAGTGAAGGAAATTGTAGCCTTTCATGAGAACCAATATTTTGTGGGATTATTAAGGTACTAAAAACAGACGATTCACTTAGAAGTCCCTAAGTAGGCAGAAGTTTCTCAAACGAGTGCGTTCTACAGTTGAAACTCCTATAGAAGTCCTAAGTGGGCTCGGTTTTCTTTCTCCATATGAAACTCTTACATAAAAAGAAGAAAATTGCAATCATTCGAAACCTGCTTCAGTACTAAATGACTGCTGTAAGTTTCTACTTGTGAGAAACTAATGCATAACATGTTAAGAAGAACAAAACAATAATTCCTTATTATGATAGATCTGAATTGGTTCCTAACTTGATTGTGATACTCCCTCCAATTCATAATAAGTGTCGCCCATTTTATACTAATCTAGTACAAATTTTGTACTACATGAGCGACACTTATTATGGATCGGAGGGAGTATTAAATTTCTCAACACCGTATGTTATACTCCCTTTCCTCTGGCTCAACTTTGGCTATGGTTTTTTCAGCTAAGCGTATGCCATTACATATCTCTAATAAATCAAGATCTAGGTCACGTATTAGGGGGAGTTGCAAGCTAACCTACTTATTCCCTCAAGTATATAAAAATCATCTAGGGAGATTTTTAGTAACAGTAAAGGAACAAATCAAGAGTGTAAAGTAATATGCCCACACCGTGATATTCTGCCCATATCAGAGTAACATGGTACAGGCATATTCCATTGCACCTATCCTTGTATGCTAATACGAACGTCCATAAACAAAAAGCGTGACCAGGAACAATTAACATATACTTGTGCCAAATCTTTTATTCCCTCATGATAGCAAAATGTGTGTATGTATCTAGTTAGATGAAGGTCAGTACAATGGTAGTTAGTAAAGGCCCACCTATTACAATCCTCTGTCAACTTCTCCAAATTGATTTCCAGATCCTCACTATTCATGAACTTAAAAACAAATCAAAGCATTTCCAGGAACTATAGAGATACAATTGGTGATAAGAGAAGAATGGCCTTCAAATCAAACAAGACAATATAGGTAGCCATGAAAACACACAAATAATCTTAAAACGAATATTCAATCTGTGACTTCATCCTCATGTTATAATTTAAATTTTCATCTTCAACAAAACAATCATTGGGATGCAAATAAATACTTCAGCATATGATGAGCAAACATATACTGTCATACTCAGTAGTAGCTTAACATAGATTGATATACTAACCTTATTTAGGCAAAAATGTGCCGTACATAAACTGCAGAAATCAAGAGCAGAATAGCAACAAAGAAACTATGATTTCAGTTCGCCTAGTGCACTTCCACTTTGCATGAAAAATGGGTTGGCTTAAAAACCTATGGCATGCACGAGGTTCAACTAAAAAGCATCTGGAATTGAAGATTAACTCAGTTTGACAACTCAAAAAATTATATTCTTGCAAAAGTAAAACTTACGTATGTCGAGAAATTTTATATCATGGTTTGATATCGGGTTGCAGATAATATATGTTAGATCAATTTATCCAATACATTGATGAGCTCCTTACTAACTTCCCTTGCATCTCATGCAATTCTGTCGTTGTCGTATCTATAGCCTCGGCAAACTCCATGACCACTTTTTCTATTTCCAGCTCATTCTGCCAAAACATTTCCATGTGTCTCTTATACTCATCACATGCTATCTCACTGAATCAACTACCATAGCAATTACTAATGAGTAAGGTGTCATATTTAAGCAATGGCAATAACAGTTGTATGCTCGAAGCCCAAGGCTAACTTTGAAAGAGAAGTGGCATACCTAACGATGATATGAACTACATAGCTGAATGCAAGCATTAGTGCGCTGACCTGGTGAAAGACGGATTGGCATGTGGCCTTGTTGATGTCACTGTGGAAGAAGAAAATTCATGTGACCCACGTGGTTGGGAATTTCATCAAACATGTTGAAGGACACCATACCTGCAGCACAAAGTGCACAGGAGTTTCTTCTTCAGAAATTGTGTGCAACAAGTCTAGCACCGTTAGTAAGTTCAGTGAGATGGATTAAGTCGTGACCAAGAAGGGAGTTTTATAATGCTTACACTATAGTGTAGATTGGACATTGGTGGAAAAGTGGAAATAGGAGACATCATCGGGAGAGCATGTAGACCACCGCCAGGCCAGCTACGCGGGCGAGACGACCCATTGCAGGCGCGGGGATAAGGGTCCTATCTTCCTCATCTCGTTCTCCTTCCTTGGCATGTCAACCTCCTCCCCTTAGCTTTCAGCGGCACGGCGACACCCCTGCCCAGCACACTGTAGGCACGCGCATCCTACGGTCCAACATGGGCGGCCGCAACTCAGAATATGTGGAGAAGAAGAAGTGGCAGCGACGCTTATGCCGCAGGATCGAGCAGAAAGAAGAGGCCAGTGCAAACAAGAAGATATTGCTAGTGTTGAGCACCTTGATGTGATTGCAAAAACCGGTGCTGCTCCTCCTCTAGCCCCTCGCCGTCTCTAATTTTCTCTTGATGTGTCCAGATTTAAAGCGGAGGAGATGTGGCACGCCCGGGAAATAGATGAAGATGCAGGGAGGTGGTCGTTGGGCAGGAGAATTCAGCGATGAAAGATGGAGCGGCGAGCGGCGGCGTGGGAGACATGAAAAGAACCCAAACTCCCGGTCAAAGCAACAGCGAACCCCAACACATGCCTCGCTTCCACACGAGCACATACGCGACCGCCTCGCACGCGGAAGACACGCTGACAGGCGGCGGGACCGGCAAGATCATCAAAACACGCGTAAGAAACCACCGCACGGGATTCCACCGGCAGCCAAGCGGTGACTCGCCTCCATATAGGCCCAGCGAGCGCCACGTCATGATCAACCACAGGCTCTCAAAGCTAGGGAGCTTAGAGCTCTTGTAAGATTTGTAAGTTTTAAAAAGTTAAAATATTGCTCATGTAGGAAAAATATGCAATAAGGTATATAAGTGTACTTTAAAAAATCAAATACAACAATTTGTGATTTGTACGAAAATCTCAAATTAATTCAAGTTGCATACAGAATTCCAAACTTTGCAACGTAAACGTGACAGGTGGGTGATCTTGTGATTTTGCACAATTCGCAAAATTTCATAACTTGGTACTAAAATACATAAGAGTAAGTTTCTATCGTGCACTTAGAGCATTTCTAGCCGAACCCCTAAAGTTTTACTTCCTATCCGGTCTCTTATCCTCGATCCTAAAAAAATTGAGGGCCTGTTTGATTTGTAGGATAGGAAAAATATAGGAATAGGAAAACCATAGGATTGCAATGTCATGCCCACTTCAATCCTATAGGAAACCATATGTAAGGAAGTTTGTTTGATTCCATCACAGGAAAAGCAAAGGATTCTAAAAAAGAGCTTTGAGTGGATGCTAGATTTCCTATGCAATCTAGTGCAAAGGATTCCCTAGAAAAATTTCCTATAGGAATCAATCCTACAAATCAAACAACCATCATAAGAAAATTTCCTATAGGATACAATCCTACAAATTTCCAATATAAATCCTTTGAATCAAACATTCCCTGAGGAGTTAAACGGTGGCCGTTCCTACCGAACCCATATATTTATTTAACTCCTTAAAAAGTGTGCTCAATTTTCAACCCCTCCAACATACATTTCAAACTATTGCATGACATTTGATAAATCATTCAAATGATTTGAATACAACATACGCGATTACCAACAATAGACATACATATAGTTCACCCACTCGAACACATCAAATTAAAACATGCATATAGTTCATCCAAAAGGCACCACATTGACCAAGTTTAATCCAAAAATCACAACATAACATCAAATGAACAATTTTACCTCGGCCATACTACAACCATCAAAAGAACGAGTTTATGAACCGCTAAACATCAATGTCGCGGCCGACAACCGAAGTCTTTTGTGTTTACCTCGGTGGCAGTTGTGACGGCATTTTATCGAGCATTTGGCAGTCATGGACATGGAAGGGCACTGAGACAGATGAACACATCGGTGGACGAGGCGTAGGGATGGCAGGAGAGGACGTACGAGCTACCGAACGCGAGGGAGCCGTTTGTGTCAACCCCGCCGCTTTACTCTTTTTATTTTTTGCGTCTTCCTCGGCGAGAGCCTTCTTGGCCTCTATCGGCTTTCGTGACCGTGGCATGCTAAGGACCGGAGCAACGGGAGGGCGAGCCACCACCACCGGCGGTGATGTGGCCTTGCTCGACGTAACGGTGACACGCACCACGTTCTTGTTCCCCAACCGCTTCCATGGCATCTACGACATCGATTGAGTCGATGATTCCGATGGTGTTGAGCTGTCGGCGAGCTCCAGCAGGGTTGCGGTTCATTCCGGCCGGACTGTGGGCATCAGTGCCGCCGGTGACGTTTTTGGGCAGGAAAGTGGGAAGCTCATGGAGAGAAAGAGGTGTGGGATTTCTTTTTTCTGTACGAGTTGCCACCGAGTAAAAATGAGAGACTGGGCGGCGTTTTTGGGGGAGCTCTTATAAGTTTCCTCTAACCGTTTTGAGACTTCGGCTAGGTGTGGTTTAGAGGAGAAAACCAGAAATGTTACTCTTCCAACCGTTTTTAAGGGCTCAGATAGAGATGCTTTTGCAATGTAGGATTTTTCATAATTTTTTTAGCTTAGAAACAATATTTCTTGATAAATTTTTAATTTAGTGTCCATATGTCCTTGTGTCTCGTTATGATTCTCGCGACTTGGGCACCTCTTGTAATACTCCTTTTGTCCCCATTTAGGTGACACACACGGTTATTCGAAATTATTATCCTGGTTTCGGACTCCATCCTCATAGTACAGAAATCGACACGCTTCCGAGCTATCCAGTTTGCTCCTTGTAACTTAAAATTAAATACTCGTAGCCAGTTCTGATTTTTTTTCAGTTTCTTTGTTTTGTACTAACATACATTTGCGTGTAGTATGAGTTTCTGGGCTTGGCGCCGTGCCCGTGTAGGATCACATTGAGGCATTAAGCTGCTAATTACACCCAAATGCTACACAGAAACCTGCACTCCATTGGTTAATTATTATTCGACCACACACCCGACCGTAGCTTTATTGAACTCAAAGCCTAGAGCACATTGCTGAACACACCCGGCCGTGTAATGTACTGCTAAGTAGCTTAGCAATTCGTGGTGTTGCAGTTCTGGTTGGAGCCGCTTTGGAGGTGGAGCACGCAGCCCTTGGCGTGCTTGGGCGCGCACACGCAGCTGCACCCTTGGATCACCTCCTCGTGGTTCTCGCAGGTGATGTTCCCTCCCTGGATGCACCGGATGCCGGCGCAGGTCACCTCGGGCTCGGGGTCTCCCGCGTGCCCCAACACCACCACGAGCTCTGCTTGATCGATCTCAAGTTCTCAAGGAGACAAACATGGATGAAGTATGAAGGATGGAAGAAAGTGTCCGGATGGATTTACCGGAGGAGAGGAGGAGGATGAAGGTGAGTAGTGACAGCTTCATGGTGGCAGCCATATTTGTGTGTGCGGTGTGTCAATTTGCGTCGTGTGGTATATGGCTGCAGCGCCCGTGAGTGTTTTATACGAGGATGCTCTGAATTTGCTAGTATATATCGCGTATCAAGTCGTTGGACGTACGACGTATGCTACGCATGGCTGCTCGGATCGGATCCGCCGCTCACTCTGGGCTCTGGCTGGGTGCCTCGGTGGTCAACTAGGTTGGATCCGCCGCTCACGCGGCGCGCATGTGCAGATGCGGGAGCAATACGTAGGTGCTTGCGTCGCTGCCATTCCTGCCGCCTCGTGTCGTGGAGTTCAGGATTTGTCCAGGCCTCGCGTCGCGTCGCGTCTATCTCAGCATGCTTTGTCCTGAACCGATCAAGGCAGACAAAAAGTCAGAGGAGCTTGCTGTGCTGGCTTGTGCATGCAGGCGGTGGCTTACAGTGCACTGACCACCGTTGCTTCGGTGCGGTGCGGATCGGGTTAATTGACCGTTCAGAAGTCGCGTCGTGGAGTAATGGAGTTGGCACTCGACTTATCAGCAAAATCTAGCTTCCCCGGCCTGGATTCTGCTGACCAGGGAGGAGTGACCTGCCTTTCCCTTTCTATATTGTGTACTCTGGATCCAAGATGGTCCATTCAAACAGCCATCTTGTTTATCGAGATCCAGCAGGCATAGCATGTTCATTTCATGGAGTCGAGGATGGGAGAAGTTATTATATCTTGCCCTGCAATTGGATGGGGTGCAGAAGGTACACGGCGCAAGATGCATAAGTAGTTTGACTAGATTATGTCCACTGCCGTCTATGACATACTATACTACGGCACACTGAACTGAGAAAAGCCAACTTGGCGTTCTTTAGTTTTGCTAGACGGAAGTGTTCATCCTAAACCAAGTAGTCCCGAGTCCAGACTAATGTCTTGCAGTTAGGTTCAGAGACCCCAGGACGCTGTGATGCATGGGCGCGGTTCAGTTACAGTTGAAGTTGCTGACGCCGTCCTCGAGGTGGAGCACGCAGCCCTTGCCGTCGGCCGGCGCGCAGTCGCAGTCGCACCCGTCCAGCTCCTGCCCGGGGTAGTTGTCGCAGGTGATGTACCCTCCCTGGAAGCACACCACGGCGCACGCCTGCGCGGTGGCGCCCTCGATCTCCCCGAACACCACCAGCCCTGCTTGATGTCGTCAAAAGCCAAAGATGACATATATATACCGATCTGTACATTGGTGTACTTACTTAAGATTATAAAGATACGGAACGGTGGACGTACCGGAGACGAGGAGGAGGAAGGTGACGGACAGCTTCATCATGGAGGAAACCATGTCTTCCCGCTACGTTGCGTTTGGTTTGAGTTGGCTTTGCTGGGAAACTCAGAGAGTTCATTCATATAGGGACATCTCTGGCGTTGAAATTTGGTTTCCAACCATGGAAAATTCATCCATCGAGTTGCTATCTCGCGCTTAACAGTCTTCGGCTAAACTGGTTCAGGCCCGCCGCTCTCTCTCTGACTCCATCGGTGCCACGCATATGCACGTGTTACATATCATTAAACTGTACCAGTAATACATTTTGCGCCTAAAAATTCTACGTGCTGACCAGAAATTTTATCCGAAGTGCGCAAAGTTCAACTGTCTATACGAACTCAGCACGGAATCACAATTCTGTAACAGGACAACAAGAACTTTTCGTTATCATTTGGCGATTTTCAGAGCTCTGATGTCAAGAAAATTATACGTGCAGAACTTTATTCAACTACTCAGACTGAAACCAAGAGGCAGAAGGCGTGTCGTCATGACTGGGATTCAGCTACTTGGGCTTGGGGCAGTCGATCGTCGTGCCGTTGGCCAGGTGGACCACGGCCACACAGCCCTTGCTGGCCGAAGGCGCGCACGGGCAGACACAGCCGGTGAGATTGCCTTTCTTGTTGCAGCACGTCATATATGTTCCTTGCACGCACGCATAAGTGCAGACTGCTTCAGTTTGCTCGATCGTACTGTATACACTAAAATACGTCAACGTCTTACATTTCTAAACGGAGGGAGTACTACTTAAGAGTAGAAATGCGTGATCAACGTTAGGGTAGTTTAAAAAATTACTAATGAGAAATTGACACTAAAATGTGTAGCGTTTACCTGAGAGGAGGAGAACGAATGCGAGGGAGAAGCAGACGGGCGCCATTGTTGTTATCTCCAAACATCAGCGGAGCTGGTGTGACTTCATATCAGAAGCCCAGAGGGTTTAACCTTCGCTAGATATTCCAGCGAGATTTGAAGACTTCGTAGTAATATTGGTTTGGTAGTGGCAGCATGTGCCTCAGCGGTGAAGGCCAAGCAAGGCTGCCAATACATTGAGATGCGCTCTTAGCTGGTTGATGGCCATGGTGCACTGTCCAATGAGAGTTGACCTCCAAGCACACACGGAAAATCGAAGCAAAAGGATTCAAACAACAGCTACATCCAATCTGAAAATTACCAGTAGTGTACCTCTCATCAAAGCTCCTGGCAGGGGAAATGATAATAACATGTACTTATCATTCAACCAGCAAACAGCAAAAACTACAGAAGAATCGGACAAATATATGACGATTTTCAAACACGCGACAGGTTAAATTTTATGACTTTTATTGCTTCATTTACCACTGCTATCCAGTGAATGCTAGAAGAAATTACAATTGTATTACTGGGCCTAGCCGAAATACCTATACAGCACTAACTGGTCATATAACACGCCTACTGCAAAGAACAAACCAAAGGCAATAAAAAAGATGATCTTGTTGCTGTGTTGTTCTGCAGGGATAACGTAGACAGTATCTGCGCCGACTGAACTACAACGGTGAACGAGCATAGCTCCACATAGTTTTGGATTCCCAGCAAAACTAGAATCTGGAAATGTATTCAACTGCCCCCCTGCTGGAACAGCCCCTTCTAGGTCATTGTTAGAAATGTTGAATGCAGAAAGGAAGTGAAGATTCCCCAATGTTGCTGGAACCAGACCTGTCAGATGGTTACTAGACAAGTCTAGCACTCCAGCTTCTTGAGGTTGCAGACTGACAGCGGAATGTCTCCATATAATTTGTTGTAGCTGAAATCGAGTTGAGAAAGCACCTTCAATTGACCAATCTCCGGTGGAATCACCCCTGTGAAGTTGTTGGTACTCAGATTCAAGAACGTAGGGAAGGCCGTAAGAACATGGTATTGGCGCGATAGGTCGCTCTTCCAAAAAACTGGTAGTTCAAGGTGGCCTGGATCCAAATAAGCTGCTGTCTTGTCTGATTTTAGCATTGGGACCTCCATCAAGGTGATTGGAATTTTCCCAGTAAGACTGTTCTTTGATACATCCAGATAGAAGAGGCTATTTAGGGAGTTGATCCAGGCTGGCATTGGTCCGCTGAGTCGATTGTTGTTTAATCTTAGTATCTTCAAATTTCTGAGCTTCGATAACCAAACTGGCAAGTTTCCAGTTAATGAGCTGTCAGCCATGTTGATATACTGCATATTCTGAAAGCTATCTATGGTTTCATCTTGTGGCATGGCCTCATTCATGAAGTTCTGGGCAAGAATCAGGGTGGTGATGTTCCTGAAGCTCTTAAAGACATGAAAAGCTTTCGTAATATT
The DNA here is from genome assembly GCA_916181665.1 of Avena sativa. NCBI lineage: Eukaryota > Viridiplantae > Streptophyta > Magnoliopsida > Poales > Poaceae > Avena > Avena sativa. The sequence goes on from OV702292.1 coordinate 59,343,879, forward strand.
CGTAAAAGAGTTTCTAGCAAGTGATAGGAAGGATAGATGCAGATTTCCTATTTTTGGTGAGATCTCACCATGCAAATGGTTCATCGACAGCCGCAGTGCAGTCAAATTGCTGCATGAGAAAATGCTTTCTGGAACTATGCCACTGAAGTTATTTCTCATAAGGTCTAAATGTTTTAGATTGTGCAGGGTAGAGAAGTTTACCCTGCCTAGATCACCACTTATGTTGTTGATCATCAGGTCAATGATTATGAGACGTGTGCAGTTACTCAGAGTTGATGGCAATTCCCCAGACATGTTGTTGCTACTCAAATAGAGCCCCTCTAGCCTCTTGAGCTGACCTATGGAGTGTGGGATCTTGCCACTGAATTTGTTCCATCCAAGGTCGAGTGTAACCAGATTACTGAGTTTTACTATATTTTCTCCATCAAGTTATCCTTGTAAACCATTGTTGGGCAAGGAGAGGTGCTCCAAGGAAGTGGCATGGAAGAGTTCAACAGGGAGAATCCCACTTAGCTTGTTGTTCCCAACCTTGAGCACTTTGAGGGTGGAGCAATTACCAAGTGCAGCAGGAACAGAGCCACTCAATTGGTTGTAACAAAGATCAAGCATGGCCAAAGACGGCGAGAGGCAGAGAGAAGGTGGTATGTGCCCAGCGAAGCTGTTGTTGCTGGCATTGAGCACGGCCAAACTCTTCATCACGTTCCATGTGGATGATGGAAATTCTGCAGTCAATTCATTGCTCGAGATGTTCAGTACCTGCAGAGGCCGGGCGGTGGTGACTGAAGATGGCAGCTCATGCAGCACCCCGTTAAGCCTGCAGAAGCTGACGTCGAGGACGATGATGCTTGTGGAATACATGAGCTCCAGCGGGAGGCCACCGAAGAACGAGTTGTGCGAGAGGTTGACATGTAACAGGCCGGTGAGACCGGCGAGGCACGGTGAGATGCGCCCTTCAAGTCCTCTAGACGCCAGGGAGACTTCAGTGATGGCCCCGCCTCTGCTGCAGGTGATGCCTTCCCATTTGCAGCAGTCCGTGCCGTTTCTCCACGACACGGTGAGGCCACCGTCTTGAGATAGCCCGTCGAGTTACTGGAGAAGGGAGTGCTTCTCCTGCTCGATGCATGAGCGGGCAGGAGAAGCCAAGAAGAGCAGCAGCAGAAACAGCTGCAACACGACCAGAGCAATGGAAAAGAAATGGATTGGAACTTCATCTTTACTTGTTCTTGTAGAATGCATGGCTGGTAAGCTGTGTAGCTCTATTTTCTTGAGAAAAAGGGGTTGAAGATTAAGGTTAAAGCATGTCCATCGTCGGCTAGTATGATCCGATTGTGACATCAAGTACTAGAGTCTGGTCCATACTGAGCACGTGCATCAAGGTTTATTGGCTCATGAGGTCCACTGAGGCATTTAAATCCCGCATTTAGGGCTTGCTCGCCTTTTATACTAACATTTTGGAAGTATATCCCCGGATTCTATGTTCCTTTTTTGTTCTTTTGCATGTTGTTGCTCTCCTACATGGGCAACTTGATACTGCATGGATAAGCTTGTTAAGCTGGCATGAACATGCCCGATTTCCAACCTGAACCTGTAGTATGTATCCAAGACCTCTCTTCTCCTAGATCACTGTAGGAATCTCCAATAAATTGTTTTGGTCCCAAGCAAATAGGAGGTGTGAGATCTCTGAAGATAGAGGCAAGCATTAACCACTTAAACACTGTTAGGAGTTGATGGTATTTGGCCATTGTTCATTGAAAGTTGCCTTCCCTTCCAACATCCTGCAGTTTCTTTCCTTCCATAGTTTCCAGATTCTTACATGATCAAGGAAGCAGCGCCATTCTGCTTTTCTGGAGGCCCTGCATCTAGGATAGATTCCCACCATCTCAGGATGCCCCGTTCCGCGCAGCCCATCCATTTGGATCCAGAACCATTATGTTTAGGTCCATCGTCACCGCTTGCCATATCCCTTGAAAAAGGACATTCAACGAGGAGGTGAAAGTTCGTTTACGTATGATGCTGGCATAGGATATGTAATCTCGTATAGGAGTTTGCCCTTGTGCAGCAAAAGGTCTGTTTGCAGTTGGATTTCTATTCTGAATAGCTTGCCATGCAAAAAGTTTGCATTTCTGAGGAACCCAGTTTTTTAATGTAACTGTTCCATACAGCAAGTCAATTGATGTGGCATGGTACACATTTTCCGGTACTTAATCTTGACTGTTTTCTGTCTATCTGGTAGTAGTGCTATTTGTTAGATTTATTCATGGTTTGGTGCTGAAGTAAAGGCCCCGTTTGGTATCAAAGTATTTTTAAAGTATCGAGGAAATACTTTGGTTTCTGAAAAAACTGAAGTATTAAATACTTTAAGGTGTTTGGATCCAACAAATAATGCGGTTTCAAAACTGAAATATTCTTCCAAACTATGGTTTTTTTGAAGTATTTGAGAAAGAGATCAGACCCTCTTTTTTCTAAAACTGAGAAAAAAGAAAAACTGAAGTATTACTTTGCCATTGTAATTTTGTAAATGTTTTTATTTGAAATACTTGTGAGTCAGACGAATTTTGTACTACTCTAAACGTGGATCGTTTCAGACATCAAAATGGCCTCCAAGATGAAACTTTGCCTGTTACTTCCTCTGTTCCAATTTACTTTGCGTGGATGAACAGTACACACAAAACGAGGTGGCTGATTTCTCTCTCATTTTTTACTTTTTTGTTCCTCATTTTTTTGGATGTGTAGCTCCGTGTTTACTCTACCCATTTTAAAAATCATAGAATTTTTTTGATAAAAAATGAGAGAGAAATAGGCCGCCTTGTTTTGCGTGATGAACAGTAACACGCAGAGTAATACGGAACAGAGGGAGTAGCTTCTATGACATTATATTAATTAAAAATAATTGTATAGTTCCGGCCATCACTCCGTCCTCTTGGCTGAGTAGGGTGTGACTGAACCTCCGGGGTTCGCCTACACCTGTGCGGCACAAGGCCTATGTCCGGGGGATGCACGGCGTCCTGGGCAGGGTTAAGGAGGTGGACCCCTCCTCACTTCCGGGGCTAGGGCCGGTTCGTATCTGTGTACTACCTCCGTTCGGAAATATAAGACGTTTTAGCTTTGTGAATCAAATGTATCTAGACGTCTTTTAGTGTATAGGGCCTCCTAGCCTTGAATGAGCAATTTGAGAACTTTGTGAACAATGAAATGGCTTTAACATTCAGGTCAAGCGGATTGAAGACTTGAAGGGGTCTTCTGAGGTCTGAGGACTGTGTGAGCAGGTGGTAACTTCGAAAACTTCCCAGGGCACAACATCTTCGACAACTACTCTTGAGTCACACCAGGTGGGGTTGCTGCCTCGTCAAGATGTCCAGGGATTCTTCCGAAGAGCAGTGAGAAGGAACAAGAAGCGTCATAAGTGCTGTCATCCTCATAGCCACATGGAGCTTTCTCTGCCGGCCCCAATTCATGAACTGGAGGAGCAACTACCAAATCTCGTCATTTGGCGGAGAAGATGCAGCTGAGACCACGAATGAGAGCGTCAGAGGCAGCAGGGGGGACGGCAGCACCTGTAAGGGGAAGGCTGAGGAGGTGACTGGATGCTGCCTTAGTTAGGTAGGTTCGTTGTCTTAAGCGAGAGCCGAGAGGTTGTGGGTTGGAGTTCCAGCAGTCAGCTGTGAATTCTTAGGTCGTGCTATAGATTGTTGCCAGGTATGCCCGAAGGTCCAGGAGGGATGACTGGACTTAAAACTATAATTTGTCAGTTTCTCTGAATGCTGCCTGTTCTAGTAGGCTTACCTAATATAAAAAATTCTAGATTATAGAACCATACCATTATGCACTACAAACATGAGTTTACCCTGTCAAGAAATGCTTTAATTTCTACAGATATTAGCAATTTAGCATGCCTATATCTTCCTTTCTGCAGGTGTACTTCTAGTTCTCGATGCAGTAATTAACATGATTGAGCTACATCACGCTTGTTATTTATGTTTTTTTGTAGAAATTTCTGTTGCAGGAGCAAGACTTGAACAAGAAATGGGCATGCACACTTTTGGGATTAAATAGCAGCAATAGCCAAAATAAAACCTAAATCGGTTATTGATTTAATAAAATCGAAACTATGGGCGTTTTCAGATTCTGGCAGGATTGGGTGTTGCACGATTCCTTAAGCAAAATATGGTTAGGTTGTATCAACCATAAAACCATTAATCTGGATACAGTCGCAAGGATAATGAACCAGTAAAGAGAGGAGAGGACTTGCACTAACACCGATCTGGAAGGGAGAGCCACAGCCACAGCACGCATGAGATGCCACACTGCTGCTCATGGCGGCAGCGCGGCATGGCGGGTGGCGGCACTCAGTACATGCGGGCATCCTGAGCCTTCACGCCAATCCACAGAACCTGGCAGCGACCTCGCCCCGGAACCGAGGAAGAGGAGCCCAAGCAGACCACCATATGCTGGCTGCAAAAACCAAATCAAGGGTTTAAAATCTGGGAGCATCAGGATAACCAATTTGAAGGAGAAATGTGGTGAATAACACCGGGCTTGCACCAGGATTCAGAGCCAACATTGATCGCCCTCGGCGGCGGACCGGCGGTGTGCTCGGCTGCGGGATTTGGGAATAGGGAGAGAACTCCAGGAATCGAAGACGAGGCCCATTGCAGCAGCTGCGTGTTTTCTTGACAGCATGTTTGGTTGGAGGGAGTTTTAACTTGGGAATGGGAGTTTAGGATGGTGAGGCTTTTAATCCCTTGACAACTTGTTTGGCAATACTAAGAAAGGGGATTGGGAGTTGAACGCCTATTCCCCATCCCCGTCTCAATTACCAAGGGGGGCCCTGGTAATAGATCTGTGGAAGTTTTACAGGTGAATTCTCTTGGCTCTTCCCTCCCTAATTCCCATTCGCCTCACCATCCTAAACTCCCATTCCCAAGTTAAAACTCCCTCCAACCAAACATGCTGTGATTGGTTGGCTGGAATGGGAATTAGGGAGGGAAGAGCCAAGGGAATTCACCTGTAAAACTTCCACAAATCTATTATCAGGGCCCCCTTGGTAATTGAGACGGGGATGGGGAATAGGCGTTCAACTCTCAATCCCCTTCCTTAGTATTGCCAAACAAGTTGTGAGAGATTTTTTGCCCAAGGGTATGTGCTTGAGAGTTGAGGCATCTCGCGGGCTTGGTTGAGGTATAGATCAGCCCAGTACAAGATATACTCCCGCGAGCTAATACTAATTGGCGGAAATCCTAAAAAAAATAGACTGACATTCGCAAAGGTCCGTCATGTGTGTCGTCGTCATACCAAGTGGTGTCTTCTTCTCCGCGCGGTCCTCCTAGTGGGGTCCTGCCTGCTTTCCAAGTGTCGCAGTCAGAATATGTTGAGGGACAATCTCGGGGATGGTCCGATCTTTCACGAATCCCTTGCAATCGAGGCGGAGTGAGTGTGGGGATGAGGGAGAGAGCGAAAACCGCGAACTCACACACGATGAACACGATGAACACGATGAACACACACACACCAAAGACACGATACAAGCCAATTGCTCACTCCGGCGGCTACCGGTCCAGCGCAATCCCTAGGATCGGCGTCGGTCGGGGGATCTCTCTCTCGAACCGACACGGCGAGAAGGGAGTCTTGGTGAGATCTTGACGTCTTGGCAATGGATCTCTCTTGCTAAGACCTTGTACAACGCGGAGGCACGATGCAAACTCCAACGAGGTTTGTGATATTTGGTGCTCCTCTATCAAAGGAGCATGAGGCAAGAATTAGATAGATCCACAAGGGTTTCCACTAATTCCAAATATCAAGCCTAGGGTTTACAATAGATGTAGCGGACTACATATAGGTCAGCCACTAAGTCAGGGGTACTTCGGGGATAAAAGGTAAGTTCTGGACGGGCTAAGGGGTACATGGGCCGAAGGCCCAAAGGCTTTTACATGCCTGGCGACGCTCGGTCCGGAGACTCTGGTCTGGTGGTCCGGAGACTTCGGTCGGTCTCTGGTCCGTCTCCAGAGTGGCATGCAGAAAGTCCTCGGAACCATTCAGGTGGTCGGTCCGAAGGTGGGCCGGAGACTCCGGTGTGAGCAGCTCCAGCAGCTTCTTCTTCACGCCCTGCTCCTTGTTCTCCATCCTTGGGTGCTGGGTGATGTGTTGGGGCTTCGTACTTGATGATGCATAGTGTAGTTGCATGAAGTAGCAAGCCATCCAAGGATGTATCAAAGTGGCACGAGGAGAGAAGCGAGTTCACCTTAGCTTGCAGAAGTTTAGCGCGTGCATGAGTCATGGGTCCACTTGGGGGACTTGGTGGTGGAGATGTAGGGACGTTCGTAGGACGGGCTGCATCAGCTCCCTCCCCCTTGGGAAAGAGTCGTCCTCGACTCTTCATGGTTATCATCTTGAACATCTCCATGGTAGGGTGAAAGGTCCTTGACATTAAATGTATTGCTCACAAGGTACTTGGAGATCGGGATGTCGATGATGTAGGCGTTGTTGTTGATTCTCTTGAGGACCTTGAAGGGACCATCTCCTCTTGGTTTGATCTTGAAATCATGTTCTTTGGGGAAGCGGTCCTTACTCAAGTGTATCCATACAAGATCACCTTCCTTGAAGATCAACTCTTTCTTGTCCTTGTTGAGCCTTGATGCTAGACGAAGAACTTGATGTTCGATTATAGCTCTTGTTTCTTCATGGAGCTTCTTCATAGCTTGTGCGTCCTTGTCGATGTTCATGTTGGTGCGCTCATGAAGAGGTAGCGGTAGGATGTCGAGCGCGGTGAGGGGCTCGAATCCATAGACGATCATGAAGGGACTAGTCTTGGTCGTTGAGTGCTTGGCTCGGTTGTAGGCAAACTCGGTATGGGGAATGCACTCCTCCCAATCCTTGAGGTTTTTCTTGATCAACACACGAAGGAGAGTCCCGAGGCTTCGGTTCACAACTTCGGTTTGGCCATCGGTTTGAGGATGCGATGCGGATGAAAAGAGGAGCTTGACACCGAGTTTTGCCATGAGAGTCTTCCATAAGTAGCTCATGAATTTGATGTCACGGTCGGAGACGATTGTTCTTGGCACACCGTGAAGACGGACAATTTCCCTGAAAAACAAATTTACAACATGTGAAGCATCGTCGGTCTTATGGAACGGAATGAAGTGTGCCATTTTGGAGAAGCAATCCATGACAACAAATATAGAGTCATGACCATGCTTAGACCTAGGCAATCCTAACACAAAATCCATGCTAATGTCGAACCAAGGTGCATAAGGAATAGGCAAAGGCATATAAAGACCAAAGGGGTTAGACTTGGACTTAGCTTGAACACAAGTAGTGCATCGTTGGACGTAGCATTCCACGTCGTGCTTCATCTTGGGCCAAAAGTAGTGAGTGGAGAGCATGTCCAATGTCTTGTCACAACCAAAGTGACCCATGAGGCCTCCACCATGAGATTCTTGGAGAAGCAAAAGTCAGAGGGACGACTTCGGAATGCAAAGCTTGTTTTGTTTAAAGAGAAAGCCCTTATGCAAATACAAAATCATCAACTCCTTTGTGAATGAAGCACTTTGAGAAAATTGGTTCAAAGAACGGGTCGGAAGAATACAAAGTTTTGATTTCATCAAGACCCAACACGTTGATTTCAAGTCTAGTAAGAAGGCTTGTGTGCTTGCGAGACAAAGAGTCCGCGACTACATTATCTTTGCCCTTCTTATACTTGACTATGCATGGGAAAGACTCCATAAACTCAACCCACTTAGTGTGTCTCTTGCTTAAGTTTGCTTGGCCTTTGAGATATTTCAACGACTTGTGTTCGGAATGTATGATAAATTCTTTAGGCCATATGTATTGTTGCCAAACTTGAAGAACACGAACTAAGGTAAAAAGCTCTTTGTCATAAATCGGATAGTTAAGGCGAGCACCATCAAGTTTCTCGCTATGGTAGGCTATAGGATGTCCGTTTTGCATAAGGACTCCCCCAATGCCAATACCACTAGCGTCACACTCTATCTCAAAAGTTTTTGTGAAATCCGGTAACGCAAGAAGAGGTGCTTCAGTGAGCCTCTTTTTAAGTTCATCAAAAGCTTTTTGTTGTGCCTTGCCCAACATGAAGTTGACATTATTTTTGGTCAACTCGTTGAGAGGACCTACAATGGTAGAAAAGTCTTCACAAAGTGACGATAGAAACCAGCCAACCCATGAAAACTATGGAGTTCACTCACATTTGTGGGGATGAGCCAATCTCGTATGTCCTTCACCTTGGAAACATCAACTTCAATGCCCTTCGAAGAAATGACAAATCCAAGAAAAATCAATTTGTCCTTAGCAAAAGTGCACTTGGGAAGATTAGCATATAGCTTTTCATGTCGAAGGATTTCCAAAACTTCCTTGACATGTGTAACATGGTCCTCAAGTGACTTGCTATAAGTATATCATCAAAATAGACAACAACACTTCTTCCAATGAGAGAATGCAAAATATGATTCATGAGGCGCATGAAGGTGGATGGGGAATTAGATAAGCCAAAGGGCATAACCAACCATTCATAGAGACCAAGCTTGGTCTTGAAGGCGGTTTTCCACCCATCATCTTCAACCATGCGTATTTGATGGTAACCACTACAAAGATCATTTTTCAAAAAAATTGTGGCTCCACACAACTCATCAATCATGTCATCTAGACGTGGTATGGGATGTCGATAACGCACTGTGGTAGCATTGATTGGATGGCAGTCCATGCATAACCGCAACGTATCATCCGTTTTTGGAACAAGAATCATGGGTACGGCACTTGGACTAGTGCTAACTTGGATCAAACCCTTGGAGACGAGTTGGTTGATTTGACGTTCAATCTCCTTTGTCTCTTACGGGTTCGTGCGGTAGGTGGCGTGGTTTGGTAGAGGTGCGTCGGGGATGAGATCAATGCGATGTTCGATGCCGTGAAGAGGAGGTAGTCCATGTGGGAGCTCTTCGGGAAACACATCCTTGAATTCCTACAATACAATCATCAAAGAAGGAGGAATATTTGTCAAGTCATTAGTTCCTTGCGCTAGGCCCTTGCAAATGAGGACGTAGTGCAAAATGGATGGGTTATTCCACACTTCTCTCATCTCACTTTTGGTGGCAATGAGAACACTCTTAGTTTTTTCACTCGAGTTTGGCTTGGCTCTCATTGACTATGAGGTGGTTCTCTCGCTCACCACTCTTCTCACAAGAAGGTGTTGTGTTTTGTGCCCTCGCTAAAGCCTTTGCATTGTCCGCAATTATTTGGCTAGGAGTCATCGGTTGCAAAACACATGTCTTGTTTAGCCATTTGAAGGTGTACATGTTGGTGCGACCATCATGTAGAGTAGCCTTGTCGAATTTCCATGGTCGACCAAGTAGCATATGGAAAACCGTCATGGAAACAACATCGCACTCCACCGTGTCTTTGTAAGGACCAATGGCGAAGGTTACCGATACGGTATGCTTGATCTTCACGGACCCTTGGTCACTTAGCCATTGCACGTGGTAGGGGTGCTTGTGCAGATGGAGGGTGAGGTTGATCTTCTCACACAACTCGCTGCTTGCAAGGTTGTGGTAACTCCCTCCATCGATGATCACCTTGATAGATTTCCCATTGATGTCGACACGTGTTTGAAAGATGTTGGATCTTTGATCTTTGTGTTCTTGGGCTTGAGCGGTCAAGATCCTTGTGACGACAAGAGATGTACTTGCGTCATGTTCACACATGAGGAGTCCTTGGTCATCTTCCACACATTGCCTTGCCATTGCTTCCTTAACACGAGAATCAAATTCATCTTCACTCAAGTACTCTTCGTTGCCATTGTCATGGATGAACAATACTTTCTTGTTTCCACATTCGGTCGACTTGTGTCCTTTGCCTCCACACTTGTAGAACTCACCGTTGAAAGATGTATCATTCTTTACTTTTTGCCACTTGGGGGCGGTTTTCCTTGAGGTAGTGTGGAATTGAAGGAATGCTTGGAGGTACTTGAGGAGATTTCATTGAGGGTGGTTGGTGTAGCGGTTGAAGCTTGCTTGTAGGTGAAGTACATCTTGGGCTTGTTGTACTTGATGTTCTCTTACACTTGACTCTCGGCTTTTATTGCGATGTGCACAAGCTCAACCATGTCGTTGTATTTTTGGAACTCAACGATGCGGTTGATTGGGTGGTTGAAGCCAATGAGGAAATGTGCCATTGTTTGCTCCTTACGCTCTTCAATGTTGGCGCAGATCATGTTGAGATCCATTTTCTTGAAGTACTCTTCCATGGTCTTTGTCCCTTGATGAAGTGATTGAAGGTTGTTGAAGAGGTCACGCGTGTAGTGCGAAGGAACAAAGCGAGATATCATATGAGCCTTCATGTCATGCCAAGTTGTGATTGGTGGCTCTTGTCTTGCATCACGGGCAACTTGAACTTGTTCCCACCAAAGGTTGGCGTAATCATCAAACTCAAGCGAAGCCATGGTGACCATCTTCTCATTCCTATAATTGTGCATGCGAAAGATCTTGTCGACTTTGAGTGCCCATGGAAGGTATTCTTTGGGGTCATTTGATCCGGTAAACTTGGGCATTGTGAACTTGAGCTTGCCGAACGTTTCTTCATCATTGTGATCATTGCGACCAGCTTGGTGACCTTGATTATGTTATCGTGGTTTAGGTGGTGGAACTTGGTTCTCTCGACCTTGTTGAGGAGCTTGCTCTTGCTCTTGGCACGGTTGTTGACGAGGTTGAGGCGCTTGGGCCTCATGAAGGTGTTAAGGATGTGGAGCCTCTTAACATGGTTGATGACGAAGAGGAGGCTTGTTCCTCAGTTGGTGATGTGGATTAGGCACATGGGCCTCACGGTGAAGATCATGGTCTTGAGCCTCATGATGTGGTGGGCGTCGCTCAACATGTACCACTTGACTCTCCAAGTCTTGATGTTGCAGAGGAGGCTCGTCACGGTGACCATGGTGTTGGTGTGGATGTTCATGACAGTGATGATGAAGATGAGGATCTCGGAGAGCTTCATGTCGACGGTGAGCTTGATCCTCCAAGTTGGAGTCATCACTTGTCATTGCAAGAACATCACGGTGACGATGGCGATGTAGTTGAGGTTGTACTCAAGGTTCCACTCGTGGTTGTTCTTGTGGTTGTGCTTGTTGAATCACTATTGCCCTTGCGTGACGACGGTATGCTTCTCGCCTTGTGATACATCGTAAACGTATCTATAATTTTTGATGTTCCATGCTTGTTTTATATCTACTTTCTTATGTTTTGTCCACACTTTGGAGTAATTTTACACATTTTCTGGAACTAACCTATTAACAAGATGCCATAGTGCCAGTTGCATGTTTTCTGTTGTTTTTGGTTTCAGAAAAGCTAGTAAGGAAATATTCTCGGAATTGGACCGGACAAAAGCCAAAGTCAATATTTTACCCGAAGCAACACGAAGTCCGGAGGGGAGACGAAGAGGGGCACCAGGGCGGCCACACCCTAGGGTGGCGCGGCCAGCCCTAGGCGTGCCACCACTTGGTGTGGGCCCCTGGTACTCCACCGACCTTGCCCCTTCGCCTATAAAATCCTCCTAGGATAAAAACACTAAGTACCCGATCAAAATTCCACGAAAGAGTCTGTAGCCGCCACCATCTCCATCCCTAGATCAGGAGGGATCTGAACCTCTTCCCGGCACCCTACCGGAGGGGAGAGATCACCTTGGAGGCCTTCTTCATCACCATGCCTGCCTCCAGTGTGATGCGTGAGTAGTTCATCCCTGGACTACGGGTCCATGTAGTAGCTAGATGGTTGGTTCTCCTCCTTTGTGCTACCATGTTTAGATCTTGTGAGCTCCGTTCATGATCAAGATCATCTATTTGTAATCTTACATGTTGTGTTTGCAGGGATCTGATGGATATTGAGATGCTATTTCAGATTGATTATTGATTCTATCATGTCTATGTTATTTGTGATCTTGCATGCTTTCCGTTGTTAGTAGCTATCTTGGCCAAGTAGATGCTAGCAACTTCAAGAGGGAGTATTTATGCTCGATAGTGGGTTCATGCCTCTAGTAATCTGGGGAAGGGACAGAAATCTCTAAGGTACTAGATGTGTTGTTGCTACTAGGGATAAAACAACAATCCTTTGTCCATAGGGCAATCGTATTGTTTACTTTACGCACTGTGCTTAATAAAATTATCTGTTGCTTGTAACTTAATACTGGAGGGGGTTTGGATGATAACCTGAAGGTGGATTATTAGTCATAGATGTAGTTGGATTACGGTCTATGTATAATGTTGTAATGCCCAATCAAATCTCATAGGAGTCAAGATGATTAGTATATGCATGTATGCTTTCTCGGTGTCTCTCAATTGCCCCGCTGTAATTTGTTCACCCAACATGTCATCTATCTTAAGAAGAATCACCTCTAGTGAACTATGGACCTCGGTCCATTCTTTTACCATCAATCTACAATCTATTTACTGTTTACTTTCTACAAGCAATTACTATCTTCCACACAATACGTTTAATCCTTTGTTTTCAGTAAAACCGGTGAGATTGATAACCTCACTGTTAGTTGGAGGCAAAGTTCTATGGTTGTGTTATGCAGGAATCCAAGTTGGAAACAACACCTTAGAGATGTTTCCTTGCTCCTACTGGTTCGATAACCTTGGTTTCATAACTGAGGGAAAACTTGCTGATGTGCTCATCATACCTTCCTCTTGGGGTTCCCCAACAAGCTCAATATATTTTGAGCCATCAAGCCTTTTTTCTGGCGCCGTTGCCAGGGAGTCAAGGACATCTTCACAAGGACTGAATTATTCTTCAAGAAATCTGCTGGATTCTACTACTGGAGGTACCTTTATGACCATTACTTTGGGTGTTGCAACAAAGCTTCTAGATAATATGATGGTTAACTATTCTGAATGGCACACTGAGAGAGCTCCACAAGGTAAGAAGGTAAATGCTGTTGAAGAAACCTCCTCCTTGAGTGATAAAATTGATGTTATTATGTCTATGATTGTTAATGGGAAAGCTCATATTGATCCAAATCATGTTCCTTTAGCCTCTTTGGTTGCTCAAGAAGAGCAAGTTGATGTGAACTTTATTAGAAATAATAATTTTAGCAACAATGCCTACAGGAATAATTTTGTTAATAATAATTATAGGCCATATCCTCCCAATAATGGTAATGCTTATGGAAATTCCTACAACAATAATAGAAGTGCACCCTCTAAACTTGAAGTCATGCTTAAAGATTTTATTAGTAAACAAACTGCTTTCAATAAAACTATTGAGGAAAAAATCTCTAATGCTGAAAGAAATATAGCATCATTGTCTGAAGCACAATCTTCTTTGAATAAAATGGTTGCTAAACCTGCAACTATTGAAAATCCCTTTGCTGCTACTAATGCCATACAAGTTAGAATTGATGAAAATATTAGACTCTTAGCTGAATTGCATGCTAAGTGGGAAAGAGAAGATGAAATTGCTAGAAATAGTAGTATTTGTACTATCACCGCCACTAATGTTGATGCTAGAAAACCCAATGAAGTCCTCATTCCTTTTGCAACAATGCCTAAAACCAATGGAACCTTTTCCAATAAAAATGTTGAAATTCTTAGAAATATGGGAAACAATAGATCTACTACTTTAGATGGTAATTATGATTTTGATCTTGATGGTTGTAATATCTCTGAAGTAATTATGTTCCTACAGAATCTTGCTAAAAGTCCTAATGCTAGTGCTATAAATATGGCCTTTACAAAACACATTACTGATGCTCTCATAAAAAATAAAGAAGAAAAGATGAAACATAAAGCTTCTATTCCTATGAAATTATAAGATGGTTGGGAACCCATCATTAATATGAAAGTGAATGATTTTGATCTCAAAGCTCCATGTGATCTTGATAGTAGTGTTTCTATTATGCTTAGAAAGATTTATGAAATGCTTGATTTGCCACCATTGGAAGATTGTTATTTAGATGTCCAACTTGATGATAATGCTAAAAAGAAACTCATGGAGAGTAGTAATGATGTTCTTATTATGGTTAACAATGCCTATGTCCCTGTTGATTTTTCTATTTTGGTGTTGAATGCAATGCTTCTTGTCCTATTATTTTGGGAAGACCTTTTCTTAGAACTGTTGGTGCCATTATTGATATGAAAGAAGGCACCATTAAATATCAATTCCCACTCAAGAAAGGTATAAAACACTTCCCTAATAAGAGGGATAAGATTACTTTTGCCTCTCCTATTAAAACAAAATTTGATCTTAATGCTTCTTCATTTGAGAATACTTGATGCTTGCTTCTTATGCCTAGCTCAAAGGCGTTAAAGAAAAGCACTTATTAGGAGATAACCCAAATTTATTTAGGAATATTTTGTTGAGTCTTGGAAGTTATTGCTTCAGTAATAACCTCTCCTTATCATTTTTGTGTGGTTTTTGTGCCAAGATTAACCTCTAATGAGAGAGAAGTAAGACTTGGGAAAGTTGTTGTCCCAAAACAGATTTTTGTGCTTCGCTGTAAAAATTCGTGAAAAATCTCTGTATGTCGGATTGAGCTGTAATGTTTTGTGCTTCTTCCCCAGGTTGTTATCTAACTTTCGTTAGTTCAACACGTTTCGATTTGAGCAACAGAAGGTCTTCGAAAAAATCGGTTTTTACCTGCTGGTCTATTTTGATAGTTTTCTGCCATTATTTGCATTTGCCTCTTAATCTCTTTCTCTTTGATCACTTGAACTTTTTAAAGGAAGTGCTACAGTAACTTGTGTTTTAATGGAAGTTTTACTTATGTTGAAACTGAACCTAAAGACTTATTATTTTGAGTACACTAATGTTGTTAATGAAGATTGTGTGAAGTTTTGTATGAAAGAAATTCTAAAGTGTAGGGAAGAGTAATGTGATAAGATGAAGTATGGACAAAAGCTCAATCTTGGGGATGCCACCCGTGTCACCCCAAGAAATATTCAAGAAGTACAAGCGTCAAAGCTTGGGGATGCCCAAGGCATCCCCTTTTTATCAATAAAAATCCCAGGTTTCTTCCAAACACTTCATTTTTATTGTTTCATGCACAATTGTGTTGTTCTTGGAGCATCTTTGTTTTTTTTTTTAGTTTTTGTTTGCTTACTTTGCTTGAATAAATTGGTTGGACCCCCGCATTCTTACATAGTTTCAAATATGTTGATTTGGATTGGAAAAGAGTAGGAAAGTTCATGCTTATAAGTGGTATAAAAAGAGTCTTGTTTTTGACTGTGACTTAGAATTTATCATGTCATGCTTGATATTGTTTTGACTTTATGCTTAGTAATTATTGATGTAGCATGACTTGTTACAAACAATTGAGATTGCTTAATGTGCCTTTAAAGAGTCATGCGTTGTTTTAGCATACAAAAGCATAATATTGTGGTATTCTCCTTTGATGCTTTATTTGGGATTGACTTGGCGCATGCTCACACCATGTTAAGACTATACCAATTCACCATATCCTCTATGATCATTTAGTTTTCGACTTGTAATATCACTTTATGCTTTAATTAATAATGTTTTGTCGCTTTGCATGATTATGGCCACTATTGCTCTCTTAGTTGGTCGCTCCTAGTATTTTGCTAGCCTCCATACCAAGTATGAGTTCCACTCATGCATCCAACTCCAAATAAAACCAAGTTATTCCAAAGAGTCCACCATACCTACCTATTAGAATTTGCTATTCCAAGTATATTCATGTTTTTATCTATCTTCCGAATTAAACTTCTTATGTGAAAATTAGTGATTAAAGCTCTCATGAACTTGATGGCACACTTTACTTTTCTTGCACTTAATAAACTTAAACCACCATCTATGTTGCGTATATGCTTGTGTTTTGTAAGTTGTGAATTAGCAGAACCATGTTATCATGGGGAACACTTTCAACATTGCACTTTATTTAGTTGATATCATGTTCTTTTGCTTATGGATCCTAGCAGTGTGAAATGAAAGGGGAGCTTGTAAGGCTCATGGAGTTCGTATATGTGTTACAGAAACGCCTGGGCAGCTGGTCTAATCCATGCCTAATCATGGTGGAAACCTGCAGCATAACCATAGTGAGCAATCTATTAAGCATCCTCTATAAAAAAAGAAAAACCTATGCAAATAGGAAATAAAAAAATAAAAAAGCCTATGCAAATAGGAAATAAAAGGATCGCTGAGATGCTCATTGTCTACTTGCCTTGTCATTTTGATATGGGGAATCTTCCGTATCATCGGGCAAGGGGTACCCCGTTGGCGGTTATCTATGATACACATGTACTTACAATGACAAGAACTTACCTATGACTAAAGTTTAGTAGCATGAGGAACGGTACTCGTAAGTAAGGGGCATGAGATTTTCAGCTTATAACTTGTCAAGCATATCCTCATATTTGTTCACTTTAACCTTAATCACCTAAAGATGCTTATGATAGGGGCAATGAGAGCTGAAAGCTAATAAGTACCATAATTTTTAGAAGCTCTTTATAAGACTTGAATCCCTGCTTCCTTCTATGAAGGGCCTTTCTTTTACTTTTATGTTGAGTCTCCATTTTCTATCTTTATGCACCTATTGAGAGAGCATAGTGGCCATTCTTAGTTTAATGCACACTGTCCCAAAACTTGTTGATTGATTCATAACTTTGATATTGCTTGTTCTTAAACTATTTGTATCTAGTCACCCTTATGAACTTTGAAGGTGTCCTATGCATTTATGTTTTGCTACACTATGAGGGACAAACTGAATACCATTCTCATTATGTTTTCTATATGTGAAACAAACAAACGTCTTTCAAAGCATTGTTATTCATGAACCTTTTGTTTGTACCTTTTCATATTACAACATAGTTGCTATGTCTTATTGTTAGAACTATATCTTTCATGTCTATGTTAGAGTACTATGATCCCAGCTATCAATGATTTACAAATACCTTGATCAAGATTGTGATGGTGCATGTCACCTCAAATTTTATTCTTTTTTATCACTTCCTACTCGAGGACGAGCAGGAGTTAAACTTGGGGATGTTGATACGTCGTAAACGTATCTATAATTTTTGATGTTCCATGCTTGTTTTATATCTACTTTCTTATGTTTTGTCCACACTTTGGAGTATTTTTACACATTTTCTGGAACTAACCTATTAACAAGATGCCACAGTGCCAGTTGCCTTTTTTTGCTATTTTTGGTTTTAGAAAATCTAGTAAGCAAATATTCTCGGAACTGGATCGGACAAAAGCCAAAGTCAATATTTTACCCGAAGCAACACGGAGTCCGGAGGGGAGACAAAGAGGGGCACCAGGGCGGCCACACCCTAGGGTGGCGCGGCCAGCCCTATGCGCGCCAGCACCTGGTGTGGCCCCCCTGGTACTCCATCGACCTTGCCCCTTCGCCTATAAAATCTTCCTGGGACAAAAACCCTAAGTACCCGATCAAAATTTCATGAAAGAGTCTGTAGTCGTCGCCATCTCCATCCCTAGATCGGGAGGGATCTGAAGCTCTTCCCGGTACCCTGCCGGAGGGGAGAGATCACCTTGGAGGCCTTCTTCATCACCATGCCTGCCTCCAGTGTGATGCGTGAGTAGTTCATCCCTGGACTACGGGTCCATGTAGTAGCTAGATGGTTGGTTATCCTCCTTTGTGCTACCATGTTTAGATCTTGTGAGCTCCGTTCATGATCAAGATCATCTATTTGTAATCTTACATGTTGTGTTTGCAGGGATCCGATAGATATTGAGATGCTATTTCAGATTGATTATTGATTCTATCATGTCTATGTTATTTGTGATCTTGCATGCTTTCCGTTGTTAGTAGCTATCTTGGCCAAGTAGATGCTAGCAACTCCAAGAGGGAGTATTTATGCTCGATAGTGGGTTCATGCCTCTAGTAATCTGGGGAAGTGATAGAAATCTCTAAGGTACTAGATGTGTTGTTGCTACTAGGGAGAAAACAACAATCCTTTGTCCATAGGGCAATCATATTATTTATTTTACACACTTTGCTTAATGCAATTATCTGTTGCTTGTAACTTAATACTGGAGGGGGTTCAGATGATAACCTGAAGGTGGATTATTAGTCATAGATGCAGTTGGATTACGGTCTATGTATAATGTTGTAATGTCCAATCAAATCTCATAGGAGTCAAGATGATTAATATATGCATGTATGCTTTCTCGGTGTCAGTCAATTGCCCCGCTGTAATTTGTTCACCCAACATGTCATCTATCTTAAGGAGAATCACCTCTAGTGAACTATGGACCCCGGTCCATTCTTTTACCATCAATCTACAAACTATTTACTGTTTACTGTTTACTTTCTGCAAGCAATTACTATCTTCCACACAATACATTTAATCCTTTGTTTTCAGCAAAATCAGTGAGATTGACAACCTCACTGTAAGTTGGGGGCAAAGTTCTGTGGTTGTGTTGTGCAGGATTCCAAGTTGGAAACAACATCTTGGAGGTGTTTCCTTGCTCCTACTGGTTCGATAACCTTGGTTTCATAACTGAGGGCAAACTTGCTGCTGTGCTCATCATACTTTCCTCTTGGGGTTCCCCAATGAGCTCAATATATTTTAAGCCATCACCTTGCTTGTGGCCTTGAAGAGAAATCACCATCATAGCTTGACGTTGCGGCATGTCGTGGGGAAGGTACATAGTTCAAAGAGCTTCCATCTTCAACCATGGGGCGTCATTGCATCTTGGAGCACTTGGATGAAGATCTTGTTGAAGAGGAGCATGACGACGTGAAGGACTTGAAGAGCTTGATGCACGTGAACACGGTCTTTCCATTCCGTCGATGAGTACATGAAGCTTGTCATTTGTTTTGGCGACGGAACGTTGTAGCGCTTCATTGATGTCCAAAGTTGTGATGCATTGCGTGTATTTGCCTTTTGAGGCCATCGAAGTGGTTGACGATGCTCTTGAACTCGGCTTGCGTCTCGCCAAATTGTTCATCTTGTCATGTCTCGAGAGCTTGGCAACGATCACGGAACTCTTGTCGAACTATGTAGTAGCTAGCGCACGTCATGCACGGTCCATGTTCTTCTTCTTGTGGAGGTGGTTGGCTCGACTCACCATGCCTATCCATCATGCAAAACACAAAGGATTGTATATGGAGAGCAATATGTGGTGGGGGAACCTTCAACCTCACCTTGGGTATTGCACCAAACTAGAAACCACAAGTGAGAGCTATTAGCTTGCAAAGTGAAAACACAAAGAAAACTCACACTAAAGAAAGAACTAACTCTCAAAAGCTTGTTGGTGGTAGGTTAGGATTGTGGAATGCCAAAGAACCAACCATAAGAAAAGGGATAGTCAAAAGTGGGTAAAATCCAGCAAAACTCAAGTCAAAGCGAAGGTCAATAACTCAAAGGGGTGACGGGAAGCTGCGACTATATACACACACGTGGAGATTGTTGGGATTGACACGACTATGAAAATTAGCAAACAAAATTTCCTAATGAAGACTATGCTCGGTCTCGTGCCAATACAAGGAGAGACCGTGGCTCGTTTGCAAAGAGGAAAAATGAGCAATGAATTTGTGCACTTGCCTTGGGCGCTCTTTCTTTCTCTCTTGCTTACAATATTTGAGACTTTCTTTTGCTATGGGAGACTATTTTTCTTTTTCTTTGTATCTTTTTCTTTCTTTTGTATATATTTTTTACTCTCCCTTGATGCTACCAAGTCAGTCTTGGTATTGCTTTTGCACTCTCACTATCCAAGGACAAGTGCACAATGCTCAAGCAAACACAAAATGAGCCACCCTCGTGGGATAGGTACACGCAAAGGAAGATAGGGTTAACAAGGTGACGCAAGTTATACCTTCGTTGTTGATGATGAACTTGCGATCGGTGGTACAGGATGATGTTCGGTGCCGTGGTGTCGATGAGCACGGAAGTTGTTGATGCAGAAGCTTGTTGTTAGTTGACGACACGCACACGGGACACAAACAAACAAGAGGAAAATTAGCCAATGCAAGATTAGAGGAAATACAATCAAAATCAGGTGTCAAGGCCGGAAACTCCGGGTTCTCGGGCCGGAAATTCCGGTCCAGGCCAAAGACTCCGGTGTGTTCAGGCCGGAAACTCCGGTGTAGGCCGTAGACTCCGGTCTGCAGTCCGGAAACTCTGGTCTGAAGGCAGATCGCGAACTGCTCATGTTCTTGAGCGAAAATCCATGCCTTGGGTCCTCAAATCCGCAAAAAAATGGCCAAAATGGGCTGGGAAAATGCAGGATAAAGATGGACCAATACCTTAGACAAGATTTGGTCGGGTCAAAACCACAAATAACACTCCAAATCAAGAGATCGATCCAAAGGCAAATTTGGGGCTCTTTTTTGCGGATTTTCGAATTTTTTATGGATAGAAGAAATATTTGTGGGAGAATTCATGAACAATGAAGCTCTTGATACCAATATGTTAAGGGGTAACCTCGGGGATGGCCTGATCTTTCACGGTCCCTTACAAATCGAGGCAGAGTGAGTGCGGGGATGAGGGAGAGAGCAAAAACCGCGAACTCACGCACGATGAACACGCACACCACGAAGACACGATACAAGCCAATTTCTCACTCTGGCGGCTACCAGTCCGGCGCAATCCCTAGGATCAGCGTCGGTCGGGGATCTCTCTCTCTCTCGAACCGGTGCATCGAGAAGGGAGTCTCGGTGAGATCTTGTTGTCTTGGCAATGGATCTCCGTTGCCAAGGCCTTGTACAATGCGGAGGCACGATGCAAACTCCAACGAGGTTTCTGATATTTGGTGCTCCTCTATCAAAGGAGCATGAGGCAAGAATTAGATAGATCCACAAGGGTTTCCACTAATTCCAAATATCAAGCCTAGGGTTTACAATAGATGTGGGGGACTATATATAGGTCAGCCACTAAGTCAGGGGTACTTCGGGGATAAAAGGTAAGTTCTGGCCGGGCTAAGGGGTACGTGGGCCGAAGGCCCAAAGGCTTTTACATGCCTGGTGATGCTCGGTCCGGAGACTTCGGTCTAGGCCGGAGATTCCGGTCGGTCTCTGGTCCGTCTCCGGAGTGGCATGCAGAAAGTCCTCAGAACCATTCAGGTGGTCGGTCTGGAGGTGGGCTGGAGACCTCGGTGAGGTCTGGTATCAGGCCCGGGACTCCGGTGTGAGCAGCTCCAGCAGCTTCTTCTTCACGCCCTGCTCCTTGTTCTCCATCCTTGGGTGCTGAGTGATGTGTTGGGGCTTCGTACCTGATGATGGATAGTGTAGTTGCATGAAGTATTAAGCCATCCAAGGATGTACCAAAGTGGCACGAGGAGAGGAGCGAGTTCACCTTAGCTTGTAGGAGTTTAGCTCGTGCACGTGTCATGGGTCCACTTGGGGGACTTGGTGGTGGAGATGTAGGGACGTCTGTAGGACGGACTGCATCAGAATAAAAGTGGGATTAGGATAAGAGAGAGGGAGTACATGGGATACAAATTTTCCTTTTATTTTTTCAAGTCCAATGATTCAAAACAAAATATTCTTAGAACCGTTTGTCCAAATTATGAACCATTTTCACTTTTGAGCTCCTCGTGCCGAGAACTTTAACACTAGATCCCATGTTAATAGGTTTTGAGCAACTTTTTTTGTACTTTTAAAACCGTTGCGTTTGTACTTTAGATTAAATTCTGTACTTTTGTACTTCGGGTTCTTAGTGTGCTTTGTACTTGGGTTGCTACACACGTGTACTTTCGCGTACTTTATCAGCGAGTACACTTCTACTTTTCTGTACTTTGGCTCTTAGGACAGTTCTACTTTCATACTCTGGCTATAGGTAAACTTGTACTTTTCGTGTACTTTCGTTGTGAGTAAACTTGTACTTTTCTGTACTTTTGCTGTGAATAAACTTGTAATTTTCTGTACTTTAGCTCTCAATACAGTTGTACTTTCGTACTTCGGCTGTGAGTAAACTTGTACTTTTCGTATACTTTTGTTGTTAGTAAACTTGTATTTTTTTTGTACTTTGGCTCTCAGTACAGTTGTACTTTCGTACTTCGGCTGAGAGTAATTTTGTACTTTTGCGTACTTTGGTTGCGAGTATGTGTGTACTTTCATGTACTTTCATATACTTATACTCGGGTATTTCTATACTTCGATCCAAATCCTTCTACGCGCGATACGTGGCGCTCTATGGAAGCGAGTGTGCTCCTCAAAGACCTTTGCGAAGGTTTCCCTTTTCACAGGGACACCCTTGAGTGATGCTAAAAAACAAAAACTAATTGGTATTGGGCCACCTTGTCGATTACACGACCTGGGTAATACCTCTCTACTTCTCTATCTGTTCTCTACTTATCTAAAAACAATATGGAAAATGATACTACTTCTCTAGGGGATAATGCATCGTGATCCCCGGGGTCGCTCGCACCCACACGTACCCTTGGCGTGGAGAGAAACTGGCCCGTCTGGTGGGTCTCACACTATCCCTTCCTTCTCCTTTTCTTCCCCAAATCGACTCCGCACTTAGAGCTCGTAGCCCGCTGCTCACCTGTTGCACGCCATGCTCCTCTCCGGCAAGCCATCCCCCGCCCTGCTCCTCCCCGGTACGCTGCCCCCACTCCTCTCCAGCAAACCATCCCCCACCCCTTCTCCTCCCGGGTGCACCCCCCCCCCCCCCGCTCCTCTCCAGCGAGCCATCCCTCTCCCCTACTCCTCCCGGGTGTGTCGCCCCTACCTCTCCAGCGAGCCGCCCCTGCCCCTCTCCGGTGCGTCGCCCATGCTTATCCCCCACCACGATGCCTTTCAATCTACATGCGGGCTGAACAACTATCTGCTGCGGCATGCTAGGAATGTCGTTGGGTACTACCATGGGGATTTGCGAACAAAGTGGCAACCTCGATAACGGCAGATTCGCTGGCCGGCGTGCCGGGTACGACCTTGTCGGCGTGTCAAGGGTTGCTACATGGGGTAAATGGCGGCACTATGTACGCCCGGCGGTGGTGCTACAAGCAGTGTTGGTCCTCCATGTGGCCGGTGGCGGTTCTTCAAGTGGGTGTTAGATTTGCTACATGCAGCCGGCGGTGGTGTTACGAGACCACTGGCAGTTCTACGTGCAGCGTCGGATATTTCTACAAAAGTTTTGTTGTTTTGCTACAACAGTATATTGATTTTGCTACAAGATCTCTGGCGAGATCTCCGACGAGGTATCGGGGAAGTTGGATTTGCTACATTATGACTTTTTTTGCTACACCTGTTTTACGGTTCTGCTACAATAGCATAAAGTTCTTGCTACAAGGTCTCCAGCGAGATCTCTCGGCGAAAATCTCCTGCAAGTCTCTGGTGAGGCCTGATTTGCTATATTAGCATTTTTTTCCTACATGCTCTCCAGCGGGGACTCCGATGAATCATCTAGCTACATAATCTGCTATTGAATGCTCATTAGTCTGAACTGCAGAAAAAACGAAACAAGTGGCTCGTTGGTAAGGATACCAAAGGCACGTGAAAATAACTAAAAACTAGGGGTGTTTAATACTGGAGGAAGTTGGGAACCGACGACCTTATGCCTCCAGACATGAAGTTTGGAGCATTTTCACAGGCTTGCTGTGTTGGTAGTGGTGTTGCGGTAGTGTCTTGCAGAAAGCTAGGGTGTCTGTTTTAGATGTTCGTCATCCTAAGCATATTTAACTTCCTCTTCCACAAATTTGTGCCGGCATTTGTGCCATTTCATGCAGGATATACAATTGCCTTAGGTTTTGGGAACATATTTTATTTTAGGGGCATGGAAGGCAATTATGTATTCCCAAAAAATTTATATACATGATAGTCTTCCTTATCCACCTTTAGATAAAGGAGCATTCTTTGCACCTTAGATGAATGATCTTGAGACTACTGCTATTCGACTCTCTAAGGTATTAATATATTCACTCTTGCTATTTGAATGGTTTTAGTGTTGAACATCAGTCTAATTAGTTTCCATTATTATTTGCTTGGTCTCCTTTGCAACATGAAGTTCTTTCACGAAAGGGATGAAGACAAAAGTGGTAGAACTACTTGAATTGCTTAGTTTTTCCTTTCTTATTGCATTCCGTAGATTATATGATAATTAAGATTATATTTGATAGGATCGAGGCATAACAATGTTGCATGCCTGGAAACAAGAGGGAAATTAATTGCAGGAGGCCCTCAAACCATACAGTTGTGGCAAAACCAGAACTTACTTGCCATGTTGAAAGAGCCATCGAGGAGACAAACAACAAAAACCAAGTTCAGATTTGCAACCAAAGCCCATGGTATGTTCAACAAGCAATCCAATCCCACGAGTATGAGAGAAATCAGGGCTCCACGCACAACCTTTAGCAGGTTCTGGCTAGAGTCTACAAAGCAATGTATTCATGATGGTTTTGAAAGAAACATAATGCTAGAAGTGGTAAAGACTAAGCCTTAGAAAGTTACCAGGATATGCTTGTGGTTTTTTATCACTTCTACATATATACTATATGGACCTAGCGCGCTTTGCCGTGCCGTCCTTCGCTATTGTCGTTTAATTTTTTCGTGTGATCATGGAATTCTAGAAGGATCTTCACCAGGCTTGCCAATACAAAGATAGACTCATCTAATTCAAGCAAAAAATTTCCCCTAGTTCCATCCAACCATAACTTCACAAGACAAACTTAAGAATCTTTATTCAAGAGGTCAAGTGAGTTTAAAATGTTGTTACAAATGATCTAACAAAGTCATAAAAAGAAGCTAAAGTATTTTTTACCATTATTTAAGACTAAATTTCTTTCAGAGCATAATTTCAAAGAAAGGTTAAACTTTATACCTCGACAAATGGAAGCAATTTATCTTCCATATTTGCAGGTTAAGCAAGCAGACCATACATGATAGTCTCCAAGGGATTTGCTAATTCAAACTTAAATAGGAAGAATACCATCACTCACGCTTACTCCAAGGCTCCAAGCGATTCAAGCAAACAATCCACAAGTTTTCCCTTAATATAACCAACCATAGGACGAACTTCAAGAAACTGCATCGTAGATCTCAATTATTATAGTATTGTGATCAAGATATTTTGACGTACAACCTTGTAAATGTGCATAATTCGCATCTTCCTCCCAGTACACAAGCATAATTTTCCTTTACTCAAGTTTCCTCTATTATTCACTCACACCCTTCCACCTTCAAAACTTGTAGTCAACTCACTCAATAGAACATGACACCTTGAGTGCAATAGAAACGCCGCATAAAAACACTTATCTAGGCTCCTTGTTAGGATTCGATATAAAAACTGAAATTAATACTTCCACGAAAACGTGCTCCGATGAACATGTGCTCTTGCAGGTCATCAGTGATGCACCACATCATCGAAGGAGATCACTCTTGAAAGGACATTTATTGTCCTAATCTGTTTTGGTATTCGTTAACAACATAAGGTTCCATTTAATGTGTGTTTATGTCTATAGGTCAATCTTATGAAAAGAGAAAAGGCTATAACTGAAGGAGTTATGCCCTAGAGGCAAATAATAAAGTGTAGTGTTTGATATATCTCCTATATGTTCATAATACGTTTCATATTGTGCTATAAATGTATTAATACGAAACTTAATACACGTGTGGTATGTAAACAAATAGTGCCTCTAGTTACCTCTAGCGAACTAGTTCATTGGTCATGAGGATGATCTGGGTTTTAAGATCATGGGCATTTATGCCAATTGAC
The DNA here is from genome assembly GCA_916181665.1 of Avena sativa. Classification (NCBI taxonomy): domain Eukaryota; kingdom Viridiplantae; phylum Streptophyta; class Magnoliopsida; order Poales; family Poaceae; genus Avena; species Avena sativa. The sequence continues at coordinate 59,369,506 of OV702292.1, forward strand.
AATGAGGTCACATCATTGGCTGAATGACATGATAGAAAAACACCCGACGGTTGTATCTCAATGAGATCTAGTTACAAAGTTCACCATTGATGATAAACACATGAAACCTCGCAACCTGATCCTTAGACTGTGAGATAATGCAAATCACCATTCTGGAGGGAGCTTAGATGGTATCAAGTATCATTTCGTGATTGGATGATCAAAAAGGTGCCACTCAGGTTTCCCGAAGGGGCATGTAGAGGAGTACATATCAAGACCAGGATTTGCCAGTCCATGTAACATATAGATACATATGTGGCCATCTCGGTGACGTTGCATTAACGAAGCTTGCAAATGTGTGATTGGGTCACGAAATGCAATGACATGGGAACGAGTAAACAAGTTCATCGATAACGAGATCGAACTAAGGTATGGAGATACCAAAGATCAAGTCTTGGATGAACTAGGTATCAAGTGGCAAAGGGAACATGAAATGACTATTCACGATTCGAGCGATAAGATTCGTGGAATGCACGGGGGTCATCATGGGCATCCAGGTCCCGCTGATGATTATTGATATGAGAGGATTCTCAATCATGTTTGTAGTATTCCCGAACTGAAGGATGTCACGCTTAAGGGTGGGGGTGCTTAGGGATATATGAGGTACGGTAGGAGAAATATAGAGAGAGAAACCAGAATAGTTTCTAGGTAACATCTGATGGTGATAGGAGGGGTTCCGGAAGGAGTTTCGGAGTGAAGGAATATGATAATATGTGTATTTGAATGTTAATTGGAGAATTAATATTAAATATATATATATTTTATTATTAAAGGCAGCCCAATGCTAATGGGCCTCACCCGAAGGGGAGGCCCAAGGGGCAAGGAGTCTAGGGAGAGGGGTCCAGCCGGCCTAGGCTTGGTGGGCCGCCCAAGTGGGGCCCACCTAGGACCGGATGGTGTGGGCATTAGTCCCACACTGACTGGCCCCTGGGTGGTGCGCCCCTCCTACTATATATAGGGGTCTCTCCCTCCCCTTTGGAAGCATCCAATTCTCTCATTCTCTCTCTCATTTTCCATTGAGGACTTCTCCGTAATATTGGGGAGGACCTCGAGGGATTTGAGTTCTCCACCTTCACACTACCTTTGTGTGATCTTTGGTCCAGCATCTTCTTCTTCCGATGCTCGGCTGGATCAGAGCCCGGGAGATGCCGCCTACACCGGACGTGTGTAGTACTTCGGAGGCACCACACTTGGGGTGCTTGGAGCTGCTCGGCTTCATCAACATATGCCTTCCTGCATAAGGCGTGCCTCGGTCTTGAAGGGTATGAATACTGTCTTCCTTCTCCATTACTTATGTCTACATAGTATAGATCCTGGTATTAGTGTTCATGTAGATAGAAATTTTTTGTTTTCTGCTATGGAACCCAACAATAACTTGGTGGGAAAATCCCTGGTCATAACTGACATTTCCTAGAGAAACCAGACCGGAGTCTCCGGTGTGCAGACACTGGAGTCTCCAGTGTGGTCTAGAGTTTTCCCAAGAGTTCCTAGAGTGGACTCAATATACTGCCCTAGGACATTCTGTATAGGGGTCCGGAGGCAGGCTGGAGGCTGGCCGGAATCTCCAGAATGGTTTGTCAGACCGGAGTCTTCGGTGTGCATACACCGGAGTCTCCAGTGTCCCTGGTCCAGAGTTTAGTGCAAAGTCTCTGGAGTGAGTGGCAAGATGGCGGCTGGGACATTCTGATAGGGGGTCCGGAGTTGGACCGGAGGTGGGCTAGAGTCTCTGTTGTAGACCGGAGTCTCCGGTGTGAAAGTTGCCCAACGGTCAGAAAACAGTTTGCAGCTGTGAGGTCTATAAAAAGGGGACCTCATCTTCTACGTCAGTTTGCTCGTTCCAGAAAAGAAAAGGGCCTCCATTAGAGCCACCAAAACTCCAAGATCTCTTCATCCAACCACCCAAAGTCGCTGATCTTTAGGGAATCGGAGGAGGAGGCCTCGATCTACAGCTTCACCAAGAGAGATCTTCATTTCCCCCACATTCACTTGAGGGCCCCTTGCTCTAGGGTTTCATTGGAAACCCTAAGCCTTGTTTTGGTTTCATTTGATTCTTACAAGCTTGTCTTTGATTGTTGTGACAGCTTGCTTGGATTCAGGAGCCCCCAATTAAGTTGTGGGTGTGTGCCTCGAACTTGTTGCAAGGGTGCTGGCTACCACCTTGAAGGTTTCCGATATAGTGGAAGTGTGAATCGATCCCCTTGGGGAGAGGTTCACCAGAGAACAAGGGAGGCCTCTCGTTGTGTTGGTGGTTTGATACCATCCCCTCTCAAAAGGCAGACGTACTTCCCCTCAAAAGGAAGGAACTATGGGAAATAATCCTTGTGTCTCTGTGTGCTTCATCTCGGTTACTTCTATCCTTTACCGCACCTTACTTATCTAGTTCTTTCTTAGTTAGTTGTGCTAGTTTGACATGTAGGTAAATTCACCTTAGTTGCATATCTAGAGAATTTACCTTTTTGTGTCAAACCCTAAATTGAAAAAGAGTAAAATTTTAAGTAGCACCTATTCACCCCCCCTCTAGGTGCCCATATGCTCCTTTCAATTGGTATTTATTCGGGCTTAACCACCTAAGAGATTATGGGTAGCCCAGAGGAAGGGGAATAGGGTGAGGCTAGCACTACGGTGACCATGGTAGTTCTCAGGAAATTGGAAACAAGCTTGAGCTCTACCTTGGGCAACAAAATCCAATAGTTGAGCTACTTGTTAAGGAAAAGTCAGCCTCACCACCTTACCTTCAAGAGGAAACACCTCCTAACCCTAAGGCAAACACTCCGGCTAAGCCAATAGGTGAAGTGGTGGGGGATGAACATAATTCCACTAACTCCACCACCAAAAAGGGTGATGGGAAGGAAGAGCACCATGCGGTTCCCGGATGGTACTCTCCCGACCCCCCGATCCCTCATCCCCATATAAATAATAGAGGTGACCCATCTAAGTTAGTTGCACATACTTTTGCTCAATGGCAAGTTTTAATGAAATCTCATGTGCGCAGCTCTTGCATTGACTTGTGGAACATTATTGAAGGACTCAAAATTAAGGATCCAACCAACTTGATAAGAACAGAAATGGTCAATAGTCAACTCAATGCCATAGTCTTGCACATGATTCAACTTGGAGTGGGGCCAAAGGACTTTCCCCACATTGAGCACTACAATACCGCCAGGGAAGGTTGGGATGCTCTCATTGACTTGTTTGTTGGAAACGAGAGCATGAGAAGAAATAGATATGATGCCTTGAGCAATGAAGTTGAAGGTTTCTTTATGAAGGATGGTGAGGATCATGAAGACATGTATAGAAGACTCAAATCCACAGCCACCACCTTCAGGAATGTTGGTGCCTCTCACATTGATGATGCTTGGATCAAGAGGAAGTATATGAGTGCGCTCATGCCCTTCGATCCCACTGGCTTGAAGAGTCTCCAAGAAAGACACAACTACCATCTCATGACCTCCAATGAAGTTATGCAAGAGATGGCTGCCTTCAAGGTTGCTGCCAAGAATGCCAAAGATGCTCGTGCTCGTGCCATTGGAATGAGTAGTGGTGTCAATCTTTCCTTGAAGGCCAAGGTTGTGGAGTATGATGAAGAAGAAGGAAGTGATGATACACTCTCTATGAGCCACCCCAAAGATGTCAAGGTTGATCATGGTGAATACATGGCCTTCTATGCAAGAAACTTTTGGAAAGACCCCGCCAAGGCCAAGATGGAGATGCAAAGAAGAAGCAACCCAAGTGGTAGAAAAGAGAGTGGTTCAAGATTGAGAACTTGCTTCAATTATGGTGACTGCTATCATTTTGTTGTCGGGTGTCCATATGAGAAGAGAGAAGACCATGGTGGTGCACTTATATTGAAGAAAAACCCAAAGGCTCCCTTCAAGAAGCCCTTCAACAAGAAGAATGCCACCAACAAGAAGTCCGGTGACATTGCTTTGATAGCTCATGAAGAATTCTCTTCCAATGATGAATATGAGGAAGAATAAGAAACAACAAATGGAGTGGATACTATTACCACTACCTCTACACCCACCTTCTCCCTCTTCAATTCCCCAAATGAGAACTCCTCCAACAAGAACATCACTTGCCTTATGGCAAGAGCATCAGAGGTATCACCATCTCCTCTCTCCATCTCTACTATCAATGATGATTTGAATGATGATATAACTCTAGAGGTGAAGGAGGAATTAGTTGCTTTTGATGCTTATATGACTAAATTGCAAGGGGAGCACAAGAAGCATTTTGTAAATCTCTTGAACCAACTTGCTTAGACACAAGAGCTCCTTGATGAGAGATGTAAACTTGGGAGAGAGCATCTACTTGAGATGGATGCTCTAAATAATGCTCTAGAAGAAGAACAAGAGACTAGAGTGTCTCTTGAAGAAAAACTTGATGGCCTTGATGAGGCAAATGATCGAATTATTGCTAAACTCATTAAGGAACGTGATCATGCCATAGATAAGTACAAAAAGACTAAAAAGGACAAGATTGAGTTTGGTGTTGTTCATGACAAGCTTGCCGAGAATTTTGAGAAGCTTAACAAGACTCACAAGGTCTTGGAAAGTGAACTCTTGACCCTCACAAAGTCCCATGAACAACTTCAAACTCAATTGACTCATGTTGCTTCACCTAGTATTTCCATTCCCCTAGTAGTACAAACATCCTTGAATAAAATGCTAGGTTGACGGGGGAGCTTGCCAAGGCGACCTTCCCCAAAGGTAACACGCCTCTTGATGACCTTTTAAGTAAGCAAAGGCCAAATAATGAGAAAAGAGGTCTTGGCTATGTATCCAAAGCCAAGAATAAGAACAACAAGAAAAATAAGGACAAGCCCGCACAAGCAAAATATAAGACCATTATGGGTAGTAATACCCTAAGTGGCAAAACTATGTCACAAGATGACTTTGTGGGAAGTGCTAAACCTCACTATGTCTTAATGCGTAATTCTTATGGTGATGTTTATGCACAATATGTTGGTCCATTTGATGGTTATATTGCTTGGTCTATTTGGGTTCCAAATACCCTTGTCACTAATAAGAGAGGACCCATTGAAAAATGGGTACCTAAAAACTAGCTTGATCTCTTGTAGAACTATGCTTCCAGTGGATCAAAGTGGGTGCTTGATAGTGGTTGCACAAGTCATATGACCGGAAGCAAGACAATAATGACAGAGATAAGGGAAAATCAAGATCATATAACTGTCACATATGCTGATAAATCAGAATCTCAGGTAATGGGTCTTGGCAAAGTTGTGGTTGCACACGATGTTACACTCGTGGACGTCATGCTTGTTGAGACCCTTGGCTATAATTTACTTTCTGTTCGTGCCCTTGGCAAGATGGGTTTTGCCATATTTATTGATAATAATATTGTGGTCCTCTTGTGGAGAAAGATTCTTAAGGTCGCTTTCGATGGGTATGTCGAAAATGACTTGTATGTGGTGGAATTTTCGAGGAAAGCCACTACAAGTGCGATGTGCTTATTCGGAAAGGCCGATGTGGGTTGGTTATGGCATCACCGACTAGCCCATGTCAATATGCGAACTTTGCAAAGCCTTCACGGGAGTGGCCATATTATGGGACTAAAGGACAATGTTAGTTTTTCTAGAGACCATGTTTGTAGGGCTTGAATTGAAGGAAAGATGCATGATTATCCCCACAAGCCAAATAACATTATAAAGTCAAAGAGGATCTTGAAGCTCCTTCATGTGGATCTCTTTGGTCCTCCATCTCATGCAAGTCTTGGTGGTAAGAAATATTGTTTGGTGATTGTTGATGACTACTCAAGATATTCATGGGTCTATTTCTTCAAGTTGAAGAGTGAGACCCAACAATACATCATCGACTTTGTCAATATGGTTCAATGTCAATACAATGTGCCCATGCTTGTGATAAGAAGTTACAACGACACCAAGTTCAAGAACTACACTCTAAATGGTTTTCTTAGTGATGAGGGGATAAAACATCAATATTCTGCTACATATACCCCTCAACAAAATGGTGTAGCTGAGAGGAAGAACCGAACTTTAATGGATATGGCAAGGCCTATGTTGGCGGAGTTTAAGTCTCCATACAATTTTTGGGCGGAGGCAATCTCCACCGCATGCCATGCATCAAATCGGCTCTATCTCCGCAAAAAGTTGAACAAGACTCCATATGAAATACTTACCGGTAACAAGCGCAACATTTCATATTTCCAGGTGTTTGGTTGTAAGTGTTTCTATCTCATAAAAGGTGTTTATTTGTCCAAATTTGGTTCCAAAGCTTTAGAGGGTATTTTTGTTGGCTATGGTCTCGATTCCCACACTTATAGAATCTATGATAAACTCTCCAGAATTGTCATAGAATCTTGTAGTGTGGTTTTCAAACAATATGATGGCCCCCAAGTGGGGCATGTTGATGTTTGTGATGTAGATGCTGAAATACCTCAAGATGCCATAAGAAGAATGGGTGCGGTATTCATCCGCCCCGTTAAGGAACCCCTTGTGGCGGATCGAGAAGAACTATGCTCTACTCAAGTAGAGCACTCATCTTCACAACTTCGACAAGCTCTTGTTATTAAGGACAATGATGACCCAAGCCAAAGAGAAGCTGAGAACCCTCACCATGTTGATCAGGCAGGCAGCTCGAGGCTAGATGGTCCAGTCTTTCCACTAATTGGATTGTCCAGCCCTGCACAGTTAGTTGCTCAAGTAAGGTTTATTCAGTCGGCTACAAGATCATCTCAAAGACTTTCTAGTAGCATGCCTGATCAAGACCAAGATCAACCTGTACATGTGGATGAAGCTAAACCAGTTGTTGATCAAGGTCAAAATAAAGGTCAAGACGAGGACCATAATGATGAAGTGATCCTGACAATAAACAATGAGGAGATCGAAGCTTATCGCAAAGCTCGCATGGATAAAATGTTTGAAAGAAGAGACCACTCCCTTGAAAATGTTATTGGTGATCTTAGGAGTGGAATGTCCACCCGGGCTTGATTGAAGCATTTTAGTGAGCATCAAGCTCATATATCTATGGTGGAGCCCAAGAAGTTGTGGGAAGCTCTTGAAGATTCAGATTGGTTGGAAGCCATGCATAAGGATCTCAACAACTTTGAGAGAAATAAAGTTTGGAAGTTAGTAGAAAATCCTAAAGATTGTCGCAATGTTATTGGGACCAAGTGGATATTCAAGAACAAGCAAGATGCTCATGGAATTGTTGTGAGGAATAAGGCAAGATTGGTAGCACAAGGGTTCTCTCAAATTGAAGGCATTAATTATGTTGAAACTTATGCTCATGTGGCTCACCTTGAGTCCATCCGTATCCTTCTTGCATATGATGCACATCATAATTTTAAATTACAACAAATGGATGTGGAAAGTACTTTTCTAAATGGTCCTTTGCATGAGTTTGTTTATGTTAAGCAACTCCCGGGTTTTGAAGATCACAACTTCCCAAATCATGTCTAAAAACTTGATAAGGCGCTCTATGGACTTAAACAAGCTCCACGTACTTGGTATAAGCACCTTAGAGAGTTGTTGTTAGACAATGGATTTGAGGTTGGGAAAATTGATCCCACTCTTTTTACTAAGAAGGTTAATGGGAGCTTTTCATTTGCCAAATAAATGTTGATGATATTATCTTTGGCTCGGCTAACAAAACTTTTAATGATGAATTCTCAAAGCTTATGACTGATAGGTTCAGGATGTCTATGATGGGAGAGTTGAGAGTATTTATTGGTTTTGAGATCAAGCAAATAAGATGAAGAACATTCTTTAATCAAGCCAAATATACTCAAGACATGCTCAAGAGGTTCAACATGAAAGAATTAAATGGAGCTCCTACTCCCATGGCAACCAAGACTCATCTTGATGGGGGTCCTACAGAAAGAATTAAATGGAGCTCCTACTCCCATGGCAACCAAGACTCATCTTGTGTGCAAGATATCAAGTGGCTCCTACAAAAAGCCACTTGATGGGGGTCAAAATAATCTTTTGATATTTGGTTCATACCCCAAACTACGGTGTGTGGTATCCAAGAGGCTCAACTTTATCTCTTTGTGGGTACACGGATTTGGATTGGGCTGGTGATAAGGATGATAGGAAATCAACCTCCGGGGCTTGCCAATTTCTTTGTAGATCCTTTGTATGTTGGTCTTATGATGGCTCTGAAATATAGCCATCCACGTCCACATTTAAACTGGATATTATTCATATTTTTTATGAAATGTCTCTCTAAACCCTGCCACTAATGCCTAATAATCAAAGGGGTATGCAATCCTTTCTTTCTATTTTTTCCTGTGCAGATAATGACATTTTATGATGGGAATCACTACATTAAAGTTAAAGATACAAGATTTCCAACAACCAGAAGAAACCAGGAGTCGTGGGTCGAAGGTAGACGCTTTAACGACCAACTATACGACCGGAATAAAATTCTGGTCATATAGTTCCAGCCATATAGTTGCCAACGACACCGCTAGGTCAAACAGAACAACTTTCGTGAAGGGACTCCTATATAAAGAAGCCTCGGGCGACAAGAAAAGAGCCTCGAGAGTCCCTGCCCCAGATCATCAGCCGCCGGAGGAATACACTTAGATATAATCTCCAAATCCTTCTCCACCACTATAGCCATATTCCACCACTTGTAATAGTAGATCTCTTCTTCGATTGGCGACATTGTAAGACTATTTGCTATCAATCTCATGATTTCCATTACAATGTTTGTGATTGTTGATCTCATCTCTATGTGTGAGTAATTCTCCTTAGGCTCAGGGCTTCGGCCTAGCCATGTAGCGTTTGTGCATGTTATTTATCATAGATGGGATCGTGTATTAGTTTGTATGACATCATGATTATTGTATCCTCTCTTTCCTCAATCTAAGGACTTGTTAGGTACCCAAGTCCCCGAGGATTGAGCCAGGTATAGGGAGTATGAGTAATGACTAATCTACAGGTTGGGAACCCCAGTGACAGAAGAGGTAGTACGGTTGTATGTGAGGGATATACTTGGGATTAACGGTGACATCACTATGCATATCATTAGTTCTCTTTCTTCTATGGATGAGACTAGTAGGTTATTACTATAAGAGGTTGCGGAGGCAATAGCAATTATGGATGCACTGCGGACATATGATTTGTCTTGCTCTAACAATTACATGCATACTTTATCTTTATCTTTTATTCCCATCAGATGTTTTGCACAGCTACAGGTGAAACTGAATGCCCTAGGCCCTCTCTCCATCATCGACAACAACAAAAACACGCAAACTCTTGGTCTCGTAAAAACACAAAAGGAATTCTAAAATTCCCGAAGGTCCGTTAAAGTAACTTCACTACGCATCTGCTTCCCGAGGATTCGATAAACCTAGGTCTACTAGGGAAAAAGAAGCTATACTACATCCGTAATCCGGATCGAAGGTATCGACACCTTTTATGGCGCTGTTGCCGGGTAAGCAATAGCTACCCTGGTGAGGTTAGTAGGAACCTTGCTAGTTTTAATTCTTGTTTTTAATTTTGTTAATTTTCTTTCAGTCTTTATTTGAAAGACCAAAAAAAATAGTTAGTCTTTAAATTCTTGCTTTTACTATTATAAATCTCTGTTTAAGAAAACCCAAAAACATAGGAACTATGGCTGAAAAGAAGCTTGGGGAGTTTGCTACTCCCAACAATGATTATTTACGTACTCCTATTACTCAGCCAGCAATTGTTGTTGATGACTATGAAATTAAGCCCCATTATTTAAGTTTGGTTCAATAGAATCAATTTGGAGGCTCTATTGTTGAGGACGTAGGTATGCACTTGAATACTTTCACTGAAATATGTGATATGATGCGTATAAAAGATGTTGACCCTGATGCGGTCAAATTGCGTTTATTTCCTTTCTCTCTTAGAGGAAGAGTAAAAGAATGGTTGCTATTTTTTCCTAGAAATACTATTACATCATGGGTGGAATGCACTTCTTTATTTATGACTAAATTTTTCCCACATGCAAAGACTATGCAACTTAGATCTAATATTACTGGTTTTAGACAGGAAGAGCGTGATCCACTAGCGCTTGCATGGGAGAGGATGCAAGAATGCATGAAAAACTATCCTAGTCATGGGATGGAAGACTGGTTAATTCTCCATTTATTTTATAATGCTCTTAACCCTGTGTCTAAGTCTATGCTTGATACTGCAGCTGGAGGAATGTTTATGGGTAAACATATTACCGAAGCCAAGCAGCTGCTAGACAATATGCAAGACAACCATGCCCAATGGCATGTGGATAGATCAAACACGAAGAAGGTGAACTCCGTCTCACCACAAGAAAATGAAGAACTCAATGCTAAGTTGGATGAGCTCATACTAGCCATAAAAGGTAAGGAAACCCATGTAAGAGCTATCCCTGAAACAAATATTGAAGAAATAGACTTCATAGCTCGTAATGATTATAACCTTGCTTGAAAGAAGAATTATAATCCTAATTTTCAGAAACACTATTCTAATCCTGCAGGTAACTCTAATAATAATATGGGAACTAGTAATGGTAGTCTCCAAGAAACACTTAAGTCTTTTATAGACTCACAAAATGAACAAAACAATATTCTTGTTAAAATAATAGAGAACCATGATGTGATGCTTGGTAAATTATCTAACTGTTGGGGGGATACCTCCGGGTAGGGTCACTCCGGGGTATAAGGGCCGAGTTAGCCGAGGTTCGACAGGGTCAAAGCGGATGCTGGCCGGGTCACCTCAAGGCAGGCCGGATCACGGAGTAACCCGGACCAGGGGGTCACCTAACATTGTCTCAGCCGACTTAAGGAGTAAGTCGGAAGTGCTTGTCTAACTTATATGCAGGAATAGGTGTGGCCGGATCTACAATGATCTGGGTCCCCGCTTAGCTTCTGGGAGAAGGAAGGAATCTCTCTGGTCAAAAAGAAGGTCCGGTACGCACTGCATGAGCGAAGCAAGCAAGGGCAGGACCACCGGGTCGTGGCCGACAAGGGTGACGACGCCCATGTCGGCTGACGCAGGCACCGCAGAGGCTTACGTAGCTAAAGCATGTATGACGCGGGGGGAAAGCACCCCGGTCGGGTTACCACTTTGGGAGGAGGCAAATATGCCTCCACATATGCCCTAGGCAGGGACCGAGCCTCCTCTATATAAGGGCGGCTAGGGTTCCAGTAGAAGGGGTTGGTTGAGCTCTAGTTGGTTTTATGATTCCATAGTGACTAGTTGCGCTAAGGTTCTAGGGAAAAACGGTAGGCAAGAGTAAGAGAGCTCCTTCTTCCTCCTCTCGCCAATACAGCTCTAGGAGCACTTGTAATCTGCAAAGGAAATCAATACAAGCTTCTGTGTGGAGAATCACTCCACTATCCCTCCCTGGATTCCCCTAGCGTGTATTAGTCCCCGCCTTTAGCCTATCCATGGCATCTGCCGTGACACCACCACGATAGTTGGCGCCCACCGTGGGGGTAGCGGCGCTAGCAGGGGTGAAGATCCGGACGAGAAACCTCGTCGGCACCGGCGAACGCATCATCTCCGGGCTTGTTCAGCGCTTTGGAGCGCTGGACTTCGTTAGCGACAACGCCGGCTGCTTCGGCACGCGCCCACTTCCGCGCAACGGCCTCTTTGTCAAGTTGGGTGCACACAAGGTCTACGTTGCTGTGGATGTATCATGCGTTCATCCGCGCCGCATCGTCGATGCGGGGGAACCACCCCTCACTGTGGCTCGCAGGGCGCGTATCGCTCGCTCCCAGGACCATGCGGAGGTGATGATGACCGCGCCAGGTGCGGGCGCAAGCAAGGATCCAGCACCGGACCTGGAGGTAACACCAAAGGCACCAAGGAAAGGTAGAGGACCTCCACTAGAGAGGCCTGAGAACGTATTGAGAGAAGCTATGGATAGCTTGGCTAACCCGGTAGCAGCAGTGGTAGATCCGGCTCAGGCACAGGCCGAGCTAGAGGAAACTAGGCAAAAGATACTAGAGGGCGCAAAGAAAACAGCCGCGGCTCAGCAGTCGCTGAACATGACGTTGCGTGAGTATGCAAAGGCAAACAAAGTTGATATGGTAAAAGTAAAAGGGAGAAATCTCATAAGCGAGATGAACAGAGAAGGTGATGATGGAGCCGAGGGGTCGGAAAACTATTTGTCTGTGGGGTTGCCGAGGTATAGTACCCCAGCGAAGAACCTCAGAGCAGCGGATGCGGCTGCGTCCGAGTTAGAGGGTCTGACGGGTGAGGCCCATCAAAGACAGCAAGATAGGGTTAACGAGTTAGTTCGAATCGCGAACAGACAGAACGAAGAGCTACTCAGAGCTAACCCGGAGAGAGCTAGAGCTTCCAAAATCATCCATTCGGCGATGGGTAACCCGGAGAAATCCGCTGGAGCCGCATCGTCACCTCATGGTGGTCCAAGGAGAGAGGAGGTAGTAACCTCGGCTAGACGGAACAAACAGATCGTCCCGTACGACCCGACGCGTGCGGGAAAAGAAAAAGAAACGCAGAAAAATGATGATCGACAAAGTGTGAGCCGAGGTGAAGCTGGCCGAGGTAACCACGACCAAGGCAATGTCGGTCAAGGAAACGCTGCCAACGGCAATGCCGAATAGCGAAACTCCGCAGGAGCAGGACAACCATAGCAACGGAATATACCAAGGCAAGAGCAAAGCGTCGGCCGAGGTATGCAACAGAAAGGTGCGCCCCAAGTGCAAAACCGGTACAATGACGGTGATTCGGAGATGATGAACGTGGGGTACCCGAGACCTGACTATCATGTGATAGGGTCAAGATTGGGAAGCAGGGATTTAATGCCGGATGACACCAGGTTGAAGCTGGATTGCCTGTATAGGTCGGAACAGATCGAATGTCAAGGTCCCCCGGGTCCAGCGTGCTTTGGACTCCGGATCATGAAGGAGCCACCGGTACCCAACTTCCAGTTGCCCAGAGGCACGAAGACATATGACGGCAGTACCAAGCCAGAGGATTGGCTGATAAACTATGCTACGGCTGTGAAAATTGCCACTGGCAACTTGAGATGGGCTGTACGATAAGTACCCCAGATGTTGGAAGGTCCGGCCAGAGTATGGCTGAATAATTTACCACCCGGAAGCATCAATTGTTGGATAGATTTTGAAGAAATGTTTATCAGCAAGATCTCAATTACATATCAGAGGCCGAATAGACCGCAAACCCTAGCAATGTGCAAGCAAAGACTTAACGAGACGGACCGTGAATTCTTGACCCGGTGGTGTACCATGAGAAACTCGTGTGAGGGTGTCATAGAGTCACAGGCCATAGCATGGTTTGCACAAGGGTGCAGGTATGGCAGCGAGTTGTGGATGAAGTTGCAAAGGAAAATGCCAATTACGTTGGCAGAGATGATCCGGATTGCTGATTCATATGCCTTGGGTGATCCGACTCAACCTAGGCTCACTTCAAATGAGTCAAACGAGGAGTACTATCAGAGGGACGGAGCCGGGTCATCTCGGAGGAATGATTACAGAGGAAAAAGAAGAGATGATAGACCGGATCATCGCTACGGTTCGCAACAAGTCGTAGCTATGAATCAAGACCAACCCGGAGCAGGGAGCAACCAACGCCAGAGAACGGGAGGACAATGGACTCCAAGAAACGATGACAAGAAAACATGGACTCCAAAGCAAAAGAAACAGTGACAGGAAAAAAAGACCGTCCGAGGTATACCTATGAGTCAATGTTGGACCAGCCGTGTAAGTTTCACACGCCAAATCCGAATATCCCGGCGGGTCACACAACGAGGCAATGTGAGTGGATGCGTAAGATAGAACAAGGTGGTTCAGGGAATGCTCGGGCACCCCAAAATGATCAACCTCGGCAGGAGTTACCTCGGCAGCAATTGCTCTCCGGGGCGAACACACAACAGCTAATGTTGCCTCCCCCTCCGCCGAGGTATGACAACAATGAGAGAAGGGATACAGTGCATCAGGTGGAAAATCAGCAACAGCCGGATCCGAGGTACCCCGGAAACGAGGGAAGGAATGAGTACAGAGAACATCACAAGAGCTATTGTGTGTTCATAACTAAGGAAACAAATAGGAAAAGCTTGCAGCGCTGACATATGGAGGTCAATGCGGTAATGCCCACAGTGACAAGGTATATGCCTTGGTCGGACCAGGAAATCACCTGGAACATCAAAGATCATCCTAAGCTTATGCCGAGTCCAGGCTCGTATGCGCTAGTGCTAGATCCGACATTCATTGGACCAAACATCAATGTGAGGTTCTCCAAGGTATTGATTGACAATGGTAGTAGCATTAACATTATGTATGCGGATACAATGCGCAAGTTGGGCATCACGAAGAACATGCTCCAGTCTACGAGAACAACTTTTCATGGCATTGTACCAGGCATTTCTTGTGAGCCCATAGGCAAAGTCCGGGTCGACGTGCTATTTGGCACAAGGGATAACTGTCGAACTGAAAATCTAGAGTTTGAGGTGGTGAACTTGGAAAGTGCGTATCACGCGTTACTCGGAAGACCAGCATTGAACAAGTTCATGGCAAGCTGCCACATCAGTTATCTGAAGATGAAGTTGCCCGGGCCAAATGGAGTGATTACCTTTGCTGGAGATTTCCGACGTTCCATTGAGTGTGCTTCAGCCGGGTCTAACCTAGCCGAGTCACTCGTGATTGCGCAAGAGAAAAGGAAAATCCAAGAGGTGGCGGCATTAGCTCAGTCCGCGCAGCAGTATATGCCGGCGTTGAGTAACCCGCATGGCAGCGTTTCATTCCAAGCCGCAAAGGACACCAAAAAGGTTCCAGTTGATGACATGTTCCCGGAGCGCACCGTAACAATTGGTGCCGGGTTAACTGACAAATAGGAAAGTGAGCTCGTCAATTTCCTCCGTGAGAATTGGGATATTTTTGCTTGGTCTACACAGGACTTGCAAGGTGTTCCGAGGGAGTTGGCCGAGCACTCTTTGAACGTAAGGCCCGGAGCAAGGCCGGTGAAGCAACCTCTCCGCCGCTTCGCCGAGGATAGGAGAAAAGTCATTGGAGACAAGATAACTCGGTTACTAGTAGAAGTATTTATCATGGAGGTGCTGTATCCGGATTGGCTCTCCAATCCGGTGCTGGTAGAAAAGAAGAAGGACGATCCGAACGTGGCAGTGGTTTGGCATATGTGCATCGATTCCACGAACCTGAATAAGGCGTGTCCAATAGATCCATTTCCACTACCGAGGATAGATCAGGTCATAGACTCAACTGCGGGATGTGAACTGTTGTCATTCATTGATGCATATTCTGGTTTCCACCAGATACCTCTGAACCCGGATGATCAAATAAAGACTGCGTTTATTACCCCGTACAGGGCTTATTGCTATCGCACTATGCCGTTTGGTTTGCGTAATGCAGGTGCAACGTACCAAAGATGTATGCAAAAATGTTTGCACGACCAAATAGGTCAAAACGTACAAGTATACATGGATGATGTGGTTATCAAGACCAAGGAAAGCAAAACGCTCCTTGACGACATCAGGCAAACATTCGCGAATTTGAGAAGGTTCCGGATGAAGCTTAACCCGGAAAAATGTACCTTCGGTGTCCTGGCTGGAAAATTACTCGGATTTCTCGTCTCCAGCCGAGGTATCGGGGTTAATCCAACTAAGATTCAGGCCATTGAACGAATGGAGCTGCCGAAGTGTCTTAACGATGTCCAGAAGTTCACTGGGTGCCTGACATCGTTGAGTCGGTTTGTATGTCGGTTGGGAGAAAAGGCACTGCCTCTCTACCAACTCATGAAAAAGTCAGATAAGTTCGTTTGGACGCCACAGGCCGATGAAGCCTTTGCCCACTTAAAAAAGATGTTGGCCACTGCGCCAGTGTTAGCCTCTCCACTATCAAAGGAGCCAATGTTGCTCTACATAGCCGCAACCAACCGAGTTGTAAGTGCAGTGATTGTAGTGGAGCGCAATGAAGAGGGTAAGTCGGTGCAGAGGCCAGTATATTACTTGAGTGAGGTATTGTCTGCCTCAAAACAGAACTACCCGCACTTTCAAAAGGTGGCGTATGGTGTCTATATGGCGGCAAAGAAGTTAAAGCATTACTTTGAGGAGCACCCCATCAAAGTAATATGTGAAGCTCCCATATCCAAGATAATGGGTAACAAGGATGCGAGTGGCAGAATTGCAAAATGGGCAATTGAGTTAGCCCCTTATGCGCCCCAATACGACAGAAGAGAAGCGATCAAGTCTCAGGCTGTGGCGGACTATTTTGTAGATTGGGCCGAGGTACAATACAAACCACCGCCACCAGATCCGAACTACTGGAGGATGCACTTTGACGGGTCGAAAACCAAAACCGGATTAGGCGCCGGGGTTGTGCTTACCTCGCCAAAGAAGGACCAGCTAAAATACGTGTTGCAGATCCATTTCGTGGCATCGAACAATGTCGCTGAGTACGAGGCTCTTGTGCATGGGCTCAAAGTGGCAAAGGAGATTGGCATATGTCGGATAATATGCTTTGGCGACTCGGATCTGGTGGTGCAGCAAGTGTTCGGAGTGTGGGACGCCCTGGATCCAAACATGGCACTATAAAAATTTCATGTGCAGAAGATATCTGGTTACTTCGAGGGTTGTGAATTTCACCATGTACCCCGAGTGGAAAACGAGGCTACCGACATGCTGTCAAAGCTCGGATCGACCTGACAGGCAATTCCACCGGGTGTAGCATTGGAACACCTCAGAAAACCATCTATCAGGCCGTCCCCAGGAACCGACTCGATCTATGTCCCGGAAAATATGGAATCCGGAGCTGAGCCCATGGACATTGACACAGGAGGTAGTACGCGAGACCCGGGGACTACATTAGCCAACCCAGGGACTGCCTCAGAAAACCCTTGGACTACCTCGCTAGACCCAGGGACTGCTCAGCGTGATCCGGCTGAAGTTATGCCGGTGGATCAGATGGAAATCGATGAGGAGATGTTCCCTCCACGAGCGATACTAGCTTGGGCACTGCCTATATTCCAATTCCTGAAAGACGAAACGTTACCCGCTGAGGAGGTGTTAGCCAGGAAAACTCAGAGGAGAGCAAAAGCATACACAATTATCAATTCCGAGCTATACAAACAGAGTGTAACCAATGTCCTCCAGCGATGCGTTGACCCGGAAGAAGGGCTTGACATCCTCCGAGATATACACCAAGGAGAATGCAGGCATCATGCCTCATCCAGAGCCTTGGTGGCAAAGGCGTTCCGGCATGGATTCTACTGGCCAAGTGCCTTAGAACAAGCAGAAGATCTAGTGAGAAAATGCAATGGTTGTCAAAGGTACGCCACCAGGACACATATGCCTATGTCGGAACTCAAGACCGTACCAATTACGTGGCCATTTGCTGTATGGTGCTTGGATATAGTTGGCCCGTTCAAACCAGCAAGAGGAAACATGACACACATTTTGGTTATGGTGGATAAGTTTACAAAATGGATTGAAGTGAAGCCTATAAGAAAATGTGATGGAGCTACGGCCGTAACATTTCTCAAAGACATCATCTTGAGATTATGGTTATCCTCACAGTATCATAACTGATAATGGCACAAATTTTGCTGAAGGAGCATTTGCATGATTCTGCCGAGATAAGAAGATCCGGCTGGGACGTAGCCTTGGTAGCTCACCCCGCATAAAACGGACAAGTGGAAAGATCCAATGGATTAGTATTATCCGGGATAAAACCCCGGCTCATTGAGCCGCTGCAAAGATCAGCGGGGTGCTGGATATAAGAACTACCAGCAGTACTGTGGAGTTTAAGAACAACTCCGAATCGATCAATAGGCTATACGCCATTTTTTCTGGTATATGGGGCAGAAGCTGTATTACTAGCCGACATAGAGCATGATTCGCCTAGGGTCACCCAATACACAGAAGCCGAAGTGCAAGAAGCCCGGCAAAATGATGTTGCTCTGTTGGAAGAAGCGAGAGAACTGGCACTATCCAGATCCGCCATATATCAGCAAAATCTCCGACGCTACCATAGCCGGAAAGTGTGCCCCCGAGTCTTTCGGGAAGGCGATCTGGTGCTCCGGTTGGTACAATGTACTACTGGCATGCATAAATTATCCCCCCATGGGAAGGGCCATTCATTGTGAGCAAAGCATTACACAATGATTCTTACTATCTTATAGATGCAAAGCCACAGGAAAAGAACAAGGCGGACAGGTCCGGAGAGGAATCTAAGCGACCGTGGAATGTAGCACTACTTCGTCCCTTCTACACTTAGCTAAGAAGTGTATGTATCCGAGTCGTCTCATATGTCGGTATGTATGTCGGCAATGAGCTTATCAATGAAATAGCAGCGCCTCGAGCAGTAACTCGGGGACTGCCTTAATAATGTTTGTTGTTACTTCTTATGCGGTAGCTGGAATAAGTCGTTCTACTTAACCCGGATTAGTAATGTGTGAGCACCAAAAACCCAACTCTTCGACTTGCTGTTGTCCAACAAGAATTGGCTTCATGGCAAGCAAGAGAACAAGTTTGGAATTGCGTAGCACATGAAAAACGACTAAGGAAACGAATTTATTCGAGCTAACATTTGTTTTTTGGAGTAACCCTGTATTTATTTTCAAGTTATCATGCTGAATTATTTTGAGCTAAGCCTAAAATTTTCTAAGTATTGTTAAAACAATTTTTGAAGCTCGGATTCGTAAGTCATAAAACCGAATCAAGGTAGACACGGACCGAGCCAGAGGATTGGACGAACAAGAAAATGAAACTCGGTGACTACGCCCAAGTTAATCCGGCATAGAAACGTAGTAGCAAAATATCACATATACAGCATACAATTGCACCCGGCATACCGGGGATCTGATAAATTTTCAAGTTTTTTGAACTACGGA
Organism: Avena sativa; assembly: GCA_916181665.1. NCBI lineage: Eukaryota > Viridiplantae > Streptophyta > Magnoliopsida > Poales > Poaceae > Avena > Avena sativa. The sequence goes on from OV702292.1 coordinate 59,388,374, forward strand.
GCAGCAGGAGGAGGAGGTTCGGCGTTGTCGTCGCTGTCTTCAATATCTGAGGCATCATCTTCTCCGCCCTCATCCGACCCATATTCAACGTTCTCAACGTGCTCGTCCCTAGCGGATTCCAGGAAGCTCGGTCCTTCAACCCAGTCATGGATAGGAGAATATTCGACGAGGCTGTAGGCGCAAGCCTGGCGCCGAGCTACCCACTCCGGATCATCAGTCCATCTGGATCCGATGCGCCGGCGTGTAAGGAGGCTGAGGTTGATCTTCTCGTACCATGTGAGAATATGGTGAAGGATAGTATCAGTTGCGGCGCGCCCAGCGGATTCTCTCCAGAGATCGAGCTGGGTCTCAGTCTCCATTAGCTTCTCGACGAGAATCACGGTGGTCTCCGGGCTACTCTCTCCGGGCCAGAACATGTTGAAAATGTGAACTGCAACGTCGAGGATATCCTTGCCATAATTCTTGATGATCTCCACGCGAGATGACAAGCTGACCAACAGGTCCTCCATGTCGTAAGGAACCTCCTCACCAGCAGGAGCGGCAGGAGTACCCCTCGCTTGGCGAAAATCCGCAACTGCTGCGCTTGCAATAGTGATGCTTTCAGGAAATTTGCCTGGAAGCCAGATAAGGGAAGAAGGTAAAGAAAAGACATATGAAGCAACCCGGAAAAGTAGGTCGGAAGGAACTTACGTGATATGTGGCTAAGGATCCGGGTTAACTCCTTGATGCAGTCATCGCGTCTCTTGCGAAGTTGCTCAAGCTCAGCGTTTGCCGACCCAAGCTGGATGTCGGATTCTTTGAGTAGGTCCTGGTCCTTGGAGATATGGAGAGTAAGGCGCTCATGCTCTTCTGTGAAGTTCTAGCCAATCTTTTGGAGCTCGGTTTGATGGTGGGCCTTCATCTTCTCCATCTCAACCTTGAGCTTGGCAATCTCGTTGTCCTTAGTCCGGAGGAGAGCGAGCTCATCATCTTTTTTCTTCAGCTCGGCTTGATGTTGTCCTGCTTGTTCGAGAAAATGCAGCATCATATCAGGCACGGGCACACTATCCTCAAGCGATGCTGAAATAGTATGTTGACCCGGCAGAGCCGAGGAGTGAATGTTTTCCGAGTCAAGGGGAAGAGGAAATGGAAAACACTACGAGGTCGGACATAAGAGGACATACCTCGGATTTCCTCCAAGTTCTTCCGCATGATCTTGTTCTCAGCCTCCACCCCAGCTGCAGAAACCGAATGAGGAGATTAGTTCAGCAGAAGAAGGTGAAGAAAAACGGAGAAGTGCCTTGGGAGAAAATTACCCCTCTTTTCATGTTCTGCAATAAGTGCAACATGTTTTGCGCGTAGCATCTTGTGGGTATCCAGCAAGCGTTGGAATTCAGCGCTCCGACGATTGGTCGTTACCTGAAAAAAGTACAGAAGTGTAAGACTAGCTTGGTACATGTTCGAAGTGTACAAGATCCGGGCCAAGTGGAACTTAACCCGGCTCTAGGTGTGTGCATATTCGAAGTGTACAAGATCCGGGCCAAGTGGAACTTAACCCGGCCCTAGGTGTGTGCATATTCGAAGTGTACAAGATCCGGGCCAAGTGGAACTTAACCCGGCTCTAGGTGTGTGCATATTCGAAGTGTACAAGATCCGGGCCAAGTGGAACTTAACCCGGCTCTAGGTGTGTGCATATTCAAAGTGTACAAGATCCGGGCCAAGTGGAACTTAACCCGGCTCTAGGTGTGTGCATATTCGAAGTATACAAGATCTAGGCCAAGTGGAACTTAACCCGGCTCTAGGTGTGTGCATATTCGAAGTGTACAAGATCCGGGCCAAGTGGAACTTAACCCGGCTCTAGGTGTGTGCGTATTCGAAGTGTACAAGATCCGGGCCAAGTGGAACTTAACCCGGCTCTAGGTGTGTACATATTCGAAGTGTACAAGATCCGGGCCAAGTGGAACTTAACCCGGCTCTAGGTGTGTGCATATTCGAAGTTTACATGGAGCTACATTAGTTTTCTAATGAGCATCCGGCCGAGTAACAAGCTACTCCACCGGAGGCTCGGGGACTAATGGTTATTATCTACAGCATGTAAAGGAGAAATGACATACCTCCATCATTCGCCCCGCGAGGTTAATTGCCTTAGCGGCGGTATTCATCTGGGCGGAAAATTTTGCGGGGCCAAACTTTTCCGGGAGATCGTCGTTGTGGACGAACTCCGCCTTATTCCAGTTCATGATGAACTCAATAAGACTTGGAGGGTACCGCTCACCGGTGGGAATATGGGGTGCCACCAAGCCCTTCGCGTGCGCTTCTTTCCTCTCAACCAAGGCAAGGGCTGGGCTGGTATGCAGAACCATCTGCTGCGCGTCAGTTGGCTTGGCAGGAACATCCTTTGCTGCTGGAGTTTTCTTGGGAAGCATCGACGATAGGGTTCGCTGCCCAGCCTCGACGGATGCTGACTTGGTCGTATCCGGAGCCTTTTTGCCCTTAGCTTGCTGGGAAGAAGTAACTGCAGTGGATTTCCCCTTAGAAGCTGCTGGAGTAGTTCCTCGCCGAGGTTGAGATGACTCAGACGAGGCGGAAGAACTTGGCACTGGAGCTCTTGTAGCTGGATTTGGAGCTGTTGTTGGTTTTCTTGGTGCCGGAACAGTGCTGGTGCTGGCTCGGTCGCTGGTACTAGAACTGCTGCTGGTGCTGGTGTTGAGATAGACTCGGTGGCTGCTGGTTGCGGCGATGCCGAAGTGGTGGACGCCGTCACCTCAGCTGGACCGACCCCTCCCGCTCCGAGGTCGCATTCCTCTCGACGAGGTAGTGCGGAACCCGGAGCAGCCGCAGAACCCTCCGGAATAGGGCTCAGCGGACGTGACTCGTCGTCACGAAGAGGAGAAGGGTCGGATCGAAGTGGTGAAGAGATGCTTGATCCGCTCTGAGGGACCTCCACCGGAGGCCTGAAGAAGAGAATAACGTCAGAAGAGAAATTACCACGATGCAAGGAGAAGCGAGTTACGCAAAGAAAAATAACTTACGCATCCGAGGTTTCGGCCTCCTTGGGTTTCCGAGCCCTTCGTGCCGGGCTTTGCCAGCCCGCTTGGAGGCGGTCTTGTCTCCGGCCTTCTTTTGCCTTTTTGTGGGCTGAGAAGGTTCGGAGGAAGAACTTGATGCGGCTCCACGCTTCTTCTTCGACGCCACCGGAACCGGCTCGCCCGTAGCAAGTGGAGGATCCTCGTGGATATGCCCACTGGGGTTAGCTGATGCCGGAAAGGCAAAAGAAAGAGGGACAGCCTCCACAGGTTCAATCACGTCGACATCCGAGTCATCCTCATTATCGGGCCAATCTCTAAGAGAAGAGAATTTACCGTTGGGTCGTTTGGTAGCGTCGGTCATAGGGAGGAACATCTCCTGGTCCGGCTCCTCATCCGGGATTTCTCGGTCCTTCGCCCACTTAAGGGTCGGATCCGTACCATCCTCGAGAGTTTGCTGAAGGAACATCTGAGAAAAAGCATGAAGAACAGAGTCAAAAATACAACAAAAACCGACACATATTTGATCCAAAATAAGTTTGCCCCGTGAAGCTTATTGTCGTGGTGGTGTCACGGCAGATGCCATGGATAGGCTAAAGGTGGGGACAAATACACGCTAGGGGAATCCAGGGAGGGATAGTGGAGTGATTCTCCACACAGAAGTTCATATTGACTTCCTTTGCAGATTACAAGTGCTCCTAGAGCTGTATTAGCGAGAGGAGGAAGAAGGAGCTCTCTTACTCTTGCCTACAGTTCACCCCTTGAATCTTAGCCAAAACTCTATGGCATAAAACTCAACTAGCGCTCAACCAACCCCCTCTACCAGAAACCTAGCCTCCCTTATATAGAGGAGGCTCGGTCCCTGCCTAGGGCATACGTGGAGGCATATTCCTAAGAATATGCCTTCTCCCAAAGTGGTGACCCGACCGGGGTGCTTTTCCCCCGCGTCATACATGCTTTAGCTACGTAAGCCTCTGCGGCGCCTGCGTCAGCCGACATGGGCGTCGTCACCCTTGTCGGCCATGACCCGGTGGTCCTGCCCTTGCTTTCTTCGCTCATGCGGTGCGTACCGGACCTTCTTTTTGACCAGAGAGATTCCTTCCTTCTCCCAGAAGCTAAGCGGGGACCCGGATCATGGTAGATCTGGCCACACCTGTTCCTGCATATAAGTTAGACAAGCACTTCTGACTTACTCCTTAAGTCGGATGAGACAATGTTAGGCGACCCCCCCTGGTCCGGGTTACTCCGTGATCCGGCCTGCCTTGAGGTGACCCGGCCAGCATCTGCTTTGACCTTGCCAAACCTCGGCTAACTCGGCCCTTATACCCCGGAGTGACCCTACCCGGGGGTATCCCCCCAACACTTACAGCGGGAGGGAGCCTGTCACGATAGAAGTGCTCAATTCCCCACCTCCATTCGGCGGAGAAATCCCTGTGGGTGGTGAAAAGAGCCTTAACCCGGCGAAAAATCTCCGTGTTGCTCAGCTCGAAGGAGGAGGTCCGGTTGGGGTCGCGGCCGAAACTCATGTGGCACAACTTGTGGGTGCGCTTCTGGAGGGGAGAGATTCGGTTGCGCACGAACGTGATCATAGCATCCTCGTTGTGCAATCCGAGTTTCTTCAGCTCCGTGAACCTCTTGTTAACTTGGTTGGCCAGAGCTGTGGGCTTCTTGGAGACCTCCTCCCAGAATTCCGGGTCAGGTGGACCCGGAGCGTAGGGCAGCAACCGAATCAAATCTTCAGTGCCCTCATTCTGGACATAGAAGAAGGTCCAGGCCCATCCTTTGCAGGAGTCAAGCCCGGTACCCCGAGGGAAAACGGAAAGTCTCCGAGGTGAGATGGAGGCAGCTCCGAATTGGGTGAGCTGCTTATCCTCCGACTCTACTTGGATGTTGGGGATGACGTTGCGACGAAGGCCGAAAAACCGGATCCACAACTCCTTCGTGGGCCACAGTCCGGTGTAGCCTTCGATCGTAGAAGCAAAGGCAGAGAGAGGTGATAGCGTTGGCTGGGAGATGGTGCGGCTGCAAGTGGTAGGTGCTAAGCCAGTCCCGGAAGAAATCGCTCACCGGCAGACCAAATCCCCGTTGGAAGTGGGACAAGAACACGACGAACTCACCTGGATTGGGTGAAGGGGCCAGTTCGGCGGAGGGGAGACGAGCGGCGACGCTGGTAGGAATGCGTCTGGTCCGGTAGAGCCAGTCAAGGTCATCTTGATAGACCCATGATCTAGCCCACGCACCGCGGTCCGCCGCGGCGGCGTCCTCCTCCATTTCCTGCTCGGTGACGACGAGATCCTCCTCCGTCATCTCGTATTCACTACCCTCGCTGGCGCTAGAGGCGGCGGGGATCTAAGGCCTGGATTGGCGAGGACCCGTGGCGAGGAAATCGCGCAGCGATGGCTGCGACGCAGAGGCACGGGGAAAAGCACGGCGACGGCGCTGCTGCTAGAAGCACTGGCAGCGGCGCGGTCGCTAGGAAGATGAAGGAGAAGAACAATGAGCAGAGGGGCGTAGAAGTGGGAAAAATGCTAAGGGGTGCGCCCCTCCGTTACTTAACCACCCCCTGAGAGGGAGAGTGGGATCGCGCTGCGCCAACGAGCCACACGGTGTGGCCGTGTATCACCTGCATCAGCCAATCGGAGAAGAGCCACACAGAGGGCCACAGAGCAGAAGCAATCCCGTGACGTGATGCACTGATGCGGTAAACGAGGAGGCAGGCGTGACGTGACCCTCGCACAGTGATAACTGACAATTACTATGGTGGTTACTATGCAGGCCCTTAAAATAAGACGAGGTAATGATTAGCCTCCACGTGGGCTGGCGTACGAGAGAAGGTAACGAGGCCCGGATCAAACCATGGTAACCATGAGATCCGAGTCATAGTGGTAACCCGGCCGGCAAGTGAAAACTTGGAACGTGCGAAGGGAACGTAAATCCATATAATCCGAGATAAAGAGCTAACTCGGAAATAACATCCAAGGCTCGAACATAAATGAACCTGATGTGGCCTTAGCGGCCAAGGCAGCTAAGACCGCACCAGCTTCGAGGACTAATGTTGGGGGGATACCCCCGGGTAGGGTCACTCCGGGGTATAAGGGCCGAGTTAGCCAAGGTTCGGCAGGGTCAAAGCGGATGCTGGCCGGGTCACCTCAAGGCAGGCCGGATCACGGAGTAACCCGGACCAGGGGGGTCGCCTAACATTGTCTCAGCCGACTTAAGGAGTAAGTCGGAAGTGCTTGTCTAACTTATATGCAGGAACAGGTGTGGCCGGATCTACAATGATCCGGGTCCCCGCTTAGCTTCTGGGAGAAGGAAGGAATCTCTCTGGTCAAAAAGAAGGTTCAGTACGCACTGCATGAGCGAAGCAAGCAAGGGCAGGACCACCGGGTCGTGGCCGACAAGGGTGACGACGCCCATGTCGGCTGACGCAGGTGCCGCAGAGGCTTATGTAGCTAAAGCATGTATGACGCAGGGGAAAAGCACCCCGGTCGGGTTACCACTTTAGGAGGAGGCATATTCTTAGGAATATGCCTCCACGTATGCCCTAGGCAGGGACCGAGCCTCCTCTATATAAGGGGGGCTAGGGTTCCAGTAGAAGGGGTTGGTTGAGCTCTAGTTGGTTTTATGATTCCATAGTGACTAGTTGAGCTAAGGTTCTAGGGAAAAACGGTAGGCAAGAGTAAGAGAGCTCCTTCTTCCTCCTCTCGCCAATACAGCTCTAGGAGCACTTGTAATCTGCAAAGGAAATCAATACAAGCTTCTGTGTGGAGAATCACTCCACTATCCTTCCCTGGATTCCCCTAGCGTGTATTAGTCCCCACCTTTAGCCTATCCATGGCATCTGCCGTGACACCACCACGACACTAACCAATCTGTAAGTTTGAGAAATGACTTGCATGCCCTCCAAGAAAGAACGAGGATCATTGAGGCACAGCTAGGTAAGATAACCGAGAGCCAAACTCTCATTCTAACTAAATTTGCAGGTAAAGCTGAGCCCAATCCTGTTGAAGACCTCAAGATGATGAGAATCCAAAGGGAGGAGCCTGAAGAACTTGATTATAGTAATGCCCCTTCACCAAGCTACACCGTTGAAGATCTCGTAAAAAGGATCAACGTTAAGATTTCCTTAAATGAAGGGAATGAGGAAGCAATGTACCAACACTTCATTAATCAGGTAGCAATAAAGGTACGTGAGCTTGAGGAAGAATATAATAAAATTGCTGAAAAATTACCTGTGAAGCTTGATGACATATTTGAGCCTACTATTAAGATTAAAATTGGAATCAATGAGATAGCTGCACTTTATGATCTAGCCAAGGAGTCTTTTTAACAAGTTAAATCTTGGCTCTTTTGAGATCACCGAGTTAAAATTGCATCTAGCAGATTCTACCTACAAACAAGCTGTAGGAATTAAGGAGAATAATTTAGTATACACTAAAGGTTATCCTGCTCTTATTGACTTTGTTATTGTTGACATGTGTCGTGGTAGTGTCACGGTAGATGCCATGGATAGGCTAAAGGTGGGGCCAATATGCACTAGAGGAATCCAGGGAGGGATAGTGTGGTGATTCCACACACAAATGCTTTGTATTCTCCAAGTGTACAAGGTTTACATATGCTCCTTGAGCTGTATTGGGGAGAGGAGGAAGAAGAAGCTCTCTTACTCTCACCAGCACCTACCTCTCAATGAACAAACTACTCACGCGCCCGCCCGCCCCAACTACAGTGGCCCTAGTGCCCCTTATAAAGGGGGCTAGGTCTCTAGTTAGGGCATACGTGGAGGCATATTCCTGGGAATATGCCTCTCCCAAAATAGCAAACCGACCGGGTCTCCTTTTGCCATCGTAAGCCATGCAGAGGCTACGTAAGCCTCTGCGGTGCCAGCGTCAGCCGACATAGGGTGCTTCATCTTTGTCGGCCACGCCTCGTTGGTCCCTCCCTCTGTTCGCTTTGCTCACGCTCCTGCGCATAGAGGTCACCCTTTGACCATCGAGATACCTTCCTTCTCTTGCAAGCCTGATATAACCCGGATCATGCCTGGTTAATCCGGCCCCGTGGGTACCTACATACAAGTTACAAAAGGCCTGCCGGCATACAACATATGTCGGCCGGGACATAGTTAGGTGGACATCTTCCGGTCTGGGTTACTTCGTAAGTCGGCCTGCCTTGAGGTGACTCGGCCAGCATACGCTTTTATCTTGCCGTACCTCGGCTAACTCGACCTCTATACCCCGGCGTGACCCTACCCGGGGGTATCCCCCCAACATTAGTCCCTAAAGCTGGTGCGGTCTTAGCAACTTCAGCTGCTAAGGCCATGGCAGGTTCAATCTATCGAGCTTTTTGCTCCCTTTTCCGAGTTATCTCATATCTCGGATTTCGTGGCCTAGCTTTCCCTTGGCACATTCCGAGTTATCACTCACTGGCCGGGTCATCCTTCAGTTTTCCTTGTTATCCTTCCTTCTCTCATACGCTTCCCCACGTCCTACATGGAGGGTAATCATCATCTTGCCTCATTTTAAGGGCATGCGCCAGTTACTGCACTTATTGTCAGAGGTTACTACAGCAAACGTCGCGTCGCAGCTGCCTCCTTGTTAACTGCATCCCCACGTCACGTCATGGGATCCCCTGTTTCATGTGGCCCTTCCTCTGGCTTGCCTCTGATTGGCTGATCCGACAGATACACGTCCACACCGTGTGGCCTCAATGCACTGCTCGATCCCACTAACCACCGCTAGGGAGTGGTTAAATAGGGGAGGGGTGCATCCCTTGGGTGTTTTCCCCTTCTCGCGCCCCTCGGCCTCTCTGCTTCTTCTTCCTCCTTGCGATAGCGCCGCCGCCGCTTCTGCTCCGCAGCGCCACTGCCACATCTCACTTTCGCGTTTCCTTGCTACCTCTCCCGCGCTGTCTCATCGCCACGGGGCTGCGCCAGTACAAACCTCTGTCCCCCACCTCTGATCGGGCCGGTGAGGACAGTGACCTGGAAATGACTGAGGAGGAGCTCGCCGTCGTCGAGGAAGAAGAGATGGAGGAGGGGAGCGAGGTGCAGGAGCGCGGTGGCTGGGCCGGCTCTTGGGTGTGCCAAGATGACCTGGATTGGCTCTACTGCACCTGCCACATTCCCCAAGGTGTGATTTCGCGCCTCCCCTGCAAAGAGATTGCTCCCTCACCCAATCCGGGTGAGTTCATCGTCTTCCTCTCCCACTTCCAGCGTGGCTTCAGCCTGCCAGTGAGTGACTTCTTCCATGACTTTGCCAACATCTACGAACTCCAACCTCATCATCTCTCAGCGAACGCCATCACTTCCCTTTCCTCCTTTGCATCTGCCATAGAAGGATACGTCGGCCTGTGGCCAACCAAGGAGCTCTGGATCCGGTTCTTCGGTCTGTGAAGGAACATGGTCCCGGATAAGGAGCGTGCCCTGGAGGACAAGCACCTGACCCAATGTGGTGCCGCCTCCATCTCTCCCTGGAAATAATCTATCTTCCCCCGAGTCACGGGGCTTGATTCCTGCAAGGGCTGGGCCCGGACCTTCTTTTATGTGAGGAATGGTTCAGATGATGATCTGATCCGGCTGCGCCCCTTTGTGATGGGTCCTCCTAATCTAGCTCTGTGGGACCGGGTTCCCAAGAAACCAACTGCCCTGGCGAATTAGGTTAATAAGTGGTTCCAGGAGCTGAAGGATCTAGGGCTGCGCAACGAGGATGTGATGATCACATTCGTCCACAGCCGGATTTCCCCCTACAAAAGCGCACACACAAGCTCTGCCACATGAGCTGGCGACTTGACCCCAACCGGACATCCTCCTTCGAGTTGAACAACACTGAGATCTTCCGCCGGATCAAGGCCATCTTCACGGCCGATAAGGACTTCTCCGCTGATTGAGAGTGGGGGTTGGAGCACTACTGCCAGGACAAGCCTCCTCCTGCGGTAAATCTCATTACCTACCCCTTCTTCGAGTTATATCCTATGTCGGAGCATGTTATTTATTTGATCCCTTTGCATTTTCCTTTTAGTTGTTTCTTCAGCAAACCATTGAGGATGGCACTGAGCCTTCCCTCAAATGGGGGAAGGATCGACTTGTCTCAGACGAGGAGGAGCCGGATCAGGAAATGTTCCTGCCTACCCCGGACGCAACCAAGTGACCCTCTGGTAACTTCCCTTCCTTAAGGAATTGGCCTGGCAATGAAGATGATTCCGACATTGAGGCGGTGGAGGTATTTGACGCGGTACCCATTTCTTACGCATTTCCGGCTTCAGCTAACCCGGCTGGGCAGATCCATGAAGATCCCCCTCTCGCTTCGAGTGAGCCGGCCCCAGCCGCGTCTAAGAAAAGGGCTACCACCTTGGCTGCTTCTTCCGGGCCTCCCAAGACAACCAAAAGGCGGAAGAAGTCCGTTGACAAGGTCGCCAGCAAACCTCCGACTAAGGCCATAGTTCGGAGAGCTCGCAGTCCCAAGGAGCCTCCGACCTCCGATGAGTGAGTTTCTTTTTCCTTGTACCATTTTCCGCTTCAATTTTCTTTGTCTTCACACCTCTCTCTTTGTTATATAATTCCTTATTCGTTGTTTAATTTGATAGGGTTGTCGTGGAGGTTCCCTAGAGCGGATCCAGCATTGCTTCGCCCCTCCGGCGTTCCCCATCTCCCCCTCGTGATGATGACATGTGCCCACTGAGCCCTATTCAGGAAGGCTCGGTGGCTACACCGGATCTTAGTCCACCTCGTCTAGAGGGGGGAAACTTCGATGTAGGGGGAAGTGACACGGCCGAGGTAGCCGATGCTCCCAGCTCTTCATCGGCTCAGCCGCAACCCGTCACCTCCGAGGTACCAGCAGCAGTAGCAGCACCACCGCCAACACCAGCACCATCACAAGCACCAGCGCCAGCACCAACAGCAGCACCAGCAGCAACACAAGCACCAGTATCAGCACCAACTCCTTCTGCCTCGTCCGAATCTTCCAAGACCCGGCGAGAAGACCCCGCTAGCACCAAGGCTGCACCCAAGTCCAAATCTGCAGCTCAAACCTTAGCCTCCCAACAGCAACCCAAGGCTAAGAAAGGTTCTGGCGCCACTAAGGCAACATCCATCGAGGCTGGACAGCGCACGCTCGCGTCCATGCTGCCGAAGAAAGATGCCTCCTCCGGGTCAGCTAGCAGCAAGCAACTTGCACTGCATACCAGCCCTGCTGCCGCCCAAGTTGCGAGGAGGGAGGCCCACGCCAAAGGCTTGGTCGCGCCCCACATGCTTAGTGGAGAGGGCTATCCTCCGGCTCTGATCGAATATGTCAATAATTGGAACAGAGCAGAGTTCATCAATCCCAACGACAATCTCTCGGAGAAGTTTGGGCCCGCTGAATTCAGCGCACAAATGAACACAGCAGCCAAGGCTATCAACATTGCTGGCCGGATGATGGAGGTATGCTACTTTGTCCTTTACTTAATACGCATAAGTTCTTAGAGACATATTCATTAGTCCCTGAGCCTCCGGGGGAGTAACTTGTTACTCAGCCGGATACTCCTTAGAGAACTAACGTAGCTCCTTAGTAGCTTAGAATATGCACACACCTATAGTCGGGTTAAGTTCCACTTGACCCGGATTTTGTACACTTCGAATATGCACACACCTAGAGCTGGGTTAAGTTCCACTTGGCCCGGATTTTGTACACTTCGAATATGCACACACCTAGAGCCGGGTTAAGTTCCACTTGGCCCGGATTTTGTACATTTTGAATATGCATATAGCTGAGCCAGCCTTGCTCTTTTCAGGTTACTACCAACCATCGGAGTGCTGGGTTTCAGCACCTCTTGGACTCCCACAAGGTGCTGCACTCGAAACATGCTGCTCTTCTTGCTGAATGCGAGAAAAAGGGTAAGTTTTCTCTTCAACTTCTCCCCCCATCTTTCTTTGTCTTTTCCCACCGAACTAATCTGTCATTCGAATTGGCAGCTGGAGTGGAGGCCGAAAACACAATTATGAGAAAAAACTTGGCCGAGATAAAAGGTAATTCGCTTTGACTACTCAATTTTCGTGCCCTCTCTCCTTTCTCCTGAGCTTGGCAGATATTTATACCTCGGCTCTATCGGGTCAACAAACCGTTACAGCATCCCTTGGAGATAGTGTTCCCGTGCCTGATATGATGCTGCATTTTCTCAAACAAGCAGGGCATCATCAGGCCGAGCTCAAGAAGAAGGATGAAGAACTTGCCAAACTCCAAGCCAAGGATGATGAAGTTGCCAAGCTCAAGGCTGAGATGAAAAAACTCAAAGAGCTCCACAAGGCTGAGATGGACAAGGCTGGTCAAGACTTCATCGAAGAGCGAGAACATCTTAGCCTCCAACTTTCAAAAGATCAAGAATTGCTGAAGGAGGTTGACGTTAAGCTTGACTCAGCTAATGTTGAACTTGAGAAGCTCCGGAAGAGGCGTGCTGATTGCACCAAAGAGCTGACCTGGATCCATAGTCATATCTCCCGTAAACTCTTTTCCTTCAGCCGACATGTATTTCTCCGGGTTAAACTCTTTTACTTACTTCACTTGTTTCATTTTCAGGAAAATTCCCACAGAGCGATGCCATTGCAGCTACTGCCGTCGCCAAGTTCCGCCAGCAGAGGGGTACCCCAACTGGTCCTAGGTCTAAAACTATTCCCTATGACATGGAGGACTTGCTGGTCAGCCTATCCTCTCACATTGAAATTGTGAAGAACTATGGCTCGGGTCTCCTTGATTCAGCCGTCCGGATCTTCCATGCCCTTTGGCCTGATGAGGATGTTCCGGAGGGATCTACCGTTTTGATCAATAAGCTGATGGATTGCGAGACCCAGATCGACCTCTAGAGGGAATCCGCCGCTCGTGCTGGAGCTGATACTGTCCTCCACTTTGTGCTCATGTGGTATGAAAAATTAGATCTGAAGATTCTCAAGCGCTTGCGCACCAGGTCAAGGTGGTCGAATGATCCGGATTGGGTAGCCCAGCGCAAGGCTTGTGCCCACAACCTCATCTAGGTTGCCCCTGTCCATCAATGGAACAAAGGACCAAGCTTCCTCGGCGCCGTTGACGACGAATATGTTGAAGATGATTCAGGTGACGAGGAAGAGGACGAAGCCTCGGATCTCGAAGATAACGAAGATGGTGACGAGACTGAAGCCGGAGTTCCACCTGCTGGCACCGAGTTACCTCCTCCTGCTGCTGCTCCTTGAGCATGAAAAACACTTTGAAATTTATCAGATCCCCAGTATGCCGGGTGCAGATGTATCACTCATACTGATTATATTTTGCTACTTAACTATTCACGCCGGATTAACTTGGGCATAGTCCTCGAGTTTCATTTTCTTGTTTCTCCAATTTCATGGTTCGGCTCGCGTCTACCATGATTCGGTTTTGTGACTTACGAGTCCGAGTTTCAAAAATTGACTTAACAATACTTGGAAACTTGAGGATTAGCTCAAAATAATCCAGTGCAGCAAAAATAAGGTAAACATAAGATTAGTCCGAATAACAAATGTCGGCTCGATTACGTTCTTTTCCTTAGTCGTTTTTCGTGTGCTACGCAATTACAAACTTGTTCTCTTGCTTGCCATGTAGCCAAATCTTGTTGGACAGCAGCAAGTCGAAGAGTTGAGTTTTTGATGCTTACACACTACTAATCCGGCTTACGCCGAAGGAACTTAAGCCAGCCGACATAAAAAATAAAATAGTTAACGAATAGAATGACAATTATTACTAAGGCAGTCCCCGAGTTACTGCTCGAGGTGCCAAGATTTCATTGATAAACTCATTGCCAGCATACATACCGACATATGAGAGACTCGGATACACACACTTCTTTGTTAAGTGTAGAACGGACGAAGTAGAGCTACATTCCATGGACGCTTAGATTCCTCACCGGACATGTCCGCCTTGTTCTTCTCCTGTGGTTGTGCATCAATGAGATAATAAGAGTCATTGTGCAATGCTTTGCTCATGATGAATGACCCTTCTCATGGGGGGGATAACTTATGCATGCCAGCAGTACGTTGTACCAGCCGAAGTACCAAATCACCTTTCTGGAAGACTCGGGGGTTTACTTTTCGATTATGATAGCGTCAGAGATTTTGCTGATATATGGCGGATCTGGACAATGCCAATTCTCTCGCTTCTTCCAGCAGATCAACATCATTTTGCCGGGCTTCTCGCACTTCGGCTTCTGTGTATTGGGTGACTCTAGGCGAATCATGCTCTATGTCGGCTGGTAATACAGCTTCTGCCCCATATACCAGAAAGAATGGCATATAGCCTGTTGATCGATTCGGAGTTGTTCTTAAACTCCACAGTACCGCTGGTAGTTCTTATATCCAGCACCCCGCTGATCTTTGCAGCGGCTCAATGAGCCGGGGTTTTATCCCGGATAAAACTAATCCGTTGGATCTTTCCACTTGTCCATTCGTTGTGGGGTGGGCTACTGAAGCAACGTCCAGCCGGATCTTCTTATCTCGGCAGAATCGCGCAAATGCTCCTTCAGCAAAATTAGTGTCGTTATCTGTTATGATACTGTGAGGATAGCCATATCTCAGGATGATATCTTTGAGGAATGTCACGGTTGTAGCTCCATCACATTTTTTTATCGGCTTTACTTCAATCCATTTTGTAAACTTGTCAACCATAACCAAGATATGGGTCATATTTCCTCTTGCCGGCTTAAATGGACCAACCATATCCAAACACCATACAGCAAAAGGCCAGGTAATTGGTATGGTTTTGATCTCCGACATTGGCATGTGTGTCTTGGTAGCATATCTCTGACAACCATTACATTTTCTTACTAGATCTTCTGCTTGTTCCAAGGCACTTGGCCAGTAAAATCCATGCCAGAAAGCTTTTGCCACTAAGGCTTTGGATGAGGCGTGATGCCCACATTCCCCTTGATGTATATATCGGAGGATGTCAAGCCCTTCTTCTGGGTCAAGACACCATTGCAGGACATTGGTGACACTCCTCTTGTATAGCTCGACATTGATAATCGTGTATGCCTTTGCCCTTCTCTGAATTTGCCTTGAAAGCACTTCTTCATTGGGCAAGGATCCATCCTTCAGGAACTGGAATATGGGCAGTGCCCAAGCCGGTATAGCTCGCACTAGAAATACATCCTCGTCAATTTCCATTTGATCCACTGACATAACCTCCGCTGGGCCAAGTTGCGCAGTCCCTGGGTTCTGCGAAGCAGTTCTCGGGTTTCCTGAACCACTTCCCACATCAATGTCCATGGGCACAGCTTCCGACTCCGGATTTGCTGGGATATAGATTGACTCGGATTCTAGGGATGGCCTGATAGACGGCTTTCTGAGGTGCTCTAGTGCTACACCCGGTGGAATCGCTTGTCGGGTTGATCCGAGTTTTGACAGTACGTCGAGAGCCTCGTTTTCTAGCCGGGGTACATGGTGAAACTCGCATCCCTCGAAGTATCCTGATATCTTCTGCACATGAAATCTATACAATGCCATGTTTGCATCCAAAGCATCCCATTGCCTTGAAACTTGTTGAACTACTAGATTCGAGTCACCAAAGCACTGGATCCGGCGTATTCCAATTTCTTTTGCCACTTTGAGGCCATGCACAAGTGCTTCATACTCTGCAATGTTGTTTGATGCTCTGAAGTGGATCTGCAGCACGTACTTTAGCTGGTCTTTCTTAGGAGAGGTAAGCACAACTCCGGCGCCTAACCCGGTTTTCGTCTTTGATCCGTCAAAATGCATTCTCCAGTAATTCAGATCTGGCAACGGTGGCTCGTATTGCATCTCGGCCCAATCCACGAAAAAGTCGGCCACTGCCTAAGACTTGATCGCATCTCTCCTGTCGTATTGTGGAGCATAAGGGGCTAGCTCGATTGCCCATTTCGCGATCCGGCCGCTTGCATCCTTGTTGCTCATTATTTCAGATATGGGGGCTTCACATATCACTTTTATGGGGTGCTCTTCAAAATAATGCTTTAGCTTCTTAGGTGCCATATACACACCATATGCCATCTTCTGATAGTGAGGATAGTTTTGTTTTGACGCTGATAATACCTCGCTCAGGTAATAGACTGGCCTTTGCACTTACTTACCCTCCTCGTCGTGTTCTACCACAATCACTGCACTTACAACCCAGTTGGTTGCAGCTATATAGAGCAACATTGGCTCTTTTGATAGTGGAGAAGCTAACACCGGTGTAGTAGCTAGCATTTTATTTAACTCGATGAAGGCTTCATTGGCCTGCGGCGTCCATATGAACTTGTCCGATTTTTTCATTAGCTGATAGAGAGGCAATGCCTTTTCTCCCAACCGACATACAAACCGACTTAAGGATGCCAGGCAACCCGTGAACTTCTAGACATCGTTAAGGCACTTCGGTAATTCCATTCGCTCTATGGCTCGGATTTTAGTTGGGTTAGCTTCGATACCTCGGCTAGAGACAAGAAATCCGAGTAGTTTTCCAGTAGGGACACCGAAGGTACACTTTTCCGGGTTAAGCTTTATTCGGAACCTCCTTAGGTTCGTGAATGTTTGCCTGATATCGTCAAGGAGCGTTTTGCTTTCCTTGGTTTTTATAACCACATCATCCACATACACTTGCACATTTCGGCCAATTTGGTCGTGTAAACATTTTTGCATACATCTTTGGTATGTTGCCCCTGCATTACGTAAACCGAAAGGCATCGTGCGATAGCAATAAGCCCCGTACGGGGTAATAAACACAGTCTTTATTTGATCATTCGGGTTCAGGGGTATCTGGTGGAAACCAGAATATGCGTCTATGAATGACAACAGTTCACATCCAACAGTAGAATCTATGACCTGATCTATCCTTGTCAGTGGGAATGGATCTTTTGGGCACGCCTTATTTAGGTTCGTGTAATCGATGCACATACGCCAAACCACTGCCACATTCGGATCATCTTTCTTCTTCTCCACAAGCACCGGATTAGATAACCAGTCCGGATAAAGCACTTCCATGATGAACCCGGCCGCGAGGAGCCGAGCTATCTCATCTCCAATGACCTTTCTCCTATCTTCGGCGAAGCGGCGGAGAGGTTGCTTCACCAGCTTTGCTTTGGGTCTCACATTCAAAGAGTGCTCGACCAACTCCCTCGGAACACCTTTCAAGTCCTGTGTGGACCAAGCAAAGATATCCCGATTCTCATGGAGGAAGTTGACGAGCTCGCTTTCCTATTTCTCATTTAACTCGGCACCAATTGTTATAGTGCGCTCTGGGAACAGATCATCAATAGGTACTTTCTTTGTATCCTTTGTTGCTTGAAATGAGACACTTCCATGCGGGTTACTCAGCGCCGGCATATACTGCTGCGCGGATTGAGCCAATGCCGCTACTTCCTGGATCTTTCTCTTTTCTAGCGCAATCACGAGCGACTCGGCTAGGTTAGACCCGGCTGATGCACATTCAATGGAATGTCGGAAATCCCCAACTATGGTAATTATACCATTTGGCCCAGGCAAATTCATCTTCAGGTAACTGATGTGAGTACTTGCCATGAATTTGTTCAGGGCTGGCCTGCCGAGTACGCGTGATATGCGCTTTCTAAGTTCACAACCTCAAACTCCAAATTCTCAGTTCGGCAGTTATCTCTTGTGCCGAATAACACATCAACCCGAACTTTGCCAATGGGTTCACAGGAGATACCAGGCACAATGCCATGGAAAGTTGTGCTTGTAGTTTGGAGCATGTTCTCTGAGATACCCAACTTGCGCATTGTATCCACGTACATGATATTGATGCTGCTGCCATTATCAATCAGCACCTTATAGAACCTCACATTGATATTTGGCTCGATGAATGTTGGGTCCAGCACTAATGCATACGAACCAGGGCTCGGCATAAGCTTGGGATGGTCCTTCATACTCCAGGTAATTTCCTGATCCGACCAAGGCATATACCTCGTCACTGCCGGCATAACCGCATTCACTTCCATATGTCGGTGTTGCAAGCTTTTTCTATCTGTTTCCTCCGTGGTAAATACACAGTAACTCTGGTGATGTTCTCTGTATTTATTTCTCCCTTCATTGCCGGGATACCTTTGATCTGGCTAATGTTGGTTTTCCACCTGATGCACTGCATCCCTTCTTTCATGATTCTCATACCTCGGAGGAGGTGGTGGTAACATTAACTATTGCGTATTTGCTCCAGAGAGCAACTACTGCCGAGGTAACTCCTGCCGAGGTTGATCATTCCGAGGTGCCTGAGCATTCCCCGAGCCACTTTGCTCTATCTTCCTCATCCACTCACATTGCCGGGTTGTATGACCCGCCGGGTTACTCGGATTTGGCGTGTGAAATTTGCACGGCTGATCCAGCATTGCCTCATACGTATACCTCGGCCGGTCTTTCTTTTCTTGCCACTGTCTCTTTTTCTCGGGCATCCAAGTTTTCTTGCCATCATTTCTTGGAGTCCACTGTTGCCCTCCAGTTTTCTGACGCTGATTACTCCATGCTCCGGGTTGATCTTGATTTACAGCAGCAACTTGTTGCGAACTGTACCGGTAATCCGGTCTATCATCTCTTCTCTTACCCCAGTAATCATTTCATCGGGATGATCCGGCTCCATATCGCTGGTAGTACTCCTCATTTGACTCGTTTGACACAAGCCGGGGTTGAGTTGGATCACCCAAAGCATACAAATCAACAATCCAGATTGTCTCAGCCAGTGTAGTTGGCATATCCCTTTGTAACCTTTGCCACATCATGCTTGCATATCTACACCCTTGTGTAAACCAAGCTATGGCCTGAGACTCAATCACGCCTTCGCATGAGTTTCTCACAGTGCACCAGCGGGTTAGGAACTCCCAGTCTGTTTCATTTGGTCTCTGCTTGCAATTGCTAGGGTCTATGGCCTATTCGGCCTCTGATACGTGCTCGAGAAGTTACTGACGAACATTTCCTCAAAGTCGATCCAGTAGTTGATACTACCAGGTGGTAAATTGTTTAACCATACCCTCGCTGGCCCCTCCAGCATCTGAGGTACGTATCTCACTGCCCATCTCAAATTTCCTGTCGCAATTTTCACTATCGTTGTGTAGTTGATCAACCAATCCTCCGGCTTGGTGCTGCCGTCATATGTTTTCATGCCTCTGGGTAACTGGAAGTTAGGTACCAGAGGCTCTTTCATGATCCGGGGCCCAAAGCACGCTGGACCCGGAGGACCTTGCCCCTCAATTTGCTCCGACCTATAGAGCTGATCCAGCTTCAGCCTGGCATCATCTCGGAGCAAGTTCCTGCTTCCCAACCTTGACCCTATCACATGATAATCCGGCCTAGGGTATCCTGCATTCACCATTTCTGAATCACCGTCATTGTATCTGTCTTGCTCTTGTTGAGGGCAATTTTGCCGCATACCTTGGTCGGCATTCTGCTCTTGCCGAGGTACACTCCACTCCTGCTGTTGCCGAGGTAGGTTTTGCCTTGCACCTGCCGAGTTACGCTGTCTGGCATTGCTGTTTTCAGCATTGCTCTAACTGGCATTGCCTTGGTCACGGTTACCTTGGCCAGCTTCATCTCGGCCGACACTTCGTCGATCCTCATTTCCCTGCATTGCTTTTCCTTTCCCTGCCCTCGCCGGGTCATACGGGACTATCTATTTGTTTCTCCTCGTCGAGGTTACCACTTCCTCTCTTCTAGGGCCATCATGAGGTGATGATGCAGCCCCAGCGGATTTCTCTGGGTTTCCCACTGCCGAATAAACGACCTTGGAAGCCCCAGCTCTTGCCGGGTTAGCCCTGAGCAACTCCTCATTCTGTCTGTTAGCGATCCGAACTAACTCGTTGACCCTCTCCTATTGTCTTTGTCGGGCTTCACCCGTCAAACCTTCTAACTCGGATGCAGACGCATCTGCTGCTCTGAGGTTCTTTGCCGGGGTGTTGTACTTCAGCAACCCCATGGAGAAAGGGTTCTCTGATTCCTCAACTCTAGTGTCACCCTCTTTGTTCATCTCACTGATGAGGTTTCTCCCTTTTACTTTTACAGCATCTACCTTATTTGCTCTTGCGTACTCGCGCAACGTCATGTTCAACGACTGCTGAGCCGCGGCTATCTTTTTCGCACCCTCTAGTATTTTTTGCCTAGTCTCCTCTAACTCAGCCTATGCCTGAGCCGGATCTACGACAAGTGCTATGGGGCTTTCCAAGCTATCTATCGCATGCTGCAGCATGTTTTCTGGCCTCTCTAGTGGAGGACCTCTACTTTTCCTGGGCGCCTTGGGTGTTACCTCCGGATCTGGTGCCGGGTCTTTGCTCGCACCAGCGTCAGGTGCTGTCATCATCACCTCAGCGTGGTCAGGGGAGCAAGTGATACGCGCACCGTGAGCCACGCAAAGGGGTGGCTCGCCTCCCTCGACGACGTGCCGCGGGTGAACGCAAGACACATCGACGCCGACGTAGATCCTGTGGGTGCCAAGCATGACGAAGAGGCCATTGCACGGTGGAGGTCGCTTGCCGAAGCAACCGGCATTGTCGCTGACGTAGTCCAGCGCTCCAAAGCGCTGAACGAGCCCAGAGACGATGCGCTCGCCATTGCCGATGATGCTTCCCGTCTGGATCTTCACTCCTGCTAGCGCAGATGGCCCCACGGTGGGCGCCAACTGTCGTGGTGGTGTCACGGCAGATGCCATGGATAGGCTAAAGGTAGGGCCAATATGCACTAGAGGAATCCAGGAAGGGATAGTGTGGTGATTCCACACACAAATGCTTTGTATTCTCCAAGTGTACAAGGTTTACAGATGCTCCGTGAGCTGTATTGGGGAGAGGAGGAAGAAGAAGCTCTCTTACTCTCACCAGCAGCTATCTCTTAATGAACAAACTACTCACGCGCCCGCTCGCCCCAACTACAGTGGCCCTAGTGCCCCTTATAAAGGGGGGATAGGTCTCCAGTTAGGGCATACGTGGAGGCATATTCCTAGGAATATGCCTCTCCGAAAATAGCAAACCGACCGGGTCTCCTTTTGCCATCGTAAGCCATGCAGAGGCTGCGTAAGCCTCTGCGGTGCCAGCGTCAGCCGACATAGGGTGTGTCATCTTTGTCGGCCACGCCTCGCTGGTCCCTCCCTCTGTTCGCTTCGCTCACGCTCCTGCGCACAGAGGTCACCCTTTGACCAGCGAGATACCTTCCTTCTCTTGCAAGCCTGATATAACCCGGATCATGCCTGGTTAATCCGGCCCCATGGGTACCTGCATACAAGTTACAAAAAGCTTGCCGGGACACAGTTAGGTGGACATCCTCTGGTCCGGGTTACTCCGTAAGTTGGCATGCCTTGAGGTGACTTGGCCAGCATATGCCTTAACCTTACCGTACCTCGGCTAACTCGACCTCTATACCTCAGGGTGACCCTACCTGGGGGTATCCCCCTAACAACATGCCTGAAGATGCTACTGCTCCTATTATATTAGGCCGTCCTTTCTTAAGAACTATTAAGGCTTT
The DNA here is from genome assembly GCA_916181665.1 of Avena sativa. Taxonomy (NCBI): domain Eukaryota; kingdom Viridiplantae; phylum Streptophyta; class Magnoliopsida; order Poales; family Poaceae; genus Avena; species Avena sativa. The sequence continues at coordinate 59,409,812 of OV702292.1, forward strand.
GATTAATCTACATGAAGGGAACGTGAAGCTTCAATTGCCTTCGTGGGATCCTTTTGTTATTCATTTCCCCAGGAATAAGAAAGCCAAGCATGATGAAAAGCAGGCCATCACTTTGAAGGCCAACTATTTTGGAGTGGGTGTTCCACTCATCTAGCCTAAGTGAGCAATATTGAGGTTAAGCTATTGACCATAAAAGAGCGCTTCATGGGAGGCAACCCATGTGAAATAAAGGTTTGAGTAAAGTTTTTCAGTTTTAGTTTTAATAAAGAGTGCTAGAAAACTCCAATTGAGGAGAAGAAGTTTGGTAGTACTAAAAATTCTGCTTAATACATGTTGTTGTTGGTCGACTGTTGTGGATATACTTTCCGGGTATCCTCACTGTACCTCACTGACCAGGGTGGCCCACTTCGGGTTAGAGCTTTGTGAAGGGATTATGCCCTGAGAGGCAATAATAAAGTTGTTATTATACATATTCCAAGTATATGATAGATGTTTATTTTGCATGCTATAATTGTATTAATTTGGAAACGTTAATACATGTGTGTTTAATAAACAAAAGGAAAGTTCCTAGTTATGTCTCTCTTATAAACTAGCTCGTTGATTAACAAGATGATCAAGGTTTCCTGATCATGGACATTGGATGTTGTTAATAACGAGGTCACAACATTAGTGGAATGATGTGATGAATATTCATCCGAAGTATAGCATTACAATCAAAGTCATTGTGTTTATATTGCTATAACATCATACAAAGTAATCCTAATCCTTAGACCATGAGATCATGTTAATCACTAACACTGGAAGAGTATCTTGATAACATCAAACGTCACACCGTGAAAGGGTGATTGTAAAGGTGGGTTTAGTGCTACAAAAGTGTTATGTAGAAGATCATGGATCAAGAGTGGGATTTGTCCATCCCGATGATGGATAGATATTCTCTAGGCCCTCTCGGTGATATCACATTGGTTAGCTTGCAAGCAAGTGATGAGATCACTAGAATGTTATATCACGGGAACGAGAAAAGAGTACATGTCGATAACGAGATCAAACTAGGTATGGAGATACCGATGATCAAATCTCGGACATGTAATATATCGCGAGACAAAGGGATTTAGTTACTAGTGTTAAAGGTTCTCACAATCACAGAAGTCATCGTGGAATGTGTAGGAGTCAGTATGGATCTCTAGGTCCCGCTTCTGATTATTGATCTGAGAGGGGTCTCGATCATGTCTACATTATTCATGAACCGTAGGGTGACACACTTAAGGGACACCAACACCATTTGGAGCAAATGTGTTTTAGACGAATGAATTGCAAAGCACTGGAATTATTTCAATAGACACCTAAACTATTTCGGGTGGAATTGCTGAAATTGGTTCTGCATGTAATATTTAAATGTTGCAGGGGTTTTATGTGAATGTTTGTTAATTAAAGTAATTAACAAAATTCTGAATAAATTTAATAAAAGAGTTTTATTAAATGAGAGAGCATTAAATTTGGAGAAATTTAATGCATTTAAAGTAAAGACTTTAAAGAGGAATGTTAAGGGACACTTTTATGTGGAGGGGTTACCACCACATGAATGGGGGAGGTGAGGGGTCACCTCCATGGGGCGCCGGCCATGGGAGGGGTACCCGCCTCCTCCTATAAAAGGCCACCCCTCTCACCCTTCTTCCACACACCTCCTCGTGAAGGATCTTTCTCCCCCTCTAGAATTATTCCCCCATGGTCTCGGATTAGCGAGATACATGTTCCCGGTGGCATTTCGTCTAGAAGGAGTTGTTGCTTCCGCTGCATCGTTGGAGCGAGGAGGCGGAGGTTGTTCAGTGGCCTGAACGTGTGTGCGAGTGCGAATGCGCTGCTGGTTTGCGGCGCTAGGACTTCCACACGATCTTGAGATCGGCAAGCGTACGACTACATCATCCACGAGTTCCTACTCATTAACAAAACTTTGTTGTCTTCGAGGGTAAGTTCTCCCTGGATGTATATCCACCCGTTGCTTGTATCTAGTAGATAGATCTTGGCGTATAGTTCTCATCGTAGGAAATTTTTTGTTTTCTATGCTGCAAACCCTTCAGTGGTATCAGAGCCTGATCTATGCGTAGGTGTTTTGCATGGGTAGAACACATAAGAGTATGTGGGCGGTGATGATCATGTTATTGCTTCTTATATGTACTTTGGATATTGGTGGCATAGTGGGATGAAGCGGCCCGGACCAACCTTACATGTCATCGCACATGAGACTGGTTCCACGACTGACATGCAACTAGTTTTGCATAAGTGGCTAGCGGGTGTCTGTCTCTCCTACTATAGTCAATATCTGATTTACAACGAGTTGCTAATAATTTGGTTATCATCGTTGTGGTTCCATGTTCGTAGGTAAGAACGGTTCTATCTTTGAAAGCCCTAAGCCACGTAAAACTTGCAATTGATAAATTAGAGGCCTCTAGTTTAGGTCGTTGCTGGGCTTGTGTCATGATATGGTATTGTTGTGAGTTGATGTATAGTTGATACACTTACAACACACTTAACGTGTAAGTTCCATAGACCTTGGCCATACACACAAAGGAATTATAGAGATCATACCACGATGCATATGATAGTGATAAAATGCAAGAACCATATCATTTCACTTTACACATATGATGTTCACATCTCATATTGCTAGTTTGGCATTTTAGTTGCGTTATAAGATTATCCCTCATTTAAATATCAAGATAAAAATGTGTTCTTCCTTAAGTACGCACCATTTATGTTTCGCCTCTTAAAGACATCATGTGATCATCGGGTTTACTTGAATCCACGATCATATTTTGGGTGTAAGACAATTTTACACACGCGAGTACTAAGGTTCTTACTTGGCGAGCCTAGCATGTACAGACATGGCCTCGGAACACGGACCGAAAGGTTAAGCATGAGTCATATAGTTGATATGATGCCCATATAGATGCTCGCCTTTGAAGCTACACCGACTCACGTGATGACCGGACTTGGTGTAGTGGATTTGGTTCATGTAATCACCAAAAAGACATGATGGATGTTGTTTTTGAGTGGGAGTTTAGTTGAACTCAATCTATCATAAACTTAGTCTAAATAAACTTTACAAATTCTATTGTAGATGGCACCACCTGCTTTTAATTTCAATGTGTTCATGGAGAAAGAGAAACTTGCTGTGAATGGTACCAACTTCACCAACTGGGCTATGAATTTGAGGATTCTCCTCTCTGCTGCACAAAAGCAATATGTGCTAGAAGCGCTGCTAGGCCCCCCACCAACTCCTGAGGCCCCTGACAAGGAAAAGAATATCTATGTGACTCGTCAGGAGGACCACAACTTAGTTCATTGCGGCATACTGTATGGGCTAGAGCCAGAACTTCGAAAGCGTTTCGAAAATGGTAATGCCTTTGATACAATGGGTGAACTGAAAATGATTTTCGATACCCATGTTTCCGTAGAGAGTTATAATGCTTCAGAAAAGTTCTTTAGATGCTTGATGGAAGAGAATAGCTCCGTAAGTGAGCATGTACTCAAAATGTCTGGGTACGCTGATAAGCTTGTGTCCTTAGGAATAATGATTCCCATTGATTTAGGCATACATCATGTCTCCAATCTCTGCCACCTAGGTACAAGAGCTTCGTGATGAAATATAACATGCAGGGCATGAAGAAGACTCTCCCTGAGCTTCTATCAATGCTTAAGACTGCAGAAGTGGAGATTAGGAAAGAACATCAAGTGTTGATGGTCAATATGACCACCGGTTTCAAGAAAGACAAGAAGGGTAAACATAAGGGAAAGAAGGGCGGCAAATCTGTTGCTGCCCCTGAAAAGAAATCCTGGGCTGGCCCTAAGTCTGATACCGAATGCTACTATTGTAAGGGGACTAGCCATTGGAAGCGCAACTGCCCCAAGTTTTTGGCGGACAAGAAAGCCGGCAAGGAAAACAAAGGTATATATGATATACATGTTATTGATGTGTACTTGACTAGTACTCGCAATAGCACCTGGGTATTTGATACCGGATCGCTTGCTAACATATGTAACTCGAATCAGGGGTTGCGGAACAAGTGACCGCTAGCAAGGGGTGAGGTCAAGATGGGTGTTGGTAATGGATCAAGAGTTGATGTGATCACCATCGGAACGCTGCCTCTCAACCTACCATTGGGATTAGTTATAAACCTAAATAATTGTTATTTGGTGCCTGCACTGAGCATGAACATTATATCTGGATCTTGTTTGATGCGATGTGGTTATTCGTTTAAATCTGAAAACAATGGTTGTTCGATTTATATGGATAATATCTTTTATGGTCATGCACCCGTGATGAATGGTTTATTTTTGTTGAATCTCGATAATACTCATACGCACATCCATAATGTTGATGCTAAAAGAATTAAACTTAATAATGATATATCTGCATATATGTGGCACTGCCGTCTAGGTCATATTGGTGTTAAACGCATGAAGAAACTCCATTCTGATGGACTTTTGGAATCATTTGATTTTGAATCATTTGATTTTGAATCATTTGATACATGTGAGCCATGCCTTATGGGCAAGATGACTAGAACGTCGTTTTCCGGTTCAATGGAACGGGCAATAGATTTATTGGAAATCATACATACTGATGTATGCGGTCCAATGAGTGTGTCGGCGCGAGGTGGATATCATTATTTTGTTACTTTAACGGATGATTTGAGTAGATACGGGTATATCTATTTGATGAAACATAAGTCTGAAACCTTTGAAAAGTTCAAGGAATTTCAGAATGAAGTGGAAAATCATCATAATAGAAAGATCAAATTTCTGCAGTCCGACCATGGAGGTGAGTATCTAAGTTACGAGTTTAGCACACACATGAAAGAGTGTGGAATAGTTTCACAACTCACGCCTACCGGAACACCACAACGTAATGGTGTGTCAGAATGTCGTAATTGTACTCTATTGGATATGGTTCGATCTATGATGTCTCTGACTGACTTGCCACTATCATTTTAGGGTTATGCACTGGAAACCGCTGCATTCACTTTAAATCGGGCAGCGTCTAAATCCGTTGAAACGACACCGTATGAATTATGGTTTGGAAACAAACCTAAGCTGTCATTTCTTAAAGTTTGAGGATGCAATGTTTATGTGAAGAAACTTCAACCGGATAAACTCGAACCTAAAGCGGAAAAATGCGTCTTCATAGGATACCCTAAAGAAACAATTGGGTATTCCTTCTATCACAGATCCGAGGGCAAGGTTTTCGTTGCCAAGAATGGATCCTTTCTAGAGAAAGAGTTTCTCGCGAAAGGTGTGAGTAGTCAAAAGGTAGAACTCGAAGAGGTTATTGAACCTTCTCTTCGTGAAATGGCGAGTGGCATGGCACCGGAAGTTGTTCCGGAGTTGACTTCACCAAATGAAGAAGGAACTAATGATAATGATCATGAAACTCCGAAAGAGGACACTACTGAACCTCGTAGGTCAAGCAAGACACGTGCAGCTCCTGAACTGTACGGGAATCCTGTTGTAAATTTCATGGTTGATGAAATAGATGACCATGCGACGTATGAGGAAGCGATGATGAGCCTGGATTCCAACAAATGGCTAGAAGCCATGAAATCCGAGATGGAATCCATGTACAAAAACTAGGTTTGGACCTTGGTAGACTTACCTCATGACCGAAAGGCCGTTGAGAATAAATGGATTTTCAAAAGAAAAACGGATGCTGATGGTAATGTAACCGTATATAAAGCTCGACTTGTCACAAAAGGGTTTCGACAAATTCAAGGAGTTGACTATCATGAGACATTCTCTCCCGTAGTGATGCTAAAATCAGTTAGGATTATGTTAGAAATTGCTGCATATTTCGATTATGAAATATGGCAGATGGATGTCAAAACTAGTTCCTCAATGCTAACATTGAAGAATAGTTGTATATGATACAACCAAAGGGTTTTGTCGATCCTAAGGATGCTAACAAGGTGTGCAAGCTTCAGCGATCCATCTATGGACTGAAGCAAGCATCACGGAGTAGGAATCTCCGCTTGATGAGGTGATCAAAGAGTTTGGATTTGTCCAAACTTATGGAGAGGCTTGTATTTACAAGAAAGTGAGTGGGAGCAATGTGGCATTTCTGATATTATATGTGGATGACATATTATTGATTGGAAATGATATAGATCTTTTAAACAGTGTTAAAAGTTATCTAAACAACAAATTTTCTATGAAAGACCTTGGTGAAGCGTCATATATATTAGGCATAAAGATCTATAGAGATAGATCAAGACACCTAATAGGTCTATCACAAAGTACATACCTTGATAAGATTTTAAAGAAGTTTAAAATGGACAAAAGTAAGAAGGGGTTCTTACCTATGATGCAAGGCAATACATTGAGTAAGACTCAAAGTCTAGCTACGGCAGAAGAAAGAGAGATAATGGATAAGATCCCCTATGCTTCAGCCATAGGCTCTATAATGTACGTCATGCTATGTACAAGACCGGATGTGGCACATGCTATTAGTTTGACTAGTAGGTACCAATTTGATCCAGTTTTGGAACAATGGATAGCGGTCAAGAATATCCTTAAGTACTTGAGAAGAACTAAGGAAATGTTTCTTGTATACAAAGGTGAAGAAGAGCTGGTCGCTAATTGTTATGTCGATGCTAGCTTTAACACTGATCCGGACAACTCTAAGTCTCAATCTGGATATGTATTTATCATGAACGGAGCAACAGTTAGTTGGAGGAGCTCCAAACAACCCGTGGTAACAAGGTCAACAACGGAGGCGGAATATATTGCTGCTTCAGAAGAAGCATAGGAAGTGGTTTGGATGAAGGAGTTCATTACCGAACTAGGTGTGGTTCCAAGTGCGTTGGATCCAATGGTGATCTATTGTGACAACAATGGATCCATAGCCAACGCAAAGGAACCAAGGTCTCACAAGAATTCCAAACATATTAAGTGCCGGTTTCACTCCATCCGTGAGCATGTCAAGGATGGAGATATAAAGATTTGTAAAGTACATACGGATCTCAATGTAGCAGATCCGTTGACTAAAACTCTCCCTAGAGCAAAACATGATCAACACCAGAACTCCATGGGTGTTAGATTTATCACCATGTAACTAGATTATTGTCTCTAGTGCAAGTGGGAGACTGAAGGGAATATGCCCTGAGAGGCAATAATAAAGTTGTTATTATACATATTCTAAGTATATGATAGATTTTTATTTGGCATGCTATAATTGTATTAATTTGGAAACATTAATACACATGTGTTTAATAAACAAAAGGAAAGTTCCTAGTTATGCCTCTCTTATAAACTAGCTCATTGATTAACAAGATGATCAAGGTTTCCTGATCATGGACATTGGATGTTGTTAATAACAAGGTCACAACATTAGTGGAATGATGTGATGAACATTCATCCGATGTATAGCATTACGATCAAAGTAATTGTGTTTATATTGCTATAACATCTAACAAAGTAATCCTAGTCCTTAAACCATAAGATAATTTTAATCACTAACACTGGAAGAGTATCTTGATAACATCAAACGTCACACCGTGAAAGGGTGATTATAAAGGTGGGTTTAGTGCTACAAAAGTGTTATGTAGAAGCTCATGGATCAAGAGTGGGATTTTTCCATCCCGATGACGGATAGATATTCTCTGGGCCCTCTCGGTGATATCACATTGGTTAGCTTGCAAGCAAGTGATGAGATCACTAGAATGTTATATCACGGGAACGAGAAAAGAGTATGGATCTCCAGGTCCTGCTTCTGATTATTGATCTGAGAGGGGTCTCGATCATGTCTGCATTATTCACGAACCATAGGGTGACACACTTAAGGGAAACCAACACCATTTGGAGCAAATGTGTTTCAGACGAATGAATTGCAAAGCGCTGGAATTATTTCAATAGACATCGAAATTGTTTCGGGTGAAATTGCTGAAATTGGTTCTGCATGTGATACGTCCATTTTGCATCACTATTCTATATCATAATTTACTGTTATTCATTAATATATTTTATATTAAGAGATGATACTTATGTTATTTCATCTGTTTTTGCATGGTTGATGACTTTTGGAGCATGGACCGCTGCAGTCAGGATTCTGATGGAAAAGGTGCTGTTTGGAGGCAAAATTCATGAAGATCAGAAAATTCAGGAAAATACATGGAAAATTCTATTTTTCTAGAAGACGAAGATTGCCAAAAGGGGGAGTGGAGATGGGCCACAGGGGGCCCACACCACCCCCTGGCATGGGCAGCCCTAGGCCACGCCAGCAGGTGGTGTGGCTGCCCTGGCCCACTCCAGGCTCTCCCCTTTGGCGTATATTATCCCCACAGAACCCTAATACCAGGGGAGCAACCACAAAAAGATTCTGCCACCTCTGCAGGGCGGAAAACACCGAGAGAGAAAGATCTCTCACGCAGACAGAATTTTGTCGGGGGAATTCCTTCCCGGAGAGGGGAGATCGTCGCCATCAACACCACCATCAAGCTGGACTTCATCATCATCATCACCATCATCATCTCCACCAGCACCATCATCACCACTTCATACCGCTGTAACAATTGGGTTGAATCTTGCATAGTTCTTAGGGGAAACTTTCCTGGTGTTGATTACTCCTTGTAGTTGATGCTATTGAGTGAACCATTGAATTATTGTTTATGTTCAGATTGTTACTTATGATTATATCATCTCTGATCTTGATCCATATGATGTCTTGTGAGTAGTTCGTTTTGTTCTTGAGGACATGGGAGGAGTCATGTTGTTAGTAGTGGAGTTGTGTTGAGAAAGATTCAATGGTTTGATATTTAAGTTGTGGTGTATTTCTTCTAGTGGTGTCATGTGAACGTCGACTACATGACACTTCACCTTTATGGTCCTAAGGGAATGCATTGTGTATTTGGGTACTAATCGTAGGGGTTTCCGAAGTGACAGAAACCTGAACCCCCGTTAGGAAACCTTTGCACAAGGCATGTCAGGGTCTTAGAGTTTAAAGCTGTGGTTAGGTTTCTAACTTAATTACTTTCTTGTACTTGCGGATGCTTGCAAGGGGTATAATCACAAGTATGTATTAGTCCTAGGAAGGTCGGTACATTAGCACACGTTCACCCACACAACACTTAGCAAACTAAAGAAGATTAATCAACTATATGAAGCGACAGCACTTGACGATATTCCCGTGTGTCCTCGAGAACGTTTGGTCATCTTAAGTAATACAACCGGATTGTCCTTTGCTAAAGAAAGGATTGGGCCACTTGCTGCATTTATTATTATTATCTTTTATTTACTCGTACTTTATTTACCTGCATTATCAAAAAACCCTAAAAATCCGTTTGCTAAGTATTTACAGAGAATTCCTGCTCCAAGCCATTCGCCAACACCTTCTGCTCCTTGTTGGGTTCGACACTCTTACTTATCGAAAATACTGCGATACACCCCCTATACTTGTGGGTCATCAAGACTATTTTCTGGCACCGTTGTCAGGGAGTGAAGTGCTATTGGAGAGTGGAACTGGTAAAGGAAACTTGTACTGTGAGTATTGTTTACTTTTGTTAGTTGCTTTATTTTCAATATGGATAATTCGCTTAGTTTCTTATTTCGTAATGCTACTACCACTGCTAAGGTAGTAGATGAACCACCACCTGCTGAGAATGATACTTTTAAAATACCTACAAGAATTATTGATCGTGTTATGGATAACTATTATGTTGGAGATGGAACTGTCCATCTCAGTGATCATTTGCTCTTTATACACGAATTATGCGGGTTGTTTAAGTGTGCAGGTATTACAACAGATCAAGTCAATAAGAAGTTATTCTCATTATCACTGAAAGGAAGAGCTGAAGAATGGTATAAGATATTGAAGAATGGCTAAGATCTTGAATGGGAGGAAGTAGTACCTCTTTTCTATTATAAATTTTATCCTCCTAGTGATATTCATAAAGATCAGAATCAAATATACAACTTTTGGCCTCTTGATGGAGAGAGTACAACTCAAGCTTGGGGGAGATTGAAGTTACTAATGCTCAAATGTCCTATTCACGAGCTCCCTCACAATATTATTATCAATAACTTTTATGCAAGACTTTCTCTTCATGATAAGGATCTATTGGATGCTTCTTGTGCTTGATCATTTACACGTATGGAAGAAGGAGCTAAATGGGATCTTCTAGACCATATTCAAGATAATGCTGAAGCATGGGAGAATGACAAAGGAAGGAAGTCAGGTATAAATTATGATTATGAATGCATTGAATCTTTTATGGGAACTGATGACTTTCATAATATTAGTAATGCTTATGGTCTAGACTCTCAAGTTATGGCAAATTGTTTTAAGGCCTTTGCCTCTTATATTGAAATTCCGAAAAAGGGATGGAACAAGTATCATGCACCATATAAAGATATTGTTGATTATGTTCATGTTAGAAGTACTGAATTTTGCACTATTGATCACATCTTACCTAAACCTTATATCGAGAAAATACCCTTCCCGGATAAGGTAAAGGAGCATCCTATGATAACTAGTGTAATCAATAAAAGTACAAAGAGAACTGTAAAACCTGGTGAACAAATAAACATTGAATCTGCTGTAGTAATTGTGAAAGACTTTGTCACTAAATATGTAGAAGAGGGACACACTATCCTTTGTAAGGATATCCCTAATATTGTTTCACAAAGTAGTGTTATGAGAGCTAGTATCCCTGTGTTTTCTGTTAGGATAAGTGATCATTGCTATAATGGTTCATGTGATAGTTATACCATTAAATTTATGCATGATACTGAAAGTTATTATGAGAAAGGGAAGATTGTTCTAATGCATCTCAATAATATTAAGTTTCCTCGCTTTATGCTAAAAGTCTTTATGTTGCACTTCTTTTGCCTTCCTATGCTAGTAGCCTCTGGTTTCAACAACTTGTTTGCTTACAAAATTCCCTTGCATAGGAAGTGGGTTAGACTTAAACATGTGTATTTTTGCTTCTTGATGCTCTCTTTCACTTCAATTCATATTCTTATGTGAGCATCATTGAAATTATTATGCCCATCTTAATGGCTATAAAGAAAGAGCTTTTTGGGAGATAACCCAATATATTTTTTGCTTTCAGTTTGTTTTTGTTTCTTTGAGTCTCGAAAGTTATTGTTTCGGCAATAACCTCTCCTTATCCTTTTTGTTTGGTTTTTGTGTCAAGATCAACCTCTAATGAGAGAGAAGTAAGATTTGGGGAAGTTGTTGTCCCGAAACAGATTTTCGTGCTTCACCGTAAACATTCGTGAGAGATCTCTGTACGTCGGATTGAGCTGTAATTGTTTCTGCTTATGCCCCAGGTTATTATTTAACTTTAGTTAGTTTTGCAATTTTTGATTTGAGCAACAGAAGATTTTCGAAAAAAATGATCTTTACCGGCTGGTCTGTTTTGACAGATTTTGCCACTCTTGCATTTGCTTCTTAAATCGATTTCCTTTTGAATTCTTTTTGGGTTTTCAGAAGGAGTTGCTACAGTAGCTTATGTTTTGATGGATTTCAGTTGAAATTGAACTTAAAAGCTTTATTACCTTGCTTATACTAATGTTGCTAATGAGAATTGTGTGAAAGAAATTTCTAGGTTATCGGAGAAAATGGTGTAATAAGAAAGTGAAAGGTTTCATGTCTCGAGCAATATGAGTATGAAGATGAAGATATTGATGTTACTCAAGCAGTGACTCTGGAAGAATCTAAACAAGACCAAATTCAGAGACCTGCAGAGTCCGTTTTCGAATAGGTAACAGTTTTGGTAAGAAAAGTTCCGCGAAAATTCTGTCCAGTTATATTTTTGGAGTTTTTATCCAACAAGGAAAGAAAAGAAGCGAAAGAGGGACGGAAATGGAGACAGGGTGGCTCACACCACCCCTTGGCCGCGCCAGCAGGTGGTGTGGCCACCACGGACTCCGTCTCTGACTTGTTTTCTCCCAGTACCTTCCTTTTGTTGTAAAAATTCGTAATATATAATCCCCTAGACCCCCCGAGGTTCGTATACCATGTTCTCGTCGTGTTTTCATTTCGATCTGTTTCTGACAGGTAGAGTCTCTGTTTTGGAGCCACGATGTCTTCCTCGGGATCAGCCAAGAAAGATTCCTCCGCGGATATCATCAACCCATACATGCGTGAGTTGAAGATTCATCCCAAGGAGTTGTTGCTTGAAGATGGGGAGGTACAAATAAAAGAGGTTCAGGGCCCCAAAGGTGAAGGAAGTCTAGAGGACAGGATGGAAGCACTGGAGCAAGAAGTCTTTAGGTACAAGAAGATGGCGGAACGCGAAGTGGACATCATCCATAAGATTTGTTCCGAACTCATCGCCGAGCACCAAAAGGAGACTGCTAAGCTTAAGATGAAATTATCTCACTCCACCAAACGAACAACCAACTGCAAGCATAGCTCTACGACATGCAAAATCAAAACTATGAGTATGAGGTTAGGTTTAAACGCATAAGTGTTGCTGCTAGTTTCAGGATGATGGAGAACATGATGTCTTTTGTTTATGGGGAGCCCTTACCTTGGAAGTCGGACGATGATGAGAGAACACCACCACCACCGAAGGATTAATTCATCATCAGGTTTTGGCATCCCCTTGGTTTGTTCCAAGCTTGGGGGAGTGTCGCGGTATCACATCACTATCTTCTATCTTTTTACCTTTTTAGTAGAGTCATATCATGAATAGAGAAGTTATCGTGTAGGATGGTTTGCATTATGGAAGTGTCCCCCCTCTCGCTAGATATCTATGTATCCCTTGGTGTGAGTTTCGTTATGGAATATTAATGATAAGTTCTATCATTTACTCTTTTGCATATCTTACATTAGTTTTAAATTTATGATTATATGATTGATCTTGTCGTTAGTATTGGTATCACTTTGGGATCATTGAGTTAATTTAGTTGGTTTTGGCAAACCTGGCTCAGTCAGTAGCAACACTATTTCGAGAAATTGAATGAAAAAGATAAAAGTACTCTTAAGAAATATAATTTTGGCATCTTTCTTTCTTGATTTTCTCATAAGCTTAGTATTCTCTAGTTAAGATCTTTTATGCTTCCAAGGAAGATTGCATGTTTGTTTTTATCACTTGTATATTTGTTTGTTTCCTTCAACTCTTATGCTTGCTATCCAGCCTTGCTAGCCAAAAACCTGTACTGAGAGGGAATGCTTCCCGTGCATCCAATCCTTAAAACCAAAACCTATGCCATTTGTGTCCACCATACCTACCTACTAGCACTATTGCTATTCCAAGTAAATTCATGTTTTTATCTACCTTCCGAATTAAACTTGTTATGTGAAAATTAATGATTAAGGCTCTCACGAACTTGATGGAACACTTTACTTTCTTGCACCTAATAAACTTGAACCATTGTGCCCATCTATGTTGCGTATATGCTTGCGTTTTGTAAGTTGTTAATTAGCGGAACCATGCTGTCATGGGGAACACTTTCAACATTGCACTTGTACATTGTACCCAGTTGATATCATGCTCTTTTGTCTATGGATGTCGTTGGTGTGAAATGAAAGGGGAGCTTGTAAGTCCATGGAGTTATGTATGTGTGTTAGGGAAATGCCTGGGCCGCTGGTCTAATCCATGCCTAATCATGGTGGAAACCTGCAGCGTAACCATAATGAGCAATCTATGAAGCATTCTTCTTATAAAAACATATATAGAGATGGAGAAAAGAAAAAAAGATGAGAAAATAGGAAAGAGAGAAAAAAGCACCATTTTCCCATGGTAAATAAGAAGATTGCTGAGATGCTCGTTGTCTGCTTGCCTTGTCATTTTGATATGGGGATTCTTCTGTATCATCGGGCAAGGGGTACCCTGTTGGCGGTTCTCTATGATACACATGTACTTACTATGACAAGAGTAACTAGACTTGAGTAGCATGAGGAGCGACCCTCGTATTCAAGGGACATGAGATTTTCAACTTACAACTTATCAAGCATATCCTCATATTTGATCACTTTAACCTTAATCACCTAAAGATGCCTATGATAGGGGCAATGAGAGCTGAAAGCTAGTAAGAACCATAATTTTTGGAAGCTCTTTATGAAACTTGAAATCCCTGCTTCCCTCTGCGAAGGGCCTATCTTTTACTTTTTAGTTGAGTCAGTAAACCTATTCCCCTCTATCTCAGCAAGCATTTTGAGTTGTTGTGTTTCATTCATTCATATGATGATTTATTCAATCATGTTTCTTATGTTCCTTGTTTTGCATATTTGCTCTTATCTTAGTGTTTACTACTTTGAAAGCTATCATTGAAAACCCTTTATGTGTGAACTCCTCCAAATTATCAACTATTCTTCGACCAAGAGCTAAGTTTGCCATTACCAGTTATGTTTTACTTTATGTATCTTTATTGTGTTTCCTTTACTTCTTGCAAGTTCAGTTATATAACAGTGAGTTGTCTTCTATTAGGATTTATGTATTGATGAACGTGATGCTTCTTGTCTGTATTATTTTATCGACTCTTCACTCCATAAACCTAAGGATGTTTATTGAGCTCAGTTTTCGCTTGGGGACAAGCAAAGTCTAAGCTTAGGGGAGTTGATACGTCCATTTTGCATCACTATTCTATATCATAATTTACTATTATTCATTGATATATTTCATATTAAGAGATGATACTTATGTTATTTCATCTGTTTTTGCATGGTTGATGACTTTTGGAGCATGGACCGCTACAGTTAGGATTCTGATGGAAAAGGTGCTGTTTGGAGGCAAAATTCACGAAGATCAGAAAATTTGGGAAAATACATGGAAAATTCTATTTTTCCAGAAGACGAAGATTGCCAGAAGGTGGAGTGGAGATGGGCCACATGGGGCCCACACCACCCCCTGGCGCGGGCAACCCTAGGTCGCGCCAGCAGGTGGTGTGGCTGCCTGTCCCACTCCAGGCTCTCCCCTTTGGCGTATATTATCCCCACAGAACCCTAATACCAGGGGAGCAACCACAAAAAGATTCTGCCGCCTCTGCAGGGCGGAAAACACCGAGAGAGAAAGATCTCTCACGCAGACAGAATTTTGTCGGGGGAATTCCTTCCCGGAGAGGGGAGATCGTCGCCATCAACACCACCATCAAGCTGGACTTCATCATCATCATCACCATCATCATCTCCACCAGCACCATCATCACCACTTCATACCGCTATAACAATTGGGTTGAATCTTGCATAGTTCTTAGGGGAAACTTTCCTGGTGTTGATTACTCCTTGTAGTTGATGCTATTGAGTGAACCATTGAATTATTGTTTATGTTCAGATTGTTACTTATGATTATATCATCTCTGATCTTGATCCATATGATGTCTTGTGAGTAGTTCGTTTTGTTCTTGAGGACATGGGAGGAGTCATGTTGTTAGTAGTGGAGTTGTGTTGAGAAAGATTCAATGGTTTGATATTTAAGTTGTGGTGTATTTCTTCTAGTGGTGTCATGTGAACGTCGACTACATGACACTTCACCTTTATGGTCCTAAGGGAATGCATTGTGTATTTGGGTACTAATCGTAGGGGTTTCCGAAGTGACAGAAACCTGAACCCCCGTTAGGAAACCTTTGCACAAGGGATGTCAGGGTCTTAGAGTTTAAAGCTATGGTTAGGTTTCTAACTTAATTACTTTCTTGTACTTGCGGATGCTTGCAAGGGGTATAATCACAAGTATGTATTAGTCCTAGGAAGGTCGGTACATTAGCACATGTTCACCCACACAACACTTAGCAAACTAAAGAAGATTAATCAACTATATGAAGCGACAGCACTTGACGATATTCCCGTGTGTCCTCGAGAATGTTTGGTCATCTTAAGTAATACAACCGGCTTGTCCTTTGCTAAAGAAAGGATTGGGCCACTTGATGCATTTATTATTATTGTCTTTTATTTACTCGTACTTTATTTACCTGCATTATCAAAAAACCCTAAAAATCTGTTTGCTAAGTATTTACAGAGAATTCCTGCTCCAAGCCATTCGCCAACACCTTCTGCTCCTCGTTGGGTTCGACACTCTTACTTATCGAAAATACTGCGATACACCCCTATACTTGTGGGTCATCAGCATGTAATATTGAAATATTGCAGGGGGTTTTATGTGAATGTTTTTAAATTAAAGTAATTAACAAAATTCTGAATAAATTTAATAAAAGAGTTTTATTAAATGAGAGATCATTAAATTTGGAGAAATTTAATGCATTTAA
The DNA here is from genome assembly GCA_916181665.1 of Avena sativa. Taxonomy (NCBI): domain Eukaryota; kingdom Viridiplantae; phylum Streptophyta; class Magnoliopsida; order Poales; family Poaceae; genus Avena; species Avena sativa. The sequence goes on from OV702292.1 coordinate 59,426,012, forward strand.
AGTAAAGACTTTAAAGAGGAATGTTAAGGGACACTTTTATGTGGAGGGGGTTACCACCACATGAATGGGGCAGGTGAGGGGTCACCTCCATGGGGCACCGGCCATGGGAGGGGTACCCTCCTCCTGCTATAAAAGGCCATCCTTCTCACCCTTCTTCCACACACCTCCTCATGAAGGATCTCTCTCCCCCTCTATAATTATTTCCCCATGGTCTCGGATTAGCGAGATACATGTTCCCGGTGGCATTTCGTCTGGAAGAAGTTGCTGCTTCCACTGCATCGTTGGAGCGAGGAGGCGGAGGTTGTTCGGTGGCCTGAACGTGTGTGCGAGTGCGGATGCACTGCTGGTTTGCGACGCAAGGACTTCCACACGATCTTGAGATTGGCAAGCGTACGACTACATCATCCACGAGTTCCTACTCGTTAACAAAACTTTGTTGTCTTCGAGGGTAAGTTCTCCATGGATGTATATCCACCCGTTGCTTGTATCTAGTAGATAGATCTTGGCGTATAGTTCTCATCATAGGAATTTTTTGTTTTCTATGCTGCGAACTGATACGTTGCAAACGTATCCATAATTTTTGATGTTCCATGCTTGGTTTTATCTACTTTCTTATGTTTTGTCCACACTTTTGAGTACTTTTACACATTTTCTGGAACTAACCTATTAACAAGATGTCACAGTGCCAGTTGCCTGTTTTCTGCTGTTTTTGGTTCCAGGAAAGTCAAAAAATCAATATTCTCGGAATTGGACCGGACAAAAGCCATAGTCGATATTTTACCGGAAGACTCACAAAGCCAGAAGACGAGACGGAGAGGGGCCACAGGGTGGCCACACCATGTGGTGGCGCGGGCTAGCCCTGGCCGCGCCACCAGGTGGTGTGGGCCCCCTGGCCGCCCATCGACCTTGCCTCTTCGCCTATAAGATGCCTCCTGATGCAAAAACCCTAAATCGTCAAGCCTCCAGCCACGAAAAGTTCCGCAGCACCGCCGCCACCGAAGGGGAGATTTGGGGGACAGAAAGTCTCTGTTCCGGCACCCTGCCGAGACGGGGAAGTGCTCCCGGAGCCATCTCCATCGATCTCCACCGCCATCTCCATCGTTGTTGCTGATTCCCATGATGAGGAGGGAGTAGTTCTCTCTCGAGGCTAAGGGTTCTACCGGTAGCTATGTGTTCATCTCTCTCTATGCGTGATCATATTGTGATCATGAGATTTGTAATCAAGTAGATCTACCTTGCTACTCAAGTGCTTTAATAGATCACTCCTCTCCCCATGTGTGTAAGTTGACAGTGTGCACACCATGGTGGAACTTAGGCTAGAGATTACAAATACTTGTTATGAGTTATATTTGGAGTTGGATGTCTTTATGAAATTGTGGTATTTGTTTGAACCATATAGTGCTCCAGGTGACAGTGTGGGGTTATCTAGATGCGGAAAGCGAACTTTGAGGTGTGCTGTTATAGCCCTACCATGGATTAGAGTGTCCAACCGGAGAGTAGTTCAGCATAGTATCATAAAGAAGAACATATTTATATGAGAGTGTTCACTAGTGAAAGTATGATCCCTAGGCCTTGTTTCTAAGCACTGAAACACCGTTTGCTATTAGATCTATTACATGTTTGCTTGCTTCTATCTTTATTTCAGTTTTACTTTAGTCTTTTCCACGCCATCAAGCTATTTTCTATCACCGTTACCACTTATAATTATCTATACCACTTGTATTTCACTATCTCTTCGCCAAACTAGTGCACCTATACACCTGACAAGTCTATTGGGTGTGTTGGGGATACAAGAGACTTCTTGTATCTTGATTGTAGGGTTGCTTGAGAGGGAATACATTTGACCACTTCCTCCCCGAGTTCGATAAACCTTGGGTGATCCACTTAAGCGAAAACTTGCTGCTGTTCTACAAACCTCTGCACTTGGAGGCCCAACAACTGTCTACAAGAATAGAAGTGTGTAGACATCAAGCTATTTTCTCGCGCCATTGCTGGGGAGGTAAGGTAAAAGGTACTCACATCCTCTGGTGTGGGTGCTCGAAGTTATTTCCTTTCGATTCTGCAATTTTGTCTTTTTGTTTCTTGTTTTCACTAATTAGGCTTAAGGGAAAACAACAACAAAATTAGAGAGCTTTTTAGTATTTTTCCTAATGTAGAACATGAATTGTCTGAAAAGAAAATTAAAAAACCCATGGAACTTTCTTTGCATGCTAATAGCAATGTTATTAGTATGAATCTTTTGAACACCTTTGTTACTAATGCTATGGAAACGTCTAAGCTTGGGGAAGTTGGTTTTTATGAAAATGATCTTTTTAGTTCCCAGCTTTAAAGAAGAAAATTTGCTCTGATGATACTTTATCTCCCATATGTGGTAATTCTAATGATACTTGTGATATTTTAAATCCACATACTGAAAGCATCCCTTTTAAAATATCTATAAAAATTGTTAAACATGTTATGAATAACTGCTATTTTGAAGATGGAACTGTCCATCCCGGTGATCATTTACTCTTTATACATGAATTATGCGAGTTGTTCAAGTGTGCAGGTATTTCAATGAACCAAGATAAGAGGAAGCTATTCCCTTTTTCACTTAAGGGCAAAGCAAGGGAGTGGTATGAGCTACTAGATGATCCTCATCATTTGGAGTGGAAGGAACTTGAATCTCTCTTTTACTCTAAATTTTATCCTCCTCATGAACTTCATAAAGATAGGAATTACATTTATAATTTCCATCCACATGATGGAGAAAGTATTGCCCAAGCATGGGGGATATTGAAGTCACCAATGCTCAAATGTCCCATTCATGAGCTCCCCAGTAATATTGTTATTAATAATTTATATGCAAGGCTTTCAGGACATTACAAGGACTATCTAGATACTTGTTTAGAGGGTTCCTTCACAAGTAAGGAGGTCAAAGCTAAGTGGGATCTTCTTGAAACAATTCAAAGCAATACCGAAGATTGGGATAACAACAAAGGTAAAGAACCAGGTATAAACTATGAGTATGATTGCATTAAGTCTTTCGCTGAAACTGCTGATTTTTAAGAGCTTAGTGCTAAATATGGTCTTGATCCTCAAATTCTTATTGATTGTTTTAGATCCTTTGCTTCTCATATTAATGCTCCTAAAGAAAAATGGGACATGTATCATGAGCCTTTTAAAGACACTTGCATGGAAAATGAAATTGTTATTAATGATAGCAATAAACATGCTCAAACCTCTGAAAGTACTATTTCTTATAAGCATGTTAATTTTTGTGGAATACATAGACCTTGTGAGAATAATCAAATTGAAGAAGAATATTGTATCACCCATAGGAATGAAAAAACTAGAACGTGGTATAGGGCTCTAAATGATTCTGGGTAAAAAAGTTTGTGCCCTCTATCCTTTTATTTGTGAACTTTTCTTTGAAGTGGGTCATTTCAATTTTCAATGCTCAGGCCATAATAACATCTAATCCAATGAGTACTGCAAGTTTGTATTGTGATGACATGATTACTCCTAATCAGCATGATGAACTTACATTATTTTAGGGTGTGAAGAGTTATCAAGAAAAACTTCTTTGGTAGATATGAGTGCTTTTGGTATGAATAGCATCATGCATGGTTGTCATCTTTATTGTGTTGATAATTGCCACACAGATACTTACATACAAAATATTATAAAAGATGAGATTTTACCAAAATATGACAGGACTAATATGTGTTTTGTTCTTATTAATGAAAATGAGGAATCCTCCAAAGTTTCTTCTATTGTCTCTAACGATAAACCAGGGTATATGGAGAAGCTTCCTTTCAAGCCTCTCCTTCCTAAAGAGAAGAAGAAAAAGAAGAAGAGTAGGAGTAAAAGAAGAGAGGAAACGGTATTTTCCCCTAAGCATGTTGCTCCTATTATAGTTTTTGATGAGTCTGAACTCGATGATGTTCCTATGCCTATTACCTATAGTAGTGATCATTATTGGGAAAAGCACACTACCTTTGATATTGAAAATCTCTTTGGTACTAACTCTGAAATTGATGATATTAATAATTGTTATACTATTAGTGCTATCCATGATCCTTCCAATGATGATATGTTTACATATGAACACACTTTGGAAGATAACTATTCTATTGCTTATGATGATACTATACCTCCAATATATGATGATTGCAATGATGAATATGATAATTTCAGTCCACCTACTATTGAGGAGGAAATTAATTATGATTACAATAGGCCTCCTATATTTGATGATTATGGTGATGAAAATAATAATGATAGCTATTTTGTTGAATTTGCTCCCACTACAATCAATAAGAATGACTATGTTTATGTGGGGAGTATTAATTATTTTATGCATGTGGCTCATGATAAGAATGTTTCTTGTGATAGTTATATTGTTACTTTAATTCATGATGCTACTAAAAGTTACTATGAGAGATGGAAACATGGTTTTATGTGTCTCAACAATATTAAGTTTCCCCTCTTTATGTTGAAAATTTTGAAGTTGCACTTGTTTTGCTTTACTATGCTTGTTGCTCTGTGCTTTCATGACTTGTTTCTTTACAAGATTCCTTTGCATAGGAAGTGGGTTAGACTTAAATATGCTTTGAATTTGCTTCTTGATGCTCTCTTTTACTTCAATTCATATTTCTTATGTGAGCATTTTCTCAAACTATCAAGCCTAACTTAAAGGCGTTAAAGAAAAGTACTTATTGGGAGATAACCCAAAAGTTTTAGATGAGTCTTGGAAGTTATTAGTTCAGTAATAACCGCTCCATATCCTTTTTATTTGATTTTTGTGCCAAGAGTAACCTCTAATGAGAGAGAAGTAATGATTGGGAAAGTTGTTGTCCCGAAACAGATTTTTGTGCTTCACCGTAAAAATTCGTGTAAAATCTCTGTACGTCCTTTTGAGGCATGAATTTTTGTGCTTCTGCCGTTGTTATCTAACTTTTGTTAGTTCAACACTTTTTGATTTGAGCAACAAAAGGTCTTCGAAAAAATTCGTCTTTACCTGTTGGTCTGTTTTGACAGATTTCTGCCATTTTCTGCATTTGCTTCTTGTTGGTTCCTTTTTTAGTTCTTTTGGGGAATTGACCTTTTTGAGGGAAGTGCTACAGTAGCTTGTGTTTTAATGGAAGTTTTATTGGTGTTAGAACTGAACCTAAAGACTTATTATCTTGAGTGCACTAATGTTGCTAATAAAGATTGTGTGAAGTTTTGTATGAAGGAAAAATTTCAGGTGTATGGAAGGAATGAGTAATGAGATGAAGGATGGACTAAAGCTCAAGCTTGGGGATGCCACGCATGTCACCCCAAGAAATATCCAAGAAGTACAAGCGTCAAAGCTTGGGGATGCCCAAGGCATCCCCCTCTTCATCAATAAAAATCCCAGGTTTCTTCCAAACGCTTCATTTTTATTGTTTCATACACAGTTGTGTTGTTCTTGGAGCGTCTTCTTTTTCGTTTTCGTTTTGGTTTTTCATTGCTTTGTTGCTTAGTTTGCTGAATAAATTGGTTGGACTCCCTCTTTCATACATTGGTTTTCAAATAGTTTGGTTTGGTTTGGAAAAGAGTAGGAAAGTTCATGCTTAAGTGGTAAAGAGAGCTTGTTTTTGACTGTGGCCTATGCTTTGTCATGCCATGCTTGATATTGTTTTGGCTTTATGCTTAGTATTCTTTGTTGTAGCATGACTTGTTATAAACAATTGAGATTGTTTAATGTGCCTCAGATGAATCATGCGTTGTTTTAGAGTATTGTGGTATTCTCCTTTGATGCTTTATTTGGGTTGACTTGACGCATGCTCACACCATGTTATGACTATCTCAAGTCACCATAAGCCTTTATGATCCTTTAGATTTCAACTTGTAGTATCACTTTATGCTTTGATCAATGATGTTTTGTCGCTCTGCATGATTATGGCCATTATTGCTCTCTTAGTTTGTCGCTCCCAGTCTTTTGCTAGCCTCCATAACCAAGTATGAGTTCCACTCATGCATCCAACTCCCTAAACCAAGTTATTCCAAAGAGTCCACCATACCAACCTTCTAGCTTATGATATTCCAAGTGTAATCATGTTTTTGTTTACCTTCCGAATTAAACTTGTTATGAGAAAACTAGTGATTAAAGCTCTCATGAACTTGATGGCACACTTTACTTTTCTTGCCCTTAATAAACTTGAACCATTGTGTCGTCTATGTTATATATGCTTGCACTTATTTGTTGGGGATTAGCAGAACCATGCTGTCATGGGGAACGCTTTCAACATTGCACGGGTACTTTGTACCTAGTTGGTATCATGCTCTTTTGTCTATGGATGTCATCGGTGTGAAATGAATGGGGAGCTTGTAAGTCCATGGAGTTATGTATATGTGTTAGAGAAACACCTGGGCCACTGGTCTAATCCATGCTATCATGGTGGAAACCTGCAGCGTAACCATAATGAGCTGTCTATGAAGCATTCTTCATATAAAAATAAGAGTCAGATATTGAGAAAAAAGAGAAAAAAAGGAAAAAAAGAGATATGAGAAAAGAGGAAAGAGAGAAAAAAGCACCATATTCCCATGGTAAATAAGAAGATTGCTGAGATGCTCGTTGTCTGCTTGCCTTGTCATTTGATATGGGGATTCTTCCGTATCATCGGGCAAGGGGTACCCCGTTGGCGGTTCTCTATGATACACATGTACTTACGATGACAAGAACTTACCGGTGACTAAACTTGAGTAGCATGAGGAGCGGCCATCGTATTCAAGGACATGAGATTTCCAACTTATACTTTGTCAAGTATATACTCCATAGTTTGTTCACTTTAACCGCAATCACTTCAAGATGCTTATGATAGGGGCAATGAGAGTTGAAAGCTAATAAGTACCATAATTTTTGGAAGCTCTTTATGAAACTTGAATCCCTACTTCCTTCTATGAAGGCCTTTCTTTTACTTTTATGTTGAGTCTCCACCTTCTATCTTTATGCACCTACTTTGAGAGCATAGTGTCCATTCTTAGTTCTATGTGCATTGTCCCAAGACTTGTTGATTGATGCATAGCTTTGATATTTCTTGTTTTAAACTATTTGTATCTACTCACTCTTATGAACTTTGAAGGTGTCCTATGCATTTATGTTTGCTACTCTATGAGGGACAAGCTGAATGCCATTATGCTATGTTTTCTTTATGTGAAACAAACAAACGTCTTGCAAAGCATTATTATTCATGAATCTTTTGTTTGTGCCTTTTCATGTTGCAACATAGTTGCTATGTCTTATTGTTAGAACTTTATCTTTCATGCTATGTTGAAGTATTATGATCCCAGCTATCAATGTTTTACAAACACTTTGATCAAGTTTATGATGGTGCATGTCACCTCAAAAATTATTCTTTCTTTTTATCACTTACCTACTCGAGGACGAGCAGGAGTTAAGCTTGGGGATGTTGATACGTTGCAAACGTATCCATAATTTTTGATGTTCCACGCTTGGTTTTTGAAGGAAATATGCCCTGAGAGGCAATAATAAAGTTGTTATTATGTATTCCTTGTATATGATAAATGTTTATTTTGCATGCTATAATTGTATTGAAAGGAAACATCAATACATGTGTGTTTAATAAACAAAAAGGGTTCCTAGTTATGCCTCTCTTATAGATAGCTTGTTGATTAACAAGATGATCAAGGTTTCCTGATCATGGACATTGGATGTTGTTAATAACAAGGTCACAACATTTGTGAAATGATGTGATGAACATTCATCCAAAGTATAGCATTACGATCAAGTCATTATGTTTATATTGTTATAACATCATACAAAGTAGTCTTAGTCCTTAGACCATGAGATCATGTTAATTGCTAACACCGGAAGAGTATCTTGATAACATCAAACGTCACACCGTAACAGGGTGACTATAAAGGTGGGTTCAGTGCTATGAAGGTGTTATGTTGAGGCTCATGGATCAAGAGTGGAATTTGTCAATCCCGATGACGGATAGATATACTCTAGGCCCTCTCGTGATATCACATTAAGATAGCTTGCAAGCAAGTGATGTGATCACTAGAATGTTATATCACGGGAACGAGAAAAGAGTGCATGTCGGTAACAAGATCAAACTAGGTATTTGGATACCGATGATCGAATCTCGGACATGTATTATATCATGAGACAAAGGGATTAAATTGCTGACGTTAAAGGTTCTCACGATCACAGAAGTCATCGTTGAATATGCAGGAGTCAGTATGGATCTCCAGGTCCCGCTTCTGATTATTGATCTGAGAGGAGTCTCAATCATGTATGCATTATTCGCGAACCGTAGGGTGACACACTTAAGGGTTGTCGGACACCATTTAGGATCACATATGTTCCAGACAAAAGGTTTGCAAAGCGCAGGAAATGTTTCGATAGAAACAGGAATTGTTTCGATAGAAACCGGAATTGTTTCGGGTGAAATTGCAAAAAGTGGTTCTGCATGTGATATTGAAATGTTGCAAGGGGTTTTATGTGAATGTTTGTTAATTAAAGTAATTAACAAAATTCTGAATAAAATAAATAAAAGAGTTTTATTAATTGAGAGTTGCATTTAATTTGGTGGAAATTAAATACATGTGAGTGGGATTTTGGGTGGAAGCCATGTTTATGTGAGTGGAGGTTCACCACATGAATGAAGGAGGGGAGGAGCCCCCCCTCATGCACCGTCTATGGGAGGGGAGGGGTCTCCCTCCCTCCTATATAAAGCCCCCCTCTCCCCTCTCACAAACCACACCTCCTCGTGAAGGATCTCTCTCCCCCTCTAGATATTCCCCCATGGTCTCGGATTAGCGAGATACATGTTCCCGGTGGCCTTGCGTCTAGAAGGAGTTGCTGCTTCCACTGATTCGCTGGAGCGAGGAGGTGGAGGTTGTCCGGTGGCTTGAACGTGTGTGCGAGTACGGATGCGCTGCTGATTTGCGGCGCTCGGACTTCCACACGATCTTGAGATCAGCAAACGTACGACTACATCAACCACGAGTTCCTACTCGTTAACAAAACTCGTTGTCTTCGAGGGTAAGTTATCCATGGATGTATGTCCACCCGTTGCTCTGTATCTAAGTAGATAGATCTTGGCATATAGTTCTCATCGTAGGAAATTTTTTGTTTTCTATGCTGCGGACCCAACAGTGGTATCAGAGCCAGGTCTATGCGTAGATGCTTTGCACGGGTAGTACACATATGTTTATATGTGGGCGATGATGATCATGTTATTGCATCTTCTATGTACTTTGGATATTGGTGGCATAGTGGGATGAAGCGGCCCGGACCAACCTTTCATGTCATCGTACATGAGACCGGTTCCACGACTGACATGCAACTAGTTTTGCATAAGTGGCTAGCGGGTGTCTGTCTCTCCTACTATAGTCAATATATGATTTACAACGAGTTGCTAATAACTTGGTTATCCTCGTTGTGGTTCATGTTCGTAGGTAAGACCGGTTCTATCTCCGAAAGCCCTAAGCCACGTAAAACTTGCAATTGATAAATTAGAGGCGTCTAGTTTAGATCGTTGCTGGGCTAGTGTCTTGATATGGTATTGTTGTAAGTAGATGTATGATAGATACTCTTACAACTCACTTAACGTGTAAGTTCCATAGACCTTGGCCTTACACACAAAGGAATGATAGAGATCATACCACGATGCAAATGATAGAGATCAAATGCATGGACCATATCACCTCACTTCACACATTAGATGTTAGCATCTTATATTGCTACTTTGGCGCTTTTGATAGCATTATAAGATGATCCCTCATTTAGATATCAAGATAAAATGTGTTCTTCCTTAAGTATGCACCGTTTTGTGGATCGTGTTTTGAGGCATCACGTGATGATCGGGTGTTCTCAACTCTACGCTTTCATACAACGGGTGTAAGACAGTTTTACAGACGCGAATACTAAGGTTCTTACTTGACGAGCCTAGCATGTACAGACATGGCCTCGGAACACGGACCGAAAGGTTAAGCATGAGTCATATAGTTGATATGATGCCCATATAGATGCTCGCCTTTGAAGCTACACCGACTCACGTGATGATCGGACTTGGTGTAGTGGATTTGGTTCATGTAATCACCAAAAGGACACGAGGGATGTCATTTTTGAGTGGGAGTTCATTAGTAATTTGGATTAGTTGAACTCAATCTATCATAAACTTAGTCTAAATAAACTTTACAAATTCTGTTGTAGATGGCACCACCTGCTTTTAATTTCAATGTGTTCATGGAGAAAGAGAAACTTGCTGCGAATGGTAGCAACTTCACCAACTGGGCTATGAATTTGAGGATTCTCCTCACTGCTGCACAAAAGCAATATGTGCTAGAGGTGCCGCTAGGCCCCCCACCAGCTCCTGATGCCCCTGACGAGGAAAAGAACGTCTATATAACTCGTCAGGAGGACCACAACTTAGTTCATTGCGGCATACTGTATGGGCTAGAGCCAGAACTTCGAAAACGTTTCGAAAATGGCAATGCCTTTGATACCATGGGAGAATTGAAAATGATTTTCGATACCCATGCTGCCGTAGAGAGTTATAATGCTTCTAAAAAGTTCTTTAGCTGCATGATGGAAGAAAACAGCTCTGTTAGTAAGCATGTACTCAAAATGTCTGGGTACGCCGATAAGCTTGTGTCCTTGGGAATAACGATTCCCATTGACTTAGGCATACATCGTGTTCTCTAATCTCTGCCACCTAGCTACAAGAGCTTCGTGATGAACTATAATATGCAGGGCATGAAGAAGTCTCTTCCCGAGCTTCTGTCAATGCTTAAGACTGCAGAAGTGGAGATTAGGAAAGAACATCAAGTGTTGATGATCAATAAGACCACCGGTTTCAAGAAGGACAAGAAAGGCAAGCAGAAGGTAAAGAAGGGCGGCAAATTTGTTGCCACGCCTGAAAAGAAACCCCGAGCTGGCCCTAAGTCTGACACCGAGTGCTACTATTGCAAGGGGACTGGCCATTGGAAGCGCAACTGCCCCAAGTATTTGGCGGACAAGAAGGTTGGCAAGGCAAACAAAGGTATATGTGATATACATGTTATTGATGTGTACTTGACTAGTACTCGCAGTAGCACCTGGGTATTTGATACGGGATCAATTGCTAATATATGTAACTCGGTTCAGGGGCTGCGGAACAAGCAACAGCTAGCAAGGGATGAGGTCACGATGCGGGTCGGCAATGGATCAAGAGTTGATGTGATCGCCATCGGAACGCTGCCTCTCCATATGCCGTCGGGATTAGTTATAAACCTGAATAATTGTTATTTGGTGCCTGCACTGAGCATGAACATTGTATCCGGATCGTGTTTGATGCAAAGTGGTTATTCGTTCAAGTCTGAAAACAATGGTTGTTCGATTTATATGAATAATATCTTTTATGGTCATGCACCTGTGTTGAATGGTTTATTTCTGTTGGATCTCGATAGTAGTATTATGCATATTCATAATGTTGATGCTAAAAGGATTAAACTTGATAATGATATATCTGCAAATATGTGGCACTGCCGTCTAGGTCATATTGGCGTTAAACGCATGAAGAAACTCCATTCTGATGGACTTTTGGAATCACTTGATTTTGAATCATTTGATACATGTGAGCCATGCCTTATGGGGAAGATGACTAGAACGCCGTTTTCCGGTTCAATGGAACGGGCGGTAGATCTATTGGAAATCATACATACAGATGTGTGTGGACCAATGAGTGTGTCGGCGCGAGGTGGATATCGTTATTTTGTTACTTTCCCGGATGATTTGATTAGATACGGGTATATCTATTTGATGAAACATAAGTCTGAAACCTTTGAAAAGTTCAAACAATTTCAAAATGAAGTGAAAAATCATCATAACAGAAAGATCAAATTTCTGCGGTCCGACCGTGGAGGAGAGTATCTTAGTTACGAGTTTAGCACACATATGAAAGACTGTGGAATAGTTTCACAACTCACGCCTGCCGGAACACCACAACGTAATGGTGTGTCAGAACGTCGTAATCGTACTTTATTGGATATGGTTCGATCTATGATGTCTCTGACTGACTTGCCACTGTCATTTTGGGGTTATGCACTGGAAACCGCTGCATTCACTTTAAATAGGGCACCATCTAAATCCATTGAAAAGACATCGTATGAACTATGGTTTGGAAACAAACCTAAGCTGTCATTTCTTAAAGTTTGGGGATGCGATGTTTATGTGAAGAAACTTCAACCGAATAAACTCGAACCCAAAGCGGAAAAATGCGTCTTCATAGGATACCCCAAGGAAACAATTGGGTATACCTTCTATCACAGATCCGAGGGCAAGGTTTTTGTTGCCAAGAATGGATCCTTGAGAAGGAGTTTCTCGCGAAAGGTGTGAGTAGTCGGAAGGTAGAACTCGAAGAGGTTATTGAACCTTCTCTTCATGAAATGGCGAGTAGCGCAGTACCGGAAGTTGTTTCGGAGTTGACTTCACCTAATGAAGAGAGAGCTAATGATATTGATCATGAAACTCCGAAAGAGGACACTACCGAACCTCGCAGGTCAAGCAGGACACGTGCAGCTCCTGAACTGTACGACAATCCTGTTATGAATTTCATGATTGATGAAATAGATGACCCTGCGATGTATGAAGAAGCGATGATGAGCCCTGATTCCAACAAATGGCTAGAAGCCATGAAATCCGAGATGGAACCCATGTACGAAAACCAGGTTTGGACCTTGGTGGACTTACCTCACGATCGAAAGGCCATTGAGAATAAATGGATTTTCAAAAGAAAAACTGATGCTGATGGTAATGTAACCATCTATAAGGCTCGACTTGTCGCAAAGGGGTTTCGACAAATTCAAGGAGTTGACTATGATGAGACATTCTCTCCCGTAGCGATGCTTAAGTCGGTTAGGATTATGTTAGCAATTGCTGCATATTTTGATTATGAAATATGGCAGATGGATGTCAAAACTGCGTTCCTCAATGGTAATATTGAAGCAGAGTTGTATATGAGATAACCTAAGGGTTTTGTCAATCCTAAGGATGCTGATAAGGTGTGCAAACTTCAGCGATCCATCTATGGACTGAAGCAAGCATTCCGGAGTTGGAATCTCCGCTTTGATGAGGTGATCAAAGAGTTTGGATTTGTCCAAACTTATGGAGAGGCTTGTATTCACAAGAAAGTGAGTGGGAGCAATGTGGCATTTCTGATATTATATGTGGATGGCATATTATTGATTGGAAATGATATAGATCTTTTAAACAATGTTAAAAGTTATCTAAACAGCAAATTTTCGATGAAGGACCTTGGTGAAGCTTCATATATATTAGGCATTAAAATCTATAGAGATAGATCAAGACGCCTAATTAGGCTATCGCAGAGTACATACCTTGATAAGATATTAAAGAAGTTTAATATGGACGGAAGTAAGAAGGGGTACTTACCTATGTTGCAAGGCAAGACATTGAGTAAGACTCAAAGTCCGGCTACGGCGGAAGAAAGAGAGATAATGGATAAGATCCCCTATGCCTCGGCCATAGGATCTATAATGTATGCCATGCTATGTACAAGACCGGATGTGGCACATGCTATTAGTTTGACTAGTAGGTACCAATCTGATCTAGGTTCGGAACACTGGATAGCGGTCAATAATATCCTTAAGTACTTGAGAAGAACTAAGGATATGTTTCTTGTATACGGAGGTGAAGAAGAGCTAGACGCTAAGTGTTATGTCGATGCTAGCTTTGACACTGATCCGGATGACTCTAAGTCTCAATCCAGATACGTATTTCTCTTGAACGGAGCAGCAGTTAGTTGGAGGAGTTCCAAACAACCTGTGGTGGCTTGATCAACAACGGAGGCGGAATATGTTGCTGCTTCAGAAGCAGCGCAGGAAGCGGTTTGGATGAAGGAGTTCATAACGGAACTAGGTGTGGTTCCTAGTGCGTTGGACCCAATGGTGATCTATTGTGATAATAATGGAGCCATAGCCAACGCCAAGGAACCAAGGTCTCACAAGAATTCCAAGCATATTAAGCGCCGGTTTCACTCCATCCGCGAGCATGTCAAGGATGGAGATATAAAGATTTGTAAAGTGCACACGGACCTGAATGTAGCAGATCCGTTGACTAAAGTACTCCCTAGGGCAAAACATGATCAACACCAGAACTCCATGGGTGTTAGATTTATCACTATATAAACTAGATTATTGTCTCTAGTGCAAGTGGGAGACTGGAGGAAATATGCCCTGAGAGGCAATAATAAAGTTGTTATTATGTATTCCTTGTATATGATAGATGTTTATTTTGCATGCTATAATTGTATTGATAGGAAACATCAATACATGTGTGTTTAATAAACAAAAAGGGTTCCTAGTTATGCCTCTCTTATAGACTAGCTTGTTGATTAACAAGATGATCAAGGTGTTGGGTTTCGTAGCATGGAAAACAAAAAATTTCTACCGCATACAAACAAACAAGCCAAGATCTATCTACTAGATTGTAGCAACGAGTCGATGGAATAACTCACCCTCGAAGATTCCAAAGTGTTTAACGAGAGCAGATTCTCGTGGGTGATGTAGTCGTACTCTTTCCGATCTCAAGATCGCGTAGACGATCCTTCCGGCGCTGCGTTCCGGCAGCGCTCCCGCAGTCGGTCACACGTTCGGTACTCAACGAAGACCTTCCTCTCCCTTGTTCCAGCAGGCAGCGGAGGTTGTAGCACTCTCCTCGCGATTCCGGCAGCACAACGGCGTGGTACCGAAAGTAGAGGGGAGATCTCGCAGGGCTTCGCCTTAAGCCGGAGCGAGTATGGTGGAGTATGAGAGAGCTTTGGTGATCTAGGGTTAGACACACCAATTAGAAGGCTCTAAACCGGAGGCTAGGGCAATTAGAAGCTCTAACTTGACGGCTTGGGAGAAATCCCTAGGCTGTGGCTAGGGTTTAGGTTTAGAGGAGAGGGACTTGTGTACTAGGAGGGGCAGCCCTGCCCCTCCCTTTTATAGGTGGGAGGCGCGGCCAAGGGGAGGGGAGTCCCTCCCCAACTCGGCTTGGAGGTGGGCCGGCGGTTGGAGGAGGGAATCCCTCCCCAACTAGGTTTCCCACTCCTCCTCCTCTTTCCAAAACTTGTCGTTTGACTTTCAAACTAGCCATTTGACTTTTCAATTTAGGATTTAAATAAACCCTTTATTTTGGACAGCAAAGACACCTAGTACATGATGCAATCATTCCAACTTACAATGAAACATTCATGTACCCTCCCCCCCCCCCCGGAGTGCCGGACATTCCGGAACCTTCTAGAATGTTCCCGATGAAAACACCGGAATCATTCCCCAACTCCGAAACGGGACTTTCCTTATATGAATCTTATTCTCCGGACCATTCCGGATCTCCTCGTTATATCACGAATCCCATTCGAGACTCCGAACAACATTCGGTCTCTTTCTCATCATTCCATAACTACTCAAACAACGTCGAATCCTTAAGTGTGTCTCCCTACGGTTCGTGAATTATGCGGACATGATCGAGACACTTCTCCGAACAATAACCAATAGAGGAATCTGGAAATTCATATGGCTCCCACATATTTCTACGATTAATTTGCGATCGAATGAACCACTTACATACGATATCAATTTCCCTTTGTCTCACGATAGTTTACTTATCTGAGGTTATGATCGTCGGTATCTCTGCATACCTAGTTCAACCTCGTTACCGATAAGTACTCTTTTCTCGTTCCCGTGATATGTGATCCCTTGTGAGCCAGTCACATGCTTGCAAGCTAATTGGATGACATTTCACCGAGAGGGCCCAGAGTATATCTATCCGTCATATGGATGGACAAATCCCACTCTTGATCCATGTGTTTCAACCAATACTTTCTGAACACTCAATGCCACCTTTATAGCCACCCAGTTACGGTGTGGTGTTTGATGACATCAAAGCATCCATCCGGTAAAGGCGATATGCATGATCTCATGGTCGAAGGAATCAGATAACTATGTATCAGAAAGCATATAGCAATTGAACTATTAAAATGACTTGATCTTTTTGCTACGCTTATCTATAGGAGTATGTCCACCATATCATTCTCCTAACGATATGATCCTGTTGTTAACAACATCTCAATGTTCATGATATGGAAACCACAATCATCTATTAACCAACAAGCTAGTATTATATAGAGGCTTTACTAGGGACTTCAAATTAAGTTTACAAATCACACAAGTATTAATGTTTCCTTGTTAATACTATTATAGCATGAATGTAAACATTTATCATAAACACAAAGATATAATAATAACTACATTTATTATTGCCTCTAGGGCATATCTCCAACAGTCTCCCACTTGCACTAGAGTCATCTAATCTGGTTTACATGGTAATATACCGAACACCCATGGCAGTTTGGTGCTGGTCATGTTTTGCCCTCGGGAGAGGTTTAGTCAACGGATCCGCCACATTCAGATCTGTGTGTACTTTGCAAATCTTTATATCCCCATCTTGGATATGTTCTCGAATAGCGTGAAAACGTAGCTTGATATGCTTCAGCTTCTTGTGTGACCTTGGTTCTTGCGCATTGGCTATGGCGCCCATGTTATCACAGTAGATAGACATTGGGTCCAGCGCACTAGGAACCACACCCAGCTCTGTAATGAACTATTTCATCCATATCGCTTCTTGTGAAGCCTCCGAAGCAGCCATGTATTCCGATTCAGTTGAAGATCTCGCCACAACGCTTTGCTTTGCACTCCTCCAGCTAACTGCTGCACCATTCAAAATAAATACGTATCCAGATTGTGATTTAGAATCATCCGGATCGGTGTTCCAACTAGCATCGGTGTAACCATTAACAACGAGCTGTTCATCACCTCCATAAGAAAGAACCATATCCTTAGTTCTTCTCAAGTAATTAAGGATGTTTTTGACCGCTGTCCAATGATCCACTCCTGGATCACTTTGATATCTGCTAGTTAAACTAACAACATATGCAATGTCGGGTCTAGTACATAGCATCGCATACATTAGAGATCCTATGGCTGAGGCATAGGGAGTCTTACTCATCCTTTCTCTATCTTCTGCCGATGTCGGACTTTGAGTTTTACTCAAGGTCGTATTGGGCAACATGGGCAAGAACCCTTTCTTGCTATCTTCCATTCCAAACCTCTTTAGAACTTTGTCCAAATATGTACTCTGTGACAATGATATTTGGCGTTTCGATCTATCTCTATAAATCTTTATGCCTAATATGTAAGCTGCTTCGCCAAGATCCTTCATTGAAAAACTATTATTCAAATATTCCTTGACACTATTAAGAAGGTCTACATCATTCCCAATCAACAATATGTCATCCACATATAGTATTAAGAATGCTACAGAGCTCCCACTCACTTTCTTGTAAATACAAGCTTCTCCATAAGTTTGTATAAAACCAAAACTTTTGATTACCTTATCAAAACGTTGATTCCAACTTCGGGATGCTTGCTTCAATCCATAGATGGACCGTTGAAGTTTGCATACCTTGTTAGCATCTTTAGGATCGACAAAACCTTTGGGTTGCATCATATACAACTCTTCATCAATGTCACCATTGAGGAATGCTGTTTTGACATCCATCTGCCATATTTCATAATCGTAATATGCAGCGATTGCTAACATAATCCTCACAGACTTTAGCTTCGCTACTGGTGAGAAAGTCTCATCGTAGTCAACTCCTTGAATTTGTCGAAACCCTTTTGCGACAAGTCGAGCTTTATAGACAGTAACATTACCATCAGCATCTGTTTTCTTCTTGAAAATCCATTTGTTTTCGACAGCCTTCCGGCCATCCGGTAAGTCCACCAAAGTCCATACTTGGTTTTCGTACATGGATCCAATCTCGGATTTCATGGCTTCTTGCCATTTGTTGGAATCTGGGCTCATCATTGCTTCCTCATATGTCTCAGGGTCATCGGTGTTGTCCACCAACATGACACTCATAACGGGATCATACCAATCTGGAGTGGTACGAGCTCTTGTTGACCTGCGAGGCTCTATAGCAACTTCGACCGAAGTTTCATGATCATAATCATTAGCTTCCTCTCTAATTGGTGCAGGCACCACAGGAACTTCTTCCGGCGCTGCGCTACTCGCAATTTCGAGAGAAGGTTCGACAACCTCGTCGAGTTCTACTTTCCTTCCAGTCACTTCTTTCGAGAGAAATTCCTTCTCTAGAAAGGATCCATTCTTGGCAACGAAGATTTTGCCTTCGGATCTATGATAGAAAGTATACCCAATAGTTTCCTTCGGGTATCCTATGAAGACGCATTTTTCCGCTTTGGGTTCAAGCTTGTCCGGCTGTAACTTCTTTACATAGGCTTCGCATCCCCAAACTTTAAGGAATGACAATTTAGGTTTCTTCCCAAACCATAATTCATACGGTGTCGTTTCAACGGATTTAGACGGTGCCCTATTTAAAGTGAATGCGGTTGTTTCTAATGCATAACCCCAAAATGATAGCGGTAAATCTATAAGTGACATCATAGAACGAACCATATCTAAGAGAGTTCGATTACGACGTTCGGACACACCATTACGCTGTGGTGTTCCCGGCGGTGTCAATTGTGAAAGTATTCCGTACTTCTTCAAATGCTCGCCAAACTCGTAACTTAGATATTCACCTCCACGATCAGAACGTAGAAATTTAATCTTCTTGTTACGTTGATTCTCAACCTCACTTTGAAATTCCTTAAACTTCTCGAAAGTTTCGGACTTATGTTTCATGAAATAGATATACCCATATCTACTCAAGTCATCCGTGAAGGTAAGAACATAACGATAACCACCGCGCGATGCTACACTCATTGGTCCACACACATCAGTATGTATGATTTCCAATAAGTCCGTAGCTCGCTCCATCATACCAGAAAATGGAGTCTTAATCATTTTTCCCATCAGACATGCTTCGCATCTTTCAAGTGATTCAAAATCAAGTGATTCAAGAAGTCCATCGGAATGGAGTTTCTTCATACGCTTCACTCCAATGTGACCAAGACGACAGTGCCACATATAGGTCGAGTTATCGCTCTATTTCAAACGTTTAGCCTCAATGTTATTAATATGTGTATTTCCACTATCGAGATTCAACAAGAATAGACCATCTATCAAAGGTGCATGTGCATAAAACATATTACTCATATAAATCGAACAACCATTATTCTCGGATTTAAACAACTAACCGTCTCGCAATAAACAAGATCCCGATATAATGTTCATGCTCAACGCAGGCACCAAACAACAATTATTTAAGTATAAAACTAATCCCGATGGTAGATGAAGGGGTAGCGTGCCGACCGCGATCACATCAACCTTTGATCCGTTTCCTACTCGCATCGTCACCTCGTTCTTCACTAGCTTCCGTTTATTCTGCAGCTCCTGTTTCGAGTTACAAATATGAGCAACCGAACCAGTATCAAATACCCAGGCACTACTACGAATACTAGTGAGATACACATCAATAACATGTATATCAGATATACCTTTCTTCTTGATGTTGCCGTTCTTCAAATCCGCCAAGTACTTTGGGCAATTCCGCTTCCAGTGACCTTCTCCCTTGCAGTAAAAGCACTTAGTATCAGGCTTGGGTCCAGCCTTGGTCTTCTTCGTTGGCGTGGTAACTTTCTTACCACCCTTCTTGAAGTGTCCCTTCTGCTTAGACTTGCCTTTCTTGAATTTGGTGGTCTTATTGACCAACAACACTTGGTGCTCTTTCTTGATCTCCACTTCTGCAGACTTTAACATAGCAAACAGTTCTGGCAACTACTTGTTCATGTTCTGCATGTTGTAGTTCATCACAAAGTTCTTGTAACTTGGTGGTAGTGATTGGAGGACACGGTAAATCCCCAAAGCATTAGGAATCACTATACCCAAGCTTTGAAGTTTGTTTGCGTGCCTAGACATCTTAAGCACATGCTCACTGACGGAGCTGTCCTCTTCCATCTTGCAGTTAAAGAACTTTTCAGAAGCCTCATAACTCTCAATCGCCGCGTGAGTCTCAAAGATCAATTTGAGATCACGGACAATATCATGTGGGTCTGAATTCTCAAACCTTTTCTGAAGCTCCGATTCTAAACCATACAAGATAGCACACTAAACTATGGAGTACTGATTCTTCCGAGCAAGGTAAACATTCTTTACCTCATCGGTAGCATCAGCTGCAGGTGGGTCACCCAGCGGTGCATCCAGCACATAGGTCAAATTACCAGCTGTGAGGACAATCCTCAAATTGCGGAACCAATCCGCGAAGTTGCTTCCATTGTTTTTCAACTTTTCTTTCTCTAGAAACGCATTAAAATTGATGGTAGGGGCTGCCATTGATCTACAACATATTTGCAATAGTTTAGACTAAGTTTATGACAAATTGAGTTCAAATTAATAATAAAGTTTAATCTAGGTGAACTCCCACTCAAAACAACATCCCTCACATTGTTTTAGTGATCACACAAACCAAATCCACCATATCAAAACCGATCATCACGAGAGTTGATATAGTTTCAATGGCGAACAATCGACATGTTCATCATATCTACTATATGATTCATGCTTTACCTTTCGGCGATCCGTGTTCCTGAGACCATGTCTGTACATGCTAGGCTCATCAAGATCAAACCTTAGCTTCCGCATAAGCAAATCTGGCTTGCTTATGTTGTATACACTTGCGGAATCTAACACACCCGATCATCACGTGGTGCTTCGAAACAACAAGCTTTAGCAACGGTGCATACTAAGGGTGAACACTTTAGAACTTGAAATTTATGTGCATGAGGGATCATCTTATAATGCTACCGTCGTCTACTAAGCAATACAAGATGCATAAAGGATTAACATCACATGCAATTCATAATATGTGATATGATATGGCCTTTCTTCTTTGTGCTTCCGATCTCCATCTTCAAGCACGAACATGATCTCCATCATCACCGGCATAGCATCAAGGTCAATGACGCTTCTTCATGGTTGTCGTCCACCAGCTTCAACTATTACAACTACTTTGAATAGACACGCGGGTCTTAACAGAAATTAAAGACAACCATATGGCTCCTGCCGGTTGCCAACTTACAATAAGGAACATTGCATACATCAAATATAATCACAATCATGGCCATATCACATCACTGCACACCCCTGCAAAACAAAGTTAGACGCCTCTACTTTCTTTGCATATTTTACGTGGTTTGGGGCTGTTAATAAGTGTCGTTCTAACTTACGAACAAGAACCACAACATTGATACTAGTATTGTAAATCACCCGTTGTAAATTGGATCTCCACTATGCTGGGAGAAACAGGCACCCGCCAAGCCACTTATGCAATACAAGTTGCATGTCAAGCGTGGAGCAAGTCTCATGAACGATGTCATGTAAGGTTAGCCCGGGCCGCTTCATCCCAACATCCCGCAAGATGCAAAGTACACAAGAAGCAATCGACAATAAAAGCATCAACGCCCACAATGACCATTATGTTCTACTCGTGCAACAGATCTACATATAGACACGGCTCTGATACCACTATTGGGTTTCGTAGCATGGAAAACAAAAATTTTCTACCGCATACAAACAAACAAGCCAAGATCTATCTACTAGATTGTAGCAACGAGTCGATGGAATAACTCACCCTCGAAGATTCCAAAGTGTTTAACGAGAGCAGATTCTCGTGGGTGATGTAGTCGTACTCTTTCCGATCTCAAGATCGCGTAGACGATCCTTTCGGCGCTGCGTTCCGGCAGCGCTGCCACAGTCGGTCACACGTTCGGTACTCGACGAAGACCTTCCTCTCCCTTGTTCCAGCAGGCAGCGGAGGTTGTAGCACTCTCCTCGCGATTCCGGCAGCACAACGGCGTGGTACCGGAAGTAGAGGGGAGATCTCGCAAGGCTTCGCCTTAAGCCGGAGCGAGTATGGTGGAGTATGAGAGAGCTTTGGTGATCTAGGGTTAGACACACCAATTAGAAGGCTCTAAACCGGAGGCTAGGGCAATTAGAAGCTCTAACTTGACGGCTTGGGAGAAATCCCTAGGCTGTGGCTAGGGTTTAGGTTTAGAGGAGAGGGACTTGTGTACTAGGAGGGGCAGCCCTGCCCCTCCCTTTTATAGGTGGGAGGCGCGGCCAAGGGGAGGGGAGTCCCTCCCCAACTCGGCTTGGAGGTGGGCCGGCGGTTGGAGGAGGGAATCCCTCCCCAACTAGGTTTCCCACTCCTCCTCCTCTTTCCAAAACTTGCCGTTTGACTTTCAAACTAGCCGTTTGACTTTTCAATTTAGGATTTAAATAAAACCTTTATTTTGGACAGCAAAGACACCTAGTACATGATGCAATCATTCCAACTTACAATGACACATTCATGTACCCTTCCCCCTCCCCCCCCGGGAGTGCTGGACATTCCGGAACCTTCTAGAATGTTCCCGATGAAAACACCGGAATCATTCCCCAACTCCGAAACGGGACTTTCCTTATATGAATCTTATTCTCCGGACCATTCCGGATCTCCTCGTTATATCCCGAATCCCATTCGAGACTCCGAACAACATTCGGTCTCTTTCTCATCATTCCATAACTACTCAAACAACGTCGAATCCTTAAGTGTGTCTCCCTACGGTTCGTGAATTATGCGGACATGATCGAGACACTTCTCCGAACAATAACCAATAGAGGAATCTGGAAATTCATATGGCTCCCACATATTTCTACGATTACTTTGCGATCGAATGAACCACTTACATACGATATCAATTTCCCTTTGTCTCACGATAGTTTACTTATCCGAGGTTATGATCGTCGGTATCTCTGCATACCTAGTTCAACCTCGTTACCGATAAGTACTCTTTTCTCGTTCCCGTGATATGTGATCCCTTGTGAGCCAGTCACATGCTTGCAAGCTAATTGGATGACATTTCACCGAGAGGGCCCAGAGTATATCTATCCGTCATATGGATGGACAAATCCCACTCTTGATCCATGTGTTTCAACCAATACTTTCTGAACACTCAATGCCACCTTTATAGCCACACAGTTACGGTGTGGTGTTTGATGACATCAAAGCATCCATCTGGTAAAGGCGATATGCATGATCTCATGGTCGAAGGAATCAGATAACTATGTATCAGAAAGCATATAGCAATTGAACTATTAAAATGACTTGATCTTTTTGCTACGCTTATCTATAGGAGTATGTCCACCATATCATTCTCCTAACGATATGATCTTGTTGTTAACAACATCTCAATGTTCATGATATGGAAACCACAATCATCTATTAACCAACAAGCTAGTATTATATAGAGGCTTTACTAGGGACTTCAAATTAAGTTTACAAATCACACAAGTATTAATGTTTCCTTGTTAATACTATTATAGCATGAATGTAAACATTTATCATAAACACAAAGTTATAATAATAACTACATTTATTATTGCCTCTAGGGCATATCTCCAACACAAGGTTTCCTGATCATGGACATTGGATGTTGTTAATAACAAGGTCACAACATTTGTGAAATGATGTGATGAACATTCATCCAAAGTATAGCATTACGATCAAGTCATTATGTTTATATTGCTATAACATCATACAAAGTAGTCTTAGTCCTTAGACCATGAGATCATGTTAATTGCTAACACCGGAAGAGTATCTTGATAACATCAAACGTCACACCATAACAGGGTGACTATAAAGGTGGGTTAAGTGCTATGAAGGTGTTATGTTGAGGCTCATGGATCAAGAGTGGAATTTGTCAATCACGATGACAGATAGATATACTCTGGGCCCTCTCGGTGATATCACATTAAGATAGCTTGCAAGCAAGTGATGTGATCACTAGAATGTTATATCACGGGAACGAGAAAAGAGTGCATGTCGGTAACGAGATCAAACTAGGTATTTGGATACCGATGATCGAATCTCGGACATGTATTATATCATGAGACAAAGGGATTAAATTGTTGGCGTTAAAGGTTCTCATGATCACAGAAGTCATCGTTGAATATGCAGGAGTCAGTATGGATCTCCAGGTCCCGCTTCTGATTATTGATCTGAGAGGAGTCTCAATCATGTCTGCATTATTCGCGAACCATAGGGTGACACACTTAAGGATTGCCGGACACCATTTAGGAGCACATATGTTCCAGACAAAAGGTTTGCAAAGCGCAGGAAATGTTTCGATAGAAACAGGAATTGTTTCGATAGAAACCGGAATTGTTTCGGGTGAAATTGCAAAAAGTGGTTCTGCATGTGATATTGAAATGTTGCAAGGGGTTTTATGTGAATGTTTGTTAATTAAAGTAATTAACAAAATTCTGAATAAAATAAATAAAAGAGTTTTATTAATTGAGAGTTGCATTTAATTTGGTGGAAATTAAATACATGTGAGTGGGATTTTGGGTGGAGGCCATGTTTATGTGAGTGGAGGTTCACCACATGAATGAAGGAGGGGAGGAGTCCCCCCCTCATGCGCCGGCTATGGGAGGGGAGGGGTCTCCCTCCCTCCTATATAAAGCCCCCCTCTCCCCTCTCACAAACCACACCTCCTCGTGAAGGATCTCTCTCCCCCTCTAGATATTCCCCCATGGTCTCGGATTAGCGAGATACATGTTCCCGGTGGCCTTGCGTCTGGAAGGAGTTGCTTCTTCCGCTGATTCGCTGGAGCGAGGAGGTGGAGGTTGTCCGGTGGCTTGAACATGTGTGCGAGTACGGATGCGCTGCTGATTTGCGGCGCTCGGACTTCCACACGATCTTGAGATCGGCAAGCATACGACTACATCAACCACGAGTTCCTACTCGTTAACAAAACTCGTTGTCTTCGAGGGTAAGTTCTCCATGGATATATGTCCACCCGTTGCTCTGTATCTAAGTAGATAGATCTTGGCGTATAGTTCTCATCGTAGGAAATTTTTTGTTTTCTATGCTGCGGACCCAACAGTTTTATCTACTTTCTTATGTTTTGTCCACACTTTGGAGTACTTTGACACATTTTCTGAAACTAACCTATTAACAAGATGCCACAGTGCCAATTGCCTGTTTTCTGCTATTTTTGGTTCCAGAAAATTCAGAAAATCAATATTCTCGGAATTGGACCGGACAAAAGCCAAAGTCAATATTTTATCGGAAGACTCACGGAGCCAGAAGACGAGACGGAGAGGGGCCACAGGGTGGCCACACCATGTGGTGGCGCGGGCTAGCCCTGGCCGCGCCACCAGGTGGTGTGGGCCCACTGGCCGCCCACCGACCTTGCCTCTTCGCCTATAAGATGCCTCCCGATGCAAAAACCCTAAATCGTCAAGCCTCCAGCCACAAAAAGTTCCGCAGCGCCGCCGCCACCGAAGGGGAGATTTGGGGGACAGAAAGTCTCTATTCCGGCACCCTGCCGAGACGGGGAAGTGCCCCCGGAGCCATCTCCATCGATCTCCACCGCCATCTCCATCTTACTTTGAGGTGTGTTGTTATAGCCCTACCATGGATTAGAGTGTCCAACCGGAGAGTAGTTCAGCGTAGTATCATAAAGAAGAATATATTTATATGAGAGTGTTCACTAGTGAAAGTATGATCCCTAGGCCTTGTTTCTAAGCACTGAAACAATGTTTGCTATTAGATCTATTACATGTTTGCTTGCTTCTATCTTTATTTCAGTTTTACTTTAGTCTTTTCCACGCTATCAAGATATTTTCTATCACCGTTACCACTTATAATTATCTATACCACTTGTATTTCACTATCTCTTCGCCGAACTAGTGCACCTATACACCTGACAAGTGTATTGGGTGTGTTGGGGACATAAGAGACTTCTTGTATCTTGATTGCAGGGTTGCTTGAGAGGGGATACCTTTGACCACTTCCTCCCTGAGTTCGATAAACTTTGGGTGATCCACTTAAGGGAAAACTTGCTGCTGTTCTACAAACCTCTGCACTTGGAGGCCCAACAACTGTCTACAAGAATAGAAGTGCGTAGACATCACGAACCCTTCACTTTGCTCCACGGGCGGCCCAGTCAGGGAGAACAGACGGAGTCCAGTCCGGCTACGGGAAGGCCCAGATGACTTACCGACATAGTCCCATAGTGTTACTTGTAGTTCAAGATGTACTCTATAACCGACTCTTAGTCGTAGCCAGATAGGTCTCTCCTGTAAACCCTAGGCCGAATATCTATATAAGTCATCCTAGGGAAAGCCTTTAGGGAACCCTCACAATAGTCTACAATCTCAACTCGCACAGGCAAAACCCTTGTAACCCATATTCCGGCTCTACCATATTACTAGATTGCTAGCAGGAGTAGGATCCATCCAAAGCTGGCAGATTCGAACCTGGGTAAACTTGTGTGCTCACCGTCCCAGAACACCGTACGTCTCACACCCCTCTCTTCCACACCCCTCATGGCGTACTTGTCATCAATCTGACGACATCGACAATATTTACTGTCCATTTTGTGTCAAAAACAAGGTATTTCACTAAGTTACAGGATAAGAAATAATTTTCGAAGAAATGGATTTTTTTGATGCATACAGAAGGTTTAACGACCAACTATACGACGGGAATAAAAATTCCGGCCGTATAGTTCCGGTCATATAGATATCTTTGCCATCGACCATTTTTCTTTCATATGTATTGACGGTTTAACGACCAAATATACAACGGGAATAAAATTTCCGGCCGTATAGCTCCGGTCATATAGATATCGGTGCTTTCGTACAAATTCTTTTCCCAGGTACAGACAGTCTGACGACCAACTATATGGCGGGAACATATAGTTCCGGCCGTATAGTTTTGGCCGTATAGCCGCGCCACCGGGTGGAAACCCTAAAATTTTGACAACATGCCAACTATACGGCGGGAACACATTGTTCCGGCCATATAGTTCCGCCCGTATAGTTGCGTCCGACCATAAAATCGCACGGAAAGGTACCTCCAACCCCAAAACTTCAATCCTTTTTCTCTCTTCTACCTCCAAACCTTCTCAAAACCTCAAGAGATCTTCATCTCTACTCAATTTCATTCGATTTCCTTGCACACAAGTGATCTAAGGTATGTTTCTCCTCAGATCCTCCAATTACTTTTTGTAAATTCATCTTCGATCTATCGTCATTGTCAATCTAGGGTGAGACCTACTATGAACTAATTGCCATGATTCTCTTTCCTAGATTATTATTTTGAGGAGATTCTTTAGTGTGCTGTGATGAGTAATATGTTATACTTACTATTGTTGGATCAAAACAAATTATTTCTGTCTTTCTTCAATGTTTTAGATGATGAACACAAGGAGCCAAACTTGTGCTCGTGCCACCGCTACCGCTTCTCGGGCTGTCACTCAAGAACGCATGGGGATACGGTTTCGGAATGAGCTCCAATGTGATCGCTTCAACAAGATCAAGAACCGCGAAGTGAAGGCCACCAAGTGGGCTTGCCCCATTATATTGAACCAACTCAGTATTTATGATGGCTTCAATTTACTTTGTAATAGAGCTGGCCTGCAAAACTTTGTGTAAAATGATGTGCCTACTTATTGCCGCTTAACTATTGAATTCCTAAGTTCGTTGCAAAACACCGTTAAACTCTGGCAAGGAGAGGACACAATTTTTTTCCGACTTATGAACAACAACTATACTTTAACACTAGATGAAAGGTGCACATGTTTTAATTTTCCAAACAATGATGTTAATGCCTTACACGCATCCTTTACTGGCTTAGACCCTTCCCCTACACAATATTATAATGGAATAAGTTTCACTACTAGACTGAGCAAGGGGAAGAATATTCAACATCCTGCAATTCGCTACTTGTTCTATGTTATTGCTAACACCTTGCAGGCACGTAATGAGTTCACAAGACTCAATGAGGAGGACATCTTAGTCCTTGCAAAGGCTGCTTACATCAACTGCAACTTGTCACTCAACTTGGGTGTAATCCTTGTGCGCTACCTAGAGCACCAATCCTCCCAAAGCCAAGGACCAATCATAGGTGGAGGCGTCATCACCGTGCTTGCCACTGCCCTAGGCATCGACCTAGGTGAGTTGCAACCTGTGCTAGGTGAGTGACGTGTTGGTTTCTCCACTTTAAAAGCTTGTGGAATGCTCACTAGGAGAGGTAGTTTTATTACCTGCATATTGCTGGAGCTGGGCGTCTCTACCCCGCTCCTATGCCTAATGGTCTTTTCTCTATCGAGGAAGGACATTTGCTATATGACTTGCAGGTTGAGCAACACCAACCCGAGGAGTAGATTCCGGAGGAGGATGAGGACCAAGAAGAGGAGCAAGAAGTTCCTTATCAAGAGGAGTAGCCACAAACCCGGTTCGCTACATACCAAGACTTCCAAAAACTTGGAGGGACCGTGGAGAGGATGCATAGCCTCTATTTGAACCTCCGAGGAACAACTAGTAATTTATCAACTCAATTTGCGAACTGGAGTAACGACTTTTTCCCGCCACCACAATGATTTGAAGGGCTTGCAAAAGCCTAAGCTTGGGGAAGTTTTCCTCATGTATCTTTATTTGGTGTTCATTTGCTTTTATTTATTTCTAGGTTGTGTTTTTAATTCAAGTTTATAAGCACTCGTGTTGGTTTCCCCAACACTCTATTTTTAATTCTTTCTATTTGTTTTCGAGATTTTCTAGCTGAGGTTTTCCGCCAATTTTCTATTCTTTAAACTCCCTCTCTTAAAAACAACAAAAATATTTCTCCATTTTTCTTTATTTTCCCTCTTTCTTTTCTTTCCGCCTCGAGGTTTTCATGTATTTGTAGGAGAGTGATCAACTTCAAGTTTCCAAAAAGCAAATAAAAAAGGAAGAGAGAAGTGGAACCAAACATGAGAGGTATGCCTTATGACTCCCCACTTTTGAAGTTTGAGAAACCCATGCTAGTTAGTAGTAAATGTTGAAATGTCATATTGGTGGAGTGAGTCTTTTTATTATAGTAAGATTTTCGTTTGCATGGGTATTTAGTTGGGTACGTTTTGTTCTACCTCTCGTAATTAACCAAGTCTTGCCTAAAAATTGCTAAACAATTGTAATAAGAAAAAGTCTCACTTGTAGTGCTTAGTCTTGAAGGCTTATTTCTAGAGACACTCAACACCACTGAAAATGTTGATTGACTTGATAACTCTCTTTAAAAGGATTTGTTCGATTGAATTAATGTTTAGCAGTTTTTGTGAGCATGCCAAGGTTTGACTTGTTAATCATAAGAATGATATAGCTTTATGCGTGTCAAACTTCATGGCATGCCAACAACTCCGCTGGCCTACGCACGATCTTCATGGAGGAAACTCCTAGATTTCGGCTATGAGTTGATTAAACACATGTGGCAGCAATACTATAGTGGGTAAGATTCTTGGCACTCCCGGGTAGCTGTGATCATGATGGAATCACCCCTCTGGCTGTTATGAGTAATCATTATGCAAAAGGAACAAAAACCTTAGCGATGCCACAAGTTTCCATCACAGCCCGATAAACTAATAAAAATGTTTGGCATGCTCTCAATTACTCAAGAACTGAAATTCTTGAAGAACAATGAATAGAAAAGTAGTGCTTGAAAAGTCTTGATTTATTGATGTGGGAGAATTGATATACTCTAGTATATATACTTTTCATGACAACTCTCACACTCTCAATTTACATGATTATACTTTATTGTTCAAAGGCAAGCCTATGAGTTGATTACATGACATGGAATAAAGTTTACTCATCTGAATCATCCATGTTAACAATAATTTTGCTGCGCTATAAGGATGCATAAAACCCGTATGATATGCTTGCCATTACTCTATCTATGCTGAAGTTTTTCAGATTTATGAAGTGGAGAAAACATGAGACTACCAATCATGAGTAAGATCATCATCTCATTATTTCAGTTTACATGCTGAGTTCCTTTTTGATTTTGGTTTTCTTGCTCGAGGACGATCAAGCTTAAGCTTGGGGAGGTTGATG
Organism: Avena sativa; assembly: GCA_916181665.1. Lineage (NCBI taxonomy): Eukaryota > Viridiplantae > Streptophyta > Magnoliopsida > Poales > Poaceae > Avena > Avena sativa. Next base: position 59,455,911 of record OV702292.1, read on the forward strand.
GCTCTGAAATATAGCCATCCACGTCCACATTTAAACTGGATATTATTCATATTTTTGATGAAATGTCTCTCTAAACCCTACCACTAATGCCTAATAATCAAAGGGGTATACAATCCTTTCTTTCTATTTTTTCCTGCGCAGATAATAACGTTTTATGATGGGAATCACTATATTAAAGTCAAAGATACGGGATTTCCAACAACCATAAGAAAAACCAGGAGTCGTGGGTCGGAGGCAGACGCTTTAACGACCAACTATATGAGCGGAATAAAATTCCGGCCGTATAGTTGCCAACGACACCGCTAGGTCAAACAAAACAACTTTTTTGAAGGGACCCCTATATAAATAAGCCTCGTGCAATGAGAAAGGAGCCTCGAGAGTCCATGCCCCAGATCATCAGCCGCCGGAGGAATAGACTTAGATCTAATCTCCAAATCCTTCTCCACCACCATAGCCATATTCCACCACCTGTAATAGTAGATCTCTTCTTCGATTGGCGACATTGCAAGACTATTTGCTATCAATCTAATGATTTACATTACAATGTGTGTGATTGTTGATATCATCTCTATGTGTGAGTAATTCTCCTTGGGCTAAGGGCTTCGGCCTAGCCATGTAGCATTTGTGCATGTTATTTATCATAGATGGGGTCATGTATTAGTTTGTATGACATGATGATTATTGTATCCTCTCTTGCCTCAATCTAAGGACTTGTCAGGTACCCAAGACCCCGAGGATTGAGCCAGGTATAGGGAGTATGAGTAATGACTAATCTGCAGGTTGGGAACCCCAGTGACAGAAGGGGTAGTACGGCTGTATGTGAGGGATTTACTTGGGAGTAACGGTGACATCACTATGCATATCATTAGTTCTCTTTCTTCTATGGATGAGACTAGTAGGTTATTGCTATAAGCGGTTGCGGAGGCAATAGCAATTATGGATGCACTGCCCACATATGATTTATCTTGCTCTAACAATTACATGCATACTTTATCTTTATCGTTTATTCCCATCAGATGTTTTGCACAGCTATAGGCGAGTATGTGGCTGCTACTAGTGCATGCACTCAATTGCTATGGATGAGGCAAACTTTAAAGGAATATGGTGTCCATTGTGACAAAGTGCCTCTTTTATGTGACAATGAAAGTGCTATCAAGATTGCCTACAATCCGGTGGATCATACACTCTCCTTCGATGCTTGGAATGCTATGAATACAAGCTTAGTTGACTGGCAGACTTTCTCCGAGGTTACTTCAGGTTTTGCTCCACAGGGTCCTTCCTCCTCTCGCCCTCATGGAAAAGGTCCACAGTCTCCTGATGCTGCTGATGGTGACTATGATGAGGATGAGGATGATGATGATGATGACGACAAGGAGGACTCCGAGTGATTCCTTTGGGGCATTAGTGTGTACTTTTCCCTTTTCGGTGTTTCGATGCCAAAGGGGGATACGTTGTCTAGTAGGATCAATCCGGGAGTTGCATGGGTTGGGTTGTTGGTTTATTTGTTGAACATTTGGTTTTATTTGGATCTTCTGAAACTTTATTTGGTTGTGAGACTATCTGTGTGTATGGACATGCTATACCCATTCCTTATTGTAATGGTTAAAACTCCACATGTTTAAATTTCTATTACCTAACTTGCATGTATCACATGATTATCTTGCTGCACATCGTCAGGGGGAGTATAGTCATGTATCTTGTTGCAATCCCATGCAAAACCTATTGTTGTCATCGAACACCAAAAAGGGGGAGATTGAAAGGACATTTATTGTCCTAATCAATTTTGGTGTTCGTTAACAACATAAGGTTCTTTTTAATGTGTGTTTATGTCTACATGTCAATCTTATGAAAAGAGAAAATGCCATAACTTGGTGGGAAAATCCCTGCTCATAACTAACATTTCCTGGAGAAACCAGACCGGAGTCTCTGGTGTGTAGACCTCGGAGTCTCCGGTGTGGTCCAAAGTTTCCCCAAGAGTTCCCGGAGTGGACTCAATATACTGCCCTAGGACATTCTGTATAGGGGTCCGGAGGCAGGCCGGAGGCTGGCCAGAATCTCCAGAATGGTTTGTCAAACCGGAGTCTCCGGTGTCCCTGGTCCGGAGTTCAGTGCAAAGTCTCCGGAGTGAGCGGCAAGATGGCGGCTGGGACATTCTGATAGGGGGTCCGGAGTTGGATCGGAGGTGGGCAAGTCTTTGGTGTAGACCAGAGTCTCCAGTGTGAAAGTTGCCCAACGGTCAGAAAACGGTCTGCAGTTGTGAGGTCTATAAAAAGGGGACCTCATCTTCTACCTCATGTTGCTCGTTCCAGAAAAGAAAAGGACCTCCATTAGAGCCACCAAAACTTCAAGATCTCTTCATCCAACCACCAAAAGTCGCTGATCTTTGGGGAATCGGAGGAGGATGCCTCGATCTACAGCTTCACCAAGAGAGATCTTCATTTCCCTCTCATTCACTTGAGGGCCCCTTGCTCTAGGGTTTCATTGGAAACCCTAAGCCTTGTTTTGGTTTGATTTGATTCTTACAAGCTTGTCTTTGATTGTTGTGACAGCTTGCTTGAATTCAGGAGCCTCCAATTAAGTTGTGGGTGTGTGCCTTGAACTTGTTGTAAGGGTGCTAGCTACCACCTTGAAGGTTGCCGATATAGTGGAAGCGTGAATCGATCCCCTTGGGTTGAGGTTTACTGGAGAACAAGAGAGGCCTCTCGTGGCGTTAGGTACCACCCCTTTCCAACCGTAGATGTACTTCCCCTCAAAAGGAAGGAACTGCGGATAATAATCCTTGTGTCTCCCTGTGCTTCATATCAGTTGCTTCTATCCTTTACCGCACCTTACTTATCTAGTTCTTGCTTAGTTAGTTGTGCTAGTTTGACATATAGGTAAATTTACCTTAGTTGCATATGTAGAGAATTTACCTTTTTGTGTCAAATCCTAAATTGAAAAAGAGTAAAAATTTGAAGTAGCACCTATTCACCCCCTTCTAGGTGCCCATACGATCCTTTCAACTCTCGCCTGCGGTACCCGCACTTTCAGCCTTCGTGGAGCCCAAGCAAAGGCGGTAGCAGCTGTGGGTGCGGCGGCGTCGCCAGGCGGGACACCCCACCTCTAGGCAGCCAGCCTCCGAGGTCAGAGTGGCAGATGTCACCGGAATACGCTATGGCGACGCTCCAGCTTGAACGCACCGGTGACCTGGAGAAGTTTCCGGGGCAGCGCGCAGCTATGCACGCCTCTTTGTACCGCGCCCAGGACGACGCGGTGGGCCGTTGGTCTACGCTGATCGACGGTCTATGCTACCCGCATCAAACCACATGACACAGGTTCGAGCCGCGCGCGCCAAGCGGCGCCAACGACGCCGATAAACCTGAAGCCGTGTACTACATGACTAGGCAGGATTATGACTGGTTTGAGTTTCCATATAATAAAATCGCCAAATTATGGACGAGTCAACGCCCCCTCCCCAAAATCATGAACCCGACGCGTCTCCCTACAGACTAAATCGGGCCACACGGACCGGGGACGGGTGGAGATGCTCTGACCACACGAAGTAACGCGGGCGCGCGTGCACGTTAACGTGCCGTGTGGGTAGGTGGTCAATGAGCTGTGTAGCAGGTCAAAAAGAGGCGGCCCACGGGTTCAAGTCCGCAGACGCGTCGCTCAAAAGAAATCGCGAACACGTCACTGGGTCATATCTGGCCGTCCGAACTCGTCGACAGGTTCGCGCCCGCCGTTCGATCGGCCATTCGAGCTCGTGTTCCGACAGCGCCAAAGGATACACACGCACTGACACACGCGGATTCTTCTAATCCCTCCCTGTATTATCTAGGAGTAGTATTAGTACATCAGCCTCTCTACGATTTTTCCAATGCCCTGTCACCAAGTCCCCAACCGCCATTGCCCCAACTGGAAACACGGGGAGAAAATTCTTCCGCTGCCCTTCAGATCTCGCTTCTAGAAGCTTCCGCCCCGGTGCAGGATGTCTGCAGAGCCCGCTCCCGCGGCGAACAGCGCCGCCGGCGCCGGAGCCGTACGCCGGCGTCCGAGGCGATGGGCGGCGGCCGCGGGGGCCCTCCTCGTGGCGCTCCTCGCCGTCGCCGTGAGCTCACGCAGCTTCCCGGCCATTTCATCCTACTCGCGTGGCGCAGGCTGCGGCTGCCCCGTAAGTCTCCCCCGCCGTTGGTCTTGTGGTTTAGCTGGTCTGGGGGTTTTGTTTTGATATAATTTGACGGCGTGGCTTTTGGGGCGGTGATGCCTGTGCGTTTCTTCAGGGTGCGAGGAAGTACACCGGGATGGTGGAGGACTGCTGCTGCGACTACGAGACGGTGGACGCCATCAACGAGGAGGTCCTTAACCCGATCCTGCAGGACCTTGTCGCTCTCCCCTTCTTCAGATACTTCAAGGTATGGGAGTTCTATTCTTCTGTCTTTTAACCGTCATTTATGTGTGACTCTAGCTTTATGAGAAATATATTTTGTGATGTTTCGATGTTGAGAATTATGATAGCCTGGTAGAATTTTTATGGATGCATGTTTGATCGGAGCATTAGCTCCATAACTTTGGAGCAATTCTTGGGATGTATGCTCTGCAGTTTGTCTGTGGAATTGGATATGTGCGAGATCACTGACAACTGCATTGTCTGTCTATTCAGCTACTGTACTTTATTTACTAGACTTGTTCTGGATTCCATTTATGTGGTGCCGTTATTTCACGTCTTGGTAAATTAGGCCTGATATGGAAAAAGATTGTTGGTTGCCTGATTAGAAACTTGGAACATCGAGCTTAAGGATCATACACTACATGAAATATATGATGATCTGGAGGACAGATGAACATATGGCAATTGCTGTTGGCTCTCATAGGGTCGTCCCTATCCATTTCTTCTGTAAATTCCATTATCATGGCTGTTTACAGCTACAAGTACAGGTTTGATTGCCTTTTAGACAAGTCATAGAGCAGCAGTAGCTGATAGTGCTGTACAGGAGGTGCCATAGATATATGGTTGATGTTACTGCCGCTAGGCGTTGCTACTCTTTAATTAGATTGCTTAACACAGTAATATCTTATAAATAATTGTGGTAACTCTGTATAAACTACTGTGTGAGGTTTTGGGATGGAAATCTAATAGAATGTCACCGTCCTAAATTGTTAAGAATTTTTACTCAACATAATGGACCGTACAAAAAATATTCTAGTACTATAATTGTTAGCTACATTGTATTGTACCCAAATGTTATCCTTCAAAATAAACATTTATGATTTTCTAAGTTTATGTTGTTTCTTTGTTAGGTTAAATTGTGGTGTGACTGCCCTTTCTGGCCTGATGATGGAATGTGCCGGCTTAGGGACTGCAGTGTCTGCGAGTGCCCAGATAATGAATTTCCCGAACCATTCAAGAAGCCTTACAGTGGCCTTTCTCCAGAGAATATGAAATGCCAAGAAGGAAAACCAGAGGCCACTGTTGATAGAACCCTTGACACCAAAGTTTTCAAGGGATGGGTCGAAACTGATAATCCATGGACAGCTGATGATGAGACGGATAATGGTACATTATTTTGCCTCATGTTTGTACACCGTGCTTCATTTGATTCTTCGTTATTATCATCCCTAAATACCTTGTGTTTAACAAACTTTTATTCTGTTCCAGCTGAGATGACTTATGTGAATCTTCAACTAAATCCCGAACGCTACACTGGTTATACTGGTGATTCAGCTAGAAGAATATGGGACTCTATCTACAAAGAAAATTGTCCAAAATGTAATCATATCTGCTCTCCTTTTGCACATGTCCATTCTGATTTTGTGTTGTGTTGACCATGCCAGATGTCTGATCTCAATGCAACTGAGTTGTTTATATTGTTGTTTTTCTTGTCGACTTGCATTATATCATATTGAGTGACTTAGTTTATAACTACATTCTGGTGAAACCATGACATAATAAATGAATCGTTGCTGACTTGCATGATCCTTCTCTTAGAGAATGCTCAGCAATTCAAGCTAAGGTCACTTTTTTGTTCTGCAATTAAGATTTGATGGTTCTTTGAAAGAATATACTTTCAAGAAAAGGAGTAAGTGTTAGTCTGCTCTGATGTCATGCTTAAAAGGGGTGATGGATAGAGGCAAATGGGCTGCTACTGCTTTAAATAACCACTTGTGTTCTTCAACATCATCATTGCATGAGCACGTGGCTCTGCGTGGTGTACACTGTTTTACTTATCTCTCATCTATGCTATGGTATAGTTGCATGCCCTAGTCAAGTTAGATATCTCACTATAACTATCGTGACACGCGTGTTTTAAATTGCTTCCTCAGATCCTTCAGAAGATATGTGCCAGGAGAAGAAGGCATTGTACAAGCTAATTTCAGGATTGCACTCCTCAATTTCTGTCCACATTGCTTATGATTATCTTCTCGATGAGTCTACTAACTTGGTATTTACCCACTACCGTACACTTCACTTTGGTATTTATTAGACCATCTTTTGTAATTGTTTCTGATAGTTTTGGTGTAAATGACTACAGTGGGGACATAATCTTCCGTTGTTGCATGACCGTGTTCTGAAGTACCCAGAGCGTGTTCAAAATCTTTACTTCACATACCTGTTTGTTCTTCGGGCAGTGACAAAGGTTCCTATATCTTCCTGAATTAAATCCTTTGGTTTATAGATTAATCTGTCGAGTTGCTTTGGCTTAAAGCTTTGGAGTAAGAATTTTATTTTCTATCTTTTAGGCAGCAGATTACCTTGAGCAAGCTGAGTACAACACCGGCAATCCTGAAGAGGACTTGAAAACACAGTCTTTAGTGAAGCAACTGCTTTACAACCACAAGTTAAGATCTGCATGTCCATTACCTTTTGATGAAGCAAAACTCTGGCAAGGTGAAAATGGCCCTGAGCTAAAGCAGGAGATTCAGAAGCAATTTAGAAATATTAGGTGTGTTCCTTAATCTTTCTTCTTCAATTCATATTGTGCATTTCAGTAACTTGAAATCTTACCCTCTCCTGCAATGTTCTGTTCCTAGTGCGATTATGGACTGTGTTGGATGTGAGAAGTGTCGATTATGGGGTAAGCTCCAAGTTCTTGGTCTTGGAACTGCACTGAAGATTCTGTTCTCTGTGGATGGAGAGAACCATTTGAATCAACAGGTATGCTGTTCATTTCGCTTTTACCTACTACCACTTTGCAACATTAATGCATTATAAGATAGATTTTGCATGCTTGATTAGTCCATGTTCCCGTCAGAGCATTATTCTACATATTGTCTTTATACAACCCATCTTTCCAGCACAGGATGCTTTGCTGTGTCAGCTGCCTACATTATTTATCAAGTACTAGTAACAGTTTTGTCATAATAAATCCTAGCAACTCGATAACTCCTCTGTTCTATGCAAATAAAGCGGATTTATGGAAGTTTACTCTCACATGAGTCTGAGCGTTCTATCGCTGAATCCACATTTTGAGTTCATTTAAGATGTTTGCAGCGGCGATTTGTCTAACAGTGTCTCTTCTTGGCCATTATTCAGTTCCAGCTGCAGCGAAACGAGGTCATTGCACTGGTAAATCTCCTGAATAGACTGTCAGAATCTGTAAAATTTGTACATGAGAAAGGGTCATCCACCGAGGAAATCATGAAACAGCAGAGCTCTTCAACTTGGCAGAAGGGTGCTTCTAAACTAAATCTAAAGCCGTAAGTGTTCTGCTTGCTCTTCATTTAGTATAGATTTGTACTCACTTTGATGTCTCATATCCTTGCATTCTTCAAACTTTTTATACCTGCAGGTATTCTGCAAAGACGTCAGAGAGCTAGTTGTACTCACACCTCCTCCTCCATACTAGGAGAGGCATGTATATGCAAGGAGCAGCTTCCTTTAGGATTTTGCAGATCCTATACAGAAGATATACAGAGAAGTTCGGAAGCCAAACAATGACAAGTTTACCCTTTTCAGTTCTAGTGGAGCATCCTTTTTGAATTTTGTATGTAGTGTATTTGGCAGTCTTCTTTCTGTTGCCAGGGATTTCACCGCTTTCTCAATGGAATACCCCGTTAGCAAGTAGAGAACCTAACATACACTTGCTCTTCCCTCTGTTGACTGTGATCATATGGCTAACGAGCTGAAGGTACTAATCGATCCAAATTGTCTCCATTGTTTCGTCGTAATCACCGAAAGATATAAGTTGTGGCGATCACCAGTTTGTAACAACTAGAAACTCGTTTGAAATGAGCTACAGAAGATGGCCATTCAGTTACTGAAGTTGTCCAATATGCCTCAGGAAGGCGCCCTGGAGTGACATGACATGTCCCACCACCAGCGGAACAGTACTAGATAGATTGTCTCCAAACTTCAAACTTTGTTGTGCTCGCGACCCTACATATGTTTTGCATCATGGCTGTTATATAGTATGTTTGAGACTTGTGAGGATGGCACTGAAGTTGGCACATGTTCGTTGTGTCGCACGCAGGGCAGGAGCTAGTGGGATTACACAGTGATCCGTTATGGAGCAGAGGGCTTCCTTGTATGAGACTACTTTTGCACATCCATATGTCAAGCCTGCTGCAGACAACTCACTGATGTAGCCAAAATAGGACTGTAGCCAACAATCTCCCTAAAGAAAAGCTTGATCTCATCCATGCTCACGAAGCCATGGCCTGGCACAGGCAGTTACAGTAACAGAAGTAGCAGGGACAGGGAAATATGAAATTCGCAAGGTACAGGTTCTTGGCGCGCTTGTGGCAGGAGGACAGGAACTCGCCAGCGCTCACTCAGCCGGAGACCGGAGGCCGCCGTCGGAACGCCCCGCTCCCACCCAACAGTCGGTCAAAGCCACGGCCCGCCGGTGTACGATGTGGGCGCTGCCTGACGCCTCTGATAGCTGTCCGGCGCGCTCGTGATCGAGCACTGAGCACTGAGCACTGAGCACAGCCTGACCCCGCGACTTCCCACGTCGCCGGGACAAGGCCGGCCGGCAGCTCCCATCAGCCTGCAGCCTTACAGAGCATCGTAGCAGCGCAACGCTGCATGTCGTTGAGAAAAAAGTGATGCAGTTTCGGCAGCATTTGGTGTTGTGTCTGTGTGTGCCGTTACATCATTTGCTTCCCGAATAATGACACACGCACATTCTCGGAGCCTATTTGGTTTGCACGGTCCTTAAAACCTAAGAATAGGGAAAAAACCAATAATCGGATGGGATGCACGCGCAATATAGAGGACTTTTATGAGTTGTAACTTGATTTTCGATTAATGAAATGTTTGGTTGCTATAAAAAAAGAGTATGAAAATTTTATATACTATATTCGTTTGTTCCATGAGAGTAAAATACATTGAAATCTTAGTAAATACAGTCAAATTAAAGTGAAACCACATAAAACTATGATATAGGATGTTATATCACGAAAGAACTTAGTCTCTTACTTTCTTAGAAATTCTAAAATGACCTCCAAGCACATTTTCTTTGAAACTAGGACCAAAGGATTTTGATTCTCATGATTCAAATAGCGCAGCAATATAAAAAACCGCATGATTGCAATGTCATGGCCACTCTAATACTGCATGATTTTGTATGCACCAAAGTTTGTTTGGTTTCATCTCCGGAAAAGCAAAGGATTTTAAAAAAGAGGTTTGAGTGGATGCTAGATTTCGTATGAAATCTAGTGCAATGGATTAAAATTCATATGGAAATGATTCCTACACATCACAACCAACATCAGAAAAATTCCTAACAATTTGAATCCTCCAAAATTCTTATGCAAATCCTTTGAATCAAAGAGAGCCTCGTAATGACATGGCGTCCAATCTATGGTCGGATCATTATTGGTTGGGATACAACAGTACTCCTACTCCTCATCACTAAAGCATGAGTTTAGGGTCTCTCTGGATCACATGAATTTCCTAAGATTATTGGAGGATTCTAGGTGGGACATCTTTGATTCAAAGGATTCTCGTAGAAATTTTTGTAGGATTTAAGTTGTTAGGGATTTTAGATGATTGTTTAATTTGTAGGATTGAATCCCAAATTGTTGTACGATGGTTGTTTATTCGAAACTCGGGGGAAACATTTTCTACATGTTTGAAATTTTTGTGAAAAAAATGTTTGACCCGCATATAGGTATTGTTAGAATGTACCCATGCTTTTCTAGAAAAAAGAGTACTCATGCCGTTGAAAAAACAAGTCATATAAATTTAGTCAAAGGTGAACACCCTTAAGTTTGACTAATTTTATAGAAAATAATATAAACATCCACAATATACAATTAATGTTGTTTGATATCGCTTAAAATATACTATTGAATTGTATTTTTAATTTTTGACCACTTGAGATACAATATGTTTTTATACAAAAAGTTATGACCATTGTAACTTGTGATTGTACCTAAATGAAATGATCATTACTAATGATTTTCGCACATATGGTCATATTATTGTACAAAAATAAAATTTCTTACTTAATACCTATGCGGATACGCGTGTTATTTCTTTGTGAGTTTTATAACTTCAAAAGACAACATCTTCCGTTCGGTTTCATTGAGCATTTTCTGAGCAGGCGGCGGCCTAATCGATTTCGGCAGCCTAACAAAGACGAGGTGTCGTTGTCTACAGGGATTCAGCTGCATTCCATAGAACGGCTACAGCGCACTACATGAGCCGTGTCAATCTAAGCCGTTCTTTTTTATTTGTTTTAGAAATTCAATGCCCTTGCACTCTATCTCTCCTTACTCATGGGGAATTCATGTGTTTGCTTCATGTGCACCATTCAAAGACACATGTTACGGGAATTCATGTGTTTAAAATCCTAAAGAAATTCACTATCGTGACATCTCAATCCTTTTCACAATTTCTAGGTTTTAAAAATTCCTAAAACCTAAAGAAGCCCTTATTCTCGACGCCTTCTCATTTATGTTACCACGCCAACACGGTAAAGAGCACGAAATGGTAAAACCTAGGTACATTAGATCTAGCTTGTTATTTGACACTCAACGGAAACATTTTCTACATGTTTGAAAATTTATGAAAAAAATATTGACCTGCATATAGGTATTGTTAGAATGTACTCATGCTTTTTCTAGAAAAAAGAGTACTCGTGCCGTTGAATAAACAAGTCATATAAATTTAGTCAAAGGTGAACACCCTTACGTTTGACTAATTTTGTAGAAAACAATATAAACGTCCACAATAGACAATTAGTTTTGTTTGATCCAGCTTAAAATATACTATTGAACTGTATTTATTTAATATTATCTATGTTTCTATTTTTTACATGTATTTTGATCTAGGTTTGTAAGTTTTGACTGCATGTATTTTGATCTAGGGTTTAGGCATTTTTTTCTCAGCAGGCGGCGGCCTAATCGATTTCAGCAGCCTTACAAAGACGAGGTGTCGTTGTCTACAGGGATTCAGCTACATTCCATAGAATAGCTACATGAGCCGTGTCAATCTAAGCCGTTCTTTTCTGAGCAGAACTACCACCACACACACAGGAAGCAAAAAAGAGCAGCAGGTACATGTCGTTGGATCTTTCCCCTGGAACTAGACTAAACTAAATCCCGGTGGAACCCAGCCGGGGCGGAAGCAGAATCATGGCAACGGCATGGTGATCTGATCACTGGCCCGAAGGACGGGCGGACTATGTTTGGTTGGTTGGGCCTGCGTCTGCGTGCGTGATATTGACAAGCCAGGAAAGCGATGGTTCATGCGCCACGAAACATTTCGTTACGAGTACCAAAGCACGCAGCAGGGCCGGGCAGAGCAGAGGGGGAACAAAGCAGTGCCAGCTCGTTTGCTTCTTGCGGAGAGATATCGTGTAGTACTAGTTTTTTTTTTTTTTTTTGCGGGTGTTTAGTACTACTAGTGTTGATCGCGTCGTCTGGTAGGCCAGCGCGATCCGTGTCCTGATACCCTTGGAGCCGGAGTTCAAAGCAGAATATGCGGGGCCCGGCCCACTGACCCTAATCGGTTTGGTGTTTTCTCGTCCGTGCACCATTAGTTTTTTATTTTTATGATGATGCGAGTTTTGAATCCTCGCTGTCACCGATGACAGTAACGTGAAGCTGAGGCGAAGAAGCTGTAGCGCAGTAGTCTGACGTGTGCGATGGCAAAGTTGCTACACGAAGATCCGTTCGGTCAGTGCCGCCGTGCGTGGGATGTAGAACGTCGAGGGTTTTTTGTCTTGTGAAGGACTTCTCGAGGAATTTCTTGGAAGTAATGTGTGAGCGCACGTGAACAGTGTGCGGTCTGATGCCCTGGCGCGGACACTGGCCCAGTGCATCCACGTGGTTGGAGTAGTATACTGCTTATCAACATTCCAGCCGGGACCTGTGCAAAGATCGAGGGGGTACAGCGTGTGTGTGTCACGTGAACGATACTATTTTCAATCAAGAGAATAAGTTGGGACGCTGTGCTGGCGCGACATACCGCATATATTCTCCCGTGTTACGCACACGAAATTACCGCGTACGATTTTACCGCAAACATACCAAGTACACCACTAGTACTAGTATATTATGGAACACGTGAGTTTTTTTTCTTTGTAATTTCTCTGCAGGATTCACCGTGTCAGCCTAATTGGTACTAAATCTAGTTCAGGACTGGATCACACTGCAGACAGCAGATCAGCTCGCTTACCGGTTCTTTCAGAGTCTCTCCGATGTTGTAAGCGACAGAAGCAGGGACGAGATCGATCAAACCAATTGTTCAACATGCAGAGCGCATGACCTTCTCGCGGCGCGGCACAAGACACCGAGAGGCAGGTCTCGATCGGAAGCTAGGCAGGAAATACGTGAACTGATCAGAAATATCAGTGTTGTGCCCCCACTGGTAGAAAAACCCCTTTGGTCCGGTTTATAAGGGCCATTAGTCCCGGATTTTGAATCGGGAGCAATCACTCGGGACTAATGCTAGTCCCGGTTCTGGCATGAACCGGGATCAATGGGTCTCCACGTGGCCCGCCGTCACGTGCTCTTACAGTAGGACCTTTGGTCCCAGTTCGTGGCATGAACTGGGACCAAAGGTCTTTTTTTTTTTTTTCATTTTGTTTTGAATCTATGAATATTTGGACTGGTTAATCTCTCACCCGAAGCCTCTCAATCACACTTAATTTTTGTCAAATTCCAATCTTTGGTTAAATTTCCCGATCGGTCACCCATCCTAACACTACTCCATTCCTAGCACGCTTAACATCTTGGTTCCTTCTCATCCTCCTTCCTATGTACCACTTGTAACCTTATGTCTATACTATGCTATTAATGATATTAACCCATGTATCTTGTGAGTCACATATTTTTATAATTTGAGTTACAAACATGATTTTAATGTACAAAAATGACTAAGTAATACTAATATTGAATAAATATAGATACAAAATATGTTTTATTATTATTTTTGCATTAATTCATTTAATATGGTATAATTCATATCTTTAAATCCATAAATCGAAATTCCACAAATAATATGTCCATTATTATCAGAAAAATGTGAGGAATCCAAATATGTCATTTTTTTTATTTTTTGAATTATTTTTTAAAAAAATAAAAATCTGAATTTTGACTCTTTTGAAATTTCAAAAATCTAAAAAAATTGCAAACGGCCGAACCGTTGCCATCGGTATCGTAATTTATTTCCGATCATTTTGATATATTATACGTTTTTTTCCGACATCGTATGCACAAATTGCGGCCATCTGAAGTTTTTATAACTTTTTTTTGCAAAATAAGTCGAAATTCAAGTTTGTTAATTTTCATGACAAGTGTATCACTAAATACAACTACACTTAAAAGGATTTTATTTTTTGATTTTTTTACAATTTTCTGCGACATGTTTCTGAAACTAGAAGGCGATTGGGGGTGGATTTTCTCCTGCCGCGACAGGATTTTGGACCTTTTTCCTACCGCGGCAGAGAAGGTGGCAGAGAATTTCTGATTTTTTTATCCTGGTTTATGTCCCGAACCGGAACTAAAAAGGGACCCTTTGGTCCCGGTTCATGGCATGAACCGGACCAATACCTCGAGATGAACCGGGACCGATGTCCTGGCGGCATGAACCATGACCGATGCCTGGCATTGGTCCCGAATTGTTATTAGAACCGGGATCAATGGCTTTTGGGACTGTACCAAAGACCCCTTTTCTACTAGTGCCCGGACCAAACCTTATCGGCGGTGTCTCCATATCACATACACTATGTCGCGCACGGTCTGACGTATACTACTCCCTCCGACGGTCTGACCCATATTAGTTGACTCTGATTTGTCTAGATGGATATTATCTAGACATATTTTTTAGTGTTAGATACATCCACATGTAGACGAATCTAAATCAACTAATATGGGTCGGAGGGAGTACTAGGATTTGATCTAGGGCGATCTTGCTAGTCAACGGTATCGGCGGCAGCACACCCACCCGACCGAAGTAGGCGCTGAACTGCATGTCAGGTGTACAGTACGTACTCCCTCCATTTCAAATATAAGATGTTTTAGATTTGCGAAAAGAGTGTATCCAGACTCTTTTTGGTGTGTAGATTCATGTAGAGTTTTGAAATGTTCGTGCGTTGAGTATACACTTGGCCAGCGACTGCTGCTACCCAGCAAGTGGTCTTGGCAAACATGTGGTCCGAGTCCAACCGAGGCTGTTGGGTATCCTCCTCGAAACCCTTCAGTCAGCTCAAACAGGTGCAAGAGTCCACCGACATTTGGCATGTTGATTTGCTACTACAGCTGCTGTTCCGAGAATTTCTCTTCTTATCATAGACATTGTCTAGGGTCAAGAGAGAGCTTCTCACCAAAAGGGAGACACTGTGAAGTGTCTTGTTTCCTCCATATATGTTTGATGCATATATTTTCTTCCGTGAAGAGCAACGATCCGTGAGTTAGCATACAAGTGGTGCTGAAGTTTACACTAATTCCGCTGTGTATTTTCATATCACGTTTAAGGGTGTGCTAATCACAATAAAAGCATGACCGACCCCTATCCCGGTAATTTTACCAACAAAGTGGTATCAGATCTCATGGTTTACTCTAAGGTTGCTGCTAGCTCGCAATGGATTTGGAAGAAGGCGCCACCAGAAGTGGCATGATAAAACTTGATTCTTCCAATTTCTTATTATGGAAGCCCATGATGGAAGACATCCTTTATTGGAAGGATTTGTATGAACCAGTTGTGAAAGATAAGATGTCGTTCAATGTCACGGAAGAAGAATGGAGAGTGATGAATAGAAAAGCAGTAGGTATGATACGATTATACATCAACCATAATATATTTCACCATGTTGCAAACGACACAAATGCATATGAGATGTGGAAGAAGTTAGAGTCAATGTATGAGAGGAAGACAACTATTGAAAGGACAAAGGATATGGCCTAGAGGAGGATGAATATGATTTAAAATAATTACGATTTAGACTCTAATAAATGCAAAATAAAACTAACTTTTAATTTATCAAAGCACAAAACCTAGAACCACTAGGTTCAACTAAGTGCAACAAGGTGATAGCAAGATATAATACTTCAAGCACGATGGCTATCACAATGTAAATTGCATAAGTAAAGGACTCGGTTGAGGGATAACCGATGAACATGGAGACGATGATTTTTACCCCGAAGTTCACTTCCAAAGAAACTACATATCCGTTGGAGAGGTATGATGGTGCAATGCTCTCCGAACGCCACAAATAGCTCACCTTGAGGTGTGGTGGCTCGATGTTCACCCAACGCCACACAAGGCCTCACCACAAGATACGAAGGAACACAACTCACCGACGCCACAACAGGCTCACCCTCTTGTGAGCTTACCATAAAGGCCTACTCATGATCCACTATGGGACACTTGAGGGCGACCATCGAACCCGTACAAGTTTGGGGTAATCTCTATTGGGGATATACTTTCTGGGTATCCTCACAGTTCCTCACTGACCAGGGTGGCCCACTTCAGGTTAGAGCTTTGCTTCACGGGCGGCCCAGTCAGGGAGAAAAGACGGAGTCCAATCCGGCTACGGGAAGGCCCAGAAGACTTACCGACTTAGGCCCATAATGTTACTTGTAGTTCAAGATGTACTCTGTAACCGACTCTTAGTCGTAGCCGGATAGATCTCTCCTGTAAACCCTAGGCCGGATATCTATATAAGCCGTCCTAGGGAGAGCCTTGAGGGCACAACTCAATAGTCTACAATCTCAACTCGCACAGGCGAAACCCTTGTAGCCCATATTCTGGCTCTGCCGTATTACTGGATTGCTAGCAAGAGTAGGGTCCGTCCAAAGCCGGCGGATTCGAACCTGGGTAAACTTGTGTGCTCACCGTCCCAAAACACCGTACGTCTCACACCCCTCTCTTCTGCACGCCTCGAGGACCCCCTCATGGCGTACTTATCATCAATCTGACGATAGTTGGCGCCCACCATGGGGCAAGTGAGCTTCGGATCTGCGTTCCAAGCGGAATCTGCAAGAATCGGAATCGGCAAAACTATCACCGTCGGTCGCATCCTCTACGCCAGCGACATACCTCTCATCGTTCTCGATGAGACCTGGATTCTGGCTAGGTGGTCGTGACTGCCTACACAATCATGTCTTTTGGCAAGATCGATGTTTACATCAGTTTCGCTGAACCTGTCCCACCCACCCCAACGATGATGATAGAGGCAGAAGAATCTTCTGGGTCCTCTTTGTCCGTGGAGGCGGCAGAGTTCCGGATCTCAGAAAACCCTAATCCCACCTAGCCCGCACCAATTGCGAAGATAGTGGAGAAATCCGAGCCTGAAGAAGACCTAGCGGCCCAAGTCGAATCTGGAGTGGATCTCCTTGGAGAGACCGAATCCTAGATCAACCCTCCCGCCAAAGTCGAAATCTAGGAGGAGCATATCAACGACACTGATTCCAGCTCTAACGATGCTAGGACAGACATGCCTTTCCCAAGGTACGCACTGCGACGTATGATAATGCAAAACTCGGGCATAGATGCAATTCTCGAAACCATCAAAAGTTTCGACGAAGCTGATCGCGAGAGCCGCAGGTACCTTAGGAGGAGCACAACACACTTTGTCAGATACGTTGGATCCGGATCCGGCTCTACCGATGCTGGAGACAACACCGACTCTGTACTGGAGGCAATTGGAACAAACGCGGACGTACCCACATCCTCGGATGAATCGATGACGTCAACAGATTTCTGAAAGTTCTCCGCGGAATATGAAGAGGAGTATAACTCCAAAGCTGCAGAAGAAGGAGAAGCCATGGATGAAGGATCCGGGGAACACTCTCCCAAAGCGTAGGATGACATGGAAGTCGGAGACAATCCCGAAGTCCAGATGTCCGAAAGTACCGATCAGAGCTTGACTCTGGGAAACGGACCCAAAGCTGTCTTTGCTACCGGCGCTGCCAAGAAGGCAAAGAAGAAGAACAAGAAGAACAAGACCCTGGCAAAAGACCCTCTAATAGAGGAGGCGATTGCCGAGGAATATGAGGAAGACTCGGATGGAGCACTTATCCCAGAAGAGCTGAAAAAAGAGGAATCGGTGGATGGACACTTGATCACTGAAGGTGCGAGTAAACTCATCGATGCTGCATTAACCACACCTATCCCTACAGCTGCAGAACTTACTGCTGAAGAGCTAGACAAAAAGGCCCAAGCCCTAGAAGCGCGTCGTCAACAACTCTTGGATAAAGCTAAAAACATCGAGGAGGAAAAGAAATGCATGGCAACTAAGGATTACATGTCTCGGTTGCATCAGAAGACACGAAAACGTTACACAGGTGACGGTAAATTTCCGGAAGTAAACAGGGTCCTCTTTGAAGGAGATCCAGGGATGCCTCGTCTCGATAGCAAAGGAGATCTGGTGTACCCAACACCGGTATAGAACACTATCGCAGCTCGAGATATCCTGTCAAATAACCCTGGCCCAGAACATGTTCGATTGGGCATTAAGCTACTCACCAAGGGTCTGGAGCAACAGATGGCTGCGAAATCCGGAAGTGGAAAACTGGTCTCCAAATCCGACCAATGTCACATGGACTCAGCCTGGAATGATATAAGGCCGCAGCATGTTCCGGAACAGCATCACCGTTCCGACCGACGGGAAGACAACTGCTCTAGAACCGGATCGTCAGGACAGCATCACAGACCTGCACGTGACTGGAGCAACGTCGCTCTAGCGGCCAAACAAGAAGCCATTGCTGCACTGTATCCGAGGAATCTCCTCGATGTGAGTCAAACGATCGAAGGGGAGAAGATAAAGAGAAACGTCGGGAGGAGGATCGTCAAAAAATGACACCTCCTAGACGTATAAGCCGTCCGACTGAGCCTCATCGTAGTGGGAATAACGGACGAAGGAACGGCGGAAACCATGCCGGGACAAGCCGTCAGGGGGCTCGTCGTAGTGAAGACCCTCCCCGGAACCGGAATAATGACGCTCCAGACAGAGGCCAGCGAATAGCCAGAAACAATCCAGCTGCCCCACCCTCTCCACCAAGTAGTCATCACAACGGCTCTCAAGAGGGACAAGGATGACAACATGGCGGGGGAGGTGGTGGCAGAAGCCAAAGTCCGGCTCCAAGGCACCACAGCCACATCCGACATTCGGGACGATCTCTATCCCCGAACGACACAAGGCACATGATCAACTCCAACTTAGAGGCGCGGCGCTACGAAAACAATGATATCTACGTGGGCCCAAAGTGCTTTGGACCACGCATCAGAGCTACAAGATTCTCGGAAAGATTTGCTATCTCAAGACATATCCAAGCCTACGACGACATTGCTCGGCCAGATACCTGGCTACAGGATTTCTTCCAAGCTTGCTGCATCGCCAAAGGCGGAAACAGCCTGGTCACAACCCGATATCTTCCACTTATGTTGCGGAAGATGGCACGATCATGGCTTAATGAACTTCCAGAGAACACCATCCACAACTGGTATGACATGCAAAGTGCGTTCTTTCGGAATTTCGAAGGCACATATCAGAGGCCCTGTACGGTCGGAGACCTACAGCATTGCACCTAGAAGGCCGGAGAAACTTGCCGGGATTACCTCGGACGATGGATCGACACCAAGAACTCCTGTGAAGGAGTAAATGATCAAACTACAATTGAAGCTTTCATTGCAGGTCTCCCAATTGGTCTACTGCGTCATCGTTTGAAGTGTGACAAAGTCACTGATTTGGGAGAAATGATAGAAACATCGAGCAAGTATGCAGATGCTAACGACGATGCAGAGGGATTACTCAATGCCCTAGATGTGCCACAGTCGGCAAAACAACCAAAGCAACAAGCTCAGAAGCGCAAAAATACCTCGGAAGAAAAACCCAACGCGGAAACGATAGTGGTCAATGCTACTTTCGGGTCTGGAGGACGAGGAGGACGTGGCGGAGGCCGCGGGCGTGGCCGTGGAACTTCAAGAGTCCAAGGTAGAGGAGGCCAACAACCAGGCAAAACCTACTCTTGGGCCGACATTGCCAATAACCCATGTGTGCATCACTTAGACGCCAATGGGGGCTCGTCCCACACCAACGCCGAATGTCGTTTTAATGACGACATCAAAAGAGATGACACTGCGGGCTACAAAGCTAAGCGGAAGAAGGGAAAGAAGAATCTTGAAAAAGATAAAGAGACCAAGGAATATTCTGACATGGAGGAAGCTGATGCTTCAAATCCCAAGCCGGAAGGGAAGAAAAAAATTCCGACCAAGAAAGACACTTATGTCACCTTCCTCGGATCTCAACCAGCAAAGGTCAAGAAAGCAGTTCTACATGAGCTCAATGCAATAGTTTCGGCTGTCCCCCAATTTTTGGACTGGTCGGAAGTGGGAATCACATTTGACCGCGCTGATCATCCGCCTAAGTTGCACAAGCAAGGAAAATACGCCTTAATCGTCAATCCACTTATTGACGGTTATGGTTTCTCTAAGACCCTCATGGACGGTGGCAGCAGTATCAGTATTCTCTATGTCGAAACGCTACGCTGGATGAAGAGCTCGGAGACCCAGCTGAACCATACCTCTGTGATTTTTCACGGAGTTGTCCCAGGAAGACAAGCTAATTCCCTGGGGGAGATTACTTTGGATGTCACCTTTGGAACTCCAAAGAATTATCGGACGGAGGTACTTTCCTTCGAAGTGGTCCCGTTCAAGAGCGTGTACCACGCTATATTCGGACGTCCGGCTTACTGAGCTTTTATGGCTCGTCCGTGTTACATTTACAAAATGATGAAAATTCCAGGTCCCAACAGCGTAATTGAAGGAAATATGCCCTGAGAGGCAATAATAAAGTTGTTATTATGTATTCCTTGTATATGATAGATGTTTATTTTGCATGCTATAATTATATTGATAAGAAACATCAATACATGTGTGTTTAATAAACAAAAGGGTTCCTAGTCATGCCTCTCTTATAGACTAGCTTGTTGATTAACAGGATGATCAAGGTTTCCTGATCATGGACATTGGATGTTGTTAATAACAAGGTCACACCATTGGTGGAATGATGTGATGAACATTCATCCGAATTATAGCATTACGATCAAGCCATTGTGTTTATATTGCTATAACATCATACGAAGTAATCTTTATCCTTAGACCATGAGATCATGTTAATTGCTAACACCGGAAGAGTATCTTGATAACATCAAACGTCACACCGTAACAGGGTGACTATAAAGATGGGTTCAGTGCTACGAAGGTGTTATGTTGAGGCTCATGGATCAAGAGTGGAATTTGTCAATCCAGATGACGGATAGATATACTCTGGGCCCTCTCGGTGATATCACATTAGGATAGCTTGCAAGCAAGTGATGTGATCACTAGAATGTTATATCACGGGAACGAGAAAAGAGTGCATGTCGGTAACGAGATCAAACTAGGTATGGAGATACCGATGATCGAATCTCGGACATGTAATATATCGAGAGACAAAGGGATTTAGTTACAAGCATTAAAGGTTCTCACGATCAGATGAGTCATCGTTGAATGTGTAGGAGTCAGTACGGATCTCCAGGTCCCGCCGCTGATTATTGATCGGAGAAGAGTCTCGATCATGTCTGCATTATTCGCGAACCATAGGGTGGCACACTTAAGAGTTACCGGACACCATTTTGGAGCACATATGTTTCAGACGAAAGAATTGCAAAGCGCAGGAATTGTTTCAATAGAAACCGGAAATTGTTTCGGGTGAAATTGCAGAAGGTGGTTCTGCATGTGATATTGAAATATTGCAAGGGGCTATATGTGAATGTTTGTTAATTAAAGTAATTAACAAAATTCTGAATAAATTTAATAAAAGAGTTTTATTAAATGAGAGAGCATTAAATTTGGAGAAACTTAATGCATTTAAAGTGGAGACTTTAAAAGGGAATGTGAAGAGGCATTTTAATGTGGAGGAGTTACCACCACATGAATGGGGGAGGTGAGGGGTCACCCCCCATGCGCCGGCCATGGAGAGAGGGGGCACCCCCCTCCTCCTATAAAAGGCCACCCATTCCCTCCTTCATCCTCACACCTCCTTGTGAAGGATCTCTCTCCCCCTCTAGAATTATTCCCCCATGGTCTCGGATTAGCGAGATACATGTTCCCGGTGGCATTTCGTCTGGAAGGAGTTGCTGCTTCTGCTGGATCACTGGAGCGAGGAGGTGGAGGTTGTCCGGTGGCTTGAACGTGTGTGCGAGTGCGGATGCGCTGCTGAGTTGCGATGCTCGGACTTCCTCACGATCTTGAGATCGGCATGTGTACGACTACATCAACCACGAGTTCCTACTCGTTAACAAAGTTTGTTGTCTTCGAGGGTAAGTTCTATATGGATGTATGTCCACCCGTTTGCTTTGTACCTAGTAGATAGATCTTGGCGTGGAGTTCACACCGTAGGAAATTTTTTGTTTTCTATGCTGCGGACCCAACAGTGGTATCAGAGCCTGATCTATGCGTAGGTGCTTTGCACGGGTAGTACACATATGTTTATATGTGGGCGATGATGGTCATGTTATTGCATCTTCTATGTACTTTGGATATTGGTGGCATAGTGGGATGAAGCGGCCCGGACCAACCTTACATGTCATCGTACATGAGACCGGTTCCACGACTGACATGCAACTTGTTTTGCATAAGTGGCTGGCGGGTGTCTGTCTCTCCTACTATAGTCAATATCTGATTTACAACGAGTTGCTAATAACTTGGTTATCCTCGTTGTGGTTCATGTTCGTTGGTTAGACAGGTTCTATCTCCGAAAGCCCTAAGCCACGTAAAACTTGCAATTGATAAATTAGAGGCGTCTAGTTTAGATCGTTGCTGGGCTAGTGTTTTGATATGGTATTGTTGTAAGTAGATGTATAATAGATACTCTTACAACTCACTTAACGTGTTAGTTCCATAGACCTTGGCCTTACACACAAAGGAATGATAGAGATCATACCACGATGCAAATGATAGAGATCAAATGCATGGACCATATCACCTCACTTCACACATTAGATGTTAGCATCTTATACTGCTAGTTTGGCGCGTTTGGTAGCATTATAAGATGATCCCTCATTTAGATATCAAGATAAAATGTGTTCTTCCTTAAGTATGCACCGTTTTGTGGATCGTGTTTTGAGGCATCACGTGATGATCGGGTGTTTTCAACTCTACGCTTTCATACAACGGGTGTAAGACAGTTTTACACACGCAAATACTAAGGTTCTTACTTGACAAGCCTAGCATGTACAGACATGGCCTCGGAACACAGACCAAAAGGTTAAGCATGAGTCATATAGTTGATATGATGCCCATATAGATGCTCGCCTTTGAAGCTACACCGACTCACGTGATGATCGGACTTGGTGTAGTGGATTTGGTTCATGTAATCACCAAAAGGACACGAGGGATGTCGTTTTTGAGTGGGAGTTCATTAGTAATTTGGATGAGTTGAACTCAATCTATCATAAACTTAGTCTAAATATACTTTAAAAATTCTGTTGTAGATGGCACCACCTGCTTTTAATTTCAATGTGTTCATGGAGAAAGAGAAATTTGCTACGAATGGTAGCAACTTCACCAACTGGGCTATGAATTTGAGGATTCTCCTCACTGCTGCACAAAAGCAATATGTGCTAGATGCGCCGCTAGGCCCCCCCACCAGCTCCTGATGCCCCTGACGAGGAAAAGAACGTCTATATAACTCGTCAGGAGGACCACAACTTAGTTCATTGCGACATACTGTATGGGCTAGAGCCAGAACTTCGAAAGCGTTTCGAAAATGGCAATGCCATTGATACCATGGGAGAATTGAAAATGATTTTCAATACCCATGCTGCCGTAGAGAGTTATAATGCTACAGAAAAGTTCTTTAGCTGCATGATGGAGGAAAACAGCTCCGTTAGTGAGCACGTACTCAAAATGTCTAGGTACACCGATAAGCTTGTGTCCTTGGGAATAACGATTCCCATTGACTTAGGCATACATCGTGTTCTCCAATCTCTGCCACCTAGCTACAAGAGCTTCGTGATGAACTATAATATGCAGGGCATGAAGAAGTCTCTTCCCGAGCTTCTGTCAATGCTTAAGACTGCAAAAGTGGAGATTAGGAAAGAACATCAAGTGTTGATGATCAATAGGACCACCTGTTTCAAGAAGGATAAGAAAGGCAAGCACAAGGGAAAGAAGGGTGGCAAGTCTATTGCCGCGCCTGAAAATAAACCCCGAGCTGGCCCTAAGTCTGACACCGAGTGCTACTATTGCAAGGGTACTGGCCATTGGAAGCGCAACTGCCCCAAGTATTTGGCGGACAAGAAGTCCGGCAAGGCAAACAAAGGTATATGTGATATACATGTTATTGATGTGTACTTGACTAGTACTCGCAGTAGCACCTGGGTATTTGATACGGGATCAGTTGATAATATATGTAACTCGGTTCAGGGACTGCGGAACAAGCGACAACTAGCAAGGGATGAGGTCACGATGCGGGTCGGCAATGGATCAAGAGTTGATGTGATCGCCGTTGGAACGCTGCCTCTCCATATGCCATCGGGATTAGTTATAAACCTAAATAATTGTTATTTGGTGCCTGCACTGAGCATGAACATTGTATCCGGATCGTGTTTGATGCAAAGTGGTTATTCATTTAAGTCTGAAAACAATGGTTGTTCGATTTATATGAATAATATCTTTTATGGTCATGCACCTATGTTGAATGGTTTGTTTCTGTTGGATATCGATAGTAGTATTACGCATATTCATAATGTTGATGCTAAAAGGATTAAACTTGATAATGATATATCTACATATATGTGGCACTGCCGTCTAGGTCATATTGGCGTTAAACGCATGAAGAAACTCCATTCTGATGGACTTTTGGAATCACTTGATTTTGAATCATTTGATACATGTGAGCCATGCCTTATGGGCAAGATGACTAGAACGCCATTTTCTGGTTCAATGGAACGGGCTACAGATCTATTGGAAATCATACATACTGATGTGTGTGGACCAATGAGTGTGTCGGCGCGAGGTGGATATCGTTATTTTGTTACTTTCACGGATGATTTGAGTAGATATGGGTATATCTATTTGATGAAACACAAGTCTGAAACTTTTGAAAAGTTCAAAGAATTTCAGAATGAAGTGGAAAATCATCATAACAAAAAAATCAAATTTCTGCGGTCCGACCGTGGAGGAGAGTATCTTAGTTACGAGTTTAGCACACATATGAAAGACTGTGGAATAGTTTCACAACTCACGCCTGCCGGAACCCCACAACATAATAGTGTGTCAGAATGTCGTAATCGTACTTTATTGGATATGGTTCGATCTATGATGTCTCTGACTGACTTGCCACTATCATTTTGGGGTTATGCACTGGAAACAGCTGCATTCACTTTAAATCGGGCACCATCTAAATCCGTTGAAACGACACCGTATGAATTATGGTTTGGAAACAAACCTAAGCTGTCATTTCTTAAGGTTTGGGGATGCGATGTTTATGTGAAGAAACTTCAACCGGATAAACTCGAAC
Organism: Avena sativa; assembly: GCA_916181665.1. Taxonomy (NCBI): domain Eukaryota; kingdom Viridiplantae; phylum Streptophyta; class Magnoliopsida; order Poales; family Poaceae; genus Avena; species Avena sativa. The sequence continues at coordinate 59,480,849 of OV702292.1, forward strand.
CCAAAGCGGAAAAATGCGTCTTCATAGGATACCCTAAGGAAACGATTGGGTATACCTTCTATCACAGATCCGAGGGCAAGGTTTTTTGTTGCCAAGAATGGATCCTTTCTTGAGAAGGAGTTTCTCGCGAAAGGTGTGAGTAGTCGGAAGGTAGAACTTGAAGAGGTTAATGAACCTTCTCTTCATGAAATGGCGAGTAGCGCAGCTCTAGAAGTTGTTTCGGAGTTGACTTCACCTAATGAAGAGAGAGCTAATGATATTGATCATGAAACTCCGAAAGAGGACACTACCGAACCTCGCAGGTCAAGCAGGACACGTGCAACTCCTGAACTGTACGGCAATCCTGTTATGAATTTCATGGTTGATGAAATGGATGACCCTGCGACATATGAAGAAGCGATGATGAGCCCGTATTCCAACAAATGGCTAGAAGCCATGAAATCGGAGATGGAATCCATGTACGAAAACCAGGTTTGGACCTTGGTGGACTTACCTCACGACCGAAAGGCCGTTGAGAATAAATGGATTTTCAAAAGGAAAACTGATGCTAATGGTAATGTGACCATCTATAAGGCTCGACTTGTCACAAAGGGGTTTCGACAAATTCAAGGAGTTGACTACGATGAGACATTCTCTCCCGTAGCGATGCTTAAGTCGGTTAGGATTATGTTAGCAATTTCTGCATATTTCGATTATGAAATATGGCAGATGGATGTCAAAACTGCGTTCCTCAATGGTAAGATTGAAGAAGAGTTGTATATGATACAACCTAAGGGTTTTGTCGATCCTAAGGATGCTAATAAGGTGTGCAAACTTCAGCGATCCATCTATGGACTGAAGCAAGCATCACGAAGTTGGAATCTCCGCTTTGATGAGGTGATCAAAGAGTTTGGATTTGTCCAAACTTATGGAGAGGCTTGTATTTACAAGAAAGTGAGTGGGAGCAATGTGGCATTTCTGATATTATATGTGGATGACATATTATTGATTGGAAATGATTTAGATCTTTTAAACAGTGTTAAAAGTTATCTAAACAGCAAATTTTCGATGAAGGACCTTGGTGAAGCTTCATATATATTAGGCATTAAAATCTATAGAGATAGATCAAGACGCCTAATTGGGCTATCGCAGAGTACATACCTTGATAAGATATTAAAGAAGTTTAATATGGACGGAAGTAAGAAGGGGTTCTTACCTCTGTTGCAAGGCAAGACATTGAGTAAGACTCAAAGTCCGGCTATGGCGGAAGAAAGAGAGATAATGGATAAGATCCCCTATGCCTCAGCCATAGGCTCTATAATGTATGCCATGCTATGGACAAGACCGGATGTGGCACATGCTATTAGTTTGACTAGTAGGTACCAATCTGATCCAGGTTCGGAACACTGGATAGCGGTCAAGAATATCCTTAAGTACTTGAGAAGAACTAAGGATATGTTTCTTATATACGGAGGTGAAGAAGAGCTAGTCGCTAAGTGTTATGTCGATGCTAGCTTTGACACTGATCCGGATGACTCTAAGTCTCAATCCGGATACGTATTTCTCTTGAACGGAGCAGCAGTTAGTTGGAGGAGCTCCAAACAACCTGTGGTGGCTGGATCAACAACGGAGGCGGAATATGTTGCTGCTTCAGAAGCAGCGCAGGAAGCGGTTTGGATGAAGGAGTTCATAACGGAACTGGGTGTGGTTCCCAGTGCGTTGGACCCGATGGTGATCTATTGTGACAACAATGGAGCCATAGCCAACGCAAAGGAACCAAGGTCTCACAAGAATTCCAAGCATATTAAGCGCCGGTTTCACTCCATCCGCGAGCATGTCAAGGATGGAGATATAAAGATTTGTAAAGTGCACACAGACCTGAATGTAGCAGATCCGTTGACTAAAGTACTCCCTAGGGCAAAATATGATCAACACCAGAACTCCATGGGTGTTAGATTTATCACTATGTGAACTAGATTATTGTCTCTAGTGCAAGTGGGAGACTGAAGGAAATATGCCCTGAGAGGCAATAATAAAGTTGTTATTATGTATTCCTTGTATATGATAGATGTTTATTTTGCATGCTATAATTGTATTGATAGGAAACATCAATACATGTGTGTTTAATAAACAAAAAGGGTTCCTAGTCATGCCTCTCTTATAGACTAGCTTGTTGATTAACAGGATGATCAAGGTTTCCTGATCATGGACATTGGATGTTGTTAATAACAAGGTCACACCATTGGTGGAATGATGTGATGAACATTCGTCCGAAGTATAGCATTACGATCAAGTCATTGTGTTTATATTGCTATAACATCATACGAAGTAATCTTTATCCTTAGACCATGAGATCATGTTAATTGCTAACACCGGAAGAGTATCTTGATAACATCAAACGTCACACCGTAACAGGGTGACTATAAAGATGGGTTCAGTGCTACGAAGGTGTTAGGTTGAGGCTCATGGATCAAGAGTGGAATTTGTCAATCCAGATGATGGATAGATATACTCTGGGCCCTCTCGGTGATATCACATTAGGATAGCTTGCAAGCAAGTGATGTGATCACTAGAATGTTATATCACGGGAACGAGAAAAGAGTGCATGTCGGTAACGAGATCAAACTAGGTATGGAGATACCGATGATCGAATCTCGGACATGTAATATATCGAGAGACAAAGGGATTTAGTTACAAGCGTTAAAGGTTCTCACGATCACAGGAGTCATCGTTGAATGTGTAGGAGTCAGTACGGATCTCCAGGTCCCGCTGTTGATTATTGATCGGAGAAGGGTATCGATCATGTCTACATTATTCACGAACCGTAGGGTGGCACACTTAAGAGTTACCGGACACCATTTTGGAGCACATATGTTTCAGACGAAAGAATTGCAAAGCACAGGAATTGTTTCAATAGAAACCGGAAATTGTTTCGGGTGAAATTGCAGAAGGTGGTTCTGCATGTGATATTGAAATATTGCAAGGGGCTATATGTGAATGTTTGTTAATTAAAGTAATTAACAAAATTCTGAATAAATTTAATAAAAGAGTTATATTAAATGAGAGAGCATTAAATTTGGAGAAACTTAATGCATTTAAAGTGGAGACTTTAAAAGGGAATGTGAAGAGGCATTTTAATGTGGAGGAGTTACCACCACATGAATGGGGGAGGTGAGGGGTCACCCCCCATGCGCCGGCCATGGAGAGAGGGGGCACCCCCTCCTCCTATAAAAGGCCACCCATTCCCTCCTTCATCCTCACACCTCCTTGTGAAGGATCTCTCTCCCCCTCTAGAATTATTCCCCCATGGTCTCGGATTAGCGAGATACATGTTCCTGGTGGCATTTCGTCTGGAAGGAGTTGCTACTTCCGCTGGATCGCTGGAGCGAGGAGGTGGAAATTGTCCGGTGGCTTGAACGTGTGTGCGAGTGCGGATGCGCTGCTGAGTTGCGGCGCTCGGACTTCCTCACGATCTTGAGATCGGCAAGTGTACGACTACATTAACCACGAGTTCCTACTCGTTAACAAAGCTCGTTGTCTTTGAGGGTAAGTTCTCTATGGATGTATGTCCACCCGTTTGCTTTGTACCTAGTAGATAGATCTTGGCATGTAGTTCACACCGTAGGAAATTTTTTGTTTTCTATGCTGCAGACCCAACAGTAATCACTATCAGGGGAGACCCGAAGAAAGCATGAGAGTGCAAGGATGGAAATGCCGCTGTTGCTGAAGCCGTGCTGCACGCCCAGGAGTACCAAGAGATCAAGAAGAGCATAGATCTGTCTGAGATGCCCGCAACGAAGAATGAGGTAACAAAGCCAAATCTGGAGTTCAAGGCATCAGAAGAGACGAAGAAGACGCCATTGAAGGATGATGACCCCTCCAAGGTGACCCAGATAGGCGTAGGCCTAGGTAGCGCATAGGAAAGCGCGCTCGTCAAGTTCCTCCAAGCAAATCAAGATATCTTCGCATGGAAGCCATCTGACATGACCGGAGTACCTAGGGAACTTGCCGAGCACTCTTTAAATGTAAACCCGAACGCTAAACCCGTCAAAGCGTAAGGCAATAGCTAAGGAACTAGCATGGCTCGAGTTAGCCGGATTCATAGAAGAGGTCATCCACACTGAGTGGTTGGCCAATCCTGTAATGGTCCCTAAAAAGGACACCACTGATTTAAGGATGTGTGTTGATTATACTGCCTTGACTAAGGCTTGTCCAAAAGATCCGTTCGCTCTGCCTAGAGTTGATCAGGTTATTGATTCTACGGCAGGCTCGGAACTCCTTTGTTTTCTCGACGCATATTCCGGTTATCACCAAATTCGGATGAAGGAATCTGACAAAGTCAAAACTTCATTCATAACCCCCTTCGGAACCTTCTGTTTTGTTACGATGCCCTTTGGGCTGAAGAACGCAGCAGCTACGTACCAGCGCACGATGCAGTGTTGCCTCCATGACCAACTCGGACGCAATGTACATGCATACGTGGATGATATTGCGGTAATGTCCAAAAAGAAGGAAACACTGATTTCCGACTTGGAGGAAACATTCGCCAATCTACGAAAATACAACATCATGCTTAACCCGAAGAAATGTTTCTTTGGAACACCAGCCGGAAAATTGTTAGGTTTCATCGTGTCTCAAAGAGGCATAGAGGTCAACCGGGACAAAATCAAGGCTATACTCAATATTTCCAGGCCAACTCGCCTGAAGGACGTACAAAGACTAACTGGTTGCATTGTTGTAGTCAATCGGTTTGTAAGCCGACTTGGAGAAAGAGCCGCACCATTATATAAACTCCTGAAAAAGACCAAGGATTTTGTTTGGACCGACGAAGCTGAAGCTGCACTACAAGACCTGAAGAAAGTACTCTCATCTGCTCCTATCCTTGCTGCACCGGAACCACAGGAACCGATGTTGCTTTATCTTGCTGCGACAAACAAGGTCGTTAGTATCGTCATGGTGGTGGAGAGACCGGAGGAAAATCAGAAACACCTGGTGCAACGTCCGACTTACTTTGTCAGTGAGTTCCTGATAGAATCAAAACAGCGATATCCGCACTATCAAAAGTTAGCTTATGGTGTTTTTCTAGCATCTCGTAAGCTACGACATTATTTTCAGGAGGATCCAAGTACCATGGTGAGCACAACTCCCATGAGAGATATAATCAACAACAGTGATGCCACAGGACGCGTCGCCAAATGGGGCATAGAGCTTTTAGCTTTTGATATTGAGTATAAACCTCGGACAGCAATCAAATCTCAGATCCTTGCTGACTTTGTCGCTGATTGGACAGAGACGAAGGAGAACATGACTCTCCCTGAGTCGGAATACTGGACCCTCTATTTTGATGGGTCTACGGCTCGAGGGGGCTCGGGGGCTGGCGTGGTGCTCAAATCACCCCAAGGAGATAAACTTCTATACGTGTTGCAGATCCACTTCACAGCGACAAATAATATTGCCGAGTATGAAGCACTATTGCATGGAATCCGGATTGCTAAAGATATTGGCATCCGACGTTTGATGTGTTACGGAGATTCGGATCTTGTTGCTCAACAAGTGTCGGATATTTGTAATGCAAATAAACACATGGCAGCGTATAAAGCTGTCGTGGATGATCTATCTAAATCGTTCGAAGGGTTTGAGGTTCAACACATCCCTCGAGCAGAAAATGAGGAAGCAGATGCACTATCTCGGATAGGCTCTGCACGGAAAGAGGTCCCGGATGGCGCTTTTTTAGAGCACCTCAAAGTTCCTTCAATAAAGTGAGTAGATGAGGAATATCCGACCAAATCTGACTCACCTCTAATAGCAGTTCTGGCTGTAATTCCCAGCTGGACTCAACCCTACCTTGATTATTTGGTAGATGGCAAATTACCCAAAGACGAGGTTCTGAGCCGACAGATTATTCGACGAGCGAAAGCCTACACTATAGTTAAAGGTGAGCTCTATAAGTGGAGTGTTTCTGGGGTTGTTCAACGCTGCGTATCTCCGGAAGAAGGAGTGGAAATCTAAAGAGAAATCCACGAAGGGGAGTGTGGTCACCACGCTGCAGCCAAATTTTTAGTGGAAAAAGGTTTTAGACACGGATTTTTCTGGCTTACAGCTCAGGCATATGCCAAACGATTAGTCAAGACGTGCAAAGGCTGCCAAAAGTACGCCAAACAAGCTCATGTTCCGGCTAATCAGCTGCGAACAATACCTATAACATGGCCTTTTGCGGTCTAGGGGATTGATATGGTAGGACCATTTAAACGAGCTCCAAGTGGATTTACTCATCTCTTAGTGATGGTGGATAAATTCACCAAATGGATTGAGGCTAAACCTGTCACTAGTTGTGATGGAGCAACAGCCAAAAGATTTGTCGAGGATGTTATAATCCGGTATGGTTATCCGCATAGCATTATCACGGACAACAGGAGTAACTTCTCTATGGGAGAATTGGCCGAATTCTACAACGAGCAAAATATCCGGCTTGACATTGCGTCAGTCGCACATCCACAGGCTAACGGACAAGTCGAAAGAGCAAATGGTTTAATCCTACAAGGCCTAAAACCAAGACTCGAAGCACCACTACGACGTGCTGCGGGGGCTTGGGCAGAGGAATTACCCTCTGTAATATGGAGTTTACGAACGACTCTGAACTGGTCAACTGGATACACACCTTTCTTCTTGGTCTATGGCGCAGAAGCAGTTCTTCCTAGTGATTTGATTCACACTTCTCCTAGATTGGCCGCGTATAGTGAAGAAGATGCCGAGATTTCTCGACAAAATGATCTCGACTTAGTCGAAGAAGTTCGCGTCATTGCTGAAATGAGATCAACAGCCTATCAGCAGAAGTTACGCAAGTATCATAGCAGAGAGTCAGAAACAGATCTTTCAATAAAGGCGATTTGGTTCTCCGGCTTGTGCAACAAAGAAAGCACAAACTTTCCCCAGTATGGGAAGGGCCCTTTTTAGTTAGTCGAGTATTACACAATGGTTCGTACTACTTAACTGACATGAGGCCAGTCAAAGAAAGACTGCTACTAAGAAGAGAAAGAGAGCTGGAGGCAGTACAAATCCGGATGAGTTGGACAGACCGCGGAATATTGCTCAGCTACGTCCCTTTTATTCTTAGTTTATCCTTCTTTGTAATCATATATATGTACATGTTCTATGAGAAATAAAAGTTTTGGTTGCCTCAAGTTTTTCTGAGAAGTTTTTACCATCTTATTTCTGAATGATCATGTCATAGTCGAAAATCCCAGAATGCTTGAAAGTACTTTATGCTCATGTTCGTTCTGGTTTAGATTTCTGAGTTTAAAATTGCTACCCTCGGGTATAACTCTAAAGTTTCTAGTCTTCACTTTGGTTATTTGTCTGATTGCTGGATGTGGGTATTTTCCGAGTAGTGAATTGTTGGTACTAGAAGCCGGCTTTGTTTCCGAGTTTAAACTGGTTTAGCAACTGAGCTCCATTGCTCGGCAAAGTTTCCGGGCATAAGGTTTAGCCGTCCCACGAAAGGGACGAGGCAGAAAGCCAGATAAATGATAAGTATAGGCGAAAAAGTTCAGGTGCTTATGTAAACATTTCAGGCACACAAAAATTTAAAGCCAAAAGTGCTGAATAGATCAAAAGCTTAGCACTAGCAAAATTATAGTACTACATATTTACAGATCCATCATGTTTTTTCAGAATAATACAAATGTTTCTAGCAATCTATGATGCAGGAGGAGAAGAAGGAGCTGCCGGCTTGCTGAATACATCGCCTTGATATCGTTCCGAGATGTCCACATCCGAAATAGTGCGGTCATCGTCGGAAACTTTGGCTGCTTCTTCTGGAGGCGGAGGCAGAGTGTCCACACGAGTGAAGAAAGGAGTGTCGTAGCTGGTCAAATCAGCCACATGACACCCATATCCGGCACATGAGTCCATAATAGCCTTGATGTCCTGCTCCTGGCCGTCTTCATCCACTGTAGAATACCCTCTGGTCAGTTGCCATATCTCCATGCTTCCATGGTGGCTCATGACCATGGTGAGAGCGTTCTGCGCTGCGGATCGCGCGTAGGACATATTCCAATCCTGGACAAGCTACGGCATCTCCTTCGCCTTGTCCCGCACCTGAAAATCCGACATGCTATGTATGTCCGGAATCTTGAGAGCTTCGCCAATATCCTCAAGGGATTGGCGGAAGTCATGAAGCAGGTCACCGACTTGGGTAAGCCGGTGGGTGCGGGGCTCGGCGGAGGTGGAGTCCGTCAAGTTCAGAGGACCTATACACAAAACAGTTAAGAAAATCCGACATTGAAAGAAGTCGAAGAAATGGACAAGTCAGACAGATGGAACATACCGAAGATGACGTCGTCAATCTTGGTCTTCTCTTCCCGAAGACTCCGGAGTTCATCCCGGAGCGCCTCGGAAAGGTCCTTCTCTCTGCACAGCTCATTATTGAGATCCAAGATTTTCTGATCTTAAGCGGCAATCTTGCGATCGCGCTCGTCAGTAGCCATGGAGGAGGACTCGAGAACTTGAGCTATGCTCTTCTCATGATCCGCTTTGAGCTTATCCAGCTCTTGGTGAAGTTCCTTGTTCTCCACCACCAAAGTTTTGAGGTTCTCGACCTCTTCAGTCATGGCGCAGGACTGCTTTACCAGCGCTGTAAGTCAAAAAGAGCAACAGTTTAGAAAAAGTTCGACTATGAAAACATGAAAGACAAGGTTTGAGTCTCGGAATGTTTACCTTCGGCCTCATCCTTGGAGACCTTAAGCTCAGCATTCTTAAGTCGGAGATCCTTGATCTCTCTCCGCTTGTTGTAGACATTTTTCAACAAATCCTGGTTATAGGAACATACTTTCTGTAAGTCAGAATACCCAAAGTCAGAAGTCTACTAAAGACTCGGGCTAATATTTTTACTAATATCAGCACGAGCCTTGGGGGATACACTAGTTCATTCTTTGGCATCCTAAGGAAGCATAAACCCGGATTATATATCCTACTTCATGCTTGGGGGCTAGAGGATATGATATGAAATGAGGGGGAAATAAGAGTTAGAATTCCGAATTACATATTGCTTGCGAGTAAGTTTATCCAAACTCGCATTTACTTCAACAACAACCTTCTCAGCGAGAGTTAGAGGGACCACTGGAGCTATTGGAAGCTCACCGGTCCTTATCCTCTCGTCGCGAAGACGCACTTGTGCAAGAAGGTCAGAGTAGTTGATGTCCTCTGCCTCTTGTGCTTCTTCTTCGGCAGATAAATTTCTTTTCTCCAGGCATTGCCTGGCCAGCCGCTGGATCTCTTCCACAGATTTCTGGGACAAGCCAAACTTGGCAAGACCCGGATTGCTGAGAAGGTTTTCGGCGAAGATCTCTGCAGAGGGATCATTACTCGAAGAGGGTTCACCCTTATCTATACCCGACTCACTCATGGTGACGTCAGTTTGTGATTCAAGGATTGTCGGGGGGATACCCCCGGGTAGGGTCACTCCGAGGTATAAGGGCCGAGTTAGCCAACGCCAGAGAACGGGAGGGCAATGGACTCCAAGAAACGATGGCAAGAAAACATGGACTCCGGAGCAAAAGAAACAGTGGCAGGAAAAGAAAGACCGTCCGAGGTATACCTATGAGTCGATGTTGGACCAGCCGTGTAAGTTTCACACGCCAAATCCGAATAGCCCGGCGGGTCACACAACGAGGCAATGTGAGTGGATGCGTAAGATAGAACAAGGTGGTTCGGGGAATGCTCAGGCACCCCGGAATGATCAACCTCGGCAGGAGTTACCCCGGCAGCAATTGCTCTCCGGAGCAAACACGCAACAGCTAATGTTGCCTCCCCCTCCGCCGAGGTATGACAACAATGAGAGAAGGGATGCAGTGCATCAGGTGGAAAATCAGCACCAGCCGGATCAGAGGTACCCCAGAAACAAGGGAAGGAATGAGTACAGGGAACATCACCATAGTTATTGTGTGTTCACAACTGAGGAAACAGATAGGAAAAGCTTGCAGCGCCGACATATGGAGGTCAATGCGGTAATGCCAGCAGTGACGAGGTACATGCCTTGGTCGGACCAGGAAATCACCTGGAACATCAAAGATCATCCTAAACTTATGCCGAGTCCAGGTTCATATGCGCTAGTGCTAGATCCAACATTCATTGGGCCGAACATCAATGTGAGGTTCTCCAAGGTACTGATTGATAATGGCAGTAGCATTAACATAATGTATGCGGATACGGTGCGCAAGTTGGGCATCTCGGAGAACATGCTCCAGGCTACGAGAACAACTTTCCATGGTATTGTACCAGGCATTTCTTGTGAGCCCATAGGCAAAGTCCGGGTCGACGTGCTGTTCGGCACAAGGGATAACTGCCGAACTGAGAATCTGGAGTTTGAGGTGGTGAACTTGGAAAGTGCATATCACGCGTTACTCGGAAGACCAGCATTGAACAAATTCATGGCAAGCTGCCACATCAGTTATCTGAAGATGAAGTTGCCCGGGCCAAATGGAGTGATTACCATTGCTGGAGACTTCAGACGTTCCATTGAGTGTGCCTCAGCCAGGTCTAACCTAGCCGAGTCACTCGTGATTGCGCAAGAGAAAAGAAAAATCCAAGAGGTGGCGGCTTTAGCTCAGTCCGCGCAGCAGTATATGCCGGCGTTGAGTAACCCACATGGCAGCGTTTCATTTCAAGCCGCAAAGGACACCAAGAAGGTTCCAGTTGATGACATGTTCCCGGAGTGCACCGTAACAATTGGTGGCGGGTTAACTGACAAATAGGAAAGCGAGCTCGTCAACTTCCTCCGTGAGAATCGGGACATTTTTTCTTGGTCCACACAGGATTTGCAAGGTGTTCCAAGGGAGTTGGCCGAGCACTCTTTGAACGTAAGACCCGGAGCAAGGCCGGTGAAGCAACCTCTCCACCGCTTCGCCGAGGATAGGAGAAAAGTCATTGGAGACGAGATAGCTCGGTTACTAGCAGCAGGATTTATCATGGAAGTGCTGTATCCGGATTGGCTCTCTAATCCGGTGCTGGTAGAAAAGAAGAAGGACGATCCGAACGTGGCAGTGGTTTGGCGTATGTGTATCGATTACACGAACCTGAACAAGGCGTGTCCAAAAGATCCATTTCCACTGCCGAGGATAGATTAGGTCATAGACTCAACCGCGGGATGTGAACTGCTGTCATTCATTGATGCATATTCTGGCTTCCACCAGATACCTCTGAACCCGGATGATCAAATAAAGACTGCGTTTATTACCCCGTACGGGGCTTACTGCTATCGCAGTATGCCGTTCGGTTTACGTAATGCAGGTGCAATGTACCAAAGATGTATGCAAAAATGTTTACACGACCAAATAGGTCAAAACATACAAGTATACGTGGATGATGTGGTTATCAAGACCAAGGAAAGCAAAACGCTCCTTGACAACATAAGGCAAACATTCGCGAACTTGAGAAGGTTCCGGACGAAGCTTAACCCGAAAAAATGTACCTTCGGTGTCCCGGCTGGAAAATTACTCGGATTTCTCGTCTCTAGCCGAGGTATCGAAGTTAATCCAACTAAGATCCGAGCCATCGAACGAATGGAGCTGCCGAATTGTCTTAACGATGTCGAGAAGTTCACTGGGTGCCTGGCATCGTTGAGTCGGTTTGTATGTCGGTTGGGAGAAAAGGCACTGCCTCTCTACCAACTCATGAAAAAGTCGGATAAATTCGTTTGGACGCCATGGGCCGATGAAGCCTTTGCCCACTTGAAAAAGATGTTGGCCACTGCACCAGTGTTAGCCTCTCCACTATCAAAGGAGCCAATGCTGCTCTACATAGCCGCAACCAACCGAGTTGCAAGTGCAGTGATTGTAGTAGAGCGCAATGAAGAGGGTAAGTCGGTGCAGAGGCCAGTATATTACTTGAGCGAGGTATTGTCTGCCTCAAAACAGAACTACCCGCACTTTCAAAAGGTGGCATATGGTGTCTATATGGCGGCTAAGAAGTTAAAGCATTACTTTGAGGAGCACCCCATCAAAGTAATATGTGAAGCTCCCATATCCGAGATAATGGGTAACAAGGATGCGAGTGGCAGAATTACAAAATGGGCAATTGAGTTAGCCCCTTATGCGCCCCAATATGACAGAAGAGAGGCGATCAAATCTCAGGCTGTGGCAGACTTTTTTGTAGATTGGGCCGAGGTACAATACGAACCACCGCCACCAGATCCGAACTACTGGAGATGCACATTGACGGGTCAAAAACCAAAACCGGATTAGGTGCCAGGGTTGTGCTTACCTCGCCAAAGAAGGACCAGCTAAGATACGTATTGCAGATCCATTTCGCGGCACAAAACAATGTCGCCGAGTACGAGGCTCTTGTGCATGGGCTCAAAGTGGCAAAAGAGATTGGCATACGTCGGATAATATGCTTTGTCGACTCGGATTTGGTGGTGCAACAAGTGTCCGGAGTGTGGGACGCCCTGGATCCAAATATGGCACTGTACAAGTTTCATGTGCAGAAGATATCTGGTTACTTTGAGGGGTGTGAATTTCACCATGTACCCCGAGTGGAAAACGAAGCTGCCGACATGCTGTCGAAGCTCGGATCGACCCGACAGGCAATTCCACCGGGTGTAGCATTGTAACACCTCAGAAAACCATCTATCAGGCCGTCCCCAGGAACCTACTCGATCTATGTCCCGGAAGATACGGAATCCGGAGCTGAGCCCATGGACATTGACACGGGAAGTAGTACGCGAGACCCGGGGACTGCATCTGCAAACCCGGGGACTGCCTCAGCAAACCCGGGGACTACCTCGCTAGACCCGGGGACTGCTCAGCGTGATCTGGCTGAAGTTATGCCGGTGGATCAGATGGAAATCGACGGGGACGTGTTCCCTGCGCGAGCGATACCAGCTTGGGCACTGCCTATATTCCAATTCCTGAAAGACAGAACGTTACCCACTGAGGAGGTGTTAGCTAGGCAAACTCAGAGGAGAGCAAAAGCATACACAATTATCAATTCCGAGCTGTACAAACAGAGTGTAACCAACGTCCTCCAGCGATGCGTTGACCCGGAAGAAGGACTTGACATCCTCCGAGATATACACCAAGGGGAATGCGGGCATCATGCCTCATCCAGAGCCTTGGTGGCAAAGGCGTTCCGGCATGGATTCTACTAGCCAAGTGCCTTAGAACAAGCAGAAGATCTGGTGAGAAAATGCAATGGTTGTCAAAGGTACGCCACCAAGACACATATGCCTATGTCGGAACTCAAGACCATACCAATTACGTGGCCATTTGCTGTATGGTGCTTGGATATGGTTGGCCCGTTCAAACCAGCAAGAGGAAACATGACACACATTTTGGTCATGGTGGACAAGTTTACAAAATGGATTGAAGTGAAACCTATAAGAAAATGTGATGGAGCTACGGCCGTGACATTTCTCAAAGACATCATCTTGAGATACGGTTATCCACACAGTATTATAACTGATAATGGAACAAATTTTGCGGAAGGAGCATTTGCGTGCTTTTGCCGAGACAAGAAGATCCGACTCGATGTCGCCTCGGTAGCCCACCCCGCATCGAACGGACAAGTGGAAAGATCCAACGGATTAGTATTATCCAGGATAAAACCCCGGCTCATTGAGCCGCTGCAAAGATCAGCGGGGTGCTGGATAGAAGAACTATCAGCGGTACTGTGGAGTTTAAGAATAACTCCTAATCAATCAACAGGCTATACGCCGTTTTTTCTGGTATATGGGGCAGAAGCTGTATTACCAGCCGACATAGAGCATGATTCGCCTAGGGTCACCCAATACACAGAAGCCGAAGTGCAAGAAGCCCGGCAAAATGATGTTGATCTGCTGGAAGAAGCGAGAGAACTGGCATTGTCTAGATCCGCCATATATCAGCAAAATCTCCGACGCTATCATAGCCGGAAAGTGTGCCCCCGAGTCTTTCGGGAAGGCGATCTGGTGCTCCGGTTGGTACAACGTACTACTGGCATGCATAAATTATCCCCCCCCATGGGAAGGGCCATTCATTGTGAGCAAAGCATTGCACAATGATTCTTACTATCTTATAGATGCAATGCCACAGGAAAAGAACAAGGCGGACAGGTCCGGAGAGGAATCTAAGCGACCGTGGAATGTAGCACTACTTCGTCCCTTCTACACTTAGCTCAGAAGTGTATGTATCCGAGTCGTCTCATATGTCAGTATGTATGTCGGCAATGAGCTTATCAATGAAATAGCAGCGCCTCGAGCAGTAACTCGGGGACTGCCTTAATAATGTTTGTTGTTACTTCTTATGCGGTAGCTGGAATAAGTCGTTCTACTTAACCCGGATTAGTAATGTGTGAGCACCAAAAACCCAACTCTTCGACTTGCTGCTGTCCAACAAGAATTGGCTTCATGGCAAGCAAGAGAACAAGTTTGGAATTGCGTAGCACGTGAACAATGACTAAGGAAACGAATTTATTCGAGCTAACGTTTGTTTTTCGGACTAACCCTGTATTTATTTTTAAGTTATTATGCTGAATTATTTTGAGCTAAGCCTAAAAGTTTCTAAGTATTCTTAAAACAATTTTTGAAGCTCGGATTCGTAAGTCGTAAAACCGAATCAAGGTAGACACGGACCGAGCCAGAAGATTGGACGAACAAGAAAATGAAACTCGGGGACTACGCCTAAGTTAATCCGGCATAGAAATGTAGTAGCAAAATATCACATATACAACATACAGTTGCACCCGGCATACCGGGGATCTGATAAATTTTCAAGTTTTTTGAACTAAGGAGCAGCAGGAGGAGGAAGTTCGGCGTCGTCGTCGCTGTCTTCAATATCCGAGGCATCATCTTCTCCGCCCTCATCCGACCCATCTTCAACGTTCTGAACGTGCTCGTCCCCAGCGGATTCCAGGAAGCTCAGTCCTTCAACCCAGTCATGGATAGGAGAAAATTCGACGAGGCTGTAGGCGCAAGCCTGGCGCCAAGCTACCCACTCCGGGTCATCAGTCCATCTAGATCCGGTGCGCCAGCGTGTAAGGAGGCTGAGGTCGATCTTCTCGTACCATGTGAGAATATGGTGAAGGATAGTATCAGCTGCGGCGTGCCCAGCGGACTCTCTCTAGAGGTCAAGCTGGGTCTCGATATCCAATAGCTTTTCGGTAAGAAGTGTGATCCTTTTCGGAGCGCTCTCACTGGGCCAGAATGTGTTGAAAATCCGGACTGAAACGTCGAGGAGATCTTTTCCGTAGTTCTTGATGATTTCCACGCGAGATGACAGGCTGACCAATAGGTCCTCCATGTCTAAGGGAATGCCCTCACCATCAAGAGAGACGGGAGTACCCCTCTCTCGGCGAAATTTGGCAACAGCAGCGCTCGCAATAGGAGTACCCTCTCGAAAGTGGCCTAGAAACAAGGCAAAGGAAGAAGCTGAAGCAAAGACATATGAACTAACCCAGAGAATTATGTCGGATAAGGGAAGAGAATTTACGTGAAATGTGGCTGTGAATCCGGGTCAACTTCTTGATGCAGTCATTGCGTCTCTTGCGAAGTTGCTCAAGCTTAGCGTTTGCCGACCCAAGCTGGATGTCGGATTCTTTGAGTAGATCCTGGTCCTTGGAGATCTGGAGAGTAAGGCGCTCACGCTCTTCTGTGAAGTTCTGGCCAACCTTTTGGAGCTCGGTTTGGTGCTGGGCCTTCATCTTCTCCATCTCAGCCTTGAGCCTAGCAATCTCGTTGTCCTTAGTCCGGAGGAGAGCAAGCTCGTCATCTTTCTTCTTCAGCTCGGCTTGATGCTGCCCTGCTTGTTCGAGAAAATGCAGCATCATATCAGGCACGGGCACACTATCCTCAAGCGATGCTGAAATAGTATGTTGACCCGCCAGAGCCGAGGAGTGAATGTTTGCCGAGCCAAGGAGAAGAGGAAATGGAAAACACTACGAGGTCGGACAAAAGAGGACATACCCCTGATTTCCTCCAGGTTCTTCCACATGATCTTGTTCTCAGCCTCCACCCCAGCTGTAGAAACCGAATGAGGAGATTAGTTCGGTAGAAGAAGGTGAAGAAAAACGGAGAAGTGCCAAGGGAGAAACTTACCCCTCTTTTCATGTTCTGCAATAAGTGCAACGTGCTTTGCGCGTAGCATCTTGTGGGTATCCAGTAGACGTTGGAATTCAGCACTCCGGTGATTGGTAGTTACCTGGAAAAAGTACAGAAGCATAAAATTAGCTTGGTGCATATTCGAAGTGTACAAAATCCGGGCCAAGTGGAACTTAACCCGGCTCTAGGTGTGTGTATATTCGAAGTGTACAAGATCTGGGTCAAGTGGAACTTAACCCGGCTCTAGGTGTGTGCATATTCGAAGTGTACAAGATCCGGGCCAAGTGGAACTTAACCCGGCTCTAGGTGTGTGCATATTCGAAGTGTACAAGATCCGGGCCAAGTGGAACTTAACCCGGCTCTAGGTGTGTGCATATTCGAAGTGTACAAGATCCGGGCCAAGTGGAACTTAACCCGGCTCTAGGTGTGTGCATATTCGAAGTGTACAAGATCCAGGCCAAGTGGAACTTAACCCGGCTCTAGGTGTGTGCATATTCGAAGTGTACAAGATCCGGGCCAAGTGGAACTTAACCCGGCTCTAGGTGTGTGCATATTCGAAGTGTACAAGATCCGGGCCAAGTGGAACTTAAGCCGGCTCTAGGTGTGTGCATATTTGAAGTGTACAAGATCCGGGCCAAGTGGAACTTAACCCGGCTCTAGGCGTGTGCATATTCGAAGTTCACATGGAGCTACGTTAGTTTTCTAATGAGCATCCGGTCGAGTAACAAGCTAATCCACCGGAGGCTCGGGGACTAATGGTTATTATCTACAGCATGTAAAGGAGAAACGACATACCTCCATCATTTGCCCCGCGAGGTTAATTGCCTTAGCGGCGGTATTCATCTGGGTGGAAAATTCTGCGGGGCCGAACTTTTCCGGGAGATCGTCGTTGTGGACGAACTCCGCCTTATTCTAGTTCATGACGAACTCAATAAGACTCGGAGGGTACCGCTCACCGGTGGGCATATGGGGTGCCACCAAGCCCTTTGCGTGCGCTTCTTTCCTCTCAACCAAGGCAAGGGCTGGGCTGGTATGCAGAACCATCTACTGTGCATCAGTTGGTTAGGCAGGAACATCCTTTGCTGCTGGAGCTTTCTTGGGAAGCATCGACGATAGGGTTCGCTGCCCAGCCTCGACAGATGTAGACTTGGTAGCATCTGGAGCCTTTTTGCCCTTAGCTTGCCGGGAAGAAGTAACTGTAGTGGATTTCCCCTTAGAAGCTGCTGGAGTAGTTCCTCGCCGAGGTTGAGATGACTCGGACGAGGCGCAAGAACTTGGCACTGGAGCTCTTGTAGCTGAACTTGAAGTTGTTGTTGGTTTCCTTGGTGCCGGAACAGGTGCTAGTGCTGGCTCGGTCGCTGGTACTGGAACTGCTGCTGGTGCTGGTGTTGAGATAGACTCGGTGGTTGCTGGTTGCAGCGATGCCGAAGTGGTGGACACCGTCGCCTCGGCTGGACCGACCCCTCCTGCTCCGAGGTCGCGTTCCTCTCGACGATGTAGTGCGGAACCCGGAGCAGCCACAGAACCCTCCGGAATAGGGCTCAGCAGGCGTGACTCGTCGTCACGAGGAGGAGAAGGGCCGGATCAAAGTGGTGAAGAGATGCTTGATCCACTCTGAGGGACCACCACCGGAGCCCTGAAAAAGAAAATAACGTCAGAAGAGAAATTAACACGATGCAAGGAAAAGTGAGTTACGCAACGAAAAATGACTTACACATCCGAGGTTTTGGCCTCCTTGGGTTTCCGAGCCCTTCGTGCCGGGGCTTTGCCTGCCCGCTTGGAGGCAGTCTTGTCTCCGGCCTTCTTTTGCCTTTTTGTGGGCTGAGAAGGTTCGGAAGAAGAACTTGATGCGGCTCCGCGCTTCTTCGACGCCACCGGAACCGGCTCGCCTGTAGCAAGTGGAGGATCCTCGTGGATATGCCCACCGGGGTTAGCTGATGCCGGAAAGGCAAAAGAAAGAGGGACAGCCTCAACAGGTTCAATCACGTCGACATCCGAGTCATCCTCATCATCGGGCCAATCTCTAAGAGAAGAGAATTTACCGCTGGGTCGTTTGGTAGCGTCGGTCATAGGGAGAAACATCTCCTGGTCCGGCTCCTCCTCATCCAGGATTTCTCGGTCCGACACCCACTTAAGGGTCGGATCCGTACCATCCTCGAGAGTTTGCTAAAGGAACAGCTGAGAAAAAGCATGAAGAACAGAGTCAAAAACACAACAAAAACCGACACATATTTGATCAGAAATAAGTTTTCCCCGCGAAGCTTACCGCGGGAGGGAGCCTGTCACGACAGAAGTGCTCAATTCCCCAAGTCCATTCGGCGGAGAAATCCCTGTGGGTGGTGAAAAGAGCCTTAAATCGACGAAAAATCTCCGTGTTGCTCAACTCGAAGGAGGAGGTTCGGTTGGGGTCATGGCTGAAACTCATGTGGCACACCTTGTGGGTGCGCTTCTAGAGGGGAGAGATTCGATTGCGCACGAACGTGATCATAGCATCCTCGTTGCGCAATCCGAGTTTCTGCAGCTCCACAAACCTCTTGTTAACTTGGTTGGCTAGAGCTATAGGCTTATTGGGGACCTCCTCCCAGAATTTCGGGTCAGGTGGACCCGGAGCATAATGCAGCAACCGAATCAAATCTTCAGTGCCGCATTCCGGACATAGAAGAAGGTCCGGGCCCATCCTTTGCAGGAGTCAAGCCCGGTAACCCGGAGGAAAACGGAAAGTCTCCGGGGTGAGATGGAGGCAGCTCCGAATTGGGTGAGCTGCTTATCTCCGACTCTACTTGGATGTTGGGGATGACGTTGCGACGAAGGCCGAAAAACCGGATCCACATTTCCTTCGTGGGCCATATTCCAGTGTAGCCTTCGATCGTAGAGACAAAAGCGGAGAGAGAGGTGATAGCGTTGGCTGGGAGATGGTGCGGCTACAAGTGGTAGGTGCTAACCCAATCCTAGAAGAAATCGCTCATCGGTAGACCAAATCCCCATTGGAAGTGGGACAGGAACACGACGAACTCACCGGATTGGGTGAGGGGTCCAGTTCGGCGGAGGGGAGACGAGCGACGACACCGACAGGAACGCGTCTGGTCCGGTAGAGCCAGTCAAGGTCATCTTGACAGCCCCATGATCCGGCCCACGCGCCACGGTCCGCCGCGGCGACGTCCTCCTCCATTTCCTGCTCGGCGACGACGAGCTCCTCCTACGTCATCTCGTATTCACTACCCTCGCTGGCGCTAGCAGCGGCGGGGATCTGAGGCCTGGATTGGTGAGGACCCGTGGCTAGGAAGTCACGTAGCGGTGGCTGCGACGCAGAGGCATGGGGAAAAGCACGGCGGTGGCGCTACTGCTAGAAGCACTGGCGGCGGCGCGGTCGCTAGGAAGACGAAGGAGAAGGGCAATGAGCAGAGGGGGGCAGAAGTGGGAAAATGCTAAGGGGTGCGGCCCTACGCTACTTAACCACCCCCTGAGAGGGTGAGTGGGATCGCGTTGCGCCAACGAGCCACATGGTGTGGCTGTGTATCGCACGCCTCGGCCAATCGTAGAGGAGCCACACAGAGGGCCACAGAGCAGAAGCAATCCCGTGACGTGATGCACTGATGCGGTAAACGAGGAGGCAGGCGTGACGTGACCCTCGCACAGTGATAACTGACAATTACTGCGGCGGTTACTGTGCAGGCCCTTAAAATAAGACAACGTGATGATTAGCCTCCACGTGGGTTGGCGTATGAGAGAAGGAAGCAAGGCCCGGATCGAACCATGGTAACCCGGACTGCAAGTAAAAACTTAGAATGTGCAGAGGGAAAGAAAACCATGAGATCCGAGTCACAGTGGTAACCCGGCCGGCAAGTGAAAACTTGGAACGTGCGAAGGGAACGTAAATCCATATAATCCGAGATAAAGAGCTAACCCGGAATTAAACGTCCAAGGCTCGAACATAAATGAACCTGATGTGGCCTTAGCGGCCAAGGCCGCTAAGACCGCACCAGCTTCGGGGACTAATGTTGGGGGGATACCCCTGGGTAGGGTCACTCCGGGGTATAAGGGCCGAGTTAGCCGAGGTTCGGCAGGGTCAAAGCGGATGCTAGCCGGGTCACCTCAAAGCAGGCCGGATCACGGAGTAACCCGGACCAGGGGGGGTCGCCTAACATTGTCTCATCCGACTTAAGGAGTAAGTCGGAAGTGCTTGTCTAACTTATATGCAGGAACAGGTGTGGCCGGATCTACTATGATCCGGGTCCCCGCTTAGCTTCTGGGAGAAGGAAGGAATCTCTCTGGTCAAAAAGAAGGTCCGGTACGCACTGCATGAGAAAAGCAAGCAAGGGCAGGACCACCGGGTCATGGCCTACAAGGGTGACGACGCCCATGTCGGCTGACGCAGGCGTCGCAGAGGCTCACGTAGCTAAAGCATGTATGACGCGGGGGAAAATCACCCCGGTCGGGTTACCACTTTGGGAGGAGGCATATTCTTAGGAATATGCTTCCACGTATGCCCTAGGCAGGGACCGAGCCTCCTCTATATAAGGGGGGCTAGGTTTCTGCTAGAGGGGGTTGAGTTTTTATGCCATAGGGTTTTGGTGAAGGTTCTAAGGGTGAACTGTGGGTGAGAGTAAGAGAGCCCCTTCTTCCTCCTCTCGTCAATACAGCTCAAGGAGGACTTGTAATCTTGAAGGAAGAGCAATACAAACTTCTGTGTGGAGAATCACTCCACTATCCCTC
The DNA here is from genome assembly GCA_916181665.1 of Avena sativa. NCBI lineage: Eukaryota > Viridiplantae > Streptophyta > Magnoliopsida > Poales > Poaceae > Avena > Avena sativa. Next base: position 59,501,610 of record OV702292.1, read on the forward strand.
CCTGGATTCCCCTAGGGTGTATTAGTCCCCACCTTTAGCCTATCCATGGCATCTGCCGTGACACCACCACGACAAGGATCACAGGCTCCGTTGAAGGAGCCGGATCTTCTGTGATAGCCGGAGAAGGAATGATCACCGACGTTGCGGAAGGATGGGGGGGGGCAGGAGTCGGAGGAGCCACGGCAGGAGAAGCCATGGAAAGCTTCGTCTATCGCAAGGGCTTTGAAGAAGTTCCATTCCCCTTACCCTTGATGAGCTGCTTAGCTCTGAGAATGTAATAAAGTCGAAAACATTACATCTCGGAAGAAAATTCGAGTAAGGTACAAAGGCGGAAATTGTGTTGAAAGTTACCTCTTCACGATAGGCACCTCCTTTGTGCCAACAGCCACTGTCGGAGCCTTGCGTTTCTTAAGCGCAATGTCTGGCAATGGGACCAGTTCCGCCTCCTGAGAAAACTATGGAGGATATCCCTCGAGTGGAGCAAGTTCCGACTCGGGGAGGTCAGCAAGCTAAAAAGAAGAAAACATATCAGTATTGCAATGTAACTTAAAGATTGAAACACATAAAAAGGTTTATTGTTAGAAGTTTATCGGCACTACAGGGTTTTCCGCCGTATGCATATCTAGAGAAACCTCCGGGATCCTTCTCTCGATCCGCTCCCTTATCAGCCATTTAATCTGGCTTATATAACCTTGCGAGGTATAGGATCTGGGACTGATGCGGAGGGAATCTTTCTTGGACGACATGATGGAGTGCACCAGTCGGTCTCCGTGGTACTGAAGGGGTTGGATCCGGCGTGAGACCCAACATTGGACCAAGTCGGATCCCTTCAGTCCTTTGTGTTTCATCAGATATTCGATCCGTCTCTTAGCGAGGATCAGATCGTCATTGAGAGCCGGAGGAGCCTCGTCCCAATACGGTTGGGCCGTGGCAGCTCTGTCTATGAAAGCCGGCAAAGCTGTGGCTTTGCCCGGGAGCCGGAATATTCTTGCGGTAAAAGGTGGCTGGCCACTGTTTGACCGAGTCACTAGCTAAGATCTTGGGATATGCGTGCTCGCGTCTAAGTGAAAAACTAATTGTACCGGTGATATAAGGAACACCGGCTGTAATAGAATTTCTCCAGACATGGAAGTAATACCGGAATAAGGTAAGACTCGGCCTAATGCCGAGAAATCACTCACACAAAGCCGCATCGGCGCTCATCTCTAGGAGAGAGTTGGGGGGAAGATGGTGGAGATGAAGACTATAGTGATCTATCACCTCGGAAAAGAATTCCAAGGGAGGAAACGACAAACCTCTGTCGAGGTGGGTGCCAAAGTGGACCCGCTCGTCGGCGCGCGGGTTGGGGACGGTCTCCCCGAAGCCGCTCCACCAGTCGCCGGCGCGGAGGAGCCCTTCTGTCTCCACGCCGTGGAGCTTCTCGTCATCGAGCACGCAGGGAATCCAGACCCCGCGGAAGCTTTCCTTCTCTGTCGCTGCCTCTATCGCCCCGTCGCCGCTGCTGCCGCCAAACCGAAAGAGGATGAAGAAGCCATTTCTCCGGTGAGTTGGTGACCTAGGATGGGCGGCGCTGGGAGTTTTTGGGGGAAAGCAGAGGAGCTCTATGCGCGCAGGGGAGATTTGGAGGAGAGGAAACGGCAAGGGAACAAGTGAAGAAAGGAGGAGGAGAATCCTCACCCCTTATATCCACCTTACCGCGCCAAGATTCGTGCAAATGCTACAGTATAACCTCCACGCGTCGTGGAAGGAACTGGGAAGGACCCACGCGATGATTACGTCGCCTCGATCTCCACGTACGCATTAAAATGACGCCTCGGTTCCGCGAACCGTGGACCCACCAACGGTCGTGGTGACAGGATGTCTGTCAGCTGACGTGACTTGACCATGACTGGTGTCAGGTGGCGTTAGAGACCAAATTCTGGCTTAGTTTGAAATCAAGCCGGAAAATCCGAGTAATCTATTGATAGGTCTGACTTATTTTTTAAGACCCGGATCGTATTTTTTGTTGTGAAGTTTCAGGAACCCTTCAAGATTCTGCAAGCCTAAGATCAAGCTAGACGATGATAAATCCGACTTTGGATCTTGGTGACTTCCGGGGGATGCTGTTGGGGATATACTTCCCGGGTATCCTCACAGTTCCTCACTGACCAGGGTGGCCCACTTCGGGTTAGAGCTTTGCTTCACGGGCGGCCCAGTCAGGGAGAAAAGACGGAGTCCAATCCGGCTATAGGAAGGCCCAGAAGACTTACCAACTTAGGCCCATAATGTTACTTGTAGTTCAAGATGTACTCTGTAACCGACTCTTAGTCGTAGCCGGATAGATTTCTTCTGTAAACCCTAGGCCGGATATCTATATAAGCCGTCCTAGGGAGAGCCTTTAGGGCACACCTCAATAGTCTACAATCTCAACTCGCACAGGCGAAACCCTTGTAGCCCATATTCCGGCTCTGCCATATTACTGGATTGCTAGCAGGAGTAGGGTCCGTCCAAAGCCGGCGGATTCGAACCTGGGTAAACTTGTGTTCTCACTGTCCCGGAACACCATACGTCTCACACCCCTCTCTTCCGCATGCCTCGAGGACCCCCTCATGGCGTACTTGTCATCAATCCGACGACAATCTCCACAACTCAATTGGAGGGCTCCCAAAAATCACCACAAAGGCTTCGACCTTGAGGAATCTCCACAACTCAACTAGAGGCCTCAAGGGTATCACACCACTACCACACAAACATCTAGGGTTCCAAGAACCCAAGAAAAGTAATCCCTTAAGCTTGAACTTACTAAATCTCCGAGGAGAACTCAAACCTATGCTCCAAATGCAAGAGGCAAGTCCTTCACTCTCAAATTCCACCAAAACTACAAAAGTTATTGGAGGAATAAGAGAGGAAGAACACAAAACTCTCCAAGATCTAGATCCCAAGGATTCCTTCACAAAGAAGGGATTTGGTTAGGTGGGGTTGTAGATCTAGATCTCATCTCTTGAATATCTCAATCATGGGAGGGGAAGAGGAAAGGGAAAGCTCTTGGAGGTCAAGAATGGAGAAGAGAGAGCAAAAATGGCCTCAAAAGTTGGCGAAACATTAGGGAAGAGGGGGCCCTTAAATAGGACAAGAGAGATCTGCCTGTTTGGGTCAGTTTCACGAGTCACCAGAACTTCTGGTGAACCACCAAAAGTTCTCGTAAATCAGAACACAAAAAATAGAGAGAAAACACACTCTCGTCGTAAGTAGACCGGAAGTTGGGCCGGTATTACCGCCCAAGCAAAAACGATGGACAATATGGTACAAAAAGATCGATAACGTTTGACTCCGGACTCTGATTTCGATGATGTTGGGATCGTTTTGAAGAGAACGACAAGCTATACAGGATTATGCAAAGAAATATCACAGTACAACATGGGAGGATAAAATTAAAATGGATAAAGGTATGACCTCTCTAAAAGTGACAAACCGGTAAAACTTCCAAAACCCAAAACGCAAGAAGTTGCGCTTGGAATCTCCAATTGGGATGAAACCAATTTTGTTGGAAAGATATTAAAGAGCATAATCCAACAAAAGGTGTAAATTTTGGATACCACCAAGGTATAAAATATCAAGTATAAATATGTGGGATACCTCCCAAGAATTCCTAGCTATCATTTTTGCTTGTGACAAATTTATATCTTGCATCATTAATTCTAAGGTAATAGTTTATACGGATCACCAAGCTTTGCATCATCTCCTTGTTAAAAAGGATGCAAAGCCCAGGTTGATTAGGTGGGTCTTATTACTACAGGAATATGATTAGCAAATAGTAGATAGGAGGGGTAGGGATAATCTGGTAGCAGATCATCTCTCTAGGATGGAGAGAATAATTACTAACCCCGTACCTATAAATGAGTCATTTCTAGGAGAATATTTAGCAAAAGTTGAAATCGATGATCCTTGGTTTGCGGATTATGCTAACTATCTCGCAGTAAAATTTATACCTCCTGGTATGACAAGAAATCAAAGGATGAAATTCTTTAATGATCTTAAATATTACTTTTGGGATGATCTATATCTATGTCGTCATGGACCTGATGGAATGATTCGGAAGTGTGTTCCTAGCCATGAAATGAATGCAATTTTGCAAGCTTGTCATGACAACTCGTATGGAGGACATCATGAAGGTAAGCGAACTGCAGCGAAGGTACTTTAATCCGGATTCTATTGGCCCACCATGCTCAAGGACGCATACAGGTATGTAGAACACTGTGATGCTTGCCAAAGAAGAGGTAATATAGGTACGAGACAAGAGATGGCAATGAATTATAGTCTTATAATCGAACCCTTTGATGTATGGGGAATGGATTACATGGGACCTTTTATAGAATCAAATGGTTACACTCATATTCTTGTTGTTGTCGATTATGTTACTAAATGGGTTGAAGCTATTCCAACAAGCCATGTAGATGCAGCCGCCTCAGTGAAGATGATTAAGGATATTATATTCCCTAGGTTTGGAGTTCCTAGATTTTTAACCACTCATGGTGGTTCTCAATTTATGAAAGGAACTTTCAGGAAAATCCTCAGCAAATATGGAGTAACTCACCATGTTGATTCACGATATCATCCTCAAATGAGTGGTCAAGTGGAACTCTCCAATAGAGAATTAAGGACCATACTCGAGAAGACGGTGGAAAAATCAAGAAAATATTGGTCATACAAGTTAAATGACACTCTATGGGCAAACCGTACTGCGTTTAAAAATCCAATGGGTATGACACCTTATAAGATGGTATACGGTAAGGCATGTCATTTACCTTTAGAATTGGAATAGAAAGCTTTTTGGGCAATCAAGAACCTAAACTATGATCTTAAAGCAGCAGGAGAAAAAAGTTTATTAGTTATTCATGCTTTATATGAGTTTAGAAGTGAGGCTTATGAGAATGCTAGATTGTTTAAAGAAAAAGTAAAAAGATGGCATGATAGAAAAATAGAAAATAAGACCTTTAAAAGTGGATACAAGGTGTTGCTCTATAACTCTCGTCTTAGTTGTTTCCAGGAAAGCTCAGATCAAAGTGGGAAGGTCTGTATATAGTTGAAGAAGCTTATTCATCAGGAGCAGTGAAGCTCCAGGGAAAAACACCATCTCTTTCATGGGTGGTAAGTGGACAATGCTTGAAGCATTATCGGGCAAAACAAGATATAAGTGCAGTCACCATACAAGTGATCACCCCAGAAGAGGTGATTAAGCAAAGATATACAAGGAATGGCAACTGTAAGAAGGATAGAATCGAGACAAAATGAGCAACACTATGGTCAACCTATTGACCATAAAAGAGCCCTTCATGGGAGGCAACCCATGCGAAATAAAAGTTTGAGTATGTTTTTTTTAAATTTCAATTAAGTTTTAGTTGAGCTTGTGATGAATAAGGAACATTTAAAGCTCTAGCAAAGAAAAACAAGATTTATAATGCTAATATTGGTTGAAAATTTAAGCTATCATTTTCTGTCAAAACTTGATATTTCACTAACTTTCAGATCAATAAAGAATTCTTGGAGAAGCAGGTAATTTTTGGTGGATCCAGAAGGTTTAACGACCAACTATACTGCAGGAATAAAAATTCCGGGCGTATAGTTGCGATCGTATAGATGCTTCGACATCCCCCCTTCCATTTATGAAAGGTGCAGAATGTTTAACGACCAACTATACGGCAGAAATAAAAGTTCCGGTTATATATTGTCATCGTATAGATATCAATGCCTTCATCAAAATTCTTTTCTAGAATACTAATAGTTTAACGACCAACTATATGTCGGGAATAAAAATTCCGGTCGTATAATTGTCGTCGTATAGTTATCGACCCATCTGCAAAAAAATTATTCAGAGTACTGAAGGTTTAACGACCAACTATACATCGGGTGTCGTGGTGGTGTCACGGCAGATGCCATGGATAGGCTAAAGGTGGGGACTAATACACGCTAGGGGGATCCAGGGAGGGATAGTGGAGTGATTCTCCACACAGAAGTTTGTATTGCTATATCTCCAAGATTACAAGTGCTCCTTGAGCTGTATTGGCGAGAGGAGGAAGAAGGAGCTCTCTTACTCTTGCCTACTATTTTTCCCTAAAACCCTAGATCAACTAGTGCTCATCCAACTAGAGCTCAACCAACCCCCTCTACCAGAGACCTAGCCCCCCTTATATAGAGGAAGTTCGGTCCCTGCCTAGGGCATACGTGGAGGCATATTCCTAAGAATATGCCCCCTCCCAAAGTAGTAACCCGACCGGGGTGCTTTTCCCCCGCGTCACACATGCTTTAGTGACGTAAGCCTCTGCGGCGCCCACGTCAGCCGACACGAGCGTCGTCACCCTTGTCGGCCACGACCCGGTGGTCCTGCCCTTGCTTTCTTCACTCATGCAGTGCGTACCGGACCTTCTTTTTGACCAGAGAGATTCCTTCCTTCTCCTAGAAGCTAAGCGAGGACCCGGATCATAGTAGATCCGGCCACACCTGTTCCTGCATACACGTTAGACAAGCACTTCTGACTTACTCCTTAAGTCGGATGAGACAATGTCAGGCGACCCCCCCCCCCCTGGTCCGGGTTACTCCGTGATCCGGCCTGCCTTGAGGTGACCCGACCAGCATCCGCTTTGACCTTGCCGAACCTCGGCTAACTCGGCCCTTATACCCCGGAGTGACCCTACCCGGGGGTATCCCCCCAACATTAGTCCCCGAAGCTGGTGCGGTCTTAGCTGCCTTGGCCGCTAAGGCCACATCAGGTTTATTTATGTTCGAGCCTCGGACGTTTAATTCCGGGCTAGCTCCTTATCTCGGAATATATGGATTTACGTTCCCTTTGCACGTTCCAAGTTTTCACTTGCCGGCCGGGTCACCACTTTGGCTCGGATCCCATGGTTATCATGGTTTGATCCGGGCCCCGTTTCCTTCTCTCATACGCCAACCCACGTGGAGGCTAATCATTACCTCGTCTTATTTTAAGGGCCTGCACAGTAACCGCCGCAGTAATTGTCAGTTATCACTGTGCGTGGGTCACGTCATGCCTGCCTCCTCGTTTACCGCATCAGCGCGTCGCGTCATGGGATTGCTTCTACTCTATGGCCCCCTATGTGGCTTTTCTCTGATTGGGTGATGCCGGTGATAAACGGCCACACCGTGTGGCTGGTCGGCGCAGCGCGATCCCACTCATCCATCTCTGGGGTTGGTTTAAGTAGTGGAGGGGCGCACCCCTTAGCGTTTTCCCACCTCTGCGCCCCTCTGCCCGTTGTGTTTCTCCTTCGTCTTCCTAGCGACCGTGCCGCCACCAGTGCTTCTAGCAGTAGCGCCGCCGCCGCACCTTCCCCGTGCCTCTGCATCGCAGCCACCGCTGCACAACAGCTTAGCCACGGGTCCTCGCCAATCCAGGCCACAGATCCCCGCCGCCGCTAGCTCCAGCGAGTATAGTGGATACAAGATGACGGAGGAGGAGCTCGTCGTCGCCGAGCAGGAGATGGAGGGGGACGCCGGCGCGGCGGACCGCGGCGCGTGGGCCGGTTCATGGGTCTGTCAAGATGACATTGACTGGCTCTACCGGACCAGGCGCATTCCCGCCGACGTCACCGCTCGTCTCTCCTCCGCCGAACTGGCCCCCTCACCCAATCCGGGTGAGTTCGTTGTATTCCTGTTCCGCTTCCAACTGGGATTCGGTTTGCCGGTGAGCGATTTCTTCCAGGATTGGGTTAGGACCTATCATTTGCAGCCGCACCATCTCCCAGCCAACGCTATCACCTCCCTTTCCGCCTTTGCCTCTACGATCGAAGGCTATACCGGACTATGGCCCACAAAGGAGCTGTGGATTCGGTTCTTCGGCCTTCGTCGCAACGTCGTCCCCAATATCCACATAGAGTCGAAGGATAAGCAGCTCACCCAGTTCGGAGCTGCCTCCATCTTGCCCCGGAGGTTTTCGGTCTTTCCCCGGGTTACCGGGCTTGACTCCTGAAAGGATGGGCCCGGACCTTCTTCTACATCTGGAACGATGGTACCGAAGATTTGATTCGGTTGCTGCCCTACGCTCCGGGTCTACCTAACACGGATTTCTGGGAGGAGGTCCCCAAGAAGCCTACCGCTCTGGCCAACCAAGTTAACAAGAGGTTCGTGGAGCTGAACAAAGCTCGGATTGCGCAACGAGGATGCTATGATCACGTTCGTGCGCAACCGAATCTCTCCCCTCCAGAAGCGCACCCACAAGTTGTGCCACATGAGTTTCGGCCGTGACCCCAACCGAACCTCCTCCTTCGAGTTGAGCAACACGGAGATCTTTCGCCGGGTTAAGGCTCTTTTCACCACCCACAAGGATTTCTCCGCCGAATGGACGTGGGGAATCGAGCACTACTGTCGTGACAGGCTCCCTCCCGCAGTAAGCTTCGCGGGGCAAACTTATTTCGGATCAAGTATGTGTCGGTTTTTGTTGTATTTTTGACTCTGCTCTTTGTGCTTTTTCTCAGCTGTTCCTTCAGCAAACTCTCGAGGATGGTACGGACCCGACCCTTAAGTGGGCGCCGGACCGAGAAATCCCGGATGAGGAGGAGCCGGACCAGGAGATGTTCCTCCCTATGACCGACGCTACCAAACGACCCAGCGGTAAATTCTCTTCCCTTAGAGATTGGCCCGATCATGAGGATGACTCGGATGTCGATGTGATTGAACCTGTTGAGGCTGTCCCTATTTCTTTTGCCTTTCCGACATCAGCTAACCCCGGTGGGCATATCCACGAGGATCCTCCACTTGCTACGGGCGAGCCGGTTCCGGTGGCGTTGAAGAAGAAGCGCGGGTCCGCATCAAGTTCTTCCTCCGAACCTTCTCAGCCCACAAAAAGGCAAAAGAAGGCCGGAGACAAGACTGCTTCCAAGCGAGCAGGCAAAGCCCCGACACGGAGGGCTCGGAAACCCAAGGAGTCCGAGACCTCGGATGCGTAAGTAATTTTTCATTGCGTAACTCACTTTTCCTTGTATCGTGGTAATTTCTCTTCTGACATTATTCTCTTTTTCAGTCCTCCGGTGGAGGTCTCTCAGAGCGGATCAAGCATCTCTTCACCCCTTCGGTCCGGCCCTTCTCCTCCTCGTGACGACGAGTCACGCCCGCTGAGCCCTATTCCTGAGGGTTCTGCGGCTGCTCCGGGTTCCGCAGTGCCTCATCGAGAGGAACGCAACCTCGGAGCGGGAGGGGTCGGTCCAGCCGAGGCGACGACGTCCACCACTTCGGCATTGCCGCAACCAGCAACCACCGAGTCTATCACAACACCAGCACCAGCAGCAGCTCCAGTACCAGCGACCGAGCCAGCACCTGTCCCGGCACTAAGGAAACCAGCAATAGCTCCAGTGCCAAGTTCTTCTGCCTCGTCCGAGTCATCTCAGCCTCGGCAAGGAACAATTCCAGCAGCTTCTAAAGGGAAATCCGCCGCAGTTACTTCTTCCCAGCAAGCTAAGGGCAAAAAGGCCCCGGATACTACCAAGTATGCATCCATTGAGGCCGGGCAGTGAACCCTATCGTCGATGCTTCCAAAGAAATCACCAACAGCGACGGATGTTCCTGCCGAGCCAACCGATGCGCAGCAGATGGTTCTGCACACCAGCCCAGCTCTTGCCCTAGTTGAGAGGAAAGAAGCTCATGCGAAGGGCTTGGTGGCACCCCATATGCCCACCGGCGAGCGGTACCCTCCGAGCCTTATCGAGTTCGTCATGAACTGAAACAAGGCGGGGTTCGTCCACAACGACGATCTCCCGGAAAAGTTCGGCCCCGCAGAATTTTCCGCCCAGATGAATACTGCCGCTAAGGCAATTAACCTCGCGGGGTGAATGATGGAGGTATTTCGTTTCTCCTTTACATGCTGTAGATAATAACCATTAGTCCCCGAGCCTCCGGTGGAGTAGCTTGTTACTCGGCCGGATGCTCATTAGAAAAACTAACGTAGCTGCATGTAAACTTCAAATATGCACGCACCTAGAGCCGGGTTAAGTTCCACTTGGCCCGGAACTTGTACACTTCGAATATGCACACACCTAGAGCCGGGTTAAGTTCCACTTGGCCCGGATCTTGTACACTTCGAATATGCACACACCTAGAGCCGGGTTAAGTTCCACTTGGCCCGAATATTCGTACACTTCGAATATGCACACACCTAGAGCCGGCTTAAGTTCCACTTGGCCCGGAACTTGTACACTTCGAATATGCACACACCTAGAGCCGGGTTAAGTTCCACTTGGCCCGAATCTTGCACACTTCGAATATGCACACACCTAGAGCCGGGTTAAGTTCCACTTGGCCCGGATCTTGCACACTTCGAATATGCACACACCTAGAGCCGGGTTAAGTTCCACTTGGCCCGGACCTTGTACACTTCGGGAATGCACCAAGCTAATTTTACACTTCTGTACTTTTTTCAGGTAACCACCAATTGCCGGAGCGCCGAATTCCAACGCCTGCTTGATACCCACAAGATGCTACGTGCAAAACATGTTGCACTTGGTGCAGAACATGAAAATAGGGGTAATTTTCTCCCTCGGCACCTCTCCGTTTTTCTTCACTTTCTTCCACCAAACTAATCTCCTCATTCGGTTTCTGCAGCTGGGGTGGAAGCTGAGAACAAGATCATGCGGAAGAACTTGGAGGAAATCTGGGGTATGTCCTCTTTTGTTCGACCTCGTAGTGTTTTCCATTTATTCTTCTCCTTGGCTCGGCAAACATTCACTCCTCGGCTCTGCCGGGTCAACATACTATTTCAGCATCGCTTGAGGATAGTGTGCCCGTGCCTGATATGATGCTGCATTTTCTCGAACAAGCAGGGCAGCATCAAGCTGAGCTGAAGAAAAGGGATGATGAACTTGCTCTCCTCTGGACTAAGGACGACGAGATTGCCAAGCTCAAGGCGGAGATGGAGAAGATGAAGGCCCAGCACCGAACCGAGCTCCAAAAAGTTGGCCAGAACTTCACAGAAGAGTGTGAGCGCCTTACTCTCCAGATCTCCAAGGACCAGGACCTACTCAGAGAATCCGACGTCCAGCTTGGGTCGGCAAATGCTGAGCTTGAGCAACTTCGCAAAAGACGTGATGCCTGCATCAAGGAGTTGACCCGGATCCATAGCCATATTTCTCGTAAGTTCCTTTCCCTTGTCCGACATAATTCTCCGGGTTACCTCATATGTATTTTCTTTACCTTCTTCCTTTGCCTTGTTTCCAGACCACTTTCCAGAGGGTACTGCTATTGCAAGCGCTGCTGTTGCCAAATTTCACCGAGAGAGGGGTACTCCCGTCGTTCCTGACGGTGAGAGCATTCCCTTAGACATGGAGGACCTATTGGTCAGCCTGTCAGCTCGCGTGGAAACCATCAAGATTTATGGCAAGGATATCCTCAATGTTGCAGTTCGTATTTTCAATACGTTCTGGCCCGGAGAGAGCAGCCCGGAGACCATCGCGACTCTCGTTGAGAAGTTAATGGAGATTGAGACCCAGCTTGACCTCTGGAGAGAGTCCGCTGGCCGTGCCACAGCTGATACCATCCTTCACCATATTCTCACATGGTACGAGAAGATCGACCTCAGCCTCCTTACATTCCGGCGCACCGGATCCAGATGGACCGATGATCCGGAGTGGGTAGCTCGGCGCCAGGCTTGCGCCTACAGCCTCGTCAAATATTCTCCTATTCATGACCGGGTTGAAGGACCGAGCTTCCTGGAATCCGCTGGGGACGAGCACAATGAGAACGTTGAAGATGGGTTGGGTGAGGACAGAGAAGATGATGCTTCAGATATTGAAGCCATCAACGACGACGCCGAACTTCCTCCTCCTGCTGCTCCTTAGTTTCAAAAAACTTGAAAATTTATCAGATCCCCGGTATGCCGGGAGCAATTGTATGCTGGATATGCGATATTTTGCTACTACATTTCTATGCCGGATTAACTTGGGCGTAGTCCCCGAGTTTCATTTTCTTGTTCGTCCAATTCTCTGGCTCGGTCCGTGTCTACCTTGATTCGGTTTTACGACTTACGAACCCGAGCTTCAAAAAATGTTTTAACAATACTTAGAAACTTTTAGGCTTAGCTCAAAATATTTCAGCATAATAACTTGAAAATAAATACAGGGTTAGTCCAAAAAACAAACACTAGCTCGAATAAACTCGTTTCCTTAGTCGTTTTTCATGTGCTATGCAATTCCAAACTTGTTCCCTTGCTTGCCATGAAGCCAATTCGTGTTGGACAACAGCAAGTCGAAGCGTTGGGTTTTTGGTGCTCACACATTACTAATCCGGGTTAAGTAGAATGACTTATTCCAGCTACGGCATAAGAAATAACAACAAACATTATTAAGGCAGTCCCCGAGTTACTGCTCGAGGCGCTGCTATTTCATTGATAAGCTCATTGCCGACATACATACCGACATATGAGACGACTCGGATACATACACTTCTTAGCTAAGTGTAGAAGGGACGAAGTAGTGCTACATTCCACGGTCGCTTGGATTCCTCTCCGGACCTATCCGGCTTGTTCTTTTCCTGTGGCTTTGCATCTATGAGATAGTAAGAATCATTGTGCAATGCTTTGCTCACAATGAATGGCCCTTCCCATGGGGGGGATAATTTATGCATGCTAGTAGTACGTTGTACCAACCGGAGCACCAGATCGCCTTCCCGAAAGACTCGGGGGCACACTTTCTGGCTATGATAGCATCAAAGATTTTGCTGATATATGGCGGATCTGGACAGTGCCAGTTCTCTCGCTTCTTCCAGTAGATCAACATCATTTTGCCGGGCTTCTTGCACTTCGGCTTCTATGTATTGGGTGACCCTAGGCGAATCATGCTCTATGTCGGCTGGTAATACAGCTTCTGCCCCATATACCAGAAAAAATGGCGTATAGCCTGTTGACCGATTCGGAGTTGTTCTTAAGCTCCACAGTACCGCTGGTAGTTCTTCTATCCAGCACCCCGCTGATCTTTGCAGCGGCTCAATGAGCCGGGGTTTTATCCTGAATAATACTAATCCGTTGGATCTTTCCACTTGTTCGTTCGATGCGGGGTGGGCTACCGAGGCGACATCGAGTCGGATCTTCTTATCTCGGCAGAAGCGCGCAAATGCTCCTTCCACAAAATTTGTTCCATTATCGGTTATAATACTATGTGGATAAACGTATCTCAAGATGATGTCTTTGAGAAATGTCACGGCCGTAGCTCCATCACATTTTCTTATAGGTTTCACCTCAATCCATTTTGTAAACTTGTCCACCATGACCAAAATGTGTGTCATGTTTCCTCTCGCCGGTTTGAACGGGCCAACCATATCCAAGCACCATACAGCAAATGGCCACGTAATTGGTATGGTCTTGAGTTTCGACATAGGCATATGTGTCTTGGTGGCGTACCTTTGACAACCATTGCATTTTCTCACCAGATCTTCTGCTTGTTCCAAGGCACTTGGCCAGTAGAATCCATGCCGGAACGCCTTTGCCACCAAGGCTCGGGATGAGGCATGATGCCCGCATTCTCCTTGGTGTATATCTCGGAGGATGTCAAGCCCTTCTTCCGGGTCAACGCTGTTGGAGATATGCCCAAGAGGCAATAATAAAAGTGGTTATTATTATATCTTTGTGTTTATGATGAATGTATACATCCCATGCTATAATTGTATTATAAGGAAACACTGATACATGTTTGTTTTGTAAACATAAAAGAGTCCCTAGTAAGCCTCTTGTGGAACTAGCTTGTCGATTAAATGATGATCATGGTTTCCTGATCATGGACATTGGATGTCATTAATAACAAGGTTATATCATTAGGAGACTGATGTGATGGACACACACCCATAGTAAGCGTAGCATAAGATCAAGTCATTAAGTTCGTATTGATGTAAGCTTTCAAATGCATAGTAACCTAATCCTTCGACCATGAGGTTATGTTAATCACCATCACCGGATGGGTACTTTGATGACATCAAACACCGCTTCGTAACTGGATGGTTATAAATGTGTCATTGGGTATTCTGAAAGTATGTGTTGAAGCGCATGGACCAAGATTGGGATTTGTCCATCCATATGACGGATAGATATGCTCTGGGCCCTCTCGGTGGAATGTCATCTAGTTAGCTTGCAAGCATGTGACTAGGTCACAAGGGATGACATAACATGGAACGAGTAAAGAGTACTTATCAGTAACGAGGTAGAACTAGGTATGGAGATACCGACGATCAAACCTCGGATAAGTAGAATATCGCGTGACAAAGGGAATTGGTTTCGTATGTTAATGGTTCTATCGATCACGAAGTCATCGTTGAGTATGTGGGAGCCGTTATGGATCTCCAGATCTTGCTGATGGTTATTGATCGGGGAGGTGTCTTCATCATGTCTGCATATTCACGAACCATAGGGTGACACACTTAAGGTTCGAAGTTGTTTTAAGTAGATATGGAATATGCGTTGGAGACTGAATGTTGTTCGGAGTCTCGGATTGGATCCAGGACATCACGAGGAGATCCGGAATGGTCCGGAGAATAAGATTCATATATTGGGGATCATTTTCTAAGTTAGGAAATGTTCCGAAGTGTTTGTATGGAGATTCTAGAAGGTTTCGGAATGTTCTGGAAGGTTCTAGAAGAGTTCTTGGAGTTTGCTTGAAAACCAAGAAAGGGTCAAGGAAACCTTGTGGGGGCTAGACATGGATTCGTGGGGGAGGAGGACTCCTCCCCCCTTCCCAACCCGCCGGCCAATCAGGGGAGTCCTACTAGGACTCCCCTTCCCATGGCGCGCCTCCCTCCTTTAAATAGAGGGGAGGGGTGCCCCCTCCTAGACCTCTCTCATAAAAATCCCTAGCCGCCGCCTCTCTCCTCTTCCTTCGCTCTGCTCTGGCTTAGGCGAAGCCCTGCATAATTCGCTCCTCCACCACCACCACCACACCATCGTGCTGCTAGGATTCCGTGGAGAAGATCTACTACCTCCGCTGCTCGCTGGAACGGAGAGAGGAAGGTCTGCTTCGACTCCGCACGTGTGACCGACTGCGGAAGCGCTGCCGGAACGCGGCGCCGGAAGGATCGTCCACACGATCTTGAGATCGGCAACTGATCGACTACATCAACCCCGAGATCTAATCTCGTAACGCTTTCGGTTCTACGAGGGTTAGTACAGATCTATCTCGTTGCTCATGTCTAATAGATTAGATCTTGGCTTTTATCTAGATTAGATCTAGGTTTTGTTCGTTCTTGCAGTAGAATTTTTTTGTTTTCCATGCTACGAACCCATCAGTGGTATCAGAGCCTTGTCTATGCGTAGATCTGTTGCACGAGTAGAACACAATGATGTTGTGGACGTTGGTGCTTGTGCCGTCTTTTGCTTTGTGTACTTTGCATCTTGCGGTATGGTGGGATGAAGCGGCTCGGGCTAACCTTACATGTCATCGCACATGAGACTTGCTCCACGCTTGACGTGTAAGTTGCTTTGCACAAGTTGCTTTGCGGGTGTCTGTCTCTCCCATCATAGTATAGATCCAATCTACACTTGGCACTTGATAGCACTTGTATCAACGTTGTGGTTCAGTTTCGTAGGTAAGATCCGTTCTTGTTCGAAAGCTCCAAACCACGTAAAACTTGCAAAGAAAATTAGAGGCGTCTAACTTGTTTTTGCAGGGGTTTTGTGATGTGATATGGCCATCATGTGATTGTGATTATATTTGATGTATGCAATGATCCTTGTTGTAATATGGCAACCGGCAGGAGCCTAATGGTTGTCTTTAATTCTGTTAAGACCTGCGTGTCTATTCATCTTGTAATAGCTTTATTCCAAGTAGTTGTAATAGTTGGTGGTGATGATGGACAACCATGAAGCAGCGCCACTGACCTTGACGCAATGCTGGTGATGATGGAGATCATGTCCGTGCTTTGGAGATGGAGATCAAAGGCATAAGAAGAAAGGGCCATATCATATCACACTAATTATGAATTGCCTGTGATGTTAATCCTTTATGCATCTTGTATTGCTTAGATCGCGACGGTAGCATTATAAGATGATCCCTCTCACTAAATATCAAGTAAAAAAAGTGTTCGTCCTTAGTTGGCACTGTTGCTAAGACTCGTCGTCTCGAAGCATCTCGTGATGATCGGATGTGATAGGTTCTACGTGTGCATACAATGGGTGCAAGCCAGATTTGCACATGCAGAAACTAAGGTTAATCTTGACGAGCCTAGCATGTACAGACATGGTCTCGGAACACGGAATACCGAAAGGTAGAGCACGAGTCATATAAGTGATATGATGAACATGAAGATTGTTCACCGATGAAACTACATCCTCTCTCGTGAAGATCGGACTTGGTGTAGTGGATTTGGTTCGTGTAATCACTAAGACAATGTGAGGGATGTTGTTTTGAGTGGGAGTTCACCTAGTTAATTTAAGAATTAAAGTAGAACTCAATTTATCATAAACTTAGTCTAAACTACTTGCAAATTTGTTGTAGATTATGGCGAATCTCTCCATCAATTTCAATGCGTTCCTAGAGAAAGAAAAGCTTAAGAACAATGGAAGCAACTTCACGGACTGGCTCCGTGGTCTGAAGATTGTCCTCAGGGCTGGTCAGATGACCTATGTGGTCAAAGCACCGCTAGGTGACCCACCTGCAGATGATGCCACCGATGACGTAAAGAATGATTACGCCACTCGGAAAAATCATTACTCCACAGTTCAGTGTGCCATCCTGTATGGTTTAGAAACGGAGCGCCAGAAGCGTTTTGAGCACCACGACCCGTTCGAGATCATTAAGGAGCTCAAGCTCATTTTTGAGACTCACGCGGCCGTGGAGAGATATGAGGCCTCCGAGAATTTCTTCACCTGCAAGATGGAAGAGGGAAGCTCCGTTAGCGAGCACGTGCTCACCATGTATGGGCACACAAACAAGCTCCAAGAGTTGGGGATAACGATTCCTAATGAGTTAGGGATTCACCATGTCCTCCAATCACTGCCACCGAGTTATAAGAACTTTGTGATGAACTACAATATGCACTGCATGAACAAGACGTTGCCTGAACTATCGTCCATGCTGAAAACTGCTGAAGTGGAGATCAAGAAGGAGCACCAAGTGTTGATGGTCAATAAGACCACCAATTTCAAGAAACAGGGCAAGCCTAAGAAAAAGGGCAAATTCAAGAAGGACGGCAAGAAAGCTGCCGCACCTGCTAAGAAGCCCAAGGCTGGTCCTAAGCCTGAAACTGAGTGCTTCTACTGCAAGGGTGCTGGTCACTGGAAGCGTAACTGCCCCAAGTACCTGGCAGATCTGAATAACTGCAACATCAAGAAGAAAGGTATATTCGATATACATGTTATTGATGTGTATCTTACTAGTAGTCGTAGTAGTGCCTGGGTATTTGATACTGGTTCGGTTGCTCATATTTGTAACTCGAAATAGGAGCTACGGAATAAACGAAGACTGGCAAGAGACGAGGTGACGATGCGCGTTGGAAATGGCTCCAAGGTTGATGTGATCGCCATCGGCACGCTCCCTCTACATCTACCTTCGGGATTAGTTTTAAATTTAAATAATTGTTATTTGGTGCCTGCGTTAAGCATGAACATTATATCTGGATCTTGTTTATTGCGAGACGGTTACTCTTTTAAGTCTGAGAATAAAGGTTGTTCGATTTATATGAGTAATACCTTTTATGGTAATGCACCTGAGATGAATGGTTTATTCTTATTGAATCTCGATAGTAGTGATACACATGTTCACAGCATAGATGCTAAACGAATAAAATTGAATGATAATTCTACATACATGTGGCACTATCGTCTTGGTCACATTGGAGTGAAGCGTATGAAGAAACTCCATTCTGATGGACTTCTTGAATCACTTGATTTTGAATCACTTGAAAGATGCGAAGCATGTCTAATGGGAAAAATGACTAAGACTCCATTCTCTGGGATAATGGAGCGAGCTACAGACTTATTGGAAATAATACATACCGATGTGTGCGGTCCAATGAGTGTAGCATCGCGTGGTGGATATCGTTATGTTCTCACTTTCACGGATGACTTAAGTAGATATGGGTATATCTACTTTATGAAACATAAGTCCGAAACTTTCGAGAAGTTTAAGGAATTTCAAAGTGAAGTGGAAAATCATCGTAACAAGAAGATTAAGTTTCTGCGTTCTGACCGCGGAGGTGAATATCTGAGTTATGAGTTTGGCATGCATTTAAAGAAATGTGGAATACTTTCGCAGTTGACACCACCGGGAACACCACAGCGTAATGGTGTGTCCGAACGTCGTAATCAAACTCTCTTAGATATGGTTCGGTCTATGATGTCTCTTACAGATTTACCGCTATCATTTTGGGGCTATGCATTAGAGACAGTCGCATTCACTTTAAATAGGGCACCATCTAAATCCGTTGAAACGACACCATACAAATTATGGTTTGGTAAGAAACCTAAGTTGTCGTTCCTTAAAGTTTGGGGTTGCGAAGCGTATGTAAAGAAGTTACAGCTCGATAAGCTTGAACCCAAAGAGGAGAAATGCGTCTTCATAGGATACCCGAAAGAAACAATTGGGTATACCTTCTATCATAGATCCGAAGGAAAAGTTTTTGTTGCCAAGAATGGATCCTTTCTTGAGAAGGAGTTTCTCTCGAAAGAAGTGACTGGAAGGAAAGTAGAACTCGACGAGGTTATTGAACCTTCTCTCGGAGTTGAGAGTAGCGCAGCACCGGAAGATGTTTTTGTGCCGCCTGCACCAACTGGAGAGGAAGCTAATGATGGTGATCATGAAACTTCGAACGAAGTTACTGCTGAACCTCGCAGGTCAACGAGGGTTCGTACCACTCCTGATTGGTATGACTCTACCTTGAACGTCATGTTGGTGGACAACACTGATGACCCTGCGACGTATGAAGAAGCTATGGTGAGCCCAGATTCCGACAAATGGCTAGAAGCCATGAAATCCGAAATGGGATCCATGTACGAAAACCAAGTATGGACTTTGGTGGACTTACCGGATGGCCGTAAGGCTATCGAGAACAAATGGATTTTCAAAAGAAAAACAGATGCTGATGGTAATGTTACCGTCTATAAAGCTCGACTTGTCGCGAAAGGATTCCGACAAATTCAAGGAGTTGACTACGATGAGACTTTCTCACCAGTAGCAAAGCTAAAGTCTGTGAGGATTTTGTTAGCAATTGCTACATATTTCGATTATGAGATTTGGCAGATGGATGTCAAAACGGCGTTCCTTAAATGGTGACATTGAGGAAGAGTTGTATATGGTACAACCCAAGGGTTTTGTCGATCCTAGTGATGTTGACAAGGTATGCAAACTTCAGCGCTCCATTTATGGACTGAAGCAAGCATCCCGGAGTTGGAATCAACGTTTTGATAAAGTAATCAAAAACTTTGGATTTATACAAACTTATGGAGAAGCTTGTATTTACAAGAAAGTGAGTGGGAGCTCTGTAGCATTCCTAGTACTATATGTAGATGACATATTGTTGATTGGGAATGATATAGAACTTCTTAATAGCGTCAAAACCTATTTGAATAATAGTTTTTCAATGAAGGATCTTGGCGAAGCGGCATATATTCTAGGCATCAAGATTTATAGAGATAGATCAAGACGCCTAATAGCGCTTTCACAAAGTACATACTTAGACAAAGTTCTAAAGAAGTTTAGAATGGAAGAGAGCAAGAAAGGGTTCGTGCCCATGTTGTCAGGTAAGACCTTGAGTAAGACTCAAAGTCCGGCTACGGCAGAAGATAGAGAAAAGATGAATAATATTCCCTATGCCTCGGCCATAGGTTCTATCATGTATGCCATGCTATGTACAAGACCAGATATAGCACATGCTGTTAGTTTGACTAGCAGATATCAAAGTGATCCTGGAATGGAACACTGGACAGCGGTCAAGAATATCCTAAAGTACCTGAATAGGACTAAGGATATGGTTCTTTCTTATGGAGGTGATGAACAACTTGTTGTAAACGGTTACACTGATGCTAGTTGGAACACCGATCCAGATGACTCGAAGTCACAGTCTGGATACGTATTTATTTTGAATGGTGTTGCAGTGAGATGGAGGAGTGCCAAGCAAAGCGTTGTGGCGAAATCTTCAACTGAATCGGAATACATAGCTGCTTCTAAGGCTGCACAAGAAGCCATATGGATGAAGGAGTTCATTACTGAACTTGGCGTGGTTCCCAGTGCGTTGGACCCGATGGCCATCTACTGTGACAACACAGGTGCCATAGCTAATGCACAGGAGCCAAGGTCACATAGCAAGCTGAAGCACATCAAGCTACGTTTCCATGCTATTCGCGAGTATGTCTGAGATGGTGACATAAAGATTTGCAAAGTACACACTGATCTGAATGTGGCATATCCGTTGACTAAACCTCTCCCTAGAGCAAAGCATGACCAACACCAGAACGCTATGGGTGTTAGGTATATTACCATGTAATCTAGATTATTGACTCTAGTGCAAGTGGGAGACTGTTGGAGATATGCCCAAGAGGCAATAATAAAAGTGGTTATTATTATATCTTTGTGTTTATGATGAATGTTTACATCCCATGCTATAATTGTATTATAAGGAAACACTGATACATGTGTGTTTTGTAAACATAAAAGAGTCCCTAGTAAGCCTCTTGTGGAACTAGCTTGTGGATTAAATGATGATCATGGTTTCCTGATCATGGACATTGGATGTCATTAATAACAAGGTTATATCATTAGGAGAATGATGTGATGGACACACACCCATAGTAAGCATAGCATAAGATCAAGTCATTAAGTTCGTATTGTTGTAAGCTTTCAAATGCATAGTAACCTAATCCTTCGACCATGAGGTTATGTTAATCACCATCACCGGATGGGTACTTTGATGACATCAAACACCGCTTCGTAACTGGGTGGTTATAAAGGTGTCATTGGGTATTCTGAAAGTATGTGTTGAAGCGCATGGACCAAGATTGGGATTTGTCCATCCATATGACGGATATATATGCTCTGGGCCCTCTCGGTGGAATGTCATCTAGTTAGCTTGCAAGCATGTGACTAGGTCACAAGGGATGACATAACATGGAACGAGTAAAGAGTACTTATCAGTAACGAGGTAGAACTAGGTATGGAGATACCGACGATCAAACCTCGGATAAGTAGAATATTGCGTGACAAAGGGAATTGGTTTCGTATGTTAATGGTTCTATCGATCATGAAGTCATCATTGAGTATGTGGGAGCCGTTATGGATCTCCAGATCTCGCTGATGGTTATTGATCAGAGAGGTGTCTTCATCATGTCTGCATATTCACGAACCGTAGGGTGACACACTTAAGGTTCGAAGTTGTTTTAAGTAGATATGGAATATGCGTTGGAGATTGAATGTTGTTCGGAGTCTCGGATTGGATCCGGGATATCACAAGGAGATCCGGAATGGTCCGGAGAATAAGATTCATATATTGGGGATCATTTTCTAAGTTAGGAAATGTTCCGGAGTGTTTGTATGGAGATTCTAGAAGGTTTCGGAATGTTCTGGAAGGTTCTAGAAGAGTTCTTGGAGTTTGCTTGAAAACCAAGAAAGGGTCAAGGAAACCTTGTGGGGGCTAGACATGGATTCGTGGGGGAGGAGGACTCCTCCCCCCTTCCCAACCCGCCGGCCAAGGAGGGGAGTCCTACTAGGACTCCCCCTCCCATGGCGCGCCTCCCTCCTTTAAATAGAGGGGAGGGGGCGCCCCCTCCTAGACCTCTCTCATAACAATCCCTAGCCGCCGCCTCTCTCCTCTTCCTTCGCTCTGCTCCGGCTTAGGCGAAGCCCTGCAGAATTCTCTCCTCCACCACCACCACCACACCGTCGTGCTGCTGGGATTCCGTGGAGAAGATCTACTACCTCCGCTGCTCGCTGGAACGGGGAGAGGAAGGTCTGCTTCGACTCTGCACGTGTGACCGACTGCAGAAGCGCTGCCGGAACGCGGCGCCGGAAGGATCGTCCACACGATCTTGAGATCGGCAAGTGATCGACTACATCAACCCCGAGATCTAATCTCGTAACGCTTTCGGTTCTACGAGGGTTAGTATAGATCTATCTCATTGCTCATGTCTAATAGATTAGATCTTGGCTTTTATCTAGATTAGATCTAGGTTTTGTTCGTTCTTGCGGTAGAAATTTTTTGTTTTCCATGCTACGAACCCATCAAACGCATCGTTGGAGGACATTGGTTACACTCCGTTTGTATAACTCGGAATTGATGATTGTGTATGCTTTTGCTCTCCTCTGAGTTTGCCTGGCTAACACCTCCTCAGCGGGTAACGTTCCGTCTTTCAGGAATTGGAATATAGGCAGTGCCCAAGCTGGTATCGCTCGTGGAGGGAACATCTCCTCATCAATTTTCATCCGATCCACCGGCATAACTTCAGCCGGATCACGCTGAGCAGTCCCCGGGTCTAGCGAGGTAGTCCCCGGGTTTGCCGAGGCAGTCCCCAGGTTTGCTGATGCAGTCCCTGGGTCTAGCGAGGTACCTCCCATGTCAATGTCCATGGGCTCAGCTCCGGATTCTGTATTTTCCGGGACATAGATCGAGTTGGTTCCTGGGGACGGCCTGATAGATGGTTTTCTGAGGTGTTCCAATGCTACACCCGGTGGAATCGCCTGTCTGGTCGATCCGAGCTTTGACAACATGTCGACAGCCTCGTTTTCCACTCGGGGTACATGGTGAAATTCACACCCCTCGAAGTAACCAGATATCTTCTGCACGTGAAATTTGTATAGTGCCATGTTTGGATCCAGGGCGTCCCACACTCCGGACACCTGCTGCACCCTAGATCCGAGTCGCCAAAGCATATTATCGGACGTATGCCAATCTCCTTTGCCACTTTGAGCCCATGCACAGGAGCCTCATACTCAGCGACATTGTTTGATGCCGCGAAATGGATCTGCAATACATACTTTAGCTGGTCCTTCTTTGGCGAGGTAAGCACAACCCCGACGCCTAATCCGGTTTTGGTTTTCGACCCGTCAAAGTGCATCCTCCAGTAATTCGGATCTGGTGGCGGTGGTTCGTATTGTACCTCGCTTCTCTTCTGTCGTATTGGGGCGCATAAGGGGCTAACTCAATTGCCCATTTTGCAATTCTGCCACTCGCATCCTTGTTACCCATTATCTCGGATATGGGAGCTTCACATATTACTTTGATGGGGTGCTCCTCAAAGTAATGCTTTAACTTCTTTGTCGCCATATAGACACCGTATGCCACCTTTTGAAAGTGCGGGTAGTTCTGTTTTGAGGCAGACAATACCTCGCTCAGGTAATATACTGGCCTCTGCACCGACTTACCCTCTTCGTTGCACTCCACTACAATTACTGCACTTACAACTCGGTTGGTTGCGGATATGTAGAGCAACATTGGCTCCTTTGATAGTGGAGAGGCTAACACTGGAGCAGTGGCCAACATCTTTTTTAAGTGGGCAAAGGCTTCATCGGCCTGTGGCGCCCAAACGAATTTATTCGACTTTTTCATGAGTTGGTAGAGAGGCAATGCCTTTTCTCCCAACCGACATACAAACCGACTCAACGATGCCAGGCATCCAGTAAACTTCTAGACATCGTTAAGACACTTCGGCAGCTCCATTCGTTCGATGGCTCGGATCTTAGTTGGATTAACTTCGATACCTCGGCTGGAGATGAGAAATCCGAGTAACTTTCTAGCCGGGACACCGAAGGTACATTTTTCCGGATTAAGCTTCATCCGGAACCTTCTCAAGTTCGCGAATGTTTGCCTTATGTCGTCAAGGAGCATTGCGCTTTCCTTGGTCTTGATAACCACATCATCCACGTATACTTGTACGTTTTGACCTATTTGGTCGTGCAAACATTTTTGCATACATCTTTGGTACGTTGCACCTGCATTACGTAAACCGAACGGCATAGTGCGATAGTAGTAAGCCCCGTACGGGGTAATAAACGCAGTCTTTATTTGATCATTCGGGTTCAGAGGTATCTGGTGGAAGCCAGAATATGCATCAATGAATGACAACAGTTCGCATCCCACGGTCGAATCTATCACCTGATCTATCCTCGGCAGTGGAAATGGATCTTTTGGACATGCCTTGTTCAGGTTCGTGTAATCGATACACATACGCCAAACCACCGCCATGTTCGGATCGTCCTTCTTCTTTTCTACCAGCACCGGATTAGAGAGCCAATCCGGATACAACACTTCCATGATAAATCCTGCTGCTAGTAACCGAGCTATCTTGTCTCCAATGACTTTTCTCCTATCCTCGGCGAAGCGGTGGAGAGGTTGCTTCACCGGCCTTGCTCCGGGTCTTACGTTCAAAGAGTGCTCGGCCAACTCCCTCGGAACACCTTGCAAATCCTGTGTGGACCAAGAAAAAATGTCCCGATTCTCACGGAGCAAGTTGACGAGCTCGCTTTCCTATTTGTCAGTTAACCCGCCACCAATTGTTACGGTGCACTCCGGGAACATGTCATCAACTGGAACCTTCTTGGTTTCCTATGCGGCTTGAAATGAAACGCTGCCATGTGGGTTACTCAACGCCGGCATATACTGCTGCGCGGACTGAGCTAAAGCCGCCACCTCTTGGATTTTTATTTTCTCTTGCGCAATCACGAGTGACTCGGCTAGGTTAGACCCAGCTGAGGCACACTCAATGGAACGTCTGAAGTCTCTAGCAATGGTAATCACTCCATTTGGCCCTGGCAACTTCATCTTCAGATAACTGATGTGGCAGCTTGCCATGAATTTGTTCAATGCTGGTCTTCCGAGTAACGCGTGATATGCACTTTCCAAGTTCACCACCTCAAACTCCAGATTCTCAGTTCGGCAGTTATCCCTTGTGCCGAACAGCACGTCGACCCGGACTTTGCCTATGGGCTCACAAGAAATGCCTGGTACAATACCATGGAAAGTTGTTCTCGTAGCCTGGAGCATGTTCTCCGAGATGCCCAACTTGCGCATCGTATCCGCATACATTATGTTAATGCTACTGCCATTATCAATCAGTACCTTGGAGAACCTCACATTGATGTTCGGCCCATTGAATGTCAGATCTAGCACTAGCGCATACGAACCTGGACTCGGCATAAGTTTAGGATGATCTTTGATGTTCCAGGTGATTTCTTGGTCCGACCAAGGCATGTACCTCGTCACTGCTGGCATTACCGCATTGACCTCCATATGTCGGTGCTGCAAGCTTTTCCTATCTGTTTCCTCAGTTGTGAACACACAATAACTATGGTGATGTTTCCTGTACTCATTCCTTCCCTCGTTTCTGGGGTACCTCTGATCCGGCTGGTGCTGATTTTCCACCTGATGCACTGCATCCCTTCTCTCATTGTTGTCATACCTCGGCGGAGGGGGAGGCAACATTAGCTGTTGCGTGTTTGCTCGGGAGAGCAATTGCTGCCGGGGTAACTCCTGCCGAGGTTGATCATTCCGGGGTGCCTGAGCATTCCCCGAACCACCTTGTTCTATCTTACGCATCCACTCACATTGCCTCGTTGTGTGACCCGCCGGGCTATTCAGATTTGGCGTGTGAAACTTACACGGCTGGTCCAACATCGACTCATAGGTATACCTCGGACGGTCTTTCTTTTCCTGCCACTGTTTCTTTTGCTCCGGAGTCCATGTTTTCTTGCCATCGTTTCTTGGAGTCCATTGCCCTCCCGTTCTCTGGCGTTGGTTGCTCCCTGCTCCGGGTTGGTCTTGATTCACAGCTGCAACTTGTTGCGAACCGTACCGATGATCCGGTCTATCATCTCTCCTTTTTCCTCTGTAATCGTTCCTCCGAGATGACCCGGCTCCATCCCTTTGATAGTATTCCTCGTTCAACTCGTTTGACGCGATCCTAGGTTGAGTCGGATCACCCAAAGCATACGAATCTGCAATCCGGATCATCTCTGCCAACGTAATTGCCATCTTCCTTTGCAACTTCATCCACAACTCGCTGCCATATCTGCACCCTTGTGCAAACCATGCTATGGCCTGTGACTCTATGACACCCTCACACGAGTTTCTCACGGTACACCACCGGGTCAAGAATTCACGGTCCGTCTCGTTAGGTCTTTGCTTGCACATTGCTAGGGTCTGCGGTCTATTCGGCCTCTGATATGTACTTGAGAAGTTGCTGATAAACATTTCTTCAAAATCTATCCAGCAGTTGATGCTTCCGGATGGTAAATTATTCAGCCATACTCTGGCCGGACCTTCCAACATCTGGTGTACGTATCGTACAACCCATCTCAAGTTGCCAGTGGCAATTTTCACAGCCATAGCATAGTTTATCAGCCAATCCTCCGGCTTGGTACTGCCGTCATACGTCTTCGTGCCTCTGGGTAGCTGGAAGTTGGGTACCAGTGACTCCTTCATGATCCGGGGTCCAAAGCACGCTGGACCCGGGGGACCTTGACATTTGATCTGTTCCGACCTATACAGGCGATCCAGTTTTAACCTGGCGTCATCCAGCATCAAGTCCCTGCTTCCCAACCTTGACCCTATCACATGATAGTCTGGTCTCGGGTATCCCGTGTTCACCATCTCCGAATCACCGTCATTGTATCGGTTTTGCTCTTGTTGCGCACCTTTCTGTTGCATACCTCGGCCGGCGCTTTGCTCTTGCCTTGTTATATTCCGCTGCTGCGGTTGTCCTGCTCCTGCGGAGTTTCGCTGTCTGGCATTGCCGTTGGCAGCGTTTCCTTGACCGGCATTGCCTTGGTCATGGTTACCTCGGCCAGCTTCACCTCGGCTCACACTCCGTCGATCATCATTTTTCCGTGTTTCTTTTTCTTTTCCCGCACGCGTTGGGTCGTACGGGACGATCTGTTTGTTCCGTTTGGCCGAGGTTACTACCTCTTCTCTCCTTGGACCACCATGAGGTGACGATGCGGCTCCAGCGGATTTCTCCGGGTTACCCATCGCCGAATGGACGATTTTGGAAGCTCCAGCTCTCTCCGAGTTAGCTCTGAGTATCTCTTCGTTCTGTCTGTTCGCAATCCGAACTAACTCGTTAACCCTATCTTGCTGTCTTTGACGGGCCTCACCCGTCAGACCTTCTAACGCGGATGCAGCCGCATCCGCTGGTCTGAGGTTTTTCGCCGGGGTACTATACCTCAGCAACCCCACAGACAAATAGTTTTCCGACCCCTCGGCTCCATCATCACCTTCTCTGTTCATCTCGCTCATGAGATTTCTCCCTTTTACTTTTACCATATCAACTTTGTTTGCCTTTGCATACTCACGCAGCGTCACGTTCAGCGACTGCTGAGCCGCGGCTATTTTCTTTGCGCCCTCTAGTATCTTTTGCCTAGTTTCCTCTAGCTCGGCCTGTGCCTGAGCCGGATCTACCACTGCTGCTACCGGGTTAGCCAAGCTATCCATAGCTTCTCTCAGTACGTTCTCAGGCCTCTCTAGTGGTGGCCCTCTACCTTTCCTTGGTGCCTTAGGTGTTATCTCCGGGTCCGGTGCTAGCGCCGCTAGCCCCACGGTGGGCGCCAACTGTCGTGGTGGTGTCACGGCAGATGCCATGGATAGGCTAAAGGTGGGGACTAATACACGCTAGGGGAATCTAGGGAGGGATAGTGGAGTGATTCTCCACACAGAAGTTTGTATTGCTCTTCCTTCAAGATTACAAGTGATCCTTGAGCTGTATTGACGAGAGGAGGAAGAAGGGGCTCTCTTACTCTCACCCACAGTTCACCCTTAGAACCTTCACCAAAACCCTATGGCATAAAAACTCAACCCCCTCTAGCAGAAACATAGCCCCCCTTATATAGAGGAGGCTCGGTCCCTGCCTAGGGCATACGTGGAAGCATATTCCTAAGAATATGCCTCCTCCCAAAGTGGTAACCCGACCGGGGTGCTTTTCCCCCGCGTCATACATGCTTTAGCTACGTGAGCCTCTGCGGCGCCTGCGTCAGCTGACATGGGCGTCGTCACCCTTGTCGGCCATGACCCGGTGGTCCTGCCCTTGCTTGCTTCGCTCATGCAGTGCGTACCGGACCTTCTTTTTGACCAGAGAGATTCCTTCCTTCTCCCAGAAGCTAAGCGGGGACCCGGATCATAGTAGATCCGGCCACACCTGTTCCTGCATATAAGTTAGACAAGCACTTCCGACTTACTCCTTAAGTCGGATGAGACAATGTTAGGCGACCCCCCCCTGGTCCGGGTTACTCCGTGACCCGGCCAGCATCCGCTTTGACCCTGCCGAACCTCGGCTAACTCGGCCCTTATACCCCGGAGTGACCCTACCCAGGGGTATCCCCCCAACAATCCTTGAATCACAAACTGACGTCACCATGAGTGAGTCAGGTATAGATAAGGGTGAACCCTCTTCGAGTAATGATCCCTCGGCAGAGATCTTCGCCGAAAACCTTCTCAGCAATCCGGGTCTTGCCATGTTTGGCTTGTCCCGGAAATCTGTGGAAGAGATCCAGCGGCTGGCCAGGCAATGCCTGGAGAAAAGAAATTTATCTGCCGAAGAAGAAGCACAAGAGGCAGAGGACATCAAGTACTCTGACCTTCTTGCACAAGTGCGTCTTCGCGACGAGAGGATAAGGACCGGTGAGCTTCCAATAGCGCCAGTGGTCCCTCTGACTCTCGCTGAGAAGGTTGTTGTTAAAGTAAATGCGAGTTTGGATAAACTTACTCGCAAGCAATATGTAAGTCGGAATTCTAACTCTTATTTCCCCCTCATTTCATATCATATCCTCTAGCCCCCAAGCATGAAGTAGGATATATAATCCGGGTTTATGCTTCCTTAGGATGCCAAAGAATGAACTAGTGTAGCCCCCAAGGCTCGTGATGATATTAGTAAAAATATTAGCCCAAGTCTTTAGTAGACTTCTGACTTTGGGTATTCTGACTTACAGAAAGTATGTTCCTATAACCAGGATTTGTTGAAAAATGTCTGCAACAAGCGGAGAGAGATCAAGGATCTACGACTTAAGAATGCTGAGCTTAAGGTCTCCAAGGATGAGGCCGAAGGTAAACATTCCGAGACTCAAACCTTGTCTTTCATGTTTTCATAGTCGAACTTTTTCTAAACTGTTGCTCTTTTTGACTTACAGCGCTGGTAAAGCAGTCCTGCGCCATGACTAAAGAGGTCGAGAACCTCAAAACTTTGGTGGTGGAGAACAAGGAACTTCACCAAGAGCTGGATAAGCTCAAAGCGGATCATGAGAAGAGCATAGCTCAAGTTCTCGAGTCCTCCTCCATGGCTACTGACGAGCGCGATCGCAAGATTGCCGCTTAAGATCAGAAAATCTTGGATTTCAGTAATGAGCTGTGCAGAGAGAAGGACCTTTCCGAGGCGCTCCGGGATGAACTCCGGGGTCTTCGGGAAGAGAAGACCAAGATTGACGATGTCATCTTCGGTATGTTCCATCTGTCTGACTTGTCCATTTCTTCGACTTCTTTCAATGTCGGATTTTCTTAACTGTTTTGTGTATAGGTCCTCTGAACTTGACGGACTCCACCTCCGCCGAGCCCCGCACCCACCAGCTTACCCAAGTCGGTGACCTGCTTCATGACTTCCGCCAATCCCTTGAGGATATTGGCGAAGCTCTCAAGATTTCGGACATACATAGCATGTCGGATTTTCAGGTGCGGGACAAGGCGAAGGAGATGCCGCATCTTGTCCAGGATTGGAATATGTCCTACGCGCGATCCGCAGCGCATAACGCTCTCACCATGGTCATGAGCCACCATGGAAGCATGGAGATATGGCAAGTGACCAGAGGGTATTCTACAGTGGATGAAGACGGCCAGGAGCAGGACATCAAGGCTATTATGGACTCATGTGCCGGATATGGGTGTCATGTGGCTGATTTGACCAGCTACGGCACTCCTTTCTTCACTCGC
Source organism: Avena sativa (assembly GCA_916181665.1). Lineage (NCBI taxonomy): Eukaryota > Viridiplantae > Streptophyta > Magnoliopsida > Poales > Poaceae > Avena > Avena sativa. The sequence continues at coordinate 59,531,463 of OV702292.1, forward strand.
GTGGACACTCTGCCTCCGCCTCCAGAAGAGGCAGCCAAAGTTTCCGATGATGACTGCACTATTTCGGATGTGGACATCTCGGAACGATATCAAGGCGATGTATTCAGCGAGCCGGCAGCTCCTTTTTCTCCTCCTGCATCATAGATTGCTAGAAACATTTGTATTATTCTGAAAAAACATGATGGATCTGTAAATATGTAGTACTATAATTTTGCTAGTGCTAAGCTTTTGATCTATTCAGCACTTTTGGCTTTAAATTTTTGTGTGCCTGAAATGTTTACATAAGCACTTGAACTTTTTCGCCTATACTTATCATTTATCTGGCTTTCCGCCTCGTCCCTTTTGTGGGACGGCTAAACCTTATGCCCGGAAACTTTGCCGAGCAATGGAGCTCAGTTTCTAAACCAGTTTAAACTCGGAAACAAAGCCGGCTTCTAGTACCAACAATTCACTACTCGGAAAATACCCACATCCAGCAATCAGACAAATAACCAAAGTGAAGACTAGAAACTTTAGAGTTATACCCGAGGGTAGCAATTTTAAAATCGGAAATCTAAACCAGAACGAACATGAGCATAAAGTACTTTCAAGCATTCTGGGATTTTTGACTATGACATGATTATTCAGAAATAAGATGGTAAAAACTTCTCAGAAAAACTTGAGGCAACCAAAACTTTTATTTCTCATAGAACAAGTACATATATATGATTACAAAGAAGGATAAACTAAGAATAAAAGGGACGTAGCTGAGCAATATTCCACGGTCTGTACAACTCATCCGGATTTGTACTGCCTCCAGCTCTCTTTCTCTTCTTAGTAGCAGTCTTTCTTTGACTGTCCTCATGTCAGTTAAGTAGTATGAACCATTGTGCAATACTCGACTAACTAAAAAGGGCCCTTCCCATACTGGGGAAAGTTTGTGCTTTCTTTGTTGCACAAGCCGGAGAACCAGATCACCTTTATTGAAAGATCTGTTTCTGACTCTCTGGCTATGATACTTGCGTAACTTCTGCTGATAGGCTGTTGATCTCATTTCAGCAATGACGCGAACTTCTTCGACCAAGTCGAGATCATTTTGTCGAGAAATCTTGGCATCTTCTTCACTATACGCGGCCAATCTAGGAGAAGTGTGAATCAAATCACTAGGAAGAACTGCTTCTGCGCCATAGACCAAGAAGAAAGGTGTGTATCCAGTTGACCAGTTCGGAGTCGTTCGTAAACTCCATATTACAGAGGGTAATTCCTCTGCCCAAGCCCCCGCAGCACGTCGTAGTGGTGCTTCGAGTCTTGGTTTTAGGCCTTGTAGGATTAAACCATTTGCTCTTTCGACTTGTCCGTTAGCCTGTGGATGTGCGACTGACGCAAGGTCAAGCCGGATATTTTGCTCGTTGCAGAATTCGGCCAATTCTCCCATAGAGAAGTTACTCCTGTTGTCCGTGATAATGCTATGCGGATAACCATACCGGATTATAACATCCTCGACAAATCTTTTGGCTATTGCTCCATCACAACTAGTGACAGGTTTAGCCTCAATCCATTTGGTGAATTTATCCACCATCACTAAGAGATGAGTAAATCCACTTGGAGCTCGTTTAAATGGTCCTACCATATCAAGCCCCTAGACCGCAAAAGGCCATGTTATAGGTATTGTTCGCAGCTGATTAGCCAGAACATGAGCTTGTTTGGCGTACTTTTGGCAGCCTTTGCACGTCTTGACTAATCGTTTGGCATATGCCTGAGCTGTAAGCCAGAAAAATCCATGTCTAAAACCTTTTTCCACTAAAAATTTGGCTGCAGCGTGGTGACCACACTCCCCTTCGTGGATTTCTCTTAAGATTTCCACTCCTTCTTCCGAAGATACGCAGCGTTGAAAACCCCCAGAAACACTCCACTTATAGAGCTCACCTTTAACTATAGTGTAGGCTTTCGCTCGTCGAATAATCTGTCGGCTCAGAACCTCGTCTTTGGGTAATTTGCCATCTACCAAATAATCAAGGTAGGGTTGAGTCCAGCTGGGAATTACAGCCAGAACTGCTATTAGAGGTGAGTCGGATTTGGTCGGATATTCCTCATCTCCTCACTTTATTGAAGGAACTTTGAGGTGCTCTAAAAAAGCGCCATCCGGGACCTCTTTCCGTGCAGAGCCTATCCGAGATAGTGCATCTGCTTCCTCATTTTCTGCTCGAGGGATGTGTTGAACCTCAAACCCTTTGAACGATTTAGATAGATCATCCACAACAGCTTTATACGCTGCCATGTGTTTATTTGCATTACAAATATCCGACACTTGTTGAGCAACAAGATCCGAATCTCCGTAACACATCAAACGTCGGATGCCAATATCTTTAGCAATCCGGATTCCATGCAATAGTGCTTCATACTCGGCAATATTATTTGTCGCTGTGAAGTGGATCTGCAACACGTATAGAAGTTTATCTCCTTGGGGTGATTTGAGCACCACGCCAGCCCCCGAGCCCCCTCGAGCCGTAGACCCATCAAAATAGAGGGTCCAGTATTCCGACTTAGGGAGAGTCATGTTCTCCTTCGTCTCTGTCCAATCAGCGACAAAGTCAGCAAGGATCTGAGATTTGATTGTTGTCCGAGGTTTATACTCAATATCAAAAGCTAAAAGCTCTATGCCCCATTTGGCGACGCGTCCTGTGGCGTCACTTTGTTGATTATATCTCTCATGGGAGCTGTGATCACCATGGTACTTGGATCCTCCTGAAAATAATGTCGTAGCTTACGAGATGCTAGAATAACACCGTACGCTAACTTTTGATAGTGCGGATATCGCTGTTTTGATTCTATCAGGAACTCACTAACAAAGTAAGTCGGACGTTGCACCAGGTGTTTCTGATTTTCCTCCGGTCTCTCCACCACCATGACGATACTAACGACCTTGTTTGTCGCAGCAAGATAAAGCCTCTGCGGCGCCTGCGTCAGCCGACATGGGCGTCGTCACCCTTGTCGGCCACGACCCGGTGGTCCTGCCCTTGCTTGCTCCGCTCATGCAGTGCGTACCGGACCTTCTTTTTGACCAGAGAGATTCCTTCCTTCTCCTAGAAGCTAAGCGAGGACCCGGATCATAGTAGATCCGGCCACACATGTTCCTGCATACACGTTAGACAAGCACTTCCGACTTACTCCTTAAGTCGGATGAGACAATGTCAGGCGACCCCCCCTCCCTGGTCCGGGTTACTCCGTGATCCGGCCTGCCTTGAGGTGACCCGGCCAGCATCCGCTTTGACCTTGCCGAACCTCGGCTAACTCGGCCCTTATACCCCGGAGTGACCCTACCCGGGGGTATCCCCCCAACAACGGGAATAAAAATTCCCGCCCGTATAGTTCTGTCCGTATAGTTGGTTCCACCGTAGAAGAAAATCTACAGTCGGCTCATAACTATACGGCGGGATCTATATGGGCAGCGCCCATATAGTTGCTTGTTATGAATGGTGGCTAGGGTTTTCGACCTCTCCTTTTAAAGATGATCACATCTAATCTTTTTCATTAACTTTTCATAGATCTACAACCTCCAGCCTCGAAAAATCCTCGCCATCCCTATACAATCCCCTTCTAACAACATCCGCGTAGCGAAGCCATGCAACCCTTCCATGTCAACAAAATCTGGAGGAAGAAAGAAGAGAAGCCCGTGAAGAGGATCGAAGAAGTAGAACCTAAAGGATCATCGTCATCATCCAACCCGGAGATCAAGCCTCTCCCAAATTGGGAGGACATGTTCCCGCAAAGGATGGAGATGATGAGGCAAGCAGAGTGGGGAAATATCAAGGATGAGTATCTCCCTAATCCCTATCGTCACAACATAGGATCCTATTATAAACCTCCTCTGGGTCCGTCACCTCTTAAGCCTAAGAAGGTGTGGCAAGATGAGATTCATGATAAGATCTATGAGTTGGAAAAAGCTTCGAAAGATGTGTTGAAACAATTGGAGAAGGGATTGACTCCTACTGGATGATGAGCAGAGACCTTGAGAAAAAGGTCAATGACATCGATGGTAGAGTTGGTTTCTTGATTAAAACTGTCTTTGAGTTGAAAGATGAGAAGAAATTCCTCCAGAAGAAAATTTTGAAGCTTCAATATGACATGGCCAAGCTCAGCATTCGCCTCACAAGCATGGCTAAAGTTTGCAACACAGAGGAAGAAGGCAATACTCTTCCTACCCAGGAGGAGTAATAGGTACCAACAAGGAGTTATTTGATCCCGCCTGGCTTGGTTTCAAGCTTGGGGAGACCGTGTAATCTATCTTATAAGTTTTATATTATATTTTAGTCTTGCATTAGTTCGAGCTTAGAAATAAAGTTTGCATCAATTGAATTCCCTTAAAGAATAGTCGATCCCATTTGTGAAATTCCAAGTTCATTATCATATAGGGAGCATTACTGAGTTTGTGTTTGTCTTATTGGATATATGAATGGCTTGAGTATAATTTTACTTGCACTTGATGATAGCAATAGGAGTCTTCCACACCATTGATATTAATGGAACATATAAAGATAATTTAAATTGATATGTTGTAAGTTCAGGGTTTGATTTACAAAAGTAAAAATATTTTGATTAGTCGAGTTGAAAAAGAAACCTTGAATAAAAATAAATTAAAAGTGCCATCAAAATGGAGTGAGAACAAGTCGAGGTAGAATCTTCAAGTCATAAAGATGCTTCATATTTAATTCGAATTTGGTAATTGAGATCGTTAAACTTTGAATTCCTACATGAGGTGGAATTTATGGCTAGATCCTTTGCACGTCAGTTAAGCAAAAGTGCGAGCATATATATAAAAAAAGAGAAGAGAAGAAAATAAAAAGAAAAAGAGCAAATGTGCAAAGAGCAAATAGGTATATACCACTATATTGTACTAAGACAAAGAGACGTTTTGAGATTTTGAATCCCAAGTGAATATGTTAATCTTAAAACACTTGGGACTACCTCACTAACTCATTCAGTTGAACCAGATACTTTTACATCATGTTGAAATTCATCTTTTGTGAACTGTTGCTCACTAAGGTGTGGAAGCCTGCTAATACTACTTAGATGGTTTGAGTAAGGTACTATTCATTAACTCATTCTTATTTATCATATAGGATAAACACATGCTGCAATTGCCTCATTTATTTTATCGACTCACCTTCATGAATATGAGGATCATATTCACTAAGCCAGCCTTGCTCGAGACGAGAAAGAGTCTAAGCTTGGGGAAGTTGATGAGTGCATATTTGCATCATGTTTTATATTATTGTTTTACATTATAGTGGTATGATCTTGGTATTTTATGGTGTTCATGCGCACGTTTTATGTCTATTTTCACCAGGATCAGGATAGATGATGGATACAATGGACACAACTCTTGGAGCAGTTGTATTAGGGAGAAAAGGAGTAAAAAACAACGTAAATCGCATATTTAGGAAATATCAATAACACCAGAAGAAACCCGAAGCGATCGAGGCATACAGACGGTTCAACGACGAACTGTATGACAGGAATAAATTTTCTGGGTCGTATAGTTCCGGCCGTATAGTTGGCGCCGCCACCGCCTCCTCAAATAGTTTCACCCCGTGCAAAGGGATCGGGGAGACGACTGATACGTCCATTTTGCATCACTATTCTATATCATAATTTACTGTTATTCATTGATATATTTCATATTAAGAGATGATACTTATGCTATTTTATCTGTTTTTTCATGATTGATGACTTTTGGAGGATGGACCGCTGAAGTCAGGATTCTGATGGAAAAGGCACCATTTGGAGGTGAAATTCGCGAAGATCAGAAAATTCCAGAAAATACATGGAAAATCCTATTTTTTCAGAAGACGGAGGATGCCAGAAGGGGGAGCAAAGATGGGCCACAGGGGGGCCACACCACGCCCTGGCACGGGCCACCCTAGGCCGCGCCACCAGGTGGTGTGGTCACCCTGGCCCACCTCTGGCTCTGCTCTTTGGCGTATATAATCCTCCCAAAACCCTAAGACTCGGGGAGCGACCATAGAAAGATTCTGCCGCCTCTACGGGGCAAAAAACTGTAGAGAGAGAAAGAGCTCTCTCGCAGGCAGAAATCTGCAGAGGAAATTCCTTCCCAGAGAGGGGAGATCGTCGCCATCAACACCACCATCAAGCTGGACTTCATCGGTATCATCATCACCATCATCTCTATCATCATCTCCACCAGTACCATCATCACCACTTCATACCGCTGTAACAATTGGGTTGAATCTTGCATAGTTCTTAGGGGAAACTTTCCCGATGTTGATTACTTGTTGTAGTTGATGCTATTCAGTAGAACCATTGAATTATTATTATGTTCAGATTGTTACTTATCATTATTTCATCTCTGATCTTGATCCATATGATGTCTTGTGAGTAGTTCGTTTAGTTCTTGAAGACATGTGAGAAGTCATGTTGTTAGTAGTGGAATTGTGTTGAGAAAGATTCAATGGTTTGTTATTTAAGTTGTGGTGTTATTATTCTAGTGGTGTCATGTGAACGTCGACTACATGACACTTCACCTTTACGGGACTAGGGGAATGCATTGTGTATTTGGCTACTAATCATAGGGGTTGTCGGAGTGACAGAAACCTGAACCCCCGTTAGGAAACCTTTGCACAAGGGAGTGTAGGATCTCAGAGTTTAAAGTTGTGGTTAGGTTTTTATCTTAATTACTCTCTTGTACTTGCGGATGCTTGCAAGGGGTATAATCACAAGTATGTATTAGTCCTAGGAAGGTCAATACATTAGTACAGGTTCACCCACACAACACTTATCAAACTAAAGAAGATTAATCAACTATATGAAGCGAAAGCACTTGACGATATTCCCGTGTGTCCTAGAGAACGTTTGGTCATCTTAAGTAATACTGAAGGAGATATGCCCTAGAGGCAAATAATAAATAGGTTTTTATTGTCATATCTCAATTAGTTTATAATAGTTTCATATTGTGTTAGAACTGTGCCAAGTAGAAACATTGGTACAGGTGTGGTATGAAACAACAAAGTCCCTAGTAGCCTCTATTCATACTAGTTGGTTGGTCACGAAGATGATCTGGGTTTCAAGATCATGGGCATTTATGCCGACTGACAACGAGATCATATCATTGGAGAATGATGTGATTAGACATTCCTCAAAGGATTGCAACACGATCAAGTCATACAGTTCATTGTTGCAACAACTATACCTAGACTCCTTCTCCTTAGACGGTGAGCTCATATTACTCACTGTTTCCCTAGGCTGCTTAGACTGCATCAACCGTCATCTAGTAATACGGTGGCCATAAAGGTGTACGTTGGGTATTCCGAAGGAACGGTAGATTACATGTGACTGCAAGACCAGGATTTGTTCACCCACATGACGGGTAAAGATACATACGGCCGGCTTGGTGAGATTAGATCCATAAATGTTACAACATGTGACTAGGTCACGGGATGTAATATCACGGTAACAAGAAAACAGACCTTGATGTGAACGAGATTGAACAAGGTATGGGATACCAATGATCGGATCTCAGACAAGTTGTATCGAGAAACAAAATAAGAGGATGCTACATATAGCGGTTCAAACAACATTGTCATCAGGAATGCATAGGGGTCACATGGATATCCCTGGTCCCTCTGTTGATCATTGATACAGATCATGTCTAGAGCATTCCCGAGCCGTGAGAGGATACACATAAGGGTTCGATGAGAGCGATCATTCGTAAGACGGAATCATAGTAGAGAAAGAGGGAAAGCTGGAAATGTTCCGCGGAGAGATCCGAAGTTGTTCGGAGAAAGAATAAAGGAAAAGTCCGAAAAAGTGTTTTCGAATAAATGGGAATTTAAATATTTATTTATTATATGTTAATTGTGAATTAATATATTCTAAATAATATTTCGATTAAGATTTATAAAAGCAACTTTTATATTAGGCCAAATCCCAGAGGGAAAATGCCTAGAAATAAAACTGCAGAAAAAAATGGAAAAAGGCAAAACAGCCAGCCCTGTGGGCAGCGGATAATCGCCACCGCACAGGGCGGCGTGTAACTAGGCAGCGCCAAGCGGACGCGGGCGTGCAAGCTGGGCCGCCGATGCGAGCCGGCCCACTCAGGCTGGGTTGCCAGGCCGCCAGGGCGAGCTGGGCCACCGGCGCGTGGCAGGCCCACTCGGGGTCCCCTAGCCCCAGCAGGCCGCCGCCTCGCGGGAGTGAAGCTGAGCGCGGGGTGGGTCGCGGCCAGGGCCCACCCGGCTAGTCCCTGTTTGCAGCCCCTTTTTCTTTTTGTTTGTTATTTTCTGTTTTGGTTATTGGGCTAGTGTTTGGCCCATCCGGCCAGGACGAAAATACCTGGTATTTTCCTTTTATTAATAGTCCCACATGGCTAACCCAATGGGGAGGACACCCTCTCCCTCCGCCTATATAAAGGGGTGCCCATGGGTGGGATTAAACACACAATTTGAGAAGTCCTTTGGTTGACTTTCTCCCTCCCTCTCTCTATATCTTGTGACCATGGCCCCAAGTCTGGGCTGTGAGATCAAGACACACCTATAGTACGCCATTGTGCTGCAGGGATTCCTAGCCGAATATCAACTTCCGCACTCCCGGCGGGATCGGGGAGCCGGAGGTCTCATCGTGCACCAGATGTGTACGAAGACACGAGGCGCAACACTTGGGGCGCTTAAATATCGTGAGCCGGAGTTGTTGCACGATGAAGATCAAGAAGGAGCAAGGGGTGACCTGCGAGGAGCTTCGCGACCTTGAGGTCGGCTACGAGTACGACTACTTCAACCACGTTCCCCGCGGAACGTTAACCGTGTACGGTCTACAAGGGTATGTACTCTATACGCTCCGGCTGTTACCGCATTACTACATAGATAGATCCTAGGCAAGTTTTGGGGTTCCATCGTAGGAATTTTTTTGTTTTCCACACCGATCCCCAACAGTGGTATCAGAGCCGATCTATGCGTAGGAGTGTTGTACGGCCAGTACGAACAAGTATTGTGCGGGCATTGATCCCTTAGTTGTTACCCTCTAACATGTACTTGTTTATATCGCGGCATTGTTTGATGAAGCGGCCCGATCCGACCTTACGCGTATTCGTACGCGAGACTGGTTCCATGCTCAACATACGGCTTGTACCGTATAAGTGGCTAGCGGGTGTCTGTCTCTCATTCGATAGTTGATATAACATTTGCAATGGAGGGCCCCGTAAGGGGTGTAGTAGATACAACTGTCGGATCCATGTTGTGGTTGGAAAGTTCGTAGTTTAGAAACGGTTCTATTATGAAAGCCCTAACAACCACGTAAAACTTGCAATAGATAAAGTAGAGGCGTGTAACTTTATTTTGCAGGGAGCATGTGATTATGATATGGCATTGGTTGTTATGAAGGTAAAGTAGTTTACTTTTCTGTTACTAAGTAGTATAGTAATAGTCATCATTCTGATGGACGACCTGGTGGCGACGTCGTGGACTTGGCGTCAAACCAAGGGCAAGATGGAGATCATGCCGGAGCGCTCGATGGAGATCAAGGCGAAAGAAAGACCATATCACATTATACATATGATGTTGATACCTGTTTTACATCTTATTATGTGCTAGTATTTAGATACTCAACGGTAGCAAATAAGATAATCCATATTTAATTCCAATGTTCTGTGTTCCCCTTGTGTGTACACCACCAAGAAAGTTCTTCGATATAAGGCCCGCTGTGATGATCGGGGGTCAGACATATCTACGTCCGCATACAGTGGGTGTAAGCCATGTTGCACAGCGAATACACACAAGTTAGATTTGGCGAGCCTAGCATGTACATACATGGCCTCGGAACACAAGAGATCGAAAGATCGAGCATGAGTCACATGGATGATGTGATTGGCATTGTTGAATGTCTACCTTTGATAATGCACTGATGGTCGTGATGATTGGGGGAGGTGCAGAGGATAGGGATCATGTGATCACTAAAGTTGTCCAGGGGATGACAATTTTAGTGGAGACCAATTATAAATTGATCTCTTATTATAAACTTAGTCTAGATGTCTGTTTGCAAATACCTTGGTAGATCATGGCCTATCCCATTGAAGTCCTTTGCAACCATGGGAATATATTGCTTAATTTGGAACTTAGCAAAAGGGTCCAACTTCATAGATTAATACCCACGCCTGAGGGATATCCTCGTAAAAGGTGATCTTCTCTTCTTGACACAATAACCATTAGGAGATAATTTGATGACTCCATAATGTTTGGAAAAACACTTAGCGATCTTGCATTAGAGTTAAGAACTCTTAAAAGGGCTTGATTGCAAAAGGAGTTCATGGATGAAAAGGTATATGTAAGATATACAAAGTATAAATGTGGTTCTTGCAAAAACTCGTTGCAGTTTGCAAAGTATTTGATACTTGTCCCGTTTTGTGAAAATAGGAGGATCCGCTTGAGAATTGTTGTTTTTGAGGCAGCGTGACTTGATGACGGCAAGCAAAACAGTTGATAACCGACATCACCTCTTTCCTCAAAGTTTATCATTTGGATTAGTGGACTTCAATATAAATTTGTAATCCCTGTTTGTGTGTCTTGCTTTTGGCGAGACGATTATTCATATGAACAAGTTACAAGCCAGTTTGTACTATTCTTATGAACAATACCTTATGGTCACATTACGATTACAAACAAGTTATTCTCGTCACTATGTTAATGATAATGGTTTAAACATTTATAAAGGATTAGAATGCTAAAAGATATCCAAAGTTTAATAATGAAATGACACTACAGTTTAAGTCATTTTGGTTATTGCAGGTTCTTTATGAAAGATCGGGGTCCTAGATACTTAATCTAGAGACTTTGCAAAACCATGCCTCTTTGGCAGAATAACTAAAACTCCGCATTCTGGTAAAACGGTGATATGCGAAGAAATGTTGAAACTTATACATAATGACGTATCATATTTTCAACAAGTAGTGCAATCATTTATTATGGACTTAAGTGAATAAGTGTATTTACTTAATGAAACATGAAGTTTGAAATGATTTGAATTGTTCAAATGAGTTCATAACTAAATGGGATATTGAATTAACTGAATTAACAAGTCTCTTTGATTTGATTGACATGACTAAAGTATTCAAGCTAAGTTTAGCATAAAAAGGACTTGTGAAAGATGTTTCACAAATTATGATAATTAGACGAATTCAAACTTTGTTGATATATCTAAACATCATAATCATTATGTATTAAGATACATATGGTATAATATTATCTCTTATCAGGGTTATAGTTGTCGTTTAGAGTTAGAAATCAAAATAAGCAAACACTCATTTGAAATACAAAGGAACATCCAAAGATTCGTGGAAACAACACCATAAGTGTTATGGCAAGTTCAAGTTTCTGAAGATTTCGATAAGTCGAAATCATGGCAAATAAACAAGTCTTTGTAAAGCATTCTTAGGAAACTATGAATGCATCATCCACAATGGGTAAACATGTTGTTGTCCTAAGTTGATGAGTCTTGATGAAGATACAGGTGGAAGAAAGTAAAAGATCAAAACAAGGTATTTAACCTTACCTCCGAATTGTTGAGTGGCGCAGCGGAATTTGTTTCGTGAAATCAAACTCTACAAATAGAGGAGAAACCAATGATAATGATTATAAAGTTTCAAGGGAATACTTTTACTAAAGAAACTAGGATTCAACTATATATTCTACAAGTTTGTGGAATTATATTATTGATTCACTTGTCATGTTTTGAATAAGACATACCTACAAATTACAAAGAAGCGTGATGGACCAGAGTACGAGAAATGACTAGGAGTCATAAAATCCTATATTAAGTTACATTTAAGATTGCAAAGTAACATGTTACTTGATCTTATTAAAGTAAAGAAGTTTACTTGATATTTCTGAATGACTGCAAAGTCATAAGAAGGAAATGAAACTTAATGAATGACAAAAAGCTCGATTTGTCACAAGTTTGGACAAATTCAAGGAGTTGACTACAACAGTAGTAATGCTTAAGTCTTTTGGATTTACACTAGAAATATATGAATATTGAAGTCTCGTAATTGGAATTCTCAAATTGATGATGATCAAAGAATTTTGGAATGTCCAAGATTATCGAGAGGACCTAGATTTGAGTGGGAGCAAATCAGATTGGCTAATTCATAATATGTAGCTGACATATTTTGAGTGGGAGCTAAGTGAAATCCCTAGATCTCAAACATGAATGTCATATTTGAGTGGGAGCTAAGTGAAATCCCTGGATCTCAAACATGAATGTCATATTTGAGTGGGAGCGTGAAATCATTCTGGGATATGTGGGCGACAGATGTGAATGATGTGATTGGTGTTAATAATATTTAAGTTAGATAAATAAGGATGAAGTTGAAGTTATTAAACAATAAGATCTATCGAGATAGATTTGTGAGTTTAATAAACACTAAATGTCAAATGCTTCCTGGACTTGATTCTAAAAGATGTTCAAAATGTCCTAAGGAAGATTCTGAAGTAGCTTAGAATGGAACAAGGTGAGAAAGTAGTTCTTACTATATGAAGCATTGAGTATTGCAACTATGGTTGAAAGAAAGAGATGTGTTGCATCTCCTATGCCTCAGTCATAGGTTCTTCCATATAACCATGTTGTATACTCGACATAATGTGAACCGAGGTTCTGGTTGGTAGGACAAAGTCTTAACTGTAAGAGCATGTCTTTAAGTGATTCATGAGTTGATCACATAACCAGAATTAAGTTTGTACATAAATGGCAAGAAGCAATGTAAGTGGCATAGTTGGATTTCATGCACTAGGATCTACATAGATATAGAAGTATAAAAGCTACATCTGATGTTATGTATAATGTTATGGCGGGGCTAGTTCGCTTTTAATGTAGAATGATGTGTCCCAGGGCCTAGGGCCCATGAGAAAGCCCTCGAGGTTGATCTAACGTCACTGTAAGCTCCTGGAATCCAGCCTCGTTCTGCTGCCATGACCACAGTATATACACAAAGGATAGCAAAGTGTGTTTTGAAGTTTAGATGACAACGGTAAAAACGACCGTCAACATAAACACTAAAAACAAAGTCTCACTTTGTCGCCAAACAAATGCTTCGACCCATTATAAGATAATGATGTGAATGTCAAAGTTAGGGAGACATTAATGATTTGAAAAAGACATAATGATCTGGTAAAACAGAACATGGACATGAAGTTTCCCATGAGAATGCATGATCTGTAAACGCATATGGTATATGGTTTATACGAGTAAAATGCAAGCTGGATTATTTGTACTCTAGTGCAAGTGGGAGACTGAAGGAGATATGCCCTAGAGGCAAATAATAAATAGGTTTTTATTGTCATATCTCAATTAGTTTATAATAGTTTCATATTGTGCTAGAACTATGCCAAGTAGAAACATTGGTACAGGTGTGGTATGAAACAACAAAGTCCCTAGTAGCCTCTATTCATACTAGTTGGTTGGTCACGAAGATGATCTGGGTTTCAAGATCATGGGCATTTATGCCGACTGACAACGGGATCATATCATTGGAGAATGATGTGATTGGACATTCCTCAAAGGATTGCAACACGATCAAGTCATACAGTTCATTGTTGCAACAGCTATACCTAGACTCCTTCTCCTTAGACGGTGAGCTCATATTACTCACTGTTTCCCTAGGTTGCTTAGACTACATCAACCGTCATCTAGTAATACGGTGGCCATAAAGGTGTGCGTTGGGTATTCCGAAGGAACGGTAGATTATATGTGACTTCAAGACCAGGATTTGTTCACCCACATGACGGGTAAAGATACATACGGCCGGCTTGGTGAGATTAGATCCATAAATGTTACAACATGTGACTAGGTGACGGGGATGTAATATCACGGTAACAAGAAAACAAACCTTGATGTGAACGAGATTGAACAAGGTATGGGATACCAATGATCGGATCTCGGACAAGTTGTATCGAGAAACAAAAGAAGAGGATGCTACATTTAGCGGTTCAAACAACATTGTCATCAGGAATGCATAGGGGTCACATGGATATTCCTGGTCCCTCTGTTGATCATTAATACAGATCATGTCTTGAGCATTCCCGAGCCGTGAGAGGATACACTTAAGGGTTCGATGAGAGCGATCATTCGTTAGTCAGAATCATAGTAGAGAAAGAGAGAAAGCCAGAAATGTTCCGCGGAGAGATCCGAAGTTGTTCAGAGAAAGAATAAAGGAAAAGACCGGAAAAGTGTTTTCGAATAAATGGGAATTTAAATATATATTTATTATATGTTAATTGTGAATTAATATATTCTAAATAATATTTCGATTAAGATTTATAAAAGCAACTTTTATATTAGGCCAAATCCCAGAGGGAAAATGCCTAGAAATAAAACTGCAGAAAAAAAATGGAAAAAGGCAAAACAGCCAGCCCTGTGGGCGGCGGATAATCGACACCGCACAGGGCGACGTGTAACTGGGCAGCGCCAAGCGGACGCGAGCGCGCGAGCTGGGCCGCCGGTGCGAGCCGGCCCACCCGGGCTGGGTTGCCAGGCCGCCGGCGCGGGGCAGGCCCACCTGGGGTCCCCTGGCCCTAGCAGGCCACCGCCTCGCGGGAGTGAAGCTGAGCGCGGGGTGGGCCACGGCCAGGGCCCACCCGACCTCTCCCTGTTTGCAGCCCCTTTTTCTTTTTGTTTGTTACTTTCTGTTTTGGTTATTGGGCTAGTTTTTAACCCATCCGGCCAGGACGAAAATACCTAGTATTTTCCTTTTATTAATAGTCCCACATGGCTAACCCAATGGGGAGGGCACACCCCCTTCGCCTATATTAAGGGGTCCCCATGGGTGGGATTAAACACATAATTTGAGAAGTCCTTTGGTTGACTTTCTCCCTCCCTCTCTCTATACCTTGTGACCATGGCTCCAAGTCTGGGCTATGCGATCAAAGCACACCTGCAGTACGCTGTTGCGCTGCAGGGATTCCTAGCCGAATATCAACTTCCGCACTCCCGGCGGGATCGGGGAGCCGGAGGTCTCATCGTGTACCGGATGTGTACAAAGACACGAGGCACAACACTTGGGGCGCTTAAATGTCGTGAGTCGGAGCTGTTGCACGATGAAGATCAAGAAGGAGCAAGGGGTGACCTGCGAGGAGCTTCGCGACTTTGAGGTTGGCTACGAGTACGACTACTTCAACCATGTTCTCTGCGGAACGTTAACCGCGTACGGTCTACAAGGGTATGTACTCTCTACGCTCCGGCCGTTACCGCATTACTACATATATAGATCCTAGGCAAGTTTTGGGGTTCTATCGTAGGAATTTTTTTTGTTTTCCGCACCGATCCCCAACAAATACAACCTGCTTGTCCTTTGCTAAATAAAGGATTGGGCCACTTGTTGCATCTATTATTATTGTAATTTATTTACTCGCACTTTATTTATCTACATTATCAAAAAACCCTAAAAATCTGTTTGCTAAGTATTTACAGAGAATTCCTGCTCCAAGCCTCTTGTCAACACCTTCTACTCCTCGTTGGGTTCGACACTCTTACTTATCGAAAATACCGCGATCCACCCCTATACTTGTGGGCCATCAATGACATACAGAACACTCAGAAATCGCCGAAACCTCACCCTCGGAAGGCATCTGGAGGGTGAACTTGCCCAAAGGATCCATCTTCGCCCTACACATATCTAGGAGGCCAAGGCATCGATCTTCATCTTCATCAACCGTTGCACCACCATCATCTTCATCCATCCCATCTTCATCCCATCTAGATATTGTTGTAATTTTCGTACTCGTTGTGGATTTATACAAGAACTATTCATTTACAATTACTTCTATTACGATTGCCATGATGTTGATTGCGTCCATGTCTGAGCAGATCTATAGTTCTTGGGGAGATGGAGAAACCCTAGCATATGATTGAGATAATATAGAGATTATTATGTTATACATCATTATGTGTATGTGTTAATTGTCTTCATCTTGATATTGGGAGTTGTGCACCTCCTTAATATTTGCCTCTTATGGGGACTTGGTGAAGGGGATTACTTGTTAGTGGACGGAGGGATGATAACACTTACTGTGACTATAAAGCCATTGTCATTCTTTACGCACTAACTTGAGGAAACAAGGAGAACTCATAAAGCCATGTCCATGCCACAGGAGAAATCCCTTAGTAGCGGGATAATATGATTGATGTCGTTTATCTGTCAGCTATGGTTATGAAGGATGATGTGAGCAGTGGTTGCTGCCTATTTTTCCATATATGGAGCTCCTCCCACATACATACATATCATGAGAATATTTGTTATAATAATCTTGATTGCTTAGTCTAAATTGCTAGCGGTGTATCCACCACTCCCTGAGAATGCATTTTTACCTATTGCAGTTCCAAGCCCTTTTACACACGCGATTCTTACTTTCTGCATTAAGTTTTACTTTACTTTAAATTGCTTCATTCAATCAAAAACCACAAAACAACTCTACTTTTCTTGCATCTTAAAGTTATTCCTTAAAGTAATTCATTTAGTTTTAGTTAAAATCATTTTATTCTTTCGCCTGCTGCTCCCTATGGGATCGATATCTTTATTTCGAAAATAGCTACAAACCATTTTGAGGATAAGTGTATGGACAAGAAAAACGTAAGAGAATGCCTTGAGAGAGAAAGAAAGACCTGTTTTGGGTATTGTCAAACTCTCGGCCATTGTCACATTGGATAAAACTTATGGGAAGGCCGAAGTGTGTAAGAACATATCACGGAAAATTTAGAAAAATTGAGTGCACATCGGATTTGGCGCGAATAGAAAAGCTCCATATGTAGTGAGAATAATCGTCAAGAATAACAAGATAGTATTTGAAACTAGAAACACTAGGAAGCGGAGAGGTCCATAGATCACAATGCAATAACTCAAACGGAAAAGTACTGTAGGTAGTTGATGTGCCGAAAGGTAATCTAACATGTTTGCCGCATTGACAGGTATTACAAATAGACGGATCATGAGAAGAACTAGACCTATCAATAGGGAGACTAAATTCTTGAAGCAAAGACGACATAGTATTTTTATTGGGGTGGCCGAGCCGACGGTGCCAAAGCTCGATAGAGGTGTGCATGGCTTGAGGTGTGGAAGATGGTGCGCCATGTAGAGGATAGAGATCGCCCGAGTTATTGTAGCGAGCGAGGACCTCCGCCGTTTTCAGATCTTTCACAGATAAACCAAACTCTAAAGAAACATTGTTGTCAATAGTAAAGCAACAGAGATGAGATTTTTGATTAAAGATGGAGCAACAAGAATATTGCAGAGAAGAAAATTGAAGGAAATATGCCCTGAGAGGCAATAATAAAGTTGTTATTATGTATTCCTTATATTTGATAGATGTTTATTTTGCATGCTAGAATTGTATTGATCGGAAACATCAATACATGTGTGTTTAATAAACAAAAAGGGTTCCTAGTTATGCCTCTCTTATAGACTAGCTTGTTGATTAACAAGATGATCAAGGTTTCCTGATCATGGACATTGGATGTTGTTAATAACAAGGTCACACCATTGGTGGAATGATGTGATGAACATTCATCCGAAGTATAGCATTACGATCAAGTCATTATGTTTATATTGCTATAACATCATATGAAGTAATCTTTATCCTTAGACCATGAGATCATGTTAATTGCTAACACCTGAAGAGTATCTTGATAACATCAAACGTCACACCGTAACAGGGTGTCTATAAAGATGGGTTCAGTACTACGAAGGTGTTATGTTGAGGCTCATGGATCAAGAGTGGAATTTGTCAATCCCAATGATGGATAGATATACTCTAGGCCCTCTCGGTGATATCACATTGAGATAGCTTGCAAGCAAGTGATGTGATCACTAGAATGTTATATCACGGGAACGAGAAAAGAGTGCATGTCGGTAACGAGATCAAACTAGGTATTTGGATACCGATGATCGAATCTCGGACATGTATTATATCAAGAGACAAAGGGATTTAGTTACAAGCGTTAAAGGTTCTCATGATCACAGAAGTCATCGTTGAATATGCAGGAGTCAGTATGGATCTCCAGGTCCCGCTTCTAACTATTAATCTGAGAGGAGTCTCAATCATGTCTGCATTATTCATGAACCATAGGGTGACACACTTAAGAGTTATCGGACACCATTTTGGAGCACATATGTTTCAGACGAAAGAATTGCAAAGCGCAGGAATTGTTTCGATAGAAACCGGAAATTGTTTCGGGTGAAATTGCAGAAAGTGGTTCTGCATGTGATATTGAAATATTGCAAGGGGCTATATGTGAATGTTTGTTAATTAAAGTAATTAAAAAAATTCTGAATAAATTTAATAAAAGAGTTTTATTAAATGAGAGAGCATTAAACTTGGAGAATTTTAATGCATTTAAAGAAGGGACTTTAAAGGGGAATGCGAAGATGCATTTTAATGTGGAGGGGTTACCACCACATGAATGGGGGAGGTGAGGGGTCACCCCCCCCCCATGCGCCGGCCATGGAGAGAGGGGGTACCCCCTCCTCCTATAAAAGGCCACGCTCTTCCTCCTTCTTCCTCACACCTTCTTGTGAAGGATCTCTCTCCCCCTCTAGAATTATTCCCCCATGGTCTCGGATTAGCGAGATACATGTTCCTGGTGGCATTTCGTCTGGAAGGAGTTGCTGCTTCCACTGGATCGCTAGAGCGAGGAGGTGGAGGTTGTCCGGTGGCTTGAACGTGTGTGCGAGTACGGATGCGCGGCTGAGTTGCGGCGCTCGGACTTCCACTCAATCTTGAGATCGGCAAGTGTACGACTACATCAACCACGAGTTCCTACTCGTTAACAAAACTCGTTGTCTTCGAGGGTAAGTTCTCGTTGGATGTATGTCCACCCGTTGCTTTGTACCTAGTAGATAGATCTTGGCGTGTAGTTCTCATCATAGGAATTTTTTTGTTTTCTATGCTGCGGACCCAACAGTGGTATCAGAGCCTGATCTATGCGTAGGTGCTTTGCACGGGTAGTACACATATGTTTATATGTGGGCGATGATGATCATGTTATTGCATCTTCTATGTATTTTGGATATTGGTGGCATAGTGGGATGAAGCGGCCCGGACCAACCTTACATGTCATCGTACATGAGACCGGTTCCACAACTGACATGCAACTTGTTTTGCATAAGTGGCTGGCGGGTGTCTGTCTCTCCTACTATAGTCAATATCTGATTTACAATGAGTTGCTAATAACTTATTTATCCTTGTTGTGGTTCATGTTCGTAGGTGAGAACGGTTCTATCTCCGAAAGCCCTAAGCCACGTAAAACTTGCAATTGATAAATTAGAGGCGTCTAGTTTAGATCGTTGCTGGGCTAGTGTATTGATATGGTATTGTTGTAAGTAGATGTATGATAGATACTCTTACAACACACTCAACGTGTAAGTTCCATAGACCTTGGCCTTACACACAAAGGAATGATAGAGATCATACCACGATGCAAGTGATAGAGATCAAATGGATGGACCATATCATCTCACTTTACACATTAGATGTTAGCATCTTATACTGCTAGTTTGGCGCTTTCTGTAGCATTGTAAGATGATCCCTCATTTAGATATCAAGATAAAAATGTGTTCTTCCTTGAGTATGCACCGTTCTATGGATCGTGTTTCGAGACATCACGTGATGATCGGGTGTACTTGAATCTACGCTTTCATAGGAACGGGTGTAAGACAGTTTTACACACGCGAATACTAAGGTTCTTACTTGGCGAGCCTAGCATGTACAGACATGGCCTCGGAACACGGGCCGAAAGGTTAAGCATGAGTCATATAGTTGATATGATGCCCATATAGATGCTCGCCTTTGAAGCTACATCAACTCACGTGATGATCGGACTTGGTGTAGTGGATTTGGTTCATGTAATCACCAAAAGGACACGAGGGATGTCGTTTTTGAGTGGGAGTTCATTAGTAATTTGGATTAGTTGAACTCAATCTATCATAAACTTAGTCTAAATAAACTTTACAAATTCTGTTGTAGATGGCACCACCTGCTTTTAATTTCAATGTGTTCATGGAGAAAGAGAAACTTGCTGCGAATGGTAGCAACTTCACCAACTGGGCTATGAATTTGAGGATTCTCCTCACTGCTGCACAAAAGCAATATGTGCTAGATGCGCCGCTAGGCCCCCCACCAGCTCCTGATGCCCCTGACGAGGAAAAGAATGTCTATGTGACTCGTCAGGAGGACCACAACTTAGTTCATTGCGGCATACTATATGGGCTAGAGCCAGAACTTTGAAAGCGTTTTGAAAATGGCAATGCCTTTGATACCATGGGAGAATTGAAAATGATTTTCGATACCCATGCTGCCGTAGAGAGTTATAATGCTACTGAAAAGTTCTTTAGCTGCATGATGGAGGAGAACAACTCCATTAGTGAGCATGTACTCAAAATGTCTGGGTACGCCGATAATCTTGTGTCCTTGGGAATAACGATTCCCATTGACTTGGGCATACATCGTGTTCTCTAATCTCTACCACCTAGATACAAGAGCTTCGTGATGAACTATAATATGCAGGGCATGAAGAAGACTCTTCCCGAGCTTCTGTCAATGCTTAAGACTGCAGAAGTGGAGATTAGGAAACAACATCAAGTGTTGACGATCAATAGGACCACCGGTTTCAAGAAGGACAAGAAAGGCAAGCACAAGGGAAAGAAGGGTGGAAAATCTATTGCCGCGCCTGAAAAGAAACCCCGAGCTGGCCCTAAGTCCGATACCGAGTGCTACTATTGCAATGGGACTAGCCATTGGAAGCGCAACTGCCCCAAGTATTTGGCGGACAAGAAGTCCGGCAAGGCAAACAAAGGTATATGTGATATACATGTTATTGATGTGTACTTGACTAGTACTCGCAGTAGCACCTGGGTATTTGATACGGGATCGGTTGCTAATATGTAACTCGGTTTAGGGGCTGCGGAACAAGCGACAACTAGCAAGGCATGAGGTCAGGATGCGGGTCAGCAATGGATCAAAAGTTGATGTGATTGCCGTCGGGACGCTACCTCTCCATATGCCATCGGGATTAGTTATAAACCTAAATAATTGTTATTTGGTGCCTGCACTGAGCATGAACATTGTATCCGAATCGTGTTTGATGCAAAGTGGTCATTCCTTTAAATCTGAAAACAATGGTTGTTCGATTTATAAGAATGATATCTTCTATGGTCATGCACCTATGTTGAATGGTTTATTTCTGATGGATCTCGATAGTAATATTACGCATATTCATAATGTTAATGCTAAAAAGATTAAACTTGATAATGATATATCTGCATATATGTGGCACTGCCGTCTAGGTCATATTGGTGTTAAACGCATGAAGAAACTCCATTCTGATGGACTTTTGGAATCACTTGATTTTGAATCATTTGATACATGTGAGCCATGCTTTATGGGCAAGATGACTAGAACGCCGTTTTCCGGTTCAATGGAACGGGCGACAGATTTATTGGAAATCATACATACTGATGTCTATGGACCAATGAGTGTGTCGGCGTGAGGTGGATATCGTTATTTTGTTACTTTCATGGATGATTTGAGCAGATACGGGTATATCTATTTGATGAAACACAAGTCTGAAACTTTTGAAAAGTTCAAGGAATTTCAGAATGAAGTGGAAAATCATCATAATAAAAAGATCAAATTTCTACGGTCTGACCGTGGAGGAGAGTATCTAAGTTACAAGTTTAGCACACACATGAAAGAGTATGGAATAGTTTCACAACTCACACCTGCCGGAACACCACAACGTAATGGTGTGTCAGAACGTCGTAACCGTACCTTATTGGATATGGTTCGATCTATGATGTCTCTGACTGACTTGCCACTGTCATTTTGGGGTTTTGCACTGGAAACAGCTGCATTCACTTTAAATCGGGCACCATCTAAATCCGTTGAAACGACACCGTATGAATTATGGTTTGGAAACAAATCTAAGTTGTCATTTCTTAAAGTTTGGGGATGCGATGTTTATGTGAAGAAACTTCAGCCGGATAAACTTGAACCCAAAGCGGAAAAATGCATCTTCATAGGATACCCTAAG
Organism: Avena sativa; assembly: GCA_916181665.1. Taxonomy (NCBI): domain Eukaryota; kingdom Viridiplantae; phylum Streptophyta; class Magnoliopsida; order Poales; family Poaceae; genus Avena; species Avena sativa. The sequence continues at coordinate 59,553,522 of OV702292.1, forward strand.
GAAACGATTGGGTATACCTTCTATCACAGATCCGAGGGCAAGGTTTTTGTTGCCAAGAATGGATCCTTTCTTGAGAAGGAGTTTCTCGCGAAAGGTGTGAGTAGTCGGAAGGTAGAACTCGAAGAGGTTATTGAACCTTCTCTTCATGAAATGGCGAGTAGTGCAGCACCGGAAGTTGTTTCGGAGTTGACTTCACCTAATGAAGAGAGAGCTAATGATATTGATCATGAAACTCCGAAAGAGGACACTACCGAACCTCGCAGGTCAAGCAGGACACGTGCAGCTCCTGAACTGTACGACAATCCTGTTGTGAATTTCATGGTTGATGAAATGGATGACCCTGCGACGTATGAAGAAGCGATGATGAGCCCAGATTCCAACAAATGGCTAGAAGCCATGAAATCCGAGATGGCCATGTACGAGAACCAAGTTTGGACCTTGGTGGACTTACCTCATGATCGAAAGGCCATTGAGAATAAATGAATTTTTAAAAGAAAAACTGATGCTGATGGTAATGTGACCATCTATAAGGCTCGACTCGTCGCAAAGGGGTTTCGACAAATTCAAGGAGTTGACTACGATGAGACATTCTCTCCCGTAGCGATGCTTAAGTCGGTTAGTATTATGTTAGCAATTGCTGCATATTTTGATTATGAAATATGGCAGATGGATGTCAAAACTGTGTTCCTCAATGGTAATATTGAAGAAGAATTGTATATGATACAACCTAAGGGTTTTGTCGATCCTAAGGATGCTAATAAGGTATGCAAACTTCAGCGATCCATCTATGGACTGAAGCAAGCATCCCGGAGTTGGAATCTCCGCTTTGATGAGGTGATCAAAGAGTTTGGATTTGTCCAAACTTATGGAGAGGCTTGTATTTACAAGAAAGTGAGTGGGAGCAATGTGGCATTTCTGATATTATTTGTGGATGACATATTATTGATTGGAAATGATATAGATCTTTTAAACAGTGTTAAGAGTTATCTAAACAGCAAATTTTCGATGAAAGACCTTGGTGAAGCGTCATATATATTAGGCATTAAAATCTATAGAGATAGATCAAGGCGCCTAATTGGGCTATCACAGAGTAGATACCTTGATAAGATATTAAAGAAGTTTAATATGGACGAAAGTAAGAAGGGGTTCTTACCAATGTTGCAAGGCAAGACATTGAGTAAGACTCAAAGTCTAGCTACGGCGGAAGAAAGAGAGATGATGGATAAGATCCCCTATGCCTCGGCCATAGGCTCTATAATGTATGCCATGCTATGTACAAGACCGGATGTGGCACATGCTATTAGTTTGACTAGTAGGTACCAATCTGATCCAGGTTCGGAACACTGGATACCGGTCAAGAACATCCTCAAGTACTTGAGAAGAACTAGGGATATGTTTCTTATATACGAAGGTGAAGAAGAGCTAGTCGCTAAGTGTTATGTCGATGCTTGCTTTGACACCGATCCGGATGACTCTAAGTCTCAATCCGGATACGTATTTCTCTTGAACGGAGCAGCAGTTAGTTGGAGGAGTTCCAAACAACCTGTGGTGGCTGGATCAACGACGGAGGCGGAATATGTTGCTGCTTCAAAAGCAGCGCAGGAAGCGGTTTGGATGAAAGAGTTCATTACGGAACTAGGTGTGGTTCCTAGTGCGTTGGACCCGATGGTGATCTATTGTGACAATAATGGAGCCATATCCAACGCAAAGGAACCGAGGTCTCACAAGAATTCCAAGCATATTAAGCGCCGGTTTCACTATATCCGCGAGCATGTCAAGGATGGAGATATAAAGATTTGTAAAGTACACATGGACCTAAGTGTAGCAGATCCGTTGACTAAAGCTCTCCCTAGGGCTAAACATGATCAACACCAGAACTCCATGGGTGTTAGATTTATCACTATGTGAACTAGATTATTGTCTCTAGTGCAAGTGGGAGACTGAAGGAAATATGCCCTGAGAGGCAATAATAAAGTTGTTATTATGTATTCCTTATATATGATAGATATTTAATTTGCATGCTAGAATTGTATTGATCGGAAACATCAATACATGTGTGTTTAATAAACAAAAAGGGTTCCTAGTTATGCCTCTCTTATAGACTAGCTTGTTGATTAACAAGATGATCAAGGTTTCCTGATCATGGACATTGGATGTTGTTAATAACAAGGTCACGCCATTGGTGGAATGATGTGATGAACATTCATCCGAAGTATAGCATTACGATCAAGTCATTATGTTTATATTGCTATAACATCATACGAAGTAATCTTTATTCTTAGACCATGAGATCATGTTAATTGCTAACACCTGAAGACTATCTTGATAACATCAAACGTCACAACGTAACATGGTGACTACAAAGATGGGTTCAGTACTACGAAGGTGTTATGTTGAGGCTCATGGATCAAGAGTGGAATTTGTCAATCCCGATGACGGATAGATATACTCTGTACCCTCTCGGTGATATCACATTGAGATAGCTTGCAAGCAAGTGATGTGATCACTAGAATGTTATATCACGGGAACGAGAAAAGAGTGCATGTCGGTAACGAGATCAAACTAGGTATTTGGATACCGATGATCAAATCTCAGACATGTATTATATCAAGAGACAAAGGGATTTAGTTACAAGCGTTAAAGGTTCTCACGATCATAGAAGTCATCGTTGAATATGCATGAGTCAGTATGGATCTCCAGGTCCCGCTTCAGACTATTGATCTGAGAGGAGTATCAATCATGTCTGCATTATTCGCGAACCGTAGGGTGACACACTTAAGAGTTACCGAACACCATTTTGGAGCACATATGTTTCAGACGAAAGAATTGCAAAGCGCAGGAATTGTTTCGATAGAAACCGGAAATTGTTTCGGGTGAAATTACAGAAAGTGGTTTTGCATGTGATATTGAAATATTGCAAGGGACTATATGTGAATGTTTGTTAATTAAAGTAATTAACAAAATTCTGAATAAATTTAATAAAAGAGCTTTATTAAATGAGAGAGCATTAAACTTGGAGAATTTTAATGCATTTAAATTAGGGACTTTAAAGGGGAATGTGAAGAGGCATTTTAATGTGGAGGGGTTATCACCACATGAATGGGGGAGTTGAGGGGTCACCCCCCCATGCGCCGGCCATGGAGAGAGGGGGTACCCCCCCTCCTCCTATAAAAGGCCACCCTCTTCCTCCTTCTTCCTCACACCTCCTTGTGAAGGATCTCTCTCCCCCTCTAGAATTATTCCCCCATGGTCTCGGATTAGCGAGATACATGTTCCCGGTGGCATTTCGTCTGGAAGGAGTTGCTGCTTCCGCTGGATCGCTGGAGCGAGGAGGTGGGGTTGTCCGGTGGCTTGAACGTGTGTGCGAGTACGGATGTGCTGCTGAGTTGCGGCGCTCGGACTTCCACTCGATCTTGAGATCGGCAAGTGTACGACTACATCAACCATGAGTTCCTACTCGTTAACAAAACTCATTGTCTTCGAGGGTAAGTTCTCGTTGGATGTATGTCCACCTGTTGCTTTGTACCTAGTAGATAGATCTTGGTGTGTAGTTCTTATCGTAGGAAATTTTTTGTTTTCTATGTTGTGGACCCAACAAAAATTTGTGTGGGGATTAGTGATGTATGATTGACCGGCACAAGATATAGAATTGAAGAACCATCACCAATAGTTATAGAGGAAAAAGGGGAAGAAGAACAAGATGACAGAAAATCCATATTTGAAGACATGTGCGAAGATGCACCAGAATTGAAAATCCAATCCGTACCTTCGTGGTTGTTGAGCGTGAAATTGTTCATGGCAGCGATGAAGGCGGCTTGGTCCTAGGTTGGTGGAGCAGTTGATGAAGCGGTTGTTGGCGATGGCGTAGGCATGTACGGTAGTGCCGGAGGATCACCGTACATGTAGTTCATTGGCGTTGAGGATGGCATGTAGTATTGTGGCGCATGGGGCGCCATGTAGGCCGTCAGTGGAGCTTGGGCGGTGTAGACCTACTGCGGAGGTCGAGGTCCAAGAGGCCCTGGCGAGCCTATGGATGGACAAAGACCAGGACTCCATGTCCCGGTGTAGGCCGGTGGGGCGCCGTAGGGAGAAGGAGCCGACCAGGGTATAGGCCATGCCTGAATGAGACCCGGCCATGGATCGTGTTGCGGTTGCCGAGGGGGCCGTGACGGAGGAAGGTGTCGCCGCTGGTGGAGGCTGTGGGTTTTGGTAGGGAATTTGGTGGAGAGTAGAGGTGGAGGAGGAAGATAGAGGTGCGTCGGCAGCGCGGGCTTCGGCCGACGTCCAGAGTGGACGCGTCGGCGGCGGCGGCGGCCATCTAGGTGCGAAAAAATCTAGGCGTCTGATACCATGATACTTTAAGATAATAATAACTTATATTGATTTGAACAATAGTATAAAGTTTATATAGAAGAGAGGAGGGGGTCGGTCGGCCTACGATTAGGCCCTAAACCGACTTAGGACTAGAGTCCTACTTCTAACTCAAACTCAGTTCTAATAGATAGATAAAACAAACTATATCCCTATCTCTCTATCTAGAGTTAACGTGATCATCATCGACGCGACAATCCAAAATGTGTACAATTTGTATTGTTAACGAAAAGGCCATATAGTTGCATGCAGGACCACATATAATGGAAAATATGGCCTCAAGATTTAGCTCGTTCTGAGAAAACTTCTAGTGGTAGGATAAGTATTAGGCATCGGCTTGACGCTGGACCATACAAAAGGGCAAAATAATGGCGAAAATCTAAAGGCTCAATTGATTTCTCATGATAGTAAAAGCAACTTTTTTACTGACCTTTTGATTATTAGTTGTAAGAATGGCGCTTTACACATGTACCAGTAGGAAAAAATTAACCTTTGCACGGTTATATAAGTTTTTCAAGAACACGCGAGTGAGGAGAGTACAATTATTGTACCGAGAAGGAGATCGTTTAGGTGCAAGCTCGTCTAGAATACTATCAGGTTCGCTTCATAATCGCAACTATACTCACTAGTACAAGAATCATAAAACAGAGAGTGTACTAATCTAATCGTAAGGAACACATGGACTCGAAATCTCCTGGCTAAAAAAATGTTAATGTGATGAATCGATGGAGCTTTTCTTTTGAGATTGATCATCCGGCTCGGTGATTAGCTTCTATCTACTCCTTCCGATCCAAATTAATTGACTTCGATTTGCTAGATTTGGATGTATCTAGCACTAAAACATGTCTAAATACATTCGAACCTAGATAAATCTGAGTCAATTAATTTGGATTGGAGGGGGTAGCAGAATCTGGTGGCCGGAAGGAGAGAAGGCTGGCCATTTATCATCGCCCCATGCATGGGTACCTCTGCCCATTTTTGTTTGATACGTACTGTTCGGTCAAGGGAGTATATCATCCAGATCGTCAAAGTTGGCCAGATACAAAATCTCAACAGAAACATAAAATTTGACTAAAAGGCATAAGAGTTTGGGATTGTAGCAAACATCATGTGAAGAGAGAAAAACGGAGACGAGCATCGATCGACCCGGTACAACACAAGTGGAGTGGCGATGACGGCCTAAGTCACTCGTAGGACGCTCTACCCACAGGCCACAGCCAGTAGCACCGGCGCAGCAGTTGCAGTTGCACCCTGTCTCGATCGATCACAGAACAAGCCGCTGCAGACCAAGAAAGAAAATCCAACCCCGGCCAACAACATTAATCCCTACTACTGACACTGATTCAAACTAGTAGAGAAAAGATGAATGGGGGTGCATGTCAGCGAGCAGGACCGCCCCCCCCGCTGCAGTACAGTACAGTACGTGGCCGCCCCCATCCAAACCCCATGTCCATGTCCACCATCGCCGTACTTGCCCTAGGTGCATGCAAAGCCTAGCTAGGTCCAGCGCTACGCTCCCAGGCACCCAGCTACGCCTACGCGGCTCTCTGGATTTCGATTTGACGCATGACGGGGACGTCGGGCAGACAGGACAGGTTGTAGTACTATGGCGTTGGCATGGCGAGCCAAGGGACGGGACGGGACCCGAGCCGTTGCCCATTTCCGTTACGCCTGTCACAGACATGCCGCTACGTACGCAGGCACGCCTCCGTAGCTGGGCGCGCGCGGTCAAAGATTCGGTCTCGTTTTTTCGGGGGCTGGGTTCGCTGAGCGTGACTAGTACAGTACGTGCTGTGTGTGTGTGTGGCCGGTGGACCCCGCGCAGCACCTGCGCCCCTCGCCCCCGCAAGCTGCAGCTGCATGCCCCCATCAGCCCGTGTCCGTCCTCTCCACTCCGCCCCTCTCTGCCTGTCTCATCAGCAGCGATCACTCTCTCTCTCTCTCTCTCCCCCCGCTCTGCCTGTCTGATCAGGAGTAGTACTACTGCCCTGCCAAGGCCTGCGACTGGCACGGCAACTTTTCAGGCCGGCCTCATCTTTGCACACCATGCCTCTTGGCGCTATCCGGGGCTGCCTCATTCATGCCGGCCGATTTAAATGCCCTGGTGCTCTTATTGACTCCACGCACAGAGTACACTGTAGCTCTACCTTGTAGTACTCGCTGCCTATCTAGCTTGCATGCAACAACATGTGATGAAGACCAACGAATTGGTGGACGGATTCGAAACGTGACCCTCTCAGGCAGGCCGTACTAATGCGTAATCTCACAAAGCTCAGCGAGCTGCAGGCATGGTTTGTCGATCTTGCATTGTCATGCCAGCCTTTTCTTCTTGATAGACGTGTAGTACTACTACGTCTTACCAGCTGGATTAGCGACACACAATTGCAGGCTAGCTCGCTCGAGGAAGCCAGCGATATCACATGTGCGGTGCTGCATGCTGCCTCTCGTTATCATCGCATGATCGAGTTTGAAAGCTCCATCGCTCGATCGGCCCACGCACGCGGGGCGCGGCGGTCAATCACTGGCCTGTAGTGTTCGTGCTCGTGACTGCTGGGAGGAGCTCGCTACGCTAACTACTAGTACCCTACAATGTCTAATTGATTGGCCCGCGCTGTGCTGTGCGTCGCCCTCACTTCCGTAGGGTCATCACGTGTTCCAGATGGACCCCCTAATTTAGCACCGAACTCGTTCCTGATCCCACCACCTGAGACCTGATCGACGTTGGTTGGTGGTGGAGCACAACTGCACCGGTGTCAACTGTTTCGGCTCGGTCCACCATATGCTGCAGGCATGCCCTTTTCTGCGTCGTTGCAAAGGATATCATCATTACCATCTGTTTGGTGATTGTACATTTGAAATAATGAAGAAAGCGATCTGACCAGGTTGCCGGAAATGCCACCACTACGAAACCAAACCTGCTGTGAACCTCATGCATTCTGTTGCCCTGCTCGCTAGCTGCAACGGATACTGCTACTGCTCCTCATGGACCGTGTGTGTGTGTGTGTGTGTGTGTGTGTGTGTGTTGCCCTTTTCGACTTGTCAGCGCCAACTAATCCTTGTCTCTTGTTGAGTGCTAGTGCTTAGCTCTCCAGCCACTAGGAACACGAGAAAGTGATCATACGTGCTAATCTTTTCATTTTAAAGTTTGTAACTCTAGGATTTTTTTTAACAGATGCCATCCTTTTATTTGACCTGATTCTACACAGTAGTATATAAACTTCGAGATAGTGTCATCTTTATACCCTTTTTTTTTCCTTCACAAAGAGTTCTTGAAAGATTCATTGTTTTCACCATGATTTGACGAAAACACCCTTGATACAGAATCTTGTACTCCTCCGTCTTAAAATAAGTGACATGGCTTTGTCTAAATTCGTATGTATATAAACACGTTTTAGTGTGTAGATACACGTAAATTTAGATAAAGCCAAGTCAATTATTTTAGGATGGCGGGAGTACTATATACTTTGTCATAGTTAGACTTTTGAAGAATGTGTGTTTGCGTTGGTGGCGATGTCTCAATTGATCAAGGTCCTTCAACTGTGAACTAGGTTCGCGCTGCCTCGCATAGTGCTCAGGTTTGCTCATTTTCTGTTGGCTCTCGACTTCGAAGCTAAGGAGGAGGTGTGGTTGCTGTTTTAGTGTCTCGGTTGAACACTGCCCTTAGGTGGTATTGGCCCCTTGTTCTGCATGGTGAAGAGTGAATGGTGGACAAGAAAAAATATGAACTTTGCATTTGTCTCGACTATGGGATTTCCTTCGATAGATCAAACATCACTCCTTTATTCTTCTCGGCTTTCTCTCATGGTGTTGGGTGTCGAGTATAAAGCTTGGTGTTTGTAACATCCTAGGGTTTTAGGTCAGAAAGACCACGGGTGTGTCCATTGTATTCATGCATCAGAAAATCGGAAGAATTTTCGCGCAAAACTAAAAGAGGTAGGTGGATCGAAGTCTCTCCTGTTCTAGTGAAAACATTAGAGCAAGTGCGATGGATTTAGACATGACCTCTATGTTTCTTGTTGTTTTGGGAAGGCTATTTCAAGTTAGAAGTTGAATTTTGATTTAAGGTTCGAATTGGAGATTTGAATTTAAAATTTAAATGCTTAGGAACTTGAAATTCCAAAGAATTAATAAATAACCAATATTATAATATAAATGAAATTGGAATATTGAAAAGCATTACAAGCTATTACAATAATATCACAAGTTAATATAATAAAAGAATATGTGGGATTTGTTTCCATAATTCACTCTCACAAATTATTATACAAGTAAATACTAAAGAAAAGAAAATTGCAATAATTGAAAAGAAAAGAAATCTTTATTTCATTAATATTTAACACATTACAGAGTCCTTACAAAGAACTCAATAAATAAATAAAATACAAAAGGATAAAAGGAAAAGCCTAAAACTAATTTCCTATCTAATCTCCTTATATCTCCTTATTCTTGCCTTGTACCTGTAAGTCCAACAAACAAAACAAACAAGAAGAAAATAATGGTTAGTGTTAGTGTTTTGCTCTCAGAACAAACAACGAAATGCACTATTACTATTTCATCACTGAGCAATAGAATTAGGGGCAAGTTCACCAAAAACTGCATCTGCTCTTATTCAGTATTTCGCCTTAGTACAACCTCATCAGCAATAAAAGAAAGGGGCGAGTTTCACCAGAGAAGGTAAAGGGAAGAGAGTAGAACTAGAAAAGTTACTCGAGTTGATCCACTTTAGTACAACAAGCAAGCACACAACACACACACATCATTAGATGTGAGTGTGTTGTCACCACGGGAATGACCCAAGGGTAGATAAATAGCATAGCCCTATCAGTAGAGTTCTCTGTGCTGAACACTTCACAAGAACACTAGGAACAACACACCACTTCCTCAGTTCATCATCTGGTTTCCAAATACATCCACGCAACCAATCAATCAAGCCAGCACATATGGTTACTTGAAGGAGAGCAAGCTCCTTGAGCCAAGAGGAGGCCGGTAACTAGAACCAGCAGGAAGAGAAGGTTGATGGCTCTGTGTATGGCGCCTAGAAAAGTGCTGGTGCGTGGTTGATGTAGATCTCGTTGGGAACCCCAAGAGGAAGGTATGATGAGCACAGCAGCAAGTTTCCCTCAGTTATGAAACCAAGGTTTAATCGAACCAGTAGGAGCAAGGAAACACCCCAAAGGTGTTACTAGCTGAGCTTTGGCAGGGCGCACTACCGGTGCTAGTAGCAACGTGGAGACCTGCACAACACAACCACAGAGCTTTGTCCCCAACTTGCGATGAGGTTGTCAATCTCACCGTATTTTGCAGAAAACAAAGGATTAAACATATCGAATGGACAGAAGTAAAAGTTTGCAGAAAGTAAACACAAAGAAGTAAACAGTTTATAGATTGTATGTAAAGAAAAAGACCGGGATTTATAGTTCACTAGAGGTGGCTCTCCTTAAGATAGATAACATGCTGGGTGAACAAATTACAGCGAGGCAATTGACAAAAACCGAGAAAGCAATACATGTATATACTAATCATCTTGACTCCTTTGAGATTCGATTGGGCATTACAACATTATACATAGACCTCCATCCAACTGCATCTATGACTAATAATCCACCTTCAGGTTATCATCCGAACCCCCTCCAGTATTAAGTTGCAAGCAACAAGCAACAGATTATTGCTTTACGAACTGCGTGTAAAGTAAACAATACAATTGTTCTATGAACAAAGGATTGTTGTTTTCTCCCTAGTAGCAACAGCACATCTAGTACCTTAGAGATTTCTGTCACTTCCCCAGATTACCAGAGGCATGAACCCACTATTGAGCATAAATACTAACTCTTGGAGTTGCTAGCATCTACTTGGCCAAGATAGCTACTAACAACGAAAATCATGCAAGATCACAAATAACAAAGAGATGATAGAATCAATAATCAATCTAAAATAGCATCTCAATTTCCATTGGATTCCCGCAAACACAACATGCAGAATTACAAATAGATGATCTTGATCATGAACGGAGCTCACAAGATCTAGACATGAAAGCACAAAGGAGGAGAACCAGCCATCTAGCTACTACATGGATCCGTAGTCCAAGGATGAACTACTCACGCATCACACCGAAGGCTTGCATGGTGATGAAGAAGGCTTCCAGGGTGAATTCCCCTCTCCGGTAGGGTGCCGGGAAGAGCTTCAGATCCCTCCCGATCTAGGGATGGATATGACGGCGGCTACAGACTCTTTCGTGGATTTTTGATCAGGCACTTAGGGTTTACGTCCTGAGGGCATCTTATAGTCGGAAGGGGAGGCCGAGGGGGTGCTAGGGGCCACACCACCACCCCCTGGCGCGGGCCCAGCCTGGCCGCGCGGCTAGGTGGTGTGGCCGGCCTCTGGCCCTTCTCCGTGTCGTATTCTGGCACTTGATGACTTCCGGAAAACTAGGCACTTTGGCTTTTGTCCCGTCCAATTCCGAGAATATTCATTTTCTGACTTTCCTGAAACCAAAAACAGTAGAAAACAAGCAGCTGGCACTATGGCTCTTGTTAATAGGTTAGTCCAAGAAATCATATGAAAAGTACTCCAAAGTGTGGACAAAACACAAGAAAGTGGATAAAACCAAGCATGGAACATCAAAAATTATAGATACATTTGCAATGTATCAACATCCCCAAGCTTAACTCCTGCTCGTCCTCGAGTAGGTAAGTGATAAAAAGAAAGAATAATTTTTGAGGTGACATGCACCATCAAAGACTTGATCAAAGTATTTGTAAAACATTCAAAGCTGGGATCATAGTACTTCAAACATAACATGGAAGACAAAGTTCTAGCAATAAGACAAAGAAACTATGATGCAACATGAAAAGGCACACAAAAGATTCATGAATAACAATGCTTTGCAAGACGTTTGTTTGTTTCACATAAATAAAACATAGCATCATAGCATTCAGCTTGTCCCTCAATAGAGTAGCAAATATAAATGCATAGGACACCTTCAAAGTTCATAAGAGTGACTAGATACAATAGTTTAAAACAAGCAATATCAAGTTATGCATCAATCAACTAGTCTTGGGACAATGCACATAGAACTAAGAATGGCCGCTATGCTCTCAAAGTAGGTGCATAAAGGTAGAAGATGGAGACTCAATATAATGGTGGAAGAAAGGCCTTCATATAAAAGGAAGTAGGGATTCAAGTCTCATAAAGAGCTTCCAAAAATTATGGTACTCGTAGCTTTCAGCTCTCATTGCCCCTATCATAAGCATCTTGAAGTGATTAAGGTTAAAGTGAACAAACTATGGTGTACATGCTTGACGAAGTATAAGTTAGAAATCTCAGGTCCCATGTATACGAGGGCCGCTCCTCATGCTACTCAAGTTTAGTCACCGGTAAGTCCTTGTCATTGTAAGTACATGTGTATCATATAGAACCGCCAACGGGATACCCCTTGCCCGATGATACGGAAGAATCCCCAATGACAAGGCAAGCAGACAACGAGCATATCAGCAATCTTCTTATTTACCATGGGAATATGGTGCCTTTTTCTCTCTTTCCTCTTTTCATAGTATCTCTTTTTTCTGTTTTCTCTTTTTCTCAATATAGGACTCTTTTTTATAAGAAGAATGCTTCATAGACAGCTCATTGGTTACGCTGCAGGTTTCCACCATGTCAGCATGGATTAGACCAGCAGCCCAGGCGTTTCTCTAACACATATACATAACTCCATGGACTTACAAGCTCCCCTTTCATTTCACACCGACGATATCCATATACAAAAGAGCATGATATCAACTAGGTACAAGTACCAAGTGCAATGTTGAAAGCGTTCCCCATGAAAGCATGGTTCTGCTAATTCCTAACAAATAAGTGCAAGCATATACAACATAGAAGACACAATGGTTCAAGTTTATTAAGGGCAAGAAAAGTAAAGTGTGCCATCAAGTTCGTGAGAGCTTTAATCACTAGTTTTCTCATAACAAGTTTAATTTGGAAGGTAAACAAAAGCATGAATATACTTGGAATAGCATAAGCTAGTAGGTAGGTATGGTGGACTCTTTTGGAATAACTTGGTTTAGGGAGTTGGATGTATGAGTGGAACTCATACTTTGTTGTGGAGGCTAGCAAAAGACTGGGAGCGACAAGCTAAGAGAGCAATAATGGCCATAATCATGCAGAGCGACAAAACATTATTGATCAAAGCATAAAGTGATACTACAAGTTGAAAACTAAAGGATCATAAAGGCTATGGTGACTTGATATAGTCATAACATGGTGTGAGCATGTGCCAAGTCAACCCAAATAAAGCATCAAAGGAGAATACCACTATACTATGCTTTAATATGCTAAAACAACGCATGTTTCATCCAAGGCACATTAAGAAATCTCAAATGTTTGTAACAAGTCATGCTACAGCAAATAATACTAAGCATAAAGCCAAAACAATATCAAGCATGGCATGACAAAACATAGGCCACAGTCAAAAACGAGCTCTTTTTACCACATAAGCATGAACTTTCCTACTCTTTTCCAAACCAAACCAAACTATTTGCAAACCAATGTATGAAAGAGGGGGTCCAACCAATTTATTCATCAAACTAAGAAAACCAAGAAAACGAAAAACCAAAACGAAAACAAAAAAGAAGCCGCTCCAAGAACAACACAACTGTGCATGAAACAATAAAAATGAAGCGTTTGGAAGAAACCTGGAATTTTTATTGATGAAGAAGGGGATGCCTTGGGCATCCCCAAGCTTTGACGCTTGTACTTCTTAGATATTTCTTGGGGTGACACGCGTGACATCCCCAAGCTTGAGCTTTAGTCCATCATTCATCTCATTACTCATTCCTTCCATACACCTAAAAATTTTCCTTCATATAAAACTTAACACAATCTTTATTAGCAACATTAGTGCACTCAAGATAAATAAGTCTTAAGATTCAGTTATAACACCAAATAAACTTCCATTAGAACACTAGCTACTATAGCACTTCCCTCAAAAAGCTCAATTCCCCAAAAGAACTCAAAAAGGAACCAACAAGAAGCAAATGCAGAAAATGGCAGAAATCTGTCAAAACAGACCAGCAAGTAAAGACGAATTTTTTCGAAGACCTTATGTTGCTCAAATCAAAAAGTGTTGAACTAATGAAATTTAGATAACAACCTGGGGAATAATCACAAAAATTCACGCCTCAAAAAGACGTTCAGAGATTTTACACGAATTTTTACGGTGAAGCACAGAAATCTATTTCGGGACAGCAACTTTCCCAATCATTACTTCTCTCTCATTAGAGGTTACTCTTGGCACAAAAAGCAAATAAAAAGGATAAAGAGAGGTTATTACTAAAGTAATAACTTTCAAGACTCATCTAAAACTTTTGGGTTATCCCCCAATAAGTACTTTTCTTTAACGCCTTTAAGTTAGGCATGATAGTTTGAGAAGATGCTCACATAAGAAATATGAATTGAAGTAAAAGAGAGCATCAAGAACCAAATTTAAAACACATTTAAGCCTAACCCACTTCCTATGCATAGGAATCTTATACGCAAATAAACTCACAAAGAACAAAGTGACAGGCATAGGAAGATAAAACAAAATTAACTTCAAAACTTTCAGCACATAGAGAGGTGTTTCAGTACCATGAAAACTTCTACAACCATATTTTCCTCTCTCATAATAATTTCAAGTAGCCTCATGAATAAATTCAACAATATAACTATCACATAAAGCATGCATTTCATGATCTACAATCACTAGAGCTTTATTATAAACATTTTCAAAAGAATCCACAGGAACATAACATTCATCCTCCTTTGGTAAGCATGGGGGACAATCAAATAATGTAAGGGGTAAAGAGTTACTCTCATTAGAAGGTAGGGATGGGTAGATCCATTCTTCCTCCTCTTGATCATCACTCTCCTCCTCATTTTTATCCAATGAGCTTCCAATTTCAGCGATTTCTTCTTCCATAGACTCCTCCAAGGTATTAGTCTCTCCCATTGGTGGAGAACATCTATTAAGATATTCAAGAATATAGCCATTTTCTACCTTGTAATTATCAAAGAAAAATTTAAGTATATCATAAACCTCATATTTATAAGGTGAATCATCAGTATTTTCAAGCAAACTAGCAAGTTCAAATGCACCCTTCCAAGCAATAAATTCTTCAATTTGTTCCACATCATAAAAGTCATAATTCCCTTTAACATAAGAAGATATGGTAACATTATCATTATACTCACATTGAAAAGGGAGGTGTTTATACCTCCTACAGCAACAAGATTTATCAAAGCAATAAGTAACATTATAAGTGGAGCACACGTTTATAGCAATGGTATACAATTTATCAATTTGTTCGCATAAGTGTTTCCCTTTTTGTGACAAGCGGTGTTCCTTATAATAATATTTTTGTTCTTCCGTGAACCCACCTTGCCAATAAGATTCAGTTTCAAAGAAACCAACCATTGATAGAAAGCATGATAAAGCAAGACAATAGCAGACCAATGAAAATAACAACTATAGTAGGAACTAATTTTTGTGTGTTTTCAATAAAGAAAGCAAACTAGTAAAACTATTTTTTTTGTGTTTTTGAAAAATAAACAAGCAAACAAAGCAAAAAGAAACTAAGCAAAACAAAAATAACAAAGTAAAGAGATTGGTTATGAGGGACTCCCCTTGTGAAGATGTCCTTGACTCCCCGGGAGCGGCGCCAGAAAAATGCTTGATGGCTGTGTGTATGGCGCCCAGAAAAGTGCTGGTGCGTGGTTGATGTAGAGCTTGTTGGGAACCCCAATAGGAAGGTATGATGAGCACAGCAGCAAGTTTCCCTCAGTTATGAAACCAAGGTTTAATCGAACCAGTAGGAGCAAGGAAACACCCCAAAGGTGTTACTAGCTGAGCTTTGGCAGGGCGCACTACCGGTGCTAGTAGCAACGTGGAGACCTGCACAACACAACCATAGAACTTTGTCCCCAACTTGCGATGAGGTTGTCAATCTCACCGTGTTTTGCAGAAAACAAAGGATTAAACGTATCGAATGGAAAGAAGTAAAAGTTTGCAGAAAGTAAACACAAAGAAGTAAACAGTTTATAGATTGTATGTAAAGAAAAAGACCGGGATCCATAGTTCACTAGAGGTGGCTCTCCTTAAGATAGATAACATGCTGGGTGAACAAATTACAGTGGGGCAATCGACAAACACCGAGAAAGCAATACATGCATATACTAATCATCTTGACTCCTTTGAGATTCGATTGGGCATTACAACATTATAAATAGACCGCCATCCAACTGCATCTATGACTAATAATCCGCCTTCAGGTTATCATCCAAACCCCCTCCAGTATTAAGTTGCAAGCAACAGATTATTGCTTTACGAACTGCATGTAAAGTAAACAATACGATTGTTCTATGAATAAAGGATTGTTGTTTTCTCCCTAGTAGCAACAACACATCTAGTACCTTAGAGATTTTTGTCACTTCCCTAGATTACCAGAGGCATGAACCCACTATCGAGCATAAATACTAACTCTTGGAGTTGCTAGCATCTACTTGGCCAAGATAGCTACTAACAACGGAAATCATGCAAGATCACAAATAACAAAGACATGATAGAATCAATAATCAATCTGAAATAGCATCTCCATATCCATCGGATCCCCGCAAACACAACATACGGAATTACAAATAGATGATCTTGATCATGAACGGAGCTCACAAGATCTAGACATGAAACCACAAAGGAGGAGAACCAGCCATCTAGCTACTCTTGTCGGATTGATGACAAGTACGCCATGAGGGGGTCCTCGAGGCGTGCAGAAGAGAGGGGTGTGAGACGTACGGTATTCCGGGACGGTGAGCACACAAGTTTACCCAGGTTCGAATCCGCCGGCTTTGGACGGATCCTACTCCTGCTTGCAATCCAGTAATACGGCAGAGCCGGAATATGGGTTACATGGGTTTCGCCTGCGCGAGTTGAGATTGTAGACTATTGAGGGTGCCCTAAAGGCTCTCCCTAGATGGCTTATATAGATATCCGGCCTAGGGTTTACAAAAGAGATCTATCCGGCTACGACTAAGAGTCGGTTACAGAGTACATCTTGGACTACAAGTAACATTATGGGCCTAAGTCGGTAAGTCTTCTAGGCCTTCCCGTAGCTGGATTGGACTCCGTCTTTCTCCCTGACTGGGTCGCCCATGAAGCAATGCTCTAACCCGAAGCGGGCCACCCTGGTCAATGAGGAACTGTGAGGATACCCGGAAAGTATATCCCCAACAGCAGCCCCCGGAGGCCTCCAATATCCAAAGTCGGATTTATCATTGTCTAGCTTAATCTTTGGCTTGCAGAATCTTGAAGGGTTTCTGAAACTTCACAACAAAAAATACGATCCGGGCGTCAAAAATAAGTCGGACCTATCAATAGGTTACTCGGATTTTTCAGCTTGATTTCAAACTAAGCCGGAATTTGGTCTCTAACGCCACCTGACACAAGTCATGGTCAAGTCACGTCATCTGACAGGCATTCCGTCAGCACGACCGTTGGTGGGTCCGCGGTTCGTGAAACCGAGGCGCCGTTTCAATGCGTGCGCAGAGATCAAGGCGACATAATCATCACGTGGGACCTTCCCAGTTTCTTCCACGACGCGTGGCGGTTATACTGTAGCATTTGCACGAATCTTGGTGCAGTTAGGTGAATATAAGGGGTTAGGATTTTCTCCTTCTCCTTTCACCAGTCCTTTGCCTTTTTCTCTCCTTCCAATCTCCCTGTGCACAGAGCTCCCCCGTTTCCCCCAAAGAACTCCCAGCGCCGCCCATTCTAGGTCAACTGCTCGCTGGAGAAATGGCCTCATCTTCCTCTTCCGGCTTGGCGGCAGCGGCGGCGACGGAAGCGGTGGCGGAGAAAGAGAGCTTTCACGGGCTCTGGATTCCCTGCGTGCTCAACGACGAGGGTCTCAAGAACGTGGAGAAAGAAGGGCTCCTCCGTGCCGATGACTGGCGGAGCGGCTTCGGGGAAACCGTCCCCAACCCGCATGACGGCGAGCGGGGCCACTTCGGCACCCACCTCAACAGAGGTTTGTCGTTTCCTCCCTCGGAGTTCTTTTCCGAGGTGATTGATCATTACGGAGTTCAACTCCATCATCTTCCTCCCAACTCTCTTTTAGAGATGAGCGCGTACACTTCGTTGTGTGAGGGCTTTCTCGGCAGTAGGCCGAGTTTGACTCTATTCCGGTACTATTTTCATGTCCGGAGAAACTCCATTACCGCCGGTGTTCCTTACATCACCGGTACTATTAGTTTTTCTCTTAGACGTGAGCGCGCGTATCCCAAAATTTTAGCTAGTGATTCGGTCAAACAATGGCCAGCCACGTTTTTCTATCATAGGGATATTCCGGCTCTCGGCAAAGCCACTGCTTTGGCAGCTTTCATCGACGGAGCTGCTACGGCCCAACCATCCTGGGACGAGGCTTCTCCGGCTCTCACGGGCGATCTGATCCTCGCTAAGAGGCGGATCGAATACTTGATCAAACACAAGGGTTTGAAGGGATCCGACTTGGTCCAATGTTGGGTCTCACGTCGGATCCAGCCCCTTCAGTACCACGGGGATCGACTAATGCACTCCATCACGTCATCCAGGAAATACTCCCTCCGCATCAGCCCCAAAGCCTACACCACACAGGGCTACATAAGCCAAGTCAAGTGGCTGATTAGGGAGCGGATCGAGAGGAGAATCCCGGAGGTTTCTCTGGATATGCACACGGCGGACAACCCCGTAGTGATGATAAGCTTCCATCAGTACACCTTTTTATGTGTTTCAATATTTGAGTTACAGTGCAATGCTGATATGTTTTCTTCTTTTCAGCTTGCTGACCTCCCCGAGTCGGAACTTGCCCCGCTCGAAGGATATCCTTCGGAGTTCTCTCAGGAGGTAGAAGTGGTCCCATTGCCGGATCTTGCGCTCAAGAAGCGCAAAGCTCCGACAATGGCTGTCGGCACAAAGGAGATGCCTGTCGTGAAGAGGTAACTTTCAATCACAATTTCCACCTTTGTACCTTACTCGAATTTCTTTCTGAGATGTAATGTTTCCGACTTTACTACATTTTCAGAGCAAAACCACTCATCAAGGGCAAAGGGAAAGGGATTCCTTTGAAGCCGCTACGGCAGACAAAGCTTACCATAGCTTCTCCTGCCGTGGCTCCTCCGACTCCTGCCCCTCAACCTTCCACAATGCCGGTGACCATTCCTTCCCCGGTCGTCGCAGAAGATCTGGCTCCTTCGACGGAGCCTGCGATCCTTGAATCGCGAACTGACGTCACCATGGGTGAGTCAGATCTAGATAAGGGTGAACCCTCTTTGGGTAATGATCCCTCGGCAGAAACCTTCGCCGAAAATCTCATGAGCAATTCGGGACTTGCCAAGTTTGGCTTAACCCGGAAATGTGCTGAAGAAATCCAGCGGCTAGCCAGGCAATGCCTAGAGAAAAGAACCTTATCTGCCGAAGAAGAAGCGCAAGAAGCAGAGGACGTCAAGTTCTCCGACCTTCTCGCCCAGGTGCGCCTTCACGACGAGAGGATTAGGACTGGTGAGCTTCCAACAGCCCCAGTGATTCCTTTGACTCTCACCGAGAAGGTGGCCGTTGAACTGAACGTTAGTTTGGATAAACTCACTCGCGAACAATATGTAAGTCGGAATTTCAACTCCTGTTTTTCCTTTATTTCATATCATATCCTCTAGCCCCCAAGCATGAAGTAGGATATACAATTCGGGTTTATGCTTCATTAGGATGCCAAAGAATGAACTAGTGTAGCCCCCAAGGCTCGTGCTGATATTAGCAAAAATATTAGCCCGAGTCTTTAGTAGCTTTCTGACTTTGGGTATTCTGACTTACAGAAAGTATGTTCCTATAATCAGGATTTATTGAAGAATGTCTGCGATAAGCGGAGAGAGATCAAGGCTCTCTGACTTAAAAATGCTGAACTTAGAGTTGCCAAGGATGAGGCCGAAGGTAAACATTTCGAGACTCAAACCTTGTATTTGTATTTTCAATGTCGAATTTGTTCTTGAACTGTTGTTCTTTTTGACTTTCAGCGCTGGTGAAACAATCCTGCACCATGATTGAAGAGGCCGAGAACCTCAAGACCTTGGTGGTGGAGAACAAGGAGCTTCGCCAAGAGCTGGATCTGCTCAAGGCAAATCATGAAAAAAGCATTGCTCAAGTCCTTGAGTCCTCCTCCATGGCTACTAAAGAGCGTGATCGCAAGATCGCTGCTCAAGATAAAACAATCTCAGACCTCAAGAATAAACTTAGCAGAGAGAGGGACCTGTCCCAGGCACTCCGGGCTGAACTCCAGAGTCTTCGGGAGGAGAAGACCAAAATTGACGACGTCATTTTCGGTACGTTCCATCTGTCTGGCTTGTCTTTTTCTTCGACTTCTATCAATGTCGGATTTTTCTTAACTTGTTTTGTGTATAGGTCCTTTGAATTTGACGGACTCTTCCTCCATCGAACCCCGCACCCACCGGCTTACCCAAGTCGGTGACCTGCTTCATGACTTCTGCCAGTCCCTTGAGGACATCGGCGAAGCTCTCAAGATTCCGGACATGCCTAGCATGTCGGATTTTCAGGTGCGGGACAAGGAAAAGGAGATGCCGCAACTTGTTCAGGATTGGAACATGTCCTACGCGTGGACTGTTGCGCAGAACGCTCTTACCATGGTCATGAGCCACCATGGAAACATGGAAATATGGCAAGTGACCAGAGGGTACTGCAAAGTAGATGAAGACCGCCAGGAGCAGGACCTTCAAGCCATCATGCACTCCTACGCCGGAGAGGGGTGTCACGTGGCTGACCTGACCAGCTACGAGATCCCCTTCTTCACCCGCGTAGATACTCCGCCTCCTCTTCCGGAAGAATCAGCAGAAGTTTCCGACGATGAACGCACCACCTCGGATGCAGACATCTCGGAACGATATCAAGGCGGCATTTCCAGCGAGCCGGCAGCTCCTTCATCTCCTCTTGCATCATAAATTACCAGAAATATTTGTATTATCCTGAAAAAACATGATGTGTCTGTAAATATAAAGTACTATGATTTTGCTACTTCTAAGCTTTTGATCTATTCAGCACTTTTGGCTTTAATTTTTGTGTGCCTGAAATGTTTACATAAGCACTTGTACTTTTTCGTCTATACTTATTGTTTATCTAGCTTTCCGCCTCGTCCCTTTCGTGAGCCGGCTAAACCTTCTGCCAGAAACTTTGCCGAGCAACAAAGCTCAATTTCTAAACCAGTTTAAACTCGGAAACAAAGCCGGCTTCTAGTACCAACAATTCACTACTCGAAAAATACCCGCATCCAGCAATCAGACAAATAACCAAAGTAAAGACTAGAAACTTTTAGAGTTATACCCGAGGGTAGCAGTTTTAGAATCGGAAATCTAAATCAGAACGAGCATGAGCATAAAGTACTTTCAAGCATTCTGGGATTTTCGACTATGACATGATCATTCGAAAATAAGATGGTAAAAACTTCTCAGAAAAAATTAAGGCAACCAAAACTTTTATTTCTCACAGAACATGTACATATATATGTTTACAAAGAAGGATAAACTAAGAATAAAAGGGACGTAGCTGAGCAATATTCCACGGTCTGTCTAACTCATCCGGATCTATACTGCCTCTAGCTCTCTTTCTCTTCTTAGTTGCAGGTCTTTCTTTGATTGGCCTCATGTCAGTTAAGTAGTACGATCCATTATGCAATACTCGACTAACTAAAAAGGGCCCTTCCCATACCAGGGAAAAGTTTGTGCTTTCTTCGTTGCACAAGCCGGAGAACCAAATCACCTTTATTGAAAGATCTATTTCGGACTCTCTGGCTATGATACTTGCGTAAGTTCTGCTGATAGGCTGTAGATCTCATTTCAGCAACGACACAAACTTCTTTGACTAAGTCGAGATCATTTTGTCGAGAAATCTCGGTGTCCTCTTCAATATACACGGCCACTCTAGGAGAAGTGTGAATCAAATCACTAGGAAGAATTGCTTCTGCACCATAGACCAAGAAGAAAGGTGTGTATCCGGTTGACCTGTTCAGAGTCGTTCGTAAACTCCATATTACAGAGGGTAATTCCTCTGCCCAAGCCCCCACAGCACGTTGTAGTGGTGCTTCACGTCTCGGTTTTAGGCCTTGTAGGATTAAACCATTTGCTCTTTCGACTTGTCCGTTAGCTTGTGGATGTGCGACTGACGCAATGTCAAGCCGGATATTTTGCTTGTTGCAGAATTCAGCTAATTCTCCCATAGAGAAGTTACTCCCGTTGTCCGTGATAATGCTATGTGGATAACCATACCGGATTATAACATCCTCGACAAATATTTTGGCTGTTGCTCCATCACAACTAGTGATAGGTTTAGCCTCAATCCATTTGGTGAATTTATCCACCATCACTAAGAGGTGAGTAAATCCACTTGGAGCTCGTTTAAATGGTCCTACCATATCAAGCCCCTAGACCGCAAAAGGCCATGTTATAGGTATTGTTCGCAGCTGATCAGCCGGAACATGAGCTTGTTTGACGTACTTTTGGCAGCCTTTGCACGTCTTGACTAATCGTTTGCATCTGCCTGAGTTGTAAGCCAGAAAAATCCGTGTCTAAAAGCTTTTGCCACTAAAGATTTGGCTGCAGCGTGGTGACCACACTCGCCTTCGTGGATTTCCCTTAAGATTTCCACTCCTTCTTCCGGAGATACACGACGCTGAAAACCCCCAGAAACACTCTGTTTATGGAGCTCACCTTTAACAATAGTATAGGCTTTTGCTCGTCGGATAATCTGCCAGCTCAGCACCTCGTCTTCGGGTAATTTGCCATCTACCAAGTAATCGAGGTAGGGTTGAGTCCAGCTTGGAATTACAGCCAGAACTGCTATCAGAGGTGAGCCGGATTTGGTCGGATATTCCTCATCTACTCCTTTTATTGAGGGAACTTTGAGGTGTTCTAAAAAAGCGCCATCCGGGACCTCTTTCCGTGTAGAATCTATCCGAGATAGTGCGTCTGCTTCCTCATTTTCTGCTCGAGGAATATGTTGAACTTCAAATCCTTCGAACAATTTAGATAGATCATCCACAACAGCTTTATATGCTGCCATGTGCTTATTTGCATTACAAATATCCGACACTTGTTGAGCAACAAGATCTGAATATCCGTAACACATCAAACGTCAGATGCCAATATCCTTAGCAATCCGGATTCCATGCAGTAGTGCTTCATACTCGGCAATATTGTTTCTCGCTGTGAAGTGGATCTGCAACACGTATAAAAGTTTATCTCCTTGGGGTGACTTGAGCACTACGCCAGCCCCCGAGCCCCCGCGAGCCTTAGACCCATTGAAGAAGAGGGTCCAATATTCTGACTCAGGGAGGATCATGTTCTCCTTCGTCTCTGTCCAATCAGTGACAAAGTCAGCAAGGATCTGGGATTTGATTGCTGTCCGAGGTTTATACTCAATGTCAAAAGCTGAAAGCTCTATGCCCCATTTGGCGACGCGTCCTGTGGCGTCACTGTTGTTGATTATATCTCTCATGGGAGCTGTGCTCACCATGGTAATTGGATGCTCCTGAAAGTAGTGTCGCAACTTACGAGATGCTAGAAAAACACCGTAAGCCAACTTTTGATAATGCGAATACCGTTGTTTTGACTCTGTTAGGACTTCACTGACAAAGTAAGTTGGACGCTGCACCAGGTGCTCCTGATTTTCCTCCGGTCTCTCCACTACCATGACGATACTAACGACCTTATTAGTCGCAGCAAGATAAAGCAACATCAGTTCTTGAGGTTCCGGCGCTGCAAGGATAGGAGCGGATGACAGTACTTTCTTCAGGTCTTGTAGTGCAGCTTCAGCTTCATCAGTCCAAACAAAATCTTTGGTCTTTTTCAGGAGTTTGTGTAATGGTGCGGCTCTTTCACGAAGCCGGCTTACAAACCGACTGACTGCAGCAATGCAACCAGTTAGTCTTTGTATGTCCTTCAGGCGGGTTGGCCTGAAAATATTGAGTATAGCCTTGATTTTGTCTCGGTTCACCTCTATGCCTCTCTGGGACACGATGAAACCTAACAATTTTCTGGCTGGTATTCCAAAGAAGCACTTCTTCGGGTTAAGCATGATGTTGTATTTTCGTAGGTTGGCAAATGTTTCCTCCAAGTCGGAAATCAGCGTTTCCTTCTTTTTGGACATTACTGCAATATCATCCACGTATGCATGTACATTACGTCCGAGTTGGTCATGGAGGCAACGCTGCATCGTGCGCTGGTACGTAGCTCCTGCGTTCTTCAGCCCAAAGGGCATCGTAACAAAATAGAAGGTTCCGAAGGGGGTTATGAATGAAGTTTTGACTTTGTCCGATTCCTTCATCCGGATTTAGTGATAACCAAAATATGCGTCGAGAAAACAGAGGAGTTCCGAGCCTGCCGTAGAATCGATGACTTGATCAATTCTAGGCAGAGCGAACGGATCTTTTGGACAAGCCTTGTTCAAGGCAGTATAATCAACACACATCCTTAAATCAGTGGTGTCCTTTTTAGGGACAATTACAGGATTGGACGACCACTCAGTGTGGATGACCTCTTCTATGAATTCGGCTAACTCAAGCCGTGCTAGTTCCTTAGCTATTGCCTTACGCTTTTCATCACCAAATCGTCGTAGGGACTGTTGGATGGGTTTAGTGTTTGGGTTTACATTTAGAGAGTGCTCGGCAAGTTCCCTAGGTACTCCGGTCATGTCAGATGGTTGTCATGCAAAGATATATTGATTTGCTTGGAGGAACTTGACGAGCGCGCTTTCCTATGCGCTACCTAGGCCTACGCCTATCTGGGTCACCTTGGAGGGGTCATCATCCTTCAACGGTGTCTTCTTCGTCTCCTTTGATGCCTTGAACTCTGGATTTGGCTTTGTCACCTCCTTCTTTGTTGCAGGCATCTCGGACGGATCTATGCTCTTCTTGATCTCCTGGTACTCCTGGGCGTGCAACACGGCTTCAGCAAAGGCGGCATTTCCATCCTCGCACTCTCGCGCTTTCTTCGGGTCTCCCCTGATGGTGATCATGCCGTTGGGACCTAGAATTTTCATCATATTGTAAATGTAACACGGACGAGCCATAAAAGCCCAGTAAGCCGGACGTCCGAATATAGCATGGTACGCGCTCTTGAACAGGACCACTTCGAAGGAAAGTGCCTCCATCCGATAGTTCTTTGGAGTTCCAAAGGCAACATCCAAAG
The DNA here is from genome assembly GCA_916181665.1 of Avena sativa. Lineage (NCBI taxonomy): Eukaryota > Viridiplantae > Streptophyta > Magnoliopsida > Poales > Poaceae > Avena > Avena sativa. The sequence continues at coordinate 59,578,137 of OV702292.1, forward strand.
TGATCTCTCCCAAGGAATTAGATTGTCTTCCTGGGACAACTCCGTGAAAGATCACAGAGCTATGGTTCAGCTGTGTTTCCGAGATCTTCATCCGGCTTAGCATTTCGACATAGAGAATATTGATACTGCTACCACCGTCCATGAGGGTCTTGGAGAAACCATAACCGTCAATCAGTGGATTGACGATTAAAGCGTATTTTCCTCGCCTGTGTAACTTAGGCGGATGATCGTCGCGGTCAAATGTGATTGCCACTTCCGACTAGTCAAGATACTAGGGGACAACCGGAACTGTTGCATTGAGCTCGTGTAGAACTGCTTTCTTGACCTTTGCTGGTTGAGATCCGAGGAAAGTGACATAAGTGTCCTTCTTGGTTAGAAAAGTTTTCTTCCCTTCCGACTTGGGATTTGAAGCATCAGCTTCCTCCATGTCAGAATCTTCCTTGGTCTCCTTTTCTTTTTTGAGATTCTTCTTTCCCTTCTTCCGCTTAGCTTTGTAGCCCGCGGTGTCATCTCTTTTGATGTCGTCATTGAAACGACATTCGGTGTTGGTGTGGGACGAGCCCCCGTTAGCGTCTAGGTGATGCACACATGGGTTGTTAGCAATGTCGGCCCAAGAGTAGGTTTTGCCTGGTTGCTGTTCTCCTCTACCTTGGACCCTTGAAGTCCCACGGCCACGCCCGCGGCCTCCGCCGCGTCCTCCTCGTCCTCCAGACCCGAAAGTAGCAGTGACCACTGCCGTTTCCGCGTTGGGTTTTTCCTCCGAGGTATTTTTGCGCTTCTGAGCTTGTTGCTTTGGTTGTTTTGCCGACTGAGGCACAGCTAGGGCATTGAGCAATCCCTCTGCATCGTCGTCAGCATCTGCATACTTACTCGCTGTTTCTATCATCTCCCCCAAGTCAGTAACCTTGTCGCACTTCAAGCGGTGACGTAGTAAACCAATTGGGAGTCCTGCGATGAAAGCTTCAAGCGCGGTTTGATCGTTTACTCCCTCACAGGAGTTCTTGGTGTCGATCCATCGTCCGAGGTAGTCCCGACAAGTTTCTCCGGCTTTCTGGGTGCAACACTGTAGGTCTCCGACTGTACAGGGCCTCCGATATGTGCCTTCGAAATTCCGAAAGAACGCACTTTGCATGTCATACCAGTTATAGATGGTGTTCTCCGGAAGTTCATTGAGCCATGATCGTGCCGTCTTCCACAACATAAGTGGGAGATATCGAGTAGCGACCAGGCTATTTCTGCCTTTAGCGATGCAGCAAGCTTGGAAGAAATCCTGTAGCCAGGTATCTGGCCTAGCAATGCCATCGTAGGCTTGGATATGTCTTGAGATAGCAAATCCTTCCGGGAATTTTGTAGCTCTGATGCGTGGTCCGAAGCACTTTGGGTCCACGTAGATATCATCGTTTTCGTAGCGCCGAGCCACTATGTTGGAGTTGATCCTATGCCTTACGTCGTTCGGGGATAGAGATCGTCCTGAATGTCGGCTGTGGCTGCGGTGCCTTGGAGCCGGACTTCGGCTTCTGCCACCACCTCCTCCGTCATGTCGTCCTCCTTGCCCTCCTTGGGAGCCGTTGTGATGACTGTGTGGTGGAGAGGGTGGGGCGGCTGGATAGTTTCCGGCTGATCGCTGGCTTCCGTCCGGAACATCATTGTTCCGATTCCGGGGAGGGTCTTGACTACGACGAGCCCCCTGCCGGCTTGTCCTGGCATGGTTTCCGTCGTTTCTTTGTCCGTCGTTCCCACCATGGTGGGGCTCAGCCGGACGGCTTGCATGTCTAGGAGGTGGCATTTTTTGACGATCCTCCTCCCGACATTTCTCTTTATCTTCTCCCTTTCGATCGTTAGATTCTCGTCGGGGAGGATTCCTCGGATTCAGAGCAGCGATGGCCTCTTTCTCGGCCGCTGGTGCGACATTGCTCCAGTCGCGTGTAGTCCTGCGATGCTGTCCTGACGATCCAGTTCTCGAATAATTGCCCTCCCATCGTTCGGGGCGATAATGCTGCTTTGGAACATGGTGGGGTCTTATGTCGGCCCATGCCAGATCTGTGCGACATTGGTCGGAATCCGAGACCAGTTTTTGACTTCCGGACAGGGTGACCTTTTGCTGCTCCAGTCCCTTGTTGAGTAGTTTGATACCCAAACGGATCTCCTCTGGTCCTGGAATAGCAGATAGAATTTCTCGGGCCGCCACGGTATTCTGTACTGGGGTTGGATATACCCAATCTCCTTTGCTATCTTTCCGTGGCTTCCCCATCTCATCTCCGAAAAGGACGGCACGGACATGTGGGAATTGGTCGTCATTGGTGTGACGCTTCCGTGTCTTCTGATGCAACCGAGACATGTAATCCTTAGTTGCCATGTGTTTCTTCTCCTCCTCGATGTTTTTGGCTTCATCCAGGAGTCGTTGACGACGCGCTTCTAGGGCTTGGGCCCTTTCGTCCAGCTCTTCAGCAGTAAGTTCTGCAGCTGTAGGGATGGGTGTGGTCAGTGTAGCATTGATGAGTTTACGCGCACCTTCACTGATCATGTGTCCATCCACCGATTCTTCTTTTTTCGGTTATTCTGGGATAAGTGCTCCATCCGAGTCTTCTTCGTATTCCTCGGCAATCACCTCCTCTGCCAGAGGGTCTTTTGCCGGGGTCTTGTTTTTCTTGTTCTTCTTCTTTGCCTTCTTGGCAGCGCCGGTAGCAAAGACGGCTTTGGGTCCATTTCCTGGAGTCAAGCTCTGATCGGTACTTTCGGACATCTGGACCTCGGGATTATCTCCGACGTCCATGTCATCCTGTGCTTTAGGAGAGTGTTCCCCGGATCCTTCATCCATGGATTCTCCTTCTTCTGCAGCCTTGGAGTTGTACTCCTCTTCATATTCCACGGAGAACTTTCGGAAATCTGTTGACGTCATCGATTCATCCGAGGATGTGGGTACATCGACGTTTGTTCCAATTGCCTCCAGCACCGAGTCGGTGTTTTCTCCAGCATCGGCAGAGCCGCATCCGGATCCCACGTACCCGACGAAGTGCGACGCGTGCTTCCTGAGGTACCTTAGGAAAGGTCTGTCTGTCCCGGCGTCATCAGAGCCAGAATCAGTGTCGTTGACTAGCTCCTCCTGGATTTTGACTTCCACGGGTGGGTCGATCTAGGATCCGGCTCATCCAGGAAGATCCACTCCAGATTCGACTTGGACCGCTAGGTCTTCTTCAGGCTCGGATTTCTCCACTATCTCCACAACTGGTGCGGGCTGGGTGGGTTTAGGGTTTTCTGAGATCCGGAACTCTGCCACCTCCACGGACAAAGGGGACCTAGAAGATTCTTCTGCCTCTATCATCACCGCTGGGGTGGGTGGGGCAGGTTCATCGAAACCGATGTAAACATCGATCTCGCCAAAAGACATGATTGTGTAGGCAGTCACAGCCTCCCTAGCCAGAATCCAAGTCTCGTCGAGAACGATGAGACGGACGTCGCTGGCATAGATGATGCGACCGATGGCGATAGTCTCGCCGATTCTGATTCTTGCAGATTCCGCTCGGAACACAGATCCGAAGCTCACTTGCCCCACGGTGGGCGCCAACTGTCATCGGATTGATGACAAGTACGCCATGAGGGGGTCCTCGAGGCATGCGGAAGAGAGGGGTGTGAGACGTACGGTGTTCCGGGACGGTGAGCACACAAGTTTACCCAGGTTCGAATCCGCCGGCTTTGGACGGATCCTACTCCTGCTATCAATCCAGTAATACGGCAGAGCCGGAATATGGGTTACAAGGGTTTTGCCTGTGCGAGTTGAGATTGTAGACTATTGAGGGTCCCCTAAAGGCTCTCCCTAGGATGGCTTATATAGATATCCGACCTAGGGTTTACAAAAGAGATCTATCCGGCTACGACTAAGAGTCGGTTACAAAGTACATCTTGGACTACAAGTAACATTATGGGCCTAAGTCGGTAAGTCTTCTGGGCCTTCCCGTAGCCGGATTGGACTCCGTCTTTCTCCCTGACTGGGCCGCCCGTGAAGCAATGCTCTAACCTGAAGCAGGCCACCCTGGTCAGTGAGGAACTGTGAGGATACCCGGAAAGTATATCCCCAATAGCTACTACATGTATCCGTAGTCCAAGGATGAACTACTCATGCATCACACTAGAGGCTTGCATGGTGATGAATAAGGCCTCCAGGGTGAATTCCCCTCTCCAGCAGGGTGCCGGTAAGAGCTTCAGATCCCTCCCGATCTAGGGATGGAGATGATGGCGGCTAGAGACTCTTTCGTGGATTTTTGATCGGGCACTTAGGTTTTACGTCCCGAGGGCATCTTATAGTCGGAAGGGGAGGCTGAGGGGGTGCCAGGGGCCACTACACCACCCCCTGGCGCGGGCCCAGCTTGGCCGCTTGGCCAGGTGGTGTGGCCGTCCTCTGGCCCTTCTCCGTCTCATATTCTGGCACTTGATGACTTCCGGAAAAATAGGCACTTTGGCTTTTGTCCCGTCCAATTCCGAGAATATTCATTTTCTGACTTTCCTGGAACCAAAAACAGCAGAAAATAGGCAGCTGGCACTGTGGCTCTTGTTAATAGGTTAGTCCAAGAAATCATATGAAAAGTACTCCAAAGTGTGGACAAAACACAAGAAAGTGGATAAAACCAAGCATGGAACATCAAAAATTATAGATACATTTGCAATGTATCAAAGGTCTCGGGAACAAGTAGGAGAGGCAGAGCAAGATCCAAATCAACACCACCACATCACCATCAACAAGAAACTTCTGTACTCTGCAAAGCAAGTTGACAACTATATTTTTTGCATATCGTCTATGCTTATCAATTTGGTTAGGAAAGGCATGGGGTAGATTTTGTTCTTAGACATGCATATAAGTGGTATGCTAGGTTCATCCTAGAACTAAATTCTGACAACACATAGATGGATTATTTTCTCTGAGGGAATGGCCTTGGTCTTTTGCATCCTAGGCCATGAATTAATTCCAGAGATTAGCTTGTCAATCATCTTAAGTGGATGATTCAAATATCAGGATGACAAGTATTTGAGCATAGGAAGTCATGTTAGAGGCTACTACTGTGTACCATCCAATTGGAGGTTTCACAGCAGCATCCATCTAACAATAGCTACACTTTTACTTAATCACAACAAAAATTATCATATTCCTAGATACCAATATGCAAGAATTATATATAGGCATGTACCTATCATTTTAATAAGACAGATACATCTTAGTAAACTATGTTGCTAAACCATCTGCTCAGATAAGGATTCAATCCTTACTGAACATTTAGGATACATCCTAAATCTATTATTTATTAATCAATAAAGAATATAAACACAAATTCCAACACCTAGGACAAGTATCAAGAGTCTGAACAAGATCAACATATCTCATAGAAGCATTAATATGATATAGGCATATAATAGAACCACATCCTAGTTTAATTTCCACAAGACGTGGAATATGATAGATATCGCCAGCATAATGTAAGGGTCAGTAGAGCATAATTAGGATTGTAACCAATGAAGCAATATCCCTAAAGAATAATCATAGATAGACTAACATGGTCACAACTGAAAATTAGTGCTAAGTGATTCACAAATCAATTCCATCAGGACATGATAATGTTCTCAATCACATGAGGTAAGATATTAATGTGTCTTGAGAGTAACTAGAGAATGGAGGAACCATAATCATGAACAAATCCTAATTAGGGTTGGTACTGGGAGAGGAAGAGAGACAAAGAGGGGGGAGATCACTTAATCGGTGGTCCTTGCTTAAGTCTAAGAAGAGGAAGCAAAGATGGCTGGCGATGACAGCCACGACACAACGACATGAGGACCATCGTGACACTCACCGTGTCAAGCCGTGTCTGCAGCACCAACATGTTGCCGCAATAGCGATGGCTGCTGACCACCACAGCACCACCAGTACACCACCACCATCACCATCACCTTGCTAGTAAAGCACTATAGGTTCGCCGACGCACGGCGATGCCAATATAGAGAAACCGTAGTCAGGGAATTGGAGGGGGTGAGCAAGAGAGGGCAGGCAAACCACATCGAGTGGGACAATGTGAGAGGAAAGGAGGTGATGCATCTTTTACCACCGACCACGGTAGCCAGAGTGGTCGTAGCCGCTGGAATCAATCGGGGTGGTGGCAGCATAACGCGTCGCTAGAGAGTGGACAGAAGCGAGGTTGAGTGCACGTGAGAGAGAGAGAGAGAGATTAACGGGCCACTGCCCCAGCCTGAGTGAAAGGTGGGTTTAAACCAACCTAGTTGGGTCGGGTGGGCTTTGGGCCGGGCTAGGCTAGCTCACGGGTCAGGCCCAGTTTAAAGGGTAATAAATGAAGAATAAATTAATTGAAAGGTAAGTAAATTACCAAAAGGTCCCTATTAACACTTTAAGCTCTAGAAAAATGTAAAAAAACCCTAAAAACTATACATGTTATATCAAAATGCTCACAAAGAAATGTCTACCTAGGAAAAATATAATATTACTTAACTAAATACTAACACCATTAAATCTCTGAATAAAATATATCAAAAAAAGAAAAAATCCTAAAATTAAATAAAAATCACTTTTGTATATAGTAAGAAAATTATTATTTTATAAAAATGCTTATTATGAGATATTAAGTTATTTTAGAATTTATAAAAAAATGTTATATTTGGCTTAATAAAAATACTTTTCTTATTAGAAAATAAAAGTGACATATTTTCATTATCTTTATAAATCAAGATAAACTCCTTTTAGCCTCACTTAAGCCATTCAGAATTTGTTGTTTGAATGAAATACTATTATTTTATTTATAGATGAGATAATGATGTTTTCACAAATTAAAATTATAAAAAATTAGGTAAGACCCCAAATAAATATGAAATCTTATACCAACTATAAGTCAAAGATTTACAAGTTCATTTTTCATATCATTGACTTATGTAGGAGTCAATGATCTCAACCTATATAACCATACATATTATGACTCTAAAACTTGGTAGTAACTAAATAAACCATATAGTGAGTTCACCTATTTTTCATAACCAATTCTTGCCATATAATCTATTTATATTAAACATGTTTGATCTAGATCCTTAAAGCTATACTTCATCTTTATAGGATTTTGTCTTCGATCATGCCTAAGCAAAACCCTTGTAAGTCATTAGCGATATAAAACACTATGTCTTAATTCTAGTTATGTTTTATAGTGAACTTTGGTCTGTTCAAATTGAAACATAAGGCATCTTAAGTCCAAGTTTTCTGAGCAATGCAAACGCCATAGATCAAGTTTTGCTAACCTTAATGGTTGCTCAAACCTTATCAAAGAATTTTTTCTTCAAAAGTTATTCCTTTTGCCACTTCAAACAAACACACTATGTTATTTATTTTAGGTCTTAAGCAACTTAAAACATGGACTTCCATAATAGTTACATGGTACTAATCAACCTTAATCTTGTGTTGTACCTTTTATATCTTATGTGTTAGTCTTAAGTTCTTTGTAATTATATTTGCTTGTGAAGTAAACTTGAAGAAAAGCCAAATCTTAAAGAAATCACCGATGTTCAACTCATTCACAATGTTGGGTATTACTTCGGGGCTTTCACTTATGCATAATAGCATATTGCTTCTTTAAACATTAGTCCTTACCGGACCAATGATGTTGTTTTCAGATGTTGGATTTTATATTGACTTGAAGATCGTGATTGTATAATCTTGTAATCACAAAGACAAGTTCACACTTGCTCATGTCCTTTGGTTTTTTTATCAAGTATTTGTAATCTATTTATTGTTATCACCTGCATTTCTAAAAGGACGACAGAAAACACTATTTTCATGATTAATGTAAACTATTGGTTACTGATCCAGGGTGATCAGTTAATCTATTATGACTGGCAATGGAACCACCATTGCTCATAAATGTATCATCTAGGAATTATCAACAAATGCCACCTAATACGTCATAAACGTATCTATAATTTTTGATGTTCCATGCTTGTTTAGTATCTACTTTCTTATGTTTAGTCCACACTTTGAGGCATTTTTAGACATTTTCTGGAACTAACCTATTAACAAGATGCCATAGTGCCAGTTGCCTGTTTTCTGCTGTTTTTGGTTTCGGAAAAGCTAGTAAATATTCTCGGAATTGGACCAGACAAAAGCCAAAGTCAATATTTTACCCGAAGCAACACGGATCCAAAGGGGAGACGAAGAGGGGCCACGAGGCGGCCACACCCTAGGGTGGTGTGGCAAGCCCTAGGCGCGCCACCACCTGGTGTGGGCCCCTCGAGGCTCCACCGACCTTGCCCTTTTGCCTATAAAAGCCTTTCGGGACGAAAACCCTAAGTACCTGATCAAAGACCCAATCAGAAATCCATGGAAAAGTCTGTAGCCGCCGCCATCTCGATCCCTAGATCGGGGGGATTTGAAGCTCTTCCCGGCACCCTGCCGGAGGGGAGATATCACCCTGGAGGCCTTCTTCATCACCATGACTGCCTCCGGTGTGATGCATGAGTAGTTCATCCCTAGACTACGGGTCCATGTAGTAGCTAGATGGTTGGTTCTCCTCCTTTGTGCTATCATGTTTAGATCTTGTGAGCTCCGTTCATGATCAAGATCATCTATTTGTAATCTTACATGTTGTGTTTGCGGGGATCCGATGGATATTGAGATGCTATTTCAGATTGATTATTGATTCTATCATGTCTATGTTATTTGTGATCTTGCATGCTTTCCGTTGTTAGTAGCTATCTTTGCCAAGTAGATGCTAGCAACTCCAAGAGGGAGTATTTATGCTCGATAGTTGGTTCATGCCTCTAGTAATCTGGGGAAGTGACAGGAATCTCTAGGGTACTAGATGTGTTCTTGTTACTAGGGAGAAAACAACAATCCTTTGTCTATGGGACAATCGTATTGTTTACTTTACACACTTTGCTTAATGCAATTATCTGTTGCTTGCAAATTAATACTGGAGGGGGTTTGAATGATAACCTGAAGGTGGATTATTAGTCATAGATGCAGTTGGATTATGGTCTATGTATAATGTTGTAATGCCCAATCAAATCTCATAGGAGTCAACATGATTAGTATATGCATGGTATGCTTTCTCAAGACTATCAATTGCCCCGCTGTAATTTGTTCACCCAACATGTTATCTTCTTAAGGAGAATCACCTCTAGTGAACTATGGACCCCAGTCCATTCTTTTACCATTGATATACCATCTACTATTTACTGTTTATTGTCTACAAGCAATTACTATCTTCCACACAATAGGTTTAATCCTTTGTTTTTAGCAAAACCGGTGAGATTGACAACCTCACTGTAAGTTGGAGCAAAGTTCTGTGGTTGTGTTGTGCGGTATTCCAAGCTGGTAGCAACACCTTGGGGTTGTTTCCTTGCTCCTACTGGTTCGATAACCTTGGTTTCATAACTGAGGGAAACTTGATGTTGTGCTCATCATACCTTCCTCTTGGGGTTTCCAACAAGCTCAACGTATCCTGAGCTATCAAGCCATTTTCTGGCGCCGTTGACGGCGAGTCAAGGACAACTTCACAAGGGGAGTCTCTCACAACCAATCTCTTTACTTTGTTTTTTTGTTTTGCTTAGTTTATTTCTGCCTTGTTTTCTTGTCTCTATTTATCAAAAATACAAAAAAAATAGTTCCTACTATAGTTGTTATTTTCGTTGGTCTGTTATTGTCTTGCTTTATCATGCTTTCTATCAATGATTGGTTTCTTTGAAACTGAATATTATTGGCAAGGTGGGTTCACGGAAGAACAAAAATATTATTATAAGGAACACCGCTTGTCACAAAAAGGGAAACACTTATGGGAACAAATTAATAAATTGTATACCATTGCTAGAAACATGTGCTCTACTTATAATGTTACTTATTGCTTTGATAAATCTTGTTATTGTAAGAGGTATAAACACCTCCCTTTTCAGTGTGAGTATAATGATGATGTTACCATATCTTCTCATGTTAAGGGAAATTATGACTTTATGATGTGGAACAAATTGAAGAATTTATTGCTTGGAAGGGTGCATTCGAACTTGCTTATTTGCTTGAAAATACTGATGATGCACCTTATAAATATGAGATTTATGATATACTTAAATTTTTCTTTGATACTTACAAGGAAGAAAATGACTATATTCTTGAATATCTTAATAGATGCTCTCCACCAACGGAAGAGGCTAATGCCTTGCAGGAGCCTATGGAAGAAGAAATTGCTGAAACTAGAAGCTCATTGGATGAAAAAGAGGAGGAGAGTGATGATCAAGAGGAGGAAGAATGGATCTACCCATTCCTACCTTCTAATGAGAGTAACTCTTTACCCCTTACATTATTTGATTGTCCCCCATGCTTACCAAAGGAGGATGAATGTTATGTTCCTGTGGATTCTTTTGAAAATGTTTATAATAAAGCTCTAGATGATGGTCCTATATTGGTTGATAATATTAATTGTACTACTATTAAAAATGAGATTGATCAGTCATCTTGTTATAAAATTGTTAAAAGTGGGTTTGAAGGTTTTAATCCCACTATTTTTGAGCTTGATAAAAATTATGTGTTTGTAGATCATGAAAAGCATGCTTTATGTGATAGTTATATTGTCGAGTTTGTTCATGATGCTACTGAAAATCATTATGAGAGAGAAAATATGGTTGTTGGAATTCTCATGTTACTAAAACACCTCTCTTTATATTGAAAGTTCCAAAGTTGCTCTTGTTTTATCTACCCATTCTTGTTACTATGTGCTTCTTTGATTTAATTTATTACAAGATTCCTATGCATAGAAAGTGTGTTAGACTTAAATGTATATCATATTTGCTCCTTGATGCTCTATTTTGCTTCGATTCATATTTCTTATGTGAGTATTTTCTCAAATTACTGAGCCTAGCTCAAAGGCGTTAAAGAAAAGCACTATTGGGGGATAACCCAAATTATTTTTTACATTCAGTAAGTTTTTCTTTTGTTGAGTCTTGGAAGTTATTGCCTCAGTAATAACCTCTCCTTATCCTTTTTGTGTGGTTTCTGTGCCAAGAATAATCTCTAATGAGAGAGAAGTAAGACTTCGGAAAGTTGCTGTCCCGAAACAGATTTTTGTGCTTCACTATAAAAAAATCGTGAAAAATCCCATTACGTCGTATTGAGCTGTAGTTTTCTGTGCTTATGACCCAGGTTGTTATATAACTTTCATTAGTTTAACACTTTTTGATTTGAGCAACAGAAGGTCCTCGAAAAAATCGGTTTTTACCTGCTAAACTGTTTTGATAGATTTCTGCCATTATTTGCATTTGCCTGTTAATCTCTTTCTCTTTGAGTTCTCTTTGATCACTTGAGCTTTTAGAAGGAATTGCTACAGTAGCTTGTGTTTTAATGGAAGTTTTACTTGTGTTGAAACTGAACCCAAAGACTTATTATCTTGAGTACACTAATGTTGCTAATGAAGATTGTGTTAAGTTTTGTATGAAGGAAATTTTCAAGTGTAGGGAAGAATAATGTGATAAGATGAAGTATGGACAAAAGCTCAAGCTTGGGGATGCTACCCGTGTCACCCCAAGAAATATTAGAGAAGTACAAGTGTCAAAGCTCGGGGATTCCCAAGGCATCCCCTTCTTCATCAATAAAAATCTCAGGTTTTCTTCCAAACACTTCATTTTTATTGTTTCATGCATAATTGTGTTGTTCTTGGAGTGTCTTCGTTTTGTTTTAGTTTTCTTTTGCTTAGTTTTCTTAAATAAATTGGTTGGACCCCCGCATTCATACATAGTTTCAAATAAGTTGATTTGGATTAGAAAAGAGCAGGAAAGTTCATGCTTATAAGTGGTACAAAAGGAGTCTTGTTTTGACTGTGGCCTAGACTTTATCATGTCATGTTTGATATTGCTTTGACTTTATGCTTAGTGATTATTGCTATAGCATGACTTGTTCCAAACAATTGAGATTGCTTAATGTGTCTTGAAAGAATCATGCGTTGTTTTAGCATACAAAAGCATAATATTGTGGTATTCTCCTTTGATGCTTTATTTGGGTTGACTTGGCGCATGCTCACACCATGTTAAGACTATATCAGTCACCATAGCCTCTATGATAATTTAGTTTTCGACTTGTAATATCACTTTATGCTTTAATTAATAACGTTGTGTCGCTTTGCATGATTATGGCTATTATTGCTCTCTTAGTTGGTTGCTCCCAGTCTTTTGCTAGCCTCCGCGTGTACCAAGTATGGGTTCCACTCATGCATCCAACTCCAAATAAAACCAAGTTATTCCAAAGAGTCCATCATACCTACCTATTAGCATTATTGCTATTCCAAGTATATTCATGTTTTTATCTACCTTCCGAGTTAAACTTGTTATGTGAAAATTAGTGATTAAAGCTCTCACAAACTTGATGGCACACTTTACTTTCTTGCACTTAATAAACTTAAATCATTGTGCCCATCTATGTTGCATATATGCTTGTGCTTTATAAGTTGTGAATTAGCAGAACCATGTTACCATGGGGAACGCTTTCAACATTGCACTTTATTTAGTTGATATCATGTTCTTTTCCTTATGGATCCCGACAGTGTGAAATAAAAAGGGAGTTGTAATCTCATGGAGGTTGTATATGTGTTAGAGAAACGCTTGGGCGGCTAGCCTAAGCCATGCTTAATCATGGTGGAAACTTGCAGCATAACCATAGTGAGCAATCTGTGAAGCATCCTCAATAAAAACCTATGCAAATAGCAAATAAAAAGATCGCTGAGATGCTCATTGTCTGTTACCTTGTCATTTTGATATGGGATAGCTCCTGTATCATGGGGAAAGAGGTACCCGTTGGCGGTTCTCTATGATACACATGCACTTACAATGACAAGAACTTACTCGTGACTAAATTTGAGTAGCATGAGGTTCAGTACTTGTAAGCAAGGGGCATGAGATTTTCAACTTATGAAACTTGAATCCCTGCTTCCTTCTATGAATGGCCTTTCTTTTAATTTTATGTTGAGTCTCCATCTTCTATCTTTATGCACCTATTAAGAGAGTATAGTGGTCATTCTTAGTTTAATATGCATTGTCCCAAAACTTGTTGATTGATTCATAACTTTGATATTGCTTGTTCTTAAATTATTTGTATCTAGTCACCCTTATGAACTTTGAAGGTGTCCTATGCATTTATGTTTTGCTATACCATGAGGGAAATTTTGAATACCATTCTCATTATGTCTTTCAAAGCATTGTTATTCATGAATCTTTTGTTTGTACCTTTTCATGTTACAACATAGTTGCTATGTCTTATTGTTAGAACTATATCTTTCATGCTATGTTAAAGTACTATGATCCCAGCTATCAATGTTTTACAAATACCTTGATCAAGATCGTGATGGTGCATGTCACCTAAAAAATTATTCTTTTTATCACTTACCTACTCGAGGACGAGCAGGAGTTAAGCTTGGAGATGTTGATACGTCGTATACGTATCTATATTTTTTGATGTTCCATGCTTGTTTAGTATCTACTACCTCCGTCCCAAGGCTTAAGGCATATAACTTTTTTCAAAAGTCAAACCACCTAAAGTTTGACCAAGTTTTTATAAAAAAATATTAATATTTACAATACGTAATCCATACCCTTTCATACATTATAAAACATATTTTCACATGATATCTATATAATATAATAGTTCTTGATAGTTTTTTCTAAAAGTTTGGTCAAACTTTACATAGCTTGACTTTTCAAAAAAGTTATATGCCTTAAGCCTTGGGATGGAGGGAGTACTTTCTTATGTTTAGTCCATACTTTGAGGCATTTTTATATATTTTCTAGAACTAACCTATTAACAAGTTGCCATAGTGATAGTTGCCCGTTTTCTACTGTTTTTAGTTTCAGAAAAGCTAGTAAAAGAAATATTCTCGGAATTGGACCGGACAAAAGCCAAAGTCAATATTTTACCCAAAGCAACACGGAGTCTGGAGGGGAGACAAAGAGGGGCCACGAGGTGGCCACACCCTAGGGTGGCGCGGCCAGCCCTAGGCGCGCCGTCACCTGTTGTGGGCCCACGAGGCTCCACCAACCTTGCCCTTCCGCCTATAAAAGCCTCCTGGGACGAAAACCCTAAGTACCCGATCAAAGACCCAATCAGAAATCCACGGAAGAATATGTAGCCGTCGCCATCTTGATCCCCAGATCGGGGGGATCTGAAGCTCTTCCCAGCACCCTACCGGAGGGGAGAGATCACCCTGGAGGCCTTCTTCATCACCATGACTGCCTCCGGTGTGATGCATGAGTAGTTCATCCCTAGACTACGGGTCCATGTAGTAGCTAGATAGTTGGTTCTCCTCCTTTGTGCTATCATGTTTAGATCTTATGAGCTCCGTTCATGATCAAGATCATCTATTTGTAATCTTACATGTTGTGTTTGCGGGGATCCGATGGATATTGAGATGCTATTTCAGATTGATTATCGATTCTATCATGTCTATGTTATTTGTGATCTTGCATGCTTTCCGTTGTTAGTATCTATCTTGGCCAAGTAGATGCTAGCAACTCCAAGAGGGAGTATTTATGCTCGATAGTGGGTTCATGCCTCTAGTAATCTGGGGGAGTGACAGGAATCTCTAAGGTACTAGATGTGTTGTTGCTACTTGGGAGAAAACAACAATCCTTTGTCCATGGGACAATCATATTATTTACTTTACACACTTTGCTTAATGCAATTATCTGTTGCTTGCAACTTAATACTGGAGGGGGTTCGGATGATAACCTGAAGGTAGATTATTAGTCATAGATGCAGTTGGATTATGGTCTATGCATAATGTTGTAATGCCCAATCAAATCTCATAGGAGTCAAGATGATTAGTATATGCATGGTATGCTTTCTCGAGTCTGTCAATTGCCCCGCTGTAATTTGTTCACCCAACATGTTTTCTTCTTAAGGAGAATCACCTCTAGTGAACTATGGACCCCGGTCCATTCTTTTACCATTGATATACCATCTACTTTTTACTATTTACTGTTTACTTTCTGCAAGCAATTACTATCTTTCACACAATACGTTTAATCTTTTGTCTTCAGCAAAACCGGTGAGATTGACAACCTCACTGTAAGTTGGGGCAAAGTTCTGTGGTTGTGTTGTGCAGGATGCCAAGTTGGTAGCAACACCTTGGGGTTGTTTCCTTGCTCCTACTGATTCGATAACCTTGGTTTCATAACTGAAGGAAACTTGCTATGTTCTCATCATACCTTCCTCTTGGGGTTCCCAACGAGCTCAACATATCCTGAGCCATCATCACCAGTGATTCTTGCGCCGTATATTTCACGTTAAGCATGAGATCTATATGGGCTATGGGGAAGTCAGCAGGATCTTCTTCCTTTCGCATGTCAACGGATACGTTGGCCGTGGCTGTTATCCTTGGACCATGAGTGTAATATCAAGAGAGGATATACAGCAGAAGGGTGGGATCCCACAACGTCCCACGGTAGTTCTGGCATCTATCACTACTAGGGAAAACCCTACCCGAGGCGCACCAGAAACACTATCCGAGGTGCATATGGTATGCGCCTCTAGTATTTGTTATGCGACCTGTATCCTTGATATGCGAGGCGCATATTGATATGCGCCTCCTATACTCTGAATATGCGCCTCCTATAGTCTACATATGCAAGGCGCATATTGATTCGAATGTGCCTCGCATATTGTTTTTGAATTTCAAAAAAAATGGCAGCCAAATCTAGATCTGGTTGGAATTTCGTCGAAATTTCATCGGAGTTCGTCAGAGGCATGTGCAGGAGGCCATGGCCATGGGGGTCGCCGGAGATTGTGGACGAGGATGAGGCCACCAGAGATCATCGCCGGAGGTGGAGGAGGAGGAGGAGGTGGTCGGTGTGGTTGTGGAGGCCATGGCCGGAGTGGTCGCCGGAGGAGGAGGAGGAGGTCGCTGGAGGAAGAGGAGGAGGAGAAGGGGAGAAGAAGGGGAGGTGGAGGAGAAGAAGGAGAGGTGGAGGAGAAGGAGGAGAGGTGGAGGAGAAGGAGAAGGAGGAGAGGTGGTAGGTGTTATATAGGTGTGGTAGGTGGCTTTTTCGTGATATGCGCCTCGAATAGTTTTTTGTTTTTTGCAGAAACAAAACTTTTGTCTGCCATAACTTTTTACTCTTTTTGAATTTGGGGAATCTATAAAATCTTCAACGGCTTTTAGCGGTTGAAATCGAGTAGAAAATTTCGAGACGATCATTTTGATATATTAAACTTTTTTTCTGACATCGTATGCAAAAGTTAGGATCGTTTTACCGTTCCATGACTTTTTTTGCAAAATACATCGAAATTCATGTTTTTCAATTTTGTCTACAACTATACCCTAAAATCTAACTACAACTCAAAGGATTTTTTTTTTTGAAGTTTTATCATTTTTGTTTATTTTTTGCAAAACTTAAAAGGCGATCCCGAGGGTGGGGGTGGGGTGGTGCCAGGTTATAGGAGGCACATATTGCTCCATATGCGCCTCCTATAGTCTAAACTATACGAGGCACATATGGTCATATGCGCCTCGCCTATGCGGCCACCTATCTCCACCCGGGCACGCAGGAGTTACTTGAGGCGCACTCCGCTGCATGCGCCTCGCATATTATCAAGTATAGGAGGCGCATATTCGACCACAGATCTCCTTCCGGGCCCACGTAGCTTATGCGAGGCGCATTCTTCCCACATGCGCCTCGCCTATCTGATATATAGGAGGCGCATATTATTAGAATGTGCCTCGCATAATCTGGGGCTGCCAGATTTCATCCGTACAGGGATTATAGGAGGCGCATCCTAATAATATGCGCCTCGCCTATTTTGATACTAGAGGCGCATGCCAAAGCAGTGCGCCTCGCCTATTTTATAGGAGGCGCATATGGTCTAAATGCGCCTCAAATGAGCATGTCTCCTATAGCCTTTTCCCTAGTAGTGTATAATGGTATGTACGTTTCATTGTTGTAATACAAAAGGTGGGTATGGCGTACACTAAGGGGGCATGTGGGGTCGCGAAGAACGGCAGTGGTTGGCTTGGGTCCTTATACCGGGCTCCATACCAAGAAAGTATGGACAAGCTCGCTACTTGGTTGTGCAACATGGATAAGGATCTCTCATGGGTAAAGCAACACACATCTGTAAAGTGCAAAAAAGTGTGACATGTTACTCCCTGTTCCGAGAAGGAGCTGCGGATGCTGCAGGAAAGGAACTCTACGAAGTTCTAATCAACATGTGAAGACCGACGGACATAGCTTTTCAGAATAAAAGCAATCTTTTGAAGAAATGTTTATGAAAACATGCATAACCTACGACCTTTGGTGTGTGGTTGTAGATAGTGCATCAAACAGTCATTTTTAGTGAATTTGCTGAGTACGCTCGTACTCAACTGTACCTTCTTAATCCTTGCTAGATTTCAGAGCAATCAATGACGAACTGAGGAGAAGAACTACTTTGAAGAATTGAAGATATCCAGTGAAATCAACAAAGTCAACGACTATATCAGCGGCAATGAAGGAGAAGCTAAAGATTAGAGAATTGATAAATTCCTAGATATTAGAACCTACTTCTGTAGAACATTGCTATAGCAGCAATCTCAAGCCATATATATATATAGGAGTAGTACTATGTTTAAAATAGACTTCAAGTTGCTATTTCAGGTTTTCTTCTGTGTTATGTTTTCCTCACTGTTTTGAGGAAGTTTTTTGAATCTGTTGTAAAGATTTGAGTTGTAATCTGTAGTCATGTCTTGGACCTGCGATGTTCCTATTGTATCACTCTGAAAGATATAATACTAGTAGAACAGTGTTTTATTGGTGTTATATCAATGACTATAATATAGTACATCATGCAGTGGTACGCTTGATCGGCGTAGTGTTCTGTCTAAGAGTTTGTTTTTGTCTAGGTTTTTTTTTCTCGCGTGCATGCTACTATTTGTAGTCGTTGTGTTTAACATCTCGGGTTGCCTTTTGAATGAACATCAGGCTGGCTTATGCCCGCCGTAGTTGCCAAAAAAAAAATCATGCACAGACACCATTATAGTCTAGTTATTATACAATAACAATACATAGTCTGAAATTTGTTCCGTGGCAAATCGTATTTTGTTTCCTAGGCTAATCGTATTGTCTGTTCATGTTCTTGTTTCACACGACGCGGTCTTGATCTTATGGTTTGAGGAGCGGTAGCATTCTACTGGACGAGTCCGTCAAACTAGTGCATGTGCTGCAGAGTGCAGACTACTACAAATAATCACCTGCAAAAGACCAGCTGCCAGGGTAGAGGAAAGAAAGCTTTGCTTCAAATGCATCCGTCATCCGGTGAGGGCAGAGACGCGTGAACGATCGCGGAACCATTTCGGGGTGCACCACTATTCCTGCTGCGTACTCCTTTTACCTTTTCACCAGACGTAGTAACACCCAGAGCGGGTAAACCGGTAACTACTACTGTACTAGGGGAGATGTAAAAAACGTAGGAATAATCCAGTACTAGTAGTCACTTCCGGTTTTACCGTGCGCGGCGTGCGTCCACGCGAGGATCCGAGTCAGATGACGCAACGTCCTCGGGCTGGCTGAGAGGGTCAGTCTTACAGTTACAGGGCGGCAGCAGCGTGCATGCATGCACGCATTGGCATTGCATCGATGGGAGAGGAGAGGAGAGGAGGGAGACGGCGGTGGCATGTGCCCCCCGGTGACCGTGCGCCTCTAGGTCTAGGCTGGCTGTATCCCCGCTGTAAACTTTTGGCGCTACAGTACGTACGTACGTACTAGCGCCAGCCCCCATGGTAAACGGCACGCACGTCGCGTGCAGCATCAGGGGCGCGCGGGACGGCCGCATACGACAAACCGAAATCTCCAAACGTTGCCGCCGCCGCGTAGGCGTAGCACGTACTACTACCTTCTTGCCTTTGCCTTCGGGCTGGGCTGGCACCGGTGCGGTGCGACACCGCGTGGCTCGCCGTTCCGCCGCTGAGACGTGGCGCTGGAGCGGGGATTCTTCTGGTTCCCCTCTCTCTCTAAAACCAATGGGGGGATTCTCTATCTAATCTAAAACCAAAAGACCAATGGGGGCATTCCCTGGCTAATCAAGCCGCGAGATCACAGATCGCCAGGCCGGAACCACCGGGCTCCGGGCCGGCGCGGCGTGCGATCAAGCTCATCTCTTCTGTTTCTTCTGCGGCCTGCGCTCCGTCTCCGATGCTGCTAAACGTGACGGAGTGTTTATTTTTTCTTGGTCGCTGTACGGGCTGCAGGGGAGGCGGTGCGTGACGAGTGACGGGACATACCAGCCGCGAATCGTATCGGAGGCCGTAAAGAAATCTTTCCGTAGCCCTGCTGCTGACCATAAGCTGCTGGCTGGGATCACATAGCCCCCAGAGGCCCAGACTGGAGCCGCTGTCTGTGTGCTACGCGCCCGAGACATAAATACTCCTCTTCGGGCGTGCAGCCAGCCAGCCAGACGGAGCCTGGGACATAAATTACGCCCGACCTAACGTAACGTAACGTAACGTAACGCCTGCAGATACGGTGGGGATTTATCTTGCCCTCTGGCTGGTGGTCATTGTTAAAGAATCAATCCGCCCTCTTCAATGCGCAGGTGCCCAAACCGCGGAAACTTACCGCGCTTTCTGGTACAGTAACTACTACGCGCGGTAGAAAGTCTGACGGTGAATATCTTGGGCTTTTAATGCTCGTTCAAACCATGAAAAGATCAGCTTTGACGCACACAAAAAAAATCAAATGGTGGAGAAAGAAAACCACGTCTCAGTCCAGCGTAGGAGTACTACCAGCACTGCCCCTTTTTAAAGAGCTCCGCTCCAAAAGCCAGAGAGCAAAGCGGAAGAGGAGACGGAGGCCAAAACCCCTCCACCTCTCTCACCACCAAAACCCCAACCAAACCCACCCCTTCTCTCTGCCATTGTCTTCCTCCTTTTACACCGTCCTGTTCTAAAGCAAGATCAGAGGGGAAGGGGGGAGAGGCAGAGGAAGAAGCAGAGCAAAAGGAGGACGAGCAGAGAGAGAGAGAGAGGGGAGGCACAAGCTTTTCCAGATCGGTTTGGAATGCAGCAGCAGCAACACCTGATGCAGATGAACCAGAGCATGATGGGGGGCTATGCTGCGTCCCCTACCCCTGTCACCACTGATCTCATTCAGCAGGTCATCATCCAAATCTCCCCTCCTTCCTTCCTTTCTTTCTTTCTTTTTTTCCCGTATATATCGCCTGCCCTAATCTCTTCCTGCTTATTGCTTCTGTATTCTCTTTTTTTTTCTCCCTTTCTTTGATGAGAACCTCGTCTGGAACCCTGGTGCTGAGCAGCTTTTCACCATCTTCTTCTGCCTCCGTGCCATCTTGCTCTCCAATATCTCGTTTATTCCCTTCTCCTCTGCTATATCCTGCCCTTTTGCTGTTCTTCTAAGCCTGGAACGCCCTTCCTTTCCCAGTAAAGACGGACTTGTTTTCTCCTTGATCTTTCTTTACGGATTTGATTTGAGAATACCTTTTAATAGGCCTCACGCATTTTTCCCCAGTAAACGCTGAGTTTCCTCTTTGATCTTTGTTTGGGGATTTGGGAAGAGCTCTAGGGCATGCTCAGTGCTTTGAACCCCTCTTGTTTTTCTCCCCACCCTCTATATGCCCCTACTGTATTTTTATGCTGATCCCTTCCCTATGGTCCCTCCTAACACCTGATTTCTTCTGCAGTTCAAACTGTTGCTGTCGCTTTGGTCCCTGTTTTTCTTGCTCTTCGCATCCCATCCCACACGATATGATGGTTTCCACATCATTATCTCCATCTAAAAATAACTTTATTTTAATAAAAATATCATATCCTATTTTTAGATTAGTTTTGGTCGGTGCCGGTGGTGTCCTTTGATCACACCGCCCCCCTCTAGCATTTGGCAAGCAGTAAAAATGCCAGACCTGCTGCCAAACCGCCACTGAATCTTGCCCACTTTTCGGAGCAGGTGCATCATGTGCAATCTTCTACCAAAGGAAAGGAGTAAAGTCCGTGCTATTTCCATAAATCCCGGCTAATCCAACGTGCGACCTTTGTTGCCTGAATGAATATTTCCCTGGCGACATCTCAGGGCATGTTTATAGAAAGAGATTAGCAGTCAGGACGGGCGGTCACATGGCCGTATTGGCCAAGCCGAGCCAGACATACATGATCTGGTCCATGTTCATGTGGGTAGTAGGAATGTAGGTTCGCTTGCGCTGTACCGCCCCCGTTGGTCTTTTTGACTCCCTAGATCCCTAAAGTTGGCTTAGGGATGATACAACAGCCAGGCCCCCCCTGTGTGTGTGCGCTTGTCCTTGCCTTTGTGATAACCTGTTTACATGCTGCCGTGTCAGTCAATGATTGACCCTAAGCTTGGTAGGATAGGTCGTTGGCGGCCAGATCTTTTGTAGTATCTGCGTGTATGATCCCCAATCTAGTACCTCATTGGTTATATGTGATGCATTCATATGTTCTGCCTGACTGACTGATTTGGGAAAACATCCAGGACATGGATGTGTTGGCACTGAGCTGTGATATGTTCAAGATATGCATGCACTGTTTATCTTTGGCTTAATTAGTAGTACTACTAGTGATGGAGAGATAGACTTGTACTGTAATACAATGTCTTAACATGAAAAGTCTGTGCGTTGGAACTGTGCAGTACCTGGATGAGAACAAGCAGCTGATCCTCGCCATCCTCGACAACCAGAACAACGGGAAGGTGGACGAGTGTGCACGGTGAGCTTCATCTCTCATCTCCTTCTGAACTAGTAGTAGCAACTGTGCTGTTGGAGCACTGCTGTCAGGATGGAGTGCTCTAGTGCCTTGTGTATACCTTAGCTTGCTCTTATGAGCGCATCAGTTAGGACTTGGGTTAACAAGAACTAGAATATGCTATGTTGGTCTAACATCTAGGGCCTTGTCATTTTGGACAACCAAATGAAATGATCCATGCATATAGGTCTTAATGGTGATGCTACTAATTTTAGTATGCTGATTGAGACCTGAGTTGATCTGTGCTAGCTGTAGGCTGGTCAATAGTGTACTTATTATATTTATCAAACGTACCTCTGATAAATAAGTGCTTACTGTGTCAAAAAGTAGCAGTACTGTTTCTTGTTCAGTGCACTGTTTCTCTGTGCGTCTGTAGCAATGTCAATGCCACAGAACAGTTCCGTTTTATTTCTCAATCATTAGTGTCACGTAACGGCATGCATGTTCATGTGCATTTGCTTGCTTGCTCGCTGCTTTGTGGTGACAGGAAGGGCTACTTTGGTTACTGATCACTGCACAATCCTCCCAAGTTTCTTGCTTGTTTTTCATTACCCAACAGGCTACAGCGCCCACACTCGCAACCTTGTTTTGCCTGACGCTCACCGCTGCGCTTGCTGCAGGAACCAAGCTAAGCTCCAGCAGAACCTCATGTACCTTGCGGCCATCGCCGATAGCCAGCCTCCGCAGACGGCGTCACTTTCACAGGTTCTCATCGTTTGCGATACTGATTCTTTTGGAGTACTAGCTTAGTGAGCGATATCAAGCCTGAACTTCTCGATCGTTTGGTATGCATGGCAGTACCCGTCCAACCTGATGATGCAGTCCGGGCCGCGGTACATGCCACAGCAGTCAGGGCAGATGATGTCTCCGCAGTCGCTGATGGCGGCGCGGTCGTCCATGATGTACGCGCAGCAGGCCATGTCGCCGCTCCAGCAGCAGCAGCAGCAACAGCACCAGGCGGCGGCTCACGGCCAGCTGGGGATGTCCTCGACGACTAGCGGCTTCAACATCCTCCATGGCGAGGCCAGCATGGGTGGTGGCGGCGGCGCCGGCAACAGCATGATGAACTCCAGCGTCTTCTCGGACTACGGCCGTGGGGGTGGAGGTGGCAAGGAGGGGTCGACCTCGCTGTCGGCGGACGCCCGCGGCGCCAACTCCGGGGCGCACAGCGGCGACGGGGAGTACCTCAAGGGCAACGAGGAGGAAGGCAGCTAGGCCAGTGGCGTCGTCGCTAGGCGCTAGCCCCGGCCTGGCACTTGGCATAGCAGCAGCAGGAGTAGCAGGTAGTATTCTACTAGTAGCAGATTAGCAGTAGCTAGGTGGCTACGTTGGTTAAGCTTAAGTTAGGTGTTCTCCATGGAACCTGGAGGTGGTAGTGGCCTGCAACTGCGTCTGCATCACAGCGTGCGGGTTCGCTTGTTTTGGATGTGCGTGGCAGGTTCTCGATCGATTCTTATGAAGATGTAGTGTGGATGTCGCGGGTTGCGTGGTGGCGATGGTTTGTGAACACTCCCCTATGTAGTGCTGAATGCTCATGGTGTTTTCTTCTTCATTTGCCTTGTGTTCGTGTCTCATGGAGCATGCATGCTATGCTACTTATTATAGTTTCCACTTCGTTCATAAGATCTGTGCTCAGGAAATACAAGTAAAACACTGTTAATCACAATATATGCTATGTTACCACGTAATTACATTAAAGCAACAGAAACAAGAAGAGTGCTCCATTAATCACTTTATTGCGAATGGACAAATAATTTACTCCATTAATCATATGGCGTCTATTAATTGCTTATGATATGTACGATTTGTTTGATATACATTTGAGACAGCTGACCACCCTTGCCGGCTGGTGATATGTACGATTTGTTAAGTGTTTGCACTTGATATTTAGACAACACAAAGCTAGATAGTACGGATAAGTTTATAGGTCGATTTTATTAGGTGGATCAATCGAATATATTTGGACATTAAAAAATAGAACTCGCTTTACTTTTGACTCAGAAAACTTCAAATAAGAATTTATGTCAAAAAATAACTTAATCGAAAAAAAAGAATTTATGTCAAAATTTGCACCTTGGTTTACATAAGGGTTGAGGCTTCGAGAGTCTTTTAGTTCCGGTCACACTCCTTAGTGATTGCTCTTGGGGATACTCCGCACCTCCTTGGCAATATCCGAGAGTGATGACATGTGACAAAGGGAGAAGCTCAAAAGCGGCAACGCCCTTGTGGGGTTGATTGAGTGCCCCCTTGAGACGGCCCTGCTAGCTCGTCCCTTATTCTGTACATCGCATACTTCTCTTGGTGAACGACAAGGTGGTTGTTGCACTCCCTTCGGCGGCAACATAACTCATTGTTGACTATAGAGACAACGTTCCTCCTCCTTACCCACTTCTCCTACGACAAAGCGAGAGTGTTTTCTAAGCGAAGCCACCTTGCCTCCTCTTTAGGGGTTCTATTCTCTTTATAGGAGAAAGTTCAAGAACATTATATGATATGCTCCTAGGCCTAGTTGCACTTGCACCTCTAAACATTTATGCATGAGGAGGACTAATATGTAAATACATTTATGCACCTCTAGGGCTTTCCCTTCTATGTCTCTCTCCTTTTTGCCAGATTTTGTTTTCGATTTGAGGCACTTTTGTTATTCATTTTTTGATTTTGTAAGTACCATGGTAACAAGGTGGAAGGTGCTTCACATCCATGAGGTGGACCTATCGGCCAACATACAAGACGTGCACCTTCAGAGGGCTTTTATAGGCCTTTCTAGGAATCTAATTCGTGTAACGCTAGTCGAAAGAGCATAATGTCCACATGTGTGATTTTGATAATTAATGATAATCACTATGGACTAATGTTTACATTTAGTTACTTTTGAATGATTTCTTCATAGGCAATGCTTGAATACCATATATTGTTTTTTAAAGAAGAAGAAAATCAAGCGATGATCAAGGAGTTAATTAAAGTGTGATCCGGAAAATTGCATGTGAGAGTTTAGCCTATTAGAGCATCTCTTGGGGAAAAATTATTGTGTGAGCATTCATGATTAACATCAAGACATCATAATCGAGTGCGATGACCCAACACAACACTACATATTGTAATACACAAGTCACTGGCATAACACTCACAGAATACTGTTTCATGAATATTACACCCAACAAAGTAGTACAATAGAAATATCGTAGGTCCAAGGTATGACTATATTTTTGATATTTATATCCATATAGAAGATCTGCGGAACCTCCGTGGCACAATGAGGTTTGTGAGGTAAGTTCCTATCAATCAAAAAATCCAGAGAATATCTACCCATTGAGATATCTCTACGACTAATATATGTCTATTGCTTTATCATCAGCGTTCTAATGATGGGGTTCCTGTAAACGGGAATTGAATTTAATATATGTTTAGCTTGATCTTCACCATCATTGTTTGTGATATATGACTCCTTTGACTCTGTTGACTACTTTGCTCCTGTCGACTAGTCTCGGCTCCTCATAGTGGTCCTCCTTTGTCATCTTCTTATATTGGGATAATGTTAACAACTTACTAGAGTCTGACGAGGGATAAGAAGATAGTTTGACTATAGCATATGCAAAAAGTTCTATATATGTGGTTGTTAGATGCACCAGCTACAGCCGTGGATCATAGATCCTGAGTTTATACAAGCTTTCAATAACGGATTTCATAAAAGATAAGTTTTTTTTAGAAAAACTATGGCACTCGGTCTTCACGGGTTGTAGAGGACTTCTTGCCATCTTGGTGTCCCTTTCCACACTGAGATCATAGTTCTTTCGCAGAACAGGGAGTAACATATCACATTCTTACTCTCGAGATAGGTGCGCTACTTTACCCACAAAAGTCTTAAGCCTTGTTGCACAACCAGGTCTAGAATTCCATTTAGACTTCCTTGATTCGAGGCCTAGTCTAAGGACTCGACAATCACTTCCCTTCACCATAAACCCGCAGTTGTGTGGAATCCCAACCATACTTCCTTGATACGAGGCCCAGTCTAAAGTATTTTACAAATTTTATAAATCCCTTAATTATTGTTTTAAATTATTATTATTGTCAATTAGAGCATAATTATATTTTTATTGGAATTTATATTACTCAAAGAATAAAATGATGGTTTGTTTTCATTTGGGAAGATAAATTTTTATTTGTTTCATATTTAAAATATAGCTTGGTTATTTTGAATTTCCTTGAAATTAGAATTTAAGAAAGTATATGTTAGGGTTTTATTTATTCTTAAATTCTAATTCCACACAAGTGGGTAAGATTTTGATGTATATGGATAAATCTTATTTTCTGAATATTTTGATATATTATTTGTATTTTTCCTTGTTAAATGAATTTGTTATGATTTTCTATACTTTTCCTAATAGATACTTCCTCCGTTCCTTAATATAAGGTGTATAGTTTTCTTGCACAAATATTAGCGCACAGGCTGGGAGGGCAAATTTCGTTTCTTCCGGAGGTGAATACCCCTGGTGATTGACGTGATATAGAGAACATATAAAATCTGGGTATGCTCTCTCTTCTCATCGGATTAATTGCCTACTAAATAAGGGGGAGAAATCCTAGAATTCTCTATACACCTTATATTATGAAATTTTTCACTAAAAACTATATAACTTATATTAAGAAATGGAGGGAGTATATCATTTTTCCACATGGACATGTATGGTCACTGACATGTGAATTCCAAGGTATAGTCAGCTACCATGTGGGCAAAATGGTCTACGTGGACTTTTCTCAGCAACTCGTTCCCTAGCCAGAGTCACTAATGCGTGGGGTCCAGGGAGAACACGTCAGCGTCGATGGGTAAACTGTCACATGGGACTCACCTCTACCAATGGTTTAACGCCGGCGAGACAGAACATGGCGACGACGTTGATTTAGGCATGCTAGGAAAGGCAGTATGAATCAGCCGAGTCGCAATAGAATGATGGTCCTAGCGAGCTACGTCACGGTTAGTGGTGACTGGAAACATCGACGACGACCATATCCGTCATACGTGGCGGAGCACGTCAGCGAAACATCGAGCTTACGACACAGATCATGCCGTCATGAGCTAGTGGGATCTCGAGATCTACAAGATCTCAAGGAAATGAACAATCTAGTAGGACTTACCGTCACCGGAGACAATGACGACGACCACTACACTGCGGCGGTGCCCTCTGATGAACCACCAAAAACTATGCAATGATCTATGCTTTGTGAACTAAAAGGCTCTACAGAACCATATGCTCATGTAGGGGATGAGGACCGACTCCTCGAAGTTCAGTTGTTTGTTGGAGATGTCGATTTCTTTGTGGATTTTGGCGGATCTCTTCAGGGAAAAAGCTTCGATTACATCACTTTTCGGCTTCCCCTCTTGAATCCCTTGTCCAGGATGGTTCAGTCAATGCGGTGCCCCAACATACCACTACATGATGTAGTATACTATTTATTATTGACATAACACCAATAAACATTGTTCATCGTTATTATATCCCTTAGAGTGGTACAACAGAAACATCACGAGTCCAAAGTATGACTTTAGATTACATATAACACATTACAGAATATCCAGAGAACTTCCTCAAAATAGTGGGGAAAATATTATACAGAAGAAAACCAGAAATAGAAACTCGAAGTCTATTCTTAAAATACTACTATTATATATCTATGGTTTGTGATTGCTGCTAAAGCAATACTCTACAAAAGTAGGTTCTAGTATCTAGAAATTTATTTATATAGAACTCCTCATCTTGACTTCAAAAGCTTATGATGCAGTCATCGACTCCACTGATCCTCACTGGATATCTTTAACTCTTCAGAGTAGTTCACCACCTAGGTTCGCAATTGATTGCTCCGGAATTTAGCAAGGGTTAAGAAGGTACGGTTGAGTACGAGCGTACTCAGCAAGTTCACTAAAAAAGGAGTTTTTGATCCACTATCTACAACCACATATCAAAAGTCTTTGGTTACGTAAATTTTTGTAAATATTTTTTAAAGGTTGCTTTTATTCTGAAAACCTATGTTCTCTTCACATGTTGATTAGAACTTCGTTGATTTTTTTTCCTGCAGCGTTCGCAGCTCCTTCCTGGAACAGGGAGTAACATGCCACACATTTTTACACTCTGCAGAGGTGCGTTGCTTTATCCTTGAGAGATTATTATCCATGTGGCACATCCGATCGGCCAACCCGTTCACACTTCATTGGTATGAGGCCCGGTATAAGGACCCAAACCAATCACTGCCCTTCTCCACGACCCCACATGCCCCCTTGGTGTACGTCATGCGCACCTCTAGAATCACATCAATGGAACGTACATGCCATTATAGGTGCCAGAACTACCGTGGGACATTGAGGGATCCCATCCATATGCTGCATATCCTCAATGAATTAAACCATGCTACAAGGATTTCAGCCACGACCGAAGAAGATCCAGCTGACTTCCCAAAGCCATATAGATCTCATGTACGGCACAAGAATCACTAGCGATATTTGTTATTAAGTCATAGGTATTATGTTCCTATACCACTAGAACTTTAATAGTAGGTCATTACCACATGGTAAATCAGCCATAATCATATCATTATGAAAATAGAGTTTTCTGACATTTTCGAAATACAAGTGATAACATCAGTAGATTGCAAATACTTGATAGAAAATAATCAAAGGATATGAGCAAGTGTGAACTTTCCTTAGTGATTACAAGATTATGGAATCACGGTCTTCGAGACAATATAAGATCCAATATCTAGAAATAACATCATTGGTTTGGTAATGAATAATGTTTAAAGCAGCAATATGCTATTATGCATAGATAATGATATGAGTTTTGTATAAATCCCAAAGTAAATCCCCATGTTTAAGTATGGATTGAGTTGATGATTTATGAAAGATTTTTGTTACTGGTGGCTCCAAAAATAGCCATCTTCCACCAGGTTTAAACATTGTTTTTGGTCAAGCAATTGATAAGAAACTCTCAATCCTTGCTAGTAATGACTAATAATTGCAAAGATGTACAAAACCTTGTTTTGAATTGTGTTGCGCAAGAAATCACGCTTTTTAATGCAAAATCAGGAGTCATAATGAAGGTTTTTGACGAAGTCCACACGACCAAGTAATTGGGGAGTCATTCCCAGGCTGAAAGGGCATTTGTGCCCTTCATTTTGTTTTGATGTTTGTTGACAACACTAGGATGGTTTTAATCTGTTGCTGAAATGTTTCAGGATATATCTATATTACCTGCCGAATATTATCATTATCATGTCTTAAGGAAAAGGGGGTCCCAGGATTTATTTGTGAAGAATCAAGCCTGCGCCGGACTGTCCGGCAGATTTTAGCCGGAGTATCTGGCCTAGCCGGAATGTCCGGCTGCTGCAGCCAGAGTGTCCGGCCCGAAGAATTCCTCGGAGGGTGCGGACATTCAATAACCCAAATCAGACTCTACCCGGACACTGCCCGGACTCTGGACAGATTCTTTGTCGAGCCGGAGTGTCCGGTGCATGTCGACCGGAGTGTCTGATCTGGCTAGATAGTCTGTGTCAATTCAGCCGGACTGTCCGGGTTAAGTGATTCAAACGGCTACATTTTTGGGGGGCCTATATAAAGGCCCCTTCTTCTACCTTGAGAGGCTACTCGTTTCATAAGAGAAGAACCCTAACCCTAGAGCCACCAAATCAACAAGAACTCCATCTACAACCATCCAAAGTCTTTGATATTTGGAGAATTGAAGGAGGAGGCCTTGATCTACAACCTCACCAAGAGAGATTTCCATTTCCCCCTCATTCAGTTGAGGGCCCCTTGCTCTAGTGTTACATTGGAAACCCTAGTTCTTGATTTGGTTCTTACAAGCTTGTCTTTTATTGTTGTGACAGCTTGCTTGTATTCGGGAGCCTCCAATTCAGTTGTGGATGCGTGCCTCGAACTTGTTGTAAAGGTGTCGGCTTCCACCTCGAAGGTTGTCGATATAGTGGAAGAGTGAACCGATCCCTTTGGGGTGAGGTTCATCGGAGAACAAGGGAGTCCTTTCATGGAGCTGGTGGTTTGATACCACCCCCTCTCCAAACGCAGACGTACTTCCTCTCAAAAGGAAGGAACTGCGTGAAATAATCCTTGTGTCTCCGTGTGCTCCACTTTGGTGACTTATATCCTTTACCACAATTCTTATATCTTGCTCGTGCTTAGTCATTTGCTAGTTTATCATATAGGTAAATTCACCTAGTTGCATATCTAGAGAATTTACCTTTTGTGTCAAACCTTAAACTGAAAAAGAGTAAAATTTGAAGTAGCACCTATTCACCCCCCCTCTAGGTGTCCATACGATCCTTTCAATTGGTATCAGAGCCTCGACTCTTTATTTGGGCTTAACCGCCTAAGAGATTATGGGCAACCCAGAGGATGGGGAAGAGGGTGAGACTAGCACTACGGTGACCATGGTAGACCTCAAGAAATTGGAAACAAGATTGAGCTCTACCTTGGGTAACAAAATCCAATAGTTGCGTCAACTTGTTAAGGAAAAGTCGGTCTCACCACCTCCCCCTCAAGTGGAAACACCTCCTAACCCTAAGGCAAATGCTCCGGCTAAGCCCATAGGTGAAGTGGTGGGGGATGATCATAATTCCACTAACTCCATCACCAAAAGGGGTGATGGGAAGGAAGAGCACCATGCGGTTCCCGGATGGTACTCTCTCGACCCTCTGATCCCTCATCCCTATATAAATAATAGAGGTGACCCACCTAAGTTAGCTGCACATGCTTTCGCTCAATGGCAAGTTTTAATGAAATCACATGTCCGTAGCTATTGCATTGACTTGTGGAACATTATTGAAGAAGGATTCAAAATTGAGGATCCAACCAACTTGACAAGAAGAGAAGTGGTCAATAGTCAACTCAATGCCACAACATTTCACATGATTCAGCTTGGAGTGGGGCCAAAGGACTTTCCCCACATTGAACACTATAATACCGCCAAGGAAGCTTGGGATGCTCTCATTGACTTGTTTGTTGGAAATGAGAGCATGAGAAGAAACATATATGATGCCTTGAGCAATGAAGCTGAAGGTTTCTTTATGAAGGATTGTGAGGATCATGAAGAGATGTATTGAAGACTCAAATCCATAGCCACCACCTTCAGAAATGTTGGTGCCTCTCACATTGATGATGCTTGGATCAAGAGGAAGTATGTGAGTGCGCTCATGCCCGTCGAGCCCACTAACTTGAAGAGTATCCAAGGAAGACACAACTACCATCTCATGACCTCCAATGGAGTTATGCAAGAGGTGGCCGCTTTCAAGGTTGCTGCCAAGAATGCCAAAGATGCCCGTGCTCATGCTATTGGAATGAGTAGTGGTGTCAATATTGCCTTGAAGGCCAAGGTTGTGGAGTATGATGAAGAAGAAGGAAGTGATGATGCACTCTCTATGAGCCACCCCTAAGATGTCAAGGTTGCTCATGGTGAATACATGGATTTCTATGCTAGAAATTTCTAGAAAGATCCTGCAAAGGCCAAGATGGAGATGCAATGAAGAAGCAACCCAAGTGGTAGAAAAGAAAATGCTTCAAGATTGAGAACTTGCTTCAACTATGGAGACCACTATAATTTTGTTGCCAGATACCCTTATGAGAAGAGAGAAGACAATGGTGGTGCCCTCATATTGAAGAAAAATCCAAAGGCCCCTTTCAAGAAGCCTTTTTACAAGAAGAATGCCACCAACAAGAAGTCTGGTGACATTGCATTGATAACACATGAAGAGTTCTCCTCCGATGATGAGGAGGAAGAAGAAGAAGAAACAACGAATGGTGTGGCTGCCATTGCCACTACCTCTACATCTATGTTCTCCCTCTTCCATTCCCCAAATGAGAACACCTCCAACAAGAACATCACTTGCCTTATGGCAAGAGCATCGGAGGTATCACCATCTCCACTCTACACCTCTAGTATCAATGATGATATAACTCTTGAGGTGAAGGAATAATTAGTTGCTTTCGATGCTTACATGTCTAACTTGCAAGGGGAGCATAAGAAGCATTTTTAAATCTCTTGAACCAACTTGCTCACACACAAGAGCTCCTAGATGAGAGATGAAAGGTTGGGAGAGAGCATATACTTGAGATGGATGCTCTAACTAATGCTCTTGAAGAAGAACGAGAGACTAGGGTGTCTCTTGAAGAAAAACTTGAAGGCCTTAATGAGACAAATGATCGAATTATTGCTAAACTCATTAAGGAATGTGATCATGCCATTGCTAAATACAAAAAGGCTAAAAAGGACAAGATTGAGTTTGGTGCTGTTCATGACAAACTTGCCGAGGGTTATGAGAAGCTTAACAAGGCTCACAAGGCCTTGGAAAGTGTTCTCATGACCCTCACAAAGTCAAGTGAACAACTTCAAACTCAATTGACTAATGTTGCTTCACCTAGCATTTCCATCCCCCTAGTAGTACAAATATCATCGAAGAAAATGCTAGGTTGAAGGGGGGATTTGATGGCTGTGAAATATAGCCATCTACATCCAGATTTAAACTGGATATTATTCATATTTTTGATGAAATATCTCTCTAAACCCTACCACTAATGCCTAATGATCAAAGGGGTATGCAATCCTTTCTTTCTATTTTTCCCTGCGCAGATAATGACATTTGATGATGGGAATCACAACATTAAATTCAAAGATACGATATTTCCAACAACCTAAAGAAACCATGGGTCGTGAAGTGGAGACAGAAGCTTTAACGACCAACTATACGGCGAGAATAAAATTCCGGCCGTATAGTTGACATCGACACCGCTAGGTCAAACAGAACAACTTTCGTGAAGGGACCCCTATATAAAGAGGCTTCGAGCGACGAGATACGAGCAACCCCCAAAACCCTAGAAACCTGCATCCACAACACCGAAGAGCCACCGGAGGAATAGACTTAGATCTAATCTCCAAACTCTTATCCACCACCATATCCATATTTCACCCCTTGTAATAGTAGATCCCATCTTCGATTGGCAACATTGTATGACTATTTGCTATCAATCTCATGGTTTCCATTGCAATGTTTATGATTGTTGATTTCATCTCTATGTGTGAGTAATTCTCTTTGGGCTAAGGGCTTCGGCCTAGACATGTAGCTTTTGTGCATGTTATTTATTATAGATGGGATCATGTATTAGTTTGTTTGACATGATGATTATTGTATCCTCTCTTGCCTCAATCCAAGGACTTGTCAGGTACCCAAGACCCCGAGGATTGAGCTAGGTATAGGGAGTATGAATAATGACTAATCTATAGGTTGGGAACCCCAGTGACAGAAGGGGTAGTACGACTATATGTGAGGGATTTACTTGGGATTAACGGTGACATCACTATGCATATCATTAGTTCTCTTTCTTCTATGGATGAGACTAGTAGGTTTTTGCTATAAGCAGTTGCGGAGGCAATAGCAATTATGGATGCACTGCTCACATATAATTATCTTGCTCTAAAAATTACATGAATACTTTATTATTATCTTTTATTCCCATCTGATGTTTTGCATAGCTATAGGTGAAACCGAAAGCCCTAGGCCCTCTCTCCATCATCAACAACAACAACAAAATACAACAAACTCTTGGTCTAGTAAAACACAAAAATAATTGTAAAACTCCCGAAGGTCCGTTAAAGTAACTTCACTATGCTTTATGCTTCCCGAGGATTTGATAACCTAGGTATACTAGGGAAAAAGAGCTATACTACACCCATAATCCAGATCGAAGGTATCAACCCTTTTTCTGGCACCGTTGCCGGGGAAGCAATAGCTACCCTGGTGAGGTTAGTAGGAACCTTGCTAGTTTTAATTCTTGTTTTTAATTTTGTTATTTTACTTTCATTCTTTATTTGAAAAACCAAAAAAATTAGTTAGTCTTTAAATTCTTGTTTTTTACTATCATAAGTCTTTGTTTAAGAAAATCCAAAGGAAATATGGCTGAAAAGAAGCTTGGGGAGTTTGCAACTCCCAACAATGATTATTTGCGTACTCCTATTACCCAACCAGCAATTACTATTGATGATTATGAAATTAAGCCCCACTATTTAAGTTTGGTTCAACAAAATCAATTTGGAGGCTCTGTTGTTAAGGACGCATGTATGCACTTGTACACTTTCACTAAAATATGTGATATGATGCGCATAAAAGATGTTGACCCCGATGAGGTCAAATTGCGCTTATTTCCTTTCTCTCTTAGAGGAAGAGGAAAAGAATGGTTGCAATATTTTCCTATAAATACTATTGCATCATGGGTGGAGTGTACTTCTTTATTTATGACTACATTTTTCCCACCTGCAAAGACTATGCAACTAATATCTAATATTACTAGTTTTAGACAGGAAGAGTGTGAGCCACTAACGCTTGTATGGGAGAGGATGAAAGAATGCATGAGAAACGGTCCCAGTCATGGGATGGAAGATTGGTTAATTCTCCATTTATTTTATAATGCTCTTAACCTTGTGTCTAAGTCTATGCTTGATACTGCAGCTGGAGAAACATTTATGGGTAAACATATTACCGAAGCAAAACAGCTGCTAGACAATATGCAAGACAACCATGCCCAGTGCCATGTGGATAGATCAAACATGAAGAAGGTGAACTCCATCTCACCACAAGAAAATGAAGAACTCAATGCTAAGCTGGATGAGCTCATATTAGCCATAAAAGGTAAGGAAAACCACATAAGAGCTATCCCAGAATCAAATATTGAAGAAATAGACTTCATAGCTCGTAATGATTATAACCCTGCTTGGAAGAAGAATTATAATCCTACGTTTCATAAACATTATTCTAGTCCTACAAGTAACTGTAATAATAATATGGGAACAAGTAATGGTAGTCTCCAACAAACATTTAAGTCCTCTGTGGGCTCACAAAATGTTTAGGGGTTCCGCATATGAAAACAATAAATTTTACTCTACGCCCCTGAACCCCTGAAGCTGCCAGGACCTATCTATTAGTAATACAGTAACGGGAGGGGCTTTTAGCGAACTTACCCTTGAAGTCCGAAAAGCGTTGTCAACGCTTAGGAGAGTGTGGTTGATGTAGACGAGCCGAAGCCGACCTCAAGGTCGTGATGAAGTCCATGCGCTCCTTGGCTCCAACGACTTGAGTGCCTCAAGTGCGACACCTCGCGGGGAGTTACACACGTCCGGTGCCTGACAATGACTCCCGCTTCCCTGATCCACCAGCAGTTGCGGAAGTAGAGCTCCTGGATCCGAATCCCGCAGCGCAACGGCGCTCCACGGTGAAGATGTCTCTCGCTCTTGCAGTCCAGACTTGGGACCACGGTCACGAGAGAGAGAGAGAGAGAGAGAGAGAGAGAGAGGAGAGAGAAAATATCAACTGGAGGTCCTCCCAAAAGTGAGAAGACCTTTATTGATTATTTGTGTATTTTATTTGGCCAAATACCCCCACTATATATAGGGGGAGGGGAGGTACTACCTCCCTCAAAGTCCTGGGGTGGGACTAAAGGAGAGGAGGGGGGAGGGGTGGCACCGCCGGCCACCCCCATGGGCCCCGAGCGGGGGGATGGCCCACTAGGGCGCCGGCCACCCCCTTGGCCCCTTCTCCCTCTCTCCTTTCCCTAATGGGCCCTCCCCCCTCCGGGAATTGGCCCATTAAGCCTTTGACCATTTAAATTGATTTTTCTCTTTATTAAATAATTATGAATAAATGATTAAATCAATATTTAACATTCATTCACATATTATTCAACCTCTGTGGTCATGGAACACCTTCCACCTCCACTCCAGACATCCTCCGGACTTACCGAAACCCTTCCGGTTTTCTCCCTATAAATCTTCGACGATTCTTCCGATCCTATAAACACTCTCTAAGCATCATCAAGCCCTTAAGCGTGATACCCCACGGTTCGAGAACACTCCAGACATGATCGGGACACTCCCACACTAATGATCGACAGAGGGACCTGGATGGCCATGTGACCCCTGTGCATTCCACGAAGATCTTTTGTCGTTTGAACCGGGACTGTCGTGTCTTATTCCCTTTGTCACTCGATACTTGCATTACCTGAGATCTGATCAATGGCATCACCATGTCGTGTTCAATCTCGTTACCGCACAATGCTACTTTACTAGTTCTGACAAGTGATATCCCCGTGATCAAATCACACGCTGCGCAGCTATTGGATATAACTTCTCCGAGTGGGCCCTTCGAGTATCTTCCCGTCACATGGACGGACAAATCCTGCTCTTGACATATATTGCCTCAAAGGTTTCCTTTGAGTACCTGAACACACCTTTATAACCATTGTATTACCAAGTGGTGTTTGATGCTATCAAAGCACTCTCGGGAAACAGTGATTGATATAGCCTCATGGTCTAAGGAATAGTCTACGAGGATCCTTTTCTAATCATCGTAACTTGAACTTCGTGACATGATTGGGTCACGATGTTTAGGTTGGGTATTGGTTCATCATCTCATTCTTGGAATGAGATAACTCCATTTCCAACTGGCATAAATGCCACATGATCAGGAAACATGATCATCTGTTGACCAATGAACCAGTGACTAGAGTTTCACTGGGAACCCTTGGTT
Source organism: Avena sativa (assembly GCA_916181665.1). Classification (NCBI taxonomy): domain Eukaryota; kingdom Viridiplantae; phylum Streptophyta; class Magnoliopsida; order Poales; family Poaceae; genus Avena; species Avena sativa. The sequence goes on from OV702292.1 coordinate 59,614,457, forward strand.
GTTTGTATATCACACGTGTATTGATGTTTCCACTCAATACAGTTATAGCATGATATAACACTTAATCATAAACTATATGAAATATGATAATAGTCCTCACTACTATTTGTCTCTAGGGCATATTTCCAACAGTCTCCCACTTGCACTAGAGTACAAATACACTAGCTGCATTTGTTCTCAATCTTTGGCACCATATATCCGGTACCCTGAACATGCTTACTCATGGAAGAGGTTGAGTCTTGGGTCTGTACTTTACAGTCCCAAATCCTTTGCAACTTACTAATGTCACCTTGATTGACATTAATACTGTATCATCACATGATAGCATCTGTGTGTATGCATCGTCGCTATGGCAGCAGAACGAGGCCTGATCCAGGAGCCTACAGTGACTTTAGATCAACCTCGAGGGCTTTCTCATGGGAAGTGTGCCCTGGGACACATCATTCTATGTTAAAAGCAAACTAGCCCCGCCATAACATTATACAACACTTTAGATGGTACCCTTATCCATTATTATAAATGTATTCATCGAAATACTAGTGCACTATGTGCAACTTTCGATGTTTTGTTCACCTCGCTTCCTACTTGACTTTAATCGGTATTTACAGGAGTTTCCAACATATTCTGTTATAACATAACTCTTTATGCTTTAAGATATGTCATCCTTTATAGATTTGGAAAACATGTCTATAGTTCTCTATTAGATACTGCATACAAATTTAGCTCAACGTTCTGTGATTCGAACTTAATCACTTTCAAACGTTCCTTCTTGGATCATATATTATGTTAAGTTATCATCGTGGTTTTCTAAGATAGAACCTATGTCTCAACAAAGTGGATGATGATCATCCTTTTCTTTCTTTCAACCATTGATGTTAAACTTAATACTATTCCTAATTTGAGTTATTAAGGATCAGTTCCTTAATTAACTTCTATTCTGAAACCCTTTTCAGAATCCCTTAAGGAATACTACATAATATCATAATACTCTTATTATCAACTTCTATATCTTATAAATCATTATTTATAAGTATTTGCGCTTTCATTCTTAACACAATTAAGAATTACTCCTATAAGCTCCCACTCAAAAATATGTCAACCACATATTGTTTTATGAAGACTTTCATAGCTCCCACTCAATTTCATGCAAATTGCATATCCACTCACTATTTTGAATAACTTCGAAATCCTTTGATCAAATATCAAACTTGGAGTTTTACTATGAGATACTAGTACTATTACTAGTTTTAAATCCTCTAGACATTCAGTACACTTGAATCAAATGCATTTGAATCCGTCCAATACTTGACAAATTTGTGCTTTTGTCATTCACCCCTTTTTCCACTATGGCTTCGCAGTCATTTGGGAAAATTCAGGTAACCCCTTTTACTTGTGAGATTTAGCAACTAATTGCTTTCTAATCTCAAGGGAATTTTGCTTCTAGGATTTCTCATAATTCTAGTTTACCATTATTTCCTTAGTAGTTCGTAGGTATGTCATATTTCAAGAATCATGACAAATGATTCACAAATGTTTCCATAATAGATATGGATTTCATTTTGAATCCTGCCTCATGTAGTGAAAACACTAGTGGGGAAAATACAATGATCAATATCATTGATTCTTTCCTTCTGTGAAGAGAATCATTCAGGAACATTTTCCGTTGCGCTTCTCAACACTTTGATGCAGGGTTTTGAATCCTCATCATGTTTTACACTATCTTCCATTTGCTCCATAATTGAGAAATATCACTAAAAAGTGTCCTTTCTCAAGAATGCACCAAAATCCAAGCAATACAAGTTTTGCTTCTCTTTTGGTTTTAGCTATGGATTTTTGTATTCAAAGTTTCCAATGAACACTCTACAAGGACTTATTCGCTATAGTTTTGGTTATATCGAATAATCCCAAAACTTTCACGAATTCAAATGGTTCACTACATTCTAATTGAGTGCTAACTATTTCTTAACTAATGGTCTCTACATCTACACTACAACGATTTATTTGGTGCCTTCTATTTACCCACTTTGATATCTAATATCACATTGTGATGCTTCACACTTTTGACGTTTCAAAACGCTTTGAATTCCAAAATCTCTTTTATGCCATTCTTATAAAGTTGAATTTCATTACTATCGATCAAATCATAGTAATTAGATTCTCTTTTATATTTATACCCTTTGTTGATGAAACACTTTGATCAAATCAAATAGTTTCATATTCATATTTCCTTTGGTAAACTATTTTACACATTTAGACAATCATTTAATGATAATTACCATTTTCGTTAAAACACAATACATCGGATATGTATTTACTTTTAACAATTCATTAAACACTTTGTATTCAAGTAATACTCGGTGTTCAAGTTAATTTGCCGAACTTAGGCATGATTTATATGTGATAAGAAATCGAATGACTATCACATATTATCACATAACTTTAAATTTAAACAATGGTTTTTATTCATTAATGACCATATCATTAAGTTGGGTATTTTAAACAAGGCATTTTAATATTTTACAAATGTTCATGCATTATCAATTAGTTTCAAACAACAAGGATAATTCACACATAATCAAACAAGATATGAACACGAATAGAAATTATTCATAAAAGTAGAACAACTGTTTGTTACAAACTCATACGAATAACCGTCTTACGAAGTGTGAGACACACTAAAGAAGTTCACAATCTCTTGATTACAATAATCATCCTAAAACACAAACTAAATGATAAATGTCAAGGGAGAGTGTCGTCGGCCGTCATCATCATGCTCCCCATCAACACGCAACGTCACCTCCTCTCCAGCAAGCACCTCTCATGCAGAAGGACCTGTTTTCAGCAAAATAGAACAAGTATCAGATATACTTAACACTGCAAATGTGTTTGCAAGATTATAACATTTATAAAACAGTATATCAAATATATACCTTTGTCATCGATGACTTGGGTGACATCTGGTTCAACCAAAACATTCCTAAGATGTGTCACGAACCGGTGGAACTCCATTGTTTCCGCGTCGCCCCTCATTATGCAAGTCCTGACTTGTGCTTGGTAGATTGTGCCAGCGACCGCAGCACAACACCGTTTGCAAAAGAGCCCGTCATCCAGCTATCCAGGAAGTATGCAGGACTCATGTACACATCATGCATGTGCTCCAAGTGGTCGTCCAGTGATGAGTTCTCCTCCATCTTAATGGAGAGGAAGTCTCCCATCAACTCATGCTCCCATATGCGTACTTGTTCCACGAAATGTGTCCTAAGCTGTAGCATCACCGAACGAGGGTCGACATCACCCACGAAAGGCCACAGCTCATCCACCATTTCGAAACGCATGGTAACTGAAATGAAGGAGGCCATCTCACGACGGAGATAGCGGTCTTTCCGCTGCTCTAGGGTCTCTAGGTCAATGGGCTGATCCAAATCCATCCCGTCGAGTATGTAGTCGACCACGTCGTTCTCGCTAAGGGGAACGTGGAGACGCGCAACTCATATGGAGAAGTTTGATCCATCTAATCTGAGCTTCTCTCCTTCTAACCAATCGATCGTCAACACGAAAGGTGCCATCTACATTTATAATTGCAAAAAGGAATTTAGACTAAGTTTATAATTAAATGAGTTAATGATAACTCCACTCAGAAACACCTATCCCCAAAGGGTTCCTAGTGATAACACGACCCCTATCAGCCACATCTCCCCCGATCGTCACGGCTGTCAATGTGGGTTCAAGGATGGACGCTAAACGTTGGTCACATCATTCATGCGACCCGTGCTCGATCTTTCGACCATCCTTCTTCCGAGGCCATGTCTGCACATGCTAGGCTCGCCAACTCAACCTTAGTGTACTCGCTGTGCTACATGGCTTACACCTACTGTATGCGAATGTAGATATGTCTGACACCCAGGCCTGTACCCTGGATTGCCTCATACCGAAGAACTTTCTTGGTGGTGCACACTTAGGGGGAACACAATCGTTGGTAATTTTTAATAGGGATCATCTTATTAGGCTACTGTCAAGTATCTAATACTAGCACACAATAAGATATACAAACAATAACATTGAATGTAAATGCGATGTGATATGGTCCTTCACGTCGTGATCTCCATCCGTCGTCACCGAATTCCGGCGCCAGGGTTCCGGCGCCAGGGTTCCGGCGCCGTAGACACCAGGGTACCGGTGTCTTTCCGGCGTGGTAGTTCGTCACCTCCGTGACTATCTACTACTACGTAACAAAAGGTAATCACTTTACCTTTGCCACAACCATATCACAAAGCAACGACCCCTGCAAAACAAAGTTAGACGCCTCTACTTTATCTTTGCATGTTTTACGTGGCTGAATGGGCTTTCGCACAAGAACCGTTCTTACCTATGAACTTTCAGCACAACGCTGATCAAGTAGTTGTCTCTAGTACACCCCTTTCGGGGCCCTCCATTGCAAATGGCATACCAACTAATGCGAGAGAGACAGACACCCCCCTAAGCCACTTTATCCGGTACAAGCCGTATGTCAAGCGTGGACCAGTCTCGCGAATGAACGCGTAAAGTCGGTTGGGGGCCGCTTCATCAAGCATTACTGCGGTATACACAAGTACACGTGGGAGGGTAACAACTAAAAGATCAATGCCCACACGCTACATCTCGTGTGTTCTACCCGTACTAGCATTACTACGCATAGATCTAGCTCTGATACCACTGTAGGGGTTCCGTGTACGAAAACAATAAATTTTACTCCATGCCCCTGAACCCCTGAAGCTGCCAGGACCTATCTATTAGTAATACAGTAACGGGAGGGGCTTTTCGCGAACTTACCCTTAAAGACCGAAAAGCGTTGTCAACGCTGAGGAGAGCGTGGTTGATGTAGACGAGCCGAAGCTGACCTCAACGTCATGATGAAGTCCATGCGCTCCTTGGCTCCAACGACTTGAGTGCCTCAAGTGCGACACCTCACGGGGAGTTACACATGTCCGGTGCCTGACGATGACTCTCCATTCCCCGATCCAGCAACATTTGCGGACGTAGAGCTCCTAGTTCCGAATCCCGCAGCGCGACGGTGCTCCGCGGTGAAGATGTCTCTCGCTCGCATAGTCCAGACGTGGGACCACGGTCATGAGAGAGAGAGGGGAAGAGAGAAAATATCAACTGGAGGTCTGATACATTGCAAATGTATCTATAATTTTTGATGTTCCATGCTTGGTTTTATCTACTTTCTTGTGTTTTGTCCACACTTTGGAGTACTTTTCTTATGATTTCTTGGACTAACCTATTAACAAGAGCCACAGTGCCAGCTGCCTGTTTTCTGCTATTTTTGGTTCCACGAAAGTCAGAAAATGAATATTCTCGGAATTGGACGGGACAAAAGCCAAAAATCCTATTTCACCAGAAGACTCCCAGAGCCAAAATATGAGACGGAGTGGGGCTGGGGCCCAGCCACACCACCTGGCCGCGCGGGCTGGGCTTGGCCGCGCCAGGGGGTGGTCTGGCCGCCCCAGACACCCCCCGGTCTCCCTCTTCGCCTATAAGAAGCCTTCTGACCTAAAAACTTTGGGGGCGGGGGGTTCGACATTTTTCTAGAAGGAGTTCTGCTCCGCCGCCACCACCAGATTCCACGAAACAGCACCAGAAACTCCGTTCTGGCACCCTGCCGGGACAGGGAATTGGAGGAGATCATCGCCATCATCATCACCATCGCTTATCCGTTGACCATCCATGTTTCCCCCATCTATGTGTGAGTAATGCCTACTGTAGGCTATGGGGATGGTAGGGATTGGATGAGATCGTTCATGTAATGGCATCAGATTGTTAGGGCATGTTGCCTAGTATCTTCTATTAGTGCTTTATGACTTTGTTGCGACTTGTTATGCTTAATGCTTGTCACTAGGGCCTGAGTGCCATGATTTCAGATCTGAACAAGTTATTGATTCATTATGATAGTATTGTTTATGGTATTATCTACAAGTTGTATACACACGTTGTTGTCCGGAACCAATGGCCCCGAAGTGATAGAAATCGGGATAACCGGAGGGAATGGCTTTGATGTGAGGATCACATGTGTTCACGGAGTGTTAATGCTTTGCCCCGGTGCTCTATTAAAAGGAGCACCTTAATTGCCGGTAGTTACCTTGAGCCCCCGCTGCAAACAGGCTGGCAGGACAAAAGATGTTGTGCAAGTTCTCATTGCAAGCACGTATGACTATATATGGAACACATGCCTAGGATTATCTAGTACTTGGATGCTTTCTCTTATTTATCTGCAATTGCCCTATGTTCTGATTGCTATGTGAATTGTCTTGTCCATGCAACTCCCGTCCATACATCCCTATGCCTACCGCACTCGAATCCCACTATTTACTGCTATTGTTACTACTGTCTTTACTTTACTACTGCTTCTACTTTGCTATTCCTACTACAAAACTGTTGCTACTAATAAACTGCTGTGAGCAAGATTGTTTCCATGTGCAGCTGAATTGACAACTCAGTTGTTAAGGCTTATAAATATTCTTTGGCTCCCCTTGTGTTCAATCAATAAATTGGGTTTTACTTCCCTCGAAAATACTGCGATACACCCCCTATACTTGTGGGTCATCAAGACTATTTTCTAGCGCCGTTGCCGGGGAGCATAGCTTTATTTATCAAGTTCACTTGGATTCTCTATTGTTCGCTGCTATCCATCCATCATGGGTAAGTCTCGTGATGGCAAGGTTCCTATTTTACCATCCACTACAAGAAGAGGTACGGTTCTGAACACCTCTGTTGCTCTTGATTCACCATCTGTTATGAGTAAGCTCGTTACACCACCACATACACATGCTACACACACTGCTACTACTGCTGAATCCGAAACTTCTGATGCTTATGATGCTGCTTCTACTGTGCTTGATAAGAGTGGTTCATTAGGTCCTTTCCTAGATGCTACGATTGCTAGAACTATAGCTGGAAATACTGAAACTCCTAATGAAGACACTACTACACCTGTTAGTTCACCTGAGTCTAGTGAAAGTTATGATATTGAAGATGGTTATGTTGAGATGACCGATGAATTTATTAAAGAATGTAAAAACACCCATGATAGGAGTGCTGCTAAGAGTCTCCTTCAGAGGCGTACTATTAGACCCAAATTGTCTCCTATTGCTAAGTTTGCTACTTCTCCCATAAACATTATAGATAAAGATTATGATTTCTCTCTCGATCTATCTTACATAGCTATTGTTGAGAAAGAACCTTTTTGTGGGACTAAAAATGAAAGTGCGGTAGCACATATGAATGAACTTTCTACCATGAGTGGCTTGTTTTCTGATGATATTAAGATGCGTACTTACTTTGTTGCTAAGATTTTCCCCTTTTCACTGAAAGGAGAAGCTAAAACTTGGTTTAGTAATTTACCTCCGGGATCTATTGATAGCCCTGCTTGCTTGATTAGTACTTTCCCGCAGAAATATTTTCCTCCTAGTGCTAGACATGCTATTTTGCAGGAACTTTTTGATTTTAAACAGGGAGAAAAAGAGATATTGCCTGAATCTTGGGCAAGGTTTTGTGCTTTGATTCATGCACAGGCTGGAAGTCCATTACCTAAGAATGAGCTTGTTGATATATTTTATAATGGACTAACCAAGGAATCTAGGACATACCTAGATAGTCGTGCTGATTGTGTTTTCAGGAATAGGACGCCCAAGGAAGCTGAGGAATTAATGGCTAAAATAAGTAAGAACTATGAAGATTGGAGTCCTCCTGAACAAGCTATACCTGAAGTAATTGTACCTGAACCTACTATACCAGTGCCTATTCCAACATCAAAGAAGATGGGAGTTATTGAATTAAATGATGAAGTGATGAAGGAAGCTAAGAAATGTCTTAAGGAGAAGGGAATTAAAGTTGCAGATGTCAAGAATTTACCTCCTATAGAAGAATTATGTAAGCCTATTCCCTACTCATCCACTATCGAGGTACACTCTCTCCAACACTTTGATGAAGGTGATATCCCTTACTCTAAACCTCTTGATCAATGCTTAGAAGAATTCGATATCTTTATTGTTAAGCAAGACAATTTTAATAAAAGGGTGCAAAATCATCTAATGGAAAATACTAGAGCTATTGTTGAGTTGAAAGATATTGTGGAAAGAACCTCTAATGATGTTAAAATGATTGTTAAACACTTTCAAATGGTTCAAACTCAAATAGATCAACTCATTAAAGTGCAAAAAGACTTGCTAGTTAATGCTACTAAAGAAAAACATGCTTATGAAATTAGAACTAGAAGTGGTGCTGCTACCCAGGATCCTCTATATCCTGAGGGGCATCCCAAAAGAATTGAGCAGGATTCTCAACAAGCTGAAAATAGTGGCTCTACTCGTAAGAAAAAGGAAAAAGAAACATAAAATTGTTGAAGAACCCTCTGAACCTGCTATAGATCCTAATAGTATATCTGTCTCTGATGCTGAAACTAAAAGTGGTAATGAAGAAAATGAAGTTCCTAATGAAGAAAAAGTTGAAGAAGAACCTGAAAAGCACACTAAGAATACTAAATACACTTAAGAAGATTTTGTTGCTAAGAAACATGGTAGTGAAAGAGAGCCTTGGGTCCAAAAACCTATGCCTTTCCCTGATAAGAAACACAAGTCAAAGGAAGATGAACACTATAATAAGTTTTGTGAGTGGATGAAACCTTTATTCCTGCAAATTCCTTTGACTGATGCTATTAAATTGCCTCCTTACTCAAAGTATATGAAGGATATTGTCTCGAATAAAAGGAAGATCCCTAATGAAGAAATTTCTACTTTGCTTGCTAATTATTCCTTTAATGGTAAGGTTCCAAAGAAACTTGGAGACCCAGGGATTCCAACTATCCCTTGCTCTATTAAGAATAGTTATGTTAGAACTGCTTTGTGTGATTTGGGAGCTGGAGTTAGTGTTATGCATTTCTCTCTCTATAAGAGGCTTCAACTAGAAAAATTAATACCAACTGATATATCTTTGCAAATGGCTGATAAATCTACCACTATTCCTATTGGTATATGTGAGGATGTACCTGTTCAAGTGGCTCATAATTGCTTGATATTAACTTATTTTGTTGTGCTTGAAATGCCTGAAGATGATAATATGTCTATTATTCTCGGGAGACCTTTTCTTAATCCTGCCGGGGCTGTTATTAATTGTAATCAAGGAAAGGTGACTTTCAATGTTAGTGACAAGGAACATACTATCTATTTCCCCAAGAAGATTGAAAGGACTTATGGTTTGAATTCAATTGAACATGTTGAGGGCATTCAAGTTGGAGAAATATATTGTCCCATACCAAGAGAAAAATTTGAGACTATTATGATTGGGACCATTGCTATCAAGGTTGAGGTAACATAATCATTAGTGGAATACAAAGTTTTGTCTCCTATGGAATTTTTTTGGTAACAATACCTGATCAACCTTGTTAACAAAAGGATTTCAATGAACAAAACAATGTTTTCACCATGATTATCTTTGTTTACTTTTATTTTTATGCCTAACTTAAAGGCGTTAAAAAAAGTACTTATTGGGAGATAACCCAAAAGTTTTAAATGAGTCTTGGAAGTTATTACTTCAGTAATAACCTCTCCTTATCCTTTTTATTTGCTTCTGGTGCCAAGAGTAACCTCTAATGAGAGAGAAGTAATGATTGGGAAAGTTGTTGTCCCGAAACAGATTTCTGTGCTTCACCGTAAAACTTCGTGTAAAATCTCTGTACGTCCGTTTGAGGCGTGAATTTTTGTGCTCCTGCCCCAGGTTGTTATCTAACTTTCTTTAGTTCAACACTTTTCGATTTGAGCAACAGAAGGTCTTCGAAAAAATTCGTCTTTACCTGCTGGTATGTTTTGACAGATTTCTGCCATTATTTGCATTTGCTTCTTCTTGGTTCCCTTTTGAGTTCTTTTGGGGAATTGAGCTTTTTGAGGGAAGTGCTACAGTAGATTGTGTTTTAATGGAAGTTTTATTTGTGTTATAACTGAACCTAAAGACCTATTATCTTGAGTGCACTAATGTTGCTAATAAAGATTGTGTGAAGGAAAAATTTCAGGTGTATGGAAGGAATGAGTAATGAGATGAAGGATGGACTAAAGCTCAAGCTTGGGGATGCCACGCGTGTCACCCCAAGAAATATCCAAGAGATACAAGCGTCAAAGCTTGGGGATGCCCAAGGCATCCCCTTCTTCATCAATAAAAATCCCAGGTTTCTTCCAAACACTTCATTTTTATTGTTTCATGCATAGTTGTGTTGTTCTTGGAGCGTCTTCTTTTTTGTTTTTGTTTTGATTTTTCATTTGCTTTGTTTTCTTAGTTTCCTGAATAAATTGGTTGGACCTCCTTTTTCATACATTGGTTTTCAAATAGTTTGGTTTGGTTTGGAAAAGAGTAGGAAAGTTCATGCTTAAGTGGTAAAGAGAGCTTGTTTTTGACTGTGGCCTATGCTTTGTCATGGGCCATGCTTGATATTGTTTTGGATTTATGCTTAGTACTCTTTGCTGTAGCATGAATTGTTATAAACAATTGAGATTGCTTAATATGCTTTGGATGAATCATGCGTTGTTTTAGCATATTAAAGCATAGTATAGTGGTATTCTCCTTTGATGCTTTATTTGGGTTGACTTGGCGCATGCTCACACCATGTTATGACTATCCCAAGTCACCATAAGCCTTTATGATCCTTTAGTTTTCAACTTGTAGTATCACTTTATGCTTTGATCAATGATGTTTTGTCGCTCTGCATGATTATGGCCATTACTGATCTCCTAGTTTGTCGCTCCCAGTCTTTTGCTAGCCTCCACAACCAAGTATGAGTTTCACTCATGCATCCAACTCCTTAAACCAAGTTATTCCAAAGAGTCCACCATACCTACCTATTAGCTTATGCTATTCCAAGTATATTCATGTTTTTGTTTACCTTCCAAATTAAACTTGTTATGAGAAAACTAGTGATTAAAACTCTCACGAACTTGATGGCACACTTTACTTTTCTTGCCCTTAATAAACTTGAACCATTGTGTCGTCTATGTTGTATATGCTTGCACTTATTTGTTGGGGATTAGCAGAACCATGCTGTCATGGGGAACGCTTTCAACATTGCACGGGTACTTTGTACCTAGTTGATACCATGCTCTTTTGTCTATGGATGTCGTCGGTGTGAAATGAAAGGGGAGCTTGTAAGTCCATGGAGTTATGTATATGTGTTAGAGAAACGCCTGGGCTGCTGGTCTAATCCATGCTGACATGGTGGAAACCTGCAGCGTAACCATAATGAGCTGTCTATGAAGCATTCTTCTTATAAAAAAAGAGTCCTATATTGAGAAAAAAGAGAAAAAAAGATATTATGAAAAGAGGAAAGAGAGAAAAAAGCACCATATTCCCATGGTAAATAAGAAGATTACTGAGATGCTCGTTGTTTGCTTGCCTTGTCATTTTGATATGGGGATTCTTCCGTATCATCGGGCAAGGGGTACCCCGTTGGTGGTTCTCTGTGATACACATGTACTTACGATGACAAGAACTTACCGGTGACTAAACTTGAGTAGCATGAGGAGCGGCCCTTGTATTCAAGGGACATGAGATTTCTAACTTATACTTCGTCAAGCATGTACACCATAGTTTGTCCACTTTAACCTTAATCACTTCAAGATGCTTATGATAGGGGCAATGAGAGCTGAAAGCTATAAGTACCATAATTTTTGGAAGCTCTTTATGAAACTTGAATCTCTGCTTCCTTCTATGAATGCCTTTCTTCCACCATTATATTGGGTCTCCACCTTCTACCTTTATGCACCTACTTTGAGAGCATACTCGCCATTCTTAGTTCTATGTGCATTGTCCCAAGACTAGTTGATTGATGCATAACTTGATATTGCTTGTTTTAAACTATTTGTATCTAGTCACTCTTATGAACTTTGAAGGTGTCCTATGCATTTGTATTTTCTATTCTATGAGGGACAAGCTGAATACTATTATGCTATGTTTTCTTTATGTGAAACAAACAAACGTCTTGCAAAGCATTGTTATTCATGAATCTTTTGTTTGTGCCTTTTCATGTTGCAACATAGTTTCTTTGTCTTATTGCTAGAACTTTGTCTTTCATGTTATGATTGAAGTACTATGATCCCAGCTTTGAATGTTTTACAAATACTTTGATCAAGTTTATGATGGTGCATGTCACCTAAAAAATTATTCTTTCTTTTTATCACTTACCTACTCGAAGACGAGCAGGAGTTAAGCTTGGGGATGTTGATACATTGCAAATGTATCTATAATTTCTGATGTTCCATGCTTGGTTTTATCTACTTTCTTGTGTTTTGTCCACACTTTGGAGTACTTTTCATATGATTTCTTGGACTAACCTATTAACAAGAGCCACAGTGCCAGGTGCCTGTTTTCTGTTGTTTTTGGTTCTAGGAAAGTCAGAAAATGAATATTCTCGGAATTGGACGAGACAAGAGCCAAAAATCCTATTTCACCAGAAGACTCCTGGAGCCATAATATGAGATGGGGTCGGGCTGGGGCCCAGCCACACCACTTGGCCACGCGGGCTGGGCCTGGCCGCGCTAGGGGGTGGTCTGGCCGCCCCAGACACCCCATCGGTCTCCCTCTTCGCCTATAAGAAGCTTTCTGACCTAAAAACTCTAGGGGGGTCGATGTTTTTCTAGAAGGAGTTCCGCTCCGCCGCCACCACCAGATTCCACGAAACAGCACCAGAAACTCCGTTCTGGCACCCTGCCGGGATGGGGAATTGGAGGAGATCATCGCCATCATCATCACCATCGCTTCTCCATTGACCATCCATGTTTCCCCCATCAATGTGTGAGTAATCCCCCGCTGTAGGCTATGAGGATGGTAGGGATTGGATGAGATCGTTCATGTAATGGCATCAGATTGTTAGGGCATGGTGCCTAGTATCTTCTATTAGTGCTTTATGACTTTGTCGCGACTTGTTATGCTTAATGCTTGTCACTAGGGCCTGAGTGCCATGATTTCAGATCTGAACATGTTATTGATTCATTATGATAGTAATGTTTATGGTCTTATCTACAAGTTGTATACACACGTTGTTGTCCGGAACCAATGGCCCCGAAGTGACAAAAATCGGCATAACCGGAGGGAATGGCTTTGATGTGAGGATCACATGTGTTCATGCAGTGTTAATGCTTTGCTCTGGTGCTCTATTAAAAGGAGCACCTTAATTGCCAGTAGTTCCCTTGAGGCCCCGCTGCAAACGAGCTGGAAGGACAAAAGATGTTGTGCAAGTTCTCATTGCGAGCACGTATGACTATATATGGAACACATGCCTAGGATTATCTAGTACTTGGATGCTTTATCTTATTTATCTGCAATTGCCCTATGTTCTGATTGCTATGTGAATTGTCTTGTCCATGCAACTCCCGTCCATCCATCCCTATGCCTACCGCACTCGAATCCCACTGTTTACTGCTATTGTTACTACTATCTTTACTTTACTACTGCTGCTACTTTGCTATTCCTACTACAAAGCTATTGCTACTGATAAACTGCTGTGAGCAAGATTGTTTCCAGATGCAGCTGAATCGATAACTTAGTTGTTAAGGCTTATAAATATTCTTTGGCTCCCTTGTGTCGAATCAATAAATTGGGTTTCACTTCTCTCGAAAATACTGCGATACACCCCCTATACTTGTGGGTCATCAAGGTCCTCCCAAAAGTGACAAGATATTTATTGATTATTGGTGTATTTTATTTGGCCAAATACCCCCACTATATATAGGGGAGGGGAGGTACTACCTCCCTCAAAGTCCCGGGGTGGGACTAAAGGAGAGGAGGAGGGAGGGGTGGCACCACCAGCCAACCCCATGGGCCCCGCGCGCGGGGGGGGGGGGGGGGGGGGGCTGGCCCACTAGGGCGTCGGCCACCCCCTTGGCCCCTTCTCCCTCTCTCCTTTCCCTAATGGGCCCTCTCCCCTCCGGGAATTGGCCCATTAAGCCTTTGACCATTTAAATTGATTTTTCTATTTATTAAATAATTATGAATAAATGATTAAATCAACATTTAACATTCATTCACATATTATTTAACCTCCATGGTCATGGAACACCTTCCACCTCCACTCCGGACTTACCGAAACCCTTCCGGTTTTCTCCCTATAAATCTTTGGCGATTCTTCCGATCCTATAAACACTCTCTAAGCATCATCAAGCCCTTAAGCATGATACCCCACGGTTCGGGAACACTCCAGACATGGTCAGGACACTCCCGCACCAATGATCAATAGAGGGACCTGGATGGCCATGTGACCCCTGTGCGTTCCACGAAGATCTTTCGTCGTTTGAACCGGGACAGTCGTGTCTTATTCCCTTTGTCACTTGATACTTGCATTGCTCGAGATCTGATCAATGACATCACCATGTCGTGTTCAATCTCGTTACCGAACAATGCTACTTGACTCGTTCCGACAAGTGATATCCCCGTAATCAAATCACACGTTGCGCAGCTATTAGATATAACTTCTCCGAGTGGGCCCTTCGAGTATCTTCCGGTCACATGGCCGGACAAATCCCGCTCTTGACATATATTGCCTCAATGGTTTCCTCCGAGTACCTTAACACACCTTTATAACCACTGTATTACCAAGTGGCGTTTGATGCTATCAAAGCACTCTCGGGAGACAGTGATTGATATAGCCTCACGGTCTAAGGAATAGTCTACGAGGATCCTTTTCTAATCATCGTAACTTGAACTTCGTGACATGATTGGGTCACAATGTTTAGGTTGGGTATTGGTTCATCATCTCATTCTCGGAATGAGATAACTCCATTTCCAATTGGCATAAATTCCACATGATCAGGAAACATGATCATCTGTTGACCAATGAACCAGTGACTAGAGTTTCACTGGGAACCCCTGGTTGTTTGTATATCACACGTGTATTGATGTTTCCACTCAATACAGTTATAGCATGATATAAAACTTAATCATAAACTGTATGAAATATGATAATAGTCCTCACTACTATTTGTCTCTAGGGCATATTTCCAACAAAATGAGCAAAACAATATCCCTGTTAAAATAACAGAGAACCATGATGCTATGCTTGGTAAATTATCTAACCAAGCTGTAAGTTTGAGGATGATTTGCAAGCCCTCCAAGAAAGAATAAGGATTGTTGAGGCACATCTAGGTAAGATAACCGAGAGTCAAACTATCATTCTAGCTAAATTTGCAAGTAAAGCTGAGCCCAATCCTATTGAAGACCTCAAGATTATGAGAATCCAAAGGGAGGAGCCTAAAAAACTTGATTATAGTAATGCTCCTTCACCAAATTACACCATTGAAGATCTTGTAAAAAGGATCAATATCAAGATTCCGGTAAGTGAAGGAAATGAGGAAGCTATGTATCAACACTTTGTTAATCAAGAATATAAGAAAATTGCTGAAAAATTATCTATGAAGCTTAATGATATATTATTTGAGCCTACTATTAATATTAAAATTGGGACCAATGAGATAGTTGCACTTTGTGATCTAGGTGCAAGCGTTTCAACAATTCTAAAAAGTCTTTTTAATAAGTTAAATCTTGGCTCTTTTGAAATCACCGAGTTAAAATTACATCTAGCATATTATACCTACAAACAAGCTATAGGGATTAAAGAAAATACTTTAGTATATATTAAAGGTTGTCCTGCTCTTATTGATTTTGTTATTGTTGACATGCCTGAAGATGCTACTGCTCCTATTGTATTAGGCCGTCCATTCTTAAGAACTATTCAGGCTTTCATTAATCTACATGAAGGGAACGTGAAGCTTCAGTTACCTTCACGTGATCCTTTTGTTATTCATTTTCACAAGAATAAGAAAGCCAAGCATGATGAAAAGGAGTCCATCACTTTGAAGGCCAACTAATTTGGAGTGGGTGTTCCACTCATCTGGCCTAAGTGAGCAACATCGAGGTCAAGCTATTGACCATAAAAGAGCGCTTCATGGGAGGCAACCCATGTGAAATAAAGGTTTGAGTAAAGTTTTTTAAGTTTTAGTTTAAGTTTTATGTTGAATAAAGAGTGCTAGAAAGCTCCAGTTGAGGAGAAGAAGTTCGGTAGTACTAAAAATCCTGCTTTATACATGCTGATGCTGGTCGACAATTTTTACAGTCATTTTTTATCAAAAACAAGGTGTTTCGCTAAGTTTTAGGATAAGAAAGAATTCTCAAAGAAATAGAAATTTTTCGATGACCACTGAAGGTTTAACGACCAACTATACGGCGGGAATAAAAATTCCAGGCGTATAGTTCCGGCTGTATAGTTATCGTTGCCTTGGTAAAATTTCTTTTCTAGGATATAGAAGGTTTGATGACCAACTATACGGAAGGGATAAAAATCCCGGCCGTATAGTTCTGGCTGTATAGTTGCGCCGCCAGGTGAAAACCCTAATTTTTTTACATAAGAGCAACTATACGGTGGGAACAAATTGCTCTGGCTGTATAGTTGCGTCCAACCACAAAATCGCCACAGGAAGGTACCCCCAACACCAAAACTTCAATCCTTTTTCTCTCTTCTACCTCCGAACTCTCTCAAAACCTCAAGAGATCTTCATCTCTACTTAATTTCATTCATTTTCCTCGCACATAAGTGATCTATGGTATGTTTCTCCTCCGATCCTCCAATTACTTTTTGCAAATTTATTTTCGATCTGTTGTCATTATCAATCTTGGGTGAGACCTACTATGAACTAATTTCCATGATTCTCTTGCCTAGATTATTATTTTGAGGGGAATTTTTAGTGTGCTATGATGAGGAATATGTTATGATTATTATTGTTGGATGAAAAAGTTTTATTTGTCTTTCCTTATTATTTTAGATGATGAACACAAGGAGCCAAACTCGTGCTCGTGCTACTTCTAGTTCTTCTCGGGCTGCCGCTCAAGAACACATGGGGATACGGTTCAGGGATGAGCTCCAATGTGATCGCTTCAACAGGATCAAGAACCGAGATGTGAAGACAACCAAGTGGGCTTGCCCCATTATATTGAATCAACTCGGTATTTCTAATGACTTCAATTTACTTTGCAATAGATTTGTCCTACAAAACTTTGTATTCAATGATGTGCCTACTTATCGCTGATTAACTCTTGAATTTCTAAGTTGTTTGCAAAGCACCGTTAAAGCATGGGATGGAAAGGACATGATTTCTTTCTGACTTATGAACAACAATTATGCTTTATCACTAGATCAATGGTGCGCATGTTTTAATTTTCCAAAAAATAATGCTAATACCTTATGTGCATCCTTTACTAGCATAGACCCTTCCCCAGAACTTTATTGTAATGGAATGAGTTTCACTTGTAGAGTAAGCAAGGGGAAGAATATTCAACATCTTGCAATTCGCTATTTGTTCTATGTTATTGCTAACACCTTGCAGGCATGAAATGAGTTCACGAGACTCAATGAGGACATCTTAGTCCTCGCAAAAGCTGCTTTCAACAAGATCGACTTGTCACTCAACTTGGGCGCAATTCTTATGCTCTACCTGGAGTAACAATCCTCCCAAAGCCAAGGACCAATCACATGTGGAGGAATCGTCACCGTGCTTGCCATTTCCCTAGGCGTCGACCTAGGTGAGTTGCAATCAATGCTAGGTGAGCGACGTGTTGGTTTCTCTATGTTAAAAGCTTGTGGAATGCTCACTAGGAGAGGTGGTGTTAATTACTTGCATATTGCTGGAGCTGGGCGTCTCTACCCAATTCCTTTGCCTAATGGTCTTTTCTCTATCGAGGAAGGACGTTTGCTATATGACATGAAGGTTAAGCAACACCAACCCGAGGAGGAGATTCTGGATGAGGATGAGGACCAAGAAGAGGAGCAAGAAGTTCCTTATCAAGAGGAGCAACCACCAACCCGGTTCGCTACATACCAAGACTTCCAAGAACTTGGAGGAACTGTGGAGGGGATGCATAACCTCTCCTTGAACCTTCAAGAAACAACTAGTAATTTATCAACTCAATTTGCAAACTGGAGTTATAACTTTTTCCTGCCACCACAATGATTTGAAGGGCTTGCAAAAGCCTAAGCTCGGGGAAGTTTCCTCATTATATTTATCTGGCGTTCATTTGTTTTTATTTATTTCGAGGTTATGTTTTTAATTCGAGTTTATAAGCACTTGTGTTGGTTTCCCCAACTCTTTATCTTTAGTTATTTCTATTTGTTTTCGAGACTTTCTAGACGAGCTTTGCTGCCAATTTTCTATTATTTAATTCCCTCTCTTAAAAATGACAAAAAGATTTTTCCATTTATGTTTATTTTCCCTCTTCCTTCCTTTCTATTATTCTTGTGGCTTTCACATATTTGAAGGAGAGTGACCGACTTCGAGTTTCCAAGAAGCAAATTATAAGGGAAGAGAGAAGTGGAACCAATCATGAGAGGTATGCCTTAAGACTCTACACTTTTGAAGTTTGAGAAACCCATGCTAGTTAGTAGTAAATGTTAAGATATTATATTGGTAGAGTGAGTCTTTATATTGTAGTAAAATTTTGTTTGCATGGGTATTTAGTTGGGTACGTTTTGTTCCAGCTCTTGTAGTTAACTAAGTCTTGCCTAAAATTTTTCTAAACAATTGTAATAAGAAAAAGTCTCACAATTGGGTGTTGTAGTGTTTAGTCTTGAAGGACTATTTCTAGAGACACTCAACACCACAGAAAATAATGATTGACTTGATAGCTCTCTTTAAAAGGATTTGTTCAATTGAATTAATGTTTAGCGGTTTTTCTGAGCATGCCAAAGTTTCACTTGTGAATCATAAGAATGATATAGCTTTATGCGTGTCAAACTTCATGGGATGCCAACAACTCCGCTAGCCTACGAACGATCTTCATGAAGGAAACTCCTAGATTTCGGCTATGAGTTGATTAAACATATGTAGCAGCAATGCTATAATGGGTAAGATTCTTGGCATTCTCGGGTAGCTGTGTTCACGATGGAATCACTCCTTTGGCTTATATGAGTAATCATTATGCAAAAGGAACAAAAACCTTGGTGATGCCACGAGTGTCCATCACAGCCCGATAAACTAATTAAAAATGTTGGCATGCTCTCAATTACTTAAGAACTGAAATTCTTGAAGGACAATGAACAGAAAAGTAGTGCTTAAAAAGTCTTGACTTATTGATGTGGGAGAATTGAGATACTCTAGTGTATATATTTTTCATGACAAACTCTCACATTCTCAATTTTACATGATTATACTTTATTGTTCAAAGGCAAGCCTATGAGTTGATTACATGACATGGAATAAGGTTTACTCATTTGAATCATCCATGTTAACACTAATTTTGTTGCGCTATAAGGATGCATAAAAACCCGTATGATATGCTTTCCATTACTCTATCTATGCTGAAGTTTTTCAGATTAATAAAGTGGAGGAAACATGAGACTACCAATCATGAGTAAGATCATCATCTCGTTATTTTAGTTTAAATGCTGAGTTCCTTTTTGATTTTGGTTTTCTTGCTCGAGGACGATCTAGTTTAAGCTTGGGGAGGTTGACGGCTATGAAATATAGCCATCTACATCCACATTTAAACTAGATATTATTCATATTTTTGATGAAATGTCTCTCTAAACCCTCCCACTAATGCCTAATGATCAAAGGGGTATGCAATCCTTTCTTTCTTTTTTCCCTATGCAGATAATGACGTTAAATGATGGGAATCACAACATTAAAGTAAAAGATACGAGATTTCCAACAACGCAAAGAAACCAAGGATCGTGAAGTGGAGACAAAAGCTTTAAAGACCAACTATACAGCGGGAATAAAATTCTGTCTGTATAGTTCTGGCTGTATAGTTGCCATCGACACCACTAGGTCAAACAAAACAACTTTCGTGAAGGGACCCCTATATAAAGAGGCTTCGGGCGACGAGAAACGAGCGCCCCCAAGAACCCTAGAAACCTGCATCCACAACACTGAAGAGCCACTGGAGGAATAAACTTAGATCTAATCTCCAAACCCTTCTCCACCACCATAGCCATATTCCACCCCTTGTAATAGTAGATATCATCTTAGATTTGCGACATTGTTAGACTATTTTCTATCAATCTCATGGTTTCTATTGCAATGTTTATGATTGTTGATTTCATCTATGTGTGTGACTAATTCTCTTTGGGCTAAGGGCTTCGGCCTAGCCATGTAGCTTTTGTGCATGTTATTTATCATAGATGGGATCTTGTATTAGTTTGTATGACATGATGATTATTGTATCCTTTCTTGCCTCAATCCAAGGACTTGTCAGGTACCCAAGACCCCGAGGATTGAGCTAGGTATAGGGAGTATGAGTAATGACTAATCTGCAGGTTGGGAACCCCAGTGACAGACGGGATAGTACGGCTGTATGTGAGGTATTTACTTGGTATTAACGGTGACATCACTATGCATATCATTAGTTCTCTTTATTCTATGGATGAGACTAGTAGGTTATTGCTATAAGCGGTTGCGGAGGCAATAGTAATTATGGATGCACTGCTCACATATAATTATCTTTCTCTAACAATTACATGCATACTTTATTATTATCTTTTACTCCCATCAGATGTTTTGCACAGCTACAGGTGAAACCGAAAGCCCTAGGCCCTCTCTCTCCATCATCGACAACAACAAAAAATAGCAAACTCTTGGTCCGGTAAAACACAAAAAGAATTGTAAAACTCTCGAAGGTCCGTTAAAGTAACTTCACTATGCTTTCTGCTTCTCGAGGATTCGATAACCTAGGTCTACTAGGGAAAAACAGCTATACTACATCCATAATCCGGATCGAAGGTA
Organism: Avena sativa; assembly: GCA_916181665.1. Lineage (NCBI taxonomy): Eukaryota > Viridiplantae > Streptophyta > Magnoliopsida > Poales > Poaceae > Avena > Avena sativa. Next base: position 59,635,240 of record OV702292.1, read on the forward strand.
TCAGGCTTGCAAAGGCAATCTTTTCTAAAGGTAACAAGTCTCTTGATGACCTTTTAAGTAAACAAATGCCAAATAATGAGAAAAGAGGTCTTAACTATGTTTCAAAATCCAAGAAGAAAAAGAACAATAAGAAGAAGAAGGCCAAGCCCTCTCAACCAAAAGATAAGTCCATTATGGGTAGTAATACCCAAAGTGGCAAAACTATGTCACATAATGACTTTGCGGGAAGTGATAACTCCCACTATGCCTTAATGCGTAATTCTTTTGGTGATGTTTATGCACAATATGTTGCTCCATATGATGGTTATATTGCTTGGTCTATTTGGGTTCCAAAGACCCTTGTCACTAACAAGAGAGGACCTATTGAAAAATGGGTACACTACAAGAAAAGTTTCCTTCCGCAACGACTTGGCTCGATGGTCGTCGTAGAAGGCGCGTCTTCCGCGATGAAATTCACGGCTCGGCCATGGCCGATAAAACTTTTTTTCCGGTTTCGCGGCACTCTACTACGACAGAACCGCTAAAAACATGGAGGAAGCTCGGCTGACGCGTGGCAGAAGCAAGATTTTTGTTTCCTCGCGCGATGTTGACTCGCCGAAGTCTTTTGAGGCATGTGGGTCCCGGACGTTAGTGTCTCTAGAGGATCATACTATTCGGTTGCACCTTCCTGATTTGAACTCGATAACGTTGCTCGATGTGTCTGCCGTTTAGCCAGGCTACTAGGTCCCATATGTCAGCCTCTCATTAGAAGGATCGTGTGTATGATGGATTTTTTTCCTTCGCTTGTGCTACCCTTTTCCGAAGTTGATAGCGCTGCTCGATGCATATACTGTTCAATCAGGCTGTTGGGACCCACATGTCATCATCTCATTAGAAGAAACGTGTGTATGATAAAAAATCCTTCGCTCACGCTACGTACCCTGTTCCGAAGTTTATAGCGCTACTCGATGCATTTACCGTTTAATCAACCTCCTGGGGCCCACATGTCATCCACTCATTAGAATAAACATGTGTATATTGGATTTTTTCCCTCGGTCACGCCTTCGTGTTCCGAACTTGATAGCGTTGCTCGCAGCTTCAGCCGTTTATATAGGCTGGTGGGCCCAACATGCCAGCCTTCTCTGTGCAGGAAACGTGTGCATGCTAGAATTTTTTTCTTCTCTCGCGCCTCCCTGTTTGGAACTTGGCAACGTTGCTCGATACAACACCTGTATAATGTCTCCCTGCTAGGTCCACATGCCAGCCGCCTATGTAGAGGAAACGTGTGTATGTTGGACATTTTTTTGGTCGCGTCCGCTGGTTTAACCTTGGTAACGTTGTTCCATGTAGCAGGCGTGTACGGTCTTGCTGCTAGGGCCCACGTGTTAGCCTCTCTAGACAAGAAACGTGTCGATCTAGGTCTTCTTTTTCGGTCATGACTGTTGTACAAGTACTTTTTAAGTGCTTGTTAAACTTGATCTCTTGTATGGTAAGGTTGATAGGCGCTAGCTGCAGGCAGGTGGGTCGGTCATGTCAGCCTCTCAGTACAAAAATATTGCTATAGATAAACTGCATGCCTTGCCACTACACAAGAAAATTGTTATGCTTTTATAAAACGTAAAAAATGTATACTAACATCGTATATAACTTATTTATTTTTATTCTTAAAAAATTGCTTGTCCATCTGCTATGTGTGATTGCTAGCAGCTCAACTAAAAAATGTTAAGTATAAATAATATAGTAGGTAGTACTTAAAAACATGGATATACGGAGTTTTTTTAGAAGTGGGTGGACAGTGTCCAAAGAAGGCCGAATTGAAGAAAAATGGGCCAAGCAGGGATTGATGGCTATTTTTCATGGGCTCTCGTCCAATCTAACTGGGCTATTTGTACGGCCGAATGACCCAACAAATGGCCGAGTTAGAAGGTCTTGGGCTATAATGAGGCCGGATGGGTCGATTTCTTGAGCTTGATAGTTAAAATATCAAGGTACGTGTTGTGGCTCGGCCGGATTTGAAACAAAGACGTCAACAAGGGAAAATAAGGTATGGAATATGAGCGCCTAGATCCCAAGCGCCTGAGAACTTGTTTTGTTAAGGCGCTGACGCCACCCTACTATAATTGTGCTAATTCTCAGTTGTAACCTAGTAGTTGCAACTCATTAAATTACCAGTTACAAGCTAGTTGCAACAAATGTGTAACCCTCACGTTGCATGAATCGCGAGGTAAATCCAATGACGTGAAAGGTGACTCTTGAGAACTGGCAAATTCGATAAAATATTCATAGATGTTTCTGTGAAAATTGTGGACAAACACCCCGCGCCCGCCAAAACTTTCTGTCGAGACCCCAAACTTTCCTAAGCCCACCCTCAATCGAGCGACCAGCCCCTGTCTCTTCAAATTTTGTGTCGTTCTTATGGGAGATGCACCGGATTAGAACCAGGCCACAAACTTCTCCACGCCTTAAAAAAACTTCTTGACACCTTTCTATCAACAATGTCGGCCTACCACCATTGGCCACGCTGTTCTTCACGAGACGCACCGGCCGGCGGTCGTGATCCCCACGCTTCGCCTGCTAGATTCAGGCACTGGACATTCTTCTTGGCTTTGTTTGTTCTCCACCTCTCCTAGAAATAGTTAAAGCTTGTGATCATCTAGATTTACAAGGTGCTTGCAGATTTGGGTAGGTACATTCTTTATGTAAATCTATAGTACAGCTCTGGATAGAAGAGTTCAAAAACATCTTAAAAAGGACTTGGCAGAGATCATGTGCAAGCTTTTGACCTGATATATTCCCCATCCTTCTTTGATACGATGGAGCATTTGGCTGTTTATGTACCTGACGAGGAAGTACTTAGAGGTACAGTATAGTATAGATGGATGTACCCTATAGTACATTGACTTCGCATTTCCAAGGAGCAGGAAGATATCCGTAGACAGTTTGATAAGTGAGTGTTATGCAAAGATATCTTCACATATAAGACTGTAGAAAAGTTAGATATATTTAGATGTTTAACTTGGCTGGCTATGTTTTGTAGGTTCTTCGCAGAAATAAAAGTACCTGCAAATTTCGTTCCACCAATAAAAAGACTGGATGGACTAAGATCTAAGGATCATGTAAGATGCTCAAATTGCAATTTGAATTGTCTATGAATTGTCCAGATGGGGTAACCTCTTGTCTATTTTGTAATGCTAGATTTCGGAGCTTGAATTTCTGACCCTTATCTATGGTCCTGATAGGAGTATAACAACAGCTTCAGCTTGCATTTCCAATGGTGTCTGCCATAGCACTGATGTACCTTATGTAGACACTGACACAACTGGAGGTTGTCCTGATGAACCTGCACTAGATTGTGTTTAGATTCGAAATCCTGCACGTGACATTGTCGTCCCAAGGAAAAGAAGGTTGTGGATCTGTTAATAACGCCTTCTGTAGAACAGGATGCTGGAGGTGATGATTTCCTATGGAAATCCCTACCATTCTATGACTTGTACGAGTAGTTATCGTAATATAATTGAATTGCATGTCCCTCTCTATCAATGAAAATGGCATATCTTTTGCCTTGTTTCAAAAATAAATAAATATCTGCATGTCTCCTTGTGTTAGTCGATGCAAAGAAGATACTGTTTTCTGTTCAAGTCATGTGAACAAATATGTTTGTATATAGAGACATAAATGCGGATTGGGCGACAAAATCAGCATAAAATTTCCATATCAATAACACAAGCATAATGGCATTACAAGAAAAGGAACATAACCATCTTTTCACCATGCTTGTGAAAAGGATATGAGCCAGGAACCACGCCTGCAAGTGGCAGAGGCCAATTCTCGTGCAACTCAGCTAGAATTGGTTTATCATCGATAATACTTAAGCATCTGAATATTATGATTACATACTAGGAGTAGTTCCAGTTCCACACTACACTTCAATAGGCAAAAGTGTAAGAAATGCGTAAGGTAGCTCCATAATACAGGTTCTAGAGAAAAGTATACAAATCATAAGAAAGAAAGCTCCACATCGCAGTTCACCACCTTTAGGTGCAACAGTCTCTACAGATTGTAAACCCAAATCACCACCTCCTTTAGGTGGCACGATAATTTCGGGAGCAGGATTAGCAACACCAACATCAGCTCCAGCACCGGTAGCATGAGTCTCCATAATAGGTGAACTATCGAGCACCACAATGTCCTCTGAAGGCTCTTCACTGCCAGCTCCAGCCGCACAAGTCTCCGCGGATGGTAAAACCAATCCACCACCTCCATCATCTGGCACGATGATGGCAGGTGCAGGCTCATCAGTACCAGTTGCAACTGCAACTGCATCAGTCTCCATAGAAGGTAAACAAGGTGGCGTCTTAGGTGTAGCAATCTGACATCCATTTTCTACTCCGTCATCAGGAAACCGAGAGTCTTCTTCAACTTTGTGCTTCTGTGGTTACAAGATAAACAGAGATTACAACGAAAGCATCTGCGCGGGACGACAAGAACATACGTCATTCTATTGATTTACCTTGTCATCTGGGATAGAAGAAGTCACAGGATTGGAACCTATTTCATCAAGAATCCTCTTTTTCGCTCCTTCCCCTATCTCCTTATGCAGAAAGTTGTAATATTGATTACATGATGTTGATTGTCAAATATATGCAAATGTTCAAAAGTTTGCGTTGTCGAACTACTAACTTCGAACGGATCCCCACTGTTCTTAGTTATGGGATCTATCCCAGAAAACAAGCTTCTATGCAATCCTAGTCTACAAAAAAGGATGCATACCCGAGATAAGAACTACTCTATACATGATAATGCTGCGCAATCAATAATAAAAATTTAACCGCATCATCAACTCTATCATGTAAGTTCGGAGTGAATCTAGATACACTCATTTCACATAAGCTAAAACATCTTATATTATGAAACAGAGGGAATAGGTATGAGTGTTCTAGTATTTCACAAACCACCATTGTTGCCCCGGCACAGAGATGACGGATGCTCCACCGCCCTTCAGAAGGTTGCCACGCTGATCTCGCAGCCAACGGTAGAGGACGGAACCGAGGAGCTGGTCGGCAACAATATGGAGTGAGAAGCCAGGGGACGGTAGTGGATGAGAAGAAGGGACTGAGTAAAAGAGGTTCTGTGTGCATGGGGGGAGGCCGGTGAAGGAGTTAAATCTAGCTTGTCTTGGAAGGAACGTGCTGCCACGTGCACCGACATCTGCAAAACTCCCTCCCTCTCCCTTCAACGGCAGCTACTGATAGTAGTACTCTAGCTAACTTCATCGAGTTCTCTGGTACTCCTACTAGTAGACCTTTAGAGCATCTCTAGTGGAAGGTCCAAACGACCGTCTAAAGCAAATTTAGAGGATGTGAGGCAAAAAAATGCTCTCTAGAGGCTCGTCCAAAGGGTCGTCTAAATTTACACGACCGTCTATTCCTGCTACCCATCGTCCATATTTGGACGAGAAAGCCACGACGTCCAAGCGCAACCGTCGCTCCCGAGCCTTCCATCCCACGTGGACGCGCCCCTGCTCCCACGCCCATCCGGAGCAGTTGGAGAAACAAGCGGGAGCGCTACTCTCGTCTCACCGTCGACCGTCTCAAGGTACCCCATTTCCCCCCTGTAGAGTAGGTCAGAGAGAGAAATCAGACGGGATGGATGGGGATTTCAACCATGGGACCATGGTAGGCACCGGATCTGGCCACCGGTGCTCCATTTTAGCCCGATTCGGAGGAAGCGAGCGATTCAAAGGAAACAAGGTGGGGATTGGCGGCTCCGTTTCGACCCGATTCGGAGAGGTAGCCAGCGATGGACTTAGTGGGGTGGGCGATGGTCTCAGCAGGGTGGGCTCTAAGCGTGTGGGAGGGGCCGGGGCGGGGATCGGGCTTGGTGGCCTAGCAACAGCCAACGCGAGCGCATGAGGGCAACCCCAGTCAATGGAGAAGAAGGTGTGCTGCTGCTGAATTTTCTAATACTAAACCTGTTGCTTCCTTGGTACTGCATGCTAAAGCTGAATTTTAACATATGTTTGTACGTATGAACAAAAGTATAGATGGGGTGCTGGTAGCCTACACACATAATTTTGATGTTCCTTTTTAATAAATTTATCTAGACATTGAATTATTCTGCTCTGTATTATCTCGTGCAGATGGCCAACTCGCCGATGAACAACTCACAGATGGACAACTCGTAGATGAACTCATCGGCACCATCAGCTGCTATTCCATAAGTTAACATCTGCATTGCGGCAGTCATCCTTTGTAGTGGATGCAGCCCAAGATGTCCACAAGCATTCTTGTTTGCTTAAAATAACCATCATACTCATGTTGAAGTATAGTTTCAGCTATGTGATTAAACAAATTACAGGACATCCTAAACCTGTGTAAGAAAGGAAATGAGATAGAGAGCTAAAAATAAGGCAAAAAAAGTAATGTACTAATTACGAACCTTCGCCGAAACAAGTTTTCTAGATAGCGAGGAATTTCTCTGAAGTAGTCATCCCAGAGAAGAACAAATCCATCATCTCTAGCTCGATTGATTGTCTAACGTCCATGTTTGGAACCGACATGGCTTCGAGCATTCATATGCTCTTCATCCTCATGCTCTACAAATTCTACAAGAATGAGTTCATCGTCATCGTATGAAGACGACGACGAATCCATAAGCATATCCAAAGAGGAAAAGTTCTCACTCATCATTCTGTTGTGTCAGAAATGACAAAGTATTTCAGAAGAGAGATGAGAGAAGACACACTGGGGAATGATGGATGAGAGGTGAGAGGGGTGGTATATATAGACTTGAGAATATAGCCATTGGAAATATAGTCGTTAGAAATATAGCCGTTAGATGGTAGTTAGAATATATTGTTAAATATAGGAGAGAGAATATAGACCTCCTAGATATAGACGTTCCACTGAAAAACTGAGGACATCTAAAAGAGAATCTTTATACACGGCCGTCTATATGGAGATATAGACGTTCTCATTTAGATGTTCCACTAGAGATGCTCTTACTACTATTACTAGGTAGACAAACAATACTTGTTTAGAAAAAGAAAAAATCTAGACTAGCACACCGTCGTATAGTACTGCCTTGTCAAATCACTAGTGATGCCATGATGAGCGACATGTTTTTACTGGTAAACCTGGAAACATCGTGTTCCTTCCACCGCATGCAGTTTCTGAGCGAAGTACTTACCAATACGTCCAACTTAGGCTTACAGGACCCAAACTGCAGTGAAAAAGAAACAAAACTACGGACCTGCAAGGAGTAATACTAACAGTACTACTATTATACAACATTCTGTAAGAAATTATGTACGGAATAGTAGTAGTAGAGTACAACTATACTACTAATAAGATTCTTTTACAAGCTTGGTGAAATATACATACTAGAGAAACTACCAAGTGTACAAAAGGGGTTTGGTCATACGGAGTATTTTACAAGCCAGAACGGGTGCGAAACTAAATGTTGAGTACTCGTACATCAGGTAAAAACCAGCCAAAATAAAGAGTTCAACAGAAGGCCGAGACCAAATGAGCTATCCTTGAACAGGCTCGTTCCACTCCAAGGCATTTGAGAAGCTTGGGCTGAACCAAAATGGAGTCTCCGACCATATCCAGCGAGTGTTGGTGTGGAAACCAACAGCTGCGTCACCATTTAGACTGAAGCGGCAAATTTCAGGATGCAACATGTACTCATAGCCAATTTCTTGGTGTGATGTGTAAACACAGTTCCTTCTCGTCAGATGTCCTGGCGGATCATTTGCATCGTGTACTGCAATGTTAATCGAATAGTTCACGCCAAGGAAAAGAGAGTATGATCCAAGGTCAGTAACCCTTTTCCATTGGTTAGCTGCAGTTAACTGGCTTGTGTCCATCGAGAACACCATGCCCTCAAACCCAGAAGGATAGGTCCGAATGGTGCGACCATAGTGAACAACACTAGTATCATCAGCAATTGCATTGCTCGAGACACCATATGTATAGACCAGAAGAAGTCTTGAACCACCGGCAGATCTTGCTAACCACCACCTACCAGGTTCATTCTCCTCACCGTCCTCAGCAAACCCATGTGTCAAGTAAAGCATATCAGGTAGCGATAGGATAAGGATAGGACCTTCAAAGGGAAATGAAATGTAACATGAAAATAATACTGATATTGATTTGACATTGTAGAAGTTGATATACAATACTATTTTCAAAAATCTTGATTATACTTAAGATGTTTGATTGCATAAAAAAATGCCAACCTAGGGAGATGCTATGGAAATTCTAATTCTTTTCGAAATGGGGATATGCTATGGAAATTCTCCTAGAGACACAATTTGATTCATAGGATCAAATGAAATAGGAAATAATCCTATAGGATCTTAAATGTAAAGTTTATAGGGAAAAAAACAAGGTTGGATCCTACAATATTTTGGTGTCTTATATACCAAAGGAAAACCAACAAGGATTATTTCTAGGAGGTTTAATATCTTATCTTATCTTATCTTATCACTATATAATGTATGCATAACTTTGAATATTGATTGTTCGATCAGGACTTGCGAATCCCAATATTGTTAGCCGTTGGATCTTCTTTTACATTCTAGCATCTACTTGAAGATTCTATTGATAGTATTTAGCACAATGAACTCTATGCACAATCTTCAAAACACACTTCTCCATCATTCTAGAATCTTCTCCTTTATTTCTCAAGACCATGTTAACAAAATTTACAAGTACTAGTACCTAATAAATGTTGATTTCTACATGATAGAAAATATATGAACTAAATATGCATCCATAACAAATTTTTTTGAGCTTTACCTAGTATTATAATTCTATATAGTTATGATATGTCATATGTCTAGTATCTAAGTCTCACGTAAATACTACTACTAGTAAATACCATATTTTCCATAGATGTACTAGTACTAGGAGACAAGGCAATACTATCAGCAGAACTCAATCCTATGAATCAAATTACTTATATGTAAGAAAACTTAGTAAGGATTGCATTCCTCTAAAATTCCTAGGAAATTCGTACGAATCAAAGAGGCTAAAATTCCTACTAACCAACGAAACTTCAGAAAAAATAGCTTACATCGATTCAGAAATAATATCTGAGTCTCACATAAGTACTTACTACTAGTAGATACCATATTTTCCATGAGATGTACTAGGAGACGAAGCAATACTATCAGCAGAACTCAATCATATGAAACAAACTACTTATATGTAAGAAAACTTCCTAAAGATTGCATTCCTCAGAAATTCCTAGGGAATTCCTTCGAATGAAAGAAACTAAATTTTTTATGGAATTCCTACTAACCAATGAAAGTTCAGAAAAAATAGCTTGCATCGATTCAGGAATAAAGCTAATGAAATACGTAGGGAGGAGAATTTACCAAGTTCTAGAGACTTCCATGCATAAACATAGCCGTTCTCGGTCACGGCAAACACACAATCGTGTTGGATAATAGCATCGCAGTATCTGAAGTAGCCCTGGAACCCATTCACACAAACTGACCATCCATGACTATCATTCTCGTTAATGACAGCAATCTTGAAATTGAAAATGGTGACAAGAAGAAATCTTTGTATCCCCCAACAGCTGTCGGAACTTGGCAAATGACTATCTTCTGCAGTTTAGTATGTCTACCTTCATCAGCATCATCCTGAAATGTAAGTGCAGAACCTTCGGTCGGTTCAAACCCCGACACTTGTGGAATAACAATCTTGCGACGAGTGTACACGTTGACAAGGTCCCACGTGAAATCGGGCCCAACTATGATGATCCAATCTCCATTCCCGCCTGCTCGCTACTCATCAAAACCATTTGACATCACAGCATCGGAGGAGAACCTGTCCAGCGGTGTCAGCTTGCACGGGCTACCCGCTACTTTGAAGCAGTCTTTGGCTTCCCACGGTCTCACCATCGGGTGAGAATGAAGAACACATGGGAGGCCAAACGGATGAGAAGAAGGCGTAGTTCCGCTCTATTTTGCTGATTAAAGAATATGTTTGGACGAACCGACGAGGCTCACGATGGTGGTGGCGTCGCAATGGTTGATGAGTACTTGAAGAGGGCCTTCGGTGAACACCTTCTGAAACTGCTCAGGATCTTCACAGACCTTGCTCGATCTTACCATGGAAGGAGGCCGTGGATCGTGTTTTGGGGCTTTCTTTCGGGTGGGTAGGGGTGAGGGAGGAAGGGAAGATTGTTGGCGGGAGCTAGCAGCCGAGGTGAGATGGAGAAGACAAAGGCTGATGGTGCATAGTAGTACTGCAGAAGGTGGGCGAGTGAGGGTGGGGCTCCAATTGAGGCTAGTTGCACAAACCTCCAACAATTAGAGCCGTCATTGCAAAGAGCTCCAACTGTTTAGCCCCGCGTATGTAAGAAATAATGTTAAGAGGGCTAATCGAAAAATTTGTGCTATGTGCATCATTTGTACCCAAAAGTAATTGTAGTAGTTTTTTGCAACTGTACTATCCTGATTATCTGGAGTTCCCTGCAATTTCGAATCCAATTGTTGGAGGTTTGTGCAATTTCCACCCTCCTCGTGTTTCGAGGAAGCTCTATGACCCTATGTTCAAACAAAAAATGATCAAAGACAAACAAAAAAAGAAAGGCCATCTCTTAGGGCTCGTTTGATTTGCAGGATTCTCAAAACATAGAAAGAGGAAACTATAGGAATTTGGATCAAGTATGTGTTTGAATCACAGGGAAAGCAAAGCAATTATACCATGAGGTTGGAGTGGATGGAAATTTTCCTAAAAATAGAGGGCAAAGGAATACTTTGAAGGAATCACAATTCCCGTGTTTTTCCTATTCTTATATTTTTCCTATCCTGCATTACAAACGGGACATAATTCCTATATATTGTAATTCTATGAATCAAAAAAGCAGCATAGGATTATTTCCTAAGAAACAAAATCCTTCACAAACCTTTGAATTTTCTTTGAATCAAAGAAGAAATAAAAGGTTCCTCTCTCAGGAAAAAAAGGAAATCCACCTCTTGGAGAAAAAAGGAACTCCGCCTCTTGGAGAAAAAAAAGAAACTCCACCTCTTGGATAATTCAGTGTGACGAGAATAGCTACTAGAATCTATGTCTAGTACTAGCTGTAGGGCCCAATCATGCACGTTATTACTACTACTAGTACGTATCAGTCTTTGCAGGTGCCTCGAAGGAAACAAAATAAAGCTCTGCAGGTAATAAACGGTCATCGCAATTTCCAAGATACACAATCTTTTGCTTGTTCATTTTAATCTGGGCGAAAGCCAGAGGAGAGAGGAGTACTAGCTGCTTCGTGTCTTGAGCCATCGAGTTAGAGTAGAAATTTCGATATCTAAAAACCTGAATTCTCCTGTCAAACCAATGCTCATTTCATGCAACTTGACCAAACAGACTTACTGCACTACTTTACTACGCGTCCAAAAAACTACGGAGTACAAGAAGTACTAGTACAGTAATGTTACATAGAGAGTTTCACATTCATCTTGTAGCACCAAAAACAGAAGTTGTGTCAATCTAGTACTGTAGTAGTCACGTCCAGGTTGCCTTACAGGGGAAAAATAATACGATGAGGAATAAGATCTATCTATTTTTGTACTCCTATTTGCGTATACTCGTAGTACTACGTACTCAGGAACGGCACGAGCGTGGGCTCCACTAGTGCGCCTCCGCACGTAGGGTAATCCAGAACGGAGTAGATCGCCACCGCATGGTCGCATGATTATTATGCATTGGTCCATGTTCTAGTCGTGGGCGCATGCCGTAGCAGTAAAAAAATTGTGAAAATTAGATTACTCATAAATAATTACTTCCTCCATCCTAAAATAGTAGTTACTGACTTGGCTTTGTCTAGATACGCATGTATTGCGATGCATTTTAGTACTTAGATGCTCCCTCATTTCCAAATTAGAAAGCATACTAGGTTTTGTCAAAGTCAATATTTATAAAGTTTGACCAACTATATGTACAAACATACTAACTCACATAATGTCAAACGCATATAGTATGAAAACATGGTTCATGATGATTCTGATAACATTGAGTTGATGTCGTACATGTCCATATTATTTTCTAGATATTTAGGCAAAATTCTAGGGCAACCTATCCTGCACACTAGAACCACGTCGTGTCGTCCATACCAGTGCAATTTCGACGGCAATCCTGGTTCAAGACTTAAATCAAGTCGAATTGGCAAGTTTGGGCATAAAATTCTGTAATCACTGAGTTAGATGACTAAAATCGAAGCACCATAAGAACGTTAGTGTGTTTATCTCTAGTCCATGTCGTAGAAGTGAACAGTTACACAAGTCATAATAAATTCCTAAATACTCCGTAATAATATTAGCAATAAACTTAGTTTACATCCAAAATGTATCCTTCCTAGTACCAAAAGAGAACCTACATGCGACTACTACTAGTAAAATGGAGTAGTAAAATAATACTACTTGTATTACTATTTATCTACTAATACACCATTACAGTCTTGATCATCAGCCGTAGTTTAAGATCATTTTTCCTATCGATGCAAATCTAGAAAGATACATGGGTGGACTGTCCAACCTTCATCAGGAACCGCGGCGGCACCCCGAGGTACGTCCTAATCTTATCGGACAGGAAGTTGGCTGGAAAGGAGCTGCTCGTCGGCTCGATTACCGCATTAAAGCCCTCGACCATCTTGAAGTTCGCCAACCCGGCGGGCCAAGCGCACACAGTTTTATCGTGTACCGCCGCTACAAGAACCTGTCCTGCCTGATGCACCCCAAGGACACGACGGCGATCGAGCCGAGCGCGCTGATGGTCAGGCCGAACACGGCACTGTCATCCCCGCAGAGGAAGCGCGTGAATCCCCTCGTACTTGTTGGTGGCGGAGTCGGGATGAGGTAAAATAAGGCGCTGCTGTAGATGGCCCTGATTACAATGACCCCGTGGGCCTCCTTCATGTGGGGAAGGAGCCCTGTCGGCGAGGCAATAAAATCACAGGCGGAATCCATGTAGGAGCACGGGCCGTACAAGCACACGATCTTGTGCTCGTCGAGCTTGTCGAAGACGACCAAGCTAAAGTAGTCACCATAGGGGCACTCAATCATCACCTCAGACTGGACGGCGTCCATATCAGTCGGATCACGGTTGAATCCGTCGACAGGGTACACGAACTTGTGGGAGTGGTTAGAGATGGAAGATCGGCTCGCCGACGTAGTGCCCGCCTGCCAGAAACCCGGGTTGGATGGGTATACTGAAGAGTATACTGATTGAGTTTCATGTTGTACTGGTACAATTGTACGGGAATACGCAAGGCATCGGCACACCAGCGGCGGCTACACTTGGCCACTTTTTTCTTAGACAGTGTCCATACGCTGTACATGTTTCGTCAAAACAAAAAGGCTGCAGAAAGTTGATAGGTGAGTAAAGCATGTGTTACATTGTACTATACCAGAAATTATAGTACAAACAGAGGGAGAGACCGAGGCAAGAAGATCTAGGTGAGCGAGAGGCAAGAAGATCTACTCCTGGAGAGAGAAGAAAAGCCTGTGGCCTGGTGCAGGGTGTACAATGCTCAAAGCGAGAGACCGAAGACTGCATGCATGTCTTCGACACCAACCTATAATTAACTTTTTTGGTCTTATCAAATTTAAATAGCCTTAATAATCCCAGATAGAGGGAGTACTAGTACTAGTAGTAGTACTACATCTTAGAACAAATCAGACAAACTAGTACTGCATTTATTAGTGGTACTTTTTTGAGAAATTATAATTAGTAGTAGTACTTAGATATGTGAAAAACCAATCCAAGTTACTACTCCAATAGAGAGTACGATCACTCTGTTTTATGGATTCTTGTTTACTATACGTACTAGTAGTAAAAGCTAGAATGTAGATTATTTCAGAACAAATTTTGGCTCTATAATATCTAGAATACACGCAAACCGCAAAAGACACTTTATTGCTTAGTTTCAGGGATCTTGTGCTAAATGCATGGACTTAGATGTAATTTTCATTTTTATGAGGTTCTTGATGTAACTTGTACTTCCACCGACCACGTGTTAACTAAAGCACCTCCCTCCTACGGGACCTACCACAATTAAAAAATAATTACACTACCCCGATTATCACACAAAGTGGAACATGGTTTCTTATAATTCCAATTTTTTTAAAAATAGGATGTTTCAAGCTTCCCAGCTAACTTCGCACACTTTAGTGATTTTTTGCCGATTTAACGAAATTAGGTCAAATATTTGCTATACAAGCAAGGGCAATTGATTGCTATTGAATTAATTTTTTTTCAGAGGTAGATGGGTGCATCTTCATGTAGTAAACAATGTTGACGGTGTTAGTTTCCAACTATCACGAAAGAACATTTAATTCTCAATTTTTCGAGCAATGACAATATTGTTTTTTTACGTAAAGAAACTCCGAAGAATATAGATCTGAATACCACAAGACAAGTTTTCAAACATAAATAGTGGACAAATATGTTCTACTGACGATACCCATGTTTTATGAGCTTTCAAACTTTCAAGCTAACTCTACCAACTTGAATGATTTTATTCCAATTATTCATCGAATTTAGGTTAAATTTGAATTACAAGTAAATTGTAGGTTGCTTTGAAAGTTTTATAAAAAATCTTCTAGAGATACCTATTCAGGGGTCAATTAATATATCATAAATCACCGAGAGTTTTGACGATATGTTCAACTTCTTGTTAAGATTTTGCATCTTGACAGTTTAACAAAATTAGGTCAAACTTGAGATAGAAGTAAACATGAAAGATCGCTCTTAAATTAAATGTCTGTCGATATTTGAATGACTTCCTAGCTAACTCTGCCCATTTGAATGATTTTATGTTGATTTATCGAAATTAGGTCAAATTTGAAACTATAAGTAAATTGTAGGTTGCTTTGAAAGTTCTACGAAAAAGCTTTTGGGGGTACCCATCGAGGGGTCACAATAAATATGTTAGAAACCACCGAGAGTTTTGACGATAGTTTCAACTTCTTGCTAAGATTTTGCATCCTGACAATTGATGGACTGGATTCTGCACCAAAACAGGATTATTGCAGTACTTGTAGCAGCAAATATTTAAGAGTTTATCCCGATGGGAGCTCGGCGAACACGATCCTCGCAGCCGCGTTGTCAATGCGACCACGTACGCACCCAAACCGTTATTTGGAAATAGCATATTCTATAAGTTGCTAGAATAAATAAATTTAAGATGTTTTGTAATAACTACTACTAGAACTGGAAGAAAACTAGAACAAAAGTAAAACTGAAAATAGGTGAATGCAATGAGATGAAATATTAATACTATGATTCCTCAAGTAATTTTGTGTATACCGGTGTGCATGATAAATGCTTATGTAATACCTCTTAACTATAATTGTGGCGGTCCCTCATATATGTTGTCTCCCACCGTTGGTAAGTGACAACAGATAACTCAATTGTCCACACCCTTTCCAGACATGGGCCATCCGTAAGAGAATAGTGTATTAAGGTAACAAGACCAATCAAGGTAAACCAGAGCAAAGGCATTAAGTTTTATGGACAACCGTACTCCTAAGCAAGTGTGCTAGTCACAAGACATCTCGTATGTCACTTTGGCGTCAAGCAATTCGCAACAGTATACCTATCTATATCATGAGTGGTCTTGAGAAAATTAAATCTTAATTGGCGGTGCATCCTAAGTTGTTATTTCCTCCACAAATCACTTACAGAAAATAGCTTTTAGTTCAACCCACGGACTTGTCAGGCCCATGGAACGAGTAGAGACTAATGATAAGTTTTGTGACACTCCATGAATCCCTAGTAAACTCCTCAACAATGGATTGGACGTCTCCAATCACTAGAATAATATCATGAATAGAACAATGTAAAGAGAAAGCACAAACATATTAATTAACAAGAACACATCACACTTCAATTACTCAAATCATCATAACATTAATAAAAGGGGGTTCAAGCCATGTTACAACCCATCACGGAGATCATGATGGGAAAGCATGAAGGAGTAGCGGCGATGGAGATGGTGATGACGGCGCGGTGATGGTGGCGTCGACATGGTGATGGCAGCACACTCCTCCTCCTCTTCTTACTTAGATGGCTTGATGGTGTTGATGGAGATCTAGATCTTGGTGGAGCTATAGAGGCTATGGAGGCGGCAGATCTGCAGGGCGCCGCCGTGGAGGCGGTAGATGGGATCTAGATCTTGTATATGGTGTATTCCTTGGGTCCTCCCTCCTTTATATAGGTCTTGAGGGTGCCGTAGGGTTCCCCCAATACCGCATATGACTTAGGGAAGGTTCTGGAGCTTGTATGGGGCGAAATCCCGTCGTTTCCGATCTTTTTACAACTATACGGGCGCAACTATACGGCCGGAAATATTGCTCCGGTTGTATAGTTGCTCGTTAAATTGTGTGTCCCCTTTAGTATTTTGGTCGCCATTTCTTCATACGAACTCCGTTTTAGGTGTTCTTGGGCTCGTTGAGTTCATATCATCGAGGGCTACAACCCTGTGCTATTGGATCTTTATTTTGAGAAGTTGGAAAAAATCACTTTTCCAACCTCTCAAATGGCTAAGTCTAGTCCCTGCAGCTCCTCCATACTATGCTCTCTTTGTTCCTTTTGCCTTTTTTTGTCCATAATCATCATCAACACCTACACACATGTCAAATACAAGGAAGAGGGATAAAATTCTACCTAAACTACTAAATGTGCAAGGCTCATATTGAATTTAACAAAAATAAGTAATCATGCATATCAGGCATAACAATAGTTAGATGGAGCATGATATGATAAGAAAATGACACAATTTATATTGCTAAAAAGTGTTGTATTATCACATACATCCACTTTCCCAAGATAGATCTTGCTCGTCCTCGAGCAAAAGGGATTGATAACTTAATGGATGTGATCTTGCTTATCATTGAAAATCAATGCACTGTATCCTTGTTTTTCCTGCAAGCTCAAAGTAAGAGAGCACATAATCAAACAAGGCAATATAAGCTCACTTATATTATTCCAACCACTAGATATTAGTCAAAAACTTCTATGCCCCATGTCAAAGTTAAATCTAGCTTGCAAGTAAACTTGTGATCCTTCTATATGCACTTTATTGTATTTTTTATTTTTATTTGTATAAGGCAAAGCTGAACACGGTTAGTTGTTAATCATAAATAGAAATAGAGTTTTCCAATGCTGCCCACTCATGCCATCTATTGAAGTCTCTCAAGTGCAAACTTTGATTGTTGAGCTCATAGAAAATATATTTCTTAGTAACGAGATCATGCCAAAAGAGTGGTATATGTTCAATCGAGACTGTGCATGCTAGGAAGGACACTCGTGACCATTACCAAGGTTTCCCATTTTGATATAATGATTTCTCATAGCGTCCAGAGGAGTATTCTGACTTTTGCTTTTAACACAGGCCCATGAGAATACCAATGTATATCCAAATATAGCATTTTTGCTACATATGTTGGGCAACTCATAGCCAAACTCCAAGAGTTACCTCTTTTTGGATTGTTTAAAGGCCAGCGGAGTTGTTAGCGTCCAATGTTGTGCGACAGTGGCGCAAGACACGCATAAAGCAATATCTCACTTTGATTTCCAAGACAAAATTTTGGCATATGTAATCTCGAAACTTTGAAACATCATTTCTTATTTGACAACTCACTGAGTAATCATCTATTAAGACCATCATTTCCAGCACTATGGGGTCGTGCTACTCCATAACCATTCACTTAAGACAATTCTAAACAGTGACAACTAGCAAGTTTTGAAGAACTTCTTTATTATATATATTTTTTTCTTTTCAAAAGGTAGAGAACATGGTAATGTATATTTAGAGGATCACAATATTTTTCACAAGCTAGATAAAAGTTGAACAAGGTGCATCAAAGCTATGGCTTGTCTCCTATGGGGCCTAACATGAGCAAGTATATCCCTTATACAAATATGAACAAAATCTCATCTAAATAAGCATTCAAAAACAAAGAGATACACAATAGCATGAAAACTTTTTAAGATAAAGAACGTTGCACAAGACTCTACGCATGCAAAATAACCTCCCCAAGCTAAGAATTTTCCAAGTATCCACTTGAGAAGATCATGAGAACAAAAGAGAAATGCAGTTATCAAAAGAGAGTATAAGAAGTGTTTACCTCCCCAAGCTTAAGTTAAAGCAAGGGTACCACACTTTACCGTTGAGGTGCTTTTAACCTCTACTTTGATGGACAAAAAATCTTTGCTTCAATGAATGCTTCATGGTCCGTTGTATGCCTTCCTTAAGAACCTGGTAGAAACAAGACTAGAAAGAAGACAAAATAATTTTGTGTTTTTGAAGACACGGGTTTAGCTCACAAGTGATAAAATACAAGTCCCACTAAGTCGGTTCATCAACCTAAGCACCGCGCCTAAGTCAACAAACTAGTTCTAGAAGTGGCCTCTCCTAGATTGTGATGAGGTGCAAGTGAAATAGAATACTGATACCTTCGACCCAGATTACGGATGTACTGTAGCTTCTTTTTCCCTAGTAGACCTAGGTTATCGAATCCTCGGGAAGCGAATGCGTAGTAAAGTTACTTTAACGGACCTTCGGGAATTTTAGAATTTCTTTTGTGTTTTTACCGGACCAATAGCTTGCGTCTTTTTGTTGTTGTCGATGATGGAGAGAGAGGGCCTAGGACGTTCGGTTTCACCTGTAGCTGTGCAAAACATCTGATGGAAATAAAAGATAAAAATAAAGTATGCGTGTACTCATTAGAGCAAGATAAATTATATTTGGGCAGTGCATCCGTAATTGCTATTGTTGAATTTGATCTGAATCCTATATACTACAAAAGGAGTCCTTACGGACTACGGCGTGCCAACCGTGCTAGACGTAGCACATCTACAACTCTATTTTGTGTCCGCCAAAAAAGAGAGTTTTTTGCCCCTTTATATAGTGCCAGGTAGTTATAGAATAGATTGAGAGAGTTCCATCATATTGATAGCACGTCGAGGGTTTGTCCTCTCGTGTATTGTAATACTCCTCCCAATTATAGTGACACGCCGTCGTGCGTTCTGTGGTTTTTCCCGTAAGGGCTTTCACGTAAAAATCTGTGTTCTTGTTTTTCGTTTGATCTACTTTTTGCTACACAATTGTGTAACAAGTGGTATCAGAGCCCTAAGCTTGAAGATCTATCTATTGCCCGGGAGACTTTACGTTGCGCTCCCGGAAAGCATCGCGCAACGTCTTATTCATTGGATCAACAACCGCAGTCATGTGCGGTATCAGGCAGTTTTCATCAAGATTGTAGCATCCTTGTTTGAGATCAGGTTTAGACGAGACCGGGAGAAGGCAGTTTTCATTGGTGTCCCGTCCGCTGCTTCTTGCGATTCGTTCTTCTGCCGGAGATCCAATCCATAGAGATAATGTGCAAGTCCAATCCACTGCGCTGAAGTTTCCTACATGCGTCCTGTTCAAGATTGCATCTGACTTGGTATTAATTCCGAGCAAGGCGATGGGATCAAAAATTCTCACGATCGTGTAGTAGTAGTACATCGATCTGGTTAAGCTGATCAAGTCCCGAGGAGAACCATTCTCTTTTCTCTTTCACGTGAACTCGCGAAGCCACGCTGATCAAACTTCCAATCTCCAACTGCTACGTGCAATTTCAAGTCTACCAGGAAAGTACTCGTGCTATTTTTATTCTGCATGTTTATTGATTCTATTAAGAGTAGATTTGATCTGGCTTGTTTCTTCAAGTCAAGATGCGGATTATTCTAGCATAGGTGTAATTTATACTGGTGTTGCCATCGGCATGGATAAAGTAAACAATTTGTTTTTCCAGCTCGAGCATTGACCCACGCTCTTTCTCGGTCCCAATACCGGTTCCACCCGCGCCACCTATGTTCGATGATTTGCCGCTGATATGATCATCGTTTTGATAGTATTCAGTTTAAGGTGGAGTTTGTTGAAGCCTTTCATACAATTGGCTGATTATGTGTGCTGTTGCGGACAGTCTGTACTACAGTTTGAGCTCAACATTATGGCGGTTCTACTTGCGGCGTTCTACGACGACTAGTTCGTTCTTAGGTTTTATCTTATTTGGAGGCTGGAATTTCAAGTAAGTTTATGATTATTCATATTCAATGACATTTATATGGGAGATATTGTGGATGCAAATTCAGGGTGTAATATTGCTGCGATTACATGAAGAACACAATTTAGAAATTTAAAAAATGGAGGAGGTGATTGTTAAGCCTGTTGGTAGCTAGCATATACTCTTTGCCCTCCAGAGTTTTGTTGTTATGCATGTGAAGGTTTTTTGTCTCTGTTATTCATGTCCGTGATGAGGATCAGTTTGAGGTGCAGGAGGAGTTTTGTTTTCTGCTAGATACTACAACATTGTTTAGTTGTCTTGGCTCTTTCAAGAGAGGTCTATTGCAGTGTTTAAGTTCTGTTGCATGTTCAGAAGGTTCCTTCATCCGGCGTTTGTTCTACATGGACAGTTCTCGACCATATCATGGATTTTTCATTAACCATTATAAGACAGCAGTTTTTGGTGTACAAGATGTCCTCCGTACTAGATGCTCTTGCATGAGTATTGTTTGTCGAGGTTTGTGCTTTTGTAGCACGTTCATATTCCATGAGATGAGTTCTTCACAATGTTATGTGCACCAAGATGTTGCACTATGAGCTTTGCGCTCACTCAAGCACCATAGGAGGTATAATAACTTATGTCATTTGATGATTGAGCAATTTCAGCTTTTAGAGGTCAGTGATATAGACTCAGACATTTATCGGGTATTATAGAAGACCCAAGTTTGTATGTCTGCTTTGTTGACAACTATGTTATTTTTGGACGATCTACCGTTTGATTTGCTCAATGTGACTTCATAGAAGTTTATTTGTCCTATGACGTTTCAAGGCACACGGTTTACTTGTGATGATGACTTTAATTAAGAAGTTGAATGCTATCTATGACTTTTATAAGAGATTTCGGCTCAAGGTGGAGATTGTTGAATTTGATCTGAATCCTATGTACTACAGAAGGAGTCCTTACAGACTATGGTGTTCCAACTGTGCTAGACGTAGCACATCTACAACTCTATTTTGTGTCTGCCAAGAAAGAGAGGTTTTTGCCCCTTTATATAGTGCCAGGTAGTCATAGAATAGATTGAGAGAGTTCCACCATATTGATAGCACGTCGATGGTTTGTCCTCTCGTGCATTGTAATACTCCTCCCAATTATAGTGATACGCCATCGTGCATTCTATGGTTTTTCCCGTAAGGGTTTCCACGTAAAAATCTGTATTCTTGTTCTTCGTTTGATCTACTTTTTGCTGCACGATTGTGTAATAGTTATTGCCTCCGTAACCGCTTATAGCAATAACCTACTAGTCTCATCCATAGAAGAAAGAAAACTAATGATATGCATAGCGATGTCATCGTTAATCCCAAGCAAATCCCTCACATACAGCCGTACTACCCCTTCTGTCACTAGGGTTCCCAACTTGCAGATCAGTCATCACTCATACTCCCTATACCTGGCTCAACCCTCGGGGTCTTGGGTACCTAACAAGTCCTTGGATTGAGGCAAGAGAGGATACAATAATCATCATGTCATACAAACTAATACACGATCCCATCTATGATAAATAACATGCACAATTGCTACATGGCTAGGCCGAAGCCCTTAGCCCAAGGAGAATTACTCATACATAGAGATGAGATCAACAATCACAAACATTGTAATAAAAATCATAAGATTGATAGCAATAGTCTTACAATGTCACCAATCGGAGAGGAGAACTACTATTACAAGTGGTGAAATATGGCTATGGAGATGGAGAAGGGTTTCGAGATCTGGATGCGGCTGGTGATCTATGGCAGAGACTTTTTGGCAAGGTCTGGCTTGTTTTCTTGTTGCCCGAGACTTCTATATATAGGGATCCCTTCACGAAAATTGTTCTGTTTGACATAACGGTGGTGGGGCCAACTATACAACCGGAGCTATACGGCCGGAATTTTTGCTCCGGTCGTATAGTTGGTTGTTAAAGCGTCTGCCTCCATTGTACGGCTCCTGGTTTCTTATGGTTGTTGGAAATCTCGTATCTTTGACTTTAATGTAGTGATTCCCTCGTTTAAACGATATTATCTGCGTAGAAGAAATATAAAAAAGGATTGCATACCCCTCTAAATATTAGCATTAGTGGCAGGGTTAGAGAGATATTTCATCAAGAATATGAGTAATATCCAGTTTAAATATGGACATAGATGGCTATATTTCATAACCATCAACCTCCCCAAGCTTAAACTTGATCGTCCCGAGCAAGAAAACCAAAATCAAAAAGAAACTCAGCATTTAAACTGAAATAACGAGATGGTGATCTTATTCATGATTAGTAGTCTCATGTTTCCTCCACTTCATAAATCTGAAAAACTTCAGCATAGACAGAGTAATGGCAAGCATATCATATGGGTTTCAAGCATCCTTATAGTTCAGCAAAATTATTGTAAACATGGATGATTCAAATGAGTAAACTTTATTCCATGTCAAGTAATCAACTCATAGGTTTGCCTTTGACCGATAAAGTATAATCATGTAAATTTAGAGTGTGAGAGTTGTCATGAAAAGCATATACACTAGAGTACCTCAATTCTCCCACATCAATAAATCAAGACTTTTCAAGCACTACTTTTCTATTCATTGTCCTTCAAGAATTTCAGTTTTTAACTAATTGAGAGCATGCCAAAAAAATATATTAGTTTATCGGGCTGTGATGGACACTCGTGGCATCACTAAGGTTTTGTTCCTTTTGCATAATGATTTCTCATAACAGCCAGAGGAGTGATTTCATCATGATTACAGCTACCCGGGAGTGCCAAGAATCTTACCCACTATAGCATTGCTGCTACAAGTGTTTAATCAACTCATAGCCAAAATCTAGGAGTTTCCTCCATGAAGATAGTTCGTAGGCCAGTGGAGTTGTTGGCATCCCATGATGTTTGACACGCATAAAGCTATATCATTCTTATGATTAAGAAGTCAAACTTTGGCATGCTCACAAAACCGCTAAACATTAAATCAATTGAACAAATCCTTTTAAAGAGAGCTATCAAGTCAATCATTACTTTCTGTGGTGTTGGGTATCTCTAGAAATAATCCTTCAAGACAAAACACTACAACGCCCAAGCCTTAGATTGTGAGACTTTTTCTTATTACAATTGTTTAGCAATTTTTAGGCAAGACTTGGTTAATTACGAGAGCTGGAACAAAACATACCCAATTAAATACCCATGCAAATGAAAATATTACTACGATACAAAGAATCACTCCACCAATATAATATCTCAATGTTTACTACTAACTAGCATGGGTTTCTCAAACTTCAAGAAGTGGGGAGTCATAAGGCATACCTCTCATGTTTGGTTCCACTTCTCTCTTGCTTTTTTATTTGTTTCTTGGAAACTCGAAGTCGATCACTCTCCTGCAAATATATGAAGACCTCGAGGCGGAAAGAAAAGAAAGAGGGAAAATAAGGAGAGAAATATTTTTGTGGTTTTTAAGAGATGAACTTTAAAGAATAGAAAGTTGGCGGCAAAGCTTGGCTAGAAAATTTTGAAAGCAAATAGAAAGAACTAAAAATAATGTGTTGGGGAAACCAACACGAGTGCTTATAAACTCAAATAAAAACACAACCTCTAAATAAATAAAAGCAAATAAACGCCAAATAAAGATATATGAGGAAACTTCCCCAAGCTTAGGCTTTTGCAAGCCCTTCAAATCATTGTGGTGGCGGGAAAAAGTCGTTGCTCCAGTTCACAAATTGAGCTGAGAGGTTACTTGTTGATTCTCGGAGGTTCAAAGAGAGGCTATGCATCCTCTCCACAGTCCCTCCAAGTCTTTGGAAATCTTGGTATGTGGCGAACCGGGTTTGTGGCTGCTCCTCTTGATAAGGAACTTCTTGCTCCTCCTCTTGGTCCTCATCCTCCTCTGGAATCTCTTCCTCGGGTTGGTGTTTCTCAACCTGCAAATCATATAGCAAACGTCCTTCCTTGATAGAGAAAAGACCATTAGGCATAGGAGCGTGGTAGAGACGCCCAGCTCCAGCAATATGCAGATAATAAACACCACCTCTCCTAGTGAGCATTCCACAGGCTCTCAAAGTGGAGAAACCAACACGTGTCTCACCTAGTATGGGTTGCAACTCACCTAGGTTGAGGCCTAGGGCAGTGGCAAGCACGGTGATGACGCCTCCGCCTGTGATCGGTCCTTGGCTTTGGGAGGCTTGGTGCTCCAAGTAGCGCACAAGGATGGCGCCCAAGTTGAGTGACAAGCCGTAGTTGATGTAAGCAGCCTTTGTGAGGACTAGGATGTCCTCCTTCCTGAGTCTCGTGAACTCATTACGTGCCTGCAAGGTGTTAGTAATAACATAGAACAAATAGCGAATTGAGGATGTTGAATATTCTCCCCCTTGTTCACTCTACTAGTGAAACTCATTCCATTATAGTATTGTCCAGGGGTTGGTTCTAAGCCAGTAAATGATGCGCGTAAGGCATGAATATCATTGTTTGGCAAATTAAAACATGCGCACCATTCTTCTAATGTTAAGGTGTAGTTGTTGCTCATCATATGGAAAGAAATAGTGTCCTCTCCTTGCCATTGTTTAATGGTGCTTTGCAACAAACTTAGAAATTCAATGGTTAAGCAGCGATAAGTAGGTACATCATTGTATATAAAGTTTTTCAGGCCAGCTCTATTGCAAAGTAAATTGAAGTCATCAGAAATACCGAGTTGGTT
This sequence comes from Avena sativa, assembly GCA_916181665.1. Lineage (NCBI taxonomy): Eukaryota > Viridiplantae > Streptophyta > Magnoliopsida > Poales > Poaceae > Avena > Avena sativa. The sequence continues at coordinate 59,659,994 of OV702292.1, forward strand.
CAATATAATGGGGCAAGCCCACTTGGTGGCCTTCACTTCGCGGTTCTTGATCCTGTTGAAGCGATCACGATGGGCCTCATCCCTGAACCGTATCCCCATGCATTCCTAAGTGGCAGCTAGAGAAGCGCTAGCGGTGGCACGGGCATGAGTTTGGCTCCTTGTGTTCATCATATAAAACATTGAAGAAAGGCAAAAATAAAACTTTTTGATCCAACAATAGTAAGTATAATATATTCCTCATCATAGCACACTAAAGAATCTCCTCAAGATAGTAATCTAGGAAAGTAAATCATGGCAATTGGTTCATAGTAGGTCTCACCCTAGATTGATAATGATAATAGATCGAAGATGAATTTGTAAAAAGTAATTGGAGGGTCGGAGGAGAAACATACCATAGATCACTCGTGTGCGAGGAAATCGAACGAAATTGAGTAGAGATGAATATCTCTTGAGGTTTTGAGAGAGTTTGGAGGTAGAAGAAAGAAAAAGGATTGAAGTTTTGGAGTTGGAAGTACCTTCCCGTGTGATTTTGTGGTCGGATGCAACTATACGGGCGGAACTATACGGGCAGAACAAAATATTCCCGCCATATAGTTGGTTGTTAAACTGTCTATCCCTGCGAAAGAAAATATACAAAGGCATCGATATCTATACGACTGGAACTATACAGCCAGAATTTTTATTCCCGACGTATAGTTGGTCGTTAAACTCTCAGTACATTAGAAAAGAAATTGTACGGAGGCACTGATATCTATAAGACCGGAGCTATACGGCTGGAATTTTATTCCCGTCGTATAGTTGGTCATTAAACTCTCAGTACATATGAAAAGAAAATTGTCGATGGCAAAGATATCTATACGGCCGGAACTATACGACCGTGATTTTTATTCCCGCCATATAGTTGGTCGTTAAACTCTCTGTGTGCATCAAAAAAATCTGTTTCTTCGAAAACTATTTATTTTCTTGTAACTTAGTGATATACCTTGTTTTTGACTGAAAATTGACAGCAAATATTGTCGACCAACAATAGCATGAATAAAGCAGAATTTTAAGTACTACCGAACTTCTTCTCCTCAAATGGAGTTTTCTAGCACTCTTTATTAAACATAAACTTTAGACTAAAACTAAAAACTTAACTCAAACCTTTATTTCACATGGGTTGCCTCCCATGAAGCGTTCTTTTATGGTCAATAACTTGACCTTAACGATACTCACTTGGGCTAGATGAGTGAAACACCCACTCCGGAGTAATTGGCCTTCAAAGCGATGGCCTCCTTTTCATCATGCTTGGCTTTCTTCTTCCTGGGGAAATGAATAACAAAAGGATCCCGTGAAGTCAATTGCAGCTTCACGTTCCCTTCATGCAGATTAATCAAATCCTTAATAGTTCTTAAGAAAGGACGGCCTAAAATAATCGGAGCAGTAGCATCTTCAGGCATGTCAACAATAACAAAATCAATGAGATTAGGACAGCCTTTAATGTATACTAAAGTGTTCTTAATTCCTACAGCTTGTTTGTAAGTAGAATCTGCTAGATGCAATTTTAACTTAGTAATTGATGTCTACGCACTTCTATTCTTGTAGACAGTTGTTGGGCCTCCAAGTGCAGAGGTTTGTAGAACAACAGCAAGTTTTCCCTTAAGTGTATCACCCAAGGTTTATCGAACTCAGGGAGGAAGTGGTCAAAGGTATCCCCTCTGAAGCAACCCTGCAATCAAGATACAAGAAGTCTCTTGTATCCCCAACACACCCAATACACTTGTCAGGTGTATAGGTGCACTAGTTCGGCGAAGAGATAGTGAAATACAAGTGGTATGGATATAAGATAATGGTGCTAGAAAATAGCTTGATGGCGTGGAAGAGACTAAAGGAAAACTGAAATAAAGATAGAAGCAAGCAAACATGTAACAGATCTAATTGTAAACGGTGTATCAATGCTTAGAAACAAGGCCTAGGGATCATACTTTCACTAGTGAACACTCTCATATAAATATCTTCTCTTTATGATACTACTCTGAACTACTCTTCGGTTAGACACTCTAATCCATGGTAGGGCTATAATAGCACACCTCAAAGTAAGCCTTTCCCATCTAGATAACCCCACACTGTCACCTTGAGCACTAGATGGTTCAAACAAACACCACAATTTCATAAAGACATCCAACTCCAAATATAACTCATAACAAGTATTTGTAATCTCTAGCCTAAGTGCCACCATGGTGTGCACACTATCAACTTCACACACATGGGGAGAGCAGAGATCTATTAAAGCACTTGAGTATCAAGGTAGATCTATAGATTACAAGCTCATGATCTCAATAAGATCATGCATAGAGAGAGATGAACACATAGCTACCGGTAGAACCCTTAGCCTTGAGGAAGAACTACTCCCTCCTCATCATGGGAATCAGCAAGGGCGATGGTGATGGTGGTGGAGATCGATGGAGATGGCTCTGGGGGCACTTCCCCGTCCCGAAAGGGTGCCGGAACAGAGACTTTCTGTCCCCCGAATCTCCCCTTTGGTGGCGGTGGCGCTGTGGAACTTTTCATGGCTGGAGGCTTGATGATTTAGGGTTTTTGCATCGGGAGGCATTTTATAGGCGAAGAGGCAAGGTCAGTGGGTAGCCAGGGGGCCCACACCACTTGGTGGAGCGACCAGGGCTAGCCCACGCCATCATATGGTGCGGCCACCCTGTGGCCCTCTCCGTCTCGTCTTCTGGCTCCATGAGTCTTCGGTAAAATATCGACTTTGGCTTTTGTCCGGTCCAATTCTGAGAATATTGATTTTCTGACTTTCTTGGAACCAAAAATAGCAGAAAACAGGCAACTGGCACTGTGGCACTTGTTAATAGGTTAGTCAAAGAAAGTGTATAGAAAGTACTCCAAAGTTGGAACAAAACACAAGAAAGTAGATAAAACCAAGCATGGAACATCAAAAATATGGATACGTTAGCAATGTATCAACATCCCCACGCTTAACTCCTGCTCGTCCTCGAGTAGGTAAGTGATAAAAAGAAAGAATAATTTTTGAGGTGACTGCACCATCATAAACTTGATCAAAGTTTTTGTAAAACATTAAAAGCTGGGATCATAGTACTTCAATCATAACATGAAAGACAAAGTTCTAGCAATAAGACATAGCAACTATGTTGTAACATGAAAAGGCACAAACAAAAGATTCATGAATAACAATGCTTTGCAAGACGTTTGTTTGTTTCACATAAAGAAGACATAACATAGTGGCATTCGGCTTGTCCCTCATAGAGTAGCAAACATAAATGCATAGGACACCTTCAAAGTTCATAAGAGTGACTAGATACAAATAGTTAAAAACAAGCAATATCAAAGTTATGCATCAATCAACAAGTCTTGGGACAATGCACATAGAACTAAGAATGGCCACTATGCTCTCAAAGTAGGTGCATAAAGGTAGAAGGTGGAGACTCAACATAAAAGTAAAAGAAAGGGCCTTCATAGAAGGAAGTAGGGATTCAAGTCACATAAAGAGCTTCCAAAAATTATGGTACTTATTAGCTTCTAGCTCTCATTGCCCCTATCATAAGCATCTTGAAGTGAATAAGGTTAAAGTGAACAAACTATGGAGTATATGCTTGACAAAGTATAAGTTGGAAATCTCATGTCCCTTGAATATGAGGGCCACTCCTCATGCTACTCAAGTTTAGTTACCAGTAAGTTCTTGTCATAGTAAGTACATGTGTATCATAGAGAACCGCCAACGGGGTACCCCTTGCCCGATGATATGGAAGAATCCCCATATCAAAATGACAAGGCAAGCAGACAACGAGCATCTCAGCATTCTTCTTATTTACCATGGGAAAATGGTGCTTTTTTCTCTCTTTCCTCTTTTCATATATCTCTTTTTTTCTTTTTTCTCTTTTCTTTTTCTCAACATGTGTCTCTTTTTTTATAAGAAGAATGCTTCATAGACAGCTCATTATGGTTACGCTGCAGGGTTCCACCATGACAATATGGATTAGACCAGCGGCCCAGACGTTTCTCTAACACACATACATAACTCCATGGACATACAAGCTCCCCTTTCATTTCACACCGACGGCATCCATAGACAAAAGAGCATGATATCAACTAGGTACAAAGTACAAGTGCAATATTGAAAGCGTTCCCCATGACTGCATGGTTCTGCTAATCCCCAACAAATAAGTGCAAGCATATACAACATAGACGACACAATGGTTCAAGTTTATTAAGGGCTAGAAAAGTAAAGTGTGCCATCAAGTTCGTGAGAGCTTTAATCACTAGTTTTCTCATAACAAGTTTAATTCGGAAGGTAGAAAAAAATATGAATATACTTAGAATAGCATATGCTAGTAGGTAGGTATGGTGGACTCTTTGGAATAACTTGGTTTTAGGAGTTGGATGCATAAGTGGAACTCATACTTGGTTGTGTGTAACACCCTCGAATCGGCCCTATGCAAGTTTTAGCCCCTTTCCGCCAAACCCGCATAGAAACGATTCAAGGACGCCCACCAGGCACTTTCGTGCGGGTGGAAAACGAAGTAATACCATTACACAACAGTCCTCGATGGGACCCACAGAACAGATATATATACAACACGACTCCAAGAGTCAAGAATACAGATATACAATACAAAGATCCAAATCACCTTGAAAACGATACAGCGTCCGAGTACGGACAAGATGGAAATTGGGCTAAGAGCCCTGAAGGATAACCAATGGCGTCCATAACCCCGCCCAGGCCAAGCCGGAAGGGTAACCCTGCTAACGACATCGATCTCAAACCTGCTAAAACAAAAGGGGTGCCGACAAAGGGCAAAGGAAAAAGAGGAGCGTCAGTACTGAGGCCAGTACATGGCGAGGCTAGAATTCGGCGGCTCTCGCCTACATAGGTATGGTGGACTGAAGTGACAGCGCAGCGGCACTAAACACCCTATAGAGACTCAGTAAAACTGGCGGCTATTAGAGAGGGATAAGAAAGACCTATCCGGATCCAACCTGATAGTATCACCAAACATACCCATCCTGGTAATTCCCCCTCGAGACCAAACGAGGAAGTCAAACCGAGGAACTCACACAGTTGGCAGTTTTATCCATTCGATTATAGTTGAAGCACTTACTAGTCAGATCTAGATTTCATGAGTCACCCTGATAGCATAAGTAGTGGGCAGTTTTAATCACCATTCTATTGTAGTTGGAACATTTACTAGTCAGATATAATTGTCCTGAGGAATCCCAAAACCCAGCAGTTGTTGGCACTTTTATCACATTCCATTGGAGTTGCAATACTTACTAGGCAGGTATAGAATGTCACAAAACAACCCAGATCCACCAGTTGTTGGCATTTTTAATATCCATTCCGTTATAGTTGCATCTGATTACTAGTCACATATTAAGTCAAATTTATAGCACTACTTTAGTTATGCTTGTCTATGATCGAGATACTGTGCTCCAAGTCGTCCATAACCGCGGACACGGCTTTCAGAAAGTTTTACCCTGCAGGGGTTCACAAATAGCAACACACACTCGATCAACCTCGGAAAAACCAACTCAAAACCCAACGAGGCATTCACGACAAAGCGATCATAGGATTCAGAAATATTTCAGGGGGCCACCCCACTAAGCTACCCGCAACGAAGTTGGCTGGCTCCGAAACGGACCCAGGGTTTATGTGGACGGCTGTAAACGACTGGGAACCCGAAAGTGTGACTGGGCTTGTCGATACAGCGAAAACGTGTCATGATCCTGAACAGTACAGGTGCTCCACGCACAATCATAAATAAAGCAGTAAAGCATGTCATAAATACATGATAGTAATAAAACCCCAAACTAGTTTGTGGCCCCAAGAAATAGAAATGAATCAAGCTCTAGCTCAGGGGGGTCCATAAGGCCTCCCGGATGTGGATAGTGCGAAAAATCAAGGAACAGGTATCAAGTACTCGGGGTCCTACGGGGCACAAGTGAGCGTGGAGGAACCAAATAATATCTATTGCCCATCGATGCCTCTGCATTAGTTATATCTAGCATTTTAATAGTTGTATTTAAAGTCATGGTCATCTCCACCAGTAAGCATCTCCACCAATAAGCATCTGCCAGCATTTCAACAAATGTGGTACTTGACAACACGAGATCGCACCTGAGCAAGTAGCTACGACTCGCAAGGCCAGCTATCTACCAAACACGGGTGATAGGAAGTGTCCAAGGCAATATAGAGGCTGCACGGGATATAACTGGTGTTCGGAAACTAAAGCATCACGACACGGATAGCATTAGGTCAACAGGAGGAAATAAAGACTATAAATGCAAAATAGGTAGAAGGGGAAGAGATGCTCGCCTAGGAAACACTGTCGACGGTTCATATCCGGAGAACTTGTCGATACTCGCATCCACTCATTGTCCTAATCCGCGAAGAAGCAAAGCACTAGAAGAAACACCGGATGCAATATTTAATACTATGGCAAAAGATCCGGCATGATTATGATATGATGCAGATGCGGTGCAATTAGGCAATATTAAGCGGAACCGAGGTCCCGACAATTAATTAATAGGTTCGAGTTATTTATCTATCATGCAAATTAAATGTTGGGTTAACAGGGCGAAACATGGCATCGGTTCGCTACACCAATTTAAATGGAGTCCGGGATAAGACAAAGATATCCCGCATATAGACTCCATATTTAATTCTGAGGTGAATCGGCATAATGCCCCCAAACCCTAAAATATGTATGCGACATGAACAATTAATGCAACAAGGAGATATTATATATTATAAAAATAGGGGTCTCGGGTAGGTAATCACATTAGGGTTCCGAAGATCTTGGGGGGGTCGATGGGGTTTAACGGGGATCGGGTTCGGTCTCCGGGGTTCAGGGTCTTCGGATCTGAGAAGGAGATCATGGCGGCCTGGGGGAACGGTCTTCGGGTTCTGGGGGAAGAGCTCGGTGTTCCGTGATAAAGGGCTTGGCGCTTTGGATCTTGGGTCGGGTCATCGGATCCGGAAGGTAGATCTTGGTGTCTCATGATGGAGCTCTTGACAAATCCTTGCCGAGTTACTTTGGAAGATCTTGGCGGCGACGCGATGTCCTTGTGGTGGGGTAGCAGATCGCCTCGGTGCATCGTCCGGATACATCTTCATGTGTCGTCCTTGGTGCTCTGAATCTCTCGCATACTCGGTACCAGGGAAGATCTTGGTGTCACGGAGCCAAACCCTGCAAGCCAACTTGGGGAAACGAATTTCTGTGGTTTTCTGCCAGAACACGGGTCGCAAGGCGAAAATATGCCCTTACAAACATATGACCGAATAGCCCCTGATCGTGCTACAACCTGGTCGCGCGACGGATGCAGGAAGCAGCAACGCATGCTGGGAGCAGCGAGCGACGCGGGTGGACGGAGATGGTGGCCTAGCTCAACAAGGAGCGTGTCAGGGGAAGGCCCGCCGGCCGGTGGCGACGACTAGGCCGTCAGCGGAAGAGAACTTGGGGAAGTGGGGCCGCGCCGGCCAGCGGCGGACTCGCTATAGGGACGCCGAACGGCTCCGGTGGCGGTGGCGCTTGGGATCCGGTGAGGAGGAGGCGGGGTCTGGTGACGAAGGGTGGCGCGGTAGAGGGAGTCGGCGAGCTCCCAGAAGGAGAGGGCAAGGGCGACCACGTGCCGAGGCGACGACGACAAGGTCGAGGAAGCCCCAGGCCTTGGCGGCGGCCGGAACGGAGGCGAGCGGCGGAGGCGCGCAGTGGACCAGGGGCGCGAGGCGGAGCTCGGTCGACGGAGGGGAGGGGCGGCCCCGGCGGCGGGCCGGCTCGAGAGGGACGGGGCCCGGGACGGCGAGCACGGCGGGCCAGAGCTCGAGGCGCCTGGTGGAGGGCATCGTTGCGAAGAGCGGGCGTCCTGGGGGAAGGGAGGCGAGGCGCGCAGGCCGCGGGCGCCGGAGAGAGAGGAGACGAGGCAGCGGGCACGCGAATGCGGGGGCGGGCGACCTGGCGTCAACGGCGGCGGTGTTGTGCAGAGGCGAGGAGGCGGTTTTCGGTGGCGGCGTCGTGATAGGGGATGGGAGAGACACGAGGTGGGGATCCGAGGCAGGCAGGGGTTGCGTGCGAGCGTGTACCACGTCGGTGGGAGTGGGTCCGGGATGGTGGGGCCATGCGAAGCGGGCGGAATCCCGAGGCATGGCGTGTCGGGAGTGAGACAGGGAAAGTGGGGGCGTGCGTGCAGTGCGGTTGTGTGCTGGGCGCAACTGGGGTGGGGTGCGTGCGGGGCCAGGTGGCGGCAGGGCTCTGTGGGGGGTGATGTGGCGCTTAGGGAGTGGTGGGAGTGAGGTGGCCGGCGGGCTGAGGTGGAAGGCTTGCGCGGAAAGAGAGGCAGGGAGTGGGCGGGAAAAGAAGGCGTGGGCGGCGGCTGAAAAAGGAGAGAGGGAGGGAGGAAAAAGGTAGGTGGATAGGGTTTTGGTCTGGTAGATTTAGTTTTAGGGTTTGGAGGTGGTCGGCCAGGCTTTCGGGCCTGGCGGGCTGCCTCCCAAAAATAAATTAAATATTTTATTTGTTTAAAACGGGGCGTTTGAAGTCTGTTTGCAGACGAAACAAAATATTCCGAAGACCCGGGTTTTGTATTTGAATAAAGACGGGGCTTATTTAGAAAAACAAAAATAGGTTTTCGAAAATAGTTTCAGACAAACAGATGCATGATGATGATGATGCTCAAATGCAATGTGGCATGATGACATGAGCATGCGGTCATGATGATGCAATGCACAAAAACACCACGATTTTCTAGTAGTGGTTTTAGCGGGATGCCACAATCTGACACCACTAACAATGGATCTCGCCCTCGAGATCCGCCTCATGGTACCGAGAAGAAGGTCGGCGATCTGAATCTTCTCGCTTCATGTAGATCCTCGCGACACCACTAACAAGAGGTCGTTGTCCGTGATCATCGAGAGGACACTCCGGGGACAAAGTCGAAGGTAGAGGTATCAACAAACAAAGCCACCTCCAACTTCAATAGAAGGGGAGAAACGATGCATTCTAATCCACTTCAATGTACGAGAGCAAATAGATTGAGTAATCAACATGGGGTCCAATCCATCACGCACCCAAACTATTACTCCGCACATTCGGTGGAAAAGTGTGCAGCCATTCTCGGAATCAGACTGAAGGTCTCGACAATTGAGGTTCAGAACAAAGGGGTGATGCGGCTCTGCATCGGATCTGGCGTAGATGATGTCATCGCGTCGGAAAACACCGGAAGGCACAACAAGGAACAGAGAGAAGTCCAACAAAGGAAGGATTCCTCAGATAGCATGAAGTCCGGATGTAGAAGCACCGTTATCCAAGGAGGAAGCGAAACCCTGAAGGTATGACGGAAACCCAACCACGAGAATTTCTGGACTCGAAGAAAAGATGAGAGAGCAGATTCCAAAACACGCAGAGGTAAGAGGAGAACAACAGAGGGGTAAGGAGTAAAATCAGACCTAATCAGATCTATCCAGCCGTGTTTGCAAAATAGTTTTGACACTCTACTTCGACCGTTAGCTAGGTTATCCTACAGGCTGGACTTGTGTGGTATCGTAACTGCTGAGCTCTGATACCACTCTGTAACACCCTCGAATCGGGCCTATGCAAGTTTTAGCCCCTTTCCGCCAAACCCGCATAGAAACGATTCAAGGACGGCCACCAGGCACTTTCTTGTGGGTGGAAAACAAAGTAATACCATTACACAACAGTCCTCGATGGGACCCACAGAACAGATATATATATACAACACGACTCCAAGAGTCAAGAATACAGATATACAATACAAAGATCCAAATCACCTTGAAAACGATACAGCGTCCGAGTACGGACAAGATGCAAATTGGCCTAAGAGCCCTGAAGAATAACCAATCGCGTCCATAACCCTGCCCAGGCCAAGCCGGAAGGGTAACCCTGCTAACGACATCGATCTCAAACCTGCTAAAACAAAAGGGGTGCCGACAAAGGGCAAAGGAAAAAGAGGAGCGTCAGTACTGAGGCCAGTACATGGTGAGGCTAGAATTCGGCGGCTCTCGCCTACATAGGTATGGTGGACTGAAGTGACAGTGCAGCGGCACTAAACACCCTATAGAGACTCAGTAAAACTGGCGGCTATTAGAGAGGGATAAGAAAGACCTATCCGGATCCAACCTGATAGTATCACCAAACATACCCATCCTGGTAATTCCCCCTCGAGACCAAACGAGGAAGTCAAACCGAGGAACTCACACATTTGGCAGTTTTATCCATTCGATTATAGTTGAAGCACTTACTAGTCAGATATAGATTTCATGAGTCACCCTGATAGCATAAGTAGTGGGCAGTTTTAATCACCATTCCGTTGTAGTTGGAACATTTACTAGTCAGATATAATTGTCCTGAGGAATCCCAAAACCCAGCAGTTGTTGGCACTTTTATCACATTCCATTGGAGTTGCAATACTTACTAGGCAGGTATAGCATGTCACAAAACAACCCAGATCCACCAGTTGTTGGCATTTTTAATATCCATTACGTTATAGTTGCATCTGATTACTAGTCACATATTAAGTCAAATTTATAGCACTACTTTAGTTATGCTTGTCTATGATCGAGATACTGTGCTCCAAGTCGTCCATAACCGCGGACACGGCTTTCAGAAAGTTTTACCCTGCAGGGGTGCACAAATAGCAACACACACTCGATCAACCTCGGAAAAACCAACTCAAAACCCAACGAGGCATTCACGACAAAGCGATCACAGGATTCAGAAATATTTTAGGGGGCCACCCAACTAAGATACCCGCAACGAAGTTGGCTGGCTCCGGAACGGACCCAGGGTTTGTGTGGACGGCTGTAAACGACTGGGAACCCGAAAGTGTGATTGGGCTTGTCGATACAGCGAAAACGTGTCATGATCCTAAACAGTACAGGTGCTCCACACACAATCGTAAATAAAGCAGTAACGCATGGCATAAGTACAGGATAGTAATAAAACCCCAAACTAGTTTGTGGCCCCAAGAAATAGAAATGAATCAAGCTCTGGCTCAGGGGGGGTCCATAAGGCCTCCCGGATGTGGATAGTGCGAAAAATGAAGGAACAGGTATCAAGTACTCGGGGTCCTACGGGACACAAGTGAGCGTGGAAGAACCAAATAACATCTATTGCCCACCAATGCCTCTGCATTAGTTATATCTAGCATTTTAATAGTTGTATTTAAAGTCATGGTCATCTCCACCAGTAAGCATCTCCACCAATAAGCATCTACCAGCATTTCAACAACTGTGGTACTTGACAACACGAGATCGCACCTGAGCAAGCAGCTATGACTCGCAAGGCCAGCTATCTACCAAACACGGGTGATAGGAGGTGTCCAAGGCAATATAGAGGCTGCACGGGATATAACTGGTGTTCGGAAAGTAAAGCATCGCGACACAGATAGCAATAGGTCAATAGGAGGAAATAAAGACTATAAATGCAAAATAGGTAGAAGGGAAAGAGATGCTCGCCTAGGAAACACTGTCGACGGTTCATATCCGGAGAACTTGTTGATACTCGCATCCACTCATCGTCCTAATCCGCGAAGAAGCAAAGCACTAGAAGAAACACCGGATGCAATATTTAATACTATGGCAAAAGATCCGGCATGATTATGATATGATGCAGATGCAGTGCAATTAGGCAATATTAAGCGGAACCGAGGTCCCGACAATTAATTAATAGGTTCAAGTTATTTATCTACCCCGCAAATTAAATGTTGGGTTAACAGGGCGAAACATGGCATCGGTTCGCTACACCAATTTAAATGGAGTCCGGGATAAGACAAAGATATCCCGCATATAGACTCCATATTTAATTCTGAGGTGAATCGGCATAATGCCCCCAAACCCTAAAATATGTATGCGACATGAACAATTAATGCAACAAGGAGATATTATATATTATAAAAATAGGGGTCTCGGGTATGTAATCACATTAGGGTTCCGAAGATCTTGGGGCGGTCGATGGGGTTTAACGGGGATCGGGTTCGGTCTCCGGGGTTTAGGGTCTTCGGATCTGAGAAGGAGATCATGGCGGTCCGGGGGAATGGTCTTCGGGTTCCGGGGGAAGAGCTCGGTGTTCCGTGATAAAGGGCTTGGCGCTTCGGATCTTGGGTCGGGTCATCGGATCCGGAAGGTAGATCTTGGTGTCTCATGATGGAGCTCTTGACAAATCCTTGCTGAGTTACTTCAGAAGATCTTGGCGGCGACGCGATGTCCTTGTGGTGGGGTAGCAGATCGCCTCGGTGCATCGTCCGGGTACATCTTCATGTGTCGTCCTTGGTGCTCTGAATCTCTCGCATACTCGGTACCGGGGAAGATCTTGGTGTCACGGAGCCAAACCCTGCAAGCCAACTTGGGGAAACGAATTTCTGTGGTTTTCTGCCAGAACACGGGTCGCAAGGCGAAAACACGCCCTTACAAACATATGACCGAATAGCCCCTGATCGTGCTACAACCTGGTCGCGTGACGGAAGCAGGAAGCAGCAACGCATGCTGGGAGCAACGAGCGACGCGGGTGGACGGAGATGGTGGCCTAGGTCGACGAGGAGCGCGTCAGGGGAAGGCCCGCCGACCGGGAGGAGCTCGGCCGGTGGCGACGACTAGGCCGTCGGCGGCAGAGAACTTGGGGAAGTGGGGCCGTGCCGGCCAGCGGCGGACTCGCTACAGGGACGCCGAACGGCTCCGGTGGCGGTGGCGCTTGGGATCCGGCGAGGAGGAGGCGGGCTCTAGCGACGAAGGGCGACACGGTAGAGGGAGTCAGCGAGCTCCCAGAAGGAGAGGGCGAGGGCGACCACGTGCCGAGGCGACGACGACAAGGTCGAGGAAGCCCTGGGCCTTGGCGGCGGCTGGAACGGAGGCGAGCGGCGGAGGCGCACGGTGGACCGGGGGCGCGAGGCGGAGCTCGGTCGGCGGAGGGGAGGGGCGGCCCCGGCGGCGTGCCGGCTCGAGAGGGACGGGGCCTAGGACGGCGAGCGCGGTGGGCCGGAGCTCGAGGCGCCTGGTGGAGGGCGTCGTTGCGGAGAGCGGGCGTCCTGGGGGAAGGAAGGCGAGGCGCGCAGGCCGCGGGCGCCGGAGACAGAGGAGACGAGGCAGCGGGCACGCGGATGCGGGGGCGGGCGACCTCGCGTCGACGGGCGGCGGTGTTGTGCAGAGGCGAGGAGGCGGTTTCCGGTGGCGGCGTCACGATAGGGGATGGGAGAGACGCGAGGTGGGGATCCGAGGCAGGCAGGGGTTGCGTGTGAGTGTGTACCACATCGGTGGGAGTGGGTCCGGGATGGTGGGTCTAGGCGAAGCGGGCGGAATCCCGAGGCGTGGCGTGTCGGGAGTGAGATAGGGAAAGTGGGGGCGTGCGTGCAGTGCGGTTGTGTGCTGGGCGCAGCTGGGGTGGGGTGCGCGCGGGGCCAGGTGGCGGCAGGGCTGTGTGGAGGGTGATGTGGCGCTTAGGGAGTGGTAGGAGTGAGGTGGCCGGCGGGCTGAGGTGGAAGGTTGGCGCGGAAAGAGAGGCAGGGAGTGGGCGGGAAAAGCAGGCGTGGGCGGTGGCTGAAAAAGGAGAGAGGGAGGGAGGGAAAAGGGTAGGTGGATAGGGTTTTGGTCTGGTAGATTTAGTTTTAGGGTTTGGAGGTGGCCGGCCAGGCTTTCGGGCCTAGCGGGCTGCCTCGTAAAAATAAATTAAATATTTTATTTGTTTAAAACGGGGCGTTTGAAATCTGTTTGTAGACGAAACAAAATATTCTAGAGACCCGGGTTTTGTATTTGAATAAAGACGGGGCTTATTTAGAAAAACAAAAATAGGTTTTCGAAAATAGTTTCAGACAAACAGATGCATGATGATGATGATGCTCAAATGCAATGTGGCATGATGACATGAGCATGCGGTCATGATGATGCAATGCACAAAAACACCGCGATTTTCTAGTAGTGGTTTTAGCGGGATGCCACATTGTGGAGGCTAGCAAAAGACTGGGAGCGACCAACTAAGAGAGAAATAATGGCCGTAATCATGCAGCACGACAAAACATCAGTGATCAAAGCATAAAGTGATACTACAAGTTGAAAACTAAAGGATCATAAAGGCTATGGTGACTTGGGATAGTCATAACATGGTGTGAGCATGTGCCAAGTCTAAGCATGTGCCAAGCATGTGCCAAGCATCAAAGGAGAGTACGACAATACTATGTTTTAATATGCTAAAACAACGCATGATTCTTCAAAGGCACATTAAGTAATCTCAATTGTTTATAACAAGTCATGCTACAACAAAGAAGACTAAGCATAAAGCCAAATCAATATCAAGCATGGCATGAAAAAGCATAGGCCACAGTCAAAAACAAGCTCTCTTTAACACTTAAGCATGAACTTTCCTACTCTTTTCCAATCCAAACCAAAATATTTGAAAACCAATGTATGAAAGAGGGGGTCCAACCAATTTATTCAGAAAACTAAACAAACCAAGCAAACGAAAAACCAAAACGAAAACGAAAAAGAAGACGCTCCAAGTACAACACAACTGTGTATGAAACAATAAAAATGAAATGTTTGGAAGAAACCTGGATTTTTATTGATGAAGAAGGGGATGCCTTGGTGATACGTCCATTTTGCATCACTATTCTATGTCTTAATTCACTATTATTCACTGATATATTTCGTATTGAGAGGTGATACTTATGTTATTTCATCTGTTTTTGCATGGTTGATGACTTTTGGAGCATGGACCGCTGCAGTCAGGATTCTGATGGAAAAGGTGCTGTTTGGAGGCAAAATTCGCGAAGATCAGAAAATCCGGGAAAATATACAGAAAATTCTATTTTTCCAGAAGACTCAAGATGCCAGAAGATGGAGTGGATGTGGGCCACAGGAGGCCCACACCACCACATGGAGCGGGCAGGCCTAGGCCGCGCCAGGGAGTGGTGTGGCCACCCTGGCCCACTCCAACCTCTCCCCTCTGGCGTATATCTTCCTCCCTAAACCCTAAGACTGAGGAGCGACCACAGAAAGATTCCGCCGCCTCAGCGGGGCGGAAAACACCGAGAGAGAAAGATCTCTCCGGTAGACAGATTTCTGCCAGGGGAATTCCTTCCCGGAGAGGGGAGATCGTCGCCATCAACACCACCATCAAGCTAGACTTCATCGGGATCATCATCATCATCATCACCATCATCACCATCAGCACCCTCATCACCATCTCCATATTGTTGAAACAATTGAGTTGAATCTTGCATAGTTCATAGGGGAAACTTTCCCGGTGTTGATTACTCTTTGTAGTTGATGCTATTGAGTGAACCATTGAATTATTGTTTATGTTCAGATTTTTATACATCATTATTCCATCTCTTATCATGATCCATATGATGTCTTGTGAGTAGTTCGTTTTGTTCTTGAGGACATGGGAGAAGTCTTGTTGTTAGTAGTAGAGTTGCATTGAGAAAGATTTAATAGATTGTTATTTAAGTTGTGGTGTACTTCTTCTAGTGGTGTCATGTGAACGTCGACTACATGACACTTCACCTATATGGGCCTAAGGGAATGCATTGTGTATTTGGCTACTAATCGTAGGGGTTGCCGGAGTGACAGAAACCTGAACCCTCGTTAGGAAACCATTGCACAAGGGACGTAAGGGTCTTAGAGTTTAAAGCTGTGGTTAGGTTTTACCTTAATGACTTTCTTGTACTTACAGATGTTTGCAAGGGGGTTTAATCACAAGTATGTATTAAGTCTTGGATGGGACAGTACATTAGCACAGGTTCACCCACACAACACTTAGCAAGCTAGAGAAGATTAATCAACTATATGAAGCGAAAGCACTTGACAGTCTTCCCATGTGTCCTCGAGAACGTTTGGTCATCTATAGAAATACAACCGGCTTGTCCTTTGCTGCATAAAGGATTGGGCCACTTGCTGCATTCATTCTTACTGTCTTTTGTTTACTCGTACTTTGTTTACTTGCTTTATCGAAAACCCCTAAAAATCCGTTTGCTAAGTATTTGCAGAGAATTCCTGATCCATACCACTAGTCAGCACCTTCTGCTCCTTGTTGGGTTCGACACTCTTACTTATCGAAAATACTGCGATACACCCCCTATACTTGTGGGTCATCACTTGGGCATCCCCAAGCTTTGACGCTTGTACTTCTTGGATATTTCTTGGGGTGACACGCGTGGCATCCCAAGCTTGAGCTTTAGTCCAGTCTTCATCTCATTACTCATTTCTTCCATACACCTGAAATTTTTCCTTCATACAAAACTTCACACAATCTCTATTAGCAACATTAGTGCACTCAAGATAATAAGTCTTTAGGTTCAGTTTCAACACCAATAAAACTTCCATTAAAACACAAGATACTATAGCACTTCTCTCAAAAAGCTCAATTCCCTAAAAGAACTCAAAAAGGAACCAACAAGAAGCAAATGCAAATAATGGCAGAAATCTGTCAAAACAGACCAGTAGGTAAAGATAAATTTTTTCGAAGACCTTCTGTTGCTCAAATTAGAAAAGTGTTGAACTAACGAAATTTAGATAACAACCTGGGGCAGAAGCACAAAAATTCACGCCTCAAAAGGATGTACAGAGGTTTTACACGAATTTTTACGGTGAAGCACAAAAATCTGTTTCAGGACAACAACTTTCCCAATCATTACTTCTCTCTCATTAGAGGTTACTCTTGGCACAAAAAGCAAATAAAAAGGATAAGGAGCGGTTATTACTGTAATCACCTCCAAGACTCATCTAAAACTTTTGGGTTATCTCCCAATAAGTACTTTTCTTTAACGCCTTTAAGTTAGACATGATAGTTTGAGAAGATGCTCATATAAGAAATATGAATTGAAGTAAAAGAGAGCATCAAGAAGCAAATTCAAAGCACATTTAAGTCTAACCCACTTCCTATGCATAGGAACCTTGTAAATAAACAAGTCATGAAAACACAAAGAAACAATCATAGGAAAGCAAAACAAGTGTAACTTAAGACTTTCAACATAAAGAGGGGAAAGTTAATGTTGTTGAGATACATAAAACCATGTTTCCCTCTCTCATAATAACTTTCAGTAGCATCATGAATAAAATTAAGAATATAACTATCACATAAAACATTCTTATCATGAGCCACATGCATAAAATAATTAATACTCTCCACATAAACATAATCATTCTTATTAATTATAGTGGGAGAAAATTCAACAAAATAGCTATCATTATTATTCTCATCACCATAATCATCAAATATAGGAGGCATATTGTAATCATAATTAATTTTCTCCTCAATAGTAGGTGGACTGAAAATATCATACTCATCATTGTAATCATCATATATTGGAGGTTTGGTATCATCATAAGCAATAGAATAGCTATGTTCCAAAGCTGGGGAACTAAAAAGATCATTTTCATAAAAACTAGCTTCCCCAATCTTAGACTTTTCCATAGCAATAGCAATAATGGTGTCCAAGGAATTCATACTAACAACATTGCTATTAGCATGCAAATAAAGTTCCATAGGTTTTTTAATTTTCTCTTCAAACACTTCATGTCCTAACTCAAGATAAATACTATAAAGCTCTCTAATTTTGTTGTTGTTTTCCATTAAGCCTAACTAGTGAAAACTAGAAACAAAAAGACAAAATTGCAGAATCTAAAGGAAATAACTTCAAGAACTCACTGTTGGGTCCGCAGCATAGAAAACAAAAAATTTCCTACGGTGTGAACTACACGCCAAGATCTATCTACTAGGTACAAAGCAACGGGTGGACATACATCCAACGAGAACTTACCCTCGTAGACAACAAGCTTTGTTAACGAGTAGGAACTCGTGGTTGATGTAGTCGTACACTTGCCGATCTCAAGATCGTGATGAAGTCCAGCAGGTCCGGCTCCAACACCACCAAGTCCAGCACCACAAAGTAGCGGTGCATCCGTGATCGCACACACGTCCGGTACCCCGACAACCTCCGTCCCTCGCTCCAGCAAAGCAGCGGAAGCAGCAACTCCTTTCCAGATAAAGCCACCGGGAACATGTATCTCGCTAATCCGAGACCATGGGGGAATAATACTAGAGGGGGAGAGAGATCCTTCACAAGGAGGTGTGTGTGAGAAGTGAGGAGGGGGTGGCCTTTTATAGGAGGAGGGGGGGTGCCCCTCCTTCATGGCCGGCGCATGGAGGAGGTGACTCTTCACCTACTCCATTCATGTGGTGCTAACTCCCTCCACATAAATTTGCCCCTTCACATTCTCTTTTAAAGTCTCCACTTTAAATGCATTAAATTTCTCCAAATTTAATGCTCTCTCATTTAATAAAACTCTTTTATTATTTTTATTCAGAATTTTTTTAATTACTTTAATTAACAAACATTCACATAAAACCCCCTGCAACATTTCAATATTACATGCAGAACCAATTTCAGCAATTTCACCCGAAACAGTTTCGGTGTCTATTGAAATAATTCCAGCGCTTTCTTAAATCTTTATCTGAAACATATTTGCTCCAAATGGTGTCGGTATCCCTTAAGTGTGTCACCCTACGGTTCGCGAATAATGCAGACATGATCGAGACCCTTCTCCGATCAATAATCAGCAGCGGGACCTGGAGATCCATAATGACTCCTACACATTCAACGATGACTTCTGTGATCGTGAGAACCTTTAACGCTAGTAACTAAATCCCTTTGTCCCGTGATATATTACATGTCCGAGATTCGATCATCGGTATCTCCATACCTAGTTTGATCTCGTTATCGACATGCACTCTTTTCTCGTTCCCGTGATATAACATTCTAGTGATCACATCACTTGCTTGCAAGCTATTTCAATGTGATATCACCGAGAGGGCCCAGAGAATATCTATCCGTCATCTGGATTGACAAATTCCACTCTTTATCCATGAGCCTCAATATAACACCTTCGTAGCACTGAACCCACCTTTATAGTCACCCTGTTATGGTGTGATGTTTGATGTTATCAAGATACTCTTCCGGTGTTAGCAATTAACATGATCTCATGGTCTAAGGATAAAGATTACTTCGTATGATGTTATAGCAATATAAACATAATGACTTTGATCGTAATGCTATACTTCGGATGAATGTCCATCACATCATTCCACCGATGGTGTGACCTTGTTATTAACAACATCCATTGTCCATGATCAGGAAACCTTGATCATCTTGTTAATCAACAAGCTAGTCTATAAGAGAGGCATGACTAGGAACCCTTTTTGTTTATTAAACACACATGTATTGATGTTTCCGAATCAATACAATTCTAGCATGTAAAATAAACATTTATCATAAACATGGAATAAGATAATAACCACTTTATTATTGCCTCTCGGGCATATTCCCTTCACTCACGCCGGAGGATGTGAGTACCTTTTACCTTACCTCCCCAACAACGACGCCAGAAAATAGCTTGATGTATATGCACTTCTATTCTTGTAGACAGTTGTTGGGCCTCCAAGTGCAGAGGTTTGTAGAACAGCAGCAAGTTTTCCCTTAAGTGGATCACCCAAGGTTTATCGAACTCAGAGAGGAAGTGGTCAAAGGTATCCCCTCTCAAGCAACCCTGCAATCAAGATACAAGAAGTCTCTTATGTCCCCAACACACCCAATAAACTTGTTAGGTGTATAGGTGCACTAGTTCGGCGAAGAGATAGTGAAATACAAGTGGTATGGATATAAGATAACGGTTCTAGAAAATAGCTTGATGGTGTGGAAGAGACTAAAGGAAAACTGAAATAAAGATAGAAGAAAGCAAATATGTAACAGATCTAATTGCAAACGGTGTATTAATGCTTAGAAACAAGGCCTAGGGATCATACTTTCACTAGTGAACACTCTCATATAAATATCTTCTGTTTATGATACTACTCTAAACTACTCTTCGGTTGGACACTCTAATCCATGGTAGGGCTATAACAACACACCTCAAAGTAAGCCTTTCCCATCTAGATAACCCCACACTGTCACCTTGAGCACTAGATGGTTCAAACAGACACCATAATTTCATAAAGACATCCAACTCCAAATATAACTCATAACAAGTATTTGTAATCTCTAGCCTAAGTGCCACCATGGTGTGCACACTGTCAACTTCACACACATGGGGAGAGCAGAGATCTATTAAAGCACATGAGTAGCAAGGTAGATCTATAGATTACAAGCTCATGATCTCAATAAGATCATGCATAGAGAGAGACATGAACACATAGCTACCGGTAGAACCCTTAGCCTTGAGGAAGAACTACTCCCTCCTCATCATGGGAATCAGCAACGGCGATGGAGATGGTGGTGGAGATCGATGGAGATGGCTCTGGGGGCACTTCCCCGTCTCGGCAGGGTGCCGAAACAGAGACTTTCTGTCCCCGGAATCTCCCCTTCGGTGGTGGCGGCGCTACGTAACTTTTCGTGGCTGGAGGCTTGACGATTTAGGGTTTTTGCATCGGGAGGCATCTTATAGGCGAAGAGGCAAGGTCGGTGGGCGGCCAGGGGGCCCACACCACCTGGTGGCGTGGCCAGGGCTATCCCACGCCATCATATGGTGTGGCCACCCTGTGGCCCCTCTCCGTCTTGTCTTCTAGCTCCGTGAGTCTTCCGGTAAAATATTGACTTTGGCTTTTGTCCGGTCCAATTCCGAGAATATTGATTTTCTGACTTTCCTGGAACCAAAAACAGCAGAAAACAGGCAACTGGCACTATGGCACTTGTTAATAGGTTAGTCCAAGAAAGTGCATAGAAAGTACTCCAAAGTTGGAACAAAACACAAGAATTATATAAAACCAAGCATGGAACATCAAAAATTATGGATACGTTAGCAACGTATCAGTAATTTCAAAGGATCCAAGATTTAACTTGTTAAAAAGACTATTTGGAATTGTTGAGATGCTTGCACCTAGATCACAAAGTGCGGCTATCTCATTGGCTCCAATTTTAATCTTAATAGTAGACTCAAATATGTCATCAAGTTTAACAGGTAATTTTTCAGCGATTTGCTTGTATTCTTCCTCAAGCTCACGTACCTTTATTGCTACTTGATTGACAGAGTGTTGGTACATGTTGGTCCGTTTTACGAGACCCTCAACGATGTAGCTTGGTGAAGGAGCATTACTATAGTCAAGTTCTCCAGGCTCCTCCCTTTAGATCCTCATAATTTTGAGTTCTTCAATAGGATTGGGCTCAGCTTTACCTGCAAATTTAGCTAGAATGAGAGTTTGACTCTCGGTTATCTTACCTAGTTGTGCCTCAACGATCCTCGTTCTTTCTTGGAGGGCCTGCAAATCATTTCTCAAACTAACAGCTTGGTTAGATAATTTACCAAGCATGGCATCATGGTTCTCCGTTATTTTAACAAGAATATTGTTTTGTTCATTTTGTGAGTCTATGAAAGGCTTAAGTGTTTCTTGGATACTACCATTACTAGTTCCCATATTATTATTAGAGTTACATGTAGGAGTAGCATAATGTTTATGAAAGTTAGGATTGTAACTCTTCTTCCAAGCAGGGTTATAATCATTACGAGCTACAAAGTCTATTTCTTCAATATTTGTTTCAGGGGTGGCTCTTACCTGGGTTTCCTTACCTTTTACGGCTAGTATGAGATAATCCAACTTGGCATTCAGTTCTTTGTTCTCTTGTGGTGAGATAGAGTTCATCTTCTTCGTGTTTGATCTTTCCACATGCCATTGGGCATGGTTGACTTGCATATTGTCTAGCAGCTGCTTTGCTTCGGTAATATGTTTACCCATAAATGTTCCTCTAGCTGCAGTATCAGGAATAGACTTAGACACGGGATTAAGATCATTATAAAATAAATGGAGGATTAACCAATCTTCCATCCCATGACTAGGATAGTTTCTTAAGCATTCTTTCATCCTCTCCCATGCAAGTGCTAGTGGATCATGCTCTTCCTGTCTAAAGCTAGTAATATTAGATCGGAGTTGCATCGTCTTTGCAGGTGGGAAAAATTTAGTCATAAATAAAGAAGTACATCCCAACCATGGTGTAATAGTATTTTTAGGCAAAGATAGCAACCATTCTTTTGGTCTCCCTCTTAAAGAGAAAGGAATAAACGCAATTTGACTGCATCAGGGTCAACGTATTTTATATGCATCATATCACATATTTCAGTAAAAGTATTCAAGTGCATACCTGCGTCTTCAACAGCAGAGCCTCCAAATTGATTTTGTTAAAGCAAACTTAAGTAATGGGGCTTAATTTCATAGTCATCAACAACAATTGTTGGCTGAGTAATAGAGTACGCAAATAATCATTGTTGGGAGTAGCAAACTCCCCAAGCTTCTTTTCAGCCATATTTCCTATGTTTTTGGGTTTTCTTAAACAAAGAATTATAATAGTAAAAGCAAGAATTTAAAGGCTAACTAATTTTTTTGGTTTATCAAATAAAGACTGAAAGCAAACTAACAAAATTAAAAACAAGAACTAAAACTAGCAAGGTTCCTAATAACCTCACTAGGGTAGCTATTGCTTCCCCGGCAACAGCACCGGAAAAAGGGTTGATACCTTCGATCCGGATTACGAATGTAGTGTAGCTTCTTTTTCCCTCGTAGACCTAGGTTATCATATACTCGGGAAGTGAATGCGTAGTGAAGTTACTTTAACGGACCTTCGAGAGTTTTAGAATTCCTTTTGTGTTTTTACTGGACCAATAGCTTGCATCTTTTTGTTGTTATCGATGATGGAGAGAGAGGGCCTAGGGCATTCAGTTTCACCTGTAGCTGTGCAAAACATCTGATGGGAATAAAAGATAGAAATAAAGTATGCGTGTACTTGTTAGAGCAAGATAAATTATATGTGGGCAGTGCATCCATAATTGCTATTGCGTCCGCAACCGCTTATAGCAATAACCTAATAGTCTCATCCATAGAAGAAAGAGAACTAATGATATGCATAGTGATGTCACCGTTAATCCCAAGCAAATCCCTCACATACAGCCGTACTACCCCCTCTATCACTGTTGTTCCCAACCTGCAGATCAGTCATCACTCATACTCCCTATACCTGGCTCAACCCTCGAGGTCTTGGGTACCTGACAAGTCCTTGGATTGAGGAAAGAGAGGATACAATAATCATCATGTCATACAAACTAATACAAGATCCCATCTATGATAAATAACATGCACAATTGCTACATGGCTATGCCGAAGCCCTTAGCCCAAGCAGAATTACTCACACATAGAGATGAGATCAACAATCACAAACATTATAATGAAAATCATAAGGTTGATAGAAATAGTCTTACAATGTCGCCAATCAGAGAGGAGATCTACTATTACAAGTGGTGGAATATGGCTATAGAGATGGAGAAGGGTTTGGAGATCTGGATGCGGCTGGTGATCTGTGGCAGAGACTTTTTTGTGATGTCTGGCTTGTTTTCTCGTCGCCTGAGGCTTCTTTATATAGGGGCCCCTTCACGAAAGTTGCTCTGTTTGACCTAATGGTGGCGGCACCAACTATACGACCGGAGCTATACGGCCGGAATTTTTGCGCCGGTCGTATAGTTGGTCGTTAAAGCGTCTGTCTACATTGTACGGCTTATGGTTTCTTATGGTTGTTGGAAATCTCGTATCTTTGGATTTAATGCAGTGATTCCCTCCTTTAAACGACATTATCTGCACAGGAAAAATATAAAAAAAAGGACTGCATACCCCTATGAATATTAGCATTAGTGGCAGGGTTTAGAGAGATATTTCATCAAGAATATGAGTAATATCCAGTTGAAATGTGGACGTAGATGGCTATATTTCAGAGCCATCAAATACGAGACACGAGTGTGCAGACCCTATGTGCTTATTTAAAAGAGGTTCGAGTTGGAAGGTTTTACGAGATACTGATTGTTGAAACGTTGAATTGAAGTAACCAGGTGGCTCATGCGAGTGTTTGCACGGTTGGCACTGTAGGGGTTCCGTGTATGAAAACAATAAATTTTTACCCTATGCTCCTGAACCCTGATGTTGCCAGGACCTATCTATTAGTAATACAGTAACGGGAGGGGCTTTTCGCGAACTTACCCTTGAAGACCAAAAAGCGTTGTCATCGCTCAGGAGAGTGTGGTTGATGTAGACAAGCCGAAGCCAACCTCAAGGTCGTGATGAAGTCCTTGCGCTCCAACGGCTCCAACAACTTGAGTGCCTCAAGTGCGACACCTCGCAGGGAGTTACACATGTCCGGTGCCTAACGATGACTCCCGCTTCCCCGATCCAATAGCAGTTGCGGAAGTAGAGCTCCTGGATACGAATCCCGTAGCGCGACGGCGCTCCGCGGTGAAGATATATCTCGTTCGCGTAGTCCGAACTTGGGACCACGATCACGAGAGAGAGAGAATATCAATTGGAGGTCTTCCCAAAAGTGAGAATACCTTTATTGAATATTGTGTGTATTTATCTGGCCAAATACCCCAACTATATATAGGGGGAGGGGAGGTACTACCTCCCTCAAAGTCCCGGGGTGGGACTAAAGGAGAGGAGGGGGAGGGGCAGCTGCCGGCTAGCCCTAGTGGGCCTCGTGCGGGGGGCTTGGCCTAGCCGGCCACCCCCTTACCCCTTCTCCCTCTCTCCTTTCCCTAATGGGCCCTCTCCCCTCCAGAAATTGGCCCATTAAGCCTTTTAACCTTTTAAATTGATTTTCTCTTTATTAAATAATTATGAATAAATGATTACATAAATATTTAACATTCATTCACATATTATTCAATCTCCGTGGCTATGGAACACTTCCACCTCCACTCCGAACATCCTCCGGACTTACCGAAACCCTTCCGGTTTTCTCTCTACTATCCTTCGGTGATTCTTCCGATCCTATAAACACTCCCTAAGAATCATCAAACCCTTAAGCATGATACCCTACGGTTCGGGAACACTCCAAACATGGTCGGGACATTCCCGGACCAATGATCGATAGAGGGACCTGGATGGCCATGTGACCCCTGTGCGTTCCACGAAGATCTTTCGTTGTTTGAACCGGGACAGTCGTGTCTTATTCCCTTTGTCTCTCGATACTTGCATTGCCCGAGATCTGATCAATGACATCACCATGTCGTGTTCAATCTCGTTACTAAACAATGCTACTTCACTCGTTCCGACAAGTGATATCCCTGTGATCAAATCACACGCTGCACAGCTATTGGATAAAACTTCCCAGAGTGGGCCCTTGAGTATCTTTCCGTCACATGGACGGACAAATCCCGCTCTTGACATATATTTCCTCTATGGTTTCCTCTGAGTACCTGAACACACCTTTATAACCACTATATTACCAAGTGGCGCTTGATGCTATCAAAGCACTCTCGGGAGACAATGATTGATATAGCCTCACGGTCTAAGGAATAGTCTACGAGGATCCATTTCTAATCATCGTAACTTGAACTTCGTGACATGATCGGGTCACGATGTTTAGGTTGGTATTGGTTCATCATCTCATTCTCCAAATGAGTTGACTCCATTTCCAACTGGCATAAATGCCACATGATCAGGAAACATGATCATCTGTTGACTAATGAACCAGTGACTAGAATTTCAGTGAGAACCCCTGGTTGTTTATATATCACACGTGTATTGATGTTTCCACTCAATACAGTTATAGCATGATATAAAACTTAATCATAAACTATATGAAATATGATAATAGTCCTTATTACTATTTGTCTCTAGGGAATATTTCCAATAGTCTCCCACTTGCACTAGAGTACAAATACACTAGCTGCATTTGTTATGAATCATTGGCACCATATCCGGTTCGCTGAACATGCTTGCTCAGGGAAGAGGTTGAGTCTTGGGTCCGTACTTTCCAATCCCAAATCCTTTGCAACTTACTAATGTCACCTTGATTGACATTAGAACTTTATCATCACATGATAACATCTGTGTGTATGCATCGTTGCTATGGCAGCAGAACGAGGCCTGATTCTAGGACCCTATAGTGACTTTAGATCAACCTCGAGGGCTTTCTCATGGGCACTGTGCCCTGGGACACGCCATTCTACGTTAAAAGCGAACTAGCCCCGCCATAACATTATACAACACTTTAGATGGTACCCTTATCTATTACTATAAATGTATTCATCAAAACACAAGTGCACCCTGTGCAACTTTTGATGTTTTTGTTCACCTCGCTTCCTACTTGACTTTAATCGGTATTTACAAGAGTTTCCAACATATTCCCTTATAACATAACCCTTTATGCTTTAATATATGTCATCCTTTATGCATTTGGAAAATGTGTCTATAGTTCTCTATTAGACATTGCGGACAAACTTAGCTTAACGTTCCATGATTCAAACTTAATCACTTTTAAACGTTTCTTCTTGGATCATATATTATGTTAAGTTATCATCATAGTTTTCTAAGATAGAACCTATGTATCAACATAGTGGATGATGATCATCCTTTTCTTTCTTTCAACCATTGATGTTAAACTTAATGTTATTCCTAACTTGAGTTATTAAGGACCAGTTCCTTAATTAACTTCTATTCTGAAACTATTTTCACAATCCTTTAAGGAATACTACATAATATCATAATACACTTATTATCAACTTCTACACCTTATAAATCATTATTTATAAGTACTTGCGCTTTTATTCTTAACACACCTAAGAATCACTCTATAAGCTCCCACTCAAAATATGTTCCCATACTTGGTTGCGGAGGCTAGCAAAAGACTGGGAGTGACAAACTAAGAGAGCAATAATGGCCATAATCATGCAGAGTGACAAAAACATCATTGATCAAAGCATAAAGTGATACTTCAAGTTGAAAACTAAAGGATCATAAAGGCTATGGTGACTTGGGATAGTCATAACATGGTGTGAGCATGCGCCAAGTTAACCCAAATAAAGCATCAAAGGAGAATACCACAATACTATGCTAAAACAATGCATGATTCATCCAAGGCACATTAAGCAATCTCAATTGTTTATAACAACTCATGCTACAGCAAAGAATACTAAGCATAAAGCCAAAACAATATCAAACATGGCATGAAAAAGAATAGGCACAGTCAAAAACAAACTCTCTTTACCACTTAAGCATGAACTTTCCTACTCTTTTCCAAACCAAACCAAACTATTTGAAAACCAATGTATGAAAGAGGGGGTCCAACCAATTTATTCAGCAAACTAAGCAAACAAAGAAAATGAAAAGCTAAAACAAAAATGAAAAATAAGACGCTCCAAGAACAACACAACTGTGCATGAAACAATAAAAATAAAGCGCTTGGAAGAAACCTGGGATTTTTATTGATGAAGAAGGGGATGCCTTGGGCATCCCCAAGCTTTGACGCTTGTACTTATTGGATATTTCTTGGGGTGACACGCGTGGCATACCCAAGATTGAGCTTTAGTCCATTCTTCATCTCATTACTCATTCCTTCCATACACCTGAAATTTTTCCTTCATACAAAACTTCACACAATCTTTATTAGCAACATTAGTGCACTCAAGATAATAGGTCTTTAAGGTTTAGTTCCAACACCAATTAAACTTCCATCAAAACACTAGCTACTGTAGTACTTCTCTCAAAAAGCTCAATTCCCCAAAAGAACTTAAAAAGGAACCAACAAGAAGCAAATGCAGAAAATGGCAGAAATCTGTCAAAACAGACCAGCAGGTAAAGGCGAATTTTTTCGAAGACCTTTTGTTGCTCAAATAAAAAAGTGTTGAACTAACGAAATTTAGATAACAACCTGGGGCAGAAGCACAAAAATTCACGCCTCAAAAGGACTGATACATTGCAAATGTATCTATAATTTTTGATGTTCCATGCTTAGTTTTATCCACTTTCTTGTGTTTTGTTCCAGCTTTGGAGTACTTTTCATATGATTTCTTGGACTAACCTATTAACAAGAGCCAAAGTGCCAGCTGCCTGTTTTCTGCTATTTTTGGTTCCAGGAAAGTCAGAAAATGAATATTCTCAGAATTGGACGGGACAAAAGCCAAAGTGCCTATTTTTCCGGAAGGGATCAGATGCCCGAATACAAGAAGGAGAAGGGCTGGGGGCCGGCCACACTACCTGGCCGCACGGCCAGGCTTGGCCCGCGCCAGGGGGTGGTCTGGCTGACCCCAGCACCCCCTTGGCCTCTCCTTCCGCCTATATATTGCCCTTGGGACGAAAACCCTAAGTACCCGATCAAAAATCCACGAAAGAGTCTGTAGCCACCGTCATCTCCATCCCTAGATCGGGAGGGATCTAAAGCTCTTCCCGGCACCCTGCCAGAGAGGGGAATTCACCCTGGAGGCCTTCTTCATCACCATGGAAGCCTCCAGTGTGATGCATGAGTAGTTCATCCTTGGACTGCTGATCCATGTAGTAGCTAGATGGCTGGTTTCTCCTCCTTTGTGCTTTCATGTTTAGATCTTGTGAGCTCCGTTCATGATCAAGATCATCTATTTGTAATCCATACATGTTGTGTTTGCGGGGATCGGATGGATATTGAGATGCTATTTCAGATTGATTATTGATTCTATCATGTCTTTGTTATTTGAGATCTTGCATGCTTTCCGTTGTTAGTAGCTATCTTGGCCAAGTAGATGCTAGCAACTCCAAGAGTTAGTATTTATGCTCGATAGTGGGTTCATGCCTCTGGTAATCTGGGGAAGTGACAGAAATCTCTAAGGTACTAGATGTGCTGTTGCTACTAGGGAGAAAACAACGATCCTTTGTTCATAGAACAATTGTATTGTTTACTTTACACGTAGTTCGTAAAGCAATAATCTATTGCGTGCAACTTAATACTGGAGGGGGTTCGGATGATAACCTGAAGGTGGATTATTAGTCATAGATGCAGTTCGATGGCGGTCTATGTATTATGTTGTAATGCCCAATCAAGTCTCAAAGGAGTCAAGATGATTAGTATATGCATGTATTGCTTTCTCGGTGTTTGTCAATTCCCCCGCTGTAATTTGTTCACCCAACATGTTATCTATCTTAAGGAGAGCCACCTCTAGTGAACTATGGATCCCGGTCCTTTTACTTTACATATAATCTACAATCTTTTACTGCTTTGTGTTTACTTTCTGCAAACTATTACTTCTTTCTATTCGATACGTTTAATCCTTTGTTTTCCGCAAAACACGGTGAGATTGACAACCTCATCGCAAGTTGGGGACAAAGTTCTGTGGTTGTGTTGTGCAGGTCTCCACGTTGCTACTAGCACCGGTAGTGCGCCCTGCCAAAGCTCACCTAGTAACACCTTTGGGGTGTTTCCTTGCTCCTACTGGTTCGATTAAACCTTGGTTTCATAACTGAGGGAAAACTTACTGCTGTGCTCATCATACCTTCCTCTTGGGGTTCCCAACGAGCTCTACGTTGAAAGTTGAGTGCATCAAGATCATTTTTGGCGCCGTTGCCGGGGAGTCAAGGACATCTTCACAAGGGGAGTCCCTCATAACCAATCTCTTTACTTTGTTGTTTTTGTTTTGCTTTGTTTGCTTGTTTTGTTCTTCAAAAAACACAAAAAAAATTAGTTCCTTTCTTAAGTTGCCTTTATGACTAGCTCTGCTCCAATCACTATTTCATTATGGATAGCTCACTCAGTTTCCTATTTGGGAACAGTTTTATGACTGCTAAGGTAATAGATGAACCACCGCCTGCTAGAGCCTCCATGGAAGAAGAAATTGCTGAACCTGAAAGCTCATTAGATGAAAAAGAGGAGGAGAGTGATGGACAAAAGGAGGAATAATGGATCTACCCATGCCTACCTTCTAATGAGAGTAACTCTTTATCCCTTACATTATTTGATTGTCCCCCATGCTTATCAAAGGAGAGTGAATGTTATGTTCCCGAGGAT
Source organism: Avena sativa (assembly GCA_916181665.1). Classification (NCBI taxonomy): domain Eukaryota; kingdom Viridiplantae; phylum Streptophyta; class Magnoliopsida; order Poales; family Poaceae; genus Avena; species Avena sativa. The sequence goes on from OV702292.1 coordinate 59,689,796, forward strand.
TCTTTTGAAAATGTTTATAATAAAGCTCTAGTGCTTGTAGATCATGAAAAGCATGCCTTATGTGATAGTAATAATGTTGAGTTTATTCATGAGGCTACTGAAAATTATTATGAGAGAGGAAAATATGGTTGTAGAAGTTTTTATGGTAATGAAACACCTCTCTATGTGCTGAAAGTTTTGAAGTTACTTTTGTTTTATCTTCCTATGCCTGTCACTTTATTCTTTGTGCATTTATTTGCATACAATATTCCTATGCATAGGAAGTGGGTTAGACTTAAATGTGTTTTGAGTTTGCTTCTTGATGCTCTCTTTTACTTCAATTCATATTTCTTATGAGAGCATCTTCTCAAATTTTTATGCCTAACTTAAAGGCGTTAAAGAAAAGTACTTGTTGGGAGATAACCCACGAGTTTTAGATGAGTCTTGGAAGTTATTACCTCTGTAATAACCTCTCCTTATCCTTTTTATTTGCTTTTTGTGCCAAGAGTAACCTCTAATGAGAGTGAAGTAATGATTGGGAAAGTTGCTGTCCCGAAACAGATTTCTGTGCTTCACCATAAAAATTCCTGAGAGAGATCTGTATGTCGGATTGATCTGTAATTGTTTGTGCTTCTGACCCAGGTTGTTATCTAACTTTTGTTAGTTGAACACTTTTTTATTTGAGCAACAGATGGTCTTCGAAAAAATTCGTCTTTACCTGTTGGTCTGTTTTGACAGATTTCTGCCATTTTCTGCATTTGCTTCTTGTTGGTTCCTTCTTGAGTTCTTTTGAGGAATTGAGCTTTTTGAGGGAAGTGCTACAGTAGGTAGTGTTCTAATGGAAGTTTATTTGGTGTTAGAACTGAATCTTGAAACTTATTTATCTTAAGTGCACTAATGTTGCTAATGAGATTGTGTGAAGTTTTGTATGAAGGAAAAATTTCAGGTGTATGGAAGGAATGAGTAATGAGATGAAGGATGGACTGGAGCTCAAGCTTGGGGATGCCACGCGTGTCACCCCAAGAAATATCCAAGAAGTACAAGCGTCAAAGTTTGGGGATGCCCACGGCATCCCCTTCTTCATCAATAAAAATCCCAGGTTTCTTCCAAACGCTTCATTTTTATTGTTTCATGCACAATTGTGTTTTTCTTGGTGCGTCTTCTTTTTCGTTTTTGTTTTGGTTTTTAGTTTGCTTTGGTTTGCTTAGTTTTCTGAATAAATTGGTTGGACCCCCTCTTTCACACTTTGGTTTGCAAATAGTTTGGTTTGGTTTGGAAAAGAGTAGGAAAGTTCATGCTTATGTGGTAAAGAGAGCTCGTTTTTGACTGTAGCTATGCTTTGTCATGCCATGCTTGATATTGTTTTGGCTTTATGCTTAGTATTCTTTGCTGTAGCATGACTTGTTATAAACAATTGAGAGTGCTTAATATGCCTTGGATGAATCATGCGTTGTTTTAGCATATTAAAACATAGTATAGTGGTATTCTCCTTTGATGCTTTATTTGGGTTGACTTGACACATGCTCACACCATGTTTTGACTATCCAAAGTCACCATAGCCTTTATGGTCCTTTAGTTTTCAACTTGTAGTATCACTTTATGCTTTGATCATTGATGTTTTGTCGCTCTGCATGATTATGGCTATTATTGCTCTCTTAGTTTGTCGCTCCTAGTCTTTTGCTAGCCTCCACAACAAAGTATGAGTTCCACTCATGCATCCAACTCACTAAACCAAGTTATTCCAAAGAGTCCACCATACCTACCTACTAGCTTATGCTATTCCAAGTATATTCATGCTTTTGTTTACCTTCCACTTGTTATGAGAAAACTAGTGATTAAAGTTCTCACGAACTTGATGGCACACTTTACTTGTCCTTAATAAACTTGAACTATTGTGTCTTCTATGTTGTATATGCTTGCACTTATTTGTTGGGAATTAGCAGAACCATGCTTTCATGGGGAACGCTTTCAACATTGCACTTGGTACTTGTACCTAGTTGATATCATGCTCTTTTGTATATGGATGTCATCGGTTGAAATGAAAGGGGAGCTTGTAAGTCCATGGAGTTATGTATATGTGTTAGAGAAACACCTGGGCCGCTGGTCTAATCCATGCTGACATGGTGAAAACCTGCAGCGTAACCATAATGAGCTGTCTATGAAGCATTCTTCTTATAAAAAAAGAGTCCTATTGAGAAAAAAAAAGAGAAAAAAAAGATACTATGAAAAGAGGAAAGAGAGAAAAAAACACCATATTCCCATGGTAAATAAGAAGAATACTGAGATGCTCGTTGTCTGCTTGCCTTGTCATTTTAATATGGGGATTCTTTCGTATCATCGGGCAAGGGGTACCCCGTTGGCGGTTCTCAATGATACACATGTACTTACGATGGCAAGAACTTACCGGTGACTAAACTTGATGTTCTATGATTTTTTGGGTGTTTATATTTTGTAGGAGCACGCCGGAAGGAAAGAATCAAGTATTTACGTATGTGTATGAGTATGAGCTGGGTGCAGAAGACTACATCGGCTACACATTGATTAGTACCCCATCACTTATGCATGGGGTGATTTATTCTTCACGTATGGTATTTGTTCGACGATTTTTTGCGTGTGTTTATGTTTTGCAGGAACAGGTTGGAAGGGTGGCGAGAACCAAGGACCAGCTAGACTGAAATATCCAAAAGTTCAGCTGGTCTTAGGGGCAATCATATGACAATTCATTCTCCACGTACATGCATATATTGCAGGATGATGGACTAATCGTATGGGAGCCTGGTTTGAATGATCGATCAGCTTGTCCCGTAACGTGCATGCTCCGATCGATCAGCAGAAGAGGCCCACACGCGGACGTGACAGAGTCCCGTACCGGTTAATCTGCAACACAACACATGTTAATCTCAACCTGGCCCCGATCAAATATTTTGCTGGATACGTCACGTGGAGAGTTTCTAGAAACGGAAGAGATAGAAACTTGAACGATGCTCAGGCTTATCGGCAGATGAGCCGTACGCCGGACGATCGATTCAGTTCCGAAAAGCACGGCCGCGTCCTTATCTCATGGCCAAGCAGCTGCCCTCAACCGGTAAAAGGGAGAAAAACAATCTGGAGAACAGAAGAGAGCACCCGTCGACTTGAAAGAACCAGAGGGAGAGAGCAGCAGAAACGAGGAGAGCACAGCCGGGAGATTGCATCTAGCCGCAGCTAGCGCGGACGCAGAAACAGCAAAGACCAGCTAGCTATACCGGTTGACCAAGGCGAGAAGAACTTGAAGCAATACGTGAGCAGATCAAGGATCAAGAGGAGAAGGATGGACGACCATGGACGCGAGTACCACCTTCGCCACAGGTAGAGTACATGTTTGAATTGTTTCTTCTCTTCCTCTCACAGCTAGCATGCCCAAGGTCCAGCACGGGGACGCCGCGAGCTCGCCTCGTCCGGCCCGCGTCGCATCCGCTGGGAGCCGGAGTCGACGAAGACAACGCTGTCGGAGCTCGCCAAGACGCCGCTCGCCATCGGAGATCGATGCTGCCTGCCGATGGAGCTCGCCACGTCAAGACGCCGCCCGACGCTGCCCACCGTCGAAGCTCGCCGGAGCCGGAGTCGGAAGCCGGAGTCAATAAAGACAACGCCGCCGGACCTAGCCAAGACGCCGCCTGCCGTGAAGCTCGCCATGCCAACGCCGCCCGCCGATGGAGCTCGCGGCGCCAGGACGCCACATGCCGTCGGAGCTCGCCGTGCCTAGGAGCAGCCCGTCGGCCGGTGTGTTCGACACGCCGACGAAGCTCGAGTCCGCCACCGAAGCTGTTGGCAAAATGGAGCTCGATGGCGAGGAAGCCCGACGCTTCCGGAGCGCGCCAAGGAGCAGCCCGTTGGCCGGTGCGCCGTCCACGTCGTCAGCTCGCCACCGCAGGAAGTGACGATCGAGGAGATACCGCGGTCCAAGGTCGAGACCCGTTCGCGAGAAGCCGGAGCCACCGATCGTGTGCGTCCCGACTACATCACGCCCGGCCGTTGCTCGGCGTCGGGTGGGCAGGTTCGGCGCGTCGAGCCGGCGTACAGGATTCATCTCAGGCGTACAGGATTCATCTCAGGTCCAAGGCGAAGACCCTAAGGCGCTGCCCGAGTGAAGATTCTTCCCGGCGTTCATGTTCATGCGGTGCTCTGAAAGAGGCGGTGCTGATGCAGCTCGACCCGGCTCCAGTGCAGCTAAGCGGATGACGTACAGAGCTAGCTCGGCGTGCAGGCGGAAAGAGCAGCAGTTGTAGATATGATCAGACTTACATGCATGGTGTAACTAGCGCTAGCTAGCTTTGCACTCACGTTCGTGTCTAGCAGACTAGCACGAGCTATCAAGCTGGTCTACAGATTTTACGCGCACGTTCCATGCACGTGGATCACTACGCGGCGTCGCGCTGGATGTCGAGTTATCCACCCTTTGATGTTTGGGTGCCCCATGAGACGGCATGGCTGCCGTAAACTGCTATATGCTGGCTGCTGTAAACTCGGCGCCACAAACCGCCGGGCATGCCGACATTAGCGTGCGTTGGTTTTATACTAATGCCAGTCTTTTGATAAAATACTCCCGTGAGGCATACCCTTTACACACCAGACGAAGTCGCAAAGTCGTCAAGAAGTCCAAGCTAAGCGGACTGCCTCATGCTATTTCAACAACATCATCATCGCCGTTCAAGACCGACGAGGCGCGACGGCGAGGGCGAGCGAGGCCGAAGCAAAGGCCACGTTTTCAGCGGCGCGTGTACCGACGAGGACACGGGCTCTGCCGCTGCCCACACACACTACCACAATCTCTATGCATGCAGGATGTGAAGTGAAGACGACGAAGACGACCACGCGGCTTAATCGGAGGTGTCTCGCGGCGTAACCCGCGGGAGTAATTAACTGGGAGCCTTCCGAGGCCCCGGGAACCAGAAGACTGCAATCGCCATTGTCAGGCTGGCCGCACTAGTAGGCCACGGAGCACAACTATATGGGAATTGTATTTGTTGTCTATATGATTAATAAAATACTGTTCCCTCCTTTTGTTTTCTTTTGTGTATCTTAATACACTAGCACGCCCGCATCCCTTTATTTCTTTTACCGTACCCGGCGCGTTTGAGAGAACTACCCGCCACCGCACATACTCGCGGAGGCGTCCCGTACGTTTTTCTCGTGTCAAACACTTGAGTAGCATGAGGAGCAGCCCTCGTATACAAGGGACATGAGATTTCTGACTTATACTTTGTCAAGCATGTACACCATAGTTTGTTCACTTTAACCTTAATCACCTCAAGATGCTTATGATAGGGGCAATGAGAGCTGAAAGCTTTAAGTATCATAATTTTTAGAAGCTCTTTATGAGACTTGAATCCCTACTTCTTTTTTATAAAAGGCTTTTCTGCCACCACTATATTGAGTCTCCACCTTCTATCTTTATGCACCTACTTGCAGAGCATAGTGTCCATTCTTAGTTCTATGTGCATTGTCCCAAGACTAGGCGATTGATGCATAACTTGTTATTGCTTGTCTTAAACTATTGTATCTAGTCACTCTATTGAACTTTGAAGGTGTCCTATGCATTTATATTTGCTACTCTATTAAGGGACAAGCTGAATACTTTTATGCTATGTTTTCTTTATATGAAACAAACAAACGTCTTGCAAAGCATTGTTATTTATGAATCTTTTGTTTGTGCCTTTTCATGTTGCATCATAGTTTCTTTGCTTATTGCTAGAACTTTGTCTTTCATGTTATGATTGAAGTACTATGATCCCATCTTTGAATGTTTTGCAAATACTTTGATCAAGTCTTTGATGGTGCATGTCACCTCAAAAATTATTTCTTTTTATCACTTACCTACTCGAGGACGAGCATGAGTTAAGCTTGGGGATGTTGATACATTACAAATGTATCTATAATTTTTGATGTTCCATGCTTAGTTTTATCCACTTTCTTGTGTTTTGTTCCAACTTTGGAGTACTTTTCATATGATTTCTTGGACTAACCTTTTAACAAGAGCCACAGTGCCAGCTGCCTGTTTTCTGCTGTTTTTGCTTCCAGAAAAGTCAGAAAATGAATATTCTCGGAATTGGACGGGACAAAAGCCAAAGTGCCTATTTTTCGGAAGGGATCTTATGCCAGAATACGAGACGGAGAAGGGCTGGGGGCCGGCCACACCACCTGGCCGAGCGTCCAGGCTTGGCCCGCGCCAGGGGATGGTCTGGCTGACCCCAGCACCCCCTTGGCCTCTCCTTCCGCCTATATATTGCCCTCGGGACGAAAACCCTAAGTACCCGATCAAAAATCCACGAAAGAGTCTGTAGCCGCCGTCATCTCCGTCCCTAGATCGGGAGGGATCTAAAGCTCTTCCCGGCACCCTGCCGGAGAGTGGAATTCAGCCTGGAGGCCTTCTTCATCACCATGCAAGCCTCCGGTGTGATGCGTGAGTAGTTCATCCTTGGACTACGGATCCATGTAATAGCTAGATGGCTGGTTTCTCCTCCTTTGTGTTTTCATGTTTAGATCATGTGAGCTCCGTTCATGATCAAGATTATCTATTTGTAATCCATACATGTTGTGTTTGCAGGGATCCGATGGATATTGAGATGCTATTTTAGATTGATTATTGATTCTATCATGTCTTTGTTATTTGAGATCTTGCATGCTTTCCGTTGTTAGTAGCTATCTTGGCCAAGTAGATGCTGGCAACTCCAAGAGTTAGTATTTATGCTCGATAGTGGGTTCATGCCTCTGGTAATCTGGGGAAGTGACAGAAATCTCTAAGGTACTAGATGTGATGTTTCTACTAGGGAGAAAACAACGATCCTTTGTTCATAGAACAATTGTATTGTTTACTTTACATGCAGTTCGTAAAGCAATAATCTTTTGCTTGCAACTTAATACTGGAGGGGGTTCGGATGATAACCTAAAGGTGGATTATTAGTCATAGATGCAGTTGGATGGCGGTCTATGTATTATGTTGTAATGCCCAATCAAGTCTCAAAGGAGTCAAGATGATTAGTATATGCATGTATTGCTTTCTCGGTGTTTGTCAATTGCCCCGCTGTAATTTGTTGACCCAGCATGTTATCTATCTTAAGGAGAGCCACCTCTAGTGAACTATGGATCCCGGTCCTTTGCCTTTACATACAATCTACAATCTTTTACTACTTTGTGTTTACTTTCTGCAAACTATTACTTCTTTCCATTCGATACGTTTAATCCTTTGTTTTCCGCAAAACACGGTGAGATTGACAACCTCATCGCAAGTTGGGGACAAAGTTCTGTGGTTGTGTTGTGCAGGTCTCCACGTTGCTACTAGCACCGGTAGTGCGCCCTGCCAAAGCTCAGCTAGTAACACCTTTGGGGTGTTTCCTTGCTCCTACTGGTTTGATTAAACCTTGGTTTCATAACTGAGGGAAAACTTACTGTTGTTCTCATCATACCTTCCTCTTGGGGTTCCCAACGAGCTCTACGTTGAAAGTCGAGTGGATCAAGGACGTTCAGAGATTTTACACGAATTTTTATGGTGAAGCACAAAAATCTATTTCGGGATAGCAACTTTCCCAATCATTACTTCTCTCTCATTAGAGGTTACTCTTGCCACAAAAAGCAAATAAAAAGGATAAGGAGCGGTTATTACTGAAGTAATAACGTCCAAGACTCATCTAAAGCTTTTGGGTTATCTCCCAATAAGTACGTTTTTAACGCCTTTAAGTTAGGCATAAGAAGCAAGAAAAAGAATCAAGTGTTCTCAAATGAAGAAGCATTAAGATCAATACCAGAAATATCTTCAACAAGGCAAGGTATATCATCCAAATAAGCTCTAGAGTATACTCTCTCAATGCTCTTAGGTTCACTATTTTCATCAAAAGGGTTTTTAGGAACAATCCAATCAAGATTCTTTTCTATGGCTTCATGTATTGCTACCAGTTTAAAGGGTATTGGTATCTTAGTTTCCTCCCCATTAGGTTCAGTTTTGTTCATCTTTTCTCGTGTACCAACAACATCTACACATGAGCCTAGCATATTGAAACGTTCAAAGACTTTTCTAGCTTCCCTGGCAGCATCATAGAATTCCTTCAGCAAAGTTTCAAGAATAAAATCTCTCTTCTCAGAGTCATCAATTTCTTTTGATAAACAAACAAGCAAAAAAAGCAAAAGTAAACTAAGAAAAACAAAAATAACAAAGTAAAGAGATTGGTTATGAGGGACTCCTCTTGTGAAGATGTCCTTGACTCCCCGACAACAGCGCCAGAAAAAGAGCTTGATGGCCCAAAATATATCGAGCTCGTTGGGGAACCCCAAGAGGAAGATATGATGAGCACAGCAACAAGTTTTCCCTCAGTACGAAACCAAGGTTATCAATCCAGTAGGAGCAAGGAAACACCCCAAAGGTGTTGTTAGCTGAGCCTTGGCAGGGCGCTCTACCGGTGCTAGTAGCAACGTGGAGACCTGCACAACACAACCACAGAACTTTGCCCCAACTTACGATGAGGTTGTCAATCTCACCTGTTTTGCTGAAAACAAAGGATTAAACGTATCGAATGGAAGGGAGTAATAGTTTGCAGAAAGTAAACACAAAGTAGTAAACAGTTGATTGTAGATTGAATGTAAAAGAAAGGACCGGGGTCCATAGTTCACTGGAGGTGGCTCTCCTTAAGATAGATAACATGCTAGGTGAACAAATTACAGCGGGGCAATTGAAAAACATCGAGAAAGCATACAAGCATATACTAATCATCTTGACTCCTTTGAGATTCGATTGGGCATTACAACATTATGCATAGACCGCCATCCAACTGCATCTATGACTAATAATCCACCTTCAGGTTATCATCTGAACCCCCTCCAGTATTAAGTTGCAAGCAACAGATTATTGCTTTAAGAATTGAGTGTAAAGTAAACAATATGATTGTTCTATGAACAAAGGATCGTTGTTTTCTCCCTAGTAGCAACAACACATCTAGTACCTTAGACATTTCTGTCACTTCCCCAGATTACCAGAGGCATGAACCCACTATCGAGCATAAATACTAACTCTTGGAGTTGCTAGCATCTACTTGGCCAAGATAGCTACTAACAACAGAAAGCATGCAAGATCACAAATAACAAAGACATGATAGAATCAATAATCAATCTTAAATAGCATCTCAATATCCATCAGATCCCCGCAAACACAACATGCAGAATTACAAATAGATGATCTTGATCATGAACGGAGCTCACAAGATCTAAACTTGATAGCACAAAGGAGGAGAACCAGCCATCTAGCTACTACATGGACCCATAGACCAGGGATGAACTTCTCACGCATCACACCGGAGGCTTCCATGATGATGAAGAAGGCCTCCAGGGTGAATTCCCCTCTCTGGCAGGGTGCCGGGAAGAGCTTCAGATCCCTCCCGATCTAGGGATGGAGATGACGGCGGCTATAGACTCTTTCGTGGAATTTTGATCGTGTACTTAGGGTTTCCGTATCGGAGGAAATATATAGGCAGAAGGAGAGGCCGAGGGGTTGCCTGGGCTGGCCACACCACCCCTGGCGCGGGCCAAGCCTGGCCGCGTGGCCAGGTGGTGTGGCCGCCCTCTGGCCCTTCTCCGTCTCGTATTCTGGCTCCAAGTGTCCCCCGGTAAAATAATAACTTTGGCTTTTGTCCCGTCCAATTCCGAGAATATTCATTTTCTGACTTCCTGGAACCAAAAACAGTAGAAAACAGGCAGCTGGCAATGTGGCTCTTGTTAATAGGTTAGTCCAAGAAATCATATGAAAAGTACTCGAAAGTGTGGACAAAACATAAGAAAGTAGATAAAACCAAGCATGGAACATCAAAAATTATAGATACATTTGCAATGTATCAACATCCCCAAGTTTAACTCCTGCTCGTCCTCGAGTAGGTAACTGATAAAAAGAAAGAATAAATTTTGAGGTGACATGCACCATCATAAAATTTGATCAAAGTATTTGTAAAACATTCAAAGCTGGGATCATAGTATGTCAATCATAACATGAAATACAAAGTTCTAGCAATAAGACAAAGAAACTATGTTGAAACATGAAAAGGCACAAACAAAAGATTCATGAATAACAATGCTTTGCAAGACGTTTGTTTGTTTCACATAAAGAAAACATAGCATAGTAGTATTCAGCTTGTCCCTCATAGAGTAGCAAATATAAAAGCATAGGACACCTTCAAAGTTCATAAGAGTAACTAGATACAAATAGTTTAAAACAAGAAATATCAAGGTATGCATCAATCAACTAGTCTTGGGACAATGCACATAGAACTAAGAATGGCGACTATGCTCTCAAAGTAGGTGCATAAAGGTAGAAGGTGGAGACTCAATATAATGGTGGAAGAAAGGCCTTCATAGAAGGAAGTAGAGATTCAAGTTTCATAAAGAGCTTCCAAAAATTATGGTACTTAATAGCTTTCAGCTCTCATTGCCCCTATCATAAGCATCTTGAAGTGATTAAGGTTAAAGTGAACAAACTGTGGTGTACATGCTTTAATCACTAGTTTTTTCATAACAAGTTTAATTTGGAAGGTAAACAAAAACATGAATATACTTGGAATAACATAAGCTAATAGGTAGGTATGGTGGACTCTTTGGAATAACTTGGTTTAGGGAGTTGGATGCATGAGTGGAACTCATACTTGGTTGCGGAGTCTAGCAAAAGACTGGGAGCGACAAACTAAGAGAGCAATAATGGCCATAATCATGCAGAGCGACAAAACATCATTGATCAAAGCATAAAGTGATACTTCAAGTTGAAAACTAAAGGATCATAAAGGCTATGGTGACTTGGGATAGTCATAACATGGTGTGAGCATGCGCTAAGTTAACCCAAATAAAGCATCAAAGGAGAATACCACAATACTATGCTTTAATATGCTAAAACAATGCATGATTCATCCAAGGCACATTAAGCAATCTCAATTGTTTATAACAACTCATGCTACAGCAAAGAATACTAAGCATAAAGCCAAAACAATATCAAACATGGCATGAAAAAGAATAGGCACAGTCAAAAACAAATTCTCTTTACCACTTAAGCATGAACTTTCCTACTCTTTTCCAAACCAAACCAAACTATTTGAAAACCAATGTATGAAAGAGGGGGTCCAACCAATTTATTCAGCAAACTAAGCAAACAAAGCAAATGAAAAGCTAAAACAAAAACGAAAAATAAGACGCTCCAAGAACAACACAACTGTGCATGAAACAATAAAAATAAAGCGTTTGGAAGAAACCTGGGATTTTTATTGATGAAGAAGGGGATGCCTTGGGCATCCCCAAGCTTTGACGCTTGTAATTATTGGATATTTCTTGGGGTGACACGCGTGGCATCCCCAAGCTTGAGCTTTAGTCCATTCTTCATCTCATTACTCATTCCTTCCATACACCTGAAATTTTTCCTTCATACAAAACTTCACACAATCTTTATTAGCAACATTAGTGCACTCAAGATAATAGGTCTTTAAGGTTCAGTTCCAACACCAATTAAACTTCCATCAAAACACTAGCCACTTTAGTACTTACCTCAAAAAGCTCAATTCCCCAGAAGAACACAAAAAGGAACCAACAAGAAGCAAATGCAGAAAATGGCAGAAATCTGTCAAAACAGACCAGCAGGTAAAGACGAATTTTTTCGAAGACCTTCTGTTGCTAAAAGAAAAAAGTGTTGAACTAACTAAATTTAGATAACAACCTGGGGCAGAAGCACAAAAATTCACGCCTCAAAAGGACGTTCAGAGATTTTACACGAATTTTTACGGTGAAGCACAGAAATCTGTTTCGGGACAGCAACTTTCCCAATCATTACTTCTCTCTCATTAGAGGTTACTCTTGGCACAAAAATCAAATAAAAAGGATAATGAGCGGTTATTACCAAATTAATAACTTTCAAGACTCATCTAAAACTTTTGGGTTATCTCCCAATAAGTACTTTTCTTTAACGCCTTTAAGTTAGGCATAAGAAGCAAGAAAAAGAATCAAGTGTTCTCAAATGAAGATGCATTAAGATCAATACTAGAAATATCTTCAACAAGGAAAGGTATATCATCCAAATAAGGTCTAGAGGATCCTCTCTCAATGCTCTTAGGTTCACTATTTTCATCAAAAGGGTTTTTAGGAACAATCCAATCAAGATTCTTTTCTATGGCTTCATGTATTGCTACCAGTTTAAAGGGTATTGGTATCTTAGTTTCCTCCCCATTAGGTTCAGTTTTGTTCATCTTTTCTCGTGTACCAACAACATCTACACATGAGCCTAGCATATTGAAACGTTCAAAGACTTTTCTAGATTCCCTGGCAGCATCATAGAATTCCTTCAGCAAAGTTTCAAGAATAAAATCTCTCTTCTCAGAGTCATCAATTTCTTTAAGTTTAAGAAACATTACTTGCATTAAGGGGTTAAGGTTAACAAACCTAGCTTCCAACATGTGAACTAAAGAAGCTGCAGCAATCTCATAGTTTGGAGCAAGTTCTGCAAGGGATCTATCCTCAATATCCTCATGCTTACTAACATGATTAAAGAATTCTTCAACACTATCTTTTCCAATTAAAGAACCACTACCTATTGAAAGGTCTTTCAAGGTGAATTTAGGGATCAACATGGTGAGCTAAGGAAGAGGTAACAACTAAAGGAGACTTAATTATTTTGTGTTTTGAAATAAAGAAAGCAAACTCGTAAAACTATTCTTTTGTGTTTTTGATAAAGAAACAAGCAAACAAAGCAAAAGTAAACTAAGCAAAACAAAAATAACAAAGTAAAGAGATTGGTTATGAGGGACTCCCCTTGTGAAGATGTCCTGGACTCCCCGGCAATGGCGCCAGAAAAAGAGCTTGATGGCCCAAAATATATCGAGCTCGTTGGGGAACCCCAAGAGGAAGGTATGATGAGCACAACAACAAGTTTTCCCTCAGTACGAAACCAAGGTTATCAATCTAGTAGGAGCAAGGAAACACCCCAAAGTTGTTGCTAGCTGAGCCTTGACAGGGCGCACTACTGGTTCTAGTAGCAATGTGGAGACCTGCACAACACAACCACAGAACTTTGCCCCAACTTACGATGAGGTTGTCAATCTCACCTGTTTTGCTGAAAACAAAGGATTAAACGTAACGAATGGAAGGAAGTAATAGTTTGCAGAAAGTAAACACAAAGCAGTAAACAGTTGATTGTAGATTGAATGTAAAAGAAAGGACTGGGGTCCATAGTTAACTCGAGGTGGCTCTCCTTAAGATAGATAACATGCTCGGTGAACAAATTATAGCGGGGCAATTGACAAACATCGAGAAAGCATACAAGCATATACTAATCATCTTGACTCCTTTGAGATTCGATTGGGAATTACAATATTATACATAGACCGCCATCCAATCTATGACTAATAATCCACCTTCAGGTTATCATCCGAACCCCCTCCAGTATTAAGTTGCAAGCAACAGAATATTGCTTTATGAATTGCGTGTAAAGTAAACAATACGATTGTTCTATGAACAAAGGATTGTTGTTTTCTCCCTAGTAGCAATAGCACATCTAGTACCTTAGAGATTTCTATCACTTCCCCAGATTACTAGAGGCATGAACCCACTATCGAGCATAAATACTAACTCTTGGAGTTGCTAGCATCTACTTGGCCAAGATAGCTACCAACAACGGAAAGCATGCAAGATCACAAATAACAAAGACATGATAGAATCAATAATCAATCTGAAATAGCATCTCAATATCCATCGGATCCCCGCAAACACAACATGCATAATTACAAATAGATGATCTTGAACATGAACGGAGCTCACAAGATCTAAACATGATATCACAAAGGAGGAGAACCAGCCATCTAGCTACTACATGGACCCGTAGTCCAGAGATGAACTACTCACGCATCACACCGGAGGCTTGCATGATGATGAAGAAGGCCTCCAGGGTGAATTCCCCTCTCCGGCAGGGTGCCGAGAAGAGCTTCAGATCCCTCCCGATCTAGGGATGGAGATGACGGCGGCTACAGACTCTTTCGTGGAATTTTTATCGAGTACTTAGGGTTTCCGTATCAGAGGCACTATATAGGCGGAAGAGAGGCCGAGGGGTGCCTGGGCTGGCCACACCACCCCCTGGCGCGGGCCAAGCCTGGCCGCGCGGCCAGGTGGTGTGGCCGCCCTCTGGCCCTTCTCCGTCTCGTATTTTGGCTCCAAGTATCCCCCGGTAAAATAATAACTTTGGCTTTTGTCCCGTCCAATTCCGAGAATATTCATTTTCTGGCTTCCTGGAACCAAAAACAGCAGAAAACATGCAGCTGGCACTATGGCTCTTGTTAATAGGTTAGTCCAAGAGATCATATGAAAAGTACTCCAAAGTGTGTACAAAACATAAGAAAGTAGATAAAACCAAGCATGGAACATCAAAAATTATAGATACATTTGCAATGTATCACATATCCACTCACTATTTTGAACAACTTCAAAATCTTTGATCAAATATCAAACTTGGAGATTTACTATGAGGTACTATTACTTTTACTAGTTTTAAATCCACTAGACATTAAGCACACATGAATCAAATTCATTTGAATTCGTCCAATACTTGACAAATTGTGCTTTTGTCATTCACCCCCCTTTTCCACTATGGCTTTGCAGTCATTTGGGAAAATTCCAAGTAACTCCTTTACTTGTGAGATTCAACAACGAATTGCTTTCTAATCTGAAGGGAATTTTGCTTTGGGATTTCTCATAATTTTAGTTTACCATTATTTCCTTAGTAATTCGTATGTATGTCATATTCCAATAATCATGACAAATGACTCACAAATGTCTCCATACAAGATATGGATTACATTTTGAATCCTACTTTATGTAGTGAAAACACCAGTGGAAAAACACAATGATCATTATCATTGATTATTTCCTTTGTGAAGAGAATCGTCCAGGAACATTTTCCATTGTGCTTCTCAACACTCTGATGCAGGGATTTGAATCCTCATCGTGTTTTTCACTATCTTCCAATTGCTCCATAATCAAGAAATATCACTAAAAGTGAGCTTTCTCAAGATTGCACCAAAATCCAAGCAATACTGGTTTTGCTTCTCTTTTGGTTTAGCTATGGATTTCGTATTCAAAGTTCCCAATGAATACTGTACAAGTACTTATTCACTATTGTTTTGGTTATATCGAATAACCCCAAAACTTTTACGATGATCCATACTAGATATGGAGCCGCTTTCACGAATCCAGATGGTTCACTATATATATTCTAATTGAGTGCTAACTATTTCTAACTAATGGTCTCTACATCTACACTACAACGATTTATTTGGCGCCATTTATTCACCCATTTTGATATCTATATCACATTGTGATGCTTTGCATTTTGACATTTCAAAATGCTTTGCATTCCACAATTTCTTTTATGCCACTCTTATAAAGTTGAATTTCATTACTATTGATCAAATCATAGTAATTGGATTCTCTTTTATATTTATACCCTTTGTTCATGAAACACTTTGATCATATCAAATAGTTTCATACTTATCTTTCCTTTGGTAAACTTATTTACACATTTAAACAATCATATAATGATAATTACCATTTTGTTAAAACACAATACATCGAATATGTATTTACTTTTAACAATTCATTAAACACTTTGTATTCAAGTAAGACATAGCATTATTTTGCCAAACTTAGGCATGATTTATATGTGACAATAAATCGAATGTCTTTCACATATTATCATTATAACTTTGTATTTAAACAATGGTTTCATTCCTTAATGAGTATATCATTAATTTGGGTATTTTAAAGGCATTTCAATATTTTACAAATGTTCATGCATTATCAATTAGTTTCAAACAACAAGGATAATTCACATATAATCAAACAAGATATGAACACAAATAGAAATCATTCATAAAAGTAGAACAACTGTTTGTTACAAACACATATGAATAACCGTCTCACAAAGTGTGAGACACACTAAATAAGTTCAGAATCTTTTGATTACAATAACTATCCAAAACATAAACTAAATGATAAATGTTGAGGGAGAGTGTTGTTGGCCATCATCATCATGCTTGGAATCAACACGCAACATCACCTCCTCTCCGGCAAGCACCTCTCATGCAGAAGGACCTGTTTTTAGCAAAACAGAACAAGTATCAAATATACTTAACACTACAAATGTGTTTGCAAGATTATAACATTTACAAAATTGTATATAAAATATATACCTTTGTCATTGATGACCTCAGCGACATCGTGTTCAACCACCACATCTCTAAAATGTGATATGAACTCGTGGAAATCCTGTGTTTCCGCGTCGCCTCTCATAATGCAAATCCTGACTTGTGCCTAGAAGCTTGGTGGCAGCGACCGCAGCACAACTCCTATTGCAAAAGAGCTTGCGAACTAGTTGTCCAGGAAGTATGCCAGACTCATGTATGCATCGTATATGCTCAAAAAGTGATCGTCCACTGAGGAGCCCTCCTCCATCTTTATGGAGAGGAAGTCCCCCATCAGCTCATACTCCCATATACGCACTTATTCCACGAAATGCGATCTCAGATGTTCCATAACCATTCGGGGATTAAGACTTCCCACCATCAACCATACCCATCTTCCATCCTGAGGCGCATCGTTACTAATATGAATCTGACCATCACACGATGACGGCAGCGGAGATCCCGCTACTCCTGGGTCTCATGAGAATAGGGTGGCTCCAAGTACATCTCGTAGATCATTAATACGTCCATTTTGCATCACTATTCTATATCATAATTCACTGTTATTCATTGATATATTTCATATTAAGAGATGCTACTTCTGTTATTTCATCTGTTTTTTGCATGGTTGACGACTTTTGGAGCATGGACCGCTGCAGTCAGGATTCTGATGGAAAAGGTGCTGTTTGGAGGCAAAATTCGCGAAGATCAGAAAATCCGGGAAAATATACGGGAAATCCTATTTTTCCAAAAGAAGAAGGAAGCCAGAAGGAGGAGTGGAGATGGGCCATAGGGGGCCCACACCACACCCTGGCGCGGGCCAGCCTAGGCCATGCCACCAGGTGGTGTGGCCACCCTGGCCCACCTCTGGATCTCCCCTCTGGCGTATATAATCCTCCCGAAACCCTAATACTTGGGGAGCGACCACAGAAAGATTTCGCCGCCTCTGCGGGGCGAAAAATACCGAGAGAGAAAGATCTCTTCGGCAAACAGATTTCTGCCGGGGGAATTACTTTCCGGAGAGGGGAGATCATCGCCATCAACACCACCATCAAGCTGGACTTCATCGGGATCATCATCTTCTTCATCACCACCATCACCACCATCATCACCATCAGCACCCTCATCATCATCTCCATATTGCTGTAACAATTGGGTTGAATCTTGCATAGTTCTTAGGGGAAACTTTCCCGGTGTTGATTACTCTTTGTAGTTGATGCTATTGAGTGAATCGTTGAATTATTGTTTATGTTTAGATTGTTATACATCATTATTCCATCTCTTATCATGATCCATATGATGTCTTGTGAGTAGTTCGTTTTGTTCTTGAGGACATGGGAGAAGTCATGTTGTTAGTAGTGGAATTGTGTTGAGAAAGATTCAATAGTTTGATATTTAAGTTGTGGTGTACTTCTTCTAGTGGTGTCATGTGAACGTCGACTACATGACACTTCACCTATATGGGCCTAGGGGAATGCATTGTGTATTTGGCTACTAATCGTAGGGGTTGCCGGAGTGACAGAAACCTGAACCCCCTTTAGGAAACCATTGCACAAGGGACGTAAGGGTCTTAGAGTTTAAAGTTGTGGTTAGGTTTCTACATTAATTACTTTCTTGTACTTATGGATGTTTGCAAGGGGTATAATCACAAGTATGTATTAGTCCTAGGAAGGTCGGTACATTAGCACAGGTTCACCCACACAACACTTAGCAAGCTAAAGAAGATTAATCAGCTATGTGAAGCGAAAGCACTTGACAGAATTCCCGTGTGTTCTCGAGAACGTTTGGTCATCTTAAGTAATACAACCGGCTTGTCCTTTGCTGAATAAAGGATTGGGCCACTTGATGCATTTATTCTTATTGTCTTTAGTTACTCGTACTTCATTTACTTACATTATCAAAAACCCCTAAAAATCCGTTTGCTAAGTATTTGCAGCGAATTCCTGATCCATACCACTAGCCAGCACCTTCTGCTCCTCGTTGGGTTCGACACACTTATCAAAAATACTGCGATACACCCTATACTTGTGGGTCATCAAGACTATTTTCTGGCGCTGTTGCCGGGGAGGGAAGCGCTATTGGAGAGTGGAACTGGTAAAGGAAACTTCTACTATGAGTATTGTTTACTTCTGTTAGTTGCTTTATTGTCATTATGCATAACTCGGTGAGTTTCTTATTTGGTAATGCTACTACCACTGCTTAGTTAGTAGATGAACCACCACCTGCTGAGAATGATACTTTTAAAATACCTACAAGAATTATTGATCGTGTTATGGATAACTATTATGTTGGGGATGGAATTGTCCATCCCGGTGATCATTTACTCTTTGTACACGAATTATGCGGGTTGTTCAAGTGTGCAGGTATTACTACAGATCAAGTTAAGAAGAAGTTATTCTCATTATCACTGAAAGGAAGAGCTAAGGAATGGGATAAGCTGCTGAAGAATGGTCAAGCTCTTGAATGGGAGGAAATAGTACCTCTCTTTTATTCAAAGTTTTATCCTCCTAGTGAGATTCATAAAGATCGGAATCAAATATACAACTTTTGGCCTCTTGATGGAGAGAGTACAGCTCAAGCTTGGGGGAGATTGAAGTTACTTATGCTCAAATGTCGCATTCATGAGCTCCCCAACAATATTATTATCAATAACGTTTATGCAAGGCTTTCTCTTCATGATAAGGATTTATTGGATGCTCCTTGTGCTAGATCATTCACTCGCATGGAAGAAGAAGCTAAATGGGATCTTCTGGACCGTATTCAAGATAATGCTGAAGCATGGGAGCATGACAAAGGTAGAAAGTCAGGTATAAATTATGATTATGAATGCATTGAATCTTTTATGGGAACTGATGACTTTCAAAATATTAAAAATGCTTATGGTCTAGACTCTCAAGCTATTGCTTCTTACTTTAAGGCTTTTGCTTCCTATAGTGAAGTGCCTAAAAAGAAGTGGAATAAGTATCGTGAACCTTATATAGATGTTGCTAAGAGTGTTCCTGCAAGAAATACTGAAGTTTATACTGCTAATCATGTTTTACCTGAACCTTACATTGAGAAAATGCCTTTCCTAGTTAAGATAGAGGAACATTCTATGATAGCTAGTATGGTTAATGAAAGTACGAATGAAGATGTGGAACCTGATAAACAAATGGTTGATAAACCTATAATAGCAAATGTGAAAGACTTTGTTACTAAATATGAAGAAGAGGGACACACTATCCTTTGTAAGGATACCTCTAATATTATTTCACAAAGTAGTGTTATGAGAACTAGTATTCCTGTGTTTTCTGTTAGAATAAGTGATCATTGTTACGATGGCCCTTGTGATAGTTATATTGTTTAGTTGATGCATGATACTGAAAGTTACTATGAGAGAGGGAAAAGTGTTCTTATGCATCTCAATAATATCAAGTTTCCTCGTTTTATGCTGAAAGGTTTTATGTTGCACTTGTTTTGCCTTCCTATGCTAGTAGCCTCTGGTTTCAACAACTTATTTGTTTACAAAATTCCCTTGCATAGGAAGTGGGTTAGACTTAAATGTGTTTATTTTTTCTTCTTAATGCTCTCTTTCACTTCAATTCATATTCCTATGTGACCATCTTCAAAATTATCATGCCTATCTTAATGGCTATAAAGAAAGAGCTTTTTGGGAGACAACCTAATTTATTTGTGTTTTCAGTTCGTTTGTGTTTCTTTGAGTCTTGGAAGTTATTACTTTGGTAATAACCTCTGCTTATCCTTTTTGTTTGGTTTTTTGTGTCAAGATCAACCTCTAATGAGAGAGAAGTAATATTTGGGGAAGTTAATGTCCTGAAACAGATTTTTGTGCTTCACCGTAAAAAATTGTGAGAGATCTCTGTATGTCGGATTGAGCTGTAATTTTTGTGCTTCTGCCCCAGGTTGTTATTTAATTTTCGTTAGTTTTGCACTTTTTGATTTGAGCAACATAAGATTTTCGAAAAAATTGATCTTTACCTGCTGGTCTGTTTTGACAGATTTTGCCACTCTTGCATTTGCTGCTTTATTCGATTTCCTTTT
This sequence comes from Avena sativa, assembly GCA_916181665.1. Lineage (NCBI taxonomy): Eukaryota > Viridiplantae > Streptophyta > Magnoliopsida > Poales > Poaceae > Avena > Avena sativa. Next base: position 59,710,036 of record OV702292.1, read on the forward strand.
TGAATCCTTTTTGGGTTTTCGGAAGGAGTTGCTACAGTAGCTTATGTTTTGATGGTTTTCAGTTGAATTTGAACTCAAAAGGTTTTATCACTTCACTTATACTAATGTTGCTAATGACATCTGTGTGAAGTTTTGTGTGAAAGAAATTTCCAGGTAGTGGAGATAATGGTGTAATAAGGAAGTGAAAGGTTTCATGACTCAAGTAATAAGTGTATGAAGATGAAGATATTGCTGTATTCAAGTGGTGACTCCAGAAGAATCTACTAAAGACCAAATTCAGAGACCTGTAGAGTCCGTTTTCAAATAGGTAACAGTTCTGGTAAGAAAAGTTCCGTGAAAATACTATCCAACTATATTTTTGCAGTTTTTAGTCAATAAGGAAAGCTACGAAGCGAAAGAGGGACGGAAACGGAGCCAGGTTTGCTCACTCCACCCTGTGGCACGGGCCCACCCTTGGCTGTGCCACCAGGTGGTGTGGCCACTCCGGACTCCGTCTCCGACCCGTTTTCTCCTAGTACCTTACTTTTGTTATGAAACTTCGTAATATATAATCCCCCAGATCCCTCGAAGTTCGTATATCATGTTCTCGTCGTGTTTTTGTTTCAATCTATTTCTGCCGGGAACTATTCTTGAAAGTTTAGAAGCACAATGGTGTCTGCCAAGGATAAGGGGAAGGAGCCTATGGAGGAAGATCTCCAAGACCCCAGGCAGGAGAAGGAGATCAAGAGTGAAGGTGAAGAGGAGATAAAGCAAGGCCAACATCTGCACACTGGCATTACCATTGCAAGCATTGGAGTGTTGGCAAGATCTGTTAGGGTCAGGAGGACTGCACGGATGTCAACTAGAGGGAAAACTCCGCATCACTGTCTAGCTCCACGGTCACTTCCTCCATGCACCAAGAATCTTTTCCATAAGCATCAACACTAGAATATGCCCAAGGAGAAATTACCCTCCAATTGAGATTTGCCTCGTTCTAGCCATGCAGGGAAAGAAGACTCCAAGGAGGAAGAGTGGAAAAGAATCGCAAAAGCTGGGATCCACAATCTGATATGATCATGCACCGTATTGAGCCTAACTCAGAGTTGATTCGTACTCTCACCTTCGAGATCGAGGACTTGGGGAAAGTGATTAAAGAGCTCATCAAGAGAATACCACCACCACCGAAGGAGTAATTTGTCATCAGGTTGGCATCCCCTTGGTTTGTTCCAAGCTTGGGGGAGTGTCGCGGTATCACATCACTATCTTCTATCTTTTTACCTTTTTAGTAGAGTCATATCATGAATAGAGAAGTTATCATGTAGGTTGGTTTACATTATGGAAGTGTCCCCTCTCTCGTTAGATATGTATCCCTTGGTGTGAGTTGCCATTATGGAATATTAATGAGAAGTTCTATCATTTACTCTTTTGCATATCTTATATTAGTTTTCAATTCGTGGTTATATGATTGATCTTGTTGTTAGTATTGGTATCACTTTTGGATCATTGAGTTAATTTAGTTGGTTTTGGCAAACCTGACTCAGTCAGCAGCAACACTATTTTTGAGAGTTGAATGAAAAGGATAAAAGTACTCTTAAAGAAATATAATTTCATCATCTTTCTTTCTTGATTTGCACATAAGTCTAGTATTCTCTAGTTAAGATCTTTTGTGCTTCCAAGGAAGATTGCATGTTTGTTTTTATCACTTGTATGTTTGTTTGTTTCCTTCAACTCTTATACTTGCTACCCAGCCTTGCTAGCCAAAAACATGTACTAAGAGGGAATTCTTCTTGTGCATCCAATCCTTAAAACAAAACCTATGCCATTTGTGTCCACCATACCTACCTATTAGCACTATTGCTATTCCAAGTAAATTCTTGTTTTTATCTACCTTCCAAATTAAACTTGTTATGTGAAAATTAGTGATTAAAGCTCTCACGAACTTGATGGCACGCTTTACTTTCTTGCACTTAATAAACTTGAACCATTGGGTCCTTCTTTGTTGCGTATATGCTTGCGCTTTATAAGTTGAAGTTAGCAGAACCATGTATCATGGGGAACGCTTTCAACATTGCATTGGTACTTTGTACCTAGTTGATATCATGATTCTTTTGCCTATGGATCCCGGCGGTGTGAAATAAAAGGGGAGCTTGTAAGATCATGGAGTTTATATGTGTGTTAGAGAAACGCCTGGGCCGCTAGCCTAAGACATGCCTAATCATGGTGGAAACTTGCAGCATAACTATAGTGGGCATTCTATGAAGCATCTTCAATAAAAACCTATGCAAATAGCAAATAAAAGGATCGCTGAGATGCTCATAGTCTGCTTGCCTTGTCATTTTGATTATGGGATAGCTCCTGTATCATGTGCAAGGGGTACCCCGTTGGCGGTTCTTGATACGTCCATTTTGCATCACTATTCTATGTCATAATTCACTGTTATTCATTGATATATTTCTTATTGAGAGGTGATACTTATGTTATTTCATCTGTTTTTGCATGGCTGATGACTTTTGGAGCATGGACCGCTGCAGTCAGGATTCTGATGGAAAAGGTGCTGTTTGGAGGCAAAATTCGCGAAGATCAGAAAATCCGAGAAAATATACGGAAAATCCGGGAAAATATACGGAAAATCCTATTTTTCCAGAAGACGAAGGAACCTAGAAGGGGGGCTGGAGATGGGCCATAGGGGGCCCACACCACCCCTTGCCGCGGGCCAGCCTAGGCCGCGCCACCAGGTGGTGTGGCCACCCTGGTCCACCCCTGGCACTCCCCTCAGGCGTATAATATCCTCCCGAAACCCTAATACTCGGAGAGCGACCATAGAAAGATTCGGCCGCCTCTGCGTGGCGGAAAACACCGAGAAAGAAAGATCTCTCCGGCAGATAGATTTCTGCTGGGGAAATTCCTTCTCGGAGAGGGGAGATCGTCGCCATCAACACCACCGTCAAGCTGGACTTCATCGGGATCATCATCATCATCATAATCACCACCATCATCACCATCAGCACCCTCATCACCATCTCCATATTGCTGTAACAATTGCATTAAATTTTGCATAGTTCATAGGGGAAACTTTCCCGGTGTTGATTACTCTTTGTAGTTGATGCTATTGAGTGAACCATTGAATTATTGTTTATGTTCAGATTGTTATACATCATTATTCCATCTCTGATCATGATCCATATGATGTCTTGTGAGTAGTTCATTTTGTTCTTGAGGACATGGGAGAAGTCATGTTGTTAGTAGTGGAGTTGTGTTGAGAAAGATTCAATAGTTTGATATTTAAGTTGTGGTGTTCTTCTTCTAGTGGTGTCATGTGAACATCGACTACATGACACTTCACCTATATGGGCCTAGGGGAATGCATTGTGTATTTGTCTACTAATCGTAGGGGTTGCCGGAGTGACAGAAACCTGAACCCCCATTAGGAAACCATTACACAAGGGACGTAAGGGTCTTAGAGTTTAAAGCTATGGTTAGGTTTCTACCTTAATTACTTTCTTGTACTTACGGATGTTTGCAAGGGGTATAATCACAAGTATGTATTAGTCCTAAGAAGGTCGGTACATTAGCACACGTTCACCCACACAACACTTAGCAAGCTAAAGAAGATTAATCGACTATATGAAGCGAAAGCACTTGACAATCTTCCCATGTGTCCTCGAGAATGTTTGGTCATCTTAAGTAATACAACCGGCTTGTCCTTTGCTGCATAAAGGATTGGGACACTTGCTGCATTTATTCCTACTGTCTTTTATTTACTTGTACTTTGTTTACTTGCATTATCAAAAAACCCTTAAAATCTGTTTGCTAAGTATTTGCAGAGTATTCCTGATCCATACCACTAGCCAGCACCTTCTGCTCCTTGTTGGGTTCAACACTCTTACTTATCGAAAATACTGCGATACACCCCCTATACTTGTGGGTCATCAAGACTATTTTCTGGCGCCGTTGCCAGGGAGTGAAGCGCTATTGGAGAGTGGAACTGGTAAAGGAAACTTCTACTGTGAGTATTGGTTACTTCTGTTAGTTGCTTTATTTTCGTTATGGATAATTTGCTGAGTTTCTTATTTGGTAATGCTACTACCACTACTAAGGTAGTAGATAAGCCACCACCTGCTGAGAATGATGTTTTTAAAATACCTACAAGAATTATTGATCGTGTTATGGATAACTACTATGTTGGGGATGGAACTGTCCATCCCGGTGATCATTTGCTCTCTATACACGAATTATGCGGGTTGTTCAAGTGTGCAGGTATTACTACAGATCAAGTTAAGAAGAAGTTATTCTCATTATCACTAAAAGGAAGAGCTGAGGAATGGTATAAGCTGCTGAAGAATGGTCAAGTTCTAGAATGGGAGGAAATAGTTCCTCTCTTTTATTCGAAGTTTTATCCTCCTAGTGAGTTTCATAAAGATCGGAATCAAATATACAACTTTTGGCCTCTTGATGGAGAGAGTACAGCTCAAGCTTGGGGGAGATTGAAGTTACTAATGCTCAAATGTCCCATTCATGAGCTCCCCAACAATATTATTATCAACAAATTTTATGCAAGGGTTCCTCTACATGGCAAGGATTTATTGGATGCTTCTTTTGCTGGATCATTCACTCGCATGGAAGAAGAAGCTAATGGGATCTTCTGGAACGTATTCCAGACAATGCTGAAGCTTGGGAGAATGACAAAGGTAGAAAGTCAGGTATAAATTATGATTATGAATGCATTGAATCTTTTATGTGAATTGGTGACTTTCAAAATATTAGTAATGCTTATGGTATTGATTTGCAAGTTATTATGAATTGCTTTAGAGCTTTTGCTTCTTATATTGAAATTCCAAAAAGGGGATGGAATAAGTACCATGCACCTTATAAAGATATTGTTGACTGTGTTCCCATTGGGAGCACTGAGTGTTGCACTATTGATCACATCTTACCTGAGCCCTATATCGAGAAGATTCCCTTCCCAGATAAGGTAAAGGATCATCCTATGACAACTAATGTAATTACTAAAAGTGAAAAGAGAACTGTAAAACCTGATGAACAAATAAATGTTGAACCTGTAGTAGAAATTGTGAAAGACCTTGTCACTAAAAGCATAGAAGATGGGCACATAGTTTTTTGTGAGGATGCTTCTAATATTGTTTCACATCCTAATAGAGCTAAAAAGCTACTGTCCCTGTGCTTTCCGTTATAATTGGTGATCATTGCTATTATGGTTTATGTGATATTGGTGCAAGTTCCAGTGCTATTCCTTATGAGCTTTACAGAGAAATTATGCATGAAATCAGTCCCTGCAAATTGGAGGATATTGATGTGGTTATTCACCTTGCTAATAGAGAGACCATCTCTCCAATTGGCATTATACGAGATGTGGAAGTTCTTTGTGGTAAGATTAAGTATCCCACTGATTTTCTAGTACTTGGTTCAACTGCTAGTAAAACTTATCCTATCATTTTTGGTAGACCTTTCTTGAGTACTTGTGGAGCTATTATAGATTGCAAGAGGGAGAAAATCTTGACTAAGTTTGATGGGGAATCTTATGAGTTTAATTTTTCAAAATTTACTAAAGAACCTTGTGAAGAGTAAACCCATAATGAGGATTTTAGAGTTGAACAACTTGCTTCTATCTCTCTTGCTCCTAACAATGCTTTGTAGCAATTTATGGAAGATCACGAAAGTGAGATCTTCATGGAAGAAAGGAACGAAATTGACGAGATCCTCCGTCGTCAACCCAAGATGCTAAAGCATGACTTGCCGGTAGAAGACTTGGGTACCACGTTGCCACCTAAAAAGGATCCGGTTTTCGATCTGAAACCTCTCCCTGATGATCTTAAATATGCTTATATTGATGTTAAAAAGATTTATCTTGTTATTATTAGCGCTAAACTTTCAGGAAAGGAAGAAGAAAGGTTATTGGAGGTTTTGAGGAAACACCGAGGAGCTATGGGCTATACTCTGGATGATTTAAAAGGGATTTCACCTACTATATGTCAGCATTCTATCAACATAGAACCAGATGCAAAGCCAGTAGTAGAGCACCAACGACGTTTAAATCCTAGGATGAAGGATGTGGTAAGGAATGAGGTATTGAAACTCCTTGATGCTGGTATTATTTACCCTATTGCTGACAGTGAATGGGTTAGTCCTGTTCGTTGTGTTCCTAAAAAAGGAGGTATTACCGTTGTTCCTAATGATAATGATGAGCTTATTCCTCAAAGAATAGTAGTAGGCTATAGGATGTGCATTGATTTTAGAAAAGTCAATAAAGTTACTAAGAAAGATCACTACCCGCTTCCTTTTATTTATCAAATGTTGGAAAGATTGTCTAAAAAGACCCATTTTTGTTTTCTTGATGGTTATTCGGGTTTCTCTCAAATTGCTGTTAAACAAGATCAAGAAAAAACTACTTTTACGTGCCCTTACGAAACTTATGCTTATAGACGTATGCCTTTTGGTTTATGTAATGCTCCAGCTACTTTTCAAAGGTGCATGTATGCTATCTTTCATGGTTTTGTGAGGAAATTGTAGAGGTGTTTATGGGTGAATTTTCTGTCTATGGAACTTCTTTTGATAATTGTCTGCATAACCTTGATAAAGTTTTGTAGAGATGTGAAGAAACTAATCTTGTTCTTAATTGGGAGAAATGTCACTTCATGGTTAATGAAGGGATTGTCCTTGGGCATAAAGTTTCTGAAAGAGGCATAGAAGTTGATAGAGCTAAGGTTGAGGCAATTGAGAAGATGCCATGCCCAAGAGACATCAAAGGTATTCGTAGTATCCTTGGTCATGCTGGTTTCTATAGAAGGTTTATTAAAGACTTTTCTAGGATATCAAAACCCCTTACTAATCTTCTTCAAAAAGATGTACCCTTTGTTTTTGATGATGATTGTAAGGAAGCTTTTGAAACTTTTAAGAAGGCTTTAACTACAGCCCCTATTGTTCAACCACCTGATTGGAGTCTACCCTTTGAAATAATGTGTGATTCTAGTTATTTTGCTGTAGGTGCTGTCCTTGGGCAACAAATTGATAAAAAGTTAAACGTTATTCATTATGCTAGTAAGACTCTAGACGCTGCTCAAAGGAATTATGCTACTACTAAAAAAGAATTTCTAGTTGTTGTTTTTTGCTTTTGATAAGTTTAGACCCTATATTGTAGACTCAAAAGTCACCATTCATACTGATCATGCTCCTATTAAATACCTTATGACGAAGAAGGACGCTACGCCTAGGCTTATTAGATGGGTAATGCTTTTACAAGAGTTTGATCTACATATAGTAGATATGAAAGGTGCTGAAAACCCTGTAGCTGATAATTTATCTCGATTAGAAAACATCTCTTTTGACCCTATGCCTGTTAATGATAGTTTCCCAAATGAGCAGTTGGCCGCAGTAGGGGTAAGCTCGCGAGGGAGCCCTTGGTACGCTAATTATGCTAACTTTATTGTCTCCAAGTATTTGCCTCCAACTTTTACAGCTCAGCAAAGGAGGAAGTTCTTCTATGATTTGAGGCATTATTTTTGGGATGACCCACACTTATACAAAGAAGGAGTGGATGGTATTATGCGAAGATGTGTTCTAGAATATGAACAAAAGGAGATATTGCGTAAATGTCATGGTAGTGCTTATGGAGGACATCATGCAGGAGATAGAACTGCATAAAAGGTGCTACAATCAGGTTTCTACTGGCCTACCCTTTTTAAAGATGCAAGAAAGTTTATTTATCTTGTGATGAATGTCAACGTGTTGGTAATATTTCTAGATGCAATGAAACCTATGAACTACTCTCTAGTTATTGAACCCTTTGATTGCTGGGGATTTGACTTTATGGGTCCTTTCCCTCCCTCGAAAGGTTATACTCATATTCTTGTTGCCGTTGATTATGTTACTAAGTGGGTAGAAGCCATTCCTACGAAGAGTGCTGACGGGGAAACTTCTCTAAAAATGCTTAAGGATGTTATCTTTCCGAGGTTCAGAGTGCCTAGGTATCTCATGACTGATGGGGGTTCTCATTTCATTCATGGTGGTTTTAGAAAGACCCTTGCTAAATATGATGCTAATCATAGAATTGCTTCATCACCCCCAAACTAGCGGGCAAGTAGAGTTATCAAATAGAGAAATTAAATCTATCATGCAAAAGACTGTTAATAGATCTAGAAAAAACTAGGCTAAAAAATTGAATGATGCTTTATGGGCTTATAGAACTGCCTACAAAAATCCTATGGGGATGTCTCCTTATAAAATGGTTTATGGGAAAGCTTGTCACCTACCTTTAGAATTAGAACACAAAGCTTACTGGGCAGTTAAAGAACTAAATAGAGATTGTAAGCTCGCTGGTGAGAAAAGATTATTTGACTTAAGTTCTTTAGATGAATAGAGGAGTGAAGCCTATGAAAATGCTAGGCTCTTTAAGGAAAAAGTTAAAAGATGGCATGACAAGCAAATACTTAAGAGAGAATTTCATGTTGGTGAGAAAGTTCTATTGTATAGGTCTCGTCTCAGATTTTTTGCAGGAAAGCTACTGTCAAAATGGGAAGGACCTTTCATTATTGAAGAAGTATACCGTTCAGGAGCAATAAAAAATTATTCTTTAAAAGATAATACTACACAAGTAGTGAATGGGAAGCGAGTCAAACACTATATTGCTGGGGATTCTTAAAATGAAGATGTTGATGCCTTTCAAGTTATAACTCCGGAAAAATTTATCAAGGACCAAATTCAGAGACCTGTAGAGTCCGTTTTCAAATAGGTAACAATTCTGGTAAGAAAAGTTTCGCGAAAACACTATCCAACTATATTTTTGCAGTTTTTAGTCAATATGGAAAGCTACGAAGCAAAAGGGGGACGGAAACGGAGCCAGGGTGGCTCCCACCACCCTGTGGTGCGGGCTCACCTCTGGCCACGCCACCAGGTGGTGTGGCCACCCCAGACTCCGTCTCCGACCCATTTTTCGCCCAGTACCTTCCTTTTGTTATGTAACTTCGTAATATATAATCCCCCGGAGCCCCCAAGGTTCGTATATCATGTTTTCGTCGTGTTTTTGTTTCGATCTGTTTCTTCCAGGGATAGTCCCATATTTGGAGCCACAATGTCTTCCACTGGATCAGCCAAGGGAGATTCCTTAGAAGATATCATCAATCCATACATGAGAGAGACGAAGATTCATCCCAAGGAGTTGTTGCTTGAAGATGGGGAGGTTCGGATAAAAGAGGTTCAAGGCCCTAAAGGTGAAGGAAGTCTGGAGGATAGGATGGAAGCACTGGAGCAAGAAGTCTTTAGGTACAAAAAGATGGCGGAACGCAAAGTGGATATCATCCATAAGATTTGTTCCGAACTTATCACCGGGCGCCAAGAGGAGACAACTGAGCTCAAGGATGAAGTCCTCTCACTCTGCCAAACAACCAACAAACTGCAAGCACAGCCCTACGACGTTCAGAATCAAAACTGTGAGTATGAGGTTAGGTTTAAACGCATAAGTGCTGCTACAAGTTTCAGGATGCTGGAGACCACGATGTCCTTTGTTGATGGGAAGCCCTTACCCTGGAAGTCGGACGATGATGAGATAATACCACCACCACCGAAGGAGTAATTCGTCATCAGGTTTGGCATCCCCTTGGTTTGTTCCAAGCTTGGGGGAGTGCCGCGGTATCACATCACTATCTTCTATCTTTTTGCCTTATTAGTAGAGTCATATCATGAATAGAGAAGTTATTATGTAGGATGGTTTGCATTAGGGAAGTGTCCCCTCTCTCGTTAGATATGTACCCCTTGGTGTGAGTTGCCGTTATGGAATATTAATGAGAAGTTCTATCATTTACTCTTTTGCATAGCTTATATTAGTTTTCAATTCGTGGTTATATGATTGATCTTGTTGTTAGTATTGGTATCACTTTGGGATCATTGAGTTAATTACTTGGTTTTGGCAAACCTGGCTCGGTCAGTAGCAACACTATTTTTGGGAGTTGAATGAAAAAGATAAAAGTACTCTAAAGAAATATAATTTCATCATCTTTCTTTCTTGATTTACTCATAAGTCTAGTATTCTCTAGTTAAGATCTTTTGTGCTTCCAAGGAAGATTGCATGTTTGTTTTTATCACTTGTATGTTTGTTTGTTTCCTTCAACTCTTGTACTTACTACCTAGCCTTGCTAGCCAAAAACCTGTACTCAGAGGGAATTCTTCTCGTGCATCTACTCCTTTAAACCAAAACCTTTGCCATTTGTGTCCACCATATCTACCTAGTAGCACTATTGCTATTCCAAGTAAATTCTTGTTTTATCTACCTCCCAAATTAAACTTGTTATGTGAAAAGTAGTGATTAAAGCTCTCACGAACTTGATGGCACACTTTACATTCTTGCACTTAATAAACTTGAACCATTGTGCTCACCTATGTTGCGTATATGCTTGCGCTTTGTAAGTTGTGAATTAGTAGAACCATGATGTCATGGGGAACGCTTTCAACATTGCACTGGTACTTTCTACCTAGTTGATATCATGTTCTTTTGTTTATGGATGTCGTCGTTGTGAAATGAAAGGGGAGCTTGTAAGTCCATGGAGTTATGTATATGTGTTAGAGAAACGCCTGAGCCGCTGATCTAATCCATGCTGACATGGTGGAAACCTGCAGCTTAACCATAACGAGCATCTATGAAGCATTCTTCTTATAAAAAAAGAGTCTGATATTGAGAAAAAAGAGAAAAAGAAAAAAGAGATTATGAAAAGAGGAAAGAGAGAAAAAAGCACCATATTCCCATGGTAAATAAGAAGATTGTTGAGATGTTTGTTGTCTGCTTGCCTTGTCATTTTGATATGGGGATTCTTCCGTATCATCGGGCAAGGTGTACCCCGTTGGCGGTTCTCTATGATACACATATGCTTACGATGACAAGAACTTACCGGTGACTAAACTTGAGTAGCATGAGGAGCGGACCTCGTATTCAAGGGACATGAGATTCTCAACTTACAATTTGTCAATGCATATCCTCATATTTGATCACTTTAACCTTAATCACCTAAAGATGTCTATGATAGGGGCAATGATAGCTGAAAGCTAATAAGTATCATAATTTTTGGGAGCTCTTTATGAGACTTGCAATCCCTGCTTCCCTCTGTGAAGGGCCTTTCTTTTACTTTTTAGTTGAGTCAGTAAACCTATTCCCTTCTATCTCAGCAAGTATTTTGAGTTGCTGTTTCATTCATTCATATGATGATTTATCCAATCATGTTTCTTATGTTCCTTGTTTTGCGCATTGCTCATATCTTGATGTTTACTACTTTGAAAGCTATCATTGAAAACCAGTTATTTGTGAACTCCAGCAAATTATCAACTATTCTTCGACCAAGAGCTAAGCTTGCCATTACCAATTATGATTTACTTTATGTATCTTTATTGTGTTTCCTTTACTCATTGCAAGTTGAGTTATATAATAGTGAGTTGTCTTCTATTATGATCTATGTATTGATTAATGTGATGCTTCTTGTCTGTATTCTTTTACCGACTCTTCACTCCAAACCTGAGGTCATATTTATTGAGCTCAGTTTCGCTTGGGGACAAGCGAATTCTAAGCTTGGGGGAGTTGATACGTCCATTTTGCATCACTATTCTATGTCATAATTCACTGTTATTCATTGATATATTTCTTATTGAGAGGTGATACTTATGTTATTTCATCTGTTTTTGCATGGTTGATGACTTTTGGAGCATGGACCACTGCAGTCAGGATTCTGATGGAAAACGTGTTGTTTGGAGGCAAAATTCGCGAAGATCAGAAAATCCAGGAAAATATACGGAAAATCCTATTTTTCCAGAAGACGAAGGAAGCCAGAAGGGGGGCTGGAGATGGGCCATAGGGGGCCCACACCACCCCTGGCGTGGGCTAGCCTAGGCCACGCCACCAGGTGGTGTGGCCACCCTGGTCCACCCCTAGCACTCCCCTATGGCGTATATTATCCTCCCGAAACCCTAAGACTCGGAGAGCAACCACAGAAAGATTCCGCCGCCTCTGCGGGGAACACCGAGAAAGAAAGATCTCTCCAGCAGACAGATTTCTGCCGGGGGAATTCCTTCCTGAAGAGGGGAGATCGTCGCCATCAACACCACCATCAAGCTGGACTTCATCAGGATCATCATCATCATCACCACCATCATCACCATCAGCACCCTCATCATCATCTCCATATTGCTGTAACAATTGCGTTGAATCTTGCATAGTTCTTAGGGGAAACTTTCCCGGTGTTGATTAATCTTTGTAGTTGATGCTATTGAGTGAATCGTTGAATTATTGTTTATGTTCAGATTGTTATACATCATTATTCCATCTCTGATCATGATCCATATGATGTCTTCTGAGTAGTTCATTTTGTTCTTGAGGACATGGGAGAAGTCATGTTGTTAGTAGTGGAATTGTGTTGAGAAAGATTCAATAGTTTGATGTTTAAGTTGTGGTGTACTTCTTCTAGTGGTGTCATGTGAACATCGACTACATGACACTTCACCTATATGGGCCTAGGGGAATGCATTGTGTATTTGGCTACTAATCGTAGGGGTTGCCGGAGTGACTGAAACCTGAACCCCCATTAGGAAACCATTGCACAAGGGACGTAAGGGTCTTTGAGTTTAAAGTCGTGGTTAGGTTTCTACCTTAATTACTTTCTTGTACTTACGGATGTTTGCAAGGGGTATAATCACAAGTATGTATTAGTCCTAGGAAGGTCGGTACATTAGCACAGGTTCAACCACACAACACTTAGCAAACTAAAGAAGATTAATCAACTATATGAAGCGAAAGCACTTGACATAATTCCCATGTGTCCTCGAGAACGTTTGGTCATCTTGAGTAATACAACCGGCTTGTCCTTTGTTGAATAAAGGATTGGGACACTTGCTGCATTTATTCTTATTGTCTTTTATTTACTCGTACTTTATTTACTTGCATTATCAAAAACCCCTAAAAATCTGTTTGCTAAGTATTTGCTGAGAATTCCTGATCCATACTGATACATTGCAAATGTATCTATAATTTTTGATGTTCCATGCTTATTTGTATCCACTTTCTTGTGTTTTGTTCCAACTTTGGAGTACTTTTATTATGATTTGTTGGACTAACCTATTAACAAGAGCCACAGTGCCAGCTGCCTGTTTTCTGTTGTTTTTGGTTCCAGAAAAGTCAGAAAATGAATATTCTCGGAATTGGACGGGACAAAAGCCAAAGTGCCTATTTTTCTGGAGGGGATCAAGTGCCAGGATAAGAGACGGAGAGGGGCCAGGGGCCGTACACACCACCTAGCCGCGCGGCCAGGCCTGGCCCGCGCCAGGGGGTGGTCTGGCCAACCCCAACACCCCCTCGGCCTCTCCTTCCGCCTATAAGTTGCCCTCGGGACGAAAACCCTAGGTACCCGATCAAAAATCCACGAAAGAGTCTGTAGCCGATGTCATCTCCATCCCTAGATCGGGGGGATCTGAAGCTCTTCTCGGCACCCTACCGGAGAGGGGAATTCACCCAGGAGGCCTTCTTCATCACCATGCAAGCCTCCGGTGTGATGCGTGAGTAGTTCATCCTTGGACTACGGATCCATGTAGTAGCTAGATGGCTGGTTTGTCCTCCTTTGTGCTTTCATGTTTAGATCTTGTGAGCTCCGTTCATGATCAAGATCATCTATTTGTAATTCATACATGTTGTGTTTGCGGGGATCCGATGGATATTGAGATGCTATTTCAGATTGATTATTGATTCTATCATGTCTTTGTTATTTGAGATCTTGCATGCTTTCCGTTGTTAGTAGCTATCTTGGCCAAGTAGATGCTAGCAACTCCAAGAGTTAGTATTTATGCTCGATAGTGGGCTCATGCCTTTGGTAATCTGGGGAAGTGACAGAAATCTCTAAGGTACTAGATGTGCTATTGGTACTAGGGAGAAAAAAACGATCCTTTGTTCATAGAACAATTGTATTGTTTACTTTACACGCAGTTCGTAAAACAATAATCTATTGCTTGCAACTTAATACTCGAGGGGGTTTGGATGATAACCTAAAGGTGGATTATTAGTCATAGATATTGTTGGATGGCGGTCTATGTATTATGTTGTAATGCCCAATCAAGTCTCAAAGGAGTCAAGATGATTAGTATATGCATGTATTGCTTTCTTGGTGTTTGTCAATTGCCCCACTGTAGTTTGTTCACCCAGCTTGTTATCTATCTAAGGAGAGCCACCTCTAGTGAACTATGGATCCCGGTCCTTTTCTTTACATACAATCTACAATCTTTTACTGCTTTGTGTTTACTTTATGCAAACTTTTACTTCTTTCCATTCGATACGTTTAATCCTTTGTTTTCCACAAAACACGGTGAGATTGACAACCTCATCGCAAGTTGGGGACAAAGTTCTGTGGTTGTGTTGTGCAGGTCTCCACGTTGCTACTAGCACCGGTAGTGCGCCCTGCCAAAGCTCAGCTAGTAACACCTTTGAGGTGTTTCCTTGCTCCTACTGGTTCGATTAAACCTTGGTTTCATAACTGAGGGAAACTTGCTGCTGTGCTCATCATACCTTCCTCTTGGGGTTCCCAACGAGCTCTACATCAACACCACGCACCAAGCACTTTTCTGGGCGCCGTGTATTGAGCCATCAAGCGATTTTCTGGCACCGTTGTCGGGGAACGAAGAAGAAGAAACCCTCACGTCAACTACACGCCATTAGCGATTTTCTGGCGCCGTTGCCAGGGAGTCAAGGACATCTTCACAAGGGGAGTCCCTCATAACCAATCTCTTTACTTTGTTGTTTTTGTTTTGCTTAGTTTCCTTTTTGCTTTGTTTGCTTGTGTTGTTCTTCAAAAAACACAAAAAAAATTAGTTTTACTTGTTTGCTTTCTTATTTGAAAAACACAAAAAAATTAGTTCCTATCTTGAGTTGCCACTATGTCTAGCCTTGCTCAAATCACTATGTCACCCGTGGAAATGATTCTCACTTTTAAACAAGGAATTGAGGAAAGTTTTAAGGAAGCTTGGTCTAGAATCTCTTATCTACATGAAAAGACCGAGCCTAAAATGATTCAAGGCTTGTTTCTTAGTAGTTTTTACCTTGGGATTGCTCTTTGCTATAGATATGCTTTAGATGCTATTGCGGGAGGAGATTTCCTCCAAATTAATGAGGATGATGCCATTAATGCTATAAAGAAATTGATCCTCACTTACCACTTGCCTAGCCAAACTGATACTTCTTTCGCAAAAATATTTGCTAGGTTGGACACTCTTGAGGCTAGCACTACTAGATTAGAAGGGTGCTATAATACACTTAGGGAGCATCACGATTATGTTCCAATAAACTCTGAACCATCAAAGTGGTTCCGTACAGTAAAGATTGAGATAAACAATGAAACTTTTCAAGCCCGTTGTGACATCATGTCTGAATTTTGCCTTATGCCCAAAGATATTTATAAATCTCTGAATACTTGGGGGCTCATTGAAGGAGGAAAAGAAATATATCTTAATAATAATACTACCATATTACCTCTTGGAATTTCTGAAGGAGTGTTTACAAAGAACCTTGGGAAAACGATTTCTATTGATTATCTTGTTATTGAATGTGCAGGAAAAGGACAAATTACACTTGGAAGGTCCCTATTAGAACTCCTTGGAGCAATAATAGATGTGAGAAAGGGGACCATGCACCTTTCTTCTCCACAAAACAATCACATTTTCCCAAAGGTTAAGAATAAAAATAAGAGAGGTAAGGGCAAGAAAGTTGGTTTTAATGCTTCTTCATTTGAGAACACTTGATTCTTTCTTTGCTTCTTATGCCTAACTTAAAGGCGTTAAAGAAAAGTACTTGTTGGGAGATAACCCAAGAGTTTTAGATGAGTCTTGGAAGTTATTACCTCTGTAATAACCTCTTCTTATCCTTTTTATTTGCTTTTTGTGCCAAGAGTAACCTCTAATGAGAGTGAAGTAATGATTGGGAAAGTTGCTGTCCCGAAACAGATTTCTATGCTTCACCGTAAACATTCCTGAGAGAGCTCTGTATGTCGGATTGAGCTGTAATTTTTTGTGCTTCTTCCCCAGGTTGTTATCTAACTTTCGTTAGGTAAACAATTTTTGATTTGAGCAACATAAGGTCTTCGAAAAAATTCGTCTTTACCTGCTGGTCTGTTTTGATAGATTTCTGCCATTTTCTGCATTTGCTTCTTGTTAGTTCCTTCTTGAGTTCCTTTGGGGAATTGAGCTTTTTGAGGGAAGTGCTACAGTAGCTAGTGTTCTAATGGAAGTTTATTTTGTGTTATAACTGAACCTTAGGACTTATTTATCTTCAGTGCACTAATGTTGCTAATGACATTGTGTGAAGTTTTGTATGAAGGAAAATTTTCAGGTGTATGGAAGGAATGAGTAATGAGATGAAGGATGGACTAAAGCTCAAGCTTGGGGATGCCACGCATGTCACCCCAAGAAATATCCGAGAAGTACAAGCGTCAAAGCTTGGGGATGCCCAAGGCATCCCCTTCTTCATCAATAAAAATTTCAGGTTTCTTCCAAACGCTTCATTTTTATTGTTTCGTGCACAGTTGTGTTTCTCTTGGAGCATCTTCTTTTTCGTTATCGTTTTGGTTTTAGTTTGCTTGGTTTTCTTAGTTTTCTGAATAAGTTGGTTGGACCCCCTCTTTCACACTTTGGTTTGCAAATAGTTTGGTTTGGTTTGGTTTGGAAAAGAGTAGGAAAGTTCATACTTTTATGGTAAAAAGAGCTCGTTCTTGACTGTGGCTATGCTTTGTCATGCCATGCTTGATATTGTTTTGGCTTTATGCTTAGTATTATTTGCTGTAGCATGACTTGTTATAAACAATTGAGATTGTTTAATGTGCCTTGGATGAATCATGCGTTGTTTTCGCATATTAAATCATAGTATAGTGGTATTCTCCTTTGATGCTTTATTTGGGTTGACTTGGCGCATGCTCACACCATGTTATGACTATCTCAAGTCACCATAGCCTTTATGATCCTTTAGTTTTCAACTTGTAGTATCACTTTATGCTTTGATCAATGATGTTTTGTCGCTCTGCATGATTATGGCCATTATTGCTCTGTTAGTTTGTCGCTCCCAGTCTTTTGCTAGCCTCCACAACAAAGTATGAGTTCCACTCATGCATCCAACTCCCTAAACCAAGTTTTTCCAAAGAGTCCACCATACCTACCTACTAGCTTATGCTATTCCAAGTATATTCATGCTTTTGTTTACCTTCCACTTGTTATGAGAAAACTAGTGATTAAAGCTCTCACGAACTTGATGGCACACTTTACTTTACTTGCCCTTAATAAACTTGAACTATTGTGTCTTCTACGTTGTATATGCTTGCACTTATTTGTTGGGAATTAGCAGAACCATGCTTTCATGGGGAACGCTTTCAACATTGCACTTGGTACTTGTACCTAGTTGATATCATGCTCTTTTGTATATGGATGTCGTCGGTGTGAAATGAAAGGGGAGCTTGTAAGTCCATGGAGTTATGTATATGTGTTAGAGAAACACCTGGGCCGCTGGTCTAATCCATGCTGACATGGTGGAAACCTGCAGCGTAACCATAATGAGCTGTCTATGAAGCATTCTTCTTATAAAAAAAATAGTCCTATTGAGAAAAAAAGAGAAGAGAAAAAAAGAGAGATACTATGAAAAGAGGAAAGAGAGAAAAAGACACCATATTCCCATGGTAAATAAGAAGAATGCTGAGATGCTCGTTGTCTGCTTGCCTTGTCATTTTGATATGGGGATTCTTCCGTATCATCGGGCAAGGGGTACCCCGTTGGCGGTTCTCTATGATACACATGTACTTACGATGACAAGAACTTACCGGTGACTAAACTTGAGTAGCATGAGGAGCGGCCCTCGTATACAAGGGACATGAGATTTCTGACTTATACTTCGTCAATCATGTACACCATAGTTTGTTCACTTTAAACCTTAATCACTTCAAGATGCTTATGATAGGGGCAATGAGAGCTGAAAGCTATAAGTATCATAATTTTTGGAAGCTCTTTATGAGACTTGAATCCCTACTTCCTTTTTACAAAAGGCCTTTCTTCCACCATTATATTGAGTCTCCACCTTCTATCTTTATGCACCTACTTTGAGAGCATAGTGGCCATTCTTAGTTCTATGTGCATTGTCCCAAGACTAGTTGATTGATGCATAACTTGTTATTGCTTGTTTGAAACTATTGTATCTAGTCACTCTTATGAACTTTGAAGGTGTCCTATGCATTTATATTTGCTACTCTATTGAGGGACAAGCTGAATAATATTATGCTTTGTTTTCTTTATGTAAAACAAACAAACGTCTTGCAAAGCATTGTTATTCATGAATCTTTTGTTTATGCCTTTTCATGTTGCATCATAGTTTCTTTGCTTATTGCTAGAACTTTGTCTTTCATGTTATGATTGAAGTACTATGATCCTAGCCTTGAATGTTTTGCAAATACTTTGATCAAGTCTTTGATGGTGCATGTCACCTCAAAAATTATTTCTTTTTATCACTTACCTACTCGAGGACGAGCAGGAGTTAAGCTTGGGGATGTTGATACATTGCAAATGTATCTATAATTTTTGATGTTCCATGCTTAGTTTTATCCACTTTCTTGTCTTTTGTTCCAACTTTGGAGTACTTTTGTTATGATTTCTTGGACTAACCTATTAACAAGAGCCACAGTGCCAGCTGCCTGTTTTCTGTTGTTTTTGGTTCCAGAAAAGTCAGAAAATAAATATTCTCGGAATTGGACGGGACAAAAGCCAAAGTGCCTATTTTTCCGGAAGGGATCAAGTGCCAGAATACGAGACAGAGAGGGGCCAGGGGCCGGCCACACCACCTGGCCACGCGGCCAGGACTGGACCGCGCCAGGGGGTGGTCTGGCCGACCCCAGCACCCCCTCGGCCTCTCCTTCCGCCTATAAGTTGCCCTCGGGACGAAAACCCTAGGTACCCGATCAAAAATCCACGAAAGAGTCTATAGACACCGTCATCTCCATCCCTAGATCGGGGGGATCTGAAGCTCTTCTCGGCACCCTGCCGGATAGGGGAATTCACCCTGGAGGCCTTCTTCATCACCATGCAAGCCTCCGGTGTGATGCGTGAGTAGTTCATCCTTGGACTACGGATCCATGTAGTAGCTAGATGGCTGGTTTGTCCTCCTTTGTGCTTTCATGTTTAGATCTTGTGAGCTCCGTTCATGATCAAGATCATCTATTTGTAATTCATACATGTTGTGTTTGCGGGGATCCGATGGATATTGAGATGCTATTTCAGATTGATTATTGATTCTATCATGTCTTTGTTATTTGAGATCTTGCATGCTTTCCGTTGTTAGTAGATATATTGGCCAAGTAGATGCTAGCAACTCCAAGAGTTAGTATTTATGCTCGATAGTGGGTTCATGCCTCTGGTAATCTGGGGAAGTGACAGAAATCTCTAAGGTAATAGATGTGCAGTTGCTACTAGGGAGAAAACAACGATCCTTTGTTCATAGAACAATTGTATTGTTTACTTTACACGCAGTTCGTAAAGCAATAATCTGTTGCTTGCCCCGCTGTAATTTGTTCACCCAGCTTGTTATCTATCTAAGGAGAGCCACCTCTAGTGAACTATGGATCCCGGTCCTTTTCTTTACATACAATCTACAATCTTTTACTGCTTTGTGTTTACTTGCTGCAAACTTTTACTTCTTTCCATTCGATACGTTTCATCCTTTGTTTTCCGCAAAAAACGGTGAGATTGACAACCTCATCGCAAGTTGGGGACAAAGTTCTGTGGTTGTGTTGTGAAGGTATCCACGTTGCTACTAGCACCGGTAGTGCACCCTGCCAAAGCTCAGCTAGTAACACCTTTGAGGTGTTTCCTTGCTCCTACTGGTTCGATTAAACCTTGGTTTCATAACTGAGGGAAACTTGCTGCTATGCTCATCATACCTTCCTCTTGGGGTTCCCAACAAGCTGTACATCAACACCACGCACCAAGCACTTTTCTGGGCGCCGTGTATTGAGCCATCACATACCACTAGCCAGCACCATCTGCTCCTCATTGGGTTCGACACTCTTACTTATCGAAAATACTTTGATACACCCCCTATACTTGTGGGTCATCAATCATGTAGTCAACCACTTTGTTCTCGCTAAGGAGATCATGAAGGCACATGACCCATGCAGAAAAGTTGGATCCATCTAACTTGTGCTTTTCTCCTTTTAACCAATTGTCAATAGGGAAGGTAATCTCAGGGAGAACCATTTCTACATTTACAATTGCAAAAGGAATTTAGACTAAGTTTATAATTAAATGAGTTAATAATAACTCCACTCAGAAACACCTATCCCCAGAAGGGTTCCTAGTGATAACACGACCCCTATCAGCCACATCTCCCCCGATCATCACGACCATCAATGTGGGTTCAAGGGTGGACGCTAAACGTTGGTCACATCATTCATGCAACTCGTGCTCGATCTTTCAACCATCTGTGTTCCGAGGCCATGTCTGTACATGCTAGGCTCGCCAACTCAACCTTAGTGTATTCGTTGTGCAACATGGCTTACACCCACTATATGTGAACATAGATATGTCTCACACCCGATCATCACGGCCTGCCTCATACTGAAGAACTTTCTTGGTGGTGCACACTAAGGGGGAACGCAATCATTGGTAATTTTAACAGGGATCATCTTATTAGGCTACCGTCGAGTATCTAATACTAGCACACAATAAGATATACAAGCAATAACATTGAATGTAAATGCGATGTGATATGGTCCTTCACGTCGTGATCTCCATCCGTCGTCACCGGATTCCGGCGCCGTATACACCAGGGTACCGGTGTCTTTCTGGCGTTGTAGTCCGTCACCTCCGTGAATATCTACTACTACGTAACATAAGGTAATAAGTTTACCTTTGCCACGACCATATCACAATGCAACGCCCCCTGCAAAACAAAGTTAGATGGCTCTACTTTATCTTTGCGTGTTTTACGTGGCTGAATGGGCTTTCGCACAAGAACCGTTCTTACCTACAAACTTTCAGCACAACGCTGATCAAGTAGTTGTCTCTACTACACCCCTTTCGGGGCCCTCCGTTGCAAATGGCATACCAACTAATGCGAGAGAGACAAACACCCCCTAAGCCACTTTATACGGTACAAGCCGTATGTCAAGCGTGGACCAGTCTCGCGAATGAATACGTAAAGTCAGTTGGGGGCCGCTTCATCAAGCATTAATGCGGTATACACAAGTACACGTGGGATGGTAACAACTAAAAGATCAAAGCCCACACGCTACATCTCGTGTGTTCTACCCGTAATAGCATTACTACGCATAGATCTAGCTCTGATACCACCGTAGGGGTTCTGCGTATGAAAACAATAAATTTTTACCCTACGCCCCTGAACCCCTGATGTTGCCAGGACCTATCTATTAGTAATACAGTAACGAGAGGGGCTTTTCACAAACTTACCCTTGAAGACCGAAAAGCGTTGTCAACGCTCAGGAGAGCATGGTTGATGTAGACGAGCCGAAGCCGACCTCAAGGTCGTGATGAAGTCCTTGTGCTCCAATGGCTCCAACTACTTGAGTGCCTCAAGTACGACACCTCGCGGGGAGTTACACACGTCCGGTGCCTGATGATGACTCATGCTTCCCTGATCCAACAACAGTTGCGGAAGTAGAGATCTTGGATCCGAATCTCGCAGCACGACGGCGCTCCGCGATGAAGATATCTCTCATTCGCGCAATCCGAACTTGGAACCACGGTCACGAGAGAGAGAGAGAATATCAATTGGGGTCTTCCCAAAAGTGAGAAGACCTTTATTGAATATTATGTGTATTTATCTGGCCAAATACCCCCACTATATATAGGGGGAGGGGAGGTAATACCTCCCACAAAGTCCCGGGCTGGGACTAAAGGAGAGGAGGGGGAGGGGAAGCCGTCGGCCGGCCCTAGTGGGCCCCGTGCAGGGGATTGGCCCAGCCGGCCACCCCTTTCCCCTTCTCCCTCTCTCCTTTCCCTAATGGGCCCTCTCCCCTCTGGGAATTGGCCCATTAAGCCTTTTGACCTTTTAAATTGATTTTATCTTTATTAAATAATTATGAATAAATGATTAAATCAATATTTAACATTCATTCACATATTATTCAATCTCCGTGGCTATGGGACACTTCCACCTCCACTCTGACATCCTCCGGACTTATCGAAACCCTTCCGGTTTTCTCTCTACTATTCTTTGGTGATTCTTCCGATCCTATAAACACTCTCTAAGCATCATCAAATCATTAAGCGTGATACCCTACGGTTCGGGAACACTCCATACATGGTAGAGACACTCCTGGACCAATGATCGACAGAGGGACCTGGATGGCCATGTGACCCCTGTGCGTTCCATGAAGATCTTTTGTTGTTTGAACCGGGATAGTCGTGTCTTACTCCCTTTGTCTCTCGATACTTGCATTACCTGAGATCTGATCAATGACATCACCATGTCGTCTTCAATCTCATTACCGAACAATGCTACTTCACTCGTTACGACAAGTGATATCCCTGTGATGAAATCACACGTTGCGCAACTATTGGATATAAATTCCCCGAGTGGGCCCTTGAGTATCTTTCCGTCACATGGACAGACAATCCCGCTCTTGACATATATTGCCTCTACGGTTTCCTCCGAGTACCTGAACACACCTTTATAACCACTGTATTACCAAGTGGCGCTTGATGCTATCAAAGCACTCTCTGTAGACAGTGATTGATATAGCCTCACACAATCTAAGGAATTGTCTATGAGGATCCATTTCTAATCATTGTAACTTGAACTTCATGACATGATCGGGTCACGGTGTTTAGGTTGGGTATTGGTTCATCATCTCATTCTCAGAATGAGTTGACTCCATTTCCAACTGGCATAAATGCCACATGATCAGGAAACATGATCATCTATTGACTAATGAACCAGTGACTAGAGTTTCACTAGGAACCCCTGGTTGTTTATATATCACACGTGTATTGATGTTTTCACTCAATACAGTTATAGCATGATATAAAACTTAATCATAAACTATATGAAATATGATAATAGTCCTTATTACTATTTGTCTCTAGGACATATTTCCAATAGGCACTACCGTACACGTCGTCACACAAGGTTCAAGTCCCTGCGAAAATAACACACAAAATAAAAGATAATGATTTGGTGTACGAACAAAGTTCGTTCACCCAATTAACAAAATAAAACGAAAAGAAAACATGAACTACCAAAGAGAATTACAACTTAAGGAATTTCTGAGATAGAAATTTATTGTTTACATACGCTCAGCTTCTCTAAAACATGGGAGAAGCTCCCAGGTGGTGTTTCGAGGTTTTTAGAAGAAGGGGGAAGAAGAAAGAATGAAATTTTGAGCAATGGTTACCTTCCAGTTGGTGTTTGAGGGGTTTTCCTAACTATACGGGCGCATCTATACGGCCGGAACAATGCGTTCCCGCCGTATAGTTGGCCTTCTGTCAAAATTTTAGAGTTTCCTCCTAGCGGCGTAGCTATACGGGCGCAACTATACGGCCGGAACAAAATGTTCCCACCGTATAGTTGGTCGTCAAACTATCTGCCCAGGGAAAGAAAATATACAAAGGCATAGATATCTATACGACCAGAACTATATGGCCAAAATTTATATTCCCGCCGTATAGTTGGTCGTTAAACTCTCAGTACATATGAAATAAAAAAAATCGATGGCAAAGATATATATACGGCCGAAAGTTTTATTCCTGCCGTATAGTTGGTCGTTAAACCTTCTGTATTCATCACAAAATTTCTATTTCTTCGTGAATTCTTTCTTATCCTGTAACTTAGTGAAATACCTTATTTTGACGGTAAAATAACAACTTTAATTTTCGACCAACAAATACATATAATTGAAGGATTCACCTGAAACTGATTTTCTCTTCCTTTTTGCAACACATAATATAGTGATAATAAATTCTACCTTTTGAAAACTTCAATAACATTATGCTAATAACAAGACATGCGAAGAATAAAAGTGCCAATGCAACATGAATGCAACTAGAATCAAAACACAAAACTAAGAAAGACGCTGATGAGTGCATATTTGCATCATGTTTTACATTATTATTTTGCATTGTAGATGTAGGATCTTGGTATTTTATGGCGCTCGCGCGCACATTTTATGTATGTTTTCACCAGGATCAGGACAGATGATGGATCCAATGGATACAATTCTTGGAGCAGTTGTACTATGGAGAAAAGGAGTCAAAAAAAACGTAAATCGCTTATTTGGGAAATATTAATAATACCAGAATAAAACCATAAACAAGCAAGGGAGGCAGAGAGTCCAACGACCAACTATATGACTGGAGCAATTTTTCCGGCCGTATAGCTTTGGCCGTATAGTTGGCACTGCCTTCGCCTCGTCAAATAGTTTCACCCAGTGCAATTGGTTCGAGGAGATGACATACAAAACACCCAGAAATCATAGAAACCTCACCTCCGGAAGGCATCTAGAGGGGGAACTCCTCCATAAGGGATCCATCTTCACCCTGCGCAGATCCGGGAGGCTAAGGCATCGATCTTCATCATCCACCACTGCATCACCACCATTTCTATCCATGTCATCTACATCTTTTCTAGATCTTATTGTAATTCGCATACTCGTTGTGGATTTGTACAAGTACTATTCATCTATGATAGTTTCCATTACCACCGCTATGATGTTGATTGCCTCCATGTCTGAGTAGATCATTAGTTCTTGGGGAGATGGACAAACCCTAGTATGAGATTCAAATTAGATAAAGTATATTATGATATTCATCGCTTTTTGACCATGTGTTAGATTTTCTACATCTTGATGTTGAGAGAAGTTGACCTCTCAATATTTGTCTCTCGTGGGGACTCAATTGAGGAAACTACCAGTTGGTAGATGATGACCCACAAGTATAAGGGGTGTACCGCAGTATTTTCGATAAGTAAAAGTGTCGAACCCAACGAAGAGCAGAAGGTGCTGGCTAGTGGTATGGATCAGGAATTCTCTACAAATACTTAGCAAACGGATTTTTAGGGGTTTTTGATAATGTAGGTAAATAAAGTACGAGTAAATAAAAGACAGTAAGAATAAATGCAGCAAGTGGCCCAATCCTTTATTCAGCAAAGGACAAGCCGGTTGTATTACTTAAGATGACCAAACGTTCTCGAGGACACATGGGAAGACTGTGAAGTGCTTTCGCTTCATATAGTTGATTAATCTTCTTTAGCTTGCTAAGTGTTGTGTGGGTGAAAATGTGCTAATGTACCGACCTTCCTAGGACTAATACATACTTGTGATTAAACCTCTTGCAAACATCCGTAAGTACAATAAAGTAATTAAGGTAGAAACCTAACCACAGCTTTAAACTCTAAGACCCTTACGTCCCTTGTGCAATGGTTTCCTAACAGGGGTTCAGGTTTCTGTCACTCCGGTAACTCGTACGATTAGTAGCCAAATACACAATGCATTCCCCTAGGCCCATATAGGTGAAGTGTCATGTAGTCGACATTCACATGACACCACTAGAAGAAGTACACCACAACTTAAATATCAAACTATTGAATCTTTCTCAACACAATTCCACTACTAACAACATGAATTCTCCCATGTCCTGAAGAACAAAACAAACTACTCACAAGACATCATATGGATCATGATCAGAGATGGAATAATGATGTATAACAATCTGAACATAAACAATAATTCAACTGTTCACTCAATAGCATCAACTACAAAGAGTAATCAACACCGGGAAAGTTTCCCCTAAGAACTATGCAAGGTTCAACCCAATTGTTATAGCAATATGGAGATGGTGATGAGGGTGTTGATGGTGATGATGGTGGTTATGATGATGATCCCGATGAAGTCCAGCTTGATGGTGGTGTTGATGGCGACGATCTCCCCTCTCCGGGAAGGAATTCTCCCAGCAGAAATCTGTCTGCCGGAGAGATCTTTCTCTCTCGGTGTTTTCCGCCCCGTAGAGGCGGCGGAGTCTTTATGTGGTCGCTCCCCGAGTATTAGGGTTTCAGGAGGATTATATACGCCAGAGGGGAGAGCTATAGGTGGTCCAGGGCGGCCACACCACCTGGTGGCGCGGCCTAGGGTGGCTCGCGCCAGGGGGTGGTGTGGGCCCCCTATGGCCCATCTCCACTCCTCCTTCTGGCTTCCTTCGTCTTCTGGAAAAATAGGATTTTCCGTATATTTTCCCGGATTCTCTGATCTTCGCGAATTTTGCCTCCAAATAGCACCTTTTCCATCTGTAGAGGTCCATGCTCCAAAAGTCATCAACCATGCAAAAACAGATGAAATAACATAAGTAGCATCTCTTCATACGAAATATATCAATGAATAACAGTAAGTTATGATATAGAATAGTGATGCAAAATGGACGTATCAACTCCCCCCAAGCTTAGACTTTGCTTGTCCCCAAGCGAAACCGAGCTCAATAAACATGGCCTCGGGTTTATGGAGTGAAGAGTCGATAAAAGAATACATACAAGAAGCACCACATTCATCAATACATAGATCATAATAGAAGACAACTCACTATTATATAACTTAACTTGCAATAAGTAAAGGAAACACAATAAAGATACATAAAGTAAATCATAATTGGTAATGGCAAACTTAGCTCTTGGTCGAAGAATAGTTGATAATTTGCTGGAGTTCACAAATAACTGATTTTCAATGATAGCTGTCAAAGTAGTAGGCACCAAGATGAGAGCAAAGTGCAAAACAAGGAACATAAGAAACATGAATGAATAAATCATCATATGAATGAATGAAACACAACAACTCAAAATACTTGCTGAGATAGAAGGGAATAGGTTTACTGACTCAACTAAAAAGTAAAAGAAAGGCCCTTCGCAGAGGGAAGTAGGGATTTCAAGTTTCATAAAGAGCTTCCAAAAATTATGATACTTATTAGCTTTCAGCTCTCATTGCCCCTATCATAGGCATCTTTAGGTGGTTAAGGTTAAAGTGATCAAATACGAGGATATGCTTGACAAGTTGTAAATTGAGAATCTCATGTCCCTTGAATATGAGGGCCGCTCCTCATGCTACTCAAGTTTAGTCACCGGTAAGTTCTTGTCATAGTAAGCACATGTATATCATAGAGAACTGCCAACGGGGTACCCATTGCCCGATGATACGGAAGAATCCCCGTATCAAAATGACAAGGCAAGCAGACAACAAGCATCTTAGCAATCTTCTTATTTACCATGGGAATATGGTACTTTTTTCTCTCTTTCCTCTTTTCTCATCTCTTTTTTTTCTTTTTTCTCTTTTTCTCAATCTCTATCTCTTTTTTTATAAGAAGAATGCTTCATAGATGCTCATTATAGTTACGCTGCAGGTTTCCACCATGACAGCATGGATTAGACCGGCGGCCCAGGAGTTTCTCTAACACACATGCATAACTCCATGGACTTACAAGCTCCCCTTTCATTTCACACCGACGACATCCATAGACAAAAGAACATGATATCAACTAGGTACAAAGTACCAGTGCAATGTTGAAAGCATTCCCCATGACAGCATGGTTCTGCTAATTCACAACTTACAAATCGCAAGCATATACGCAACATAGATGGGCACAATGGTTCAAGTTTATTAAATGCAAGAAACTAAAGTGTGCCATCAAGTTCATGAGAGCTTTAATTAGTAATTTTCACATAACAATTTTAATTTGGAAGGTAGATAAAAACAAGAATTTACTTGGAATAGCAATAATGCTAATAGGTAGGTATGGTGGACACAAATGGCATGGGTTTGGTTTAAGGATTGGATGCACGAGAAGAATTCCCTCTCAGTACAGGTTTTTGGCTAGCAAGGCTGGGTAGCAAGTATAAGAGTTGAAGGAAACAAACAAATATACAAGTGATAAAAATCAAACATGCAATCTTCCTTGGAAGCACAAAAGATCTTAACTAGAGAATACTAAACTTATGATCAAATCAAGAAAGAAAGATGATGAAATTATTTTTTCTTTAGAGTACTTTTATCTTTTTCATTCAACTCTCAAAAATAGTGTTGCTACTGACCGAGCCAGGTTTGCAAAAACCAACTAAATTAACTCGATGATCCCAAAGTGATACCAATACTAACAACAAGATCAATCATATAACCACGAATTGAAAACTAATATAAGATATGCAAAAGAGTAAATGATAGAACTTCTCATTAATATTCCATAATGACAACTCACACCAAGGGTACATATCTAACGAGAGAGGGGGTACTTCCATAATGCAAACCATCCTACATGATAACTTCTCTATTCATTATATGACTCTACTAAAAAGGTAAAAAGATAGAAGATAGTGATGTGATACCGCGGCACTCCCCCAAGCTTGGAACAAACCAAGGGGATGCCAAACCTGATGACGAACTACTCCTTTGGTGGTGGTGGTATACTCTCATCATCGTCTGACTTCCAGGGTAAGGGCTTCCCATCAACAAAGGACATCGTGGTCTCCAGCATCCTAAAATGTGCAGCAGCACTTATGCGTTTAAACCTAACCTCATACTCACAGTTTTGATTGTTAACATCATAGAGATGTGCTTGCAATTTGTTGGTTGTTTGGCGGAGTGAGAGGACTTCATCCTTGAGCTCAGCAGTCTCCTGTTGGTGCTCGGCGATGAGTTCGGAACAAATCTTATGGATGATATCCACTTTGCGTTCTGCCATCTTCTTGTACCTAAAGACTTCTTGCTCCAATGCTTCCATCCTGTCCTCCAGACTTCCTTCACCTTTAGGGCCTTGAACCTCTTTTATCCGGACCTCCCCGTCTTCAAGCAATAACTCCTTGGGATGAATCTTCAACTCTCTCATGTATGGGTTGATGATATCCTCTAAGAAATATTCCTTGGTTGATCCAGAGGAAGACATTGTGGCTCCAAATCTGGGACTCTACCTGTCAGAAACATATCGAAACGAAAACACGACGAAAACACGATATACGAACCTCGGGAGATCCGGGGGATTATTGAAGGAGTTATGCCCTAGAGGCAAATAATAAAGTATATTATTTGATATATCTCCTGTGTGTTCATAATACGTTTCATACTGTGCTATAACTTTGTTAATACGAAATGTTAATACACGTATGGTATGTAAACAAACCATGTCTCTAGTTACCTCTAGTGAACTAGTTCATTGGTCATGAGGATGGTCTATGTTTCAAGACCATGGGCATTTATGCCAACTGACAATGAGGTCATGTTATTAGTTGAATAACATGATAGACAAACATCCGACTGTTATATCTTCATGAGATCTAGTTACAAAGTTCACCATTGATGATAAAACATAGAGAACCTCGTAACCCGATCCTTTGACTATGAGGTAATGCAAATCACCATTCCGGAAGAAGCTTAGATGGTTATCTAGAGTCATCTCGTAACAGGGAGACCAAAAGGTGCTACTCAGGTTTTCTGAAGGGATGCGTAGAGGAGTACATATCAAGACCAGGATTTGTCTAGTCTATGTAACGGACAGATACATGTGGCCATCTCGGTGACATTGCATTAATGAAGCTTGCAAGCATGTGACTGGGTCACAGAATGCAATGACATGAGAACGAGAAAACAAGTTCATCAGTAACAAGATCGAACTAAGGTATACAGATACTGAAGATCAAGTCTCGGATGAATTAGGTATCGAGTGACAAAGGGAATGGGGAAAGACTATCTCAAGGTTCGAGCGATTGTATTCGTGAAACGCACGGGGGTCACATGGCCATCCAGGTCCCTCTGTTGATCATTGATATGAGAGTGGTCTCTATCATGTCCAGAGTGTTTCTGAACCGAAGGATGTCATGCTTAAGGGTAGGGACGCTTAGGGTAGATGAGGTATCGTATGAGAAATAGAGAGAGAGAAACCGGAATAGTTTCGGTAACATTCGATGGAGATCGGAAGGGGTCCGGAAGATGTTCCGGAGTGAAGGAATAATATAATATGTGTATTTGAATGTTAATTGGAGAATGAATATTAAATATATATTTTATTTTATTTTTGAAGGCACTATATTGCTAATGGGCCTCACCCATAGGGAGGCCCAAGTAGGCAAGGCGCCTAGGGAATGGGGGCCAGCCGGCCTAGGGCTGGTGGGCCGCCCCAGTGGGGCCCACCTAGGGCTGGTGGCTACCCCAAGGTGGCTGACGGGTGTGGGCATTAGTCCCACACCGCCTGGCCCATGGGTGGTGCGCCCCCCTCCCACTATATAAAGGGGTCCCCCCTTCCCTTGGAACACACCCATTCCTCTCATTCTCTCTCTCATCTACTGAGGACTTCCTCATAATATTGGGGAGGACCTCGTGGTTGAGTTCTCCACCTTCACACTACCGTCGTGTGATCGGCGATCCGGCATCTGCTTCTTCCACTGCTCGGCTGGATCGGAGCCCGGTTGACGTCCCCTACACCGGACGTGTGACGAACCTCGGAGGCACCACACTTGGGGTGCTGCTCGTATTCATCAATATACGCCTTCCTGCGTAAGGCGTGCCTCTCTCTGCAAAGGTATGGATACTGTATTCCTTCTCCGTTACTTATGTCTACATAGTATAGATCCTGGTATTAGTGTTTGACTAGATAGAAATTTTTTGTTTTCTGCTACGAAACCCTTCAATTATATATTACGAAGTTTCACAACAAAAGGAAGGTACTAGGAGAAAACGGGTTGGAGACGGAGTCCGGAGTGGCCACACCACCTGGTGGCGTGGCCAGGGGTGGGCCCGCGCTATAGGGTGGTGTGAGCCACCCTGGCTCCGTTTCCGTCCCTCTTTCGCTTTATAACTTTTCTTATTGGATAAAAACTGCAAAAATATAATTGGATAGTATTTTCGTGGAACTTTTCTTACCAGAACTATTACCTATTTGAAAACGGACTCTGCAGGTCTCTGAATTTGGTATCTAGTAGATTCTTCCAGAGTCACCACTTGAATAACATCAATATCTTCATACACTTATTGCTTGAGTCATGAAACCTTTCACTTTCTCATTACACCATTATCTCCACTAACCTGGAAATTTCTTTCACACAAAACTTCACACAGTTCTCATTGGCAACATTAGTATAAGTGAAGTGATAAAACCTTTTGAGTTCAACTTCAACTGAAAACCATCAAAACATAAGCTACTGTAGCAACTCTTTCCAAAAACCCAAACAGAATTCAAAAAGGAAATCGAATAAAGAAGCAAATGCAAGAGTGGCAAAATCTGTCAAAATAGACCAGCATGTAAAGATCATTTTTTCGAAAATCTTCTGTTGCTCAAATCAAAAAGTGTAAAACTAACGAAAGTTAAATAACAACCTGGGGCAGAAGCACAAAAATTACAGCTCAATCCGACATACAGAGATCTCTCACAAATTTTTACGGTGAAGCACAAAAATCTGTTTCGGGACAACAACTTCCCCAAATATTACTTCTCTCTCATTAGAGGTTGATATTGACACAAAAAACCAAACAAAAAGGATAAGGAGAGGTTATTACCAAAGTAATAACTTCCAAGACTCAAAGAAACAAAAACAAACTGAAAACACAAATAAATTGGGTTGTCTCCCAAAAAGCTCTTGCTTTATAGCCATTAAGATGGGCATGATAATTTTGAAGATGCTCACATAGGAATATGAATTGAGGTGAAAGAGAGCATTAAGAAGAAAAAATACACACATTTAAGTCTAACCCACTTCCTATGCAAGGGAATTTTGTAAACAAATAAGTTGTTGAAACCAGAGGCTACTAGCATAGGAAGGCAAAACAAGCGCAACATAAAACCTTTCAGCATAAAACGAGGGAACTTGATATTATTGAGATGCATAAGAACACTTTTCCCTCTCTCATAGTAACTTTCAGTATCATGCATAAACTTAACAATATAACTATCATAAGGGCCATCGTAACAATGATCACTTATTCTAACAGAAAACACAGGAATACTAGCTCTTATAATACTACTTTGTGAAATAATATTAGAGGTATCCTTACAAAGGATAGTGTGTCCCTCTTCTACATATTTAGTGACAAAGTCTTTCACAATTGCTACAACAGGTTCAATGTTTATTTGTTCATCAGGTTTTACAGTTCTCTTTGCACTTTTAGTGATTACACTAGTTATCATAGGATGGTCCTTTACCTTATCCGGGAAGAGTTTCTCGATATAAAGTTTAGGTATGATGTGATCAATAGTGTAAAACTTAGTACTCCCAACAGGAACATAGTCAACAATATCTTTATAAGGCGCATGGTACTTGCTCCATCCCCTTTTTGGGATTTCAATATAAGAAGCAAAAGCCTTAAAGCAATTTGTAATAACTTGTAAATCAAGATCATAAGTATTATTAATATTTCGAAAGTCACCAGTTCCCGTAAAAGATTCAATGCATTCATAATCATAATTTATACCTGACTTTCTACCTTTGTCATTCTCCCATGCTTCAGCATTGTCTTGAATACGGTCCAGGAGATCCCATTTAGCTTCTTCTTCCTTGCGAGTGAATGATCCAGCACAAGAAGCATCCAATAAATTCTTGTCATGTAGAGAAAGCCTTGCACAAAAGTTATTGATAATAATATTGTTGGGGAGCTCATGAATGGGACATTTGAGCATTAGTAACTTCAATCTCCCCCAAGCTTGAGCTGTACTCTCTCCATCAAGAGGCCAAAAGTTATATATTTGATTCCGATCTTTATGAATCTCACTAGGAGGATAAAACTTTGAATAAAAAAGAGGTACTATTTCCTCCCATTCAAGAGCTTGACCATTCTTCAGCAGCTTATACCATTCCTCAGCTCTTCCTTTTAGTGATAATAAGAATAACTTGTTCTTAACTTGATCTATAGTAATACCTGCACACTTAAACAACCCGCATAATTCGTGTATAAAGAGTAAATGATCACCGGGATGGACAGTTCCATCCCCAATATAGTAGTTATCCATAACAAGATCAATAATTCTTGTAGGTATTTTCAAAGCATCATTCTCAGCAGGTGGTGGTTCATCTACTACCTTAGCAGTGGTAGTAGCATTACCAAATAAGAAACTCAGCAAATTATCCATAACGAAAATAAAGCAACTAGCAGAAGTAAACAATACTCACAGTAGAAGTTTCCTTTACCAGTTCCACTCTCCAATAGCGCTTCACTCCCCGGCAACGGTGCTAGAAAATAGTCTTGATGACCCAAAAGTATAGGGGGTGTATCGCAGTATTTTTGATAAGTAAGAGTGTCGAACCCAACGAGGAGCAGAAGGTGCTGGCTAGTGGTATGTATCAGGAATTCTCTACAAATACTTAGCAAACGGATTTTTAGGGTTTTTTGATAATGCAGGTAAATAAAGTACGAGTAAATAAAAGACAGTAAGAATAAATGCAGCAAGTGTCCAAATCCTTTATTCAGCAAAGGACAAGCCGGTTGTCTTACTTAAGATGACCAAACGTTCTCGAGGACACATGGGAAGACTGTCAAGTGCTTTCGCTTCATATAGTTGATTAATCTTCTTTAGCTTGCTAAGTGTTGTGTGGGTGAACCCGTGCTAATGTACCAACCTTCCTAGGACTAATACATACTTGTGATTAAACCCCTTGCAAACACCCGTAAGTACAATAAAGTAATTAAGGTAGAAACCTAACCACAACTTTAAACTCTAAGACCCTTACGTCCCTTGTGCAATCGTTTTGTAACGGGGGTTCAGGTTTCTGTCACTCTGGCAACCCCTATGATTAGTAGCCAAATACACAATGCATTCCCCTAGGCCCATATAGGTGAAGTGTCATGTAGTCGACGTTCACATGACACCACTAGAAGAAGTACACCACAACTTAAATATCAAACTACTGAATCTTTCTCAACACAATTCCACTACTAACAACATGACTTCTCCCATGTCCTCAAGAACAAAACGAACTAATCACAAGACATCATATGGATCATGATTAGAGATTGAATAATGATGTATAACAATCTGAACATAAACAATAATTCAACGATTCACTCAAGAGCATCAACTACAAAGAGTAATCAACACCGGGAAAGTTTCCCCTAAGAACTATGCAAGGTTCAACCCAATTGTTATAGCAATATGGAGATGGTGAAATGGATCGTATGGGCACCTAAAGGGGGGTGAATAGGGGCTACACCAATTTTTAATTCTTTTTCAATTTTAGGCTTAGCAGAAAGGTAAATTCTCTAGATAAACTAATGTGTGGAATTTCCCTATATGAAAACCAATCTACTAGCGAGTAAGGAGCGAGTGGAAGAGGAACGAGTGAACCGAAGTGAAGCACGCGGAGACACAGGATTTGTTTAACCGCAGTTCCTTCCTTGTTAAGGGAAGTATGTCTGCGTTGGAGGGGTGGGCGGTACTAAGACCACCACGCCACAAAAGGCCTCACCCTGTTCTCCGATGGATCTCGCCACAACAGGCCTGATCCACCTTCCACTATAGGTACCCTTCGAGGCGGGCACCAGAGCCTTTACACAACTAGTGGGGCAACAAATCCACAACAACTTGGAGGCCCCCGAAGTGACAACAAGCTGCCACAAGAACAAAGTTGTCAAATACAATAACACGATCTAGGTATTAACGAGAATACTAGATCAGGGATTTCTCCAAGTGAATGGAGAGGTGTTGGAGCGCTTGATTCTTGATGTTGATGATGAACTTCTCCTCCTTAAATTCCACCAAAGATCAAGACCTTATGGTGGTTGAAGTGGGAGATTGAGATTTAGAGCTCTTGCACAGGGTCTGGTCAAATTCGAATGAATCAAGAGTTCTGGATGTTGGGGAAGAAGGGGTACTTATACCCCTTCCAAAAACCAGCCGTTGCACACTTTGGGGGCCGGATTATCCGGCACAACTAAGGGCCGGATTATCTGGTCTGGGAAAACTCCGCCCCAGACTCAGAATATCCGGTAGAAAATCCGCCCCCTCTCTGAGCGTCGCGCCGAGCTTGCCCTTGATCAACTTCTGGGGGCCGGATTATCCGGCCCAATGCGAAGGCCAGATTATCCGGCCTGGGGAAGAAAAACCGCCCCAGTTCGGATTTTCCAGTAGAAAATCCGACCGGATACCGAGCGACGTGCCTTGGCTCCTTTTGCTCGAAAACTGGGGGCCGGATTATCTGGCCCTTGCGAAACCCGGATTATCCGGCCTGGGGAGGAAAAACCGCCCCAGTTCGGATTTTCCGGGAGAAAATCCGAGTGGACACAGAGTGATGCGCCTTGGCTTCCTTGAGAGATGAGGTAGGCCGGATTATCCGGCCCTTGGAGGGGCGGATTATCCGGCCCCCCTCAAAACTTCCTGCACACTTAGCACACATGAAAAGTCTCCATAGTATTGTTATCTAACACGCAAAACATAGGGAAACATGAAATGTTCTTTCAATCTCCCCCTTTTTGGTGTTAGATGACAATACCAGGATTTGCAGGAGAAAGACACAAGACACACAGAGATAACTATGAAAGGGACTCCCCCTCAATGTGTGCATAATAGAGTTTTGCATTGGAATACAAATGCACACAAATAGGTGAATCTATTCCATATACAGACAGGCAAAACACATACCACCGAAGTAGAGAATAGGCATCCTTGACATAAATCACAATTATTATTGGATAACCATTATGATCGCGCGCCTTCCATGATAAACCTCCAGCAATAGGATATGAATAGATATAACAATGAGCATAATCCATGATATGAAGTCCATAGGTATCATCCAGACAACCACAAAAAGTCTCAACCACAAATCACAAACCACAAATATAAAAGTTCAGCGCTAAATGGGCATAAGCAAGAAATAACGTATAAAAGGTGCAAGTGCTTATGCCCGACCCATGCAAATCCACGGACATCCTAATAGAACTACTTCTCCCCCTTTGGCATCGAGACACCAAAAAGGGAGAAGAGCGATGCTAGCGCCCCATGGGATCACTCATCATAGTCCTCGTCCTCGTCCTCATGCTCTTCCTCATCCTCATCTTCAAGCTCCTCAGTGTCACCTTCCTCATCATCAGCATCAGCAGCAGGCGCAGAGGGGAACAAGTGACGCTCCAGCTCACCATAGTTCAGCCCGGAGGAAGAGTTCCACCGAGCATATGGAGTGGGAGGTGTAGGAGCCGGAGGAGCACCCGAAGCACCAGACACGTGGTGGAGAATGAGCTGCTGGGAGTGAGCCAACTCATGGCGCTGCCTGTAGGCCTCATACTGACCCTTGCGTGTGTCCATGCCCATGCAGAGGATGTGACGCTGAAACCAGTTCAGTTGCTTGATCTTGCGGGCCACGGGAGGCACCGGGGGCCTACGAGCATCCCTCATGAGACCCTCAGGAGCAGAGGAGGGGTGAGCAGTCTTCTGAACCTTGTTGTAAATCTTCTTGGCCCTATGCACCGAGTCAATGTGGAACTCCTCGACAGGAAGCAGGTGGCGGATGAGCAACATAATGTAGGGCGCATAGGGAATGGACAGACGGTTGAACATAGCATGACACAGCTCATGGTAAATGAAGTCCATGACATCCAGCCTATACTGCACTGACTCGTCCTCGCAGGAGGCAACCTCATGAGAAAATTGAAGTAGTTGAACAAGGTGACCATGGATGCTGTCATTGTTGCCCCCACTCGGTGTAATAGAGTCACGGAAGAGACCCACCAATGCAGCATAGATGGGAGCAAGACCAGCCACAGTACCGACACTCCCATTGTCCACAGTGCACGGGGAGAGAGCTGCATCCTTGTTGGGCTTCAACTGAGTGATGATGCGGTGGCCACTGGCTCTATCCCTGCTGCGGAAGGAGTACCCCAAAACCTCAGCAAACACGTGAAAATCAGCAGTCATGGGCCTGTCATGAGTCATCCACTTCATAGTGCGACGCTCATCACCACAAATCACCAGAGTGGAGAAGAATTGCTTCACCACCTCAGAGTCAAAGGAGCACTGGAGGGACATGAGATGGTGCAGCCCCATCCTCTCAGCCACATACATCGCATCCACAAGATGCGCCTTCTCCAAAGCATCAGCAATAACCAGAGGGTGCATAGGCCTAATGTTCAGCCTGGCATAGATGTCTTCATAAATCCCTTTCTGTTCTGCACACCAAAACCGGGTATCCCCCAGCTCATCATCACGAGGCAGCTCAGCAAACAAGTCACGGTGACGAATGGCAGAGAAGGAGATAGCATCTAGAGCCCTATAGTTGATCTTGGGCTCCTTGCCCTTCCTCTTAGACACACCCTTCCTAGTCCTCTTGGATTGTTCAGCCATGCGCCTCTCTTCGTTATTCCTTCTCCACAATTCAACTTCGTCCACTAGGTTACCTTGACCGTCGTCCCGAAAGTACTTGGCGCGAGGACGGCGCTTGTAGGTCTTGGGAACACCGGATCCACCTGTGAGGAGAATAAGGGCGATAGCAAGGGGATAAGCATACACACAAGTCCAGGAGAGAGCATGGAACAAGTAGGCAAAAAATTCATAGGTCAAAACTACTCAATACATACACCATAGTGAAACTGAAGGAGACTTGAATCTGTCAGGCCAGATTATCCGGCCTGGCCAGGGGCGGATAATCCGGCCCTGGCAGAAATTTTCGATTTCACCAAGAATGCATGCAAAAAAGTAGATCGGGCCTAGAAACTATAAGACTACAAGTTCTATGGGAAAACACATCCTTCTAGACAACGTTCCATCCAATAAGATACACATCTAGCCAAAGATGGGGAGAGAGGGAGTTACCCTCACTCGTTGGAGGAAGAACATGGAGGAGAAGGTACCCGAAGGCGCGGAGAAGAAGATCCGGGAAGGCCCGGAAAATCCGGTGGCTGGAGAGTCTCCGAGGAGGGTGAGGGGCGGCAGGCGGCGGCTGGGGAGAAGAAGAGGGCTGGGGGAGAAGTGATGCTCGATATGAGCCCTTCTCCCCGAGCCCTGCCCTTTAAGATCGAATCCGCCAGGGCCGGATTATCCGGCCTAAAACCTGGGATTCTGTTATACACAAAACCAGGCCCGCGCGTCCCCAAACAACACCCCCACAAGGTGTACAAGGGACTTGTGTGCAAGAATAGATGTCTTAGGGGTAGGGAAGGCTTAGGATTGAGAATGCCAAATTGAGATGGTACTAGACACTCAAAATTGCAAAATCCAAATCAAATAAAAGCCAAGATTGAGTGTGATTCCCATAAGAACATGAGAGAGCAAATAACATCCAAAAAGATCCAATTCTCCACAAGGGAGAGGGCGGTGGCCGAAGCCACCTTGTTGGAGTGTATGGTGTGACACCGCGAAGATATATCTTGGGTTCACGGCCAATACTCATCAATAAGCTCACATATCACAACATGATATTAAGAGAAATGATATACTTGCTATTGGCATTATGGGGGGAGGGTTAGCCCAATAAGTTAGGACCACAGTCCCCCTATATCCATGCCCACACCTAGACCAAACAAGGATTGAGACGTATGAGTGAGTGCATGGGTAATCAAGACAAACTCCTGGAATCAATGATATTTAGCTCATTCCTCAAAAAGCAGAATCTTGCTTCATCAAGTGGCTTTGTAAAGATATCCGCCAGTTGGTTCTTCGTGCTCACAAAAGATAGATCAATATCGCCTCGAGCAACATGGTCACGAATAAAATGATTCCGAATCTCAATATGCTTCGTCCTTGTGTGCTGAACTGGATTGTACGCAATTTTGATAGCACTTTCATTATCACATAAAATAGGCACTCTGTCACAAGTGACACCGTATTCCTTTAAAGTTTGCCTCATCCACAATAATTGAGTACAAGCACTGGCCGCAACAACATATTCAGCTTCGGCGGTGGAGAGAGATATACAATTCTGCTTTTTGGAGGACCAACATACAAGAGATCTTCCCAAGAATTGACAAGCTCCAGAAGTTGACTTCCGATCATCCTTATCACCATCCCAATCTGAGTCAGTATAACCACATAAAGAGAAATTGGAGCCCTTGGGATACCAGAGACCAAAGCTGGGGGAATGAACTAAATATCGAAAGATCCTCTTGACCGCCACTAAGTGGCTTTCTTTAGGAGCTGCTTGATACCTTGCACACACTCCCACACTCAACACAATATCAGGTCTAGATGCGCAGAGGTAAAGAAGATATCCGATCATGGACCGGTATACCTTTTGGTCCACATCTTTACCATGAGGGTTGAGTTCGAGATGACACTTTGTTTGCATCGGAGTAGCGACACTATTTAGATCCCTCATCTTGAATCTCTTGAGCATGTCTTGGATGTACTTTGCTTGATTAATAAAGGTTCCTTCTCTTAGTTGCATGATCTCGAATCCAAGAAAGAACCGTAATTCCCCCATCATAGACATCTCAAACCTGTCAGTCATAAGCTTTGAAAATTCATCGTTAAAAGCTTTGTTAGTAGAACCAAAAATGATATCGTCTACATATAGTTGGCATACGAAGAGCTCCCCCTTAACCTTCTTAGTAAAAAGAGTGGGGTCGATTTGCCCAACTTCGAAGCCACGATCTAACAAAAGCTCTTTAAGGTGCTCATACCACGCACGTGGGGTTTGTTTAAGGCCATAGAGTGCCTTATCGAGTTTGTAGAAATGGTTCGGGAAGTTAGGATCCTCAAACCCCGGGGGTTGATTTACGTATACCAACTCATGTAGAGGACCGTTAAGGAAGGCACTCTTGACGTCCATTTGCTGCAACTTAAAATTGTTATGAGCAGCATGAGCAAGTAGGATACGGATGGACTCAAGGCGAGCCACATGAGCATAAGTCTCGCTGAAGTCGATGCCCTCAACTTGTGAGTAACCTTGTGCCACAAGTCTTGCCTTGTTCCTCACAACAATGCCATTCTCATCCTGCTTGTTCTTGAAAATCCATTTGGTGCCGATAACATTGTGGCACTCTTTGGGTTTCTCCACTAGTTTCTAGACTTTGTTGCGCTCGAAATTATTCAATTCTTCATGCATAGCAACAACCCAGTCTGGGTCTTCAAGAGCTTCAAAGACCTTCTTAGGTTCCACCATGGAGATATGAGCTTGATGCTCACCAAAACTGGCCAATTCTCTTCTAGTAGTCACCCTTCATCAAAGATCACCAACAACCTTGTCGAGAGTGTGACCCCTCAACTCAAGGTTATGATCAGCCCGAGCCATGTGACGAAGTTCAATAAGTTTGTTGTCTCTTGGTGGAGGAGATTCATCACTTGAGTCTTCATTGGAGGCATTTTCTCCGCCTTGATCAGTAGCTGGAACATCAGTAGCAGGTGGTGGAGATGCATGCCCTTGAGGTGAGTCCGTAGCCATAACAAGAGGCTGCAGAACTGGAGAGTCAGGGCCGGATAATCCGGCCGATGAAGTGGCTGGATAATCCGGCCTGGGAGGACTTGCAGTAGCATCATCAGGAAGCCTGGGACTTGCTTAACCTGGCGAGGAGCTGGATAATCCAGCCTGGAGCTTGTGATGATATCTTCACCACCAGGAGCTGCTGGAGCAGGGTGGCCGGATAATCCGGTGTCCACCGGAAAATCCGGCCTGGAGCTTTCTGGAGCATCTTGACCTTCAGCAGTTGATGGAGATGGTGTAGAAGTTGCCCCCGTGGTTGGAGCATGTTGTGTATGTGTAGATGAGGGCTCTATATGATTAGAGCATTGTCCTTCCCGGTCCGCCCCAAGGGGTTCCTCAATGGGGCGGAAGAATCCCACGCCCATTCTTCTTATGGCATCTTGGGGTATTTCAACATCTGCATCACAAACACCAACTTGCTCCGCACGGGAACCGTCATTTTCCTCGAACACCACACTACAAGATTCTACAACAGTTCCGGAGAGCTGATTGTAGACTCTATAAGTGTGGGATTCGGCACCATAACCAACAAAAATACCTTCTAGAGCCTTAGATTCAAACTTAGATAAACGAACTCCTTTAATAAGAAAGAAACACTTACACCCAAATACCCGAAAGTATGAGATGTTTGGCTTGTTACCGATAAGTATTTCATATGGAGTCTTGTCCAATATCTTGCGGAGGTATAACCGGTTGGATGAATGACAAGCAGTAGAGATTGCTTCAGCCCAGAAGTTATATGGAGATTTGAATTCGGCCAACATTGATCTTGCCATGTCCATTAGAGTCCGATTCTTCCTCTCGGCTACACCATTTTGTTGAGGGGTGTACGCAGCGGAATATTGATGTCTTATCCCCTCTTCACTTAGGAACTCATTTAAGGTGTAGTTCTTGAACTCCGAGCCATTATCACTCCTTATAGCCAGAATGGGGACGTTGTGTTGACGTTGAACCTTGTTGGCGAAGTCGATGACAGTTTGTTGAGTTTCACTCTTCAACTTGAAGAAATAAACCCAAGTGTATCTGGAGTAATCATCAACAATCACTAGACAATACTTCTTCCCACCGAGGCTTGCATGAGATGGAGGTCTGAAGAGGTCCACATGAAGGAGCTCCAAGATCCTTTTTGAAGAGATAATGGTTTTCCTTCGATGAGGTGAATCCTGCATTTTCCCTTCAACACACGCCCTGCAAACACGATCTTTGGCAAAAGAGACATTTTCTTTTAGTCCAAGAATGTGGCCACCCTTGTGGAGACTTTGCAAAGTTCTCATATTGACGTGGGCTAGTCGGCGATGCCATAGCCAACCCGCGTCAGCCTTTCCAAAAAGACACATCGGACCTATAGTGGTTTTCCCCGAAAAGTCTACCACGTACAGGTCATTTTCAACATATCCCACGAAAGCGACTTTTAGAGACTTGCTCCACAAGAGTACCACCAAATCAGCATCAATGTAAACTGCAAAGCCCATCTTACCAAGGGAACGAACAGAAAGTAAGTTATACCCGAGGGTCTCAATAAGCATGACGTCCACGAGAGAGATATCGTGAGCCACCACAACTTTGC
Source organism: Avena sativa (assembly GCA_916181665.1). Lineage (NCBI taxonomy): Eukaryota > Viridiplantae > Streptophyta > Magnoliopsida > Poales > Poaceae > Avena > Avena sativa. Next base: position 59,751,957 of record OV702292.1, read on the forward strand.
CGAGACCCAATACCTCAGATTTTGACTTGTCACCATAGGAGACGGTAATGTGATCAAGGTTTGGCCGCATCTCCGTGATGATCTCCTTGCTTCCGGTCATGTGACTCGTACAACCGCTATCGAGTACCCATTTAGAACCACCGGAAGCATAGCCCTGCAAGAAAATTACTTCTTGGTTTTAGGTACCCATTTTTCAATGGGTCCTCTCATGTTAGTAACAAGGGTCTTGGGAACCCAAATAGACCAAGGAATGTAACAATCATAAGGCCCTACATAACTAGCATAAACATCACCATAAGAATCACAATATAGTTCGAAGTTAGGATTGTTGACCCCTACAAAACCATCACAATTAGTCTTGTCATTGGTAATGTTGCTAGTCTTCGAGTGGGCAGTCTTGTTCTTCTTCTTCTTCTTCTTCTTCTTCTTCTTGTTTTTCTTGCTCTTTATCTTGGGTATGTAACCAAGACCTTCTTTACAGTTGTTTGTCCTTTGCCTGCTCAGTATCTCATCAATAACCCCTTTACCTTTGTGTTGAGAACTCCTTGCAAGATCTTCTTTTCCAAAGGATGAAGATGAGGTACTTGGTACATTATACCGTTTCAATTGAGTTTGGAGCTGGTCATGAGACTCATTTAGAGTAGAATGATCACTCTTCCATGCCTTGTGAGCACTTTCAAGATCATCAAACTTCTCCAAAAGTCTAGCATGAACAGCCCCAAAATCAATCTTTTCTTTCTTTAGTTTCTTTACCCTGGCAAGAGCATGGTCACGTTCTTTAATGAGCTGAGCTACAGCTTCTTCTTGTGACTCCTCTAGGGATTCGAGTCTTTCTTCCAAAGAAACTCGAGTTTCCTCTTCCTCTTCCAAGGCATTCTTCAAAGAGGCTATCTCCAAAGCATCTTCTCTTTCAATTCTACCCTTTTTTTTCAAGGAGATCTTCGGCTCCAGCATGTTGACTCATAAGAGTATCAAAATGGAGTTTGTGCTCACCTTATAGGTTAGTGAAAAAAGTATCCAAGGAAATAACTTCTTCTTTCATTTCAAGACTGTCATGATCATCCATATCCAAAATTATGTTAGTCTTAGAAAATGAGGAGTTAGAAGTCGATACCTCGGATCCTCTTGCCATTAGGCAGGTGGCATTGTTGTTGATGGCGTTCTCGTTCAGCGAGTCGAAGAGAGAGGAGGGAGTCGATGTGGTGGCTATAGCAGCCACTTCGCGGGAACTATCATCATCCTCTTCATCTTCACTTGCGGAGGAGTATTCCTCTTGAGCTACAAGGACCATCTTGGGTTGCTTCTTGAAAGGACCATTCTTCTTAGCAAATGGCTTCTTCTTAGGAACTTTGAGTTTCTCTTTGAGAATGAGCCTGCCACCATTGTCTTCTATATTTTCATAAGGACACTCGGCTACAAAGTGCAGTCTATCTCCACATTTGAAGCAAGTTCTCAATCTTGGGCCACTTTCTCTTCTTCCATTTGACCCGTTCTTGCGCTCAAGTTCAGACTTGGCTTTGGCAGGGTCCTTCCAAAAGTTCCTTGCATAGAATGCCATGTACTCACCATGAGCATGTTTGACCTCATCGGGGTAGTCCATGGATATCCTCTCAAATGCTCCTTCATCATCCTCTTGCTCAACAACATTGGCTTTGAGAGCCACATTGACACCCTTTTGCATTCCAATGGCCCGAGCACGGGCATCTTCAGCATTCTTTGCCGCCACTTTGAATGACGCCATTTCTTGCATGACTTCATTGGATGTCATTTGATGATAGTTGTGTCTACCTTGCAAGCTCTTCAAGTCCATCAGTTTGAAAGGCATCAAGGCACTCACATACTTCCTTTTTATCCATGCATCATCAATGTGAGTGGCCCCATGCTTCCGAAATATTATTGCGATGCCCTTGAGTCTTCTATACATGTCCTCATGGTTTTCACCATCCAACATGTAGAATCCCTCAGCTTCGTTACTAAGGGCATCATACCAGTTTCTTCTCATGCTTTCATTTCCAACAAAAAGGTTCGTAAGAGCATCCCACGCCTCTTTAGCCGTGTTGAGATGTTCAATGTGTGGCATGTCCTTGGGACCCACACCCGGCTGTATCACGTGGAGAGCAGTGGCATTCAACTGGCTATCCACAACTTCCCTTCTTGTTAGATTGGTTTGATTTACAACATGAAGACCTTCTTCAATGACCCTCCACAATTCAATAGAGGAGCTGCAAACATGAGATTTCATTAGAAATTGCCATTGGTTAAAAGAAGATGCAGTGAGCTTGGGTGGATCACCCCTATTGTTTATATGAGGATGAGGGATAGGTGGGTCGGGGGAATATACGTGGCGAACCTCACTATATTCCTCCTTGCCACTTCCGTTTTTGGAGGTGGAACCATTTAGTTTTTCACCTTCCACATCATCATCCTTAGATCCGGTGTTACCCTTTTTCTTAGATGATGGTGAGGGAGCCTCAGAGGAGGATGGAGATGGGGCTATGGATGATGTAAGGCGAGCAATCATTTGATTCATCTCCTCCATCTTGGCCTCAAAGGATTTCAACAAGGTTGTTTCCAACGACTTGAGATTATCCATTGTGACCTTATCCACAGCCTCATTTCCATCATCCCTGGTACCCATACTACTCTTAGGCGGTTAAGCCCGAATTAAGAGCCGGGGCTCTGATACCAATTGAAATGGATCGTATGGGCACCTAGAGGGGGGGGGTGAAAAGGTGCTACACCAATTTTTAATTCTTTTTCAATTTTAGGCTTAGCACAAAGGTAAATTCTCCAGATAAACTAATGTGTGGAATTTCCCTATATGCAAACCTATCTACTAGTGAGTAAGGAGCGAGTGGAAGAGGAACGAGTGAACCAAAGTGAAGCACACGGAGACACAGGATTTGTTTGACCGCAGTTCCTTCCTTGTTAAGGGAAGTACGTCTGCGTTGGAGGGGTGGGCGGTACTAAGACCACCACGCCACAAAAGGCCTCACCCTGTTCTCCGATGGATCTCGCCACAACAGGCCTGATCCACCTTCCACTATAGGTACCCTTCGAGGCGGGCACCAGCGCCTTTACACAACTAGCGGGGCAACAACTCCACAACAACTTGGAGGCTCCCGAAGTGACAACAAGCTGCCACAAGAACAAAGTTGTCAAATACACTAACACGATCTAGGTATTAACGAGAATACTAAATCAGGGATTTCTCCAAGTGAATGGAGAGGAGTTGGAGCGCTTGATTCTTGATGTTGATGATGAACTTCTTCTCCTTCAATTCCACCAAAGATCAAGACCTTATGGTGGTTGAAGTGGGAGATCGAGATTTAGAGCTCTTGCACAGGGTCTGGTCAAATTCGAATGAATCAAGAGTTCTGGACGTTGGGGAAGAAGGGGTACTTATACCCCCTTCTAAAAACCAGCCGTTGCACACTTTGGAGGCCGGATTATCCGGCCCAAGTGAGTGCCGGATTATCCGGTCTGGGAAAACTCTGCCCCAGAGTTAGAATATCCGGTAGAAAATCCGCCCCCTCTCTAAGCGTCGCGCTGAGCTTGCCCTTGATCAACTTCTGGGGGCCGGATTATCCGGCCCAATGCGAAGGCCGGATTATCCGGCATGGGGAAGAAAAACCGCCCCAGTTCGGATTTTCTGGTAGAAAATCCGACCAGATACCGAGCGACGCGCCTTGGCTCCTTTTGCTCAAAAACTGGGGGTCGGATTATCTGGCCCTTGCGAAACCCGGATTATCCGACCTAGGGAGGAAAAACCACCCCAGTTCGGATTTTCCGGGAGAAAATCCGACTGGACACAGAGTGACGCGCCTTGGCTTCCTTGAGATATGAGGTAGGCCGGATTATCCGGCCCTTGGAGGGGCGGATTATCTGCCCCCCCCTCAAAACTTCCTGCACACTTAGCACACATGAAAAGTATCCATAGTATTGTTATCTAACACACAAAACATAGGGAAACATGAAATGTTCTTTCAGATGGTGATGAGGGTGCTGATGGTGATGATGGTGGTGATGATGATGATGATCCCGATGAAGTCCAGCTTGATGGTGGTGTTGATGGCGACGATCTCCCCTCTTCGAGAAGGAATTCCCCCGGCAAAAATCTATCTGTCGAAGAGATCTTTCTCTCTCGGTGTTTTCCGCCCCGCAGAGGCAGCGGAATCTTTCTATGGTCGCTCCCCGAGTATTAGGGTTTCAGGAGGATTATATACGCTAGAGGGGAGAGCTAGAGGTGGGCCAGGGCGGCCACACCACATGGTGGCGCGGCCTAGGGTGGCCCGCGCCAGGGGGTGGTGTGGGCCCCCTGTGGCCCATCTCCACTCCTCCTTCTGGCTTCCTTCGTCTTTTGGAAAATTAGGATTTTCTGTATATTTTCCTGAATTTTCTGGTCTTCGCGAATTTTTCCTCCAAACAGTACCTTTTCCATCAGAATCCTGACTGCAGAGGTCATCAACCATGCAAAAACAGATGAAATAACATAAGTATCATCTCTTAATATGAAATATATCAATGAATAATAGTAAATTATGATATAGAATAGTGATGCAAAATGGACGTATCAGTAGACGGAGGTGTGCTAGCAATTACAGTGACTATAAAGCTTTTGGCACCCCTTAGGTATCAACTTGGGAACCGAGGAAACTCACGGAACATTATCCATGCCACACGATACGTCCTACGAGATTACGTTCCTTTATAGCATAGTAATTCGATTGATGTCGATTGCTGACTGCTGTGGTTATGAGGATGATGTGAGCAGTGGTTGCTGCCTATTTGTCCAATTACAGAGTTCCTCCCACACTTACATAGTTGAGAATGTTCATGATGATAATCTTTATCTTAGACCCTTATAATACTAGTGGTGTATCCGCTACTCCCTAAGAATGCTTTTTCCCTACTACTGTTCCAATCTCTCTTACATACGCGATACTTACTTTCTGTACTCAGTTGTTTTACTTTACTTTATTATTGCTCTTATACCCAAAACCTAAAAACACCTTTTTACACAATACTCGTATTTTATCTTGTCCCTTAGAACTTTATCTAGCATTTCTATTGTAATACTTATTTCAAGAGTTATTAAACTTCAGACTCCTGCTCCCTGTGGGATCGATATCTTTATTTCGAAACTAGCTACAAACAATCTGTGCACTTGCAGTCATCCGACACCTAATGACTTCCGGGTTGCCTCCCAGGAAGCGCTCTCTTTAAAGCCATAAAGCCAGGCTAGGATGCTACATACATTACCCACATGGATCCCACGGTATATTGACTCGAGATGAGGTTGTACATACTAGCTTGGAGCATCTTGAAGTAGAGTTCGGTCAGAGTCGTACCCGCTTACGGTGCATCGGCATCATGTAGATGAACAAGTTCTCGCTTTCAAGCGAATGTTGATGCACCAAGCTTGGTGAACATGCATCTATGTATATCTGCAATGAAAGGATTTGTGATTCATATTTTTTAAAAAATCTTTACCTTGGTTACCTGTGTAGGGGAACACTTCATAGTATTCGTCCTTCATAGCAGGGAGTTCAGGACCCTGCATGTTAGTATAGCAAGGTTCTATCTCTAGTTCATTATTATTAATGCTCTCCATATGAGTGTCTAGGCACAAGGCCTCCACAGAACAATTATCAACAATTTTAGCATCATAAAAATCACTACTAGAGTGAGAGGCATCACAAACAAGAGTTGTAGTGTGACTCTCTTTACTAGATTTGTAGCATCAGGACCCTACATAAGAAGTAATTTACTAGAGATGAAGAAGATCCTCATCCATATGAGCATATTGCATGTTTCAAACATATATGTGGCACTTTTATATTGACGTGATATACCACTAATGAGGTAAGGGTTAAACTTTTTAGTCAGACTTTGACAAGTATAGCTCTCTCATGGTATAGATCTCTACCCCCTAAATCCACTACTACTGGGATAATCTGGCTCGTGAATTTATATCAAAATATTATCCATTATCAAAATCTTTTGGAATCATGCGTCTTATAATGACTTGGAAGAATCGTTCTAATGAAGGACTGGTAAGAGCTTATATTTGATTTAAATATTTACTACGACTATGTCCTCATCATGATTTGCTTGAATGGTATTTACTACATATCTTTTATGGTAGTTTAATTGAACCTAATAAAATTGAACTACACTCTTTCACAAAAGGAGCCTTTATGAATCTTCATATACCTAAATCTTGGGCTTTACTTAATAGAATTGATGATCATAGAGTTTCATGGAATTTTGGTCTAGGAAGCGAAGGAGTCATAGAAATAGAGCATGATTGTATTCATGATTACAATAGAAAAGGCCATGTTAAATAATTATCTAAAGAACTTTATTTGGATTCAGATCTTGTGTTGCAAGTTGTTAAAGCTTTTACAGAACATATCAAAGCTCCAAAGGAGGGTTTAGTCAAGTATGATCCACCACCCGAACCTAAAAGGAAGAAAGAAGATAAAGCAACGCTGGCCTCCGTAGAACCATTATATGAAATGCCTTTCCCTAACACTGCACAAAAGCATATTTTTGAATATGAACAGGTCAAAGTAGTACAAGAGAAGAAGGAGGACGAAAGCATGCCAGAAGAAGTGGAACATCTGGAAGAAACCAAAGATGAAGAGGTAACCAAGGAAGCGATTATGGCTATGTATGCACATTGTAACATAGTTGAACTTGATGAAGAGACTTCCATAATGGTTGAAGGTAAAACAAAGGTAAAAGAGGTGGGTAAGCCTATTCTTCCCTGTATATTTAAAGAAACCTTGCATTACGGTTTATGTGATCTTGGCACCAAAGTTAATGTTATATCTTATGACTTATACTTAGAAATAAAAGAAGAAGTAGATCCGGCTACAATTGAAAATACTGATATGACAATTATGTTAGCCACTAAAAACCTTAGAATTCCAATGGGAGTAGTTGAAGATGCAACTGTCACAATTGGCAACAAAAACTTTCCTATTGATTTTGTAGTTGTTGATATGCCAGCTAACACTCTTTGACCAATTATATTTGGAAGGAACTTTTTGGGTGATATAGGTGCCTATGTTAATTTCAAGGAGATTGTGTCTCTTAATCTTGGGGGAACGGAAAATAAATTCCATTTTTCCAAGTTTAAAGACAGGCCTCCACAAATACAAGAAGAAGAAGAAGAGATAACTATTGAGGAAATGGCCGCTCTTTTCCTTAGTAATCAAGAAGAAGAAATAGATGAAAATCCAAATTATGAAGAAATAGTTATGGAGGACAAGTCCCTAGGAGAACTAGAAGATGAATTCGATTCACTTCCCATTTTGGGACCTCCAACCGATGAGGCTTTTGAAGAGCCAGAAAAGAGAGGGGACGAAGAACTTCCACCCCCCCCCCCCAGAATTGAAGACTCTACTACAAAACCTTAAATACAGGTTTTTAGATGATACAAATAAATTTCCTATTATTATTAGTGCTAAACTTTCAGGAGAAGAAGAAGAACTCACGAAGATACTTAAGGAGCATCGCTAGGCCTTTGGGTACTCAATGGATGACTTGAAGGGCATCAGTCCCATGATAGCTATCCATCGAATATTCATGGAAGAAGGTGCTAAACCAGTTGCAGAATTCAATAAAAGATTGAAGCCTGAAATGAAGGAAGTGGTAAGAAAAGAAATTGAATGCCTATTGGACACAGGTATAATCTATCCTGTTAAAGAGAGTGAATGGGTAAGTCCAGTTCACTGTGTTCCTACGAAGGGCGGTTTTACTATTGTTCCTAATGAAAACAATGAATTGATACCTACTAGAACCGTTGTTGGGCATAGGATGTGCATAGACTTTAGGAAACTAAATAAAGAAACTAGGAAAGATCACTATCCATTACCATTCATAGATCAAACTTTAGAAAGGTTAGCAAACCATACTCATTTTTTCTACTTGGACGGGTACTCTGGTTTTTCTCAAATAGTTGTTCATCCTGATGACCAACTTAAAACAACTTTCATTAGTCCTTACGGTTTACATGCTTACCGATGTATGCCTTTTGGTTTATGTAATGCTCCAGCTACCTCTCAACGATGTATGGCTTCTATCTTTGCGGATTTTATAGAACTTATAATGGAAGTATTTATGGATGATTTTACTATTTATGGAACTTTGTTTACAAGTTTCTTGGATAATCTCAAAAGAGTTTTGCAGCGTTGTGAAGAAACTAATCTTGTTCTAAACTAGGAGAAATGCCATTTTATGGTCAAAGAAGGTATAGTCCTTGGACACCAGGTATCAGGTAAGGGAATTGAAGTTCATAGAGCTAAGGTTGAGGCAATGGAGAGAATGCCACAACCTAGGGATATTAAAGGTATAAGAAGTTTTCTTGGTCATGTGGGTTTTGATAGAAGGTTCATTAGAAATTTCTCTGGAATATCTAAACCTTTGACAAACCTCCTACAAAAAGGAATAAGATTTAATTTTGATGATAAGTGTCTTGAAGCCTTTGATAGACTCAAAAATGCTTTATCTCGTGCTCCCATCATTAAACCACCTATCTGGGATACAACCTTTGACTTAATATGTGAAGCTAGTGATGATGTTGTAGGGGTAACTCTAGGTCAACATATTGGTCATAGATTTAATATTATACATCATGCTAGTAGAACTCTCAATGGTGCTCAAAAGAACTACCCTAAGGAAGAAAAGGAGCGTTTTGCTGTATTTTTCTCTTGTGATAAATTTCATTCCTATATAGTTGATGCAAAGGTAAGAGTTCACATGGATCGTGATGTCTTAAAAGAACTCTTTGAAAGGAAAGACCATAAGCCAAGACTGATCCCTTGGATTCTTTCACTTCAAGAATTTGAGTTGCAGATTATGCAGAGGCAAGAAATAAAGATGTTGGATGCAGTGTCCATGATTGCCCTGCAAGACACCAATCTTATTGAGAGGAACTTTAGTCCTGGTGATTTTTGTTTACGAGAATTATCCAACGAGCTAAGGTCAATTCCTCCAAAAGAGAAGAAGTATTTGTTGTGGGAGGAACTTTTCATCCGCGAATAAACAATGGTAAGTGCAACGTAAGTGTTCTTACCCAAATAAGTGATTTGTTTTCACAATTTTTACTTTTGAAAATTCTTCCTTTGAATTCCTTGTGTGTTTCTGAAGTTTTAGAGGGGTTTTACCAACTATACGTGTGGAGCTATATGACCGGAGAGGAAGCTCCCGCCGTATAGTTGGTCGTTAAACACTCTGTATCATCTTCGTGAAATTGTTTTCGCTATCTGAGCCTATAGTGTTGCAACTATATGAGCAGAGCCAAAAATTCTGGTTGTATAGTTGGTCATTAAACAATCCAATGGTTTTGCTTTAGGTGTCTCTATCTATACGGTCGCAACAATATGACCGGAGCAAAAATTCCGGCCGTATAGTTGGTCGTTAAACTCCCAGACACTTTTGATTTTTGGTGTTTGTATCTATACGGTCACAACTATATGACCGGAACCAAAAATTCCAGCCGTATAGTTGGTCGTTAAACTCTCAGACACTTTTTCGTTTGATCTTTCGTTTATTCATTACAAAAAACCCATTATTGTCGGTTACGACTCGTGATTTAATCGACCTGGACTCGAGATATTTGGAAATATCTTCCCAGAACCAACTATACGGCCGGAGCTATACGAGCCGCGCCCGTATAGTTGGTCGTTACGCGGCAGGGAACTTCCAAATCCGTGATTTCTTTCCCTGTTTTGTTCAGATTCTTTTCTTGGGCGACAATTTGGTGTTTCTCTCGAGTTTTACCGACCTCTGACCCCCCTTATATACTACCATTGTCTCTCTCTCTAATTATAATCTCCAGAAAGCAATCTACCTCTTATTCACACGCGAGGACTCTGAACCAAGGGATAGAGGTCAAGAAGAAAAGCTCCTATGGAGATCGGGGGCAATAGCGAGCAAGTGATACGTTGCTAACGTATCCATAATTTTTGATGTTCCATGCTTGGTTTTTATCTACTTTCTTATGTTTTGTCCGCACTTTGGAGTATTTTTATACACTTTCTTAGACTAACCTATTAACAAGATGCCACAGTGCTAGCTGCCTGTTTTCTGCTATTTTTGGTTCTAGGAAAGTCAGAAAATGAATATTCTCGGAATTGAATGGAACAAAAGCCAATGTCAGTTTTTCACCGAGGGGGACACGCAGCCAGAATACGAGACGGAGAGGGGCCAGAGGTCCGCCACACCACCTGGCCGCGTGGCCAGGCCTGGCCCATGCCAGGGGGTGGTGTGGCCGCCTAGGGCACCCCCTCGGCCTCCCCTTTCTCCTATAAGAGGCCTCCGATACAGAAACCCTAAGCACCCGATCAAAATTCCACGAAAGAGTCTGTAGCCGCCGTCATCTCCATCCCTAGATCGAGAGGGATCTGAAGCTCTTCCCGGCACCCTGCCGGAGGGGAGAATTCACCCTTGAGGCCTTCTTCATCACCATGCAAGCCTCCGGTGTGATGCGTGAGTAGTTCATCCTTGGACTACGGGTCCATGTAGTAGATAGATGGTTGGTTCTTATCCTTTGTGCTACCTTGTCTAGATCTTGTGAGCTCCATTCATGATCAAGATCATCTATTTGTAATCCTACATGTTGTGTTTGCGGGGATCCAATGGATATTGATATGCTATTTCAGATTGATTATTGATTCTATCATGGCTTTGTTATTTCTGATCTTGCATGCTCTCTGTTGTTAGTAGATATCTTGGCCGAGTAGATGCTAGCAACTCCAAGAGGGAGTATTTATGCTCGATAGTGGGTTCATGCCTCTAGTAATCTGGGGAAGTGACAGAAATCTCTAAGGTACTAGATGTGTTGTTGCTACTAGGGAGAAAACAGCAATCCTCTGTTCATAGAACAATCATATTGTTTACTTTACATGCAATGCGTAATGCAATTATCTGTTGCTTGCAACTTAATACTGGAGGGGGTTCGGATGATAACCTGAAGGTGGATTATTAGTCATAGATTAGTTGGATTATGGTCTATGTATAATGTTGTAATGCCCAATCAAATCTCATAGGAGTCAAGATGATTAGTATATGCATGTATGCTTTCTCGATGTTTTTCAATTGCCCCGCTATAATTTGTTCACCCAACATGTCATCTATCTTAAGTAGAATCACCACTAGTGAACTATGGACCCCGGTCCTTTCTTTTACCATCAATCTACAACTGTTTACCGCTTTCTATTTACTTTCTGCAAGCTTTTACTTTCTTCCACACAATACGTTTAATCCTTTGTTTTCGGCAAAACCGATGAGATTGACAACCTCACTGTAAGTTGGGGGCAAAGTTCTGTGGTTATGTTGTGTAGGATTCCAAGTTGGCAACAACACCTTGGAGGTGTTTCCTTGCTCCTACTGGTTCGATAACCTTGGTTTCATAACTGAGGGAAAACTTTCTGCTGTGCTCATCATACCTTCCTCTTGGGGTTCTCCAACGAGCTCGATATATTTTGGGCCATCAGCAAGGCAAGGAGATCAAGACCATCCCTATAGAGTTCCTCGACACTGACCATGGGTGTTGGGAGAGGGATTTGAAGGCCCTGGAGCTGAAGATTGAAGAGTTGGACAAGGAGAAGCCAGGGGCACCCAAACACCTTCGATTGCTGCGACTTTATCTTGATAAACTAGATGAAGATATCAAGCGGACAATCGAAGCAGGTTTTTTCTATGAGTCTTAAGGAGCTACAAACACTTCAGGATAAAAATGAGTTTATTAAAGAATAAGTGAAGGTGCTGGAGAGGAACAATCTTTTCTACAAGCTACGTGTTAAAGACTTGGAAGCTGTCAATCAAACCCTCCGCCTCAGGCTGGCTCGTGAGGAGAACATACCACGTTCCATGGCGCCACAGTGATCTACAACAATCACGGTATCAAATAATCACAGGGGATTATTTGATCCCGGTCGGCTTGATTCCAAGATTGGGGAGATCTTTAAGACCTTGTAATCTATCCTATAAGTTTTTATTACTATTTTCGTATTAGTTCAAGCTAGCAATAAAGTTTGCATCATTAGAATTCCCTTCAGGAATAGTCGATCCCTTTTATGAAATTCCGAGTTTATTATTATATATGGAGCAATATTGAGTTTGTGTTTGCTTTATTGATATATGAATGGCTTGAGTATAATTTTACTTGCACTTTATGATAGCAATAGGAGTCTTCCACACCATTGGTATTAATGAAACATCTAAAGATAATTTAGTCAATATGCTATAAGTCTACGGTTTGATTTACAAAGAAAAATTATCTAAGTTGAGAAAGAAACCTTGAACAAAGGAGAATGAAAGTGCTATCAAAATAGAGTGTGAACAAGTCGAGGTAGAATCTTAAATTCATAAGAATGCTTCAAATACAATTGGAATTTGGTTATTCAGATCGTTAAACTTTGAATTCCTGCATGAAGTGGAATGTATGGCTAGCTCCTTTGCACAACACATAAATAAAAGTGTGAGCATTTATATAAAAGAAAAGAAAAGGAAGAAGAAAACGAGCGAGTGTGCAAAGAGCAAGTAGGCATATACCACTGTATTGTAGTATGCCAAAGATACACTTTTGACATTTTAAATCCCAAGTGAATATGTGAATCCAAAAACACTTGGGACTACCTCGCTAACTCATTCGGTTGAACCGGATACTTTTACATTACGTTGAAATTCATATTTTATGAACTATTGATCACTAAGGTGTGGAAGCCTACTAATCCTATTCAGATGGTTTGAGTAAGGTATTATTCAATGAACTTATTCCTATGTATCGTACATGATAAACACATGCTGCAATTGCCTCATTTATTTTATCGACTCAACTTCATGAATGTGAGGATCACATCCATTAAGCTAAAACTTGCTCGGGACGAGAAAGAGTCTAAGGTTGGAGAAGTTGATGAGTGCATATTTGAATCATGTTTTACATTATTATTTTGCATTATAGATGTAGGATCTTGGTATTTTATGGTGCTCGCGTGCACATTTTATGTCTGATTTCACCAGGATCAGGACAGATGATGGATCAAATGGATACAATTTTTGGAGCAGTTGTACTGGGGAGAAAAGGAGTAAAAAACAACGTAAATCGCTTATTTGGGAAATATTAGTAATACCAGAAGAAAACCAGAAGCGAACAAGGGAGGCAGAGAGTCCAACGACCAACTATACGACCGGAGCAATTTTACGGCCATATAGCTCTGGCCGTATAGTTGGCGCCGCCTCCGCCTCGTCAAATAGTTTCACCCCGTGCAATTGGTTCGAGGAGACGACATACCGAACACCCAAAAATTGCAGAAACCTCACCTCTAAAAGGCGTCTGGAGGGGGAACTCCTCCACAAGGGATCCATCTTCGCCTTGCATAGATCCGGGAGGCTAAGGCATCGATCTTCATCATCCACCGATGCATCACCACCATCTCCATCCATCCCATCTACATCTTGTCTAGATCTTGTTGTAATTCTCGTAGTCGTTGTGGATTTATACAAGTACTATTCATCTATGATAGTTTCCATTACCATTGCTATGATGTTGATTACCTCCATGTCTGAGTAGATCATTAGTTCTTGGGGAGATGGAGAAACCCTAGTATGAGATTGAAATAAGATAAAGTCTATTATGATATTCATCACTGTGACCATGTGTTAGATTTTCTACATCTTGATGTTGAGAGAAGTCGACCTCTCAATATTTGCCTCTCGTGGGGACTCGATGGAGGAAACTACTAGTTGGTAGACGGAGGTGTGCTAGCACTTATAATGACTATAAAGCTGTTGGCACCCCTTACGTATCAACTTGGGAACCGAGGAAACGCACGGAACATTATCCATGCCATGGGATACGTCCTACGGGATTAGGTTCCTTAAAAGCACAGTAATTCGATTGATGTCGATTGCTGAATGTTGTGGTTATGAGGATGATGTGAGCAGCGGTTGCTGCCTATTTGTCCAATTACGGAGTTCCTCCCACACATACATAGTTGAGAATGTTCATGATGATAATCTTTATCTTAGACCCTTATAATACTAGTGGTGTATCCGCTACTCCCTGAGAATGCTTTTTCCCTACTACAGTTCCAATCTCTCTTACATACGCGATACTTACTTTCTGTACTCAGTTGTTTTACTTTACTTTATTATTGCTCTTATACCCAAAACCTAAAAACACCTTTTTACACAATACTCGTATTGTATCTTGTCACTTAGAACTTTATCTAGCATTTCTATTGTAATACTTATTTCAAGAGTTATTAGACTTCAGACTCCTGCTCCCTGTGGGATCGATATCTTTATTTTGAAACTAGCTACAAACAATCTGTGCACTTGCAGTCATCCGACACCTAAAGACTTTCGGGTTGCCTCCCAGGAAGTGCTCTCTTTAAAGCCATAAAGCCAGGCTAGGATGCTACATACATTACCCACATGGATCCCACGGTATATTGACTCGAGATGAGGTTGTACATACCAGCTTGGAGCATCTTGAAGTAGAGTTCGGACAGAGTCGTACCCGCTTACGGTGCATCGGCATCATGTAGATGAACAAGTTCTCGCTTTCAAGCGAGTGTTGATGCACCAAGCTTGGTGAACATGCCTCTATGTATAGCTGCAATGAGAGGATTTGAGATTCATTTTTTTTAAATCTTTACCTTGGGTACCTGTGTAGGGGAACACTTCATAGTATTCGTCCTTCATAGAAGGGAGTTCAGGACCCTGCATGTTAGTATAGCAAGGTTCTATCTCTAGTTCATTATTATTAATGCTCTCCATATGAGTGTCTAGGCACAAGGCCTCCACAGAACAAGTATCAACAGTTTTAGCATCATAAAAATCACTACTAGAGTGAGAGGCATCACAAACAAGAGTTGTAGTGTGACTCTCTTTGTCAACCTCACCTTTTTGTTCCTCCTTTTCATCGACTAGTGTTTTAATAGCAATGATAGAATCAAAAGTAGGAGTCGAAGGTGTGAGCGGGTGATCAATCTATTCTTCCTCCTTTTCCTTTTGCTCCTTTTCCTTGTGCTCCTTTTCCTCTCCACTTAAATTATTTTCACAAAAGAGGAATATGAGGTATACTAAATTAAAAACTCCATCTAGTGCTTCACTTTCAACATCAATACTTCCTAATCTAAATACCATTTCAGATGCACCTTTGAAAATAACGTATTCTAGTACTTCCAAACTAGCATAGGATTTATCTCTATTATAATTTGCTAGAGTAGGATTGTTGGAATACTTACATTGAAAATTAAGGTGGTCATCCGTTATAAAAATTATGCAGTAAGATCCATCATTAGCACGCAACCATAATGAATGCCTTTCCAATTGGTTCAGCAATTTCTTTATCAGCTCATGTCTATCAACCAGACTTGATGAACTTGAATCCTTTATCTCCTCCAATACTTGTATTATCTCTTGAACAAAATTTATCTCGGAAGACATGATTAGTAGCAACACTTTTTATAAATTTTTGGTTTTGTAAATTTTTATTGTTTTCAATATAATAGAAAGCATTAAGATAATAGCAACAAACAAAAATAAACTATGTGCGAGTAGATAACCGAACGCTTTGTTCCCCAGCA
The DNA here is from genome assembly GCA_916181665.1 of Avena sativa. Classification (NCBI taxonomy): domain Eukaryota; kingdom Viridiplantae; phylum Streptophyta; class Magnoliopsida; order Poales; family Poaceae; genus Avena; species Avena sativa. The sequence goes on from OV702292.1 coordinate 59,767,565, forward strand.
ACGACGCCAAATTGATGGACTGGATTCCTGCACCAAAACAGGGTTATTGCAGTACTTGTAGCAACAAATATTTAAGAGTTGGTCCCGATGGGAGCTCGGTGAACACGACCCTCGCAGCCGCGTTGTCAATGCGACCACGTACACACCCAAACCGTGGTTTGGAAATAGCCTATTCTATAAGTTGCTAGGATAAATGAATTTAAGATGTTTTCTAATAACTACTACTAGAACTAGACGAAAACTAGAACAAAAGTAAAACTGCAAATAGGTGAATGCAATGAGATGAAATATTAATGCTATGATTCCTCAAGTAATGTTGTGTATACCGGTGTGCATTATAAATGCTTATATAATAGCTGTTAGCTATAATTGTGGCGGTCCGTCATATATCGTTGTCTCCCACCGTTGGTAAGTGGCAACTAGACAACTCAATTGTCCACACCTTCTCCGAAAATGGGTCATCCATAAGAGAATAGTGTATTAAGGTAACAAGACCAATCAAGGTAAACCATAGCAAGGCATTAAGTTCTATGGACAACCATACTCCTAAGCAAGTGTGCTAGTCACAAGATATCTCCTATCTCACTTTGGGGTCAAGCAATTCGCAACACTATACCTATCTATATCATGAGTGATCTTGAGAAAATTAAATCTTAATGGGCGGTGCATCCTAAGTTCCTATTGCCTCCGCAAATCAATTATAGCAAATAGCCTATTAGTTCTACCCACGGACTTGTCAGGCCCATGGAATGAGTAGAGACTAATGATAAGTTTTGTAACACTCGGTGAATCCCTAGTAAACTCCTCAACAATGGATTGGACGTCTCCAATCACTAGAATAATATCATGAATAGAACAATGTATAGAGAAAGCACAAACATATTAATTAACAAGAACACACCACACTTCAATTACTCAAATCATCATAACATTAATAAAAGGGGGTTCAAGCCATGTTACAACCCATCACGGAGATCATGATGGGGACGTATGAAGGAGTAGAGGCGATGTAGATTGTGATGACGGTGCGGTGATGGTGGTGTCGGCGTGGTTATGGAAGCGTCCTCCTTCTCCTCCTCTTCTTGCTTGGATGGCTTGATGGTGTTGATGGAGATCTAGATCTTGGTGAAGTTGTAGAGGCTATGGAGGCGGCACGGCGGCAGGGCGCCACCGTGGAGGTGGTAGATAGGATCTAGATCTTATATATGGTGTATTCCTTGGGTCCTCCCTCCTTTATATAGGCCTTGGGGGTGCCCTAGGGTTCCCCCAATACCGGCATATGACTTAGGGAGGGTTCTAGACCTTTTCCGAGGCTAAATCCCGTCGTTTCGGACCTTTTTTACAACCATACAGGCGCAACTATATGGCCGGAAATATTGCTCCGGTCGTATAATTGCGCGTTAAATTGTATGTCCCCTTTAGTATTTTGGTCGCCATTTCTTCATACAAACTCTGTTTTGGGTGTTCTTGGGCTCGTTGAGTTCATATTGTTGAGAGATACAACCATGTGGTCTTGGATATTTATTTTGAGAAGTTGGAAAAAATCACTTTTCCAACCTCTCAAATGGCTAAGTCTGGTCCCTGCAGCTCCTGCATACTATGCTCTCTTTGTTCCTTTTGCCTTTGTTTTGTCCATAGTCATCATAAACACCTACACACATGGCAAAGACAAGGAATAGGGATAAAATTCTACCTAAACTACTAAATGTGCAAGGCTCATATTGAATTTAACAAAAACAAGTAATCATGCATATCAGTCATAACAATAGTTAGATGGAGCATGATATGATAGGCAAATGACACAATTTATATTGCTAAAAAGTGTTGTATTATCACATCCATCAACAATTTAACGAAATTAGGTCCAACTTGAGATACAAGCAAGTAAGCGCGATAGATTTCTCTAAAATTAAATGTCTTTTCAAGGGTAGATGGGTGCATCTTCTTGTAGTAAACAATGTTGTCAGTGTGAGTTTCCAACTATCGGGAAAGAACATTCTCAATTTTTCGAGTGATGTCGAGATTATTCTCTCCTATAAAGAAAGTCTGAAGAATATGGATCTGAATGCCACAAGCCAAGTTTACACACATATATAGTGGACCAACATATTATACTAACGATTTCCCGTGTTTTATGAGTTCTGAATCTTCCTAGCTTATTGTTCTACCCACCTGAATGACTTTATGTCGATTAATCAAAATTAGGTAAAATTTGAACTATATACTACATGTAAATTGTAGGTTCCTCTAAAAGTTTCACGAAAAAGCTTTTAGAGGTACCCATCGGGGGGTCACAATAAATATATGAGAAACAACCAAGAGTTTTGACAATAGGTTTGACTTTATGCTAAGATTTTGCATCATGAGACTATTTAATGAAATTGGTCCAAATATCTTGAGCTACAAAAAGTAAGTGCGATAGATTGCTCTTGAAATATATGACTTTTTAGAGAGGTAGATGGGTGCATTTTCTTGTAGTAAACAGTCTCGTCGGTGTGATTTTCCAACTATATTAGGAAAGACATTCAATTATTCTCAATTTTCCGAGTGATGACAAGCGAGGTTGTTCTTTTCCATAAAGAAATGTCCGAAGAATATTGGATCTGAATGCCAGAAGCCAAGTTTACCGACACATATAGTGGACCAACATGTTGTACCAACGATTCCCATGTTTTATGAGTTTTCAAACTTCCTAGCTAACTCTGCCCATTTGAACGAATGACTTTATGTCGATTTATCGAAATTAGGTCAAATTTGAAACTACAAGTACATTGTAGGTTGCTTTGAAAGTTTTACGAAAAATCTTTTGGAGGTACCCATCGACGGGTCACAATTAATATATCATAAAACACCGAGAGTTTTGATGATAGGTTAAACTTCTTGCTAAGATTTTGCATCTTGACAATTTAACGAAATTAGGTCAAACTTGAGCTACAAGTAATTAAGCACGATAGATTGCTCTTGAATTAAATGTATTTTTAGAGGTAGATCGGTGCATCTTGTTGTAGTAAACAATGTCGTCAGTGTGAGTTTCCAACTATCAGGAAAGAACATTCAATTCTACATTTTCTCAGTGAAGACGAGCAAGGTTAGTTGTTGTTTTCCGTAAAGAGAAGTCCAAAGAATATTGGATGTGGATGCCACAAGCCAAGTTGACAGGCATATATAGTGGATCAACAACATGTTGTACTTGTGATTCCCATGTTTTATGAGCTTTCAAACTTCCTAGCTAACTCTGCCCATTTTAATGACTTTAAGTCGATTTATCGAAATTAGGTCAAATTTGAAACTACAAGTAAATTGTAGGTTTTGCTTTGAAAGTTTTACGAAAAAGCTTTTAATTTGGAGGTACCCATCGAGGGGTCACAATTAATATATCGAAAACCACAGAGAGTTCTGACAACAGGTTCATCTTCTTGCTAAGATTTTGCATCTTGACAATTTAACGAAATGAGGTCAAACTTGAGCTACAACTAAGTGCGATAGATTGCTCTTGAATTTAATGAAATTAGGTAAAACTTGAAATACAAGTAATAAATTGTAGGTTGCTTTGAAAGTTTTATGAAAAAAGATTTTGGAGGTACCCATCGAGCGGTTAATTAATATATCATAAACCACAGAGAGTTTTGACGAGTGGTTCGACTTCTAGATAAGATTTGCATCATGAAATAGGGAGAGAAGGGAAATGTTTTTTCTATTCTCTGTGAGCAACCCACAAGATTGAGGTGCACCCTAGGCTTAAAGATACAAACTTTATTTTCTCCACAATGTATATGGTGAACCTTAGCAGATGCCACATACTAGGCCTTAAGGTGTGCTTTTGTACACATTGTTGATGCCCTTATTAGGGAAAAAGCAAATAGTATATTAGTAGTACACTAGTAGTAGTACTCATTTCTTTGCTTAGACATATGATCACCTCTGTCCATGCAATGTACATGCTGAGAGAATAAAACATAGGCAGGGTAAGAGGAGTTGAAGGCGGTTCGCAATTCTTTCGTCTGAAACATATGTGCTCCAAAATGGTGTCCGGTAACTCTTAAGTGTGCCACCCTACGGTTCACGAATAATGCAGACATGATCGAGACCCTTCTCCGATCAATAATCAGCAGCGGGACCTGGAGATCCGTACTGACTCCTACACATTCAACGATGACTCCTGTGATCGTGAGAACCTTTAACGCTTGTAACTAAATCCCTTTGTCTCTCGATATATTACATGTCCGAGATTCGATCATCGGTATCTCCATACCTAGTTTGATCTCGTTACCGACATGCACTCTTTTCTCGTTCCCGTGATATAACATTCTAGTGATCACATCACTTGCTTGCAAGCTATCCTAATGTGATATCACCGAGAGGGCCCAGAGTATATCTATCCGTCATCTGGATTGACAAATTCCACTCTTGATCCATGAGCCTCAACATAACACCTTCGTAGCACTGAATGACGTTTGATGTTATCAAGATACTCTTCCGGTGTTAGCAATTAACATGATCTCATGGTCTAAGGATAAAGATTACTTTGTATGATGTTATAGCAATATAAACACAATGACTTGATCGTAATGCTATACTTCGGATGAATGTTCGTCACATCATTTCACCAATGGTGTGACCTTGTTATTAACAACATCGAATGTCCATGATCAGGAAACCTTGATCATCCTGTTAATCAACAAGCTAGTCTATAAGAGAGGCATGACTAGGAACCCTTTTTGTTTATTAAACACACATGTATTGATGTTTCCTATCAATACAATTATAGCATGTAAAATAAACATCTATCATATACAAGGAATACATAATAACAACTTTATTATTGCCTCTCAGGGCATATTTCCTTCAGAACTATGCATGCAAAAAAAAATGTGTGTTTTCTCTCTCCTTCGCTGCCTCTCACAATCCATCCTCCCTCTCTCCTCCCCTTTCCCCTCGCGCACCGGCCCGGCTGATCTCTCCCTCATCCACAGCATGGTGCTACGCACGTGTGCCTTGGTATAGCGGCTCTGTGTCTCTGGTGTGTTCGGTAGCCGCGTTAGTGTGGAGTAGGAACGAGGAGTACATAGGAAGGAAATCACTTTGGTCCTTGGTGGCAAAAAAATTCAAACTTTTCTAGTTTTCGAAATTTTCACTTGCTTCCCAAACATCAGGAGGGAAGGTCACTCAAAAGATCGGCCATTCGCAATACTTCTTATCTTATCTTTATATTGTATTATCTCTTACAATACCATACCATACCACTGTATAGTGTACGGATAACTTCAAACATTGACCGTTGGATTAAGACTAGCAAATCCAAACATTGCTAACCGTTGGATCTTCTTTTCCGTTCTTAGAATCTACAAAGATTCTACTAATAGTCTTTAGCATGATGAACTCTAGTATGCGCAAACCTCAAAACACATACTTCGTTGCTTAGTTTCAGGGTCCTTGTGCTAAATGCATGGACTTGGGTGCAATTTTCATTTTTATGAGGTCCTTGATGTAACTTGTACTTCCACCGACCGTGTTAACTCTGAAGCACCTCGCTCCTATGAGACCTACCATAGTTAAAAGAAAATGCAACCACCCCAATTATCACACAAACTGGACCACAATTTCATATACGTAATACCCAAGTTTCTAGTACTAGGATTTTTCAAGCTTCCTAGCTAACTTCGCACACTTTAGTGACTTCTTGTTGATTAACAAAATTAGGTCAAACTTGAGCTACAAGTAAGCGCGATATATTGCTCTTGAATTAAAAATGTAATTTTGGAGGTAGATGGGTGCATCTTCTTGTAGTAAACAATGTCGTTAGTGTAAGTTTCCAACTATTAGGAAATCAAATTCTCAGTTTTATGAGTGATGACGAGATGGTTCTTTTCCATAAAGAAATCCCGAAGAATATGGATCTCAATGCCATAAGCCAAGCTTCTAGACATATTAAATGGACCAACGTGTTTTACTTATGATTCCCATATGTTTTTTGAGTTTTCAAACTCCCTAGCTAATTAACTCTGCCCACTTGAATGACTACATGTCGATTTATCGAAATTAGGCCAAACTTGAACTATAACTAAATTGTAGGTTGCTCTGAAAGTTTTACGAAAAAGCTTTTGGAGATACTGTACCGATCGGAGGGTCACAATCTATATATGAGAAACAACCGAGAGTTTTGAAAACAGGTTTGACTTCTTGCTAAGATTTTGCATCGCATGACACTATTTAACGAAATTGGGTCAAACTTGAGCTACAAGTAAGCGCGATAGATTACTGTTAAAATATATGACTTTTCAGAGAGGTAGATGGGTGCATTTTCTTGTAGTAAACAGTGTCATCGGTGTGATTTTCCAACTATATCAGGAAAGAACATTCAATTATTCTCAATTTTCCAAGTGATGGCAAGCGAGGTTGTTCTTTTCCGTAAAGAAATGTCCGAAGAATATTGGATTTGAATGCCAGAAGCCAAGTTTACTGACATATATAGTGGACCAACATGTTGTACCAACGATTCCCATGTTTTATTTATGGGTTTTCAAACTTCCTAACTAACTCTGCCCATTTGACCGAATGACTGTCTGTCAATTTAGCGAAATTAGGTCAAATTTGAAACTACAAGTAAATTGTAGGTTGCTTTGAAAGTTTTACAAAAAATCTTTTGGAGTTACCCATCGAGGGGTCACAATTAATATAGCATAAAACATCGAGTGTTTTGACGATAGTTTCAGCTTCTTGCTAAGATTTTGCATCTTGACAATTTAACAAAATTAGGTCAAACTTGAGTTACAAGTAAGCGCGATAGATTGCTCTTGAATTAAATGTATTTTCAAAGGTAGATCGGTGCATCTTGTTGTAGTAAACAGTGCCGTCAGTGTGAGTTTCCAACTATCAAGAAAGAACATTCAATTCTACATTTTCCGAGTGAAGACGAGCGGGGTTAGTTGTTCTTTTCTATAAAGAGAAGTCCAAAGAATATTGGATGTGGATGCCACAAGCCAAGTTGACAGACATACATAGTGGATTGACAACATGTTGTACTTGCGATTCCCATGTTTTATTAGCTTTCAAACTTCCTAGCTAACTCTGCCCATTTTAATGACTTTAAGTCGATTTATCGAAATTAGGTGAAATTTGAAAGTACAAGTAAATTGTAGGTTTTGCTTTGAAAGTTTTACGAAAAAGATTTTGGAGGTACCCATCGACGGGTCACAATTAATATATCATAAAACACCGAGAGTTTTGATGATAGGTTCAACTTCTTGCTAAGATTTTGCATCTTGACAATTTAACGAAATTAGGTCAAACTTGAGATACAAGTAAGTGCGATATATAGCTCTTGAATTAAATGTCATTTCAGAGGTAGATGGGTGCATTTTCTGGTAGTAAGCAGTGCCGTGGGTGTGAGTGTCCAACTACCAGGAAAGAACATTCAATTCTACATTTTCCGAGTGAAGACGAGCAAGGTTAGTTGTTCTTTTCCTTAAAGAGAAGTCCAAATAATATTTGATGTGGATGCCACAAGCCAAGTTGACAGACATATATAGTGGATCGACAACATGTTGTACTTGTGATTCCCATGTTTTATGGGTTTTCAAGCTTCCTAGCTAACCCCACCCATTTGAATGACTTTATGTCGATATCTCGGAATTAGGTCAAATTTGAAACTACAAGTAAATTGTAGGTTTTGCTTTGATAGTTTTATGAGAAAGCTTTTGGAGGTACCCATCAAGGGGTCAAAATTAATATATCAGAAACCAGCGAGAGTTTTGATGATAGGTTCAACTTCGTGCTAAGATTTAGAATCTTGAAAAATTTGAACCTGTTTTGAAAATGATCACATGAGAAATAAGGAGAGAGGGGAAATGATTTTTCTATTTTCTATGGGCAACCCATAAGCTTTTGAGGTGCACCTTAGTCTTAAAGATAATTTTATTTTCTCCATACTGTATAAGGTGAACATTAACTAGCGAATGCGACATAGGCCTTAAGGTGTGCCTTTTTACACATTACGGATGACCTTTGGGCATCACCTATGTATGTAAAAAACTTGTTGAGAAGATGGCTCCTAACATGACCATGAAATGAATATGAGTTGGAACTTGCAAAATTGCATGATTGTATAACATCATCCTCCCAACATGATTTAATTTATCTCATAATTTTTTGAAACCCCTAAGTATAATATCCATTCTTCTTCAAGATCCTGAGCCTTGGGAATACGACCATGGATGATCAGTTGAGGTGTTGGATTGAGGGAGTACGGCCTTGGATTCCTGAACACAAAGGGGGTACGACCTACCAAATTTCTATTATTACATGGACCATGAAGAAATTCAAAACCAAAATAAAGCGGTAAAATACCCCGCGTATCCGGACATAGTTTGTGCCCCAAAATTTCAGATACTTCAAAATTCCCATTCGACCCCTATTAAATTTGGTGGGTGGGGGGCTTCACTCGTAATTTTCCCAGTATAGTGCTAGCAGTACCTAAACCCTACCCCCACTCTCCTCCAGGAATACGTCAGCGGCCGGAACATCCCCGCTGTACTTTAGCTGGCGTACCCGCCACACCTGATCTGCTCAACAAACCCTCTTATCCGACGCGCTGAGCACATCATTGGCCGCCAAGGATCTGCTCCACGGACGCCGTGGTCCAGCATTATGCTTGTATCCTCGCCCGCCCAAGATCTGCTTCCCCGTCGTCGACACCCACTATGACCGTAGCACCTTTGGCGACCTCGACGTGACCCGTGAGGATGCGGAGGAGGCCTAGACGCTGCCCCGACCGAGGTAAAACTAGATCTCCCTGCACGATTTTTTTGTTGGCAATGTTATGTATTCGTGCTATATTTCCTAACTAATAGGTTCTTTACTTGATATACACCTGTTATGTACTAAATTAACCCGTTGTGGTTATGCTTAAACTCCACGCATTGAACTGTTTTTATGTACTGTACTATTACTTTGTGAATTATTAGTCACTTAACATATTTGTTTACATTCTCTGTTGTACCTGTGCACATGAGATATGATTATATAATATCTCTCTCATTCGCTGATTTCTGAACTATAGTATTTCCATCGTGCTATTGTCCTGCTATCCTATAGTACACGTTTACACATGTCATACTATTTGACCATTATGTACTGTCAATTTTATCCCTCTTAACCTGTGGCTCAAACTGTTTGTTGTTATTATGCAAGGAGCAGCCTCAGTTTGCACACAATATCATAGAGCGAATGGCTCCTATAATCTCGTAAGACCCCATCACTTCTGTTTCACTTCATGCCAACGTATATCATGTTGGAACATGTTTGTATTTACAGTGCCTTACCTTTATGCAGAGGATCAACAATGGAGTACATACTCTACCCATCCACACGAGCCACCATAGATCTTGTGTAACACCTACCGTAAGCCCCCCACCCGAAGTTTGGTCCTTGCCACATTTTTTGTTTGCTTAGATTTACCATTTATCTTTCTTGTCTTCATATTTTCTTTGCCAAAAATTAGCGTCAAATATTTTAGCCCCACTACGGTCTGCTTTTGTTCCATGTGCTTAGTTCAGTTTCCTAGATATGGAGAGGCCAGGTGTATTGCATCTGAGTTGTCTGATAATAAGAACAAGGCCACACTAGCGATAAGATCGACACATGTATCATAAGGAACTCTGTTCACTTCATCTCACTCTTGTATCTAATGTGTATCATAGTTACAGGAACTGGCTATTTTAATACGAGACACTTGATGGTTCAGTTTGTTGTTCTCAGGCCACTGAACCGTTGAAATTATCTGGCTATTCATGAATAATTTAGTGTATGATTGCTTGATTCATTGTTTGTATGGAATTATCTGGCTACCATATTCGAGGCTCACAATTGATGTGTTTTTGTTGGCTGAGTTACTTTTTTTGGTCTATGATTAAATCAGTGGCAGATTCATTGTGTAGTGCCTGGCTAGTTTATATATGAGAAACATAATGGCTTAGTTTTCATATTTGTTTTATTCATGTTCTGCACATTGTAGTTTGAGCAGTCTGCATCAGGTACTTTGGTTGATTGCTCGCTTTGTTATTCGAAATGAACTTGTAGTTTGTTTTCCAAGTCTGTTGTTTAAGTAACTTGTTTTGTCTTAGTCTCAACCATCTTCAAGTAGAGCAATCATTTCACAGAGCAACACATGCTCGCATCGTTCCATGGCACCAGTTGGTCCACTTATTCAAGAAGAAATAGATGTATGAGCCACCACTATTAATTACTTCCTTCCTTATATATTACCGCATTGACACATTTAAAATTCATGGTGGTGTGATTGCATGGTAAAGTTGTTATAACTTGTTTTGTGCTTGCTTCAGGCTGCAAATGACCCTCTGAATGCCGAACAAAGACCCGCTTCTCCAAGTTTAGATTTTGTTTCACACAGCAGCAGTGACAATACCTATTTCTCATGGCACACCGCTTCGACTGATCCTCTTTTTCCAGCCGAAGGTTTATTTGAGGATGCCCTCCAAGATGCTCGTGATATAGTTGAGCAAGAAGTCAACAAAACAGATTCAGTAATCACCATAGCACGCAAAGACTTATATGAATTGAAAAACAAGCAAGCTTTGGTGCAGAACATACTTAATAATCTCATTTGTAGCTCTCATGGGAAGCCAGTTGTTACATGTCTCACGATGCAAGCTCCATAGAGACCTTTTATGTAACACCAGTTATGGTGTTTTTTAGTTGTCTGGACTCTGATCCAACTTTTATGCTTCATTTTATTACTATCAAGTTTACTAAGGATTGTAATAATATATTGTAATTCGCAGTTGTAAGTTGTTTGAGGATTGTTAAAAACTGATCATCTATCAGAATTACTACACACACATGAAAAAATAGTGAAATTGTAAGAGGTACAACACAAGATCTACTGGAACAGGGAGATCCATTGTATTACACGGGCACCATAGAACTTGCAAAAATCATAGACGTTCACTCAACAAAATGAACACATAAAGAGCTGACCTGAAGAGAATACATCAGGAGCAGACCCACACAATCCATCAATCTGACGGATAGCTGTCGTAGTAATCGTAGTGGGTGGTACCATCCTCGCCATAAGGCAGCATCATCTGCAGCTCAGAATGCTCGACGATTCTGCAATACTCCGCTAGCAATCGATCGAGTTCGAAAGGATGGTCATTGATCCATAATCCTCCTACTCCATACCCATATACAACCCTTGGCTCCTCTTCCCATGCAAGATCCTCAAAGTTGTAAGATCTAATCTCGAATAGATCAGCATAGTATATGCTACCGGCCTGCACCATGGGTACCCTGGCGCTATCGACATAGACGCACCGATTGTTAGCAATGAAGAGAGCATGACTTTCGATGCCTTTGACCGGCTGAAGGACATAGTTCTGGCTATCAACCCGGTAAACAACCGGCCTGCCGCCATAGACCGGTCCACTCACAACGAATAGCAACTCCCCGTCGGACTCGATGAGGTAAAAACGATTCTCTGGGAACTGGCAGCCCGGAACTGGACCTGCAAAGGTGGGATGCATCTCCAGGGTTCGTGCAGAGCACTGCAGCTAGACATCTCCATGAGCAGCATCACACATAGTCAAGAGGATATACCCGTATCTGTCTGCGATGAAAACATCACCGGCGTAAGAAGTCATGCTCCGGAGTTCCGCGAAGTCATATGGCGAGTACCACCCTTAACCAAAAACCGGGCGACTCCCTTCCTCCATGATCTCATCTGACCACCGAATCGTGGTGTTCTTATGATTTGATGTAAACACCATCAACGACGGGAACATCGTCACAGCGACAGAAGCCACCTGCTCGATCGGTATCTCCACCCTCAGGCGCTTGATAGCGCCCGAGAAGGGGTTGTACAACCGTGTCTCTTACAGCTGAACCCTCTGTCCAAGCACATGGAGGCCACTAGTTGTGCTACCGACATAAAAGTACCTTCTAGAGAGAGAGAGAGAGGAGAAACAGAGATTCATTCAAGGTAAACAAACTGAAATTCAATTAAGGTAAACCAGGGAGCAAAACCCTGGGCAACAAGTGGACGAAGAAACAGAACTTGAAAAACAAATAGTATAGGATGTGAATGCAAAAAATGATCGCATATATACAGATGAATATAAAGAAAGCACCTGCAAATAACCCGACTAATCTTCTTCTCAAGGTGGCGGCCAGTTCTCACGTTCAGCAACGTGATGGTGTCATCCTATACCCAATACTCCTCCGAAAATTGGTGCTCTAGAACAATCCAGTTGGCTGGCATAAAGCGCTCCTCCGTGAAGCCACACCAGGCATTGCAGACTGTCCGAAAGATGGCGTAGTAGTCGAAGTCGTCTGTCAAAAGGAAGATGTCACCAATCTTCTGGACGAGTCCCTCGGGGAGACCATCCGATGGCGAGTCCTCCTGCTTCTTGCCAGTCATGGATGATGGTGTTCGTGTGGTCTCGGTCCTGTCGACTGGCATAAGAAGCAGTTTCAGAGACACAGATTTAAACAAAGGCCTGGCAAAGCCAAGCGAATCGTGTGGAAACGAGACGATAGCATGGCATGTGCATGCGCATGCGCACGCGCACTAATTACGGTACAACGGTCGTGCACACCAGTGTATGACTCCTGGGAGCACGCGAATGTGTAGGTGTAGGATGATACTAGTAGTAGTAGTAGTATCATAACCTCATTGTATTTAATTATCCCAAAATCTAAGGAGAAAACATGCACTCCCTGGTCCCTCAGGGCACACGCAAACATAGGGCATTTTCCATTTTTCAATTTCGCTTTTTGGTTGTGCCATTGGATGCTCACCGTGTGGCCGGATGGGGTGTATGCTCCGTGGGGCTAAAAAACTCATGTTCTCTCCATAGCACGGTCGTTAATTATTGAGGTATATACGTTTTTAGTCCCACAACTTGCACCGTGGGAGCGTTTTAGTCCCACATCTTGCAAAGTGTGCAACACTAGTCCCACAACTTGTAATCGGGAACATTTTAGTCTAATTCAATCAAATTTCTATGATTTTGTCCGAATTCATCGTAACTAATTCTAGAAGTGACATTGTGGCATCATAATTTTTGCAAAATGACCCCTATATATTTTCTCCCTGCCAGTTGTGACCTTGGTACGACCTAAAAGGAGGATCTGAATAAGAAAACAAATAAGAAAAACTACTAATACATTGTAGGGTATTGAACTGATTAGTTGCGCTACTGAAGAAATCAACCTTGTCACTATAGCATGCACACATAAGTGATTAACTGAAGAGCGCTCCTGCTGATGTGTTCTTTATTTTGGATATTCAAAAATATGTGTTTTGAAGATGTGAAAAAATCTAAAAAAAGATGCAAATTCTCAATTCAAAATAATTTGTGTTCTGGGCTACAATTACAACTCAACTTTATTCCTTTTCATTTTTGCGAATAAGAAAAAACTCAAGTTTATTCTAGACACTACAGCTAGCTACAAGGTTAACGACAAAGCTATACAATTGATATTATGGACGATGCCAACATAGATGTGAGCATTTTTGCATTCGTGTGTGATTATTTATTGTATAAATAATTACGTCCTCCCAAGTACTCCTCGTCTCATATAATTATGTCCTCTCAAGTACTCCTCGTCTCACAGGAGTAACAACTAGCATCTACCGGTATAGTGGCTTGTGGGTGTGTGTGTCATTGTACGAAAGTGTTAAGTTTGAATCCATTCTCCTCTTAGAGATTTAACTATTTTATTTGTACGTCTACTAACAGGTGGCCCACTTATCAGTCCGCATAGGGACACAAATAACATAGAAAATATAGAAGGGTCATTTAAAAAATCAACGTCATTTCTGGATAAATTAAGTCAAATTCACTAAAATTCGATTAAATTGGACTCAAATGCTCTTGAGATATAAGTTGTGGGACTAGTATTGCTCATTTTTCAATATGTGGGACTAAAACGCTCTCACGGTGCAAGATGTGGGACTAAAGGTGTATATACCTCTTCAATTGCTACGTCGAAGGACCAGCTAATGCTCCTAGTTTTGCTCAATTACTCCTCTAGTTGACCGAAAAATATGAACTACCAGGACGCGTAATGCTCCTGGCCAATCATGTTGTTAAAATGGGAGTACATCCATTGGCTTGCATGTTTTCAATTAGATGCGGTGGCCACGTGCATTGGCTGGATTTTCGGATTACTACTGCATGCACTAACTAGCTATAAAGCGAATAGGTAAAGTTAATTTTCCGAACTAGTACTACTCCATCCTAGTAATACCGAACACGGGCAGTACCTCAACTGTGGTTATATGGATGATCACTTGATGTGACTCTTGGCCATGAATTCCTGACCATGTAGTCGTATGTTCTACCACCTTTTTTACTACTACTACTAGTAGTACATGGACTCTAGCAAAATTCAAAATCTCAATCGAGCGGCAAAATCACACACATCGACTTTGAAGCATTTCCCGCCTAACTGTTTCAAAAACTTTGAGCCAAAATCTCCCACCGAGGGAGTACCATTTTTATATTATTATTATTAGATGGACGCTAGCCAAATTCAAAATTTCAATCGAGTGGCAAAACCGCACACCCACTTTGAAGCATTTCCTGCCCCTCTGTTTCAAAAACTTTGAGGCAAAATCTCCCACCGGGGAGTACCATTTTTGTATTACTATCAGAAGATTGGCACTAGTCAAATTCAAAATCTCAACCGAGTGGCAAAACCGCACACTGACTTTGAAGCATTTCCTGCCCCTTCGTTTCAAAAACTTTGAGGCAAAATCTCCCACCGGGGGAGTACCATTTTTGTATTATTATCAGATAGGCGCTTGTCAAATTCAAAATCTCAATCAAGCGACTAAACCATACACTGACTTTGAAGCATTTCCCGCCCCTCAGTTTCAAAAACTTTGAGGAAAAATATCCCACCAAGGCAGTACCATTTTTATATTATTATTAGATGGATGATCACCAAATTCAAAATCTCAATCAAGCGGCAAAATCACACACCGATCTTGAAGCATTTCCCTGCCCTCAGTTTCAAAAACTTTTGACTTCAAAATTCCCATTCTACCCATTGTTCTAACGCCCTAAGGGTAGGCTAAAGTCGGTAGCTTGGGGGCACAATTGTAATTTATGTTTCTGTTCACCTCCTTAGTCCCGATTCGCCCAGATTTTCCTGCTGGTCCTTCCAAAAATCCCAGCCCCTCTCTCCCACGCCCTCACCTCCACAACCATAACACGCAACGGCTGACGGCAATTCCAGGGCGACTGGAGCCGCTTGAGCTGCGGTCTCGTGCATCGTCGTGGAGCCGCTTCAGTGATGCTCACCCACCGGATCTGGTTCACCGGGTCTCTCTTCCACTACGCTGGAGCTGCAGTGTCGTTCACCATGCCGATGGCGTCATCAACCGCCCAAGCTCTGCTTCTCGACCGCCGAAAGCTACCCAAACGTACCGGATCCACTTCACCCATATACACCGGATGTGATCTAGTTCAAGGAGATCCATATCCACCGCTCTAGAGCAGCTGCTCGGCCGTCGCCGTTCACTGCACTGGATCTGCCTCAGCGATGCTCTCGTCCACCATGCTCAAGCCGGCATCGACCGCCCAAGATCTGCTTCCCCAACGCCAATAGCCACCACAACCGCAGCACCCTCGGTGACCTGGACATCACCCGCACGGTACTAATGATGCTTAGACGCCTCTCCGACCAAGGTTAACCAAATCTGCAACCCGTTTTTGTTTTGTCAGCAGTATAGAAGGTTTAAGCCTGTCGTAGTGAACTGCATTTTTGTAATCGTGCTCGTACATACAAGTTAGTGGGCATGCCTGTTCTTCGTGCTAGTACATACAAGGTCATTAGACATGTTGGTTTGGATTCGCTGCTCTACAAATTTCAAGTCATGGACATGTATGTTATTTTGTCACGCACATGTTCTTAGCTACTCCATACAACAGTAATTTCCTGCTACCATATAATTCTTGCAAAATCTGAAGTCAGAGGAAAATATAAGTGTGGATTCCCTGCTCTACAGTTGCTGAATCTATCTGGTTCGTCCTGAGATTAGTTCCTACTATTATTTCCTCCTTGGCATCATTCTGCTATCCTGTAGTAGTCATTTAAACTCTTCTTACTAATTCAATTATAATTTTTTTGTTGCCATCTGGTTCTTCAAAAGCTGCATCACTAACTATTTCCTTTTTCTTGCATATAGCTCAAAACGGAACAATGAACATGTTGGTTTGCATAATCTATTCTACAGGTTCACAAGGGATGCCATTATTTCCTTATTCGCTATTGGTTCGTTCTGAGCAATGGCATAACTATCCTCTACTATGTAGTTCACTCGTGGCTTGCATTCCTGCTCTAGAAGTTCATTTATGATGCCATTATAATTTCTATCTAGTTGATTCTTAGCTATGACAGTAACTACATGCCATTGTGTAGCTCACCGCAAATTCTGAGTCACCCAACGACTCTATGCCATCCAGGAGATGCCACTGCTTCCATATATATTTGCTGAAATGACCTCGCTTGTTTATATTTGTTGAAATTCTAAGAAACACTTTGTTTGATTGCTCATTTCATTCTAGGCACACTTGTCTAATGCTTGTTTGTCCTGTTCTACAGGTTCACGAGCGACGCCATTATATCTCGCATCTGGTTCTGGGTTTGGTTCATCCTAAGACACGACATAACTATCCTCTGCAATATATAGTTCATTTGTGGTTTGCATTCCTGCTCTACAAGTTCTCGTACGATGCGGTTATAATTTCTATCTGGTTCATTCTTTGCTATGACAGTCACTGCATGCCATTTTGTGGCTCAGCAAATTCTGAGTCACCCAACATCTCTTGCATTTTAGGGTATAGAACTGCTTTCATATATATTTGTTGAAATGACCTGGCTAGTTTATTTTTGCTGAAATTCTAAGCCACACACACATACACATTTTTTGATTGCTCGTTTCACGATAGGCACACTTGTTTAATGCATGCTTGCTTATCCTGTTTGTTTGACGTGTTGGTCAATAATTGAACCATACACTAGTTGTAAACTCTAGATCATAGCTCCTATCATATCAGTCAAATGAGTAGTTTGTCTTTTTGATGTATTAACTTGTTATTACTTAGTTTCAGACTGCAATTATTGCTATTGCCACCAAATAGGGGGCTACAAGATCATGTCTCCTTCAATGTAGCTGTCACACTCAAAGGAAGATGCAGGTGATCCATTGAGAAAGCAAATTGAGGACTCTGCTATCAACTTGATTGTCAACTGAAATGCCAATTTTTCTTTCCCTTAAGTTGATAATATGTAATAATTTTAAGAAGTCTGCAGCCGATGTAATATCTAGATAACTCGCGTATGCCATGTATGCATTTAGTTGACGCCGTCCACACATGGCGGTAGTCGTTACGGTAACTACGCCAGGCAGGTCGATTAGGGAGCAGTATCGTGCTTTGTTATTGGCCCGTCATGTATTCAGCCAACAATGAATTGTAAAATATGTTGGATTATTATACACGTTTTATGATATTGGCATGGGCTTCAGAATGGCCGAAACTGTAAAAGGCCGTAAACGTAACAGGCCGACCCGCATGTGGTAACAGGCCGGAACAGTAACAGGCCGTAACAGTAACAAGACTTAATAGTAACAAGTCTTAGAAGGCCAGAGCAGTAGCAGGCCAGAACAGAAACAACCCATCACAGTAACAGGCAAGAAACTGTAAAATCTCATAACAGTAACAGGAAAAAACAGTAACGGACCTCAATAGTAAAGGGACACAACAGTAAAAGGCCAGAACAGTGACAAGCCTGAAAAGTAACAACCCGAGAAATTTCCAGGCGAGGGCAGTAACATGCCGACACATTTACCAGAGTAGAACAGTAAAGGGCCACTTATGGGCCTAAATAGCTAAAGGCCGGAACAGTGAAAGGCTAGAACAGTAACAAACCGGAACAATAACGGACCATCTCAGAGAAGGGCCGTCAGTAGGCGGCCCACGATGGGCTGCGATAAATAGTGATGGGCTGACTGCAGGCCTTAAGTGTATAGGAGCGACTTGGCGCAGGCTGCTAATGGGTCGCACAATGTTGGACCAACATGGGCCTTGTGTAGGCCGAAACAAAATCAGGCCTGAAAGTTCACGGGCCGCTACTGGCTACAACTTTGGGCCCATTTCAAACAGTGCAGGACAAAATAGTAATGGGCCATCTTCTTATTGGGCTCTCCTAACGCGGCCCAGTTAGTATTTAGCAGGCCTTGGCTAGGCCTGGCTTCTGCCACGGTTTCTGTCGTGGAAATGGCCACGGCAGTCACTACCATTGGCAGCGATTGAGTGTTTCGTGAGGAAGAGTTGGCGGCCATCTGCGGTGCGAGATGGGGGCGGATGCACATGGGTTTAACCATGTTCGGCCCCCCGGAGGGTAAAGACCTACTCCTGCTAGATTAGATTATTGGAGAGCGAGTTACAGGGGTGGCGAGCTCGGCGACTAGGCAGCGAGTCGCTTGAGGGGGTGTATGATGGAACGTGAGTCTCTAGGGTACCCTAGGGAGGTTTATATATGAAGCACCTCGCTAGGGTTCACAAGGTACAACCGAACAAGATAAGGATTCGGAGGCTTTGACCTAATCCGACTGGGCTTCTGTTACGCTTTTGGGCCTCCAGTCGCCAGTCGTTGGGCCTTTCCTTCCTTCGCAGTCTAGTCGCCGCCTTTTGGACGCACCCGCAGGCCCTTCGGCCCAATCGAAACGTCCTGCTGGGCATACCCCCTTCAGCATATCCCCATCAGTAGTCCCCGAGGCCATCGTTGATGCAGGCGCAGGTGTCCTTTTAGCGTTCAGAGTAGGCGAGCCCAATTTGGGCGTCCAGTCGAGTCGGCGATGGACTCCATTAGAACCAGGGGAATTTCCCCATGTTTCCATTCGCCGTCCTAATGAATGTTATTGATGCCAAGTCGTCGTCTTGGCGAGTGGAAAGACTGGCGGGTAGCGGGTGAAATAAAGGAGTTGAACCATCAGATCTGGTCAAACTATCCATTGGAATTTCCAACGGTAATTTCGGCGCAATTACCGTGAGTAACGGCTATCCCAATTTTGGCGGGTGGCATTCCCATATAAGGGGAGTGAAGGTTCAGCTCTGCAGACCTTCTTCGCATTCTTCATTCTTCCTCATTCGTTCTCCTTGTGTCTAGTCTCCCTGCCTACATTCTTCTATCTTCTCTTTTCCGCGTCGTGCGATTCCACATCCTACCCGATGGCGCCTCCCAAAGGCTCATGGGGGAAATCCAAGTGTACCACGGCCCAGCTTAAGTCTTTCGAGGACGTCGGATTACTCCGCAAGGGAAACTGGCGGGTTTCCCCCCTCCTCCGAGACCGAGCCGAGGCCACGACCCGGCGAATTCATCTGCTTCCCCAGTCATCTCGAGAGGAGTCTGGGATTCCCTACCTCACTCTTCTTCCGCCGCTTCTACGCGTACTATGCGATCAAGCCATCAGATCTTGGTCCACATAGCATCGAGCAGCTGGCGATCTTCGTCGCCTTCTGCGAATGCTACCTCGGTTGTAGGCCGTATTTCCTGCTATGGCTGGGACTCTTCCACGGCCGCATCGGGGCGATGCGTCCGGCGGCTTGATGTTGGCCACAGGTGGCGTTACATTCCAGCTGAAGCCCAAGGCCAACTTCGTCAAGCTCCTCCTGCCGAAGAAGGCCGCCAGCGAGTGGAAGAAGAGCTGGTTCTACGTCAAAGAGGCCACTCCCTTCGGCGAGGTGGCTCTTCTCGAATTCGTCGCCGAGAGGAGCGAGCCTCGCCAGTTGGAGCCGAAGAAAGCTTCCCGAAGATCAGCGGATGGCCGTCGCGGAAATATGGACCAAATCCAGAAGCTGAAGGACCAGGGGTTGATTCCGATCAACCTCTACAACTGCTGGCTCGGGCGGCGCCTGGTTCCGCTGGCG
The DNA here is from genome assembly GCA_916181665.1 of Avena sativa. Lineage (NCBI taxonomy): Eukaryota > Viridiplantae > Streptophyta > Magnoliopsida > Poales > Poaceae > Avena > Avena sativa. Next base: position 59,787,523 of record OV702292.1, read on the forward strand.
GCCCGGCCGCACTGGATGTACGAGTACGGCGGGAAGCATGATCCATCCCGAACCAGCAAGGAATCATGGGAGGCCGAGGACTACATGGCCGCCCTGAAGAAGATCACCGATGCCGAGTTCACCAGCGTGGGGGTCGGGCCCCGTATACTCCTGTGAAGAACGAAGCCCCCAAGTAAGTTTTCTTCCCAGTCGCTGTGTCTGTATTTCGGTCTTCAGCCTCCGTGTTTAGTGTTTCACTCGTGGTGGTTCTCAGCTTTTTCAGGTGTTGGAGGGCTGGCTCCCTCCACTCAATGAAGAGGTTCCCCAGGAGCTAGAGGAAGACTCCGAGGGGGATTCTTCCGACAGTGACGGGGAGGAGGAGGAAGTTCCTCCTCTAGCGCCTGTGGCTCACAAGACCCGTATGCAGAAGCAACGTGAGTTCGAGGCGAGCCGCAGCCTGGACGAACACGACGGAGGCGACGAGGTCACGCAGGAACACATGTCCCTGTGTACTGCTACGCCGTCAAAGCCCGCATGCAAGCCCAAGTCACCAGCAAGGGGCCAACGTCACCGTCCAAATCGGTGGTGGTGTTCGAATCAGATGACGATTCTGATGACGAGGGTTCCCCCGAAGTCTCGCACAAGGCTCCAAAGGGCGCGATCCTGGCGAAGGGGTTGGAGGGCGAGGACACTGAGGTGGTGGTAGAGATTCCCCTGGCGGTGATTGCGCCGATGATCTCAGGGGTTCCGAGCTGAGGAGCAGCTGAGGCGATGGCATCCAAGTCGCCGCAACCGTCAAGGGCGGCCGCGTCGGAGCCGGAGATCCTGGCAACTACGGCTTCGTCTTCGAGGAAGCCCGCGGTTTCGTGGGCTTCGGACATCTTCGAAAGGGGGCTCACGCGCAAGTTGGGCCCCGAGTTGGACAAGCCCACCCATATCAGTACCAGGCTTCGCGTCCTTCCGTTCGCCAAGTGAGTATTGCTCCTTCATCCCGATTCGCCTCGCTCTTCTTGTATTGTCGTTATGTTGACTGTGGGAACTCGTGTAGGTCGGGGGCCAAGAAGATTGGCCGTCCTTCAGTGGCTAAGATTCCACCGGCCGCCCCTACGGGAGGGGGCGACCTCCCCAAGAAGAGAAAGGCCACCAAGGATGTGGCGGCCACGAAGGGCGCGAAGAAGCAGAAGGGGGCACCGACGACGCCATAGTCAAGGACAGCGCCACGGAGCCCAAAGCTGCGTCAGTCGCCGAAGAGGTGGTGGTGGCGCAATCAGAACCGGTATTGGCCGAGTCCGTGCTGGAAGCGTCGGCTCCAACAACCAGTGCCCCCGCCAGAGCGTCGGCGACGTTCCCTCGCTTCATGGCGAGGGGGTTTATAGGTGTGGCGGACACCCAGTCTCCACAGAGTCCAGAGATCGTGGATGCGGACATTGGATCCCGTCACAGGCGCACTCCCTTCATGATCCCGTCGACTGACGCCGGAGAACTTCACAGGATCCTCAGCGCTGCTATTCAGGTATGTCCAGTCCCCGAGTTCCTAGTCGCTGAATTTCAGTGGCTGGGAACTGAACTTCTTGCTCCTCTCCAGTCTCCGAATTCCTAATCGCTGAATTTCAGCGGCTAGGAATTGAGTTTCTTTTTCCATCTCCAGTCCCCGAATTCCTAGTCGCCGAATTTCGGCGGCTAGGAATTGAGTTTATTTTTCCTTCTCCAGACCCCGAGTTCTTGGTCGCTGAATTTCGGCGGCTAGGAATTGAGTTTCTTTTTCCTTCTCCAGTCCCTGAGTTCCTGGTCGCTGAATTTCAGCGGCTGGGAACTGGTTTTTGTTTTGTCAAATGCTGAGGCGATTTATTTGTTTGTAGGGATTGCAAAGGGAGTCGACCGATCGGCAGGCCGCGAGAGAGCGCTTGGAGCATGACTTGCGCGAAGCACAAGAGGCCAACCAGCGGCTTCAGGAAACTATTGGTGAGTATCTATTTGTCTTTCTTTTCCTCTGTCGGGTGTGAGCTAGTCGTGTACAGTACGCTGATGGTTTTTCTTGCAGATGGTTTCCCGGCTGAGATTTCCGAGGCCCGTGAGGGGTATGTTCCAGTCGCCGAGCTGGACGCGGCGAATGGACGAATAGCCTCCCTGGTCAAGGACTTGGAGGAGGCGAAAGCGGCCTCAATTTCTTCGGAGGAGCGAGCGAAGGCTGCCGTCGCTGTGGCTGAGGAAGAACGCAAAGCCATAGATTCCATCATCGTGGGGCTACACAATGAGCAAACCGCCTTGGAGAAGCATGTCACGGAGAACTGCCGCAAACTCCTTGGTGAGTCTCTGTCTTTGCCTGACCCGTTTGTCGGGTCCCCAATTTGGGGGTTTCATAGTTTCACTGACACCTAACTTTGTAGTTGTGGTAGGCCAAAGCGACCCGGTGGTGCAAACTTACAATGCCTCATAGTGCGTGACTGCCGTGGTGAACGCGGCCACGGCCTCGGCGTTGTGCATCCAAGCGGCTCTTCAGGGCATGTCCCCCACCGAATTTATTCCTGGGGGGCTTATGGAGGTGTGGCACTATCTGGAGGAGGTGCCTGCCGTCGTGGAGTGGATGGCGCGCTCAGCGTTCAGGCGCGGGGCCACCACAGCGTTAAGCTTGGGTCTCGCCCACTTCCCTGACGACTTCGACCTTGACGACGTGACGAGTGGCTATCCATCGGCGACTGGCACGGTGGAGATGTCAGAGGTGCTGAAGCTGACCGCGAAGGCCGCTCCTTACGCTGATCTGGTCTTGGCGATGGGGGATCTGCTGCCGTACCAGGAGACGGTGTTGGCGCCTAGCGACCCCGAGCCGGAGCATCGCGACATGAAGTCGGAACAACCCTTCCGGTCGTCGTTGTCGAAGTCGCTGACGACGTACCCGACGAACCCATGGCAGCAATTTGTTCGCGTCAAGGGGGGTGGTGCTGCTTCTTCATCAGGGCATGTGGAGTAAACAATGTAATTGTCCAAGTTGTGATGTATGCCAAGTGGCGAATGCTGTAAGATATTTTTGCAATATATGCCAAGGGGAGTCAAATGACTCGTATTGTGACTAGGAATGTGTTGTGTGTTTGTTTTTGATTGAGCGAGTCCCCGAGCGCGCCCGCCCTTTAATGGGGTATAACTCGTTTGTATACTTTTGTGTATTGTTTTGTTTATGCATTGTTTTTATCCCCCGCGTCTTCTGAGTGGCGAGTCCCCGAGCGCGAGTAGGACTGACTTATAAGCGAGTCCCTGAGCGTGGTGCTCGACCACGTTGGGCATGCTCCTGTTGCAGGTTGTGAGTGCGTTGTTTGTAACGCGTCTCCTTCCCTGGCCGGAGAGCCAGTCGCTTGGCGAGTCCTAGGCAGCTCTCTTACTTGGTGTGTTCCCGAGCCGCGTGGTGGTTCCCGTTTTGCGGAGTCCTCGTGCGTGGTACTTAACCGTTCGAGTCGCTTTGCACGAGGATGGGAGGGACAGGTCGCTGTGTGAAGCGTGTATCGGTTGTCTTGGCCCAGTGGGCTAGTCGGGGTAGGCGACTCCAATGGCGGCTCCGGGTTGGCGTTTTTGTGGACGACCCAAGGCCCGAATATTTACGGTGCCCTTGTGCCGCACTACTTAGCCGTGCCAGTCGCTCGACTAGAGGTTGACTTCCGTAAGTAGCGTATTGCTAGTATGTACGAGTGCGAGTGGCACACGAGTATGGCAAGTGGACACAATTTGTGCGATCCGGATGAATTTCATTATATATTCCGATGGAGTACATTGTGAGGTTCTAAGTATAGAACTGTCTGAGGAGGTTTACATTCCATGGCCTCCCGACCTCCAGTTGGCCGTCGCCCCGTATGTCGATGAGGTAGTAGGCATCATTGCAAAGTACTCGGCCTATGGCGAATGGCCCCACCCAGGGGGGAGAGTTTGTGCATGCCCTTCTTGTCTTGGGCCAGTCGTAGGACCAAGTCGCCTTCCTGGAAGGTGCGAGTTCGCACTCGGCGGCTGTGGTAGCAGTGGAGTCCTTGCTGGTATATGGTGGTGCGGGAGCGAGCCAGGTCGCGTGCCTCGTCGAGTTGATTGATGCTGTCTTGGTGGGCAGACTCGTTGGCCACCTCGACGTAGTTGGCAACTCGAGGTGAGTCATGCTCCAGGTCGGTTGGCATTATGGCCTCGACGCCATACACCATGAAGAAGGGCGTGAACCCGGTTGAGCGGTTGACGAGGTGCGAATCCACCATATCACAGAGGGGAGCTCGTCGACCCAGCATCCTGGGGTGCGCTCGAGGGGCACCTAGAGTCGCGGCTTGAGCCCATGGAGGACGCTCTGGTTGGCGCGTTTTGCTTGGTCGTTTGACTCCGGGTGAGCGACCGATGCGAGGTCGAGTCGGATGTCGTGTTCTTCACAGAATTCCGCCATGGCCCCCTTGGCAAAGTTGGTGCCATTGTCTGTGATGATGCTGTGCGGGTAGCCGTACCGGTAGATGAGTTCGCGTAGGAACTTGGTGGCCGTCTTGCCGTCGCACTTTTTTATTGGCTTGGCCTCGACCCATTTGGTGAACTTGTCGACTGCGACCAGGAGGTGGGTGAAGCCAGACGGGGCCTTCTTGAATGGGCCTACCATGTCCATGCCCCATACGGCGAATGGCCATGTGATGGGGATGGTCTTGAGTGCCGAGCCAGGGAGGTGCGTCTGGTTGGCGTACTTCTGGCACCCGACGCATCGTTGGACGATGTTGGTGGCATCGGCGTGTGCGGTGAGCCAGTAGAAACCATGCCGCATGGCCTTGGCGACTAGCGACTTGGCACCGGCGTGATGGCCGTAGTCGCCGGCGTGAATGTCCTGGAGGATCTTGCGGCCTTCCTCTGGCTGCACGCAGCGCTGGAACACGCCGGTCACGCTGCGTTTGTGGAGCTCGCCATTGATGATGACGAAGGATTTGCAGCGGCGCACGATCATTCGCTCCTCTGTCTCATTGCTCGGTAGGAGTTTGTGTTCTAGGAAGGCGACGTATGGTGCGGTCCAGTCGCTAGGTTCCACAACCATGGTGACTAAGGCCGGTTCTGGTTACAGTGGGATCCCGACGTCGATCTCTTTTGGTGGGTTGAGTGACGGTTTGTGGGTGATGTCGAGGAAGACACCTACTGGTGGCGCTTGTCGGGTCGATCTGATGCGGGAGAGGGTGTCTGCCTCCTTGTTTTTGCACATGTCGATCCATTCGACGGAGTAGCCGTCGAAGTGTCCCCCCAACTGGTCGACAGCTTGGCGGTACGCGATCATTGTTGGGGAGACGGCGTCGCACATCCCGGCGACTTGGCCGGCGACTAGGTCGGAGTCGCCATAGCATCGTAGGCGGTTGACGTTCATCTCCTTAGCGTCTCTCATGCCGTGAAGGAGGGCCTCATATTCTGCCATGTTGTTGGTGTAGGGCTTGAAGTTGAGGTGGAGCACGTAGCGGAGCTTGTCTCCTTTGGGGGAGGTCAGGATGACCCTAGCCCCTGCGCCGTCGGCGTTCTTGGAGCTGTCAAAATGGAGCGACCAGTAATGGAGGTACGGGAGCTTCTCTGGCTGCTGTGCTTCTTCCCAGTCTGTAAGGAAATCAGCCAAGGCTTGTGACTTGATCGCTTTGCGGGGCTCGTATTTGATGTTGTGGATGCCGATTTCGACGGCCCACTTGGTGACTCGCCCGGTCGCCTCGCGATTGCGTATGGTGTCCTGCAAGGGCGCGGAGGAGACCACCGTGATTGGGTGCTCCTAGAAGTAGTGTAGGAGTCGCCGCTGTGCTCGAAATACCGCGTACACCAGTTTTTGGTATTGCGGGTAGCGCTGTCGTGAGTCCGTTAGGACTTCGCTGATGTAGTAGACGGGGCGCTGTATGGCACGCTCCTTGCCCTCTTTCGGTCGTTTGACAACCATCACGGCGCTGACGACTCGAGTAGAGGCCGCGACGTAAACGAGCATTGGCTCTTTGTCGAGTGGCGTGGCGAGTAGTGGTGCCGCGAGTAGCACTTCTTTGAGCGCTTTGAGTGCGTCGTCGGCCTCCGCATCCCATTGGAACATGGGGTTCTTGCACATTAGGCGGCAGAGGGGCATTGCCTTCTCGCCTAGTCAGGGGATGAAGCGACTGAGGGCCGCGACTCGTCCTGCCGACTTCTGGACGTCGCGCAGGCACTCGGGTTTCCCGAGTCGCGCGATGGTGTCGATCTTGGTGGGGTTGGCTTCGATGCCTCGCTTGAAGACTACATAAACCAGGAGTTGTCCGGTGGGGACACCGAAGGTGCATTTTCCGGGGTTCATCTTGATGTTGTACCTCCGCAAGTTTGCAAAGGTTTCGGCTAGGTCGGTGAGCAGGTCGTCCTGGCGGGTGGATTTTACCACCATGTCGTCAATGTAGACGTGAATGTTGCGGCCAATTTGGCTCGCTAGACACTCCTGCATGCACCTCTGGTATGTGGCGCCTGCGTTCTTGAGGCCGAACGTCATGGCCGTGTAGCAGAACGCGCCGAATGGCGTAATGAACGCCGTCTTTGACCGCCATCTTGATCTGGTTATAACCAGAGTAAGCGTCAAGAAAGCACAGCGACTCCGATCCTGCGGTCGAGTCGATGATCTGATCGATGCGCGGTAGGACGAACTCCTCCTTCGGGCAGGCGCTGTTGAGGTTGGTGTAGTCGATGCACATTCTCCATGTGTTGTTCTTTTTTAGAACCAGGACAGGGTTTGCCAGCCACTTAGAGTACTTGATTGGCCGGATGAAGCCTGCGGCTAGCAGGCGCTGAACTTCTTCGGCGATTGCTCGACGACGCTCTTCATTGAAGGGCCGTAGCGACTGCTTTACTGGTCACACTTTGGGGTCGGCGTTGAGTTTGTGCTCAGCGAGTTCCCTCGGGACACCTGGCATGTCAGATGGCTTCCATGCAAAGATGTCGCGGTTCTCACGGAGGAACCCGATGAGCGCGCTTTCCTATGCGGGGCTCATGTGCGCCCCAATGGTCACCGTCTGGTTGGAGTCGCCTAGGACGAGCTTGACGGTGCGGGTGTGCGTGGTTGCCTCGAACGTGGAGTTCGCGGCGGTTGGTTTCTTCAGGATGGTAGGGTTGTCCTTGTTGATGTTGCCCGCGTATTTCACGAGCTCCTCCGCGTGGTCGGTCTCCACGGCGATGACGGCATCGGCGAGCTCGGCGCCTTTGTCCTTGCATTCCATGGCCATGTCGGGGTCGCCCTGGATGGTGATGATGCCGCTTGGCCCGGGGAGCTTCATCATGTTGTAGGCATAGTGTGGGGTCGCCATGAACTTTGCGAATGTCTGGCGGCCCAGGACGCAGTGGTAGGGGCTGCAGAAGTTCACCAGCTCGAACACGATTCTCTCCGTGCGGTAGTTTGCTAGGGTGCCGAAGGTGACTGGCAGCGTCACTTTCCCGATCGGGTATGCCTTCCGACCAGGGACGATGCCCTGAAAGATCGACAATGTTTTCTCAATGGCTGCTTCTGGGAGCTAGAGCCTTTTGAACGTGTCGAGGTACAAGATGTTGATGGATCTCCCACCGTCCATTAGTGTCTTGGGCAGACAGTAGTCGGCCACCTTGAGCCTGACTACCAGGGCAACTCGCCCTGGGTGCTCGATCCTTGGCGCATGGTCCTGGCGACTCCAGGTGATGCTCTGCTCGGACCAATTTAGGAAGCGAGGGATGTCGACCTGTGTCACCACATTGATGGCGACCGCGCGGGCGAGCACCTTCTTCTCGCGCTTGGTGCCGAGTCCCGTGAAGGTGTGTAGCGAGCCGACGACGGTGCCGAAGCCGCCGCCGTTCCCGTTGTCCCGAGGTGGGTTGTTGTTTGGGTCCTCCCTTGCTCGTCTCGCCTTCTCAATCTCTTTGAGAGAGTGGCAATCGACGGTGGTGTGGGTGGCGGGTTTTCCCTCCCTGCTATGGTAGATGCAGGGCTGATTGAGCAGGGCGACGGGGTCGAATTTCGGCCTCGTCGTGTTGTTGGCGCGGTAGTTCCCGCTGTCGCGGTAGTTTCCTCCGTCACAGCGGTAGTTTTTGGAGTCGCGCTGGCCCTAGCCGGTGTTGGCGACGAAGTCGACTCGCCCGACCGTGTGGCACTTGCTGGTGATGCGGGTGTTGCTGTAGCGCATGTCGCGTAGGCGCCCGCTCTCGTGGATGCTAGTGCGGCGTCTTCCTCCGGACTCGTCATCGGAGTCTTGGTTGGGGTCCTCCTCCGCATAGCGCTTGGCGATCTCGAGAAGGTCGGGGATGTTGTTGAGCGTCCGGTAGACCCTCTTGATTTTGGCGACCAGGGGTTCGTACCGGCACGCATTCTTGAAGCAGTGTATCGCCGTGTCTGGGTGGATGCCGGAGGCGTTTATCCACAGCTCTTGCCATCTTTGGATCCAGCGGCGAGTCGACTCGCGTTGTCCCTGGATGCATCGCTCCAGGTCCTCTATGGTGGTGGCGCGGGTGTTTGGCAGCGATTAAGTGTTTCATGAGGAAGAGTTGGCGGCCATCTGCGGTGCGAGATGGGGGCGGATGCACATGGGTTTACCCAGGTTCGGCCCCCGGAGGGTAAAGACCTACTCCTGCTAGATTAGATTATTGGAGAGCGAGTTACAGGGGTGGCGAGCTCGGTGACTAGGCAGCGAGTCGCTTGAGGGGGTGTATGATGGAACGTGAGTCTCTAGGGTACCCTAGCGAGGTTGATATATGAAGCACGTCTCTAGGGTTTAAAAGGTACAACCGAACAAGATAAGGATTCGGAGGCTTTGACCTAATCCGACTAGGCTTCTATTACGCTTCTAGGCCTCCAGTCGCCAGTCGCTAGGCCTTTCCTTCCTTCGTAGTCCAGTCGCCGCCTTTCGGGCGCACCCGCAGGCCCTTCGGCCCAATCGGAACGTCCTGTTGGGCATACCCCCTTCGGCATATCCCCATCAGTTTCTTTGATTATTAATGGCGGTAACCGGCCGCTAACGGCGGCTGCCATGTGGCAGTTTGCATGATGTCAGCAGTCAACACAGTTGGCGAACAAATCTACGATGGAACAAGTTTTCGTGGCTGAAGGGAGCGATCCACTACGGTTAGGAAAAAACCGTGGTAGATTCTTTTGTGACAGGGCTTTTACCATGAAGGGCATCCGTTGTAGAAGTATTTTTGGCCACAAAAAACGGGCCTTCAACCATGAAAATCGTCCGTTGTAAAAGCCAACTTTTCTTGTAGTGGTACCTAAATACTAGCTTGATCTCTTGTAGAACTATGCTTTCGACGGGTCAAAGTGGGTGCTTGATAGTGGTTGCACAAGTCATATGATCGGGAGCAAGACAATAATGACGGAGATAAAGGCCAATCAAGATCATATAGCCGTCATATATGCTGTTAAATCAAAATCTCAGGTAATGGGTCTTGGTAAAGTAGTGGTTGCACACGATGTTACACTCATGGACATCATGCTTGTTGAGACCCTTGGCTATAATTTACTTTTTGTCTGTGCCCTAGGCAAGATGGGTTTCACCATCTTTATTGATAATGATATTGTGGTCCTCTTGTGGAGCAATACTCTAAAGGTCACTTTCGTTGGGTATGTCAAAAATGATTTGTATGTGATGGACTTTTTGGGGAAAACCACTACAAATGCGATGTGCTTATTCGGAAAGGATGATGTGGGTTGGTTATGGCATCACCGACTAGCCGATGTCAATATGATAACTTTGCAAAGCCTTCACAAGGGTTGCCATATTGTGGGACTCAAGGAGAATGTTTGTTTTGCAAAAGATCATGTTTACAGGGCTTGCGTTGAAGGAAAGATGCATGATTCTCCCCACAAGCAAATAACATTATAAAGTCTAAGAGGATTTTGGAGCTCCTTCATGTGGATATCTTTGGTCCTCCATATCATGCAAGTCTTGGTGGGAAGAAATATTGTTTGGTGATTGTTGATGACTACTCAAGATATTCCTGGGTCTATTTCTTCAAGTTGAAGAGTGAGACCCAACAATGCTTCATAGACTTTGTCAATATGGTTCAACATCAATACAACAAGCCCGTGCTTGTGATAAGAAGTGACAACGGCACCGAGTTCAAGAACTACACTCTAAATGGTTTTCTTAGTGATGAGGGGATGAAACATCAATATTCCGTTGCATATACCCCTCAACAAAATGGTGTAGCTCAGAGGGAGAACTAGACTTTAATGGATATGGCAAGGTCTATGTTGGCAGAGTTTAAGTCTCCATACAATTTTTGGGCGGAGGCAATCTCCACTGCATGCCATGCATCAAACTGGCTCTACCTCCGCAAAGAGTTGAACAAGACTCCATATGACATACTTACCGGTAATAAGCCCAGCATTTCATACTTTTGGGTGTTTGGTTGTAAGTGTTTCTATCACATAAAAGGTGTTCGTTTGTCCAAATTTGATTCCAACGCTTTAGAGGGTATTTTTGTTGGCTATGGTCTTGACTCCCACACTTATAGAGTCTATGATAAACTCTCTAGAATTGTCATAGAATCTTGTAGTGTGGTTTTCGAAGAATATGATGACCCCCAAGCGGGGCATGTTGATGTTTGTGATGTAGATGATAAAATACCTCAAGATGACATAAGAAGAATGGGTGCGATATTCATCCGCCCTGTTGAGGTAGCCCTCATCTTCACAACTTCAACAAGCTCCCGTTATTGAGGACAATGATGAGCCAAGCCAAAGACAAGCTGAGAACCCTCACCATGTTGATCAAGCAGGCTGTTCGAGGCTAGATGGTCCATTCTCTCCACTGACTGGACTGTCCAGCCCTGCTCAGTCAGTTGCCCAAGGCAGGTTTATTCAATCAGCTACAAGATCCTCTCAAAGCCTGTCTAGTAGCATGTCTGATCATGACCAAGATCAACCTGTACATCATGTGGATGAAGCTGAAAAAGTTTTTGATCAAGGTCAAGATGAAGGTCAAGACGAGGACCAGAATGATGAAGTGATCCCGACAAGAAACAATGAGGAGATCGAAACTCGTCACAAAGCTCACATGGATAGAATGTTTGAAATAATAGACCACTCCCTTGAAAATGTTATTGGTGATCTTAGGAGAGGAATGTCCACTCGAGCTCAATTGAAGCATTTTGGTGAACACTAAGCTCATATATCTATGGTGGAATCCAAGAAGGTGTGGGAATCTCTTGAAGACTCAGATTGGCTGGAAGCCATGCATAAGGATCTCAACAACTTCGAGAGAAATAAAGTTTGGAGGTTGGTAGAAAAGCCCAAAGATTGTTGCAATGTTATTGGGACCAAGTGGATATTCAAGAACAAGCAAGATGCTCATGGTATTGTTGTGAGGAACAAGGCAAGATTGGTTACACAAGGGTTCTCTCAAATTGAAGGCATTGATTATGGAGAGACTTATGCTCTCGTGGCTTGCCTTGAGTCCATCTGTATCCTTCTTGCTTATGATGCACATCATAACTTTAAATTACAACAAATGGATGTGGTAAGTTCTTTTCTAAATGGTCCATTGCATGAATTGGTTTATGTTAAGCAACCCCCGGGTTTCGAGGATCCCAACTTCCCAAACCATGTCTACAAACTTGATAAGGCGCTCTATGGACTTAAACAATCTCCACGTACTTGGTATGAGAACCTTAGAGAGTTGTTGTTAGACCGTGGTTTTGAGGTTGGGAAAATTGATCCCACTCTTTTTACTAAGAAGGTTAATGGCGAGCTTTTCTTTTTCCAAATATATGTTGATGATATTATCTTCAGCTCAGCTAACAAAGTTTTTAATGATGAATTATCAAAGCTTATGACTGACAGGTTCAGGATGTCTATGATGGGAGAGTTGAGGGTATTCCTTGTTTTGAGATCAAGCAAATAAGAGGAGGAACCTTCTTTAATCAAGCCAAGTATACTCAAGACATGCTCAAAAGGTGCAACAAGAAAGAATTAAATGCAGCTCCCACTCCCATGGCAACCAAGACTCATCTTGAACTTAACCCAAATGGTAAAGATGTGGACCAAAAGGTATATTGATCCATGATTGGTTCTTTGAATTACCTATGTGCATCTAGACCCGATATTGTGTAAGTGTAGGAGTGTGTGCAAGATATCAAGCGGCTCCTAAAGAAAGCCACTTGATGGCTGTCAAAAGAATCTTTCGATATTTGGTTCATACCCCAAACTATGGTGTATGGTATCCTAGAGGCTCAACCTTCTTTCTTTGTGGGTACACTGATTCAGATTGGGCTGGTGATAATGATGATAGGAAATCAACCTCTAGGGCTTGCCAATTCCTTAGTAAGTCCTTGGTATGTTGGTCTTCTAAGAAGCAAAACTTTATATCTCTCTCCACTGCCGAGGCTGAGTATGAGGCTACTGCTAGTGCATGCACTCAATTGTTGTGGATGAGCCAAAGTTTAAAGGAATATGGTGTCCATTGTGACAAACTGCCTCTTTTATGTGACAATGAAAGTGCTATCAAGATTGCCCTACAATCCGATGGATCGTACAAGGACAAAAAAATATTGAGATCCGTCATCATTTTATTAGAGATCATGTTGCCCGAGGATATATTGAGCTCTCTTATGTGTCAACCAAAGACCAACTTGCAGCTATTTTCATGAAGCCACTTGATGAAGCAAGATTTTTTTTATTTGAGGAATGAGCTAAATATCGTAGATTCAAGCAGCTTGACTTGATCATCTTGCATACACACCTATTACGTGATCATTATATGGTTTAGGTGCAGGCATGGAGATAGGGGAGTGTGGTCCTAATCTATTGGGTTATCCCTCCCCCATTATGCCAAAATTAAGAAAATCAATTATCTTAATATCTTTGTGTGATATGTGAGCTTCATTGATGAGTAGAGGTAATGAACCCAAGAATAATTGTTCATGGTTTCATACCTCACACTCTTACATGGTGGCCTCGGCCACCACCCTCTTCATTACGAAGAGTTGGTTCTTAGTCTGATCTTATCAGGAGTTTTATTGGACATTTATTTGGATTCTCTGACTTTATGCTCTCCCAAGTGTACTTTGAAGGGAATATGCCCGAGAGGCAATAATAAAATGGTTATTATCTTATTCCATGTTTATGATAAATGTTCATTTTGCATGCTATAATTGTATTAATTGGAAATGTTAGTACATGTATGTTTAATAAAAAATACAAAGTTCCTAGTAATGCCTCTCATATAAACTACCTCATTGATTAACAAGATGATCAAGGTTTCCTAATCATGGACATTGGATGTTGTTAATAACGAGGTCACAACACTGGTGGAATGATGTGATGAACAATTCATCCGAGGTATAGCATTACGATCAAAGTCATTATGTTTATATTGCTATAACATCATACGAATTAATCCTAGTCCTTAGACCATGAGATCATGTTAATCACTAACACCGGAAGAGTATCTTGATAACATCAAACGTCACACCGTAACAGGGTGACTATAAAGGTGGGTTCAGTGCTACGAAGGTGTTATGTAGAGGCTCATGGATCAAGAGTGGGATTTTTCCATCCCGATGATGGATAGATATACTCGGGGCCCTCTCGGTGGTATCACATTTGCAAGCAAGTGATGTGATCACTAGAATGTTATATCACGGGAACGAGAAAAGAGTGCATGTTGGCAAAAAGATCAAACTAGGTATTGAGATACCGATGATCGAATCTCGGACATGTAATATATCGCGAGACAAAGGGATTTAGTTACGATGTTAAAGGTTCACACGATCACAAGAGTCATCGTTGAATGTGTGGGAGTCAGTACGGATCTCCAAGTACCGCTGTTGATTATTGATCTGAGAGGGGTCTCGATCATGTCTGCATTATTCGTGAACCGTAGGGTGACACACTTAAGGGATACCGACACCATTTGGAGAAAATATGTTTCAGATAAATATTTAAGAAAGCGTTGGAATTATTTCGATGTAAACCAGAATTGTTTCGGGTGAAATTGCAGAAACTGGTTCTACATGTGATACTGAAATGTTGCAGGGGGTTTTATGTGAATGTTTATTAATTAAAGTAATTAACAAAATTCTGAATAAAATAAATAAAATAGTTTTATTTAATGAGAGCTTGCATTAAATTTGGTGGAAATTTAATGGAGGTGAGTGGAATTTTGAGTGGGAGCTCCACCCACATGAATGTGGAAGAGGTGGGGGCACCTCCTTTGGCCGTCGGCCATGGTGAGGGGCTGCCCCCCCCATCTCCCTATAAAAGGCCCCCCACTCCCTCCTCTCATCTTACACCTCCTCGTGAAGGATCTCTCTCCCCCTCTAGAAATTATTCCCCATGGTCTCAGATTAGCGAGATACATGTTCCCAGTGGCTTTATCTAGAAAGGAGCTGCTGCTTCCGCTGCTTTTCTGGAGAAAGGGACGGAGGTTGTCGGGGTACTAGACGTGTGTGCAATCACAGATGCACCGCTGCTTTGCGGTGCTGGACCTGGTGGTGCTGGACTTGCTGGAGCTGGATCTGATGGACGTGTTGGACCTAGACCTGCTGGACTTGCTGGACTTCATCACGATCTTGAGATCGGCAAGTGTATGACTACATCGTCCATGAGTTCCATCTCATTAACAAAGCTTTGTTGTCTTCGAGGTTATGTTCTCTATGGATGTATATCCACTGTTGCTTGTATCTAATAGACAGATCTTGGAGTATAATAGTTCCCATCGAAAGAAAATTTTGTTTTCTATGATGCAAACCCAACAGTGGTATCAGAGCCTGATCTATGCATAGGTTCTTTGCACGGGTAGTACACATATGTTTATATGTGGGTGATGATGATCATGTTATTGCTTATTTCATGTATTTTGGATATTGGTGGCATAGTGGGACGAAGCGGCCCGGACTAACTTTACATGTCCTCGCACATGAGACCGGTTCCACGATATGCAACTAGTTTTGCATAAGTGGCTAGCGGGTGTTTGTCTCTCCTACTATAGTCAATATCTGATTTACAACGAGTTGCTAATAACTTAGTTATCATCGTTGTGGTTCCATGTTCGTAGGTAAGACCGGTTCTATCTCCGAAAGCCCTGAGCCATGTAAAACTTGCAATGGATAAATTAGAGGCGTCTAGTTTAGATTGTTGCTGGGCTAGTGTCATGATTTGGTAATGTTGTAAGTTGATGTATAGTTGATACCCTTACAACACACCTAACATGTAAGTTCCATAGACCTTGGCCTTACACACAAAGGAATGATAGAGATCATACCATGATGCACATGATAGTGATCAAATGCATGGACCATACCATTCTACTTTACACATATGATGTTTGCATCTTATATTGCTAGTTTGGTGTTTTAGTAGCATTATAAGATGATCCCTCATTTAGATATCAAGATAAAAATGTGTTCTCCCTTAAGTACGCACCGTTTATGTTTTGCTGCTTCAAGACATCACGTGATGATCGGGTGTACTTGAATCCACGATCATATTTCAGGTGTAAGACAGTTTTACACACGCGAGTACTAAGGTTCTTACTTGGTGAGCCTAGCATGTACAGACATGAACACAGACCGAAAGGTTAAGGATGAGTCATATAGTTGATATGATGCCCATATAGATGCTCGCCTTTGAAGCTACACCAACTCACGTGATGATCGGACTTGGTGTAGTGGGTTTGGTTCATGTAATCACCAAAACAACTCGAGGGATGTTGGTTTTGAGTGGGAGTTCATTTCTAATTTGGATTAGTCGAACTCAATTTGTCATAAACTAAATTGAAGTGAATTTGCATAATTTGTTGTAGTCATTGGCATTTGTTTACTACCTTATGCTTAGTTTTAATTGAGATAATAGAACTATAGAATTCTGGATATTTGCTTTACGAACTGGTATCGTATTGTTTTGAATGTCAATTTTAGAAGTCCTGTTGCAAACTTTTAGTAAACTCTATTTACTCCATGAAGTTTAATAAGTAATATTAAATTGAGAGTAAGAATTCCAATGTTAGTATCTAAAGTATCATGTTTGCCTCCATGATTCTTGATATTCAAAAGTTCTTTTTAATATCGAGGTTATCTAGGAGCTTAAAAAATTGTTTCAGAAACCATCATGCGTGGAAGATATTTTGATATCTGAAACAATGTTTAAGGTTGCAATATGATAGAGTATAATTTGGCAAAATACATGTTCTCACATTGTATGAGAATTTGCGAATGTTGGAGACGCTAGACATCCTAATCTCCCAAAAGGTTTTGGGAACTGACATTATACTCACGATTCATCCTTATAGTCCATAGTAGATTAATAATGAAAGTTGTCATGATAAGGATGAATAGAAGGTGTAAGTAAAATGTTTACTACACTTAAAAGATTACTAAAGGATGGATTTTTGAAAGAACACCAAACGTTAGATGATGGTGATCTACTTCAAAGTGCAAGTCCAAAGGTATTAGTATTTTACTATAAATGCTTTGGACTATGTGTCATATGTATGGCGTCACTGTTGATGTTGATAGATTCTTTTAAAAGGAAAAGGAAATGATGAAAGAGAATCTTTAAAATAGTTGGCAGAAAAGACTGGTAATGTCCAGCTAAGGTATATAGATGGTATACATGTTATGGTTGTATTCTTTGCTTGTTAAACAATGTGGTTCTTGGGTATTAGATACCGAATTGGTTGGTATGAAATATCATACAAAACAACGCAATTCATGAACTACAATAGCCTAAGTAACTAGCAAAAGAATATGTGATGATGTTCATCGAAAACAAAAAGACTGTTATTGTATTTCTCGTTGACATCAAAGCTTGCCTTCAAGATTTGTTTAAATAATTGTTCTTTTATTCTGGTATAATGAGAACAATAGTTGTTCAAATAATTACCGTATTCCATAAAAGATGGATGAACTTTTACAAGTCTAGATGGAGAAATCACATCCATAAAAACTAATGCTAAAATGTCACAAGAAAAATGATTGAAAGATCACTTCCGAAGTGACATCACCGTTTAAGTTATATTGGAAAGAGAACATGAAGAAACTCCATTTTGATGGATTTTTTTTGGAGTCTTTTGATTTTGATCAATTGACGCTTGTGAAACTTTCCTCGAGATAATTAAAACTCCATTCATAGGCCAAAGAGGAACGAATGACTAACTTGTTGGATGTTGTGCATGTTGATGTATATAGTCCATTATGTGTAGCCATATGCGATGAATCTTTTTGCTTCATATACTTTGTCCGGAATTTTGAGTGAATATATCTATATATTTACTTAATAAGGAAGAAGTATGAAACGTTTGAAAATTATTCAAAGACTTTCAAGATGAAGTGGAAAATCATTGTAACAAGAAAATAAAACGTTTATGATTTGATCATAAAGGAAGATATTTGAGTTATAGGTTTAGCAAAACACCTAAGATTTCAGGAATTGTTCCATGAATTTGCATTTCCCGATAAACCACAGGAGTATGGTATGTTCGAGAGATCAAATCAAACCTTGTTTGACATGGTAAGATCAAAGGTGTCATTTATAAAACTGCCATTATATTTGAAGGATTAAAGCTTTAGAGACTACCGCTTTTACACTAAAAAGAGCACCATCATGATCCGTTGAAATGACACCATATAAGTTATGGTTTGGGATAAAACCCAAGTTGTCTTTTCTTAAAATTTTGGTATGCTATGCATAAGTAAAATATTTACAACCAAAGTCGGATAAGCACGTCTTTGTAGGTTATCCCAAAGACTTTGTTCAGTATTCCTCCATAACACCGAGAACAAAAGAGTTTGTCGCTTGGAACGTTAAGTTTCTTGAGAAAGAATTTTTCGCGAAAAGTTAAGTGGAAAGACAATAGAACTTTGATAAGGTTATTGAACCTTAGCTATATGTGCTAAGTAGCGCAGTGCCGAAAAGTGTTCCGGTGGCAGCCACAATGCTCATGGATCCCATGATTACAAAGGTTGTGATCTTGGAGATTAAAGTTCCTATTCGAACCATATGCATCGGGTAACAATCAAATAGTGGGATTTGATAAAAAAAAGTCGTTATTCTTTTGACAATAATGAACCGACTACATGCAAAGAAGTGATGATGGGCCCTGACTCCATAGAATGACTAGAAGTCATAAAATCAGTGATAGTTTCCATACACGAGAAATCAAGCTTTTGAACTTGGAAGACCCTCCGAAAAGGCATGAAGCCTATCGGTCGTATTTGGATCTATAAAGAAACAAACATGGATGTTTGACATCTATGAAATAATCGACATGTCGGAAAGGAATTTACGACTATGTTCAAGGAGTTGACTATGACAAGATTTGATCTTTCATAGTGATATTTAGTCTTGACGGATTAATCTAGCAACCACTACATATAATTTGGTATATGGTAGTCGAACAAACAAAACAATGTTCTTCTAATAGAATGATTACCTAGGACGTGTACAAGACACAGTCTTTTGTTAATTCAAAGGGTGCTAAAAGGGCATGCAAACTTCAATAGTTGAAGTGAGCATAGCGGAGTTGGAATCTTCACCGTGATGAAAATGTTAAAGGAGTTTAATTTCATTGCAGATGATGAAGATGCTTGCATTTGCAAGAAATTAAGTGGGGGAACTAAGACATATTTACAATACATTATGCAGAGTACATATTATTGATTGGAAATGATGTATCTTTTATTGACATGGGTTAAGAATTTCATTTTGATGAAAGACTTGGGCAAAACCAAATTATTCGGCATCAATGTCTATATGGATAGATTGAGGCGCTAATATGGTTGTGTTAGATGTACATATATGAGATATTGAAAAAGGGTTCAATATGGAAACAACAAGAAAGGTTCTTCCTGCATAGAAAGGATTGTATCAACATTCAAGTGTTTCAACACTTGGTGAGTAAAATCACATGAAGATTTTGATCAATAATACCGTGATATGTACATATAAATATATGTCCAATGCTCTAAATGTTATGAGCATTTACCAGAATGATTCATAAGATGATCATTGGACGATAGTAAAGATATTCTTATGAGCTTTGGAAGAACTAAGAATATATGATGTATAAGTGAAAAATAGTTGATAATAGTTCATTGTAATATGTTACATTGATACTAGTTTATCACAAGATACAAATTAAATTTATCTCATTTTAAACTATGGGTGGCACAATATTATGGAAAGGAAATTCCATGATGGATTTGGATGAGTTCCAAAGTTAAGACATTGTGACGGATACTACAACAAAAGGCTAAGTATATGACTGCCATAGTAGCAGCAAAGGAGGGCATTTATGTCAAGTAGTTTGTTATCAAACTAGATGTGGTTCACAGTGGGATAATACTATGAAGATATATTGTACGACAATACTATCGACATGTTTTAACCCAAAAGAACTAAAGGTCTCACAAAAGGACTAAATTTATACAAAGCCATCTCATTAGAGAATGAGTGATGCGTAGAGACACAAAGACATGCAAATACACATGGACCTGTGATGTCTACGCACTTCTATTCTTGTAGACAGTTGTTGGGCCTCCAAGTGTAGAGGTTTGTAGAACAGTAGCAAGTTTCCCTTAAGTGGATCACCCAAGGTTTCTCGAACTCAGGGAGGAAGTGGTCAAAGGTATCCCTCTCAAGCAACCCTGCAATCAAGATACAAGAAGTCTCTTGTGTCCCCAACACACCCAATACACTTGCCAGGTGTATAGGTGCACTAGTTCGGCGAAGAGATAGTGAAATACAAGTGGTATGGATAATTATAAGTGGTACTGGTGCCAGAAAAGAGCTTGATGGGTAGGAAGAGACTAAAGGCAATCTGAAATAAAGATGGAAGCAAGCAAACATGTAACAGATATAGTTGCAAATGGTGTTTCAATGTTCAGAAACAAGGCCTAGGGATCATACTTTCGCTAGTGAACACTCTCATATAAATATCTTCTCTTCATGATACTACTCTGAACTACTCTCCGGTTGGACAGTCTAATCCATGGTAGGGCTATAACAACACTCCTCAAAGTCCGCTTTCCCCATCTAGATAACCCCTCACTATCACCTTGAGCGCTAGAGGGTTCCAACAAACACCACAATTTCATAGAGACATCCAACTCCAAATATAACTCATAACAAGTATTTGTAATCTCTAGCCTAAGTGCCACCATGGTTGAAGGAAATATGCCCTAAGAGGCAATAATAAAGTTGTTATTATGTATTCCTTGTATATGATAGATGTTTATTTTGCATGATATAATTGTATTGATAGGAAACATCAATACATGTGTGTTTAATAAACAAAAAGGGTTCCTAGTCATGCCTTTCTTATAGACTAGCTTGTTGATTAACAGGATGATCAAGGTTTCCTGATCATGGACATTGGATGTTGTTAATAACAAGGTCACACCATTGGTGGAATGATGTGATGAACATTCATCCGAAGTATAGCATTACGATCAAGTCATTGTGTTTATATTGCTATAACATCATACGAAGTAATCTTTATCCTTAGACCATGAGATCATGTTAATTGCTAACACCGGAAGAGTATCTTGATAACATCAAACGTCACACCGTAACAGGGTGACTATAAAGATGGGTTCAGTGCTACGAAGGTGTTATGTTGAGGCTCATGGATCAAGAGTAGAATTTGTCAATCCAGATGACGGATAGATATACTCTGGGCCCTCTCGGTGATATCACATTAGGATAGCTTGCAAGCAAGTGATGTGATCACTAGAATGTTATATCACGGGAACGAGAAAAGAGTGCATGTCGGTAACGAGATCAAACTAGGTATGGAGATACCGATGATCGAATCTCGGACATGTAATATATCGAGAGACAAAGGGATTTAGTTACAAGCGTTAAAGGTTCTCACGATCACAGGAGTCATCGTTGAATGTGTAGGAGTCAGTACGGATCTCCAGGTCCCGCTGCTGATTATTGATCGGAGAAGGGTCTCGATCATGTCTGCATTATTTGGGAACCGTAGGGTGGCACACTTAAGAGTTACCGGACACCATTTTGGAGCACATATGTTTCAGACGAAAGAATTGCAAATCGCATGAATTGTTTCAATAGAAACCAGAAATTGTTTCGGGTGAAATTGCAGAAGGTGGTTCTGCATGTGATATTGAAATATTGCAAGGGGCTATATGTGAATGTTTGTTAATTAAAGTAATTAACAAAATTCTGAATAAATTTAATAAAAGGGTTTTATTAAATGAGAGAGCATTAAATTTGGAGAAACTTAATGCATTTAAAGTGGAGACTTTAAAAGGGAATGTGAAGAGGCATTTTAATGTGGAGGAGTTACCACCACATGAATGGGGGAGGTGAGGGGTCACCCCCCATGCGCCGGCCATGGAGAGATGGGGCACCCCCTCCTCCTATAAAAGGCCACCCATTCCCTCCTTCATCCACACACCTCCTTGTGAAGGATCTCTCTCCCCCTCTAGAATTATTCCCCCATGGTCTCGGATTAGCGAGATACATGTTCCCGATGGCATTTCGTCTGAAAGGAGTTGGTGCTTCCGCTGTATCGCTGGAGCGAGGAGGTGGAGGTTGTCTGGTGGCTTGAACGTGTGTGCGAGTGCGGATACGCTGCTGAGTTGCGGCGCTCGGACTTCCTCACGATCTTGAGATCGGCAAGTGTACGACTACATCAACCACGAGTTCCTACTCGTTAACAAAGCTCGTTGTCTTCGAGGGTAAGTTCTCTATGGATGTATGTCCACCTGTTTGCTTTGTACCTAGTAGATAGATCTTGGCGTGTAGTTCACAGCGTAGGATATTTTTTGTTTTCTATGCTGCGGACCGAACAGTGGTATCAGAGCCTGATCTATGCGTAGGTGCTTTGCACGGGTAGTACACATATGTTTATATGTGGGCGATGATGATCATGTTATTGCATCTTCTATGTACTTTGGATATTGGTGGCATAGTGGGATGAAGCGGCCCGGACCAACCTTACATGTCATCGTACATGAGACCGGTTCCACGACTGACATGCAACTTGTTTTGCATAAGTGGCTGGCGGGTGTCTGTCTCTCCTACTATAGTCAATATCTGATTTACAACGAGTTGCTAATAACTTGGTTATCCTCGTTGTGGTTCATGTTCGTAGGTTAGACAAGTTCTATCTTCGAAAGCCCTAAGCCACGTAAAACTTGCAATTGATAAATTAGAGGCGTCTAGTTTAGATCGTTGTTGGGCTAGTGTTTTGATATGGTATTGTTGTAAGTAGATGTATGATAGATACTCTTACAACTCACTTAACGTGTAAGTTCCATAGACCTTGGACTTACACACAAAGGAATGATAAATATCATACCACGATGCAAATGATAGAGATCAAATGCATGGACCATATCATCTCACTTCACACATTAGATGTTAGCATCTTATACTTCTAGTTTGGCGCGTTTGGTAGCATTATAAGATGATCCCTCATTTAGATATCAAGATAAAATGTGTTCTTCCTTAAGTATGCACCGTTTTGTGGATCGTGTTTTGAGGCATCACGTGATGATCGGGTGTTTTCAACTCTACGCTTTCATACAACGGGTGTAAGACAGTTTTACACACGCAAATACTAAGGTTCTTACTTGACGAGCCTAGCATGTACAGACATGGCCTCGGAACACGGACCGAAAGGTTAAGCATGAGTCATATAGTTGATATGATGCCCATATAGATGCTCGCCTTTGAAGCTACAGCGACTCACGTGATGATCGGACTTGGTGTAGTGGATTTGGTTCATGTAATCACCAAAAGGACACGAGGGATGTCGTTTTTGAGTGGGAGTTCATTAGTAATTTGGATTAGTTGAACTCAATCTATCATAAACTTAGTCTAAATATACTTTACAAATTCTGTTGTAGATGGCACCACCTGCTTTTAATTTCAATGTGTTCATGGAGAAAGAGAAACTTGCTGCGAATGGTAGCAACTTCACCAACTGGGCTATGAATTTGAGGATTCTCCTCACTGCTACACAAAAGCAATATGTGCTAGATGCGCCACTAGGCCCCCCACCAGCTCCTGATGCCCCTGACGAGGAAAAGAACGTCTATATAACTCGTCAGGAGGACCACAACTTAGTTCATTGCGGCATACTATATGGGCTAGAGCCAGAACTTCGCAAGCGTTTCGAAAATGGCAATGCTTTTGATACCATGGGAGAATTGAAAATGATTTTCGATACCCATGCTGCCGTAGAGAGTTATAATGCGACAGAAAAGTTCTTTAGCTGCATGATGGAGGAAAACAGCTTCGTTAGTGAGCACGTACTCAAAATGTCTAGGTACGCCGATAAGCTTGTGTCCTTGGGAATAACGATTCCCATTTACTTAGGCATACATCGTGTTCTCCAATCTCTGCCACCTAGCTACAAGAGCTTCGTGATGAACTATAATATGCAGGACATGAAGAAGTCTCTTCTCGAGCTTTTGTCAATGCTTAAGACTGTAGAAGTGGAGATTAGGAAAGAACATCAAGTGTTGATGATCAATAGGACCACCAG
This sequence comes from Avena sativa, assembly GCA_916181665.1. Lineage (NCBI taxonomy): Eukaryota > Viridiplantae > Streptophyta > Magnoliopsida > Poales > Poaceae > Avena > Avena sativa. Next base: position 59,810,958 of record OV702292.1, read on the forward strand.
TTTCAAGAAGGACAAGAAAGGAAAGCACAAGGGAAAGAAGGGTGGCAAGTCTGTTGCCACGCCTGAAAAGAAACCCCGAGCTGGCCCTAAGTCTAACACCGAGTGCTACTATTGCAAGGGGACTGGCCATTGGAAGCGCAACTGCCCCAAGTATTTGGCGGACAAGAAGTCGGGCAAGGCAAACAAAGGTATATGTGATATACATGTTATTGATGTGTACTTGACTAGTACTCGCAGTAGCACCTGGGTATTTGATACCGGATCGGTTGCTAATATATGTAACTCGGTTCAGGGGCTACGGAACAAGCGACAACTAGCAAGGGATGAGGTCACGATGCGGGTCGGCAATGGATCAAGAGTTGATGTGATCGCCGTCGGAACGCTGCCTCTCCATATGCCATCGGGATTAGTTATAAACCTAAATAATTGTTATTTGGTGCCTGCACTGAGCATGAACATTGTATCCGGATCGTGTTTGATGCAAAGTGGTTATTCATTTAAGTCTGAAAACAATGGTTGTTTGATTTATATGAATAATATCTTTTATGGTCATGCACCTATGTTGAATGATTTATTTCTGTTGGATCTCGATAGCAGTATTACGCATATTCATAATGTTGATGCTAAAAGGATTAAACTTGATAATGATATATCTACATATATGTGGCACTGCCGTCTAGGTCATATTGGCGTTAAACGCATTAAGAAGCTCCATTCTGATGGACTTTTGGAATCACTTGATTTTGAATCATTTGATACATGTGAGTCATGCCTTATGGGCAAGATGACTAGAACACCGTTTTCCGGTTCAATGGAACGGACGACAGATCTATTGGAAATCATACATACTGATGTGTGTGGACCAATGAGTATGTCGGCGCGAGGTGGATATCGTTATTTTGTTACTTTCACGGATGATTTGAGTAGATATGGGTATATCTATTTGATGAAACACAAGTCTGAAACTTTTGAAAAGTTCAAAGAATTTCAGAATGAAGTGGAAAATCATCGTAACAGAAAGATCAAATTTCTGCGGTCCGACCGTGGAGGAGAGTATCTTAGTTACGAGTTTAGCACACATATGAAAGACTGTGGAATAGTTTCACAACTCACGCCTGCCGGGACACCACAACGTAATGGTGTGTCGGAGCATCGTAATCGAAATTTATTGGATATGGTTCGATCTATGATGTCTCTGACTGACTTGCCACTGTCATTTTGGGATTATGCACTGGAAACAACTGCATTCACTTTAAATCGGGCACCATCTAAATCCGTTGAAAAGACACCGTATGAATTATGGTTTGGAAACAAACCTAAGTTGTCATTTCTTAAAGTTTGGGGATGCGATGTTTATGTGAAGAAACTTCAACCGGATAAACTCGAACCCAAAGCGGAAAAATGTGTCTTCGTAGGATACCCCAAGGAAACGATTGGGTATACCTTCTATCACAGATCCGAGGGCAAGGTCTTTGTGGCCAAGAATGGATCCTTTCTTGAGAAGGAGTTTCTCGCGAAAGGTGTGAGTAGTCGAAAGGTAGAACTCGAAGAGGTTATTGGACGTGTGGATCCAGAGTTATAGGGTTTTCAAAATGGCACTTAAATCTGTTTTTCAAATTCTGTTTTAAAACAGACCTGGCCACGTGTCGCGTCGTGATTGGCCGATACCGGTTCGGGTGGATCGCGTGCTGCGGACCGCAGGATCTAGTTTGATCGCACGACACAGGGCGCGTACCCTTTCGCTGTTAAGTGAGACTATCGTGAGTGTCAGATCTCGATCGGACGGCTGTGGGGTGCTCGACCATAGACCAACGGCGCTGCGGCGGCTGCTGGCGGCGGAGCGACCAGACGGTGGCGGCGCCGGTGAAATAGGAAGCGAGGGAGAAGAAGGAGATGCTCACCAGAATCGCGGGATCGTGGTGAAGCTTAAGGTACTCGCGAGAAGGCACGGGGCGCACGGGTGTCGTCGGAATTCCTCACCGGAGATGCTCTGGTTCTCGGTTGCGGTCAGACGCTGTCAGGGGCGAGGCTACAGGGCTCGCCGAAGCAAGGCAGAGGGTGTGTTAGACGCGCCTGGTACTAAGGAGTAGGTGAGCATCAATGAATGGCATCGGGGAGGTTCGAGCTTACCAGGAAGACTCGCCGGAGTTTGCAGTAGACGCGGTGGTCTCAGTCGTGGTCGGAGACGTCGCTACAGGTCATGAGAAGACAGACCGAGGGCAGGGTTAGACGCAGGAGATCATGGCGGAGCTGTGAGCGTGAACGAGAAGGGTCGGGGTAGTCTGATTTACCAGAGAGGTTCTGCCGGAGTAGAGACAGACGGCGTCGGCGAGTCGAGGTCGACGAAGCCGAGCTTCCAGAGTGCGCGGGAGCTAGCTGAGGCTATGGGCAGATGCGCAAGGTGCTGGAGAGCATGCTCGCGTGCAGAGGTAGGCGAGAGGCGGCGGGGTGTGGCCGGAATCGAGAGGGAGACTCGTCGGAGACAGCGGTGGTGCAGAGGAAATTGGCGACAGCCTAGGGGCAGAGAGGAGGAGTGGTCTGGGAAAAAATGACGAGGAGGGAGAGGCGATTTATCCTGCGTGGTCATGGGGCTGATTCAATGCGTGTTTAAGGCGTATTACGCCGGAGTTAATCCGTCTGCAACGGCCGCGCGAGGGGTGGGCATGGTCTGCGGGTGGGGAAGAAGAACAGGGGAGAGTGGGTCTACCTGTCAGCGATAGAAAAGGAAAGGGGGTTAGGTCCACCAATCAGTGAGGGCGTGGGTTTCTTTCGCGGTGAAGAAAAACGGTTCGGGGCGAGGGTGAAAACGATGCACAGTGGTGTGGGTCTACCTGGCAGTGAGGGGGAGAGTGTGGGGTTTGGGGCCACCTGTCAGCTTCTCTGTGGGTGCGGTTTTAAGTGAGAAATGTTTCGTGGAGGGGGAGAAAGACTGGGCTGTACTGGGCCTTAGTGGGCTGGGTCTGTTTTCTTATTTTTTCTATTTAAATCTTTTTCTATTTTCCAAACCAAATTCTGTTTTGAATTTTCAATCAATTATTCAAACATTCAACCAATTCAAACAATTCAAACAATCACTCAACTTTGTACTTTGAATTTGGTTCTGTTTATTAACATAAACCAAAATCCAAAATAAAATAATAATTTTATTCATTTTTAGGATCTATTTAATAATTAAATAAACTAGCCCTTTAGTTATTTATTCAAAATAGGGTTAGTTTTATTTCATAAAATTTCCAAAATATTTTATTTTCCTTTATTAAATGTTTTATCTTTTTAAATCCCTTTAGGATTTTTTGTTCACCAATTGGTATGGGTTTTTGGTAAGGGCTTTATTAGCTTTGGAAATTCAATTTCCTTATCTTATTATATTCATAAGATTTTATTTATGGTTCCAAACTAAGTGAAACCAATCTCTATGGTCTTACTTGATCCTTTGTGAATATTTGTTGATCAATTTTTGTATGGATCAAATCCATGGATTTGGAGATAATTTGGAAATGGTTTTTATTCCATTAGGGCTTAGGGTTTTGGATTTATTTTCCAAGTGTTCAAATTTCCAGATACATTCATTGAGGAATGCATTTCTCTTGATTTGGATTTGTTGAATTCAAACTTTATCCAAAGTTTGTTCAGGATGGGATTTTAAGTTTCCTTTTAGAAACAAAAGTTTCTTTTCACCCTGATTTTCAACAAATAGTTATTTTGTTTATTTATTTTTCACATTACAAGATTTGGAAAATCTTGGGATGTGACAGGCTACCACCCTAAAAATAAATCTCGTCCCCGAGATTTGGGAAGGTTAGGGTTACAAGCAGGTTCAAAACAAAATTTTCCAACTAAACTACATCTTGGCTTGCTTGGAATCTTGATGAAACTTCCTTGGGCTACCTTCTGTATAGTGTCCTTTGTTTCCACACTTGACTCATGGGCCAAGGTTGAGTTTCTCCATAGGCTTGTTCAACTTGTTCTTCATCTTTTCTGGGCAGTTGCTTGCATAATGCCCTGGGTTCTTGCAGTTGAAACAGTGGATATCTTGGAGTTCTTTACGTTGCTCTTGTGGACAAGTTGCTACATAATGGCCTGGTTCTTTGCAGTTGTTGCACACTACTTATCTCTTTATTCTTCGGGTTCTCTGGGCATCCACTGGGGTAGTGTCCCATTTCCTTACATTTACGACATTGCACAAGGCTCATGTCCTGCTTTGGTTTCTTGGGTTTCTTTGATCCTTTGAATTGGGTTGTCTTGTTTGGAGGTATAAGTGGTCCTTTTCCTTTGTCATCAACATTTTTGGCATACTTGGATCCTTCTTGTTTCCTTTGTTCTACAATGGCATAGATGGGGCATTGGTTAGGGACATGGTCGTTTCCTTCACAAAGGTAACAAGTAGCTTGAGAGGTAGGACATTGTCCAATAGGATGTTTCTCTTCACAGTTAGGACATTGATCTTCATGCTCCTTGGAAGTATGGTCCTTGTCTCCACAAATAATCCAAGCTGTGTCTCCATCTAGAATAATGTTCTTGTCATCCTTGTTGTCATACACTCTTTTGGGATAGTTTTCTTCCATGCTGATCATTTGATTAGTCACCTTAAGCATCAGTTGGGATTGTTCTTCCAAAAACTTTTGCAAGGTAGGGTCTTTATCACTATTGTTGGCTATGAACTGAGCTGTCAGTTGGTTCAACTGGTGTTGGGTTGCTATGAGCTCCTTCATGCTGTCAGCTTGGTTGTTGTTGTCATCAACCTTGATGTTGGAGTCTCCTGGAGAAGTCATCTGTTTGGGTTGGATTGGGATTAGAATAGACAAAAGATTTCTAAGGGAATAATTCTAATCACACACATCACAATTCACACAAACAATGTGCAAGCAATCACAAACAAACACTCCACTCAAACAACAAGTTTCAAGCACATACTTAGGCAACAAAATAATTTTTGTTACACCACATAAGTTGGTGTGTTTGACTTTAACTAAATATGGTGGTCCATCTACATGGTTTACTTGTGATCTTTCCATCCTTCTTGGTTGATTCTTCTTGAATGAGATCTTTGTATCCTTGGAGAATTCTTGTGTCTTGGTCACAAATCTTCAAAGGTGGTCATGGCTCCTTCTAAGTTGTGTTTCCTTAATCTTCAAGTCTTGAGCAAAATTTCTTGTCTCACTTGTAGTCTTTAGTGATATCCAAGTTGGAAGTCCTTGGTGAATATGCTGAAGATGTTGAAGTCATTAGAGTTGAAGAAGTTGAAGATGTCCTTTTGCACATGGTGAAGTCTTTGGTCATGGGGTAGGCTTTTCCATCAAGTTTGAATATAGATGAGGTGTAGAGTTGAAACCAAAATGGTTGAGGAAAGAGTTTACAAGATTGTTTGTAAATAAGTTTTGGAACAAAACAATTCCTATTTTTCTAAGGGTTTTTGTCCAATCCTAGGGTTACAAATCCTACAGGCAACCTGACTCTGATACCATTCTGTAGGGTCCCCAACCTTTAATAAGATTGAGCCCCCTGTGTTTACAATGCTAGTCCCTGGATCAATAGCTAGCATCCATAGTTTAGATGTAATATCAAGAGACAAAGGTCATAATATAACTTTATAACCAGGAATAACATAATTTTATTACATCTTACATAGCTCATTTGGCTATTACATTACATTGCAGCGGAATAACTATAAGCATGGGGTCCTTCATCTTCAAAGAGCCACAGGCAGATGTTGGTTGTAGACTTTGTAATCCTAATCAATCAATCTTCACTAAAATCAATCAAACCTGCAACATTACAAGTTACAGCCACAAGGGTCAATACATCTGAATTGTATTGGCAAGTGATACTTTGGTAGTATAGTGGAGTCTAACATCTATATGCATTTGGCTAAGTGGAGTTGAGGCTTGCATTGCTCAAAATAGATTTTTCCTTAACATTTGAAAATACTAAGTTTTGCTTGGCAAAAACATTTTTCTTCCTCAATCAAAGATTTCAAGATCCTTGTACCAAGCCATCTCTCCATCAATGATTGAAGATTTCAAACAACCCTTGTTCAAACCACAAATTTTACTTAGAAATTTGAATGATGAGATTTTTGATTGCTTCCATGTCTTGATGCTCAAATTGTCCTTTACCAGGGACATGGCTAAGTACTTAGGTTTTACACTCTGCAGAGGTGGTGCACTTTCCCCACAAGACTTGGTTTCCCAAGACAAGATCTTTCAGAAGCCTTCCCTTAGACCATCATGGACGCGCTCCAACCTATCAAACACTACCACCCACTGTCCATATGGCTAAGTTCTTGCAACCTATATGATCATGGCAGAGCCCATATTGCCAAGTGGTTGCACTTGAAGCTTCTCAACATTTGACATCTCAAATCTCTTTGTTCCTGGGTGGCCATCCACAAGTGAGATACACAAGCCAAGTCCTTGGCCTTGTGAACCACTCAACACAAACCATTCCTTCCATTCCACCCAGGTGATTCATTCACTTAGTTGTTTTATTAAACAAAACATAAGTCCACAGACTTAGTAATTTTCCATAGCATGAATATATATTCCACCCTTGTTTTCTATTAGCTAAGCTAAGCATGATAGTAATAGGAATCCTGACTTAGGTAATTTTCTCTAAGGTTTCCTCTACTAGGTTTTCCCAAAGCAAGGTCTATACTTAGCAAATAAAATCCATGCAAGTTTTACTTAGCAAAAACACTAATGCATAGTGAAAATAATGGGACAAAAGCATGAAGCATCACTTGCCTTTTTGGTAGATGGTATAGGTTCACTCCTTATCCTTGCCACAATCACACTCTTCAAGTCACTACAATTCAATCAAGCAAGGCACAAACTCAATCTACCAATCAAGCAAAACAACACACATAAAACTAACAAAGTCAAAGTAGTGCATGCAAGCATGCCAAGCTTTGTTTTGTTTGAAAAAGTGATTCCTAGTGGGTCATAGACATTTGGGTACATCTAATGGTCATTTTGTAAAGTGGCAAAGTCATTTGCAAAAGGTTTCACTACAAAACCATTTTCAAAACAAAGTATCATTTTACTAGGGCATTAACCTATAGGGTTCACCAAGTATGTTTTCAATCACAAAACTTGGGGTTTGGGGTTAGTGAGTTTAAAACAAAACATTTTCCAAAGGTTTTCTTCCAAAACCATTTTTAATAAAATACCACATTTCTATTTGACTAGAAATGGTTTTAAATCAAAGATTCCTTATTTTGTTTCACCAAATGAGTTGCTATTGCAAAACTTGGTGTTTTGGGTCAGTAGGTTTGGTCCAAACCATTTTCTCAAAGTTTTTACTCAAAAACATTTTCATAAACAAAACAATAGTTTTATTTAGCTAGAAATGGACTAAACCAATTAATCCATTCTAAACTTTTCCAAATTCATTTTCCAAATCATGGGTTGGTTCCTAAGGTCAGTAAGGTCATAACAAACCATTTTGCAAAGGTTTTAACCCAAAAATCATTTTTAAACAAATTTTATACTCTAAACAAGCTCACAAAAGAATCTGCAAAGTTAAACAAGCTAACAGATATTATTTGCTAAACCAAGGGTATGGTTGGCTAGGGCTTGTTCTCCTGAATCCAACGACATAAAATTTGTAATTTTTGGACGTGTGGATCCAGAGTTATAGGGTTTTCAAAATGGCACTTAAATCTGTTTTTCAAATTCTGTTTTAAAACAGACCTGGCCACGCGTCGCGTCGTGATTGGCCGATACCGGTTCGGGTGGATCGCGTGCTGCGGACCGCAGGATCTAGTTTGATCGCACGGCACAGGGCACGTACCCTTTCGCTGTTAAGTGAGACTATCGTGAGTGTCAGATCTCGATCGGAAGGCTGTGGGGTGCTCGACCATAGACCAGCGGCGCTACGGCGGCTGCTGGCGGCGGAGCGACCAGACGGTGGCGGCGCCGGTGAAATAGGAAGCGAGGGAGAAGAAGGATATGCTCACCAAATCGCGGGATCGTGGTGAAGCTTAAGGTACTCGCGAGAAGGCAAGGGGCGCACGGGTGTCGTCGGAATTCCTCGCCGGAGATGCTCTGGTTCTCGGTTGCGGTCAGACGCTGTCAGGGGCGAGGCTACAGGGCTCGCCGAAGCAAGGAAGAGGGTGTGTTAGACGCGCCTGGTACTAAGGAGTAGGTGAGCATCAATGAATGGCATCGGGGAGGTTCGAGCTTACCAGGAAGACTCGTCGGAGTTTGCAGTAGACGCAGTGGTCTCAGTCGTGGTCGGAGACGTCGCTACAGGTCATGAGAAGACAGACCGAGGGCAGGGTTAGACGCAGGAGATCATGGCGGAGCTATGAGCGTGAACGAGAAGGGTCGGGGTAGTCTGATTTACCAGAGAGGTTCCGCCGGAGTAGAGACAGACGGCGGCGACGAGTCGAGGTCAACGAAGCCGAGCTTCCAGAGTGCGCGGGAGCTAGCTGAGGCTATGGGCAGATGCGCAAGGTGCTGGAGAGCATGCTCGCGTGCAGAGGTAGGCGAGAGGCGGCGGGGTGTGGCCGGAATCGAGAGGGAGACTCATCGGAGATAGCGGTGGTGCAGAGGAAATTGGCGACAGTCTAGGGGCAGAGAGGAGGAGTGGTCTAGGAAAAAATGACGAGGAGGGAGAGGCGATTTATCCTGCGTGGTCATGGGGCTGATTCAATGCGTGTTTAAGGCGTATTACGCCGGAGTTAATCCGTCTGCAACGGCCGCGCGAGGGGTGGGCGTGGTCTGCGGGTGGGGAAGAAGAACAGGGGAGAGTGGGTCTACCTGTCAGCGATAGAAAAGGAAAGGGGGTTAGGTCCACCAATCAGTGAGGGCGTGGGTTTCTTTCGCGGTGAAGAAAAACGGTTCGGGGCGAGGGTGAAAACGATGCACAGTGGTGTGGGCCTACCTGGCAGTGAGGGGGAGAGTGTGGGGTTTGGGGCCACCTGTCAGCTTCTGTGTGGGTGCGGTTTTAAGTGAGAAATGTTTCGTGGAGGGGGAGAAAGACTGGGCTGGACTGGGCCTTAGTGGGCTGGGTCTGTTTTCTTATTTTTTTCTGTTTAAATCTTTTTCTATTTTCCAAACCAAATTCTGTTTTGAATTTTCAATCAATTATTCAAACATTCAACCAATTCATACAATTCAAACAATCACTCAACTTTGTACTTTGAATTTGGTTCTGTTTATTAACATAAACCAAAATCCAAAATAAAATAATAATTTTATTCATTTTTAGGATCTATTTAATAATTAAATAAACTAGCCCTTTAGTTATTTATTCAAAATAGGGTTTGTTTTATTTAATAAAATTTCCAAAATATTTTATTTTCCTTTATTAAATGTTTTATCTTTTTAAATCCCTTTAGGATTTTTTGTTCACCAATTGGTATGGGTTTTTGGTAAGGGCTTTATTAGCTTTGGAAATTCAATTTCCTTATCTTATTATATTCATAAGATTTTATTTATGGTTCCAAACTAAGTGAAACCAATCTCTATGGTCTTACTTGATCCTTTGTGAATATTTGTTGATCAATTTTTGTATGGATCAAATCCATGGATTTGGAGATAATTTGGAAATGGTTTTTATTCCATTAGGGCTTAGGGTTTTGGATTTCTTTTCCAAGTGTTCAAATTTCCAGATACATTCATTGAGGAATGCATTTCTCTTGATTTGGATTTGTTGAATTCAAACTTTATCCAAAGTTTGTTCAGGATGGGATTTTAAGTTTCCTTTTAGAAACAAAAGTTTCTTTTCACCCCGATTTTCAACAAATATTTATTTTGTTTATTTATTTTTCACATTACAAGATTTGGAAAATCTTGGGATGTGACACCCCGGAACCGGCGCCACAAAATACTTGCTGGCGCGTGGTTGACGTGGGAGCTTCTTCTTCTTCTTCTTCAGTCCCCAGCAACGGCGCCAGAAAATAGCTTGATGTCTACGCACTTCTATTCTTGTAGACAGTTGTTGGGCCTCCAAGTGCAGAGGTTTGTAGAACAACAGCAAGTTTCCCTTAAGTGGATTACCCAAGGTTTATCGAACTCAGGGAGGAAGTGGTTAAAGGTATTCCCTCTCAAGCAACCCTGCAATCAAGATACAAGAAGTCTCTTGTGTCCCCAACACACCCAATACACTTGTCAGGTGTATAGGTGCACTAGTTCAGCGAAGAGATAGTGAAATACAAGTGGTATGGATATAAGACAACGGTGCCAGAAAATAGCTTGATGGCGTGGAAGAGACTAAAGGCAAACTGAAATAAAGATGGTAGCAAGCAAAGATGTAACAGATCTAGTTGCAAACGGTGTTTCAATGCTTAGAAACAAGGCCTAGGGATCATACTTTCACTAGTGAACACTCTCATATAAATATCTTCTCTTTATGATACTACTCACCGGTTGGACACTCTACCCATGGTAGGGCTATAACAGCCCTCCTCAAAGTTCGCTTTCCCCATCTAGATAACCCCACACTATCACCTTGAGCTCTAGATGGTTCCAACAAACACCACAATTTCATAGAAACATCCAACTCCAAATATAACTCATAACAAGTATTTCTAATATCTAGCCTAAGTGCCACCATGGTGTGCACGCTGTCACTTTCACACACATGGGGAGAGCAGAGATCTATTAAAGCACTTGAGTAGCAAGGTAGATCTACTTGATTACAAAGCTCATGATCACAATATGATCATGCATAGAGAGAGATGAACACATAGCTACTAGTAGAAACCTTAACCTCGAGAGAGAACTACTCCCTCCTCATCATGGGAATCAGCAATGACAATGGAGATGGTGGTGGAGATCGATGGAGATGGCTCCGGGGGAACTTCCCCGTCCCGGCAGGGTGCCGGAACAGAGACTTTCTGTTCCCCGAATCTCCCCTTCGGTGGCGGCGGCACTGTGGAACTTTTCATGGCTGGAGGCTGGTCTCTTTAGGTTTTTTGCATCGGGGGCTTCTTATAGGAGAAGGGGCAAGGTCGGTGGCCGGCCAGGGGGGGCACACCATGCCCTGGCGTGGCCTAGGGCTGCCCGCGCCAAGGGGTGGTGTGGACACCCTGTGGCCCCCCTCCGTCTCGTCTTCTGGCTCCATGAGTCTTCCGGTAAAATATTAACTTTGGCTTTTGTCCCGTCCAATTCCGAGAATATTCATATTCTACCTTTCTTGGAACCAAAAATAGCAGAAAACGGGCAACTGGCATGATGGCATCTTGTTAATAGGTTAGTCCAAGAAAGTGTATAAAAATACTCCAAAGTATGGACAAAACATAAAAAAGTAGATAAAAAGCAAGCATGGAACATCAAAAATTATAGATACGTTAGCAATGTATCAATGCTCACATAAGAAATATGAATATAAGTAAAAGAGAGCATCAAGAAACAAATTCAAAGCACATTTAAGTCTAACCCACTTCCTATGAAAAATAATCTTGTAAAGAAACAAGTCATGAAAGCACAAAGCAATAAGCATAGGAAAGCAAAACAAGTGCAACTTCAAAATTTTCAACATAAAAGAGGGGAAACTTAATATTGTTGAGATACATAAAACCATGTTTCCCTATCCCATAATAAATTTCAGTAGCATCATGAATAAAATTAACAATATAACTATCACATAAAACATTCTTATCATGAGCCACATGCATAAAAGAATTAATACTCCCCACATAAACATAATCATTCTTATTAATTATAGTGGGAGCAAATTCAACAAAATAGCTATCATTATTATTCTCATCACCATAATCATCAAATATAGGAGGCATATTGTAATCATAATTAATTTTCTCCTCAATAGTAGGTGGACTGAAAATATCATATTCATCATTGCAATCATCATATATTGGAGGTATAGTATCATCATAAGCAATAGAATAGTTATCTTCCAAATTGTTTTGATTTGTAAACATATCATCATTGGAAGGAACATGGATAGCACTAATAGTACAACAATTATTAATATCATCATTTTCAGAATTGGTACCGAAGAGATTTTCAATATCAAAAGTAGTGTGCTTTTCCCAATCATGATCACTACTATAGGTAATAGGCATAGGAACATCATCGAGTTCAGACTCATCAAAAACTATAATAGGAGCAACATGCTTAGGGGAAAATACCGTTTCCTCTCTCCTTTTACTCCTCCTCTCCTTATTTTTCTTCTTCTCTTTAGGAGGGAGAGGCTTAAAAGGAAGCTTCTCCATATACCCTGGTTCATTGTTTAATAAGGCCAAAACTCATATTAGTCATGTCATATTTTGGTAAAATCTCATCATTTATAATATTTTGTATGTAAGTATTTGTGTGGCAATTATGAACACAATAAAGATGACAACCATGCAGGACACTATTCATATCAAAAGCACTCATATCTACCAAAGAGGTTTTTCTTGATAACTCTTCACACCCCAAAAATAATGTAAGTCCACCATGCTGATTAGGAGTGATCATGTCATCACAATACAAACTTGCAGTATTCATTGGATTAGAAGGGCTGTTATTATGGCCTGAGCATTGAAAATTGAAATGACCGACTTCAAAGCAAAGTTCACAAATAAAAGGATAAAGGGCACAAACTTTTTTACAAAGATCATTTAGAGCCCCATACCACGTTCTAGTTTTTTCATTCCTGTGGGTGATACAATATTCTTCTTCAATTTGATTCTTCTCACAAGGTCTATGTATTCCACAAAAATTAACATGCTTATAAGAAATGGTACTTTCAGAGGTTTGAGCATGTTTATTGTTATCATTAATAACAATTTCATTTTCCATGCAAGTGTCTTTAAAAGGCTCATGATACATGTCCTAGTTTTCTTTAGGAGCATTAATATGAGAAGCAAAGGCTCTACAACAATCAACAAGAATTTGAGGATCAAGACCATATTTAGCACTAAGCTCTTGAAAATCAGCAGTTTCAGCGAAAGACTTAAAGCAATCATATTCATAGTTTATACCTGGTTCTTTACCTTTGCTGTTATCCCAATCTTCGGTATTGCTTTGAATTGTTTCAAGAAGATCCCACTTAGATTTGACCTTATTACTTGTGAAGGATCCCTCTAAACAGGTATCTAGATAGTCCTTGTAATGTCCTGAAAGCCTTGCATAAAAAATATTAATAATAATATTACCAGGGAGCTCATGAATGGGACATTTGAGCATTAGTGACTTAAATCTCCCCTATGCTTGTTCAATACTTTCTCCATCATGTGGATAAAAATTATAAATGTAATTCCTATCTTTATGAATTTCATGAGGAGGATAAAATTTAGAGTAAAAGAGAGATTCAAGTTCCTTCCACTACAAATGATGAGGATCATCTAGTAGCTCATACCACTCCCTTGCTTTGCCCTTAAGTGAAAAAGGGAATAGCTTCCTATTAACTTGGTTCATAGAAATACCTGCACACTTGAACAACTCGCATAATTTGTGTATAAAGAGTAAATGATCACCAGGATGGACAGTTCCATCTCCAAAATAATAGTTATTCATAACACGTTCAACAATTTTTATAGGTATTTTAAAAGGGACACTTTCAGTATGTGGACTTAAAATATCACAAGTATCATTAGAATTACCACATATGGGAGATAAAGTATCATCGGATCAAATTTTCTTCTTTAAAGCTGGGAACTAAAAAGATCTTTTTCATAAAAACTAACTTCCCCAAGATTAGATGTTTCCATAACATTATTAACAAAGGTGTTCAAAAGATTCATACTAATAACATTGCTATTAGCATGCAAAGAAAGTTCCATGGGTTTTTTAATTTTCTTTTCAGACCATTCATGTTCTCACTTAGGAAAATACTAAAAAGCTCTGTAATTTTTTTGTTGTTTTCCATTAAGCCTAACTAGTGAAAATAAAAATAAGAAACAAAAAGATATAATTGTGGAATCTAAAGGAAATAACTTTGAGCACTCACACACCAGCAACAGTACTATAAGATAGCTTAGTAGCCAGAAGATGTGAGTACCTTTTACCTTACCTCCCTGGCAACGGCGCTAGAAAATAGCTTGATGTCTACGCACTTCTATTCTTGTAGACAGTTGTTGGGCCTCCAAGTGCAGAGGTTTGTAGAACAGCAGCAAGTTCCCCTTAAGTGGATCACCCAAGGTTTATCGAACTCAGGGAGGAAGTGGTCAAAGGTATCCCTCTCAAGAAACCCTGCAATCAAGAAACAAGAAGTCTCTTGTGTCCCCAACACACCCAATACACTAGTCAGGTGTATCGGTGCATTAGTTCCGAGAAGAGATAGTGAAATACAAGTGGTATGGATAATTATAAGTGGTAACGGTGCCAGAAAAGAGCTTGACGGGTAGAAAGAGACTAAATACAATGTGAAATAAAGATGGAAGCAAGCAAACATGTAACAGATCTAGTTGCAAACGGTGTTTCAATGTTTATAAACAAGGCCTAGGGATCATACTTTTTCTAGTGAACACTCTCATATAAATATCTTCTCTTCATGAAACTACCGTGAACTACTCCCCGGTTGGACACTCTAATCCATGGTAGGGCTATAACAACACTCCTCAAAGTCCGCTTTCCCCATCTAGATAACCCCTCACTATCACCTTGAGCGCTAGATGGTTCCAACAAACACCACAATTTCATAGAGACATCCAACTCCAAATATAACTCATAACAAGTATTTGTAATCTCTAGCCTAAGTGTCGCTATGGTGTGCACGCTATCACTTTCACACACGTGGGGAGAGCCAGAGATCTATTAAAGCACTTGAGTAGCAAGGTAGATCTACTTGATTACAAAGCTCATGATCACAATATGATCATGCATAGAGAGAGAGATGAACACGTAGCTACCGGTAGAACCCTTATCCTCGAGGAAGAACTACTCCCTCATCATCATGGGAATCAGCAACGGCGATGGAGATGGTGGTGGAGGTCGATGGAGATGGCTCTGGGGGCACTTCCCTGTCCTGGCAGGGTGCCAGAACAGAGACTTTCTATCCTCCAAATCTCCCCTTCGGTGGCGGCGGTGCTGTGGAACTTTTCGTGGCTGGAGGCTAGATGATTTAGGGTTTTCTCATCCGGAGGCTTCTTATAGGTGAAGGGGCAATGTCAGAGGGTGAACCAGGGGCCCATACCACCTGGTGGTGCGGCCAGGGGACCCACGCCACCACATGGTGTGGCCAGCCCCTGGCCCCTCTTTGTCTCGTCTTTTGGCTCCGTGAGTCTTCCGGTAAAATATCGACTTTGGCTTTTGTCCGGTCCAATTCCGAGAATATTCATTTTCTGGCTTTTCTGGAACCAAAAACTGCAGAAAATAGGCAACTGGCACTATGGCATCTTGTTAATAGGTTAGTCCCAGAAAGTGTATAAAAATACTCCAAAGTGTGGAAAAACATAAGAAAGTAGATATAAAACAAGCATGGAACATCAGAAATTATAGATACGTTTGCAACATATCAACCTAAAAGTGCTAGATCCGAAGATTATGTATATTCAACACCTAGGTGTTGTATATACAAGTTTACAAACTAGATTATTGACTCTAGTGCAAGTGGGAGACTGAAGGGAATATGCCCAAGAGGCAATAATAAAGTGGTTATTATCTTATTCCATGTTTATGATAAATGTTTATTTTGCATGCTATAATTGTATTAATTGGAAACGTTTATACATGTGTGTTTAATAAACAAAATATAAAGTTCCTAGTAATGCCTCTCATATAAACTATCTCTTTGACTAACAAGATGATCAAGGTTTCCTGTTCATGGACATTGTATGTTGTTAATAACGAGGTAACAACATTGGTGGAATGATGTGATGAACAATTCATCTGAGGTATAGCAATATGATCAAAGTCATTATGTTTATATTGCTATAACATCATACGAAGTAATCGTAGTCCTTAGACCATGAGATCATGTTAATCACTAACACTGGAAGAGTATCTTGATAACATCAAACGTCACACCATCACAGTGTGACTATAAAGGTGGGTTCAGTGCTACGGAGGTGTTATGTAGAGGCTCATGGATCAAGAGAGGGATTTATCCATTCTGATGACAGATAGATATACTCGGGGCTCTCTCGGTGATATGACATTGAAATAGCTTGGAAGCAAGTGATGTGATCACTAGAATGTTATATCACAGGAACGAGAAAAGAGTGCATGTCGGCAACGAGATAAAACTAGGTATTGAGATACCGATGATCGAATCTCGGACATGTAATATATTGAGAGACAAAGGGATTTAGTTATGATGTTAAAGGTTCACATGATCACAAGAGTCATCGTTGAATGTGTGGGAGTCAGTACGGATCTGCAGGTCCCGCTGCTGATTATTGATTGGAGAAGGGTCTCGATCATGTCTGCATTATTCGCGAACCATAGGGTGACACACTTAAGGGATACTGACACCATTTGGAGCAAATATGTTTCAGATAAAGATTTAAGAAAGCGCTGGAATCATTTCGATGGAAACCGGAATTGTTTCGGGTGAAATTGCAGAAACTCATTCTGCATGTGATATTGAAATGTTGCAGGGGGTTTTATGTGAATGTTTGTTAATTCAAGTAATTAACAAAATTCTGAATAAAATAAATAAAATAGTTTTATTTAATGAGAGCTTACATTAAATTTGGTGGAAATTTAATGGAGGTGAGCGGAATTTTGAGTGGGAGACTATTTATGTGAGTGGGAGCTCCACCCACATGAATGTGGAAGAGGTGGGGGCACCTCCTTTGGCCGCCGGCCATGGTGAGGGGCTGCCCCCCTCTCCCTATAAAAGGCCCCCAGTCCCTCCTCTCATCTTACACCTCCTCGTGAAGGATCTCTCTCCCCCTCTAGAAATTATTCCCCATGGTCTCAGATTAGCGAGATACATGTTCCCGGTAGCTTTATTTGGAAAGGAGTTGCTGCTTCTGCTGCTTTGCTGGAGTGAGGGATGGAGGTTGTCGGGGTACCGTACGTGTGTGCAATCACGGATGCACCGCTGCTTTGCGGTGCTGGACTTGGTGGTGCTGGACTTGCTGGAGATGGATCTGATGGACGTGCTAGAGCTAGACCTGCTGGACTTGCTGGACTTCATCACGATCTTGAGATCGGCAAGTGTACGACTACATCATCCACGAGTTCCATATTGTTAACAAAGCTTTGTTGTCTTCGAGGGTATGTTCTCTATGGATGTATATCCACCCATTGCTTGTATCTAGTAGATAGTTCTTGCCGTATAATAGTTCCCATCGTAGGAAAATTTTGTTTTCTATGCTGCGAACCCAACATACTGCTCAATCCCAGGCCTATTCTTACCTTAAAACATGCTCATCTTGCCACACATTTGTCCACAAATTTGTTCCTGGTGTCTCTGGTCGAAGGAACTGGATTGTCCGGTGTGAACCAACCGGAGTGTCCGGCCGGACCGGACTCTCCGCTTTATTCACACCGGACAATCCGGTCGGGCCAGACACTCTGGCGTATTCCCGAGAAGTCTCAAACTCGAAAAAGGGGGCCAGGGAGAAGTGGACGGTTCAATCCTCATTCTCCTTCTCGTCTCCCTCTTCCTACCCAACTGCTTCCCCCGACCTAGAGCACCATCGGGAGGGCTTCCCCATCCTAGAACTTGTCGCTGTCGCCGGCCATCTCCTCCCTTTCACCGTTGGGACCGATTCCCCTCTGATGAAGACCACCATGGATGTTGGTAAAGTGCCCCTCTCCTTCTTATTCTCTAGACATGCCCTAAATGATTTTTTGAGGACCACATTTTGCTAGAATCCATGTCTATATCATTCCTGCGTGCAATGTTCACCCTAGTAGTAGTTCTAGAAATGCCGATCTGCTCCAGTTGAGCCTTCTCGCACTATCCCGAAAATTGCCATGACTCTAGCCGGAGTGTCCAGCATGTATGAGCTGGACATTCCGGTGCGGCCGGAATATCTAGTGCGTTCGCGCCGGAATGTCCGCGTCAGGCTTAGTCTTCGGGGTGATTACTCCGGACAGTCCGGGTAGATTCGACCTGTGCAGTCTAGTATTCCTTTGATTGCTGCTATCTTGTTAGTATCTCCTAGACAAATGTGCTTACCCCCAATGCTACCTTCCTCCTCTGATTTCACAGGTGGTTCTCATCCTCGCCGGTCTCAGTCCAGTCATCCTCATGGTTCTTACAATGAAGAGAGAGATGTTCATGTGGATCCATCTGTGGTCAGGCAATCTGCACATGATCGTGCTGCAGCAAAACAAGAGAAGATAAGAAATCTAAAAAGGGATGATGCCTAGCGCATGAAATTTGAAGTTTTGACTACCTTGGTAGATTTGGGCACTAAAGATTATGTGGAGATGAGGCTCCAGTTGTTCTATTCTATGCCACGCACCTCTCCTGGTGATCGGTTCTGGAGGAATGAACAATTCCTCCTCTATTCAAAGGTGTATGGTGGGTTGAGGACTCCTGTGTACCCCATGCAATGGTTGGAGATTGAGAAGTTGCATGCTCACAGCTACTTTCAGGATGCTCTTTGGGTTACTGAGAAGATGGGACTGCACACCATCTTTCAAGCAAGAGAAGACTACAACATTGAGTTGGTTCAGCAGGTTTATGCCACTTTTGTTTTTGGTGACACTGTGTATGTTCCCTTAGAGTGGATTTCTAGCACTACCATATGTCGTTCCAATTTGGTGCAATTTTTTAGCATTCTTGGTTTACCCTTCAACCCCAATGATCCTAGTGGTGAAAGAATGCATATTCATGGTCAATCCTATGACAAGGAAAGGTTAGCTCCTATCTATTCTCAGGGTGGTATATGTGGTCAAACCACCAACATGAAGCTGCTCTACAACATTCTGCTTCACATGTTTCGCTACACTCTCACTCCAAAGGCAGGTAACAAGGATGAGATGTGAGGTGCTGAAATCAACCTCATGGCTCATGCTCACTCTGTGTTTATTCACGGTTCTGACCATGATGGTGGTGCTATTGATGTCATGGACTTTATATATCAAGACTTGTACAAGTGCATTATGGAAAAGAAGTGCCCTCTATTTGCCCCATATGTGATGAAGCTTATTGTTGCCCACACTCCAGCTACTCCTCTACTTTACAATAACCTTGTGCCGCACAAGCCTGTCAAGCTTCAGAGGAAGGGGGCTCCTTCCTCCTAGGTACCCTCCTGTATATCCCCCATCCCGCGGTGTATTTGAGGATGAGGATGTGGATGAAATCAACAACGATGGTAGTGATGGGTCTGAGGAGGTGCAGGAGGTTGTGACCCATGGTCCTCGCATGAAGCATGCTAGCAATGCATATCTCTTCAACACCTCTAGAGAGGAAGTGCACAAGAAGGTGAAGAAGTCTTCCTGGTGGAAGAAACTGCTCCTGTGTCAGAACATTGACATCTGCCATGGTCAGTATGATGCCTACAAGGCCAACGGGAATGTCATGAAGGAACTTGATGGGGCTGAGTTCCTGCACCAAAACAGGGTTATTGCGGTACTTGTAGCAGCAAATATTTAAGAGTTTGTCTCGATGGGAGATCGGCGAACACGACCCTCGTAGCCGTGTTGTCAATGCGACCACGTACGCACCCAAACCGTGGTTTGGAAATAGACTATTCTATAAGTTGCTAGGATAAATGAATTTAAGATGTTTTGTGATAACTACTACTAGAACTGGAAGAAAACTAGAACAAAAGTAAAAATGAAAAGAGGTGAATGCAATGATATGAAATATTAATGTTATGATTCCTCAAGTAATGTTGTGTATACCGGTGTGCATGATAAGTGCTTATGGAATAGCTGTTAACTATAATTATGGCGGTCCCTCATATATCGTTGTCTCCCACCATTGGTAAGTGGCAACTAGACAACTCAATTGTCCACACCCTCTCCGGACATGGGACATCCGTAAGAGAATAGTGTATTAAGATAACAAGACCATCAAGGTAAACCAGAGCAACGGAATTAAGTTCTATGGACAACCGTACTCCTAAGCAAGTGTGCTAGTCACAAGATAACCCATATGTCACTTTGGGGTCAAGCAATTCGCAACACTATACCTATCTATATTAGGAGTGATCTTGAGGAAATTAAATCTTAATGGGCGGTGCATCCTAAGCTGCTATTACCTCTGCAAATCACTTATAGCAAATAGCCTATTAGTACTACCCACAGACTTGTCAGGCCCATGGAATGAGTAGTGATACGTCCATTTTGCATCACTCTTCTATGTCTTAATTCACTATTATTCATTGATATATTTCGTATTGAGAGGTGATACTTATGTTATTTCATCTGTTTTTGCATGGTTGATGACTTTTGGAGCATGGACCGCTGCAGTCAGGATTCTGATGGAAAAGGTGCTGTTTGGAGGCAAAATTCGCGAAGATCAGAAAATCCAGGAAAATATACGAAAAATCCTATTTTTTCAGAAGACTAAGGATGCCAGAAGATGGAGTGGAGATGGGCCATAGGGGGCCCACACCACCCCCTGGCACGGGCAGCCCTAGGTCGCGCCAGCAGGTGGTGTGGCCGCCCTGTCCCACCTCAGGCTCTCTCCTCTGGCGTATATCATCCTCCCGAAAACCTAAGACTCGGGGAGCGACCACAAAAATATTCCACGGCCTCTGCGGGGCGGAAGACACCGAGAGAGAAAGATCTCTCCGGTAGACAGATTTCTGCCCGGGGAATTCCTTCCCGGAGAGGGGAGATCGTCGCCATCAACACCACCATCAAGATGGACTTCATCGGGATCATCACCATCAGCACCATCATCACCATCTCCATATTACTGTAACAATTGTGTTGAATCTTGCATAGTTCATAGGGGAAACTTTCCTGGTGTTGATTACTCTTTGTAGTTGATGCTATTGAGTGAACCATTGAATTATTGTTTATGTTCAGATTGTTATACATCATTATTCCATCTCTGATCATGATCAATATGATGTCTTGTGAGTAGTTAGTTTTGTTCTTGAGGACATGGGAGAAGTCATGTTGTTAGTAGTGGAGTTGTGTTGAGAAAGATTCAATAGTTTGATATTTAAGTTGTGTTGTACTTCTTCTAGTGGTGTCATATGAACGTCGACTACATGACACTTCACCTGTATGGGCCTAGGGAAATGCATTGTGTATTTGGCTACTAATCGTAGGGGTTGCCGGAGTGACAGAAACCTGAACCCCCATTAGGAAACCATTGCACAAGGGACATAAGGGTCTTAGAGTTTAAAGTTGTGGTTAGGTTTCTAGCTTAATTACTTTCTTGTACTTACGGATGTTTGCAAGGGGTATAATCACAAGTATGTATTAGTCCTAGGAAGGTTGGTACATTAGCACAAGTTCACCCACACAACACTTAGCAAGCTAGAGAAGATTAATCAACTATACGAAGCAAAAGCACTTGATCGTCTTCCCATGTGTCCTCGAGAATGTTTGGTCATCTTAAGTAATACATCCGGCTTGTCCTTTGTTGCATAAAGGATTGGGCCACTTGCTGCATTTATTCTTGTTGTCTTTTATTTACTCGTACGTTGTTTACTTGCTTTATCAAAAAACCCTAAAAATCCATTTGCTAAGTATTTGTAGAGAATTCCTGATCCATACCACTAGCCAGCACCTTCCGCTCCTCGTTGGGTTCGACACTCTTACTTATCGAAAATACTGCGATACACCCCCTATACTTGTGGGTCATCAAGACTATTTTCTGGCGCCGTTGCCAGGGAGTGGAGCACTATTGGAAAGTGGAACTGGTAAAGGAAACTTCTACTGTGAGTATTGTTTACTTCTGTTAGTTGCTTTATTTTCGTTATGGATAATTCGCTGAGTTTCTTATTTGGTAATGATACTACCACTGCTAAGGTAGTAGATAAGCCACCACCTGCTGAGAATGATGTTTTCAAAATACCTACAAGAATTATTGATCGTGTTATGGATAACTACTATGTTGGGGATGGAACTGTCCATCCCGGTGATCATTTACTCTTTATACACGAATTATGCGGGTTGTTCAAGTGTGCAGGTATTACTACAGATCAAGTTAAGAAGAAGTTATTTTCATTATCGCTGAAAGGAAGAGCTGAGGAATCGTATAAGCTGCTGAAGAATGGTCAATCTCTGGAATGGGAGGAAATAGTGCCTCTCTTTTATTCAAAGTTTTATCCTCCTAGTGAGATTCATAAAGATCGGAATCAAATATACAACTTTTGGCCTCTTGATGGAGAGAGTAAAGCTCAAGCTTGGGGGAGATTGAAATTATTAATGCTCAAATGTCCCATTCATGAGCTCCCCAACAATATTATTATTAATAACTTTTATGCAAGGCTTCCTCGACATGACAAGGATTTATTGGATGCTTCTTGTGCTGGATCATTCACTCGCATGGAAGAAGAAGCTAAATGGGATCT
Source organism: Avena sativa (assembly GCA_916181665.1). Classification (NCBI taxonomy): domain Eukaryota; kingdom Viridiplantae; phylum Streptophyta; class Magnoliopsida; order Poales; family Poaceae; genus Avena; species Avena sativa. The sequence goes on from OV702292.1 coordinate 59,833,294, forward strand.
TCTGGACCGTATTCAAGACAATGCTGAAGCTTGGGAGAATGACAAAGGTAGAAAGTCAGGTATAAATTATGATTATGAATGCATTGAATCTTTTATGGGAACTGATGACTTTCAAAATATTAAAAATGCTTATGGTCTAGACTCTCAAGCTATTGCTTCTTACTTTAAGGCTTTTGCTTCCTACATTGAAGTGCCTAAAAAGAAGTGGAATAAGTATCATGAACCTTATAAAGATATTGCTAAGAGTGTTCCTGCAAGAAATACTGAAGTTTATACTGCTAATCATGTTTTACCTAAACCTTACATTGAGAAAATGCCTTTCCCAGTTAAGATAAGGGAACATTCTATGATGGCTAGTATGGTAGATGAAAGTATGAATAAAGCTGTTGAACCTGATAAACAAATGGTTGATGAACCTATAATAGCAAATGTGAAAGACTTTGTCACTAAGTATGAAGAAGAGGGACACACTATCCTTTGTAAGGATACCTCTAATTTTGTTTCACAAAGTAGTGTTATGAGAGCTAGTATTCCTGTGTTTTCTGTTAGAATAAGTGATCATTGTTACGATGGTCCTTGTGATAGTTATATTGTTAAGTTTATGCATGATACTGAAAGTTATTATGAGAGAGGGAAAAGTGTTCTTATGCATCTCAATAATATCAAGTTTCCTCGTTTTATGCTGAAAGTTTTTATGTTGCACTTCTTTTGCCTTCTTATGCAAGTTGCCTCTGGTATCAACAACTTGTTTGTTTACAAAATTCCCTTGAATAGGAAGTGGGTTAGACTTAAATGTGTGTGTGTGTGTTTTTTCTTCTTAATGCTCTCTTTCACTTCAATTCATATTCCTGAGTGAGCATCTTCAAAATTATCATGCCCATCTTAATGGCTATAAAGAAAGAGCTTTTTGGGAGACAACGCAATTTGTTTTTGCTTCCAGTTTGTTTTTGTTTCTTTGAGTCTTGCAAGTTATTACTTCAGTAATAACCACTCCTTATCAGTTTTGTTTGTTTTTGTGTCAAGATCAACCTCTAATGAGAGAGAAGTAAGATTTGGGGAAGTTCCTGTCCCGAAACAGATTTTTATGCTTCACCGTAAAAATTCGTGAGAGATCTCTGTATATCGGATTGAGCTGTAATTTTTTGTGCTTCTGCCCTAGGTTGTTATTTAACTTTCGTTAGTTTCACACGTTTTGATTTGAGCAACATAAGAGTTTCGAAAAAATTGATCTTTACCTGCTGGTCTGTTTTGACAGATTTTGCCACTCTTGCATTTGCTTCTTTATTCGATTTCCTTTTTGAATTCTTTTTGGGTTTTCGGAAGGAGTTGCTACAGTATCTTATGTTTTGATGGTTTTCAGTTGAAGTTGGACTCAAAAGGTTTTATCACTTCACTTATACTAATGTTGCTAATGAGAACTGTGTGAAGTTTTGTGTGAAAGAAATTTCGAGGAAGTGGAGATAATGGTGTAATAAGGAAGAGAAAGGTTTTATGACTCAAGTAATAAGTGTATGAAGATGAAGATACTGATGACTATTCAAGTGGAGACTTCGGAAGAATCCACTAAATACCAAATTCAGAGACCTGCAGAGTCCGTGTTCAAATAGGTAAAAGTTCTGGTAAGGAAAGTTCCGCGAAAATACAATCCAACTATATTTTTGCAGTTTTCAGTTAATAAGGGAAGCTACGAAGCGAAAAAGGGATGGAAACGGAGCCAGGGTGGCTCACACCACCCTGTGGCGTGGGCCCTCCCCTTGCCGCGCCACCAGGTGGTGAGTCCACCCCGGACTCCGCCTCCGACTCGTTTTCTCCCAGTACCTTCCTTTTGAAATGAGACTTCGTAATATATAATCCCCCGGAGCCCTCGAGGTTCGTATATTGTGTTTTTGTCGTGTTTTTGTTTCGGTCTATTTCTGCCAGGACATACTCTTTAAAAGTTTAGAAGCACAATGGTGTCTGCCAAGGATAAAGGGAAGGAGCCTATGGAGGAAGACCTCCGAGACCCCAAGCAAGGGCTGGTACCTTCATTCACTTGCCTTGCATCAACGGAAGCCCTACGAGTCACTAAAGAATTCTGTGATAAGTACCGAGACTTGAAGAGGAAGGTGGACATGCTTCAATGGGAGAATGATAGGCTTCTTAAGATGCTGGAAGATTTCCTCACGTCAACTAAGAGCATAATACCACCACCACCAAAGGAGTAATTCATCATCAGGTTTGGCATCCCCTTGGCTTGCTCCAAGCTTGGGGGAGTGCCGCGGTATCACATCACTATCTTCTATCTTTTTACCTTATTAGTAGAGTCATATCATGAATAGAGAAGTTATTATGTAGTATGGTTTGCATTATGGAAGTGTCCCCTCTCTCGTTAGATATGTATCCCTTGGTGTGAGTTGCCGTTATGGAATATTAATGAGAAGTTCTATCATTTACTCTTTTGCATAACTTATATTAGTTTTCAATTCGTGGTTATATGATTGATCTTATTATTAGTATTGGTATCACTTTGGGATCATTGAGTTAATTTAGTTGGTTTTGGAAAACCTGGCTCGGTCAGTAGCACCCTATTTTTGAGAGTTGAATGAAAAAGATAAAAGTACTCTAAAGAAATATAATTTCATCATCTTTCTTTCTTGATTTGCTCATAAGTCTAGTATTCTCTAGTTAAGATCTTTTGTGCTTCCAAGGAAGATTGCATGTTTGTTTTTATCACTTGTATGTTTGGTTGTTTCCTTCAACTCTTATACTTGCTACCCAGCCTTGCTAGCCAAAAACCAGTACTGAGAGGGTATTCTTCTCGTGCATCCACTCCTTTAAACCGAAACCTCTGCCATTTGTGTCCACCATACCTACCTAGTAGCATTATTGCTATTCCAAGTAAATTCTTGTTTTATCTACCTTCCAAATTAAACTTGTTATGTGAAAATTAGTGATTAAAGCTCTCACGAACTTGATGGCACACTTTACTTTCTTGCATCTAATAAACTTGAACCATTGTGCTCACCTATGTTGCGTATATGCTTGCTCTTTGTAAGTTGTGAATTAGCAGAACCATGATGTCATGGGGAACGCTTTCAACATTGCACTGGTACTTTGTACCTAGTTGAAATCATGTTCTTTGTCTATGGATGTCGTCGATGTGAAATGAAAGGGGATCTTGCAAGTCCATGGAGTTATGCATGTGTGTTATAGAAACGCCTGGGCCGCTGGTCTAATCGATGCTGACATGGTGGAAACCTACAGCGCAACCATAACGAGCATCTATGAAGCATTCTTCTTATAAAAAAAGAGTCCGATATTGAGAAAAAGAGAAAAAGAAAAAAAAAGATATTATGAAAAGAGGAAAGAGATAAAAAAAAGCACCATATTCCCATGGTAAATAAGAAGATTGCTGAGATACTTGTTGTCTGCTTGCCTTGTCATTTTGATATGAAGATTCTTCCGTATCACCGGGCAAGGGGTACCCCGTTGGCGGTTCTCTATGATACACATGTGCTTACAATGACAAGAACTTACCGGTGACTAAACTTGAGTAGCATGAGGAGCAGCCCTCGTATTCAAGGGACATGAGATTCTCAATTTACAACTTGTCAATGCATATCCTCATATTTGATCAATTTAACCTTAATCACCTAAAGATGCCTATGATAGGGGCAATGAGAGCTGAAAGCTAGTAAGTATCATAATTTTTGGGAGCTCTTTATGAGACTTGCAATCCCTGCTTCCCTCTGCGAAGGGCCTTTCTTTTACTTTTTAGTTGAGTCAGTAAACCTACTCCCTTCTATCTCAGCAAGTACTTTGAGTTGATGTGATTCATTCATTCATATGATGATTTATTCAATCATGTCTTATTCTCCTTGCTTTGCACATTGCTCTTATCTTGATGTTTACTGCTTTGAAAGCTATCATTGAAAACTAGCTATTTGTGAACTCCAGCAATTTATCAACTATTCTTCAACCAAGAGCTAAGTTTGCCATTACCAATTATGATTTACTTCATGTATGTTTATTGTGTTTCCTTTACCCATTGCAAGTTGAGTTATAGAATAGTGAGTTGTCTTCTTGTCGTGGTGGTGTCACGTCAGATGCCTGGTATAGGCTAAAGTTGGGGCCGAATGGACTATGGAGGAATCCGGGGAGGGATGATGAAGTGAAGACCTCATACGGAAGAACTCAGAGAGACACGATATACCCAGGTTCGAGGCTCTCCTAGTGAGATAACACCTCTACTCCTGCATCTAATCTCATATATCTTGCCATGCTTGTGGCTACAATGGTGCTCCTTGAGCTGTACTCTTATGCCTCTCATGGAGAGAGCAGAGGAAGAAGAAACCATGCTCCTAGTGATTAGAGGGAGAGGAGCCCCTCCAGGGGTCCTCGCATGTAACGTTACCCCTGGTGCTCCTTATAAAGGGGAGCCCAGGGGACAAGGTATGTCATCTAAAGTACTCCTATGAGCTGTCTTGTGGGGCTTGCCTAGTCGGCTTGTCCTTTCTTGAGTCATTGGTCTTATCCCTTCGGCATATTCCTTAGCATCTTTAGGAGATGCTTGGCATATTCCCTAGCATCTCCCAAGATGCCCAGCATATTCCTTAGCATCTTGGACCAAAGGGGCCAGTCTGAGCCAGGGGCGTCCTAAGACTGGCACCTGACGTAGGCTTGACTTGACTCGATAGCGTATCGATGTAGAGGTTGCTGGTGGGTCCAGGTACGAGAGAAATGCCGTCCGGGACGAAGTAATTCGGCCCGAGGAAGTGAAATTCGGCCAAGGAGGAAAATAACTCGGCCTGGGGGAGAAATGGGGCCCACCTGGGCCATGAATAGTGCCCCAACCAAGTTATCTTTGTCCCAGCCGAATTATCACTCAATTCGGCCTGGCCCTCCTGGCAGTAGAAGAGGCCCAACTGAATTACCCCTGTGAGCCCAGCTGGATTACCCCCTGATCCGTCCAGGGCGGCCCAGCCGAGGCTTCCCTGGTTTGGCCTGGGACCGAACTGGACCGTCCGGTGGGAGCTCCGGAGTGTGAGGCTATCCCGGGGTGGGCTGCGGCGCCGGCCCACCCGGGTTGCCCTGGCTACGCTGGGTGGTGTGGAGGAGGTCCCGTGGTGGGCCGTGCTGGCTCCTGACCGGCCCACCCGGGCGACGATGAGGAAGGACGCGAGGGAGTTGGCGGGAGTCCTGGCGACGCGGGGGAGCTGGCGACGCGGGGGAGCTGGCGACGTTGGCGGGAGCTGGCGAAGGGCATCGGCGGGGCAAAGGAGGCCCATGGTGGGCCGACTTTGGCTGATGTCGGCCCACCAAGGGGAGGATAATTTAGCCCAGCCGAGTAATGGAGTGACTCAGAACCGGTAGGCCGAAAGTGGCCCAGGGGACGCGTCTTGAGGACGAATTAGGCTTAATTCGGCCTGAACAACTTCTTTCCTTTTTCTTTTTAGGTTTTTCTTAATTCCTTTGATATTCATGTCTCTTCTAATCATATGACTCATCAACTCTGGGGTACCTAGGGTTACATCCCCAACATTAGTCCCCGAGGCTATGTGGGATTCGCAGAATCGCGCATAGGCTTCAAAATAAAAACTCTCCAGAGTTGTTACCGACATGTAGTCCTTTTCATATATCCCTAACCTCTGGCCTTCTTCGGCTCTAGTCCTAATCCCCTTGGGTAAATTTATGATTTCTAGTCTGATTCGGCTTTGGCCTTAACCCTTTTGGGTAAGTCATTTGGCTTCTGGCGAATTTGGCTCTGGCCTTAACCCTTTAGGGTAAGTCTTTTGGCTTCTGGCCTGATTCGGCTCTGGCCTTAACCCTTTTGGGTAAGTCTTTTGGCTTCTGGCCTGATTCGGCTCTGGCCTTAACCCTTTTGGGTAAGTCTTTTGGCTTCTGGCCTGATTCGGCTCTGGCCGTAACCCTTTTGGGTAAGTCATTTGGCTTCTGGCCGAATTTGGCTCTGGCCTTAACCCTTTTGGGTAAGTATTTTGGCTTCTGGCCTAATTCGGCTCTGGCCTTAACTCTTTTGGGTAAGTCTTTTGGCTTCTGGCCTGATTCGGCTCTGGCCGTAACCCTTTTGGGTAAGTCATTTGGCTTCTAGCCGAATTTGGCTCTGGCCTTAACCCTTTTGGGTAAGTCTTTTGGCTTCTGGCCGAATTTGGCTCTGGCCTTAACCCTCTTGGGTAAGTCTTTTGGCTTCTGGCCTGATTCGGCTCTGGCCGTAACCCTTTTGGGTAAGTCATTTGGCTTCTGGCCGAATTTGGCTCTGGCCTTAACCCTTTTGGGTAAGTCAGTTGGCTTCTGGCCGAATTTGGCTCTGGCCTTAACCCTTTTGGATAAGTATTTTGGCTTCTAGCCTGATTCGGCTCTGGCCTTAACCCTTTTGGGTAAGTCTTTTGGCTTCTGGCCTGATTCGGCTCTGGCCTTAACCCTTTTGGGTAACTCTTTGGGTTCTGGCCTGATTCGGCTCTGGCCTTAACCCTTTTGGGTAAGTATTTTGGCTTCTGGCCTGATTCGGCTCTGGCCTTAACCCTTTTGGGTAAGTCTTTTGGCTTCTGGTCTGATTCGGCTCTGGCCTTAACCCTTTTGGGTAAGTCATTTGGCTTCTGGCCGAATTTGGCTCTAGCCTTAACCCTTTTGGGTAAGTCATTTGGCTTCTGGCCGAATTTGGCTCTGGCCTTAACCCTTTTGGGTAATTCTTTTGGCTTCTGGCCTGATTCGGCTCTGGCCTTAACCCTTTTGGGTAATTCTTTTGGCTTCTGGCCTGATTCGGCTCTGGCCTTAACCCTTTTGGGTAAGTCATTTGGCTTCTGGCCGAATTTGGCTCTGGCCTTAACCTTTTTGGGTAAGTCTTTTGGCTTCTGGCCTGATTCGGCTCTGGCCTTATGAATTGTAATCCGAGTTATCCCATTCGAGATATAATTGCTGAGTTATATGACTCAAAATTGACATGAGTCTCTGTTTTGAGTTACTTGACCCAAAATCCGAGTTACAAGATTCCAAACATGACTCAAATCCGAGTTACCTGATGGGAGTTTGAGTTGCTTGATTCGAATCTGACATAAGTCTTAGATCCGAGTTATTTGGTTGAGATATGATATGGCCTTATGATTGGCTGGCAAACCCCCAAAGATTTGGATCCGAGATATTGATCCGAGATATGATTTAGAGTTATGATATGACTTCATGATATCGTGGCATATTTCCATTGATATGGATCCGAGATATAGATCCGAGATTTGACATGATGAATGAATGATATGCTGGCACATGCTATCCAAGATATGGAACAAACTGATTTGAGGTATAAGATAAGCTGGTAAGCTGGGTTAAAATCCGAGTTACCCTATAACTAGGAAATTGAAACGAATCTGAATTACCCCTGTAGTTAGGCAAACTGAAGTAAAATCCGAGTTACCATGTAACTAGGAAACCTGTAGTTAGGCAAACTGAAGTAAAATCCGAGTAACCATGTAACTAGGAAAACAGAAGTAAAATCCGAATTACGATGTAACTAGGTAAACCGAGGTAAAATCCGGGTTACCATGTAACCTGGAAACCTATAGTTAGGCAAAGTGAAGTAAAATCCGAGTTGTCTGGTACCCTGGCATGGTGATGCACACACCAATGCGAGTTACGGATGACCTGGCAAGCTGAAAACAGCAATCCGAGTTAAATCTGAGTTACCTGGTAATCTGGCTGACTGGGTCAATTCCGAGTTACAAGGCAACCCGGCAAGATGGAGTATAACTCTAGTTACTATGCAACTTGGTGAGTCGAGTTAAATCCGAGTTAAAAATGACTTGGTGAGCTACTTTTTAGTCCAAGACAACTTGAAGACACAAAGCAGTGGACATATATGAGATCATGGCATATCTTAAGTCTTTTCTGAGTTATTGTTCTATGCAAGGCGACAATGAGTCCTCGAGCAACTTTTTCTACCCTTAGGTGATTCAAAAGGCTTTTACGCTAGTCCCCGGGTTGAGTTATCTCATCCCTGGGGTGAACAACTAGGTGACAGTCTCCGAGTGACATCCAAGGTATCTCATGTGCATGTTGGTTGAGTTATCTAGTTGAGTCATGCCCAAAGGGTCAGCTACTACTTACTGTACCATTGGTGAAGAGGTTGAGGAAGAGGTTGAGACACCTCAACAAGGGAGGCTCGATTTCCAACTCCCCTGCTCTCTGTACGTTGAGGAAGTGGATGCAGAGACCTTTGATCGATGGTGAGGCAGAGCTTGATGAAGATGTTCCCGTCCGGATGGTAACCCAACCAGCGCTGCTTATCAGCCCCACGGTGGGCGCCAACTGTCGTGGTGGTGTCACGGCAGATGCCTGGTATAGGCTAAAGTTGGGGCCGAATGGACGATGGAGGAATCCGGGGAGGGATGATGAAGTGAAGACCTCATACGGAAGAACTCAGAGAGACACGATATACCCAGGTTCGAGGCTCTCCTAGTGAGATAACACCTCTACTCCTGCATCTAATCTCATATATCTTGCCATGCTTGTGGCTACAATGGTGCTCCTTGAGCTGTACTCTTATGCCTCTCATGGAGAGAGCAGAGGAAGAAGAAACCATGCTCCTAGTGAGCAGAGGGAGAGGAGCCCCTCCAGGGGGCCTCGCATGTAACGTTACCCCTGGTGCTCCTTATAAAGGGGAGCCCAGGGGACAAGGTATGTCATCTAAAGTACTCCTATGAGCTGTCTTGTGGGGCTTGCCTAGTCAGCTTGTCCTTTGTTGAGTCATTGGTCTTATCCCTTCGGCATATTCCTTAGCATCTTTAGGAGATGCTTGGCATATTCCCTAGCATCTCCCAAGATCCCCAGCATACTCCTTAGCATCTTGGACCAAAGGGGCCAGTCTGAGCCAGGGGCGTCCCAAGACTGGCACCTGACGTAGGCTTGACTTGACTCGGTAGCGTGTCGATGTAGAGGTTACTGGTGGGTCCAGGTACAAGAGAAATGATGTCCGGGACGAAGTAATTCGGCTCGAGGAAGTGAAATTCGGCCAAGGAGGAAAATAACTCGGACTGGGGGAGAAATGGGGCCCACCTGGGCCATGAATAGTGCCCCAGCCGAGTTATCTTTGTCCCAGCCGAATTATCACTCAATTCGGCCTGGCCCTCCTGGCAGCAGAAGAGGCCCAACTGAATTACCCCTGTGGGCCCAGCCGGATTACCCCCTGATCCGTCCAGGGCGGCCCAGCCGAGGCTTCCCTGGTTCGGCCTGGGACCAAACTGGCTCGTCTGCTGGGAGCTCCGGAGTGTGAGGCTATCCCGGGGTGGGCTGCGGTGCCGGACCACCCGGGTTGCCCTGGCTACGTTGGGTAGTGTGGAGGATGTCCCGCGGTGGGCCGCGCTGGCTCCTGGCCGGCCCACCCGGGCGACGATGAGGAAGGACGTGAGGGAGTTGGCGGGAGTCCTGGCGACGCGGGGGAGCTGGCGACGCGGGGGAGCTGGCGACGTTGGCGGGAGTTGGCGACGTTGGTGGGAGCTGGCGAAGGGCATTGGCGGGGCAAAGGAGGCCCGTGGTGGGCCGACTTTGGCTGATGTCGGCCCACCCGGGGGAGGATAATTTAGCCCAACCGAGTAATGAAGTGACTCAGAACCGGTAGGCCGAAAGTGGCCCAGGGGACGCGTCTTGAAGCCGAATTAGGCTTAATTCGGCCTGAACAACTTCTTTCCTTTTTCTTTTTAGGTTTTTCTTAATTCCTTTGATATTCATGTCTCTTCTAATCATATGACTCATCAACTCTGGGGTACCTGGGGTTACATCCCCAACACTTCTATTATAATCTATGTATTGATGAATGTGATGCTTGTTGTCCATATTCTTTTATCGACTCTTCACTCCATAAACCTGAGGCCATGTTTATTGAGCTCAGTTTCGCTTGGGGACAAGCAAAGTCTAAGCTTGGGGGGAGTTGATACGTCCATTTTGCATCACTATTCTATGTCTTAATTCACTATTATTCATTGATATATTTCATATTGAGAGGTGATACTTATGTTATTTCATCTGTTTTTGCATAGTTGATGACTTTTGGAACATGGACCGCTGCAGTCAGGATTTTGATGGAAAATGTGCTGTTTGGAGGCAAAATTTGTGAAGATCAGAAAATCCGGGAAAATATACGGAAAATCCTATTTTTCCAGAAGACTAAGGATACCAGAAGACGGAGTGGAGATGGGCCACAGGGGGCCCACACCACCCCCTGGCGCGGGCAGCCCTAGGCCGCGCCAGCAGGCGGTGTGGCCGCCCTGGCCCACCTCTGGCTCTCTCCTCTGGCGTATATCATCCTCACGAAACCCTAAGACTCGGGAAGCGACCACAGAAAGATTCTGCCGCCTCTGCGGGGCGGAAAACACCGAGAGAGAAAGATCTCTCCGGCAGACAGATTTCTGCCGGGGGAATTCCTTCCCGGAGAGGGGAGATTGTCGCCATCAACACCACCATCAAGCTGGACTTCATTGGGATCATCATCATCATCATCACCATCAGCACCATCATCACCATCTCCATATTGCTGTAACAATTGTGTTGAATCTTGCATAGTTCATAGGGGAAACTTTCCCGGTGTTGATTACTCTTTGTAGTTGATGCTATTGAGTGAACCATTAAATTATTGTTTATGTTTAGATTGTTATACATCATTATTCCATCTCTGATCATGATCCATATGATGTCTTGTGAGTAGTTAGTTTTGTTCTTGAGGACATGGGAGAAGTCATGTTGTTAGTAGTGGAGTTGTGTTGAGAAAGATTCAATAGTTTGATATTTAAGTTGTGGTGTACTTCTTCTAGTGGTGTCATGTGAACATCGACTACATGAAACTTCACCTATACGGGCCTAGGGGAATGCATTGTGTATTTGGCTACTAATCGTAGGGGTTGCTGGAGTGACAGAAACCTGAACCCCCGTTAGGAAACCATTGCACAAGGGACGTAAGGGTCTTAGAGTTTAAAGTTGTGGTTAGGTTTCTACCTTAATTACTTTCTTGTACTTATGGATGTTTGCAAGGGGTATAATCACAAGTATGTATTAGTCCTAGGAAGGTCGGTACATTAGCACAGGTTCACCCACACAACACTTAGCAAGCTAGAGAAGATTAATCAACTATACGAAGCGAAAGCACTTGACCGTCTTCCCATGTGTCCTCGAGAACGTTTGGTCATCTTAAGTAATGCATCTGGCTTGTCCTTTGCTGCATAAAGGATTGGGCCACTTGCTTCATTTATTCTTATTGTCTTTTATTTACTCGTACTTTGTTTACTTGCTTTATCAAAAACCCCTAAAAATCCATTTGCTAAGTATTTGCAGAGAATTCCTGATCCATACCACTAGCCAGCACCTTCTGCTCCTCGTTGGGTTTGACACTCTTACTTATCGAAAATACTGCGATGCACCCCCTATACTTGTGGGTCATCAAGTAGAGACTAATGATAAGTTTTGTGACACTCTGTGATTCCCTAGTAAACTCCTCAACAATGGATTGGACATCTCCAATCACTAGAATAATATCATGAATAGAACAATGTAAAGAGAAAGCACAAACATATTAATTAACAAGAACACACCACACTTCAATTACTCAAATCATCATAACATTAATAAAAGGGGGTTCAAGCCATGTTACAATCCATCACGGAGATCATGATGAGGACAGATGAAGGAGTAGCGGCTATGGAGATGGTGATGACGGCGCGGTGATGGTGGCGTTGGCATGGTGATGGTGGTGTCGGCGTGGTGATGGCGGTGTCTTCCTTCTCCTCCTCTTCTTGCTTGGATGGCTTGATGGTGTTGATGGAGATCTAGATCTTGGTGAAGTTGTAGAGGCTATGGAGGCAGCACGGCGGTAGATGGGATTTAGATCTTGTATATGGTGTATTGTGTATATGGTGGCTTCCTCTTGGGTCCTCCCTCCTTTATATAGGCCTTAGGGGTGCCCTAGGGTTCCCCCAATACCGTCATATGACTTAGGGAAGGTTCTGGAGCTTTTCTGGGGTGAAATCCCGTCGTTTTCGACCTTTTTGGCAACTATACGGGCGGAGCTATACGACCAAAAAAATATCTCTGGCCGTATAGTTGCTCGTTAAACTGTCTGTCTCCTTTAGTATTTTATCCACCATTTCTTCATACGAACTCCATTTCAGGTGTTCTTGGGCTCGTTGAGTTCGTATCATCGAGGGCTACAACCCTGTGGTATTGGATATTTATTTTGATAAGTTGGAAAATTTCACTTTTCCAACCTCCCAAATGGCTAAGTCTAGTCCCTACAGCTCCTCCATACTATGCTCTCTTTGTTCCTTTTGCCTTTGTTTTGTCCATAATCATCATCAACACCTACACATATGTCAAAGACAAGGAAGAGGGATAAAATTCCACCTAAACTACTAAATGTGTAAGGCTCATATTGAATTTAACAAAAACAAGTAATCATGCATATCAGGCATAACAATAGTTAGATGGAGCATGATATGATAGGGGAATGACACAATTTATATTGCTAAAAAGTGTTGTATTATCACAGCCATCAACTTCCCCAAGCTAGATCTTGCTTGTCCTCGAGCAAAAGGGATCGATAACTTAATGGATGTGATATTGCTTATCATTGGAAATCAATGCACTGTATCCTTGTTTTTCCTGCAAGCTCAAAGTAAGAGAGCACATAATCATGCAAGGCAATATATAAGCTCAGTTATATTATTCCAAACCACTAGAGATTAGTCAAAAACTTATATGCCCCATGTCAAAGTTAAATCTAGCTTGCAAGTAAACTTGTGATCCTTCTATACATAATTTTTATTTGTATAAGGAAAAGCTGAACATGGTTAGTTGTCAATCATAAATAGAAATAGAGTTTTCCAATGCTGCCCACTCATGCCATCTATTAAAGTCTCTCAAGTGCAAACTTCGATTGTTGATCTCATAGAAAATATATTTCTTAGTAACGAGACCATGCCAAAAGAGTGGTATATGTTCAATCGAGACTGTGCAGGCTAGGAAGACACTCGTGACCATTACCAAGGTTTCCCTTTTCGGTATAATGATTTCTAATAGCGGTCAGAGGAGTATTCTGACTTCTGATTTTAATGCAGGCCCATGAGAATATTAATGCATACCCAAATATAGCATTTTTGCTACATATGTTGGGTAACTCATAGCCAAACTCCAAGAGTTTCCTCTTTTTGGATTGTTTAAAGGCCAGCGGAGTTGTTAGCATCTCATGTTGTGTGATAGTGGTGCAAGACACGCATAAAGCAATATCTTACTTTGATTTCCAAGACAAAATTTTGGCATATGTAATCTCGAAACTTTGAAACATCATTTCTTATTTGACAACTCACTCAGTAAGCATCTATTAAGACCATCATTTCCAGCACTATGGTGTCGTGTTACTCCATAATGATTCACTTAAGACAATTCTGAATAGTGAAAACTAGCAAGTTCCGAAGAACTTCTTTATTATATTTTCTTTTCAAAATGTAGAGAACATGCCAATGTATATTTAGAGGATCACAATATTTTTCACAAGCTAGATAAACGTTGAACAAGGTGCATCAAAGCTATGGCTTGTCTCCTATGGGGCCTAACATGAGAAAGTATATCCCTTATATAAATATGAACAAAATCTCACCTAAGCAAGCATTCAAAAACAGAGAGATACACAATAGCATGAAAAAAAATTAAGATATAGAAATTTGCACAAGACTCTACGCATGCAGATTAACCTCCCCAAGCTAAGAATTTTCCAAGGATCCACATGAGAAGATCACGAAAACAAAAGAGAAATGCAGTTATCAAAAGAGAGTATAAGAAGTGGTTACCTCCCAAAGCTTAAGCTAAAGAAAGGGTGACACACTTTACCGTTTGATACATTGCAAATGTATCTATAATTTTTGATGTTCCATGCTTGGTTTTATCCACTTTCTTGTGTTTTGTTACAACTTTGGAGTACTTTTCATATGATTTCTTGGACTAACCTATTAACAAGAGCCATTGTGCCAGCTGCCTGTTTTCTGCTGTTTTTGGTTCCAAGAAAGTCGGAAAATGAATATTCTCGGAATTGGACAGGACAAAATCCAAAGTGCCTATTTTTTCGGAAGTCATCAGATGCTAGAATACAAGAAGGAGAGGGGCCAGAGGCCGGCCACACCACCTGGCCGCGCGGCCAAGCTTGGCCCGCGCCAGGCGGCGGTGTGGTGGCCCCTGGCACCCCCTCGGCCTCTCCTTTCGCCTATATATTGCCCTCGGGATGAAAATCCTAAGTGCCCGATCAAAAATCCACGAAAGAGTCTGTAGCCATCGTCATCTCCATCCCTAGACCGGGAGGGATCTGAAACTCTTCCCGGCACCCTACTGGAGAGGGGAATTCACCCTGGAGGCCTTCTTCATCACCATGCAAGCCTTCGGTGTGATGCGTGAGTAGTTCATCTTTGGACTATGGATCCATGTAGTAGCTAGATGGTTGGTTCTCCTCCTTTGTGCTTTCATGTCTAGATCTTGTGAGCTCCGTTCATGATCAAGATCATCTATTTGTAATTCTGCATGTTGTGTTTGCGGGGATCCGATGGATATTGAGATGCTATTTCAGATTGATTGTTGATTCTATCATGTCTTTGTTATTTGTGATCTTGCATGCTTTCCTTTGTTAGTAGCTATCTTGGCCAAGTAGATGCTAGCAACTCCCAGTGTTAGTATTTATGCTCGATAGTGGGTTCATGCCTCTGGTAATCTGGAGAAGTGACAGAAATCTCTAAGGTACTAGATGTGATGTTGCTACTAGGGAGAAAACAACAATCCTTTGTTCATAGAACAATCATATTGTTCACTTTACACGCAATTCGTAAAGCAATAATCTGTTGCTTGCAACTTAATACTAGAGGGGGTTCGGATGATAACCTGAAGGTGGATTATTAGTCATAGATGCAGTTGGATGGCGATCTATGTATAATGTTGTAATGCCCAATCAAGGTCCAAAGGATTCAAGATAATTAGTATAGGCATGTATTGCTTTCTTGATGTTTGTCAATTGCCCCGCTGTAATTTGTTCACCCAGCATGTTATCTATCTAAGGAGAGCCACCTCTAGTGACCTATGGATCCCGGTCCTTTTTCTTTACATACAATCTATAAACTGTTTACTGCTTTGTGTTTACTTTCTACAAACTATTACTTCCTTCCATTCGATACGTTTAATCCTTTGTTTTCCACAAAACACGGTGAGATTGACAACCTCATCGCAAGTTGGGGACAAAGTTCTGTGGTTGTGTTGTGCAGGTCTCCACATTGCTACTAGCACCGGTAGTGCGCCCTGCCAAGGCTCAGCTAGCAACACCTTTGGGGTGTTTCCTTGCTCCTACTGGTTCGATTAAACCTTGGTTTCATAACTGAGGGAAACTTGCTGCTGTGCTCGTCATACCTTCCTCTTGGGGTTCCCAACGAGCTCTACATCAACACCGCTCTAGCATTTTTCTGGCGCCGTACACTGAGCCATCAAGCATTTTTCTGGCGCCATTGCCAGGGAGTCAAGGACATCTTCACAAGGGGAGTCCCTCATAACCAATCTATTTACTTTGTTATTTTTGTTTTGCTTAGTTTTTTTTGCTTTGTTTGCTTCTTTCTTTATCAAAAACACACAAAAAATAGTTCTACTAGTTCGCTTTCTTATTTGAAAAACACAAAAAATGACTACTCTTGAAAACACTAAGTTGTGTGACTTCACTAGCACCAACAACAATGATTTTATGAGCACACCTATTGCTCCACCTGTGCCTAAAGATACTTTCTTTGAGATAAAACCTGCTTTGCTCAATCTTGTTATGAGAGAACAATTTTCTGGTATTGGTAATGAAGATGCTGCTTCCCATCTAAATAACTTTGTTGAACTTTGTGAGATGCAAAAGCATAGGGATGTAGATGGTGATATTATTAAACTGAAATTGTTTCCTTTCTCTTTGAGAGGAAAAGCTAAAGAATGGTTGAATTCCTTAACTAGGAATAGTATTGATTCTTGGACTAAATGCAAAGATGCTTTCATTGGAAAATATTATCCCCCTGCTAAGACTATATCTATGAGAAGTGAAATAATGAAGTTTAAACAACTTGATAATGAACATGTTGCTCAAGCTTGGGAAAGAATGAAATCTTCGGTAAAGAATTGTCCCACTCATGGACTGACTGCTTGGATGATCATCCAAACTTTTTATGCAGGATTGAACTATTCTTCAAGGAACCTATTGGATTCTGCTGCTGGAGGTACCTTTATGACCATCACTTTGGGTGCTACAACAAAACTTCTGGACAATATGATGGTTAATTATTCTAAATGGCATACCGAGAGAGCTCCACAAGGTAGGAAGGTAAATTCTGTTGAGGAAACCTCCTCCTTGAGTGATACGATTGATATTATTATGTCTATGGTTATTAATGGGAAAGCCCATATTGATCCAAATAATGTTCCTTTAGCCTCTTTGGTTGCTCAAGAAGAGCAAGTTGATGTGAACTTCATAAGAAATAATAATTTTGGCAACAATGCTTATGGAAATAACAATTATAGGCCCTACCCTCCTAATAATAATTATGGCTATAATGGTAAACTTGGATCACCTGGTGAAGGAAGAATTTTAGAAGTTGAAAGAGCCACTAAAAACTTCATGCAAATGCAATATGAGCAAAATAAACTATTCACTAAAACTATGGAGGAACAATCTACCATTTTGAAGAACATTAGCCATCAACTTGAGAGTCTAAATAGGGAAATTCCTAGTTTACAATTGAAACTCTCTAATGCTGAAAGAAATATATTATCTTTGTTGAAGCTCAATCCTCTTTGATCAATAAAATGGCTACTAAACCTGAAATTAATGATAATCCCTTTGCAGCTACTAATGCTATACAAGTAAGAATTGATGAAAATGTTAGACTATTAGCTGAATTACATGCTAAGTGGGAGAGAGAAGATGAAATTGCTAGAAACATTAGTGTTTCTACTATCACCACCACTAGTGTTGAGGCTAGTAATAGTTCTACTACTCTAGATGATAAATTTGATTTTGATCTTGATGGTTGCAATATCTCTAAAGTTATTAAGTTCCTACAAAATCTTGCTAAAAGTCCTAATGCTAGTGCTATGAACATGGCCTTTACAAAACACATTACTGATGCTCGCATAAAGATTAAAGAAGAAAAGATGAAACATAAAGCTTCTATTCCTATTAAACAAGAAGATGGTTGGGAACCCATCATTAATATGAAAGTGAATGACTTTGATTTCAAAGCTTTATCTGATCTTGATAGTAGTGTTTCTATTATGCCTAGAAGGATTTATGATATGCTTGATTTGCCTCCTCTTGAAGATTGTTATTTGAATGTCCCACTTGATGATAATGCTAAAAAGAAACTCATGGGGAGTCTTAATGATGTTCTTATTATGGTTAACAATGCCTATGTCCCCGTTGATTTCTATGTTTTGGATGTTGAATGCAATGCTTCTTGTCCTATTACTTTGGTAAGACCTTTTCATAGAACTGTTGGTGCCATTATTGATATGAAAGAAGGCACCATTAAATATCAAGTCCCACTCAAGAAAGGTATAGAACACTTACCTAAGAAGAGAGAGAAGATTTCTTTTTCTTCTCCTATGAAAACAAAATTTGGTCTTAATGCTTCTTCATTTGAGAACACTTGATTCTTTCTTGCTTCTTATGCCTAACTTAAAGGCGTTAAAGAAAAGTACTTATTGGGATATAACCCAAAAGTTTTAGATGAGTCTTGGAAGTTATTATTTCAGTAATAACCGCTCCTTATCCTTTTTATTTGCTTTTTGTGCCAAGAGTAACCTCTAATGAGAGAGAAGTAATGATTGGGAAAGTTGCTGTCCCGAAACAGATTTCTGTGCTTCACCGTAAAAATTCGTGTAAAATCTCTGAAAGTCTTTTTGAGGCGTGAATTTTTGTGATTCTGCCCCAGGTTATTATCGAACTTTCGTTAGTTCCACACTTTTTGATTTGAGCAACAGAAGGTCTTCGAACAAATTGGTCTTTACCCGCTGGTCTGTTTTGACAGATTTCTGGCATTTTCTGCATTTGCTTCTTGTTGGTTCCTTTTTGAGTTCTTTTGGGGAATTGAGCTTTTTGAGGGAAGTGCTACAGTATCTAGTGTTCTAATGGAAGTTTATTTGGTGTTAGAACTGAACCTTAAGACTTATTTATCTTGAGTGCACTAATGTTGCTAATAAAGATTGTGTGAAGTTTTGTATGAAGGAAAATTTTCAGGTGTATGGAAGGAATGAGTAACGAGATGAAGGATGGACTAAAGCTCAAGCTTGGGGATGCCACACGTGTCACCCCAAGAAATATCCAAGAAGTACAAGCGTCAAAGCTTGGGGATGCACAAGGCATCCCCTTCTTCATCAATAAAAATCTCAGGTTTCTTCTAAACACTTCATTTTTATTGTTTCATGCATAGTTGTGTTGTTCTTGGAGCGTCTTCTTTTTCGTTTGGTTTTTCGTTTTCTTTTATTTGCTTAGTTTTCTGAATAAATTGGTTGGACCCCCTTTTTCATACATTTGTTTTCAAATAGTTTGGTTTGGTTTGGAAAAGAGTAGGAAAGTTCATGCTCATGTGGTAAAAAGAGCTCGTTTTTTACTGTGGCCTATGCTTTGTCATGCCATGCTTGATATTGTTTTAGCTTTATGCTTAGTATTCTTTGCCGTAGCATGACTTGTTATAAACAATTGAGATTGCTTAATGTGTCTTGGATGAATCATGCGTTGTTTTAGCATATTAGAGCATAGTATAGTGGTATTCTCCTTTGATGCTTTATTTGGGTTGAGTTAGCGCATGCTCACACCATGTTATGACTATCTCAAGTCACCATAGCCTTTATGATCCTTTAGTTTTCAACTTGTAGTATCACTTTATGCTTTGATCAATGATGTTTTGTCTCTCTGCATGATTATGGCCATTATTTTTCTCTTAGTTTGTCGCTCCCAGTCTTTTGCTAGCCTCCACAACCAAGTATGAGTTCCACTCATGCATCCAACTCCCTAAACCAAGTTATTCCAAAGAGTCCACCATACCTACCTACTAGCTTATGCTATTCCAAGTATATTCATGCTTTTGTCTACCTTCCGAATTAAACTTGTTATGAGAAAACTAGTGATTAAAGCTCTCACGAACTTGATGGCACACTTTACTTTTCCTGCCCTTAATAAACTTGAACCATTGTGCCGTCTATGTTGTATATGCTTGCACTTATTTGTTGGGAATTAGCAGAACCATGCTTTCATGGGGAACGCTTTCAACATTGCACTTGGTACTTGTATCTAGTTGATATCATGCTCTTTTGTATATGGATGTCGTCGGTGTGAAATGAAAGGGGAGCTTGTAAGTCCATGGAGTTATGTATATGTGTTAGATAAACGACTGGGCCGCTGGTCTAATCCATGCTGACATGGTGGAAACCTGCAGCGTAACCATAATGAGCTGTTTATGAAGCATTCTTCTTATAAAAAAAGAGTCCTATATTGAGAAAAAAGACAAAAATAGAAAAAAGAGATATTATGAAAAGAGGAAAGAGAGAAAAAAAGCACCATATTCCCATGGTAAATAAAAAGATTGCTGAGATGCTCGTTGTATGCTTGCCTTGTCATTTTGATATCGGGAGTCTTCCGTATCATCGGGCAAGGGGTACCCCGTTGGCGGTTCTCTATGATACACATGTACTTACGATGACAAGATCTTACCAGTGACTAAACTTGAGTAGCATGAGGAGTGGCCCTCGTATACAAGGGACATGAGATTCCTAACTTATAGTTTGTCAAGCATGTACACCATAGTTTGTTCACTTTAACCTTAATCACTTATGATGCTTATGATAGGGGCAATGAGAGCTGAAAGCTATGAGTACCATAATTTTTGGAAGCTCTTTATGAGACTTGAATCCCTACTTCCTTTTATGAAGGCCTTTCTTCCACCATTATATTGAGTATCCACCTTCTATCTTTATGCACCTACTTTGAGAGCATAGTGGCCATTCTTAGTTCTATGTGCATTGTCCCAAGACTAGTTGATTGATGCATAACTTGATATTGCTTGTTTTAAACTATTGTATCTAGTCACTCTTATGAACTTTGAAGGTGTCCTATGCATTTAAATTTGCTACTCTATGAGGGCAAGCTGAATACTATTATGCTATGTTTTCTTTATGTGAAACAAACAAACGTCTTGCAAAGCATTGTTATTCATGAATCTTTTGTTTGTGCCTTTTCATGTTGCATCATAGTTTCTTTGCTTATTTCTAGAACTTTGTCTTTCATGTTATGATTGAAGTACTATGATCCCAGCTTTGAATGTTTTACAAATACTTTGATCAAGTCTTTGATGGTGCATGTCACCTCAAAAATTATTCTTTCTTTTTATCACTTACCTACTCGAGGACAAGCAGGAGTTAAGCTTGGGGATGTTGATACATTGCAAATGTATCTATAATTTTTGATGTTCCATGCTTGGTTTTATCCACTTTCTTGTGTTTTGTTCCAAATTTGGAGTACTTTTCATATGATTTCTTGGACTAACCTATTAACAAGAGCCACAGTGCCAGCTGCCTGTTTTCTGCTGTTTTTGGTTCCAGGAAAGTCAGAAAATGAATATTCTCGGAATTGGACGGGACAAAAGCCAAAGTGCCTATTTTTTCGGAAGTCATCAGATGCCAGAATATGAGACGGAGAGGGGCCAGAGGCCGGCCACACCACCTGGTCGCGCGGCCAGGCTTGGCTCGTGCCAGGGGTGGTGTGGTGGCCCCTGGCACCCCCTCGGCCTCTCCTTCCGCCTATATATTGCCCTCGGGACGAAAACCCTAAGTGCGCGATCAAAAATCCACGAAAGAGTCTGTAACCGCCGTCATCTCCATCCCTAGATCGGGAGGGATCTGAAGCTCATCCCGGCACCCTGCCGGAGAGGGGAATTCACCCTGGAGGCCTTTTTCATCACCATGTAAGCCTCCGGTGTGATGCGTGAGTAGTTCATCTTTGGACTACGGATCCATGTAGTAGCTAGATGGCTGGTTCTCCTCCTTTGTGCTTTCATGTCTAGATCTTGTGAGCTCCGTTCATGATCAACATCATCTATTTGTAATTCGGCATTTTGTGTTTGCGGGGATCCGATGGATATTGAGATGCTATTTCAGATTGATTATTGATTCTATCATGTCTTTGTTATTTGTGATCTTGCATGCTTTCTGTTGTTAGTAGCTATCTTGGCCAAGTAGATGCTAGCAACTCCAAGAGTTAGTATTTATGCTCGATAGTGGGTTCATGCCTCTAGAAATCTGGGGAAGTGACAGAAATCTCTAAGGTACTAGATGTGTTGTTGCTACTAGGGAGAAAACAACAATCCTTTGTTCATAGAACAATCGTATTGTTTACTTTACACGCAATTCGTAAAGCAATAATCTGTTGCTTGCAACTTAATACTGAAGGGGGTTCAGATGATAACCTGAAGGTGGATTATTAGTCATAGATGTAGTTGGATGGCGGTCTATGTATAATGTTGTAATGCCCAATCAAGTTCCAAAGGAGTCAAGATGATTAGTATATGCATGTATTGCTTTCTCGATGTTTGTCAATTGCCCCGCTGTAATTTGTTCACCCAGCATGTTATCTATCTAAGGAGAGCCACCTCTAGTGAACTATGGATCCCAGTCCTTTTCCTTTACATACAATCTATAAACTGTTTACTGCTTTTTGTTTACTTTCTGCAAACTATTACTTCCTTCCATTCGATATGTTTAATCCTTTGTTTTCTGCAAAACACGGTGAGATTGACAACCTCGTCGCTGTTGGGTCCGCATCATAGAAAACAAAAAAATTCCTACGGTGTGAACTACACGCCAAGATCTATCTACTAGGTACAAAGCAAACGGGTGGACATACATCCATAGAGAACTTACCCTCGAAGACAACGAGCTTTGTTAACGAGTAGGAACTCGTGGTTGATGTAGTCGTACACTTGCCGATCTCAAGATCGTGAGGAAGTCCGAGCGCCGCAACTCAGCAGCGCATCCGCACTCGCACACACGTTCAAGCCACCGGACAACCTCCACCTCCTCGCTCCAGCGATCCAGCGGAAGCAGCAACTCCTTCCAGACGAAATGCCACCGGGAACATGTATCTCGCTAATCCGAGACCATGGGGGAATAATTCTAGAGGAGGAGAGAGATCCTTCACAAGGAGGTGTGAGGATGAAGGAGGAATGGATGGCCTTTTATAGGAGGAGGGGGGTGCCCCCTCTCTCCATGGCCGGCGCATGGGGGGGTGACCCCTCACCTCCCCCATTCATGTGGTGGTAACTCCTCCACATTAAAATGCCTCTTCACATTCCCTTTTAAAGTCTCCACTTTAAATGCATTAAGTTTCTCCAAATTTAATGCTCTCTCATTTAATAAAACCCTTTTATTAAATTTATTCAGAATTTTGTTAATTACTTTAATTAACAAACATTCACATATAGCCCCTTGCAATATTTGAATATCACATGCAGAACCACCTTCTGCAATTTCACCCGAAACAATTTCCGGTTTCTATTGAAACAATTCATGCGCTTTGCAATTCTTTCGTCTGAAACATATGTGCTCCAAAATGGTGTCCGGTAACTCTTAAGTGTGCCACCCTACGGTTCGCGAATAATGCAGACATGATCGAGACCCTTCTCCGATCAATAATCAGCAGCGGGACCTGGAGATCCGTACTGACTCCTACACATTCAACGATGACTCCTGTGATCGTGAGAACCTTTAACGCTTGTAACTAAATCCCTTTGTCTCTCGATATATTACATGTCCGAGATTCGATCATCGGTATCTCCATACCTAGTTTGATCTCGTTACCGACATGCACTCTTTTCTCGTTCCCGTGATATAACATTCTAGTGATCACATCACTTGCTTGCAAGCTATCCTAATGTGATATCACCGAGAGGGCCCAGAGTATATCTATCTGTCATCTGTATTGACAAATTCCACTCTTGATCCATGAGCCTCAACATAACACCTTCGTAGCACTGAACCCATCTTTATAGTCACCCTGTTACGGTGTGACGTTTGATGTTATCAAGATACTCTTCCGGTGTTAGCAATTAACATGATCTCATGGTCTAAGGATAAAGATTACTTCGTATGATGTTATAGCAATATAAAAACAATGACTTGATTGTAATGCTATACTTCGGATGAATGTTCATCACATCATTCCACCAATGGTGCGACCTTGTTATTAACAACATCCAATGTCCATGATCAGGAAACCTTGATCATCCTGTTAATCAACAAGCTAGTCTATAAGAGAGGCATTACTAGGAACCCTTTTTGTTTATTAAACACACATGTATTGATGTTTCCTATCAATACAATTATAGCATGTAAAATAAACATCTATCATATACAAGGAATACATAATAACAACTTTATTATTGCCTCTCAGGGCATATTTCCTTCAATCACAAGTTGGGGACAAAGTTATGTGGTTGTGTTGTGCAGGTCTCCACGTTGCTACTAGCACCAGTAGTGCGCCCTGCCAAGGCTCAGCTAGCAACACCTTTGGGGTGTTTCCTTGCTCCTACTGGTTCAATTAAACCTTGGTTTCATAACTGAGGGAAACTTGCTGTTGTGCTCATCATACCTTCCTCTTGGGGTTCCCAATGAGCTCTACATCAACACCGCTCTAGCATTTTTCTGGCGCCGTACACTGAGCCATCACCATTGAGGTGCTTTTAACCTCTACTTTGATGGAAAAAGAACCTTTGCTTCAATGAATGCTTCACGATCCAGTGTATGCCTTCCTTAAGAACCTGGTGGGAACAAGACTAGAAAGAATGCAAAATATTTTTGTGTTTTTGAAGACACGGGTGTAGCTCACAAGTGATAAAAATACAAGTCCCACTGAGTCGGTTCATCAACCTAAGCACCATGCCTAAGGCAACAAACTAGTTCTAGAAGTGGCCTCTCCTAGATTGTGATGAGGTGCAAGTGAAACGGGATACGAGACACGAGTGTGCAACCACTATGTGCTTATTTAAAAGAGGTTCGAGTTGGAAGGTTTTACCAGACACTGATTGTTGAAACGTTGAATTGAAGCAACCAAGTGGATCATGTGAGTGTTTGCACGATTGGCACTACTGTACACGTTGATACACAAGGTTCAAGTCCCTGTGAAAATAACACACAAAGTAAAAGACAATGGTTTGGTGTACGAACGAAGTTTGTTCACCCAACTAATGAAAGAAAACGAAAATAAAACATAAACTACTAAAGAGAATTACAACTTAAGGAATTTTTGAGATAGAACTTTATTGTTTACATACGCTCAGCTTCTCTAAAACATGGGAGAAGCTCCTAGGTGGTGTTTCGAGGTTTTTAGAAGAAGAAGGAAGAAGAATGAATGAAATTTTGAGCAATGGTTACCTTCCAGTTGGCGTTTGAGGGGTTTTACCAACTATACGAGCGCAGCTATATGGCCGGAATAATACGTTCCCGCCGTATAGTTGGCCTTCTATCAAAATTTTAGGGTTTCCTCCTAGCGGTGTAGCTATATGGGCGCAACTATACATCTGGAACAAAATGTTCCCGCCATATAGTTGGTCGTAAAATTGTATGTCCCTGGGAAAGAAAATATACAAAGGCATAGATATCTATATGACCGGAACTATACGGCCGGAATTTATATTCCAACCGTATAGTTGGTCGTTAAACTCTCAGTACATATGAAAGAAAAAAATTCGATGGCAAAGATATCTATACAACCAGAATGATACGGCCGAAAGTTTTATTCTTGCCTTATAGTTGGTCGTTAAACCTTTTGTATTCATCAGAAAATTTCTATTTCTTCGTGAATTCTTTCTTAACATGTAACTTAGTGAAATACCTTGTTTTGACGGTAAAATAACAACTTTAATTTTTGACCAACAAATACAGATAATTGAAAGATTCACCTGAAACTGATTTTCTCTTCCTTTTTGCAACACATAATATAGTGACAATAAATTCTACCTTTTGAAAACTTCAACAAGATTACTCTAATAGAAAGACATGCGAAGAATAAAAGTGCCAATGCAATATGAATGCAACTATATTCAAGTCACAAAACTAAGAAAGACGCCTAATGACTTCTGGGTTGCCTCCCGGGAAGCTCTCTCTTTAAAGCCATAAAGCCAGGCTAGGATGCTCCATACATTACCCACCTGGATCCCAAGGGATATAGACTCGAGGTGAGGTTGTACATACCAGCTTGGAGCATCTTGAAGTAGAGTTCGGTCGGAGTCGTACCCGCTTATGGTGCATCAACATCATGTAGATGAACAAGTTCTCGCTTTCAAGTGAGTGTTGATGCACCAAGCTTGGTGAACATGCCTCCATGTATAGCTGCAATGAGAGGATTTGGGATTCATATAAAATTCTTAAATATTTACCTTGGTTACCTATGTAGGGGGACAATTCATAGTATTCTTCCTTCATAGCAGGGAGTTCAGGACCCTGCATGTTAGTATAGCAAGGTTCTATCTCTTGTTCATTATTATTAGTGCTCTCCATATGAGTGTCTAGGCACAAGACCTCCACAGAACAATTATCAATAGTTTTAGCATCATAAAAATCACTACTAGAGTGAGAGGCATCACATACAAAAGTTGTAGTGTGACTCTCTTTGTCAACCTCACCTTTTTGTTCCTCCTTTTCATTGACTAGTGTTTTAATAGCAATGATAGAATCAAAAGTAGGAGTCGAAGGTGTGAGCGAGTGATCAATTCGTTCTTCCTTCTTATGCTCCTTTTCCTCTCCACTTAAATTATTTTTGCAAAATAGGAATATGAGGTATACTAAATTAAAAACTTCATCAAGTGCTTCACTTTCAACATCAATACTTCCTAGTATAAATACCATTTCAGATGCACCTTTTAAAAGAATGTATTCTAGTACTTCCAAACTAGCATAGGATTTATCTCTATTATAATTTGCTAGAGTAGGATTGTTGGAATACTTACATTGAAAATTAAGGTCATCATCTGTTATACAAATTGTGCAATAAGATCCATCATTAGCACGCAGCTATAATGAATACCTTTCTAATTGGTCCACCAATTTCTTTATCAGCTCATGTCTAGCAACTAGGCTTGATGAACATGAATCCTTTATCTCCTCCAATGCTTGTATTATCTCTTGAACAAAATTTATCTCGGAAGTCAAAATGATTAGTAGCAACGGTTTTTATAAATTTTTGGTTTTGTAATTTTTATATTGTTTTCAATATAAAATAAAGCAGTAAGATAATAGCAACAAACAGAAATAAACTATGTGCGAGTAGATAACCGAACACTTTGCTCCCTGGCAACGGTGCCAATTTTATGGGGCTGAGTTCCTGCACCAAAACAGAGTTATTATAGTACTTGCAGCAACAAATATTTAAGAGTTTGTCCCGATGGGAGCTCGGCAAACACGGCCCTCGTAGCCGCATTGTCAATGTGACCACATACGCACCTAAACCATGGTTTGGAAGTAGCCTATTCTATAAGTTGCTAGGATAAATGAATTTAAGATGTTTTGTAATAACTACTACTAGAACTGGAAGAAAACTAGAACAGAAGTAAAACTGAAAAGAGGTGAATGCAATGAGATGAAATATTAATGCTATGATTCCTCAAGTAATTTTTTGTATACCGGTGTGCATGATAAGTGCTTATGGAATAGCTGTTAACTATAATTATTGCGGTCCCTCATATATCGTTGTCTCCCACTGTCGGTAAGTGGCAGCTAGACAACTCAATTGTCCACACACTCTCTGGACATAGGTCATCCGTAAGAGAATAGTGTATTAAGATAACAAGACCAATCAAGCTAAACCAGAGCAAAGGCATTAAGTTCTATGGACAATCGTACTCCTAAGCAAGTGTGCTAGTCACAAGATATCCCATATGTCACTTTGGGGTCAAGCAATTCGCAACACTATACCTATCTATATCAGGAGTGATCTTGAGGAAATTAAATCTTAATGGGCGGTGCATCCTAAGATGCTATTGGCTCCGCAAATCACTTATAGCAAATAACCTATTAGTTCTACCCACAGACTTGTCAATCCCATAGAACGAGTAGAGACTAATGATAAGTTTCGTGACACTCAGTGAATCCCTAGTAAACTCCTCAACAATGGATTGGATGTCTCCAATCACTAGAATAATATCATGAATAGAACAATGTAAAGAAAAAGCACAAAAATATTAATTAACAAGAACACACCACACTTCAATTACTCAAATCATCATAACATTAATAAAAGGGGGTTCAAGCCATGTTATAACCCATCACGGAGATCATGATGGGGAAGGATGAAGGAGTAGCGGCTATGGAGATGGTGATGACGGCGCGGTGATGGTGGCGTCGGCGTGCTGATGGCGGCGTCTTCCTTCTCCTCCTCTTCTTGCTTGGATGGCTTGATGGTGTTGATGGAGATCTAGATCTTGGTGGAGTTGTAGAGGCTATGGAGGCGGCACGGCGGCAAGGTGCCGATGTTGAGGCGGTAGGTGGGATCTAGATCTTGTATATGGTGTATTGTGTATATGGTGGCTTCCTCTTGGGTCCTCCCTCCTTTATATAGGCCTTGGAGGTGCCCTAGGGTTCCTCCAATACCATCATATGACTTAGGGAAGGTTCTGGAGCTTTTCTGGGGCAAAATCCCGTCGTTTCCGACCTTTTTGGCAACTATACAGGCGGAGCTATACGACCAAAAATAGCTCCGGCCGTATAGTTGCTCGTTAAACCGTCTGTCTCCTTTAGTATTTGGCCGCCATTTCTTCATACGAATTCTGTTTTGGGTGTTCTTGGGCTCGTTGAGTTCGTATCATCGAGGGATACAACCATGTTGTCTTGGATCTTTATTTTGACAAGTTGGAAAATTTTACTTTTCCAACCTCCCAAATGGCTAAGTCTGGTCCATGCAGCTCCTCCATACTATGCTCCCTTTGTTCCTTTTGCCTTTGTTTTGTCCATAATCATCATCAACACCTACACATATGTCAAAGACAAGGAAGAGGGATAATATTCTACCTAAACTACTCATATTGAATTTAACAAAAACAAGTAATCATGCATATTAGGCATAACAATAGTAGATGGAGCATGATATGATAGGCAAATGACACAATTTATATTGATAAAAAGTGTTGTATTGTCACAGCCATCAGAACTCAAGAAGATCAACCAGCCCATGGATGATGACTCATCTCAGCAGGTTTCTGATGGGACGCTCTCTTATGGTCACTAGAGCTAGGGCGTGTGGATTGGTCCATGTTTGAGGATGTGTCTTCCTCTTCTCGTCCTCATGGCCAGTCGACTGCTCAGGATGATGATGATGATAAGGAAGAGGATGGCAATGAGGATGAGGATGACGATGAGGATGAGGAGTATGATGACTACAGTGGCTAGAGTTGGTTTGGGACGCTTTTGTAGTGCTCTTTTCCCTTTTTGGCGTCTCGATGCCAAAGGGGGAGAAGTGGCCATATTAGGTTACTACCAGGGAATTGCATGGGTACAAAAGCTTCACATTATTCCGATTTTCCTCTTTGAAGCTTGTGTCTTTATGTCTATTCGGCTATGTACTTTGTCATATGTTGAACTCCATTATCTGTCATGTGTGGTAAGACATGCGTACTCGGTATCATTATTTCAATTTAAAACTATTTGATGCCTAGTTATTTGTCTATCCTTATTAAGATCGTGTCGTACCATTGTGTTTATAAATTCAAGGTTATGTAATATTGTATTCAGATGCAAATTTAAAATGGTAACACATCTAGGGGGAGCCTTCCTATAATTTGTAAACTGTCTGTTGCTATGCTTATTGATTATCATATATGCAATCATTGGTTTATAATCAAACACCAAAAAGGGGGAGATTGAAAGGGCATTTGTGCCCTTCATTTTGTTTTAATGTTTGTTGACAACACTAGGATGGTTTTAATCTGCTGCTGAAATGTTTCAGGATATATCTATATTACTTGCAGAATATTATCATTATCATGTCTTAAGGAAAAGGGGGTCCCAGGATTTATTTGTGCAGAATCAAGCTTGCGTCGGACTGTCCAACAGATTTCAGTCGGAGTATCCGTCCTAGCCAGAATGTCCGGCTCCGAAGAATTCCTTGGAGGGTGCGGACATTCAGTAACCCAAATCGGACTCTACCCGGACACTGCCCAGAATTTGGCTAGATTCTTTGCCAGGCCGGAGTGTCCGGTCTAGCCAGACAGTCCATGTCGATTCAGCCGGATTGTCTGGGTTAAGTGATTCAAACGGCTACATTTCTGGGGGGCCCATATAAAGGCCCCTTCTTCTACCTTGAGAGGCTGCTCATTTCAGAAGACAAGAACCCTAACCCTAGAGCCACGATGGCCCAAGATATCTCGAACTCGTTGGGGAACCCCAAGAGAAAGGTATGATGAGCACAGCAGAAGTTTCCCTCAGTTATGAAACCAAGGTTATCGAACCACTAGGAGCAAGGAAACACCTCCAAGGTGTTATTGCCAACTTGGAATCAAGCACAACACAACCACAGAACTTTGCCCCCAACTTACAGTGAGGTTGTCAATCTCACCGGTTTTGCTGAAAACAAAGGATTAATTGTATTGTGTGGAAGAAAATAAAAGCTTGCAGAAAGTAAACAGAAAGTAGTAAACAGTTGTAGATTGATGGTAAAACAAAGGACCGGGGTCCATAGCTCACTAGTGGTGGTTCTCCTTAAGATAGATGACATGTTGGGTGAACAAATTACAACGGGGCAATTGACAAACATCGAGAAAGCATACATGCATATACTAATCATCTTGACTCTGATACATTGCAAATGTATCTATAATTTTTGATGTTCCATGCTTGGTTTTATCCACTTTCTTGTGTTTCGTTCCAACTTTGGAGTACTTTTCATATGATTTCTTGGACTAACCTATTAACAAGAGCCATAGTGCCAGCTGCCTGTTTTCTGCTGTTTTTGGTTCTAGGAAAGTCAGAAATTGAATATTCTCGGAATTGGACAGGACAAAAGCCAAAGTGCCTATTTTTCCGGAAGGGATCAAGTGCCAGAATACGAGACGGAGAATGTCTCGGGGCCGGCCACACCACCTGGCCGCGCGGCCAGGCCTGGCCCACGCCAGGGGGTGGTGTGGTGGCTCCCGGCACCCCCCCCGGCCTCTCCTTCCGCCTATATATTGCCCTCCGGACGAAAACCCTAAGTACCCGATCAAAAATCCACGAAAGAGTCTGTAGCCGCCGTCATCTACATCCCTAGATCGGGAGGGATCTTAAGCTCTTCCCGGCACCCTGCCGGAGAGGGGAATTCACCCTGGAGGCCTTCTTCATCACCATGCAAGCCTCCGGTGTGATGCATGAGTAGTTCATCTTTGGACTACGGATCCATGTAGTAGCTGGTTCTCCTCCTTTGTGCTTTCATGTTTAGATCTTGTGAGCTCCGTTCATGATCAAGATCATCTATTTGTAATCATACATGTTGTGTTTGCGGGGATCCGATGGATATTGAGATGCTATTTCAGATTGATTATTGATTCTATCATGTCTTTGTTATTTGAGATCTTGCATGCTTTCCGTTGTTAGTACCTATCTTGGACAAGTAGATGCTAGCAACTCCAAGAGTTAGTATTTATGCTCGATAGTGGGTTCATGCCTCTGGTAATCTGGAGAAGTGACAGAAATCTCTAAGGTACTAGATGTGCTGTTGCTACTAGGGAGAAAACAACAATCCTTTATTCATAGAACAATCGTATTGTTTACTTTACACACAGTTCGTAAAGCAATAATCTGTTGCTTGCAACTTAATACTGGAGGGGGTTCGGATGATAACCTGAAGGTGGATTATTAGTCATAGATGCAGTTGGATGGCGGTCTATGTATTATGTTGTAATGCCCAATGAAGTCTCAAAGGAGTCAAGATGATTAGTATATGCATGTATTGATTTCTTGGTGTTTATCAATTGCCCCACTGTAATTTGTTCACCCATCATGTTATCTATCTTAAGGAGAGTCACCTCTAGTGAACTATGGATCCCGGTCCTTGTCTTTTACATAAAATCTTCAACTGTTTACTGCTTTGTGTTTACTTTCTACAAACTTTTACTTCTTTCCATTCGATACGTTTAATCCTTTGTTTTCCGCAAAACACGGTGAGATTGACAACCTCATCGCAAGTTGGGGACAAAGTTCTGTGGTTGTGTTGTGCAGGTCTCCACGTTGCCACTAGCACCGGTAGTGCGCCCTGCCAAGGCTCAGCTAGTAACACCTTTGGGGTGTTTCCTTGCCCCTACTGGTTCGATTAAATCTTGGTTTCATAACTGAGGGAATTTGTTGTTGTGCTCATCATACCTTCCTCTTGGGGTTCCCAACGAGCTCTACATCAACACCGCCAACAAGCATTTTTCTAGGCGCCGTGCATTGAGCCATCAAGCATTTTTCTAGCACCGTTGCCAGGGAGTCAAGGACATCTGCACAAGGGGAGTCCCTCATAACCAATCTCTTTACTTTGTTGTTTTTGTTTTGCTTAGTTTCTTTTTTTTCTTTGTTTGCTTGTTTTGTTCTTCAAAAACACAAAAAAAATTAGTTTTACTAGTTTGCTTTCTTATTTGAAAACCCCAAAAAAATGACTACTCTTGAAAACACTAAGTTGTGTGACTTCACTAGCACCAACAATAATGATTTTATGAGCACACCTATTGCTCCAGCTGTGGCTGAAAATACTTTCTTTGAGATAAAACCTGCTTTGCTCAATCTTGTTATGAGAGAACAATTTTCTGGTATCGATAATGAAGATGCTGCTTCCCATCTAAATAACTTTGTTGAAATTTGTGAGATGCAAAAGCATAGGGATATAGATGGTGATATTATTAAACTGGAATTGTTTCCTTTCTCTTTGAGAGGAAAAGCTAAAGAATGGTTGAATTCCTTAACTAGGAATAGTATTGATTCTTGGACTAAATGCAAAGATGCTTTTATTGGAAAATACTATCCTCCTGCTAAGATTATATCCATGAGAAGTGAAATAATGAAGTTTAAACAACTTGATAATGAGCATGTTGCTCAAGCTTGGGAAAGAATGAAATCTTTGGTAAAGAATTGTCCCACTCATGGACTGACTGCTTGGATGATCATCCAAACTTTTTATGCAGGATTGAACTATTCTTCAAGGAACCTATTGGATTCAGCTGCTGGAGTTACCTTTATGACCATCACTTTGGGTGCTGCAACAAAACTTTTGGACAATATGATGGTTAATTATTCTGAATGACATACTGAGAGAGCTCCACAAGGTAAGAAGGTAAATTCTATTGAGGAAACCTCCTCCTTGAGTGATAAGATTGATATAATTATGTCTATGCTTGTTAATGGGAAAGCCCATATTGATCCAAATAATGTTCCTTTAGCCTCTTTGGTTGCTCAAGAATAGCAAGTTGATGTGAACTTCATAAGAAATAACAATTTAGGCAACAATGCTTATGGTAATAATGCTTATAGGAACAATTTTGGTAACAACAATTATAAGCCATATCCTCCCAACAATGTTAATGCTTATGGAAATTCTTACAACAATTAAGAGTGCTCCCTCTGAACTTGAAGTTATGCTGAAAGAGTTTATTAGTAAACAAACTGCTTTCAATAAAACTATTGAGGAAAAACTCTCTAATGCTGAAAGAAATATAGCATCTTTGGCTGAAGCTCAATCTTATTTGAATAAAATGGCTACTAAACCTGAAACTAATGATAATCCCTTTGCAACTACTAATGCCATACAAGTAAGAATTGATGAAAATGTTAGACTATTAGCTGAATTACATGATAAGTGGGAAAGAGAAGATGAAATTGCTAGAAACATTAGTGTTTCTACTATTAGCACCACTAGTGTTGAGGCTAGTAATAGTTCTACTACTTTAGATGATAAAGTTGATTTTGATCTTGATGGTTGCAATATCTCTGAAGTTATTAAGTTCCTACAAAAGCTTGCTAAAAGTCCTAATGCTAGTGCTATGAACATGGCTTTTACAGAACACATTACTGATGCTCTCATAAAGATTAAAGAAGAAAAGATGAAACATAAAGCTTCTATTCCTATAAAACAAGAAGATGGTTGGGAACCCATCATTAATATGAAAGTGAATGACTTTGATTTCAAAGCTTTGTGTGATCTTGATAGTAGTATGTTTATTATGCCTAGAAGGATTTATGATATGCTTGATTTGCCTCCTCTTGAAGATTGTTATTTGAATGTCCTACTTAATTCTAATGCTAAAAAGAAACTCATGGGGAGTCTTAATAATGTTCTTATTATGGTTAATGATTCCTATGTCCCCGTTGATTTCTATGTTTTGGATGTTGAGTACAATGCTTCTTGTCCTATTACTTTGGGAAGACCTTTTCTTAGAACTGTTGGTGCCATCATTGATATGAAAGAAGGCATTATTAAATATCAACTCCCACTCAAGAAAGGTATAGAACACTTCCCTAAAAAGAGAGAAAATATTTATTTTCTTCTCCTATGAAAATAAAATTTGGTTTTAATGCTTCTTCATTTGAGAACACTTGATTCTTTCTTTGCTTCTTATGCCTAACTTAAAGGCGTTAAATAAAAGTACTTATTGGGAGATAACCCAAAAGTTTTAGATGAGTCTTGGAAGTTATTACTTCAGTAATAACCTCTCCTTATCCTTTTTATTTGCTTTTTGTGCCAAGAGTAACCTCTAATGAGAGTGAAGTAATGATTGGGAAAGTTGCTGTCCTGAAACAGATTCTTGTGCTTCACTGTAAAAATTCGTGAGAGAGCTATGTATGTTGGATTGAGCTGTAATGTTTTGTGCTTATGACCCAGGTTGTTATCTAAGTTTAGTTAGTTCAACACTTTTTTATTTGAGCAACAGAAGGTCTTCGAAAAAATTCGTCTTTACCTACTGGTCTGTTTTGACAGATTTCTGCCATTATCTGCATTTGCTTCTTGTGGGTTCCTTTTTGAGTTCTTTTGGGGAATTGAGATTTTTGAGGGAAGTGCTACAGTAGCTAGTGTTCTAATGGAAGCTTATTTGGTGTTAGGACTGAACCTTAAGACTTATTTATCTTAAGTGCACTAATCTTGCTAATGAGATTGTGTGAAGTTTTGTATGAAAGAAAAATTTCAGGTGTATGGAAGGAATGAGTAATGAGATGAAGGATGGACTAAAGCTCAAGCTTGGGGATGCCACGCGTGTCACCCCAAGAAATATCCAATAAGTACAAGCGTCAAAGCTTGGGGATGCCCAAGGCATCCCCTTCTTCATCAATAAAAATTCCAGGTTTCTTCCAAACGCTTCATTTTTATTGTTTCATGCACAGTTGTGTTTTTCTTGGAGTGTCTTCTTTTTCGTTTTCGTTTTTGTTTTTAGTTTGCTTTGGTTTTCTTAGTTTTATGAATAAGTTGGTTGGACCCCCTCTTTCATACATTGGTTTGCAAATAGTTTGGTTTGGTTTGGAAAAGAGTAGGAAAGTTCATGCTTATGTGGTAAAAAGAGTTTGTTTTTGACTGTGGCCTATGCTTTGTCATGCCATGCTTGATATTGTTTTGGCTTTATCCTTAGTATTCTTTGCTATAGCATGACTTGTTATAAACAATTGAGATTGCTTAATGTGCCTTGGATGAATCATGTGTTGTTTTAGCATATTAAAGCATAGTATAGTGGTATTCTCCTTTGATGCTTTATTTGGGTTGACTTGGCGCATTCTCACACCATGTTATGACTATCCAAAATCACCATAGCCTTTATGATCCTTTAGTTTTCAACTTGTAGTATCACTTTATGCTTTGATCAATGATGTTTTGTCGCTCTACATTATTATGGCACTTATCTCTCTTAGTTTGTCGCTCCTAGTCTTTTGCTAGCCTCCACAACAAAGTATGAGTTCCACTCATGCATCCAACTCCCTAAACCAAGTTATTCCAAAGATTCCACCATACCTACCTACTAGCTTATGCTATTCCAAGTATATTCATGCTTTTGTTTACCTTCCACTTGTTATGAGAAAACTAGTGATTAAAGCTCTCACGAACTTGATGGCACACTTTACTTTACTTGCCCTTAATAAACTTGAACCATTGTGTCGTCTATGTTGTATATGCTTGCACTTATTAGTTGGGAATTAGCAGAACCATGCTTTCATGGGGAACGCTTTCAACATTGCACTTGGTACTTGTACCTAGTTGATATCATGCTCTTTTGGATATGGATGTCATCGGTGTGAAATGAAAGGGGAGCTTGTAAGTCCATGGAGTTATGTATATGTGTTAGAGAAACGCCTGGGCCGCTGGTCTAATCCATGCTGACATGGTGGAAACCTGCAGCATAACCATAATGAGCTGTCTATGAAGCATTCTTCTTATAAAAAAAAGAGTCCTATATTGAGAAAAAAGAGAAAAGAAAAAAAGATACTATGAAAAGAGGAAAGAGAGAAAAAAGCACCATATTCCCATGGTAAATAAGAAGAATGATGAGATGCTCGTTGTCTGCTTGCCTTGTCATTTTGATATGGGGATTCTTCCGTATCATCGGGCAAGGGGTACCCCATTGGCGGTTCTCTATGATACACATGTACTTACGATGACAAGAACTTACCGTGACTAAACTTGAGTAGCATGAGGAGCGGCCCTCGTATACAAGGGACATGAGATTTCTGACTTATACTTCATCAAGCATGTACACCATAGTTTATTCACTTTAAACTTAATCACTTCAAGATGCTTATGATAGGGGCAATGAGAGCTGAAAGCTATAAGTACCATAATTTTTGGAAGCTCTTTATGAGACTAGAATCCCTATTTCCTTTTACAATAGGCCTTTCTTCCACCATTATATTGAGTCTCCACCTTCAATCTTTATGCACCTAGTTTGAGAGCATAGTGGCCATTCTTAGTTCTATGTGCATTGTCCCAAGACTAGTTGATTGATGCATAACTTGATATTGCTTGTTTTAAACTATTGTATCTAGTCACTCTTATGAACTTTGAAGGTGTCCTATGCATTTATATTCGCTACTCTATGAGGGACAAGCTAAATACTATTATGCTATGTTTTCTTTATGTGAAACAAATAAACGTCTTGCAAAGCATTGTTATTCATGAATCTTTTGTTTTCTTTTTGAATGTTTTGCAAATACTTTGATCAAGTCTTTGATGGTGCATGTCACCTCAAAAATTATTCTTTCTTTTTATCACTTACCTACTCGAGGACGAGCAGGAGTTAAGCTTGGGGATGTTGATACATTGCAAATGTATCTATAATTTTTGATGTTCCATGCTTGGTTTTATCCACTTTCTTGTGTTTTATTCCAAATTTGGAGTACTTTTCATATGATTTCTTGGACTAAACTATTAACAAGAGCCACAGTGCCAGCTGCCTGTTTT
Organism: Avena sativa; assembly: GCA_916181665.1. Classification (NCBI taxonomy): domain Eukaryota; kingdom Viridiplantae; phylum Streptophyta; class Magnoliopsida; order Poales; family Poaceae; genus Avena; species Avena sativa. The sequence goes on from OV702292.1 coordinate 59,869,748, forward strand.
CTGCTGTTTTTGGTTCCAGGAAAGTCAGAAAATGAATATTCTCGGAATTGGACGGGACAAAAGCCAAAGTGCCTATTTTTCCGGAAGGGATCAAGTGCCAGAATACGAGACGGAGAAGGTCGAGGGGCCGGCCACACCACCTGGCCGCGCGGCCAGGCCTGGCCCATGCCAGGGGGTGGTGTGGTGGCTCCCGGCACCCCCTCGGCCTCTCCTTCCGCCTATATATTGCCCTTGGGACGAAAACCCTAAGTACCCGATCAAAAATCCACGAAAGAGTTTGTAGCCGCCATCTCCATCCCTAGATCGGGAGGGATCTGAAGCTCTTCCCAGCACCCTGCCGGAGAGGGGAATTCACCCTGGAGGCCTTCTTCATCACCATGCAAGCCTCCGGTGTGATGCGTGAGTAGTTCATCCTTGGATTACTGATCCATGTAGTAGCTAGATGGCTGGTTCTCCTCCTTTGTGCTTTCATGTTTAAATCTTGTGAGCTCCGTTCATGATCAAGATCATCTATTTGTAATCATAAATGTTGTGTTTGCGGGGATCCGATGGATATTGAGATGCTATTTCAGATTGATTATTGATTCTATCATGTCTTTGTTATTTGAGATCTTGCATGCTTTCCGTTGTTAGTAGCTATCTTGGCCAAGTAGATGCTAGCAACTCCAAGAGTTAGTATTTATGCTTGATAGTGGGTTCATGCCTCTGGTAATCTAGGGAAGTGACAGAAATCTCTAAGGTACTAGATGTGTTGTTGGTACTAGGGAGAAAACAACAATCCTTTGTTCATAGAACAATCGTATTGTTTACTTTACACGCAGTTCGTAAAGCAATAATCTGTTGCTTGCAACTTAATACTGGAGGGGGTTCGGATGATAACCTGAAGGTGGATTATTAGTCATAGATGTAGTTGGATGGCGGTCTATGTATTATGTTGTAATGCCCAATCAAGTCTCAAAGGAGTCAAGATGATTAGTATATGCATGTATTGCTTTCTCGGTGTTTGTCAATTGCCCAGCTGTAATTTGTTCACCCAGCATGTTATCTATCTTAAGGAGAGACACCTCTAGTGAACTATGGATCCTGGTCCTTGTCTTTTACATACAATCTTCAACTGTTTACTTCTTTGTGTTTACTTTCTGCAAACTTTTACTTCTTTCCATTCGATACGTTTAATCCTTTGTTTTCCGCAAAACACGGTGAGATTGACAACCTCATCGCAAGTTGGGGACAAAGTTTTATGGTCGTGTTGTGCAGGTCTCCATGTTGCTACTAGCACCGGTAGTGCGCCCTGCCAAGGCTCAGCTAGTAACACCTTTGGGGTGTTTCCTTGCTCCTACTGGTTCGATTAAACCTTTGTTTCATAATTGAGGGAAACTTGCTGCTGTGCTCATCATACCTTCCTCTTGGGGTTCCGAACGAGCTCTACATCAACACCGCCAACAAGCATTTTTCTGGGCGCCGTGCATTGAGCTATCAGACTCCTATGAGATTTGATTGGGCATTACAACATTATACATAGACCGTAATCCAACTGCATCTATGACTAATAATCCACCTTCAGGTTATCATCCGAACCCCCTCCAGTATTAAGTTGCAAGCAACAGATAATTGCATTACGCATTGCGTGTAAAGTAAACAATACGACTGTTCTATGAACAAAGGATTATTTTTTTCTCCCTAGTAGCAACAGCACATCTAGTACCTTAGAGATTTCTGTCACTTCCCTAGATTACCAGAGGCATGAACCCACTATCGAGCATAAATACTCCCTCTTGGAGTTGCTAGCATCTACTCGGCCAAGATATCTACTAACAACGGAGAGCATGCAAGATCACAAATAACAAAGACATGATAGAATCAATAATCAATCTGAAAAAGCATCTCAATATCCATCGGATCCCTGCAAACACAACATGTAGGATTACAAATAGATGATCTTGATCATGAACGGAGCTCACAAGATCTAGACATGGTAGCACAAAGGAGAAGAACCAACCATCTAGCTACTACATGGACCCGTAGTCCAGGGATGAACTACGCACGCATCACACCGGAGGCTTGCATGGTGATGAAGAAGGCCTCCAGGGTGAATTATCCCCTCCAGCAGGGTGCCGGGAAGAGCTTCAGATCCCTCCCTATCTAGGGATGGAGATGACAGCGGCTACAGACTCTTTTGTGGATTTTTTGATCGGGTACTTAGGGTTTCTGTATCGGAGGCATCTTATAGGCGAAAGGGGAAGCCGAGGGGGTGTCCTAGGTGGCCACACCACCCCTGGCGTGGACCAGGCCTGGCCGCGCGGCCAGGTGGTGTGGCGGCCCTCTAGCCCCTCTCCGTCTCGTATTCTGGCTCCGTGTCCCCCTCGGTGAAAAACTGACTTCGGCTTTTGTCCCGTCCAATTCCGAGAATATTCATTTTCTGACTTTCATGGAACCAAAAATAGCAAAAAACAGGCAGTTGGCACTGTGGCACTTGTTAATAGGTTAGTCCAAGAAAGTGTATAAAAATACTCCAAAGTGTGGGCAAAACATAAGAAAGTAGATAAAAACCAAGCATGGAACATCAAAAATTATAGATACGTTTGCAACGTATCAACATCCCCAAGCTTAAATCCTATTCGTCCTCGAGTAGGTAAGTGATAAAAAGGAAGAATAATTTTTGAGGTGACATGCACCATCATAAACTTGATCAAAGTATTTGTAAAACATTGATAGCTGGGATCATAGTACTTCAACATAACATGAAAGATATAGTTCTAACAATAAGACATAGCAACTATGTTGCAACATGAAAAGGCACAAACAAAAGATTCATTAATAACAATGCTTTGCAAGACGTTTGTTTGTTTCACATAAAAAACATAACATAGTGTCATTCAGCTTGTCCCTCATAGAGTAGCAAACATAAATGCATAGGACACCTTCAAAGTTTATAAGGGTGACTAGATACAAATAGTTTAAGAACAAGCAATATCAAAGCTATGCATCAATCAAAAAGTCTTGGGACAATGCACATTAAACTAAGAATGGCCACTATGCTCTCAAAACAGGTGCATAAAGATAGAAGGTGGAGACTCAACATAAAAGTAAAAGACAAGCCTTCATAGAAGGAAGTAGGGATTCAAGTTTCATAAAGAGCTTCCAAAAATTATGGTACTTATTAGCTTTTAGATCTCATTGCCCCTATCATAAGCATCTTGAAGTGATTAAGGTTAAAGTGAACAAACTATGGAGTATATGCTTGACAAAGTATAAGTTGGAAATCTCATGCCCCTTGAATACGAGGGCCACTCCTCATGCTACTCAAGTTTAGTTACCAGTAAGTTCTTGTCATAGTAAGTACATGTGTATCATAGAGAACCGCCAACGGGGTACCCCTTGCCCGATGATACGGAAGAATCCCCATATCAAAATGACAAGGCAAGCAGACAACGAGCATCTCAGCAATCTTCTTATTTACCATGGGAAAATGGTGCTTTTTTCTCTTTCCTCTTTTCTCATATCTCTTTTTTTCTTTTCTCAATCTCAATCTCTTTTTTTATAAGAAGAATGCTTCATAGATTGCTCACTATGGTGATGCTGCAAGTTTCCACCATGATTAGGCATGGCTTAGGCTAGCGGCCCAGGCGTTTCTCTAACACACATACATAACTCCATGGACTTACAAGCTCCCCTTTCATTTCACACCGAGGACATCCATAAACAAAAGAGCATGATATCAACTGGGTACAATGTACAAGTGCAATGTTGAAAGCGTTCCCCATGACAGCATGGTTCTGCTAATCCCAACGTATAAGTGCAAGCATATACAATATAGGCAACACAATGGTTCGAGTTTATTAAGGGCAAGAAAAGTAAAGTGTGCCATCAAGTTCGTGAGAGCTTTAATCACTAGTTTTCTCATAACAAGTTTAATTCGGAAGGAAGATAAAAACATGAATATACTTGGAATAGAAAATGCTAATAGGTAGGTATGGTGGAACCTTTGGAATAACTTGGTTTTATTTGGAGTTGGATGCATGAGTGGAACTAATACTTGGTTATGGAGGCTAGCAAAAGACTGGGAGCGACCAACTAAAAGAGCAATACTGGCCATAGTCATGCAAAGCGACAAAACATCATTAATTAAAGCATAAAGTGATATTACAAGTTGAAATCTAAAGGATCATAAAGGCTATGGTGACTTAGGATAGTCATAACATGGTGTGAGCATGTGCCAAGTCAACCCAAATAAAGCATCAAAGGAGAATACCACAATACTATGCTTTAATATGCTAAAACAACGCATGATTCTTCAAAGGCACATTAAGCAATCTCAATTGTTTATAACAAGTCATGCTACAGAAAAGATCACTAAGCATAAAGCCAAAACAATATCAAGCATGGCATGACAAAGCATAGGCCACAGTCAAAAACAAGCTCCTTTTACCACTTAAGCATGAACTTTCCTACTCTTTCCAATCCAAACCAAACTATTTGAAAACCAATGTATGAAAGAGGGGGTCCAACCAATTTATTCAAGCAAACTAAGAAAACGAAGCAAACGAAAACCAAAAAAGAAAAACAAAGACGCTCCAAGAACAACACAACTATGCATGAAACAATAAAAATGAAGTGTCTGGAAGAAACCGGGGATTTTTATTGATGAAGAAGGGGATGCCTTGGGCATCCCCAAGCTTTGAAGCTTGTACTTCTTGGATATTTCTTGGGGTGACATGAGTGGCATCCCCAAGCTTGAGCTTTAGTCCATTCTTCATCTCATTACATCATTCTCTCCATACACCTAAATTTTTTCCTTCATACAAAACTCCACACAATCTTTATTAGCAACATTAGTGCACTCAAGATAATAAGTCTTTGGGTTTAGTTTCAACACCAATAAAACTTCCATTAAAAAACAAGCTACTGTAGCACTTCCCTCAAAAAGCTCAATTCCCCAAAGAGAACCCAAAAAGGAACCAACAAGAAGCAAATGCAAATAATGGCAGAAATCTGTCAAAACAGACTAGCAGGTAAAAACCAATTTTTTCGAAGACCTTCTGTTGCTCAAATCAAAAAGTGTTGAACTAAAGAAAGTTAGATAACAACCTGGGGCAGAAGCACAAAAATTCATGCCTCAAAACAACGTACAGATATTTTACACGAATGTTTATGGTGAAGCACAAAAATCTGTTTCGGGACAGCAACTTTTCCAAGCATTACTTCCCTCTCATTAGACGTAACTCTTGGCACAAAAAGCAAATAAAAAGGATAACGAGAGGTTATTACTGAAGCAATAACTTCCAAGACTCATATAAAACATTTGGTTTATCTCCCAATAAGTACTTTTCTTTAACGCCTTTAAGTTAGGCATAAGAAGCAAGAAAAAATTAAGTGTTCTCAAATGAAGAAGCATTAAAACCAAATTTCCCTCCCTTACCTCTCTTACTTTTATTCTTAACCTTGGGGAACATATGATTGTTTGGTGGAGAAGCAAAGTGCATGGTTCCCTTTTACACATCTATTATTGCTCCAAGGAGTTTCAATAGGGATCTTCCAAGTGTAATTTGTCCTTTCCCTACACATTCAATAACAAGATAATCAGTAGAAACCATTTTCCCTAGGATCTTTGTAAACACTCCTTCAGCTATTCCAATTGGTGATATTGTGGCATTATTAGCAAGAAATATTTCTTCTCCTCCTTCAGAAAGTCCCCAAAGATTCAAAGATTCATAGATATCTTTAGGCATAAGACAAAATTCAGACATGATATCACAGCGAGCATGAAAAGTTTCATTATTTATAGCAATCTTTACTGTGGGAAGCCATTTTGAGGGTTCGGAATTTATTGGAACATAGTCATGATGCTCTCTAAGTGTATTATAGCAATCTTTTAAACTAGCAGTGCTGGTCTCAAGAATATTCAATCTAGCAAATATGTTTATGAAGGAAGAATCAGATTTGCTAGGCAAGTTGTAAGTAAAGACCAACTTCTTTATGGCATTAAAAGCATCATCCTCATTGTTGGGGATATACTTTCCGGGTATCCTCATAGTTCCTCGCTGACCAGGGTGTCCCACTTCGGGTTAGAGCTTTGCTTCACGGGCGGCCCAGTCAGGGAGAAAGACGGAGTCCAATCCGGCTATAGGAAGTCCTAGAAGACTTACCGACTTAGGCCCATAATGTTACTTGTAGTTCAAGATGTACTCTGTAACCGACTCTTAGTCGTAGCTGGATAGATCTCTCCTGTAAACCCTAGGCCGGATATCTATATAAGCCGTCCTAGGGAGAGCCTTTAGGGCACACCTCAATAGTCTACAATCTCAACTCGCACAGGTGAAACCCTTGTAACCCATATTCCGGCTCTGCCGTATTACTGGATTGCTAGCAAGAGTAGGATCTGTCCAAAGCCGGCAGATTCGAACCTGGGTAAACTTGTGTGCTCACCGTCTCGGAACACCGTACATCTCACACCCCTCTCTTTCGCATGCCTCGAGGACCCCCTCATGGCATACTTGTCATCCATCCGACGACAGTTGGCGCCCACCGTGGGGCAAGTGAGCTTCGGATATGCGTTCCGAGCGGAATCTGCAAGAATCGGAATCGGCAAGACTATCACCGTCGGTCGCATCCTCTACGCCAGCGACGTCCCTCTCATCGTTCTCGACGAGACCTGGATTCCGGCTAAGGAGGTTGTGACTGCCTACACAATCATGTCTTTTGGCGAGATCGATGTTTACATCGGTTTCGCTGAACCTGCCCAACCCACCCCAGCGGTGATGATAGAGGCAGAAGAATCTTCTGGGTCCCCTTTGTCCGTGGAGGCGGCAGAGTTCTGGATCTCAGCAAACCCTAAACCCACCCAGCCCGCACCAGTTGCGGAGATAGTGGAGAAATCTGAGCCTGAAGAAGACCTAGCGGTCCAAGTCGAATCTAGAGTGGATCTCCCTGGAGAAGCTGGATCCCAGATCGACCCACCCGAGGAAGTCAAAATCCAGGAGGAGCATAACAACGACACTGATTCCGGCTCCGATGACACCGGGACAGACAGGCCTTTCCTGAGGTATACACTCAGACGCATGATACTGCAAGGTGAAAGCGCGGATGCAATCCTCGAGACCATCAAGAGTTTCGACATGGCTGATCGTGAAGGCCGCGGGTACCTCAGGAAGCACGCGTCGCACTTCGTCGGATACATGGGATCTGGATCCGGCTCTGCTGATGCTGGAGAAAACACCGACTCTGTGCTAGAGGCAATTGGAACAAACGCCGACGTACCCGCATCCTCGGATGAATCGATGACGTCAGCGGATTTCCGAAAGTTCTTTGCGGAATATGAAGAGGAGTATAACTCCAAAGCTGCAGAGGAAGGAGAAGCCATGGATGAAGGATCCGGGGAACACTCTCCCAAAGCGCAGGATGACATGGACGTCAGAGATAATCCCAAGGTCTAAATGTCCGAAAGTATCGATCAGAGCTTGACTCCGGGAAACAGACCCAAAGCCGTCTTTGCTACCGGCGCTTCCAAGAAGGCAAAGAAGAAGAAGAAGAAGAAGAACAAAACCCCGGCAAAAGACCCTCTGACAGAGGAGGTGATTGCCGAGGAATACGAAGAAGACTCTAATGGAGCACTTATCCCAGAAGAGCCAAAAAGAAGAAGAATCGGTGGATGGACACGTGATCACCGAAGGTGCGCGTAAACTCATCGATGCTGCATTAACCACACCTATCCCTACAGCTGCAGAACTTACTGCTGAAGAGCTAGACGAAAGGGCCCAAGCCCTAGAAGCGCGTCGTCAACAACTCCTCGATGAAGCCAAAAACATCGAGGTGGAGAAGAAACGCATGGCAACTAAGGACTACATGTCTTGGTTGCATCAGAAGACACGGAAGCGTCACACCGATGGCGACCAATTCCCACATGTTCGTGTCGTCCTTTTTGGAGATGAGATGGGGAAGCCACGGAAATATAGCAAAGGAGATTGGGTATACCCAACCCGAGTATAGAATACCGTGGCGGCCCGAGAAATTCTATCGGCTAATCCAGGACCGGAGGAGATCCGTTTGGGTATCAAACTACTCAACAAGGGACTGGAGCAGCAAAAGGTCGCCCTGTCAGGAAGTCAAAACTGGTCTCGGATTCTTACCAATGTCGCACAGATCCAGCATGGGCTGACGTAAGACCCCATCACGTCCGGGAGCAGTATCATTGCCCCGAACGCCAGGAAGACAATTATTCAAGAACCGGATCGTCAGGACAGCATTATAGAACTACGCGTAACTGGAGCAACGTCGCTCCAGCAGCCGAAAAAGATGCCATTGCTGCACTGAATCCGAGGAACCCTCCCCGACGAGAGTCTAACGATCGAAGGGGAGAAGATAAAGAGAAACGTCGGGAGGAGGATCGCCAAAGAATGCCACCTCCTAGACATGCAAGCCGTCCGGCTGAGCCTCACCGTGCTGGGAACGACGGACAAAGGAACGACGGAAACCATGCTGGGACAAGCCGGCAAGGGGCTTGTCGTAGTCAAGATCCTCCCCGGAACCGGAATAATGACGCTCCGGACGGAGGCCGGCGATCAGCCGGAAACAATTCAGCTGCCCCACCCTCTCCACCAAGTAGTCATCACAACGGCTCCCAAGGAGGGCAAGGAGGACGACGAGGTGGAGGAGGTGGCGGCAGAAGCCGAAGTCCGGCTCCAAGGCACCGTAGCCACAGCCGTCATTCGGGACGATCTCTATCCCCGAACGACGCAAGGCACAGGATCAATTCCAACATAGAGGCATGACGCTATGAAAACGATGATATCTACGTGGGCCCGAAGTGCTTCGGACCATGCATCAGAGCTACAAGATTCCTAGAAGGATTTGCTATCTCAAGGCACATCCAAGCCTACGACGGCATCGCTCGGCCAGATACTTGGCTACAGGATTTTTTCCAAGCTTGCTGCATCGCCAAAGGCGGAAACAGCCTGGTCGCAACCCGATATCTCCCACTTATGTTGTGGAAGACGACGCGATCATCGCTCAATGAACTTCCGGAGAACACCATCCATAACTGGTATGACATGCAAAGTGCGTTCTTTCGGAATTTCGAAGGCACATATCGGAGGCCCTGTTCGGTCGGAGACCTACAGCGTTGCACCTAGAAAGCCGAAGAAACTTGCCGGGATTACCTTAGACGATGGATCGACACCAAGAACTTGTGTGAAGGAGTAAACGATCAAACCGCGATTGAAGCTTTCATCGCAGGGCTCCCAATTGGTCTACTACGTCACTGCTTGAAGTGTGACAAGGTCACTGATTTGGGAGAGATGATAGAAACAGCAAGCAAGTATGCAGATGCTGACGATGATGCAGAGGGATTGCTCAACGTCCTATCTGTGCCTCAGTCGGCAAGACAACCAAAGCAACAAGCTCAGAAGCGCAAAAATACCTCGGAAGAAAAACCCAACACGGAAACAGCGGTGGTTACTACTGTTTCCGGGTCTGGAGGAGGAGGAGGACGTGGCAGAGGCCACGGGCGTGGCCATGGGACTTCAAGGGTCCAAGGTAGAGGAGAACAGCAACCAGGCAAAACCTACTCTTGGGCCGACATTGCCAATAACCCATGTGTGCATCACCTAGACGCCAATGGGGGCTCCTCCCACACCAATGCTGAATGTCGTTTCAATGACGACATCAAAAGTGATGACACCGCGGGCTACAAAGCTAAGCGGAAGAAGGGAAAGAAAAATCCCGAAAAGGACAAGGAGACCAAGGAAGATTCCGACATGGAGGAAGATGATGCTTCAAATCCCAAGCCAGAAGGGAAGAAAACTTTTCCCACCAAGAAGGACACTTATGTCACTTTCCTCGGATCTCAACCAGCAAAGGTCAAGAAAGCAGTTCTACATGAGCTCAATGCAACAGTTCCGGCTGTCCCTCAGTATCTGGACTGTTGACCGCGATGATCATCCGCCTAAGTTACACAGGCGAGGAAAATACGCCTTAATCATCAACCCACTTATTGACGGTTATGGTTTCTCCAAGACTCTCATGGACGGTGGTAGCAGGATCAATGTTCTCTATGTCAAAACGCTACGCCGGATGAAGATCTCGGAAAGACAGCTGAACCATAGCTCTGTGATATTTCACGGAGTTTTCCTAGGAAGACAAGCTAATTCCCTGGGAGAGATCACTTTGGATGTTACCTTTGGAACTCCAAAGAACTATCGGACGGAAGCACTTTCCTTCGAAGTGGTCCCGTTCAAGAGCGCATACCACGCTATATTCGGACGTCCGGCTTACTGGGCTTTTATGGCTCGTTCGTGTTACATTTACAATATGATGAAAATTCTAGGTCCCAACAGCGTGATCACCATCAGGGGAGACCCGAAGAAAGCGCGAGAGTGCAGGGATGGAAATGTCGCCTTTGCCGAAGCCGTGCTGCACGCCCAGGAGTACCAGGAGATCAAGAAGAGCATAGATCCGTCCGAGATGTCCGCAACGAAGAAGGAGGTGACAAAGCCAAATCCGGAGTTCAAGGCATCAGAAGAGACGAAGAAAGCACCATTGAAGGATGATGACCCCTCCAAGGTGACCCAGATAGGCGTAGGCCTAGGTAGCGCATAGGAAAGCGCGCTTGTCAAGTTCCTCCAAGCAAATAAAGATACCTTTGCATGGCAGCCATCTGACATGACCGGAGTACCTAGGGAACTTGCCGAGCACTCTCTAAATGTAAACCCGAACGCTAAACCCGTCAAATAGTCCTTACGACGGTTTGGCAACGAAAAGCGTAAGGCAATAGCTAAGGAACTAGCACGGCTCGAGTTAGCCGGATTCATAGAAGAGGTCATCCACACTGAGTGGTCGGCCAATCCTATAATGGTCCCCAAAAAGGACACCACTAATTTAAGGATGTGTGTTGATTATACTGCCTTGAACAAGGCTTGTCCAAAAGATCTGTTCGCTCTGCCTATAATTGATCAAGTTATCGATTCTACGGCAGGCTCGAAACTCCTCTGTTTTCTCGACGCATATTCCGGTTATCACCAAATTCGGATGAAGGAATCTGACAAAGTCAAAACTTCATTCATAACCCCTTTCGGAACCTTCTGTTTTGTTATGATGCCTTTTGGGCTGAAGAACGCAGAAGCTACGTACCAGCGCACGATGCAGCGTTGCCTCCATGACCAACTCGGATGCAATGTACATGCATACGTGGATGATATCGCGGTAATGTCCAAAAAGAAGGAAACGCTGATTTCCGACTTTGAGGAAACATTTGCCAATCTACGAAAATACAACATCATGCTTAACCCGAAGAAATGCTTCTTTGGAATACCAGCCGGAAAATTATTAGGTTTTATCGTGTCTCAAAGAGGCATAGAGGTGAACCGCGACAAAATCAAGGCTATAATCAATATTTCCAGGCCAACTCGCCTGAAGGATGTACAAAGACTAACTGGTTGCATCGCTGCGGTCAGTCGATTTGTAAGCCGCACCATTATACAAACTCCTGAAAAAGACCAAGGATTTTGTTTGGACTGACGAAGCTGAAGCTGCACTACAAGATCTGAAGAAAGTACTCTCATCTGCTCCTATCCTTGCAGCACCGGAACCTAAGGAACCGATGTTGCTCTATCTTGCTGCGACAAATAAGGTCGTTAGTATCGTCATGGTGGTGGAGAGACCAGAGGAAAATCAGGAACACCTGGTGCAGCGTCCGACTTACTTTGTCAGCGAGGTCCTGACAGAATCAAAACAGCGGTATCCACACTACCAAAAGTTGGCTTACGGTGTTTTTCTAGCATCTCGTAAGTTACGACACTACTTTCAGGAGCATCCAATTACCATGGTGAGCACAGCTCCCATGAGAGATATAATCAACAACAGTGACGCCACAGGATGCGTCGCCAAATGGAGCATAGAGCTTTCAGCTTTCGATATTGAGTATAAACCTCAGACAGCAATCAAATCCCAGATCATTGCTGACTTTGTCGCTGATTGGACAGAGACGAAGGAGAACATGATCCTCCCTGAGTCGGAATATTGGACCCTCTTTTTCGATGGGTCTAAGGATCGAGGGGGCTCGGGGGCTGGCGTGGTGCTCAAATCACCCCAAGGAGATAAACTTTTATACGTGTTGCAGATACACTTCACAACGACAAACAATATTGCCGAGTATGAAGCACTGCTGCATGGAATCCGGATTGCCAAGGATATGGTTAGTCAAGACATGGACATGCAAAGGCTGCCAAAAGTACGCCAAGCAAGCTCATGTTCTGGCTGATCAGCTGCGAACAATACCTATAACATGGCCCTTTGCGGTCTGGGGACTTGATATGGTAGGACCATTTAAACGAGCTCCAAGTGGATTTACTCACCTCTTAGTGATGGTGGATAAATTCACCAAATGGATTGAGGCTAAACCTGTTACTAGTTGTGATGGAGCAACAGCCAAAAGATTTGTCGAGGATGTTATAATCCGTTATGGTTATCCGCATAGCATTATCACGGACAACGGGAGTAACCTTTCTATGGGAGAATTGGCTGAATTCTGCAACGAGCAAAATATCCGGCTTGACATTGCGTCAGTCGCACATCCACAGGCTAACGGACAAGTCAAAAGAGTAAATGGTTTAATTCTACAAGTCCTAAAACCGAGACTCGAAGCACCACTACGACGTGCTGCGGGGGCTTGGGCAGAGGAATTACCCTCTGTAATTTGGAGTTTACAAACAACTCCAAACAGGTCAACAGGATACACACCTTTGTTCTTGGTCTATGGCGCAGAAGCAGTTCTTCCTAGTGATTTGATTCATACTTCTCCTAGAGTGGCCGCGTATATCGAAGAGGATGCCGAGATTTCTCAACAAAATGATCTCGACTTAGTCGAAGAAGTTCGCGTCGTTGCTGAAATGAGATCTACAGCCTATCAGCAGAAGTTACGCAAGTATCATAGCCAGAGAGTCCGAAATAGATCTTTCAATAAAGGTGATTTGGTTCTCCGGCTTGTGCAACAAAGAAAGCACAAACTTTCCCCAGTATGGGAAGGGCCCTTTTTAGTTAGTCGAGTATTGCACAATGGATCGTACTACTTAACTGAAATGAGGCTAGTCAAAGAAAGACCTGCTACTAAGAAGAGAAAGAGAGCTAGAGGCGGTACAAATCCGGATGAGTTAGACAGAACGTCGAATATTGCTCAGCTACGTCCCTTTTATTCTTAGTTTATCCTTCTTTGTAAACATATATAGGTACATGATTCTCAGAGAAATAAAAGTTTTGGTTGCCTCAAGTTTTTCTGAGAAGTTTTTACCATCTTATTTCCGAATGATCATGTCATAGTCGAAAATCCCAGAATGCTTGAAAGTACTTTATGCTCATGTTCGTTCTGGTTTAGATTTCCGATTCTAAAATTGCTACCCTCGGGTATAACTCTAAAGTTTCTAGTCTTTACTTTGGTTATTTGTCTGATTGCTGGATGCGGCCATTTTCTGAGTAGTGAATTTTTGGTACTAGAAGCCGGCTTTGTTTCCGAGTTTAAACTGGTTTAGCAATTGAGCTCCATTGCTCGGCAAAGTTTCTGGCAGAAGGTTTAGCCGGCTCATGAAAGGGCCGAGGCGGAAAGCCAGATAAACGATAAGTAGAGATGGAAAAATATAAGTGCTTATGTAAACATTTCAGGCACGCAAAAAGTTTAAAGCCAAAAGTGCTGAATAGATCAAAAGCTTAGCACTAGCAAAATTAAAGTACTGCATATTTACAGATGCATCATGTTTTTCAGGAATAATACAAAAATTTCTGATCTATGATGCAGGAGGAGATGAAGGAGCTGCCGGCTCGCTGGTTACGCCGCCTTGATATCGTTCCGAGATGTCCGCATCCGAGGTGGTGCGTTCATCGTCGGAAACTTCTGTGGATTCTTCTGGAGGAGGAGGCGGAGTAGCCATGTCGGTGAAGAAGGGGATCTCGTAGCTGGTCAGATCAGCCACGTGACACCCATATCCAGCGCAGGAGTGCATGATGGCTTGAAGGTCTTGCTCCTGGCCGTCTTCATCTACTTTGCAGTACCCTCTGGTCACTTGCCATATCTCCATGTTTCCATGGTGGCTCATGACCATGGTGAGAGCGTTCTGCGCCGCAGTCCACGCGTAGGACATGTTCCAATCCTGAACAAGCTGCGGCATCTGCTTTGCCTTGTCCCGCACTTGAAAATCCGACATGCTTGGCATGTCCGGAATCTTGAGAGCTTCGCCGATGTCCTCAAGGGACTAGCGAAAGTCATGAAGCAAGTCACTGACTTGGGTAAGCCGGTGGGTGCGGGGCTCGGAGGAGGAAGAGTCCATCAAGTTCAGAGGACCTATATACAAAACAAGTTAAGAAAAATCCGGCATTGAAGGAAGTCGAAGAAAAAGATAAGTCAGACAGATGGAACATACCGAAAATGACGTCGTCAATTTTGGTCTTCTCCTCCCGGAGACTCTGGATTTCAGCCCGGAGCGCTTGGGAAAAATCCCTCTCTCTGCTAATCTCATTCTTGAGGTCCGAGATTATTTTATCTTGAGCAGCGATCTTGCGATCACGCTCTTCAGTAGCCATGGAGGAGGATTCAAGGACTTGAGCTATGCTCTTTTCATGATTTGCCTTGAGCTGGTCCAGCTCTTGGCAAAGCTCCTTGTTCTCCACCACCAAGGTCTTAAGGTTCTCGGCCTCTTCAATCATGGCGACGGATTGTTTCACCAGCGCTGTAAGTCAAAAAGAACAATAGTTCAGAAAAATTCGACACTGAAAATAACAAAGACAAGGTTTGAGTCTCGGAATGTTCACCTTCGGCCTCATCCTTGGCAACTTTAAGTTCAGCATTTTTAAGCCGGAGAGCTTTGATCTCTCTCCGCTTATCACAGACATTCTTCAGTAAATCCTGGTTATAGGAACATACTTTCTGTAAGTCAGAATACCCAAAGTCAGGAAGCTACTTAAGACTCGGGCTAATATTTTTGCTAAATATCAGCACGAGCCTTGGGGGCTACACTAGTTCATTCTTTGGCATCCTAATAAAGCATAAACCCGGATTGTTTATCCTACTTCATGCTTGGGGGCTAGAGGATATGATATAAAATACAAATAAAGGAAAAATAGGAGTTGGAATTCCGACTTACAAATTGTTCACGAGTGAGTTTATCCAAACTCGCGTTCACATCAACGACGACCTTCTCGGCGAGAGTCAGAGGAATCACTGGGGCTGTTGGAAGCTCACCAGTCCTAATCCTCTCGTCGCGAAGGCGCACCTGGGCGAGAAGATCGGAGAACTTGACGTCCTCTACTTCTTGCGCTTCTTCCTCGGCAGATAAGGTTCTTTTCTCCAAGCATTGCTTGGCGAGCCGCTGGATTTCATCAGCAGATTTCAGAGACAGGCCAAACTTGGCAAGTCCCGGATTGCTGATAAGGTTTTTGGCGAAGGTTTCTGCCGAGGGATCATTACCCAAAGAGGGTTCACCCTTATCTAGATCTAACGCACCCATGGTGATGTCAGTTTGCGACTCAAGGTTCACAGGCTCCGTTGAAGGAGCCGGATCTTCTGCGGCGTCCGGGGAGATCACTAGCATTGTGGAAGGTTGAGGTGCAGGAGTCGAAGGAGCCACGGCAGGAGAAGCTATGGTAAGCTTCGTCTGCCGCAGCGGCTTCGAAGGAATCCCTTTCCCCTTGCCCTTGACGAGCGGTTTTGCTCTGAGAATGTAGTAAAGTCGGAAACGTTACATCTCGGAAAGAAATTTGAGTAAAGTACAAAGGCAGAAGTTGTGATTGAATGTTACCTCTTCACGACAGGCACCTCCTTTGTGCCAACAGCCACTGTCGAAGCTTTGCGCTTCTTGAGCGCAAGATCCGGCAATGGGACCACCTCTACCTCCTGAGAGAACTCCGGAGGATATCCTTTGAGCGGAGCAAGTTCCGACTCGGGGAGGTCAGCAAGCTGAAAAGAAGAAAGCATATCAGTATTGCGATATAACTCAAAGATTGAAACACATAAAAAGGTGTACTGTTAGAAGCTTACCGGCACTACGGGGTTATCCGCCGTATGCATATCCAGAGAAACCTCCGGGATTCTCCTCTCGATCTGCTCCTGGATCAGCCACTTGATCTGGCTTATGTAGCCTTAAGTGGTGTAGGCTTTGGGATGATGCGGAGGGAGTCTTTTTTGGATGACGTGATGGAGTGCATCAGTCGGGTCCCGTGGTACTGAAGGGGCTAGATCCGACGTGAGACCCAGCACTGGACCAAGTCGGATCCCTTCAGACCCTTGTGTTTGATCAAGTATTCGATCTGCCTCTTAGCGAGGATCAGATCGTCGGTGAGAGTCGGAGCAGCCTCGTCCCAGGATGGTTGGGCTGTGGCGGCTTCGTCGATGAAAGCCGGCAAAGCAGTGGCTTTGCCGGGAGCCGGAATATCCCTATGATAGAAAAACGTGGCTGGCCATTGTTTGACCGAGTCACTAGCTAGAATTTTGGGATACGCGCGCTCGCGTCTAAGCGAAAAGCTAATAGTGCTGGTGATGTAAGGAACACCGGCGGTAATGGAGTTTCTCTGGACATGAAAATAGTACTGGAAAAGAGTCAAACTCGGCCTAATGCCGAGAAAGCCCTCGCACAACAAAGCGTATGTGCTCATATCTAAAAGAGAGTTGGGAGGAAGATGATGGAGTTGAACTCCGTAATGATCAATCACCTCGGAGAAGAACTCCGAGGGAGGAAACGACAAACCTCTGTCGAGGTGGGTGCCAAAGTGGACCCGCTCGCCGTCGCGCGGGTTGGGGACGGTTTCCTCGAAGCCGCTGCGCCAGTCGTCGGCGGCAAGAAGCCCCTCCTTCTCCATGTTCATGAGGCCCTTCTCGTTGAGCGCGCAGGGAATCTAGAGCCCGCGAAAGCTCTCCTTCTCTGCCACCGCTTCTGTCGTTGCCGCTGCCGCCGCTGCCGCCAAGCCGGAGGAAGAAGATGAAGCCATTTCTCCGGCGAGCAGTTGACCTAAAAGGGGCAGCGCTGGGAGTTCTGTGGGGGAGGAACGGGGGGAGCTCTGTGCGTGCAGGGAGATTGGGAGGAGAGGAAAAGGCAAAGGACTGGTGGAAGGAGAAGGAGAAAATCCTAACCCCTTATATCCACCTAACTGCGCCAAGATTCGTGCAAATGCTACAGTGTAACCGCCACACGTCGTGGAAGGAACTAGGAATGACCCACGCGATGATTACGTCGCCTCGATCTCCATGCACGCATTGAAACGGCGCCTCGGTTCCGTGATCCGCGGACCCACCAATGGTCGTGCTGACGGAATGCCTGTCAGATGACGTGACTTGACCATGACTTGTGTCAGATGGCGTTGGAAACCAAGTTCCGGCTTAGTTTGAAATCAAGATGGAAAATCCGAGTAACCTGTTGATAGGTCCGACTTATTTTTAAGACCCGGATCGTATTTTTTGTTGTGAAGTTTCTGGAACCCTTCAAGATTCTGCAAGCCGAAGATCAAGCTAGACGATGATAAATCCGACTTTGGATCTTGGAGGCCTCCGGGGGCTGTTGTTAGGGATATACTTTCCGGGTATCCTCACAGTTCCTCGCTGACCAGGGTGGACCACTTCGGGTTAGAGCTTTGCTTCACGGGCGACCCAGTCAGGGAGAAAGACGGAGTCCAATCCAGCTACGGGAAGGCCCAGAAGACTTACCAACTTAGGCCCATAATGCTACTTGTAGTTCAAGATGTACTCTGTAACCGACTCTTAGTCGTAGCCAGATAGATCTCTCCTGTAAACCCTAGGCCGGATATCTATATAAGCCGTCCTAGGGAGAGCCTTTAGGGCACACCTCAATAGTCTACAATCTCAACTCGCAGAGGCGAAACCCTTGTAACCCATATTCCGGCTCTGCCGTATTACTGGATTGCTAGCAGGAGTAGGATCCGTCCAAAGCCGGTGGATTCGAACCTGGCTAAACTTGTGTGCTCACCGTCCCGGAACACCGTACATCTCACACCCCTCTCTTCCGCACGCCTCGAGGACCCCCTCATGGCGTACTTGTCATGAATCCGACGACACTCATTACATTGGAGGAAATATCCTCCCACTACAGCATCCAAAGCATATCTATAGCAAAGAGCAATTCCAAGGTAAAAACTGCTAAGGAACAAGCTTTGAATCATTTTAGGTTCAGTTTTTAATGTAGATCAGAGATTCTACACCAAGCTTCTTTGAAACTCTCTTCAATTCCTTGTTTAAAAGTGAAAATCATTTCCTCGGGTGAAATAGTGATTGGAGCAATGCTAGACATAATGGCAACTTAAGATAGGAACTAATTTTGTTTGTGTTTTTAATAAAGAAAGCAAACTAGTAAAACTATTTTTTTTGTGTTTTGGTAAAGAAACAAGCAAACAAAGTAGAAATAAACTAAGCAAAACAAAAATAACAAAGTAAAGAGATTGGTTATGAGGGACTCCCCTTGTGAAGATGTCCTTGACTCCTGATGACCCACAAGTATAGGGGGTGTATCGCAGTATTTTCGAGGGAAGTGAAACCCAATTTATTGATTCGACACAAGGGGAGCCAAAAAATATTTATAAGCCTTAACAACTGAGTTGTCAATTCCGCTGCACCTAGAAACAATCTTGCTCACAGCAGTTTATCAGTAGCAACAGTTTTGTAGTAGGAATAGTAAAGTAACAGCAGTAGTAAAGCAAACACAGTAGTAACAAAAGCAGTAAACAGTGGGATTCGAGTGCGGTAGGCATAGGGATGGATGGATGGGCGTTGCATGGACAAGACAATTCACATAGCAATCAGAACATAGGGCAATTGCAGATAAATAAGATAAAGCATCCAAGTACTAGACAATCCTAGGCATGTGTTCCATATATAGTCATACGTGCTCGCAATGAGAACTTGCACACCATCTTTTGTCCTGCCAGCCCGTTTGTAGCGGGGCCTCTAGGGAACTACTGGCAATTAAGGTGCTCCTTTTAATAGAGCACCGGAGCAAAGCATTAACACACCGTGAACACATGTGATCCTCACATCAAAGCCTTTCCCTTCCGGTTATCCCGATTTCTGTCACTTCGGGGCCATAGGTTCCGGACAACAACGTGTGTATACAACTTGCAAATAAGACCAAAAAAAATACTATCATAATGAATCAATAACATGTTCAGATCTGAAATCATGGCACTCGGGCCCTAGTGACAAGCATTAAGCACAACAAGTCGCAACAAAGTCATAAAGCACTAATAAAAGATACTAGGCACCATGCCCTAACAATCTAATGCCATTACATGAACGATCTCATCCAATCCCTACCATCCTCATAGCCTACAGCGGGGGATTACTCACTCATAGATGGGGGAAACATGGATGGTCGATGGAGAAGCGATGGTGATGATTATGGCGATGATCTCCTCCAATTCCCCATCCCGCCAGGGTGCCAGAACGAAGTTTCTAGTGCTGTTTCGTGGAATTTGGTGGTGGCGGCGGAGCGGAACTCCTTCTGGAAAAACGTCGAACCCCCCGGAGTTTTTAGGTCAGAAAGCTTCTTATAGGCAAAGAGGGAGACCGAGGGGGTGCCTGGGGAGCCCACACCATGCCCTGGCGCGGCCAGGCCCAGCCCGCGCCTGGGGGGGTGTGGCCAGCCCCTGGCCCTCCTCCATATCGTATTCTGGCTCCCTGAGTCTTCCGGAAAAATAGGCACTTTGGCTTTTGTCCCGTCCAATTCCGAGAATATTCATTTTCTGACTTTCCTGGAACCAAAACAGCAGAAAACAGGCAGCTGGCACTGTGGCTCTTGTTAATAGGTTAGTCCAAGAAATCATATGAAAAGTACTCCAAAGTGTGGACAAAACACAAGAAAGTGGATAAAACCAAGCATGGAGCATCAAAAATTATAGATACATTTGCAATCTATCAACATCCCCAAGCTTAACTCCTGCTCGTCCTCGAGTAGGTAAGTGATAAAAAGAAAGAATAATTTTTTAGGTGACATGCACCATCATAAACTTGATCAAAGTATTTGTAAACATTCAAAGCTGGGATCATAGTACTTCAATCATAACATGAAAGAGAAAGCTCTAGCAATAAGACAAAGAAACTATGATGCAACATGAAAATGCACAAACAAAAGATTCATGAATAACAATGATTTGCAAGACGTTTGTTTGTTTCACATAAAGAAAACATAGCATAGTGGCATTCAGCTTGTCCCTCAAAGAGTAGCAAACATAAATGCATAGGGCACCTTCAAAGTTTACAAGAGTGACTAGATACAAATAGTTTAAAACAAGCAATATCAAGGTATGCATCAATCAACAAGTCTTGGGACAATGCACATAGAACTAAGGATGGCCACTATGCTCTCAAGAAAGTGCTCAAAGAATGTGTGGAGACTCAACAAGGAAATGAAAAGGTTTTGAATAGTTTGAAAGGCTTCCAAATGATGAAAGTATGGTACCCATTAGCTTTGAGATCTCATTGCCTCTGTCATAAACATCTTTAATGTGGTTAAGGTGAAAGTGAGGTCCAATCTGAGTTATATGCTTGACAGACTATAAACTGAAAATCCCAAGTCCCTTCAGTACGAGGGCCGCTCCTCATGCTACTCAACTTTAGTTACCGGTAAGTTCTTGTCATCATAAGTATGTGCGTATCATAGAGAACCGCCAACAGGGTACCCCTTGCCCGATGATACGAAAGAATCCCCATATCAAAATGACAAGGCAAGCAGACAATGAGTATCTCAGCAATCTTCTTATTTACCATGGGAAAATGGTGCTTTTTTTTCTCTCTTTCCTCTTTTCATAAATCTCTTTTTTTTATTTTTCTCAATAGCTCTCTCTCTCTCTCTTTATAAAAAGAATGCTTCATAGATATCATTATGGTTACGCTGCAGGTTTCCACCATGTCAGCATGGATTAGACCAGCGGCCCAGGCGTTTCTCTAACACACATACATAAATCCATGGACTTACAAGCTCCCCTTTTATTTCACACCGACGACATCCGCAAACAAAAGAGCAAGGTATCAACTAGGTATATATTTACAAGTGTTGAAAGCGTTCCCCGTGACAGCACAGTTCTGCTAATCCCCAACCTATAATTTGCAAGCATATAACTTTCATGGAGAATCACAATGGTTCAGGTTTATTAAGTGCAAGAAATAAAGTGTGCCATGAAGTTCGTGAGAGCTTTACTAACTAACTTTCTCATAACAAGCAAACATTTTATTCAGAAGAAAACAAGGCATATTGAATATGCACGGAAGTAGCAAATGATGCTAATAGGTAGGTATGGTGGACACTTTGGCAATATTTGGTTTAAGGGAGTTGGAAACATGAGTAAAACACTCAGTGTAAGTGAAGGCTAGCAATAGTAAGGGACCGACAAACGAGAGAGCAATAATGGCCACAATCATGCAGAGCGACAAAACATCATTGATCAAAGCATAAAGTGATACTACAAGTTGAAAACTAAAGGATCATAAAGGCTATGGTGACTTGTGACAGTCATAACATGGTGTGAGCATGCGCCAAGTCAACCCAAATAAAGCATCAAAGGAGAATACCACTATACTATGCTTTAATATGCTAAAACAACGCATGATTCATCCAAGGCACATTAAGCAATCTCAATTGTTTATAACAAGTCATGCTACAGCAAAGAATACTAAGCATAAATCCAAAACAATATCAAGCATGGCATGACAAAGCATAGGCCACAGTCAAAAACAAGCTCTCTTTACCACTTAAGCATGAGCTTTCCTACTCTTTTCCAAACCAAACCAAACCAAATATTTGAACACCAATATATGAAAGAGGAGGTCCAACCAATTTATTTAGCAAACCACGCAAACTAAAAACCAAAACGAAAACGAAAAAGAAGACGCTCCAAGAACAACACAATTGTGCATGAAACAATAAAAATGAAGTGGTTGAAAGAAACCTGAGATTTTTATTGATGAAGAAGGGGATGCCTTGGGCATCCCCAAGCTTTGACGCTTGAACTTCTTGGATATTTCTTGGGGTGACACGCGTGGCATCCCCAAGCTTGAGCTTTAGTCCATCCTTCATCTCATTACTCATTCCTTCCATACACCTGAAATTTTTCCTTCATACAAAACTTCACACAATCTTTATTAGCAACATTAGTGCACTCAAGATAAATAAGTCTTAAGGTTCAGTTCTAACACCAAATAAACTCCCATTGGAACACTAGCTACTGTAGCACTTCCCTCAAAAAGCTCAATACCCCAAAAAAACTCAAAAAAGAACCCACAAGAAGCAAATGCAGAAAATGGCAGAAATCTGTCAAAACAGACCAGCAGGTAAAGACGAATTTTTTCGAAGACCTTCTGTTGCTCAAATCAAAAAGTGTTGAACTAACGAAAGTTAGATAACAACCTGGGGCAGAAGGACAAAACTTACAGCTCAATCCGACATACAGAGATCTCTCACAAATTTTTATGGTGAAGCACAAAAATCTGTTTCGGGACAACAACTTTCCCAATCATTACTTATCTCTCATTAGAGGTTAATCTTAGCACAAGAAGCAAATAAAAAGGATAAGGAGCGGTTTGGGTTATCTCCCAATAAGTACTTTTCTTTAATGCCTTTAAGTTAGGCATAAGCAAAAACTAAAAATGGATAAAATAGAAGTAAGCGAAGATAATCATGGTGAAAACATTGTTTTGTTCAATAAAATCCTTTCGTTAACAAGGTTGATCAGGTCTTGTTACCAAAATAATTTCATATGAGACAAATCTTTGTATTACACTAAATATTATCTTACCTCAACCTTGTTAGCAATGGTCCCAATCATAATAGTTTCAAAAAAATTCTCTTGGTATGGGACAATATATCTCTCCAACTTGAATGCCCTCAACATGTTCAATTGAATTCAAACCATAAGTCCTTTCAATCTTCTTGGGGAAATAGACAGTATGTTCCTTGTCATTAACATTGAAGGTCACCTTCCCTTGATTACAATTAATAACAGCTCCTGCAGTATTTAAGAAAAGGTCTCCCAAGAATAATAGACATATTATCATCTTCAGGCATAAAAGTTTGAGAGGATGCTCTCATAAGAAATATGAGTTGAAGTAAAAGAGAGCATCAAGAAGCAAATTCAAAACACATTTAAGTCTAGCCCACTTCCTATGCATAGGAATCGTGTATGCAAATAAATTCACAAAGGACAAAGTGACAAGCATAGGAATATAAAACAAGAGTAATTTCAAAACTTTCAGCACATAGAGAGGTGTTTCAATACCATGAAAACTTCCAGAACCATATTTTCCTCTCTCATAATAATTTTCAGTAGCCTCATGAAGAAACTCAACAATATAACTATCACATAAAGCATGTTCTTCATGATATACAAGCACTAGAGCTTTATTATAAACATTTTCAAGAGAAACCTCAGGAAGATAACATTCATTCTCCTTTAGTAAGCATGGGGGACAATCAAATAATGTAAGGGATAAAGAGTTACTCTCATTAGAAGGTAGGCATGGGTAGCTAATCCATATTTCCTCCTTTTGTTCATCACTCTCCTCCTCTTTTTCATCTAATGAGATTTCAGGTTCATCAATTTCTTCTTCCATAGGATCCTGCAAGGCATTAGTCTCTTCCATTTGTGGAAAGCATCTATTAAAATATTCAAGAATATAGCCATTTTCATCCTTGTAATTATCAAAGCAAAATTTAAGTATACCATACACCTCATATTTGCAAGGTGAATCATCAATATTTTCAAGCAAACTAGCAAGTTCAAAAGCACCCTTCCAAGCAATAAATTCTTCAATTTGTTCTGCATCATAAAAG
Organism: Avena sativa; assembly: GCA_916181665.1. NCBI lineage: Eukaryota > Viridiplantae > Streptophyta > Magnoliopsida > Poales > Poaceae > Avena > Avena sativa. The sequence goes on from OV702292.1 coordinate 59,893,552, forward strand.
TCATAAATTCCTTTAGCATATGAAGATATGGTATCATTATCACTATACTCACATTGAAAAGGGAGGTGTTTATACCTCTTTCTGTAACAAGACTCATCACAGCAATAAGTAACATTATAAGTAGAGCACACGTTCCTAGCAATGGTATACAATCTATCAATTTGTTCCCATAAGTGTTTCCCTTTTTGTGACAAGCGGTGTTCCTTATAATAATATTTTTGATCTTCCGTGAACCCACCTTGCCAATAAGCTTCAGTTTCAAAGAAACCAACCATTGACAACAAGCATGATAAAGCAAGACAATAACAGACCAACGAAAATAACAACTAGAGTAGGAACCAATTTTTTTTTGTATTTTTGATAAAGAAACATGCAAACAAGGAGAAAGATAAACTTAGCTTGAACAATAGTGATTCCAAGTGAACTTGATAAATAAAGCTATGCTCCCCGGCAACGGCGCTAGAAAATAGTCTTGATGACCCACAAGTATAGGGGGTGTATCGCAGTATTTTTGAGGGAAGTGAAACCCAATTTATTGATTCGACACAAGGGAGCCAAAGAATATTTATAAGCCTTAACAACTGAGTTGTCAATTCAGCTGCACCTGGAAACAATCTTGCTCACAGCAGTTTATCAGTAGCAACAGTTTTGTAGTAGGAATAGTAAAGTAACAGCAGTAGTAAAGCAAAGACAGTAGTAACAAAATCAGTAAACAGTGAGATTCGAGTGTGGTAGGCATAGGGATGGATGGATGGGTGTTGCATGGACAAGACAATTCACATAGCAATCAGAACATAGGGCAATTGCAGATAAATAAGATAAAGCATCCAAGTACTAGACAATCCTAGGCATGTGTTCCATATATAGTCATACGTGCTCGCAATGAGAACTTGCACAACATCTTTTGTCCTGCCAGCCCGTTTGCAGCGGGGCCTCTAGGGAACTACTGGCAAGTAAGGTGCTCCTTTTAATAGAGCATCGGAGCAAAGCATTAACACTCCGTGAACACATGTGATCCTCACATCAAAGCCTTTCCCTTCCGGTTATCCCGATTTCTGTCACTTCGGGGCCATAGGTTTCGGACAATAATGTGTGTATACAACTTGCAGATAAGACCAAAAACAATACTATCATAATGAATCAATAACATGTTCAGATCTAAAATCATGGCACTCGGGCCCTAGTGACAAGCATTAAGCACAACAAGTCGCAACAAAGTCATAAAGCACTAATAAAAGATACTAGGCACCATGCCCTAACAATCTGATGCCATTACATGAACGATCTCATCCAATCCCTACCATCTCCATAGCCTACAGCGGGGGATTACTCACTCATAGATGGGGGAAACATGGATGGTCGATGGAGAAGCGATGGTGATGATGATGGCGATGATCTCCTCCAATTCCTCGTCCCGACAGGGTGCCAGAACAGAGTTTCTGGTGCTGTTTCGTGGAATCTGGTGGTGGCGGCGGAGCGGAACTCCTTCTGGAAAAACGCCGAACCCCCCGGAGTTTTTAGGTCAGAAGGCTTCTTATAGGCGAAGAGGGAGACCGAGGGGGTGCCTGGGGCGCCCACACCATGCCCTGGCGCGGCCAGGCGCAGCCCGCGCCTGGGAGGGTGTCGCCAGCCCCTGGCCCTCCTCCGTATCGTATTTTGGCTCTGTGAGTCTTCCAGAAAAATAGGCACTTTGGATTTTGTCCCGTCCAATTCTGAGAATATTCATTTTCTGACTTTCCTGGAACCAAAAACAGCAGAAAACAGGCAGCTGGCACTGTGGCTCTTGTTAATAGGTTAGTCCAAGAAATCATATGAAAAGTACTCCAAAGTGTGGACAAAACACAAGAAAGTGGATAAAACCAAGCATGGAGCATAAAAAATTATAGATACATTTGCAATGTATCAACTCCCCGACAACGGCGCCAGAAAAGAGCTTGATGGCCCAAGATATCTCGAGCTCGTTGGGGAACCCCAAGAGGAAGGTATGATGAGCACAGCAGCAAGTTTCCCTCAGTTATGAAACCAAGGTTATCGAACCAGTAGGAGCAAGGAAACACCTCCAAGGTGTTATTGCCAACTTGGAATCCTACACAACACAACCACAAAACTTTGCCCCCAACTTACAGTGAGGTTATCAATCTCACCGGATTTGCTGAAAACAAAGGATTAAACGTATTGTGTGGAAGAAAGTAAAAGCTTGCAGAAAGTAAATAGAAAGCAGTAAACAGTTGTAGATTGATGGTAAAAGAAAGGACCGAGGTCCATAGTTCACTACTGGTGGTTCTCCTTAAGATAGATGACATGTTTGGTGAATAAATTACAGCGGGGCAATTGACAAACATAGATAAAGCATACATGCATATACTAATCATCTTGACTCCTATGAGATTTGATTGGGCATTACAACATTATACATAGACCGTAATCCAACTGCATCTATGACTAATAATCCACCTTCAGGTTATCATTCGAACCCCCTCCAGTATTAAGTTGCAAGCAACAGATAATTGCATTACGCATTGCATGTAAAGTAAACAATACGATTGTTCTATGAACAAAGGATTGTTGTTTTCTCCCTAGTAGAAACAACACATCTAGTACCTTAGAGATTTCTGCCACTTCCACAGATTACTAGAGGCATGAACCCACTATCGAGCATAAATACTTCCTCTTGGAGTTGCTAGCATCTACTCGGCCAAGATATCTACTAACAATGGAGAGCATGCAAGATCACAAATAACAAAGACATGATAGAATCAATAATCAATCTGAAAAAGCATCTCAATATCCATCGGATCCCCGCAAACACAACATGTAGGATTACAAATAGATGACCTTGATCATGAACGGAGCTAACAAGATCTAGACATGGTAGCACAAAGGAGAAGAACCAACCATCTAGCTACTACATGGACCCGTAGTCCAGGGATGAACTACTCACGCATCACACCGGAGGCTTGCATGGTGATGAAGAAGGCCTCCAGGGTGAATTCCCACCTCCAGCAGTGTGCCGGGAAGAGCTTCAGATCCCTCCCGATCTAGGGATGGAGATGACAGCGGCTACAGACTCTTTCGTGGATTTTTTGATCGGGTACTTAGGATTTCTGTATCAGAGGCATCTTATAGGCAAAAGGAGAGGCCGAGGGGGTGCCCTAGGCGGCCACACCACCCCTGGTGTGGGCCAGGCCTGGCCGCGCGCCCAGCTGGTGTGGCAGCCCTCTGGCCCCTCTCCATCTCGTATTCTGGCTCTGTGTCCCCCTCGGTGAAAAACTGACTTTGGCTTTTGTCCCATCCAATTCCGAGAATATTCATTTTCTGACTTTCATGGAACCAAAAACAGCAGAAAACAGGCAGCTGGCACTGTGGCATCTTGTTAACAGGTTAGTCCAAGAAAGTGTATAAAAATACTCCAAAGTGTGGGCAAAACATAAGAAAGTAGATAAAAACAAAGCATGGAACATCAAAAATTATAGATACATTTGCAACGTATCAAGCCACCAAATCAACAAGAACTCCATCTACAACCATACAAAGTCTTTGATCTTTGGAGAATCAAAGGAGGAGGCCTTGATCTACAGCTTCACCAAGAGAGATTTCCATTTCCCCCTCATTCACTTGAGGGGCCCTTGTTCTAGTGTTACATTGGAAACCCTAGTTCTTGATTTGGTTCTTACAAGCTTGTCTTTGATTGTTGCGACAACTTGCTTGTATTCGGGAGCCTCCAATTTAGTCATGGATGCGTGCCTCGAACTTGTTGTAAAGGTGCCGGCTTCCACCTTGAAGGTTGTTGATATAGTGGAAGAGTGGACCGATCCCTTTGGGGTGAGGTTCATCGGAGAACAAGCTGGGGGGCCTTTCATGGCGTTGGTGGTTTGATACCACCCCCTCTCCAAACACCGACGTACTTCCCCTCAAAAGGAAGGAACTTCGGGAAATAATCCTTGTGTCTCTGCGTGCTCCACTTTGGTTACTTCTATCCTTTACCACACTTCTTATATCTTGATCGTGCTTAGTCATTTGCTAGTTTATCATATAGGTAAATTCACCTAGTTGCATATCTAGAGAATTTACCTTTCGTGTCAAACCCTAAATTGAAAAAGAGTAAAATTTGAAGTAGCACCTATTCACTCCCCCTCTAGGTGTCCATACGATCCTTTCACAAGCGTTAGCAAGCTTAACGACCACTGGTACGGACAGAGCCCGACTGTATCGTCCGCCTGTACCATGTGGCGATTGCTTTGCCTAGTCAAACCCTACAACTTTCGTGAATACGCCTATATATTTTGAGGCTCCAATCGTCGGCCAGAGGGCCTCCATTCAAACATTACACCACAACACCATCAAAGGAGATCCACGCCATTGTTCATCCATTATTCATCACTTCCATCATCCATCCCCTCCCTTAGCCATAGCCATTGCTTTGTACTTTAGATCTCTCCTTGTGATTTGGCGACCACTGTAAGAATATTTGATTTCAATCTAAGTGTTTTGCACAATCTTTTCTACCCTTGATCTATTTGTTATGAGTGAGTAGTCCTCACGGGCCACGGGTTGGGGAGAAACCTCGCATCAATTATGTGCATCTAACTCATGGCAGTATTGTGTTTTGTTTGCAATAGAGATTTGTATCTTTGTCTCTTGCCTCGATCTGTGGACTTGTAGGTACCCAAGATCCCTTAGATTGATAAAGGCTTGAGGTGAGATACTTGGCTAGCGGCAATCTCATAGGAACGCCAGTGACAGAAATGGTAGTACAGTCTTCGTTTAGCGACCCATTCGGGATCACAACAACATCACCACTTAATGCTTTGATCTGTGTTTTACACTTAATAGTCGTTTGTAGCCAGTTGCTTCGTGGTGCACTCGGATGGAAAAGACTATTGCCATGCCTGCTACATCACGGGGGCTCTAGTATATTAGGATGTTTTCCCACAAGAGATTATCCCTATTCATCCATTACACATGACTGTGCTTATTATTATCTTTTATCCCATATGATGTGCAGCTGCAGGTGGATCTTCAACCCTGGCCTATCTCCATCCATTGATTCAATCCATTATAAAAGTAAACTAGATTGGTCCGGTAAACTAAGGTAAAACAAATAAAAAAAAGTCTTGTAGACATGTCCTTTTTATTTCCTTTTAGCATTGCTTTCCAAGGTTCGATTAAACCTAGGTCTTCTAGGGAAAAAGCTATTATACTACATCTGTGAATCCGGATTGAAGGTATCAACCCTTTTTCTGGAGTCGTTGTCGGGGAAGCAATTTCGCTATCCTTGTGAGGTCACTAGAGACCTTGCTTTTAGTTTTATTATTACTTTGTAGTTTATTTCTTGTTATTAGTTTACTTTCTTGTTATCTATTTGAAAAAACAAAAAAATAGTTACTTGTTATTTGTTTTCTTTACTTAAAAATTACCAAAAATATAAGAGCCATGGCTCAAAGGAGACTTGGCGAGTATGCTACTCCGACTTGTGATTTTATTCATGCACCTATCACTCATCCCGCTGTGGATATTTCTTCCCACCAAGACTTGCATGAGATGGAGGACCAAATAGATCCACATGAAGGAGCTCCAAGATCCTCTTGGATTTTATAATGTTGTTTGGTTTGTGGGGAGATTCATGCATCTTTCCTTCAACACAAGCCCTCCACACATGATCTTTGGCAAAACAAACATTTTCTTTTAGTCCAACAATATGGCCACCCTTGTGGAGACTTTGCAAAGTTCTCATATTGACATGGGCTAGTCGGTGATGCCATAACCAACCCGCATCGGCCTTTCTGAATAGGCACAATGATATGCTCTTCGTTCAATGTAGAGCTCGTTGGGAACCCCAAGAGGAAGGTATGATGAGCACAGCAGCAAGTTTTCCCTCAGTTATGAAACCAAGGTTTAATCGAACCAGTAGGAGCAAGAAAACACCCCAAAGGTGTTACTACCTGAGCTTTGGCAGGGCACACTACCGGTGCTAGTAGCAATGTGGAGACCTGCACAACACAACCATAGAACTTTGTCCCCAACTTTCGATGAGGTTGTCAATCTCACCGTGTTTTGCGGAAAACAAAGGATTAAATGTATCGAATGTAAAGACGTAAAAGTTTGCAGAAAGTAAACACAAAGCAGTAAACAGTTGTAGATTGTATGTAAAGAGAAAGGACCGGGATCCATAGTTCACTAGAGGTGGCTCTCCTTAGATAGATAACATGCTGGGTAAACAAATTACAGCGAGGAAATTGACAAAGAAAGCAATACATGCATATACTAATCATCTTGACTCCTTTTAGACTTGATTGGGCATTACAACATAATACATAGACCGCCATCCAACTGCATCTATGACTAATAATCCACCTTCAGGTTATCATCCGAACCCCCTCCAGTATTAAGTTGCAAGCAACAGATTATTGCTTTACGAACTGCGTGTAAAGTAAACAATACGATTGTTCTATGAACAAAGGATTGTTGTTTTCTCCCTAGTAGCAACAGCACATCTAGTACCTTAGAGATTTCTGTCACTTCCCCAGATTACCAGAGGCATGAACCCACTATCGAGCATAAATACTAACTCTTGGAGTTGCTAGCATCTACTTGGCCAAGATAGCTACTAACAACAGAAAGCATGCAAGATCACAAATAACTAAGACATGATAGAATCAATAATCAATCTGAAATAGCATCACAATATCCATCGGATCCCCGCAAACAAAACATGTATGAATTACAAATAGATGATCTTGATCATGAACGGAGCTCACAAGATCTAAACATGAAAGCACAAAGGAGGAGAACCAGCCATCTAGCTACTACATGGATCCGTAGTCCAAGGATGAACTACTCACGCATCACACCGGAGGCTTGCATGGTGATGAAGAAGGCCTCCAGGGTGAATTCCCCTCTCCGGCAGGGTGCCGGGAAGAGCTTCAGATCCCTCCCGATCTAGGGATGGAGATGACGGCGGCTACAGACTCTTTCGTGGATTTTTGATCGCGTCCTTAGGGTTTTCGTCCCGAGAGCAATATATAGGCGGCAGGAGAGGCCGAGGGGGTGCCGGGAGCGGCCACACCACCCCCTGGCGTGGGCCAGGCCTGGCCGTGCGGCCAGGTGGTGTGGTGGATCCCTGGCCCTTCTCCGTCTCGTATTCTGGCACTTGATCCCTTCTGGAAAAATAGGCACTTTGGCTTTTGTCCCGTCCAATTCCGAGAATATTCATTTTCTGACTTTCCTGGAACCAAAAACAGCATAAAACAGGCAGCTGGCACTGTGGCTCTTGTTAATAGGTTAGTCCAAGAAATCATATGAAAAGTACTCCAAAGTTGGAACAAAACACAAGAAAGTGGATAAAACCAAGCATGGAACATCAAAAATTATAGATACATTTGCAATGTATCAACATCACCAAGCTTAACTCCTGCTCGTCCTCGAGTAGGTAAGTGATAAAAAGAAAGAATAATTTTTGAGGTGGCATGCACCATCAAAGACTTGATCAAAGTATTTGCAGAACATTCAAAGCTGGGATCATAATACTCCAATCATAACATTAAAGACAAAGTTCTAGCAATAAGCAAAGAAACTATGATGCAACATGAAAAGGCACAAACAAAAGAATCATGAATAACATGCTTTGCAAGAATCATCAACTCATACTTGGTTGTGGAGGCTAGCAAAAGACTGGGAGCGACAAACTAAGAGAGCAATAATGGCCATAATCATGCAGAACGACAAAACATCATTGATCAAAGCATAAAGTGATACTACAAGTTGAAAACTAAAGGATCATAAAGGCTATGGTGACTTGTGACAGTCATAACATGGTGTGAGCATGCGCCAAGTCAACCCAAATAAAGCATCAAAGGAGAATACCACTATACTATGCTTTAATATGCTAAAACAACGCATGATTCATCCAAGGCACATTAAGCAATCTCAATTGTTTATAACAAGTCATGCGACAGCAAAGAATACTAAGCATAAAGCCAAAACAATATCAAGCATGGCATGACAAAGCACAGGCCACAGTCAAAAACAAGCTCTTTTTACAACATAAGCATGAACTTTCCTACTCTTTTCCAAACCAAACCAAACCATTTGCAAACCAATGTATGAAAGAGGGGGTCCAACCAATTTATTCATAAAACTAAGCAAACCAAGCAAACTAAAAACCAAAACGAAAACGAAAAATAAGATGCTCCAAGAAAAACACAACTGTGCATGAAACAATAAAAATGAAGCGTTTGGAAGAAACCTGGGATTTTTATTGATGAAGAAGGGGATGCCTTGGGAATCCCCAAGCTTTGACGCTTGTACTTCTTGGATATTTCTTGGGGTGACATGCGTGGCATCCCCAATCTTGAGCTTTAGTCCATCCTTCATCTCATTACTCATTCCTTCCATACACCTGAAAATTTTCCTTCATACAAAACTTCACACAATCTTTATTAGCAACATTAGTGCACTCAAGATAAATAAGTCTTAATGTTCAGTTATAACACCAAATAAACTTCCTTAGAACACTAGCTACTGTAGCAATCCCCTCAAAAAGCTCAATTCCCCAAAAGAACTCAAAAAGGAACCCACAAGAAGCAAATGCAGAAAATGGCAGAAATCTGTCAAAACAGACCAGCAGGTAAAGACGAACTTTTTCGAAGACCTTCTGTTGCTCAAATTAAAAAGTGTTGAACTAACGAAAGTTAGATAACAACCTGGGGCAGAAGCACAAACAGTTACAGCCCAATCCGACATACATAGCTCTCTCACGAATTTTTACGGTGAAGCACAAGAATCTGTTTCGGGACAGCAACTTTCCCAATCATTACTTCACTCTCATTAGAGGTTACTCTTGGCACAAAAAGCAAATAAAAAGGATAAGTAGAGGTTATTACTGAGGTAATAACTTCCAAGACTCATCTAAAACTTTTGGGTTATCTCCCAATAAGTACTTTTCTTTAACGCCTTTAAGTTAGGCATAAGAAGCAAAGAAAGAATCAAGTGTTCTCAAATGAAGAAGCATTAAGACCAAATTTTGTTTTTATAGAAGAAGCAAAAGAAATCTTTTCTTTTTTTAGGGAAGTGTTCTATACCTTTCTTGAGTGGGAGTTGATATTTAATGGTGCCTTCTTTCATATCAATGATGGCACCAACAGTTCTAAGAAAAGGTCTTCCCAAAGTAATAGGACAAGAAGCATTGTATTCAACATCCAAAACATAGAAATCAACGGGGACATAGGAATCGTTAACCATAATAAGAACATCATTAAGACTCCCCATGAGTTTCTTTTTAGCATTATCATCAAGTGGGATATTCAAATAACAATCTTCAAGAGGAGGCAAATCAAGCATATCATAAATCCTTCTAGGCATAATAGAAACACTACTATCAAGATCACACAAAGATTTGAAATCAAAGTCATTCACTTTCATATTAATGATGGGTTCCCAACCATCCTCTTGTTTTATAGGAATAGAAGCTTTATGTTTCATCTTTTCTTCCTTAATCTTTATGAGAGCATCGGTAATGTGTTTTGTAAAGGCCATGTTCATAGCACTAGCATTAGGACTTTTAGCAAGATTTTGTAGGACTTTTAGCAAGCTTTTGTAGGAACTTAATAACTTCAGAGATATTGCAACCAACAAGATCAAAATCAACTTTATCATCCAAAGTAGTAGAACTATTACTAGCATCAACACTAGAGGTGGTGATAGTAGAAACACTAATGTTTCTAGCAATTTCATCTTCTCTTTCCCACTTAGCATGTAATTCAGCTAATAGTCTAACATTTTCATCAATTCTTACTTGTATAGCATTAGTAGCTGCAAAGGGATTATCATTAGTTTCAGGTTTAGCAGCCATTTTATTCAAAGAAGATTGAGCTTCAGCCAAAGATGCTATATTTCTTTCAGCATTAGAGAGTTTTTCCTTAATAGTTTTATTGAAAGCAGTTTGTTTACTAATAAACTCTTTAAGCATAACTTCAAGTTCAGAGGGAGCACTCTTATTACTGTTGTAAGAATTTCCATAAGCATTACCATTGTTGGGAGGATATGGCTTATAATTGTTGTTACCAAAATTGTTCCTATTACCATAAGCATTGTTGCCAAAGTTGTTATTTCTTATGAAGTTCACATCAACTTGCTCTTCTTGAGCAACCAAAGAGGCTAAAGGAACATTATTTGGATCAATATGGGCTTTCCCATTAACAAGCATAGACATAATAATATCAATCTTATCACTCAAGGAGGAAGTTTCCTCAACAGAATTTACCTTCCTACCTTGTGGAGCTCTCTCAGTATGCCATTCAGAATAATTAACCATCATATTGTCCAGAAGTTTTGTTGCAGCACCCAAAGTGATGGTCATAAAGGTACCTCCAGCAGCAGAATCCAATAGGTTCCTTGAAGAATAGTTCAATCCCGCATAAAAAGTTTGGATGATCATCCAAGCAGTCAGTCCATGAGTGGGACAATTCTTTACCAAAGATTTCATTCTTTCCCAAGCTTGAGCAACATGCTCATTATCAAGTTGTTTAAACTTCATTATTTCACTTCTCATGGATATAATCTTAGCAGGAGGATAGTATTTTCCAATAAAAGCATCTTTGCATTTAGTCCAAGAATCAATACTATTCCTAGTTAAGGAATTCAACCATTCTTTAGCTTTTCCTCTCAAAGAGAAAGGAAACAATTCCAGTTTAATAATATCACCATCTATATCCCTATGCTTTTGCATCTCACAAATTTCAACAAAGTTATTTAGATGGGAAGCAGCATCTTCATTATCGATACCAAAAAATTGTTCTCTCATAACAAGATTGAGCAAAGCAGGTTTTATCTCAAAGAAAGTATTTTCAGCCACAGCTGGAGCAATAGGTGTGCTCATAAAATCATTATTGTTGGTGCTAGTGAAGTCACACAACTTAGTGTTTTCAAGAGTAGTCATTTTTTTTTGGTTTTCAAATAAGAAAGCAAACTAGTAGAACTAATTTTTTTTGTGTTTTTTGAAGAACAAAACAAGCAAACAAAGCAAAAAGAAACTAAGCAAAAGAAAAACAAAAAATTAAAGAGATTGGTTATGAGGGACTCCCCTTGTGAAGATGTCCTTGACTCCCCGGCAATGGCGCCAGAAAAGATCTTGATGTGCTCGTCGTTCGACGTAGAGCTCATTGGGAACCCTAAGAGGAAGGTATGATGAGCACAGCAACAAGTTTTCCCTCAGTTATGAAACCAAGGTTTAATCAAACCAGTAGGAGCAAGGAAACACCCCAAAGGTGTTACTAGCTGAGCTTTGGCAGGGCGCACTACCGGTGCTAGTAGCAACGTGGAGACCTGCACAACACAACCACAGAACTTTGTCCCCAACTTGCGATGAGGTTGTCAATCTCACCGTGTTTTGCGGAAAACAAAGGATTAAACGTATCGAATGGAAAGAAGTAAAAGTTTGCAGAAAGTAAACACAAAGCAGTAAACAGTTGTAGATTGTATGTAAAGAGAAAGGATCGGGATCCATAGTTCACTAGAGGTGGCTCTCCTTAGATAGATAACATGCTGGGTAAACAAATTACAGCGGGGCAATTGACAAACACCGAGAAAGCAATACATGCATATACTAATCATCTTGACTCCTTTTAGACTTGATTGGGCATTACAACATAATACATAGACCGCCATCCAACTGCATCTATGACTAATAATCCACCTTCAGGTTATCATCCGAACCCCCTCCAGTATTAAGTTGCAAGCAACAGATTATTGCTTTATGAACTGCGTGTAAAGTAAACAATACGATTGTTCTATGAACAAAGGATTGTTGTTTTCTCCCTAGTAGCAACAGCACATCTAGTACCTTAGAGATTTCTGTCACTTCCCCAGATTACCAGAGGCATGAACCCACTATCGAGCATAAATACTAACTCTTGGAGTTGCTAGCATCTACTTAGCCAAGATAGCTACTAACAACGGAAAGAATACAAGATCACAAATAACAAAGACATGATAGAATCAATAATCAATCTGAAATAGCATCTCAATATCCATCGGATCCCCGCAAACACAACATGTATGAATTACAAATAGATGATCTTGATCATGAACGGAGCTAACAAGATCTAGATATGGTAGCACAAAGGACAAGAACCAACCATCTAGCTACTACATGGACCTGTAGTCCAGGGATGAACTAGTCACGCATCACACCGGAGGCTTGCATGGTGTTGAAGAAGGCCTCTAGGGTGAATTCCCCTCTCCGGCAGGGTGCCGGAAGAGCTTCAGATCCCTCCCTATCTAGGGATGGATATGACGGCGGCTACAGACTCTTTCGTGGATTTTGGATCGGGTCCTCAGGGTTTTCGTCCTGAAGGCAATATATAGGCGGAAGGAGAGGCCGAGGGGGTGTCGGGAGCGGCCACACCACCCCCTGGCGCGGGCCAGGCCTGGCCGTGCGGCCAGGTGGTTTGGTGGCTCCCTGGCCCTTCTCCGTCTCGTATTCTGGCACTTGATCCCTTCCGGAAAAATAGGCACTTTGGCTTTTGTCCCGTCCAATTCTGAGAATATTCATTTTCTGACTTTCCTGGAACCAAAAATAGCAGAAAACAGGCAGCTGGCACTATGGCTCTTGTTAATAGGTTAGTCCAAGAAATCATATGAAAAGTACTCCAAAGTTGGAACAAAACACAAGATAGTGGATAAAACCAAGCATGGAACATCAAAAATTATAGATACATTTGCAATGTATCACACACCGCACTTGTAGTGGTTTTCCCTGAAAAGTCCACCACATACAATTCATTTTCGACGTACCCAACAAAACCGACCTTTAGACTCTTGCGCCACAAGAGAACTACAATATCATCATCAATAAAGACGGCAAAACCCATCTTTCCAAAATCTCAGACTGAGAGTAAATTATACCCAAGAGTCTCAACAAGCATGACATCCACAAGAGTAATATCGTGTGCAGCCGCAACCTTGCCAAGACCCATTACTTGAGACTTTGACTTATCGGCACATGTGACGGTTATATGATCTTGATTTGGCTTTATCTCCGTCATTATTGTCTTGCTTCCGGTCATATGACTTGTGCAACCACTATCAAGCACCCACTTTGACCTGCCGGAAGCATAGTTCTACAAAAGATCAAACTAGTTTTTAGGTACCCATTTTCCAATGGGTCCTGTTTTGTTAGTGACAGGGGTCTTGGGAACCCAAATAGACCAAGAAATATAACCATCAAGTGGACCAACATATTGTGCATAAACATCACCATAATAATCACGCACTAAAACATAGTGAGGGTTAGCAATTCCTGCAAAGTCATCTTGTGGCATAGTTTTGCCACTTGTGGTTTTGCTCACAATGGTATTTTCCTTTACTTGCATGGTCTTGGCCTTCTTTTTCTTGTTGTTCTTATTCTTGGCCTTGGACACATAGCCAATGCATCTTTTCTCATTATTTGACCTTTGCTTACTCAAAAGGTCATCAAGAGACTTGTTCTCTTCGAGGAAGGTGGCCTTTGCAAGCTCCCCCTTCAACCTAGCATTTTCTTCAAAGATATTTGTACTACTAGAAGGAACAAAAATACTAGGTGAGGCAACATTTGTCAATTGAGTTTGAAGTTGTTCACGAGACTTTGTGAGGGTTAAGAGTTCACTTTCCAAGGCCTTGTGAGCCTTGTCAAGCTTCTCAAAGTCCTCGGCAAGTTTGTCATGAACAATACCAAACTCAATCTTATCATTTTTAGCCTTTTTATACTTAGCAATGGCATGATCATGTTCCTTAATGAGTTTAGAGATAATTATATCATTTACCTCATCGAAGACTTCAAGTTTTTCTTCAAGAGACTCCCTAGTATCTTTCTCTTCTTCTAAAGCATTGGTTAGAGCATCCATCTCAAGGATGTGCTCCCTCCCAAGTTTGCATCTCTCATCAAGAATCTCTTGTGTGTGAGAAAGTTGCAAGAGATTTACAAAGTGCTTCTTGTGCTCCCCTTGCAAGTTAGTCATATAAGTATCAAAAGCAACTAATTCCTTCTTCACCTCAAGATTTAAATCATCATTCAATTCATCATTGATTATAGAGGTGGAGAGAGAGGAGATGATGATATCTCTGATGCTCTTGCCATAAGGCAAGTGATGTTCTTGTTGGAGATATTCTCATTTGGAGAATCGAAGAGTAAGAAAGTGGATGTAGAGGTGGTGGCCATGGCTGCGACACCATTCAATGTTTCTTATTCTTCTTCCTCATCTTCATCATCGGATGAGAACTCTTCATGTGTTATCAATGCAATGTCAGTTGCCTTCTTATTGGTGGCATTCTTCTTGTTGAAGGGCTTCTTGAAAGGGACCTTTGACTTTTTCTTCAAAACAAGTACACCACCATGATCTTCTCTATGTTCATACAGACATTCGGCAACAAAATGATAGCGGTCACCATAGTTGAAGCAAGTTCTCAATCTTGAACTATTATGTTTTCTACCACTTGGGTTGCTTCTTCGTTGCATTTCCTTTTTGGCCTTGGTGGGATCTTTCCAAACATTCCTTGCATAAAAGGCCATGTATTCACCATGAGCAACCTTGACATCTTCGGGGTGACTCGTAGAAAGTACTTCATCACTTCCATCTTCTTCCACATACTCCACAACCTTGGCCTTCAAGGAAAGATTAACACCATTGCTCATTCCAAGGGCATAAGCGCGGGCATATTAGGCATTCTTGGCAGCAACCTTGAAAGCGGATATCTCTTGCATAACTTCATTGGAGGTCATGAGATGATAGTTGTGTCTTACTTTAAGACTCTTCAAGTTGGTGGGCTCGAAGGGCATCAGTGCACTCACATACTTCCTTTTTATCCAAGAATCATCCACATGAGAGGCACCAATATTTCTAAAAGTTGTGGCAGTGGATTTGAGTCTTCGATACATGTATTCATGGTCCTCACCATCCTTCATATAAAAGCCTTTGGCTTCATTGCTCAAAGCATCATAACAATTTCTCCCCATTCTCTCATTACTAACAAACAAATAAATGAGAGCATCCCAAGCTTCCTTGGCAGTGTTGAGGTGTTCAATGTGAGGAAAGTCTTTTAGCCCCACACCTAGCTGAATCATGTGCAACGCGGTGGCGTTGAGTTGACTATTTACTATAGGGGTTCCGCGTATGAAAACAATAAATTTTACTCTACGCCCCTGAACCCCTGAAGCTGCCAGGACCTATCTATTAGTAATAAAGTAACGGGAGGGGATTTTCGCGAACTTACCCTTGAAGACCGAAAAGCGTTGTCAACGCTCAGGAGAACGTGGTTGATGTAGACGAGTCGAAGCCAACCTCAAGGTCGTGATGAAGTCCTTGCGCTCCTTGGCTCCAATGACTTGAGTGACTCAAGTGCGACACCTCGCTGGGAGTTACACATGTCCGGTGCCTGATGATGACTCCTGCTTCCCCGATCCAGCAGCAGTTGCGGAAGTAGAGCTCCCGGATCCGAATCCCGTAGCACGATGGCGCTCCGCGGTGAAGATGTCTCTCGTTCGTGCAGTCCAGACTTGGGACCACGGTCACGTGAGAGAGAGGGGAGAGAGAAAATATCAATTAGAGGTCCTTCCAAAAGTGAGAAGACCTTCATTGATTATTGGTCTATTTAATTTGGCTAAATACTCCCACTATATATAAGGGAGGGGAGGTACTACCTCCCTCAAAGTCCCAGGGTGGGACTAAAGGAGAGGAGGGGGAGGGGAGGCCGCCGGCCAGCCCCTAGTGGGCCCCGTGCGGGGGGCTAGGCCCAGCCGGCTAGCCCCCTTGCCTCTTCTCCCTCTCTCCTTTCCCCTAATGGGCCCTCTCCCTCCGGAAATTGGCCCATTAAGCCTTTGACCATTTTAATTGATTTTCTCTTTATTAAATAATTATGAATAAATGATTAAATCAACATTTAACATTCATTCACACATTATTCAATCTCTGTGGCTATGGAACACCTTCCACCTCCACTCCGGACATCCTCCGGACTTACCGAAACCCTTTCGGTTTCTCTCTACTATTTTTCGGCGATTCCACCAATCCTATAAACACTCTCTAAGCATCATCAATCCCTTAAGCGTGATACCCCACGGTTCAGGAACACTCCAGACATGGTCGGGACACTCCCGCACCAATGATCAATAGAGGGACCTAGATGGCCATGTGACCCCTGTGCGTTCCACGAAGATCTTTCATCGTTTGAACCGGGACAGTCATGTCTTATTCCCTTTGTCACTCGATACTGGCATTGCCCGAGATCTGATCAATGACATCACCATGTCATGTTCAATCTCGTTACCGAACAATGCTACTTGACTCGTTCCGACAAGTGATATCCCTGTGATCAAATCACACGTTGCGCAGCTATTGGATATAACTTCTCCGAGTGGGCCCTTGAGTATCTTCCCGTCACATGGACGGACAAATCCCGCTCTTGACATATATTGCCTCTACGGTTTCCTCCAAGTACCTGAACACACCTTTATAACCATTGTATTACCGAGTGGCGTTTGATGCTATCTAAGCACTCTCGGGAGACAGTGATTGATATAGCCTCACGGTCTAAGGAATAGTCTACGAGGATCCATTTCTAATCATCATAACTTGAACTTCGTGACATGATCGGGTCACGATGTTTAGGTTGGGTATTGGTTCATCATCTCATTCTCGGAATGAGATGACTCCATTTCCAACTGGCATAAATGCCACATGATCAGGAAACATGATCATCCATTGACCAATGAACCAGTGACTAGAGTTTCACTGGGAACCCCTGGTTGTTTATATATCACACATGCATTGATGTTTCCACTCAATACAGTTATAGCATGATATAAAACTTAATCATAAACTATATGAAATATGATAATAGTCCTTACTACTATTTGACTCTAGGGCATATTTCCAACAGTCTCCCACTTGCACTAGAGTACAAATACACTAGCTGCATTTGTTCTCAATCTTTGGCACCATATATCGGGTACCCTGAACATGCTTGCTCATGGAAGAGGTTGAGTCTTAGGTCTGTACTTTACAGTCCCAAATCCTTTGCAACTTACTAATGTCACCTTCATTGACATTAATACTTTATCATCACATGATTGCATCTGTGTGTATGCATCGTCGTTATGGCAGCAGAATGAGGCCTGATTCCAGGAGCCTACAGTGACGTTAGATCAACCTCGAGGGCTTTCTCATGGGCACTATGCCCTAGGACACATCATTCTATGTTAAAAGCGAACTAGCCCCGCCATAACATTATACAACACTTTAGATGGTACCCTTATCTATTATTATAAATGTATTCATCAAAACACTAGTGCACTCTGTGCAACTCTCGATGTTTTGTTCACCTCGCTTCCTACTTGACTTTAATCGGTATTTACAGGAGTTTCCAACATATTCCCTTATAACATAACTCTTTATGTTTTAAGATATTTCATCCTTTATGGATTTGGAAAACATGTCTGTAGTTCTCTACTAGACATTACGGACAAACTCAGCTCAACATTCTGTGATTCGAACTTAATCACTTTTAAGCGTTCCACATCATATATTATGCAAAGTTATCATCATGGTTTTCTAAGATAGAACCTATGTCTCAACATAGTGGACGATGATCATCCTTTTCTTTCTATCAACCATTGATGTTAAACTTAATACTATTCCTAATTTGGGTTATTAAGGACCAGCTCCTTAATTAACTTCTATTCTGAAACCCCTTTTAGAATCCCTTAAGGAATACTACATAATATCATAATACACCTATTATCAACTTCTACATCTTATAAATCATTATTCATAAGTATTTGCACTTTTATTCTTAACACACTTAAGAATTACTCCTATAAGCTCCCACTCAAAATATGTTCCTACATATTTGAATCTGAGACTTATATTGCTCCCACTTAAAAATATGGCAATCACATATTGTTTTAGGAAGACTTTCATAGCTCCCACTCAATTTTATGCAAATTGCATATCCACTCACTATTTTGAATAATTTCAAAATCCTTTGATCAAATATCAAACTTGGAGATTTACTATGAGGTACTAGTACTGTTACTAGTTTTAAATCCTCTAGACTTTTAGCACACTTGAATCAAATTCATTTGAATTTATCCAGTACTTGAAAAATTGTGCTTTTGTCATTCACCCCCTTTTCCACTATGGATTTGCAGTCATTTGGGAAAATTCAAGTAACCCCTTTTACTTGTAGATTCAGCAACGAATTGCTTTCTAATCTCAAGGGAATTTTGCTTTTAGGATTTCTCATAATTCTAATTTACCATTATTTCTTTAGTAGTTCGTAGGTATGTCATATTCCAATAATCATGACAAATGACTCTCAAATGTCTCCATACTAGATATGGATTACATTTTGAATCCTACTTCATGTAGTGAAAACACTAGTGGAGGAAAATACAATGATCAATATCATTGATTCTTTTCTTTTGTGAAGAGAATCGCTTAGGAACGTGTCCGTTGCGCTTCTCAAAACTCTGATGCAGGGGTTTGAATCCTCATCGTGTTTTTCACTAATTTCCATTTGCTCCATAATCGAGAAATATCACTAAAAGTGAGCTTTCTAACAAATGCACCAAAATCCAAGCAATACTTGTTTTGCTTCTCTTTTGGTTTAGCTATGGATTTCGTATTCAAAGTTTCCAATGAATACTCTACAAGGACTTATTCGCTATTGTTTTGGTTATACCGAATAACCCCAAAACTTTCACGAATTCAATTGGTTCATGATACATTGGAAATGTATCTATAATTTTTGATGCTCCATGCTTGTTTTTATCTACTTTCTTGTGTTTTGTTCCAACTTTGGAGTACTTTTCATATGATTTCTTGGACTAACCTATTAACAAGAGCCACAGTGCCAGCTGCCTGTTTTCTGCTATTTTTGGTTCCAGGAAAGTCAGAAAATGAATA
The DNA here is from genome assembly GCA_916181665.1 of Avena sativa. Classification (NCBI taxonomy): domain Eukaryota; kingdom Viridiplantae; phylum Streptophyta; class Magnoliopsida; order Poales; family Poaceae; genus Avena; species Avena sativa. Next base: position 59,912,490 of record OV702292.1, read on the forward strand.
TTCTCGGAATTGGATGGGACAAAAGCCAAAGTGCCTATTTTTCTAGAAGACTCACGGAGCCAGAATACGAGACGGAGGAGGGCCAGGGGCTAGCCACACACCCCCAGGCGCGGGCTAGGCCTGGCCGCGCCTGGTCCTGGTGTGGTGGCCCCAGGCACCCTCTCGGTCTCCCTCTTCGCCTATAAGAAGCCTTCTAACATACAAACTTCGGGGGGTTTGACGTTTTTCCACGAAAAGTTCTGCTGCACCGCCACCACCGAAGGGGAGATTCGGGGGACAGAAAGTCTCTGTTCCGGCACCCTGCCGGGATAGGGAAGTGCCCCCGGAGCCATCTCCATCGATCTTCACCATCATCTTCATCGACCATCCATGTTTCCTCCATCTATGAGTGAGTAATCCCCCGCTGTAGGCTATGGGGATGGTAGGGATTGGATGAGACCGTTCATGTAATGGCATCAGATTGTTAGGGCATAGTGCCTAGTATCTTTTATTAGTGCTTTATGACTTTGTTGCGACTTGTTGTGCTTAATGCTTGTCACTAGGGCCCGAGTGCCATGATTTCAGATCTGAACTTATTATTGATTCATCATGATAGTATTGTTTTGGGTCTTATCTACAAGTTGTATACACACATCGTTGTCCGGAACCTATGGTCCCGAAGTGACAGAAATCGGGGTAGCCAGAAGGGAAAGGCTTTGATGTGAGGATCACGTGTGTTCACGGAGTGTTAGGCTTTGCTCCGGTGCTTTATTAAAAGGAGCACCTTAATTGACAGTAGTTCCCTAGAGGCCCCACTGCAAATGGGCTGGCAGGACAAAAGATGTTGTGCAAGTTCTCATTGCGAGCACATATGACTATATATGGAACACATGCCTAGGATTGTCTAGTACTTGGATGCTTTATCTTATTTATCTGCAATTGCCCTATGTTCTGATTGCTATGTGAATTGTCTTGTCCATGCAACGCCCGTCCATCCATCCCTATGCCTACCGCACTCGAATCCCACTGTTTAGTGCTTTTGTTACTACTGTCTTTGTTTTGCTACTACTGTTACTCTACTATTCCTACTACAAAACTATTGCTACTGATAAACTGTTGTGAGCAAGATTGTTTCCAGGTGCAGCTGAATTGACAACTCAGTTGTTAAGGCTGATAAGTATTCTTTGGCTCCCCTTGTGTCGAATCAATAAATTGGGTTTCACTTCCCTCGAAAATACTGCGATACACCCCCTATACTTGTGGATCATCAATACTATTTTCTGGCGCCGTTGCCGGGGAGCATAGCTTTATTTATCAAGTTCACTTGGAATCACTATTGTTCAAGCTAAGTTTATTTTTCTCCTTGTTTGCTTGTTTCTTTATCAAAAATACAAAAAAAAATTAGTTCCTACTCTAGTTGTTATTTTCGTTGGTCTGTTATTGTCTTGCTTTGTCATGCTTGATGTTAATGGTTGGTTTCTTTGAAACTAAATCTTATTGGCAAGGTGGGTTCACGGAAGATCAAAAATATTATTATAAGGAACACCGCTTGTCACAAAAAGGGAAACACTTATGGGAACAAATTGATAGATTGTATACCATTGCTAGAAATGTGTGCTCTACTTATAATGTTACTTATTGCTGTGATGAGTCTTGTTGTAGAAAGAGGTATAAACACCTCCCTTTTCAATGTGAGTATAGTGATAATGATACCATATCTTCCTATGCTAAAGGAATTTATGACTTTTATGATGCGGAACAGATTGAAGAATTTATTGCTTAGAAGGGTGCTTTTCAACTTGCTAGTTTGCTTGAAAATATTGATGATTCACCTTATAAGTATGAGGTTTATGGTATACTTAAATTTTGCTTTGATAATTACAAGGATGAAAATAACCATATCCTTGAATATTTTAATAGATGCTTTCCACAAATGGAAGAGACTAATGCCTTGCAAGACCCTATGGAAGAGACTAATGCCTTGCAAGATCCTATGGAAGAAGAAATTGATAAACCTGAAATCTCATTAGATGAAAAAGAGGAGGAGAGTGATGAACAAAAGGAGGAAGAATGGATTAGCTACCCATGCCCACCTTCTAATAAGAGTGACTCTTTATCTCTTACATTATTTGATTGTCCTCCATGCTTACTAAAGGAGGATGGATATTATGTTCCCGAGGTTTCCTTTGAAAATGTTTATGATAAGGCTCTAGTGCTTGTAGATCATGAAAAGCATGCTTTATGTGATAGTTATATTGTTGAGTTTATTCATGAGGCTACTGAAAATTATTATGAGAGAGGAAAATATGGTGGTAGAAGTTTTCATGGTATTGAAACACCTCTCTATGTGCTGAAAGTTTTGAAGTTACTCTTGTTTTATCTTCCTATGCTTGTCACTTTGTTCTTTGTGAATTTATTTGCATACACGATTCCTATGCATAGGAAGTGGGTTAGACATAAAGGTGTTTTGAATTTGCTTCTTGATGCTCTCTTTTACTTCAACTCATATTTCTTATGAGAGCATCCTCTCAAACTCTTATGCCTGAAGATGATAATATGTCTATTATTCTTGGGAGGCCTTTTCTTAATACTGCAGGAGCTGTTATTAATTGTAATCAAGGGAAGGTGACCTTCAATGTCAATGACAAGGAACATACTATCTATTTCCCCAAGAAGATTTATAGGACTTATGGTTTTGAATTCAATTGAACATGTTGAGTGCATTCAAGTTGGAGAAATATATTATCCCATACAAAGAGAAAAATGCGAAACTATTATGATTGGGACCATTGCTATCAAGGTTGAGGTAACATAATCATTAGTGGAATACAAAGTTTTGTCTCATATGAAATTGTTTTGGTAGCAAGACCTGATCAACCTTGTTAACAAAAGGATTTCATTGAACAAAACAATGTTTTCACCATGATTATCTCCGCTTACTTCTATTCTATCCATTTTAGTTTTTCCTTATGCCTAGATTAAAGGCGTTAAAGAAAAGTACTTGTTGGGAGATAACCCAAGAGTTTTAGATGAGTCTTGAAAGTTATTACCTCTATAATAACCACTCCTTATCCTTTTTATTTGCTTTTTGTGCCAAGAGTAACCTTTAATGAGAGAGAAGTAATGATTGGGAAAGTTGTTGTCCCGAAACAGATTTTTGTGCTTCACCGTAAAATTCGTGAGAGATCTCTGTAAGTCGGATTGAGCTGTAATTTTATGTGCTTCTGCCCCAGGTTGTTATCTAACTTTCATTAGTTCAACACTTTTTGATTTGAGCAACAGAAGGTCTTCGAACAAATTCGTCTTTACCTGCTGGTCTGTTTTGACAGATTTCTGCCATTTTCTGCATTTGCTTCTTGTTGGTTCCTTTTTGACTTCTTTTGGGGAATTGAGCTTTTTGAGGGAAGTGATACAGTAGCTAGTGTTCTAATGGAAGTTTATTTGGGGTTAGAACTGAACCTTAAGACTTATTTATCTTGAGTGCACTAATGCTGCTAATAAAGATTGTGTGAAGTTTTGTATGAAGGAAAAATTTCAGGTGTATGGAAGGAATGAGTAATGAGATGAAGTATGGACTAAAGCTCAAGCTTGGGGATTCCACGCGTGTCACCCCAATAAATATCCAAAAAGTACAAGCGTCAAAGCTTGGGGATGCCCAAGGCATCCCCCTCTTCATCAATAAAAATCCCAGGTTTCTTCCAAACGCTTCATTTTTATTGTTTCATGCACAGTTGTGTTGTTCTTGGAGCGTCTTCTTTTTCATTTTCATTTTGGTTTTTAGTTTGCGAGGTTTGCTTAGTTTTCTGAATAAATTGGTTGGACCCCCTCTTTCATACGCGAGTTTGCAAATAGTTTGGTTGGGTTTGGAAAAGAGTAGGAAAGTTCATGCTTATGTGGTAAAAAGAGCTTGTTTTTGACTGTGGCCTATGCTTTGTCATGCCATGCTTGATATTGTTTTGGATTTATGCTTAGTATTTTTTGCTGTAGCATGACTTGTTATAAACAATTGAGATTTCTTAATGTGCCTTGGATGAATCATGCGTTGTTTTAGCATATTAAAGCATAGTATAGTGGTATTCACCTTTGATGCTTTATTTGGGTTGACTTGGCACATGCTCACACCATGTTATGACTATCTCAAGCCACCATAGCCTTTATGATCCTTTAGTTTTCAACTTGTAGTATCACTTTATGCTTTGATCAATGATGTTTTGTCACTCTGCATGATTATGGCCATTATTGCTCTCTTATTTTGTCGCTCCCAGTCTTTTGCTAGCCTCCACAACCAAGTATGAGTTCCACTGATGCATCCAACTCCCTAAACCAAGTTTTTCCAAAGAGTTCATCATACCTACCTACTAGCTTATGATATTCCAAGTATATTCATGCTTTTGTTTACCTTCCACTTGTTATGAGAAAACTAGTGATTAAAGCTCTCACGAACTTGATGGCACACTTTACTTTATTGCCTCTAATAAACTTGAACCACTGGGTCCTTCTTTGTTGCGTATATGCTTGCGCTTTATAAGTTGAAATTAGCAGAACCATGTACCATGGGGAACGCTTTCAACATTGCACTTGTACTTTGTACCCCGTTGATATTATGTTCTTTTGCTTACGGATCCCGGCGGTGTGAAATAAATGTGGAACTTGTATGATCATGGAGTTTGTATGTGTGTTACAGAAACGCCTAGGCCGCTAGCCTAAGCCATGCCTAATCATGGTGGAAACTTGCAGCATCACCATAATTAGCACTCTGTGAAGCATCCTCAATAAAAACCTATGCAAATAGCAAATAAAAAGATCGCTGAGATGCTCATTGTCTGCTTGCCTTGTCATTTTGATTATGGGAAAGCTCCCGTATCATGTGCAAGGGGTACCCCGTTGGCGGTTCTCTATGATACATATATACTTACAATGACAAGAGCTTACTTGTGACTGAAGTTGAGTAGCATGAGGACCGGTCTTCGCAAGTAAGGGGCATGAGACTTCAATTTATAACTTGTCAAGCATATCCTCTTAGTTGTGTCACTTTCACCTTAACCACATTAAAGATGCTTATGATAGGGGCAATGAGAGCTGAAAGCTATAAGTACCATAATTTTTGGAAGCTCTTTATGAGACTTGAATCCCTACTTCCTTTTACAAAAGGCCTTTCTTCCACCATTATATTGAGTCTCCACCTTCTATCTTTATGCACTTACTTTGAGAGCATAGTGGCCATTCTTAGTTCTATGTGCATTGTCCCAAGACTAGTTGATTGATGCATAACTTGTTATTGCTTGTTTTAAACTATTGTATCTAGTCACTCTTATGAACTTTGAAGGTGTCCTATGCATTTATATTTGCTACTCTATTGAGGGACAAGCTGAATACTGTTATGCTATGTTTTCTTTATGTGAAACAAACAAACGTCTTGCAAGGCATTGTTATTCATGAATCTTTTGTTTGTGCCTTTTTATGTTGCATCATAGTCTCTTTGTCTTATTGCTAGAACTTTGTCTTTCATGTTATGATTGAAGTACTATGATCCCAGCTTTCAATGTTTTACAAATACTTTGATCAAGTCTTTGATGGTGCATGTCACCTCAAAAATTATTGTTTTTTTTTATCACTTACCTACTCGAGGATGAGAAGGAGTTAAGCTTGGGATGTTGATACATTGGAAATGTATCTATAATTTTTGATGTTCCATGCTTGTTTTTATCTACTTTCTTGTGTTTTTTTCCAACTTTGGAGTACTTTGCATATGATTTCTTGGACTAACCTATTAACAAGAGCCACAGTGCCAGCTGCCCGTTTTCTGCTGTTTTTGGTTCCAGGAAAGTCAGAAAATGAATATTCTCGGGATTGGACGGGACAAAAGCCAAAGTGCCTATTTTTCCAGAAGACTCACGGAGCCAGAATACGAGACGGAGGAGGGCCAGGGGCTGGCCACCCCCCCCCCCCAAGCGCGGGCTAGGCCTGGCCGCGCCAGGGTCTGGTGTGGTGGCCCCAGGCACCCCCTCGGTCTCCCTCTTCGCCTATAAGAAGCCTTCTGACCTAAAAACTTCGGGGGGTTTTACGTTTTTCCATGAAAAGTCCCGCTGCGCCGCCACCACCGAAGGGAAGATTCGGGGGACAGAAAGTCTCTGTTCCGGTACCCTGCCGGGACGGGGAAGTGCCCCCGGAGCCATCTCCATCGATCTTCACCATCATCTTCATCGACCATCCATGTTTCCTCCATCTATGAGTGAGTAATCCCCCGCTGTAGGCTATGGGGATGGTAGGGATTGGATGAGATCGTTCATGTAATGGCATCAGATTATTAGGGCATAGTGCCTAGTATCTTTTATTAGTGCTTTATGACTTTGTTGCGACTTGTTGTGCTTAATGCTTGTCACTAGGGCCCGAGTGCCATGATTTCAGATCTGAACTTATTATTGATTCATCATGATAGTATTGTTTTGGGTCTTATCTACAAGTTGTATACACACGTCGTTGTCTGGAACCTATGGTCCCGAAGTGACAGAAATCGGGGTAGCCGGAAGGGAAAGGCTTTGATGTGAGGATCACGTGTGTTCACGGAGTGTTAATGTTTTGCTCCGGTGCTTTATTAAAAGGAGCACCTTAATTGCCAGTAGTTCCCTAGAGGCCCCCCTGCAAACGGGCTGGCAGGACAAAAGATGTTGTGCAAGTTCTCATTGCGAGCACGTATGACTATATATGGAACACATGCCTAGGATTGTCTAGTACTTGGATGCTTTATCTTATTTATCTACAATTGCCCTATGTCCTGATTGCTATGTGAATTGTCTTGTCCATGCAACGCCCGTCCATCCATCCCTATGCCTACCGCACTCGAATCCCACTATTTACTGCTTTTGTTACTACTGTCTTTGTTTTGCTGCTACTATTACTTTACTATTCCTACTACAAAACTGTTGCTACTGATAAACTGCTGTGAGCAAGATTGTTTCCAGGTGCAGCTAAATTGACAACTCAGTTGTTAAGGCTGATAAGTATTCTTTGGCTCCCCTTGTGTCGAATCAATAAATTGGGTTTCACTTCCCTCGAAAATAGTGCGATACACCCCCTATACTTGTGGGTCATCAAGACTATTTTCTGTTCACTACATTCTAATTGAGTGCTAACTATTTCTAACTAATGGTCTCTACATCTACACTACAACGATTTATTTGGTGCCTTCTATTCACCCCCTTTGATATCTAATATCACATTGTGATGCTTTGCATTTTGACGTTTCAAAACGCTTTGCATTCCACAATTTCTTTTTATGCCATTCTTATAAAGTTGAATTTCATTACTATTGATCAAATCATAGTAATTAGATTCTCTTTTATCTTTATACCCTTTCTTGATGAAACTCTTTGATCAAATCAAATAGTTTCATATTCATGTTTCCTTTGGTAAACTTCTTTACACATTTAAACAATCAGATAATGATAATTACCATTTTCGTTAAAACACAATACATCGAATATGTATTTATTTTTTAACAATTCTTTAAACACTTTGTATTCAAGTAATACACGGTGTTCAAGTTATTTTGCCGAACTTAGGCATGATTTATATGTGATAAGAAATCGAATGTCTTTCACATATTATCGACATAACTTTGAATTTAAACAATAGTTTTCATTCATAAATGAAATATCATTTAAGTCAGGTATTTTAACAAGGCATTTTAATGTTTTACAAATGTTCATGCATTATCAATTAGTTTCAAACAACAAGGATAATTCACACATAATCAAACAAGATATGAACACGAATAGAAATCATTCATAAAAGTAGAATAGCTGTTTGTTACAAACTCATATGAATAACCGTCTCACGAAGTGTGAGACACACTAAAGAAGTTCACAATCTCTTGATTACAATAATCATCCTAAAACATAAACTAAGTGATAAATGTCGAGGGAGAGTGTCATCGGCCATCATCATCATGCTCTCCATCAACACGCAATGTCACCTCCTCTCCAGCAAGCACCTCTCATGCAGAAGGACCTGTTTTTAGCAAAACAGAACAAGTATCAGATATACTTAACACTACAAATGTGTTTGCAAAATTATAACATTTATAAAACTGTATATCAAATATATACCTTTGTCGTTGACGACCCGAGCGACATCTGGTTCAACCAACACGTTCCTGAGATGTGTCACGAACCGGTGGAACTCCATTGTTTCCACGTCGCCCCTCATTACGCAAGTCCTGACTTGTGCTTGGTAGCTTGGTGGCACCGACCACAGCACAACGCCGTTTGCAAAAGAGTCTGTCATCCAGCTGCCCAGGAAGTATGCAGGCCTCATGTACACATCATGCATGTGCTCCAAGTGGTCGTCCAGTGATGAGATCTCCTCCATCTTAATGGAGAGGAAGTCTCCCATCAACTCATGCTCCCATATGCGTAATTGTTCCACGAAATGTGTCCTAAGCTGTAGCATCACCGAACGAGGGTTGACATCACCCACGAAAGGCCACAGCTCATCCACCATTCCGAAACGCATGGTAACTGAAATGAAGGAGGCCATCTCACAACGGAGATAGCGGTCTTTCCGCTGCTCTGGGGTCTCTATGTCAGTGGGCTGATCCAAATCCATCCCGTCGAGTATGTAGTCGACCACGTCATTATCGCTAAGGAGAACGTGGAGACGTGCAACCCATACGGAGAAGTTTGATCCATCTAATCTGAGCTTCTCTCCTTCTAACCAATCAATCGTCAACATGAAAGGTGCCATCTACATTTATAATTGCAAAAGGAATTTAGACTAAGTTTATAATTAAATGAGTTAATAATAACTCCACTCAGAAACACCTATACCCACAAGGGTTCCTAGTGACAACACGACCCCTATCAGCCACATCTCCCCCGATTGAACATGGCCATCGATGTGGGTTCAAAGATGGACGCTAAACGTCAGTCACATCATTCATGTAACTCGTGCTCGATCTTTCGACCATCTGTGTTCCGAGGCCACACTTCTATGGTGTGCTAGGCTCGCCAACTCAACCTTAATGTATTCGCTGTGCAACATGGCTTACACCCACTGTATGCGAACGTAGATATGTCTGACACCTACCCTAGATCGCCTCATACCGAAGAACTTTCTTGGTGGTGCACACTAAGGGGGAACACAATCGTTGGTAATTTTAATAGGGATCATCTTATTAGGCTACCATCGAGTATCTAATACTAGCACACAATAAGATATACAAATAATAACATTTAATGTAAATGCGATGTGATATGGTCCTTCACGTCGTGATCTCCATCCGTCGTCACTGGATTCCGACGCCAGGGTTCCGACGCCATAGACACCAAGGTACCAGTGTCATTCCGGCGTGGTAATCCGTCACCTCCGTGACTATCTACTACTACGTAACAAAAGGTAATCACTTTACGTTTGCCACAACCATATCACAAAGCAACGCCCCCCTGCAAAACAAAGTTAGACACCTCTACATTATCTTTGCATGTTTTACGTGGCTGAATGGGCTTTCGTAGAAAAACTGTTCTTACCTATGAACTTTCAGCACAACGCTGATCAAGTAGTTGTCTCTACTACACCCCTTTCGGGGCCCTTCGTTGCAAATGGTATACCAACTAATGCGAGAGAGACAGACACCCCCCTAAGCCACTTTATACGGTACAAGCCGTATGTCAAGCATGGACCAGTCTCGCGAATGAACCCGTAAAGTCGGTTGGGGGCCGCTTCATCAAGCATTACTGCGGTATACACAAGTACATGTGGGAGGGTAACAACTAAAAGATCAACACCCACATGCTACATCTCGTGTGTTCTACCCGTACTAGCATTACCATGCATAGATCTAGCTTTGATACCACTATAGGGGTTCCACGTATGAAAACAATAAATTTTACTCTACGCCCCTAAACCCCTGAAGCTGCCAGGACCTATCTATTAGTAATACAGTAACGGGAGGGGCTTTTCGTGAACTTACCCTTGAAGACCGAAAATCGTTGTCAACGCTCAGGAGAACGTGGTTGATGTAGACGAGCCGAAGCCGACCTCAAGGTCGTGATGAAGTCCTTGCGCTCCTTCGCTCCAACGACTTGAGTGCCTCAAGTGCGACACCTCGCGGGGAGTTACACATGTCCGGTGCCTGATGATGACTCCCGCTTCCCTGTTCCAGCAGCAGTTGCGGAAGTAGAGCTCCCGGATCCGAATCCCGTAGCACGACGGCGCTCCACGGTGAAGATGTGTCTCGTTCGCGCAGACCAGACTTGGGACCACGGTCATGTGAGAGAGAGGGGGAGAGAGAAAATATCAATTAGAGGTCCTCCCAAAAGTGAGAAGACCTTTATTGATTATTAGTGTATTTAATTTGGCCAAATACCCCCACTATATATAGGGGGAGGGCAGATACTCCCTCCCTCAAAGTCCCGGGGTGGGACTAAAGGAGAGGAGGGGGAGGGGAGGCTGCCGGTCAGCCCCTAGTGGGCCCCACGTGGGGGGCTAGGCCCAGCCGGCTAGCCCCTTGCCCCTTCTCCCTCTCTCCTTTCCCCTAATGGGCCCTCTCCCTCCGGAAATTAGCCTATTAAGCCTTTGACCATTTTAATTGATTTTCTCTTTATTAAATAATTATGAATAAATGATTAAATCAACATTTAACATTCATTCACACATTATTCAATCTCCGTGACTATGGAACACCTTCCACCTCCACTCCGGACATCCTCCGAACTTACCGAAACCCTTCCAGTTTTCTCTCTACTATTCTTCAGCGATTCCACCGATCCTATAAACACTCTCTAAGCATCACCAATCCCTTAAGCGTGATACCCCACGGTTCGGGAACACTCCAGACATGGTAGGGACACTCCCGCACCAATGATCAATAGAGGGACCTGGATGGCCATGTGACCCCTGTGTGTTCCACGAAGATATTTCGTCGTTTGAACCGGGACAGTCGTGTCTTATTCCCTTTGTCACTCGATACTTGCATTGCCCGAGATCTGATCAATGACATCACCATGTCGTGTTCAATCTCGTTACTGAACAACGCTACTTGACTCGTTCCGACAAGTGATATCCCTGTGACCAAATCACACGTTGCGCAGCTATTGGATATAACTTCTTCGAGTGGGCCCTTGAGTATCTTCCCGTCACATGGACGGACAAATCCCGCTCTTGACATATATTGCCTCTACGGTTTCCTCCAAGTACCTGAACACACCTTTATAACCACTGTATTACCGAGTGGCGTTTGATGTTATCTAAGCACTCTCGGGAGACAATGATTGATATAGCCTCACGGTCTAAGGAATAGTCTACGAGGATCCATTTCTAATCATCGTAACTTGAACTTCGTGACATGATCGGGTCATGATGTTTAGGTTGGGTATTGGTTCATCATCTCAGATGACTCCATTTCCAACTGGCATAAATGCCACATGATCAAGAAACATGATCATCCGTTGACCAATGAACCAGTGACTAGAGTTTCACTAGGAACCCCTGGTTGTTTATATATCACACGTGTATTGATGTTTCCACTCAATACAGTTATAGCATGATATAAAACTTAATCATAAACTATATGAAATATGATAATAGTCCTTACTACTATTTGACTCTAGGGCATATTTCCAACATTTACCACTTCTCTTCTTGTCAAGTTGGTTGGATCCTCAATTTTGAGTCCATCTTCAATAATATTCCACAAATCAACGCAAGAGTTGCGCACATGAGATTTCATTAACACTTGTCATTGAGCAAAAGAATGTGCAGCTAGCATAGGTGGGTCACCTCTATTATTTACATGGGGATGAGGGATCGGAGGATCAAGAGAGTACCACCCGGGAACTGAATGGTGCTCTTCCTTCCCATCACCCTTTTTGGTGGAGGATTTAGTGGCAATATTTTCATCCCCCACTACTTCACCCATTGGCTTAGCCGAAGCATTCACCTTTGGGATCGGAGGTGGTTCCTCTTGAGAGGGAGGTGGTGAGGCTAGATTTTCCTTAACAAGTTGCTCAACTAGTTGACGCAACTGTTGGATTTTGTTGCACAAGGAAGAGCTCAAGCTTGTTTCCAAATTCTTGAGATCTACCATGGCCACCGAGGTGCTAGCCTCACCCCTCCATCTTCCTCTAGGTTGCCCATACACTCTTAGGCGGTTAAGCCCGAATAAAGAGCCAGGCTCTAATACCAATTGAACGAATTGTATGGGCACCTAGAGGGGGGGTAATTGGTGCTACTTCAAATTTTACTCCTTTTCAATTTAGGGTTTGACACAAAAGATAAATTCTCTAGATATGCAACTAAGGTGAATTTACCTATATGTCAAACTAGCACAACTAACTAAGCAAGAGAAAGATATAAGCAAGGTGTAGTAAAGGATAGAGGTAACCGAAATGGTGCATGCAGAGACGCAAAGATGATTTCCCATAGTTCCTTTCTTTTGAGGGAAAGTACGTCTGTGTTTGGAGAGGGGGTGGCTTCAAACCACCAACGCCACAAAAGGCCTCCCTTGTTCTCTGGTGAACCTCACCCCAAAGGGATCGATTCACTCTTCCACTATATCGGCAACCTTCGAGGTGGAAGCCGACACCTTTACAACAAGTTCGAGGCACACATCCACAATTGAATTGGAGGCTCTCGAATACTAGCAAACTATCACAACAATCAAAGACAAGTTTGTAAGAACCAAATCAAGGCCTAGGGTTTCCAATGAAACACTATAGCAAGGGGCCCTCAAGTGAATGAGGGGGAAATGAGGATTTCTCTTGGTGAAGATGTAGATCAAGGCCTCCTCCTTCGATTCCCCAAAGATCCGGGACTTTGGGTGGTTGGAGAGGGAGATCTTGTTGATTTGGTGGCTCAACTTTAGGGTTCTTGAGGTTGGGGAATGAGCATCTTGAGGTAGGGGATGAAGTCCCCTATTTATAGGCCCACTGCTCGAGACCGTTTTCTGCCCGTTGGGGGAACTTCCACACCGGAAACTCCAGTCTAGAGACCGGAGACTCCGGTCTGTAATCAGCTCACATTGGATACTCCGGACCATCTTTGGACCCCCAGTCAGATTGTCCTGGACCTGGTCTTGATAGTCCCTCTGGAGACTTGGTCGAAACTCTGGATCTGAAAACACCGGGGACTCTAGAGTTTGCACACCAGAGACTCCGGTGTGCGATTCCACACCTGAAATTCCGGCCAATCTCCGGCATGTCTCCGGACCCCTAGTCAGAATGACCCTAGGCTCCAACATAGATCCACTCTGGAGGTTTGGGCCAAAACTCCGATGCACACCGGAAACTCCGGTCCTTGCACACCAAAGATTTTGGTATGAACTTTTCTTCAGGCTTTTGTTTCAGCCAGGGAAAATTTGTTAGACTTTTCAGTAGACCAACCTGAAATAATTAGCACACTGTAAAAAGTATCCCCAATTTGTTAACGGATACCAAAAGTAATTAAGACAATAAATTTCCTTTCAGTGGGGACTGCCTCTGTACTGCTTGCCAGGATGCAAGATCCATAGAGAGAGACGATGGATGTCTCTCATGCATTTCGGTCGAAAGGAGGAAATGGAGGAGGGGTGCTAGGGCTAGCTTGCGTGGCTGTCATGTGAGGTATAGAGTGATGGTGGGGTACTGGTGCAGATCAGAGCATTGGTTGGAGTTGGTGATGCTGATGGGCATTGATGGATGAAGATTTTTGCAATATTTGAATTTAAGTGCACGTGAGCTCTCTCTCTCTCTCACCCTTTCAAGCACTAGTGAACAAGTGGAGAGAGTTGGTACTGTATTGCTAATGTACACACGACCAGGGGTGGTGGAGGGCTAGAGAAATTACCGTGGAGGGTTTGGGATCATCAAATAGATTTTTTAGAGATGGAGATGATCATGTATGTATGGATGCTAATTTCCTCTATTTAATTTTAGGTTGGATAAATCATTTCCCCTAAGTGTCACAGGGTGGTATAGATCAGAGAAGGTGGTAAGGTGAGGTACGAACACTTGATGGCAATTTGAATGATTTTTGGTTGAGCTAAGCTCCATTATTCAAAAAGCTAAAAATAGATATCATGATTCAAATCCAAAATTTTGAACCAGACAAGATGAGTTAATGGTATTGGTAGATGGGTATGGCCAAACCTCTTGGATTTATTTGGGATTTTTTCTGATGATTTTAGATCTATTTATTATCAAGAGTGCACGAGAGATGTTATTCTTCTTACAACTTAGTGAATAGTAGAACAACCTACTACTCCCTCTGTTTCAAAGCGAATATTTAGATACATGTATATGTAGACAAAGCATGACTAAACTTGAGTGACGACGAGGAAGTATGTAAGAAGGTCCAACTCTCTCAAATAGAAGTGCATGACTAAACGATAGTCCCACCTCTTATCATGCATGCACGAATGTGCCAATTTTTTTTTTCAGAATTTGTGTTAGTTATAGGCAACGAACCAATACCAAATTCCAACATGAACTCGTCTTTTCTTGTTAACTTGTGAACATAAATCGTCCAATAACAATTGTTTAATCTACTGAGCAACAACCCAAGCGAATCCAACTGTCCAATGTTCTTCCAGATTTCTCATCTTTCAGTACAGAAGATGAGCTAGAAAATCGTTGTAAACAGGCAATTATAAATTTCGAGTATATAAGAACTTATTTTCTATGCGGTTAGTGTACTACGTTTCAAGCACACATTATTTTCAGCAGATGCTTTCGGACACCCCTAGTCAAGTAGTCATATGGTACGGCTTTGCTCGTCGCTGAAAGAATCCACCTCAAAATCTCAACGGGTTGCCTTAACTTGGTTCGTGCATGTCAGGAACCCAAACACGCCGTGCCAAATTGCCAATCAATACACTTCGAGCCTCCTTTCTTTGTTTCAGCTCCCGACCACCGGACCACGGCCTATCGCAAATTCGTACTCTCTCCATTCATAATTAAAGTGCATTCCGAGTTTAGTCAAAATCAAGTTTTTGAAGTTTGATCAAATATTTAGCAAAAAATTAAAAGTATTTACGAAGTAAAACTTATAGTACTCCCTCCGTTCCAAAATAGATGTCTTAGATTTATTAAAATTTAGATGAATCTATATACTAAATAATGTCTAGATTCATCCAAATTTTGATAAATCTGAGACATCTATTTTGGGACAGAGGGAGTATTAAAATCTTCGTATGTTATATTTTTATAATAAATGCATTTGGAATATTTAGAATAATGAATGTTGATATGTTTTCGCGTAGATTCTTGGTTAAAGTTGATAGAGTTTGACCTGAAAAATCCTAAAACATGAAGTAATAAAAAACGGAGGAAGTAGTATTTCACGTGGCCCAAGCGGCCTAGCTTAATGTTCACCTATCTTTTCGACAACAGTTTGTTTCAGTCGTCGTGCATTCTTTCCCAAACCCTGGCGACACGGCGAGGCGCGCACCGCGGCCCGTGCTCCGGGCGCTCGCCACGGAAAACAGGCAGCTAGAAACAGTTCCGGAGCACAAAAGGCAGAAAGATTCCGGAGCAAGCTGCCCAACCCACGCTGCGCGTCGCCCACTTCCCCCCTATTGGCCCGGCCGGCAGCGGCACGTGTGCCGCCGGCGCCTGCCGCCAGCGATGGGCCGGGACCCTGAGCCCATCGAAACGTCACTCCTCGACCCGCACCCCGGCAAGCGCGAGCGCAACCAGCCTCCCCAACCAAAGTCTCGCACGCTCTCCATCTACTGCGCCTCGCCCCCGTCCCGCTCCCGTTCCCCACCCCCTCCCAATTCATTCCCCCCCCACCCGCAAAAACCAGATCTACGCTCTGCCTCGCCCGGCCTTGGCGCTTCTTGGGCCGAGCCCTAGCTCACTCCCGGATCGCCACCACCACCACCACCATCTCCTCCGCTTCCAACCTCTTGCAGCTCTTCCCGTAAGTAAGTAAGCTCCCAAAAACTTTCCAAATCACTCTCCATTTCTGCACCGCGCGCGTCGTCCTGCGCCGTTCAATCTCTTCCCTTTCCGGAAGCGCTCTCAGATCTGCGCGCGTTCGTTCGGAGCCTGCGTCTGGGCTGTCTCGCTCGGATCTGCGCGCGCCGTTTCAAAAAATTCTGGGCTTTTGACGGGATGCCGCGTCTGATTGCGATTTAGAGTTGGTTCGCGCGGTCAGATTGGGCCGAGCGTGGGCTCTGCGAGGGATTTGTCTAGGTTTTGTTTGCTAAAAAAGATTTACCGATGGGAGTTCTGCTCCTGGCCCAAATTTGTTACTACCGCTATTTCGGAATCCCATTCCCCTCAGTTCTGCCTGCTGAGCTTGTTCGTGCTTAGGGGCACCGCCACCGCGAGCGCGGTCGATTCCAAAGCTATGGCCTTTCACGGGGCTCTTCCGTCCATGCTTTCTGTGGAATCTGGAGAGAGGTCAGCTTGATTCGGTGGGTTTTGGGGAACGGCATGGCTCCTGCTGCTGTGGCTGCATCTGTTTCTTCCTTTGTAATCTGATGATGATTCTTAAGCTTCTGTGATTGCCTAAGTATGTGAAACCGTAGTTTTTCCTGCAAAAGTTAGTGTTTGCAACTCAAACCATGTAGTAGTTAACTGTGAATTGAAAGCTTTGTCTCTCGCCATCTCCAAAGGGGACTTAGGTTGTGCTCTTACTACCAATGATTCGTAAGGAACTTCAACAACCATGTAGTTAACTGTGAATCGAAAGCTTTGTCTGGATGCTGCTGCTAATTTTATTGTGACTAAAGCTATCAATTAAGGTTGCACGGGGCATTCTGAAGAAGCATAACTGGCATGGGGTGCTCTTTCCCAAAATTTGCCTCTGAATGACAGTTGTTAATGCACTCCTTCAAGATAAATTTGTTTAAGCAACGTGCTTTTAGGCATTTTGACCGAGGCAGGGCGGCAACACATACCTATTTGAAAGAGATATCAAAGTCTGTGCTTTCTAGCTGCTTATGTTTGATCTTTTCTTTCCCCACATCATTAAACACTTTGCAGAAAGTTATTTGAATGTTTCTGTTCTATAACCGTTTGTTACTTGTGATATGCAAATGTAAATAAATATACTTGTAGAAGTTGATAGGGTTTTGCTTCGCTGCTGCTCTAAACAAAAGATTACAAATAATAAAATGAATGTAGTTGTTAATGATTCTAATGACCATGAGCAAAAATATTGTACTCCAGTTAATATTGTCTGGAGGATTCACAGCAGTACTGAAGCAACGCCCTATGTTCAGCTTTTGAGCTGTGTGCTAGTTAGTCCAATTAATAAACCTTACTAAGTTGCTTCTTAATATTTTATATGTTGTTTTCCTAATATCTCTAATGTGGTCAGATATTGATTCCTTGCATGAATGATCACATATTAAGTTTATTTTGCTTCCTTTTAGTCAAATAACTTGTGCTCTGATATCTGACTTTACCAACTTGTTATATTTGCCAATTTTGTGACTTCCAGGTACTAGTCTACCAGCATGGCTGATGAAACTGGCAATGACAGTCAGGCGGTCCAGGGTAATGATACTGTTGACCCAAGTAATGAGGCAGTCCATGAGGATGAACTGATCCAAGGCAATGAGTTGGTCCAAGTTGATGAAATGACTCAAGGTGAGGAGTTGGGTCAAGGTGAGGAGTTAACACATGGTGACGAGTTGGGTCAAGGGCATGAGTTGGCCATCGCTGAGGTGGTCACCCCTCCAACCACGAGGCGCAGGAAAAAGAAATCCCTAGTGTGGGAGCACTTCACTATTGAAGATGCTGCTGGAGGGGCCACTCGGGCATGCTGTAAACTGTGCAAGCAAACCTTTGCTTACAGCTCTGGTTCGAAAATTGCAGGTACTAGTCATCTCAAGAGGCACATCACCTTGGGTTCCTGTCCTAAGATAAAAAGCCAAGAGCATAGGATGGCACTGGCTTCAACAGTTGGGACTGACAATGATGGTGATGGTACGGTGGAGAGGCGGTCTAAGAGGCGTTACAGATATACTGGTTATGCAAATGCATCTTTTGACCAAGACCGCAGTTGTTCACACCTGGCAAAGATGATCATTTTGCATGACTACCCACTCCACATTGTTCAACAACCAGCCTTCGCTGCTTTCATTGACAGTCTGCAGCCTCGTTTCAGGGTTGTTGATGTCGAAGCAATGGAGGGGGAGGTGTATGCTGTTTATCAGAAAGAAAAGGAGAACCTTTTGCAAGCATTCAGCACTATGCCTGGAAGGATCAGCCTCGCTATTGGATTGTGGACAACTAGTCAAACTCTTGGCTATGTTTCACTTGCTGGGCAGTTTATTGACTCTGACTGGAAATTACATCGAAGAATGCTTAACTTCATGATGGTGTCTTCGCCTCATTCAGAGAATGCACTTAGTGAAGCTATTAGTGCAAGCCTTACTGACTGGAGTATGAAGGATAAGCTATTCACCATCACATTGGATAATGATTGCTCATCACATGATATCTATAGTGCAAATCTGAGGGACCATCTATCCAATAAGAATGACCTCTCGCTTAAGGGCCAGCTATTTGTCGTGAGGTGCTATGCCCATATCCTGAATGCGGTTGCACAAGATGTCATTGCTTCAATCCATGGTGTCATCTACAATATCCGCGAAAGCATAAAGTTCATAAAAGCTTCTCCTAATCGCGAGGAAAGGTTTGCTGAGCTTGCTCTGCAGCTGGAGATCCCCAGTACCAAGACCCTTTGTCTGGATGTTACAACCCAGTGGAACACCACCTATCTGATGCTCTTGGCTGCCTTGGATTATAAGCAGGCTTTCACTCAACTAGAAACATGTGATGACAACTACAATGAAGCACCTTCAGCTGAGGACTGGAAAAGAGTTGAGGCGGCCTGCAATTACTTGAGGCTGTTGTATGACTCAGCTCACAGCATCATGGCAGCGGGAAACCCAACCTCAAACATCTTTTTCCATGAAGCTTGGAAACTTCAGCTGGAGCTGGCAAATGCTTCAGGACATGGAGATCCAGTTTTCAGTATCATCGCCAGTGATATGCATGAGAGGTTTGACAAGTACTGGAAGGATTGCAACCTGGTGTTAGCTGTTGCTGTTGTGATGGATCCACGTTTCAAGATGAAGCTCGTTGAGTTCAGTTACTCGAAGATTTATGGCGTTGAGGCTGCGAAGTATGTTAAGGTTGTAAATGATTCAGTGCATGAGCTCTTTAAGGACTATGTAGCACAACCGCTCCCACCGGCCTATGCTGAACAAGGGGCAACTAATAGTGCAGCTGCCAATGGGAATAACACCCACGCAACTCAGGCTTCAACTGGTGATGGTCTTCTAGACTTTGATATGTATCTTTCTGAGATCGCTACAAGCCAGCCCTCGAAATCTGAACTAGAGCAGTACCTGGATGAATCCCTCACTCCGCGCATCCAAGAGTTTGACATTCTCAACTGGTGGAAGCTTAACACGCTCAAGTTTCCAACACTCTCGAGGATGGCACGGGATATCTTGGCCATTCCGATGTCCATGGCGACCAACGGTACCTCCATATTTTCTGCAGGAACAGGAAGCCGCATGCTCGATGACTACAGAAGCTCTCTCCGTCCAGAAATCGTGGAGGCGCTTGTCTGCGCGAAGGACTGGCTCCCGTACACCACCGCTGCCCCGGAGACGCAGGGTTCTGGGTTGCTCAAGGTGGAGTAGGCTCGCTTCCTTGTGGAGGCATGCATATATTTTCTGGTACCTATGGGTGGTCTTTAACTGTAGGTGTATCTATCCTTGGGCAGAGTTTGTGAACTGACTGTGATCTATGTCATTGGTTCTGTCCTAGAATGTATGTTGTTGCGTAGAACTCTGTTAACCCCTCCCATGCTGTTGTGTGTAACCTGTGTGTTGTAATATGTGTGCGCAGAGATATTTATCGGCCGCTGCTTGGGATGTGTACAAGCAACGTAATTTATTAGCCGGTTGCTTGAGTTTGTGATTCTGTTTTTTGAGTGTCCGTGTAGAATTTGTCAGTTGCGTGATGTTCACGAGTGTCTAATGTTTTCCATTCTATTCTACAGTCTGCTCGGCTGTTGGTTAATTATCATGTGTTGTTGCTGTGGCGCGGCTGGTTGCATATTTGCTTATCTTTATTGTGCATCTCTCGGTTTTGTTTTGGTGAGTATTCTGGTAGCGCGTTATTGTTAGTGTCTGCCGATGACCTGATTGTTGGTGCAGTTTTTGATTGGGTGAAAATAACCTACATGCTAGACCAAGTTTTTAACAGTCACCAGTTTATTTTGAGCTAAAAGTCAGATGTCTCCATGGACTGGGAGCCTAAAGCAATCGTGAGCTTGGAAAGACCTTTTTTATTTAGCAAAGCATATCCGAATTAATTGATCAAGTAAGCAAAGTAAATCACATTGAATAAACTGGCCCAGGAACGAACGACAAAGATCCATGGTAAAAAATACCATTCAAAGTTGTGGTCTCAAACTTCAACTTTTGCATCTCAATATTCCACATTGATACAATCGTTTTCAAAAAAGCCTAGTGTTGTTGAAACCTTGTGGCAAGGGGTACACCCGTTGCAAGGAAAATTGTCAAACAACCACTGTGTTACAAAAGAAAACCAGGGAAGGATCTGAGGAAATGACAAAAAACCACCACATTTGGGGCGGCGGTGTCACATGACCACCAAGTGGAGGCTAAGCGACAGATAACCACCACCTCAGGGGCAGGTGCTCGACAGAGAGCACTGATAGCCCGATTTGCTCGGTTTAATGGGGTTTCCGACAGGTGTGGCCCACAGTCAGGTCCGACGTGGCGTTGTCCTGACGGAGGGCGTGGACGGCCGTTAGGTTTGCGGTTGTTGCTTATTAAGCACACGTTCGAGCCAGCACCGTCGCCCTCCCCTCCCCTGCCCCTGCCCCTTCTCCGCCCTGCTTGTCGCACGCCGCCGCACCGCCACAGAGCTCAGCCGCCGCACCACCGAAATGGTTTCCTGGGGCGACGGCGAGGAATCTTCCGACGATGTGAGCTCCCTTGGCACCGAGGTTAGTCTTCCCCTCTGCATTCTCATATATCTAGGGTTAGGGTTCATATGAAATTTGGGAATTTGGGTTTGAGCTCGATTTTAGGCTATTTAATTAGTACATTTGGCTTCTTAGGGTCCCAATAGCATGTATGACTCGGATTACAATGGGAGAGCTGATGATGGAGACAACCCTATCCTTTGCAAATGTAATTGTGTGGCTGTGAAACATGTTGCTTTCGAAGGATGCTGGACTGGCAGGAGGTTCTTGGCATGTGCAGGGGAGGTCTGTTCTACTGAATTTAGATTAAATGCAATATTTTGTGATAGTGTTCTTACTAAATATTCTTTGTTATGTCATTTATGTTTTAGGAAGGAGAAACATGTGACTTTATCCACTGGGTGGATAATGTTTGGCTAGAATCCCTTTGCAAAAGCCTGGCAAAGCTATGGGACATGTATTCTACCTGCAAGGATGGTAGGGTTAATGATGCCCTGAAAGCTTATGATACTAGGATGGAGGCTGAGGATGAGATTGCAAAGCTTAAGCTTGCCCTGGAGATTGTAGAAGATAATCTGAAGCAAGTGGTGGAAGAGAAGCAACTTACACTAGCTTTGAAGGCCAAAGCTGAACAAGCTTTGCTTGATGCCAGGGCAGAACTAGAGCAAAATAAGAAAGTTGATGCCTCAACTTCTGACATGCACAAGTGTTTGAGGTTGAATGCAGAGAAGCAGAGGGACATGTTGAAGGAAGAGAAGAGAAATCTAGAACACAACATTGCAGAACTGATGAAGCAGAAAGAAGGGGCTAGATCAAAGCTTAGGAAGATCAAACAAATCTGTGATGAGTAGTGGGCATGAATGTACTGTAATATTTAGTTTTCACTTGTATTGTTGAACTATTTACTAATATGTGAGTTGAATTAGTAGACTGGTGTAGGTTGTGAACTATGAATCTGTGAGTGCAATAATTTGTTGGTGAATTATGTATTATGACTGATGTGTTTATCACTTGGTCCAGATCATTGTTTATTGTGAGTTGGCTCATTGTTTTACAAGGTTTTAACAAATTTTGATAGAAACATGGCATCTGTTTCACACATTACCAGGTTTTGACAAAAGAGCAAATATTTCAGCAAAAGAGCAAATTAATAGTAGATTTTGACAAAAACATAGGTTTTACATTGTTTTTCAGACATCAACAGACCACAAATTAATAGCATATGTTTCACACATCACCAGGTTTTACATTGTTTTTCAGACATCAACAGACCACAAAATAAGAGGTTCTAGTACATAGCAGAACACAAAATAAGGGGTTTTGGTACATTTGTTTGCTTAGTTTAGCTCACGGAACATCTGAATTTGCTGAAGAAGAAGGACCAGCATAGGATTTTCCAAGAGGTCCAACACCTGGATCTCTACCAGCACTTGCATTTGCCCCAGCTGTGAAGTATGAAAACACACCCCTTCCTTCAATGGAAGGAGGCCTTTCTACAAATGACCTTGGAGCATCAGAAGATCTTGGTTCAGCTGCTCTTGGAGGCCTTGGTGTAGCTGCTCTTGGAGCAGTAGAACCTGGACCAGCAGTGGTGTATGATGTAGTAGTAGATGATGGAGCATCAGGCATGCTTCTACTAGCCTGCAACATTTCATTGCAAATAGACATAAGTAAATTGTAGTAATAGTAGTTGTTGTGAGAAAATAAAGCATTAACTTGTGGTTATTTTTTCTAATGGCAAGGTCAGGCCTCAATTGTTGTGAGCAACTTGTGTACTTATGTCCTTGCAACTTGCAATTGCTACATGTTATGGTAGCCATCCTAGAGGTATCCTTAGGCTTGGGCACTTCATATTTTCCCTTCCTTCTCTTCTCTTGCCTTCTACCCAACATGTGGTCTTTAAATTTTGGTGGCATTATATCTGGAGTGTCTATTTTTGTCCAACCATGTTGTGCTGACATGGGATAGAATATTGGCTTGTAGCTAGCCAAATACATGGGCTTTTTGAAGAAATTTGAGACAAAATCTTCAGGATGCATGCCAGCTTTATATATAGCACTAACTGCATGATTGCAAGGCAGTCCTGAGAGGTCCCATTTCCTGCAAGAACAACTCATCTTCTCCAAGTTTACCTCTTCAGTATGGTTGCCACTTTGTACCTGCCATAGGCCAATATCTGACCTCCTTGGGACACAATTCCTTGTGTACTTCTTCATGAGCTCTAGCTTTTCTGTGTAATGTGGAGTTATATCCCATCTAGCCATTCTTCCTCCATCTCTCTTGCAATCAAACCTCATCATTTGCCTGTCATATATGCCAACTAGCATAGTTATAATGGGTTTGTTTCTAACATCAAGTATGTACCTATTGAACACCTCACTCAAATTGTTGACAGCCAAATCTGTTTTGCAATTTGTGTCCATGGCCCACCTAGCCCATGAGTGCACTGGTATCTTGGACAACCACACCCAAGCTGGCTCAGATTGTTTCTTTAATTCTTCCATTGCAACATCAAAACCATGTTTTGTGTAGGAGTATGCTGCATTGTCCATACATTTCTTCAGGTCTTCTCCTCTGAAGCCAGCAGTCTGGAAATTGGCATAGATGTGCCTCAAGCAGTATCTTTGTGGACTATTTGGGAATACAGTTGACACTGCCTTCAGCAAACCCTTCTACCTGTCTGACATGATAGTGTACCTCCCAAATTGGCCATCTTCTCCACCAAGTGCATACTTGAGCTGTTCTAAAAACCAAACAATTCTCTGTATCCTCTTTAGCAACTACTGCCCAAGCAAGTGGATACATGTTGTTGTTACCATCTCTTCCTGTAGCAGCTAGTATCTGAGTACCTGTTGTCAATTTAATGAAGCAACCATCCAAGCCAATGAATGGCCTACAACCTTCAAGAAACCCCAACCTTGCAGCATTCACACAGAAGAACAAACCATGAAATCTAGGCTAATAGCAAATATCAACAGTGTGTCCCTGCTTCATTGCCTCTGTTTCTTCTTCTGTTGGGCCAGTGATAGTTGTCACAATGCATCTAGAACCAGGGTTTTTATCAATTACAGTTTGCAGATAATCCCTTATTCTAAAGTACTGCTTCTTATGATCACCAAGCACCCTCTGCCTGGCTTTAGTTTTTGCCCTGTATGCCATCCTGCTAGGAACTTCAACCCCAAAATCTTTCTTTGCTTTGTCCTGCAAAGAAGTGATGTTGGTATTGGGGTCAGATCTGAATTTGTCAACATACATGGTTCTCAACCACTTTGAATTCACCCTTGTACTACTAGGATCAGTTGGACATTTGTGCTTTAGCTCCATCTTCTTAATGCAAAATGTATCCTCATTCTTTGTCTGAGAAGCTGTCATAAAAAATGGACAGCCAAATTTCTCCTTCTCTTTGCAGTGCACAATGATCCTATCTTTGTAGTTTCTGTGATAGTGGAAATTTCTAACCTGCTGGATATGCAATCTAGCAAGACCCTCTCTGAACTGATAAACATCTCTAAAACATAGCTTCAACATGAACTGCTGCTCTGGATTCTCTCTATTCTCATCATACCACACCCTAGGTTTGTATTTCTTGGCTCTGCTTTTCCTCCCTTTAGGCTGCACAAAAACCTCTTCCTGATAACCATAATCATCATTCTCATTAAGAAAACCTTGGTCTTCTTCATCATCAGAAGGCACCCAGTCAGGCAACACCTTCCTTTCTTGCTGGGAATGTGATCTAGTAGTAGGTCCCTGCCTCCTCACTTTTTTTTGCACAGGCACTTCCACTTGAATTGGCTCAGTTTATTCTTCAATAACAAATATATCCTCAATATCTGTGTCACCCTCACAATGTGTCAAAGGATCCTCCCTCTTCTTCTTCATTTCTGCAAGTGTCTCATTCAGCCACTCCTCCTATTTTTTCTTCATCTCCTCTGCATAATCAGGATCAACTAGGCCATAGTCATATTGTCCCTCCTCTTCTTCTCCAGCAATGTCATCCTCTGAAACTTGTGTGTGCATCTGCTGGCAATAAACACTCTCTTGAGTCTGCATCTGATAAGGAACAGGATCATCCTCCTCAAGATCAATGTCAATTGTCCTAGATTTGGCCCTAATAGTCTCTGCATTTTTTCTCTTCAAAGGTGACAACACAATTGCCTGGTTTCTCTTCTTATCTCTCATGACAGTAATGTTGGGTCCGCAGCATAGAAAACAAAAAAATTCCTACGGTGTGAACTACACGCCAAGATCTATCTACTAGGTACAAAGCAATGGGTGGACATACATCCAACGAGAACTTACCCTCGTAGACAACGAGCTTTGTTAACGAGTAGGAACTCGTGGTTGATGTAGTCGTACACTTGCCGATCTCAAGATCGTGAGGAAGTCCGAGCGCCGCAACTCAGCAGCGCATCCGCACTCGCACACATGTTCAAGCCACCGGACAACCTCCACCTCCTCGCTCCAGCGATCCAGCGGAAGCAGCAACTCCTTCCAGACGAAATGCCACCGGGAACATGTATCTCGCTAATCTGAGACCATGGGGTAATAATTCTAGAGGGGGAGAGAGATCCTTCACAAGGAGGTGTAAGGATGAAGGAGGGAATGGGTGGCCTTTTATAGGAGGAGGGGGGTGCCCCCTCTCTCCATGGACGGCGCATGGGGGGGTGACCCTCACCTCCCCCATTCATGTGGTGGTAACCCCCCACATTAAAATGCCTCTTCACATTCCCTTTTAAAGTCTCCACTTTAAATGCATTAAATTTCTCCAAATTTAATGCTCTCTCATTTAATAAAACTCTTTTTATTAAATTTATTCAGAATTTTGTTAATTACTTTAATTAACAAACATCCACATATAGCCCCTTGCAATATTTCAATATCACATGCAGAACCACCTTCTGCAATTTCACCCGAAACAATTTCCGGTTTCTATTGAAACAATTCCTGCGTTTTGCAATTCTTTCGTCTGAAACATATGTGCTCCAAAATGGTGTCCGGTAACTCTTAAGTGTGCCACCCTACGGTTCGTGAATAATGCAGACATGATCGAGACCCTTCTCCGATCAATAATCAGTAGCGGGACCTGGAGATCCGTACTGACTCCTACACATTCAACGATGACTCCTATGATCGTGAGAACCTTTAACGCTTGTAACTAAATCCCTTTGTCTCTCGATATATTACATGTCCGAGATTCGATCATTGGTATCTCCATACCTAGTTTGATCTCGTTACCGACATGCATTCTTTTCTCGTTCCCGTGATATAACATTCTAGTGATCACATCACTTGCTTGCAAGCTATCCTAATGTGATATCACCGAGAGGGCCCAGAGTATATCTATCCGTCATCTGGATTGACAAATTCCACTCTTGATCCATGAGCCTCAACATAACACCTTCATAGTACTGAACCCATCTTTATAGTCACCCTGTTACGGTGTGACGTTTGATGTTATCAAGATACTCTTCCGGTGTCAGCAATTAACATGATCTCATGGTCTAAGGATAAATATTACTTCGTATGATGTTATAGCAATATAAACATAATGACTTGATCGTAATGCTATACTTCGGATGAATGTTCATCACATCATTCCACCAATGGTGTGACCTTGTTATTAACAACATCCAATGTCCATGATCAGGAAACCTTGATCATCCTGTTAATCAACAAGCTAGTCTATAAGAGAGGCATGACTAGTAACCCTTTTTGTTTATTAAACACACATGTATTGATGTTTCCAAATCAATACATTTCTAGCATGTAAAATAAACATCTATCATGTATAAGGAATATATAATAACAACTTTATTATTGCCTCTCAGGGCATATTTCCTTCAGTCTCCCACTTGCACTAGAGACAATAATCTAGTTCACATAGTGATAAATCTAACACCCATGGAGTTATGGTGTTGATCATGTTTTGCCCTAGGGAGAACTTTAGTCAACGGATCTGCTACATTTAGGTCCGTATGTACTTTACAAATCTTTATATCTCCATCCTTGACATGCTCGCGGATGGAGTGAAACCGGCGCTTAATATGCTTGGAATTCCTGTGAGACCTTGGTTCCTTTGCGTTGGCTATGGCTCCATTGTTGTCACAATAGATCACCATCGGGTCCAACGCACTGGGAACCACACCCAGTTCCGTAATGAACTCTTTCATCCAAATTGCTTCCTGCGCCGCTTCTGAAGCAGCAACATATTCCGCCTCCGTTGTTGATCCAACCACCACAGGTTGTTTGGAACTCCTTCAACTAACTGCTGCTCCGTTCAAGAGAAATACGTATCCGGATTGAGACTTAGAGTCATCCGGATCGGTGTCAAAGCTAGCATCGACATAACACTTAGCGACTAGCTCTTCTTCACCTCCGTATATAAGAAACATATCCTTAGTTCTTCTTAAGTACTTGAGGATGTTCTTTACCGCTATCCAGTGTTCCGAATCTGGATCAGATTGGTACCTACTAGTCAAACTAATAGCATGTGCCACGTCCGGTCTTGTACATAGCATGGCATCTATAATAACTAAATAGGTGATCCCCACTAACCTATTTCTCTAAACATGCAAGCTATACACATCATCAACCTTTTAATTGGTCCATGTCATCTAGCTAGGCTACGTCACCATGCAGTGTCAAAGTGCTGCTATCGAAGTAGGTTTCCTATCGCCAAGAAATTTGCTTGATGATCTTGATGCCCTTGCTGGCGCAATTATCATATGGAATTGATGCTATGAGACCTCTGCCACAACTTCTTGCCGTTGTTGGGATTTTTCAGCTAATTTTGGATTTTCTTAAGCTATCGGTCATTTGATTTGGATCATCTTTGTGGAGTACGTTTCCATGGGACACAGTTCCTGTTGTTCTCTCCGTCATGGACATGCATTTTATTTTGATTCCCTTGGTGTTACTCGGTGTATCCTTCAAGTCAAGGGACTATCTATGGATTTGTGCCTGATTCCTGCCGGTTCTTCGGCTGCACGTGAGTATTTCTTACAGCTCTCAATTAATGTTTGATCTTTAGAAGTAATCTAAAATGAGAACTTCTTGCCTAAAGTGTATGTTGAGCTCAGACATGTTTTAGTTGGATAGGTTATTTAAAAAAATCATTAGTCTTAGACGGAATAAGCAAGGATTATTGTTGCAACAAAAACTAGGTGGTTCACGGGATTAGTTTAACATTCATCACATTTTACTTTTATCTTTTTGCTTTGGCACATATGCAACAACTATTTTGTAACCAACGATCCACAGAACTTGACCGAGCTTGACAAGGTTGTCCCCGCAGACATTAACGGTTGCCATGACCCAACCTTTCCTAGAACGAAATGAGATATTACTTCGGTGTTTCTTCCATGGCATGTGTATTTAGTAGAGTTATTTGTCCAAGGTTCCTATTCTCCGTAAAAGTTTGTGCTACACCAATGACGAGGGTAGAGAAAGATGTCCGCATCATGCTTGGTCATAGCGATGTAAGCTTTCTTCTTTATCTTACATCTCTTTTTCTAGCAATTGTTTGATTTCAGGGTAAAACCATGACCCTTTTTATCCCCCACGTCTTCTTGAAAGATTTGCAAGGACATGCATCTTTTCCAATTGATTACTAGGTGACATCATCTTTGATCTTTCCATTCATATACAAGTGATCCTCCTTTTACATTATTTATATAAATTGGTTCAGGTTATCATATTCGACTGAAACATTTTATTCAGACGAGGTCGTGTATTCATGTTTGATTTTTCAGAACAGGTATACTCATTCTTACTTATCTATCTTCACTGCCATTATTAAGGTTATATAATCCAACATTTTATTCTGACCTATGTGTTATTAATTATTCACTGTGTTTTTTATTATGCTTATGAATGTAGAAGGTGCAGATCGACTTTGCATAAGATTTGGCTTCTTCTACACGGGAAAAATCAATTGTTTACTTTGTCGTTAGTTCATAACCAAAAATTTAACTAGGCCACACAATCATTACTACTGCTTTATAACTATGCATATGTTTCTTTGTTTGTGATTATATCTGCTGCTAGTTTTACAGGTTACTTACATTTCGTATAGTACTTCATATGCTCCTATATACTCCAAATTATTCTCTCAATATATCAATATCTATGGGTATCTGAAAAATTCCGCAACAACGTGCGGGGAATCATCTAGTACATAATAGAGCCTATGGCCGAGGCATAGGGGATCTTATCCATCATCTCTCTTTCTTCCGCCGTAGCCGGACTTTGAGTCTTACTCAATGTCTTGCCTTACAACATAGGTAAGAACCCCTTCTTACTTTCGTCCATATTAAACTTCTTTAATATCTTATCAAGGTATGTACTCTGCGATAGCCCAATTAGGCGCCTTGATCTATCTCTATAGATTTTAATGCCTAATATATATGATGCTTCACCAAGGTCTTTCATCGAAAATTTGCTGTTTAGATAACTTTTAACACTGTTTAAAAGATCTATATCATTTCCAATCAATAATATGTCATCCACATATAATATCAGAAATGCCACATTGCTCCCACTCACTTTCTTGTAAATACAAGCCTCTCCATAAGTTTGGACAAATCCAAACTCTTTGATCACCTCATCAAAGCGGAGATTCCAACTTCGTGATGCTTACTTCAGTCCATAGATGGATCGCTGAAGTTTGCACACCTTATTAGCATCCTTAGGATCGACAAAACCCTTAGGTTGTATCATATACAACTCTTATTTAATCTTACCATTGAGGAACGTAGTTTTGACATCCATCTACCATATTTCATAATCGAAATATGCAGAAATTGCTAACATAATCCTAACTGACTTAAGCATCGCTACGGGAGAGAATGTCTCATCATAGTCAACTCCTTGAATTTGTCAAAATCCCTTTGCGACAATTCGACCCTTATAGATGGTCACATTACCATCAACATCAGTTTTCCTTTTGAAAATCCATTTATTCTCCACGGCCTTTCGGTCATAAGGTAAGTCCACCAAGTTCCAAACTTGGTTCTCGTACATGGATTCCATCTCGGATTTCATGGCTTCTAGCCATTTGTTGGAATCCGGGCTCATCATCGCTTCTTCATACGTCGCAGGGTCATCCATTTCATCATCCATGAAATTCACAACAGGATTGTCGTACAGTTCAGGAGCTGCACGTGTCCTGCTTGACCTGCGAGGTTCGGTAGTGTCCTCTTTCGGAGTTTCATGATCATTATCATTAGCTCTCTCTTCATCAGGTGAAGTCAACTCCGAAACAACTTCTGGTGCTGCGCCACTCGACATTCCATGAAGAGAAGGTTCAATAACCTCTTCGAGTTCTACCTTCCGACTACTCACACCTTTCGCGAGAAACTCCTTCTCAAGAAAGGATCCATTCTTGGCAACAAAAACCTTGCCCTCGGATCTGTGATAGAAGGTATACCCAATTGTTTCCTTAGGGTATCCTATGAAGACGCATTTTTCCGCTTTGGGTTCGAGTTTATCTGGTTGAAGTTTCTTCACATAAACATCGTATCCCCAAACCTTAAGAAATGACAGCTTAGGTTTGTTTCCAAACCATAATTCATACGGTATCGTTTCAACGGATTTAGATGGTGCCCGATTTAAAGTGAATGCAGTTGTTTCCAGTGCATAACCCCAAAATGACAGAGGTAAGTCAGTCAGAGACATCATAGATCGAACCATATCCAATAAGGTACGATTACGACGCTCCGACACACCATTACGTTGTGGTGTTCCGGCAGACGTGAGTTGTGAAACTATTCCACACTCTTTCATGTGTGTGCTAAACTCGTAACTTAGATACTCTCCTCCATGGTCAGACCGTAGAAATTTGATCTTTCTATTACGATGATTTTCCACTTCATTCTGAAATTCCTTGAACTTTTCAAAAGTTTCAGACTTGTGTTTCATCAAATATATATACCCATATCTACTCAAATCATCCGTGAAAGTAACAAAATAACGATATCCACCTCGCGCCGACACACTCATTGGTCCACACACATCAGTATGTATGATTTCCAATAGATCTGTCGCCCGTTCCATTGAACCGGAAAACGGCGTTCTAGTCATCTTGCCCATAAGGCATGGCTCACATATATCAAATGATTCAAAATCAAGTGATTCCAAAAGTCCATTAGAATGGAGTTTCTTCATGCGTTTAACGCTAATATGACCTAGACGGCAGTGCCACATATATGTAGACATATCATCATCAAGTTTAATCTTTTTAGCATTAACATTATGAATGTGCGTAATATTACTATCGAGATTCAATAGAAATAAACCATTCAACATAGGTGCATGACCATAAAAGATATCATTCTTATAAATCGAACAACCATTGTTTTCAGATTTAAAGGAATGACCACTTTGCATCAAACACGATCCAGATACAATGTTCATGCTCAGTGCAGGCACCAAATAACAATTATTTAGGTTTATAACTAATCCCGATGGCAAATGGAGAGGTAGCGTCCCGACGACGATCACATCAACTCTTGATCCATTGCCGACCCGCATCCTGACCTCATCCCTTGCTAGTTGTCGCTTGTTCCGTAGCCCCTGAACCGAGTTACATATATTAGCAACCGATCCGGTATCAAATACCCAGGTGCTACTGTGAGTACTAGTCAAGTACACATCAATAACATGTATATCACATATACCTTTGTTTGCCTTGCTGGACTTCTTGTCCGCCAAATACTTGGGGCAGTTGCGCTTCCAATGGCCAGTCCCCTTGCAATAGTAGCACTCGGTGTCAGACTTAGGGCCAGCCCGGGGTTTCTTTTCAGGTGTGGCAACAGACTTGCCACCCTTCTTTCCCTTGTGCTTGCCTTTCTTATCCTTCTTGAAACCGGTGGTCCTATTGATCATCAACACTTGATGTTCTTTCCTAATCTCCACTTCTGCAGTCTTAAGCATTGACAGAAGCTCGAGAAGAAACTTCTTCATGCCCTGCATATTATAGTTCATCACGAAGCTCTTGTAGCTAGGTGGCAGAGATTGGAGAACACAATGTATGCCTAAGTCAATGGGAATCGTTATTCCCAAGGACACAAGCTTATCGGCGTACCCAGACATTTTGAGTACGTGCTCACATACGGAGCTGTTTTCCTCCATCATGCAGCTAAAGAACTTTTCTGTAGCATTATAACTCTCTACGGCAGCATGGGTATCGAAAATCATTTTTAATTCTCCCATGGTATCAAAGGCATTACCATTTTCGAAATGCTTTCGAAGTTCTGTCTCTAGCCCATACAATATGCCGCAATGAACTAAGTTGTGGTCCTCCTGACGAGTCACATAGACATTCTTTTCCTCGTCAGGGGCATCAGGAGCTGGTGGGGGCCTAGCGGCGCATCTAGCACATATTGCTTTTGTGCAGCATTGAGGAGAATCCTCAAATTCATAGCCCAGCTGGTGAAGTTGTTACCATTCGCAACAAGTTTCTCTTTCTCCATGAACACATTGAAATTAAAAGCAGGTGGTGCCATCTACAACAGAATTTGTAAAGTTTATTTAGAATAAGTTTATGATAGATTGAGTTCAACTAATCCAAATTACTAATGAACTCCCACTCAAAAACGACATCCCTCGTGTCCTTTTGGTGATTACATGAACCAAATCCACTATATCAAGTCCGATCATCATGTGAGTTGATATAGCTTCAAAGGCGAGCATCTATATGGGCATCATATCAACCATATGACTCATGCTTAACCTTTCGGTCCGTGTTCCGAGGCCATGTCTGTACATGCTAGGCTCGCCAAGTAAGAACCTTAGTATTCACGTGTGTAAAACTGTCTTACACCCGTTCCTATGAAAGCGTAGATTCGAGTACACCCGATCATCACGTGATGTCTCGAAACACGATCCATAGAACGGTGCATACTCAAGGAAGAACACATTTTTATCTTGATATCTAAATGAGGGATCATCTTATAATGCTACCAAACGCGCCAAACTAGCAGTATAAGATGCTAACATCTAATGTGTAAAGTGAGATGATATGGTCCATGCATTTGATCTCTATCACTTGCATCATGGTATGATCTCTATCATTCCTTTGTGTGTAAGGCCAAGGTCTATGGTTGACTGTGTTGTAAGAGTATCTACCATACATCTACTTACAACAATACCATATCAATACACTAGCCCAGCAACGATCTAAACTAGACGCCTCTAATTTATCAATTGCAAGTTTTACGTGGCTTAGGGCTTTCGGAGATAGAACCGTTCTCACCTACGAACATGAACCAAAACGAGGATAACTAAGTTATTAGCAACTCGTTGTAAATCAGATATTGACTATAGTAGGAGAGACAGACACCCGCCAGCCACTTATGCAAAACAAGTTGCATGTCAGTCGTGGAACCGGTCTCATGTACGATGACATGTAAGGTTGGTCCGGGCCGCTTCATCCCACTATGCCACCAATATCCAAAATACATAGAAGATGCAATAAAATGATCATCATCGCCCACATATCAACCATATGTGTACTACCCGCGCTAAGCACCTACGCATAGATCAGGCTCTGATACCACTGTTGGGTCCACAGCATAGAAAACAAAAAATTTCCTACGGTGTGAACTACACGCCAAGATCTATCTACTAGGTACAAAGCAACGGGTGGACATACATCCAACGAGAACTTACCCTCGTAGACAACGAGCTTTGTTAACGAGTAGGAACTCGTGGTTGATGTAGTCGTACACTTGCCGATCTCAAGATCGTGAGGAAGTCCGAGCGCCGCAACTCAGCAGCGCATCCGCACTCGCACACACGTTCAAGCCACCGAACAACCTCCACCTCCTCGCTCCAGCGATCCAGCGGAAGCAGCAACTCCTTCCAGACGAAATGCCACCGGGAACATGTATCTCGCTAATCCGAGACCATGGGGGAATAATTCTAGAGGGGGAGAGAGATCCTTCACAAGGAGGTGTAAGGATGAAGGAGGGAATGGGTGGCCTTTTATAGGAGGAGGGGGGGTGCCCCCTCTCTCCATGGCCGGCGCATGGGGGGGTGACCCCTCACCTCCCCCATTCATGTGGTGGTAACCCCCCCACATTAAAATGCCTCTTCACATTCCCTTTTAAAGTCTCCACTTTAAATGCATTAAATTTCTCCAAATTTAATGCTCTCTCATTTAATAAAACTCTTTTTATTAAATTTATTCAGAATTTTGTTAATTACTTTAATTAACAAACATTCACATATAGCCCCTTGCAATATTTTAATATCACATGCAGAACCACCTTCTGCAATTTCACCCGAAATAATTTCCGGTTTCTATTGAAACAATTCCTGCGCTTTGCAATTCTTTCGTCTGAAACATATGTGCTCCAAAATGGTGTCCGGTAACTCTTAAGTGTGCCACCCTACGGTTCGCGAATAATGCAGACATGATCGAGACCCTTCTCCGATCAATAATCAGCAGCGGGACCTGGAGATCCGTACTAACTCCTACACATTCAACGATGACTCATGTGATCGTGAGAACCTTTAACGCTTGTAACTAAATCCCTTTGTCTCTCGATATATTACATGTTCGAGATTCGATCATCGGTATCTCCATACCTAGTTTGATCTCGTTACCGACATGCACTCTTTTCTCGTTCCCGTGATATAACATTCTAGTGATCATATCACTTGCTTGCAAGCTATCCTAATGTGATATCACCGAGAGGGTCCAGAGTATATCTATCCGTCATCTGGATTGATAAATTCCACTCTTGATCCATGAGCCTCAACATAACACCTTCGTAGTACTGAACCCATCTTTATAGTCACCCTGTTACGGTGTGACGTTTGATGTTATCAAGATAATCTTCCGGTGTCAGCAATTAACATGATCTCATGGTCTAAGGATAAAGATTACTTTGTATGATGTTATAGCAATATAAACATAATGACTTGATCGTAATGCTATACTTCGGATGAATGTTCATCACATCATTCCATCAATGGTGTGACCTTGTTATTAACAACATCCAATGTCCATGATCAGGAAACCTTGATCATCCTGTTAATCAACAAGCTAGTCTATAAGAGAGGCATGACTAGGAACCCTTTTTGTTTATTAAACACACATGTATTGATGTTTCCGAATCAATACATTTCTAGCATGTAAAATAAACATCTATCATGTATAAGGAATACATAATAACAACTTTATTATTGCCTCTCAGGGCATATTTCCTTCAAGTAAGTACCAATTTCTTCCTATTTTCATACTTCCTTATCATCTCTTCAACCTTTAAATTACTGTCAACTATATCTAGGCCATTCAATCCCTCACCTTCTTCTTTAACATAGTACATTGAGTCACATATGCCATAACCCTCTTTCTCCATTAGTGCCAACAAATTGAGATACCTAATGTCAGACCTAGCCATTGATTTTTGCACAAACTTCACACCATCAAATTTCACAAACAGCTCCCACATCTCTGTGTCTAACCTAAATATTGAAATTTAAGCAATGACTCAGATCATTTGGGGCATAAGCAGTCTTTATTCAGATAACAGAGAACAATGGCAATTGGACAGAGAAGTAAAAAATGGATTCTTGAGCACACACCTGCTGTCGGAGACATAATGGCTCATCGGGTCAAAGCTCGAGCTGCTGCCTGCAGATGTCCACGCGTTCTCCCAGGGAGCTCTAGGTGCCACCGGCACCGGCAGCGGCCCGACCTCCTCTGGATCCAGCGCCAGAGAGGATATGCCATCGGGGAAGAGCTTCGCGTGGTGGTCACGGTCGTCTCCGCCACTTTCTTCCTCGTCGACGGTTAGCCGCCAACCAGGGCCGCCGCCGCCACTACCGCCGCCTCCCGTCGCCATTTGTTTCGTGTCTGCGCTGTGGAGAAGAGAGGGAGAGATAGAAATGACCGCAAACCTAACGGCCGTCCACGCCCTCCGCCAGGACAACGCCACGTCGGACCTGACTGTGGCCCCACCTGTCGAAAACCCCATTAAACCGAGCAAATCGGGCTATCAGTGCTCTCTGTCGAGCACCTGCCCCTGAGGTGGTGGTTATCTGTCGCTTAGCCTCCACTTGGTGGTCATGTGACACCGCCGCCCCAAATGTGGTGGTTTTTTGTCATTTCCTCGAAGGATCTGGAACTGCACCTTGACCTTGCAAGAGATGGTAGGCCGGTACTTTTTATTCGGGAAGCTCAAGCGCCCGTGCTAACTGAAATGAGCTACCCTCTGTTGGGTAGAACTAGCCTTCACATGGGGTCGGTTAGATCCAAATTGTCTCGAACTCATGTTGAGCTCATGTTACCGATTGGCTCAAGACTATGGCTGATAACTAAAGACTCCGTTGGGTTTTAAAGAAACATCAAGTTGATAATTTTGGAGCATTCTAATTCATAGGATTTTTTCTAACCCTTGCGTCAAAGGTATAAAATTCGTATAGATTATTTTCTATACATTTATTCCATAGGATTGTTAAAAAAAGTTTGGACGTTTTAGATTTTTTAATGCTGTGTCTATGATGATGACACGTACTTTCATACACTCGATCTATATAAAAAAAATATCCGTGTTGTTTCTAGGGTGTGGCAATACAATTATTATTATTGGTTCATGTGTTAAAAATATCTATGTTATCGACATTTTATCTATGCAACATTTCAATTTTTTTTGTGACCACTTTGGCACACATGAATTACAAAACCATGGCATGTCCAAGTAATAAAAACATATCGGTTGCTTGGAAGATGTCTTTTGGATGTTCAAAGAGAAAACAAAGAAATTTTGAGTTTATGAGCTATTTAATTGGACAAAAATAGGAGTGGGAAAGAGAGAAGGTGCATTTAACTTAGGATTCCTAAGGAATATAAGAGGTTAAAGCTTACTTGGATTTCAACTTTGTTGTGAGGTGTGGCTCTCGAGTGTTGGTGCGTTGAATGGCCTAAGATTTTCACCTCTTGTGTCGGATGGCTTATACAACGATTCAAAATTTTCAAGGTCGGTCAAGCTTGTATAGTTATGTTCTTCTATGGGTGCATGAAAATGAACGAGATGAGTTCAACGGAGCTAGAGTGATGATTTTAGAGTGCGATGCTCCTCCTTGTTGTCTTTGGTTTCTCCGATCTAATGTAGTGTATTTGCTTAATTAATGCAGTCAGATGCTGGTCTCAGTTTTTTGTATCACATGTTCTTTGATACATTTATTTTGATGAGGAACATGTATACGAATTTTTCCATAAGATATTTTTCTATTTTACTTGAAAAATACTTGTCCAATATAAAAGAAGGCCTAGAAAAAAGAGGCCGGCACAATAGAGGCCTTGAAAAATACTTGTCAACTTACAACTGTTGCATCGCAAGATACCGAACCGGTACCTACGTGAGTTCTCCAGGAGGCGGCGGCGGCAGCAAACCCATCTAGGGTTTTTCTTCCCTCCGCCGGCGACGCCACCGGTCTGTCCCGTCTCCGGCGGCCTTGGAGGCGTGGCGGACCACGGCCTCTCGCCGGCGGGAGGTTTTAGTGTTTTCTTTAGACTATTTTCGATGTCTTCTTCAGGATGTTGAGGCGGCGGCTGCGTCCTGAGGTCAGAATAAGGTCCTTCCCGCCCTATCCTCGCTCTGGTGGTGCGTCTAGCATCAGCGGAGGGCGCGTGAAGTCATGTGTCCGACAGGTTCCTTAGGATCTGGTCGTTTTTCGTACGTGTGCTTTGAGATCAGTCTCTTCCGATCTATGTTGTTCATCTTCGGCGATGGTTGCTGCTCTGGTGCGCTGGTCTTTTGGGACCTTAGCACGATGACTTTCCGTCAGTCTACTACAACAAGCTCTACTACGACAAGCTTTGCCTGACTCCGGTGATGGAGGGGCGAGGACGGCGGCGCGTCTTTGGCTCGTGCCAATGTTTGTAGTCGTCGCTAGATGGTTCAATGACCTATTTGTAATTTTTATTACTTTTAAAACTCTTTATACTGCTGTTGATGATTATTAATAGATTGATGGAATTTCGCAAATAGAGGAACTTTCAACTCAAGTGCTCCATGGTCGACTATGGCCACAACCAGGCCATGCGGATTTGAACCCAAAAGCAGACTCGGAGCTTATCCACGGCAGACGAATCGGACGGTCCAAATCGAAAACCTAGAAGCCAGACCGTGCCAGCCCAAACCCAAGACGACTTCTCATCGACGCCGTAGCCTATCTAGCCTGCGTGCGCGGTCCACCCATCCCGTGATAAAATCATTCAAAACAAACAGCACCTCCCGAAAAGGACGAGATAAGCTGCCCAGAATAGCCGGTCCACGCGGACAAACCCCACCCATGGCCCGCATTCAGCCTCACACCCGTGCCAGCGAGGCAGGCCCATGGCCGTGGGCCGCGAGCCCATAAATTCCGCCCCCCTGCATTTCCGTTTCCCGCAGGCGGCCACCCCGAAAATTTCCCACCTCTCGACACCCCTCCGCCGGTCCGTCCTCTCGCCCTCCCCGTGCCCAGCCAGATCTAGGGTTTGCTTCCTCGGCCTTCGTTCTTCTTGGGCCGAGCCCTGATCCTGCACCGCGCGCCCCGAGTTGGATCTCCGCTCCAGCTCCGCCTCTCCCCTCCGTAAGCCCCCCAAACTCCAAACCCCCCTCCTCCCTCCTCCCTCCTCCCTCCTCCTCCGCGCCTCTAGGCCTCGCCCCCTTGCTCGTAGCCTCTCGGATTGGTTTTGTTCACATGTTTAGATCTGGCCGCGTTTGCTTTTCAGTTCGTATGGTGCGCTGTGTGGATATTTGCTGGAGTATGCAGGTCGTTCGGCAATTTACGGGGCGGGTTTAGCTGATTGTTTAGATTAAGAAGATTGGCTGTTAGGGGGCTTCGGTCTCTGCAACATGCAATTTGTCATATGCGGCCTATGTCCATGGTTTGTTCATTTGTTTCGTGCGAGCTAATTATGGAGGGTTTTGCGGGTGCAAGTTCTGTCAGACTGTTCTTCTGGTCAGGAGAGGATTGTTCAGCTGTCTCTGTGGTACTATAAATCAGCTAATCTCGGCCCTAATTGTTAGGGTTGCTAGCTTAGATTCTGTAATAATTGGTTTTACCTGTGAGACGTGGCTGCGTTCAGGAATGACTTTTTTGTGAGATTTCGTCGCTCGACAGTGCTGGCTATGGTAGTCTGGTATGGCGGAAATGGTATTGCCGTGTGTGCATTTCATTTGAGGTGGACATTTGGAAAATTTTAGCAGCTCCTAGAACCTGCAAGTCTCCACCAATATGTTTGTAAGTTTACATATGTAATTCTACGAGCGGAGTACCCTTGTGTATAGTTTGTGTAGCCAAGGCTATTGATGTTTCGGTTGTTCATATGAGCCCAGCCACGTTCCTTCCATTAGGTTGCTATTGATGTTTCGGTTGTTCATATGAGCCCAGCCACGTTCCTTCCATTAGGTTGCTATTGACCCAGCTTAGCTTGTTCCTGGGAAGTGCATAGTCGCCTTTGTATGTTGGAAGCTATGTTAGATATATATTTTGCAACTTATGTGCATACATGTATCAGGGCCGCATCCCTTTTTCCCTAACTTTGTTATTTTCTGTTAGATTGTGTAGCTAATTGAATGATCTGTTTATGGTGTTATCCTGACTATTGTTAGATTGTGTAGCTAACTGAAGTTTTTTCAAATGATATATTGATACTTATGTAGAATAGCACTGCCATCTATCTCCAATGCACAATATAGTTCTATTGTCATACTGTTTGACACATTTATTTTCAAAGGATCACAGCACCTTGAAAACACAATGATGATTGGAGATGCTGTCATTATATTGACAAAGATGCCACATTACGAAGCATCGTTCACTTAATCTCAAATACAGAAATTTGAAAGCTGCGACTTGTCAATCTCATTTGAAAAAAAAGCATCGGGAGTGGTTTAGCAACATAATCTTATTATAGTGAAATGATGCAAGATTCAGCCTAATTCCAAGTGTTCTCACTTTACTACATTGTATCTGACATTATTTTATTTGATCAATTGTCCAAATTGACAGGCTTCTGGGTTCCATCAGATAATCTTCCCAGGATGGGTGAACCAAACGGCCATGAAAATGCAATGGTTAACGAGATGGTTGTTGGTGATGACATGATGCATGGTAATGAAATGGTTGATGGTAGCGAGATGATCCATGGAGATGAGATGGTTCATGGTGAGATGGTTCAAGGGAACGAGATGATACATGATGACGAGATGATCCACGGTAATGAGATGATTCAAGTTGAGGACATGATCCATGGCCATGAGATGGTTCATGTTAACGACATGGTCAATGGTGATGAGATGGGCCATGGTCATGAGTTGGTCAGTGCTGACGTGACCCCACCAACCTTAACAAGACGCCGGAGAAAGAAGTCACTAGTATGGGAGCACTTCACTATTGAACCTGTGCCTGGTGAGAGGGGATGCCAACGAGCATGCTGCAACCTATGCAAGGCAACTTTTGCATACAGTTCTGGCACAAAAATTGCAGGTACTAGCCATCTCAAGAGGCACATCACACTTGGTTCGTGTCCCATGATAAAAAACCAAGAGAGGAAGCTGAATATGGCTTCGGCTGGAGGAGTGACTGACAATGATGGTGAGGGTACCGCAGAACGTCCTGCTAAGAGGCGTTACAGATACACTGGCTTTTCGAATGCTACATTTGATCAAGACCGTAGCAGCTCATACCTAGCGAAGCTTATTATTTTGCATGACTACCCACTTCATATTGTTCAACAGCCAGCCTTCACAGCTTTTACCGAGAGCCTGCAACCACGTTTCAGGGTCGCAGACGTTGAGACAATGGAGGGAGAGGTGTATGCTGTTTACCAGAAAGGAAAAGAAAGCCTAATGCAATCATTGAGCAGTATGCCTGGAAGGATCAGCCTCACCATAGGACTGTGGACAACTAGTCAGACTCTTGGCTATGTTTCACTTGCAGGGCAGTTTATTGACACGGAATGGAAAGTGCATCGGAGAATGCTTAACTTCATGATGGTTTCTTCTCCTCATTCAGAAAATGCACTTAGTGAAGCCATTAGCTCTAGCCTAACAGACTGGAATATGAAGGACAGGCTTTTCACCATCACATTGGATAATGATTGTTCATCACACGACATCTACAGTGCAAATCTGAGAGATCATCTCTCCAATA
The DNA here is from genome assembly GCA_916181665.1 of Avena sativa. Taxonomy (NCBI): domain Eukaryota; kingdom Viridiplantae; phylum Streptophyta; class Magnoliopsida; order Poales; family Poaceae; genus Avena; species Avena sativa. Next base: position 59,953,584 of record OV702292.1, read on the forward strand.
AGAACAACCTCATGCTTAAGGGCCAGCTGTTTGTTGTGAGGTGCTATGCCAATATCCTGAATGCAGTTGCACATGATGTCATTGCTTCAATTCATGGTGTGATCTACAATATCCGAGAAAGCATAAAGTTCATAAAAGCTTCTTCTGCCCGAGAGGAGAGGTTTGCTGAGATTGCTCTGCAGCTGGAGATTCCCAGCACCAAGACCCTGTGCCTTGATGTTACAACACAGTGGAATACAACTTACCTTATGCTGCTTGCTGCCTTGGATTATAGGCAGGCGTTCACCACACTGGAGACATGTGATGACAACTACAACGAGTCACCTTCTGCGGAGGACTGGAAGAGGGTGGACGCTGCCTGCAACTATTTGAAGTTTCTCTATGATTCTGCACATAGCATCATGGCAGCAGCGAATCCAACTTCTAACTTATTTTTCCACGAGGCGTGGAAACTTCAGCTAGAACTTTCGAATGCCATAAACCATGAAGATCAAGTTTTCAGTAGCATCGCCAAAGAAATGCACGAGAGGTTTGACAAGTACTGGAAGGACTGCAACCTTGTTCTGGCTATTGCCGTTGTCATGGACCCTCGGTTCAAGATGAAGCTTGTGGAATTCAGTTACTCTAAAATCTATGGTATGGAGGCAGCAAAGTATGTTAAGGTGGTAGACGATGCTCTTCACGAGCTTTACAAGGATTATGTTGCGCAGCCCCTTTCCTCGACAGGGGATGGTAATAAAAATGTGTCTGCCAGTAACACGGCAGCCGCGCCTTCTTCTGGCGATGGACTCCTAGACTTTGACATGTATCTCTCGGAGATCGCAATAAGCCAGCCCTCGAAATCTGAGCTGGAGCAGTACCTGGAAGAAGCCCTGACGCCTCGCATCCAAGACTTTGAAATTGTGGACTGGTGGAAGCTCAACACCCTCAAGTTTCCGACGCTGTCGAAGATGGCCCGTGACATCCTGGCCATCCCTATGTCCATGGTGACAGGCGGCAACTCCATATTTTCATCGGTGACGACAGGAAGCCGGATGCTCGATGACTACAGAAGCTCGCTGCGTCCTGAAATCGTGGAGGCGCTCTTCTGTGCGAAAGACTGGCTTCAGTATGCGCCGCCGCCTCCTGCAGAAGCCCCTGGTTCTGCCATGGTGAAGATGGAGTAATAATAATAGGTCCGTAGCAGCAGTAGTAGTAGTTTGTGTCCGCCTTCTGAAGAAGAAGAAGAAGGCTCCTCGGTGTTTAGCCTAGTTTGTGCTAGTGCTGTCGAAACATAGGAACGTTCTGAGCCATTTCTTAGATGCAATTCGTACTCTAAAATCATTCCTGTTGCTCTGATTGCGAGCTATATCTGTCAGATGTGACTCGATTATTTTGTGCAGTGGAAGGCTGGTTTCATCGGTACTGTACGTTCGTCCCGTGCACATTCTGTGTTGTTTGGAATAGTGTTATGCTTAGGTGTCTTATGTTCTAAAGAGATTTAGGATCTCTTCCTCAAAAAAAAAGGAAGAGATTTAGGATTATGTCTTATGTTGGTCTGAATCTCTAAAGAAAGCTTGCTGGATATCGAAGCTGGCTGCTTGTGCATGGACGGGTTGAACGGGTTTGGCTGGTTTTCTCAACCCGGCAAAATATTCTCCGGTTTGAACTGGGTTAGTTTGGTTCCAACGGGTTAGTGGCTGATGTATACATGGGTTGGGTTGGGCTGGTTCCACGGTTTTGACGGTTTGGCACCGTGCAATGAAACTACAGCCATGCCGGGCAATCTCGAGCCAAGTTCCTGCCGGCGGCTCAAACGCGCATGGCAGAAGATTAACCGACGGGGGCGTTTTGAGCTCCTAGCCTCCTACACGCGTCCAGCTCGGTCGGCGCCCCTGCGGCCACAGCCTTCGTGCACTGCCTCTTCCAGACCGCGTGTAGGGCGGCGGCGTGGAAGGGTGCTCTGGCCCGCACGAGTTGGCGAGCAGAGCAGCAGCGGTGTGCGCACCTCCGAGACCTCCCTCTGTCTTCTACGTCGCAGCGGCTGATCCCGTGCGTCGCCGGATGATGGAGTCGATCTCGCCGGCGTCCAGCTTCTGCCCGTGTCTAGCTCTACGGCGTTTGATGGTGTCGAGTCGGTGCAGGACGGCAGGACGATCGGTGTGTGATACCAGCTGCTGGACGAGCTCGTCCGTCCAGCTCTTGGCCGCGTCCAGCTCGACAGCGTCCGATGGTGTCGAGTTGGCCCCTGGGTGGCGTAGGATGATGGACGTGTGTGATACCGGCTGCTGGGCAAGCTCGCCGGCGTCCAGCTGTTGGGCAAGCTCGCTGGCGTCCAGCTGCTGGCCGCGTCTAGCTCGTCGGCGTTCGAGAAGATCTCACAACACCGCAGACCTACTCCTACGCCGGCTAACTGAACTTGCCGCTGTCGTCGGGAAATAACTAAGACGGGTTGAGCGGTTTCCACAGGTTCCAACCCGCTCAACCCAACTAACCTCTATTAATCCGCGGTGTGAAATCAGAAACCAGGGTAAACCGGGCTAAACTGTCATAACGGTGCGGTGCGGGCTGGATTCGTGGTTTAGCTGGTTTGGAACCAAACTATGAACTGGCTTATGTACCGCTGATGAGTTGGGGCCGCGGTACCACTGATCTCAACTTCGTAGACAGCTGCACGTCTGCATTTGCAACTGTACCGATCTTCAGATAGTCTCACCAGCTTCTGCACTCATCTTCACGGCGCTCGCTGAATCGTCCTCGATCGGAACCATCAACTCTGCTCTTGGATTCCCTCAAAAAGAAAAACTCTGCTCTTGGTGTCAATCTTCGTTCCTGATACTGAATGTCTGTATGTCGTACTCTCTCTCTCTCTCTGTCCCCTTGGTTCCGTCCAAGTCGTGGAACGTCGTGCCGATCATGATCTGGATCTCGCTCGACACGAGAAAAATCTCATCAGATACCACACACCTGACACGCAACCAACAACCCCACCCCGGATCTCGCCAGGTTCGGCGCACCAACTTGCTTGGTGCGGGATCGAACGGCGCACGCCATTCAGCCGTATATACGAGCAGTGGCGTCGCGTCAACCAGAGGCAACTGCCGCGTAGCCATCGCTTGCTGCTGCCGGGTTTCTTAACTCGCTAGCGACACTCCCTCGGCACTTCAGTGCTCACTCACTCCCACTGCGCGCTGCTCAGTGCTCACTGCTCGCCATTACTCCGCTCACCTACTCCAGATCTCATGGCTCCCCAGCGCCGCCACCGCGCGACGGCCGCGGCGTGCTTCCTCCTCCTCCTCGCCCTGTGCTTTGCGGTGCCGACCCAGGGAGGACGCGCGCTGCCGGCCAGCAAGGCGCAGGCGGCGCCCAACGCGGCGGGGGACGAGTTCCTGGCGCCGCACAACAAGGCCCGCGCGGCGGTCCGCGTGGCCCCGCTGCGCTGGAGCGCCGACCTGGCCGCGGCGGCGGCGTCGACCACGTCCCAGCAGCAGCTGAACAAGAGCTGCGGGTTCGCGGACATGAGCGCGAGCCCCTACGGCGCGAACCAGGGGTGGGCGAGCTACCCCGCGCGCCCGGCGGAGGTGGTGGCCTCGTGGGTGGAGCAGGGGAAGTACTACACCCACGCCAACAACAGCTGCGTCGCGGTGAAGCAGTGCGGCACGTACACGCAGGTGGTGTGGCGCCGCACCGCCCAGCTCGGCTGCGCGCAGGCCAGCTGCGCCTCCGGCGCCACGCTCACGCTCTGCCTCTACGACCCGCACGGCAACGTGCAGGGCCAAAGCCCATACTAGCGGCCGGCAAGTCGGGAGGCCGTTGCCCCCGGCAAGGCCGGAGCATCGTTACTAGAGACTTCAGGGTACGATGTAGTAGTAGCTTTCGTTTATCTTGTTCAGTCACGCGATGGATGCTTTGTGTTGTGTTGCAGCGTTGGCCATTGGTGCCTAGCCAGACCTGCTCTGTTAAGAAACAAATGGGTTGACGTACTACGTGTCAGCATATGCATGTGTGGAGGATGTGATGCTTGTCATGTTCTCGATCGGCGATGTCGAGGGTGTCCTTGCTCTTGTCGGGAAAACTAAATTAGGTTCACGGCGTCTACACATGGCCGGCGTGTCACCGCGTATGGTTGGACTTTGGATGACTTGATTAGCAATTGAAAGACAGAGGTGACTGGCTCTCTTCATGGAACATATATGCTCATGTAAAAAAAAGTTGCACGTCCCTTCTCGCCTGCAATATTGCTTTGATCGACTTTGGACAACTCATAGTTCGGTGCAGAGCTTATTCAGACGCTTGTGTCTAATTTTCTATACACCGTCTTGCTCAAATTAGATGTCCACTCTACGGTGATAACCATTAGTGGGGGTATCACGGGGAGCAATATTTCTGAAATGTATCGGGCGATTTGGTTCTGAAATTACTGACCACGACTCACGGTTATGCCTTCATCGTTAGAGTGGACTATGTAAGTCTTATTCAAGCTTCAGAATACATGAATGGAAAATGGATTCAGTCCCCTCCCTGAGTCGCCCGACCCCCTCCCTCCCGACCCCGTGTGGCCGCCCCGGCCACTCCCCACCCCTGGCGGATTCCCTCCCTCCCGGCCACTCCCCACCACCACCTAGAGCCATCCCCTCCCACCGCCGTCAGCACTATCGCTGGGCAAAGTCCTCGCGGCTCGGCGGCAGCGGGATCTCGTCCTCGCGCCCAAATCTGTTCTAGATCATGGTGGCAGTGGCCTCGGCCTCGAGCGGCGGTGACCTGCAGCTCGACCGACGACGGTGATGGCGTAGTGGCGGCGGCCAGGGAGCATCGACGGCGGGGCTAAAGGCGGTTGGGCGGATGGAGGTGGCGATCTGGGGATTCTTGGATCGTCCTGCTACTCTGTCCTTCATCGTCCTTTGTCGGATGCCGTGCATCTTCTCTGGACTCTGCTACTCATCATGAGGACGCTCGGGGAAGAGGCTCTGGGTTTGGTGGCGGCGGGCATCTTTTCCGTCGAAGGTGGTCAGCCTGAGGCTGGTTTGGTGGATCTCGGGATCCGTCATCTAGTCCCGGCAGCGAGGCGGGAAGACCTAGGTGCCTGTGAAAACCGAGCTGTTGGCGGGCGATGGCGGCGTTAACACGTTGTTACCTTGATGAAGGCATCATCGTGCACCTAGTGTCTACCTCAATCGTGCAACTCCGGGGGAAACCCTAAGATCTTTGGATCGGGCGATGGCGGCGCCGCGGTGTCGTGTTCTCTCTTGGGAGCATCGCTTATGGAGCAGCACTGGATGGAAGAGGCAGGACATGTGGAGCGGCTTTGTCTTGCATGGAGCTTTAGCGGCGATGTCACGTCATGCTTGACCGACAGGTGCTACGCTGAGTCATGTCTGTTCGGCAGGTGTTACGCACGACAGATCCTCCGGAGACTTCAAGCTGTGTTTCTGGTGGTACTTGGTGCTGCGGGGTACCGGTGGCAACCGCGACGTACTTTGGAGATAGTGCGCAGGGAGGTGGTGCTACTTGACACTGTAGTGGTGTCGGTGGCTAGTGTAGAGAGAGTCTGCACATCGATATACATGATGATGATGGTTTGACGGAAGATAGTGGAGGCGGCGATATCCGGAGCGTGTGCGTGTGCACCGTTTTCGTGGATAGGCTGCGCGGATCTGGTCTTCTGGAGTGCATGAAGCAGCTGTTTGCTAGATCTCGTCGGAGCTGGCGATATGGTTATCGTTTTGCTCGATGTTTTAGTTTGACGGTTCCGGTTTGTATGATCTTTATAATGGTTTTTGCTACACTTTGTTACTCTAATAATAAATAAAGTCTGTGTGCATCAAATTGATGACATAAAACTAATCAGTCGACTAAATCCTAATCGGATGTGCAGAGGCTCGCTCCCCATTTCGAAAAAAAAAGTGGAGCGTTCTCTACTTGTTGTATAATGTACCGTCGGATAAAGTCATACAGGCAGGTGAAAACGAAGAAAAACCAGTAGAGCAACTACTCTTGACGGATTATTAGCGAGACAAGTGAAACTTGTTTCTGCTTCTGTCTAGTAAAGAGGAACAAGCCGACGCCTGGCCTAGCACCCTCCGACGCATGACCTACCCTTCCAGTTTTCACTGTCATTCACTTTCCCGGTGCCGCCTTTTCCTAAATATGCAACCGAGATTAGTTTTCTACTGATTACTTGGGGCTTTCGCATCATTGTTTTTTATTCATGGCCTCGTTGCAAGGAGTATATCCCACTGGCTTGGGCTGCACAACTGCTAGTAGAGTATATAAGGGGGAGATGCGAGACGTGGTGACAGAGTACCATAGATGGGTACGAGTAGATACATGAAATAAGTTGCCCATCCATTTGTGAGTTAAGATGAGGTATAAACATGAAATAAATTGTCCTTTAGTTGGTCAGCTAATATCGAGTCTTACACGATCTGTGCACACATTATGTATTTTCTGACAAGACAAAACTACCGTACAATACAAGGAACGATTTGAAGACGAACACACATGTGGAGAAGTTCAGGAACAGCATGCAAGTGGTTCATCACGTGCTGAGCTTTTTTCTCGAACACAGACCAATGTGCGTGTCATGTATTTTACTGTAGCAGAAAGCACCAAAATTGTGCAAGTACAGCTCTCAAAGCAAAAGCGAAGAAAAAAGGAAAACAAAATCAAATAGAAGAGGAAAAAAATATGTCTAAGCGGTTTAGATGCCTTAATTCCTACTTCGTTCTGGTGCTTGTCCATTCACTGGTGCGTACTTTAAAACTCGCAACTAATTGGCTATTGAAAAATAGTCAAGAACTCAAGATACGCTACCACTCTATTCGTCTTTGCAATATAGCCTCAGGTTGAGTCACATCCATTCTCCATCACATGGACAGCTGAAAGGGACATCATATTACAAACACATTTAATGAAACCTCAAATTAAATTATGAAGCAAGTTATTACAAACACATTTAATCAACTCTAACCCAGAAGAAGAAGTATTTCTAGACACCACACCACCTCTCACTCCTACTAAACTGGGCTAGAAGATCAGCGAGACCGTTCATAACTCTAGGGATCTTCATGAACTTCACATCTCAAAAGAGAGGAACTAGACCAAGAGCTTCATGTTTTAAATGTTGCAAAGCTGTTCTGTCCTCTATTGCAGAAGAAAGAGTTATGCATTCTTCGCTGCCTCTCTCGATCTCCAAGTCACTTGACAATGTGTTCTTGTGGGATGAACTTCACAGGGAGTAGATTGTCCTGAAGATTTATATAGTCATTTAAGTTCCAAGGAAGTGATATATTTCACGATGACGCCCATTACCAAAGAGTATATACATCCGTTGGTAGTTCTAGATCTATGCCTGGTTCTAAACAAATGAATTTATCAATCAAGACTATGCAGATGATTTTCAAGAGAAGAGAAAGTAGCTGATCTTCAGGAGAGGAGAAAAAGATATAGTGTCCGATGCATAGAGTGCGTCGATATAGAGCCCGTCCTCCATGGAGGATGTTTTTTGAAAATTCAAAAAAAAAATTAATAGTTTTGAAAAATTCTACCTGCGTGCAAAAAATCAACACGAAATCTTCCGTATTTTAGGCTGTGTAAAAATGACAATTTTTCATATCTGGGATGGTGAACAATGTCAGATTCAAATTTTTTCAGATTTGTCAGAATTTGTCTTTTTTGTGTTGACCGGTGTACAAACTATTTCGTGCTGAAATTTTGAAGAGTTGAGGATCAAGTCAATGCCAACATCAAGGATGGTTTTTTAGAATTTTTTGAAAGTTTAAAATCATGTTTTCAAAAAATTTAAATAAAGTCCTCCAGTGAGGACGGGTCCCAAAGGTATTTTTCGCCGATGCGTACTCTTTCTCTATCTATGTCAAAATATCATGGTTTCCACATATGCATACACGAGAGATTGATTGATTTCATTCTTTCTCCCTTGCCCTCTTCCTCTAAATCGATCATCACTATAGTGTTTGTTGAGCATAATATACTGCCTTAAAATGCCTTAAACATATATTTATCCACCCAACCACCATCGAGAGTGGCGATTCTACCGATCACGTTAAATAGCGTGCATGGACATCCTCACACTCGTCTATACTTTATTGCAGGATGGGTCAGCCTACTCTTTATTCTTCCATAGTTTAAAACTTCTGTAAATTTTAAACAAAAAGTCTGATTTGAAGAACTTTTGAATATCTGAGCTTCTAGTGAAGAGAGCGTTAAAATAAGACTAATGCTGAATATATTTTGATAATATTTTAAAATCAACTTTTGAAATCTAATGAAACTTTATACAACTTTATGACACCTGATGAAATTCTATTCTGAAACAGTTTATTTCGCTGTGTTTCGAACTTCGTTCTTTTTTGTGTTTCACTAAACTTTAAACTTGTGTTAGACGCGTACCATAAATGTATCAGATGACGAACACTTTAATGTTGTCTCATTGGGTTCTATTGTGAATCGTGACATTTCATTGTGTTTTGGAATTCATGTTATTAAATTATGTTAATTTTGGATTTGTTCAAAAGATATCATCAAAATAAAAACATGTTGTTCAAACAAATTGTTATTTTGAATATTATTCCACCGTACAAGTTTTAAATTTAGACTTGAAAAATAAACTGGTAGACTAATAGTAGATGGGGAGAGTGTGTAGGTTGTCGAATCATTGTACCACATGCATGTAAAATGATTCTTGCATGTCCTTATCTCAAGCAAAAAAAGAGGAAATCAAGGACGCATGCATGCACTTGACCTAGCGTGCATGCTAGAAACTCATTTCTCAACCACCCTCATGTACATGTGTGTGAGGGGGAGGGGAGGAAAGATGAGAGTAGAATGTAGGGGACAATCAAGTGAACATAACGTACGTTATATATGTTATTTATCTCAATAGGTCTATCTATAACATATTAAAATCACAATATTAAAATAAAAAGTAGAATATAACCAAACTTCTAGTAGAGAGGATGCATGTTCCACAAATCCCCTTTCCAGAACTATAACAATATGTCGTTGGAATCCTGTCAAGTGAACATAACGTTATATATGTGATCACTTGCTCTATGCAAGAGACACAGGTCAAAACCCTAATCACCAACAAAGATATCTGTCGTTAGAATCCTGTCACTGTGTGGAGGCAAGACGACAATGTAAGGAAATTAGGGTTTCTAACAAAAATTAGACTGTCCTTTTTTCTACCTCTATGAAATTTCATCTCCCAACAAACATTTTTTGGAACAATCATTATCAGTAATGTCCCTTATCTATCCTAAGTTGCATGCGTATGGGAAAGAGCAGCTGGAAATCTAGAAAATTCATATATTTGGACAGTAGACATGAAGTATGATCTACATCTTGTGAAAATTTGAGAGGTGCCAATTTGAACCATATTATTTGTACTTGCTTCACAAAATCCCGACTTTTTCGCACTTAAAAATAAAAGAATACTTTAAAAAAAATGTTGTCAACCTCTTTCGAACTATTTTTTGGCTTGAAAAAATGCAACTCTATGCCAAAAAATGTGCAAATTATCATGAACCATGACATAAAAATGGCCATGTTATTGGTTATTTGACTAGAAATCCATAAGTATTCATAAATGATAGGCCATTTTGTGAAGCTTGTTTTGAGAAGTTGTCAAAATTCAAGTATATGATTTTTTTCCAGGCAACTAGTACTCATAAAAGGACTCCATGCAATTATTTTTGACATATTCATGTTTGTTTGTTTTTCAAAATGGGGTGAGAAATTTTTTGGGAGAGCTTAATTTTTGTAGCCAATGATTGAATTTTTCAACCACCTCTATGGATCTTCCATAGATTCCTACTACCTTAAATCATTTTTGGGTAATTCTTTAGGAACAAATCATCCAGACTTATAGATTAAATTTGAACTGCTTACAAAAAATTGGCTGAAATTCATTTAACATGGCAAAAGTAAGGCAGAAGCTAGAAATTTTGAAATATTTGGACAGAAACCATCAATGATTTAATTTGTGTGAAAATTTAAGAGTTGCCATTTTGATCCATATTATTGGTATTTGCTTCACGAATTACCCTTTTTGACATTGAGGAAATGGAAAATTATTCTTTTAGTGGAATGTTGTCAGCCTATTTGACACTACTGTTTGACATGGTAAGATGCACCCATGTGCCGAAAATAGATAGGGTATCATGAACTCAAAATTGGTGGTTTACATCATAATTTAGAAATAGAAAATGCAAAATTTAAACAAAATACTTTGCCGATTGTCCTAAAATAGACTCACCAAAGTCAGTATGTCGTCAAGTTTATGTGAAAATGGACATGTGTTCAAACCTTTGAGAAGTGTTTATTGTTAGTTGAGTGTTTTTTAATCTTTGTCGAGTCTTATCTGTCTTTCAAATGTTTGTTTGCTGAGTGCCTGGCGTGGGGTGATCACGTCAATGCCCATACTGGATGGACTTGGATTTTTCGAGAAGAGAGGTACGCTGGAGACTCTGTCGACTAACAGACAATCCCGGAGGTAAAACTCTACTTCTGCTTGTCTGTTCTTGATTGATTGAGGAACCGACGAAGGTTACAGGGGCACTGAGATGGCTATGGTGCGCATATTAGATCTGGCGTGTGTGTATGAGAGTTTCGATTAACCTTCCCAACATTCCCTCCTGGCCTTTATATGGGGGAGGCCATGTCTCGGAAGACATCCAAGTCGGTTACAAGTTTGAGGGTGTAACTCTAAGGGTTTCCTATCTAGTCTTGCCGTGTTTATCAAGGAATCGAATCCTTCATGGGCTTGGCCTCACCTAAATCGTCATGGGCTTCGCCGATACCAGCAAATCGTCGCGTGGGCCTCCTGCTGGGTTGAACTAGATAGGTCAAGGGAGAACACCCGATGGGCATACCTATGTCAGTGCTCGATGGAGTTACCCGCAAATAATCTAGCTCTCAGCAAACTCTTGCGGATCCTGGTAGTGAGGTTGAAAGGATCCTAGTCCAGCTTAAAATGATTGAATTCCGGGATCCTAATCCGGCGTCAAATGAATGAGTGCTTAGTCTTTTTGCCCTGTCATATCTGGATTGATGCTCCCGCTCATAATCCGTGTCAGTAACCCTAGTACTCTAGATTCGGGTGGATTGTTCACGGTTGCCCCGAATTCATGGTCAAACGAAAACCAAAGAAATCAGGAGTTGTGTTCTTTTTGGTTTCTTTTAGTACCGTTGATGATGATTTTTAATAGATTGATGGAACTTTGCAAGAAAAAAAAGTGTTGTGTTTCTTCTGTAGCCTTTGCCCCAAAAATCAAGAGTACTCAGGACAGGAAAGAAATCGGTTTATTCAGATGTGGAGGTTCGAGTGACTTGGATGAAAATGATTTGCATTGTTTTGAGCTGCGCATGATCTTTGAAGAGTTGTACTACAAGCTAGCTGTTGATTTTATTGGGTAAATTGTTGGCTACATCTGCATATTTTATCATGTGATCTGTTCATCCGTGCGCGAACGAGGAGAAGGTACAGGTTGGGATGCTCAGTGTCAGATTCATACGTGGAGGACAAAAATACTAATTGCAGATGGAATCGGCGGCCATACGTGGGCGCCAGCGGGGATCATACGTTTTTTTTTTTTGAACGGGGAGCCCCCGAGGGAAGCATTGCATTAAACAGAAACAGGGGAGGAGTACATGATTACAGAAGACCCCGTAAGAAATGGAAAAACACAGAGGTCCCTTTTTATGTGGAGAAGATTTCGCTAAAAGATAAGAAATTCAAACAGGTCCATCCCTATCTCCTCTGCCAAGGCGGAGGTCAGCTGCACCGTCCTCGAGCACCGCCGTGGGGACGGAACCACTTGCTTCAGTGTCAACGTTGGACGCGGCCGCTGACCCGAAAAAGGGCCTCGGATGGAGGTAGAAAAGGTGCCAGAGCTCACCGGCTTTAACCTGCGGCACACAGCCGCTGAGATGATGCTCGCCGATGTCGCTTTCAGGCTCCGGCAAACCCCGGTGCAAGAATCCTTGCAAGCTTCGTCGATGACGGACGACCCATACTCCAACAACATACTCCTGCCACGGGTGGGCGAAGTCGGGCAAAAAAAAGTCGGAGCAGCAAGGAAATTTCCGCCGGAAGGGGAGAGACCGAAACTCCCCAGGGCACTTGAGTCGCGCTTGCCACTCGCTGCCACCACCGTCCCCTCCCCCGCCGCCACGGTCGACCAAGAGAAAAAAGGTGAGGCAGCAAGCAACTAAGCTGACTCGAGCACCCAAAGCGCATTTATTACTCGGATTTGCTTGGAGTCGTATCCTCGGCGTCTTCAACCTCCGAAACACGCCAGGAACCACCCAGCGCGGCCTCCTACCGCCGCGCCACTGCGCCAGGAGGCAGAATCCGAAGCCCCTCCCGCTCACGGTCACCGCCCCGCTAGAACCCCTCCACCCTCGCCGCCACGGCCGGCCAGAGGAGGGAGAGCAGGTAAGTCACCGCAAGAGAGGAGAGGCGCAGAACCACAACGCCTGAAGCGCTGCCGGCCGCAACTCCCCAACACACCCACGCCACCATGGCCAGACGAGAAAAGGGGGGTAGCCCGTAGCGACCCCAACCGCTGTCGCTGAGCCTTATTTGAGGTGAGGCAGTCCTTCCACCATGCCGCCGCCGCCGCGCCGGCGAACAGGAAGAAGAGCGGCCTCTCGCGACGGATCTGGCTCCGAGATCCCGACGCAATCCTCCAGGCATGAAGCCCACAACCGGCACGAAGCCACCACGAAAACCTACTATATACAGGGGGGGCCACCGGCGTCGGGCCGCTGCCTCTCTCCACCGGTGGTGCCGGCGAGATCGGCGTTGGCGCGACCCGGGGCAGGCGATTTTTCCTTCGGGACTGTAGCGGGGGGGGGGGGGGGGGGGGGGGGGGGTGGAGCGGTTCACCTAGCAGGGAAAAAAATAATATGTGCGGGGATCATACGTGGGTCGGCATATATCCACCTATTGTTCGCAACTTCGCATACATGGTTTCTGGAGGCCGTCGCCGTGAACGAAGACGGCCAGATCAACGGGGGGTCACGCTAGAGACGAGGGATCGGGGTTTGGATATGCACTAGGGGCCAAGGTCGGACACGTCAAAGCGTTACCTGCCACAAACGATCTGCATGCATGCAAATCAGGAACAGATGCATCTTAACGAACTCTCGATCATCTCGGTTCGCCAATCTCAAACCCTAAATAAACCCCCACCAGGGCTAGATTACGTTTCCACGTTTAATACTCCTCTGGCGGCTGTCGCGCGTACACTAGCGCACACATGCCGCCGGCTGTCGTGCCCGTCGTCGAAGACGGCGGCGGAGGAAAGGAGGAGGCCGCGCGCAACAGTTGCCACGTCGCATGGTCGGCGTGGTGGTCCCGCCTCGGCCGGTGCCTCCTCGCCTCCACGCTCCAACCGTGTCATGCCGCGCTCGGCCTCTCCCCAGCGGCGCCCTGTGCCTCCTCCCCCGCCGTCGTCCGCGTCCGCGGCACGTTCTTCCTCCCCTCCACTGGCGATCGACGCGTCCGCCTCTTCCTGCACGAGCACGCCGAGCCCGCGGAGTCAGCGGTGCCGGCGCCTCTCCTTGTCCTCGACCTTCCGGCCGGTCTCGCGGGCACGGACATCGCCGCTGAGGGCAGGATCGTGCTCGAGTGCCAGCGGGAGTGGGCCGGCAGCGGAGGCGCTCTCCTCGAGTCGCCGAAGTGGCTGGTGTACTGCAACGGCAGGCGCGCGGGGTTTGCGGCGAGGCGGGAGGCGCCGTCGGACGCGGAGGGGTGGGCGATGGAGAAGCTCTGGGCCGTGACGGCCGGCGCGGGGCGGCTGCCCGGCGGAGGGGTGGATTACCTGCGGGGCAGGTTTGAGAGGACCGTCGGGTCGTCGGATGCCGAGTCGTTCCACCTTGTGGAGCCCATCGGATGGCTGGGAGTGCACGGCGACGGCGGCCTTAGCATCTTCTTCCATCGGATCTAATCGAGTATACAATTATACATCGAGCTGTTTCATATGTGGCTGCAAGCTTGCATTCTTAATTCTTACCATGTACTTCAGAAACAAAATTTAGCAAAGCTAGTTGGCATTATTAGACCATCTCCAGTCGTAAACCCCGTACGGGCTCTGCGCGGCCCTTTTTTGTCCGTATGGGAGGGGGCGCCGGCGTGATGTTGCCAAATGGGGCACCGTGCCCCCTTCCCCCCATAACGAAATTTAAATATTTTAAATTTAGCAGAAATTTAGATAAACCGTTCAAAATTCACCGAAACATAGGCGAACAGTTTAAATTTAACAGAAATTTACAAAAAAAGCCATCTAATGACGGCCACGGTCGATCCTAAGCCGGCGGTACATCACCGCGGCGTAGTCGAACAAGCTGTCCTCGTCGTCGTCATCGCTGGGCGGCTCGTCCTTCGTCAGCGGTAGGTGGCTGCACCCCTCGCCGCTGGTCCTGCGCGCCGGCCTCGTGGAAGGACCAGCCACCCCCTCGTCGTCGTCGATGTCGATGACAAGGCCGTGGCGCTTCGCGCGCTCGGCCTGCTCCCGCCGCCAGTCCTGCGCGGACCACCTGGTCGCGAACTCATCGGTGGCCGGCAGGACGGCGTTGAAGGATGCCCACTCTAGCATCCTCTGGCCCGGAAATTCTTTCGGGTCCTCGCCGCCTGCTAGCTGGAGCGTTGCCGCCTTGTACTCCGGCGATGGCTTCCACTCCTTCTTGGGCTCAGGCTTGGGCCTGCTGATACACTGCAAATGTATCTATAATTTTTGATGTTCCATGCTTGGTTTTATCCACTTTCTTGTGTTTTGTCCACACTTTGGAGTACTTTTCATATGATTTTTTGGACTAACCTATTAACAAGAGCCACAGTGCCAGCTGCCTGTTTTCTGCTGTTTTTGGTTTCAGGAAAGTCAGAAAATGAATATTCTCGGAATTGGACGGGACAAATGTTGGGGATATACTTTCCGGGTATCCTCACAGTTCCTCACTGACCAGGGTGGCCCACTTCGGGTTAGAGCTTTGCTTCACGTGCGGCCCAGTCAGGGAGAAAGACGGAGTCCAATCCGGCTACGGGAAGACCCAGAAGACTTACCGACTTAGGCCCATAATGTTACTTGTAGTTCAAGATGTACTCTGTAACCGACTCTTAGTCGTAGCCGGATAGATCTCTCCTATAAACCCTAGGCCGGATATCTATATAAGACGTCCTAGGGAGAGCCTTTAGGGCACACCCAACACTTTAGACCCTCAACTCGCACAGGCGATACCCTTGTAACCCATATTCCGGCTCTGCCGTATTACTGGATTGCTAGCAGGAGTAGGATCCACCCAAAGCCGGCGGATTCGAACCTGGGTAAACTTATGTGCTCACCGTCCCGGAATACCGTACGTCTCACACCCCTCTCTTCCGCACGCCTCGAGGACCCCCTCATGGCGTACTTGTCATCAATCCGACGACAGTTGGCGCCCACCGTGGGGAAAGTGAGCTTCGGATCTACATTCCGAGCGGAATCTGCAAGAATCGGAATCGGCGAGACTATCGCCGTCGGTCGCATCCTCTACACCAGCGATGTCCCTCTCATCGTTCTCGATGAGACTTGGATTCCGGCAAGGGAGGTCGTGACTGCCTACACAATCATGTATTTTGGTGAGATCGATGTTTACATCGGTTTCGCTGAACCTGCCCAACCCACCCCAGCAGTGATGATAGAGACAGAAGAATTTTCTGGGTCCCCTTTGTCCACGAAGGCGGCAGAGTTCCGGATCTCAGAAAACCCTGATCCTACCCAGCCCGCACCAGTTGCGGAGATAGTGGAGAAACCCGAACCCGAAGAAGACCTAGCGGACCAAGTCGAATCTGGAGTGGATCTCCCAGGAGGAGCCAGATCCCAGATCGACCCACCCATGGAAGTCGAAATCTAGGAGGAGCATATCAATGACACTGATTCCGGCTCTGATGATGCCGGGACAGACATGCCGTTCCTAAGGTACACACTAAAACGTATGATACTGCAAGGCGAAAGCGCAGATGCAATCCTCGAGACCATCAAAAGTTTCGATATGGCTGATCGCGAAAGCTGCAGGTACCTGAGGAGGCACGCGTCGCACTTCGTCGGATATGTGGGATCCGGATCCGGCTCTGCCGATGCTGGAGAAAACACCGACTCGGTGCTGGAGGCAATTGGAACAAACGCTGACGTACCCGCATCCTTGGATGAGTCGATGACATCAGCAGATTTCCGAAAGTTCTCTGTGGAATATGAAGAGGAGTACAACTCCAAAGCTGCAGAAGAAGGAGAAGCCATGGATGAAGGATCCGGCGAACACTCCCAAAACGCAGGATGACATGGACGTCGGAGATAATCCCGAGGTCCAGATGTCCGAAAGTAGCGATCAGAGCTTGACTCCGGGAAACGGACCCAAAGCCGTCTTTGCTACCGGCGCTGCTAAGAAGGCAAAGAAGAAGAACAAGAAAAACAAGACCCCGGCAAAAGACTCTCTGACAGAGGAGGTGATTGCCGAGGAATACGAGGAAGACTCAGATGGAGCACTTATCCCAGACGAGCTGAAAAAAGAAGCATCGGTGGATGGACACGTGATCACTGAAGGTGCGCGTAAACTCATCGATGCCGCATTAACTACACCTATCCCTACAGCTGCAGAACTTACTGCAGATGAGCTGGACGAAAGGGCGCAAGCCCTAGAAGCGCGTCGTCAACAACTCCTCGATGAAGCCAAAAACATCGAGGTGGAGAAGAAACGCATGTCAAACAAGGAATACATGTCTCGTCTATATCAGAAGACACAGAAGCGTACATAGATGACAACCAATTCCCACGTGTCCGTGCCGTCCTTTTTGGAGATGAGATGGGGAAGCCACGGAAAGATAGCAACGGAGATTGGGTATACCCAACACCAGTAAAAATACCGTGGCAGCCCGAGAAATTCTATCGGCTAATCCAGGACCAGAGGAGATCCGTTTGGGTATCAAGCTACTCAACAAGGGACTGAAGCAACAAAAGGTAGCCCTGTTCGGAAGTCAAAAACTGGTTTCGGATTCTGACCAGTGTCGCACAGATTCGGCATGGGATGGCGTAAGATCCCATTACGTTCGGGCGTAGTACCATCACCCCGAACGCAGGGAAGACAATTATTCAAGAACCGGATCTTCAGAACAGCATCACAAAACTTCGTGTAACTGGAGCAACGTCGCTCTAGCGGCCAAAAAGACGCCATCGCTGCCCTGAATCCGACGAACCCTCCCCGACGAGAATCTAAGGATCGAAGGGGATAAGATAAGGAGAAACGTCGGGAGGAGGATCATCAGAGAATGCCACCTCCTAGACATGAAAACCGTCCGGCTGAGCCTCACCATAGTGGGAACGACGGACGAAGAAACGATGGAAACCATGCTGGTACAAGCCGGCAGGGGGCTCGTCGCAGTCAAGATCCTCCCTAGAACCGGAATAATGACGTTCTGGACGGAGGCCGGCGATCAGCCGGAAACTACCCAGCTGCCCCACCCTCTCCACCTCACAGTCATCACAACGACCCCCATGGAGGGCAAGGAGGACGACATGGCGGAGGAGCTGGTGGTAGAAGCCGAAGTCCGGCTCCACGGCACCGCAGCCACAGCCGGCATTCGGGACGATCTCTATCCCCGAACGACGCAAGGCACAAGATCAACTCCAACATAGAGGCTCGGCGCTATGAAAACGATGATGTGTACGTGGGCCCAAAGTGCTTCGAACCATGCATCAGAGCTACAAAATTCCCGGAAGGATTTGCTAGCTCAAGACATATCCAAGCCTATGACGGCATTGCTCGGCCAGACACCTGGTTACAGGATTTCTTCCAAGCTTGCTGCATTGCCAAAGGCGGAAACAGCCTGGTCGCAACCCGATATCTCCCACTTATGTTGCGGAAGACGGCACGACCATGGCTCAATGAACTTCCGGCAAACACTATCCATAACTGGTATGATTTTCAAAGCGCGTTCTTTCGGAATTTCGAAGGCATATATCAGAGTCCCTGTACGGTTGGAGACCTACAGCGTTGCACCCAGAAAGCAGGAGAAACTTGCCGGGATTACCTCGGACGATGGATCGACACCAAGAACTCCTGCGAAGGAGTAAACGATCAAACTGCGATTGAAGCTTTCATTGCAGGTCTCCCTATTGGTTTACTGCGCCATCGCTTGAAGTGTGACAAGGTCACCGATTTGGGAGAGATGATAGAAACAACGAGCAAGTATGTAGATGCTGACGACGATGCAGAAGGACTACTCAATGCCCTAGCTGTGCCTGAGTCGGCAAAACAACCAAAGCAACAAGCTCAGAAGCGCAAAAATACCTCGGAAGAAAAACCCAACGCGGAAACGGCGGTAGTTACTACTATTTCCGGGTCTGGAGGACGTGGCGGAGGCCGCGGGCGTGGCCGTGGGACATCAAGGGTCCAAGGTAGAGGAGAACAACAACCAGGCAAAACCTACTCTTGGGCCGACATTGCCAATAACCCATGTGTGCATCACCTAGACGCTAATGGGGGCTCGTCCCACACCAACGCTGAATGTCGTTTCAATGACGACATCAAAAGAGATGACACCGTGGGATACAAAGCTAAGCGGAAGAAGGGAAAGAAAAATCCTAAAAAAGACAAAGAGACCAAGGAAGATTTCGACATGGAGGAAGCCGATGCTTCAAATCCCAAGTCGGAAGGGAAGAAGACTTTTCCCACCAAGAAGGACACTTACGTCACCTTCCTCGGATCTCAACCAGCAAAGGTCAAGAAAGCAGTTCTACATGAACTCAAGGCAACAGTTCCGGCTATTCCCCAGTATCTGGATTGGTCAGAAGTGGCAATCACGTTTAACCGCGATGATCATCCGCCTAAGTTACACAGGCGAGGAAAATACGCCTTAATCGTCAACCCACTTATTGACGGTTATGGTTTCTCCAAGACGCTCATGGACGGTGGTAGCCGCATCAATATTCTCTATGTCAAAACGCTACGCCGGATGAAGATCTCGGAGACCCAGCTGAACCACAGCTATGTGATTTTCCACGGAGTTGTCCCAGGAAGACAAGCTAATTCCCTGGGAGAGATCACTTTGGATGTTACCTTTGGAACTCCAAAGAATTATCGGACGGAGGCACTTTCCTTCGAAGTGGTCCCGTTCAAGAGCGCATACCATGCTATATTCGGACGTCCAGCTTACTAGGCTTTTATGGCTCGTCCATGTTACATTTACAATATGATGAAAATTCCAGGTCCCAACGGCGTGATCACCATCAGGGAGACCCGAAGAAATCACGAGAGTGCGAGGATGGAAATTCCGCCTTTGCCGAAGCCGTGCTGCACGCCCAGGAGTACTAGGAGATCAAGAAGAGCATAGATCCATCCGAGATGCCCGCAACAAAGAAGGAGGTTACCAAGCCAAATCCAAAGTTCAAGGCATCAGAAGAGACGAAGAAAGCGCCGTTGAAGGATGATGACCCCTCCAAGGTGACCCAGATAGGCGTAGGCCTAGATAGCACATAGAAAAGCGCGCTCGTCAAGTTCCTCCAAGCAAATCAAGATATCTTCGCATGGTAGCCATCTGACATGACCGGAGTACCTAGGGAGCTTGCCGAGCACTCTCTAAATATAAACCCAAACGCTAAACCCGTCAAACAGTCCTTACGACGGTTTGGCGACGAAAAGCGTAAGGCAATAGCTAAGGAACTAGCACAGCTCGAGTTAGCCGGATTCATAGAAGAGGTCATCCACACTGAGTGGTCGGCCAATCCTGTAATGGTCCCTAAAAAGGACACCACTGATTTAAGGATGTGTGTCGATTATACTGCCTTGAACAAGGCTTGTCCAAAAGATCCGTTCGCTTTGCCTAGAATTGATCAAGTTATCGATTCTACGGCAGGCTCGGAACTCCTCTGTTTTCTCGACGCATATTCCGGTTATCACCAAATCCGGATGAAGGAATCTGACAAATTCAAAACTTCATTCATAACCCCCTTCGGAACCTTCTGTTTTGTTACGATGCCCTTTGGGCTGAAGAACGCAGGAGCTACGTACCAGCGCACGATGCGGCGTTGCCTCCACGACCAACTCGGACGCAATGTACATGCATACGTGGATGATATCGCGGTGATGTCCAAAAAGAAGGAAACACTCATTTCCGACTTGGAGGAAATGGTCGCCAATCTACGAAAATACAACATCATGCTTAACCCGAAGAAATGCTTCTTTGGAATACCAGCCGGAAAATTGTTAGGTTTCATCGTGTCTCAAAGAGGCATAGAGGTGAACCGCGACAAAATCAAGGCTATACTCAATATTTCCAGGCCAACTCGCCTGAAGGACGTACAAAGATTAACTGGTTGCATTGTGTTGGGGGGACAACCCCGGGTAGGGTCACTCCGGGGTATAAGAGCCGAATTAGCCGAGGGTCGGCAAGGTCAAAGCGGATGCTGGCCGAGTCACCTCGAGGCAGGCCGGATCACGGAGTAACCCGGACCAAGGGGGTCGCCTAACATTGTCTCGTCCGACTCAAGGAGTAAGTCAGAAATACTTGTCTAGCTTATATGTAGGAACAGGTGTGGCCGGATCAACTATGATCCGGATCATCTCTTGGCTTCTAGGAGAAGGAAGGAATCTCTCTGGTAAAAAAAGAAGGTCCGGTGCGTACTGGATGAGCGAATAAAGCAAGGGCAGGACCACCGGATCGTGGCCGACAAGGGTGACGACGCTCACGTCGGCTGACGCGGGCGCCGCAGAGGCTACGTCTCTAAAGCAAGTGTGACGCGGGGGAAAAGCACCCCTGTCGGGTTACTACTTTGGGAGGGGGCATATTCTTAGGAATATGCCTCCACGTATGCCCTAGGCCAGGACCGAACCACCTCTATATAAGGGGGGGTTGGGGTTCTGGTAAGGGGGTTGGGTCTTTTCGGATACATAGAAAGGAGAATTCTAGTTGGTCGAGCACTAGAGGATCTAGGGTTCTAGGGCTAGTTGGTAGGCAAGAGTAAGAGAGTTTCTTCTTCCTCCTCTTGTCAATACAGCTCGAGGAGCACTTGTAATCTTGGAGATTGAACATCAATACAAAGCTTCTGTGTAGAGAATCACTCTACTATCCCTCCCTGGATTCCCCTAGCGCATATTAGTCCCCACCTTTAGCCTATCCATGGCATCTACCGTGACACCACCACGACAGTTGGCGCCCACCGTGGGGCTAGCGGCGCTAGCAGGGGTGAAGATCCGGACGGGAAACTTCATCGGCACCGGCGAACGCATCGTCTCTGGGATCGTTCAGCATTTTGGAGCGCTGGACTACGTCAACGACAACGCTGGCTGCTTCGGCGCGCGCCTCCTTCCGCGCAATGGCATCTTCGTCAAGCTCGGTGCACACAAGGTCTACGTTGCTGTGGACGTGTCTTGCGTTCATCCGCGTCGCGTCGCCGATGCAGGAGAACCACCCCTCACCGTGGCTCGCGGGGCGCGTATCGCTCGCTCCCCAGACCATGCAGAGGTGATGATGACTGCGCCAGGCGCGGGCATGAGCAAGGATCCAGCGCCAGACCCAGAGGTAACGCCCAAGGCATCGAGGAAAGCTAGGGGTCCTCCGCTAGAGAGGCCTGAGAACATGCTGAGGGAAGCGATGGATAGCTTGGCAAACCCGGTGGCAGCAGTGGTAGATCCGGCTCAAGCACAGGCCGAGCTAGAGGAGACCCGGCAAAAGATACTGGAGGGCGCAAAGAAAATAGCAGTGGCTCAGCAGTCGTTGAACATGACGCTGCGCGAGTACGCGAAGGCAAATAAGGTTGATGCAGTAAGGGTGAAAGGGAAAAATCTCATAAGTGAGATGAACAGAGAAGGTGATGATGGACCAGAAGGGTCGGAAAACTATCTGTCTGTGGGGTTGCCGAAGTACAGTACACCGGCGAAGAACCTCAGAGCAGCAGATGCCGCGGCGTCCGAGCTAGAGGGTCTGACGGGTGAAGCCTGTCAAAGACAGCAAGACCGGGTTAATGAGCTGGTTCGGATCGTGAACAGGCAGAACGAGGAGCTGCTGAGAGGTAACCCGGAGAGAGTTGGAGATTCTAAGATCGTCCATTCGGTGATAGGTAACCCGGAGAAATCTGCTGGAGCCGCATCGTCGCCTCATGGTGGCCCAAGGAGAGAAGAGGTAGTAACCTCGGCCAGACGGAACAAGCAGATCGTTCCGTACGACCCAACGCGTGCGGGAAAAGAAAAAGAGATGCGGAAAAACGACGATCAACGATCGACGAAGTGTGAGCCGAGGTGAAGCTGGGCGAGGTAACCACGACCAAGGCAATGCCGGTCAAGGGAATGCTGCCAACGGCAATGCCGGACAACGAAACTCGGCAGGAGCAGGTCAACCACAGCAGCGGAATGTACCAAGGCAAGAACAAAGTGCTGGCCGTGGTATGCAACAGAGAGGAGCGCAACGAGAGCAGGACCGATACAATGACGGAGACTCGGAGATGATGAATGCGGGATACGCAAGACCGGACTATCATGTGATAGGGTCAAGATTGGGAAGCAGGGATTTGATGCCGGATGACGCCAGGTTAAAGCTGGATCGCCTGTATAGGTCGGAACAGATCGAATGTCAAGGTCCTCCGGGTCCAGCGTGCTTTGGAACCCGGATCATGAAGGAACCGCCAGTACCCAATTTCCAATTACCCAGGGGCACGAAGACGTATGACGGCAGTACAAAGCCGGAGGATTGGCTGATAAACTACGCAACAGCTGTGAAAATTGCAACTGGCAACTTGAGATGGGCTGTACGATATGTACCCCAAATGTTGGAAGGTCCAGCTAGGGTATGGCTGAATAATTTGCTGCCCGGAAGCATCAATTGCTGGATAGATTTTGAAGAAATGTTTATCAGCAACTTCTCAAGTACATATCAGAGACCGAATAGACTGCAGACCCTGGCAATGTGTAAGCGGAGATCTAACGAAACGGATCGTGAATTTTTGACCCGGTGGTGTACCGTGAGAAACTCGTGTGAGGGAGTCATAGAGTCACAGGCTATAACATGGTTCGCACAAGGGTGCAGATATGGCAGCGAGTTGTGGATGAAATTGCAAAGGAAAATGCCAGTCACGCTGGCAGAGATGATCCGGATTGCGGATTCTTATGCTTTGGGTGATCCAACTCAACCTAGGATCGCGTCAAACGAGTCAAATGAGGAGTACTATCCGAGAGACGGAGCCGGGTCATCCCGGAGGAACGATTTCAGGGGAAAAGGAGAGACGATAGACCGGACCATCGGTATAGTTCACAACAAGTTGGGGCCGTGAATCAAGATCAGCCCAGAGCAGGGAGCAACCAACGCTAGAAAACAGGAGGGCAATGGACTCCTCGAAACGATGGCAAGAAAACATGGACTCCGGAGCAGAAGAAGCAATGGCAAGAAAAGAAAGATCGTCCGAGGTATACCTATGAGTCAATGTTGGACCAGCCGTGTAAATTTCACACGCCAAATCCAAACAGCCCGGCGGGTCACACAACGAGGCAATGTGAGTGGATGCGCAAGATAGAACAAGGTGGTTCGGGGAATGCTCAGGCACCCCGGAACGATCAACCTCGGCAGGAGTTACCCCGGCAGCAACTGCTCTCCGAAGCAAACACACAACAACTAATGTTGCCTCCCCCTCCGCCGAGGTATGACAAAAGTGAGAGAAGGGATGCAGTGCATTAGGTGGAAAACCAGCATCAGCCGGATCAGAGGTACTCCGGAAACGAGGGAAGGAATGACTACAGGGAACATCACCAGAGCTATCGTGTGTTCACAACAGAGGAAACAGATAGGAAGAGCTTGCAGCGCCGACATATGGAGGTTAACGCGGTTATGCCTACAGTGACGAGGTACATGTCTTGGTCGGACCAGGAAATTACCTGGAGCGTCAAAGATCACCCCAAGCTTATGCCAAGTCCGGGCTCGTATGCACTAGTGTTAGATCCGACGTTCATTGGACCAAACATTAATGTGAGGTTCTCAAAGGTACTAATCGACAATGGCAGTAGCATTAACATCATGTATGCGGATACGATGCGCAAGCTAGGCATCTCGGAGAACATGCTCCAGGCTACAAGAACAACTTTCCATGGTATCGTACCAGGCATATCCTGTGAGCCCATAGGCAAAGTCCGGGTCGACGTGCTATTCGGTACGAGGGATAACTGCCGAACTGAAAATCTAGAGTTTGAGGTGGTGAACTTGGAGAGCACGTATCATGCATTACTCGGGAGACCAGCACTGAGCAAATTCATGGCAAGTTGCCACGTTAGTTATCTGAAGATGAAGTTGCCCGGGCCAAATGGAGCAATTACTATCGCTGGGGATTTCCGACGTTCTATTGAGTGCGCCTCAGCCGGGTCTAACCTAGCCAAGTCACTCGTAATTTCCCAAGAGAAAAGAAAAATTCAAGAGGTGGCGGCTTTAGCTCAGTCCGCGCAGCAGTATATGCCGGCGTTAAGCAATCCGAATGGAAGCGTTTCATTTCAAGCCGTGAAGGACACCAAGAAGATTCCAGTGGATAACCTGTTTCCGGAGCATACCGTAACAATTGGTGCCGGGTTAACTGACAAATAGGAAAGCGAGCTCGTCAACTTCCTCCGTGAGAATCGGTATATTTTTGCTTGGTCCACACAGGACTTGCAAGGTGTTTCGAGGGAGTTGGCCGAGCACTCTTTGAACGTAAGACCCGGAGCAAGGCCGGTGAAGCAGCCTCTCCGACGCTTCGCCGAGGATAGGATAAAGGTCATTGGTGACGAGATAGCTCGGTTGCTAGCAGCAGGATTTATCATGGAAGTGCTGTATCCGGATTGGCTCTCTAATCCGGTGCTGGTAGAAAAGAAGAAGGATGATCCGAATGTGGCAGTGGTTTGGCGTATGTGTATCGATTACACCAACTTGAACAAGGCGTGTCCAAAAGATCCATTTCCACTGCCGAGGATAGATCAGGTCATCGACTCTACCGCGGGATGTGAACTGTTGTCATTCATTGACACCTATTCTGGTTTCCACCAGATACCTCTGAACCAGGATGATCAAATAAAAACTGCCTTTATTACCCCGTACGAGGCTTATTGCTATCGCACTATGCCGTTCGGTTTACGAAATGCAGGAGCAACATACCAAAGATGTATGCAAAAATGTTTGCATGATAAAATAGGTCAAAATGTACAAGTCTACGTGGATGATGTGTTTATTAAGACCAAGGAAAGTGCAACGCTCCTTGATGACATAAGGCAAACATTTGCGAACTTGAGGAGATTCCGGATGAAGCTTAACCCAGAGAAATGTACCTTCGGTGTCTCGGCTGGGAAATTACTCGGATTTCTCGTCTCCAGCCGAGGTATCGAGGTTAATCCAACTAAGATCCGAGCCATCGAACGAATGGAGCTGCCGAAGTGTCTCAACGACATCCAGAAGTTCACTGGATGCCTGGCGTCGTTGAGTCGGTTTGTATGTCGGTTAGGGGAAAAGGCACTGCCTCTCTACCAACTCATGAAAAAGTCAGATAAATTCGTTTGGACGCCGCAGGCCGATGAAGCTTTTGCCCACTTGAAAAAGATGTTGGCCACTACACCAGTGTTAGCTTCTCCATTGTCGAAGGAGCCAATGTTGCTCTACATAGCCGCAACCAACCGAGTGGTAAGTGCAGTGATTGTAGTGGAGCGAGATGAAGAGGGTAAGTTGGTGCAGAGGCCAGTGTATTACTTGAGCGAGGTATTGTCTGCCTCAAAACAGAAGTACCCGCATTTTCAAAAGGTGGCATACGGAGTTTATATGGCGGCAAAGAAGTTAAAGCACTACTTTGAGGAGCAACCCATCAAAGTGATATGCGAAGCCCCCATATCCGAGATAATGGGTAACAAAGATGCAAATGGCAGAATTGCGAAATGGGCAATTGAGCTAGCACCTTACGCACCCCAGTATGATAGGAGAGAAGCGATCAAGTCCCAGGCTGTGGCGGACTTCTTCGTGGATTGGGACGAGGTACAGTACGAACCACCGCCGCCAGATCCGAACTACTGGAAGATGCACTTTGACGGATCGAAAACCAAAACCGGGTTAGGCGCCGGGGTTGTGCTTACCTCGCCAAAGAAGGATCAGCTCAAGTACGTATTGCAGATCCATTTCACGGCATCAAACAATGTCGCTGAGTACGAGGCTCTTGTGCATGGTCTCAAAGTGGCAAAGGAGATTGGCATACGTCGGATAATCTGCTTTGGCGACTCGGATCTAGTAATACAGCAAGTGTCCGGAGTGTGGGACACCCTGGATCCAAACATGGCACTATACAGATTTCATGTGCAGAAGATCTCGGGTTACTTTGAGGGATGTGAATTTCACCATGTACCTCGCGTGGAAAACGAAGCTGCCGACATGCTGTCAAAGCTCGGATCGACCCGACAAGCAATTCCACCGGGCGTAGCATTGGATCACCTCAGAAAACCATCTATCAGGCCGTCCCCAGGAACCGATTCAATCTATGTCCCGGAAAACGCAGAATCCGGAGTTGAGCCCATGGACATTGACATGGGAGGTAGCACGCCGAACCCGGGGACTACCTCGGCGAACCCGGGGACTACCTCGCTAGACCCGGGGACTGTTCAGCGTGATCCGGCTGAAGTTATGCCGGTGGATCGGATGGAAATTGATGAGGAGATGTTCCCTGCGCGACCAATACCAGCTTGGGCACTGCCTATATACCAGTTCTTGAAAGATGGAACGTTACCCACTGAGGAAGTGCTAGCCAGGCAAACTCAGAGGAGAGCCAAAGCTTACACAATCATCAATTCCGAGCTGTACAAACGGAGTGCCACCAATGTCCTCCAGCGGTGTGTTGACCCGGAAGAAGGACTTGACATCCTCCGAGATATTCACCAAGGAGAATGCGGGCATCACGCCTCATCCCGGGCCTTAGTGGCAAAGGCGTTCCGGCATGGATTCTACTGGCCAAGTGCCTTGGAGCAAGCAGAAGATCTGGTGAGAAAATGCAATGGTTGTCAAAGGTACGCCACCAAGACACATATGCCTATGTCGGAACTCAAAACCATACCAATTACATGGCCATTTGCTGTGTGGTGCTTGGATATGGTTGGCCCGTTCAAACCAGCAAGAGGAAACATGACGCACATTCTGGTCATGGTGGACAAGTTTACAAAATGGATCGAAGTGAAGCCTATAAGAAAATGTGATGGGGCTACGGCCGTAACATTTCTCAAAGACATTATCTTGAGATACGGTTATCCTCATAGTATCATAACTGATAACGGCACAAATTTTGCTGAAGGAGCATTTGCACGATTCTGCCGAGATAAGAAAATCCGACTCGACGTAGCCTCGGTAGCTCACCCCGCATCGAACGGACAAGTGGAAAGATCCAACAGATTAGTGCTATCCGGGATAAAACCCCGGCTCATTGAGCCGCTGCAAAGATCAGCAGGGTGCTGGATAGAAGAACTACCAGCGGCATTGTGGAGTTTAAGAACAACTCCGAATCGATCAACAGGCTACACACCGTTCTTTCTGGTATATGGGGTAGAAGCTGTATTACCAGCCGACATAGAGCATGATTCGCCTAGGGTCACCCAATACACAGAAGCCGAAGTGCAAGAAGCCCGGCAAAATGATGTTGATCTGCTGGAAGAAGCGAGAGAACTGGCACTGTCCAGATCCGCCATATATCAGCAAAATCTCCGACGCTATCATAGCCAGAAAGTGTGCCCCCGAGTCTTCCGGGAAGGCGATCTGGTGCTCCGGTTGGTACAGCGTACCACTGGCATGCATAAATTAGCCCCCCATGGGAAGGGCCATTCATTGTGAGCAAAGCATTGCACAATGATTCTTACTATCTCGTAGATGCAAAGCCACGGGAAAATCACAAGGCGGACAGGTCCGGAGAGGAATCCAAGCGACCGTGGAATGTAGCACTACTTCGTCCCTTCTACACTTAGCTAAGAAGTGCATGTATCCGAGTCATCTCATATGTTGGTATGTATGTCGGCAATGAGCTTATCAATGAAATAGCGGAGCCTCGAGCAGTAACTCGGGGACTGCCTTAATAAATGATTGTTGTTACTTTTTATGCGTTAGCTGGAATGACTCCATTCACTTAACCTGGATTAGTAATGTGTGAGCACCAAAAACCCAACCCTTCGAGTTGCTGCTGTCCAACAAGAATTGGCTTCATGGCAAGCAAGGGAACAAGTTTGGAATTGCGTAGCACATGAAAAACTACTAAGGAAACGATCATATTCCAGCTAACGTTGTTTTTTCGGACTAACCCCGTATTTACTTTCAAGCTATTATGTTGAATTATTTTGAGCAAGCCTCAAAGTTTCTCAGTATTGTTAAAACGATTCTTGAGGCTCGGATTCGTAAGTCGTAAAACCGAATCAAGGTAGACACGGATCAAGCCGGAGAATTGGACGAACAAGAAAATGAAACTCGGGGACTACGCCCAAGTTAATCCGGCATACAAGCATAGTAGCAAAATATCATGTATTCAGCATACAATTGCACCCGGCATACCGGGGATCTGATAAATTTTCAAGTTTTTTCAACTAAGGAGCGGCAGGAGGAGGAAGTTCGGCGTCATCATCACTGCCTTCAATATCTGAAGCAGCGTCTTCTCCATCATCGCCCGACCCATCCTCCACGTTCTCCATCTTCTCCTCCTCGCCGGATTCCAAAAAGCTCGGCCCCTCAACCCAGTCATGGATGGGAGAATATTCGACAAGGCTGTAGGCGCAAGCCTGGCGCCGAGCTACCCACTCCGGATCATCGGTACATTTGGATCCGGTGCGCCGGCGTGTGAGGAGGCTCAGGTCGATCTTCTCGTACCATGTAAGGATATGATGGAGGAGGGTATCTGCTGCGGCACGCCCGGCGGATTCTCTCCAGAGATCAAGCTGTGTCTCGATTTCCAATAGCTTCTCAGCAAGGAGTGTGATCCTTTTTGGATCACTTTCGCTTGGCCAGAAAGTGTTGAAGATCCAGACCGCAACGTCGAGGAGATCTTTCCCATAGTTCTTGATGGTTTCCACCCGAGTTGACACGCTGACCAGCAGGTCCTCCATGTCTAAGGGGATGCTCTCACCATCAGGAGCGATGGGAGTACCCCTCTCTCGGCGGAATTTGGCAACGGCAGCACTGGCGATGGGAGTACCCTCCGAAAAGTTATCTGAAAATAAGGAAAGGGAAGATGCTGAAGCAAAGGCATATGAGCTAACCCGGAAAACTAGGTCAGACAAGGGGAAGAAACTTACGTGAGATATGATGATGGATCCGGGTCAACTCCTTGATACAACTGTCGTGTCTCTGGTGAAGTTGTTCAAGCTCGGCGAGCGCCGACCCAAGCTGGACCTCGGATTCCTTAAGCAAGTCCTGGTCCTTGGAGATCTGAAGGGTAAAGCGCTCACGCTCTTCGGTGAAGTTCTGGCCAACTTTTTGGAGCTCGGTTTTGTGTTGGGCCTTCATCTTCTCCATCTCGGCCTTGAGTTTGGCTATTTCGTCGTCCTTGGTCCGGAGGAGGGCGAGCTCATCGTTCTTCTTCTTCAGCTCGGCTTGATGCTGTCCTGCTTGTTCGAGAAAATGCAGCATCATATCAGGCACGGGCACACTATCCTCAAGCGATGCTGAAATAGTGTGTTGACCCGGCAAAGCCGAGGAGTGAATGTTTGCCGAGCCAAGGAGAAGAAAGAATGGAAAACACAACGACATTTGCCGAAAGAGGACATACCTCGGATTTCCTCCAAGTTCTTCCGCATAATCTTGTTTTCAGCCTCCACCCCAGCTGCAAAAAACCGAATAAGGAGGTTAGTCCGGCAGAAACAAATGAAACGGAGAGGTGTTAAGAGAGGAAATTACCCCTCTTTTCATGCTCCGCGCCAAGTGCAACATGTTTTGCGCGCAAGATCTTGTGGGTATCAAGCAGGCGCTGAAACTCGGCGCTCCGGCGATTGGTGGTTACCTGACAAAGGTACAGGCGTGTAAAATTAGTTCGTTGCATATTTGGAGTGTACAAGATCCAGGCCAAGCAGAACTTAACCCGGCTCTAGGTGTGTGCATATTCGAAGTATACGAAATCCGGGCCAAGCGGAACTTAACCCGGCTCTAGGTGTGTGCATATTCGAGGTATACGAGATCCGGGCCAAGCAGAACTTAACCCGGCTCTAGGTGCGTGCATATTTGAAGTGTACAAGATCCGGGCCAAGCGGAACTTAACCCGGCTCTAGGTGTGTGCATATTTGAAGTATACGAGATCCGGGCCAAGCGGAACTTAACCCGGCTCTAGGTGTGTGCATATTTGAAGTTTACATGCAGCTACGTTGATCTTCTAATGAGCATCCGGCCGAGTAACAAGTTACTCCGCCGGAGGCTCGGGGACTAATGGTTATTATCTACAGCATGTAAAGAAGAAACGACGTACCTCCATCATATGCCCGGCGAGGTTAATGGCCTTGGCGGCGGTATTCATCTGAGCGGAAAATTCAGCTGGGCCGAACTTTTCCAGGAGATCGTCGTTGTAGACGAACTCCGCCTTATTCCAGTTCATGACAAACTCGATGAGGCTCGGAGGGTACCGTTCGCCAGTGGGCATGTGAGGTGCCACCAAGCCCTTTGCGTGAGCTTCTTTCCTTTCAATCAGGGCAAGAGCTAGGCTAGTGTGAAGAACCATCTGCTGCGAATCGGCTGGCTCGGCAGGAGGATCCGTCGCTGCTGGTGACTTCTTTGGAAGCATTGACGACAAGGTTCGCTGCCCAGCCTCGACGGAAGTGGACTTGCCTTTGGCTTGCTGGGAGGATGTGACCATAGTGGATTTGCCCTTGGAAGCCGCTGGAGCGGTTCCTCGCCGAGCTTGGGATGACTCGGACGAGGCAGACGAACTTGGCACGGGAGCTTTGGTGGCTGGTGCTGGAGCTGCTGTTGGTTTCTTCGGAGCCGGGACAGGCGCTGGTTCGGTGGCTAGTGCTGGAGCTGCTGCTGGTGCTGGAGTTGTGGTAGACTTGGTGGTTGCTGGTTGCGGCAATGCCGAAGTAACGGATGCCATTGCCTCGGCCGATCTGACCCCTCCCGATCCGAGGTCACGTTCCTCTGAAGGAGGTACTGCGGAATAGGGCTCAGCGGGCGTGACTCGTCGTCACGAGGAGGGGAAGGACTGGACCGAAGAGGAGAGGAGATGCTCGATCCGCTCTGAGGGACCTCCACGGGAGCCCTGCAAAAGAAAATAATGTCAGGAGTGAAATTACCCCGATGCAGGGAGAAGTGTGTTGCGCAGTGAAAAATGACTTACGCATCCGAGGTCTCGGCCTCCTTAGGTCCGGGCCCTCCGTGCCGGGGCTTTGCCTGCCCGTTTGGAGGCAGTCTTGTCTCCGGCCTTCTTTTGCCTTTTGGTAGGCTGAGAAGGTTCGGAAGAAGAACTTGACGCGGATCCGTGCTTCTTCTTCGACGCCACCGGAACAGGCTCGCCCGTGGCAAGTGGAGAATCCTCGTGGATGTGCCCACCGGGGTTAGCTAATGCCGGGAAGGCAAAATAAAGAGGGACAACCTCTACGGGTTCAATCACGTCGATATCCGAGTCATCCTCATCGTCGGGCCAATCTCTAATAGAAGAGAATTTACCGCTGGGTCGTTTGGTGGCGTCGGTTGTAGGGAGGAACATCTCCT
Organism: Avena sativa; assembly: GCA_916181665.1. NCBI lineage: Eukaryota > Viridiplantae > Streptophyta > Magnoliopsida > Poales > Poaceae > Avena > Avena sativa. The sequence goes on from OV702292.1 coordinate 59,985,265, forward strand.
GGTCCGGCTCCTCCTCATCCGGGATTTCTCGGTCCGGGGCCCACTTAAGGGTCAGATCAGTACCATCCTCGAGGGTTTGCTGGAGAAACAGCTGAGAAAAAAGCACAAGGAGCAGAGTCAAAAATACGATAAGAACCGACATGTAATTGATCCGAAACAAGTTTACTCCGCGAAGCTTACCGCGGGAGGGAGGCTGTCGCGGCAGTAATGCTCGATCCCCCACGTCCATTTGGCGGAAAAATCCTTATGGGTGGTGAAAAGAGCCTTGACCCGGCGGAAGATCTCCATATTGCTCAACTCAAACGAGGAGGTTCGGTTGGGGTCGCGGCTGAAGCTCATATGGCACAACTTGTGAGTGCGCCGCTGGAGGGGAGAGATTCGGTTGCGCACGAAGGTGATCATGGCATCCTCGTTGCGCAATCCGAGCTTCTTCAGCTCCGCAAACCTTTTGTTGACTTGGTTGGCCAGAGCTGTAGGTTTTTTGGTGACCTCCTCCCAGAAATTCGTGTCCGGGGGACCCAGAGCGTAGGGCAGCAACCGGATCAAGTCTTCGGTGCCCTCGTTCCGGACGTAGAAGAAGGTCCGGGCCCATCCTTTGCAGGAGTCAAGCCCGGTGACCCGGGGAAAGATCGAAAACCTTCGGGGCGAGATCGAGGCAGCTCCAAACTGAGTGAGATGCTTGTCCTCCGACTCGACGTGGATGTTGGGGACGATGTTGCGACGGAGGCCGAAGAACCGGATCCACAGCTCCTTCGTGGGCCATAATCTGGTGTAGCCCTCGATCAAAGAGACGAAAGCGGACAGAGAGGTGATGGCGTTCGCCGGGAGATGATGTGGTTGCAGGTGATAGGTCCGGACCCAGTCCCGGAAGAAATCACTCACCGGAAGGCCAAATCCCTGTTGGAAATGGGATAGGAAAACAACGAACTCACCCAGATTGGGTGAGGGGGCCAATTCCGAGGAGGGGAGACGAGCGGCGACGCCGACGGGAATACGCCGGGTCCGGTAGAGCCAGTCAATGTCGTCCTGGCAGACCCACGAACCGGCCCACGCACCGCGGTCCGCCGCGCCGGCGTCCTCCTCCATCTCCTGCTCGACGACGATGAGCTCCTCCTCCGTCATCTCGAATCCGCTGTCCTCACTGGAGCTGGCGGCGACGGGGCTCTGCAGTCTAGATTGACGAGGACCCGTGGCTAAGCAGTGGTGCGGCGGAGGGTGCGGTGCGGAGGCACGGAGAAGGTGCGGCGGCGGCGCTGCTGCGACGGGAACTGGCGGCGGCGCGGTCGCAAGGAAGAAGAAGAGGAACGGGCGAGGGAGCGCGGAGATGGAAAAGCGCTAAGGAGCACGCCCCTTCCCTATTTAAATGCCCCCAGTAATCAACAAGTGGGATCGCGCTGCGCTGGAGAGCCACGCGCTGTGGCCGTGTATCACCGGCATTAGCCAATCAGAGAGAAGCCACAGCAGAGGCCACAGAGTAAATATGACCCCATGACACGACGTGTAGTTGCGAGAAACGAGGAGACAGGCGTGACGTAACCCACGCGCAGTAATCACTGACAGTTACAGTGCAGACCCTTAAAATGAGGTAACACAATGATTAACCCTTACGTGGGTTGGCGTATGAGAGAAGGAAGCAAGGTCCGGATCCGAGCCTCCGTGGTAACCCGACTGACAAATGAAAACTTGAAATGAGCAGAGGGAAAGTAAAACCATAGGGTCCGAGCTACAATGGTAACCCGGCCGGCAAGTGAAAACTTGGAACGTGCGAAGGGAACATAAATCCATATAATCCGAGACAAGAAGTTAACCCGGAACTAAAGGTCCGAGGCTTAAATACGAATGAACCTGATGTGGCCTTAGCGACCAAGGCCGCTAAGGCCGCACCAGCTTCGGGGACTAATGTTGGGGGGACAACCCCGGGTAGGGTCACTCCGGGGTATAAGGGCCAAGTTAGCCGAGGGTCGGCAAGGTCAAAGCGGATGCTGGCCGAGTCACCTCGAGGCAGGCCGGATCACGGAGTAACCCGGACCAAGGGGGTCGCCTAACATTGTCTCGTCCGACTCAAGTAGTAAGTCGGAAATACTTGTCTAGCTTATATGCAGGAACAGGTGTGGCCGGATCAACTATGATCCGGATCCTCTCTTGGCTTCTAGGAGAAGGAAGGAATCTCTCTGGTCAAAAAAGAAGGTCCGGTGCATACTGGATGAGCGAATAAAGCAAGGGCAGGACCACCGGATCATGGCCGACAAGGGTGACGACGCTCACGTCGGCTGACGCGAGCGCCGCAGAGGCTACGTCGCTAAAGCAAGTGTGACGCGGGGGAAAAGCACCCCTGTCGGGTTACTACTTTGGGAGGGGGCATATTCTTAGGAATATGCCTCCACGTATGCCCTAGGCCAGGACCGAACCACCTCTATATAAGGGGGGTTGGGGTTTTGGTAAGGGGGTTGGGTCTTTTCGGATACATAGAAAGGAGAATTCTAGTTGGTCGAGCACTAGAGGATCTAGGGTTCTAGGGCTAGTTGGTAGGCAAGAGTAAGAGAGTTTCTTCTTCCTCCTCTTGTCAATACAGCTCGAGGAGCACTTGTAATCTTGGAGATTGAACATCAATACAAAGCTTCTGTGTAGAGAATCACTCTACTATCCCTCCCTGGATTCCCCTAGCGCATATTAGTCCCCACCTTTAGCCTATCCATGGCATCTGCCGTGACACCACCATGACACATTGCTGCGGTCTGTCGATTTGTAAGCCGGCTTGGTGAAAGAGCCGCACCATTATACAAACTCCTGAAGAAAAACCAAAGATTTTGTCTGGACTGACGAAACTGAAGCTGCACTACAAGACCTGAAGAAAGTACTCTCATCTGCTCCTATCCTCGCAGCGCCGGAACCTCAGGAACCGATGTTGCTTTATATTGCTACGACAAATAAGGTCGTTAGTATCGTCATGGTGGTGGAGAGACCAGAGGAAAATCAGGAACACCTGGTGCAGCGTTCGACTTACTTTATCAGCGAGGTCTTAGAAGAATCAAAACAGCGATATCCACACTATCAAAAGTTGGCTTATGGTGTTTTCCTAGCATCTCGTAAGTTACGACACTATTTTCAGGAACATCCAATTACCGTGGTGAGCAAAGCTCCCATGAGAGACATAATCAACAACAGCGACGCCACAGGACGCGTCGCCAAATGGGGCATAGAGCTTTCAGCTTTCGATATTGAGTACAAACCTCGGACAGCAATCAAATCCCAGATCCTTGCTAACTTTGTCCCTGATTGGACAGAGACGAAGGAGAATATGATCCTCCCTGAGTCGGAATATTGGACCCTCTTTTTCGACGGGTCTAAGGCTCGAGGGGGCTCGGGGGCTGGCGTGATGCTCAAATCACCCCAAGGAGATAAACTTTTATACGTGTTGCAGATCCATTTCACAGTGACAAACAATATTGCCGAGTATGAAGCACTGCTGCATGGAATCCAGATTGCCAAGGATATTGGCATCTGACGTTTGATGTGTTACGGAGATTCAGATCTTGTTGCTCAGCAAGTCTCGGATATTTGTAATGCAAATAAGCACATGGCAGCATATAAAGCTGTCGTGGATGATCTATCTAAATCGTTCGAAGGGTTTGAAGTTCAACACATCCCTCGGGCAGAAAATGAGGAAGCAGATGCACTGTCTCGAATAGACTCTGCGTGGAAAGAGGTCCCGGATGGCGCATTTTTAGAGCACCTCAAAGTTCCCTCGATAAAGGGAGTAGATGAGGAATATCCGACCAAATCCGACTCACCTTTGATAGCAGTTCTAGCTGTAATTCCCAGCTGGACTCAACCCTACCTCGATTATTTGGTAGATGGCAAAATACCCGAAGACGAGGTGCTGAGCTGGCAGATTATCCGACGAGCAAAAGCCTATACTATTGTTAAGGGTAAGCTCCATAAACAGAGTGTTTCTGGGGGTTTTCAGTGATGTGTATCTCCGGAAGAAGGAGTGGAAATCTTAAGGGAAATCCACGAAGGCGAGTGTGGGCGCCACGCTGCAGCCAAATCTTTAGTGGCAAAAGCTTTTCGACATGGATTTTTCTGGCTTACAGCTCAGGCAGATGCTGAACGATTAGTCAAGACATGCAAAGGCTGCCAAAAGTACGCCAAGCAAGCTCATGTTCCGGCTGATCAGCTACAAACAATACCTATAACATGGCCTTTTATGGTCTGGGGGCTTGATATGGTAGGACCTTTTAAACGAGCTCCAAGTGGATTTACTCACCTCTTAGTGATGGTGGATAAATTCACCAAGTGGATCGAGGCTAAACCTGTCACTAGTTGTGATGGAGCAACAACCAAAAGTTTTGTCGAGGATGTTATAATCCGGTATGGTTATCCGCATAGAATTATCACAGACAACGGGAGTAACTTTTCTATGGGAGAACTGGCGAAATTCTGCGATGAGCAAAATATCCGGCTTAACATTGCGTCAGTCGCACATCCACAGGCTAACGGACAAGTCAAAAGAGCAAATGGTTTAATTCTACGAGGCCTGAAACCAAGACTCGAAGCACCACTACGACATGGTGCGGGGGCTTGGACGAAGGAACTACCCTCTGTAATTTGGAGTTTATGAACAACTCCGAACAGGTCAACAGGATACACACCTTTCTTCTTGGTTTATGGCGCAGAAGCAGTTCTTCCTAGTGATTTAATTCATACTTCTCCTAGAGTAGCCGTGTATATTGAAGAGGATGTCGAGATTTCTCGACAAAATGATCTCGACTTAGTCGAAGAAGTTTGCGTCGTTGCTGAAACGAGATCTACAGCCTATCAGCAGAAGTTACGCAAGTATCATAGCCAGAAAGTCCGAAATAGATCTGTCAATAAAGGTGATTTGGTTCTCCGGCTTGTGCAACAAAGAAAGCACAAACTTTCCCCAGTATGGGAAGGGCCCTTTTTAGTTAGTCGAGTATTGCACAATGGATCATACTACTTAACTGACATGAGGCCAGTCAAAGAAAGACCTGCTACTAAGAAGAGAAAGAGAGCTGTAGGCAGTACAAATCCGAATGAGTTAGACAGACCGTGGAATATTGCTCAGCTACGTCCCTTTTATTCTTAGTTTATCCTTCTTTGTAATCATACATATGTACATGTTCTGTGAGAAATAAAAGTTTTGGTTACCTCAAGTTTTTTTTGAGAAGTTCTTAAACCATCTTATTTCCGAATGATCATGTCATAGTCGAAAATCCCAGAATGCTTGAAAGTACTTTATGCTCATGTTCGTTCTGGTCTAGATTTCCGATTCTAAAACTGCTACCTTCAGGTATAACTCTAAAATTTCTAGTCTTTACTTTGGTTATTTGTCTGATTGCTGGATGCGGGCATTTTCCGAGTAGTGAATTGTTGGTACTAGAAGCCGGCTTTGTTTCCGAGTTTAAACTGGTTTAGCAATTGAGCTCCGTTGCTCGGCAAAGTTTCCGACGGAAGGTTTAGCCGGCTCACGAAAGGGACGAGGCGGAAAGCCAGATAAACGATAAGTAGAGACGAAAAAATACAAGTGCTTGTGTAAACATTTCAGGCACGCAAAAATCTCAAAGCCGAAAAGTGCTGAATAGATCAAAAGCTTAGCACTTGCAAGTTAAATAGTACTTAATATTTACAATCGCATCAGGTTTTTTCCGGAATAATACATAAATTTCTTGCCTATGATGCAGGAGAAGATGAAGGATCTGCCGGCTCGCCGGTCACTCCGCCTTGATATCGTTCCGAGATGTCCGCATACGAGTTGGTGCGTTCATCGTCGGAAACTTCTTCGGTTTCTTCTGCAGGAGGAGGCGGAGTATCCACGCGGGTGAAGAAGGGGATCTCATAGCTGGTCAGATCAGCTACGTGGCACCCGTATCCGGCGCAGGAGTGCATGATAGCTTGAAGGTCTTGCTCCTGGCCGTCTTCGTCCACCTTGCAGTACCATCTAGTCACTTGCCATATCTCCATGTTTCCATGGTGGCTCATGACCATAGTGAGAGCGTTCTGCGCAGCAGTCCGCACGTAGGACATGTTCCAGTCCTAAACAAGCTGCGGCATCTCCTTGGCCCTGTCCCGCACCTCAAAATCCGGCATGCTTGGCATGTACGAAATCCTGAGAGACTCGCCAATGTCCTCAAGGGACTGGCGGTAGTCATGAGGAAGATCGTCGACTTGGGTAAGCCGGTGAGTACGGGGCTTGGACGAGGAAGAGTCCATCAACTTCAGAGGACCTATACACAAAACAAGTTAAGAAAAAACCAATATTGATAGAAGTCGAAGAAAAAGATAAGTCAGAGAGGTGGAACGTACCAAAAATGACATCGTCAATCTTGGTCTTCTCCTCCCGGAGACTCTGGAGTTCAGCCCGGAGCGTCTGGGATATGTCCTTCTCTCTGCCAAGCTCATTCTTGAGGTCCGAGATTATTTTATCCTGAGCAGCAATCTTGCGATCACGCTCATCAGTGGCCATGGAGGAGGATTCAAGGACTTGAGCTATGCTCTTTTCATGATCTGCCTTGAGCTTATCCAGCTCTTGGCAAAGTCCCTTGTTCTCCACCACCAGGGTCTTGAGGTTCTCGGCCTCTTCAATCATAGCAATGGATTGTTTCACCAGCGCTGTAACTAAAAAAAAGAACAACAGTTCAGAAAAATTCGACATTAAAAAAAGCAAAGACAAGGTTTGAATCTCGGAATGTTTACCTTCGGCTTCATCCTTGGCTACTTTGAGCTCAGCATTTTTAAGCCGGAGAGCTTTGATCTCTCTCCGCTTATCACAGACATTGGTCAGTAATTCCTGGTTATAGATACTTTCTGTAAGTCAGAATACCCAAAGTCAGAAAGCTACTTAAGACTCGGGCTAATATTTTTGCTAAATATCAGCACGAGCCTTGGGGCTACACTAGTTCGTTCTTTGGCATCCTAATGAAGCATAAACTTGGATTCTATATCCTACTTCATGCTTGGGGGATATAGGATATGATATAACATAACGGAAAAAACAAGAGTTGGAATTCCGACTTACATATTGCTCGCGGGTGAGTTTATCTAAACCCGCGTTCACTTCAGCGGCCACCTTCTCGGCAAGAGTAAGAGGGATCACTGGGGCTGTTGGAAGCTCGCCAGTCCTAATCCTCTCGTCGTGAAAGCAGACTTGAGTGAGAAGGTCAGAGAACTTGACGTCCTCTGCTTCTTGCGCTTCCTCCTCGGGGGATAAATGGCTTTTATCCAGGACTTGCCTGGCTAGCCGCTGGATCTCCTCTGCAGATTTCTGGGTCAGGCCAAACTTGGCAAGACTCAGATTGCTGAGGAGGTTTTCGGCGAAGACTTCAGCCGAGGGATCATTACCCGAAGAGGGTTCACCCGTATCTTGAGCTGACGCACCCATGGTGACATCAGTTTGCGACCCAAGGATTGCAGGCTCCGTTTGAGGAGCCCAATCTTCTACAGCATCCGGCGAGATAACCGGAGTTGCAGAAGGTTGAGGGGCCGGAGTCGGAGGAGCCACGGCAGAAGAAGCTATGGTAAGCTTCGCCTGACGCAAGGGCTTCGAAGAAATCCCTTTCCCCTTGCCCATGATGATTGATTTTGCTCTGAGAAGTGATACATTGCAAATGTATCCATAATTTTTGATGTTCCATGCTTGGTTTTATCTACTTTCTTGTGTTTTGTTCCAACTTTGGAGTACTTTTCATATGATTTCTTGGACTAACCTATTAACAAGATGCCATAGTGCCAGTTGCCTGTTTTCTGCTGTTTTTGGTTCCAGGAAGTCAGAAAATGAATATTCTCGGAATTGGACGAGACAAAAGCCAAAGTTACAATTTTCCCGGAAGACTCACGGAGCCAGAAGGAGAGCCGGAGGGGGGCCACAGGGTGGCCACACCACCCCTTGGCATGGGCCAGCCTAGGCCGCACCAGGGCATGGTGTGGGCCCCCTAGCCGGCCACTGACCTTGCCTCCTTCGCCTATAAGAGCCTCCCGATACCAAAACCCTAAAGAATCAATCAGAAATCCATGAAAAGTTCCGCAACGCCGCCGCCACCAAAGGGGAGATTCGGGGGACAGAAAGTCTCTGTTCCGGCACCCTGCCGGGACGGGGAAGTGCCCCCGGAGCCATCTCCATCGATCTCCACCGCCATCTCCATCACCATTACTGATTCCCATGATGAGGAGGGAGTAGTTCTCTCTCGAGGCTAAGGGTTCTACCGGTAGCTATGTGTTCATCTCTCTCTATGCATGATCTTATTGAGATCATGAGCTTGTAATCTATAGATCTACCTTGCTACTCAAGTGCTTTAATAGATCTCTGCTCTCCCCATGTGTGTGAAAGTGACAGCGTGCTCACCATGGTGGCACTTAGGCTAGAGATTACAAATACTTGTTATGAGTTATATTTGGAGTTGGATGTTTCTATGAAATTGTGGTGTTTGTTGGAACCATCTAGTGCTCAAGGTGACAGCGTGGGGTTTTCTAGATGGGAAAGACTTACTTTGAGGTGTGCTGTTATAGCCCTACCATCGATTAGAGTGTTCAACCGGAGAGTAGTTAAGAGTAGTATCATAAAGAGAAGATATTTATATGAGAGTGTTCACTAGTGAAAGTATTATCCCTAGGCCTTGTTTCTAAGCATTGAAACACCGTTTGCAACTAGATCTGTTACATGTTTGCTTGTTTTCATTTTTATTTCAGTTTTACTTTAGTCTTTTCCATGCCATCAAGTTATTTTCTATCACCATTACCACTTATAATTATCCATACCACTTGTATTTCACTATCTCTTCGCCGAACTAGTGCACCTATAGACCTGACAAGTGTATTGGGTGTGTTGGGGACACAAGAGACTTCTTGTATCTTGATTGCAGGGTTGCTTGAGAGGGGATACCTTTGACCACTTCCTCCCTGAGTTCGATAAACCTTGGGTGATCCACTTACGGGAAAACTTGCTGCTGTTCTATAAACCTCTGCACTTGGAGGCCCAACAACTGTCTACAAGAATATAAGTGCATAGACATCAAGGTATTTTCTGGCGCCGTTGCCGGGGAGGTAAGGTAAAAGGTATTCACACCGGAGGATTAAAGAAGAAGAACCTTCCACGGCAAACGCCTATTTTCTGGTGTGAGTACTCGAAGTTATTTCGTTTGGATTCTGCAATTTTGTCTTTTTGTTTCTTATTTTCACTAGTTAGGCTTAATGGAAAACAACAACAAAATTAGAGAGCTTTATAGTATTTATCTTGAGTTAGGACATGAAGTGTTTGAAGAGAAAATTAAAAAACCTATGGAACTTTTTTTGCATGCTAATAGCAATGTTATTAGTATGAATTCTTTGAACACCATTATTGCTAATGCTATGGAAAAGTCTAAGCTTGGGGAAGCTAGTTTCTATGAAAATGATCTTTCTAGTTCCCCAGCTTTGGAAGATAGCTATTCTATTGCTTATGATGATACCAAACCTCCAATATATGATGATTACAATGATGAATATGATATTTTTAGTCCACCTACTATTGAGGAGAAAATTTATTATGATTACAATATGCCTCCTATATTTGATGATTATGGTGATGAGAATAATAATGATAGCTATTTTGTTGAATTTGCTCCCACCACAATTAATAAGAATGACTATGTTTATGTGGAGAGTATTAATTCTTTTATGCATGTGGCTCATGATAAGAATGTTTTTTGTGATAGTTATATTGTTACTTTTATTCATGACGCTACTGAAAGTTATTATGAGAGAGGGAAACATGGTTTTATGTGTCTCAACATAATTAAGTTTTCCCGCTTTATGTTGAAAGTCTTGAAGTTGCACTTGTTTTGCTTTACTATTCTTGTTGCTTTGTGCTTTCATGACTTGTTTGTTTACAAGATTCCTATGCATAGGAAGTGGGTTAGACTTAAATGTGCTTTCAATTTGCTGTTGATGCTCTCTTTTACTTCAATTCATATTTCCTATGTGAGCATCTTCTCAAACTATCATGCCTAACTTAAAGGCGTTAAACAAAAGTACTTGTTGGGAGATAACCCAAGAGTTTTAGATGAGTCTTGGAAGTTATTACTTCTGTAATAACCGCTCCTTATCCTTTTTATTTGCTTTTTGTGCGAAGAGTAACCTCTAATGAGAGAAGAAGTAATGATTGGGAAAGTTGTTGTCCCGAAACAGATTTCTGTGCTTCACCGTAAAAATTCGTGAGAGAGCTCTGTATGTCGGATTGAGCTGTAATTTGTTGTGCTTCTGACCCAGGTTGTTATCTAACTTTCGTTAGTTCAACACTTTTAGATTTGAGCAACATAAGGTGTTCGAAAAAATTCATATTTACCTGCTGGTCTGTTTTGACAGATTTCTGCCATTTTCTGCATTTGCTTCTTGTTGGTTCCTTTTTTAGTTCTTTTGAGGAATTGAGATTTTTGAGGGAAATGATTCAGTATCAAGTGTTCTAATGGAAGTTTTCTTGGTGTTAAAACTGAATCTTAAGACTTATTATCTTGAGTGGACTAATGTTGCTAATGAGATTGTGTGAAGTTTTGTATGAAGGAAAAATTTCAGGTGTATGGAAGGAATGAGTAATGAGATGAAGGATGGACTAAAGCTCAAGCTTGGGGATGCCACGCATGCCACCCCAAGAAATATCCAAGAAGTACAAGCGTCAAAGCTTGGGTATGCCCAAGGCATCCCCTTCTTCATCAATAAAAATCCCAGGTTTCTTCCAAACGCTTCATTTTTATTGTTTCATGCACAGTTGTGTTGTTCTTGGAGCGTCTTCTTTTTCGTTTTTGTTTTGGTTTTCGTTTGCTTGGTTTGCTTAGTTTTCTGAATAAATTGGTTGGACCCCCTCTTTCATACATTTGTTTGCAAATAGTTTGGTTTGGTTTGGAAAAGAGTAGGGAAGTTCATGCTTATGTGGTAAAAAGAGCTTGTTTTTGACTATGGCCTATGCTTTGTCATGCCATGCATGATATTGTTTTGGCCTTATGCTTAGTATTCTTTGCTGTAGCATGACTTGTTATAAACAATTGAGATTGCTTAATGTGCCTTGGATGAATCATGCGTTGTTTTAGCATATTAAAGCATAGTATAGTGGTATTCTCCTTTGATGTTTTATTTGGGTTGACTTGGCAAATGCTCACACCATGTTATGACTTTCACAAGTCACCATAGCCTTTATGATCCTTTAGTTTTCAACTTGTAGTATCACTTTGTGCTTTGATCAATGATGTTTTGTTGCTCTGCATGATTATGGCCATTATTGCTCTCTTAGTTTGTCGCTCCCAGTCTTTTGCTAGCCTCCACAACAAAGTATGAGTTCCACTCATGTATCCAACTCCCTAAACCAAGTTATTCCAAAGTGTCCACCATACCTACCTACTAGCTTATGCTATTCCAAGTATATTCATGCTTTTGTTTACCTTCCAAATTAAACTTGTTATGAGAAAACTAGTGATTAAAGCTCTCACGAACTTGATGGCACACTTTACTTTTCTTGCCCTTAATAAACTTGAACCATTGTGTCGTCTATGTTGTATATGCTTGCACTTATTTGTTGGGAATTAGCAGAACCATGCTTTCATGGGGAATGCTTTCAACATTGCACTTGGTACTCTTACCTAGTTGATATCATGCTTTTTTATATGGATGTCGTCGGTGTGAAATGAAAGGGGAGCTTGTAAGTCCATGGAGTTATGTATATGTGTTAGACAAACGCCTGGGCCGCTGGTCTAATCCATGCTGACATGGTGGAAACCTGCAGCATAACCATAATGAGCTGTCTATGAAGCATTCTTCTTATAAAAAAAAGAGTCCTATATTGAGAAAAAAAAAGAAAAGAAAAAAAAGAGATTATGAAAAGAGGAAAGAGAGAAAAAAGCACCATATTCCCATGGTAAATAAGAAGAATGCTGAGATGCTCGTTGTCTGCTTGCCTTGTCATTTTGATATGGGGATTCCTCCGTATCATCGGGCAAGGGGTACCCCGTTGGCGGTTCTCTATGATACACATGTACTTACAATGACAAGAACTTACCGGTGACTAAACTTGAGTAGCATGAGGAGCGGCCCTCGTATTCAAGGGACATGAGATTTCTAACTTATACTTTGTCAAGCATGTACACCATAGTTTGTTCACTTTAACCTTAATCACCTTCAAGATGCTTATGATAGGGGCAATGAGAGCTGAAAGCTATAAGTACCATAATTTTTGGAAGCTCTTTATGAGATTTGAATCCCTACTTCCTTTTACAAAGGCCTTTCTTCCACCATTATATTGAGTCTCCACCTTCTATCTTTATGCACCTACTTTGAGAGCATAGTGGCCATTCTTAGTTCTATGTGCATTGTCCCAAGACTAGTTGATTGATGCATAACTTGATATTGCTTGTTTTAAACTATTGTATCTAGTCACTCTTATGAACTTTGAATGTGTCCTATGCATTTATATTTGCTACTCTATTGAGGGACAAGCTGAATACTATTATGCTATGTTTTCTTTATGTGAAACAAACAAACGTCTTGCAAAGCATGTTATTCATGATTCTTTTGTTTGTGCCTTTTCATGTTGCATCATAGTTTCTTTGCTTATTGCTAGAACTTTGTCTTTCATGTTATGATTGAAGTACTATGATCCCAGCTTTCAATGCTTTACAAATACTTTGATCAAGTTTATGATGGTGCATGTCACCTCAAAAATTATTCTTTATTTTTATAACTTACCTACTCGAGGACGAGCAGGAGTTAAGCTTGGGGATGTTGATACATTGCAAATGTATCCATAATTTTTGATGTTCCATGCTTGGTTTTATCTACTTTCTTGTGTTTTGTTCCAACTTTGGAGTACTTTTCATATGATTTCTTGGACTAACCTATTAACAAGATGCCACAGTGCCAGTTGCCTGTTTTCTGCTGTTTTTGGTTCCAGGAAGTCAGAAAATGAATATTCTCGGAATTGGACGGGACAAAAGCCAAAGTTACTATTTTCCCGGAAGACTCACGGAGCCAGAAGGAGAGCCGGAGGGGGGCCACAGGGTGGCCACACCACCCCATGGCGCGGGCCATCCTAGGCCACGCCAGGGCATGGTGTGGGCCCCCTGTTCGGCCACCGACCTTGCCTCCTTCGCCTATAAGAGCCTCCCGATACCAAAACCCTAAAGAATCAATCAGAAATCCACGAAAAGTTCTGCAGCGCTGCCGCCACCGAAGGGGAGATTCGGGGGACAGAAAGTCTCTGTTCCGGCACCCTGCCGGGATGGGGAAGTGCCCCCGGAGCCATCTCCATCGATCTCCACCGCCATCTCCATCACCATTGCTGATTCCCATGATGAGGAGGGAGTAGTTCTCTCTCGAGGCTAAGGGTTCTACCGGTAGCTATGTGTTCATCTCTCTCTCTTTATGCATGATCTTATTGAGATCATGAGCTTGTAATCTATAGATCTACCTTGCTACTCAAGTGCTTTAATAGATCTCTGCTCTCCCCATGTGTGTGAAAGTGACAGCGTGCTCACCATGGTGGCACTTAGGCTAGATATTACAAATACTTGTTATGAGTTATATTTGAAGTTGGATGTTTCTATGAAATTGTGGTGTTTGTTGGAACCATCTAGTGCTCAAGGTGACAGCGTGGGGTTTTCTAGATGGGAAATACTTACTTTGAGGTGTGCTGTTATAGCCCTACCATCGATTAGAGTGTTCAACCGGAGAGTAGTTAAGAGTAGTATCATAAAGAGAAGATATTTATATGAGAGTGTTCACTAGTGAAAGTATTATCCCTAGGCCTTGTTTCTAAGCATTGAAACACCGTTTGCAACTAGATCTGTTACATGTTTGCTTGTTTCCATCTTTATTTCAGTTTACTTTAGTCTTTTCCACGCCATCAACTTATTTTCTATCACCATTACCACTTATAATTATCCATACCACTTGTATTTCACTATCTCTTCGCTGAACTAGTGCACCTATACACCTGACGAGTGTATTGGGTGTGTTGGGGACACAAGAGACTTCTTGTATCTTGATTGCAGGGTTGCTTGAGAGGGGATACCTTTGACCACTTCCTCCCTGAGTTCGATAAACCTTGGGTGATCCACTTAAGGAAAAACTTGCTGCTGTTCTAAAAACCTCTGCACTTGGAGGCCCAACAACTGTCTACAAGAATAGAAGTGCGTAGACATCAAGAAGGTAGCAAAGTCGGAAACGTTACATCTCGAAAAGAAATTTGAGTAAAGTACAAAGGCGGAAAAGTTGTGACTGGAAGTTGCCTCTTCACGACAGGCACCTCCTTTGTGCCAACCGCTACTGTCGGAGCTTTGCGCTTCTTGAGCGCAAGATCTGGCAGTGGAACTACTTCTACCTCCTGAGAGAACTCCGGAGGGTATCCTTCGAGTGGAGCAAGTTCCGACTCGGGGATGTCAGCAAGCTGAAAACAAGAAAACATATCAGTATTTTAGTATAACTCGAAGATTGAAGCACATAAAAGATGTGATGATGGAAGCCTACTGGCACCACGGGGTTTTCCGCCGTGTCCATGTCCAGAGAAACCTCCGGAATCTGCCTTTCGATCCGCTCCTTGATCAGCCATTTGATTTGGCTTATGTAACCTTGAGTGGTGTAGGCTTTGGGGCTGATGCGGAGGGAGTCGGTTGGAGAAGACGTGATGGAGTGCATCAGTCTATCCCCGTGGTACTGAAGTGGCTGGATCCGACGTGAGACCCATCACTGGACCAAGTCGGATCCCTTCAGACCATTGTGCTTAATCAGATATTCGATTCGCCTCTTAGCGAGGATCAGATCATCAGTAAGAGCCAGACCAGCCTTGTCCCAGGAAGGCTGGGCCGTGGCGGCTCCGTCGACAAAAGCCGGCAAAGCAGTAGCTTTGCCGGGAGCCGGAATATCCCTATGGTAGAAAAAAGTAGCTGGCCATTGTTTGACCGAGTCACTGGCAGAAATTTTGGGATATGCCCGGTCACGTCTAAGAGAAAAGCTAATAGTGCCGGTGATGTAAGGAACACCGGCAGTGATGAAATTCCTCCGGACATGGAAATAAACTGGAAGAGAAGTAAACTCGGCCTAATGCCGAGAAAGCCCTCGCAAAGCGCAGCATACACACTCATTTCTAGAAGTGAGTTGGGAGGAAGATTGTGGAGTTGAACTCCGTAATGATCTATCAACTCGGAGAAGAACTCTGAGGGAGGAAAAGACAGACCACGATCAAGATGGGTGCCAAAGTGGACCTGCTCGTTGTCGCGCGGGTTGGGGACAGTTTCACCAGAGCCGCTCCGCCAGTCGCCGGCAGCGAGAAGCCCCTCCTTCTCCATGTTCTTGAGGCCTGCTTTGTCAAGGGCGCAGGGCATCCAGATTCCCGGGTAGCTTTCTTTCTCTGCTGCTGCTTCCGCCTTCGCCGCCGCCGCTGCTGTCGCCAAACCGGAGGAAGAAGATGATGAAGCCATTTTCTCCGGTGAGAGGGTGACCTTAAAGGGGCGGCGCTGGGAGCTCTGTGGGGGGGGAGGACGAGGAGGCTCCGTGTGCACAGGAAGATTGGGTGGAAAGGAAACAGCAAAGGACTGGTGGAAAGGAGAAGAAGAAATCCGAACCCCTTATATCCACCTACCTGCGCCAAGATTCGTGCAAACGCTACAGTATAACCACCATGCGTCGTGGAAAGAACTGGGAAGGACCCGCACGATGATTGCGTCGCCTCGATCCTCACGCACATATTGAAACGGCGCCTAGGTTCCGCGGAACGCAGACCCACCAACGGTCGTGCTGACGGAATGCCTGTCAGATGACGTTACTTGACCATGCTTGTGTCAGGTGGCGTTAGAGACCAAGTTCCGACTTAGTTTAAAAACGAGCTGGAAAATCCGAGTAACCAATTGAAAGGTCCGACTTATTTTTAAGAACTGGATCGTATTTTTTGTTGTGAAGTTTCAGGAACCCTTCAAGATTCTGCAAGCCGAAGATCAAGCTAGACGATGATAAATCCGACTTTGGATCTTGGAGGCCTCCGGGGGCTGCTGTTGGGGATATACTTTTTGGGTATCCTCACAGTTCCTCACTGACCAGGGTGGCCCACTTCAGGTTAGAGCTTTGCTTCACGGGCGGCCCAGTCAGGGAGAAAGACGGAGTCCAATCCGGCTACGGGAAGGCCCAAAAGACTTACCGACTTAGGCCCATAATGTTACTTGTAGTTCAAGATGTACTCTATAACCGACTCTTAGTCGTAGCCGGATAGATCTCTCCTGTAAACCCTAGGCCGTATATCTATATAAGCCGTCCTAGGGAGAGCCTTTAGGGCACACCCAACACTTTAGACCCTCAACTCGCACAGGCGATACCCTTGTAACCCATATTCCGGCTCTGCCGTATTACTGGATTGCTAGCAGGAGTAGGATCCACCCAAAGCCGACGGATTCGAACCTGGGTAAACTTGTGTCCTCACCGTCCCGGAATACCGTACGTCTCACACCCCTCACTTCCGCACGCCTCGAGGACACCCTCATGGCGTACTTGTCATCAATCCGATGACAACAAAAGCCAAAGTGTCTATTTTCCGGAAGTCATCAGATGCCAGAATACAAGACGGAGAGGCGCCAGAGGCCGGCCACACCACCTGGTCGTGTGACCAGGCTTGGCCCGCGTCAGGGGGTGGTGTGGTGGCCCCTGGCACCCCCTCGGTCTCCCCTTCCGCCTATAAGATGCCCTCGGGACGAAAACCCTAAGGGCCCAATTAAAAATCCACGAAAGAGTGTGTAGCCACCGCATCTCCATCCCTAGATCGGGAGGGATCTGAAGCTCTTCCCAGCACCCTGCAGGAGAGGGGAATTCACCCTGGAGGCCTTCTTCATCACCATGCAAGCCTCCGGTGTGATGCGTGAGTAGTTCATCCTTGGACTACGGATCCATGTAGTAGCTAGATGGCTGGTTCTCCTCCTTTGTGCTTTCATGTCTAGATCTTGTGAGCTCCGTTCATGATCAAGATCATCTATTTGTAATTCTGCATGTTGTTTTTGCGGGGATCCGATGGATATTGAGATGCTATTTCAGATTGATTATTGATTCTATCATGTCTTTGTTATTTGTGATTTTGCATGCTTTCCGTTGTTAGTAGCTATCTTGGCCAAGTAGATGCTAGCAACTCCAAGAGTTAGTATTTATGCTCGATAGTGGGTTCATGCCTCTGGTAATCTAGGGAAGTGACATAAATCTCTAAGGTATTAGATGTGCTGTTGCTACTAGGGAGAAAACAACAATCCTTTGTTCATAGAACAATCGTATTGTTTACTTTACATGCAGTTCGTAAAGCAATAATCTGTTGCTTGCAACTTAATACTGGAGGGGGTTTGGATGATAACCTGAAAGTGGATTATTAGTCATAGATGAAGTTGGATGGCGGTCTATGTATAATGTTGTAATTCCCAATCAAGTCTCAAAGGAGTCAAGATGATTAGTATATGCATGTATTGCTTTCTCGGTGTTTGTCAATTTCCCCGCTGTAATTTGTTCACCCAGCATGTTATCTATCTTAAGGAGAGCCACCTCTAGTGAACTATGGATCCCGGTCCTTTCTTTTACATACAATCTATAAACTATTTACTGCTTTGTGTTTACTTTCTACAAACTATTACTTCTTTCCATTCGATACGTTTAATCCTTTGTTTTCCGCAAAACAAGGTGAGATTGACAACATCATCGCAAGTTGGGGATAAAGTTCTATGGTTGTGTTGTGCAGGTCTCCACGTTGCTACTAGCACCGGTAGTGCGCCCTGCTAAGGCTCAGCTAGCAACACCTTTGGGGTGTTTCCTTGCTCCTACTGGTTCGATTAAACCTTGGTTTTATAACTGAGGGAAACTTTCTGCTGTGCTCATCATACCTTCCTTTTGGGGTTTCCAATGAGCTCTACATCAACACCGCACCAGCACTTTTCTGGCGCCATACACTGAGCCATCACCTGCCCAAGCGGAGGCGGCGAGGCGGCGAGGGAGGCGCGTGGCGCCTGTGCGGTGGGCTCGCCTGCTCGTCTTTCACTGGCGCGAACATCCATTGGTAGCGTGGCGACGATGAGGAGTATGGCGAGTACCGCCCTGGGGACGCCGACAAGCATGAAGAGGAGGAGGAGAAGGACGCCGACGGCATGCGGCGAGGCCCCCAGCAGTTTCTGGCGGCCTGCTGGTGATTGCACGGGAGGCGCGGTGGCATCACCAATGGTAGGTTGTTGCCATTGGCGATGTGGTCCAGGACCCAGGAGAGGGTGTGTCTCGAGCACACCACCATCGTCTTCGGCCTTCGTTGTTGAAGTTCGCCAGTGGCAGGCCAACACCATCGTAGGCCTCGATGCAGTCCTCGCACTGTCGCGCGAAGAAGGCCGCCCACGCCTGGAGGTTGTCAGGATCCCACTGGGGGTCGTTGCGCTCCTCGTCAAAGAGCGACCCCCAGTAGTGCTCGTAGATCGTGGCTCTACGGGCCGCGCCGGTGGGGATGGGCGGCACAGGGAGACCGTCGTGGCTCACTGCCCACCCCGTCAGAAGCTGAAAAGCCGGCGGAACGGGGTAGACGGTGCTCCATAGCGCCTGCGCCTCGTCGACGTGGAGCCAGAGGCGGCCAAAGCCATTGGCCATCGCGCCGTCGTAGTCCGCCATCGTCGAGGGAGAAGAAGATGACGCTTTGGGGGAGGTTAGGGGAGGACATGGTGGAGCTCATGTTGGGGATATACTTTCCGGGTATCCTCACAGTTCCTCACTGACCAGGGTGGCCCACTTCGGGTTAGAGCTTTGCTTCATGGGCGGCCCAGTCAGGGAGAGAAGACAGAGTCCAGTCCGGCTGCGGGAAGGCCCAGAAGACTTACCGACTTAGGCCCATAATGTTACTTGTAGTTCAAGATGTACTCTATAACAGACTCTTAGTCGTAGCCGGATAGATCTCTCCTATAAACCCTAGGCCGTATATCTATATAATCCGTCCTAGGGAGAGACTTTAGGGCACCAGATAACACCCAATACTTTAGACCCTCAACTCGCACAGGCGAAACCCTTGTAACCCATATTCCGGCTCTGTCGTATTACTGGATTGCTAGCAGGAGTAGGATCCGTCCAAAGCCGGCGGATTCGAACCTGGGTAAACTTGTGTGCTCACCGCCCCGGAATACCGTTCGTCTCACCCCCTCTCTTCCGCACTCCTCGAGGACCCCCTCATGGCGTACTTGTCATCAATCCGACGACAGTTGGCGCCCACCGTGGGGCAAGTGAGCTTCGGATCTACGTTCTGAGCGGAATCTGCAAGAATCGGAATCGGCAAGACCATCACCGTCGGTCGCATCCTCTACGCCAGCGACGTCCCTCTCATCGTTCTTGACGAGACTTGGATTCCGGCAAAGGAGGCCGTGACTGCCTACACAATCATGTCTTTTGGCGAGATCGATGTTTACTTAGGCCGTGACTCCCCAGTGGTGATGATAGAGGCAGAAGAATTTTCTGGGTCCCCTTTGTCCGTGTAGGCGGCAGAATTCCGGATCTCAGAAAACCCTAATCCCACCCCGCCCGCACCAGTTGCGGAGATAGTGGAGAAACCCGAACCTGAAGAAGACCTAGCGGTCAACATCGAATCTGGAGTGGATCTCCCCGGAGGAGCCGAATCCCAGATCGACCCACCTGTGGAAGTCGAAATCCAGGAGGAGCATATCAACGACACTGATTCCGGCTCTGATGATGCCAGAACAGATAGGCTTTTCCTAAGGTACACACTACAAAGTATGATACTGCAAGGCGAAAGCGCAGATGCAATCCTCGAGACCATCAAAAGTTTCGATATGGATGATCGCGAAAGCCGTAGGTACCTCAGGAAGCATGCGTCGCACTTTGTCGGATACATGGGATCCGGATCCGACTCTGCTGATGCTGGAGAAAACACCGACTAGGTGCTGGAGGCAATTGGAACAAACGCCGACGTACCCGCATCCTCGGATGAGTCGATGACGTCAACAGATTTCCGAAAGTTCTCCACGGAATATGAAGAGGAGTACAACTCCAAAGCTGCAGAAGAAGGAGAAGCCATGGATGAAGGATCCGGGGAACACTCTCCCAAAGCACAGGATGACATGGACGTCGGAGATAATCCCGAAGTCCAGATGTCCGAAAGTACCGATCAGAGCTTGACTCCGGGAAACGGACCCAAAGACGTCTTTGCTAACGGCGCTGCCAAGAAGGCAAAGAAGAAGAACAAGAAAAACAAGACCCCGGAAAAAGACCCTCTGACAGAGGAGGTGATTGCTGAGGAATACGAAGAAGACTCGGACGGAGCACTTATCCCAGACGAGCTGAAAAAAGAAGCATCGGTGGATGGACACGTGATCACTGAAGGTGCACGTAAACTCATTGATGCCGCATTAACCACACCTATCCCTACAGCTGCAGAACTTACTGCAGATGAGCTGGATGAAAGGGTGCAAGCCCTAGAAGCGTGTCGTCAACAACTCCTTGATGAAGCCAAAAACATCGAGGTGGAGAAGAAACGCATGTCGAACAAGGAGTACATGTCTCGTCTGCATCAGAAGACACGGAAGCGTCACATAGATGACAACCAATTCCCACGTGTCCATGTCGTCCTCTTTGGAGATGAGATGGGGAAGCCACGGAAAGATAGCAACGGAGATTGGGTATACCCAACACCAGTACAAAATACCGTGGCAGCCCGAGAAATTCTATTGGCTAATCCAGGACCAGAGGAGATCCGTTTGGGTATCAAGCTACTCAACAAGGGACTGGAGCAGCAAAAGGTCGCCCTGTCCGGAAGTCAAAAACTGGTCTCAGATGCTGACCAATGTCGCACGGATCCGGCATGGGCTGGCGTAAGACCCCATTACGTTCCGGAGCAGTATTATCGCCCCGAACGACGGGAAGACAATTATTCAAGAACCGGATCTTCAGGACAGCATCACAAAACCACACGCGGTTGGGGCAATGTCGCATCAGCGGCCGAGAAAGACGCCATCGCTGCCCTGAATCCGACGAGTCCTCCCCGACGAGAATCTAAGGATCAAAGGGGAGAAGATAAAGAGAAACATCGGGAGGAGGATCGTCAGAGAATGCCGCCTCCTAGACATGAGAACCGTCCGGCTGAGCCTCACTATGGTGGGAACGACGGACGAAGGAACGACGAAAACCATGCAGGTACAAGCCGACAAGGGGCTCGTCGTAGTCAAGACCCTCCCCGGAATCGAAATAATGACGTTCCGGACGGAGGCCGGCGATCAGCCGGAAACTACCCCGCTGCACCACCCTCTCCACCACACAGTTATCACAACGGCCCCCACGGAGGTCAAGGAGGACATGGCGGAGGAGGTGGTGGCAGAAGCCGAAGTCCGGCTCCAAGTTACCGCAGCCACAGCCGGCATTCGAGACGATCCCTATCCCCGAACGACGCAAGGCATAGGATCAACTCCAACATAGAGACTCGGTGCTACAAAAACGATGACGTGTACGTGGGCCCAAAGTGTTGGAGATATGCCCAAGAGGCAATAATAAAAGTGGTTATTATTATATCTTTGTGTTTATGATGAATGTTTACATCCCATGCTATAAGTGTATTATAAGGAAACACTGATACATGTGTGTTTTGTAAACATAAAAGAGTCCCTAGTAAGCCTCTTGTGGAACTAGCTTGTTGATTAAATGATGATCATGGTTTCCTGATTATGGACATTGGATGTCATTGATAACAAGGTTATATCATTAGGAGTATGATGTGATGGACACACACCCATAGTAAGCGTAGCATAAGATCAAGTCATTAAGTTCGTATTGCTATAAGCTTTCAAATGGATAGTAAACCTAATCCTTCGACCATGAGGTTATGTTAATCACCATCACCGGATGGGTACTTTGATGACATCAAACACCGCTTCGTAACTGGGTGGTTATAAAGGTGTCATTGTGTATTATGAAAGTATGTGTTGAAGCGCATGGACCAAGATTGGGATTTGTCCATCCATATGACGGATAGATATGCTCTGGGCCCTCTCGGTGGAATGTCATCTAGTTAGCTTGCAAGCATGTGACTAGGACACAAGGGATGACATAACATGGAACGAGTAAAGAGTACTTATCAGTAACGAGGTAGAACTAGGTATGGAGATACCGACGATCAAACCTCGGATAAGTAGAATATCGCATGACAAAGGGAATTGGTTTCGTATGTTAATGGTTCTATCGATCACGAAGTCATCGTTGAGTATGTGGGAGCCGTTATGGATCTCCAGGTCCCGCTGATGGTGATTGATAGGAGATGTGTCTCTATCATGTATGCATATTCACAAACCGTAGGGTGACACACTTAAGGTTCGAAGTTGTTTTAAGTAGATATGGAATGTGCGTTGGAAACCGAATGTTGTTCGGAGTCTCGGATTGGATCCGGGACATCACGAGGAGATCCGGAATTGTCCGGAGAATAAGATTCATATATTGGGGATCATTTTCTAAGTTAGGAAATGTTCCGGAGTGTTTGTATGGAGATTCTAGAAGGTTTCGGAATGTTCTGGAAGGTTCTGGAAGATTTCTTGGAGTTTGCTTGAAAACCAAGAAAGGATCAAGGAGTCCTTGTGGGGCAAGACAAGGAGTTGTGGGGGAGGAGGACTCCTCCCCCCTCCCAATCCGCCGGCCAAGGAAGGGAGGGAGTCCTACTAGGACTCCCCCTCCCATGGAGCCTCCCTCCTTTAAATAGAGGGGTGGGGGTGCCACCCCCTTGCCCCCTCCATATCAAACCCTAGCCGCCGCCTCTCTCCTCCTCCTTCCCTCTGCTCAGGCGTAGGCGAAGCCCTGCAGAATTCTCTACTCCACCACCACCACCACACCGTCGTGCTGCTGGGATTCTGTGGAGAAGATCTACTACCTCCGCTGCTCGCTGGAACAGGGAGAGGAAGGTCTGCTTCGACTCCGCACGTGTGACCGACTGTGGAAGCGCTGCCGGAACGCGGCGCCGGAAGGATCGTCCACACGATCTTGAGATCGGCAAGTGATCGACTACATCAACCCCGAGATCTAATCTCGTAACGCTTTCGGATCTACGAGGGTTAGTACAGATCTATCTCGTTGCACATGTCTAATAGATTAGATCTTGGCTTTTATCTAGATTAGATCTGGGTTTGTTCGTTCTTGCGGTAGAATTTTTTTGTTTTCCATGCTACGAACCCATCACAAAGTGCTTCGGACCACGCATCAGAGCTACAAGGTTCCCGGAAGGATTTTCTATCTCAAGACATATTCAAGCCTACGACGGCATTGCTCGGCCAAACACCTGGTTACAGGATTTCTTCCAAGCTTGCTGCATCGCCAGAGGCGGAAACAGCCTGGTCGCAACTCGATATCTCCCACTCATGCTGAGGAAGACGGCACGATCATGGGTCAATGAGCTTCCGGCGAACACCATCCACAACTGGTATGATTTACAAAGTGCGTTCTTTCGGAATTTCGAAGGCACATATCGGAGGCCCTGTACGGTTGGAGACCTACAGCGTTGCACCCAGAAAGCCGGAGAGACTTGCCGGGATTACCTCGAATGATGGATTGACACCAAGAACTCCTGCGAAGGAGTAAACGATCAAAATGCGATTGAAGCTTTCATCGCAGGTCTCCCAATTGGTTTACCGCGCCATCGCTTGAAGTGTGACAAGGTTACTGATCTGGGAGAAATGATAGAAATAGCGAGCAAGTATGCAGATGCTGACGACGATGTAGAGGGATTACTCAGTGCCCTGGTTGTGCCTCAGTCGGCAAAACAACCAAAGCAATAAGCTCAGAAGCGCAAAAATACCTCGGAAGAAAACCCCAACGCGGAGACAGCGATAGTCACTACTGTTTCTGGGTCTGGAGGACGAGGAGGACGTGGCGGAGGCCGTGGGCATGGCCGTGGGACATCAAGGGCCCAAGGTAGAGGAGAGCAACAACCAGGCAAAACCTACACTTGGGCCGACATCGCCAATAACCCATGTGTGCATCATTTGGACACCAATGGGGGCTCATCCCACACCAAGGCTGAATGTCGTTTTAACAAGGACATCAAGAGAGATGATACCGCGGGCTACAAAGCTAAGCGGAAGAAGGGAAAGAAAAATCCCGAAAAAGACAAAGAGACCAAGGAAGATTCCGACATGGAGGAAGCCGACGCTTCAAATCCCAAGTCGGAAGGGAAGAAAACTTTTCCCACCAAGAAGGACACTTACGTCACCTTCCTCGGATCTCAACCAGCAAAGTTCAAGAAAGCAGTTCTCCACGAGCTCAACGCAACAGTTCCGGTTGTCCCTCAGTATCTGGACTGGTCGGAAGTAGCAATAACATTTGACCGTGCTGATCATCCGCCTAAGCTACATAGGCGAGGAAAATACGCCTTAATCGTCAATCCACTTATTGATGGTTATGGTTTCTCCAAGACCCTCATGGACGGTGGTAGCAGCATCAATATTCTCTATGTCGAAACGCTACGCCGGATGAAGATCTCGGAAACACAGCTGAACCACAGCTCTGTGATCTTTCACGGAGTTGTCCCAGGAAGACAGGCTAATTCCCTGGGAGAGATCACTTTGGATGTTACTTTTGGAACACCAAAGAATTATCGGACGGAGGCACTTTCCTTCTAAGTGGTCCCGTTCAAGAGCGCATACCATGCTATATTCGGGCGTCCGGCTTACTGGGCTTTTATGGCTCGTCCGTGTTACATTTACAATATGATGAAAATTCCAGGTCCCAACAGCGTAATCACCATCAGGGGAGACCCGAAGAAGGAGCGAGAATGCGAGGATGGAAATGCCGCCTTTGCTAAAGCTGTGCTGCACGCCCAGGAGTACAAGGAGATCAAGAAGAGCATAGATCCGTCCGAGATGCCTACGACGAAGAAGGAGGTGACAAAGCCAAATCCGAAGTTCAAGGCATCAGAAGAGACGAAGACGACACCGTTGAAGGATGACGACCCCTCCAAGGTGACCCAGATAGGCGTAGGCCTAAGTAGCGCATAGGAAAGCGCGCTCTGGCAGCCATCTGACATGACCGGAGTACCTAGGGAACTTGCCGAGCACTCTCTTAATGTAAACCTGAACGCTAAACCCGTCAAACAGTCCTGACGATGGTTTGGTGATGAAAAGCATAAGGCAATAGCTAAGGAACTAGCGTGGCTCGAGTTAGCCGGATTCATAGAAGAGGTCATCCATACTGATTGGTCGGCCAACCCTGTAATGGTCCCTAAAAAGGACACCACTCATTTAAGGATGTGTGTTGATTATACTGCCTTGAACAAGGCTTGTCCAAAAGATTCGTTCGCTCTGCCTAGAATTGATCAAGTTATCGATTCTACGGCAGGCTCGGAACTCCTCTGTTTTCTCGATGCATATTCCGGTTATCACCAAATACGGATGAAGGAATCTGACAAAGCCAAGACTTCATTCATAACCCCCTTCGGAACCTTCTATTTTGTTACAATGCCCTTTGGGCTGAAGAACGCAGGAGCTACGTACCAGCGCACGATGCAGCGTTGCCTCCACGACCAACTCAGACGCAATGTACATGCATACGTGGATGATATCGCGGTCATGTCCAAAAAGAAGGAAACATTGATTTCCGACTTGGAGGAGACGTTCGCCAATTTACGAAAATACAACATCATGCTTCACCCGAAGAAATGCTTCTTTGGAATACCAGCCGGAAAATTGTTAGGTTTCATCGTGTCTCAAAGAGGCATAGAGGTGAATCGCGACAAGATCAAGGTTATTCTCAATATTTCCAGGCCAACTCGCCTGAAGGACGTACAAAGATTAACTGGTTGTATTGCTGCGGTCAGTCGATTTGTAAGCCGGCTTGGTGAAAGAGCCGCACCATTATACAAACTCCTGAAGAAGACCAAAGATTTTGTCTGGACTGACGAAGCTGAAGCTGCACTACAAGACCTGAAGAAAGTACTCTCATCTTCTCCTATCCTTGCAGCGCCGGAACCTCAGGAACTGATGTTGCTTTATATTGCTGCGACAAATAAGGTCGTTAGTATCGTCATGGTGGTGGAGAGACCAGAGGAAAATCAGGAACACCTGGTGCAGCGTCCGACTTATTTTGTCAGCGAGGTCTTGACAGAATCAAAACAGCGATATCCGCACTATCAAAAGTTGGCTTACGGTGTTTTCCTAGCATCTCGTAAGTTACGACACTATTTTCAGGAGCATCCAATTACCGTGGTGAGCAAAGCTCCCATGAGAGACATAATCAACAACAGCGATGCCACATGACGTGTCGCCAAATGGGGCATAGAGCTCTCAGCTTTTGATATTGAGTATAAACCTCGGACAGCAATCAAATCCCAGATCCTTGCTGACTTTGTCGCTGATTGGACAGAGACGAAGGAGAACATGGTCCTCCCTGAGTCGGAATACTGGACCCTCTTTTTTGATGGGTCTAAGGCTCGAGGGGGCTCGGGGGCTGGCGTGGTGCTCAAATCACCCCAAGGAGATAAACTATTATACGTGTTGCAGATCCACTTCACAGCGACAAACAATATTGCCGAGTATGAAGCACTGCTGCACAGAATCCGGATTGCCAAGGATATTGGCATCAGACGTTTGATGTGTTACGGAGATTCAGATCTTGTTGCTCAGCAAGTCTCGGATATTTGTAATGCAAATAAGCACATGGCAGCATATAAAGCTGTCGTGGATGATCTATCTAAATTGTTCGAAGCGTTTGAAGTTTAACAACATCCCTTGAGCAGAAAATGAGGAAGCAGATGCACTATCTTGAATAGGCTCTGCGTGGAAAGAGGTCCCGGATGGCGCATTTTTAGAGCACCTCAAAGTTCCCTCGATAAAGGGAGTAGATGAGGAATATCCGACCAAATCCGACTCACCTTTAATAGCAGTCCGGGCTGTAATTCCTAGCTAGACTCAACCCTACCTTGATTACTTGGTAGATGGCAAATTACCCAAAGACGAGGTGCTGAGCCGGCAGATTATCCGACGAGCAAAAGCCTATACTATTGTTAAAGGTGAGCTCCATAAACGGAGTGTTTCTGGGGTTTTTCAGCGTTGTGTATCTCCGGAAGAAGGAGTGGAGATCTTAAGAGAAATCCACGAAGGCGAGTGTGGTCACCACGCTGCAGCCAAATCTTTAGTGGCAAAAGCTTTTCGACATGGATTTTTCTGGCTTACAGCTCAGGCAGATGCCGAACGATTAGTCAAGACATGCAAAGACTGCCAAAAGTACGCCAAGCAAGCTCATGTTCTGGCTGATCAGCTGCGAACAATACCTATAATATGGCCTTTTGCGGTCTAGGGGCTTAATATGGTAGGACCTTTTAAACGAGCACCAAGTGGATTCACACACCTCTTAGTGATGGTGGACAAATTCACAAAGTGGATCGAGGCTAAACCTGTCACTAGTTGTGATGGAGCAACAGCCAAAAGATTTGTCGAGGATGTTATAATCCGGTATGGTTATCCGCATAGTATTATCACGGACAATGGAAGTAATTTTTCCATGGGAGAATTGGCTGAATTCTGCGACGAGCAAAATATCCGGCTTTACATTGCGTCAGTCGCACATCCAGAGGCTAACAGACAAGTCAAAAGAGCAAATGGTTTAATTCTACAAGGCTTGAAACCGAGACTGGAAGCACCACTGAGACGTGCTGCGGGGGCTTGGGCAGAGGAACTACCCTCTGTAATTTGGAGTTTGTGAACAACTCCAAACAGGTCAACAGGATATACACCTTTCTTCTTGGTCTATGGCACAGAAGCAGTTCTTCCTAGTGATTTAATTCATACTTCTCCTAGAGTGGCCCCGTATATTGAAGAGGATGCCGAGATTTCTCGATAAAATGATCTCGACTTAGTCGAAGAAGTTCGCGTCGTTGCTGAAATGAGATCTACAGCCTATCAACAGAAGTTACGCAAGTATCATAGCCAGAGAGTCCGAACTAGATCTTTCAATAAAGATGATTTGGTTCTCCGGCTTGTGCAACAAAGAAAGCACAAACTTTCCCTAGTATGGGAAGGGCCCTTTTTAGTTAGTCGAGTATTGCACAATGGATCATACTACTTAACTGACATGAGGCCAGTCAAAGAAAGACCTGCTACTAAGAAGAGAAAGAGAGCTGGAGGCAGTACAAATCCGGATGAGTTAGACAGACCATGGAATATTGCTCAGCTACGTCCCTTTTATTCTTAGTTTATCCTTCTTTGTAATCATACATATGTACATGTTCTGTGAAAAATAAAAGTTTTGGTTACCTCAAAGTTTTCCTGAGAAGTTTTTACCATCTTATTTCCTAATGATCATGTCATAGTCGAAAATCCCAGAATGCTTGAAAGTACTTTATGCTCATGTTCGTTCTGGTTTAGATTTCCGACTCTAAAACTGCTACCTTCGGGTATAACTCTAAAAAATTCTAGTCTTTACTTAGGTTATTTGTCTGATTGCTGGATGCGGGTATTTTCCGAGTAGTGAATTGTTGGTAATGGAAGCCGGCTTTGTTTCCGAGTTTAAACTGGTTTAGTAATTGAGCTCCGTTGCTCGGCAAAGTTTCCGGCTGAAGGTTTAGCCGGCTCACGAAAGGGACGAGGCGGAAATCCAGATAAACGATAAGTAGAGACGAAAAATTCTAAGTGCTTATGCAAACATTTCAAGCACACAAAAAGTCTAAAACAAAAGTGCTGAATAGATAAAAAAAACTTAGCACTAGCAAAAGCCATAGTACTTCATATTTACAAAACGCGTCATGTTCTTTCACAGAATAATACATAAGTTTGTGGTCTATGATGCAGGAGGAGATGAAGGATCTACTGGCTCGCTAGTCACTCCGCCTTGATATCGTTCCGAGATGTCTGGATCCGAGGTGGTCCGTTCATCGTCGGAAACTTCTTCGGCATCTTCTGGAGGAGGTGGCGGAGTATCCACACGGGTGAAGAAGGGGATCTCGTAGCTGCTCAGATCAGCTACGTGGCACCCATATCTGGCGCAGGAGTGCATGATGGCTTCAAGGTCCTGCTCCTGGCGGTCTTCATCTACCTTGCAGTACCCTTTAGTCACTTGCCATATTTCCATGTTTCCATGGTGGCTCATGACCATGGAGAGGGCATTCTGCGCGGCAGTCCGCGCGTAGGACATGTTCCAGTCCCGAACGAGCTGCGGCATCTCCTTGGCCTTCTCCCGCACCTGGAAGTCCGACATGCTTGGCATGTCCGGAATCCTGAGAGACTCACCAATATCCTCAAGGGATTGGCGGTAGTCATGAATAAGATCACCGACTTGGGTAAGCCGGTGAGTGCGGGGCTCGGACGAGGAGGAGTCCGTCAAGTTCAGAGGACCTATACAAAAATGAAGATAAGGAAAAACCGACATTGATAAAAGTCGAAGAAATGATAAGTCAGATAGATGGAACTTACCAAGAATGACGTCGTCGATCTTGGCTTTCTCCTCCCGGAGACTCTGGAGTTCAGCCCGAAGTGCTTGGGAGATATCCTTCTCTCTGTCAACCTCATTCTTGAGGTTCGAGATAACTTTATCTTGAGCGGCAATCTTGCGATCGCGCTCTTCAGTGGCCATGGAGGAGGATTCTAGGACTTGAGCTATGCTCGTTTCATGATCCACCTTGAGCTTTTCCAGCTCTTGGCGAAGTCCTTTGTTCTCCACCACCAAGGTCTTGAGGTTCTCGGCCTCTTCAATCATAGCGATGGATTGTTTCACCAACGCTGTAAGTCAAAAAAGAACAACAGTTCAGAAAAATTCGACATTAAAAAGCAAAAGGCAAGGTTTGAATCTCGAAATGTTTACCTTCGGCTTCGTCCTTGGCTACCTTGAGCTCAGCATTTTTAAGCCGGAGAGCTTTGATCTCTCTCCGCTTATTACAGACATTGGACAATAATTCCTGGTTATAGGAACATACTTTCTGTAAGTCAGAATACCCAAAGTCAGAAAGCTACTTAAGACTCGGGCAAATATTTTTACTAAATATCAGCACGAGCCTTGGGGGCTACACTAGTTCGTTCTTTGGCATCCTAATGAAAGAATAAACTCGGATTCTATATCCTACTTTATGCTTGGGGGCTAGAGGATATGATATAACATATTGTAAAAACAAGAGTTGGAATTCCGACTTACATATTGCTCGCAGGTGAGTTTGTCTAAACCCGCGTTCACTTCAGCTGCCACCTTCTCGGCGAGAGTGAGAGGAATCACTGGAGCTATTGGAAGCTCGCCAGTCCTGATCCTCTCATCGTGAAGGCGGACTTCAGTAAGAAGGTCGGAGAACTTGACGTCCTCTGCTTCTT
This sequence comes from Avena sativa, assembly GCA_916181665.1. Classification (NCBI taxonomy): domain Eukaryota; kingdom Viridiplantae; phylum Streptophyta; class Magnoliopsida; order Poales; family Poaceae; genus Avena; species Avena sativa. The sequence goes on from OV702292.1 coordinate 60,015,564, forward strand.
GCGCCTCCTCTTCGGGGGATAGATGGCTTTTGTCCAGGACTTGCCTGGCCAGCCGCTGGATCTCCTCTGCAGATTTCCGGGTCAGGCCAAATTTGGCAAGACCCGGATTGTTGAGGAGGTTGTCGGCGAAGACTTCAGCCGAGGGATCATTACCCGAAGAGGGTTCACCCTTATCTTGATATGACGCACTCGTGGTGACGTTAGTATGCGACCCAAGGACCGTCGGCTCCGCTTGAGGAGCCGGATCTTCTGCAATCACCGGAGAAGGGATGATCGCTGGAGTTGCAGAAGGTTGAGGGACCGGAGTCGGAGGAGCCACGGCAGGGGAAGCTACTGTAAGCTTCGTCTGGTGCAAGGGCTTCGAAGAAGTCCCCTTCCCCTTGCCCTTGATGATTGATTTTGCTCTGAGAGAGTAGTAAAGTCGGAAACATTACATCTCGGAAAGAAACTTGAGTAAACAACAAAGGCGGAAAAGTTGTGACAGAAGGTTACCTCTTCACGACTGGCACCTCCTTTGTGCCAACTGCTACTGTCGGAGCTTTGCGCTTCTTGAGCGCAAGATCCGGCAGTGGAACCACTTCCACCTCCTGAGAGAACTCCGGAGGGTATCCTTCGAGCGGAGCAAGTTCCGACTCGGGGATGTCAGCAAGCTGAAAACAAGAAAACGTATCAGCATTGCAATGTAACTCGAAGATAGAAACACATAAAAGATGTGATGATAAAAGCTTACCGGAACCACGGGGTTTTCCGTCGTGTGCATATCCAGAGAAACCTCCGGAATCCTCCTCTCGATCCGCTCCTTGATCATCCACTTGATCTGGGTTATGTAGCCCTGAGTGGTGTAGGATTTGGGGCTGATGCGGAGGGAGTCGGTCAGGGAAGACGTGACGGAATGCATCAGTCTATCCTCGTGGTACTGAAGTGGCTGGATCCGGCATGAAACCCAGAACTGGACCAAGTCGGATCCCTTCAGACCATTGTGCTTGATCAGATATTCGATCCGCCTCTTAGCGAGGATCAGATCATCTGTGAGAGCCGGAGCAGCCTCGTCCTAGGAAGGTTGGGCCGTGGCGGCCCCGTCGACAAAAGCCGGCAAAGCAGTAGCTTTGCCGGGAGCCGGAATATCCCGATGGTAGAAAAAAGTGGCTGGCCATTTCTTGACCGAGTCACTGGCAGAAATTTTGGGATATGCCCGGTCTCGTCTAAGAGAAAAACTAATGGTGCCGGTGATGTAAGGAACACCGGCAGTGATGGAATTCCTCCGGACATGAAAGTAAAACCGGAAGAGAAGCAAACTCGTCCTAATGCCGAGAAAGCCCTCGCAAAGCGCAGCATATGCGCTCATCTCTAGAATGGAGTTGGGAGGAAGATTGTGGAGTTGAACTCCATAGTGGTCAATCACCTCGGAGAAGAACTCCGAGGGAGGAAAGGACAAACCTCGGTCCAGATGGGTACCGAAGTGGACGCGCTCGCCCTCGTGCGGATTGGGGACGGTCTCGCCGGAGCCGCTCCGCCAGTTGCTGGCGGCGAGGAGCCCCTCCTTCTCCACGTTCTTGAGGCCTGCTTCATCGAGAGCGTAGGGGATCCAGATTCCCCTGTGGCTTTCTTTCTTTGCTGCTACTTCCGCCTTCGCCGCCGCCGCTGCCGCCGCCAAACTGGAGGAAGAAAATGAAGCCATTTTCTCCGGTGGAGGGTGACATTAAAGGGGCGGCGCTAGGAGCTTTGTGGAGGGAGAACGAGGAGGCTCTGAGCGCGTGGGAAGATTGGGAAGGAAGGAACGGCAAAGGACTGGTGGGGATGAGAAGAAGAAATCTAAACCCCTTATATCCACCTACCTGCGCCAAGATTCGTGCAAACGCTACAGTGTAACCGCCACGCGTCGTGGAAAGAACTGGGAAGGGCCCGCGCGATGATTGCGTCGCCTCGATCTCCACGCACGCATTGAAACGGCGCCTCGGTTCCGCGAACCGCGGACCCACCAACGGTCGTGCTGACGGAACGTCTGTCAGATAACGTGACTTGACCATGCTTGTGTCAGGTGGCGTTAGAGATCAAGTTTTGGCTTAGTTTAAAAGCGAGCTGGAAAATCCGAGTAACTAATTGAAAGGTCCGACTTACTTTTAAGACCCGGATCGTATTTTCTGTTGTGAAGTTTCTGGAACCCTTCAAGATTCTGCAAGCCGAAGATCAAGCTAGACGATGATAAAATCCGATTTTGGATCTTGGAGGCCTCCGGGGGCTGCTGTTGGGGATATACTTTCCGGGTATCCTCACAGTTTCTCACTGACCAGGGTGGCCCACTTCGGGTTAGAGCTTTGCTTCACGGGTGGCCCAGTCAGGGAGAGAAGACGGAGTCCAATCCGGCTACGGGAAGGCCCAGAAGACTTACCGACTTAGGCCCATAATGTTACTTGTAGTTCAAGATGTACTCTGTAACAGACTCTTAGTCGTAGCCGGATAGATCTCTCCTATAAACCCTAGGCCGGATATCTATATAAGCTGTTCTAGGGAGAGCCTTTAGGGCACCAGATAACACCCAATACTTTAGACCCTCAACTCGCACAGGCGAAACCCTTGTAACCCATATTCCGGCGCTGCCGTATTACTGGATTGCTAGCAGGAGTAGGATCCGTCCAAAGCCGGCGGATCCGAACCTGGGTAAACTTGTGTGCTCACCGTCCCGGAATACCGTACGTCTCACCCCCCTCTCTTCCGCATGCCTCGAGGACCCCCTCATGGCGTACTTGTCATCAATCCGACGACAGTTCACTGTCGAGATAATATGTGTGCGGTGGTAATGGAAACCTCCGCGGGTTTTTATAATGGGGGAGGAGGGGGAGGCGAGCGGTGGGCATTAACGCCGCCCGCTCCCCATTGACGGGACGCATCGGCTGCACCGTCCACTGCCGTTCGCTGGAAAGGCTGCGGCGAGCAGCGACATTACTCGACGCTGATGGCGAGGAAGAAGACCGGCTCTATGTGGTTGCCATGCGGGTCAGCTTTGACCGGGCGATTCGGCGCGTGCGCTCCCGCCTTCTCTTCCCGCCACTCGCCCTGCCACGCGTCCATCCGGCGCCCGCTCGCCTCCCTGTACATTGGGTTTGTCCTGAGATCGTCGGGTAAATAACTGGGCCGCGCCGGCGCCTAAAAAAATTGGGACGCGCGGCTGGGCTCAAAATTTCATGCCGGCGCCCCTAAAAACACTATGAGGGGCCTTTGAGGCCCCGAGTGGAGATGCTCTTAGAGCTCGTTCGGTACCCAGGTATTCATTTCATTTAGTAGCATGGATTCATTTTATTTATATTATGATTCCAAAAACACCCATATGTTTGGCTGCCACCGGAATTTGGAAATGACGGGTCTGAAATAGGAATCAGGTTTACACATGGGATATTTCGATGGATTTGCCAAATGAAATGACGGCCTAATTCCGTACCAACCAAACATCATAGGGATGGAATTGCAAAATAAATTCCAAAATTCTATGCCAAAATGATGGATACCAAACGACCTCTTATATTTTCCCCTGTTAGACTGTCAGTACCAATTTAAAAGGTACGGCCTACAATCAGCTAGCTGCCTGGCTGCGACATAATCGATATCCACGGGACGATGAGATTTTTTCAAAAGCTCGTCAGCCGTGTGCCACTTTATAGCTTAATTCTCACTCATGTCATATCATACTTGTATTACATGAACACCCTTCTAACTAGTGAATATTATTTTGTACTATTAAACTCGCCTTTTCTCGGTTACAATCCACATTCAACTGAAAAAAATCCTAAGTTATAACTCCACTTGCAACTAGAAAAGAAATTCAGTTGCAAACCCTACTTGCAACTGAAAAGTCCTAGTTGCAACTAACAAAATCACAGTTGTAGTCTCACTCGCAAGTGAAAACTCGGTTGCAACTCATGGGAGCACGAATCACATTGCAAATCCGACTTCTGGCGTTGGATAAGCTCTAACTTAATTCCCAATGGGTCTCAATCCATTGAGAATTAGCAAACCGATATAATAAAGACGAGAGACTTTCATACAACTTAATTAATTACAACTATGTCTCATTAGGCAGAAAATATCATTCCACCGTAGTCTAAACCCACACCCTCAAGGGGTTATTCAACTAAGCTAAGTGTCTGAGGTGTGCTCATGCATGAGTCTCCATTCACCATTTTAGAAGTCACGAAAAAGCTTAACCTTTTCCAAAGTGTCTGAGGTGGGCTCCATCAAGTTATGATGGTGGTGCCTACTGGAAAGCTACAACAAGCATCATGAAGTGATGGCCCACAGTGATGGGAAGGAAATGGTAATTGGGGTTTGGGGATTCCCATATCTCCCCATGCATGGAACATGGTTGGAGTCGGGGTTTTGTCCCAAATACACAAAATGAGGGATGGGGAGGAGGGGGCATGGTTGGAGTTTCTCTTCCTCTTATATACGTCATAAAAATTGCAACATTCCCGTGTCACCCTAGTTCCTTTCTCTAGCATCACCTGCGACCTTTTGCATATGTTTTTTCTTCCATCACATGTGTGTTTACTTTTTTTTATTGTATGCGTGTTTACTTTAGATCTAAGGGATTGCAAATGCAACAACCTCTCTCCCAAACAATGGATGTAGGCCGAGCAAAGCATGCAAAGTAAATAGATAGATAATATTGGGAAAATCAACCCTTTTTTTTAAAATTGGGAACATCAATCCTTGTTTACAATATGATAACTAATACTTCTTCTGCTACAAAAAATACGACGTATAAATTTAGCCAAAAAACCAATGTGTTCTATATTAGACCAATTTTATAGTCAAATATACGAACATCTAAAATACCAAATCAATATCAATAGATTCATAAAAAAATCTATGATGTATTCATTTAATATTATCACGTCCACTCAATGCTTAAAATGTGCTTTCAGATCTGCAGAAAGCGTTTCCAAGAGAAATGATATCTGTGGTTTTATGCAATTGAAGAAAATGCAGAAAGTCTCTACCGATGGGACCTAAAGTTGGCAGGAATAACCCACGATGTGCAAGATTCGCCGACCTTTTCTTGTACTCGCAGAGTCGGTGGCACCATCGCCGTCGGTGTCACAACTTCTATCTTGGACACCCAAATCATACGGGACTCCCGTCCCCTCATCTGCACTCCCCACATCCGCCCCACATCTGTGGAAATAATTGGAAGCGGTGGCTTGATGAATCAGGTCGGCGGGGACCGTAAGCATGGGGAACACCATCGTCGGCAGATGCAACCTGCTTCCTAGCTCTCGCGAACTATCCCTCCTAGGATGGACGTGCTCGCCATACCCTGCAAGGGGACGAAGCTGTCATCAGTACAACATCGACGTGCAAGGAGAAGGAGTGGGGGGAGGGGTGGGGCGGCGAGAGGCTTCACCTTTGGCAGCGCCGGTGGTGAGGTTGTAACGGGGTTGTAACGGATGCGTTATGCAGCAACAACCATGGTGGATCTTGTTCTGTTTTGATATAAGGAGAGGGAGAACATTTTACCTTCCCTCTAGCAATGGACGATGCAGGGGTAGACCCATAGGCAGCACAGATTCTGCGACGATGTGGAGAGAATCTCGGGAAAAGGTGCATCTTGATGTGACTAGAAAACTCCGTAATGGAAATCCAAAAGGACATTTAGGCAAACGTGGCGCAGATCTCAAGGTTCTCTTGTACGGTACCGATAACACCCATACTCATGTGTACAAGTACAAAATCCATTCTCATTATTGGAAATACATATGTACTTGTACACATGGGTGTCAATATCAATAGATTCATCAAAAAATTGATGATTTGTTCATTTAATGTTATGGATGTTGGTATTTTCTTCAATATTTTGGTTAAACTTTGTAAGCTTAAAGTTTTGATTAAGTTGATATGCTTTATTCGTTGGAGCGAAAGTTGTACCAACAGTATTGACAAATGGGAACACAAGTAACCTGACGTGCCGAATACCTTAATGAAAAGTACATTTTTCGTAAGAGCACACAGGTGTTTTTTAGTAACCCTGGAGTTCTAAAAATTATATCCTTCAATAGTTTATTCCATTTTCATTATTTCCTTTTTTGTTGGAAGAAATAATGTTATTTGCTTCTCTATTTGTTTCTTTGAATACAAGACCATTATCAAAAATATAGTTTGTAGCCATAAAAGGTTACTTTCTCTTCTCAAAAAGAATTGATTAGTTTTCTACCTCGTACCATGTTGCTTGTTATTGCGCATGTTGCATGCATCCATAAAAAATAGACACCACATACCACATGTTTAGTTAGCCTGAAACACGAAAGATTTTCACACAATTAACTGTGCTATTTATTAGTTAGCTTTGTTTATTAGTATCTAAAAGTCGAGATAGTTACCTTGTATACAAAATCAGAGGGGAGTAGTCGGAGGTTGGTGGGCTAGGTGCGGACTCGCTAAGGTGAATTGTAGCAATGCTTGTACATTGTGTCTTCTACTTTCATAGCTCTAAACTATTGAAGTATGATGAGCGGCTGGGATAAGTTGCATCTATGAAATCTCCGGCATTGTGTAAACACTTTTCATATAGTGAAGTTTCGCTGGCTGGTACCCGTAGTTTTTTCCTCTCTTTATTGAAGATGTTTTTTACGTTAAATCATGTGTGCCCCTGGTGTGATTTTATTTTCATTCTTCGTTATTTGGTTGTCACATTTATAACATAAACTATATACATTCCCAAGGTTTAGTTGCAGCTATGTTATAAATTGTCTCAAGATTTCCAAACGATAATATTTTAACACTATCCGGGTGAAACAAATGCTGTGGCACATATGTTAGCTAGTTTTGCTAGACAAGCGCCAACCAGTGTTTGGTATGATGTACCTCCGCTCCATTATCACAAGTATTTTTTAGATGATGCAACGATTCTCACTAGCTAATGAAATCCCATTCTTGTTAAAAAAAATCTCAAGGACCAATAAAAGTAGTATAACGAAGCAATGGTGACAAAAAGAACTTTGTCGAACTCCAAAATCTTCTCAACCAAAATGATGGCAAGCTTACAAACTTTGGCCTCTAATTTTTTTGGATACTAAGTGGCATGCCAATATTTCTTGCCAAAACAGTGGCTCATTTGTGTCCAGAAGGATGTCTACCCTCGTTTGGTAAAAAATCAAGTGATAACTTAAGTTTTGGCTACGATTTTGACAAGCCCCGTTTTGGCTACACAAAATTTTGAAACCCAACCAAGCAGCCTCATAATAGTCAATTTATTGGGTATAGCGTTCACACTTCATAGCTATCGTCGTGGAGTTTTATTCAATCTCATGTCGTGCATTAAGAAGACTAAGCAACACTTGTTTTAGGCCTGAAGATTTTCATCTTACACCACCTCCAACAGTGACATTTTATATTCGGTAAAATCTACACTGGTTAAGAAAAGAGAGAACTATAAAAAATGGAAGAGCTTGTTGGCTACTTTAAGACCGACCCATATTGTTGTGTTTTTTTGTTATTGTTTGCTACGACAAATAATCTAGGTATGCCTATAGTGCCCGATCTTCCAGTTTCTAGTTATGAGTTGTATGTCGTACATGCACCACGAACTACGGCACATGATGTCCTCGCGTGGGCTACCCTTCCTTTCAGGGTATCAAGCATGAACACGGCCACATCGACCCAACTTTCTTATACCAAATCATTTTCATATGCCATGGATTGATATGTACCTAATAGTTACAGTCATATTGCAGTTGTTGAGTGCTAACTGCTGCTTTGGGCACAATTGGTTGCCCAAATGGATTCCACCCAGTCCCTTGGAGCCAAAAATCAGATGATTGGATGACTAGGCTCCATTTATGTTGTGGCTAGCACATTGATTAAAGCACCTCTGCTATAGGCCCGCTAGGACTGGTCGAATCGACCGTTTTCAGTGAGCTACCCTCAAGGCTGCCTCCCTAGAGAAAAAAATAGCACGGGCTGTACGAAATCCTATGAATATGGAGATGACACGAGCTCGCGAGCTGCGGCAAAAGAGGGAGTGAGAGAATTTTGGTCACCTCCCGCATAAACCCTCCCCTATATCTACCCTCACCTCCAAAATCCAAACTACCATTTCCCCCTTCAAGCTCTCTTCTCTGGTTGGTGAGCAAGCAAGGTGGCTGCAGCAGCGCAGTCCCCTCCGATAGCGGCAAGGCGAATACCTCCACTTCCTCCAACTGTCCACTTCCTGGTCCACCTTCACTGATTAGTGTAAGTTACCCTACCTCCATCTAGCTTGGGTATATATGCGATCTAGGAATGTTAGATCTTGTTAGGGTTGTTCTAGTTTTATGTTGGCCATGAGCATGTCATTTCCCCCTTGTTTGTTTACCTAGCTTATAGTATGGTACATTATTCCAATTTATGGCAGTCCTTGTAGTATGATATAGTTCTATGTTGAGCATGCACATGTTTTGTTTAACTAGCTTGCTGTAAATCCATGGTTGTGCTTGTAGTATGATCTAAATCTAGTTATCATCTATGCATGTTGAGTTAGATTTGTCATGCATGATCAATGCAAAACTCGTTCTGCAATGAATTTAGTCATGGTATGTTCACTGATGGTGAGTCGTAGATCCCTTCGTTTGTTGGCGATTCACAACCCATGTCATAGAGCATTGTGAATGTTGTGGTGGCTAAGAATTCCAAGATGCCTTAGACTACGCAGCTTCGATCCACGTCGCAAAGCTCCGTGTAGAGCCTTGTTAAGAGTGTAGCTTCAAAGGTGGTCGCCAAGATTGCAAAGGGAGGAAGGCGCATGAAGCGTGGGATGCACTGATGGCGCAGTCCGATCATATTGCCCCTATGAAGGGAAGCATGAAGTAGCTGCCCGACCTTCTAGTCCACCTTTGTTCTGGAGAAGATGCGCGAACCCATCAATGTTGAATTATATTGCCTAGCCCTTTTCATAAGTTCGGACTGTTGGTTGCGTTGGCTAGTGCATGCAATTCAATAATCAATAGTGTTTAGGGTTTAGGGCTTCAAGGAGGTCCACTTACTACTGTTTAGAAGGCTTTGTTTGAGCATTGTGGAACTGAGGTACATTTACTCAGGTGTACAACCACTTGAGGAAGTAGAGAGTCAGTTGGATCCAGATTAGCAAGCTCAAAGATCTCAACTGAGCTCAGTGGATGAGGACATCTGCAAAATTATCTTGGAGGTTGTGCACTATCAGGGCCATGTCACGCTTAGCACACTGTCTTGCACCCTTGTTTCAATTGATCATCGATCACTTCCTTGCATAACTAACTCACTGACTTCCTACCTCAGGATCACCCGAAGGACGCCGATTTCCTCAACAGGCCTATCACCAACTACAATGAGATGCATACCATATCACCTCCGCTTAGACCGTACGTGCAAAAGCAAGATGTGTTCAAATATTCAGACCAGAGCTGCTTAGAAACCTTGAACTTGCAAGATTTGCTTCGCTACTACTGAAGCGCAGTTCACATCAGATCTCTTGCGGATCAGAATTAATATTCCAAAGATCCCCATTAGTAATGTTCATAAATATAAAACTCGTTTTTGTAAAAAAAATATATGTAAAAACGGAGGGGACTAGTATTTAATTATTCAAGTCTAAAATTTACCAAGGAGTTGTATTTCTCACCTAGTACTTTATACAAGACAGTATACAGTAACATTTCCTTCCAGCTTTGGCATGTAATGATGTACCCCAAAGCAAGAATGGAAACATGTACTCACTCCGGTCTGATTTAGTTGCCACGGTTTAGAGAAAGTTTTACCTAAACCTGGAACAATTAAATCTTGTTTAAATCCGTGACAATTAAATCGGATTGGAAGCTGTACTAAAACCTGGGAGCAGATAATTCAAGCTCAGGTCCCTCTCTTGTGCTTCCACAAGGAAGACTAGTGGTAATGGACAAGCAGGCTTATATTGACTTCCCTGTTTTTCTCCAAGATGGATAAGGCTGTGTTGCACGTGCCAAAGAATTCTTTGCTTCTACGGCAGGTTGTACAAACAAAAAGAACTACTAGAACAGGAAGAATAGGACAGCCATTCAACACCGAATCTGCGCAAATTATACTCTGACCAACCATCCAAATCAACCACGCACCTTCAGGGGTCCCTCGAAAGATTGCAAATTATGCTGCACTAAAAGTTGCATACCATTTGAAAAGAAAAGTATGAACATATGAGCCGTTCATCTCTGACAATTCGACCCCTTCCTCTCGCAGAAAGGGAGCAACATGGTTACAGAACAGGACGATCAACATTATGCGAACTTTACAATAACGAAGAAACCTAAGAAGCTATTTGCGCAGGCTTATGAGCGGTGATTTTCACACAATCCTTCAGGCTCTGATACAGCACTGGAAATAGCTCAGGAACTTCTTCCTTCCCTAAAAATCAAATGAGCAGCACATGTTAGCGTACGAAGCAAAACGAAGCCCTAAACATCAGTAAATTAATCATTTATACGGTACATAGTGAAGGAAAAGCTAGACATGCAAGTTCTTGTCTTGAAGGACTAACAACTACTTCGTGAGTAGTTCATTGCTGACATAATCCTTGATCAGGTAGGATACCAACATTAACAGTATCAAGATTCCACAGAACTGCTGCAGATAATCACCTGTCCGTCACAATATTTCCACATATTTGTTCTACAAGGTGCTTCTTCCCTAACTGACATAACAACGAAATTTACAATCTAACCAAAAAGGGAACTGATCATACAGAGAGCAGCGCTCTCCTTAACATTCCTGCTCTCCAATAAAGCACACTGTAATGCTGAAGCTACTAAAACCTGCCACTGATGGCATTGTACACCTTAAAGTATATTTGCCCCCAATAGCCTTCTCACCACTCTAGTGGACAATGACGTTGTCGATAGGTCAGTACAGCTAATAATCAAGAGGAATGCAGATATGGAGGCTACCAAAAAAGAAAAAAACTTAATGGGCATGTCCTTATCATCCAAGTTGCGACAAGCACTACTACTGCTGCCCATCGCCATCTGCAATGGCCTCATCTGATTCGGCCACTATTTCCATCTTCCTCAACAGATGAGCCACCACAGCACAGGTCGTTACACTGCTCCTAAATTTCTGATGATGACAATTCTATGGATGTGATGCTACTCAGATGGGCCCACACATGTAAAATATTAGATGAATATATTCTGTCTCTCATTTGTAAATTCTGTAAAGATGAGGAGAATTTAGGCCCTTGCTCTCCCATTAGCGAATTCACTAGCCGAGATCACCTTTCTGTTGCGCACTTCAGGATAATACGAGCCTCTCTTTCGCCTCAATTTCTGACCAAAATTTCCAAAGGTTTGATATACAATAAGGCTAAAGAGTTCTGATTCCTTTGTGCATTTTTTTTTCTCTTATAACTATTTTAGAAAATTAATAAAAAATGCAGTAGAGTCCTGCTGTTTCCTCAAAAATAAAAGAGAAGAATTCTGATTCTCTAGAGCAAAAACTGCACGCCGCGTATTTCCCTTGATTAAAATTTTGATTAGATAATCCAGAAAAGATGAAAGGTGCCACAGACAATGGAGGTAACACAGCAGACAGGGCACGCATGTATATGAGTTAAATGTGTCACGATGTAGTAGTACTAAAACAAGCAAAGTTATTAATGATTCTGACCGTGGGGGAATCGTCGTGGGCGGTGTGGTGGTCGTCGGCTGCCGGGGTGAATTCGGCGGCCTTGGCGGACTGGCCCTGCGCCGCCTTCTGCTGCTGGGCGAGGAGGTCGTCGTCGCCGCCGAGGCTGGCCCGGGAGAGCTCGCGCTTGTTCTGCTTGCGCATCTCGCGGATCTTGGAGAAGTCCATGGAGTAGTCCGGCACGGGGCCGTTCTTCATGTCCCAGTCCCCGAAGGTCGGCACCGTCATCCAGCCCACCACTCCCCCCTGCTGCTCCTGCAAGAAATCGACCACGCGCAGCATCTTAGAACGATCGATCTAGCCATGTAATCTTCTCCGTAATCCTATTTAGCTAGATACTGTGCCAAGAACTTGGTTTCTTGGGGGATTTAGGTAAGCAAAATGGGAATACGTGCGCTCCGAGTGAAATTTCGTTCCATTTTCTTGACGAACTTTAGTTGCCGGCCCAAGAAAACGAGCTACCACAGCTGCTCTCGCCTCTCGGTTAATCCAGACAAAGATAGCTCCATGAAACATGAGAAAGAAGCATAGGCATACAAGGCTAGCTAGCTACGGGAGGAAGCTCCTCATACCTCCTTGCGGGAGTCCATGGATGCTGTACACCTCTGCCTCTGGCTCTCGCCCCTTCTTGCAGCTTGCTCTGCTGCTTCCCCTGCTTTCCTCTGCCGTCGGAGAAAATTCCTGCGAGTGGTGTTAAGCAGGTGGCCGGGGATAGAGAGCGGTGGTAATAAAGGTGGAGGCGTGCCTTCCGCTCGTCGGATACCTCTGCTGCTTAAGGCCCGTTAATCGTGCTTTTTTTAACGGGATGGGACATAGCTGGTGGTCACTGGGAACCGGGTCCCGCAGCAGCGGGTGCGTCACGTTGGGTCTTCTTTTCTTGGGTTTCCGTGGCCGTTTTTCTTTTATCTTTTCGGAAGGAGAAGGCGAGCCGAGCTAGTATAAAGGCTAATAGAGCGGCCAGGTCGGCGAAAAGTGGCGGAGAAAAAGATCGAAAGCGCGCGCCGCCGTCCACGGTACATCCGTCAATGGTAAGCCGCCGTGGGTCGCGTGGAACTGGTGAACCGTGAACGTACGACTAGCACGAAACGGAAACTATTCTTGTGTATTTGCGTTGGCGAGGAATGTTCTGAAACACGTGAGGGCTAATTCACGGTCATCCGCGTGCTAACTCCGGCAGAAAGTTCAGGCACAACGGACTTGAACACCACCGCGACTTCACCGTCTTCTTTACCGCTTCCGGTGGTCGACACTGGTTTGTTTCCCCTTTTCCCGCCATTCAACCTCCACCGGCCTTACCACTGTCCTCCCCGCCTGTGATCGGCCGGCGCGCTATTGGGCTCCTCGTCTCGCCTCGCCACCCCGCTCTTCCCTGCCCCGAGCTCCTCCTTCCGTTGATTCCTCATCAACCTGACCATCCCTCTAAGCCTCAGGGCCGACTCTAGAATTTCAAAGGCCCCAGGGCGAACTCTATCAGTGGGCCCAATAGAGATTTTTTGTTATTCCGCACATGAATAGATAAACAATTTGTAAAGGCAAAAAGCCCAATAATTTTTTGTTAGAATCAAATATCCAATAAATTTTCTCGCCTTAGTTCCAAACCAATTACAATAGAAGCTACAATGCAAAAAAAAAGAGGAATAACATGCTAACAAACCTCTTTGCCTCTAGTGATCACGAGAAACGTGACTTCCGTGCATTCTTCATGTTCATGCGACCTGATTACCTCAATTCTGTAGCAAAATAGCAAAAGTAAAAGCCTCCTAAACCAGGTTATTTGAATAACCAGGGCTGAAAATCCCCTCCATAAACAAATAGAGCGAACTGACACGAACAAATGTAAGCAACTGCAATTGTTGTAAAAAGGAAGAAAAATCATTCACAAGATTTAGAATTTTGATTCAGAACAAGAAAAGATAGAGTCGGACAGAAGGGTCTCAAAGAATTTTTGATCCACCAATTACCTGTAGATCTTTACCTCTCCCCAAATTTTGCAGACTTGCCTAGGCCGTAAGAGAATCGCGTGGCCTACGCGTGTGGATTTGCCTCCGTCTACAACTCTCTACAAGGTCTAGTATCGTGATTGATTAGGGAACAGACGAATGATGAATTAGGGATTCTAGCAAGGCGAGTGGGCGAGGGCACGAGATGACAGTCGGGCTTCCATACCTGGCTGTTTGTTCGTTGGACGCCCATGCTCCCATAGATGGGCCTATACCTAGTATGTACTGTGTAGCAGATATGGGCCCTAATTTTGTCCGGGCCCTAGGTCGTCGCCCCTCTTGCCCTGGGCCAAAGCCGGCCCTGCTAAGCCTATGGGAGTTTTACATTCTTCTTCTGTGCCGACAGCCCCCACCTCAAAACCCTAATTTTTTGCTGGCCTTCCCCGCGGTCACCTGCGTTGGCAGCAACTCTGTCAAGGTGGGATGTGAGGAGGACTTCGGCTGGCTGATGGTGGAAATAAGAGTTTCGTGAGGGGTTTGATAGAGGAACCAACCCTAACTAAGATCCAACCTTTTTATCTATTTTGACCGGTCAATTTCATGATTTGAGTATGTTCCAAGCTTTCCCCCTTTGATCATCTTACTCTTGAAGTCTAAGGAGTCCTAGGCGGTTGGAGTCACCAAAAGCTTTCAAGTTGTTATTTTTCATCATAATTTTGCAAGGTATTGGAGGTCTCCCTAAAGCCTCCAAGAGTGGTTGAGCTCCGACTGCATGGAAGGTGTTCAAGGGGAAGAAGAAGGTGAGCCTTTGGTGGTGTTTGGAGGTACTTCGTGGTAACCTATGTAGGGGTTCGTAGCATGGAAAACAAAAATTTTCTATCGCATACAAACAAACAAGCCAAGATCTATCTACTAGATTGCAGCAACGAGTCGATGGAATAACTCACCCTCGAAGATTCCAAAGTGTTTAACGAGAGCAGATTCTCGTGGGTGATGTAGTCGTACTCTTTCCGATCTCAAGATCGCGTAGACGATCCTTCCAGCGCCACGTTCCGGCAGCGCTCCCGCAGTCGGTCACACGTTCGGTACTCGACGAAGACCTTCCTCTCCCTTGTTCCAGCAGGCAGCGGAGGTTGTAGCACTCTCCTCGCGATTCCGGCAGCACAACGGCGTGGTACCGGAGGTAGAGGGGAAATCCCGCAGGGCTTCGCCTTAAGCCGGTGCGAGTATGGTGGAGCTTATGAGAGAGGCTATTAGTGGTCTAGTAATTAGACACACCAATTAGAAGGCTCTAAACCAATTAGAAGGCTCTAAACCGAATAGCTCTAAACCGGGGTCTAGATCTAGGGTTTAGTTTAGAGGATAGGAAACTTGTGTGTCTAGGAGGGGAGCCCTGCCCCTCCTTATATAGGTGGGAGGGCTGGCCGGCCAAGGGGAGGAGTTCCTCCCCAACTCGGCCTAGGGAGGTGCGCCGGCCAAGGGGAGGAATTCCCCTCCAACTCGGCCTCCACCTCTCCTCCTCTTTTCCCACTTCCCAAAACTGCCGTTTGACTTTCAAACTAGCCGTTTGACTTTTTAATTTAGGATTTAAATAAATCCTTTATTTGGGACAGCAAGAATACTTAGTACATGATGCAATCATTCCAATATGTAATGACACATTCATGTACCCTTTCCCCTCCGGAGTGCCGGACATTCCGGGACCTTCTAGAATGTTCCCGATGAAAACACCGGAACCATTCCCCAACTCCGAAACGGGACTTTCCTTATATGAATCTTATTCTCCGGACCATTCCGGATCTCCTCGTGATATCCCGGATCCCATCCGAGACTCCGAACAACATTCGGTCTCTTTCTCATAATACCATAACTACTCAAACAACGTCGAATCCTTAAGTGTGTCTCCCTACGGTTCGTGAATTATGCGGACATGATCGAGACACTTCTTCGAACAATAACCAATAGAGGAATCTGGAAATTCATATGGCTCCCACATATTTCTACGATTACTTTGCGATCGAATGAACCACTTACATACGATACCAATTTCCCTTTGTCTCACGATATGATACTTATCCGAGGTTATGATCGTCGGTATCTCTGCATACCTAGTTCATCCTCGTTACTGATAAGTACTCTTTTCTCGTTCCCGTGATATGTGATCCCTTGTGACCAAGTCACATGCTTGCAAGCTAATTGGATGACATTTCACCGAGAGGGCCCAGAGAATATCTATCCGTCATGTGGATGGACAAATCCCACTCTTGATCCATGTGTTTCAACCAATACTTTCCGAACACTCAATGCCACCTTTATAGCCACCCTGTTACGGTGTGGTGTTTGATGACATCAAAGCATCCATCCAGTAAAGGTGATATGCATGATCTCATGGTCGAAGGAATTAGGTTACTATGTATCAGAAAGCATATAGCAATTGAACTATTGAAATGACTTGATCTTTATGCTACGCTTGTCTATAGGAGTATGTCCACCATATCATTCTCCTAACGATATGATCTTGTTGTTGATAACATCTCAATGTTCATGACAAAGAAACCACATCATCAATCAACCAACAAGCTAGTGAAGTATAGAGGCTATACTAGGGACTTCAAATTAAGTTTACAAATCACACAAGTATTAATGGTTTCCTTGTTAATACTATTATAGCATGAATGTAAACATTTATCATAAACACAAAGATATAATAATAACCATATTTATTATTGCCTCTAGGGAATATCTCCAACAGTCTCCCACTTGCACTAGAGTCATCTAATCTAGATTACATGGTAATATACCGAACACCCATGGCAGTTTGGTGTTGGTCATGTTTTGCCCTCGGGAGAGGTTTAGTCAACGGATCCGCCACATTCAGATCTGTGTGTACTTTGCAAATCTTTATATCCCCATCCTGGATATGTTCTCGAATAGCGTGAAAACGTAGCTTGATATGCTTCAGCTTCTTGTGTGACCTTGGTTCTTGCGCATTGGCTATGGCGCCCATGTTATCACAGTAGATAGACATTGGGTCCAGCGCACTAGGAACCACACCCAGCTCTGTAATGAACTCTTTCATCCATATCGCTTCTTGTGAAGCCTCTGAAGCAGCCATGTATTCCGATTCAGTTGAAGATCTCGCCACAACGCTTTGCTTTGCACTCCTCCAGCTAACTGCTGCACCATTCAAAATAAATACGTATCCAGATTGTGATTTAGAATCATCCGGATCGGTGTTCCAACTAGCATCGGTGTAACCATTAACAACGAGCTGTTCATCACCTCCATAAGAAAGAACCATATCCTTAGTTCTTCTCAAGTACTTAAGGATGTTTTTGACCGCTGTCCAATGATCCACTCCTGGATCACTTTGATATCTGCTAGTTAGACTAACAGCATATGCGATGTCGGGTCTAGTACATAGCATGGCATACATTAGAGATCCTATGGCTGAGTCATAGGGAGTCTTACTCATCCTTTCTCTATCTTCTGCCGATGTCGGACTTTGAGTTTTACTCAAGGTCGTATTGGGCAACATGGGCAAGAACCCTTTCTTGCTATCTTCCATTCCAAACCTCTTTAGAACTTTGTCCAAATATGTACTTTGTGACAATGATATTTGGCGTTTCGATCTATCTCTATAAATCTTTATGCCTAATATGTAAGCTGCTTCGCCAAGATCCTTCATTGAAAAACTATTATTCAAATACTCTTTGACACTATTAAGAAGGTCTACATCATTCCCAATCAACAATATGTCATCCACATACAGTATTAAGAATGCTACAGAGCTCCCACTCACTTTCTTGTAAATACAAGCTTCTCCATAAGTTTGTATAAAACCAAAACTTTTGATTACCTTATCAAAACGTTGATTCCAACTTCGGGATGCTTGCTTCAATCCATAGATTGACCGTTGAAGCTTGCATACCTTGTTAGCATCTTTAGGATCGACAAAACCTTTGGGTTGTATCATATACAACTCTTCATCAATGTCTCCATTGAGGAACGCTGTTTTGACATCCATCTGCCATATCTCATAATCATAATATGCAGCGATTGCTAACATAATCCTCACAGACTTTAGCTTCGCTACCGGTGAGAAAGTCTCATCGTAGTCAACTCCTTGAATTTGTCGAAACCCTTTTGCGACAAGTCGAGCTTTATAGACAGTAACATTACCATCAGCATCTGTTTTCTTCTTGAAAATCCATTTGTTCTCGACAGCCTTCCGGCCATCCGGTAAGTCCACCAAAGTCCATACTTGGTTTTCGTACATGGATCCAATCTCGGATTTTATGGCTTCTTGCCATTTATTGGAATCTGGGCTCATCATCGCTTCCTCATATGTCTCGGGGTCATCGGTGTTGTCCACCAACATGACATTCATAACGGAATCATACCAATCTGGAGTGGTACGAGTTCTCGTTGACCTCCGAGGCTCTGTAGCAACTTCAACCGAAGTTTCATGATCACTATCATTAGCTTCCTCTCTTATTGGTGCAGGCACCACAGGAACTTCTTCCGGTGCTGCGCTACTCGCTATTTCGAGAGAAGGTTCGACAACCTCGTCAAGTTCTACTTTCCTTCCAGTCACTTCTTTAGAGAGAAATTCCTTCTCTAGAAAGGATCCATTCTTGGCAACGAAGATTTTGCCTTCGGATCTATGATAGAAGGTATACCCAATAGTTTCCTTCGGGTATCCTATGAAGACGCATTTTTCCGCTTTGGGTTCAAGCTTGTCCGGCTGTAACTTCTTTACATAGGCTTCGCATCCCCAAACTTTAAGGAACGACAATTTAGGTTTCTTCCCAAACCATAATTCATACGGTGTCGTTTCAACGGATTTAGACGGTGCCCTATTTAAAGTGAATGCGGCTGTTTCTAATGCATAACCCCAAAATGATAGTGGTAAATCTGTAAGTGACATCATAGAACGAACCATATCTAAGAGAGTTCGATTACGACGTTCAGACACACCATTACGCTGTGGTGTTCCCGGCGGTGTCAACTGCGAAAGTATTCCACATTTCCTTAAATGCTCGCCAAACTCGTAACTTAGATATTCACCTCCACGATCAGAACGTAGAAATTTAATCTTCTTGTTACGTTGATTCTCTACCTCACTTTGAAACTCCTTAAACTTCTCGAAAGTTTCGGACTTATGTTTCATGAAATAGATATACCCATATCTACTCAAGTCATCCGTGAAGGTAAGAACATAACGATAACCACTGCGCGATGCTACACTCATTGGACCACACACATCGGTATGTATGATTTCCAATAAGTCTGTATCTCGCTCCATCATACCAGAAAATGGAGTCTTAGTCATTTTACCCATCAGACATGCCTCACATCTTTCAAGTGATTCAAAATCAAGTGATTCAAGAAGTCCATCGGAATGGAGTTTCTTCATACGCTTCACTCCAATGTGACCAAGACGACAGTGCCACATATAGGTCAAATTATCGCTTGATTTCAAACGTTTAGCCTCAATGTTATTAATATGTGTATTTCTACTATCGAGATTCAATATGAATAGACCATCTATCAAAGGTGTTGGAGATATGCCCTAGAGGCAATAATAAATATAGTTATTATTATATCTTTGTGTTTATGATAAATGTTTATATTCATGCTATAATAGTATTAACAAGGAAACATTAATACTTGTGTGAATTGTAAACTTAAATTGAAGTCCCTAGTATAGCCTCTATACTTCACTAGCTTGTTGGTTGATTAAATGATTGTGGTTTCC
The DNA here is from genome assembly GCA_916181665.1 of Avena sativa. Lineage (NCBI taxonomy): Eukaryota > Viridiplantae > Streptophyta > Magnoliopsida > Poales > Poaceae > Avena > Avena sativa. Next base: position 60,034,920 of record OV702292.1, read on the forward strand.
ATATCATGAACATTGAGATGTTATCAACAACAAGATCATATCGTTAGGAGAATGATATGGTGGACATACTCCTATAGACAAGCGTAGCATAAAGATCAAGTCATTTCAATAGTTCAATTGCTATATGCTTTCTGATACATAGTAACCTAATTCCTTCGACCATGAGATCATGCATATCACCTTTGCTGGATGGATGCTTTGATGTCATCAAACACCACACCGTAACAGGGTGGCTATAAAGGTGGCATTGAGTGTTCGGAAAGTATTGGTTGAAACACATGGATCAAGAGTGGGATTTGTCCATCCACATGACGGATAGATATACTCTGGGCCCTCTCGGTGGAATGTCATCCAATTAGCTTGCAAGCATGTGACATGGTCACAAGGGATCACATATCACGGGAACGAGAAAAGAGTACTTATCGGTAACGAGGTTGAACTAGGTATGCAGAGATACCGACGATCATAACCTCGGATAAGTGACATATCGTGAGACAAAGGGAAATTGGTATCGTATGTAAGTGGTTCATTCGATCGCAAAGTAATCGTAGAAATATGTGGGAGCCATATGAATTTCCAGATTCCTCTATTGGTTATTGTTCGGAGAAGTGTCTCGATCATGTCCGCATAATTCACGAACCGTAGGGAGACACACTTAAGGATTCGACGTTGTTTGAGTAGTTATGGTATTATGAGAAAGAGACCGAATGTTGTTCGGAGTCTCGGATGGGATCCGGGATATCACGAGGTGATCCGGAATGGTCCGGAGAATAAGATTCATATAAGGAAAGTCCCGTTTCGGAGTTGGGGAATGGTTCCGGTGTTTTCATCGGGAACATTCTAGAAGGTCCCGGAATGTCCGGCACTCCGGAGGGGGAAGGGTACATGAGTGTGTCATTGCATATTGGAATGATTGCATCATGTACTAAGTGTTCTTGCTGTCCCAAATAAAGGATTTATTTAAATCCTAAATTGAAAAGTCAAACGGCTAGTTTGAAAGTCAAACGGCAGTTTTGGGAAGTGGGAAAAGAGGAGGAGAGGTGGAGGCCGAGTTGGAGGGGAATTCCTCCCCTTGGCCGGCGCACCTCCCTAGGCCGAGTTGGGGAGGAACTCCTCCCCTTGGCCGGCCAGCCCTCCCACCTATATAAGGAGGGGCAGGGCTCCCTCCTACACACACAAGTTTCCTATCCTCTAAACTAAACCCTAGATCTAGACCCCGGTTTAGAGCTATTCGGTTTAGAGCCTTCTAATTGGTTTAGAGCCTTCTAATTGGTGTGTCTAATTACTAGACCACTAATAGCCTCTCTCATAAGCTCCACCATACTCGCACCGGCTTAAGGCGAAGCCCTGCGGGATTTCCCCTCTACTTCCGGTACCACGCCGTTGTGCTGCCGGAATCACGAGGAGAGTGCTACAACCTCCACTGCCTGCTGGAACAAGGGAGAGGAAGGTCTTCGTCGAGTACCGAACGTGTGACCGACTGCGGGAGCGCTGCGGGAACGCGGCGCCGGAAGGATCGTCTACGCGATCTTGAGATCGGAAAGAGTACGACTACATCACCCACGAGAATCTGCTCTCGTTAAACACTTTGGAATCTTCGAGGGTGAGTTATTCCATCGACTCGTTGCTACAATCTAGTAGATAGATCTTGGCTTGTTTGTTTGTATGCGATAGAAAATTTTGTTTTCCATGCTACGAACCCCTACAGTGGTATCAGAGCCGTGTCTATATGTAGATCTGTTGCACGAGTAGAACACAATGGTCATTGTGGGCGTTGATGCTTTTATTGTAGATTGCTTTTTGTGTACTTTGCATCTTGCGGTATGTTGGGATGAAGCGGCCCGGGCTAACCTTACATGACATCGTTCATGAGACTTGCTCCACGCTTGACATGCAACTCGTTTTGCATAAGTGGCTTTGCGGGTGCCTGTTTCTCCTAGCATAGTAAAGATCCAATTTACAACGGGTAATCAACAATGCTAGTATCAATGTTGTGGTTCTTGTTCGTAAGTTAGAACGACACTTATTGAAAGCCCCAAACCACGTAAAATATGCAAAGAAAGTAGAGGCGTCTAACTTTGTTTTGCAGGGGTATGCAGTGATGTGATATGGCCATGATTGTGATTATATTTGATGTATGCAATGTTCCTTATTGTAAGTTGGCAACCGGCAGGAGCCATATGGTTGTCTTTAATTTCTGTTAAGACCTGCGTGTCTATTCAAAATAGTTGTAATAGTTGAAGCTGGTGGACGACAACCATGGAGAAGCGTCATTGACCTTGATGCTGTGCCGGTGATGATGGAGATCATATTCGTGCTTGAAGATGGAGATCGGAAGCACAAAGAAGAAAGGCCATATCATATCACATATTATGAATTGCATGTGATGTTAATCCTTTATGCATCTTGTATTGCTTAGTAGACGACGGTAGCATTATAAGATGATCCCTCATGCACATAAATTTCAAGTTCTAAAGTGTTCACCCTTAGTATGCACCGTTGCCAAAGCTTGCTGCTTCGAAGCACCACGTGATGATCGGGTGTCTTTGATTCCGCGGGTGAATACAACGTAAGCAAGCCAGATTTGCTTATGCGGTAGCTAAGGTTTGATCTTGACGAGCCTAGCATGTACAGACATGGCCTCAGGAACACGGATCGCCGAAAGGCAAAGCATGAATCATATAGTAGATATGATGAACATGATGATTGTTCGCCATTAAAACTATATCAGCTCTCGTGATGATCGGTGTTGATGTAGTGGATTTGGTTCGTGTGATCACTAAAACAATGTGAGGGATGTTGTTTTGAGTGGGAGTTCACCTAGTTTAATTTCATTAATTAATTTGAACTCAATTTGTCATAAACTTAGTCTAAACTATTGCAAATATGTTGTAGATCAATGGCAGCCCCTACCATCAATTTTAATGCGTTCCTAGAGAAAGAAAAGTTGAAAAACAATGGAAGCAACTTCGCGGATTGGTTCCGCAATTTGAGGATTGTCCTCACAGCTGGTAATTTGACCTATGTGCTGGATGCACCGCTAGGTGACCCACCTGCAGCTGATGCTACCGATGAAGTAAAGAATGTTTACCTCGCTCGGAAGAATCAATACTCCATAGTTCAGTGTGCTATCTTGTATGGTTTAGAATCGGAGCTTCAGAAAAGGTTTGAAGAGTCAGATCCATATGATATTGTCGAGGATCTCAAATTAATCTTTGAGACTCATGCGGCAATTGAAAGTTATGAAGCTTCTGAAAAGTTCTTTAACTGCAAGATGGAAGAGGGTAGCTCCGTCAGTGAGCATGTGCTTAAGATGTCTGGGCACGCAAATAAACTTCAAAGTTTGGGTATAGTGATTCCTAATACTTTGGGAGTTTACCGCATCCTCCAATCACTACCACCAAGTTACAAGAACTTTGTGATGAACTACAACATGCAGAACATGAACAAAGAGTTGCCAGAACTATTTGCTATGTTAAAATCTGCAGAAGTGGAGATCAAGAAAGAGCACCAAGTGTTGATGGTCAATAAGACCACCAAATTCAAGAAAGGCAAGTCTAAGCAAAAGGGACACTTCAAGAAGGGTGGTAAGAAAGTTACCACGCCGACAAAGAAGACCAAGGCTGGACCTAAACCTGAAACTGAGTGCTTTTACTGCAAGGGAGAAGGTCACTGGAAGCGGAATTGCCCAAGGTACTTGGCGGATTTGAAGAACGGCAACATCAAGAAGAAAGGTATATCTGATATACATGTTATTGATGTGTATCTCACTAGTACTCGTAGTAGTGCCTGGGTATTTGATACTGGTTCGGTTGCTCATATTTGTAACTCGAAACAGGAGCTGCAGAATAAACGGAAGCTAGTGAAGAACGAGGTGACGATGCGCGTAGGAAACGGATCAAAGGTTGATGTGATCGCGGTCGGCACGCTACCTCTTCATCTACCATCGGGATTAGTTTTATACTTAAATAATTGTTATTTGGTGCCTGCATTAAGCATGAACATTATATCAGGATCTTGTTTATTGCGAGACAGTTACTTGTTTAAATCTGAGAATAATGGTTGTTCGATTTATATGAGTAATGTGTTTTATGCACATGCACCTTTGATAGATGGTCTATTCATATTGAATCTCGATAGTAGAAATACACATATTAATAACATTGAGGCTAAACGTTTGAAATCAAGCGATAATTTGACCTATATGTGGCACTGTCGTCTTGGTCACATTGGAGTGAAGCGTATGAAGAAACTCCATTCCGATGGACTTCTTGAATCACTTGATTTTGAATCACTTGAAAGATGCGAGGCATGTCTGATGGGTAAAATGACTAAGACTCCATTTTCTGGTATGATGGAGCGAGCTACAGACTTATTGGAAATCATACATACCGATGTGTGTGGTCCAATGAGTGTAGCATCGCGCAGTGGTTATCGTTATGTTCTTACCTTCACGGATGACTTGAGTAGATATGGGTATATCTATTTCATGAAACATAAGTCCGAAACTTTTGAGAAGTTTAAGGAGTTTCAAAGTGAGGTAGAGAATCAACGTAACAAGAAGATTAAATTTCTACGTTCTGATCGTGGAGGTGAATATCTAAGTTACGAGTTTGGCGAGCATTTAAGGAAATGTGGAATACTTTCGCAGTTGACACCGCCGGGAACACCACAGCGTAATGGTGTGTCTGAACGTCGTAATCGAACTCTCTTAGATATGGTTCGTTCTATGATGTCACTTACAGATTTACCACTGTCATTTTGGGGTTATGCATTAGAAACAGCCGCATTCACTTTAAATAGGGCACCGTCTAAATCCGTTGAAACGACACCGTATGAATTATGGTTTGGGAAGAAACCTAAATTGTCGTTCCTTAAAGTTTGGGGATGCGAAGCCTATGTAAAGAAGTTACAGCCGGACAAGCTTGAACCCAAAGCGGAAAAATGCGTCTTCATAGGATACCCGAAGGAAACTATTGGGTATACCTTCTATCATAGATCCGAAGGCAAAATCTTCGTTGCCAAGAATGGATCCTTTCTAGAGAAGGAATTTCTCTCTAAAGAAGTGACTGGAAGGAAAGTAGAACTTGACGAGGTTGTCGAACCTTCTCTCGAAATTGCGAGTAGCGCAGCACCGGAAGAAGTTCCTGTGGTGCCTGCACCAATAAGAGAGGAAGCTAATGATGGTGATCATGAAACTTCGGTTGAAGTTACTACAGAGCCTCGGAGGTCAACGAGAACTCGTACCACTCCAGATTGGTATGATTCCGTTATGAATGTCATGTTGGTGGACAACACCGATGACCCCGAGACATATGAGGAAGCGATGATGAGCCCAGATTCCAATAAATGGCAAGAAGCCATGAAATCCGAGATTGGATCCATGTACGAAAACCAAGTATGGACTTTGGTGGACTTACCGGATGGCCGGAAGGCTGTCGAGAACAAATGGATTTTCAAGAAGAAAACAGATGCTGATGGTAATGTTACTGTCTATAAAGCTCGACTTGTCGCAAAAGGGTTTCGACAAATTCAAGGAGTTGACTACGATGAGACTTTCTCACCGGTAGCGAAGCTAAAGTCTGTGAGGATTATGTTAGCAATCGCTGCATATTATGATTATGAGATATGGCAGATGGATGTCAAAACAGCATTCCTCAATGGAGACATTGATGAAGAGTTGTATATGATGCAACCCAAAGGTTTTGTCGATCCTAAAGATGCTAACAAGGTATGCAAGCTTCAACGGTCCATCTATGGATTGAAGCAAGCATCCCGAAGTTGGAATCAACGTTTTGATAAGGTAATCAAAAGTTTTGGTTTTATACAAACTTATGGAGAAGCTTGTATTTACAAGAAAGTGAGTGGGAGCTCTGTAGCATTCTTAATACTGTATGTGGATGACATATTGTTGATTGGGAATGATGTAGACCTTCTTAATAGTGTCAAAGAGTATTTGAATAATAGTTTTTCAATGAAGGATCTTGGCGAAGCAGCTTACATATTAGGCATAAAGATTTATAGAGATAGATCGAAACGCCAAATATCATTGTCACAAAGTACATATTTGGACAAAGTTCTAAAGAGGTTTGGAATGGAAGATAGCAAGAAAGGGTTCTTGCCCATGTTGCCCAATACGACCTTGAGTAAAACTCAAAGTCCGACATCGGCAGAAGATAGAGAAAGAATGAGTAAGACTCCCTATGCCTCAGCCATAGGATCTCTAATGTATGCCATGCTATGTACTAGACCCGACATTGCATATGCTGTTAGTTTAACTAGCAGATATCAAAGTGATCCAGGAGTGGATCATTGGACAGCGGTCAAAAACATCCTTAAGTACTTGAGAAGAACTAAGGATATGGTTCTTTCTTATGGAGGTGATGAACAGCTCGTTGTTAATGGTTACACCGATGCTAGTTGGAACACCGATCCGGATGATTCTAAATCACAATCTGGATACGTATTTATTTTGAATGGTGCAGCAGTTAGCTGGAGGAGTGCAAAGCAAAGCGTTGTGGCGAGATCTTCAACTGAATCGGAATACATGGCTGCTTCGGAGGCTTCACAAGAAGCGATATGGATGAAAGAGTTCATTACAGAGCTGGGTGTGGTTCCAAGTGCGCTGGACCCAATGTCTATCTACTGTGATAACATGGGCGCCATAGCCAATGCGCAAGAACCAAGGTCACACAAGAAGCTGAAGCATATCAAGCTGCGTTTTCACGCTATTCGAGAACATATCCAGGATGGGGATATAAAGATTTGCAAAGTACACACAGATCTGAATGTGGCGGATCCGTTAACTAAACCTCTCCCGAGGGCAAAACATGACCAACACCAAACTGCCATGGGTGTTCGGTATATTACCATGTAATCTAGATTAGATGACTCTAGTGCAAGTGGGAGACTGTTGGAGATATGCCCTAGAGGCAATAATAAATATAGTTATTATTATATCTTTGTGTTTATGATAAATGTTTATATTCATGCTATAATAGTATTAACAAGGAAACATTAATACTTGTGTGAATTGTAAACTTAAATTGAAGTCCCTAGTATAGCCTCTATACTTCACTAGCTTGTTGGTTGATTAAATGATTGTGGTTTCCATATCATGAACATTGAGATGTTATCAACAACAAGATCATATCGTTAGGAGAATGATATGGTGGACATACTCCTATAGACAAGCGTAGCATAAAGATCAAGTCATTTCAATAGTTCAATTGCTATATGCTTTCTGATACATAGTAACCTAATTCCTTCGACCATGAGATCATGCATATCACCTTTGCTGGATGGATGCTTTGATGTCATCAAACACCACACCGTAACAGGGTGGCTATAAAGGTGGCATTGAGTGTTCGGAAAGTATTGGTTGAAACACATGGATCAAGAGTGGGATTTGTCCATCCACATGACGGATAGATATACTCTGGGCCCTCTCGGTGGAATGTCATCCAATTAGCTTGCAAGCATGTGACATGGTCACAAGGGATCACATATCACGGGAACGAGAAAAGAGTACTTATCGGTAACGAGGTTGAACTAGGTATGCAGAGATACCGACGATCATAACCTCGGATAAGTGACATATCGTGAGACAAAGGGAAATTGGTATCGTATGTAAGTGGTTCATTCGATCGCAAAGTAATCGTAGAAATATGTGGGAGCCATATGAATTTCCAGATTCCTCTATTGGTTATTGTTCGGAGAAGTGTCTCGATCATGTCCGCATAATTCACGAACCGTAGGGAGACACACTTAAGGATTCGACGTTGTTTGAGTAGTTATGGTATTATGAGAAAGAGACCGAATGTTGTTCGGAGTCTCGGATGGGATCCGGGATATCACGAGGTGATCCGGAATGGTCCGGAGAATAAGATTCATATAAGGAAAGTCCCGTTTCGGAGTTGGGGAATGGTTCCGGTGTTTTCATCGGGAACATTCTAGAAGGTCCCGGAATGTCCGGCACTCCGGAGGGGGAAGGGTACATGAGTGTGTCATTGCATATTGGAATGATTGCATCATGTACTAAGTGTTCTTGCTGTCCCAAATAAAGGATTTATTTAAATCCTAAATTGAAAAGTCAAACGGCTAGTTTGAAAGTCAAACGGCAGTTTTGGGAAGTGGGAAAAGAGGAGGAGAGGTGGAGGCCGAGTTGGAGGGGAATTCCTCCCCTTGGCCGGCGCACCTCCCTAGGCCGAGTTGGGGAGGAACTCCTCCCCTTGGCCGGCCAGCCCTCCCACCTATATAAGGAGGGGCAGGGCTCCCTCCTACACACACAAGTTTCCTATCCTCTAAACTAAACCCTAGATCTAGACCCCGGTTTAGAGCTATTCGGTTTAGAGCCTTCTAATTGGTTTAGAGCCTTCTAATTGGTGTGTCTAATTACTAGACCACTAATAGCCTCTCTCATAAGCTCCACCATACTCGCACCGGCTTAAGGCGAAGCCCTGCGGGATTTCCCCTCTACTTCCGGTACCACGCCGTTGTGCTGCCGGAATCACGAGGAGAGTGCTACAACCTCCGCTGCCTGCTGGAACAAGGGAGAGGAAGGTCTTCGTCGAGTACCGAACGTGTGACCGACTGCGGGAGCGCTGCGGGAACGCGGCGCCGGAAGGATCGTCTACGCGATCTTGAGATCGGAAAGAGTACAACTACATCACCCACGAGAATCTGCTCTCGTTAAACACTTTGGAATCTTCGAGGGTGAGTTATTCCATCGACTCGTTGCTACAATCTAGTAGATAGATCTTGGCTTGTTTGTTTGTATGCGATAGAAAATTTTGTTTTCCATGCTACGAACCCCTACAAAAGGTGCATGTGCGTAAAACATATTACTCATATAAATCGAACAACCATTATTCTCTGATTTAAACAAGTAACCGTCTCGCAATAAACAAGATCCTGATATAATGTTCATGCTTAACGCAGGCACCAAATAACAATTATTTAAGTATAAAACTAATCCCGATGGTAGATGAAGAGGTAGCGTGCCGACCGCGATCACATCAACCTTTGATCCGTTTCCTACGCGCATCGTCACCTCGTTCTTCACTAGCTTCCGTTTATTCTGCAGCTCCTGTTTCGAGTTACAAATATGAGCAACTGAACCAGTATCAAATACCCAGGCACTACTACGGATACTAGTGATATACACATCAATAACATGTATATCAGATATACCTTTCTTCTTGATGTTGCCGTTCTTCAAATCCGCCAAGTACTTTGGGCAATTCCGCTTCCAGTGACCTTCTCCATTGCAGTAAAAGCACTCAGTATCAGGCTTTGGTCCAGCCTTGGTTTTCTTCGTCGGCGTGGTAACTTTCTTACCACCCTTCTTGAAGTGTCCCTTTTGCTTAGACTTGCCTTTCTTGAATTTGGTGGTCTTATTGACCATCAACACTTGGTGCTCTTTCTTGATCTCCACTTCTGCAGATTTTAACATAGCAAATAGTTCTGGCAACTCTTTGTTCATGTTCTGCATGTTGTAGTTCATCACAAAGTTCTTGTAACTTGGTGGTAGTGATTGGAGGATGCGGTAAACTCCCAAAGTATTAGGAATCACTATACCCAAACTTTGAAGTTTATTTGCGTGCCCAGACATCTTTAGCACATGCTCACTGACGGAGCTACCCTCTTCCATCTTGCAGTTAAAGAACTTCTCAGAAGCTTCATAACTTTCAATTGCCGCATGAGTCTCAAAGATTAATTTGAGATCCTCGACAATATCATATGGATCCGACTCTTCAAACCTTTTCTGAAGCTCCGATTCTAAACCATACAAGATAGCACACTGAACTATGGAGTACTGATTTTTCCGAGCGAGGTAAACATTCTTTACTTCATCGGTAGCATCAGCTGCAGGTGGGTCACCTAGCGGTGCATCCAGCACATAGGTCAAATTACCAGCTGTGAGGACAATCCTCAAATTGCGGAACCAATCCGCGAAGTTGCTTCCATTGTTTTTCAACTTTTCTTTCTCTAGGAACGCATTAAAATTGATGGTAGGGGCTGCCATTGATCTACAACATATTTGCAATAGTTTAGACTAAGTTTATGACAAATTGAGTTCAAATTAATTAATGAAATTAAACTAGGTGAACTCCCACTCAAAACAACATCCCTCACATTGTTTTAGTGATCACACGAACCAAATCCACTACATCAACACCGATCATCACGAGAGCTGATATAGTTTTAATGGCGAACAATCATCATGTTCATCATATCTACTATATGATTCATGCTTTGCCTTTCGGCGATCCGTGTTCCTGAGGCCATGTCTGTACATGCTAGGCTCGTCAAGATCAAACCTTAGCTACCGCATAAGCAAATCTGGCTTGCTTACGTTGTATTCACCCGCGGAATCAAAGACACCCGATCATCACGTGGTGCTTCGAAGCAGCAAGCTTTGGCAACGGTGCATACTAAGGGTGAACACTTTAGAACTTGAAATTTATGTGCATGAGGGATCATCTTATAATGCTACCGTCGTCCACTAAGCAATACAAGATGCATAAAGGATTAACATCACATGCAATTCATAATATGTGATATGATATGGCCTTTCTTCTTTGTGCTTCCGATCTCCATCTTCAAGCACGAACATGATCTCCATCATCACCGGCATAGCATCAAGGTCAATGACGCTTCTTCATGGTTGTCGTCCACCAGCTTCAACTATTACAACTATTTTGAATAGACACGCAGGTCTTAACAGAAATTAAAGACAACCATATGGCTCCTGCCGGTTGCCAACTTACAATAAGGAACATTGCATACATCAAATATAATCACAATCATGGCCATATCACATCACTGCACACCCCTGCAAAACAAAGTTAGACGCTTCTACTTTCTTTGCATATTTTACGTGGTTTGGGGCTTTCCATAAGTGTCGTTCTAACTTACGAACAAGAACCACAACATTGATACTAGCATTGTTGATCACCCGTTGTAAATTGGATCTTTACTATGCTAGGAGAAACAGGCACCCGCAAAGCCACTTATGCAAAACGAGTTGCATGTCAAGCGTGGAGCAAGTCTCATGAACGATGTCATGTAAGGTTAGCCCGGGCCGCTTCATCCCAACATACCGCAAGATGCAAAGTACACAAAAAGCAATCTACAATAAAAGCATCAACGCCCACAATGACCATTGTGTTCTACTCGTGCAACAGATCTACATATAGACACGGCTCTGATACCACTGTAGGGGTTCGTAGCATGGAAAACAAAAATTTTCTATCGCATACAAACAAACAAGCCAAGATCTATCTACTAGATTGCAGCAACGAGTCGATGGAATAACTCACCCTCGAAGATTCCAAAGTGTTTAACGAGAGCAGATTCTCGTGGGTGATGTAGTCGTACTCTTTCCGATCTCAAGATCGCGTAGACGATCCTTCCAGCGCCACGTTCCGGCAGCGCTCCCGCAGTCGGTCACACGTTCGGTACTCGACGAAGACCTTCCTCTCCCTTGTTCCAGCAGGCAGCGGAGGTTGTAGCACTCTCCTCGCGATTCCGGCAGCACAACGGCGTGGTACCGGAGGTAGAGGGGAAATCCCGCAGGGCTTCGCCTTAAGCCGGTGCGAGTATGGTGGAGCTTATGAGAGAGGCTATTAGTGGTCTAGTAATTAGACACACCAATTAGAAGGCTCTAAACCAATTAGAAGGCTCTAAACCGAATAGCTCTAAACCGGGGTCTAGATCTAGGGTTTAGTTTAGAGGATAGGAAACTTGTGTGTCTAGGAGGGGAGCCCTGCCCCTCCTTATATAGGTGGGAGGGCTGGCCGGCCAAGGGGAGGAGTTCCTCCCCAACTCGGCCTAGGGAGGTGCGCCGGCCAAGGGGAGGAATTCCCCTCCAACTCGGCCTCCACCTCTCCTCCTCTTTTCCCACTTCCCAAAACTGCCGTTTGACTTTCAAACTAGCCGTTTGACTTTTTAATTTAGGATTTAAATAAATCCTTTATTTGGGACAGCAAGAATACTTAGTACATGATGCAATCATTCCAATATGTAATGACACATTCATGTACCCTTTCCCCTCCGGAGTGCCGGACATTCCGGGACCTTCTAGAATGTTCCCGATGAAAACACCGGAACCATTCCCCAACTCCGAAACGGGACTTTCCTTATATGAATCTTATTCTCCGGACCATTCCGGATCTCCTCGTGATATCCCGGATCCCATCCGAGACTCCGAACAACATTCGGTCTCTTTCTCATAATACCATAACTACTCAAACAACGTCGAATCCTTAAGTGTGTCTCCCTACGGTTCGTGAATTATGCGGACATGATCGAGACACTTCTTCGAACAATAACCAATAGAGGAATCTGGAAATTCATATGGCTCCCACATATTTCTACGATTACTTTGCGATCGAATGAACCACTTACATACGATACCAATTTCCCTTTGTCTCACGATATGATACTTATCCGAGGTTATGATCGTCGGTATCTCTGCATACCTAGTTCATCCTCGTTACTGATAAGTACTCTTTTCTCGTTCCCGTGATATGTGATCCCTTGTGACCAAGTCACATGCTTGCAAGCTAATTGGATGACATTTCACCGAGAGGGCCCAGAGAATATCTATCCGTCATGTGGATGGACAAATCCCACTCTTGATCCATGTGTTTCAACCAATACTTTCCGAACACTCAATGCCACCTTTATAGCCACCCTGTTACGGTGTGGTGTTTGATGACATCAAAGCATCCATCCAGTAAAGGTGATATGCATGATCTCATGGTCGAAGGAATTAGGTTACTATGTATCAGAAAGCATATAGCAATTGAACTATTGAAATGACTTGATCTTTATGCTACGCTTGTCTATAGGAGTATGTCCACCATATCATTCTCCTAACGATATGATCTTGTTGTTGATAACATCTCAATGTTCATGACAAAGAAACCACATCATCAATCAACCAACAAGCTAGTGAAGTATAGAGGCTATACTAGGGACTTCAAATTAAGTTTACAAATCACACAAGTATTAATGGTTTCCTTGTTAATACTATTATAGCATGAATGTAAACATTTATCATAAACACAAAGATATAATAATAACCATATTTATTATTGCCTCTAGGGCATATCTCCAACAACCTACACCTCTCAATAGTGAATATATTTCCCTCAAAAAAGTGAACGTTGTGATACATATTCGTCTCTGTGTGCTTGATGCATCTAAAATACATACATGAATTTTATAGTTTATTGTGCTAAATTTCTTAATATTTAGCAACTTATTATATTTATTGGACTAACCTACTAATAGTTGCAAGAGTGTTTAATTTTTGGTTTTACATTCTATTGTGCGGGAATTGCATACATATAGAAAGAAGTCCCTCATTATAATGAAATTCGAAGTTTCCTAAAATTTGTACCTGATTCAAAAGTTGGTAACATGATTGACTCAAAAAAATTTCATACTTGATGGATTCGACCAAGTCTTGACTCTTTGGACTCATGAGGGATAAAGGGGAGAACTAGTAACGTTATGGAGGTGCCCAAGATCCCTTGGATCAAAGAGGCATCAATCTCATGGCCAAGATACATTGCCAAAGTCTATATAAAGAAGGAAAACCCCTACTTTTGAGGGTAGCCACAAATTTGCCTCCCCTTGGATCCCATCTACAAGGTCGAGGGCTACTCTACAACACCAAGGAAGAAGGGGGCCCAAGGCGCCCCAAGGGTGGCCATCGCCCTTAGGAGGTCGTCGATGCCTCCCTGCTACGGGCTGCCACTGCGATGCCGCCTCTCTCGCCGTGGTCACCTCTCCCCCTTGGGGAGGCACCTCTCCATCACCATCTACAACACTTCTTCATCCTCTGCACTGCAATCTCTTGGTAAATATGGTCTTTGATGCAGTATATTATTCTCCCATGATGTATTATATCTCTATCTCTAGTATTGAGTAGTCCCTTGTTCATGACAATGGTGAAATAGTTTGTTTATTGGTTGTAGACAAGTATGTTATCTTTTATGATGGTCATATGTACTTATGTACGTGTACACGCATATGTTAGGGAGATGCATAAGGTTGTCACCGTTGCATGTAACTAGAAGGAGGGATGGATGGAGATGACAGAATTCATGTCCGGAATTCATAATTTTGCATGTGTATTAGTAATGTGTTAACTAACATGGGATAAACTAATGGGGACCTTGAAACTTACAACTTTGGGTGTACTTTATGCCTTCAAAATTCTCTTGTATTTATCTTTGGGATACCCTTGTGCTTGAAGTATATGATATCATCGTATATGTTGTTTTCACCTAATTGCATTGTGGTTATCTTACTTATCTGCAAAGCCTAAAACTAGTGAATATAATATTAAATTTGTAAAAAGCTATACACCTCCTTTAGGTAATCCACCATATCGATCATTAACTAGACACTTCCATTTCTGAGATCGGAAGGAAAGGGAAAGGGAAGCAATAGAACACCAAAGACACCAACGTGTGTTGGAGTCAAGATTGGTGATGTTATTCGTGCGACATCATGGGGACGTTCTAGTTCGAGAGAATGTAACATTTTGTGAGAGGGTTTTCTAATGACATGTACAATACTCTCATTCAACATTCTATAAAGAGAGATTTAGCTGAGGCGGGGGAAATATGACAGTTGAGAGAATGATCATGTTTGTAATTACATAGATGGTCTATAAGGTTTTACATGACCCTATAGACAGATTGTTTACCATTGTATGCATGGTATCGATATTTTGTGCTTGTAATTTTACATGTATGGTAAACTATGAATGACATGAAGAGCACTATAGACAACCAAGTTTCGTACCTTTGTTCATGCCCTAATGTAGGAGTAGTGGGTAGTCACAAAAAATGGTTTATATGAGCAGATTGGTCGACGATTAGGGCATTAGAAAATGTAAACAAGTTAATATTGTGTCTCATCATTTAGAGATAGCAAGTTGTAATGCGATGAACTTTGTATTTTGGTTTGGAAAATGTGCTATTATGACAATAGAGAAAACAAATGTTAAAATACTAAGACATTGTATTTTAGTTAAGAGGTTCTCTCTTCATTTTCTTTTCCACCTAAACCAAAATTCCAAGTGACACCTATAAGATGAAGTTGATATTACCCCGTTGTAGATATCTTTATATGTGCCAAATATTGCCATATTATTTTGTGCTAAACTTGTTTAAGAAGATCTGGATACAAATTCCACATTTTATTGGTCCTAAAAGAAATTCGCATGCAGAATAAAATATGTGTATCATTTCAACCAAGCCTAAAATGATTCTTTGAATGCCCACTATGCATGTTTACCTTAAAAGCTCAAAAACCGGCTACTCCCTCTGTTCCAAAATAAGGGAAGGTCTTGGACTTTTCAAAATCAAACTTCTCCAAGGCCAGATTTTAACGAAAGTGTGTCAACATCGAATATATATAGTATGAAAATATTATGTGATGAATCTAGTAAAACTACATTGGTGTTGTAGATGTTGATGCATTTTATTTAGTCTTTGTGAAACTTGAAGTGGTTTGACTTAAGACAGACCTAGAACTTCATTTTAGAACCGAAGAATTGTCAATTTACGGTAAAATTTTCCGAACCTACATGTCTTTCACATTATCGCTCCGTACCTGATTTGACTAGACGATTTTAGGCTAAGATCACATAGTCCCACCATCCCAACATTGTCTACACAAGTAATTAGTGATAAAGAACTTAGCGCGTGATTGATTAGGTGACCATCCTCGTTTTCACCCTTTTGGACAAGATCTTGGATGCAGTAAAGAAGTCTTGTTTTGCTGAACTCTTTCATTAAAACTAAACATGTTTGATGGGGCACCATAGTCACTTGTCCTAGTTGTATAACAACATTCTTAATTTCCATAAGAATACCATATGAAAAACATTGAGATGTTTAGGTACATGGTGTCAAGCAGGATACACTTATATCCCACTTCTTGATCAGTTGAGGATTTCTAGTTTAATTTCTGAGCATAAAATTTGACCTTAAAATTCTCAAATAAACAAGTAGTGGGATATAAGGTAGGATCCCACTTGAATTCCAACCCCAAATTACGTTGTTTTACTTTTTTCAAACCCTCTGACGCTGATCGAGATTCACTATCATTTTATTGATAGCAGATAAAACCATGCAAACATGCAAATTTCAGGTTTTAACCATATTGCAAAATAGGAAAACTACCGACTGCATATGCCCTAACACTCGTTACACTCTAAACGTATAGACATGAAGCTAAATTATGTGATTCTGTGAACTTGAGAAATTTTTTCTTTCCTCCTTACAATAACGACATGTATCTTCCACAAAGGAACATTCATCATTGTGTTTATGATAAGGGAGTGCCCAGATCTCAGGCGCCTGAGACCTTCTTATATCTAAGTCGCTGATGTCATTCTAATATTTGTACTAATTCTCAGCTGCAACCTAGTTGCAATTTATAAAATTTGTACTATTTCTCAGTTACAACCTAGTTGCAACTCATCATTAGATTCTTAGTTACAACCTAATTGCAACTCATGTGTAATTCTTACATTGCACGAATCGCGAGGTAATCTAATGATGAGAGAGGTGACTGAGACATAACTAAGTCTCAGGTGCCTGAGAACTAGCAAATCCGTTATGATCGGCAGACCCAGGATTTGAGTATGACCAGGGCTAATTCCTAATCTACAAAAAATATGCTATTTTTACCTTCTCATAACATAAGTACACTGCAACATAGATGGGGCTTTGATGTGAAACATAAGCTCAATGTTTAACCAAACGATAGTAAGAAAAAAATTATATCTGCCCCCATCGTCGAGCGAGATGTTTAGGCATAATTTTCGTTATTAGGAAAGTTTGGGTACCTAAATAACGAAGATTTGCTATGATCCTAGCCTGTAATTTCCGTATTAATCATAGAAGAAGAACCAAACCCTACAAAGACAAAAATAAATAATGAGAACATAGTATGAATAAATGCATGCTACATAAGTTAGTAAGAAAGTGATTTACCACTAGTTGCATTCGGTAATTGTCCCATTACCAAATATTTGTGACCAACTGGTTGGTATGGATCAAATATTCTATCCTAGGAGCGTCTATGATGTTTAGATCTACACTATGCTCGATGAGTTTCCAACGACCAGAAACCACAGCGATTTCTTCTAGATTAAGTTCAATGCTAGGATTTAGTTAATGGGTGCTAGTGTTATTATCATCTTGATTAAGGGATTGTCTTGCACTCTTGCTGCGCTCGTTGGGGACTGGCCGCTGGGTGTTATTAGCTCCATGTTCAAAAATTGTCCAACTTTCATCAATATATGTTATCTTGATGGTAGGAATTTTACTCAAATTGATGATACTGGTCGTTGACGCTACTGCCAAAGGGCACAAAGATGGTGTCCACGCTACTGCCCAAGGACATGGATGTGATGCCCCGCTCTTGAAATGAACATGCATTGTCCTTTGGTCCTTTCCTGCCAAGGCATCAGGAATTTGTCCTTCACAAGAGCGGGGGCATCACGTCCAGATTGATAAACTGGCGTTTCATCGCCGACATTCCTCCGTCACTTGATCTACCTCTTGGAATAATGTTGGTAAGAAGAACCTGAACTTGCTGCTATCTGTTTCTCATGTATACATGGACAAGTATTTCGTTGGCAGGCACCCCGATGCGTGATTCTGAAAAAGCGAAAGAGATACTTTCTCCGGTCCATATTAATATTCTCAACTTTGTCTAGATTCAGATAAATGTAATCTAAATCATTAACTAGTACATCCGAATCTAGATAAAGTTGAGAACAATAATACGGGTCGGAGGGAGTAACAATTGCTCACCCTCGTCAGATATGTGTCCGTCGGTGCAGTCCTACTATGCGTCATAAATTTAGATGTGAGGGGATAAAGTACCGAATCTATACGTACGACTGTAGGCCTATAGGTTCAGGCACTCCTTGGGCCGGCAGGCCGGCAGTTATCGATCAGAAGAACCGTCCGAATCAAAGTTGCTTAAACCGAAGATCGCCGCCTGCAGCACAATATTCGCTTAGGTTCCGAGTTCCGTCTGCAAGGATCGATACCAAACAATAAATTAACAGCTAGACTAGATAAACATTATATACTCCCTCCGATCCAAATTAATGTTCTCAGATCGGAGGGAGTATGTGTGATGATATTCAAAGAAAAAATCAGTATTATTGCCTTCGATGGAATCGGATTGACGTCGGACGCTTCGCCACTGCTGGGCGCTTGGAGCTAGACAGACCGGGCAAGTACGGTACAGGTCTAGGATGAAGCACGAGAGCGGCGGCAGCGAGAATTTCTTAGGGAGGGATATCGGCAGAGTTAAGATCGGGGCGGGAGTAGTTGGAGTTGGGCCGCTGTACTTGTATCCGTCGTCACGGTCTCACGGATCGCTTGGCGGTGGTGGGTGGGCTGAGCGCTGATCCCCATTTAGCGGCTGGGCGGCTGGCCCATTTTAATGGGAACGGACGGACTGCCAGGCACATTGGCAGCCCAAATAAGCTCAGCCAGGTATAAAATGAATTTTGCACACGAATATTGTAGGCAATATTTATATCTGATCTGGCATGGAAATGGTGTTTCCGATTTTTTTACCATTTAAAACGATTTTGTATTTTATCTCAAAATAAACGATTTTGTATTTTTTAGATTTCCAGTGTTCGGTGTTCAACTTTGCGCTCACGTTATAACTCTTCTGTGATTTCTTTTCCTGAAGATACCACTGCTAGTGTGTTGTGTATTAGAGCATGTAGCCGTCAACAAAAGATGCCAGATAGAAATTTTGGCGATGCATGTGGTGGGCGAACGTGTAAGAGAAAGAGTTTTCTCAAATTTTACATTTGTATAATTTGTACAAACATCTTACAATGGTGTACTTGATGCTATACGTTTGGTGCTTGTAATTTTATGCATACAAATGATACAATTTTGGATGGATACACACCATTTGCATTGCCTTGTGTTCATGTGGAAGAGGCAAGAAGTAAATTAACATAAAATAAACATGCGCCAAAGCATCTAGAGGCATGACTAAAAATATGGGTTTTGCTAATTCTCATCCAGAGTTCTGGTCAACTCCTTAGCCATTGGATGTCAGGTGGAGATTCGTACCAGTCGCTTGCACCATGGTTGCAATTTTTTTTTGGCACTATGGTTGCAGTTAAACCTTTTCCAGTTGCATCTAAGTTTTTTAAGCTGTTTTTCAATTTCAACATGTTTGGGACTTAATATTTTCCCCTTATACTATACTTACAACTGGAATTTTCTATTCAAATGTAGGTGGTGTCATTCAGATGAGAATTAAGCTATTTCTAAATCGAATGAGGGCTAGGTGGAGACATAAGAATAATTGTATTAGTACCATTGATGAGGCAGATGGAGGAAGAGAAAACAAGGCTCGAGTGCAAACCATAGTTTGTGAAAAAATATTCATGAAAATATTAACGAGGGGTGACCTTGAATGTCCATAGTTATGGACTTGGGTTCGACAGAAACGGGAGCGCTAGTGATTTCGTCGGCTTGTCGGACAAACAAGAGAGTCGAATCCTGTATAGGCTTTATTGCAAAGAGATGTTTATAAAGGCGCTGATTCGCTAGATGTAATCTAACTCACGGCGGATTATGTCTACTCAAAGCTATCGTGTCCTCCCCCTCGGCTCCTCCCAGCCCTTATATGAGAGGCTGGGTCTCAGCGTCCAATACAGAACTGTTACAAATTTGATTACAGTTACCCGACTATGTCGGTTCGTATTTCTATCTTGATCAACACGTCTAGTTTCTGGGCTTTTGGATGCTTTTAGGACTCCCTATTTCCTTGTGGGCCTTGGGTCATAGCTTAAGCATGTACCAGATATACCAATTATGAAAACCCGATAAGTCATACCCATGTCAGTAGCCCCCGAGATTTCATATGAATTATAGATTTGGGTTGAGTCTCAGAAGATTTTTTTTGTGTTTAGTCCCGAAGATTTATTCGATTAAACTTTTTTATTCATAGATAATTTTGTCATGGAGATTTTTGTAACACATGTCTGGTGCATCCGATGGATCGGGAACCAGTTAATTGCTCTTGGGCAAAGACATTGTGAACCTAATTCAGTCCCCAGACTTGAATTCGGTATATACTGGCGTAATTTAGTTTGGACCGTAGAGGTCTTATCGATACTGAATTCCAGCTCATGTTTTGTGGGTATCCAACGCGTCCATCAGGATCTTTATCGTATCGTAGATACGAATAATAACTAGCAGAGCGTATTCGGGTGCGATTATTAGGCCTTATAGGACAGATCATGTGGTCTTACCTTCATGTTGAGAGACACGGCATTCAGACATATTATCGCGGCGGACGGAGTACGAGGATTTTTTATATTTTATTGACTGCCTTATTTGGCTGTTGGAATTGCTGAATTTGTCAGCTTGTTTATTTATTATTTTTTGTTTAGCACTCTCGATGGAAGTAACCGTTCGAGGATACGCTTGTGTAATACTCATATGTTCATCGTCTCCATTTGGAGGATTTTTACTTGTATTCTATTGGGTGAGCGGCTAGCGCTTCTGATGGAAGTAGCCCCGAGGCTACGGTGTGACTCAAGTTCTTTTTTCTCTTTGTTGCCATACTTGTAGTAGATTTCACTATTTCTATCGGACGTGCGGTAACCGCTCCCAATAGGAGTAGCCCCCGAGGCTATAGTCGAATATTTGTATTCGAGTGTAGGCTCAAGCCTTTATCATCCGAGGAAATGCTTCAGCTCGGGTCTTCTTTTTCCATTATTCTACTTGGTGCGCGATCAGCTCTCCCGATGGGAGTAACCCTTGAGGCCGACAAGGGCTCATTGCACCACTTCGGCTATCAGGGGCCCCACGCTCGTGAGAAATCGCGACGACATGGGCTCACGGTGCCACATCGGCTCTCAGCGAGCCCCATGACCACGAGAGTCCACAGTCCGCATGGGCTCACAACGCCACGTGGGCTTTCGGCGGGCCCCATCACCTGGTGGGTGTGGAGTCATGTCACGGAAGGAACGTCTCTCACCAAGCGCGGTACTACCCGCGTATGCTGGCGGCAAGCCCATGTCGCACGTGCGGCCCACCGTACGGTGACGCAGGGTACGACCGCGCGTGCGACACACGTCCATGGTCTGGAATCTTTCGCCCTGGACCCGACAGGTCCCACCTCGCGGGATAGTAACGCTCCGTTGTGACATTGTCACGTGTCCTTTTGGACGTCCATCTCACGACCGAAAAGAATCGAGACAACGTGGGTAGCAGTTTGACCTAAAACAATCCAGCGCTATTATTAGTCCTAATGGTCGTGTAACATCGAGTTATCTTACTTTTACATCGTAGAAATTATCTAAGGACATGGTTTTTATCATCTTGATATCCCTCGAGATGGCTTGGTTAGACTACGCATTGGAGCACGAGGTGGCATCAACATCGCCGAGTACAAGACGGATTTTGACGGCCGCATCTCCTTCACCACTGATGGGTGGAAGAACTTCCTCCAAATCGAACATCTCCAGATTGAACAAGACGTACTCATCACTGTGAGGTTGACCATGTGTAGGCACTTGCACATGATGTCTGTAGTCGATATCATCAATGATTTTGTGTCGCTGTCAGACTTGGAATCGGACTCGGACTCGAACTTAAGGAATATGCCTTGTCACATTTATAAATTTGTTTGCTAGGATTGTGTGCACCGACTTGTTGCTAGTTAAGCTATACTTTCTTTATGTTTGTACCAAATTAATGTTAGCTGTGTAGTGTAGATGAACGGTTCTATCCATTGATCTCATCTTCCAAATCTTTTGATTTATGCACCTCTTGATCTTCTTCTTCTTCCTTTATGTAAATATAACCTTTTTTATATATATAACTCACATGCAATGCTTCTCTATAATTCAAACGAACAAAGTTTCCCAAAAAAAGATTATGAAATTCCTTTTTTTTAAAATTGAATATTGTGTTAACATAACCATCTAAGAAACATGCATTTGAGACGGTTTTAATTTCTGACCGTCTAAGGGTAGTACTTGGCGGAAAGATCAAGAAAATATTCAGACAAAGGAGGTTCTTCGAGACGGTTTTATTTTGTAACCGTCCGAGAGGAGTTCTCAGCGGCAAAGATCTGAATTTTTTTGCACAAATATTTTAGATCGGAGCCACCTTTCTCCCCTCGCCTAGACCCCCCATTGTCCACCACCGCCGTTGTCACCGCCTCCGGTCTCATGCCTCTCCTCCCTACTGCCTTTGGTCCCCAGCGGTGAGGATGCTCTCCCTCTCTCCCGAGGACCCATTCGCCGTCCAGGTACGTATGCATGAACCAAACCCCCAAAACCCTAATGTGTTGCTTTGATTTAGGAATTTTGGTATGAAATTTTCTATTTTTCTTCTAGAATTTAGGGTTTAGGATTTTTGAAATGCTGAGACCTGATGGTGGCATCGGGCAAGCCTCCCCAACTAGCATTTATGTGTCCCACCTCATCTCCCCTTGTATACATCTCAAAATCTACAATTTTTTCTGTATTGATTCCTCATTGTTCGTTGCCAGGGGCGGAGACAGGGGGGCTAGCAGGGGTCAAACCCCCCTAATGGATCGCCCCCTCAAGGAAATACACCAGGGTCTGGTACTATTGTAGGTTTACTTATATGCTAATGGCTGTAAGTGATTAGCTAATTAGGAGTGCTATAAGCCCAAGTTATATCTTTACTGAAGCCCGGCCAGCAACAAAAGAGCCCATCTAGCTGATTGTCCATGTACAAGCCATCGATCGTGGACCCTAGAGGTAGTCGCCGGCCACCATCTGCTCTATCAGATCGATCAAAAAATCTCCCTATGAGAGCGCGAGTATGCCCGCCGTCGCACGCAAGATGATGAGCTTGACTTGATCGGCGGCGTCTCCACGCAGCTAGTAGCCGCAAATACGGCGGCGGCCACTGATTATTATCAAGGTAAATACATAGTATATATATAAGTTTACTAATTCTGATCTAATTCCTCTTTTGCTTTAGTTTTGCTATTTGTTGTTATAGAAAACAAAGACAAAGAAAATACTTTTCAAGCAGTTTATTTCGTTACTGAATCTGGCAGTGCTGAAGAAGTCATCATTTTTAG
This sequence comes from Avena sativa, assembly GCA_916181665.1. Taxonomy (NCBI): domain Eukaryota; kingdom Viridiplantae; phylum Streptophyta; class Magnoliopsida; order Poales; family Poaceae; genus Avena; species Avena sativa. The sequence goes on from OV702292.1 coordinate 60,058,074, forward strand.
GAAGTTTATATCGACATAGAATGTGGTAGAGCTGAATAAATCATCTGTGAACCATAGAGATATATTCAAACTTACAAAAACAGGCGAACACATCAATTTGCTTATCAGTTTTAATGTTGGAGGTCATTCAGATTCATACAATACTATTGGCCTATTGCCAAACATGTTTTATATGCTATTTCTGCTAGACGTGATGTACTCAAATATTATACTACTACTTTTCTTCAAAAAAAATTGTGATATATATGTGATGGTCATTGCTCGCCTCCCCCCCATGCCTAAATCCTGGCTCTGCCCCTGTTCATTGCCCCTGTAGAAATTTAGATTTAGTTGTGACTTCATTGGTCTGCTTGCATCTTGTTTATTTGATAAATTTCAAATTTCAGAAATTTTGATCTTTTTATTATCTTAGATGAACAAGATAACAAGAATTTTCTCAAATTGTTTACATATGAATATGAATAATGTAAGATAACAAGAAATGTGTTTTTGTTTTCCAGTCTAATTGATTCCTATATTTGATTGTATAAATATACTCAATGTATGTATCTATTTAACAGATAAGAACCTGTAGTGATGATGCAATAATGATATCTAGCGATGGCAGTGTTTCCATTAGCTTTGACAGTTTTGAATTCTAGTCATCAGATGAAGAGCCCACTGAGAGACTTGAGTTTAGAGGTATCAAGAACATCAAAATTCCAATCATTAGTTTTGTATGTGTTTAAAGAGGTAGATGTGAATATCTCACTGCATTGAATCTATATGTTGTTGCGTCAGGACCTCAATACAAGGGGAACACTAAATTTGATAAGTATAACCTTTTTGGAAATGACATGTATCTAAAAAAAATTATGTAAACTTCCTCTTAGACTTATGTGATCCCAAATTACCACCATAAATCAAGTACTATGTCTTCATGTTGCCCCTATTCATCTATCATAAAAAACTGCAAGCTGGTAAGATGATATTTTGTTGAACATGATCAAAAGCATATGATATTTAATTACTTCCAGTAATCACAAGCATGCCAATTCTTGAACTCTTTATGCTTTCACAAACATTTGGAGTTGAGTTCACAACATATCTAAAGAATCGACTTGATGAACCTACTGGTGTCTATTTTAGCTCGTGAACAACAAGAAGGCACTGATAGTTAGGATGAAGATGGAAGCTAGGTCAAGCAATGTAATGTTGATATCTGGATGGGAGAAGGTTGTGAGGAGCTTCAAGTTAAACCAGGATAGCATTGTCCTCTTTTTCCTTTGATGAATAAAATAATGGGGAGGTACATCTTCTGGTTGAGCCACTTCCACCGAGGGCCCCATTATAATGCAATATGCTAAGTGTTAGAAAATACTAATTATGCTAGTTTGATGTATGGACTCCAATTTATATGGACCGTGTAGAGTATACATGACTAAATATGTATGGATTAGTCCAACTATATGGCTAAGTTTAAGTGTTAATATAATATTTTTCTTTTGGCTGGCTAAGTAGTTCAGCCAATCTGTGTATCTAATTTTTGGCCACTGAATCATGTTTATGTGTGATGTATGTTATGATTGAGTGTGAATTATACTCCTTTCGTTTCTTAATATAATATTAGCGCACAGGCTGGAAGGACAAATTTCATTGTTTTCGGATGTGAATACCCTAGGTGATTGACGTGATATAGAGGGAACGTACGAAATATGGGTATCCTCTCTCTCCTGATCGGATTAGTTACCTCCTAAATAAGAGGAAGAAATTCTAAAATTCTCTATACACCTTATATTATGGAATTTTTCACAGAAACTATATACCTTATATTAAAGAACAGAGGGAGTATATACCATGCGGTATATTATTTAAAATATTGTATAAGTATTGGAGACGGCCACTTTAAACAGCCGCCTTAAGTTACATATTATTTGAGGCAGCCATGAATAAAACCCTTTTCGAGATGTTAGGATCATGGAAACGGCCGGTAATTCAAGCCATCTAAGGGTACCGAACTCTTGAAGACGGTCGAGAAATCTAGTCGTCTCAGGGGTAGAGATATTGGAGACGGTTTAAAGTTTTGACAGCCTGAGGTGGTAGTTCTTAGAGCCAGAACGGAAACTGGCTCAGATTAGTACGCTATTAGAAACTATGCGCTTGAGCCGGAATGAGAAACCGGTTGAGCCCTATGGCGGATAACCGCCTCTAAGTAAGGGTTTGGTACTAGTGCATTCTTAAACACTACTCATTGAATGTGTGATGTTGGGTATGCACCTTTATCTAGAGTAGTCTATAGCCATCAGATATTTTACTTCAGATAAACAGAATCAATATGTCGCACAACAACATATGCAAGTTAGATTACAATGAAAATATCCTTGTACATTGCCATGGATTGGGAAGCAACAAACTCCATCAGAATTAGGATTGGGAGAGGCAGGAAATAGGTGTCCGTGAATTTAGTAACATATACAGTGGACCATGATATAGAAGTCGACAACAAGGATCCTAATTAATGCCTCTTTGATTCTCAGGATTTCAAAATTCCATAAATAGAAGAAAAACATAGTATTGCAATGTCGTCTTCACTCGAATCCTTACAAATACTTTCACCAATGTTTTTTTATAGGACCACATGATAAACAAAAGATTATTTGTTAGATGTCTGAGTGGATGGAAAATTTCCTATGAAGCGGCCTGCGTAGTAATACTTAGAAAAATTCCTACAGTATTCAATCCTACAAATCAAATGACTCAAACAGAAAAATTGATAATGATTCAAATAAATCCTGCAAAACTCTTTTGAAAATCCTTTCAATCAAAGAACCCCAAGTGGGTAATTTCGACCTAGCTAAAAGGCGTGTGAGGCAATACAAACATCCAAAACGCCATACCTTGCTTAAGAAGCAGTCGTTCCTCACGACATAGCTAGGCCGCTAGGCAAGAAGCTTGCGATATTGGCACGGCTCAATCAGATGGAGCAAATTATGCATCCTGGCACCTCGCTTGCAAGCCAGGGCATGCAGAGACCACTCGATTTGATTGAACCATGCCAACATCACACTCTCCCAGCCAATTATCCTCGGAGGCAAGGCAACCATGGAAGGTTGGCTCTCCCCTGATACAAATCAACCACACCATCTGATAGAAGCCCCCAAAATGTAAACTCAGGAGACCGATCTAAAACCTTGACCTGACTGGGCTGCCCATGCCTGGAGCGGAATTAATAGGCGGCAAACCAAACCATGGACATGGAGAAGAATAACGGGGGGGAGATGGTTGAGACGTCGATGTCTCTCCCCACGAAGCAAGCAAGCATGCACCATGCACGCAGCCGGAAATACAAATGCAAATTGCGAGGAGCACGAGAGACACGTACGTACGTCAGCGCGCGAGCGAGCGGAAGAGGCCGGCCAATGACCCGCCGATGCGTACGTACGTCTCCCTTTCCTGGCCGGTCCGGTGCTGGTAGTGGTTGTGGCTGACGACTGGCGGCAGCTAGCCAGCCGCCTACCAATACGTGCCGCCCTGCCCTGCCGGCCTGGACTGAACAGCTCGCTTACCGGTACGCGTCTATGTCGTCGTTGCCGTGCGTCTGGCCGGCCGGGAGCACGCGTGTTTCCACGGTGATTGCCGGTGTGAAATGTTCGAACGCGTGTAGTGTGCTTGGTCGAACTGCAGGTTGGCGGGAGCGGCGAGTTGACCGCTTCTTAGCACCTACAGCTAGGTGTTGCTTGCGAGTCGTGATCTGTTAGGTCGGTTGGGACTTGGGAGCTGGCTCTAGCTAGCCTAGCTAGGCGACAGTACCACGGCGGCAAATTCGTAGACAGACAAGGAGCTGCCAGAGCTGGCGAGATAGCTTAAACTATGCCGCAGTTGACGTCTCCAACTGTCCGCTGGATGCTGGATTATGCTTTGATCACATCATCACATACGTCCGTCCGTCCAGTCAGAAAATTAATGGCACCGGTAAAACTCTGTTCAGCACGCTTGATCTCTGGACGTTGAAGCTGAAGTATTCGTAGACCATATACGGACCTGTCGGTATATATGTAACATATCAGTCGTTGTATTACTGATATATACTTCTCGGTTTCAAAATATAAGATGTTTTAGTTTTGTGAATGAAGTGTATCTAAACCTACTTTAATGTCTAGGTTTATCTAGGTTTGAAGTGAACCTAGACACTACACTCCTTTCACGAAGCTAAAACATCTTATATTTTGAAACGAAGGGAGTATCAGAGATCGGACACTGTATCAAACTGAGTGACCAGCTTGTGATTCTTCGATCGACAGCAGTACGTGAAACCACGTACCATGCTCGAATATCTGATTGCCCATGACCGTCCTTGGCGAATCTCTAGCCAGCAGCATAGGATAGGATTAGGATGGTCACGTTGCAGAAAAGTTAAGGCGACACAGCAGCTTGAAATGGATAGATAGCTGAGAAAAATCGAGTGGATGATTACGAAACAGTAACCGGCACTAGTGGAAACGAGGTCTTTTGTTGATCCCGAAAAGGGGGTTACGAACCGGTGTTAAAGGGGGGCCGTACCAGCGTGGCCCCTGCGGCAAAAAAGGAGCCCCCCTTTAACACCGGTTCGTGCCACGAACCGGTGTTAAAGGTCCCTGCAGCAGTGGCCCGCGCACCCCCCTTTAACACCGGTTCGTGGCATGAACCGGTGTTAAAGGGGGGGGCTATATAAGACACCACCCCAGCCCACACACACCCCACTCTTTCATTCTTTCACATTTTGGAGCCTAGCAAGAGGGTGTGAAGAGTGCTAGTTTGTGTTTTTTTCATATGCACTAGAGGTGTTCGGTGAAATGCCCGAGAGCTCAAAATAAGCTTTCTTGTTGCTCTTTCCGTCTCGGTCGAGGTCGGCAACTATAGTTTCATGTGTCATTGATGTACTATATATATAAATGGTCATCTCCCTATTATTTTTTGATATATACTACATATTAATGCAGATGAATCGGCAATGGATGTACGGTGACCGCCGCACTTCCGAGTACATTACGGGCCTCCAAAATTTCATCGTTGTGGCTAATGCAAACCGTGGTCACAATGGTTTTATGTGCTGTCTGTGTGTTCACTGTCAGAACAAGAAAGACTACTCAAATACCAGAACCATTCACGCCCACCTGCTTCGATCCGGTTTCATGCCCAGCTATAATTGTTGGACCAAGCACGGAGAAAAAGGGGTTGTGATGGAAGACAACGAAGAAGAAGAGGATGATGAAAACTATCATAATATGTATCCTGAATATGATGATAATGCAACGGAGGTAGATAATGAAGATCAAGAGGGAACAGATGGGCCCGCTGATGACGATCTTGGTCGGGCCATTACTAAAGCAAAGGAAGAATGTGAAACTGAAAAGGAGAAGGAGAAGCTGGAGCAGATGTTAAAGGATCACAAAACATTGTTGTATCCAACTTGCGAAGATGGCCACAAAAAGCTAGGTGCCACACTGGATTTGCTGCAATGGAAGGCAGAGAATGGTGTGACTGACAGCGCATTTTCAAAGTTGTTGGTAAAAATGAAGAATCTTCTTCCAAGAAATAATGAGTTGCCCGACAGTACATACCAAGCAAAGAAGGTTGTCTGCCCTCTAGGATTAGACGTGCAGAAGATACATGCCTGCATTAATGACTGCATCCTCTACCGCGGTGAGAAGTACGAGAATTTGGATGCATGCCCGGTATGCACTGCACTGCGGTATAAGATCAGACGAGACGATCCTGGCGATGTTGAGGGCGAGGCCCCTAGGAAGAAGGTTCCCGCCAAGGTTATGTGGTATGCTCCTATAATACCACGGTTAAAACGTCTCTTCAGAAATAAAGAGCATGCCAAGTTGTTACGATGGCACATGGAAGACCGTAAGAAAGACGCGATGTTGAGACACCCCGCTGATGGGTCACAGTGGAGAAAAGTCGAGCGAGAGTACCCGGACTTCGCACGTGACGCAAGGAACTTAAGGTTTGGTCTAAGTACAGACGACATGAATCATTTTGGTGAGCAGAGCTGCAGTCACAGCACCTGGCCTGTGACCCTATGTATCTATAACCTTCCTCCTTGGTTGTGTATGAAGAGGAAGTTCATTATGATGCCAGTGCTCATCCAAGGCCCGAGGCAACCCGGCAACGACATTGATGTGTACCTAAGGCCATTAGTTGAAGAACTTTTACAGCTGTGGGCCAAACCAGGTGTACGTATGTGGGATGAGCACAAAGAGGAGCCATTTGACCTACGAGCATTGCTTTTCGTAACCATCAATGATTGGCCTGCTCTTAGTAACATTTCAGGGCAGACAAACAAGGGATACAATGCATGCACACACTGTTTAGATGATACTGAAAGTGTATATTTGGATAAATGTAAGAAGGTTGTGTACCTAGGGTATCGCCGATTTCTTCCGAACCTGCATCCAGTAAGAAAGAAAGGCAAGCATTTCAAACGTCTGGCAGAACCCCGGAGGAAGCCTATCCTCCGTACCGGTGAGAGGTATTTGATATGGTCAAGGACCTCGAAGTAATGTTTGGAAAAGGTCCTGGCAGTCTATCTGTTCCGAATGACGATGCCGGACACGCGCCCATGTGGAAGAAGCAATCTATATTTTGGGACCTACCCTATTGGAAAGTCTTAGAGGTCCGCTCTTCAATCGACGTGATGCACGTGACGAAGAATGTTTGCGTGAACCTGCTAGGCTTTCTAGGAGTGTATGGGAAGACAAAAGATACACCGGAAGCACGACAGGACCAGCAACGTCTGAAGGCCCCTGAAGAGCTTATGCATCCTGAGAACGAGAAGGGTAAACGATGCCACTTAACTCCTGCCAGCTACGCTCTTACCAAAGCAGAGAAGGAAATCTTTTTTGATTGTCTGAGCAGTATCAAGGTCCCGTCTGGCTTCTCGTCGAATATAAAGGGAATAATAAATATGGCAGAGAAAAAATTCCAAAACCTGAAGTCTCATGACTACCACGTGATTATGACACAATTGCTTCCGATTGCATTGAGGGGGCTTCTACCTGAAAATGTTCGAGTACCCATTGTGAAGCTATGTGCATTCCTCAATGCAATATCTCAGAAGGTAATCGATCCAGAAAGCCTACCAGGGTTACAAACAGATGTGGCCCAATGTCTTGTCAGCTTTGAGTTGGTGTTCCCACCATCCTTCTTCAATATTATGACGCATCTCCTGGTTCACCTAGTAGAAGAGATTGCCATTCTCGGTCCTGTATTTCTACACAATATGTTCCCCTTTGAGAGGTACATGGGAGTCTTAAAGAAATATGTTCATAACCGTGCTAGGCCAGAAGGAAGCATCTCCAAGGGCTATGTAACAGAGGAGGTCATTGAGTTCTGTGTTGATTTTATTCCTGACCTTAAGGCGATTGGTGTTCCAGAATCACGACATGAGGGGAGACTGCGTGGAAAAGGCACCCTAGGATGTAAAGCAATGATATGTAGGGACGGGCATTCTCTCAATCAAGCACACTACACGGTTTTACAAAGATCTATCTTGGTTTGCCCATATATCAATGAACACAAGAATTTAATACGCCTCAAACACCCGGGGTAGTATGATGAATGGATTATAAGTGAACACATGGCGAGTTTTGGCGGCTGGCTGCAAAGACTTCTCACGAATAACACCACTGTTGGGGATCAGCTGTACTTGTTGGCCAGGACACCATCTTCGACTGTATGTACTTTCCAAGGGTACGAGATAAATGGGAATACATTTTACACGATAGGCCAAGATAAAAAGAGCACCAACCAAAACAGTGGTGTCCGCTTCGATGCAGCAGAAGACAATGGGCAAAAGACCACGTATTATGGGTTCATAGAGGAGATATGGGAACTTGACTATGGACCTAATTTTAAGGTCCCCTTGTTTCGATGCAAATGGGTCAAGCTAATAGGAGGAGGGGTTGAGGTAGACAAGAAGTACGGAATGACAACGGTGGATCTCAACAATCTTATGAAGAACTTAGACGAACCATTCGTCCTAGCCAATGATGTGGCTCAGGTTTTCTATGTGAAGGACATGTCCTCCAGACCAAAAAAAAAGAAAAAATATGCAAACGAATACATCATATGATGAGCCAAAGCGTCACATAGTTCTTTCAAGGAAAAGAAACATCATGGGAATCGAGGACAAGACATACATGTCAGAAGATTATAATAAGTTTGATGAAATTCCGCCCTTCACAGTGAAAACTGACCCAAGCATTCCGTTAAGTAAAGAAGATGCTCCATGGTTACGTCTGAAGCGATCATAAGGAAGGACATATGCCAAGAAGTTCATGCTCATATTATGTAACTCTAGTTCATGTTTTTAATGGCCGCACGAAATAATGTCGACACTCACCCCTATTATTAGTGCTGACTCGTGTTTGGTCCCGGTTGGTGTCTCCAACCGGGACTAAAGGTTCATCCCGCCATTTTTTCCCGCCATTTTTCTTCCCGCCAGTTCTTCTTCCCGCCATTTTTGTTCCCGCCATTTTTCTTCCCGCCAGTTCTTCCCTCCAGTTCTTCCCGCTAGTTCACTATATATATATATGTAGGGGGTTGGCCTCCATTGTCATTGCACATCTCTAGACTCATATCTGCAACCTCATCACTCTTTCCCATGGCTTCCACCGTAGCACTAACCCCTAGGGAGGCGGAGGCGCTTTGCGCCTCGAACTACCCCTGCCCGCCGGGCTACTGTGTCCCCGTCGGCTGGATGCTGAGCGTCGGAGGCGTGCCGGTTCCTCCTGTCCCTCTAGGTGTGGCGCGCCGGATGGCCATCACGAACCACTACTACTTCGAGCTCACGCCGGAGCAGCGGAGGAATCCCAGATGGCATCCCGACTATTTCCCTACTTGGGAAGCCTTCTTCGTGGATCGGCATGAGAGGGCGCTCGCCAGGCACGAGGAGGACGGACCACCTCCTCCTAACTTCAACGAGGCCGGCCGTCGGCTATGGTGGCGCGGTCGGACTCTCCAGAGCGTCATGGCCTATGACACTGCCACCGACTCTAACCCCCGTCTGCGCTACCCTCAAGTCCAGCCCACGCGCTACCCTCAAGTCCAGCCCACGCGTACTCTCCAGAGGTTCAATTACGGCGACCCCGACGACGACATCGATGACGGCGGCGGCGAGTACGACGACTACAGTGGCGAGTATTACAGGTGTAGGCAGGAGCATGACTGAATCACTCCAACATTCCGAAACAAATTCGGCCGATTGTTACTTAATCTGGCCATGTATCTTAATTTTCAGTTCTTTTATGTATCTTAATTTTCAGTTCCAGTTCGGCCGATTGTTACTTAATCTAGCCATGTATCTTAATTTTCAGTTCTTTTATGTACCAACAGGGGGATCTGAAACCTTTCCGTCCACCTCTGGTGAAAAAGACAAATTCCTACCTAATCGGCAGGAAGTGGGTCAGATATGAACTACAAGTACATGATACGATGCTCATGATTTTTTACAAAAATCATTTTTAGGTTCACAATATGCTATTTTATCAAAAAACAATGCAAGTTGAGCGAGGCTTGGTGAGATTCAAGTGTATACAAAAGATGCGACATTTCTTATGTTCAAAGTTTTAGGATTTAACAATTTATTTTTGTTTGAATTGAATAATCAAAATTTATATGTAAGTGTTTTAATTATTTTGAAAATTTTCATGTAAAGTAAATATAAAATGATTTACATGAATGGATAGATATTATTTTTCTGAAAATTATGATATATTATTCATATTTTTCTGAGTTGAAATGAAAAAGATATGAATTTTCTAAATTCATATCATATCATATCATATTTTCTAAGTTAATGCATGAAATAAATTTCCCCCCCTTTAACACCGGTTCCAGACAGGAACCGGTGTTAAAGGGGGGGGGCATTTATTTCGTTTCCCGCGCGCACCACCACCCCTCCTTTAACACCGGTTCCAGCCACGAACCGGTGTTAAAGGGGGGGGGGGTAATAAATGCGCGCGGGAAACGGATCCCCCCCTTTAACACCGGTTCCAGCCACGAACCGGTGTTAAAGGGGGGGTGTATTTATTTCACCTTCCCTTCCTTTCTTCCCCCCCACTGAGCCAGATCGATCGAACACACCGCCGCAGAGAGATCGAAGCGCCGCCACCGCCGCTTCGGAGCTCGAGGTCCTCCGTCTCGCCGCCCCCGACCCGCCATCTCGCCGCCGCCGCTTCGGAGCTCGAGGTCCGCCGCCCCCGACCCTCTCTTCCCCGCATCCTTCCCCTAGCTCCGGCCGCCGTGTCGCCCCACCGTTTCCGGCCTCCCCTCGCCCACTTGAGACCGCCATGAGCACCATCGCGATGTCAGCTCCCTCCTCGCCAACGGAATCGAGCTCGGGCACCGCTAATCGACCGCATCGCCCTATTCTTTCCCGTCACCGACGTTCGTCGCCGTGGACGTTGCCAACACCGTCCGGCTGCCCCTCTCCTCGCCATCGACTCCGTCTGATTTTCGATGAGCCGCTGGTCCTCCTGGACCCCTTCTTCTCTCCCCTCTCGCTCTCTGTTGCTCCGCCGCCAAGAACCTGCGAGCTTCGTTGTCACCGCCGCTCGCTGATGCGTCTCCGGTGACCACTCTGCAGCGGCGCCACCATCTTTAGGTAGCCCGCGTCGCCCTCTCTCTAACACCCCCATGCACGCAAGCGCACACGCCTTCCTCCGCCGTCTGCCACCGCCGTCTGGCCCATTGGCCGGCGAGCCGACGTGGCTCCTGCGTGGCGCCCACGTGGTGTCTGCGTGGCCTCGGCCCCACCTGCCAGCCTCAGAGGCTAAATGCCTCTGCGGTGCAAAAAGATTAGGGTTAGGATTATCTGACGTCAGCCTGAGGTAATAATTAGGTTTAATATTTTCAGAAAATGTTATAAACTTGTAAATTCAATATCTAATTAATTATAAGTCAAAAAATACAAATAATATATGAAAATGTTCAGAAAAATGAAACCTAGCTATTTAAGCTATCATCATGCATTGATCAACAACTAAAATGACAAGTTTAATTAGAGAACAAAATCAACCCTTGTCATGTGTTTCCGGAGTTTCCCCGAATTATGGTTTTCACCCCTCGGAACGCCCCTCTAACGCTAACGCTGCGCGGCCGCGCCCTAGGCCTTTGCCTCCACACGCCCAGCCACGGTATCCCGCGCCCGCCGAAACTTCCGCCGGGGCGGCCGACGCCACACCGGAACCGACGCGGAGGGCGACGGCGACGCGGCTCCCTCGTCGGGTTGCGGGCCGACGAGTCCATGTTGACGAGTCCATGCCGGCCCGTATAGCTCACGTCATGCCGTGCCGGTCCTGTGCCCTGACTTTTTTTTGAGAATATCACACTTTATTCCCCGTGCAGGAGCGTCTCGCCGCCGCCGCTTTGGAGCTCATAGGCCACGCCTAAACGCCGACGCCGCCCGCCGCCCGACGAGCCCGCCGCTAGCACCGCCGCCCGACGAGACCGCCGCATCCGTCCGACGAGCACCGCCGCCCGAAGAGACCAACGTCACCCCACCGGTGAGCGCCACGTGTCTGCCACGTGATTGCTGACTCATCCTGATTAAAACTTGTTTGCTCGATAAATTGTACTACATGCATAGATTAAAACTTGTATACAAATTGGATCTCTGACTCATTTGTGTATTTATTTGTGTATTTTGGTATGAATAATATGTATATTTGTGTATGAATCCAAGTCCACTTGAATGTTTACACTCTTACTCTAGATAATATTATTGTTTTAGAAACTATGGATCCACTTAGTAGAAACCTTGAAGAAGAAGAAATAATGGAGAACATTATTGATGAGGACACCTCACAATATCTGAACTTGGAGGGACATGATGACGACAGCTCAAGTACTAGTCATGGAGAAGATGAAGACTCCGGTGAACGCAATTTGTTGGCACTTGTGTAGTACTTAATTTTTTTTGGTCGCAATATGTCGGTGATTATTGAAATCAACACCAACTATTAAAACCAGTTGGTGCGAATGCGTCGAAATTGAAGATGATCTTCATCCTAAGAACACACCGACGTGGTCAGTCACAAGCGATACGAAGTAGTTCCCCCATGTCGTCAGTCCAACAGGAGCAACCATTTCCCCACCAGTCTTGCTTGTCTTTTTTAATATAGTGTATCATTGCACATCTCACTAACATCGGGAAACTCGAAACTAAGATGGCATGTAATTATGGAGGGAGTAGTAGTATAGATAGGGTGTCAAGCGGGGCGGGTTCGCGGGCAACATAGTTTCATCCTGATTAGGGTTTCGACCCCTCGGAACTCGTTTAAAATGATCAAGCATCCTTAGGGTTTTAATTTCATTTGTGTATTTTTGTATGAATAATATGTATATCTGTGTATGAATCCAAGTCCACTTGAATGTTTACACTCTTACTCTAGATAATATTATTGTTTTAGAAACTATGGATCCACTTAGTAGAAACCTTGAAGAAGAAGAAATAATGGAGAACATTATTGATGAGGACACCTCACAATATCTGAACTTGGAGGGACATGATGACGACAGCTCAAGTACTAGTCATGGAGAAGATGAAGACTCCGGTGAACGCAATTTAATGGTTACAAAGTCCGGCGAGGTATATGCATTGATTAAGCCTCTGCTGACTTCCACCAACAATCTTGTTCTACATGTATTAATTAATTAACGCTTCTTTCTTCTTTTAGCCCTCTGGATCGATCAGCCAGCAACCATCTTCTTCTACGAAAAAGAGCAAGCGAGGCGTGAGCCAGCGGTTGAAAGATCGTGCAAAGTTCACGATCGAAGCAGTCCGTGTTGATGGCAGGCCGTTGGAGCCCAAGAAGGCCGCAGGCAAATTTGTACGTCAGGCTGGAGTTGTTGTTAGGGACCAAATCCCAATCATAATTGAAAATTGGAATAAGCCAAAGAAGGGCGACGGTACCTTTGTCGATGACAGATCCAAAGAAACGCTTTGGAATTCGTTGTTGGTAAATTTCACCCTTCCGCCAGAGGAGGATGAAAACAACCCGGTTATAAAGGAAAAGGTCAAAGAGTGGACTCTAAAGAAGATGGCTGACGCTTTCCGCAACTGGAAGACAAAATTGAACAAATTTGTCAAAGCTGGCGAGACTCCAAATTTCGAAGACGCATATTATGCGAAGATAAGACCTCACTGGCCCGAATTTGAGACATATAAAAAAAGTGCTATAGCTAAAAAGAGGTCAGAAACCAATACGCTTAATGCCCTGAAGAAGGAATATCACTAGAGGACGGGGTCAGGTGGCTACATATCTCAGAGGCCTAAGTGGGAGGAAGCTGAGAAGGCCCTGCGCGAGAGAGGGATCACACCCCAGACAGATGGGTGGGACCTACGTGCAAAGAATTGGTTCTACGGAATCGGGGCAAGGTTGGACCCAGAAACAGGATTGTGTATCTTCCCAACCCTCCTTGCCAAACCCGTCACTGAACTCATCACGGCATACGAGGAAACATCCGCCAGGACCTTCCATCCCGACAGAGAGAATGACCAGCTCACACGCGCCATCGGTAAAAAAGAACACCCTGGACATGCACGAGGCACAGGGGGTATGACGTGGAAGGATGGGTTTGCCGACTGGAGCGACTCTTACAGATGGCGCGGCAGAAAAGAAAAAGAGCGTACAGAGCGGATGACACAGATAGAACATGCACTTGCGGCGCTGCAGGCGCAAGTGAATGCACAACAGAGCCATCAAGCTACCGGCCCATCTCAGCGGCACGAAGAGCCTGCATTGGAAGCTGCCCGCGGCCCAGACTCTGCGCGGAAAAGCAGTGTGGCTTCCACGGAGAACGTGCAGCCCACGCTTGAAATGACGGGTCCTCGATACCCCGTGGATGAGATCACGGAGAGCGAACACGCTGAGCTGCATGTGAGATTAATGGGCTTATCCATTAAGGTGGTTGTCGGCTATGCCTTACCTCCTGTAGCTGGTGGAACTTACCACTGCCGACCGATTCCAGATGGCTATGCTATTGTCGGGGTGGATGAGGTTGTGAAGGAATATGAGGAAGCACAGCTTGACCATGCTACAGGTGAAGGGGAAACTCAACTCAAATTTGCAGTGAAAACAACCATTCTTTGGAAGAAGGAACACATTGTGCTTCCAAATTGGAGGTCACTGGCACCCCCGCCGTCTCCGCAGCGTCAGCAGTCTGAGCCGCTTCAGCTATCTCCTGCGCGGCAGCCATCTCCGGCGCGGCAGCCATCTCCGGCCCGTCAGCCATCTCCTACGCGACAGCCATCTCCGGCCCGTCAGCCATCTCCGGTGCTTCAGCCATCTCCTCAGCGTAAGCGGAAGAGCACTGCCACGAGGAGCATCAGTAGCACAGCCACAAAGAAATCCGCAGGAAACCGTACGCCAAAGAGTTCAAAAAACTACGTCCCGCAGCCTTCCGCCAAGCCATTGCCGGTTTTACCGTGGAATCGCAGTGACGAGGAGACCAATAGGATCTCGGAAGAACAGGTCAAGAAATTCTTTGCACCTAGATGGGCCGAGCCAAAGGAGAAAATAGATCCGGCGGTGGTGGAGAAGTTTTACAAAAATCTTTCGAAACCTGAAACCCACTTGTGCCGGACTACGAGCGCCAGATTTTGAAGGCGGATGCAAGGCGCCGTAGGGAGACTGAAAGTAGCAGTCGTGAGGCACCCCAGAAAACAGTTCCCATGCTCGGAGAGCAGGAAAACCAATCATGTGCCCCGCTCCAAATGTTCGACACACGGGACGCTCCTCCCGTAAATGATTACGAGGCAGAGCTACAAAGAAAGGCCAATGAGATGGGGATGACTTATATTGCATACTTGAACGTCATGGGAGACAACTTGCCCAAATGCGATGCCAACCCCATACAGCCATGGAAGTATGGGAAGAATCTCGTCAAGAAAGAGGAGCTCAAGACTCTACCAACAAAGATGCGAAAATTGCACAAGTGGTACCTTCATTTCTGCAAGACGAGAAAGTTAGAATGGATCACGGCGCATATAAGAGAAGATATTTTCTTCTGCGAAGATGACGCGATCGACTTCAACATTCAAGACTTGCATTTTCTATTCAATCAGAAGGAACTCGACAAAGCTGCCATCAGCCTTTATTGTGTGTAAGTACTATTTCTATAATTTATATCTCATCTCATTCACTTTATTAATTGCATGTATATATATATGCTCACCATATATGTATATACTATTATGCAGGAAAAAGGTTATGGAATGCAGGAAAGGAGGCCCTTTTGACATTGGGTTCGTTGACCCAAATAGAGTTCATGAAGAAGTGGTAGAAACCAAACCCAGGCAAACAGAAGATTACTTGCTAACGTCTTTACTGAGACAACAAACCAAAAGAGAAATACTATTGCCTTACAACTTCTCGTGAGTACTGTTACCCTCTCTCTTGTACACATTCTATTTCAGCTTACTCGATGTTAAGTGTAACTGATGATGAGTTATGCGTGCGTAGGTTCCACTTTATTCTGCTAGTCATTCAACCTGACTCAGGAAAAGTCCTTGTCATGGACTCGTTACGAAAAGAAAAAGAGATATGGGCAAACTTTAGAGAGATGCTCCAGAGGTAATTTCAATCATATTATCGCACTAGATCGGCAACTTTCGTGACAATAAGTAATTAATTACTCCTTTATCCATTTTCTTTGTCGGACAGGGTTTGGAAAAGGTTCACGGGCAGGGCCGTGGGTGAATGGTCAGAAGAACTAAAATTTGTAGACCAAATGTAAGTAATACTAGCTAGCTTCCAATTCCATTATATCATGCTTTATTGATTATTATTTTGATTGAACTCTCTATTCTCGTAAAGTGCGCGCATCAGGGACACGGCAATAACTTATGTGGGTACTATATTTGCGAATTCATTCGCAACACGATATGTGCGACAGGCCAAGCCGCACTAGAACAACTTAGAGTAAGTAAACAAAGTCCACAACATTATTTTATTACCATCAATTGTGTTGAGTTTTATTCTTATATATATATATTGACGACCCATTCTTCATATATATTCAGATCGAACGGATGCGGGACCAACTCCTACCATTTGAACGCATACGAGCCATTCAAGAGGAATTGGCGGGGTTCATACTTGATGAGGTCGTCACGCCTGGCGGAGAACTCTTTAGATATCCACCAAAATGAACGATGACGATGTATGTGCCGATGACGATGTTTGTGTATAATAATAGTTGCTTAATTATTCATGTACTCGTATGTACCGATGACGATTTATGTGTATACCGCTCCCGATCGATTCCCCCTCGCTCCCCCCCCTCCCGCAGAAATACGCCCAGAACGGGGCAGAGGCAGAAGTCTGCTGCGGCAGAGATTTAGGCCGTTTTCCTACCGCGGCAGAGTTCTGCCGCGGCAGGAAAACGGCCTAAATCTCTGCCGCGGCAGAAGAACCTTTAACACCGGTTCTGGATACGAACCGGTGTTAAAGGGGGGGGCTAAGGCCTGCGGCAGCCCCACGTGCGCCACCCTTTAACACCGGTTCGTATAAGAACCGGTGTTAAAGGGCCCCCCCTCTAACACCGAACCCTCAACAGCGGTTGGGGAACCGCTGTTAGAGGGCCCTCCCAACCGGAGTTAAAGGGGGGGGCTGCACTAGTGCGGCGAAGAATGGATGCCTAATATGTGTAATTCACGCATCAAAATCAGCCAAAAACCCTAGACCTGAAATGGCAACCAAATGATTGCGAACCAATGAACTCCGACTGTGCGTGGATTAGATTGCCGTTAATTGGTTCGAGACCAAAGAGGCAACGCCATGGATAATATGTGATGTTATAAGAATCCAATCGTGGGCGCGCGCGTTAGCATGATCGAACAAATAAACAAGGACACTCATGGAAAGCAGGCTAGGTGGAGATTGTTCAACTAATTTGGTCGTACGTCGGGTTATCATATCATATGCTACTGCCAAGTGCATACGTGTACGCTCGTACCAATAGGATTAAAGAAACGACCAGCAGTCGCTTATGCAACCGGCCAAAGAGAGGATTGGGAGAAGAGAGACGCCAAAGGGAGGAAGATGCTACCTGTTCTTGATATGATCCGGGTTCCAGCCTTCTAGGTAGGCAGACGTGCAGAGGTGTTCATTTTGTCGGTTGCATAAATCGGTTATATCTATTTGAAACATCCAAATAATCATCATATATATATGTCTGGGAGTTAATATAGACCCATTTGTCTTCTTAATGTTAGCTTTAAGATATTTATTAAGGTGGCTACTAATCGTATTTCGGAATTGGTCCAAAAGGTGATTAGTCCCACCCAAATTGCATTTATGACAGGTCGACATATCCTTGAAGGAGTTGTCCTGCACGAAATCATTCATGAGCTTCATCAGAATAAGCTAGATGGTGTGTTTTTCAAAATTGATTTCGAAAAGGCTTGTGATAAGGTGAAATGGCCTTTCTTGCAACATGTTTTGCGTATGAAGGGTTTTGATCCTAAGTAAGGATGCAAACGGGGAACCTTTAGGGTACCCTCTACCCTCCTTAGTACAAAAAAATGAACTAAACTTTTACAAATCTCAACTTTTTGAGAAAATTAGTTCATTTGGTTGTACTAGACCCAAATAGAGGGTACCCTAAAGGTTCAAAGCTTGCATCTCTAATCCTAAGTGGTGTGAATGGATCAAGCAATATGTGCAAGGAGGTAGTGTTGGAATAAAGGTCAGTGATGATATTGGCCATTATTTTCAAACACGAAAAGGTTTGAGACGGGTGATCCTCTGTCACCAATTCCCTTTAATATCATAGTTGATATGTTGGCTATTCTTATCGCTCGTGCTAGGGTAGATGGTCAAGTGGGAGTCTCATACCTCATCTAGTGGATGGTGGGGTATCTGTATTATAATATGCTGATGATACCATATTATTTATGGAGCATGACTTAGAAAAGGTTGTTAATATGAAGCTAATATTATGCATTTTGAGCAACTTTCGGGGTTGAAAATAAACTTTCATAAGAGCGAGATTTTTTGCTTTGGTAATGCGAAGGAGATGGAACATGAATACAAGCAGATTTTTGGCTGCGAGTCCGGTTGCCTACCCTTCAGGTATCTTGGAGTACCTATCCATTATAAAAAATTAAAAAACTCGGAATGGAATCTTGTAGAGAGTCGATTTGTTTATAAGCTAGGATGCTTGCAAGGAAAACTACTGTCTTACGGGGATCGCCTAGTTTTAATTAACTCGGTTCTAATTAGTTTGTCGATGTTTATGCTCTCGTTCTTAGAAATTCCTAAAGGCATAAGAAAAAGATTAGACTTTTTTAGAAATTCCTAAAGTATAGGGGGTGTATCACAGTATTTTCGATAAGTAAGAGTATCGAACCCAACGAGGAGCAGACGGTGCTGGATAGTGGTATGGATCAGGAATTCTCTACAAATACTTATCAAACATATTTTTAGGGGTTTTTTCTAATGCAAGTAAACAAAGTACGAGTAAATAAAAGACAGTAGGAATAAATGCAGCAAGTGGCCCAATCCTTTATGTAGCAAAGGACAAGCCGGTTATATTACTTAAGATGACCAAACGTTCTCGAGGACACATGGGAATTCTGTCAAGTGCTTTCGCTTCATGTAGTTGATTAATCTTCTTTAGCTTGCTAAGTGTTGTGTGGGTGAACATGTGCTAATGTACCGACCTTCCTAGGACTAATACATACTTGTGATTATACCCCTTGCAAACATCTGTAACTACAAGAAAGTAATTAAGGTAGAAACCTAACCACAACTTTAAACTCTAAGACCCTTACGTCCCTTGTGCAATGGTTTCCTAACGGGGGTTCAGGTTTCTGTCACTCCGGTAACCCCTACGATTAGTAGCCAAATACACAATGCATTCCCCTAGGCCCATATAGGTGAAGTGTCATGTAGTCGACGTTCACATGACACCACTAGAAGAAGTACACCACAACTTAAATATCAAACTATTGAATCTTTCTTAACACAACTCCACTACTAACAACATGACTTCTCCCGTGTCCTCAAGAACAAAACGAACTACTCACAAGACATCATATGGATCATGATCAGAGATGGAATAATGATGTATAACAATCTGAACATAAACAATAATTCAATGATTTACTCAATAGCATCAACTACAAAGAGTAATCAACACCGGGAAAGTTTCCTCTAAGAACTATGCAAGATTCAACCCAATTGTTACAGCAATATGAAGATGGTGATGAGGGTGTTGATGGTGATGATGGTGCTGATGATGGTGGTGGTGGTGATGATGATGATCCTGATGAAGTCCAGCTTGATGGTGGTGTTGATGGCGACGATCTCCCCTCTCCGGGAAGGAATTCCCCCGGCAGAAATCTGTCTACCGGAGAGATCTTTCTCTCTCGGTGTTTTCCGCCTCGCAGAGGCGGCAAAATCTTTCTGTGGTCCCTCCCCGAGTATTAGGGTTTCAGGAGGATTATATACGCCAGAGGGGAGAGCCAGAGGTGGGCTAGGACGACCACACCACCTAGTGGCGCGGCCTAGGGTGGCCCGCCCCAAGGGGTGGTGTGGGCCCCCTGTGGCCCATCTCCACTCCTCCTTCTGGCTTCCTTCGTCTTCTGGAAAAATATGATTTTCCGTATATTTTCCCAGATTTTATGATCTTCGCGAATTTTGCCTCCAAACAGCACCTTTTCCATCAGAATCCTGACTGCAGCGGTCCATGCTCCAAAAGTCATCAACCATGCAAAAACATATGAGATAACATAAGTATCACCTCTTAATATGAAATATATCAATGAATAGCAGTGAATTATGATATAGAATAGTGATGCAAAATGGACGTATCAACTCCCCTCAAGCTTAGACTTCGCTTGTCCCCAAGCAAAACTGAGCTCAATAAACATGACCTCAGGTTTATGGAGTGAAGAGTCGATAAAAGAATACGGACAAGAAGCATCACATTCATCAATACATAGATCATAATAGAAGACAACTCACTATTATATAACTTAACTTGCAATAAGTAAAAGAAACACAGTAAAGATACATAAAGTAAATCATAATTGGTAATGGCAAACTTAGCTCTTGGTCGAAGAATAGTTGATAATTTTCTGGAGTTTACAAATAACTGGTTTTCAAAGATAGCTTTCAAAGTAGTAAACACCAAGAAAAGAGCAATGTGCAAAACAAGGAACATAAGAAACATGATTGAATAAATCATCATATGAATGAATGAAACACAACAACTCAAAATACTTTCTGAGATAGATGGGAATAGGTTTACCGACTCAACTAAAAAGTAAAAGAAAGGCTCTTCGCAGAGGGAAGCAGGGATTTCAAGTTTCATAAAGAGCTCCCAAAAATTATGATACTTATTAGCTTTCAGCTCTCATTGCCCCTATCATAGGCATCTTTAGGTGATTAAGGTTAAAGTGATAAAATTTGAGGATATGCTTGACAAGTTGTAAGTTGAAAATCTCATGTCCCTTGAATACGAGGGCCGATCCTCATGCTACTCAAGTTTAGTAACTGGTAAGTTCTTGTCATCGTAAGCACATGTGTATTATGGAGAGCTGCCAACGGGGTACCCCTTGCCCGATGATACGGAAGAATCCCCATATCAAAATGACAAGGCAAGCAGACAACAAGCATCTCATAAATCTTATTATTTACCATGGGAATATGGTGTGTTTTTTCTCTTTCCTCTTTTCATAATATATCTTTTTTTATTTTTCTCTTTTTTCTCAATATCGGACTCTTTTTTTATAAGAAGAATGCTTCATAGATGCTCATTATGGTTACGCTGCAGGTTTCCACCATGACGGCATGGATTAGACCAGCGACGTAGGAGTTTCACTAACACACATGCATAACTCCATGGACTTACAAGCTCCCCTTTCATTTCACACCGACGACATCCAAAGACAAAAGAACATGATATCAACTAGGTACAAAGTACCAGTGCCATGTTGAAAGCGTTCCTCATGACAACATGGTTCTGCTAATTCACAACTTATAAAGCGCAAGCATATACGCAACATAGATGGGCACAATTGTTCAAGTTTATTAGATGCAAGAAAGTAAAGTGTGCCATCAAGTTCGTGAGAGCTTTAATCACTAATTTTCACATAACAAGTTTAATTTGGAAGGTAGATAAAAACAAGAATTTACTTGGAATAGCAATAGTGCTAATAGGTAGGTATGGTGGACGCAAATGGCAAAGGTTTTGGTTTTAAAGGATTGGATGCACGAGAAGAATTCCCTCTCGGTACAGGTTTTTGGCTAGCAAGACTAGGTAGCAAGTATAAGAGTTGAAAGAAACAAACAAACATACAAGTGATAAAGACAAACATGCAATCTTCCTTGGAAGCACAAAAGATCTTAACCAGAGAATACTAGACTTATGAGCAAATCAAGAAAGGAAGATGATGAAATTATATTTCTTTAGAGTAATTTTATCTTTTCATTCAACTCTCAAAATAGTGTTGCTACTGGCCGAGCCAGGTTTACCAAAACCAACTAAATTAACTCAATGATCCCAAAGTGATACCAATACTAACAACAAGATCAATCATATAACCACGAATTGAAAACTAATATAAGCTAAGCAAAAGAGTAGATGATAGATCTTCTCATTAATGTTCCATAACGGCAACTCACACCAAGGGATACATATCTAACGGGAGAGGGGACACTTCCATAATGCAAACCATCCTACATGATAACTTCTTTATTCATGATATGACTCTACTAAAAAGGTAAAAAGATAGAAGATAGTGATATGATACCGCGGCACTCCCCCAAGCTTGGAACAAGCCAAGGGGATGCCAAACCTGATGAGGAATTACTCCTTCGATGGTGGTGGTATCCTCTTGATGAGCTCTTTGATCAGTTTCCCCAAATCCTCGATCTCAAAGGTGAGATTGTGAATAAGCTGCGAGTTTTACTCAATGCGGCTCATGATCATGTCGGGTTTCAAATTCCAGCTCTTGTGATTCTTTCCCCACTCTTCCTCCTTGAACTCTTCTTTTCCTGCATGGCTAGAACGAGGAAAATCCCAATTGGAGGGTAATTTCTCCTTGGGCATATTATGGTATTGATGCTCATGGATAAGGGAATGGAAAGGATTCTTGGCGCGTGGGGGAAGTGACCAGGGATCTGAACGGTGATGAGGAGTCTTCCCTCTAATTGACATAGTCCTGGCAGGGTTTGCCACCACTCCAATGCTTGCAATGGTAGTTCCGGTGTGCTTTGCCTTCTCTTCATCTTCACTCTTGATCTCCTTCTCCTTCCTGGGGTCTTGGAGACTTCCTCCATAGGCTCCTTTCCTCTATCCTTGGCGGACACCATTGTGCTTCTGAGCTTTCAAAGGTAGTTCCTGGCAGAAACAGATCGAAACAAAACACAACGAGAACATGATATTCGAACCTCGGGGGATCTGGGGGATTATATATTATGAAGTTTCACAACAAAAGGAAGGTACTGGGAGAAAATGAGTCGGAGGCGGAGTCCGGAGTGGACTCACCACCTGGTGGCGCGGCCAGGAGTGGGCCCGCACCACAGGGTGGTGTGAGCCACCCTGGCTCCGTTTCCGTCCCTCTTCCGCTTCATAACTTTCCTTATTGGCTAAAAACTGCAAAAATATAGTTGGATAGTATTTTCGCGGAACTTTTCTTACTAGAATTGTTACCTATTTGAGAACGGACTCTGTAGGTCTCTCAATTTGGTATTTAATAGATTCTTCCGGAGACACCACTTGAATAACATCAATATCTTCATCTTCAAACACTTATTACTTGAGTCATGAAACCTTTCACTTCCTTATTACACCATTATCTCCACTACCTGGAAATTTCTTTCACACAAAACTTCACACAGTTCTCATTAGCAACATTAGTATAAGTGAAGTGATAAAACCATTTGAGTTCAACTTCAACTGAAAACCATCAAAACATAAGATACTGTAGCAACTCCTTCTGAAAACCCAAAAATAATTCAAAAAGGAAATCGATTAAAGAAGCAAATGCAAGAGTGGCAAAATTTGTCAAAACAGACCAGCAGGTAAAGATCAATTTTTTCGAAAATCTTCTATCGCTCAAATAAAAAAGTGCAAAACTAACGAAAGTTAATAACAATCTGGGGCAGAAGCACAAAAAAGACAGCTCAATCCGACATACAGAGATCTCTCATGAATTATTACGGTGAAGCACAAAAATCTGTTTCGGGACAGCAACTTCCCCAAATATTACTTCTCTCTCATTAGAGGTTGATCTTGACACAAAAACCAAACAAAAAGGATACGGAGAGGTTATTACCGAAGTAATAACTTCCAAGACTCAAAGAAACAAAAACAACTGAAAGCACAAATAAATTGGGTTGTCTCCTGAAAAGCCTTTCTTTGTAGCCATTAAGATGGGCATGATAATTTTGAAGATGCTCACATAGGGATATGAATTGAGGTGAAAGAGAGCATTAAGAAAAAAAAATACACTCATTTAAGTCTAACCCACTTCCTATGCAAGGGAATTTTGCAAACAAATAAGTTGTTGAAACCAGAGGCTACTAGCATAGGAAGGCAAAAAAAGTGCAACATAAAAACTTTCAGCATAAAACGAGGAAACTTGATATTATTGAGATACATAAGAACACTTTTTCCTCTCTCATAGTAACTTTCAGTATCTGATACATTGCAAATGTATCTATAATTTTTGATGTTCCATGCTTGGTTTTATCCACTTTCTTGTGTTTTGTCCACACTTTGGAGTACTTTTCTTATGATTTCTTGGACTAACCTATTAACAAGAGCCACAGTGCCAGCTGCCTATTTTCTGCTGTTTTTGGTTCCAGGAAAGTTAGAAAATGAATATCCTCGGAATTGGACGGGACAAAAGCCAAAGTGCCTATTTTTCCAGAAGACTCCAGGAGCCATAATACGAGACGGAGGAGGGCCAGGGGCTGGCCACACACCCCTAGGCGTGGGCTGGGCCTGGTCGTGCCAGGGCATGGTGTGGTGTCCCTAGGCACCCCCTCGGTCTCCCTCTTTGCCTATAAGAAGCCTTCTGACCTAAAAACTCCGGGGGTTCGACGTTTTTCCAGAAGGAGTTCCGCTCCGCTGCCACCACCAGATTCCACGAAACAGCACCAGAAACTCTGTTCTGGCACCCTACCGGGACGGGGAATTGGAGGAGATCATCGCCATCATCATCACCATCGCTTCTCCATCGACCATCCATGTTTCCCCCATATATGAGTGAGTAATCCTCCATTGTAGGCTATGGGGATGGTAGGGATTGGATGAGATCGTTCATGTAATGGCATCAGATTATTAGGGCATGGTGCCTAGTATCTTTTATTAGTGCTTTATGACTTTGTTGCGACTTGTTGTGCTTAATGCTTGTCACTTGGGCCCGAGTGCCATGATTTCAGATCTGAACATGTTATTGATTCATTATGATAGTATTGTTTTTGGTCTTATTTGCAAGTTGTATACACACGTTGTTGTCCGGAACCTATGGCCCCGAAGTGACAGAAATCGGGATAACCAGAAGGTAATGGCTTTGATGTGAGGATCACATGTGTTCACGGAGTGTTAATGCTTTGCTCCGGTGCTCTATTAAAAGGAGCACCTTAATTGCCAGTAGTTCCCTAGAGGCCCCGCTGCAAACGGGCTGGCAAGACAAAAGATGTTGTGCAAGTTCTCATTGCGAGCACGTATGACTATATATGGAACACATGCCTAGGATTGTCTAGTACTTGGATGCTTTATCTTCTTTATCTGCAATTGCCCTATGTTCTGATTGCCATGTGAATTGTCTTGTCCATGCAACGCCCGTCCATCCATCCCTATGCCTACCGCACTCGAATCCCACTATTTATTGCTTTTGTTACTACTGTCTTTGCTTTACTACTGCTGTTACTTTACTATTCCTACTACAAAATTGTTGCTACTGATAAACTGTTGTGAGCAAGATTGTTTCTAGGTGCAGCTGAATTGACAACTCAGTTGTTAATGCTTATAAATATTCTTTGGCTCTCCTTGTGTCGAATCAATAAATTGGGTTTCACTTCCGTCGAAAATACTACGATACACCCCCTATACTTGTGGGTCATCAGTATCATGCATAAACTTAACAATATAACAATCACAAGGGCCATCATAACAATGATCACTTATTCTAACAGAAAACACAGGAATACTAGTTCTTATAACACTACTTTGTGAAACAATATTAGAGGTATCCTTACAAAGGATAGGGTGTCCCTCTTCTTCATATTTAGTAACAAAGTCTTTCACATTTGCTATAATAGGTTCATCAACCATTTGTGTATCAGGTTCAACAGCTTTATTTGTACTTTCATTAACCATACTAGCTATCATAGAATGTTCCTTTATCTTAACTGGGAAAGGCATTCTCTCAATATAAGGTTCAGGTAAAACATGATTAGCAGTATAAACTTCAGTATTTCTTGCAGGAACACTATTAGCAATATCTTTATAAGGTTCATGATACTTATTCCACTTCTTTTTAGGCACTTCAATGTAGGACGCAAACGCCTTAAAATAAGAAGCAATAGCTTGAGAGTCTAAACCATAAGCATTACTAATATTTTGAAAGTCATCAGTTCCCATAAAAGATTCCCTCAAAAATACTGCGATACACCCCCTATACTTGTGGGTCATCAAGACTATTTTTTGGCGCTATTGCCGAGGAGCATAGCTTTATTTATCAAGTTCACTTGGATTCACTATTGTTCAAGCTAAGTTTATTTTCTCCTTGTTTGCTTGTTTCTTTATCAAAAATACAAAAAAAATTGCTTCCTACTCTAGTTGTTATTTTCGTTGGTCTATTATTGTCTTGCTTTATCATGCTTGTTGTCAATGGTTGGTTTCTTTGAAACTGGATCTTATTGGCAAGGTGGGTTCACGGAAGATGAAAAATATTATTATAAGGAACACCGCTTGTCACAAAAAGGGAAACACTTGTGGGAACAAATTGATAAATTGTATACCATTGCTAGAAACGTGTGCTCTACTTATAATGTTACTTATTGCTTTGATAAATCTTGTTGATGTAGGAGGTACAAACACCTCCCTTTTCAATGTGAGTATAATGATAATGTTACCATATCTTCTTATGTTAAGGGAAATTGTGACTTTTATGATGTGGAACAAATTGAAGAATTTATTGCTTGGAAGGGTGCATTTGAACTTGCTAGTTTGCTTGAAAATATTGATGATTCACCTTATAAGTATGAGGTTTATGGTATACTTAAATTTTGCTTTGATAATTACAAGGAAGAAAACAGCTATATTCTTGAATATATTAATAGATTCTTTCCACAAATGGAAGAGACTAATGCCTTGCAGGATCCTATGGAAGAAGAAATTGATGAACCTGAAATCTCATTAGATGAAAAAGAGGAGGAGAGTGATGAACAAAAGGAGGAAGAATGGATTAGCTACCCATGCCTACCTTCTAATGAGAGTAACTCTTTATCCCTTACATTATTTGATTGTCCTCCATGCTTACTAAAGGAGGATGAATGTTATGTTCCTGAGGATTCTTTTGAAAATGTTTATGATAAAGCTCTAGTGCTTGTAGATCATGAAAAGCATGCTTTATGTGATAGTTATATTGTTGAGTTTATTCATGAGGTTACTGAAAATTATTATGAGAGAGGAAAATATGGTGGTAGAAGTTTTCATGGTATTGAAACACCTCTCTACGTGCTAAAAGTTTTGAAGTTACTCTTGTTTTATCTTCCTATGCCTGTCACTTTGTTATTATCTTACATGATTCCTATGCATAGGAAGTGGGTTAGACTTAAATGTGTTTTGAATTTGCTTCTTGATGCTCTCTTTTACTTCAACTCATATTTCTTATAAGATCATCCTCTCAAACTTTTATGTCTGAAGATGATAATATGTCTATTATTCTTGGGAGACCTTTTCTTAAATACTGCAGGAGCTGTTATTAATTGTAATCAAGGGAAGGTGACCTTCAATGTTAATGACAAGGAACATACTGTCTATTTCCCTAAGAATATTGATGGGACTTATGGTTTTGAATTCAATTGAACATGTTGAGGGCATTCAAGTTGGAGAAATATATTGTCCCATATCAAGAGAAAAATTGGAAACTATTATGATTGGGACCATTGCTATCAAGGTTGAGGTAATATAATCATTAGTGGAATACAAAGTTTTGTCTCATATGAAATTGTTTTGGTAACAAGACCTGATCAACCTTGTTAACAAAAGGATTTCATTGAACAAAACAATGTTTTCACCATGATTATCTCCGCTTACTTCTATTCTATCCATTTTAGTTTTTGTTTATGCCTAACATAAAGGCGTTAAAGAAAAGTACTTATTGGGAGATAACCCAAAAGTTTTATATGAGTCTTGGAAGTTATTACCTCTGTAATAACCGCTCATTATCCTTTTTATTTGGTTTTTGTGCCAAGAGTAACCTCTAATGAGAGAGAAGTAATGATTGGGAAAGTTGCTGTCCCGAAACAGATTTTTGTGCTTCACCGTAAAAATTTGTGTAAAATCTCTGAACGTCTTCTTTAGGCGTGAATTTTGTGCTTCTGCCCCAGGTTGTTATCTAACTTTCGTTAGTTCAACACTTTTTGATTTGAGCAACAGAAGGTCTTCGAAAAAATTCGTCTTTACCTGCTGGTCTGTTTTGACAGATTTCTGCCATTTTCTGCATTTGCTTCTTGTTGGTTAATTCTTGAGTTCTTTGGGGGAATTGAGTTTTTTGAGGGAAGTGCTACAGTAGCTAGTGTTTTATTGGAAGTTTATTTGGTGTTAGAACTGAATCTTAAGACTTATTATCTTGAGTGCACTAATGTTGCTAATAAAGATTGTGTGAAGTTTTGTATGAAGAAAAATTTCAGGTGTATGGAAGGAATGAGTAATGAGATAAAGGATGGACTAAAGCTCAAGCTTGGGGATGCCATGCGTGTCATCCCAAGAAATATCCAAGAAGTACAAGCATCAAAGCTTGGGGATGCCCAAGGCATCCCATTCTTCATCAACAAAAAATCTCAGGTTTCTTTCAACCACTTCATTTTTATTGTTTCATGTATAGTTGTGTTGTTCTTGGAGCGTCTTCTTTTTCGTTTTCATTTTGGTTTTTTAGTTTGCGTGGTTTGCTTCGTTTGCTGAATAAATTGGTTGGACCTCCTCTTTCATACATTGGTGTTCAAATAGTTTGGTTTGGTTTGGAAAAGAGTAGGAAAGCGCATGCTTAAGTGGTAAAGAGAGCTTGTTTTTTACTATGGCCTATGCTTTGTCATGCCATGCTCAATATTGTTTTGGCTTTATGCTTAGTATTCTTTGCTGTAGCATGACTTGTTATAAACAATTGAGATTGCTTAATGTGCTTTGGATGAATCATGCGTTGTTTTAGCATATTAAAGCATAGTATAGTGGTATTCTCCTTTGATGCTTTATTTGGGTTGACTTGGCACATGCTCACACCATGTTATGACTATCCCAAGTCACCATAAGCCTTTATGATCCTTTAGTTTTCAACTTGTAGTATCACTTTATGCTTTGATCAATGATGTTTTGTCGCTCTGCATGATTATGGCCATTATTGCTCTCTCGTTTGTCGCTCCCTTACTATTGCTAGCCTTCACTTACACTGAGTGTTTTACTCATGTTTCCAACTCCCTTAAACCAAATATTGCCAAAGTGTCCACCTTACCTACCTATTAGCATCATTTGCTACTTCCGTGCATATTCAATGCCTTGTTTTCTTCCGAATAAAATGTTTGCTTGTTATGAGAAAGTTAGTTAGTAAAGCTCTCACGAACTTGATGGCACACTTTATTTCCTACACTTAATAAACCTGAACCATTGTGAACTCTCCATGAAAGTTATATGCTTGCAAATTATAGGCTGGGGATTAGCAGAACCGTGCTGTCACGGGGAACGCTTTCAACACTTGTAAATATATACCCAGTTAATACCTTGCTCTTTTGTTTGCGGATGTCGTCGGTGTGAAATAAAAGGGGAGCTTGTAAGTCCATGGAGTTATGTATGTGTGTTAGAGAAACGCCTGGGCCGCTGGTCTAATCCATGCTGACATGGTGGAAACCTGCAGCGTAACCATAATGATATCTATGAAGCATTCTTCTTATAAAAAAAGAGAGATAGCTATTGAGAAAAAGAAAAAAAGAGATTTATGAAAAGAGGAAAGAGAGAAAAAAGCACCATTTTCCCATGGTAAATAAGAAGATTGCTGAGATACTCATTGTCTGCTTGCCTTGTCATTTTGATATGGGGATTCTTCCGTATCATCAGGCAAGGGGTACCCCGTTGGCGGTTCTCTATGATACGCACATACTTACGATGACAAGAACTTACCGATAACTAAAGTTGAGTAGCATGAGGAGCGGCCCTCGTACTCAAGGGACTTGGGATTTTCAGTTTATAGTCTGTCAAGCATATAACTCAGATTGGACCTCACTTTCACCTTAACCACATTAAAGATGCATATGATAGGGCAATGAGAGCTCAAAGCTAACGAGTACCATACTTTCAGCATTTGGAAGCCTTTCAAACTATTCAAAACCTGTTCATTTCCTTGTTGAGTCTCCACACATTCTATGAGCACTTTCTTGAGAGCATAGTGGCCATTCTTACTTCTATGTGCATTGTCCCAAGACTTGTTGATTAATGCATACCTTGATATTGCTTGTTTTAAACTATTTGTATCTAGTCACTCTTGTAAATTTTGAAGGTGTCCTATGCATTTATGTTTGCTACTCTACGAGGGACAAGCTGAATGCCACTATGCCATGTTTTCTTTATGTGAAACAAACAAACGTCTTGCAAAGCATTGTTATTCATGAATCTTTTGTTTGTGCCTTTTCAGGTTGCATCATAGTTTCTTTGTCTTATTGCTAGAACTTTCTTTTTCATGTTATGATTGAAGTACTATGATCCTAGCTTTGAATGTTTTACAAGTACTTTGGTCAAGTTTATGATGGTACATGTCACCTCGAAAATTATTCTTTCTTTTTATCACTTACCTACTCGAGGACGAGCAGGAGTTAAGCTTGGGGATGTTGACACATTGCAAATGTATCTATAATTTTTGATGTTCCATGCTTGGTTTTATCCACTTTCTTGTGTTTTGTCCACACTTTGGAGTACTTTTCTTATGATTTCTTGGACTAACCTATTAACAAGAGCCACATTGCCAGCTGCCTGTTTTCTGCTGTTTTTGGTTCCAGGAAAGTCAGAAAATGAATATTCTCGGAATTGGACGGGACAAAAGCCAAAGTGCCTATTTTTCCAGAAGACTCCAGGAGCCAGAATACGAGACGGAGGAGGTCCAGGGGCTGGCCACACCCTCCCAGGTGCGGGCTGGGCCTGGCCGCGCCAGGGCATGGTGTGGTGGCCCCAGGCACCCCCTCGGTCTCCCTCTTCGCCTATAAGAAGCCTTCTGACCTAAAAACTCCGGGGGGTTCGACGTTTTTCCAGAAGGAGTTCTGCTCCGCCGCCACCACCAGATTCCATGAAACAGCACCAAAAACTCCGTTCTGGCACCCTGCCGGGACGGGGAATTGGAGGAGATCATCGCCATCATCATCACCATCGCTTCTCCATCGACCATCCATGTTTCCCCCATCTATGAGTGAGTAATCCCCTGCTGTAGGCTATGGGGATGGTAGGGATTGGATGAGATCGTTCATGTAATGGCATCAGATTGTTAGGGCATGGTGCCTAGTATCTTTTATTAGTGCTTTATGACTTTGTTGTGACTTGTTGTGCTTAATGCTTGTCACTAGGGCCCGACTGCCATGATTTCAGATCTGAACATGCTATTGATTCATTATGATAGTATTGTTTTTGGTCTTATCTGCAAGTTGTATACACACGTTGTTGTCCGGAACCTATGGCCCTGAAGTGACAGAAATCGGGATAACCGGAAGGGAATGGCTTTGATGTGAGGATCACATGTGTTCATGGAGTGTTAATGCTTTGCTCCGGTGCTCTATTAAAAGGAGCACCTTAATTGCCAGTAGTTCCCTAGAGGCCCCGCTGTAAACGGGCTGGCAGGACAAAAGATGTTGTGCAAGTTCTCATTGCGAGCACGTATGACTATATATGGAACACATGCCTAGGATTGTCTAGTACTTGGATGCTTTATCTTCTTTATCTGCAATTGCCCTATGTTCTGATTGCCATGTGAATTGTCTTGTCCATGCAACGCCCGTCCATCCATCCCTATGCCTGCTGCACGCGAATCCCACTGTTTACTGCTTTTGTTACTACTATCTTTGCTTTACTACTGCTGTTACTTTACTATTCCTACTACAAAACTGTTGCTACTGATAAACTGTTGTGAGCAAGATTGTTTCCAGGTGCAGCTGAATTGACAACTCAGTTGTTAAGGCTTATAAATATTCTTTGGCTCCCCTTGTATCAAATCAATAAATTGGGTTTCACTTCCCTCGAAAATACTACGATACACCCCCTATACTTGTGGTTCATCAGTATCATGCATAAACTTAACAATATAACTATCACAAGGGCCATCGTAACAATGATCACTTATTCTAACAGAAAACACAGGAATACTAGTTCTTATAACACTACTTTGTGAAACAATATTAGAGGTATCCTTACAAAGGATAGGGTGTCCCTCTTCTTCATATTTAGTAACAAAGTCTTTCACATTTGCTATAATAGGTTCATCAACCATTTGTTTATCAGGTTCAACAGCTTTATTTGTACTTTCATTAACCATACTAGCTATCATAGAATGTTCCTTTATCTTAACTAGGAAAGGCATTTTCTCAATATAAGGTTCAGGTAAAACATGATTAGCAGTATAAACTTCAGTATTTCTTGCAGGAACACTCTTAGCAATATCTTTATAAGGTTCATGATACTTATTCCACTTCTTTTTAGGCACTTCAATGTAGGACGCAAAAGCCTTAAAATAAGAAGCAGTAGCTTGAGAGTCTAAACCATAAGCATTACTAATATTTTGAAAGTCATCAGTTCCCATAAAAGATTCAATGCATTCATAATCATAATTTATACCTGACTTTCTACCTTTTTCATTCTCCCAAGCTTCAGCATTATCTTGAATACGGTCCAGGAGATCCCATTTAGCTTCTTCTTCCATGCGAGTGAATGATCCAGCACAAGAAGCATCCAATAAATCCTTATCATGAAGAGAAAGCCTTGCATAAAAGTTATTGATAATAATATTCTTGGGGAGCTCATGAATGGGACATTTGAGCATTAGTAACTTCCATCTCCCCCAAGCTTGAGCTGTACTCTCTCCATCAAGAGGCCAAAAGTTGTATATTTGATTCCGATCTTTATGAATCTTACTAGAAGGATAAAATTTTGAATAAAAGAGAGGTACTATTTCCTCCCATTCAAAAGCTTGACCATTCTTTAGCAGCTTATACCATTCCTCAGCTCTTCCTTTCAGTGACAATGAGAATAACTTCTTCTTAACTTGATCTGTAGTAATACCTGCACACTTGAACAACCCGCATAATTCGTGTATAAAGAATAAATGATCACCGGGATGGACAGTTCCATCCCCAACATAGTAGTTATCCATAAAACGATCAATAATTCTTGTAGTTATTTTAAAAGCATCATTATCAGCAGGTGGTGGTTCATCTACTACCTTAGCAGTGGTAGTAGTATTACCAAATAAGAAACTGAGCGAATTATCCATAACGAAAATAAAGCAGCTAACAGAAGTAAACAATACTCACAGTAGAAGTTTCCTTTACCAGTTCCACTCTACAATAGCGCTTCACTCCCCAGCAACGGCGCCAAAAAATAATCTAAATGGCCCACAAGTATAGGGGGTGTATCGCAGTATTTTCGATAAGTAAGAGTGTCGAACCCAACAAGGAGCTGAAGGTGTTGGCTAGTGGTATGGATCAGGAATTCTCTGCAAATACTTAGCAAACGGATTTTTAGGGTTTTTTGATAATGCAAGTAAACGAAGTATGAGTAAATAAAAGACAATAGGAATGAATGCAGCAAGTGGCCCAATCCTTTATGTAGCAAAGGACAAGCCGGTTGTATTACTTAAGATGACCAAATGTTCTCGAGGACACATGGGAATTCTGTCAAGTGTTTTCGCTTCATGTAGTTGATTAATCTTCTTTAGCTTGCTAAGTGTTGTGTGGGTGAACCTGTGCTAATGTACCGACCTTCCTAGGACTAATACATACTTGTGATTATACCCCTTGCAAACATCCGTAAGTATAAGAAATTAATTAAGGTAGAAACCTAACCACAGCTTTAAACTCTAAGACCCTTACGTCCCTTGTGCAATGGTTTCCTAACGGGGGTTCGGGTTTATGTCACTCTGGCAACCCCTACGATTAGTAGCCAAATACACAATGCATTCCTCTAGGCCCATATAGGTGAAGTGTCATGTAGTCGACGTTCACATGACACCACTAGAAGAAGTACACCACAACTTAAATATCAAGCTATTGAATCTTTCTCAACACAACTCCACTACTAACAACATGACTTGTCCCATGTCCTCAAGAACAAAACGAACTACTCACAAGACATCATATGGATCATGATCAGAGATGGAATAATGATGTATAACAATCTGAACATAAACAATAATTCAATGGTTCACTCAATAGCATCAACTACAAAGAGTAATCAACACCGGGAAAGTTTCCCCTAAGAACTATGCAAGATTCAACCCAATTGTTATAGCAATATGGAGATGGTGATGAGGGTGCTGATGGTGATGATGGTGGTGATGATGATGATGATCCCGATGAAGTCCAGCTTGATGGTGGTGTTGATGGCGACGATCTCCCCTCTCCGGGAAGGAATTCCCCCGACAGAAATCTGTCTGCGGGAGAGATCTTTCTCTCTCGGTGTTTTCCGCCTCGCAGAGGCGGCGGAATCTTTCTGTGGTCCCTCCCCGAGTATTAGGGTTTCGGGAGGATTATATATGCGAGAGGGGAGAGCTAGAGGTAGGCCAGGGCAGCCACACCACCTGGTGGCGTGGCCTAGGGTGACCCGCGCCAGGGGTGGTGTGGGCCCCCTATGGCCCATCTCTACTCCTCCTTCTGGCTTCCTTCGTCTTCTGGAAAAATAGGATTTTCCGTATATTTTCCTGGATTTTCTGATCTTCGCGATTTTTTCCTCCAAATAGCACATTTTCCATCAGAATCCTGACTGCAGCGGTCCATGCTCCAAAAGTCATCAACCATGCAAAAACAGATGAAATAACATAAGTATCACCTCTTAATATGAAATATATCAATGAATAGCAATGAATTATGATATAGAATAGTGATGCAAAATGGACGTATCAATGTCTCCTTTGCAAATGGTTATTTAAGTTGCTTAATGAAGATGACATGTGGCAACAAATACTTGTAAAGCAAAACTTTGTCCCATGTTGAAGCCAAACCTATAGACTCTCCCTTTTGGAAGGGCCTCATGCATGTGAAGGAAATGATCTTCACTAATGGTTATATCAAAATTGGAGATGGAGCGAATGTGTGATTTTGGGAGGACATATGGTTGGGAGATACGTCATTAGAACAACAATATCAAACATTGTATAATATTGTTCAAAGGAATAATGTCTTGGTGGCAGACATCCTTAGTCAAACTCCTCTAAATTTAAGCTTTAGAAGGA
Source organism: Avena sativa (assembly GCA_916181665.1). Taxonomy (NCBI): domain Eukaryota; kingdom Viridiplantae; phylum Streptophyta; class Magnoliopsida; order Poales; family Poaceae; genus Avena; species Avena sativa. Next base: position 60,092,761 of record OV702292.1, read on the forward strand.
GTCTGACATTAAGTGGACACATTGGTTAAACTTATGCAGAAAACTAATGACGGGTCAGCTAAATGATACTCCAGATCAATTTATTTGGAAGCTTACTTCGATCGGGGTGTTTACTGTAAAATCTTTATATCAAGACCAATTGAATGTTCATACTAGATTCTTACAATCCTATTTGTGGAAGTTAAAAATCCCTCTAAAAATAAAGATCTTCATGTGGTTCCTTAATAATAAAGTTTTACTAACAAAACACAACCTAGACAAAAGAAATTGGGATGGATGCCAAAAATGCTGTTATTGTGATTCATTGGAATCCGTTGAACATCTTTTTATTTCTTTCCCCTTTGCTTGTATTATTCGGCATATGGTTTTCTTCACTTATAACATGCCTCCACCTTCCAATATTTCAAATATGTTTGGAAATTGGCTTGGAGTTGATAAAAAGAATAAAGCTAGACGACGCGTTAGAGTATCGGCTTTATGTTGGTCCATATGGACGTCGAGAAATAACATTATATTTAATAAACAAACTGTCACTAATTTTATGCAGGTTATTCGTTTGGCGGTGCATTGGATCCAACTATGGGCGTACCTTCTCCCATAAGATCAGTGAGACACTATGGTTACTGGATGCTCCCGGATCCTGACGGTCGCTCAGAACTTCTTTTTTCGGGCTACTGGCTGGCGACATTCTAGTAGAATCCAAAATGGATAGATGCATGTTCCTTGTCCTTTTTCATTGGTTGATACATGTCTCAACCTTAACTGATCCATGATCGTAAGACCTCAACTTTTTGAACTTTGCAATAAAAGGCTATGTGCATCACGCGATGTAGAGGCCGAGGCTTCGATCCCCATTTCGAAAAAAATGTCTAGGAGTGACCAATGAAAAAGAAGCTAAAAACCAACAGGTGCACTGCCTTTTCGTTAAGAGAAGAGATCAGTATGTACAAGTGGCATTGTTTTGAAGGGAACTTATGTCTACGCACACTTCTATTCTTGTAGACAGTGTTGGGCCTCCAAGTGCAGAGGTTTGTAGAACAACAGCAAGTTTCTCTTAAGTGGATCACCCAAGGTTTATAGAACTCATGGAGGAAGTGGTCAAAGGTATCCCTCTCAAGCAACACTGCAATCAAGATACAAGAAGTCTCTTGTGTCCCCAACACACCCAATACACTTGTCAGGTGTATAGGTGCACTAGTTCGGTGAAGAGATAGTGAAATACAAGTAATATGGATGATTATAAGTGGTAATTGCAATCTGAAATAAGTGTGGCAGCAAGCAAACATGTAATAGAACTGATTGTAAACGGTGTTTCAATGCTTAGAAACAAGGCCTAGGGATCATACTTTTACTAGTGGACACTCTCATATAAATATATTCTCTTCATGATGCTACCCTGAACTACTCTCCGGTTGGACGATGTAGGGCTATAATGGCACACCTTAAAGTTCGCATTCCCCATCTTGATAACCCCTCACTATCACCTTGAGCGTTAGATGGTTCCAAGAAACACCACAATCACATAGAGACATCCAACTCAAATTATACTCATGACAAGTATTTATGTAATCTTTGCCACACGATGTGCACACTGTCAACTTCACACACGTGGGGATAAGCAGAGATTCATTAAAGCACTTGAGTAGAAAAATAGATCTATAGATTACAAAGCTCATGATCTCAATAAGATCATGCATAGAGAGATGAACACATAGCTACCGGTAGAGCCCTTAGCCTCGAGAGAGAACTACTCCCTCCTCATCATGGGAGTCAGCAACAACGATGGAGATGACGGTGGAGTCAATAGAGATGGCTCTGGGGGCACTTTCCTGTCCCGGCAGAGTGCCGGAACAGAGACTTCTGTCCCCCGAATCTCCTCTTCAGTGGTGGTGGCGCTGCGGAACTTTTCGTGGAATTCTGATCTCGTCCTTAGGGTTTTCGTCCCGGGAGGCTTTTATAGGCGAAAGGGCAAGGTCGGTGGAGGCCCGAGGGGCCCACACCACCTGGTGGCACGGCCAGGGGGTACCCACGCCACCATAGGGTGTGGCCAGCCCCTGGCCCTCCTTTGGCTGCCCTCCGGACTCCGTGATCCTTCTGGTAAAATATTGACTTTGGCTTTTGTCCCATCCAATTCCGAGAATATTTTTTCCAGCTTTTCTGAAACCAAAAACAGCAGAAAACAGGCAACTGGCACTGCAGCTTATTGTTAATAGGTTAGTTCCAGAAAATGCATAAAAGTATCTCAAAATGTAGACAAAACATAAGATAGTTGATATAAAACAAGCATGGAGCATCAAAAATTATACATACATTTACAACGTATCAGGGATGTGCCAGAATCCAAGTCAAAGACAAAGGACCTAGCTGGCAAGGTGGCATTCCCAAAAGTAAGGGTTTCCTACCTCAAGGTACTGAAAATGCACATGTTCCTTTATTTCTAAATGTTCCATGAGGGGTTGTGGCGCCCCGCAAAACCACTACTAGAAAATCGCGTTGTTTTTGTGCATTGCATCTTCATGACCGCATGCTCATGTCATCATGCCATATTGCATTTGAGCATCGTCATGTCATCATGCATTTGTTTGTCTAAAACTATTTTCTAAAAGCCTAGTTTTGTTTTCTAAATATTCCCCGTCTTAATTTCAAATAAAAACTCCGGTCTTTTCCGGGTCTTTTATTTGTCTAAAAACTATTTACAAACGTCTATTTTAAATTAAAATAAAAGTTTGCATTATTTTGGGAGGCAGCCAGCCAGGCCCAAAAGCCCGGCCGGCCACCTCCAAGCCCTAAACTAAAACCCTAGTCTAATTCCCAGCCAAAAACCAGACCCAAATCCTAGACTCTCTAGACCGACCCACAACCGACCCTGAACCAACACGCCTAACCGACCCAGATCTAGCCGGTCACACACACCCACCCACCTAGCACCTACACGCACGCACACAAGCACCGACTGGCCGCCCCTGCACCAACCCCACTCCACTTGGCCGCTCCCTCCACCTCACCTGCACCAATCGGTGCTCGCCACCTCAGTCCTGCTGGTCCCACCCAGCCACCACCTGCTACACTCCACCCAACCGACCGCACGCTACCTCCCCACCAACCCTGGTCCGCTCGCCCCACCTGGCCCCTTTTTCCCAGGCGCGGACCCCACCCCAGCCCCGACACGCCCCGTCGCCCGCACACCCGCGTCGCCCCACTCGCCCCACGCAACCCCGCTCTCGCTCACCTACCGCGCCGTCTCCCCCACGCCTCTCTCCTACCGGGAATCTCGCCTCCGCCGTCGGGCCGCCCGCCTCTGCTCTCCTCCCCTCTGCCTCCTCCGCCCGAGCACTCCGCTCCCCTCGGACCCTCGGCCGCCTCTCCCCGCCGGCCTAGCGTCGCCGCCTGGAGTCGATCCTGCCGCCCTCACCTCGAGCAGCGCGAGCTCGCCGGCCGCTAGGAGCCCGCGCCGCCGCCTGGCCCTCCGCTCCTCCAGCGCCGCCTCTAACACCCCCGTCGCCGTCGCGCTTGCCCCCGAGCCCCCTCTTCCGCGCCTCCCCGCAGCGAGGTACGCCGCCGCCGGCCCTCTCTGCCTCGCCTCGCCTCTGCCACCTCGTCACGTCATCGAGCCTGCCTCGCCGGGGCTCTGCCTTCCTCCTGCAAGACACGGTCGCCGCCGCCATCTTGTTCTTCTCTGATGCAGTCTACGCGTTGGCCTCCACCTCGAGGTTCGTCTCGAGCCCGACTCCGATGAACCCTAGCGTGCACCATCGCCGGTTTTCTCCACCTCAAGACCGGCACGTCCTCGACCACCGTCCGCCTCCCTGCTGCCTCCCGGCGTCCGCCTCCAGCGCCTCGCTTCTGCCCGCGACCACCTCCTGATGCTCCCAGGCTCACTGGACTGCTGCAAGGTTCTCTTGCCCAGCTTGGTCACCACAACCTGCCGAGCCATTTCGTTTATATTTTTTTGCTCATTGTCCGCACGTGCAGGTACAGGTGGGCTCCTATGCTTAATTTTTGCGAGGTGTAGCGAACATAGTTTGTCGGTCGCCAGTTCAATCTAGCTCCTCTGACAGTGTTAGTGCAACATCGAAGCCATATACTCAGGTGACAAGATACGACAAGACTACCGTCGACCCGGTACCTCTGGAGCATGGACACGGTACAAGACGAAGACCATATTGGTGATGATCCCGAGAACCCCAGCATCAGAACCTGAGTCCATCACCGACCAATGAGTGGAACCTCAAGATCTCCTTCTCGGTCCCGAAGCCGAATCCCCGAAGACCGAACCCCGTGGATCGACGTGATCTTCTTTGTGAACGCCGAGACCCCGACCGGAAGGTGCCCGGAACACCAAGATCTGCTTCCTAACGCTTTAACCGAGGCCGAACCAAGATCTCCACGGATGCGACAAGTTCTCCTTCCCAGTTGTGATGCCCGAGAACCCGGAACGCCAAGATCTTCATCCCGGATGCCATGACCGTCTACACGGACCCGAAGACCCCGGTACTCGTTCCATTCAAGTTCGCCATCGACGACAAGATCGATAGCTTGGAACCCAAGTTCTCCGTCACGACACGCCAAGCTCTCCATCTTGTATATGAACCTCGACGGCCCTCGTCGAACCCTGTCGAACCCCGAACCCCCGGAACCCAAGATCTGCCGAACCCAGATGTGTGAACCTTTCCCGAGCCCCTATTTTATAAATGCTATATATAAAACCTGTTGCATAATAATTGTTCATCTCACATGCATATCATAATCATGCCGGATCTTCTGCCGTAGTATTAAATATTGCATCTGGTGTTTCTTCTAGTGTTTGCTTCTTCGCGGATTAGGCCGATGAGTTGATGCGAGTATCGACAAGTTCTCCGGATATGACCTTCGGCAGTGTTTCCCAGGCGAGCATCTCTTCCCCTTCTACCTATTTTGCATTTATAGTCTTTATTTCCTCCTGTTGATCTATTGCTATCCGTGTCGCGATGCTTTAGTGTTCCGTACCAGTTATATCCCGTGCAGCCTCTATATTGCCTTGGACACCTCCTATTACCTGTGTTTGGTAGATAGCTGGCCTTGCGAGTCGTAGTTGCTTGCTCAGGTGCGATCTCGTGTTGTCAAGTACCACAGTTGTTGGAATGCTGGCAGATGTTAATGGTGGAGATGCTTACTGGTGGAGATGATCATGATTTTAAATACAACTATTAAAATGCTAGCTATAACTAATGCAGAGGCATCGGTGGGCAATAGATGTTATTTGGTTCTTCCACGCTCACTGGTGTCCCGTAGGACCCCGAGTACTTGATACCTGTTCCTTGATTTTTTGCACTATCCACATCCGGGAGGCCTTATGGACCCTCCTGAGCCAGAGCTTGATTCATTTCTATTTCTTAGGGCCACAAAGTAGTTTGGGGCTTTATTACTATCCTGTACTTATGCCATGCTTTACTGCTTTAATTAAGATTGTGCGTGGATCACCTGTACTGTTTTGGATCGCGCCACGTTTTCGCGGTATCGACAAGCCCAATCACACTTTCGGGTTCCCAGTCGTTTACAGCCGTCGTCGCAAACCCTTGGTCCGTTCCGGAGCCGGCCAACTTCGTTGCGGGTAGCTTAGTGGGGTGGCCCCCTGAAATATTTCTGAATCCTCTGATCGCTTTGTCGTGAATGCCTCGTTGGGTTTTGAGTTGGTTTTTCCGAGGTTGATCGAGTGTGTGTTGCTATTTGTGCACCCCTGCAGGGTAAAACTTTCTGAAAGCCGTGTCCGTGGTTATGGACGACTTGGAGCACAGTATCTCGATCATAGACAAGCATAACTAAAGTAGTGCTATAAACTTGACTTAATATATGACTAGTAAGCAGATGCAACTATAATGGAATGGATAATAAAAATGCCAACAACTGGTGGATCTGTGGTGATCTGTGACATATTATACCTGCCTAGTAAGTATTGCAACTCCAATGGAATGTGATAAAAGTGCCAACCACTGCTGGGTTTTGGGATTTCTCAGGACAATTACATCTGACTAGTAAATGTTTCCACTACAACGGAATGGTGATTAAAACTGCCCACTACTTATGCTATCAGAATGACTCATGCTATCTATATCTGATTAGTAATTGCTGCAACTATAATAGAATGAGTAAAATTGCCAACTGTGTGAGTTCCTTGGTCCGACTTTCTCGTTTGGTCTCGAGGAGGAAATACCAGGATGGGTTTGTTTGGTGTTAGCTTCAGGTTGGATCCGAGTAGGTCTTTCTTATCCCTCTCTGATAACTGCCAGTTGTATTGAGTCTCTATAGGATGTTTAGTGCCGCTGCGCTGCTGCTTCAGCCCACCATACCTATGTAGGCGATAGCCGCCGAATTCTAGCCTCGCCGTGTACTGGCCTCAGTACTGACGCTCCTCTTTTTCCTTTGCCCTTTGTCGGCACCCCTTTTGTTTTAGCAGGTTTGAGATCGACGTTGTTAGCAGGGTTGCCCTTCCGGCTTGGCCTGGGCAGGGTTATGGATGCCATTGGTTATTCTTCAGGGCTCTTAGCCCCATTTGCATCTTGTCCATAGTCGGACGCTCTATCGTTTCAAGGTGATTTGGATCTTTGTATTGTATATCTGTATTCTTGACTCTTTGAGTCGCTGTTGTATATATATTTGTTCTGTGGGTCCCATCGAGGATTGTTGTGTAATGGTATTACTTCATTTTCCACCCGCACGAAAGTGCCCGGTGGGCGTCCTTGAATCGTTTCTATGCGGGTTTGGCGGAAAAGGCTAAAACTTGCATATGGCCGATTGGAGGGTGTTACAGGGGTAGAGGAGGTGATCACTCAAACAATGCTTAACTTACTCGTACCAGCCGAAATAATCTTCGCCCAGCAATCTAAGACAACACAAAGTTTAGGGAGTGTGGCGATAGAGGGGAACATGCCTGCCCGTCCAAACTTTCACATGATTCCACACGGCTGTTGAGAAGGGACAAGCCTTACAAAGGTGGGTGGCTCTTAGGGATATACCAAATGGGTAATACCCACGACATGGAGATAATTCAATAAGTTAGGGTATCCCACTAGAGGTCTGCTTGCTCAATATGTAGAGCTCGTTGGGGAACCCCAAGAGGAAGGTATGATGAGCATAACAAGAAGTTTTCCCTCAGTTATGAAACCAAGGTTATCGAACCAGTAGGAGCAAGGAAACACCTCCAAGGTGTTGTTTCCAACTTGGAATCCTGCACAACACAACCACAGAACTTTGCCCCGAACTTACAGTGAGGTTGTCAATCTCACCGGTTTTGCTGAAAACAAAGGATTAAACGTATTGTGTGGAAGATAGTAATTTCTTGCAAAAAGTAAATACAAAACAGTAAATAGTAGATTGTAGATTGATGGTAAAAGAATGGACCGGGGTCCATAGTTCACTAGTGGTGATTCGCCTTAAGATAGATGACATGTTGGGTGCAGCGGGGCAATTGATAAACATCTAGAAAGCATACATGCATATACTAATCATCTTGACTCCTATGAGATTTGATTGGGCATTACAACATTATACATAGACCGTAATCCAACTGCATCTATGACTAATAATCCACCTTCAGGTTATCATCTGAACCCCCTCCAGTATTAAGTTACAAGCAACAGATAATTGCATTAAGCAAAGTGTGTAAAGTAAACAATACGATTGTTCTATGAACAAATGATTGCTGTTTTCTCCCTAGTAGCAATAGCACATCTAGTACCTTAGAGATTTCTGTCACTTCCCTAGATTCCTAGAGGAATGAACCCACTATCGAGCATAAATACTCCCTCTTGGAGTTGCTAGCATCTACTTGGCCAAGATAGATACTAACAACGGAAAGCATGCAAGATCACAAATAACAAAGACATGATAGAATCAATAATCAATCTGAAATAGCATCTCAATATCCATCGGATCCCCGCAAACACAACATGTAGAATTACAAATAGATGATCTTGATCATGAACGGAGCTCACAAGATCTAAACATGGTGGCACAAAGGAGGAGAAGCAACCATCTAGCTACTACATGGACCCGTAGTCTAGGGATGAACTACTCACGCATCACACCGGAGGCAGGCATGGTGATGAAGAAGGCCTCCAGGGTGATCTCTCCCCTCCGGCAGGGTGCCGGGAAGAGCTTCAGATCCCTCCCGATCTAGGTATGCAGATGGCAGCAGTTACAGACTCTTTCGTGGAATTTTGATCGGGTACTTAAGGTTTTCATCCCGGAGGCAATAAATACTAACTCTTGGAGTGGGTTCATGCCTCTGGTAATCTGGGGAAGTGACAGAAATCTCTAAGGTACTAGATGTGATGTTGCTACTAGGGAGAAAACAACAATCCTTTGTTCATAGAACAATCGTATTGTTTACTTTACACGCAGTTCGTAAAGCAATAATCTGTTGCTTGCAACTTAATACTAGAGGGGGTTCGGATGATAACCTGAATGTGGATTATTAGTCATAGATGCAGTTGGATGGCGGTCTTTGTATAATGTTGTAATGCCCAATCAAGTCTCAAAGGAGTCAAGATGATTAGTATATGCATGTATTGCTCTCTCGATGTTTGTCAATTGCCCCGCTGTAATTTGTTCACCCAGCATGTTATCTATCTTAAGTAGAGCCACCTCTAGTGAACTATGGATCCCGGTCCTTGTCTTTTACATACAATCTATAAATTGTTTACTGCTTTGTGTTTACTTTCTGTAAACTATTACTTCTTTCCATTCGATACGTTTAATCCTTTGTTTTCCGCAAAACACGGTGAGATTGACAACCTCATCGCAAGTTGGGGACAAAATTCTGTGGTTGTGTTGTGCAGGTCTCCACGTTGCTACTAGCACCGGTAGTGTGCCTGCCAAAGCTCATCTAGTAACACCATTGGGGTGTTTCCTTGCTCCTACTGGTTCGATTAAACCTTGGTTTCATAACTGAGGGAAACTTGATGTTGTGCTCATCATACCTTTCTCTTGGGGTTCCCAACGAGCTCTACATCAACCATGCACCAGCACTTTTCTGGGCGCCATACACAGAGCCATCAAGCATTTTTCTGGCGCTGTTGCCAGGGAGTCAAAGACATCTTCACAAGGGGAGTCCCTCATAACCAATCTCATTACTTTGTTATTTTTGTTTTGCTTAGTTTTCTTTTTTGCTTTGTTTGCTTGTTTCTTTATTGAAAACACACAAAAAATTAGTTTTACTAGTTTGCTTTCTTTATCAAAAACACAAAAAAATGACTACTCTTAAAAACACTAAGTTGTGTGCCTGAAGATACTTTCTTTGAGATAAAACCTGCTTTGCTCAATCTTGTTATGAGAGAGCAATTTTCTGGTATTGGTAATGAAGATGTTGCTTCCCATATAAATAACTTTTTTGAACTTTGTGAGATACAAAAGCATAGGGATATAGATGGTGATATTATTAAGCTGAAATTGTTTCCTTTCTCTTTGAGAGGAAAAGCTAAAGAATGGTTGAATTCCTTAACTAGGAATAGTATTGATTCTTGGACTAAGTGGAAAGATGCTTTTATTTGAAAATACTATCCTCCTGCTAAGATTATATCCATGAGAAGTGAAATAATGAAGTTTAAACAACTTGATAATGAGCATGTTGCTCAAGCTTGGGAAAGAATGAAATCTTTGGTAAAGAATTGTCCCACTCATGGACTAACTGCTTGGATGATCATCCAAAAAATTTATGCAGGATTGAACTATTCTTCAAGGAACCTATTGGATTTTGCTGCTGGAGGTACCTTTATGACCATCACTTTGGGTGTTGTAACAAAACTTCTGGACAATATGATGGTTAATTATTCTGAATGGCATACTGAGAGAGCTCCACAAGGTAAGAAGGTAAATTCTGTTGAGGAAACCTCCTCCTTGAGTGATAAGATTGATATTATTATGTCTATGATTGTGAATGGGAAAGCCCATATTGATCCAAATAGTGTTCCTTTAGATTCTTTGGTTGCTCAAGAGGAGCAAGTTGATGTGAACTTCATAAGAAATAACAACTTGGCCAATAATGCTTATAGGGATAATTTTGGTAACAACAATTATAAGCCATATCCTCCCAACAATGGTAATGCTTATGGAAATTCTTACAACAATAATAGGAGTGCACCCTCTGAACTTGAAGTTATGCTTAAATACTTTATTAGTAAACAAACTGGTTTCAATAAAACTATTGAGGAAAAACTCTCTAATGCTAAAAGAAATATAGCATCTTTGGCTGAAGCTCAATCTTCTTTGAATAAAATGGCTGCTAAACCTGAAACTAATGATAATCCCTTTGTAGCTACTAATGCCATACAAGTAAGAATTGATGAAACTGTTAGACTATTAGCTAAATTACATGCTAAGTGGGAAAGAGAAGATGAAATTGCTAGAAACATTGGTGTTTCTACTATCACCACCACTAGTGTTGAGGCTAGTAATAGTTCTACTACTCTAGATGATAAATTTGATTTTGATCTTGATGGTTGCAATATCTCTGAAGTTATTAAGTTCCTACAAAAGCTTGCTAAAAGTCCTAATGCTAGTGCTATGAACATGGCCTTTACAAAACACATTACTGATGCTCTCATAAAGATTAAAGAAGAAAAGAAGAAACATAAAGCTTCTATTCCTATGAAACAAGAAGATGGTTGGGAACCCATCCTTAATATGAAAGTGAATGACTTTGATTTCAAAGCTTTATGTGATCTTGATAGTAGTGTCTCTATTATGCCTAGAAGGATTTATGATATGCTTGATTTGCCTCCACTTGAAGATTGTTATTTGAATGTCCCACTTGATGATAATGCTAAAAATAAACTCATGGGGAGTCTTAATGATGTTCTTATTATGGTTAACAATGCCTATGTCCCCGTTGATTTCTATGTTTTGGATGTTGAATACAATGCTTCTTGTCCTATTACTTTGGGAAGACCTTTTCTTAGAACTGTTGGTTCCATTATTGATATGAAAGAAGGCACCATTAAATATCAACTCCCACTCAAGAAAGGTATAGAACACTTCCCTAAGAAGAGAGAGAAGATTTCTTTTGCCTCTCCTATGAAAACAAAATTTGGTCTTAATGCTTCTTCATTTGAGAACACTTGATTCTTTTTCTTGCTTCCTATGCCTAACTTAAAGGCGTTAAATAAAAGTACTTATTGGGAGATAACCCAAATTTTTTAGATGAGTCTTGGAAGTTATTACCTCTGTAATAACCTCTCCTTATCCTTTTTATTTGCTTTTTGTGCCAAGAGTAACCTCTAATGAGAGAGAAGTAATGATTGGGGAAGTTGCTGTCCCGAAACAGATTTCTGTGCTTCACCGTAAAAATTCGTGTAAAATCTCTGAACGTATTTTTGAGGCGTGAATTTTTTTGCTTCTGACCCAGGTTGTTATCTAACTTTCCTTAGTTCAACACTTTTTGATTTGAGCAACAGAAGGTCTTCGAAAAAATTCGTCTTTACCTGCTGGTCTGTTTTGACAGATTTCTGCCATTTTCGGCATTTGCTTCTTGTTGGTTCCTTCTTGAGTTCTTTTGGGGAATTGAGATTTTTGAGGGAAGTTATACATTAGCTAGTGTTCTAATGGAAGTTTATTTGGTGTTAGAACTGAACCTTAAGACCTTTTATCTTGAGTGCACTAATGTTGCTAATAAAGATTGTGTGAAGTTTTCTATGAAGGAAAAATTCCAGGTGTATGGAAGGAATGAGTAATGAGATGAAGGATGGACTAAAGCTCAAGCTTGGGGATGCCACGCGTGTCACCCCAAGAAATATCCAAGAAGTACAAGTGACATGGGTAGACCCTACAGGTACTCGAGCTTGGTACATACGGTCCAAATACATACAGGCCCACGGTGTCGCCAAGGCCCGGAAGGAGGGACTCGAGTAACCTACGGACTCTCGATTGCTTGAAGGACAAGAAGAAGTTAAAGATAGAAAGTTTGAAGGGGAAAACCCTAACTTGTAACCAACTCGACCTGCTACCCGAGACCTAGCCTATATATATAAAGGCTAGGAGGGGGCGATGAGGAGGACACACGCAACCCTAGTTTCCACAACCCTCGCCAGATTTCGTCTGCGCACCATTGTAACTTTGGACTCCCTCGATAATTCCACGAGCAGACAAGCAGGAGTAGGGACCTCTATGAGGCCTGGACCTGGGTAAATCCTTTGTCCCCTGTGTGCTTGTTTGCTAGCCGATAGATGTCTCCAGCGCTCCCTCCTTCTCCAAAACCCAAGTCCATAACAATGGGCATTGGCGAGTTAACTCCTCGTCAATTGGCGCCGTCTGTGGGAATTGGGGGTGCTGATGTTGCGGCTTCTTCGGTCCCATCAAACTCGATCTACAACTCTGCAATAGCAGAGATTCGCCAGCTTTTCGGCGCCTTTGACTTCATCGTCCACACGCCGGCTACTCGCCCGGCCTTCGAATCCGTGGGCGACGGAATCATCCTGGCGATTGGGAGCTTCCGCTTCCAAGTCGGTCAGATGGGCACGCTTTGCATGCCCAATCAGCCGACGGCACCGGCGATTGCCCCAGCATCATGGTTCCCTCCATCGATCAGTACCCTCAGCGAGCTCCATCGATCGACCACTGAAGATGGAACCTACGATTCCGGATCTGAAAGTTGTGGAAGCAACAGCTTCCCAAATCACTTCATGTGCGCCGTCATCAACACGAGCGACACCTCCGCCAACCACGGCAACAATGGTAACACCGGCAACGGCACCGACCCACCCAACGCTGCCAACAGCGGCAACGGCGGCAATGGAGGAGCAGTCGAACCTCCCAGCATAATTAACGAGCAAACCGGCGAACGCGTCGTAATCAGGCTCAACAAGCAAGAGTGGGAACACTGCCGTGAAGCCCTACGAGGTGCACCTCTACCCTTCGGGTCCCCTCAGGAACTACTGATGGGTTACCACTGGCTCCTAAAAGAGGAATTCAAACACCAGAAGCAAGCAATCGCGCAACTCGAAGCGCATAAAAAGGTAGCGGACGAGTCAAGCCTTCGTCGCGCTGGGCTCTCCTCCTATGGAGGATCCTCCTCAAGCTCAAGCTTGGGGAAAAGCAACGAGCATCTCGCCAGGAAGAGGCAATCGCGGATGGCTCACCTCACTGAACAAGAACGCATAGACGCCGCGAAAGTCCTCGACTTCGGCTCTATGACAGTCGACACGAGAGGCAACGTGGTTCCCAGGACGCCGCAGGCCGTAGTGACGGCGGCCACCATGTACCTCCCCAATAACCAGCCACCGGCTGGAGATCCCCGGACGGCCATGCACCGATCTACGATCGCGGGCCTTGGGTACCATGATGATCCAAAAGGGGCGCCCTTCCAATAGGGTGCAGAAGGACATCACTCGCCAAGTCAATTTGGCCACGCACTCGCCACCATCCACCACTGAGTACCTCAGTGGTAGCGAATCGTGCATTACCTTCGACAAGCGCGACCACCCGCCTCAAGTACCTCGACCAGGTCATTTCCCCCTCGTACTCGAGGCACAAATTGGAGGCTTCGACATGAGTCGCGTCTTCATGGATGGCGGAAGCGGTATCAACCTCATATTCACGAGTACCTTGCGAGCAATGAGGATCCCTCTAACTTGCTTGGAGGCATCGGACACAACGTTCCACGGCATTGTCCCAGGAAAAGGCGTATACCCCCTGGGCAAAATCAACCTCGACGTCATATTCGGCACGCCGAAGAACTTCCGACGCGAGCGCATTGACTTTGAAGTTGTCGACTGGCTCTCACAATACCACAGCATCCTCGGGCGCGTCGCGATCGCTAGGTTTATGGCAGTACCCCACTACGCCTATCTGCAGATGAAAATGCTAGGTCCCAACGGCGTCATCACGATCAACGGGAGTTTCGAGCGATTTGACAGTTGCAACAAGGAATTCAACAGAATCTCCCAGTCCTTCGGCATGCAGGAGGAGCTCGCATGATTGAAGGAAACGACAGACAACAGTCTGCCCCCCCTGAGCAGGTCAAGCTCACCTGACCTCTCCTTCGAATCATCTGTGCACACAAAGAAGGTACAGGTCCATCCATCAGATCCCACTAAAACGACCCTCATCGCCAACAACTTGAGTCCCGCATAGGAACTCGCGCTCGTCGAATTCCTCCGTGAGCACTGGGAAATTTTTGCCTGGTGTCCTGCGGACATGCCAGGAGTTCCCAGGGAATTCACCGAGCACGCACTCAACGTCAACCCTGACGCAAGGCCAGTCAAGCAAACAATCAGGCGACTATCTGAGCCACGCGCACAGACAGTCGGAATGGAGATCAAAAGACTCCTCGAGGCCAAATTCATACGCGAGATCAAGGAAAGCACTTGGCTCTCCAATACAGTGCTGGTGCCAAAAAAGGACACGGATATCCTGCGGATGTGCGTGGACTTCACTTCTCTAAACAAGCACTGCCCGAAAGATCACTTCCCGCTACCACGGATCGATCAAATCATCGACTCCACTGCTGGATGCGAGCGCCTATGCTTCCTCGACGCCTACTTAGGCTATAACCAAATTCGAATGAAGGAGGAAGACCAGGAGAAGGCCGCGTTTACAACGCCCTTCGGCGTGTTCTGCTACAACACAATGCCCTTCGGGCTAAAAACGCAGGAGCCACGTACCAGCGGTACATGCAGGCCTGCCTCAAGGAGCAACTTGGTCGCAACATCCAAGTCTATGTCGACGACATAGTAATCAAGACCAAGGAAGAAGCCTCTCTAATCGACGACTTGCGCGAAACCTTCGCCAATCTCGATCGCTACCAGATAAAGCTCAATCTAGACAAATGCGCCTTCGGCGTACCCTCTGGACAACTGCTTGGGTATCTCATCTCCGCGAGAGGTATTGAGGCAAACCCGAAAAAGATAAAGGCCATACTGGCCATGGAGAAGCCAAAGAACATAAGAGGCGTTCAGCAACTAGCCGGGCGAATCGTGGCCCTCAGTCGATTTATCAGTCGAATGGGAGAAAAGGCGCTGCCCTTCTATCAGCTCCTCCGCAAAGCTGACAAATTCGAGTGGACCAACAAAGCGCAAGAAGCATTCGAGGACCTCAAGCGCCTGCTATCCACCTCGCCAGTATTGGTAACCCCACGAGAAAGGGAACCACTGCTGCTGTACATCGCCGCCACCAACCAAGTGGTTAGCACAGTTCTCATCGTCGAACGGGCCGAGGAAAACAAGGTCCATGGCATACAACGCCCGGTATACTACCTCAGCGAGGTCCTCACGCCAACAAAACAACGGTACCCGCACTACCAGAAGCTGGCGTACGACGTCTTTATGACCGCCCAGCGACTGCGCCATTACTTCCAGGAACACCCAATCGTGGTAGTCAACAATGCCCCATTGCGACATATCCTCAATAACCCTGACGCCACAGGGCGAGTCGCGCTTTGGGGAATCGAGTTGTCCCCACGAGACATCACATACGAAAAGCACGGCGCAATCAAGTCGCAAGTTCTCCCGGACTTCCTCATACATTGGATGGAAAACCAACTCCCGGACAAGCCAGATATGTCCTACCTCTGGACAATGCAGTTCGATGGGTCCAAGAGGAAAGATGGAGCAGGAGCAGGTGTCATACTGACATCACCTCAAGGGTGTTGGGTCCGCAGCATAGAAAAACAAAAAAATTCCTACGGTGTGAACTACACGCCAAGATCTATCTATTAGATACAGAGCAACGGGTGGACATACATCCATGGAGAACTTACCCTCGAAGACAACGAGCTTTGTTAACGAGTAGGAACTCGTGGTTGATGTAGTCATACACTTCCCGATCTCAAGATCGTGATGAAGTTCAGCAGGTCCAGCTCCAGCACGTCCATCAGATCTAGCTCCAACACCACCAAGTCCAGCACCGCAAAGCAGCGGTGCATCCGTGATCGCACACACGTCCGGTACCCCGACAACCTCCGTCCCTCGCTCCAGCAAAGAAGCGGAAGCAGCAACTCCTTTCCAGATAAAGCCACCGGGAACATGTATCTCGCTAATCCGAGACCATGGGGAAATAATACTAGAGGGGGAGAGAGATCCTTCACAAGGAGGTGTGTGTGAGAAGTGAGGAGGGGTGGCCTTTTATAGGAGGAGGGGGTGCCCCTCCTTCATGGCCAGCGCATGGAGGAGGTGTCTCTTCACCTCCTCCATTCATGTGGTGGTAACTCCCTCCACATAAATTTGCCCCTTCACATTCTCTTTTAAAGTCTCCACTTTAAATGCATTAAATTTCTCCAAATTTAATGCTCTCTCATTTAATAAAACTCTTTTATTATTTTTATTCAGAATTTTGTTAATTACTTTAATTAACAAACATTCACATAAAACCCCCTGCAACATTTCAATATTACATGCAGAACCAATTTCAGCAATTTCACCCGAAACAGTTTCGGTGTCTATTGAAATAATTCCAGCGCTTTCTTAAATCTTTATCTGAAACATATTTGCTCCAAATGGTGTCGGTATCCCTTAAGTGTGTCACCCTATGGTTCGCGAATAATGCAGACATGATCGAGACCCCTCTCCGATCAATAACCAGCAGCGGGACCTAGAGATCCATACTGACTCCTACACATTCAACGATGACTTCTGTGATCGTGAGAACCTTTAACGCTAGTAACTAAATCCCTTTGTCCCGTGATATATTACATGTCCGAGATTCGATCATCGGTATCTCCATACCTAGTTTGATCTCGTTACCGACATGCACTCTTTTCTCGTTCCCGTGATATAACATTCTAGTGATCACATCACTTGCTTGCAAGCTATTTCAATGTGATATCACCGAGAGGGCCCAGAGTATATCTATCCGTCATCGGGATGGACAAATCCCACTCTTGATCCATGAGCCTCAACTTAACACCTTCGTAGCACTGAACCCACCTTTATAATCACCCTGTTACGGTGTGACGTTTGATGTTATCAAGATACTCTTCCGGTGTTAGCAATTAACATGATCTCATGGTCTAAGGACTAAGATTACTTCGTATGATGTTATAGCAATATAAACATAATGACTTGATCGTAATGCTATACTTCGGATGAATGTTCATCACATCATTCCACCAATGGTGTGACCTTGTTATTAACAACATCCAATGTCTATGATCAGGAAACCTTGATCATCTTGTTAATCAACAAGCTAGTCTATAAGAGAGGCATAACTAGGAACCCTTTTTGTTTATTAAACACACATGTATTGATATTTCCGATCAATACAATTATAGCATGCAAAATAAACATTTATCATAAACATGGAATAAGATAATAACCACTTTATTATTGCCTCTCGGGCATATTCCCTTCAAAGGGGACAAGCTGAAATACGTCCTGCGAATGCAGTTCACAGCCTCAAACAACGAGGCTGAATACGAGGCCCTGTTACACGGGATGAGGATGGCAAAAGCCTGCGGCGCAAAGAGGCTAATCATATATGGCGACTCCAAGCTGGTCGTCAACCAAACAATGCACGAGTGCGACACACTAAACAACAACATGATCGCATACCGCGACCTCTACGACACACTTGAAGGAGACTTCGATGGCTGCGAGTTGCGACACATAGGCCGCGAAAGCAATGAGGAGGCGGACACACTCGCCAACATAGGCTCCACCTGCGCACCCATACCACCTGGGGTATTTCTCGAGCGCATATGCGAACGCTCCATCAAGCCAAAGGCCGCAGAGAAGAAAACAAGCGCAGCAACGGACTCGGGGGCTACGCCACCCAATGAGCCAACAACAATCGATGATTTGGAGCTCGACACAGGACTCGAGGGACCAATGAGCGTCATGATGATCGAACAATCCTGGACGTAGCCGTACATTACGTACCTCCTCAGCAAGCGCCTACCGGACGACCCGACAGATGCACGACACATCGCGCGACGCTCCAAGGCATTCGCCGTTATCAACGACGAACTGTATAAACGCAACATCACAGGCGTGTTATAGCGATGCGTCTCCCTAGCCGATGGAAGAGCAGTCCTCCTCGACATCCATGAAGGGACCTGCGGGCACCACGCCGGCAGTCGCGCCCTCGTCGCCAAAGCTCTACAAGCTGGATTTTACTGGCCCACGGCCATGCACGACGCCAAGGATATAGTCCAAAAGTGCAACGCCTGTCAGCGATTCGTGGACAAGTCACACGCACCAGGCGCAGAACTACGGCCTATTCCATTGGCTTGGCCCTTCGCCCAGTGGGGACTCGACATGGTCGGCAAACTTCCAAGGTCCTCGCAAGGAGGCTACGTCTACCTCTTGGTCGCAGTCGACAAGTTCACCAAGTGGATCGAGGCCATGCCAGTGACCAAGCAATCAGGGCAGAGCGCAGTCAAGTTCTTCGAGTCCGTCGTCTACCGCTTCGGCGTGCCACACAGCATCATCACTGACAATGGAACGAACTTTACATCCAAGGAGTTTCAAGATTTCTGCGAGAACCTGGGGATCAACATCAGCTATGCCCCAGTCGCACACCCGCAGACCAATGGTCAGGTGGAAAAGGCAAATGGGCTCGTCTGCAGCGGCATCAAGAAGCGACTCCTCCGGCCACTCGAACAAGCCGCGGGCTGCTGGCCAAACGAACTGCAATCCGTACTCTGGAGCCTATGTACAACTCCAAACAGCGCCACCGGCTACACACCATTCTTTATGGTACATGGAGCAGAGGCAGTATTACCCGCCGAGGTATGGTACAGAGCGCCACGCGTAGTCGCCTACAGCGAGAAGGAGTCATCCCTCGCACTCGAAGACTTTGTTGACCTCCTTGACGAATCAAGAGAAATCGCCACAGAAAGATCTACGATCTACAGCAGAACCTGCGCAACTACCATAGCAGAAGGTGACCTGGTCCTGCGACTGAAGCAGCAAGGGCATCTCAAGCTCGAGTCCCCCTGGGAAGGACCGTACGTGATTACAGAAGTAATCCCAGGTGGCGCCTATCGCCTTCAAGATTTAGAGACAGGAGTCGCATACTCCAACCCTTGGAACGTCGCACAACTGCGACGCTTCTACCCTTAGTCGTTTCTTTTTTACTTTTGCATCGCAAATAAGGCTATTCAGCCAAGGCTACTTAGCCGCACATTGTACTACGTACTGTTCTTCGAATAAATAAAAGCTAAGTGCCCCAAAACTCCGTGCTCTCTTTTCTTTTGTCAACTTTCATACTCGGGGGCTGCGCCACCCTATATACATATGTTCTTCGAACAATAACGCGACATCCTGAGTAGCTGGCACATCAATCGAATCCCTAAACACAAAAACAACCCAGCTGCCACGCAGCTGACAGGATGACAAGGGAAAGACACAAAGATGACCAGGCTAACGAAAAGGACTCGCACAAGTGCAACACACCCTATGCTTATAAAGCTATTTGTATACATTCAACAGTAAATTATCTACAAAATATATATGAGCTCTACAACACCAATACACTTATATCCAGGATACATATTTGGCTACCCTTGCAACAGAAGAATATTAGTCTGTTCCTCGAAGAAGTCAACAATTTCCTCGACTGGACGATCCACCGCTTGATAATGCGGCACCATGTTCCAGGAAGATCCTGCGGGTGGCACCGGTAGCCCAGATGCAATGGCAGCAACATCCACGTCAGGCCTGTGCAAACGCACCATGGAGAGAGCAGCCTTGGCACCAGCCACCAGCTGCTGTCTCACGCACTCGCAAACCGTGGACATATCTTGAAATTTCGTTAGAAGGGCCAGCAGGCTTGATGGAGTATCATCCAGCGGGAACATCGCCCGGTAGATGTTCTTCAGGCACGATTGCGACTTCTTCAGAAAGAGCATGACTCACGAGGCGCGATCCTGCAGGGTCGCTAACGCAGTCGCACGATCATGATCTACCCAGAAGTATCCACTCTCCTGAAATTGCTCTTCGGTGAGATCATGAAGGCGGATGGCAATCCTATCCCTCTCCTCCTGCGGATGGCGCGCGCTAACAACTACACGAAGCAGCATCAACAGCATGAGTACAACGTACCATTGCGATTAACTACCAAGGAAAAGACGAGGATGAGAAAACTGACACATAAACTGGTCGCCCAATTGTGTCACCTCGCCAAGCAGATATTGCTCGCGAGCGGCAGCTTTTTCAGCCTTCGACTTCCACATGTCCGCGCTACCGCGGATCACGGGCAACTCACGCTCCAGTTGCTTAACGCGATCACAAAGTCGCGAAAGCAAGGAAAGCTCCTCTACCCTGGAGCAGGATGGTGCCACTGTATCCTCAAGAGATGGCGAGTCCGGGGTTCCCCACAAGACCACTTGATGTACCCTACCAAAAATCAAGCCAGAAGCAAAATAAGGCGACCAACTCAACAGTCAAAAGTAACAGGTCCATTCAGGACCAATAAAAGTATCTACAAACACATTCGCCAACAGGCATGTTCTCCAATCAAAAGAGCAAGTTCACCAGCTATTACAAGGGACTAACTACGGAGCAGCCGGCTTCTTCGACTTCGACGACCTTGGGGGCTTCATCAAGTCCGTGGCAGTATTAGATGCCAATGACTTTCCGCCGGCCCCTGAGGCCGAAGTTTTCGCCGCCTTCTTCGCGCGATTGAGCTCCTCCGAATACTTGGCAACAATGTTTATCAAGGAATGGCCATATTTGGCACGGGCAGTCGCAAAAGGAGCGAATACTACCTGCTGACCATCCGCGCCAACAGGCATCGTCTTCGACACCGCGGAGGGATCCACTTCGACTCCGTGGGCTTGCACCATGGCAAGCGACATGGTTGCGCCAGCTGCGCGGAGGGAGTTCTTGTACGTGGCAGGCACACCCCCAGCGAGCGACTCCACCAGCTCCTCCACATTGTCAATCAGCTCCGCCTTCGGCATCAACTCCTCCCGGAGGCGACTCAGGGTGGCCTTGGCTTTGGACAACGTATTTTGGACAGCGGCGCTACGGTCTTCGACCGCAGATACCGCGCCCGCCAGAGCGTCATCGTGACCAAGGGCTTGTGGATCAAAACTCAAGCCGTCAGCATCTACACCAAAATACGCACACGGATCAAACTTCTAATGCCACCGGCACTACAGAGGAAGAGAAGAACATCAATAAAATATCTACTAAGTAAAGGTACCTGAGAGGGCCTTGGCAACTGAGAAAAGTTGCTCTTCGAACAACTTCTCCCTGGCCGCAAAGGAGGCACCCGGATCCTCTTCGCGCTTCTGGGCTTCATCACGAGCCGTGATTGCCTCGTTGCGCCCCTTCACAGCTGCGGCCAGCGTCTTCTCCAACGTGGCAACATCACGCAGTAAAGCATTATGCTCATCTACAGGGCAGTCAAAAATTTGGCTGTCAGTCGATTATACCAAAATACAGAGAAGCCGAAAAGAATAAGTATAGAACACTCACTCTCAACCACGCGGTGGCGCTTCTCCAGCATCGCATGCTGGCGACCTATCACCATCACCTGCTTTGCTACCTGCGCAGCTTCCTTTACAAGGACCTATCGCACAAAACAAAGAGTTAGCAATGGGCAACATAACGGCGTTGACTGTCAAAAAAAGAGAGAGAGAAAGATATACTTACATGGTCCTCCAGCGACTCCGAAGAAGATTGCTGAACCATCATCCGAGCTACTACTTGATGCTACCCTACGTGAGGAGAGCTCGAAGAATTGTGCCCGGAGTGGGCCGCCGCCGGAGGAGAAGGAGCACGCCCAACCTCTATCTTGGCCTTTGAGGTCGCGACTCCTGATTCCTTCAAAAATTCGACGTCGCCAGACAATGACGACGCCTCTTGACTACAAGATAAAATCCGCAATCAGAAAGGGCAAAATCCAGGGAAAAGCCAACAAGAAGAAAACAAGCGAAGAACGAATGCACTAGCAAACTTACCAGTCAAATCTGTCAAGATAAAATGTGGCCTCCGTCGACTCCGACGAAGACTCCTTGGGCAATCACATCTTCTTGCGAGAAGACGGTGCCACAGCCCTCACAGGAACGGCGGGAATTGGCGACTCCGCGCCAACAGCCGCGCCTCCTAGAGTGGAAGGAGTCGACGCGTCGGAATCCTCGTTACGCGAACGCTTGCGAGTATCCGGACTCTCGGACTCGGGGGCTTCCTCTTCCACATTGGAAGGGACAGTCGACTCAGACTGATCCTCTTCCAAAGCTTCCCGAGGAATAATCCCCTCAGGAAGGGGAGTCATGCAAGACGACACCGCCCGCTCCTGCATACAAAAAGTAAAACAGATAAGCAACAGAAGACGCAGTCGCGAAAATAAGCTACTACGTAGCACAACCATACCTCAGAAGGAGGATTCGAAGCATCGAAAGGAGGAACGACTGGCTCGTTCGGAAGCACATCCTTGAGGGTATACTTCGTGACCAGTCGCACCCTCTTATCTACCTCACTCGCGGACATGCCATCAGCAGACACGCGAGTGGGATCATCAGCGCCACCCCATTGGAACATGGGATGGACCCTGGCCTGGAGAGGCTGGGCGCAACGATGCAGCCAAGTTCTGAGAAGGGCGCAGCCTCCCTCTTCTATGCCTATGCGACTCTCGAGGTCGCAGACGCGCTGATATAACACGTCTATTTCTGCGAGTTCGGAAGGCATGATCACGTTCTTCCAAGAACGCATCTTCTTGCAGGGAGTCGCGGGATCGAAGGGCGCGAGTCCAAAGTGCTCGTCCTTGGCCTTCTGATCGCGCACATAGAACCATTTGTCCCTCCATCCCTGGACGGACTTGGTGAGCTTGATATCAAAGTAGGTGGCGGATGGGTCAACATGGATTCCGCAACCACCTACGTCATAAACTAAAGAGCTAGATGTGGACTGACGCTTCAATTTAAAGATGCGTTTAAAAAGACCAAAGTGCGGCTTGATTCCGAGCCAGCACTCGCAGAGAGTGATGAAACAAGTGATGTGGAGGAGAGAATTTGGGGACAGCTGATGGAGCTGGAGCCCATAGAAACACAGAAGACCCCGAAGAAAGGGGTGAAGAGGCAAGGAAAGACCACGAATGATGAAAGTAAGAAACATCACTCGATAACCAGCGGGAGGCACAGGAATGGTCTCACCGCTGGGGACGCGCGAATCGGCGACTGCCGCAGAGATCACTCTGTCTTGGCGAAGAAGACGGAGATCCGACGCCTTGATAATAGAGGGGCGCGATGCGCCATTGGTCATGCGGGTGCTCGCGAACTTCTTCTTCCCGGCGGCGGCACTGGTGACCGCAGCAACGGAGTCGCCCTTCTTATTCGCTGCAGCGAGGGTGGCCGCAGAATCAGCAGTAACACATCCTTTCTTCTTTCCCATTGCGCGGCGGCGATGAGAACGAAGGAAATAGCTTGGGAACGAACGGAGATGGTCCAGCGTCGTGGGGAAGATGAGCGCAGAAAGCAAACAGCAATGGCGATGGCAGCAAGGAAGAAAGAGCACAGATGGGAAATTACCGGCGCAACATCGCTACTTAACCCCTGGAAGATGCAATCCAACGGCTGACAAAAACCCTATTGGACGCGTGGCACGCATCACGTAGGACACGTGGAGAAGAGGAAGTGCGAACCGTCCCCCCACTTCTACCATTACGCATGAAAATCGAGGAGGCACAGTTAAAAAAAAGATTACGCACGCCCAGTCAAATCAAAGTCAGAAAGTGGGACCCACCGCTCGTCACGTCCCGTCAAAACCGCTCACGCGGGCAACTAAGGTCATACAAGCGTCAGCACTGACGTCACCAAGCCTATGCAGTGGAAAACTTCGACTATTTTTAGTCCTTGCTGGAGTCTTTGACTCCACCAAGCACTCAGGGGCTACTCCCATAGGGAGCGCTGGCCGCGCACCCTACAACTTTCTTTTTCTTGTTGCAGGAACATGGAAAATCACAAAAGCAAACCCAACCACTCGAAACACAGTTTTATTATGGACATGTGTTACTCCCATAGGGAGCGCTGGAAACAAGCAGGCAAAAGACGACAGTAGTCACGAAAGCGTTTTAGTACCTGTCTGAGTTATCGACTGAACAAGCAAACAAAAGACGACAACAGTTGCAAAAGTTCTTTGGTCCCTGCCTGAGTCTTCGACTCAACCAGGCACTCGGGGGCTACTCCCGTAGGGAGCGCTGGCCGCGCACCCTATGATTATTTGTGCAAGAAAACTGTGTGTTGATAACATCCACACTCGAAACTCATGGCGATACCGCCTCATAATTTTTCCCTGCAAAGAGACTGCGTCTCCTGGGTTACCCGAATCGTCTCCGCAATGATAAAATTCGGATGTCGCGCCTACGGCGTGAAGGTAAGACCTGAATAAGGCCTGGCAACGCATTTAACTGCGCACTACCAGAAACATATTCGTGCCTGCAGGCACGATGAACATGCCTTGACGGACGCGTCAAGTGCTCACACCCATATAACTGGAATTCGACTCCTGTAAGACCTCTGCGGCCTGAGTCGAATTACACCAGCACTTTTCCGGATTCGAGTCTGGGGACTCGAATTTGAGTAGATTGCGTTGTTTCACCCTAAGGTGGTTAACTGATACCGATACTTCGGTTATATCAGGCACGTATATCAACAATCCCTATGACGCAAATAAAAGCAATCGAAATTTACTCATTTAGGCACTCGAAGGCTTCAAAAGTCCCTAGTCGAATCTGCGATTCCACTGGGCACTCGGGGGCTACTGACATGGGTATACCCTACAGGTACTCGAGCTTGGTACATACGGTCCAAATACGTACATGCCCATGGTGTCGCCAAGGCCCGGAAGGAGGGACTCGAGTAACCTACGGACTCTCGATTGCTTGAAGGACAAGAAGAAGTTAAAGATAGAAAGTTTGAAGGGGAAAACCCTAACTTGTAACCAACTCGACCTGCTACCCGAGACCTAGCCTATCTATATAAAGGCTAGGAGGGGGCGACGAGGAGGACACACGCAACCCTAGTTTCCACAACCCTCGCCAGATTTCGTCTGCGCACCATTGTAACTTTCGACTCCCTCTATAATTCCACGAGCAGACAAGCAGGAGTAGGAACCTCTACGAGGCCTGAACCTGGGTAAATCCTTTGTCCCCTGTGTGCTTGTTTGCTAGTCGACAGATGTCTCCAGTGCTCCCTCCTTCTCCAAAACCCAAGTCCATAACAATGGGCATTGACGAGTTAACTCCTCGTCAACAAGCGTCAAAGCTTGGGGATGCCCAAGTCATCCCCTTCTTCATCAATAAAAATCCCAGGTTTCTTCCAAACGCTTCATTTTTATTGTTTCATGCATAGTTGTGTTTTTCTTGGAGCGTCTTCTTTTTCATTTTCGTTTTGGTTTTTCGTTTGCTTTGGTTTTCTTAGTTTTCTGAATAAATTGGTTGGACCCCCTCTTTCATACATTGGTTTTGAAATAGTTTGGTTTGGTTTGGAAAAGAGTAGGAAAGTTCATACTTATGTGGTAAAAAGAGCTCGTTTTTGACTGTGGCCTATGCTTTGTCTTGCCATGCTTGACATTGTTTTGGCTTTATGCTTAGTATTCTTTGCCGTAGCATGACTTGTTATAAACAATTGAGATTGCTTAATGTGCATTGGATGAATCATGCGTTGTTTTAGCATATTAAAGCATAGTATAGTGGTATTCTCCTTTGATGCTTTATTTGGGTTGACTTGGCGCATACTCACACCATGTTATGACTATATAAAGTCACCATAGCCTTTATGATCCTTTAGTTTTCAACTTGTAGTATCACTTTATGCTTTGATCAATGATGTTTTGTTGCTCTGCATGATTATGGCCATTATTTTTCTCTTAGTTTGTCGCTCCTAGTCTTTTGCTAGCCTCCACAACCAAGTATGAGTTCCACTCATGCATCCAACTCCCTAAACCAAGTTATTACAAAGATTCCAACATAACTACCTACTAGCTTATGCTATTCCAAGTATATTCATGCTTTTGTTTACCTTCCAAATTAAACTTGTTATGAGAAAACTAGTGATTAAAGCTCTCACGAACTTGATGGCACACTTTACTTTTCTTGCCCTTAAGAAACTTGAACCATTGTGTCGTCTATGTTGTATATGCTTGCACTTATTCGTCGGGAATTAGCAGAACCATGCTTTCATGGGGAACGCTTTCAACATTGCACTTGGTACTTGTACCTAGTTGATATCATGCTCTTTTGTATATGGATGTCGTCGGTGTGAAATGAAAGGGGAGCTTGTAAGTCCATGGAGTTATGTATATGTGTTAGAGAAACGCTTGGGCCGCTGGTCTAATCCATGCTGACATGGTGGAAACCTGCAGCGTAACCATAATGAGCTGTCTATGAAGCATTCTTCTTATAAAAAAAGAGTCCTATATTGAGAAAAAAGAGAAAAGAAAAAAAAAGATACTATGAAAAGAGGAAAGAGAGAAAAAAGCACCATATTCCCATGGTAAATAAGAAGATTGCTGAGATGCTCGTTGTCTGCTTGCCTTGTCATTTTTATATGGGGATTCTTCCGTATCATCGGGCAAGGGGTACCCCGTTGGCGGTTCTCTATGATACACATATATTTACAATGACAAGAACTTACCGGTGACTAAACTTGAGTAGCATGAGGACCGGCCCTCGTATACAAGGGACATGAGATTCCTGACTTATACTTCGTCAAGCATGTACACCATAGTTTGTTCACTTTAACCTTAATCATTTCAAGATGCTTATGATAGGGGCAATGAGAGCTGACAGCTATAAGTACCATAATTTTTGGAAGCTCTTTATGAGACTTGAATCCCTACTTCCTTTTTATAAAAAAGCCTTTCTTCCACCATTATATATTGAGTCTCCATCTTCTACCTTTATGCACCTACCTTGAGAGCATAGTGGCCATTCTTAGTTCTATGTGCATTGTCCCAAGACTAGTTGATTGATGCATACTTTGATATTGCTTGTTTTAAACTATTGTATCTAGTCACTCTTATGAACTTTGAGGGTGTCCCATGCATTTATATTTGCTACTCTATTGAGGGACAAGCTGAATACTTTTATGCTATGTTTTCTTTATGTGAAACAAACAAACGTCTTGCAAAGCATTGCTATTCATGAATCTTTTGTTTGTGCCTTTTCATCTTGCATCATAGTTTCTTTCTCTTATTGCTAGAACTTTGTCTTTCATGTTATGATTGAAGTACTATGATCCCAGCTTTGAATGTTTTACAGTTACTTCGATCAAGTCTTTGATGGTGCATGTCACCTCAAAAATTATTCTTTCTTTTTATCACTTACCTACTCGAGGACGAGCAGGAGTTAAGCTTGGGGATGTTGATACATTGCAAATGTATCTATAATTTTTGATGTTCCATGATTGGTTTTATCCACTTTGTTGTGTTTTGTTCCAACTTTGGAGTACTTTTCATATGATTTCTTGGACTAACCTATTAACAAGAGCCATAGTTCCAGCTGCCTATTTTCTGCTGTTTTTGGTTCCAGGAAAGTCAGAAAATGAATATTCTCGGAATTAGACGGGACAAAAGCCAAAGTGCCTATTTTTCCGGAAGTCATCAAGTGCCAGAACACGAGATGGAGAAGGGCCAGAGGCCGGCCACACCACCTGGCCGTGCGGCCAGGCTGGGTCCGTGCCACGGGGTGGTGTGGTGGCCCCTGGCACCCCCTCGGCCTCCCCTTCCGACTATAAGATGCCCTCGGGACGTAAACCCTAAGTGCCCGATCAAAAATCCACGAAAGAGTCTGTAGCTGCCGTCATCTCCATCCCTAGATCGGGAGGGATCTGAAGCTCTTCCCGGCACCCTGCTGGAGAGGGGAATTCACCCTGGAGGCCTTCTTCATCACCATGCAAGCCTCTGGTGTGATACGTGAGTAGTTCATCCTTGGACTACGAATCCATGTAGTAGCTAGATGGCTGGTTCTCCTCCTTTGTGCTTTCATGTCTAGATCTTGTGAGCTCCGTTCATGATCAAGATCATCTATTTGTAATTCTGCATGTTGTGTTTGCGGGGATCCGATGGATATTGAGATGCTATTTCAGATTGATTATTGATTCTATCATGTCTTTGTTATTTGTGATCTTGCATGCTTTCCGTTGTTAGTAGCTATCTTGGCCAAGTAGATGCTAGCAACTCCAAGAGTTAGTATTTATGCTCGATAGTGGGTTCATGCCTCTGGTAATCTGGGGAAGTGATAGAAATCTCTAAGGTACTAGATGTGCTGTTGCTACTAGGGAGAAAACAACAATCCTTTGTTCATAGAACAATCGTATTGTTTACTTTACAAGCAGTTCATAAAGCAATAATCTGTTGCTTGCAACTTAATACTGGAGGGGGTTCGGACGATAACCTGAAGGTGGATGATTAGTCATAGATGCAGTTGGATGGCG
This sequence comes from Avena sativa, assembly GCA_916181665.1. Lineage (NCBI taxonomy): Eukaryota > Viridiplantae > Streptophyta > Magnoliopsida > Poales > Poaceae > Avena > Avena sativa. The sequence goes on from OV702292.1 coordinate 60,121,106, forward strand.
GTATATGTATTATGTTGTATTGCCCAATCAAGTCTCAAAGGAGTCAAGATGATTAGTATATGCATGTATTGCTTTTTTGGTGTTTGTCAATTGCCCAGCTGTAATTTGTTCACCCAGCATGTTATCTATCTAAGGAGAGCCACCTCTAGTGAACTATGGATCCCGGTCCTTTTTCTTTACATATAATCTACAACTGTTTACTTCTTTGTGTTATTTCTGCAAACTTTTACTTCTTTCCGATACATTTAATCCTTTGTTTTCCACAAAACATGGTGAGATTGAAAACCTCATCGCAAGTTGGGGACAAAGTTCCGTGGTTGTGTTGTGCAGGTCTCCATGTTGCTACTAGCACCGGTAGTGCGCCCTGCCAAAGCTCAGCTAGTAACACTTTTGGGGTGTTTTCTTGCTCCTACTGGTTCGATTAAACCTTGGTTTCATAACTGAGGGAAACTTGCTGCTGTGCTCATCATACCTTCCTCTTGGGGTTCCCAACGAGCTCTACATCAACCACGCACCAGCACTTTTCTGGGCGCCATACACAGAGCCATCATGGGGCTAGCGGCAATTGAAGCACGGACCTGAGCGGGATCCATCTTTGTGAACATCGAATACATGACACTTCACCTATATGGGCCTAGGGGAATGCATTGTGTATTTGGCTACTAATCGTAGGGGTTGCCGGAGTGACAGAAACCTGAACCCCCGTTAGGAAACCATTGCACAAGGGACGTAAGGGTCTTAGAGTTTAAAGCTATGGTTAGGTTTCTACCTTAATTACTTTCTTGTACTTACGGATGTTTGCAAGGGGTATAATCACAAGTATGTATTAGTCTTGGATGGGTCGGTACATTAGCACAGGTTCACCCACACAACACTTAGCAAGTTAGAGAAGATTAATCAACTATATGAAGCGAAAGCACTTGACAGTCTTCCCATGTGTCCTCGAGAACGTTTGGTCATCTTAAGTAATACAACCGGCTTGTCCTTTGCTGCATAAAGGATTGGGCCACTTGCTGCATTTATTCCTACTGTCTTTTATTTACTCGTACTTTGTTTACTTGCTTTATAAAAAAACCTAAAAATCCGTTTGCTAAGTATTTGCAGAGAATTCCTGATCCATACCACTAGCCAGCACCTTATGCTCCTCGTTGGGTTCGACACTCTTACTTATCGAAAATACTGCGATACACCCCCTATACTTGTGGGTCATCAAGACTATTTTCTGGCGTCATTGCCGGGGAGTGAAGCGCTATTGGAGAGTGGAACTGGTAAAGGAAACTTCTACTATGAGTATTGTTTACTTCTGTTAGTTGCTTTATTTTCGTTATGGATAATTCGCTGAGTTTCTTATTTGGTAATGCTACTACCACTGCTAAGGTAGTAGATAAACCACCACCTGCTGAGAATGATGTTTTCAAAATACCTACAAGAATTATTGATCGTGTTATGGATAACTACTATGTTGGGGATGGAACTATCCATCCCGGTGATCATTTATTCTTTATACACGAATTATGCGGGTTGTTCAAGTGTGCAGGTATTACTACAGATCAAGTTAATAAGAAGTTATTCTCATTATCACTGAAAGGAAGAGCTGAGGAATGGTATAAGCTGCTGAAGAATGGTTAAGCTCTGGAATGGGAGGAAATAGTGCCTCTCTTTTATTCAAAGTTTTATCCTCCTAGTGAGATTCATAAAGATCAGAATCAAATATACAACTTTTGGCCTCTTGATGGAGAGAGTACAGCTCAAGCTTGCGGGAGATTGAAGTTACTAATGCTCAAATGCCCATTCATGAGCTCCCCAACAATATTATTATCAATAACTTTTATGCAAGGCTCTCTCTACATGATAAAGATTTATTGGATACTTCTTGTGTTGGATCATGCACTCACATGGAAGAAGAAGCTAAATGGGACCTTCTAGACCGTATTCAAGATAATGCTGAAGCTTGGGAGAATGACAAAGGTAGAAAGTCAGGTATAAATTATGATTATGAATGCATTGAATCTATTAGGGGAACTGATGACTTTCAAAATATTAAAAATGCTTATGGTCTAGACTCTCAAGCTATTGCTTCTTATTTTAAGGCTTTTGCTTCCTATAAATCATGAACCTTATAAAGATGTTGCTAAGAGTGTTCCTTCAAGAAATACTGAAGTTTATACTGCTAATCATGTTTTACCTGAACCTTATATTGAGAAAATGTCTTTCCCAGTTAGGATTAAGGAACATTCTATGATAGCTAGTATGGTTAATGAAAGTACAAGAAAAGCTGCTGCACCTGATAAACAAATGGTTGATGAACCTATAATAGTAAATGTGAAAGAATTTGTCACTAAATATGAAAAAGAGGGACACACTATCCTTTGTAAGGATACCTCTAATATTGTTTCACAAAGTAGTGTTATGAGATCTAGTATTCCCGTGTTTTCTGTTAGAATAAGTGATCATTGCTATGATGGTCCTTGTGATAGCTATATTGTTAAGTTTATGCATGATACTGAAAGCTACTATGAGAGAGGGAAAAGTGTTATTATGCATCTCAATAATATCAAGTTTCCTCGTTTTATGCTGAAAGTTTTTATGTTGCACTTGTTTTGCCTTCTTATGCAAGAAGCCTCTGGGTTCAGTAACTCGTTTGTTTACAAAATTCCCTTGCATAGGAAGTGGGTTAGACTTAAATGTGTGTGTGTTTTTGCTTCTTAATGCTCTCTTTCGCTTCAATTCATATCCCTATGAGAGCTTCTTCAAAATTATCATGCCCATCTTAACGGCTATAAAGAAAGAGCTTTATGGGAGACAACCCAATTTTTTTGATTTCATTTTGTTTTTGTTTCTTTGAGTCTTGGAAGTTATTACTTCGGTAATAACCGCTCCTTATCCGTTTTGTTTGGTTTTTGTGTCAAGATCAACCTCTAATGAGAGAGAAGTAAGATTTGGGGAAGTTGCTGTCCCGAAACAGATTTTTGTGCTTCACTGTAAAAATTCATGAGAGACCTCTGTCTGTAGGATTGAGCTGTATTTTTTTTGCTTCTACCCCAGGTTGTTATTTAACTTTCGTTAGTTTTGCACTTTTTGATTTGAGCAACAGAAGATTTTTTAAAAAATTGATCTTTACCTGCTGGTCTGTTTTGACAGATTTTGCCACTCTTGCATTTGCTTCTTTATTCGATTTCCTTTTTGAATTCTTTTTGGGTTTTCGGAAGGAGTTGCTACAGTAGCTTATGTTTTGATGGTTTTCAGTTGAAGTTGGACTCAAAAGGTTTTACCACTTCACTTATACTAATGTTGCTAATGAGAACTGTGTGAAGTTTTGTGTGAAAGAAATTTCCAAGAAGTGGAGATAATGGTGTAATAAGGAAGAGAAAGGTTTTATGACTCAAGTAATAAGTGTATGAAGATGAAGATATTGATGTTATTCAAGTGGTGACTCCGAGAGAATCTACTAGATACCAAATTTAGAGACCTGCAGAGTCTGTTTTCAAATAGGTAACAGTTCTGGTAAGAAAAGTTCTGCGAAAATACAATCCAACTATATTTTTGTAGTTTTCAGTCGATAAGGAAAGCTACAAAGCGAAAAAGGGATGGAAACGGAGCCAGGGTGGCTCACACCACCCTGTGGCGCGGGCCCACCCCTGACCGCGCCACCAGGTGGTGAGTCCACCCCGGACTCCGCCTCCGACTCGTTTTCTCCCAATACCTTCCTTTTGATATGAAACTTTGTAATATATAACCCCCCGGATCCCCCGAGGTCCGTATATCGTGTTTTTGTTTCGATCTGTTTCTGTCAGGACATACTCTTTGAAAGCTTAGAAGCACAATGGTGTCCGCCAAGGATAAAGGGAAGGAGCCTATGGAGGAAGACCTCCAAGACCCCGGGAAGGAGAAGGAGATCAAGAGTGAAGGTGAAGAGGAGCAAGGCCGACATCCGCATATCGGCACTACCATTGCAAGCATTGGAGTGGTGGCAAATCCAACCATTGGAGGGAATCCTCCTCATCACCGTTCAGATCCCTGGTCACTTCCTCCATGCACCAGGAATCCTTTCCATACCCTTATCCATGAGCATCAATACCAGAATATGCCCAAGGAGAAATTACCCTCCAATTGGGATTTGCCTCGTTCTAGCCATGTAGGAAAAGAAGACTTCAAGGAGGAAGAGTGGGGAAAGAATAGCAAGAGCTGGAATTCTCAACCCGACATGATCATGAGCCGCATTGAGCAAAACTCGCAGCTTATTCGTAATCTCACCTTTGAGATTGAGGACTTGGGGAAACTTATAAGAGAGCTCATTGAGAGGATACCACCACCACCGAAGGAGTAACTCGTCATCAGGTTTGGCATCCCCTTGGTTTGTTCCAAGCTTGGGGGAATGCCGCGGTATCATATCACTATCTTCTATATTTTTACCTTATTAGTAGAGTCATATCGTGAATAGAGGAGTTATTATGTAGTATGGTTTGCATTATGGAAGTGTCCCCTCTCTCGTTAGATATGTATCCCTTGGTGTGAGTTTCCGTTATGGAATATTAATGAGAAGTTCTATATTCACTCTTTTGCATAGCTTATATTAGTTTTCTATTCGTGGTTATATGATTGATCTTGTTGTTAGTATTGGTATCACTTTGGGATCACTGAGTTAATTTAGTTGGTTTTGGCAAACCTGGCTCGGTCAGTAGCAACACTATTTTTGAGAGTTGAATGAAAAAGATAAAAGTACCTTTAAAGAAAAATTATTTCATCATCTTTCTTTCTTGATTTGCTCATAAGTCTAGTATTCTCTAGTTAAGATCTTTTGTGCTTCCAAGGAAGATTGCATGTTTGTCTTTATCACTTGTATGATTGGTTGTTTCCTTCAACTCTTATACTTGCTACCCAGCCTTGCTAGCCAAAAACCTGTACTGAGAGGGTATTCTTCTCGTGCATCCACCTCCTTTAAACCAAAACCTTTGCCATTTGTGTCCACCATACCTACCTAGTAGCATTATTGCTATTCCAAGTAAATTCTTGTTTTATCTACCTCCCAAATTAAACTTATTATGTGAAAATTAGTGATTAAAGCTCTCAAGAACTTGATGGCACACTTTACTTTCTTGCATTTAATAAACTTGAACCATTGGGTCCTTCTTTGTTGCGTATATGCTTGCGCTTTATGAGTTGAAGTTAGCCGAACCATGTATCATGGGGACCACTTTCAACACTTCGTTGGTACTTGTACCTAGTTGATATCATGTTCTTTTGCTTATGGATCCCGGCGGTGTGAAATAAAAGTGTAACTTGTAAGATCATGGAGTTTATATGTGTGTTAGAGAAACGCCTGGGCCGCTAGCCTAAGCCATGCCTAATCATGGTGGAAACTTGCATCATAACTATAGTGAGCATTCTATGAAGCATCCTCAATAAAAACCTAAGCAAATAGCAAATAAAAATATCGCTGAGATGCTCACTGTCTGCTTGCCTTGTCATTTTGATTATGGGATAGCTCCTGTGTCATGTGCAAGGGGTACCCCGTTGGCGGTTCTCAATGATACGCATGTATTTACAATGACAAGAGCTTGCTCGTGACTGAAGTTGAGTAGCATGAGGATCGGTACTCATAAGTAAGGGGCATGAGATTTCAACTTATAACTTGTCAAGCATATCCTCTTAGTTGTGTCACTTTAACCTTAATCACCTAAAGATGCCTATGATAGGGGCAATGAGAGCTGAAAGCTAGTAAGTATCATAATTTTTGGGAGCTCTTTATGAGACTTGCAATCCCTGCTTCCCTCTGCGAAGGGCCCTTTCTTTTACTTTGTAGTTGAGTCAGTAAACCTACTCCCTTCTATCTCAGCAAGTATTTTGAGCTGTTGTGTTTCATTCATTCATATGACGATTTATTCAATCATGTTTCTTATGTTCCTTGTTTTGCACATTGCTCTTATCTTGATGTTTACTACTTTGAAAGCTATCTTTTAAAAACCAGCTATTTGTGAACTCCAGCAAATTATCAACTATTCTTCGACCAAGAGCTAAGTTTTCCATTACCAATTATGATTCACTTTATGTATCTTTATTGTGTTTCCTTTACTCATTGCAAGTTGAGTTATATAATAGTGAGTTGTCTTCTATTATGATCTATGTATTTGATGAATGTGATGCTTCTTGTCCGTATTCTTTTATCGACTCTTCACTCCATAAACCTGAGGCCATGTTTATTGAGCTCAGTTTTGCTTGGGGACAAGCAAAGTCTAAGCTTGTGGGGAGTTGATACGTCCATTTTGCATCACTATGCTATGTCTTAATTCACTATTATTCATTGATATATTCTGTATTGAGAGGTGATACTTATGTTATTTCATCTGTTTTTGCATGGTTGATGACTTTTGGAGCATGGACCGCTACAGTCAGGATTCTGATGGAAAAGGTGCTGTTTGGAGGCAAAATTCGCAAAGATCAGAAAATCCAGGAAAATCCTATTTTTCCAGAAGACTAAGGATGCCAGAAGATGGAGTGGAGATGGGCCACAGGGGGCCCACACCACCCCATGGCGCGGGCAGCCCTAGGCCGCGCCTGGAGGCTGTGTGGCCACCCTGGCCCACTCCAGCCTCTCCCCTCTGGAGTATATCATCGTCCCAAAACCCTAAGACCCGAGGAGTGACCATAGAAAGATTTCGCCGCCTCTGCGGGGCGGAAAACACCGAGAGAGAAAGATCTCTCCGGCAGACAGATTTCTGCTGGAGGAATTCCTTCCCGGAGAGGGGAGATCGTCGCCATCAGCACCACCATCAAGCTAGACTTCATCGGGATCATCATCATCATCACCACCACCATCATCACCATCAACACCCTCATCACCATCTCCATATTGCTGTAACAATTGTGTTGAATCTTGCACTAGTTCATAGGGGAAACTTTCCCGGTATTGATTACTCTTTGTAGTTGATGCTATTGAGTGAACCATTGAATTATTGTTTATGTTCAGATTGTTATACATCATTATTCCATCTCTGATCATGATCCATATGATGTCTTGTGAGTAGTTCGTTTTGTTCTTGAGGACATGGGAGAAGTCTTGTTGTTAGTAGTGGAGTTGCGTTGAGAAAGATTCAATAGATTGTTATTTAAGTTGTGGTGTACTTCTTCTAGTGGTGTCATGTGAACATCGACTACATGACACTTCATCTATATGGGACTAGGGGAATGCATTCTGTATTTGGCTACTAATCGTAGGGGTTGCCGGAGTGACAGAAACCTGAACCCCCGTTAGGAAACCATTGCACAAGGGACGTAAGGGTCTTAGAGTTTAAAGTTGTGGTTAGGTTTGTACCTTAATTACTTTCTTGTACTTACAGATGCTTGCAAGGGGTATAATCACAAGTATGTATTAGTCTTGGATGGGGCGGTACATTAGCACAGGTTCACCCACACAACACGTAGCAAGCTAGAGAAGATTAATCAACTATATGCAGCGAAAGCTCTTGACAGTCTTCCCATGTGTCCTCGAGAACGTTTGGTCATCTTAAGTAATACAACCGGCTTGTCCTTTGCTGCATAAAGGATTGAGCCAATTGCTGCATTTATTCCTATTGTCTTTTATTTACTCGTACTTTGTTTACTTGCTTTATCAAAAACCTTCTAAAAATTCGTTTGCTAAGTATTTGCAGAGAATTCCTAATCCATACCACTAGCCAGCACCTTCTGCTCCTCGTTGGGTTCGACACTCTTACTTATCAAAAATACTGCGATACACCCCCTATCCTTGTGGGAAATCAGACCTCCTCGTTGAGTCTCCGGTCTTAGGCACTGCCACTTTATTGGCTATGTTGGATTTGGATCCGCCTCGCAAGAGGCTAGAGACGACAATGAATCTATTCTCAACGTTATCGGTGAGGAAACCAGTGACAGCGATTCTGGCCCTTCTGCTGATCTTCGTGCGTATGAAGAAGAATACAAGGACAACTCTAGTTCCGCCTTACCCGAAAGCACAGACAAAGGTAACTCGCCAAGCTACAATGTTGATGCATGTAAAATGCATATATGATCTTTGTAGTTTATTGTGACATATTCATCATATTTGCATCATATCTACTCTTATAATCATGTTTTACATTTATTTTGGGACTTTTCAAAATATCCCATTTAATTGGATTATAACTCTGTAGAACACGAACCTTGTTTTGTGTATTTTTTGACTTTCAGATACCTTCACGAACTCAAAAGGTACCTGGGATTTTTTCTGCAGAAGTTTTTTATCAAGACGGAGGCCAAGAGAACTTGGACTATACCAGGGAAGGCAGGAGGCCTTGATAGCCCACCATGGCACAACCCATTATGTCTATTGTGCCATGTGATGACTCTAGGGCCGCGATCCTTTGATGCCATCCATCTTCGCATCGATCTCTTCGTCTTAGCTTGATGTAAAACTGACTATATATATATATGACACCTTTCACGATCTCACAAGAAGGCGGAGCACGAAGATGAAAACATACAGAACCAGATACATAAGTAGGAGGCTTCACAGATTGGAGGGGAAAAACTATAGGAGTCATCCCCGGTTACATCTCCAACCTCTCAAACTTCACTCCCCAATGTCTCCATGATGAAGAGGGAGTAGTCCATCCCCAGACTATGGGTTTTTGAAAGTAGCTTTTCTCTCTCTCTTGCTATCATTATGTAGTTGGTGTATTGCTAGATGCATATGTTTTCCCATATTTTATACATGTTATGATCAAACTAGTATGCTAGATCTGAGAAGAGGGAGTGTGCATTAGATGGAGCAACAGATAGTGGTAATTGGATAGTGACGGAAAATTTAGGATCTACTATTGTTTTTACCTTTCCTTTGTTCGCTCACTAGGTAGAATGGAATACATATGTTATAACCATCTAGTGATAAAAATATGATATTGTTTTCTCGAGGTAGTATACTTTTTAAAATCATGTGAAAAATACTTAAGACTATTTTATTTTATCTTAAATCTAGTCTGAGGAGTATGTGGGAGATGTGTTGCATCATATTTATTATAAGACATGATGCCCATATGAGTGTGAACAAATCACTAATACGAAAATTTCATCAACATTTATGTTTATCTTTAAGGTTGTTTTGATCCCACCATGTTTACGAGAGAGTAGACAAGTGAACCACGGTGTATTTTTTAATCATAAGAACACAATTTTACTTTCATTTCCTTGTTATTTTATTTTATGCAATTATTTAATTCGAAAATATAAAAATACTTTTACTTGTTGCATTCACTATTAAAAACCCAAAAACACTATTATCATTGCCTTTCGCACTATTTTAGATTTTGCATGTAGATTAGTTTACTTATTTGCTTGCTTAGATACTCTAGTTTATTTTATTTACTTGTTTATTTATTTTCAATTTTAATATCAAACCTTGTGCTTGATGACCACACGCTGGAGTAGGGGGCGCAAGAAAAGTTACCTTGTTTTGTATGTTGCTAGAAGAGGAAGTAGGAGTGGGTTTTCTTATTTCCCCGAGAGTTAGATATAAACCCCTATGTCACCCTTGTGAGAAAACACCCTTACTTCGTCACTTTGTACTTGGAGTCCTAACGAGTTGGTATCCATGTGATTTGGTGCCATCAATTGTCAAAGGTGTCTTCATGACCAATCTGGTGAGGAGAACCACTCTCTGAAGCTGAGAAAGTGGTTGCTGAGAAGTAAAGTACGACGAATAAGGAAGGAGCCAAAGAGTCAGAAACAATGCCTCCTCCAACAAATGTCCCCCCTAGAACAACCAAAACTTTCACCGATGGTGTTAGCGGCGCTGGAGGATATCTTCCTCCTCCACCTTTCACCGATGATTACATTGTAACGCTAGCGGACAAGGCATTCTTTGGCGACATGCTCACAACTCTAGTTGACATAGAAAACACTCGCACTGCTGTATAACTAGATGCCAAGCATAGGGAACTACTCGAGCAAGCGGCCCAATAATCGTGCTCAATTAGACGCTAGATCACGACATAGCCAAAACCGAGAAGTTAAACTCTGAGTACAGGTGACATAGCTACACATGTTGGGCGTCACAAATAGAGTGAGAAAGAGAAATGTCGCCATCGCTGGCTCCGCTGGAATTAGTGTGAGGGCTAGGATTTGGAAAATATAGCAAGGATATTGCTGCTCAAACAGCTCTAGGGGCACTTAGACACGCTGGCACTAGTATAACAGATTATCCTGACAAATGAGACCCAACCACCTCCATAATGGGGCAAGTCACTGGAAATTTTTGGTTTGGCTGAGATTCAATCAAACATGCCCCTCTTGATAGTTGGCTTCCCAACTCTTTGAAAAGTTCTAATTACACGCAGCTCTAACCCCTTAGAGTGCTAACTCGTGAACCGAGGGACCTCTATTTTTTTATTTTTTGAGAATCACTCCTTTATTCATTCAAAGTTCAAGAATTACAGGGATTTTACACCATCGGGTGGTTCTGTAAACCACACATGCCTCCCCACTAGCAAGTTCAAAGCTAGCCTTGCTAGTGAATGCGCTTCTACATTATACTCCCTCCTCTCATGGAAAAATAGGGTACTATCTCTCAATTGACCCATCTATTTAATTTCTCTCAGGATATTACTAAACACACCTAAATGTCGATTCTGAATCCCCTTGATCACTTCTAGGTAGTCTGAAGCAACCTAGACCACCCTAAGATTGAGATATGAGGCTAGGTCTAAAGCAACCTAGACCGCCCCAAGATTGAGATATGAGGCTAGGTCTAAAGCTACATGACACACCATCGCCTCGAGGCTCCCCAGGTGCGTGATGCCTTTGTACACCACTGTTGGCATGCCGAGATAACCCCCCTGCTCCGATCTACACACAACACCAACTACTCCTCTTCTGGTTATTTTTTCCACTACAGCGTCTGTGTTGATCTTTAATCGCCCCATAGGCGGAGGAATCCAACCAGTCCAGCTAATTGGTCTCCATCTTAGGTTGCTAAGTTGCCCCCGCGTCCGCTCGCCACTCGATGTAAGGTCCTAGATGAACCTATCACCGAACAAGACAATAGCCATTGGACCCTAAAAAACCTCTTCATGGATTGCCTTGCGCCTTGCATGCCAAATGGCCTAGAGAGAGTAACCAACATTCTCGTCAAATCATCACCTTACAAGTCTCCATCATAGAGAAGATCCACCGTCGAGCTGAGGGTTCTGTTAATAGCGACACGTCATCTGCTATATCTTCTTCCGTTAATGCCCACACACACATGGACATATTACAGTCTATTAACGAGTGCCTTTACGAGTCTTCTAGACTTCTAGACCGTAGATCAAGCATGCCTTCATCGGTGCCATTTTTCCATGATGTCGCACGTCACCTGTAGGCGGAGAGAGCCACGCCAAACGCCACAAAAAACCTTCAATTTCGTCGGGACCACAACCTTCCATAGCCTGATGCATTCCCTTCATCCACTGAATTCGATGATGATGCTCGTTCATCCAACCAGCTCTCTCGAGTCCGTTTCATCAGCACCAACACTCGGTATGCTGAGCGTAGAAACAAGATCCCCATTCTCCCAAAAATCCACGCCTAGAAATCTTTTTGGATTCATGCACACGGAGGGATATTTCTAATTACTCCACAATCCATTGGCAGGAAGAATTCCTCCAGCTTGGCACATTCAACGAAGTTGTCGTGTGATCAATAAAAGCATTGAACAAAAGCTGGGGGATCTTCTTTTGGTGGCGCCACCAGTCATAATCGTTCATCCCGGGGTAGCCAATTATGATGCCAAGCATCAGTGTCCCTCCCGTCGCCAATCCTTTTGATCAAGACGATCTTAAGAGCACACGTACCCTCAATAAGAGAACGCCACACTTAGGAGGGGTGGGAGCCCACTGATGCATCCAAAATATCCCGTTGAGGGTAATAGACTACCTTTATAACCCTTGCACTCAGTGACGTTGGTTCTTGCAATATCCTCCACACTTGGCGTGCTAAAAGGGCGTGGTTGAAAAGCTCTATGTCTCCAAAACCAAGACCCCCTGCGAACTTTTGTTGAGTCATTGTCTCGCATGACACCTAACATGTTTTCCTCTATCCGTCTTTGCTACCCCACCAGAAATTCTGCAATAGAGCGTGAATATGCTCACACAAGCCTCGGGGTGGAATTGCTTGCGCTAGTTCCTTGATGAGAACCTCCTTCCCACCCACATGCAATAGTTGTTCGAGCCATTCCAAAACCTTATTCCAGACTTTATCATGCAAGTACTTAAATACACCACTCTTGAATTTTCCTACATCCCATGGCAGACCAAGGTATTTCTCATTTCTTTCTTTCTTTGACATGAAGGTATTTCTCATTCAAACATCAATCTTATTCTTGATGCCCACAGCCCACTCTATTTTTTTTTTTTGAGGGTGACACAGCCCACTCTAAATAAACCGCCTATTTAAGTACACATGCATAATGGGCTGATTCAAGGTGGACTTTAGAGCGCATATTGCTTGACGTCCGAGCAGATGAATGGGCCTGCTCACGGTCAAATCGGCTCATCATAAGGTCTCAGTTTCTTACAGGTGGGCCTAGTTGCACCTGCGAGAACAATTCCAGAATGTGAAAGAGGGCAGGATTCGGCCTCGGCAGGATCCCCGATCCACGAAGGCACGAAGTCCTGCAAAGGGGGCCTCCAGTCCAAGCCGCCGCCGACCCTCACCGACCGACGAGAGCCGGAGGGAAAGAGGGGACGGAGAGGGAGAAGGGATGGCGCTCACCAACTTCATCGTGACGGCGGCAGCGGTGGGCGCGGCGGTGCTCCTCTTCACCACCGACGTCCGCAAGTCCGGCGCCGTCTTCCGCCGCAACGCCCGCCAAATCCGAAGTGGCTCGAGGAGGACACCGTCTCCGCCGCATCCAAGTAACGCTGCCGAACCGACCTCCCGCTCCCTTGCTTTCCTGCCTGCTTCTGTTCTTGCTCAAGTTAGGGGGTTAGATGTGGATGCTAGTTTTAGCACGCCTCTCGTGTCTAGGTGACTTAGGAACCGGTAGAATCGGAGAGGAAAATTGGGAGTTGGAGTGATCTTGTAGTCCTACTATCTAATCTTAGAGTAGTTGTTCGAGTAGACGATCTTAACTCGTCACAGCAACTCTTTCCAGTGATTAATTATAATATGACTGGCTATGTATTTTTGAGGCAACCGTAGGAAAGCTTGATTGATGGAATTGCATTGTGAGTTGCTAATGAAATTATGTGGATCTAGGATCCAAGACGGATGAGGTGGATTTAGCCTGATCCCGCTGAAGAAATATACCTATTTCTCAAAAAAAATGAAAGCATGTTTAAGCATAATTTTAGAACTTCAGGGTTAAGTTTCTGAACCGGAGTCTTACCACAAAGCAAATAGGTTCAAGATAAGAACTGAAACTTCTCTGATCCGGTGGTTTTTCAAGTGGTTGGCGGCATACCAAGCTATGCTCTTTCAAGTGGTTTTGACAATTAGCCCGATATATTTGAAGTGATGTGATATTGGATCAAGGGAAATAGTCAAATAAATGCTATAGTAGATAACAACAATTCTGCATTTGGATATGCAACTGTGGAAAGAACTGCAGATTATGCTTTCCTTTTAAGTGATCCCATATGTTGTGCCACACCATCTGATTAACATGTTACCTCCATTGCATTGTTAAACAACTGAGCTTGACCTGGGTTGAGATAAGTTCTCAATGTAGTTCAGGTCATGTTGGCTTAGCTAGAAAGGCTTGGAGGGATTTGTGTTGGCCTAGGCTTTGATCAAATGTCATACTCCCTCCGTCCCGAAAAGGATGTCAAAAATTTGTTTAAATTTGGATGTATCTATGTACAAAATAGTGTCTAGATACATCTGAATTCAGGCAAATCTTCGACATCTTTTTTAGGACAGAGTATTACTCTTGCAACAGTTACCAGATTATGGCAAATACATGTTGGTACCTAGTGAAAAAAACACTCTCATGTTACATTTATAAAGAAACTACGTGTCGAGAAAGTTCCCATATTATCACCTAAAAAAATGTCCGCCACCTCAAGTCAATTGTTAGCAGTTGAGATTTTGTACCCTTCTGCTTCGAAAGTTATGGTTTTAAATTGGCTCGATATTTCATACTTAAGAAGTGATAAGTTAATTAGTGTGCAAAAGGTATATATGATTGTACTGAACACTTTTGTTATCTTAAGCATGTTGCAATGTTTAGCCCCTATATACTCTTAGTTCTCAGTTTGGCTCAGTAGTCTTTACACTCTGCATATGGCTCCATCTTTATGCAGTTACACTGCTTACGTACTTGACTGGTCTCGCCACTTGGTTAACTATAATTACTGATTGATTTTAAGCTACTCATGATTAACTCTACTTATATTAATTTCATGAAGTTGCAAATATACATCTGAAATAGCATTACTGTATTGTCGTGTAGTTCATGCATGATGAACCTAAATGCTACTCTTAGTTGGTTTTAAATCATATCTCAGAAGGAATAGCCTGCTTTGCAGTAGCATCTATCAAAAAATTTCTTGTTCCTCCTACCACATCAGGAGTTCCAGTGATGAGTTTTTCAGAACAATACCATCTTCGCCTTATTATCAAGGGGATCTGTATGTCTACTAGTCGTTGGTTCATATGCAGAACACTTGTTGTACTTGTGTTGTTTATGAATAACATTATATTTCCTGTGTACTGCAACTTATCGTTAAACTGACTAATGCTGCAGGTCTGCAAAAGAAGCAGTTCCGCCTCCCAAGAAATTGGATGCAGAGATTCCCAAGGACAAGCCAAAGGATCACTGATGCTTTTGTGCACGATATAACTTATTGTCGATGTTAGCCAACTTGGTCTTCTTGTGCTGTGTGACAGAGATCTGTAGCTCATAAACATATGCATGCCAAATATGTTTCTTTTCTGGAGAAAGTATTTTGGGGCCTGTGGAGATGCAGGATAGAACGGAGCGACCAATTGACAGTTATTTTCCTCGCGAGGTCCTAAATATGTAGAGCTTGCTTTTCCAGCCAATGATGTGCGAATGTCTATCTGGTGCAGCAGACTTGATTGTTTTCTTCCATGTGGTAAAGCGGGTTCTTACATTGTTACATATAGTACTATTTTTAACATTGAAAAACTGTCATAGGCCTTCCGTGTCGTTGCTATAGACTGGGTACTGCCCTCAAAACGTTAGTACAATCATCCACCATATTGCACTTTGCACAACTGTGGGTTCGATAGCTTTTAGGTACAATCATCCAGCACATTGCACTTTGCACAACTGTGGTTTGTGTGGGTCATGTGTAACCAACAGCTTGCCTACCATCAACTCATTATGGATTGAACATATCATCTGAAAGCCTGGCCTCTTGAGTTTGACAGAGGCGACCTCCGAGCGATCATCAAAACGGATGGTCCATGGATCCTTTGATTGGTGGAGAAGTAGGGGCAGCAGATGTGTACTCCCTGAGGTTTGGTGGCAAAGCAGAAAAGGAAGAACCTGAGGTTTGGCATAAAAGACAGCTACCAGTCTGAACCGCTCGCACATCAGCTGATTCCCGAGGTCACATAGCAATCCAGGCCATGATCAGCGTCCATCGAAGCTGTTGGTTTCAGCTAGGGCCTAGGCTAGAATCATCACGCGATTTGTTGAGCAGCAAAGGTGTTCATAATACTAGGGTGATATGGACGAGACCTGCCACGTGAGCGGTGACATGACTGTCGTAACATCAGTATTGTTGGAAGAGTAAAATCTGACGAAATTATGTGTATCGTCGGCGTAAGAAGAAGAAATGGAGAGCCTAGAAGCAGGGCTATACCCTGTTCTCCGATCTTCAGAGTTGGGGTGTCAATTGCTCAAAGCTAGAATTATAGACTGCCATGAGCTGTTAAGTGGTCGAGGCACCCTAGCGGTGTCAAATGCTCAAAGCTAGAATTATAGACTGCCATGAGTTGTTCAGTAGTTATGGCACCGTAGGTTAAGTTGCAGTCCTTTCCCAGATGACCTCATCATCACTGCGTCGCACGCTGCAACGAGAAGCTGACATCACCCTGCGCCCAACACCACCTGGAGCACGTACCTCAACTTTTAAGCTTATTAATTGGCTTGTTAACAGTGACTGTACATCCGATCCGTTGTCAGAAAGCTTCACTTGAGAAATGAAAAAAAAAGTAGTAGCCCGAAAGATACTGCTAGGCTGGTAGCACCTCCTCGGTCGGCCCCTTCATCCGCCGAACTATGGATACCGGTCGATCGGACGGTGCCGAAACACGTACGAACAGAAACGGTTTCCTCTTGCTGCAATTAGACACCAACCCCTACCAGCACCGCCCAGCAAGTGTCGATCACACGAGCAACCGGAGATTGATCGATCGGTGATATCGGCTGTCCTTTCTCCGGAACCGGAGGTGATGGGCGATGGTTTCTTGGACCGGTGGACGCATTGAGTGACCGATTGATCCGCCTGCTCTCCTTTCCTTCCCTCTGGCAACCAAATCTACGAAGCCTGTGCGTCCCTGTCGTCCGTGCTGCTGCTGCCCATCAATCAACCACAATTTCTCGCATTAATGGGCCCGCCCAATCATGTCAATCGCCTCCACCTCCACGTACGTACGAGCGGCCGGCACCGCATGGCATCCCCCGCCGCCGGCGACGCCCCCCGACAGACACCGCCTGTACCACGCGCGCAGCTGACGGCTGGCCGGCCAGCCTCTCCACCTGAGCGTACGCCTAACTAACTACCGCTGCTCTGTTCCTTTCGAAATTTCTGCTCTTTTCTCCGTCCTCACGGGGAAAGATTTCGTCCTAGCGTACCTAGCTTGCCTTTTTTGGGTTGTGAGCTCCATGTGTGTCCTTTCGATGGTTGCTGGCTCTGACCGATCGGCTATGTTGATCAACTAAGCTTTGTTCATAGACTCATCACTGATGGAAGAATTATTTAGCTCTCAGAGTTGCATTACTTCATCTGGCTACTTATGTACGATTGATTGATTGGAAGACCCGACCGTCGTCCAAACAGGCATGTTCATGAATTCTACTGTAAAAACCAGCAGCAGCTGTTGTTGTTGGTACATGCAGTTTTCAGCAGCGATCGACCGGAGACGAGAGACTTGCCCCGACATAGGCATCAATTGGATTCCCCAAAAGGTGGGGCAAAATCAAAGGAGCCACGCACAAGTTGGTGGTACATGCCACCCAGCAGCCGTGACCACACTTGTACTGGAGTCTCCTCTTTTAGCCCGTAGCCATGTGTATGCATTATGTATATGTCCTCCCAATATATGCATGTATATGTATGTATGTATGTTTCTCTTATGTTTAGTTACAGATGGAAGAAAGGAGAAAAAGAATAGGTACACCAAGACTAAAAAAAAGAACAGAAGAACATGGAACACAACAGGAGAGCAAAAGAACAGTGTGGCTAAAAAAATCTAGTATAACATACACTTCCTATCTTTCTTTTCCTGTATACAGATTTTACTTAGCCCCCCCAACAATAATGCCTAGCAAAAGGAATTAATCTAGCTAAATTAAGAATCATCTGAGGAGGAGGAAGAAGAAAATGAAGATGACCAAGATTTGTCTCATACTATTAATATAGCCCATCCCATGCATGCATCACCTCCGGGCACCATGTGAATTTATCTCTCTAGATCTCGATCGATCATTCTCTTCTCTTGTTGATTTTCTTCTTTCTTTTGATCTCCTCAATGCTACTCCAGGTAATGCAATGCATGTGCATGAGCCATGAATGAATAATCAAGATATGTGTGTAGGCATCAACAACCATTGTAGTCTCTCAAGGAGAACCGGCCGCTGCCGTCCGGACCCGGGTTGCCTGCGCCGGCGTGCTGCAGGCCCAGCGTCAGTGACACGTCGCCGGTCGTGGCTGGCCCGTACCTCATCCTCATCCCTGGCTCGAACCTCCCGTACAGGTCGTCCGCGGTACCGACGTGCGCGTCCCCGCCGAGGAGCTCAGCCGGGTCGAGGCCGACGAAGGCGGCGTCCGCCGCCGAGGGCCCAGCCGCGCCGGGGTCGAGCTTGTGGGGGTGGATTCCGGGCATCCCGTGTTCTTGCTGGACACCGTACCTGCCGCCGCCGTGATGCATTAATACTCCTTGTGGCTGCGAGTGCGAGTGCGAGTGCTGCATCGCGCCGGTGGTCGTCGGGGAGTGCATGTCGTCGGCGCCGGAGGGGTCATTGCCGGACTCGGGTCCGCCCGCGCCACCTCCGGCAGAGGAGCCCTCCAGCTCCTTGGTCTCCTGCTGGTACATCTCCTCGATCATGGGCTTCCATAGCCGGACTCGGGCATTGATGAACCAATTCGAGACCTGGAGTTCATCCAAAAGCAAATAACGGAATTATTGCAGGCATAGGACGGGTCCATAGGCAAATGGCGCCATGCGTGCATGCATACATGTGTACAGGACGTGTAGGATAGCTACTAGCTACCTTAGCTCAGCAGTCCTAGCTGTCATTTTCGGTTTTACCATGCTTATTTGTCCTGTTTCGTTTGTGTCTTTTTTTTGTTATGCTTTCGTTTTATGGACTTTCTATTAGATGTTCATGTATGTGTATCTGGCTCGTTGCTCATGCTTAAATGGTAAAATGGAAGTAACTTGACATTATCATACTGCTGTCAGGCTCTTTATCTACAAAAACTAGAAGCCGGGGCTCTCCTAACATTTTTCCTTGCAAATATGTCATCGATTTTATTTAGAAAAGGTACATGCCACTAAACTAAATTTATTCACGTATATGTACTTTTTAAATGATTTAGTATGGAAACGCTTATATATATAGCTCTTAGAATGAGTTTCAGTTGAATCCTCAATAGTAAAATTAAGGAAAAATGGGGGATGGTTTTGAATCAAAAACTAACTATATACAAATATTAAAATAATTAATGTAAAATTCTAAAGAAAAAACAGAAGAACAATAGTTTTTACTATTATCATGATATCACATGATCAGTCTAAATAATTGAAAAACAGAAGATATACATAATTAAGTGGGATGGTAATTTTTATACCATGATTTTATCCTCGTTTTAGTACGACACTGACATTTGTAGTGACCGAAATGGGTATAGAGGGGTAATGCAAGGATGCCCTAACTTACATTTGTATGTATAGCCTCCTGGGCATGTATGTTGGCTGACGGAAAATTGTGTATTGCATACTTTAATATGTGGTACTGCCTATATCCCGATACATGATAATATATAATGAACATGATGAGTTATATCTCCATAGGAAAATTGGACATTAGGATGTTATATCATAATAAACATTTGTCTATTTAACTTTTCCGGTGTGCATGTATCCATTGTGCCAAATTGTTACTCTGGGGGTTGAAGCAACCAACTCAACTTATACACATGTGTAATTTGAATCAGATTAAGTTTCACCACATGAAGACCACACACAAGTCAATATAACTAGATATCAATGGAACATACGGAAATAGTATAACTCAAAGTACTCCCTCCGTCCTTATTTAGGTGGCACACATGTTTTTCTAGGTCTAAGTTTGATCATCGATTTGAGCAACTAAATATGAATTATATGTCATAAATGCTATGGCATTAGATTTGTATTTAAATAAGTTTTCTAATGCTACAATTTTTGTAACAACTAACACATGTATTATTGGTTAAATTAGTAGTCAAAGTTTAACCACACAAACAAGGGCGTCACATGCATTAGGATAGGGAAATTAGTTAGTTTCATGCATATCATCAGATGACATAAGGATCCAGTTTTTTTTTGCAAATTGTGGTGGCTCTTGAAAAAAATCAGTTTTTAGAACATCTTAATTCTTAAATCATTTTAATTTTGCTACTTTCTAGCTCCTTGGAATTACATTTCTCGGTCCTAAAGCTTATTACTTTTTTGGAACTAGCTAGTCGATATTGGTCATGTAAAAACATTTCCAACTAGCTTTGCAGTACTCTTCACATCGTTGAAACCAGAGCGAAAAAGGGTTTTCTGTGTTAGCAAGTGATTTTTATGTACCCCAAGGCTCCTAGCTACTTCAAGTATTTGCATAGAGAATTTTAGAACGAAGCTAGCTAGGTGGCACACATCAGTCAGATAAACTAAATTATAATATATTAAAGGTGTTGCTTCAAAATCAAGGCACATGTAGGTTGTCACCTAGAAGGTACCATTAGTTGCATATTATTGGTTGAGTGCTCGCGGATGCATACACGATTACAACAATGTTGATGTAATCAAAGCCCTACGGAATCAACATGTGGCTAAGAAAGTTTGACCAGATCATAAATTAGAAGCAGGGATTCTCCGTCTGAATCAAATCAAGTAGGTTCACTAGTCAATTTCTAGCTATACATAAAAAAGTTAGATGGCTAACTTGGAATAAACGATGTACCTACTGGCCAGACACAATAAAAGTACGGTGCTAATAACGAGGGGAGAAGGTTAATTAGATCCTAAATAAGCTCTACCCAAAACGTTCCTAGCTGTAATTCATCATGAGAAGTTTACTTCCTTGTCAAAGTTACGGTGTAAACGAGATGAAAATAATAATAAGCGCCTCATGGGTTTCCTTTAAAAATCATTTATTTTGATATAGTGATCATAAATTAAAAAATTAAATACTCCCTCCGATCCAACTCAATGGATTCGGATTTATCTAGATTAGGATATATCTAACACTTAAATATGACTAGATATATCTGAATCCAGACATATTTGAGTTCATTAATTTGAATCGGAGGGTGTACACACTTCTAATAACATTTGGGTTTTATCTTGATGAAGTTTTTTTTTCTTTGAGTAGCATTGACCACACACATGCATGCATAGAGTTTGCTGGCGAGTCCGGGAAGGGATAACACGCGACAAGGAGCTGAAGAGGGACATGGCTTGCGTTGTCGCATTGGGCAAACAGCAAAGGAAAAGTTTGAACCAAGCCATGTAGAGAGGATCATGGGTTAACTAGGACATGCATGAGGGGGTACCTGTGAAGGGACCACGTCCAGGAAAGGTACAAAAGATAGATGGACTGAAAGATAAGCAGATTCCAATAAAAACTGAAAGATAAAAGCATATATACGACCGCTAGTGTACGCTTCAGAATATATATACAAGCCCAAATATGTGGACATGCATGCACCGTTGAGATATTTTATATGTATATCGATGGAGTACTTACCTATAAGATATACTACAGATAATTGTGATTTCTACTTACCTTAGTTTTATGAATTTTTATAATTCTCAAGCAACTGAGAATTAATTTAGAGCTCAGTCAGGTTCTAATTCACTGGAAATGCATTACGATTTGTGCGTCATGTGAGTTACAACTGGTGTTGTAAGTGGAATTTTTAGTTACAACTAACAAGTGGGGTTACAACTGAGTTTTTCAGTTGTTAGTGACATCACCTGACTGAGAATTGGACACACCCTAGTTTTACTATTAGTTAGGATAATGCTTCCAAAATAAAAATTAATCAAGCTGGCTAGATTTTTCATTTATAATTATAAAATTAGCTGAACTCCAAAATTATTAGATACTTACCAGGATTTTTCAGGATCATGCTAAGCATAATAACATTTTGCACAACTCAATTCCTAGAGGGTTAGATGTAGATTTTACCTCGAAAGGATTGTGTTCTCTTACACGGTGCACTAAGACTTGACATAGCATGTCTCTGTCGTCCCGTTATCATCCTAGGGTGACTTAAGAGAAAAACTAGCCGTTGCCCCCCCCCCCCCCTCCACCACATCTCGCCATCACCATGACAGAGGTCATTGCTAGGAAAAGACCGTGCCTTTCAGGCGGGTATGGACATCGACAAGTACCCCAACACCATGGTTTGTATATTGGCACGCCATTGATGGTGGTACCCATGAGCCAAGGCTAGTGAACAATCACGAGTCTTGGTGGTGGTATTCTTGGTTGTCTGGTCACCGTTGTATTCCACGGAGAGTGTTAGGTGTCATAGCTCTTGGAAGATCCACAATGAAGATGTTGACCGAAACATTGTTTGATTGTCTAGAGTGAGAATTTGGTATCAGGACTTCTGAACCAAATAATGATAGTCTCTTCATTGCCTTGTACAATGTGTTGTCTTGACGCTGTTGTTCTTGCATTGGTTGGTTGGACCCAATATCCTAGACGAAAATTCTTGTTACAACCATCACAATTTTTGAATGGGTGATGCCACCGCTAGTGTATTCTCCCTTCTTGAAGGCGTTGTTGCGGAAGAATGACACCTTAGTCATAGATGTTTAGGTCATGTCATGGTTAGGTGTTAGCTCACACAATGAGGTGTTGTTTAGCCACTAACATCCAAGCTCATCGTTTTTCAACTTCTTCCATAGTCTCCCTAATACATTGATTCATCATTGTAATATGTGGGTATTGTGTTCCATCCAGAGCATCCAAGCAGGGTCATGGATCTTTTACTAGACCACGACCGAAGGTCGAAACATGGAACACAATCACGTGTACGTCTAGAACAAAACATAATGCACCCAAGGGTAGTTGATCATGAGATGCTCAGTCAGCAAACCCAACAAAGGGGGTAGAAGCTAGAACTCGACCAATGCCGACTTGCTGAGCCATGAGCCTATAGAGTGTATGCCTGATGTCAGCTGGCACAAAGCACAATAAAGTGTGTACACAAAGCCTTGGCCATTGAATATTTTTTTCTTTCCAAATCGAATTGTGCATTGGACCATAGAGTAGATTATTCTAGTGATTTTTGCACACATGCTATTCAGTTTCACTTATATAGTAAAAGGCATGTTATTCTCCATGTGCTCCTTTTATGTTATTAGGATGGGATTATACGTACTACATTATATTGGTATATGTTATGACCATTAAACTGCGTGTTCTTAGATATTTACGTGTGCGTAAATAATTTATTAACCAGTTCTTCAGTTTACAATAATGTGACTAGAGAGTTTTGAAGAGTACACCTCTTTCTTGTTGTTAACTTCACATTATAAATGTGTTAGGCCTGCATGATTGCTAAACAAATATGAAAACGTTTTACTAGAAGATGCTATAAGTTGGTGCCTATTCTTAATTTCACATTATATATATACTCCTGTCTCAGAAGGAGACACATCGATCGAGCAAGTTAAGACACGACAATGCATGCAGGTCGCTACTCCATTTCTTTAGTTTGATGCCAAAACAATACTGCGTGCGCATCCAATCATGAACCGAACAAAGAGCACAATCGGGCAAGGCCAACAGTGTCACTCACACCCCGTGCGCGTCCCAGAGAAAATATCAATATGAAACGATTCCATGTACGTATGCAAGAGTGTACAGGGAAAGTGGTAAGTACAAACCTGGTTCCTGGACAGCCCCGTCTGCCTCGCCAACAGGTGCTTATCGGCGTCGCTCGGGTACCTGACACGGCACGAAAAACCACGCGTGCATCAGCATATATACATACAACAAGATGCAAAGGGGATCATCGATCTGGTTAAGGCTGCACGCACTGCTGCCTGCCGGCAGCAGCAGCAGGAGGAATAGCACGGCCACTGCGACCGGGGCAGCGCCCTCTATTCACCAATCATATTCGAATTATACGTGCGCTGGCCATACCTAACCTACGCGCACATGCATGCATGGAGACAAACTGAAGCGGATTCCTAGATGAATTATCCTCTCTGATCTCTCGCAGAGCATGGCGATGGCACTAGCTATGGCGGCAGCAGCATGCATGCATCACGCACGATCGGGATAAACCTGCGACGTCGAGGGAGCTAGCAGGCTAGCTCGCCCATGCTGGTACGTGCACGCAGGAGCCAGAAAAAGGGCTCCTAGGAATTAATGGAGAATTTGCAGGCGAAGGCAGCGTAAGCTTTTGCGCGCGCGTGAAAAGCTTGGGAAAAAAGGGGATCAGAATTGTAGAATTCCTGCGCTGCTGCCGCTGCGGCCAGTATCCTGCAGGCTGCAGCCACTAGCCGCAGTAAAATTCCTGGAAGAAAGTTAAATTTCTGCAATGATGGGAAAGTAATCCTGGAGGGGCAAAAGGGCAGGAATGTGCACAGTGCCCGGCATGGCATGGCTCCCTGCTGTCCCTGCCTGCCGGTTTTTAGCGCGGATCTCGAAAAAAATTACTGCTTTAGCAAAAGCAGCCCAGCAGGAGCAAACAAGAGAGAGGGAAAGAGAGTGCATGCATGAAGGAACAAAGCAGAAGCTTGCCCGTGATGAGTGTACGTACTGCTCCATAGTACTACCCCCTACCATACCATGTCGACCGATCCATCCCATGCACAAGGCATAATGCAAAGTCCATGCCAGGCTAGCTAGAACCTAGAGAGGAACAGTCGCATGCACTCCCTGGCCTGACCTGAACTGCGTACAGGTACACGAACGTACTCCTACATGCAGCAGCTAGCATGTCCCTATGTGTACCGCGCACGTACGTGCATGCAGGAGAATGCGCTGAAAAGAACGACGGATGTGGGGGTGTAGTCGAGCAGTGGACGTACGGGTGGAGGAAGTGCTCGAAGAGCCAGGAGCGGAGGATGCTGACGGAGCGCTCGGGGAGGCCGCGCTGGGGCCGCCACGCCTCCTGCTCCATCATGCCCATGTGGTGGAAGGCGCGCTGCTGCCGGAGGCTCTGGTCGATGGCGCGCAGCCGGGGGGTCTCGCCCTTGGTGAGGCCGGAGCTCGTGCCGGCGTCCTTCTCGCCCAGCAGCTCGCAGGTGTGACGGAGCTGCGCGGCGATGGCGTCCTTGAGGCAACGGAAGTGCCGCGACATGGCCTTCTGGGCCAGCGCCGTGTACGGCGTCGCAGCGCCGAAGCCCATCACCGAGTCGAAGAAGTTCACCACCATCTGCATCTGGTCGCAGTAGTGGTTGTACCGCCGATCCACCTGATGATGATCCATGAGCGAGTGAAAATTCAGGGTTATTACACAAGAAACAAACTTTGGGTGCGGGCAATTAAGACATGGGCGTGGCGTATCATGTGTCGCTGGCAACAATTATGATCGAGAAATGGGGGTGGAAAGAAGAAGAAGAACAAACGGACGGAGCACGTACGTACAGGCCCACGGCCGTTTGGCAACAGCAAAGCCATGCACGCATATGTGCATCTAGCTAGCTCGCATGCGCATGTGCCGATTTTGTTCCTGTGCTCGTGCTGTTGATCTCTGCTTTTAGCAGTGCCAATTATGTGGCAGGAGGAGTAATAGTATATAGTATCCAGGGACATGTGACTGCTACCACGATCTCGTACTTTGTCACTGTGCCAATTCTAACGGATCGATCCCCACACGTACGTACGTGCAAAGCTAGCTAGCTACCCCTGATGAAAGCTTTGCTTCGATTAGTTGATCGCACCAGCCAGACATACTATAATTTACCAGCTACTAGATTAGAATCATAAGCTTTCACACACTAGCCACTACTAGTAGTATATATGATTTTGAAAAACTTTCATGACGTGACAGAAATCATCGACTCGGATCGACGGAAATAAAATAATATCAACTGGTGGTGGCCGTACTTTCTTTCCCTTTGTGGGGGAAGAGATATGGAAAGAGAGAGTGTGCTTGCATGCAAGAAAGAAAAAACATAAAGAAATGGAGGCGATGAATGCTGCGGCAACAGCTGCTATCACGGCAACAACCGCACAAAAAAGAAATCGGGGGCCGTGGGATGTTACTATGATTGGAGATTCAATATCTCCCTTGGAGTTTGCGTCGTGATCGACAATCCCACCCAAAAGCTCTGTCCTGACTGCCGCAGCCTGCACTGCATGACATGCCATGCCATTGTTGGCGGCTGCCTCGCTGTGCATGCCACGTCCGGCCTGAATCCAAGTCACGGCAGCTTGGTAAAAAAACACAAGAGCCAGTTCGTTCGTTCTGGAGGAGTTGGACGGCCGTACGAGCTAGCTAACCCTACCAGGCGGCTACCTACCGTCCGTTGCACCTACCTAAGCTACGCAGGCGCGCGCCACCGCGTCGCCGGCCGGAGCTAGCTATGGACACCATGCATGCATGAGAAAGAGAGGGAGGACGAGAGGGTGCGAAAGTGTATGTGTTTTTGTGGGTACGTGCCTCGTCGAGCATGGAGATGAGCTTGGCCTTCTTGCGCTGCTGTTCGAACCGGTCGGCGGGGGACAGCTGCGGTGGCTCCTTGTTGGACGCCGACGAAGGCGACTGAGCGGCGCCGGAGCTGGAAGCCCCTCCCTTGCTCGCGTTAGGGTTTGATGCCGATCCACCGGCGCCGCGCCCGCCGCCCCCCTTGATCGTCTGCCCGCGGCCGACGCTGCAGAATTCGTCGAGGAGCTCCTGCGCCGCGCGCGTGTACTTGGAATTGCGCAGCACGCCTGCCACGCCGGCGGGGCCGTACCCGACGTGGAGCTGCTGCCCGAGCGCGCCCACCTGGCCGTGCAATGCCATCGGGAGCTGTTGCACCGACGGCGCCTGCTGCTGCTGTTGCTGCCGGTTGAAGTAGAGCACGCCGTCCCTGACCCTTAGCTCCTCGGCCTGCTTCGCCATCTCTAGCTGCTGCAGCGACGGGGACAGGGAGAGGGAGAGGCCCTGGCCTTCCACCACGCCGGCCGCGGCGCCGCCGAACGAACTCGCGCCGTACGCCTGGAACGCTTCGTGGTGCTGGATAGCGGACTGTGCGTCCGACGGCGGGGGCGACGTCGGCGATGACCTGGATTGTTGTTGCTGCTGCTGAGGGTTCATCAGGAAGAGCTGCATCGCGGCGGCCGGGTCAGTGGCGAGGCCCGCCATGCCGCCTTGTTGCTTGGGCGAGGACGTCTCACCTAACAGGTTGGCCCCGCCGAGGACCACACCAGCGCGGCCGGGCCCGGCGCTGCCGAACCAGCCGCCGTCGCCGGACGACAAGCCGGCCACCCCTCCGCCGGGCGCCTGCCGGAACCCGAAGCGGTAGTTGGCGTTCATCTGGCTGGCGAGCAGCTCGGTGGCGGACGGCCCCGCCGGCGTCTGGGCGGAGAAGTTGAACATCTCGGCGAGCATGTTGGAGGCTCCGGCGGCTGCCGCGTGGTCGTACATGACGACGCCGGGCTCGCCGTGGTCATCGCCGTCGATGGGGAGCAACCCGGCCGCGGTCGGGTCGAAACCCTGGACCCTGAGCTTGTCGCGTCGGCTCTGCTGCGCCACGTGCTCTTGCTGCTGCTGGTCCTGCTGGCTGGATCCCGGCCGGTCGAAGCCATCGGAGGAGAAGCCGTAGACGCCGCTGTGGAATCCCTGCGAGTGGGACATAGAATTCGCGGTGGCCGGCCGGCCGTCGTAGATCGCGGCACTTCTCTTGCTGCTGGTGGGTTGGCTCACGTGCGCGGTGGTCTGCCCTCCCTGACACGGTGGCGCCGCTATTCCCATACCGGCGACGCCACTGTCATCATCGTCGTTGGCGCCAAGAAAAACTGATCCCCTTCTTTCCGCAGCAACCTGAGAAGGTCAGGGGCAACAACAACCACGGTATCAGAACAAACAAAAATTAAGAATCCGAAACAGGAGAAGAAGGAAAAAAAAAGATTCCGATCTCTCCAGCTCCCAGGACTTAGTACACAATTGAATCACGTAAAATCAACAGCTTGAATTGAACTGAATCAACGCTAGGTAGCTATAGCTAGCAGATACTCCTATAGCTTAGCTTTTCCCGTCGGCCGGTGCTTACCTAAGAGGAGGAGCACATCGTTATCTCGGCGAGGTGGTGAAAGGCTTGCCTCCGAGAGACCTCCTCCTCTCCATCTCTGTCTGTCTCCCTCTCTCGAAATCTCTTTATCTCTCTCTCTCTCTCTGCTGTGAGTGACTAACTCTATATTTTTCTCCCCCTCTCCTTTGTCCGGTCGGGCGCAGCAGCAGTTCTTGGTCGCCTTGTGCAATCGCCTTCTGAAAGGGAAGAGCGACGCAAAGGGGGAGGGCGGGGAGGCTAATATACAGCCCGGTACTACTGGCTGGCTGCACACTGAAGGGAAAAAAAAACTCGAGTTTTTGTGCTGCTGCTGCTCTGCTGCTGATCCCTCCTGCCGCCGCTGCCTGCCGATGATGATGATATCGGAATTGGACAGAGCCCAACCCAAAGGGGGGCGCTGGCTAGGAAAACGTCGCTGTTGCGCTCTCTCACCTCACTCCTTTGGTATCACCCCCCTACCCCCCTCCTCCCCTCTTTATTCTTTCTATAAATTTCCTTGTGCGTTTAATAATCAGCGATGTTGTTGTGTGCTATGGTTAAGTTATTATTGCTGGTGCTGCTGATGTCGTACCCTTGTTTTTATTTGTCTCCCCTTGCTTTCTCCCCCTCTGCCCTTTTCTCCACTCTCTGCTAGCTACTGTCTTACTTCCTTACTACTACTGCACCATCGTCTGTTTTGTACACAGCCTCTCGAAAAAGTCTTTCACCTCGCTATATTAATATAGCAACCATCCGGTACACCAACGATACAGACAACACAACCAAACCTAAAAGAAAGAAAAGAGAAAAGAATGCCTACAGCCGGATGGACAAAAGCGATGATGGCTGGCAACCGCCGCACCCTCCGAAGAAGTCCCACCATGCTCCTATGCCTCCAAATTGCCGTGTACCAAGAAACACCTTTAAGAAGTAATGCAACGACGACGGCTGCTGCCCGGACTGGTCCTAGAATTTCTCTCGGTACACAGAGGGGAGTGGGGAAGGAGTAGACCCAAGGCCCTGTTAGAGTATGTAACCGTATGAGTACGGGTACGAAGTAGTACTCCGACACGTACACATACAAACCTTGTACGCCACGTATGGGGGATATTCCTTATGCCTATATAAATACGCAACCGGTGCCCCTACGGGTACACACCGTTCCACCACGATTGATATGGTATCAGAGCGGTACTCTTCCGCGCTCTAGTTGCCCAAAAACCCTAATCCGCCGCCGCCACAATCCTTGCCGTCACCGCACAGATCGTGCCGCCGCCGCAAGCCGTCGTCGTCGCGCAAGCCTACGATCGCCGTTGTACCAGCCCTGTGCTACTGCCGCCGCATCACGACAAGACCAAGACCAAGATCCATGATCAAGATCCAAGAAAAACCCACGCCTACGACCACTCTGTCGCCGTATGAATCGTACCGCTGCATCGAGACTACGAAGATTGCCACCCCCGCATCGGGTCCTTCTGATCCCGTGCCGCTGCCGCCTCCAAGAACCCACCGTCGCCATGTCGTCATCGACCTCATCTGCCACGGTGCTCACTGCTGCGCTCGGGTCCCCACCCTCGCAGTTGCTCACACGTGAAAACACGCTCATCTGGAAGGCCCTTGTCGTCCCGGCCCTCCGTGGTGCTCGTGTCCTCGACCATGTTGAAGGGAACGAGGAGGCGCCACAGAAGATCCTGGAGACCGAGGACATCAACAAGAAGAAGGTGACCATTGAAAACCCCGAGTATGTTGCATGGATCTCACGTGACCAGCAGGTGCTCCGTTGGATCCTCAACGCTCTCTCCCCTGATGTGCTCGCGCATGTTGTTGGGCTCGAGACTTCTGTCGAGGCGTGGGCTGCCATCAATGCCCACGTGTCCTCCACGTCCAAGACCAGGGTGCAACAACTGCGCTCCGCCCTCAACGACACCCGCAAAAACGATCTCTCCGTCAACAAATATTTTGCTAAGATGAAAGCTATTTCTTCTGAATTAACTGCTACAGGCAAACCTCTCGACGTCGATGAGCTGATTTGGTACGTGCTCAAGGGTCTCGGCAGCCACTACAACACGCTCCGCACTGCCGTCAACGCCCACCCCAGCACTACCCTCGACGACCTGCTCTCTCAAGTTCAGGAATACGACCGCATGAACAAAACCGAGGAGGGCTTCTCTTCTTCGGTCAACGTCGCGTGTCGTGGTGGTCCGCCCCCGCGTGGGGCCGACCGGCCACGTCATGAAGATCGTCCCCACTAGCAGCAGTACGACGAGCGCCCACGCTATGATGACCGAGGCCATGGCGATGGCCGCGGCCGCCAGGACTACTATCGTGACCATCGCGACTATCGCGATCGTCGCGATGACCAGGGACGCCGCGATGGTGGAGGCTACCAGGGGCACCGCTACGAGGACGAGCGTCCTCGACGTCGTGATGACGCTGGCAGGCGTGATGGAGGTGGGCGCGGCCGTGGTCGTGACCGTCAGCCCACTCCCTACATCAACACTACATGTCAGATATGCAACATCCAAGGGCATCCTTCTCGTGACTGTTGGTGGCGCTATGGCGATGACCCCCGCGGTGATGGTGACCGTGGGAACAAAGGTGCCAACTTCGCTGGAGTCGACACCAACTGGTACTATGACACTAGCGCCACCAACCACATCACCAGTGAGCTGAATAAGCTCCATACTCATGACAAATATGAAGGCCAGGATCGTGTGCACACTGCTGAAGGCTCAGGTATGCATATTAGTAACGTTGGTCATTCAGTTTTGTGCACCTCTCATAATTCCTTTCATCTCCATGATATTCTACATGTCCCAAGTGCCTCAAAAAGTCTACTATCTGTTCATTGCTTTACTCTTGATAATCATATCTTTATTGAGTTCCATCCTTTCTTCTTTTTGATTAAGCACCAAGCAACACGACGCATTCTATTTAGAGGCCCCTACTATGAAGGACTTTATCCCTTGATGCCCATCTCCTCCGAGTCCTCCAAGCATGCATTCATTACAATAAAGTCGTCATCATCTACATGGCATCGCCGCTTAGGACATCCCTCTTCGTTTATAGTTCAACAAGTTCTTAGGAGAAATAAGATAGCTTACACTCCAGAAATTACTCCATATATCTGTGATTCTTGTCAGTTAGCTAAGAGTCACCAGTTGCCATACCCCATCTCCACCAGTAGATCCACTATTCCTTTTGAACAAGTTTTTTCTGATGTATTGGGTCTTGCACCTATTTCTGTTGGGAAACATGCCTATTATGTAAGCTTTATTGATGACTATACCAAGTTTGTTTGGATCTATTTTCTTAAAAAGCGTTCTGATGTGTATCAAGCTTTTCTGAATTGGCAAATTTATGTTGAGAGCAAGTTTGATAAAAAATTATTACTATGCAAACTGATTGGGGGATGAGTATGAGAAACTTAATGCTTTCTTTCAGAAAGCTGGTATTGCACATCATGTTTCATGCCCACATGCCCATCAACAAAATGGTTCCACTGAAAGAAAACACCGTCATATTGTTGAAGTTGGTCTTGCATTACTTTCCAATGCCTCCATGCCTCTTAAATATTGAGATGAAGCTTTCCTTACAGCCACCTTTCTCATAAACTTGCTTCCTAGCAAAGTCATTGATCTTGAGTCTCCTACGGAACGTCTCCTTCACATCACACCAAATTATGATGCTCTTAGAACCTTTGGATGTGCTTGTTGGCCTAATTTTCGTCCCTATAACACTAGGAAGCTTGCTTTTCGCTCCAAACATTGTGTTTTTCTTGGTTATAGTCCCCTCCATAAAGGTGTTAAATGTCTTGATGTCTCCACGGGCCGTGTATATATATCTCGTGATGTAGTCTTCGATGAGAATGTCTTTTCTTTCCAAGAACTTCATCTTAATGCCGGTGCACTCCTTAAAAAAGAAATTCTTCTACTTCCTACATCCACTCCTCCTGAGGGTGCTCAAAATACTTATGATCATATGTCTACTATTGTGCCTATTTGTGTTCCTTATGTTTTTGTGTCACGGGACGTTGCCCCAGCTGGTGAAAATTTTGCTCAAAATGATGCACCATAGCCTCAGGAATCATATATTGAAACTAGCATGCAAATGGACGAATCTGGCGCTAAAAACAATGAAGATACGGGTGAACATTCCCCTGCCGCTGTTGATCCCGAGGGCGCTGAATCCGGTGCAGATTCGCCTCGGGCTTCGTGCGGTCCCGTGCCAGGTCTGTGCTCTACCGCGCACACGCCCGTGCCTCCTGTGCGCTTGCCGACGTTGCTCGCCTCCCCTCCGCCTGCGACACGTGGCACTGGGGGCTCGGCTGCCTCCCTAGACGCGGATAGCACGTCCGACTGCACTGGTTCTGCCTCGCTTGCATCCGCTGCTCCATCAACTGTTGTGTCCTCTGGTGTGGCTCTATCTCCTGTTTCGAATGGTGGATCTTCTGCGGTTTCTCTGTCGCCACCAGTTGCTCCACCACCTACGTCACCACCAGGGCCCCGCACTCGATTACAGAAAGGTACCAGTCATCCACGCAAATACACTGATGGCACAGTACGATATGGCATGTTATCCTCCACAGGTGAACCTCGGAATTTGCCTGATGCTCTCAATGATACGCATTGGCGTGCTGCCATGCAAGATGAGTATGATGCTCTGATGATGAACAAGACTTGGACCTTGGTTCCTCCTAACTCCAACAAAAATATTATTGACTGTAAATGGGTGTATCGTATTAAACGATGTGCTGATGGTACTATTGATCATTACAAACCATGCTTGGTTGCAAAGGAGTTCAAACAAAGGTATAGAATTGATTATGAAGATACCTTTAGTCCTGTGGTCAAGATTGCCATTATCAGAATTGTTCTTTCTGTTTTTGTCTCCCGTTGTTGGAGTCTTCGGCAACTAGATGTCAAGAACGCGTTTCTTCATGGTGTTCTGGAAGAGGAGGTCTATATGAGACAGCCCCCTGGTTTTGAACATCATGATGCCCCTCGTCACATTTGTAGGCTTGATAAAGCTCTCTATGGATTAAAACAGGCTCCCCGTGCATGGTATTCTTGACTGAGTGCAAAATTGCAAGAATTTGGTTTTCTTCCATCCAAGGCTGATACCTCTCTATTTCTATATGATAAGTCTGGGTCACCATCTTTGTTCCCATTTATGTTGATGACATTATTGTTACGAGCTCCTCTGATGATGCTATTTCTGTTCTACTCAAGGATCTCACTACTTATTTTGCCATTAAAGATTTGGGTGATCTTCATTATTTTCTTGGGATGGAGGTCACACGTACACATGATGGATTGCTTCTCACTCAGCACAAATATGTGATACATTGCAAATGTATCTATAATTTTTGATGTTCCATGCTTGGTTTTATCCACTTTCTTGTGTTTTGTTCCAACTTTGGAGTACTTTTATTATGATTTCTTGGACTAACCTATTAACAAGAGCCACAGTGCCAGCTACCTGTTTTCTGCTATTTTTGGTTCCGGGAAAGTCAGAAAATGAATATTCTCGGAATTGGACGGGATAAAAGCCAAAGTGCCTATTTTTCCAGAAGGGATCAAGTGCCAGAATACGAGACGGAGAGGGGCCAAGGGCCGGCCACACCACCTGGTCGCGCGGCCAGGCTTGGCCTGCGCCAGGGGGTGGTCTGGCCGACCCCAGCACACCCTCGGCCTCTCCTTCCGCCTATAAGTTGCCCTCGGGACGAAAACCCTAGGCACCCGATCAAAAATCCACGAAAGAGTCTGTAGCCACTGTCGTCTCTGTCCTTAGATCGGGGGGATCTGAAGCTCTTCCCGGCACCCTGCCGGAGAGGGGAATTCACCCTGGAGGCCTTCTTCATCACCATGTAAGCCTTCGGTGTGATGCGTGAGTAGTTCATCCTTGGACTACGGATCCATGTAGTAGCTAGATGGCTGGTTTCTCCTCCTTTGTGCTTTCATGTTTAGATCTTGTGAGCTCCGTTCATGATCAAGATCATCTATTAATCCATACATGTTGTGTTTGCGGGGATCCGATGGATATTGAGATGCTATTTCAGATTGATTATTGATTCTATCATGTCTTTGTTATTTGAGATCTTGCATGCTTTCCGTTGTTAGTAGCTATCTTGGCCAAGTAGATGCTAGCAACTCCAAGAGTTAGTATTTATGCTCGATAGTGGGTGCATGCCTCTGATAATCTGGGGAAGTGACAGAAATCTCTAAGGTACTAGATGTGCTGTTGCTACTAGGGAGAAAACAACGATCTTTTATTCATAGAACAATCGTATTGTTTACTTTACACGCAGTTCGTAAAGCAATAATCTGTTGCTTGCAACTTAATACTGGAGGGGGTTCGGATGATAACCTGAAGGTGGATTATTAGACATAAATGCAGTTGGATGGCGATCTATGTATTATGTTGTAATACTCAATCAAGTCTCAAAGGAGTCAAGATGATTAGTATATGCATGTATTGCTTTCTCGGTGTTTGTCAATTGCCCCGCTATAATTTGTTCACCCAGCATGTTATCTATCTAAGGAGAGCCACCTCTAGTGAACTATGGATCCCGGTCCTTGTCTTTACATACAATCTACAATCTTTTACTGCTTTGTGTTTACTTTCTGCAAACTTTTACTTCTTTCCATTCGATACGTCCAATCCTTTGTTTTCCGCAAAACACGGTGAGATTGACAACCTCATCGCAAGTTGGGGACAAAGTTCTGTGGTTGTGTTGTGCAGGTCTCCATGTTGCTACTAGCACCGGTAGTGCGCCCTGCCAAAGCTCAGCTAGTAACACCTTTGAGGTGTTTCCTTGCTCCTACTGGTTCGATTAAATCTTGGTTTCATAGCTGAGGGAAACTTGCTGCTGTGCTCATCATACCTTCCTCTTGGGGTTCCCAACGAGCTCTACATCAACACCGCCATCAAGAAATTTTCTGGGCGCCGTGCATTGATCCATCAAGCATTTTTCTGGCGCCGTTGCTGGGGAACGAAGAAGAAGAAACTCCAACGTCAACTACACGCCATTAAAGATTTTTCTGGCGCCGTTGCCGGGGAGTCAAGGACATCTTCACAAGGGGAGTCCCTCACAACCAATCTATTTACTTTGTTGTTTTTGTTTTGCTTTGTTTGCTTGTTTTGTTCTTCAAAAACACAAAAAAATTAGTTCCTTTCTTAAGTTGCCTTTATGACTAGCTCTGCTCCAATCACTATTTCATTATGGATAGCTCACTCAGTTTCCTATTTGGGAACAGTATTTTGACTGCTAAGGTAATAGATGAACCACCGCCTGCTAGAACCTCCATGGAAGAAGAAATTGCTGAACCTGAAAGCTCATTATATGAAAAAGAGGAGGAGAGTGATGGACAAAAGGAGGAAGAATGGATCTACCCATGCCTACCTTCTAATGAGAGTAACTCTTTATCCCTTACATTATTTGATTGTCCCCCATGCTTACCAAAGGAGGGTGAATGTTATGTTCCCGAGGATTCTTTTGAAAATGTTTATAATAAAGCTCTAGTGCTTGTAGATCATGAAAAGCATGCCTTATGTGATAGTTATATTGTTGAGTTTATTCATGAGGCTACTGAAAATTATTATGAGAGAGGAAAATATGGTTGTAGAAGTTTTTATGGTAATGAAACACCTCTCTATGTGCTGAAAGTTTTGAAGTTACTTTTGTTTTATCTTCCTATGCCTGTCACTTTGTTCTTTGTGCATTTATTCTTTGTGCATTTATTCCTATGCATACAAGATTCCTATGCATAGGAAGTGGGTTAGACTTAAATGTGTTTTGATTTTGCTTCTTGATGCTCTCTTTTACTTCAATTCATATTTCCTATGAGAGCATCTTCTCAAATTTTCATGCCTAACTTAAAGGCGTTAAAGAAAAGTACTTGTTGGGAGATAACCCAAGAGTTTTAGATGAGTCTTGGAAGTTATTACCTCTGTAATAACCTCTCCTTATCCTTTTTATTTGCTTTTTGTGCCAAGAGTAACCTCTAATGAGAGTGAAGTAATGATTGGGAAAGTTGCTGTCCCGAAACAGATTTCTGTGCTTCACCGTAAAAATTCCTGAGAGAGCTCTGTACGTCGGATTGAGCTGTAATTTTTGTGCTTCTGCCCCAGGTTGTTATCTAACTTTAGTTAGTTCAACACTTTTTGATTTGAGCAACAGAAGGTCTTTGAAAAAATTCGTCTTTACCTGCTGGTCTGTTTTGATAGATTTCTGACATTTTCTGCATTTGCTTCTTGTTAGTTCCTTCTTGAGTTCCTTTGGGGAATTGAGCTTTTTGAGGGAAGTGCTCCAGTAGCTAGTGTTCTATTGGAAGTTTATTTGGTGTTAGAACCGAACCTTGAGAATTATTTATTTTAAGTGCACTAATGTTGCTAATGAGATTGTGTGAAGTTTTGTATGAAGGAAAATTTTTAGGTGTATGGAAGGAATGAGTAATGAGATGAAGGATGGACTAAAGCTCAAGCTTGGGGATGCCACGCGTGTCACCCCAAGAAATATCCAAGAAGTACAAGCGTCAAAGCTTGGGGATGCCCAAGGCATCCCCTTCTTCATCAATAAGAATTCCAGGTTTCTTCCAAACGCTTCATTTTTATTGTTTCATGCACAGTTATGTTTTTCTTGGAGCGTCTTCTTTTTCGTTTTTGTTTTGGTTTTCGTTTGCTTTGGTTTGCTTAGTTTTCTGAATAAATTGGTTGGACCCCCTCTTTCATACATTGGTTTGCAATTAGTTTGGTTTGGTTTGGAAAAACGTAGGAAAGTTCATGCTTATGTGGTAAAAAGAGCTCGTTTTTGACTGTGGCCTATGCTTTGTCATGCCATGCTTGATATTGTTTTGGCTTTATGCTTAGTATTCTTTGCTATAGCATGACTTGTTTTAAACAATTGAGATTGATTAATGTGCCTTGGATGAATCATGCGTTGTTTTAGCATATTAAAGCATGGTATAGTGGTATACTCCTTTGATGCTTTATTTGGGTTGACTTGGCACATGCTCACACCATGTTATGACTATCTCATGTCACCATAGCCTTTATGATCCTTTAGTTTTCAACTTGTATCACTTTATGCTTTGATCAATGATGTTTTGTCACTATGCATGATTATGGCCATTATTGCTCTCTTAGTTTGTCGCTCTCAGTCTTTTGCTAGCCTCCACCACCAAGTATGAGTTCCACTCATGCATCCAAATCCCTAAACCAAGTTATTCCAAAGAGTCCACCATACCTACCTACTAGCTTATGCTATTCCAAGTATATTCATGCTTTTGTTTACCTTCCACATGTTATGGGAAAACTAGTGATTAAAGCTCTCACGAACTTGATGGCACACTTTACTTTATTGCCTCTAATAAACTTGAACCATTGGGTCCTTCTTTGTTGCGTATATGCTTGCGCTTTATAAGTTGAAATTAGCAGAACCATGTTTCATGGGGAACGCTTTCAACATTGCGCTTGTACTTTGTACCCCGTTGATATTATGTTCTTTTGCTTACGGATCCCGACGGTGTGAAATAAAAGTGGAACTTGTAAGATCATGGAGTTTGTATGTGTGTTAGAGAAACGCCTGGGCCGCTATCCTAAGCCATGCATAATCATGGTGGAAACTTGCAGCATCACCATAATGAGCACTCTATGAAGCATCCTCAATAAAAACCTATGCAAATAGCAAATAAAAAGATCGCTGAGATGCTCATTGTCTGCTTGCCTTATCATTTTGATTATGGGAAAGCTCCCGTATCATGTGCAAGGGGTACCCCGTTGGCGGTTCTTAATGATACACATATACTTACAATTACAAGAGCTTACTCGTGACTAAAGTTGAGTAGCATGAGGATCGGTCTTCATAAGTAAGGGGCATGATATTTCGGTTTATAACTTGTCAAGCATATCCTCTTAGTTGTGTCACTTTAACCTTAATCACCTTAAGGATGCTTATGATAGGGGCAATGAGAGCTGAAAGCTACAAGTACCATAATTTTTGGAAGCTCTTTATGAGACTTGAATCCCTACTTCCTTTTACAAAAGGCTTTTCTTCCACCATTATATTGAGTCTCCACCTTCTATCTTTATGCACCTACTTTGAGAGCATAGTGGCCATTATTAGTTCTATGTGCATTGTCCCAAGACTAGTTGATTGATGCATAACTTGTTATTGCTTGTTTGAAACTAGTGTATCTAGTCACTCTTATGAACTTTGAAGGTGTCCTATGCATTTATATTTACTACTCTATTGAGGGACAAGCTGAATACTTCGATGCTATGTTTTCTTTATGTGAAACAAACAAACGTCTTGCAAAGCATTGTTATTCATGAATCTTTTGTTTGTGCCTTTTCATGTTGCATCATAGTTTCTTTGCTTATTGCTAGAACTTTGTCTTTCATGTTATGATTGAAGTACTATGATCCCAGCTTTGAATGTTTTGCAAACACTTTGATCAAGTCTTTGATGGTGCATGTCACCTCAAAAAATTATTTCTTTTTATCACTTACCTACTCGAGGACGAGCAGGAGTTAAGCTTGGGGATGTTGATACATTGCAAATGTATCTATAATTTTTGATGTTCCATGCTTGGTTTTATCCACTTTCTTGTGTTTTGTTCCAACTTTGGAGTACTTTTATTATGATTTCTTGGAATAACCTATTAACAAGAGCCACAGTGCCAGCTGCCTGTTTTCTGCTGTTTTTGGTTCCAGGAAAGTCACAAAATGAATATTCTCGGAATTGGACGGGACAAAAGCCAAAGTGCCTATTTTTCCTGAAGGGATCAAGTGCCAGAATACGAGACGGTGAGGGGCCAGGGGCCGGCCACACCACCTGGCCGCGCGGCCAGGATTGGCCCGTGCCAGGGGGTGGTCTGGCCGACCACAGCACCCCCTCGGCCTCTCCTTCCGCCTATAAGTTGCCCTCGAGACGAAAACCCTAGGCACCCGATCAAAAATCCACGAAAGAGTCTGTAGCCGCCATCGTCTCTGTCCCTAGATCGGGGGGGTCTGAAGCTCTTCCCGGCACCCTACCGGAGAGGGGAATTCACCCTGGAGGCCTTCTTCATCACCATGTAAGCCTCTGGTGTGATCCGTGAGTAGTTCATCCTTGTACTACGGATCCATGTAGTAGCTAGATGGCTGGTTTCTCCTCCTTTGTGCTTTCATGTTTAGATCTTGTGAGCTCCGTTCATGATCAAGATCATCTATTTGTAATCCATATATGTTATTGTTTGCGGGGATGCGATGGATATTGAGATGCTATTTCAGATTGATTATTGATTCTATCATGTCTTTGTTATTTGAGATCTTGCATGCTTTTCGTTGTTAGTAGCTATCTTGGCCAAGTAGATGCTAGCAACTCGAAGAGTTAGTATTTATGCTCGATAGTGGGTTCATGCCTCTGGTAATCTGGGGAAGTGACAGAAATCTCTAAGGTACTAGATGTGCTGTTGCTACTAGGGAGAAAACAACGATCTTTTGTTCATAGAACAATCGTATTGTTTACTTTACACGCAGTTCGTAAAGCAATAATCTGTTGCTTGCAACTTAATACTGGAGGGGGTTCGGATGATAACCTGAAGGTGGATTATTAGTCATAGATGCAGTTGGATGGCGGTCTATGTATTATGTTGTAATGCCCAATCAAGTCTCAAAGGAGTCAAGATGATTAGTATATGCATATATTGCTTTCTCGGTGTTTGTCAATTGCTCCGCTGTAATTTGTTCACCCAGCATGTTATCTATCTAAGGAGAGCCACCTCTAGTGAACTATGGATCCCGGTCCTTGTCTTTACATACAATCTACAATCTTTTACTGCTTTGTGTTTACTTTCTGCAAACTTTTACTTCT
This sequence comes from Avena sativa, assembly GCA_916181665.1. Classification (NCBI taxonomy): domain Eukaryota; kingdom Viridiplantae; phylum Streptophyta; class Magnoliopsida; order Poales; family Poaceae; genus Avena; species Avena sativa. Next base: position 60,160,602 of record OV702292.1, read on the forward strand.
TTCCATTCGATACATTTAATAATTTGTTTTCCGCAAAACACGGCGAGATTAACAACCTCATCGCAAGTTGGGGACAAAGTTCTATGGTTGTGTTGTGCAGGTCTCCACGTTGCTACTAGCACCGGTAGTGCGCCCTGCCAAAGCTCAGCTAGTAACACCTTTGAGGTGTTTCCTTGCTCCTACTGGTTCGATTAAACCTTGGTTTCATAACTGAGGGAAACTTGATGATGTGCTCATCATACCTTCCTCTTGGGGTTCCCAACGAGCTCTACATCAACACCGCCATCAAGCAATTTTCGGGGCGCCGTGCATTGAGCCATCAATATGCTCATGATATTCTTAACGAGTTGGAATGCTGGACTGCAAGTCGGCTCCTACTCCCCTGTCAGCCTCTGAGCCCTTGTCTTTGCATGAAGGTACTCTTCTTGGTCTCGATGACAACTCTCAATATCGCAGTATTATTGGTGGTCTTCAGTATCTCACACTCACACGGCCAGACTTGGCGTTTTCTGTTAATAAAGTCTGCCAATATCTTCATGCTCCTACTACAGTTCACTGGACTGTTGTTAAACGCATTCTTCGCTATGTTAAGGATACATCCCAACTTGGTATTACATTTCAAAGGTCTTCCTCTACTCTTCTCAGTGCCTTTTCAGATGCTGATTGGGCAGGATGTCTTGAGGATCGTCGCTCCACTGGAGGATTTGCTATTTTTCTAGGTCCGAATCTAGTATCCTGGAGTGCAAGGAAACAAGCCACTATTTCTCGTTCTAGTACAGAGGCTGAATATAAATCTCTTGCCAATGAAACTACAGAATTAATTTGGGTTAAAGCTGTTCTTCAAGAACTTGGAGTAAATCGCAAAGAGAAGCCTTGTTTATGGTGTGACAATCTGGGTGCTACGTTCCTGTCTGCAAATCCAGTGTTTCATGCCAGAACCAAACACATCGAAATAGATTATCATTTTGTTCGGAAGCGTGTTGCCAACAACAGTCTTGACATCAAGTTTATCTCTACCAAGGACCAAATAGCTGATGGCTTTACGAAACCACTTGCTATAAAACATTTAGATGAATTTAAGCATAATCTAAACCTCTCTCGTGGTTTAGATTAAGGGGATGTTAGAGTATATAACCGTATGGGTACGGGTACGGAGTAGTACTCCGACACGTACACATACAAACCCTTTACGCCATGTATGGGGGATATTTCCTACGCCTATATAAACACGCAACCGGTGCCCCTATGGGTACGCATCGTTCCACCATGATTGACAGGCCCTTCACACGTAATTGTTGGAGATATGCCCAAGAGGCAATAATAAAGTGGTTATTATTATATCTTTATGTTTATGATAAATGTTTACATCCCATGCTATAATTGTATTAACCAGAAACATTAATACTTGTGTGTTTTGTAAACATAAAAGAGTCCCTAGTAAGCCTCTTGTTAAACTAGCTTGTTGATTAATGGATGATCATGGTTTCCTGATCATGGACATTGGATGTCGTTAATAACAAGATCATATCATTAGGAGAATGATGTGATGGACACACACCCATAGTAAGCATAACATAAGATCAAGTCATTAAGTTTGTTTTGCTACAAGCTTTTCAAATGCATAGTAACCTAATCCTTCGACCATGAGGTTATGTTAATCACCATCACCGGATGGGTACTTTGATGACGTCAAACGCCGCTTCGTAACTGGGTGGTTATAAAGGTGACATTGGGTATTATGAAAGTATGTGTTGAAGCGCATGGAGCAAGAATTGGATTTGTCCATCCATATGACGGATAGATATGCTCTGGGCCCTCTCGGTGGAATGTCATCTAGTTAGCTTGCAAGCATGTGACTAGGTCACAAGGGATGACATATCATGGAACGAGTAAAGAGTACTTATCAGTAACGAGGTAGAACTAGGTATGGAGATACCGACGATCAAACCTCGGATAAGTAGAGTATCGCGTGACAAAGGGAATTGGTTTCGTATGTTAAATGGTTCTATCGATCACGAAGTCATCGCTGAGTATGTGGGAGCCGTTATGGATCTCTAGATCCCGCTGATGGTTATTGATCGGAGAGGTGTCTCCATCATGTCTGCATATTCACGAACCGTAGGGTGACACACTTAAGGTTCGAAGTTGTTTTAAGTAGATATGGAATGTGCGTTGGAGACCGAATGTTGTTCGGAGTCTCGGGTTGGATCCGGGACATCACGAGGAGATCTGGAATTGTCCGGAGAATAAGATTCATATATTGGGGATCATTTTCTAAGTTAGGAAATGTTCCGGAGTATTTGTATGGGGATTCTAGAAGGTTTCGGAATGTTCTGGAAGGTTCTAGAAGATTTCTTGGAGTTTACTTAAAAACCAAGAAAGGATCAAGGAATCCTTGTGGGGCAAGACAAGGAGTAGTGGGGGAGGAGGAGGTCTTCCCCCCTCCCAATCCGCCGACCAAGGAAGGGAGGGGAGTCCTACTAGGACTCCCCCTCCCATGGCTCCTCCCTCCTTTAAATAGAGGGGTGGAGGCGCCACCCCCTTTGCCCCTTCTATTCTCTAGATCTCAAGTTGCCTCTCTCATCTTCCTTCCCTCTGCTCTGGCTTAGGCGAAGCCCTGCAAAATTCTCTACTCCACCACCACCACCACGCCGTCGTGCTGCTGGGATTCCGTGGAGAGATCTACTACATCCGCTGCTCGCTGGAACGGGGAGAGGAAGGTCTGCTTCGACTCCGCACGTGTGACCGACTGCGGAAGCGCTGCCGGAACGCAGCGCCGGAAGGATCGTCTACTCGATCTTGAGATCGACAAGTGATCGACTACATCAACCACGAGATCCGATCTCGAACAAGGCTTATCGAATCTACGAGGGTTAGTACAGATCTATCTCGTTGCACATGTCTAATAGATTAGATCTTGGCTTTTATCTAGATTAGTTCTAGGTTTTGTTCATTCTTGCGGTAGAAATTTTTTGTTTTCCATGCTACGAACCCATCAGTGGTATCAGAGCCACGTCTATGCATAGATCTGTTGCACGAGTAGAACACAATGGTTTTGTGGGCGTTGGTGCTCGTGCCATCTTTTTCTTTGTGTACTTTGCACCTTGCGGTATGGTGGGATGAAGCGGCTCGGGCTAACCTTACATGTCATCGCACATGAGACTTGCTCCACGCTTGACGTGTAACTTGCTTTGCACAAGTGGCTTTGCGGGTGTCTGTCTCTCTCACCATAGTATAGATCCAATCTACACTTTGCACTTGATAGCACTTGTATCAATGTTGTGGTTCAGTTTCGTAGGTAAGATCTGTTCTTATTCGAAAGCCCCAAACCACGTAAAACATGCAAAGAAAATTAGAGGCGTCTAACTTGTTTTTGCAGGGGTTTTGTGATGTGATATGGCCATCATGTGATTGTGATTATATTTGATGTATGCAATGATCCTTGTTGTAATATGGCAACCGGTAGGAGCCTAATGGTTGTCTTTAATTCTGTTAAGACCTACGTGTCTATTCATCTTGTAATAGCTTTATTCCAAGTAGTTGTAATAGTTGCTAGTGATGATGGACAACCATGAAGCGGCGCCACTGACCTTGACGCAATGCTGGTGATGATGGAGATCATGTCCGTGCTTTGGAGATGGAGATCAAAGGCATAAGAAGAAAGGGCCATATCATATCACACTAATTATGAATTGCCTGTGATGTTAATGCTTTATGCATCTTGTATTGCTTAGATCGCGACGGTAGCATTATAATATGATCCCTCTCACTAAATATCAAGTAATAAAGTGTTCGTCCTTAGTAGGCACCGTTTCTAAGACTCGTCGTTTCGAAGCATCTCGTGATGATCGGGTGTGATAGATTCTACGTGTGCATACGACGGGTGCAAGCCAGATTTGCACAAGCGGATACTAAGGTTAACCTTGACGAGCCTAGCATGTACATACATGGTCTTGGAACACGGAATACCGAAAGGTAAAGCATGAGTCATATGGATGATATGATGAACATGTTGATTGTTCGCCTTTAAAGCTACATCATCTCACGTGATGATCAGACTTGGTGTAGTGGATTTGGTTCGTGTAATCACTAAAATAACTGGAGGGATGTTGTTTTGAGTGGGAGTTCATTTGTAATTTGGATTAGTCGAACTCAATTTATCATAAACACAATCAAAGTGAATTTGCATAGTTTGTGGTAGTCATTGGCATCCGTTCACCACCTTACGTTTAGTTATAGTTGAGATACTGGAACTATAGAAATTCTGGATATTTTCTTTACGAACTGGTATCGTATTGTTTTGAGTGTCAATCTAAAGTTTAAATTCATATTGCAAACTTTCAGCAAACTCCGTCTACTCTATGAAGTTTAATAAACAGTATTAAATCAAGAGTAACAATTCCAGTGTTAGTATCTAATGTATCATGTTTGCCTCCATGATTCTTGATACTCAAAAGATTGTTTTTAATATCAAGTTTATCTAAGAGCTGAAAGCAATGTTTCAGAAACCATCATATGTGAAAGGTATTATGATATCTAAAACAATGTGTTGGTTACAACATGATAGAGTATATGTCCTCATATTTGATGAGAATTTGTGAAGGTTGGAGACGCTAGTCGTCCTAATCCTCCAAAAGGTTTTGGAAAAGAAACATTATACTCGCAATTCACCTTTATAAGCTATAGCAGCTTGATCATGAAAATTGTCATGATAAGGATTAATAGAAGATGTAAGTAAAATGTTTACTACACTAAAATATTACTAAAGAATGGAATTTTGAAAGAATGCCAAACATTTGATGAAGGTGATCCACTTCAAAGTGCAAGTCCAAAGGTATTAGTATTTGACTATACACACTTTGTACTATGTGTCATGTGAATGACACCACTATTGATGTTGATAGATTCTTTTAAAAGAAAAGGAATTGTTGAAAGAGAATCTATAAAATATTTGGCAGAAAAGAAAAGATTGGAGATGTCCAACTTAGCTATATAGAAGATACATGTTATGGCTGTATTCCTTGGTTGTTAAACAATGTGGTTCTGCGGTATTGGATACCGAATTGGTTGGTATGAAGTGTCATACAGGACAACACAATTCATGAACTGCAATGGCCTAAGTAACTAGCAAGAGAATATGTGATGATGTTCATCGAAAACAAACAAAGGGTTGTTGTGTTGCTCGTTAACATCAAAGCTTGCCTTCAAGATTTGTTTCAATAATTGTTATTTTGATCAGGTATTATGACGAAAAAAGGTTGTTCAAATAATTACCGTATTCCATAATAGATGGATGATATACTAGTCTGGTTGGAGAAATAATGACCATAAAACTAATGCTAAAATGTCGCAAGACAAATGATTGAAAGATCACTTGCGAAGTGACATCGTCGTCTAAATTATATTGAAAGGGATACAAGAAGAAACTCCATGTTGATGGATTTTTGGAGTCTTTGATTTTGATCAAATGACGCTTGTGATACTTTCCTGGAGATAATTAAAACTCCGTTAGTAGGCCAAAAGAGGAATAGACGACTAACTGATTGGAATTTGTACATATTGATGTATATAGTCCATTATGTGTAGTCGTGGGCGATGGATTTCAACTTCATATGCTTTCTCCGAAGATTTGAGTGAGTATATGTATATACTTACTCAATAAGGAAGAAGTATGAAACATTTGAAAATGTTCAAAGACTTTCAAGCTGAAGTGGAAAATTATTGTAACAAGAAAATAAAAAAAAAGTTTATGATTGGATCATAAAGAAAGATGTTTGAGTTACAAGTTTAGCAAAACACCTAAGGTTTGAGGAATCGTTCCATGGATTTGCATTTCCCAAAAACACCATAGGAGTATGGAGTGTTCAAGATATGTAATGAAACCTTGTTTGACATGGTAAGATCAAAGGTGTCATTTATAAAACTGCCATTATATTTTAAAAGATTAAAGCTTTAGTGACTACCCCTTTTACACTGAAAAGAGCTCCATCGTGATCCGTTGAAATGACACCATATAAGTCATGGTTTGGGTTAAAACCCAGGTTGTCCTTTCTTAAATTTTTGGTATGCTAAGCATAAGTAAAATGTTTACAACCAAAGTCGGATGAGCATGTCTTTGTAGGTTATTTCGAATAACCATTGGTTATTTCTCCATAACACCGAAGACAAAAGTGTTTGTCGCTTAGAATGTCGAGTTTCTTGAGAACGAATTTTTGGTGAAAAGTCAAGTGGGAGGACAATAGAACTTTGACAAGGTTGTTGAACCTTGGCTAATATGTGCTGAGTTGCGTAGCATCGGTAAGTGTCCCGGAGGCAGCAACAATGTTCATGGCTCACGTGCCTCAAAGGTTGTGGTCATGGAGATCTAAGTTACTATTGAACCAAGTAGGTCGGGTAAGTAATCAAATGCCAAGATTTGAGAGTTAAATCATTGTTGTTTGACAATGATGAACCGACTACATGCAAAGAAGCAATGATGGGCCCTGACTTCGTTAAGTGGCTTGAAGCCATAAAATCCGTGATAATTCCATACACGAGAAATCAAGCTTTGAATTTGAAAGACCCTCTGGAAAGGTGCAAGACCTTACAGTCGTATATGGATCTATAAAGAAATAGACATGGATGTTTCACATCTATGAAATTGTCGACATGTCAGAAAGAGTTTACGATAATGTTCAAGGAATTGACTATAATAAGATTTGATCTTTCATAGCGATATTTAGTCTGGACGGATTAATGTAGCAACCACTACATATATTTTGGTATATGGTAGTTGAACAAACAAAACAAGTTCTTCTAATAGAATGGTTACCTAGGACGTGTACATGACATGATCCAAAGGGTTTTTTGTTAATTCAAAGGATGCTAAAAGAGTATGCAAAACTTCAATGGTTGAAGTGAGCATCACGGAGTTGGAATCTTCACCGTGATCAAACCGTTAAAAGGTTTAATTTCATCAGAGACGATGAAGATGTTTGCATTTTGCAAGAAATTAAGTGGGAGCGCTAAGACATATTTCTAATACATTATGTGAAAGACATATTGTTGATTAGAAATGATGTATCTTTTATTGACACAGGTTAAGAATTTCATTTCGATAAAAGAGTTAGGCATAACCTAAGAATTAGGCATCAATGTCTATATGGATAGATTGAGGCGCTAATATAGTTTTTCCAAATGTACATAGATAATATGTTGAATGAGTTCAATATGGAAACAACAAGAAAGGTTCTTGACGCACGGAAAGGACTGAATCAAGATTCAAGTGTGTTGACACGAGATTCAAGTGTTTTGACACTTGGTGAAATCACAAGAATATTTTGATCAATCATTCTTTGAGATGTACACATCCAGATATGTCCTATGCTCTAAATGTTATGAGCATATACCAGAATGACTCATAAGATGATCATTGGACAATAGTAGGGATATTCCTATGATCTTTGGAAGAACTAAGAATATATTATTTATATAGTGGTGACAAATAGTTCAATGTAAATTGTTGCATTGATACTAGTTTTGTCACAAATTAAGTTTATCTCAATTTAAACTATGGGTGGCACAATGTAATGGAAGGGAAGTTCCATAACGGATTTGGCTGAGTACCAAAGTTAAAACATTGTGACAGATACTACAACAAAAGGCTAAGTATATGACTGCTATTGTAGCAGCAAATGAGGGCATTTGCGTCAAGTAGTTTGTTATCAAACTAGGTGTGGTTCATAGCGGGATAATTCTATGAAGATACAGTGTATGACAATTGTATCAACATGATTTAATCCCAAGGAACTAAAGGTCTCACCAAAGGACCAAATTTATACAATGCCATCTCACTGGAGAATGAGTAATGCGTAGAGACGCAAGGAAATGCAAATACACACGGACCTGGAAGTGTCAGATCCGAAGATTATGTTTACCACTAGCAATAGTGTCTATACAACACCAGAAAGCCATAGGTGTTGAATGCACAGATTTTTAACTAGATTATTAACTCTAGTGCAAGTGGGAGACTGTTGGATATATGCCCAAGAGGCAATAATAAAGTGGTTATTATTATATCTTTATGTTTATGATAAATGTTTACATCCCATGCTATAATTGTATTAACCGAAAACATTAATACTTGTGTGTTTTGTAAACATAAAAGAGTCCCTAGTAAGCCTCTTGTTAAACTAGCTTGTTGACTAATGGATGATCATGGTTTCCTGATCATGGACATTGGATGTCGTTAATAACAAGATCATATCATTAGGAGAATGATGTGATGGACACACACCCATAGTAAGCATAGCATAAGATCAAGTCATTAAGTTCGTTTTGCTACAAGCTTTTCAAATGCATAGTAACCTAATCCTTCGACCATGAGGTTATGTTAATCACCATCATCGGATGGGTACTTTGATGACGTCAAACGCCGCTTCGTAACTGGGTGGTTATAAAGGTGACATTGGGTATTCTGAAAGTATGTGTTGAAGCGCATGGACCAAGATTGGGATTTGTCCATCCATATGACGGATAGATATGCTCTGGGCCCTCTCGGTGGAATGTCATCTAGTTAGCTTGCAAGCATGTGACTAGGTCACAAGGGATGACATATCATGGAACGAGTAAAGAGTACTTATCAGTAACAAGGTAGAACTAGGTATGGAGATACCGACGATCAAACCTCGGATAAGTAGAGTATCGCGTGACAAAGGGAATTGGTTTCGTATGTTAAATGGTTCTATCGATCATGAAGTCATCGCTGAGTATGTGGGAGCCGTTATGGATCTCCAGATCCCGCTGATGGTTATTGATCGGAGAGGTGTCTCCATCATGTCTGCATATTCACGAACCGTAGGGTGAGACACTTAAGGTTCGAAGTTGTTTTAAGTAGATATGGAATGTGCGTTGGAGACGAAATGTTGTTCGGAGTCTCGGATTGGATCCGGGACATCACGAGGAGATCTAGAATTGTCTGGAGAATAAGATTCATATATTGGGGATCATTTTCTAAGTTAGGAAATGTTCCGGAGTATTTGTATGGGGATTCTAGAAGGTTTCGGAATGTTCTGGAAGGTTCTAGAAGATTTCTTGGAGTTTGCTTCAAAACCAAGAAAGGATCAAGGAATCCTTGTGGGGCAAGACAAGGAGTAGTGGGGGAGGAGGAGTCCTTCCCCCCTCCCAATCCGTTGGCCAAGGAAGGGAGGGGAGTCCTACTAGGACTCCCCCTCCCATGGCGCCTCCCTCCTTTAAATAGAGGGGTGGAGGCACCACCCCCTTTGCCCCTTCTATTCTCTAGATCTCAAGTTGCCTCTCTCCTCCTCCTTCCCTCTGCTCTAGCTTAGGCGAAGCCCTGCAGAATTCTCTACTCCACTGATGGGTTCATAGCATGGAAAACAAAAAAATTCTACCGCAAGAACGAACAAAACCCAGATCTAATCTATATAAAAGCCAAGATCTAATCTATTAGACATGTGCAACGAGATAGATCTGTACTAACCCTCGTAGAACCGAAAGCGTTACGAGATTAGATCTCGGGGTTGATGTAGTCGATCACTTGCCGATCTCAAGATCGTGTGGACGATCCTTCCGGCGCCGCGTTCCGGCAACGCTTCCGCAGTCGATCACACGTGCGGAGTCGAAGAAGACCTTCCTCTCCCCGTTCCAGCGAGCAGCGGAGGTAGTAGATCTTCTCCATGGAATCCCAGCAGCACGACGGTGTGGTGGTGGTGGTGGAGTAGAGAATTCTGCAGGGCTTCGCCTAAGCCTGAGCAGAGGGAAGGAGGAGGAGAGAGGCGGCGGCTAGGGCTTGTTATGGGAGAGTGCTAGGGGGTGGCGCCCCCTCCCCTCTATTTAAAGGAGGGAGGCGCCATGGGAGGGGGAGTCCTAGTAGGACTCCCCTCCCTCCTTGGCCGGCGGATCGGGAGGGGGAGGAATCCTCCTCTCCCACGAATCCGTGTCTTGCCCCACAAAGACTCCTTGATCCTTTCTTGGTTTTCAAGCAAACTCCAAGAAATCTTCTAGAACCTTCCAGAACATTCCGAAACCTTCTATAATCTCCATACAAACACTCCGGAACATTTCCTAACTTAGAAAATGATCCCCAATATATGAATCTTATTCTCCGGACAATTTCGGATCTCCTCGTGATGTCCTGGATCCAATCCGAGACTCCGAACAACATTCGGTCTCCAACGCATATTCCATATCTACTTTAAAACAACTTCGAACCTTAAGTGTGTCACCCTACGGTTCGTGAACATGTAGACATGATGGAGACACATCTCCGATCAATAACCATTAGCGGGATCTGGAGATCCATAACGGCTCCCACATACTCAACGATGACTTCATGATCGATAGAACCATTAACATACGAAACCAATTCCCTTTGTCACGCAATACTCTACTTATCCGAGGTTTGATCGTCGGTATGTCCATACCTAGTTCTACCTCGTTACTGATAAGTACTCTTTACTCGTTCCATGATATGTCATCCCTTGTGACCTAGTCACATGCTTGCAAGCTAACTAGATGGCATTTCATCGAGAGGGCCCAGAGCATATCTATCCATCATATGGATGGACAAATCCCAATCTTGGTCCATGCGCTTCAACACATACTTTCAGAATACCCAATGTCACCTTTATAACCACCCAGTTACGAAGCGGCGTTTGATGTCATCAAAGTACCCATCCGGTGATGGTGATTAACATAGCCTCATGGTCGAAGGATTAGGTTACTATGCATTTGAAAAGCTTGTAGCAAAACGAACTTAATGACTTGATCTTATGCTATGCTTACTATGGGTGTGTGTCCATCACATCATTCTCCTAATGATATGATCTTGTTATTAACGACATCCAATGTCCATGATCAGGAAACCATGATCATCCATTAATCAACAAGCTAGTTTAACAAGAGGCTTACTAGGGACTCTTTTATGTTTACAAAACACACAAGTATTAATGTTTCCGGTTAATACAATTATAGCATGGGATGTAAACATTTATCATAAACATAAAGATATAATAATAACCACTTTATTATTGCCTCTTGGGCATATCTCCAACAGTCTCCCACTTGCACTAGAGTTAATAATCTAGTTAAAAATCTGTGCATTCAACACCTATGGCTTTCTGGTGTTGTATAGACACTATTGCTAGTGGTAAACATAATCTTCGGATCTGACACTTCCAGGTCCGTGTGTATTTGCATTTCCTTGCGTCTCTACGCATTACTCATTCTCCAGTGAGATGGCATTGTATAAATTTGGTCCTTTGGTGAGACCTTTAGTTCCTTGGGATTAAATCATGTTGATACAATTGTCATACACTGTATCTTCATAGAATTATCCCGCTATGAACCACACCTAGTTTGATAACAAACTACTTGACGCAAATGCCCTCATTTGCTGCTACGATAGCAGTCATATACTTAGCCTTTTGTTGTAGTATCTGTCACAATGTTTTAACTTTGGTACTCAGCCAAATCCGTTATGGAACTTCCCTTCCATTACATTGTGCCACCCATAGTTTAAATTGAGATAAACTTAATTTGTGACAAAACTAGTATCAATGCAACAATTTACATTGAACTATTTGTCACCACTATATAAATAATATATTCTTAGTTCTTCCAAAGATCATAGGAATATCCCTACTATTGTCCAATGATCATCTTATGAGTCATTCTGGTATATGCTCATAACATTTAGAGCATAGGACATATCTGGATGTGTACATCTCAAAGAATGATTGATCAAAATATTCTTGTGATTTCACCAAGTGTCAAAACACTTGAATCTCGTGTCAACATACTTGAATCTTGATTCAGTCCTTTCCGTGCGTCAAGAACCTTTCTTGTTGTTTCCATCTTGAACTCATTCAACATTTTATCTATGTACATTTGGCAAAACCATATTAGCGCCTCAATCTATCCATATAGACATTGATGCCTAATTCTTGGGTTATGCCTAAGTCTTTCATCGAAATGAAATTCTTAACCTGTGTCAATAAAAGATACATCATTTCTAATCAACAATATGTCTTTCACATAATGTATTACAAATATGTCTTAGCGCTCGCACTTAATTTCTTACAAAAATGCAAACATCTTCATCGTCTCTGATGAAATTAAACCTTTTAACAGTTTCATCACGGTGAAGATTCCAACTCCGCGATGCTCACTTCAACCATTGAAGTTTTGCATACTCTTTTAGCATCCTTTGAATCAACAAAACCCTTTGGATCGTGTCGTGTACACGTCCTAGGTAACCATTATATTAGAAGAAATTGTTTTGTTTGTTCAACTACCATATACCAAAATATATGTAGTGGTTGCTACATTAATCCGTCTAGACTAAATATCGCTATGAAAGATCAAATCTTATCATAGTCAATTCCTTGAACATTGTCGTAAACTCTTTCCGACATGTCGACTATTTCATAGATGTGAAACATCCATGTCTATTTCTTTATAGATCCATATACGACTGTAAGGTCTTGCACCTTTCCAGAGGGTCTTTCAAATTCAAAGCTTGATTTCTCGTGTATGGAATTATCATGGATTTTATGGCTTCAAGCCACTTAACGAAGTCAGGGCCCATCATTGATTATTTGCATGTAGTCGGTTCATCATTGTCAAACAACAATGATTTAACTCTCAAATCTTGGAATTTGATTACTTACCCGACCTACTTGGTTCAATAGGAACTTAGATCTCCGTGACCACAACCTTTGAGGCACGTGAGCCATGAGCATTGTTGCTGCCTCCGGGACACTTACCGATGTTGCGCAACTCAGCACATATTAGCCAAGGTTCAACAACCTTGTCAAAGTTCTATTGTCCTCCCACTTAACTTTTCACCAAAAATTCCTTCTCAAGAAACTTGACATTCTAAGTGATAAACACTTTTGTCTTCGGTGTTATGGAGAAATACCCAATGGTTATTCGAAATAACCTACAAAGTCATGCTCATCCGACTTTGGTTGTAAACATTTTTCTTATGCCTAGCATACCAAAAATTTAAGAAAGGACAACCTGGGTTTTGTCCCAAACCATGACTTATATGGTGTCATTTCAACGGATCACGATGGAGCTCTTTTCAGTGTAAAAGCGGTAGTCACTAAAGCTTTAATCTTTTAAAATATAATGGCAATTTTATAAATGACACCTTTGATCTTACCATGTCAAACAAGGTTTCATTACATATCATGAACACTCCATACTCCTATGGTGTTTTGGGAAATGCAAATCCATGGAACGATTCCTCAAATCTTAGGTGTTTTGCTAAACTTGTAACTCAAACATCTTTCTTTATGATCCAATCATAAACTTTTTTTTATTTTCTTGTTACAATAATTTTCCACTTCAGCTTGAAAGTCTTTGAACATTTTCAAATGTTTCATACTTCTTCCTTATTGAGTAAGTATATACATATACTCACTCAAATCTTCGGAGAAAGCATATGTAGTTGAAATCCATCGCCCACGACTACACATAATGGACTATATACATCAATATGTACAAATTCCAATCAGTTAGTCGTCCGTTCCTCTTTTGGCCTATGAACGGAGTTTTAATTATCTTCAGGAAAGTATCACAAGCGTCATTTGATCAAAATCAAAGACTCCAAAAATCCATCAACATGGAGTTTCTTCATGTATCCCTTTCAATATAATTTAAACAGCGATGTCACTTTGCAAGTGATCTTTCAATTATTTGTCTTGCGACATTTTAGCATTAGTTTTATGGTCGTTATTTCTCCAACCAGACTTGTATATCATCCATCTATTATGGAATACAGTAATTATTTGAACAACCTTTTGTCGTCATAATACCTGATCAAAATAACAATTATTGAAACAAATCTTGAAGGCAAGCTTCGATGTTAACGAGCAACACAACAACCCTTTGTTTGTTTTCGATGAACATCATCACATATTCTCTTGCTAGTTACTTAGGACATTGTAGTTCATGAATTGTGTTATCCTGTATGACACTTCATACCAACCAATTCGGTATCCAATACCACAGAACCACATTGTTTAACAACCAAGGAATACAGCCATAACATGTATCTTCTATATACCTAAGTTGGACATCTCCAATCTTTTCTTTTCTGCCAAATATTTTATAGATTCTCTTTCAACAATTCCTTTTCTTTTAAAAGAATCTATCAACATCAATAGTGGTGTCATTCACATGACACATAGTACAAAGTGTGTATAGTCAAATACTAATACCTTTGAACTTGCACTTTGAAGTGGATCACCTTCATCAAATGTTTGGCATTCTTTCAAAATTCCATTCTTTAGTAATCTTTTAGTGTAGTAAACATTTTACTTTCATCTTCTATTCATCCTTATCATGACAATTTTCATGATCAAGCTGCTATAGCTTATAAAGGTGAATTGCGAGTATAATGTTTCTTTTCCAAAACCTTTTGGAGGATCAGGACGACTGGCGTCTCCAATCTTCACAAATTCTCATCAAATATGAGGACGTATACTCTATCATGTTGTAACCAACACATTGTTTTAGATATCGCAATACCTTTCACATATGATGGTTTCTGAAACATTGCTTTTAGCTCTTAGATAAACTTGATATTAAAAACAATCTTTTGAGTATCAAGAATCATGGAGGCAAACATGATACATTAGATACTAACACTAGAATTGTTACTCTTGATTTAATACTGTTTATTAAACTTCACAGAGTAAACGGAGTTTGCTGAAAGTTTGCAATATGACTTTTAAACTTTAGATTGACACTCAAAACAATACGATACTAGTTCGTAAAGCAAATATCCAGAATTTCTATAGTTCTACTATCTCAACTATAACTAAGCGTAAGGTGGTGAACGGATGCCAATGACTACAACAAACTATGCAAATTCACTTTGATTGTGTTTATGATAAATTGAGTTTGACTAATCCAAATTACAAAAGAACTCCCACTCAAAACAACATCCCTCGAGTTGTTTTAGTAATTACACGAACCAAATCCACTACACCAAGTCCGATCATCACGTGAGATGATGTAGCTTTAAAGGCGAACAATCAACATGTTCATCATATCATCCATATGACTCATGCTTTACCTTTCGGTATTCCGTGTTCCGAGACCATGTATGTACATGCTAGGCTCGTCAAGATTAACCTTAGTATCTGCATGTGCAAATCTGGCTTGCACCCGTCGTATGCACACGTAGAATCTATCACACCCGATCATCACGAGATGCTTCGAAACGATGAGTCTTAGCAATGGTGCCTACTAAGGACGAACACTTTATTACTTGAAATTTAGTGAGAGGGATCATCTTATAATGCTACCGTCGCGATCTAAGCAATACAAGATGCATAAAGGATTAACATCACAGGCAATTCATAATTGGTGTGATATGATATGGCCCTTTCTCTTATGCCTTTGATCTTCATCTCCAAAGCACGGACATCATCTCCATCATCACCAGCATTGCGTCAAGGTCAGTGGCACCGCTTCATGGTTGTCCATCATCACCAGCAACTATTACAACTACTTGGAATAAAGCTATTACAAGATGAATAGACACGCATGTCTTAACAGAATTAAAGACAACCATTAGGCTCCTGCCGGTTGCCATATTACAACAAGGATCATTGCATACATCAAATATAATCACAATCACATGATGGCCATATCACATCACAAAACCCCTGCAAAAACAAGTTAGACGCCTCTAATTTTCTTTGCATGTTTTACGTGGTTTGGGGCTTCCGAATAAGAACGGATCTTACCTACGAAACTGAACCACAATGTTGATACAAGTGCTATCAAGTGCAAAGTGTAAATTGGATCTATACTATGATGGGAGAGACAGACACCCGTAAAGCCACTTGTGCAAAGCAAGTTACACGTCAAGCGTGGAGCAAGTCTCATGTGCGATGACATGTAAGGTTAGCCCGAGCCGCTTCATCCCACCATACCGCAAGATGAAAAGTACACAAAGCAAAAGACGGCACGAGCACCAACACCCACAAAACCATTGTGTTCTACTCGTGCAACAGATCTACACATAGACAAGGCTCTGATACCACTGATGGGTTCGTAGCATGGAAAACAAAAAATTCTACCGCAAGAACGAACAAAACCCAGATCTAATCTAGATAAAAGCCAAGATCTAATCTATTAGACATGTGCAACGAGATAGATCTGTACTAACCCTCGTAGAACCGAAAGCGTTACGAGATTAGATCTCGGGGTTGATGTAGTCGATCACTTGCCGATTTCAAGATCGTGTGGACGATCCTTCCGGCGCCGCATTCCGGCAGCGCTTCCGCAGTCGGTCACATGTGCGGAGTCGAAGCAGACCTTCCTCTCCCCGTTCTAGCGAGCAGCGGAGGTAGTAGATCTTCTCCACGGAATCCTAGCAGCACGACGGTGTGGTGGTGGTGGTGTAGTAGAGAATTCTGCAGGGCTTCGCCTAAGCCTGAGCAGAGGGAAGGAGGAGGAGAGAGGCGGCGGCTAGGGCTTGTTATGGGAGAGTGCTAGGGGGTGGCGCCCCCTCCCCTCTATTTAAAGGAGGGTGGAGCCATGGGAGGGGGAGTCCTAGTAGGACTCCCCTCCCTCCTTGGCCGGCGGATTGGGAGGGGGGAGGAATCCTCCTCCTCCACGAATCCGTGTCTTGCCCCACAAAGACTCCTTGATCCTTTCTTGGTTTTCAAGCAAACTCCAAGAAATCTTCTAGAACCTTCCAGAACATTCCGAAACCTTCTAGAATCTCCATACAAACACTCCGGAACATTTCCGAACTTAGAAAATGATCCCCAATATATGAATCTTATTCTCTGGACAATTCCGGATCTCCTCGTGATGTCCCGGATCCAATCCGAGACTCCGAACAACATTCGGTCTCCAACGCATATTCCATATCTACTTTAAAACAACTTCGAACCTTAAGTGTGTCACCCTACGGTTCGTGAACATGTAGACATGATGGAGACACATCTCCGATCAATAACCATTAGCGGGATCTGGAGATCCATAACGGCTCCCACATACTCAACGATGACTTCGTGATCGATAGAACCATTAACATACGAAACCAATTCCCTTTGTCACGCGATACTCTACTTATCCGAGGTTTGATCGTCGGTATCTCCATACCTAGTTCTACCTCGTTACTGATAAGTACTCTTTACTCGTTCCATGATATGTCATCCCTTGTGACCTAGTCACATGCTTGCAAGCTAACTAGATGACATTCCATAGAGAGGGCCCAGAGCATATCTGTCCGTCATATGGATGGACAAATCCCAATCTTGGTCCATGCGCTTCAACACATACTTTCAGAATACCCAATGTCACCTTTATAACCCCCCAGTTACAAAGCGGTGTTTGATGTCATCAAAGTACCCATCCGGTGATGGTGATTAACATAGCCTCATGGTCGAAGGATTAGGTTACTATGCAGTTGAAAAGCTTGTAGCAAAACGAACTTAATGACTTGATATTATGCTATGCTTACTATGGGTGTGTGTCCATCACATCATTCTCCTAATGATATGATCTTGTTATTAACGACATCCAATGTCCATGATCAGGAAACCATGATCATCCATTAATCAACAAGCTAGTTTAACAAGAGGTTTACTAGGGACTCTTTTATGTTTACAAAACACACAAGTATTAATGTTTCCGGTTAATACAATTATAGCATGGGATGTAAACATTTATCATAAACATAAAGATATAATAATAACCACTTTATTATTGCCTCTTGGGCATATCTCCAACATCCACCACCACCACGCCGTCGTGCTGCTGGGATTCCATGGAGAGATCTACTACCTCCGCTGCTCGCTGGAACGGGGAGAGGAAGGTCTGCTTCGACTCCGCACGTGTGACCGACTGCGGAAGCGCTGCCGGAACGCGGCGCCGGAAGGATCGTCTACTCGATCTTGAGATCGGCAAGTGATCGACTACATCAACCACGAGATCCGATCTCGAACAAGGCTTATCGAATCTACGAGGGTTAGTACAGATCTATCTCGTTGCACATGTCTAATAGATTAGATCTTGGCTTTTATCTAGATTAGATCTGGGTTTTGTTCGTTCTTGCGGTAGAATTTTTTTGTTTTCCATGCTACGAACCCATCAGTAATTGTGGCGCCCACAGGCGTTACCGCGTTGGTGCAGGCAACACCGATAGGTTTTTCTCCCGACCCCCAAAAAAGAAACACCTTGACAGTCTGAAGCGCTCACCACCACGGTCTTGAAGACACCATCGACGTCTCCCCATGGCAAACACTGGGAGGCTGTCCGGACCGAGAGGAAAGAGACATAGGCAACGAGGATGGTACTGCAACCATGTTGGAGGGAACAACCTCCACCACCGTAGACGGTAGCCAGCCGGACGTAGCGGTAAGAGCACACCGGGCCAATCATGGGAGCCAGAGAGCGGCAACCGCAAAGCCACCTGGAGGGCTTCCTCCACCGCCATCAGCAGGTGCTGATCGGATGCAGAAACATGGACATACCAGGCTAAGAGGCCCAGCCAGACCCAAGTTGGGTCCGTTAAAGTCCCTGTTGCTACATTGCAGCACGTAGGCCTACCACCGCTACTCTCGTGTTCAGCACCTTAGGCCCGGCCAGGCGGGCCCATGAAGTTCCCGCCGCCTCGCTGCAGCAAACCCGGCACCGACATCGCCACCCTCGTCACGAGCTCCTCCTTGGTCCAACCAGAGCCGGCGCAACTGAGCTTGACCTGGACCGCGCTGACCCAGATTGGGTCCCTAGATCTAGGCAAGTAGAGCAGCCGGTTAACACAATCTACCTCCACCGCCTGCACCACCAAGTGGCACCACCCGCCACTACCTGCACCTGCGCAGGAGCGCCGCCAGCCAAGGTTAGTGCGATGACCCAGCATACCACTATATGATGTAGTATGCTATAGTCGTTGACATAACACCAATAAAACACGGTTCCACTAGTATTACAACCCTCGGAGTGGTACAACAAAAATATCGCGGGTCCAAGATAAGACTTTAGATTACATATAACACATTACAAAAGATCTAGAGAAATTCCTCGGAATAGTGAGGATTATAATTTACAAAAGAGAACCAGAAATAGCAACTCAAAGTCTATTATAAAAATACCACTACTATATATCTATGGCTTGCGATTGTTCGTAAAGCAATGTTCTATAGAAGTAGATTCTTGTTTATAGAGAATTATTTACACTCTACTCTTCAACTTCTCTTGTGTGGTCTCTGATGTAGACATCTTCTCCATTGATCTCCACTGAATATCTTAACTCTTCAGAGTAGTTCACCTCCTAGGTTCACCATTGATTGCTCCGAAATCTATAAAGGGTTAAGAAGGTACGGTTGAGTACGAGCGTACTCAACAAGTTCACTAAAAAGAAGTGTTTGATGCACTAACTACAGCCACAAACCCAAAGGCCGTAGGTTATGCAGGTTTTCGTAAACATTTCTTAAAAGGTTGCTTTTTATACTGAGAAGCTATCCGTCAGTCTTCATAGGTTGATTATAACTTTGTGGAGTTACTTTTCTGCATTGTTCGTAGCCCCTTCCTAGGACAAGGAGTAACATGTCACACTTTTTTACACTCTACAGCGGTGTGTTGCTTTACCCATGAGAGATCATTATCCTTGTTGCACATCCGAGCGGCCAACCCATTCACACTTCCTTGGTATGAGGCCCGGTATAAGAACCCAAGATGATCACTGCCCTTCTCCATGACCCCACGTGCCAACATGATCCTTCAAGCCGCCTCATCTCTGTTAAGCCCCCTTTCAGACCGCTATAAATCTGATAGGCTCCTAAAGACTCTGTGAGTCGGTTGTGCCTCTGGCATGTTCCATTTAAAAATGATTGACCGTATCTCCAACAGCCTCTCACAGATAATCTAGACACCAAGACCGCGGGGCTCTAAGGGTGCCCACCCATGTTGCTGGATCCACGCAAGGAATCTCGACATCGCATAAAGGTTGTCCGTTGACACATGAAAAGAAGAAGATCTAGCTGACTTCCCTAGATCCATTGTAGATCCCATGGTTACGCAAGAATCACTGGCGATATTTGTTGTTAAATCCTAGATGATACATTCCCATGCAATAGGGATTCCATTTCCAGTCATAATAGATTAACTAATCAACCCGGATCAGTAACCAATAGTTCAAGTTAAGTATGAAAATAGTGTTTTTCGTCATTCTTTTCGAAATGCAGGTGATAATAATAGTAGTTTGCAAATACTTGATAGAAAATAACCAAAGAAAATGATAAAGTGTGAACTTGCCTTTTTTGACTATAGGATTATGTAGCCAAGGTCTTCTAGTCGGTATAAACTTCAATATCCGAAATAGCATCATTGGTCCGGTAAGGACTAATGTTTAAAAAGCAATATGCTATTATGCATAGATAATGATATGCATCTTGTATAAAGTAATTCCCCATGTTCTAAATCAGGATTGAGTTTGGTGATTTATGAAAGATTCGTGTTACATTCAAGTGTACTTCATAATAGGATATATACTTGATTCTAAAAGTAATTAACAAGCTATGAAAATAAAGGAAAACATTGATTAACATGAAATATTGGTCGATGATTACTCTTAAGAATGATCACATTTAGAGTTAGTAAGTTTTACCAGATTTGCTAAAGTTTTTGTTTGAAGTGGCAAAAAGAATCACTTTTGAATAAAATACTTATTACATTAAGTTAAGCAATTCGTAGTGTTCTCAGAACATAATCGTTGGTTATTTGTATCTCCCTAACGAACTTAAGTTAATAAGCTTCTATCTGGTTGAGTAACAGACCAAAGTTAACCATAAAATATAATTAGGATTAAGATATAGTAATTTTATATTGCGGTCAAGTTCAAGAGTGTTTCCTCGATACGATTGATGACGAAATCGTACAGATATTGGGTATAGCTTTATAGATATAAATCTAGCAAGTCGATGATAGGTAAGTTATAGAGTTAAAGCTAGTTATGAGATATGATGATCTTATTTTATGGTTTACTCAATTCCTATTAAGCTTTAAAGTCATGTTAAGTATGGTTGAAAAGATGAGATCATTCACCCTCAATATAAGTGAATGGCAGATAAGGTTAGGTTGAAGGTTATTGGTTTATAATTGATTTAAGATTCTAAAGGACTATTATATAGTTAATAGTTTACACTTAAGTTTTATTATAAACCATAATTATGGTTTTAGATTTAGTATTTAGACTTAAAGGATTTTTTTTAAGATTGCAATATTGTATAAGGACATATGATTATTTCTTACTTAGGGAATAATTCTGAAGAATTAACCTATGACAAAACAAGTATTTTATTTTAATAAAATAGATAAATAAGGATCAATTACTCTAGAAATCTTAAAACCTTTTAAAATAATATACATAGTATTTTTAAGTAAAATATACTTAATCAATATCTTAAAAATGATTTTTATTTATTTTTAGGCATTATCCTTATTTTTATAAGAATCCACCAGGAATTATTATTTTTAAAAAATCAATTTAAGTTTTACCATTTTAGAAGACAAGGTAGTATTTTTTATTACATAGCTTACATTTTTTGTGAACAGTTAGAGGTATCATATGTATTTTTAGGATTTGTTTTTATTTTTTCTAGAGCCTAAATACTCCTAGGGGTATTTTGGTAATTTCTATTTCTTTTGTGGATTAAATTTTCTTACCAAAATCTTTAAATGTGGACCTAGCCCATGGGTCAGCCCAGCTCTGGATTAGCCCAGGCCAATTGGTTAGGCCTAACCACCCCCACGGTCCATTAGTTCGGCCAAACCAACCCAGACCCTTCTCGCTCTCCCCCTCTCTCATGTCTCTCCTCTCCCTAGCGATCTCGTGTCCCCGCTGCCGTTGCTCTTCGATCCTGGCCGGCTCCAGTCGTTCTGGCCGCTGCCGTGCTTGCTGATCAAGTGTTCGATGCCGCGTCGACTGGTCCAATTCGATTCGTCGTGCACGCCTTCCTCTGGCCTCGCAGACCCCCGACTAGAACCTAGGGTTCCGTCTACTTCGTCCTCACTATGCTACCCTGGCTTGGTGGTGTTTTGGTGGTGGCTTGGTGTGCTCTAGGTGGTGTGGTGGTCAACATCTGCCATTCTCTCCTTCGACGGTTGCTGCGGGTATGGCTTGGCGCGGGTTGCAGCACCGTCGGTGCTCCTTGTGCAGTTGTGCCCTCTCCGTCGCCACCTCTGCGTCCTCTTCTTGCTGAGCGAGGCTCTCAGGTAAGTTCTATTTCTCCCTCCTTCTATCTTCCTCTCTTTGAATCTCTCACCGTACTGCGGTTTGTAACCCTAATTAGGGTTTGCCATGCTAGGTTTCATCTTCTCTTCTACAAGTATTTCTAGTTCTAGTATTACCTGGCTAGTACAATGCTACTCTCATGATACTTTGATGAATTTGAATATGTAGCTTGCTCAGTACTGATGGTTGTATTGTCCTGTTTAATTGGTTCATGCTCATGTCTTAGTTATGCTGATGCCCAGGATGCTATCCTAATTATTCTTGTTATTTGCACTCCACTTGATGCATGTATGTGGCTGGTAACATTTTGAGTATATCTAGACTTGAGGAAATTGCACTGGATGTATTGCTGATGATATATCTATGATGAATTCCTTGTGGCTTACTTAGGAGAATAGCTCTGTGATGTGTAGAGATATTTACTTGCTGCCATGGAGTTTCAAACTTTTGGAATTCAAACATATATGATTTGATTTGAAAATGGAAGGCTCAGTAGATTCTTTTATAATATGAGGAATACGTAAGATAGCTGCCTAGATGTGCCAGTAAGGATTTATTCCTTACTAGAGTGATGGTTATTTAGCAAAACAATTGCTATTGCTATCCCGTGACAGTATTTTCATTATAATTGATTCCTATCATCCTAGGAAAATGATTACTTAGGTTGACCGATTAGAAGTATGGCTATGGTTGGATGGATGCCACTATGGAACCTCCTAGTGGATGGTACACAGTGGTAACCTGCAATATACATTGTGTTGCCTTGGAGACACTAAGTTAGGTCAAGGATACATAGACTGAGACTTGATTTAGTCAGTGGATAAAGAATAGATACTGCTTGTGGTTATTAAATATCCAATGATGATTTTACACCCCATTTGGGTGTAAGTCTAAGGATAACTTTACTCCAAATAATTCATGCGTAAGAAAATAACAAGATCAAATACTAAGCATGGTTTTGTGCAGATGATCAACCTGCCTTTGAGGTTGATGCAGTGAAATACTTGACTTGTTCACTCCTTCTAGCTGATGAGCTTGTCTAGCTCCTTCATGTGATATGCTTGGCCTTCTCCTCCTTGATCTACTCCTGGCCTGGTCTTGCTCAACACCTGATCCACCCCTCCTTAGGTGACCATGTTGCCTTGATGGCGATTGGATTGCTTTGGTGGCTTAGTGGTTGATCTAGTGAGAACCAGTGGTGGATTTGTGATAAGGCTTGCTGTTCTTGGTGCTGCGGAGAATTTCCAATAGAGAGAATTCTCTCTTCTATGGCTGTGTATTTATCTTTGCCTTGGTTCATCCCTGTGTCGACGACACATAGGCATGCACTGATGTGTGTGTTGTGTGCCTACTTGCTATGCTAAAATGGATCAATTCAAGTAACTTTGGGCTATTACTATTTTTACCCTTTCCTCTTTAACCTCTCTGGTGAAACTTTCCCCTTCTCTCTTAGGCCTATTATGTGCTTCAGAGGCCTTTCTGGTACTAAGAACAGATCCTACATTTGGTAAAATTTGCCCCTCTCTAAATATTCTCAGTGATGAAATATTAATAGTGCATTACGCTGTGCATTGCGAGAGCAAACACTGACATTAACCATTTATTTTCCTTCTTGTTTTCTTTGTTTGCTTGCAGGTACAAAATATTAGAAGAAAAGATGAGAAGCTAAAGCTTGGATTAGGAAAAAAGTGTAGGGTTTTCTGTTATCCTTTTGTAATTTCTTTTATTCATTTGTAAAGACATTGTAATATATGTTTATTCATAAAGCTTTTCTTTGCAATTATTCTTGTTGTAATATTTGTATCCTTGTACAACTTTCAAATATATTGGACAATAAAGAAATAAAGATTTCTTTTCTTTTGTCTTTATTTGAATTACTTGAATTCTCTTTAATTTATACATATTATATAGTGTAATAATACTTCAAATTAAATTACTCAAATGTTCTTTTAATAAAATAAACTCCTAAATACTTATAATTTGAATTTTTTAAAAGTCAATTCAAAATTTAAATACCAATTGAAATTACTTACCCAAAACAGTCCAAAATATCTAGAGGTCATGTCAGAATTCATAACATTTACCTGAATAAGCTAAACCCTAACTCATCAAAGTGAAAGAAACCCTGATCCATCTAGTGTTTCAGTTTTGCGCGAAAATTCCCCAGATTTTTTAATGCATGAATGCAAATGCACACACTCTCTTCTATAGCCCTAAATGTTGGGGCATTACACCGAGACCGGACATAACGGTCGACGAGGCATGTGCCCCTACGGAGACCACTGCCTAGAACCGCAGCAAGCCCACGACGCCACGCAGCCCTCCATGCCACAACACAACTTCTCCGCCGTGCCAACATCATCATGGCCACCACCGAGTCGCTCTACCGCGCGTTTCCACACCCCACGTATGCTCGCCGCTCGCCAAGCACCAACGACTCGGGGGGAGAAGGGGCCTCTCCGCCACCGGTGTCGTGCGACTTTGCCACCGACGCATCCCAGTGGCGGCGATGCCTGTCCAGCATCACGCTAGAGTCCCTCCTCTGTCGCTCGCGAGAGCGACATGGGAGGGGAGGGGATAGTCATCTAAGAGCATCTCTAGCTAATACCACATGTCTGGTCAAACCCGCAAAATATGCAGTTTTGGTCCGAAAATGGCTAAAACAACCACAATAGACACCGCAAAACGGGTCAAAACCGCATTTTTTTGCAGTTTCCCGAATATCAACTTGCATGTACCCCATATATCCAGTTTTTTAGTCTGTTTTGCAGGTTCCCGCAAAAGGTCATCGCTCACGGGGATGAAATTTCTGAACGCACCGCCCCTGAACTCGTCGGAGTCCAGCCAAATTCTAACGAGGTGGTTCAATTCCCTGCGCAAAACTTCAACTCACGGTGACTAGGTTTGATTTACTACGACGGTTGTCGATTTTCGGTGATGATTGTGCAACTCGCAGGCAGTGCGGGAGTAGAAGCAGGGTGACGCCCGAAGCAGGCGGCGGTCGTTGGCGGGCGGCGGGGAGTGCAGGCGCCAGCGGGCGACAGGCACGTCCTGACGGTCATCTGCGGGCGTCAGGGAGAACGGGCGGCAGGCACGTCCCGGTGGTTGTCGGCGGGCGGCGGGGTGTGCGGGCAGCCGCAGGCGACAGGCACGACTCGGGCTTGTGCAGGTCCAACACTGAAAAAGAAGAGAAGAAAAAAAAGAAAAAATACGCTAGGAGTTCTTTTGCACATGCGGTATCTGTTCTGGGTGGGTAATTTTTTTAGAAAAAACTCGTTTGCTGTATACCACATCTGCGTTTTGCAGCGCGGGATGTGTTATGTGTTAGAGATGCTCTACTATAACTGATCCCAGCTCCAATTGTTATCTATATATATGGACACATGAACTGAAATAAAATGACCCATGGAAGTACCAATATCAGTCAGTAGCTAGATTGCAAGACAGACAGACGTTCATCGAGATGTTGTGCCATTATCCGGCAGAAATAAATGGGTAAAGCTAGCACAGAGAGAGGCCGGGGGCCAGGGACGCAATGCAATGGATGGCAAAAGAAAGCGAAGAGGCTGGAGGAGTCCCTCTCTGTATCTTTCCTCCAGCCTTTTCTTTTTCATTTCGAAATTGACTAGCACTCCACACGCCTGGGGCCAGGAGCAAAACTGACTCTGGGCAAATTTCGAGACTTTTTTCATGTGCCTTAAAACGGGCGCCGAACGTCACCTTCCAGCTCCGCTTTTCTGTTTCTGCAAGAAAAAAAAAAGACACGATAGGAAATGTAGCTAGCTACAGCTTGGTGGGTGCAACCCTCCTCCCGTCACACTCTGTATTTATTTTCTTCCATTTCTATAATTAACTTGAATCGAAGAAAGAAATTTGCAGGTACTGTTGCTCCCGGTACGATCGAGCTCGCGTGCGTGCGTGGAGACACCTGAACCCTTGCTCACTCGATCTCTTGCTTCAGTTTCACAGAGCAGGGTTGCATGCCGGCCTAATCAATCTAACAGCCCGTACTAATAACTTAATTAAAACGAGTAGTGACTTTGTTATTGCCCATTTCCGTGTTGACCCGAGGAACTTGCCTTTAAATCAATCCACTTACTACTCCCTCCGACCCAAATTAATTAACTTGGATTTGTATAGATTCGGATGTATCTAGATGTTTTAGTGGTAGATACATCCGAATATAGGCAAATCTAAGTCAATTAATTTGGGTCGGAGGGAGTAGCTTCATTCATCTTGTTGCGATAACAGTGGAGCAATTAAGAGGCGGTTGGGAAAGATCGTGGAGAGCGAGAGATAGAGAGCTCGATCATCACAGGAAACAAACTAAGTTAGTAGTTAGTACGGAGGGAGGTAATTAAGTGTGTAAGCCACATTTGTCCGGGCCATCTCTGACTTTTCTTTGTATAAGCGGGAGGGGCAGGTTAGTCATTATGCAGCTGCGAGGCTTGGCCTGTGATGCTGCTCGCTCGTCTCCGGCTTAAAAGAGAAGATAAGGTGGCTGGCCGCTGGCCGGCCGGCGTGAGCCCCAGGCCAGGGCCGGGGAAGGGGCTCGCTTGCTTGCTTGCTTGGAGCGCGGCCGTCGGATGCGGATCGTGCGGCCGCCGCGGCGGTGGTCCAGCGAGCCACAGGGGCGGGCCTTGTCGGCCGCTGGGAGCGGGTGAGCGAGCTTGTGTCCGTCCGCTCCGCCCGTTTTCCTTCCAGTGGCGTCCCGATCAATTATTGGGCCGCTGTGATTTGGACCGGGCACCAAACTCGATCCTAGTCTCGCACAGTGATCATGCGGCTTGGCTATCTTCCCCCCGTGGCGTGGGGCCCCCCAGGAAAAGATGTCGACGATTTGCTCCACCATTGCTAGCTTAGCTTAGCGTTGCGTTCGTCTCCGATTAATCGTTGAAGAGTAGGAGCAGTAGTAGTCTGACTCTTCCATCAAATAGAGAGCGCTTTTTGGTTATTCCTCTTTCTCCTCGGCCTTTCACACGGGGACCTCATGTTGCTTTCTTTTCTTTTCTTTTCTCCCTTTCCTTTCTTTCTTTTCTTCTGATATATATGCTTTTTATTGATTCCCCTATCCCGACGAGATGTAAGCTCGTCTTCGTATTGACTCAGCAGAGCAGCGTGTAACATACAGTTCTGTGTCATCTCTATGTTTCTTGCAGCAGATGAGAATTTTTCTGGACACAATTTCCTTTCAGCAAAGCATGACAGACATGGAGACATTTTTCAGCACTGATTGACCTGAAAACGAGATGGCTGTCCATTGCCACGCTGAAAAGTACAAGTAAAACTTTTAGTAGTACTACCTACATCAACTGGTGGTGCACAACTAGATGTGAGAGAAGGTGACTACTAGTACTGCCGCAATGGCTTGTCCAAACCGAAGAGGCAGGCAGAATACAGTGAAGGGAAGTCCCTTGTTCAGTGCAGTGTAGTAAACTGTAGCTTGGTTGGTGGTGTAGTAGACGATACTATGATATGTTTTGTGGTTGACCGGCCCATCTGTGGCGGCACAGCAGCGGAGGAAGAAGAAGGAGGAAGGATAGATTCTGTGAAAGGGGTCCAATCAGCTCGCTCGGCGTCCATCCATGAATGGCAGTTCGAGGATTCATTTAAGGAGGAGAGAGGAGGGAGACCGATCTATTCCTAGCTACTAGCTGAAAGTTACTAGCAGCACTAAAAGGCAAACAGTGTGGCTTGACGGAGGCAGTGCCGTCGCTAGCTAGCTCGCGGCCGGAATGAGATGCCCTCCCGGCATGGGCACACATTCTGAATCAACTAGTACCCACTCGCTAACACGGATTGGTACGCATA
The DNA here is from genome assembly GCA_916181665.1 of Avena sativa. Lineage (NCBI taxonomy): Eukaryota > Viridiplantae > Streptophyta > Magnoliopsida > Poales > Poaceae > Avena > Avena sativa. Next base: position 60,188,680 of record OV702292.1, read on the forward strand.
TGGAGCCTAGCTTCCGCTGATGTTTACCATCTGGTTGACTTGGGTCTCCAGGATGCCGTCACGTCTTTTTTTTTTGTTCCAAAACTCTTTCACGTCGTGCGCCTGATTTGACGATTGAAAATTGAGAGCTCGGTCGATCGAGCTCACCAACACAAGGGCGCCCATAACTTGACACCTAGCTAGGGACAGGTATATAGTATAGTATTAAATATCTACTTACCAATTTAAAAAGGCACACGTTTATGTGTTTTTATAATGAGGAGCAACAAATTGCGACGTGTACTAGTTTAGTAGTTTTCTCTCTCACGCTATAATTTCGCCGAGATTCTTTCAAAAAAAATAATCGCCGAGAGGATCGACCAGGAAATAAAATGAAGAGAAGAGGACCACAGCACCAACAGAGTCCAACAGCATCCAAGAGCGTTGCCCACCACTGTCCTTTGAGCATCTGGCCTTAGCCGGTCACGTGAGGAGGAGGCTTCCCAACGTGCGCGTATGGGCCGCGGCCTCCATCAGCATCAGCATCAGCTCAGCTCTCCCTGCTCTTTCAAGCAACCAATTAACCTGCCCCTTAATCAAGCCTGCCGTTGGTCAGCTCAACCCAGCACTCACTCACTCACTCACTCACCTGATATTCCCAGCTTTAGACGGGTCCCAACCACAAATCTTGAGGGCCCCAACCAGAATTGAGAGCTCGAATTCAACAATCCTAGTAGTATATGCAGCGTGGGCTTCATTTTTTTTTAATCCAACCAACCTTCAAAACGTAGTAGGTCTGATTTTTCTTCTAAGCATCGACTAGCTAGCCCATCCATAAATGTATATTTGAAAATTGGTGGTGGGGTCGAATTGAGTTAGTTATATATCGTCTTGACATGTACACATACCTGTGGAGGTGGATACTGGTTAGTTTCCTGCACGTGCTCACTACAAATTGAAGTGCCAGTACCACCTAAGTTAATCAGTACGCCTTTAAAAGCTTGCTCCAAGTCTAACGTATAGCACGAGCAGTTGATGAGGACCTAACCGATCGGGTCGCACATTTAACTCGTACGGATGATGTGTAGTACGGCACCACGGCGACGTCACGCGCGGTTCCGCACTTCTTTCGGTTCTGATCGCGCGTCCACATGGCTAGCGCTAAACCGAATGCATGCGTCGATTGCTTATCCAACGGTTCAATCGGGATTACTTGACGATCGGCCAATAGAGCACTGCAGATAGTACTATATACTCGGGCAGGTGGAACAAATTAATGTCAGTATCGACACCCTGCTCCTCCTCCTTGGCTTAGCTACTTGTAATCAAGGTACTAGTACAGAACTAAATTTGGTTGCACCGGAGGATAATCAATGAACATCACCAGCAGCCAGCGCTGAAACAGCACGTTTTTGGTTGGATTGTTGGTTGCTACGACATTATGCACATGGTCCTCTTGTTTTGAGAAATTCTACGTGCTTCTGTTCGGAAGGTGTCTTTGGCGCATGAGTACCAGTGCTCTTGTTATTTAAAATTCTTCAAAAATCATATTCATAAGTTTTAGAAAAATCCAAAAATAAATTCTGGACATAGTTAATGTTAGATTATACAAGCATGCATGATCGCAACCCGAAACGCTTTATATTGTGGACTCACTAGTCACTACAGGAGAAAACTTATTTGCCGTGTGTGCAAAATAATGATCCCGGAACACGGCAAAGGCTTTGCCGTGTATAAGCACACGGCAAAAACTACACGACAACGTTGGCGACGACAAAGACCCTTTGCCGTGTGTTTTCTAAAAAGACACGGCAAAGCCTTTACCGTGTGTCTTACGCGTAGATACGGTAAAGTAAAATGAGATGACGGTTCCGTGGAGATGACGACGTCTATTCTTTACCGTGTATCGCCCATAAATCTATCAATTCTGGGGGGTGGATCGCTCTTGCTGTGGCACCGTGATTCATGACATTAGAGCCTTGGGCTTATGTAAGTGTTCTTTTCGCTTTGTTAGCCGTGTGCAGAATTTTGCTGCGCACCGCTTAGCTCGGTCGGAGTGAGCTATCTAGTTTGTCTATGTGGCGTGATGTGCCCCTGGATAGTATCCGGGGAAACAATTTATATTGACTCTATGTTTCGGTGATTAATAGAGCGCACCCGTTCTCGCAAAAACAAATCCAACCTTTGGCGTGCGTCGTCCATAAATTCAGCGCGGCAAAAGCTGTCTTTGCCATGTGTCGTCTATAAATCCTTTGATACGTGTCTTGTATACGGCAAAGAGGCTGCCTTTTCAAAAAAAAATGGAAAAAAAATTAGTTGTTTTTTTCAAACTTTTTTGAATATTTTTAACTCGTTAATCTCATATGAGATATTTTTAACCGTAACTATGATTAATATTAGGTTAAATTGCACTCATGATCGAACTTTCCCTTCGGTCACCAATCCTAACACTACTCTAGCCCTAGCACGCGTAACTTCTTTATTCCTTCCGAATGGGCTTTCGAGAAAAGAAATCATATCTTGTCGACAATACTTTCATATCAATCCTATTAACTCTTGAACCGTGATGTCACACATCTCAGTTTTAGATTCCAAACAATTATTTAAGTAGACAACAATGAATAAGTAATAATAATTTTGAATCCAAATAAAATAAAATGATTTTTTTGCCTTTTTCTATTTAATATGGAATAATTCATATATTTAAATCCGTAAATCAGAATTCGACAAATAAAATATCTAAATCGGTCAGAAAAATGAGTGGAATCCAAATATGACATCCATATAATCTTGTGAACCTAAAAATGATTGATGAACCTTGCCACATTGTTTTGATCGTTTTTGAATTTCTTATGCCTCTTTCAAATTATGGTCAAAATGACGGGCATGAAGATTCTGAACTCGGTGATGAGCCTCGCTAAACTTATATTGGATCTTTGATGAAATAGCATATTGTGAACCTCAAAATGATTTTTGTAAAAATTCATGAGCATCAGATCATGTACCTATAGTTCATATCTGACCCACTTCCTACCGATTCGGCAGAAATTTATCTTTTTCACCAGGGATGGACGGAAAGGTTTTAGATCCCCTGTTAGGACATTGTCCATGTAAGGTTATATAGTATTCTTGAAAAATGGGATGATAGCATTTTGAATTAGTCATTTGGTGGTTGCTTCACAAAACCCCCTGTTTTTTGCGCTCGGGAAATAGAAAATGCCTTTTTGGTACGGCAAAAAGAAAAACTTCCTTCTGCAATGTCGTTCGCCATCCCATGACACATGCATGCATAATATGGGCTCATTATCACAAATTATGCCTTGATTCTAGCCATAATATTGCCATTTGACCCGAAAGTCAAAAAAAACCTCGAATAAGATAGGTCATTTTATGAAGGTTTTTTTGAGACATAATCAATATACCAAGTTTTATATTTTTCCTTCCAACCATGTCACATAATATGACACCGCGTGAAGATTTCGCATTGTTTCGATCGTTTTTGAAATTTTTATGCCACTTTTTAACTATAGTCAAACTTTATCGAACGACGGATATGAAGATTCTAAACTTGCATTGAATCTCTGATGAGCATCAGAGCATGTACCTGTAGTTCATATATGACCCACTTTCTACCGATTCGTCAGAAATTTGTCTTTTTCACCAGGGGTGGACGGAAATGTTTTAGATCCTCCCTGTTGGAACATTGTCCATGTAAGGTGGTCTAGTATTTCTGAAAAATAGGGTGGTAGCATTTTAAATTTGCCATTTGGTGGTTGCTCCATAAAATCACCCGTTTTTTTCTCTCGGAAAATTGAAAATGGCTTTTTGGTGCGACAAAAAGGAAAACTTCCTCCTGCAACATTGTTCGCTATTCCATGATGCACATGCATGCACAATATGGACACATTATCACAAACTATACCTTGATTCTAGCAATAACATTGGCCATTTGACCCGAAAGTCAGAAAAACCTCGAATAAGATAGGTCATTTTATGAAGGATTTTTTAGACATAATCAATATACCAAGTTTTATATTTTTCCTTCCAACCATGTTACATAATATGACACCACACAAAGGTTTCACATTGTTTCGATCGTTTTTGAAAATTTTATGCCAGTTTTAAACTATCGTCAAACTTTTTCAAACGACGGGCATGAAGATTCTAAGCTCGGGGCTGAGACTCGCTAAACTTGCATTGGATCTCTGATGAAATAGCATATTGTGAACCTAAAAAACGATTTTTATCAGATCATGTGCATGTAGTTCATATCTGATCCACTTTCTACCGATTGGACAAAAATTTGTTTTTTTCACCAGGGATGGACAGAAAGGTTTTAGATCCCCTGTTGGGACATTGTCCATGTAAGGTGGTCTAATATTTTTTTAAATGGTGTGGTAGCATTTTGAATTACCCATTTGGTGGTTGCTTCACAAAACCCTCCATTTTTTGTGCTTGGAAAATTGAAAATGGCTTTTTGGTTCGACGAAAAGGAAAACTTTCTCCTGCAACATTGTTCGCCATCCCATGATGTACATGCATGCACAATATGGGCATATTATCACAAACTATGCCTTGATTCTAGCCATAATATTGGTCATTTGAACCGAAAGTCAGGAAACCTCGAATGAGATAGGTCATTTTGTGAAGGTTTTTTGAGACATAATCAATATACCAAGTTTGATATTTTTTTCTTCCAACTATGTCATATAATATGACATCACGCGAATGTTTCGCATTATTTCGATCGTTTTTGAAATTTTTATGCCTGTTTTAAATTATCGTCAAACTTTGTCGAACGATGGGTATGAAGATTCTAAGATTGGGCCTAGCCTCGCTAAACTTGCATTGGATCTCTGATGAGCATCAGATCATGTACGTGTAGTTCATATGTGACCCATTTTCTATCGATTCGACATAAATTAGTCTTTTTACCAGGGGTGGACGGAAAGGTTTTAGATCCTTCCTATTGAGATATTATCCATGTAAGATGGTCTAGTATTTTTGAAAAATGGGGTGGTAGCATTTTAAATTAGCCATTTGGTGGTTGCTTCATAAAACCACCCGTTTTTTTGCTCGGAAAATTGAAAATGGCTTTTTGGTACAACGAAAAAGAAAACTTCCTCCTGCAATATTGTTCTCCATCCCATGATGCACATGCATGCACAATATGGACACATTATCACAAACTACTAGATCACGATGGCGCGTGTTGCCGCGCCCTATTTACTAGGACTATAAATTGTTAGTAACTGATAAAAATATATTTAAATTTTGGTGGGATGCTGGATTAATTTAAAGCACACAAGTCCAAACATGCAAATGGTTACTGTTGTCTTCAACAAAACTATATAATAACAATCTAAAAAAGAAAATTTTAAGTGAAAATATGAGCGTTTTAGAATGAAGCTGTAGAAAATTATTTATACATCGTCAATAGAAAACACATCCGGTGATCCATTCCAATTACTGTGAAGGTAAATAAAAATAAAAAGGGAAAAAATCATTAACGTAGAATTGCTAGAGCCCGTTCAACACAAGAGCTTCTGTTCAGTCATGAATGCTAAGTTTGACACTTGCACATATGCATTTGGGGGGAAAATGGTATATTTCACACTAAATCATCAATAGACAACAAAATAAGTGCATCATATGCACTCACCTGAATCAAAAGTAAATGCAGCATATCAAGCCAGAGATCAACTTTTAGGTATGAAGACATATTTGCGGGTGCACTTTGAGTTGGAAAACTTCTGATATGGTCTATCTCATATCAATATCTCGTGTGTATCGCATCTGAAGGATGTCAAGAAGACAACATCTTGTTATATTAGCAAAGGTGGCTCCAATATTTTAATGGATACAAAGATTATCATAAACAATACACGTGGATTTGAAACAATAGAGTGAAGTCTTCACTTATAGCTTCTTGTATCGAATTTCACGCTGGTCAATGTTGTAGCCAACCTTAATCAGAAATGTACCTAATTAACAAACAATGCAGACCGAGGATAAGGACCAAGATGATATTAAGTTTTTAACATTAATATAATCCAAGGACAGTATCTGATAAGTGATACCCTACCAGTAGAAGGGATGCAATACGTCGTAGACTTGTAGTAATCACACCCTTGAAACATTATTAGTTCATGTGCAGCAGTACATATCACGTGCCCTTGCCATATTTCGCACTTGATATTTCACATGCTTTTTACTTTTGATTGCGAAGCATCCTCAGTCTCAGAAAAATTATCATATTGTTTGCATTACTATAAACCTGTGATTGACATAATCAATGAAACACCGTGTAATTCATGGGTGAGATGGAATTTCTCTTTCATTTTCATATTGCATCCTGGTAAAACAGAAGAAAAACGTTGCTGAGCATTCCAGGAAGAAGCTAGCGGACCAATCATAGTAAAGCTGGAGAAGAAAATATCACGTATTAGAAGCCTTTACATATCACCTCCTACAGGGAACCAAGGCAACATTTATAGATGCACGCAGGAAACCATGAGTAGTTCAACAGCAAGAAACTGTAATTAGAGACATAACCTGATGCAAAGGCTTTGCCGATTTAAACCGACAAAGATTTTTTTTAGAAAAATAAATGTTTCATTAAATCGACCAATATATCCTAACAAGAGATGGAGGGACTGTAAGTACACATATACATGGATACGTATGAGCGAAACGGATGAGGTATTTAGGAAGTGACCTGGACGTCAACCATTACAAATAGACAGATCAAGAACTCCATAATAAAAATAAAATCTGAGCTGACAAAGATTTTAGAGAACGGAATTGAAGGGAATCATGATGGATAGAACCTGCAAAAAATTGGAGTTCGAAAAATTAAGATTAACAGCCGGTAAAAATGATTAGATGGAGAAGAGGGAGTGCGTATGACAGAGAAGCAATCTAGCAGTGATTCCGGGGTAAAGAAGGGGAAGGTAGAGAGCTTGGGGAAACAGACGACGTGAGGCCTCTTCAATAACGGGGGTTAACGTAATCATCACTCGTCGACGCCAGTTGCTAAAGATAGCAGGAACTGAAAATAAACTACGACTGCAAGGGAAGCGCATAAATCACGATGGTTCACATCTCATCAACCAGGTCACCATGAATGACGAGGCAAGAGAACATCCCTGTCAAATCCGCATAGGAGATCGATGCCCCGCTACAGTTCCGTATCTGCAGGGGAGATCGATGCCAGCTCCAGATATTCTGGCCTACAGTCGAACAGATCAAGAGTTGAAGAGGTGTACATCCCGTTTGGATCGGCTGAATCTAGCCCGGCGTCTCCTCTCCTATTTTTGCCCACTCGTTCGGTATCAGGAGCGACGCCCGGTTCATCTTCGAAGGGTGCAGTAAACCAAGTAACGGGCCAAAGTAGTCATTCTGACCCAATCAATCACAGAAAGGCTTTTGATGCCCAGAGAAGCGTCCCTAAGGGATAATTCGGCCCACCCGGGAGCTGAGGATCATCCAACGGCCATAATAACTCAGGGGGCGCGATCGGACGGTCAAAACTGTCCAGTTCGTGGTAGGCCTCTTCTTTGACTCAGTTTTAATATCCCTAATGCCTTGATTCTAGCCATAAAATTGGTCATTTGACCCAAAAGTCAGAAAACCTCGAATAAGATAGGTCATTTTGTAAAGGTTTTTTTGAGACATAATCAATATACGAAGTTTTATATTTTTCCTTCCAATCATGTCACATAATATGACACCACGTGAATGTCTCACATTGTTTCGACCGTTTTTGAATTTTTATGCCTATTTTAAACTATCGTCAAAACGGCGAGAATGAAGATTCTTATTCAACATAAATATCTAATATTTGAGTGTAGATAGATATATCTTATTTTTCTGCAAATTTTGGTATATTATTTGTATTTTTCTAAATTAGGATGATTTTTTTATGATTTTCCTAAGATTAATGTGATAAAAGGAGAAAACATGACTTTGCCGTGTATACTACGGAATACACACGGCAAAGCCATCGTTGGCGTGTGGTACACGGAAAAGACACACGGCAAAGAGGCCACCGTCTGCAGCCATTAGCTCCTCCATGTAAAGTGGACCTGCGGGGCCACGGGTCCCACCTTGTTGCCGTGAGGTATATCTTTGCCGTGTGTCCGGGATCCTTTGTCGTGTCTACTTTCTTTGTCGTGTTCCTTTACTTACTCTTTGTCATGATTGTTTCTTTGCTGTGTTATTTTTCAAAAAATTGTCGTGCTGCTAATCTGTGCCGTGTGTGTTTTCTGGGGGAGACACAGCAATGACTTTATTTACCGTGTTCCGGGCCCTTTGGCACACGGCAAAGGGCTGTCTTCACGACAACGATAATTTTTCCCGTAGTGACTACACAAAAATAGTAGTACCATAATTGAGCAACAAAGACCCATCTTGGCATAAAATGTAACCCTGCGAGGTCACCTCTGAAGAAACTTTAGCCCTCGTTTGATGGAGAGATGGTAATGATCTTGAGCAAAATGGCTCTCAACATTAACTTTATAGATGATTGTGATTCTTTCAACTAGAAATAAACAAGAAATTAGTGGCCAACATTCAACTATTTCTTTCACGAAGGACCAACCGGTGCAAGGCAAGAAGTGAGCCTATCTCACTTGATTAGGGAATTGGATGTACAACATGGCTAACTAGGTTCAAGTCCTCAGGGGGCGCATATTTGGGTTCATGTTATTTAAAAGAATCGATGTAGGGGCTTTCCCTACCGTATTCCTTGAAAAAATAGTACAAGGCTGTCATTGTTGTAACATCCTGAAAAATAGGACATGATGGATGGTTGATTTTAGGTTTGTGCATTTGCATAACATGCATTTGAAAAGGTGGGAAAATTTTAAAATTTTATTTCGAAGTGACATTGTGATTGGAATTGACTTCTAGTGTAGAATTTGAGTTAGGTTGACACTAGGAATTGAATTAAATTTCAACATGACCTTTGTATTTTCAAAACTTGGGATTAATTGAAACCTAAACCAAAGACCCATTGTGATCTACATACGTACACACAATAAAGGAATATTCAATTGATATTTCTTATAAAAATAATTTGGATTAAAAACATTGATGTTTGAATTTAAAATTCCATAATTCATAATAAATAAAATAAATTTAGAAAAATAAAAAACACATTTTGATTGATCCTAAGAATATTCTTTTTAACAAGAGTATTTTTACAAGATTTGTTACAAGAAGAATAAGAAGATAAAAATATAAGAAGTAGCCGAAACCTATTACACACTAAGAAAAATAAAAGGGAAACATATTTATTCCTATCTATTTTCTTGCTCTTCCTATCTTCTAATTGACCTGCAAAACAAACACCAAAGTGAAAAACATGGTCATGATTAGAATGTTGGTTCCACCAGAGGTGAAACCATTTGTTCTAGAATCCAATCAAAGAGTCCAGGAACTATTCCTGAATCCTTTGTAGCTTGAGGTTTTAAGAAACAACACAACAATAACAACAAATAAGTGGACAATGATCAATACATCAAAAATAAATAAGCAACATAATATAGAATTTGATTATGATCAGTGATCAACAACAAGTAGCAGAAGTAGCACCTTATCTAGGAAGCGCCAGTAGAAACATAACCATAACACCAAGACCAAGTAGACATGTATACAAATTAGTTCTAGAAATCACAACAGTACATCAAACCATCGGACTCTTTAGAATAGCCAAATGGAAATATCATGATATACACTTAGCAGTTATCTGGTTATTTAAAGTGAAGCCTCTTGCACTTCAGTAACAAGGTAGCAAGAATAAAATAGAACCGAGTGATACCAAATCCCTTAAACTAGAACTCACACAACGTGAGAGCAAAACTCTAAGAAACACACCTAGGCTAGTGAGCTTAGTGAGAGGGAAAAGATCATAATAAAGCACTAGGACATGAAGTAAAATTTCAAGAAACACTTCATCATAAGTTGAAGGAGACAAAGCTACTCTTCAAAGGTTATAGTGAATCCACTAGGATTAAGAGAAGAGTAGCAATAAACATTAATAGTAGCTACAAGATCATATGGATCCAGGAAAAATTATGAATAGAACCTACAGTGGCCTAGAACTAGTAAATCATGATAACATGACCTTAATACTTGGGAAGGAATGCACCACACCACTCACACTAGCTACATGGTAGCTAATAGCTGTGAGATTCGACACATTTTTATGGTTTTTATTGATGGTTTTCTCTCGGATTTGATTAGTTTCTAGCTTTACCTAACGCTAATACTTCGGTAGCGAAGAAAACTTGGTTTTTAATGTGTGTTTCAGGTTCTGAATTTCAACATAAGGTTTTAACTAGAGAAACACAATATTCAGGAGAAAACAAGCAAGTCTCTCTTTGGAAGCAATCGAGGGGAGCATACAGAGGCTTTAACGAGCAACTATACGGTGGGAACATTTTTCCGGCTGTATAGTTCCGGCCGTATAGCTGTCGCCGCCTCCATCTTGTTGAAAGGGACAACTTTAGTGAAGAGGCCAGACGCGAAAACACAACACAGCAGCCACCATCCCATCCAGAAGGGAGAAAGAAGAGATCCGAAGAGGAAGGGGAAGATGTTCTTCATCTCGCTCCACGATCTTCGACCTCCTATCATATACACCCCAAGCCATTACTTGTACTTGCGCGAGAGAGGGATCTTCACATTGCAAGACTAGGGTTTGATATTGTTTATTCCTATCTTGAATTGTGTTGGATTACTTTTCTATTCTTATTGTGGATCTCCACGGTAATATCAAGAAGAACTCCCTTCATTTAATTATATCGATGATCCGTTCTTCTCTCATGTGTGAGTAAGTTCCTTGGGCGTAGGAGATGTAAGGAATTGGTGAGATGTGATGTGCCTCCATATATTTTCCATTAGTTTGTGATTGATATTAATTACTATATTATGTGTGCTTGACTAACTGTGGGATGCCTACTGCTTGTTGTCCAATTAAGGGCCCAGACAACATGATGCTTTGTTCTACATAGATAGGATCTTGTTCGCTAGCAAACCGGCGACCCTCGAGTGGCATGGGGATATCAATGGGAAACTAGTAGACTCGATGATAATGAGGAACCACCGTGCTTATTGCATTAGTCTGATCCAAGGAGCTTACTCGCTAAGCGACCTGAAGGATCTTAATCGTCTAGTGTCTAACCATGGCTTATGGATCCCGGTGGTGTGAAATAAAAGTGGAACTTGTAAGATCATGGAGTTTATATGTATGTTAGAGAAACGCCTGGGCCGCTAGCCTAAGCCATGCCTAATCATGGTGGAAACTTGCAGCATAACTATAGTGAGCATTCTATGAAGCATCCTCAATAAAAACCTATGGAAATAGCAAATAAAAAGATCGCTGAGATGCTCACTGTCTGCTTGCCTTGTCATTTTGATTATGGGATAGCTCCTGTGTCATGTGCAAGGGGTACCCCGTTGGCGGTTCTCAATGATACGCATGTATTTACAATGACAAGAGCTTGCTCGTGACTGAAGTTGAGTAGCATGAGGATCGGTACTCATAAGTAAGGGGCTTGAGATTTCAACTTATAACTTGTCAAGCATATCCTCTTAGTTGTGTCACTTTAACCTTAATCACCTAAAGATGCCTATGATAGGGGCAATGAGAGCTGAAAGTTAGTAAGTATCATAATTTTTGGGAGCTCTTTATGAGACTTGTAATCCCTGCTTCCCTCTTTGAAGGGCCCTTTCTTTTACTTTGTAGTTGAGTCAGTAAACCTATTCCCTTCTATCTCGGCAAGTATTTTGAGTTGATGTGTTTCATTCATTCATATGATGATTTTTGCATTCATGTTTCTTATGTTCCTTGTTTTGCACATTGCTCTTATCTTGATGTTTACTACTTTGAAAGCTTTTATTGAAAAACAAGCTATTTGTGAACTCCAGCAAATTATCAACTATTCTTCGACCAAGAGCTAAGTTTGCCATTATCAATTATGATTCACTTTATGTATCCTTATTGTGTTTCCTTTACTCATTGCAAGTTGAGTTATATAATAGTGAGTTGTCTTCTATTATGATCTATGTATTTGATGAATGTGATGCTTCTTGTCTGTATTCTTTTATCGACTCTTCACTCCATAAACTTGAGGTCATGTTTATTGAGCTCAGTTTCGCTTGGGGACAAGCGAAGTCTAAGCTTGGGGGGGAGTTGATACGTCCATTTTGCATCACTATTCTATGTCTTAATTCACTATTATTCACTGATATATTTTGTATTGAGAGGTGATACTTATGTTATTTCATCTATTTTTGCATGGTTGATGACTTTTGGAGCATGGACCGCTGCAGTCAGGATTCTGATGGAAAAGGTGCTGTTTGGAGGCAAAATTCACGAAGATCAGAAAATCCGGGAAAATATACGGAAAATCCTATTTTTCTAGAAGACTTAGGATGCCAGAAGATGGAGTGGAGGTGGGCCACAGGGGGCCCACACCACCCCATGGCGCGGACAGGCCTAGGCCGCGCCAGGGAGTGGTGTGGCCACCCTGGCCCACTCCAGCCTCTCCCCTCTGGCGTATATCTTCCTCCCGAAACCCTAAGACTGGAGGAGCGACCACAGAAAGATTCTGCCGCCTCTGCGGGGCGGAAAACACCGAGAGAGAAAGATCTCTCCGGCAGACAGATTTCTGCCGGGGGAATTCCTTCTCGGAGAGGGGAGATCGTCGCCATCAACACCACCATCAAGCTGGACTTCATCGGGATCATCATCATCACCATCAGCACCCTCATTGTCAACACCCGGATTTTTAATCCCAGATGCCCGTTATGCCATACCTCGCAATCCCAGGATTACCATTTTTGCGAGACATAACGGATTGGATATCACAGTACATCATCCATTACAAACCATGCATAAGGTCTTACACAAATAAGGATCTCATGATCCAGTCTTTAGTACAACAAGCAGCACAAATAAAAGATAAGCGTAGCGGTGGGGTCCATCTTCCGGGGCACAGGCAATGCTGACGAAGGCAGATAGTCCTAGTTATCATAGCCGTCCTGATGACCATCCTCCTGATAGTCTCCTTCATAGTCTGGCCATGAGAATAGCTAGGGACAAAAGCCATGAGTACTCTTTAAGTACTCGCAAACTACTATTAACAGGTACTATAGTTCTAAAATAAAGTGCTAAATATAATTTTAACTATAAAGTTAAGTTTGAAACCTAAGCTGAGTTCAGAAGCAAAGAAAGATAAGATAAAGCTCTAGAATCACTTAAGTTGGGAAGCTGTTATCATAAACACAACCTTGTTGTGGTCAAGTCAAAGATTCATCATTCGTTTCAAGTTATTTAGAAAACATCTGACAACGAAACAGTATGTCCATTCCAACTGTCCATAACCGCGAACGCGGCTATTCGAATAGTTTGACACTCTGCAGAGGTGGTACAATTTCACTACAAGATTCGATACATCTGTCAGGGGTAACCCTGAATCATCATACTTAGTATGCAGATAATCAAACATAACCTTCCCTTTACACACCCTAGTATAAGCACCTCTCCTATGAGCATGGCCTCCCAACCATGACCATCAATCATCTTGGGCACTGCATAGGTGGACAACATTGAGAGGTAGCCTCAGCTCAAACCTCTCCCGTGAGGGAACTAATACTAATGCATATAAATTTCCAGCTAAGCCTTACCCAATTCAGGTAGTGTGGTTGTACGGTAAATTTGGAATGGTATCGCATCCGAATCCAACCATCAGTTTTATAAAAGGGTTAAGGCTCATGCCTCATCATTTTAATCATCATAAACCAGTTGTGTTTCTCAACACATGTCAAAACATCTCAATAGAATGACTCATCATTCCAAGGTTTTCACAATTCATTTTCACCCATTCGTTCCCATCTAAAGTGACTCAAGTTTTTGATCTACTCTAAAATACTAAGTTAAGAGTGTTCACTAAGGTGGAAGGATGGGATCAATCTCATGCCATAGAATGACATCTAAAGGTTTCTAAGTAGGTCAAGTTTTATACTTTTTATGCTACCTTCAAAACCAGTAAAGAACTTTGTGTACTAAGGGGAGTAAAACTTGTAAGTAAGACTTGGGGTACTAATAGTCAAAAGGGTGTGATCAAAGCATGCTTAAGGCATCTTTGCTAAACCATCTAGTTTTATTCTAGTTTGCTAAGTACTAAACTTGCAAGGGTTAATCTTGGGTATTTCTAGCTTGCTAAGGGTAGCTTGTACTGTTAATGGTGGCTTGCCTTGGTTGGTGCAGTGGTTGAAGTTTTCTTCGTCTTCGTCTTGATATCACTCCTCCTCCTCGTAAGCTTGGTCGGTACTATCTTCTATAACAATACATACAGAGTAGACAATCACCAAACAATACTTAACTAGGCTAGATAGCATTCTAAGACACACAATTGATGATCTATTATCATCACAAGCATCACAAGTTTAATGCCATAGTTTCTTTCTTTTTATTTTAGAAAAGTAATTTTTACTCATTGAAAATTCAACTAAGATTTAATATTCACCACTTAAAATATGGGATCATGTTGACACATGTCATCACCACATATTATAACATGTGGGAATGAGATTTAAAAGGTTGGATCAATATTACTTTGGTTTAAGTTCATTATTTAATGATTTAAAGTGACTAGAAATGCCTATATAGCATTATTTTGGTACTAGTCCAAACTCAGTGCATGTAAACCTTAATATTATTACATATTTAGATAGATATGATGAAATGTGATTTTTGAGAGTTGGAATCAACTCAAAAGCTAACTTGGTTGATTTTATAAAAAATTTGCAAGTTGCAAAAGCTTCTGTCTTCTTATTTTTATTAGGAGAGATCTATAACTCTAATTGAATTAAATCCAACGGGCTTGGATAGATCATTTTAATACCTTTCAGACAAAATTGGTTTCATGCAATTTGGATTTCTAAAACTCTCTGAATTGATTTTCAAACTAGGGGACAGAAACTAGATTTAACTAAAAAGAAAAATCCAGATTTGAATGGGTGGGCTAGCGCGGGAAAAGAAATGGGCCGGCCCAGTGGCGCTCCGTGGCACGGGGCTCAGCTCACAGGGGGTCCCGCGTGTCAGTGGCACTTAAAACGCGAAACGGTACGCGCGCTGTGGTCGTGCGATTAGAAGCGAGATCAACGGCTGAGGGTCGTCATCGACGACGAACAGGTCGCCGGCGAGCTCGAACCCTAGCGGCTCGGTGGGGGTCTACTGGGGGCGTACCAGGGCTCTAGCGGGGTCGGCGAGGCGGGCAAACAAACTGGAAGACGACGGCAAGGCAAGGCACGGTTGCGGTGGAGCTTGGGGTGGTCGCAATCAACGACGCCCTTCTCCTCCAGAGGCGGCTGCTCCGGCTCCAATTCCGGCGAGCTGCTGCCCCCTTTGCTCCGGCGAGAGGTGGGTGAGGTTCAGAGAGGTGAGGAGAGTGGAATGGTGTGGAGAGAAGAGGCTGGGGAGGGCTCCTTTTATAGGCCCGACGGTGAGACCGAGCGGGATGGGCAGGCGATGGTGGCGACATGGCTATGGCGGGGTAGAGGCATGGCTGGGGGTGGCGATCGATGGGCGGTTCCCTGGCGGTGCTCTAGGAATTGAATGCGGCCGTAGGGGCGGTGGCACGCGGTCGGGACGAGGTGGCGCTCTGAGAGGCAGAGGCGGCGGTGTCCACGGTGAGCGGTGGCTGTGAGGCGTTGGGAAGCCAGCGGGGGTGTCTAGGGTGTTCTCCAGGTCGAGGCGGAGTGGCGGGCACGGGCTGCTGCCAAGGTGCGGTCTGTGCGAGCGGGGACAGAGCGCGCTCTGGGGACGGCACTGGCATGGTGCGGTGGCACTGGGCGCGGTTTGTGCTGGATGGTCCACTGCTGCTCTAGGCTCGGGCAAGGGACAGGGGGTGGCGGTGAGCTCCTGGCTACCTCCTAGACATGGCAAGGGAAGAGGGAATGGTCTGCTGCAGCGGGGCAAGGGTTGGCCGGCGAGGCATGGCTCGACATGGCATGGCATGGGGACTAGGGACAAGGGAGAGGGGTGTTAGGGGTTTGGTTAGATCAAGAGGGGACAAAGGAGATAAATGAAGGTCATTTGGGGGCAAAAACCTGTAGTAAATAGTGAGCTAGGATTAGAGTAGAGATTATGCATGCCAAGTGTTTGATTAAATGGCCGCATGAAAGAAAGTTTTGAATTTTGGTTTCAAATTTTTTGAGTGATCTCCACTAGTGATAGGTAGTCTCTGGTTGCAAGGGTTTTGAAAGTGGAGCTCAAATAGATGGTTTTTGAAATAGGGGTGATCTATGCATATGCATTAGATTCAATTTTAAACTGTCATTTAAAATAGTTAACAGAATGTTTTTAGCAGATCCAAAGGTGGGCCTTGGTACCTCATTATGTGTACTAGCAAGGGGTGCAAAGATCAAGAATTGTTTCTGTTAAGTTTTGAGTACTAGGAATAGCCAAAGTAGGCATGGGAGTTAAATTTGCCAAAATGACCATTCCTCCTTTTTAATTCTTTTTGATTTGATTTTCTTTAGGAAAAGTTTGGGAATGATGTAGATGATGTTTAAATCACCTAAGAAACATTTTACAAGCATTGGATCACTCAATCATGGCAATTCAAACAACTCCTATTTTAAATGCACACATATATGAATGCTTTCATATTAATTTTGGAAAAGTTTTTGTTAACCCTATTTTTGGATGATTTGATCTTGATAAGCTTGGTTTAAAGTTTTGGGATATTACACTCATCACCATCTCCATATTGCTGTAACAATTGAGTTGAATCTTTCATAGTTCATAGGGGAAACTTTCCCGGTGTTGATTACTCTTTGTAGTTGATGCTATTGAGTGAACCATTGAATTATTGTTTATGTTCAGATTGTTATACATCATTATTCCATATCTAATCATGATCCATATGATGTCTTGTGAGTAGTTCGTTTTGTTCTTGAGGACATGGGAGAAGTCTTGTTGTTAGTAGTGGAGTTGCGTTGAGAAAGATTCAATAGATTGTTATTTAAGTTGTGGTGTACTTCTTCTAGTGGTGTCATGTGAACGTCGACTACATGACACTTCACCTATATGGGCCTAGGGGAATGCATTGTGTATTTGGCTACTAATCGTAGGGGTTGCCGGAGTGACAGAAACCTGAACCCCCGTTAGGAAACCATTGCACAAGGGACGTAAGGGTCTTAGAGTTTAAAGCTGTGGTTAGGTTTCTACCGTAATTACTTTCTTGTACTTACGGATGTTTGCAAGGGGGTTTAATCACAAGTATGTATTAAGTCTTGGATGGGATGGTACATTAGCACAGGTTCACCCACGCAACACTTAGCAAGCTAGAGAAGATTAATCGACTATATGAAGCGAAAGCACTTGACAGTCTTCCCATGTGTCCTCGAGAACGTTTGGTCATCAATAGAAATACAACCGGCTTGTCCTTTGCTGCATAAAGGATTGGGCCACTTGCTGCATTCATTCTTACTGTCTTTTGTTTACTCGTACTTTGTTTACTTGCTTTATCGAAAACCCCTAAAAATCCGTTTGCTAAGTATTTGCAGAGAATTCCTGATCCATACCACTAGCCAGCACCTTCTGCTCCTCGTTGGGTTGGACACTCTTACTTATCGAAAATACTGCTATACACCCCCTATACTTGTGGATCATCAAGACTATTTTCTGGCGCCTTTGCCGGGGAGTGAAGCGCTATTGGAGAGTGGAACTAGTAAAGTAAACTTCTACTGTGAGTATTGTTTACTTCTGCTAGTTACTTTATTTTTGTTATGGATAATTCGCTGAGTTTCTTATTTGGTAATTCTACTACCACTGCTAAGGTCGTAGATAAGACACCACCTGCTGAGAAAGATGTTTTCAAAATACCTACAAGAATTATTGATCGTGTTATGGATAACTACTATGTTAGGGATGGAACTGTCCATCCCGGTGATCATTTACTCTTTATACACGAATTATGCGGGTTGTTCAAGTGTGCAGGCATTACTACAGATCAAGTTAAGAAGAAGTTATTCTCATTATCACTAAAAGGAAGAGCTGAGGAATGGTATAAGCTGCTGAAGAATGGTCAAGCTCTGGAATGGGAGGAAATAGTGCCTCTCTTTTATTCAAAGTTTTATCCTCCTAGTGAGATTCATAAAGATCGGAATCAAATATAAAACTTTTGGCCTCTTGATGGAGAGAGTACAGCTCAAGCTTGGGGGAGATTGAAGTCACTAATGCTCAAATGTTCCATTCATGAGCTCCCCAACAATATTATTATCAATAACTTTTATGCAAGGCTCCCTCTACATGACAAGGATTTTTTAGATGCTTCTTGTGCTGGATCATTCACTCGCACGGAAGAAGAAGTTAAATGGGACCTTCTAGATCGTATTCAAGACAATGCTGAAGCTTGGGAGAATGACAAAGATAGAAAGTCAGGTATAAATTATGATTATGAATGCATTGAATCTTTTATGGGAACTGATGACTTTCAAAATATTAAAAATGCTTATGGTTTAGACTCTCAAGCTATTGCTTCTTATTTTAAGGCCTTTGCTTCTTATATTGAAGTGCCTAAAAAGAAGTGGAATAAGTATCATGAAACTTATAAAGATATTGCTAAGAGTGTTCCTGCAAGAAATACTGAAGTTTATACTGCTAGTCATGTTTTACCTAAACCTTATATTGAGAAAATGCCTTTCCCAGTTAAGGTAAAGGAACATTCTATGATAGCTAGTATGGTTAATGAAAGTATGAGTAAGGTTGCTGAACCTGATAAACAAATGATTGAGGAACCTATTGTAGCGAATGTGAAAGACTTTGTTGCTAATTATTAAAAAGAGGTACACACTATCCTTTGTAAGGATACCTCTAATATTGTTTCACATAGTAGTGTTATGAGAGATAGCATTCCTGTGTTTTCTGTTAGAATAAGAGATCATTGCTATGATAGTCCTTGTGATAGCTATATTGTTAAGTTTATGCATGATACTGAAAGCTATTATGAGAGAGGGATAAGTGTTCTTGTGCACCTCAATAATATCAAGTTTCCTCGTTTTATGCTAAAAGTTTTTATGTTGCACTTCTTTTGCCTTCTTATGCAAGTTGCCTTTGGTTCCAATAACTTGTTTGTTTACAAAATTCCCTTGCATAGGAAGTGGGTTAGACTTAAATGTGCGTGTGTTTTTGCTTCTTAATGCTCTCTTTCACTTCAAATCATATCCCTATGAGAGCTTCTTCAAAATTATCATGCCCATCTTAATGGCTATAAAGAAAGAGCTTTATGGGAGACAACCCAATTTGTTTTTGCTTTTAGTTTGTTTTTGTTTCTTTGAGTCTTGGAAGTTATTACTTTGGTAATAACCGCTCCTTATCCGTTTTGTTTGGTTTTTGTGTCAAGATTAACCTCTAATAAGAGAGAAGTAAGATTTGGGGAAGTTGTTGTCCCGAAACAGATTTTTGTGCTTCACCATAAAAATTCGTGAGAGACCTCTGTCTGTCAGATTGAGCTGTAATTTTTTGTGCTTCTGCCCCAGGTTGTTATTTAACTTTAGTTAGTTTTGCACTTTTTGATTTGAGCAACATAAGATTTTCGAAAAAAATTGATCTTTACCTGCTGGTCTGCTTTGACAGATTTTGCTAATCTTGCATTTATTTCTTTATTCGATTTCCTTTTTGAATTCTTTTTGGGTTTTCAAAAGGAGTTGCTACAGTAACTTTTTTTGATGGTTGTCAGTCGAAGTTGGACTCAAAAGGTTTTATCACTTCACTTATACTAATGTTGCTAATGAGAACTGTGTGAAGTTTTGCGTGAAAGAAATTTCCAGGAAGTGGAGATAATGGTGTAACAAGGAAGAGAAAGGTTTTATGACTCGAGTAATAAGTATATGAAGATGAAGATATCGATGATATTCAAGAGATGACCCCGGAAGAATCTACTAGATACCAAATTCAGAGACCTGCAGAGTCCGTGTTCAAATAGGTAACAGTTCTGGTAAGAAAAGTTCCATGAAAATACAATCCAACTATATTTTTGCAGTTTTTAGTCAATAAGGAAAGCTATGAAGCAAAAAAGGGATGGAACCGGAGCCAGGGTGGCCCACACCACCCCATGGCGCGGGCCCACCCCTGGCCGCGCCACAAGGTGGTGAGGCCACCTAGGACTCCGTCTCCGACCCGTTTTCTCCCAGTACCTTCCTTTTGATATGAAACATCGTAATATATAACCCCCCGGATCCCCCGAGGTTTGTATATCGTGTTTTTGTTTCGATCTGTTTCTGCCAGGACATACTCTTTGAAGGTTTAGAAGCACAATGGTGTCCGCCAAGGATAAAGGGAAGGAACCTATGGAGGAAGACCTCCAAGACCCCGGGAAGGAGAAGGAGATCAAGGGTGAAGGTGAAGAGGAGGCAAAGCACACCGACACTACCATTGCAAGCATTGGAGTGGTGGCGAACCCTGCCAGGATCAGAAGGACTGCACGGATGCAGACTGGGGGGGAAGCTCCTCGTCACTGTTTAGCACCAAGGACACCTTCTTCGAACACCAAGAGTACCTTCCATACCTTTGCACATAACCATGTAGGAAAAGAAGACTCCAAGTGGGAAGAATGGAAGAAGAATCACAATAGCTGGGATCCACAAACTGAGATGATTATGGGCCGTATTGAGCATAACTCGGAATTGATTCACACTCTCACCTTCGAGATTGAGGACCTTGGGAAACTGATCAAGGAGCTCATCAAGAGGATACCACCACCACCGAAGGAGTAATTCGTCATCAGGTTTGGCATCCCCTTGGTTTGTTCCAAACTTGGGGGAGTGCCGTGGTATCATATCACTATCTTCTATCTTTTTACCTTGTTAGTAGAGTCATATCATGAATAGAGGAGTTATTTTGTAGTATGGTTTGCATTATGGAAGTGTCCCCTCTCTCGTTAGATATGTATCCCTTGGTGTGAGTTTCCGTTATGGAATATTAATGAGAAGTTCTATCATTCACTCTTTTGCTTAGCTTATGTTAGTTTTCAATTCGTGGTTATATGATTGATATTGTTGTTAGTATTGGTAGCACTTTGGTATCATTGAGTTAATTTAGTTGGTTTTGGCAAACCTGGCTCAGTCAGTAGCAACACCCTTTTTGAGAGTTGAAAAGAAAAAGATAGAAGTACTCTAGAGAAAAATAATTTCATCATCTTTCTTTCTTGATTTGCTCATAAGTCTAGTATTCTCTAGTTAAGATCTTTTGTGCTTCCAAGGAAGATTGCATTTGTTTTTATCACTTGTATGTTTGTTTGTTTCCTTCAACTCTTATACTTGCTACCCAGCCTTGCTAGCCAAAAACCTGTACTGAGAGGGTATTCTTCTCGTGCATCCACCTCCTTTAAACCAAAACCTTTGCCATTTGTCTCCACCATACCTACCTAGTAGCATTATTGTTGTTCCAAGTAAATTCCTGTTTTATCGACCTCCCAAATTAAACTTGTTATGTGAAAATTAGTGATTAAAGCTCTCACGAACTTGATGGCACACTTTATTTTCTTGCATTTAATAAACTTGAACCATTGGGTCCTTCTTTGTTGCGTATATGCTTGCGCTTTATGAGTTGAAGTTAGCCGAACCATGTATCATGGGGACCGCTTTCAACACTTCATTGGTACTTGTACCTAGTTGATATCATGTTCTTTTGCTTATGGATCCCGGCGGTGTGAAATAAAAGTGGAACTTGTAAGATCATGGAGTTTATATGTGTGTTAGAGAAACGCCTGGGCCGCTAGCCTAAGCCATGCCTAATCATGGTGGAAACTTGCAGCATAACTATAGTGAGCATTCTATGAAGCATCCTCAATAAAAACCTATGGAAATAGCAAATAAAAAGATCGCTGAGATGCTCACTGTCTGCTTGCCTTGTCATTTTGATTATGGGATAGCTCCTGTGTCATGTGCAAGGGGTACCCCGTTGGCGGTTCTCAATGATACGCATGTATTTACAATGACAAGAGCTTGCTCGTGACTGAAGTTGAGTAGCATGAGGATCGGTACTCATAAGTAAGGGGCTTGAGATTTCAACTTATAACTTGTCAAGCATATCCTCTTAGTTGTGTCACTTTAACCTTAATCACCTAAAGATGCCTATGATAGGGGCAATGAGAGCTGAAAGTTAGTAAGTATCATAATTTTTGGGAGCTCTTTATGAGACTTGTAATCCCTGCTTCCCTCTTTGAAGGGCCCTTTCTTTTACTTTGTAGTTGAGTCAGTAAACCTATTCCCTTCTATCTCGGCAAGTATTTTGAGTTGATGTGTTTCATTCATTCATATGATGATTTTTGCATTCATGTTTCTTATGTTCCTTGTTTTGCACATTGCTCTTATCTTGATGTTTACTACTTTGAAAGCTTTTATTGAAAAACAAGCTAGTTGTGAACTCCAGCAAATTATCAACTATTCTTCGACCAAGAGCTAAGTTTGCCATTACCAATTATGATTCACTTTATGTATCCTTATTGTGTTTCCTTTACTCATTGCAAGTTGAGTTATATAATAGTGAGTTGTCTTCTATTATGATCTATGTATTTGATGAATGTGATGCTTCTTGTCTGTATTCTTTTATCGACTCTTCACTCCATAAACTTGAGGTCATGTTTATTGAGCTCAGTTTCGCTTGGGGACAAGCGAAGTCTAAGCTTGGGGGGGAGTTGATACGTCCATTTTGCATCACTATTCTATGTCTTAATTCACTATTATTCACTGATATATTTCGTATTGAGAGGTGATACTTATGTTATTTCATCTGTTTTTGCATGGTTGATGACCTTTGGAGCATGGACCGCTGTAGTCAGGATTCTGATGGAAAAGGTGCTGTTTGGAGGCAAAATTCGCGAAGATCAGAAAATCCGGGAAAATATACGGAAAATTCTATTTTTCCAGAAGACTCAAGATGCCAGAACATGGAGTGGAGGTGGGCCACAGGGGGCCCACACCACCCCATGGTGCGGGCAGGCCTAGGCCGCGCCAGGGAGTGGTGTGGCCACCCTGGCCCACTCCAGCCTCTCCCCTCTGGCGTATATCTTCCTCCCGAAACCCTAAGACTGGAGGAGCGACCACAGAAAGATTCCGCCGCCTCTGCAGGGCGGAAAACACCGAGAGAGAAAGATCTCTCCGGCAGACAGATTTCTGCCGGAGGAATTCCTTTCCGGAGAGGGGAGATCGTCTCCATCAACACCACCATCAAGCTGGACTTCATCGGGATCATCATCATCACCACCACCATCATCATCACCATCAGCACGCTCATCACCATCTCCATATTGCTGTAACAATTGAGTTGAATCTTGCATAGTTCATAGGGGAAACTTTCCCGGTGTTGATTACTCTTTGTAGTTGATGCTATTGAGTGAACCATTGAATTATTGTTTATGTTCAGATTGTTATACATCACTATTCCATCTCTGATCATGATCCATATGATGTCTCGTGAGTAGTTTGTTTTGTTCTTGAGGACATGGGAGAAGTCTTGTTGTTAGTAGTGAAGTTGCGTTGAGAAAGATTCAATAGATTGTTATTTAAGTTGTGGTGTTGTCGTGGTGGTGTCACGGCAGATGCCATGGATAGGCTGAAGGTGGGGACTAATATGCGCTAGGGGAATCCAGGGAGGGATAGTAGAGTGATTCTCTACACAGAAGCCTTGTATTGATGCCCAGTCTCCCAGATTACAAGTGCTCCTCGAGCCGTATGGACAAGAGGAGGACGAAGAAACTCTCTTACTCTTGCCTACTAACTAGCCCAAGAACCCTCGATCTACTAGCGTTTTCCTTGCTATGTATCAGAAGAGACCCAACCTCCGAAAATCTAACCCCCTTACCAGAACCCCAACCCCCCCTTATATAGAGGTGGTCCGGTCCTGGCCTAGGGCATACGTGGAGGCATATTCCCAGAATATGCCTCCTCCCAAAGTAGTAACCCGACAGGGATGCTTTTCCCCCGCGTCACTCTTGCTTTAACGATGTTGCCTCTGCGGCGCCTGCGTCAGCTGATGTGAGCATCGTCACCCTTGTCGGCCATGATCCGGTGGTCCTGCCCTTGCTTTATTCGCTCATCTAGTACGCACCGGGCCTTCTTTTTGACCAGAGAGATTCCTTCCTTCTCCTAGAAGCCAAACGAGGATCCGGATCACAGTAGATCCTGCCACACTTGTTCCTGCATATGAGCTAGACAAGTGTCTCCGACTCACTCCTTGATTCAGATGAGACAATGTTAGATGACCCCTGGTCCGGGTTACTCCGTGATCCGGCCTGCCTTGAGGTGACTCGGCCAGCATCCGCTTTGACCTTACCGACCCTCGGCTAACTCGGCCCTTATACCCCAGAGCGACCCTACCCGGGGTTATTCCCCCAACATTAGTCCCCGAAGCTGGTGCGGCCTCAACGGCCTTGGTCGCTAAGGCCACATCAGGTTCATTTGTATCTAACCTTCGGATGTTTATTTCCGGGTTAACTTTTTGTCTCGGATTATATGGGTTTACGTTCCCTTCGCACGCTCCAAGTTTTCACTTGCCGGCCGGGTCACCACTTTGGCTCGGGTCCTAAGGTTTTACTGTTCCTCTGCACAGTTCAAGTTTTCACTCGCTGGCTGGGTTACCTTCGTGTCGCGGACCCGGGCCTTGCTTCCTTCTCTCGTACGCCAACCCACGTAACGATTAATCATTACGTTGCCTTATTTTAAGGGCTTGAGCAGTAACCGCCGCAGTAGATGTCAGTGATTACTGTGCGGGGGTTACGTCACGTTTGTCTCCCTGTTTACCGCAACTGCACGTCGTGTCATGGGATCACATTTACTCTGCGGCCCCCCAGTGTGGCTTCTCTCTGATTGGTCAATGCTGGCGATACACGGCCACACTGTGTAGTTTTCCAGCACAGCACGATCCCACTCGTTGATGACTGAGGGCGGTTAAATAGGGAAGGGGCACTCTCCTTATAACTTTTACATCTCCGCGCCCCCTCGTCCGTTCCTCTTCTTCTTCCTCGCAACCGCGCCGCCGCCAGTGCCCGTTGCAGCAGCGCCGCCGCTGCATTTTCTTCGTTTCTCCGCACCGCAATCACCGCTGCGCCTCTGTTTAGCCACGGATCCTCGTCAGTCTAGACCGCGGAGCCCCACCGCCGCCAGCTCCAGCGAGGACACCAGAATTGAGATGACGGAGGAAGAGCTCATCGTTGCTGAACAGGAGATGGAGGAGGAGGCCAGCGCGTGGGCCGGCTCCTGGGTCTGCGAGGACGACATCGCCTGGCTCTACCGGACCCGGCGCATTCCCGCCGGTGTCGCCGCTCGTCTCCCCTCCTCGGAGTTGGCCCCCTCACCTAATCCGGGCGAATTTGTTGTTTTCTTATCCCATTTCCAACGAGGATTTGGGCTTCCAGTGAGTGATTTCTTCCGAGACTGGATCCGGACCTATCACTTGCAACCACATCATCTCCTGGTGAACGCCATCACCTCTCTGTCCGCTTTTGTTTCTCCGATCAAGGGCTACACCGGGCTATGGCCTACGAAGGAGCTGTGGATCCGGTTCTTTGGACTCCGCCGCAACGTCGTCCCCAACATCCACGTCGAGTCGAAAGACAAGCAGCTAACTCATGTCGGAGCTGCCTCGATCTCGCCCCAGAGGTATTCAATCTTTCCCCGGGTCACCGGGCTTGACTCCTGCAAAGGGTGGGCCCAGACCTTCTTCTACGTCCGGAATGAAGGCACGGAAGTTTGATCCGGTTGCTGCCCTACGCTCCGGGTCCCCCTGACACGGATTTCTGGGAGGAGGTTGCCAGGAAGCCTACAGCCCTGGCCAACCAAGTGAACAAAAGGTTTGCGGAGCTGAAGAAGCTCGAATTGCGCAACGAGGATGCCATGATCACATTCATGCGCAACCGAATCTCTCCCCTTCAGCGGCGCACTCACAAGTTGTGCCATATGAGTTTTAGTCGCGACCCCAACGAACCTCCTCATTCGAGTTGAACAATACGGAGATCTTCCGCCGGGTCAAGGCTCTTTTCACCACCCATAAGGACTTCTCCGCCGAATGGACGTGGGGAATCGAGCATTACTGCCGTGACATGCTCCCTCCCGCGGTAAGCTTCGCGGGGTGAACTTATTTCGGATCAATTTCATGTCGGCTCTTATCACATTCTTGACTTTGATCCTTGTGCTTTTTTCTCAGCTGTTTCTCCAGCAAACCCTCGAGGATGGCTCGGATCCGACCCTTAAGTGGGCCCCAGACCGAGAAATTCCGGACGAGGAAGAGCCGGACCAGGAGATGTTCCTCCCCACACCCGATGCCACCAGACGACCCAGCGGTAAATTCTCTTCTCTTAGAGATTGGCCCGACGATGAGGATGACTCGGATATCGATGTGATTGAACCCGTTGAGGCTGTCCCTCTTTCTTTTGCCTACCCGGCATCAGCTAACCCCGGTAGGCACATCCACGAGGATCCTCCCCTTGCCACGGGCGAGCCTGTTCCGGTGGCGTCAAAGAAGAAGCGCGGAACCGCGTCGAGTTCTTCTTCCGAACCTTCTCAGCCTTCCAAAAGGCAAAAGAAGGCCGGAGACAAGACTGCCTCCAAACGGGTAAGCAAAGCCCCGGCAAGGAGGGCCCGGAAACCTAAGGAGGCCGAGACCTCGGATGCGTAAGTTCTTTTTTCACTGCGCAACACACTTCTCCCTGCTTCGGGGTAATTTCACTCCTGACATTATTTTCTCTTGCAGGGCTCCTGTGGAGGTCCCTCAGAGCGGATCGAGCATCTCCTCTCCTCTTTGCTCCAGTCCTTCCCCTCCCGGTGACGACGAGTCACGCCCGCTGAGCCCTATTCCGGAAGGCTCTGCGGCCGCTCCGGGTTCCACAGTACCTCCTTTAGAGGGACGCGACCTCGGATCAGGAGGGGTCGGATCGGCCGAGGCAATGGCGTCCGGCACTTCGGCATTGCTGCAACCAGCAACAATTAAGTCTACCGCAACTCCAGCACCAGCAGCAGCTCCAGCACCAGCCACCGAACCAGCGGCTGCCCCGGTTCCGAAGAAACCAACAGCAGCTCCAGCGCCAGCCACCAAAGCTCCTGCGCCAAGTTCATCTGCCTCGTCCGAGTCATCTCAAGCTCGGCGAGGACCCACTCCAGCGGTTTCCAAGGGCAAATCCACTGCGGTCAGTTACTCCCAGCAGGCCAAAGGCAAATCCACGTCCACTGAGGCTGGGCAACGAACCTTGTCGTCGATGCTTCCAAAGAAATCACCAGCAGCGACGGATCCTCCTGCCGAGCCAGCTGATTCGCAGCAGATGGTTCTTCACACTAGCCCAGCTCTTGCCCTGATTGAAAGGAAAGAAGCTCACGCCAAGGGTTTGGTGGCACCTCACATGCCCACTAGCGAACGGTACCCTCCGAGCCTCATCGAGTTCGTCATGAACTGGAATAAGGCGGAGTTCGTCTACAATGACGATCTCCCGGAAAAGTTCGGCCCAGCTGAATTTTTCGCTCAGATGAATACCGCCGCCAAGGCCATTAACCTCGCTGGGCGTATGATGGAGGTACGTTGTTTATTCTTTACGTGCTGTAGATAATAACCATTAGTCCCCGAGCCTCCGGCGGAGTAACTTGTTACTCGGCCGGATGCTCCTTAGAAGATCAACGTAGCTGCATGTAAACTTTGAATACGCACACACCTAGAGCCGGGTTAAGTTCCGCTTGGCCCGGACCTTGTACACTTTGAATATGCACACACCTAGAGCCGAGTTAAGTTCCGCTTGGCCCGGACTTGTACACTTCGAATATGCACACACCTAGAGCCGGGTTAAGTTCCGCTTGGCCCGGATCTTGTACACTTCGAATATGCACCGAACTAACTTTACACGCCTGTGCCTTTGTCAGGTAACTACAAACCATCGGAGCGTCGAGTTTCAGCGCCTGCTTGATACCCATAAGACCTTGCGCGCAAAACACGTGGCACTTGGCGCGGAGCATGAAAATAGGGGTAATTTCCTCTCTTAACACCTCACCGCTTCGTTTGTTTCTGCCGGACTAACCTTCTTATTCGGTTTTTTGCAGCTGGGGTGGAGGCTGAAAACAAGATTATGCGAAAAAACTTGGAGGAAATCCGAGGTATGTCCCCCTTCGGCCAACATCACTGTGTTCTCCATTCTTTCTTTTTCTTGGCTCGGCAAACATTCACTCCTCGGCTTTGCCGGGTCAACACACCATTTCAGCATCGCTTGAGGATAGTGTGCCCGTGCCTGATATGATGCTGCATTTTCTCAAACAAGCAGGACAGCATCAAGCCGAGCTGAAGAAGAAGGACGATGAGCTTGCCCTCCTCCGGATCAAGGATGGCGAGATAGCCAAACTCAAGGCCGAGATGGAGAAGATGAAGGCCCAACACAAAACCGAGCTCCAGAAAGTTGGCCAGAACTTCACCGAAGAGCGTGAGCGGTTCACCCTCCAGATCTCCAAGGACCAGGAGCTGCTCAAGGAATCCGAAGTCCGGCTTGGGTCGGCGCTTGCCGAGCTTGGACAACTTCGCCAGAGACGTGATAGTTGTATCAAGGAGTTGACCCGAATCCATCACCATATCTCACGTAAGTTTCTTTTCCTTGCCCGACGCAGTTTTCCGGGTTAACTCATATGCCTTTGCTTCAGCATCCTCCCTTTCCTTATTTTCAGATAACTTTCCGAAGGGTACTGCTATTGCCAGTGCTGCCGTTGCCAAATTTCGCCAAGAGAGGGGTACTCCCATCGCTCCTGATGGTGAGAGCGTCCCCTTAGACCTGGAGGACCTGTTGGTTAGTGTGTCAGCCCGGGTGGAAACTATCAAGAACTATGGAAAAGATCTCCTCGACGTTGCGGTCCGGATCTTCAACGCATTCTAGCCAAGCGAGGACGCTCCGGAAAGGATCACACTTCTTGCGGAAAAGCTAATGGAGATTGAGACTCAACTCGACCTCTAGAAGGAATCCGCCGGGCGTGCCGCGGCAGATACCCTTCTCCATCATATCCTTTCATGGTACGAGAAAATTGATCTGAGCCTCCTCACCCGTCGGCGCACCGGATCCAAATGGACCAATGATCCGGAGTGGGTAGCTCGGCGCCAGGCTTGCGCCTACAGCCTCATCGAATATTCTCCAGTCCATGACTGGGTTGAGGGGCCGAGCTTTCTGGAATCCGGCGAGGAGGAACAGATGGAGAACATGGAGGATGGGTCGGGCGATGACGAAGAAGATGCTGCTTCAGATATCGAAGACAGTGATGATGACGCCGAACTTCCTCCTCCCGCCGCTCCTTAGGTGAAAAAACTCGAAAATTTATCAGATCCCCGGTATGCCGGGTGCAATTGTATACTGAATACATAATATTTTGCTACTATGCTTGTATGCCGGATTAACTTGGGCGTAGTCCCCGAGTTTCATTTTCTTGTTCATCCAATTCTCTGGCTCGATCCATGTCTACCTTGATTCGGTTTTACGACTTACGAATCCGAGCCTCAAGAATCTTTTTAACAATACTGAGAAACTTTGAGGCTTGGCTCAAGATAATTCAACATAATAGTGTGAAAATAAACACGGAGTTAGTTCGAAAAAACAAACGTTAGCTGGAATAGGATCGTTTCCTTAGTAGTTTTTCATGTGCTACGCAATTCCAAACTTGTTCCCTTGCTCGCCATGAAGCCAATTCTTGTTGGACAGCAGCAAGTCGAAGGGTTGGGTTTTTGGTGCTCCCACATTACTAATCCGGGTTAAGCGAAACGAGTCATTCCAGCTAATGCATAAAAAGTAACAAGAATCATTTATTAAGGCAGTCCCCGAGTTACTGCTCGAGGCTCCGCTATTTCATTGATAAGCCCATTGTCGACATACATACCGACATATGAGGATGACTCGGGTACATACACTTTTTGGCTAAGTGTAGAAGGGGCGAAGTAGTGCTACATTCCACGGTCGCTTGGATTCCTCTCCGGACCTGTCCGCCTTGTTCCTTTCCTGTGGCTTTGCATCTATGAGATAGTAAGAGTCATTGTGCAATGCTTTGCTCACGATAAATGGTCCTTCCCACGGGGGGGATAATTTATGCATGCCAGCGGTACGCTGTACCAACCGGAGCACCAGATCACCTTCCCGGAAGACTCGGGGGCACACTTTCCGGCTATGATAGCGTCGGAGGTTTTGCTAATATATGGCGGATCTGGACAGTGCCAGTTCTCTCGCTTCTTCCAGCAGATCAACATCATTTTGCCGGGCTTCTTGCACTTCGGCTTCTGTGTATTGGGTGACCCTAGGCGAATCATGCTCTATGTCGGCTGGTAATACAGCTTCTGCCCCATATACCAGAAAAAACGGCATGTAGCCTGTTGATCGATTCGGAGTTGTTCTTAAACTCCACAATACCGCTTGTAGTTCTTCTATCCAGCACCCCGCTGATCTTTGCAGTGGCTCAATGAGCCGGGGTTTTATCCCGGATAGCACTAATCTGTTGGATCTTTCCACTTGTCCGTTCGATGCGGGGTGGGCTACCGAGGCTATGTCGAGTCGGATTTTCTTATCTCGGCAGAATCGTGTAAATGCTCCTTCAGCAAAATTGGTGCCGTTATCAGTTATGATACTATGAGGATAACCATATCTCAAGATGATGTCTTTGAGAAATGTCACAGCCGTAGCTCCATCACATTTTCTTATAGGCTTCACTTCGATCCATTTTGTAAACTTGTCCACCATGACCAGAATGTGCGTCATGTTCCCTTTTGCTGGTTTGAACGGGCCAACCATATCCAAGCACCACACAGCAAATGGCCATGTAATTGGTATGGTTTTGAGTTCCGACATTGGCATATGTGTCTTGGTGGCGTATCTTTGGCAACCATTGCATTTTCTCACCAGATCTTCTGCTTGCTCCAAGGTGCTTAGCCAGTAAAATCCATGTCGGAATGCCTTTGCCACTAAGGCCCGGGATGAGGCGTGATGCCCGCATTCTCCTTGGTGTATATCTCGGAGGATGTCAAGTCGTTCTTCCGGATCAACACACCGCTGGAGGACACTGGTTACACTCTGTTTGTACAGCTCGGAATTGATGATTGTGTAAGCTTTGGATCTTCTCTGAGTTTGCCTGGCTAGCACTTACTCAGTGGGTAACGTTTCATCTTTCAAGAACTTGTATATAGGCAGTGCCCAAGCTAGTACTGCTCGCGCAGGGAACATCTCCTCATCAATTTCCATCCGATCCACCGGCATAACTTCAACCGGATCATGTTGAACAGTCCCTGGGTCTAGCGAGGTAGTCCCCGGGTTTGCCGAGGTAGTCCTCGGGTTCGGCGAGGTAATCCCCGGGTTCGGCGCACTACCTTCCATGTCAATGTCCATGGGTTCAGCTCTAGATTTCGCGTTTTCCGGGACATAAATTGAGTCGGTTCCTGGGGACGGCCTGATAGATGGCTTTCTGAGGTGCTCCAATGCAACGCCCGGTGGAATTTCCTGTCGGGTCGAACCGAGCTTCGACAGCATGTCGGCAGCTTCGTTTTCCACGCGAGGTACATGATGAAATTCACATCCCTCAAAGTAACCCGAGATTTTCTGCACATGAAATCTGTATAGAGCCATGTTTGGATCCAGGGCGTCCCACACTCCGGACACTTGCTGTATTACTAGATCCGAGTCGCCAAAGCAGATTATCCGACGTATGCCAATCTCCTTTGCCACTTTGAGACCATGCACAAGAGCCTCGTACTCAACGACATTGTTCGATGCCGCGAAATGGATCTGCAATACGTACTTGAGCTGATCCTTCTTTGGCGAGGTAAGCACAACCCCAGCACCTAATCCGGTTTTGGTCTTTGATCCGTCAAAGTGCATCCTCCAGTAGTTCGGATCCGGTGGCGGTGGTTCGTATTGTACCTCGGCCCAATCCACGAAAAAGTCCGCCACAGCCTGGGACTTGATCGCTTCTCTTCTATCATACTGGGGTGCGTATGGTGCCAGCTCAATTGCCCATTTTGCAATTCTGCCATTCGCATCTTTGTTACCCATTATCTCGGATATGGGGGCTTCGCATATCACTTTGATGGGATGCTCCTCAAAGTAGTGCTTTAACTTCTTTGCCGCCATATAAACTCCGTATTCCACCTTTTGAAAATGCGGGTAGTTCTGTTTTGAGGCAGACAATACCTCGCTCAAGTAATACACTGGTCTCTGCACCGACTTACCCTCTTCATCTCGTTCCACTACAATCACTGCACTTACAACTCGGTTGGTTGCGGCTATGTAGAGCAACATTGGCTCCTTCGACAGTGGAGAAGCTAACACTGGTGCAGTGGCCAACATCTTTTTCAAGTGGGCAAAAGCTTCATCGGCCTGCGGCATCCAAACGAATTTATCTGATTTTTTCATGAGTTGGTAGAGAGGCAGTGCCTTTTCCCCTAGCCGACATACAAACCGACTCAACGATGCCAGGCATCCAGTGAACTTCTGGACGTCATTGAGACACTTCGGCAGCTCCATTCGTTCGATGGCTCGGATCTTAGTTGGATTAACCTCGATACCTCGGATGGAGACGAGAAATCCGAGTAATTTCCCAGCCGGGACACCGAAGGTACATTTCTCCGGGTTAAGCTTCATTCGGAATCTCCTCAAGTTCGCGAATGTTTGCCTTATGTCGTCAAGGAGCGTTGCGCTTTCCTTGGTCTTGATAACCACATCGTCCACGTAAACTTGCACATTTTGACCTATTTGATCATGCAAACATTTTTGCATACATCTTTGGTACGTTGCTCCTGCGTTTCGTAAACCAAATGGCATAGTGCGATAGCAGTAAGCCCCGTACGGGGTAATAAAGGCAGTTTTTATTTGATCATCTGGGTTCAGGGGTATCTGGTGGAAACCAGAATAGGCGTCAATAAATGACAGCAGTTCACATCCCGCGGTAGAGTCGATGACCTGATCTATCCTCGGCAGTGGAAATGGGTCTTTCGGACATGCCTTGTTCAGGTTCGTGTAATCGATACACATACGCCAAACCACTGCCACGTTCGGATCATCCTTCTTCTTTTCTACCAGCACCGGATTAGAGAGCCAATCTGGATATAGCACTTCCATGATAAATCCTGCTGCTAGCAACCGAGCTATCTCGTCACCAATGACCTTTCTCCTATCCTCGGCGAAGCGTCGGAGAGGTTGCTTCACCGGCCTTGCTCCGGGTCTTACATTCAAAGAGTGCTCGGCCAACTCCCTCGGAACACCTTGCAAGTCCTGTGTGGACCAAGCAAAAATATCCTGATTCTCACGGAGGAAGTTGACGAGCTCGCTTTCCTACTTGTCAGTTAACCCGGCCCCAATCGTCACGGTACGCTCCGGAAACACGTTATCCACCGGGATCTTCTTAGTGTCCTTCGCGGCTTGAAATGAAACGCTTCCATGCGGGTTGCTTAACGCCGGCATATACTGCTGCGCGGACTGAGCTAATGCCGCCACCTCTTGGATTTTTCTTTTCTCTTGGGCAATTACGAGTGACTCGGCTAGGTTAGACCCGGCTGAGGCACACTCAATGGAACGTCGGAAGTCCCCAGCGATAGTAATTGCCCCACTTGGCCCGGGCAACTTCATCTTCAGATAACCAGCGTGGCAACTTGCCATGAATCTGCTCAGTGCTGGTCACCCGAGTAATGCATGATACGCGCTCTCCAGGTTTACCACTTCAAACTCCAGATTTTCGGTTCGGCAATTATCCCTCGTACCGAATAGCACGTCGACCCGGACTTTGCCTATGGGTTCGCAGGATATGCCGGGCACGATACCGTGAAAAGTTGTTCTCGTAGCCTGGAGCATGTTCTCCGAGATGCCCAACTTGCGCATCGTATCCGCATACATGATGTTAATGCTACTGCCATTGTCGATTAGTACCTTGGAGAATCTCACATTAATATTTGGTCCAATGAACGTCGGATCTAACACCAGTGCATACGAGCCCGGACTTGGCATAAGCTTGGGATGATCTTTGATGCTCCAGGTAATTTCTTGGTCCGACCAAGACATATACCTCGTCACTGCAGGCATAACCGCGTAACCTCCATATGTCGGTGCTGCAAGCTTTTCCTATCCGTTTCCTCTGTTGTGAACACACAATAGCTCTGGTGATGTTCCCTATACTCATTCCTTCCCTCATTTCCGGAATACCTCTGATCCGGTTGTTGCTGGTTTTCTACCTGATGCACTGCATCCCTTCTCTCACTGTTGTCATACCTCGGCGGAGGAGGAGGCAACATCAGTTGTTGCGCGTTTGCACCGGAGAGCAATTGCTGCCGGGGTAACTCCTGCCGAGGTTGATATTTCCGGGGTGCTTGAGCATTCCCCGAACCACCTTGTTCTATCTTGCGCATCCACTCACATTGTCTCGTCGTGTGACCCGCCGGGCTGTTCGGATTTGGCGTGTGAAACTTGCACGGCTGGTCCAACATTGACTCGTAGGTATACCTCGGACGATCTTTCTTCTCTTGCCATTGCTTCTTCTGCTCCGGAGTCCACATTTTCTTGCCATCGTTTCGAGGAGTCCATTGCCCTCCCGTTCTCTGGCATTGGTTGCTCCCTGCCCCGGGCTGATCTTGATTCACGGACGCAACTTGTTGCGAACCAAACCTATGGTCTGGTCTATCATCTCTCCTTTTTCCCCTGTAATCGTTCCTCCAGGATGACCCGGATCCGTCCCTCGGATAGTACTCCTCATTTGACTCGTTCGACATGATCCTGGGTTGAGTCGGATCTCCCAAAGCATAAGAATCCGCGATCCGGATCATCTCTGCCAATGTGACTGGCATTTTCCTTTGCAATTTCATCCACAACTCGCTGCCATACCTACATCCTTGTGCGAACCATGCTATAGCCTGTGACTCTATGACTCCCTCACATGAGTTTCTCACGGTACACCACCGGGTCAAGAATTCACGGTCTGTTTCGTTAGATCTCTGCTTGCACATTGCCAGGGTCTGCGGTCTATTCGGTCTCTGGTATGTACTTGAGAAGTTGCTGATAAACATTTCTTCAAAATCTATCTAGCAATTGATGCTTCCGGGCGGCAAATTGTTCAGCCACACCCTAGCCGGACCTTCCAACATTTGGGGTACATATCATACAGCCCATCTCAAGTTGCCAGTTGCAATTTTCACAGCGGTTGCGTAGTTTATCAGCCAATCCTCTGGCTTTGTACTGCCGTCATACGTCTTCGTGCCCCTGGGTAACTGGAAATTGGGTACTGCGGTTCCTTCATGATCCGGGGCCCAAAGCATGCTGGACCCGGAGGACCTTGACATTCGATTTGTTCCAACCTATACAGGCGATCCAGTTTCAATCTTGCGTCATCCGGCATCAAATCTCTGTTTCCCAATCTCGACCCTATCACATGATAGTCCGGTCTTGCGTATCTCGCATTCATCATCTCCGAGTCTCCATCGTTGTATCGGTCTTGCTCTCGTTGTGCTCCTCTCTGTTGCATACCACGGCCGGCACTTTGCTCTTGCCTTGGTGCATTCCGCTGCTGCGGTTGACCCGCTCCTGCCGGGTTTCGCTGTCCGGCATTGCCGTTGGCAGCATTCCCTTGACCGGCATTGCCTTGGTCGTGGTTACCTCGGCTTATGCTTTGCCGATCGTCGTTTTTCCGCATCTCCTTTTCCTTTCCCGCACGCGTTGGGTCGTACGAAACGATCTGCTTGTTCCGTCTGGCCGAGGTCACTACCTCTTCCCTTCTAGGGCCACCATGAGGCGATGATGCGGCTCCAGCGGATTTCACCGGGTTACCTATCACCGAATGGACGATCTTAGAAGCTCCAACTCTCTCCGGGTTACCTCTCAACAGCTCCTCGTTCTGCCTGTTCGCGATCCGAACCAGCTCGTTAACCCGGTGTTGCTGTCTTTGGCGGGCTTCACCCGTCAGACCCTCTAGCTCGGACGCCGCGGCATCTGCTGCTCTGAGGTTCTTCGCCGGGGTACTATACTTCGGCAACCCCACAGACAGATAGTTTTCCGACCCTTCTGGTCCCTCACCACCTTCTCTGTACATTTTGCTTATGAGATTTTTCCCTTTTACCCTCACTGCATCAACCTTGTTTGCTTTCGCATATTCGCGCAGCGTCATGTTCAACGACTGCTGAGCCGCTGCTATTTTCTTTGCGCCCTCCAGTATCTTTCGCCGGGTCTCCTCTAGCTCGGCCTGTGCCTGAGCTGGATCTACCAGTGCTGTCACCGGGTTAGCCAAGCTATCCATAGCTTCCCTCAGCACATTCTCAGGCCTCTCCAGCGGAGGACCCCTAGCTTTCCTCGGTGCCTTGGGTGTTACCTCCGGGTTTGGCGTCGGATCCTTGCTCACGCCCGCGCCTGTCGCGGTCATCATCACCTCTGCATGGTCCGGGGAGCGGGCGATACGCGCCTCGCGAGCCACGGTGAGGGGTGGTTCCCCCGCATCTACGACGCGACGCGGATGAACACAAGACACGTCCACGACAACATAGACCCTGTGCGTGCCGAGCTTGACGAAGACGCCGTTGCGCGGAAGGGGGCGCGTGCTGAAGCAGCCAACGTTGTCGCTGACGTAGTCCAGCGCACCGAAGCACTGAACGAGCCCGGAGACGATGCGTTCGCCGGTCCTGATGAAATTTCCCGTCCGGATCTTCACCCCTGCTAGCGCTGCTAGCCCCACGGTGGGCGCCAACTGTCGTGGTGGTGTCACGGCAGATGCCATGGATAGGCCGAAGGTGGGGACTAATATGTGCTAGGGGAATCCAGGGAGGGATAGTAGAGTGATTCTCTACACAGAAGCCTTGTATTGATGCCCAGTCTCCCAGATTACAAGTGCTCCTCGAGCCGTATGGACAAGAGGAGGACGAAGAAACTCTCTTACTCTTGCCTACTAACTAGCCCAAGAACCCTCGATCTACTAGCGTTTTCCTTGCTATGTATCAGAAGAGACCCAACCTCCGAAAATTTAACCCCCTTACCAGAACCCCAACCCCCCCTTATATAGAGGTGGTCCGGTCCTGGCCTAGGGCATACGTGGAGGCATATTCCCAGAATATGCCTCCTCCCAAAGTAGTAACCCGACAGGGATGCTTTTCCCCCGCGTCACTCTTGCTTTAACGAGGTTGCCTCTGCGGCGCCTGCGTCAGCCGACGTGAGCATCGTCACCCTTGTCGGCCACGATCCGGTGGTCCTGCCCTTGCTTTATTCGCTCATCCAGTATGCACCGGGCCTTATTTTTGACCAGAGAGATTCCTTCCTTCTCCTAGAAGCCAAACGAGGATCCGGATCACAGTAGATCCGGCCACACCTGTTCCTGCATATGAGCTAGACAAGTGTCTCCGACTCACTCCTTGAGTCGGATGAGACAATGTTAGACGACCCCTGGTCCGGGTTACTCCGGGATCCGGCCTGCCTTGAGGTGACTCGGCCAGCATACGCTTTGACCTTACCGACCTCGGCTAACTCGGCCCTTATACCCCGGAGCGACCCTACCCGGGGGTATCCCCCAACAGGTGTACTTCTTCTAGTGGTGTCATGTGAACGTCGACTACATGACACTTCACCTATATGGGCCTAGGGGAATGCATTGTGTATTTGGCTACTAATCATAGGGGTTACCGGAGTGACAGAAACCTGAACCCCCGTTAGGAAACCATTGCACAAGGGACGTAAGGGTCTTAGAGTTTAAAGCTGTGGTTAGGTTTCTACCTTAATTACTTTCTTGTACTTACGGATTTTTGCAAGGGGGTTTAATCACAAGTATGTATTAAGTCTTGGATGGGACGGTACATTAGCACAGGTTCACCCACACAACACTTAGCAAGCTAGAGAAGATTAATCGACTATATGAAGTGAAAGCACTTGACAGTCTTCCCATGTGTCCTCGAGAACGTTTAGTCATCAATAGAAATACAACCGGCTTGTCCTTTGCTGCATAAAGGATTGGGCCACTTGCTGCATTCATTCTTACTGTCTTTTATTTACTCGTACTTTGTTTACTTGCTTTATCAAAACCCCCTAAAAATCCGTTTGCTAAGTATTTGCAGAGAATTCCTGATCCATACCACTAGCCAGCACCTTCTGCTCCTCGTTGGGTTCGACACTCTTACTTATCAAAAATACTGCGATACACCCCCTATACTTGTGGGTCATCAATTACCAAGAGGAGTTCCGGCTAATTATGGGTTGCTCGCCTACACATATACTCATAAGATTATAATTGTTACATTTATCATTCGTCCACCTGGCACAGTCACTATCACCATGAACTGAATCTCCCCGTGCCTTCTTTTGCCATGTGTAGAAAACAATAAAACAACTAAATCGTTCTTTTCTTTTATGCTTTATATTTCTGAAGTTTACATTTTAGTTTTATTTAAATACACCTAGTTTAATCCAAACTCCATTCTAATTTAAACACTTGCAGTCAATTCATTCAAAGACCTGTGACAACTTTGGGTGTGACGGAGACTTCACTCATAAACACTTATCTTTGGGCTTCATATGGGATCGATATCTATACTTCGAAACTAGCTACAAACGTTTTGTGCATTTGCTGACATCAAGCTATTTTCTGGTGCCATTGCAGGGGAGCTAAGCACTAAGTGTTTGTCTCTTGACATTTCAGGTGTTGCTACTACAAAATGTTCTCCCGAAGAGACAAAGGGTCTACACACTCCGGTAGGACCTATTTACCAAATTATATTGAGCGCGTGCCTTCTAAAAGGCGCGAAGAAATTATTGAAAAACTTTTAAGATCGAATAAAGTTGAAGTTGAAAACCTGAGTGATATTGTGGAAATCATGTCTATTTACAGGACAACTCCCATGAAACATGAGAAAACTCTTAGAGAATACAGTGCTCCAAGTTCTGAATTTCTTAAACAACCAATAGAATTCCCTAATCCTAGAGTTAGAGAATATCGATTTGATGGTGGAATTATTAAAATTTTGCAGGAAAAAGCTTTCAGTGGAAGGGAAGATGAAGATCCAGGAAGGCATCTTAGAGAGTTCAACGATGTAATAACATCACTTGGACCAAAAGGTTTGCCAAGAGACTTCTCTCGTCTAAAATTATTTCGTTGGTCTCTTAAAGGTAAAGCTCTAGATTGTTATATTCTCTCCCTCGCCATTACATTAAATGCTAGGAAAACTGCATTGTTAAATTCATAAAAAGGTTTAATCCTTTTAAAAAGGTAACTGAGTTAAGAAAGAATATAGGTAACTTTAGTCAGAACGTGGGAGAAAACTACCCACAAGCCTGGGATAGATTCTTTGGAATGATCAATAGCATTCCCAATCATAGCTATTCTGAATCAACTATTTGACATTTATTCTATCACGGTCTTAATACTCAATGTAGAGAGTTGCTTGACTTCTCAGTAGGAAGATCGATGGATACTTTAACTATTAAAGAATGTTTGGAATTGATGTCTACTAGGTCTAAGAATGATTCTTTATATAATCCTGATTTTGGCACTAAGCTGGAAAAAGGGATACTCCAGATAACTCCTGATCTTATGCCTGAAGTATGTAAACAATGAAAGAAAAAGGTATACCTTCTAAACTTCTTAAGGAAAACAATGTAGACTTGCTACAAGTTTTAACTGAAGAAGATGAAACTAGAAAAGTTTTTCACGAATTGAAACATTGACAAGCAAAATCTCATAAAACCCTGCATAAGCACTTTCAAAAACATAAATAGATTTTGGCAGAACTCACGAAAAATTATGATGAGATTAGCCAAGAAATAAAATTATTTCACAAGGATCTTAGTATGATTGAAACCTAGTGTGAACAAATAGCATCTGGTTATCAAATTTTTCTTCGAGATGATAAATATATTCCTGTTTCTACTAATGTTGTTACAAGAAGAGGTGCAGTTGTTACAGGACCATTAGGACTACCATAATATGAAGCTGAAAAAGAGCAAAAGGAAAAAGCCTTACTCAAAGCAAGCCAAGAAGATGATACACTGGTGGATTCTCAAGATGAAACTGCTCAAGAAACACAAGATCAAACCAAGGAGGACCAAAATGATGCACATGATGACCGTTATGACTCTAATGTAGAGACAGTTGATCCAAGAGAAGAAAAGAGATAAGCAAGGAAGATGAAATTGTTGTAGTAGAAAAGAAGAAAAGAGATAAGCAACAACAAAAGCAAGCAACAAAAGAGCCTGACCCCCCACAAAAGGTAAAAGACAAGAATAAGAAAGGTGAGCAAAAGCTTCCTTATCCAGAACGAAAAAAGAAAGTGCCAGATCAAGTAATTTATGATTATTTTACAAAGGCACTTGGTGACCTTCGTCTGGAAATTCCATTTGCGGATGTAATCAAAGTTCCTACCTATTCTAAATTCCTCCATGATATTCTTAGTAGAAAGAAAGAAATAACTGAAACTGTTGCCATGATAACTAGTTATCCTGCTAATGGGAAGCTGTTGTCTAAATCTAGAGATCCTGGAATACCAACTATTTCATGCTCAATAGGCAAAACTGGTATTCGCAATGCCTTGTCTGATCTAGGTGCAGGAGTTAGTGTAATGCCATACTCCCTCTATAAAAGGTTAGGATTAGGGGAGTATTCTCCTACTAGTATCACTTTATAGATGGCTGACAAGTCCACTAAGCAACCCATTGGTATGATTGAGGATGTTTTACTTAGAATAGTTGAGCATGTTATTCCCACTGATTTTATTATTCTTGTGATGCTAGAAGATGAAAAATTATCCATAATACTTAGAAGACCTTTCCTTAGTACTGCAGGGGCATCAGTTGATTGCGCTGAGAGAAAGATAATCTTCAATGTTTATGATGCTGAAATCATCCGGTATTTTCCAAAGAAGCTAGAAGCAGGAGAAAGATATATTCCACCGACAAAACGTGTTCATGTGGTAAGTGCCTTTGATAAAGGGCAACCCAAGGTAAGAATTCGAGAACAGAGAAGGGGTTGAGTTATTCAACCATTCTTAATAAAATGCTTAATTTGAGTCAACCCATCTTGTCACTAAAATAAACTAAAGAATAAAAAGTTCATCGCATTCCTACAACTTTTTCATAGACATTCTTGCAGAAGCGCGCCCGTGAAGATGCAGCTGCCAAAAAGTAGTAGAAATGTCGATTGAATGAGTATAGAATAAGGATAAAAATAAAAGTTTGAGTTTTATCTACAAAGACTAAAATTCTGTTCTTCATACGCTAATGTTGGTCGATAGTTTCTACTGTCAATTTTCTATCAAAAATAAGGTATTTCGCTAAGTTTCGGGATAAGAAGGTGTTCTCGAAGAAATAGAATTTTTTTGATAACTACTGATGGTTTAACGACCAACTATATGGCGGGAATAAAAATTCCGGCCATATAGTTCCGGTCGTATAGATATCTTTGCCATCAACAAATTTTCTTTTGAAGGAACAGAGAATTTAACGACTAATTATACGGAGGGAATAAAAATTCTGGCCGTATGGCTCCGGTCATATAGATATCGATACCTTCGTACAATATCTTCCCAAGGGTACCGATAGTTTAACGACCAACTATACATCGGGAATAAAAATTCCGGCCGTATAGATATTGTTGCCTGTTTTAGAAATTTATCCCAAGGGTACTGACGGTTTAACGACCAACTATACGGCGGGAATACAAATTCTGGACATATAGTTCCGGTCGTATAGATATCGATGTCTGTTTTAGAAATTTATTTCGAGGATACAAACGGTTTAACGACCAACTATATAGTGGATCATTGTGATCCGGCCGTATAGCTGTGTTATGCATAAAGAAATCCTAGTTGGCAGTGCCATCGCAACTATACAGGTGGAACAACATATCCCGCCCGTATAGTTCTGGCCGTATAGTTCGGCGCGACCACAAAATAGGTCGGAGGAGGCTAGGTTTCTCCTTCTTCCTCAATTTTTCTCTCATATTCTCTCTCTAAATCTCTAAAAACCCACCTAGAACTCTTGATTCTTCATGGATTTAGTTTGTTTGAGTGGGGTAATCAATAGATCGGTATGTTTCTCTCCCTATCCATGCTTTATTTTTTCAGATTTCCATGGTTGAAACTCTCACATTGATCTAGTGGATGAACTCAAGCTTATTTTATTTTTCCTATTGATTTCTCATGTTAGGATTGAATTTTACCATGTAGGATCATTCATATATCATGTAGAAACTATATGCCTAAGGTTTTATGGTGAAATTTTTCAGTGCATCAAGATGAACAAAATCGGTAACATCTTTCGCAAGAGCAAGCACCAACGTGGTGAGGGCTCAGGGTCCCGAGCCGAGCGCAACCCCAAGTTGGCCATAGTTTCATCGAGGAGGGTGCTGCCCACATGTTGTGACGACCATTGCTTTCTCACCGCGGCGGGGTTGAAGGCGGACTTCGACCTCATGTGTAACAAGGCCGGGCTAACAGTGCTTGGCTATGCAAGCCACGACACCAACGCCGAGCTTACCTATGAGTTCCTTGCCACCTTCTACGATGACCACAGGGAGAAAGGCAATGTGTGCACGGTAAGCTTCACCATGAACCGACAACACTATGAAATAACTTTTGAACAATTTTGTGATGCTTTCGGTTTACCTCATGTTTGGGAGCCAACTGTTACTAACCTCTATAGCGTCACAAGTGGAGAAACTTGGGAGGCTATTTCTGTTAATGGTGGCACCAAATTCTATCAAAAGAAGATGTCCACCATTCAGAACCCAACAATTCGGTACTATGCCTTGTTCCTCGCCAACACACTATTGGGAAGAGGTGACACCGGTTCCATGGCCAATGCAGACATGGCAATGATCACCAAGACTCTCTTTCCCACTTCACCGCAAAGCCCCAATCTTGCAGCTCTACTCATGCAGCACTTTCTCCACCAAAGCAACAAGACGAAAGGTGATATTCGCATTGGTGGATTGGTAACCCACCTTTCCCATGCATTAAATATTACATTACATGTTATGCAATCTGTTGATGGTTCCAAGCTTATGGACGTTAAATATCTAACTGCTTGTGGCTTCCTTGGTGTTTACCAAGCTAACCGGAGGCTCCGAGCATATCAGTTTAGTTATATTGGTGATGCACAGGGTGAGCAGGTTTCGTTGCCCTGTCCCCAAGCCTTTTTTATTGTGGAGAAGGACACTTGGATCCTCACCAAGGACCAAGTGATGGAGATCATGGCTGAACTCCAGCCTGATCAAGAGGAAGATGAAGAAGGAGAGCAGCAGATGAGGATGAGCAGGTGCATGAGGATGAGCAGGGATACAACCCTGCTTGGGAGGGACAGTAGCAGCAACAATAAGATGGAGCTTGGGACCCGTGGCCCAACCAGCTGTAGTAGGGGTACAACTAC
Organism: Avena sativa; assembly: GCA_916181665.1. NCBI lineage: Eukaryota > Viridiplantae > Streptophyta > Magnoliopsida > Poales > Poaceae > Avena > Avena sativa. The sequence goes on from OV702292.1 coordinate 60,232,041, forward strand.
ATCCCCTATCAAGAATTCCAGCAGCTCAACCAGCGCGTTGGGGATATTGACCACACTCTTCAAGGAGTGAATTAAGATGTGAGTGCCTTGACTCACAACTTCAGTCACTTCATGACCCACTTCCCTGACTACTACCAGCAGTATCTGCACTAGCCGCCGAATGACAGCAACAACTGAGCCTGGCAATAGCCTAAGCTTGGGGGAGGTTTGAAAACCTCCAAACCTTGCATTCATGTTTTTATTTATTCTTTTAATTTATTTTATTTCTTCAAATTTGCATGTTTATTTTCAGTTTGCATTCCTAAACCAAAAATACAAAAAATAGTTGTAACTTTATTTGCAAGTTCGTTTCTTCGTTTCTTTCGGAGATTGCTCAATTTAAGTGACTTGGCAATATAGAAATATAGAGGGGGTTCGACTCAAATACGAGAACGAAGCAAGCAAGAGGAGGTATCACATTCCTTTCATCACCCTTTCTGCAACCTTAAATTGATCCTACAATTATTTACTCGCTTGCACTAGAGTCACTCCCGACTTAGCTTGTTATCCGATAAATTATATTCCTTTGCTAGTGTCTCCTTTTTAGCTTTGAAACAATGAGCAATGAACTTGGTTAAAAATATTTCCTACAGTTTTACAACAAGAAAAAGCATCTGAAAGATGACTTGAGTCCATGTTTAGCCCAAAGAATTTGATTTTAGAACTACTCCGTCCCATTTGAGCTTAATATAAATAGACTCGATAGTACCCTTGAATGAAATTGTTTGATAAAATGGATGCTTCGAAGCAGTAGAGATTATGCCACTGTGTTTTATAATAATTACCGTAAGATATTGCTTTATGCGTGTCATTACAACACTGTCGTGCTCCATGGGAACTATTAACTCCGCTGTCCAACGAATGATCTAGATGTGGGAAAACACTTGATTTTGGCTATTGAGTTATGTAAACGTCTGTAGCAGCAATGCTGTGACGGGTAAAATTTTAGTCTCCTCATAGTTTCATGTTCAAAGTGAAGTTGTAGTACTCCTCTGACCCATTATTGCTCAACAACTATTTATTGGCATGGTCACAAGTGCACAACACAGTCCCAATTAACATGTTAAAAAAGTGACATGATTTCTCTATGAAAGAGTTGAAGTTTTTGAAAGACAAAAGAAAGGAAAAAGGTGCTTTGAGAGTCTTGAAATTTTGACATGGGAATAGATGAGTTGTTCTTAAATTGAATGTCTTGGTGCCAACTTGAGTACTCTTAATTGATTAAAGAAACAAGAGCAAAAAGTTTTTCATCTCTCAACAAAGAGAGACACTAAAAGAAATTGTCTCACTTTCCTAGCTAAACTTTTCACACTTGCTTCGGCATATGATTTATTTGCTAACAAGATATATGTGGTTAGGAAGTGGACTCAGTGTAATCTTGTGAACACTTGTAGGATCATGTTTAAGATTGCATGGATTGTGAAGAAAAGAATTTGATACCAATTCAAACTTGTAAGTTCTTTTATTTCAGTCTTGAATCTCCACTATTCTTCCTTATTCCCTTGTCACTTGAGGGCGAGCAACATCTAAGCTTGGGGGAGTTGATAGCTATGAGACTCGACACATTTTTCATGGTTTTTATTGATGGTTTTATTCTGGATTTGATCGTTTTCTAGCTTTACCTAACGCTAATACTTCGGTAGCAAAGAAAACTTGGTTTTTAATGTGTGTTTCAGGTTCTGAATGTCAACAGAAGGTTTTAACTAGAGAAACACAATATTCAGGCGAAAATAAGCAAGTTTCTCTTTGGAAGCAATCGAGGGGAGCATATAGAGGCTTTAACGAGAAACTATACGGTGGGAACATTTTTCCGGCCGTATAGTTCCCGCCGTATAGCTTTCTCCGCCTCCGTCTTGTCAAAAGGGACAACTTCCGTGAAGAGGCCAGACGCGAAAACACAACACAACAGCCACCATCCCATCCAGAAGGGAGAAAGAAGAGATCCGGAGAGGAAGGGGAAGACGTTTTTCATCTCGCTCCACGATCTTCGACCTCCTATCCAATACACCCCCATAGCCATTACTTGTACTTGAGAGAGAGAGGGATCTTCACCTTGGAAGACTAGGGTTTGAGATTGTTTCTTCCTATCTTGAATTGTGTTGGATTACTTTTCTATTGTTATTGTGGATCTCCATGGTAATATCAAGAAGAACTCCCTTTATTTAATTATATCGATGACCCGTTCTTCTCTCATGTGTGATTAAGTTCCTTGGGGATGGGAGATGTAAGGGATTGGTGACATGTGATGTGCCTCCATATATTTTCCATTAGTTTGTGATAGATTCTAATTACTATATTATGTGTGCTTAACTATCTGTGGGATGCCTAATGCTTGTTGTCCAATTAAGGGCCCAGACAACATGATGCTTTGTTCTACATAGATAGGATCATGTTCGCTAGCAGACCGGCGACCCCCGAGTGACACGGGGATATCAATGGAAAACTAGTAGACTCAAGGATAATGAGGAATCACCGTGCTTATTGCATTAGTCCGATCCAAGGAGCTTAATCGCTAAGCGACCTGAAGGGTCTTAATTGTCTAGTGTTTAACCATGGCTTTGGTAACAGACTTGTAGGATTATTGAAGTTGGGATGAAATCTACCAAGAGGAGTTCTGGCTAATTATGGGTTACTCGCCTACACATATACTTATAAGATTATAATTGTTACATTTATCATTTGTCCACCTGGCACAGTCACTATCACCATGAACTGAATCTCCACGTGCCTTCTTTTGCCATCTGTAGAAAACAACAAAATAACTGAATTGTTCTTTTCTTTTATGCTTTATATTTATGAAGTTTACATTTTAGTTTTATTTAAATACACCTAGTTTAATCCAAACTCCATTCTCATTTAAACACTTGCAGTCAATTCATTCGAAGACCTGTGACAACTTTGGGTATGACAGAGACTTCACTCATAAACACTTACCTTTGGGCTCCCTATGGGATCGATATCTATACTTCGAAATTAGCTACAAACGATATGTGCATTTGCATACATCAGTAGCTAACTGTGCACCTTTGCAAGAAGGATACCACGGGCATGCCAAGCAACATAGCTAAGAGCACATGGATGCATACACAAGCAAGATTAAGAAACTATGTGAGGTAGTGAATAGGAAGTACATAACCCATTGATGTTTGGGTTCCTGCGATCAATAACTGGGTTATTACAGTACTTGTAGCAGCAACTATTTATTAGAAAGTTCGTTCCATGGAAGCTTTGCAAACGGCAACAACACATTCGCACCCAAAATGGTGTTTGGAAATAGTCTACACTATAAGTTGCTAGAATGGCAATGAACGAGTGAGGTTTAAAGTAAATAAGAGCAAATTAAATATAAAAGTAAAATAAAGCAAGAGAGTGTTTATGAAGTGTTGTGTGATGTGATTGAGGGGTTCTAAAGGAGTGTAGGATTCACCACTAGCATGGGAAAATTATGTATGATTAGGATAATCTATGTCTTTCGTTATGATATGTGTGGAGATAGATCAATAATAATATGTTCACTACAATACTCGTGAGAAGTCGCATCTTGAATCAGGCATTGAGGTCATCTCTAAATAACAACTGCGATGCCTTTTAGAAATCACTCCTCCATACCCACAATTAAGGGTTTCCCAATGGATATCATAATAATCTTAGTGAGTCTCTCTTAATTCTCCCATTTAATCGTGCAGGTTATAAGCCAATGCATCTAGTCATGAAAGTAGCAGTGGACATACTCTCAAACATGTCCAAGGGGTATCGCCCTATCTTTCGTCCCGGAGGAAAATGGTATGTGAAGTCGGCCACACATACCATCTAAAGAGAAAGATCTAACACAATATCATAAATCAATAGATAAAGGACCAAAGTTATAGATCATCTTTATTTCAATGTATAATAATACTAGGGTTTCACCATCTCTCCCAAGAACAAGGTAACTAATCATACATGGAGGGGATCAACATCATGGCAATAGTATGGTTGATATATGAAGGTGCAATTGTATACAAGTGCAAATCCACAATAGAGTTGGGATTACAACAAAGTAACCAAAGGGGATCGATGTTGAAGAGGTTGTTGATGAATATGGTGATGAAGATCGATGTGTATCCCTTAACGATGAAAATATCCTCTTACTTTTGAGTGGTGTGGTGGTGGAGATCTTGTGTGCGGCGGCTATGGAGATAGAGGAGTAGCAGGGCTCCGCTCCTATGGCGTGTGTGGACTCCCCCTATGATGGTTGGGCTTCCCCTCTTTAAATAGGCATTCTAGAGGTCAGTTTTGCGAACCAACGGAACTCGGGGCCAAATATGCCCATTAGGCATTCACAAATTTTGTTCTGTTTGACGTAGTGATGCCGATGGAGGATGGTATGACCGTACTATACAGGCAGGCTCTGCCCGTAATGGAGGTCGTTAAACCCTCTGTACTCTATAGTGTTTTGGCTGTCATTTCTTCATATGGACTCCGATTGAGGTGTTCTTTGGCTCGTTGGATTCGTATGGACGAGGGCTACAAAACCATGGTATTGGATCAGCAATATGATATGATTAAAAAATATGACTTCTCCATATCTCATATGGCTAAGTTTGGCACCTATAACGTCTCCATATTGAATTTTTTGGCTCCTTTTATCCATGATTATCCATAGCACCTACACACAAGTAAAAGACAAGGAAAAAGTAAAAAAATCCTACTAAACTACTAGTTGTGAAAAGTCCTTATGAAAATGAATAAGAACTAGTAATCATGTATAATTGTCATAGTTGTAGCTAGATATAGCATGTGATGAGTAATAATATGAATATTTTGTATGCTTAAATATGCATCATATTTGCACTCATAAACATCCCCAAGCTAAACGTTGCTCGTACTCGAGAAAGAGAGTTTATAAAAATTAGTGGTATCATCTATCTTACCATAGAAGATCGATGCCTTGTATACTTATTTTCCCTACAAGATCAAAGTAAGATAGAGCATATTCATACACGGCAACACAAGATCAGTTATGTCAATCCATAAAAGATCAATTAAAACTTCAATGATACATGTCAAAAGTGAATCTAGCTTTAAAGAAAACTTGTGATCCTCCTATTGCGTCTTTTATATTTTACATCCTCACTTTTGTAAAGTAAAAGCTTAGAAATTAAAAGTGAGAGATCATGTCATAATAAGCATAGCATTAGGGTGTCTCATTAGAACACCCACATAAATAGATCAAGACTATCAAACACTACTATTCCATTTGTTGTCTTCCAAGAAATTTTATGTAGTAGTAATGAGACCTTAACAAAGACTATTTTGTGTGAATATTTATTTATTTCAAGATCTAATTACACTAGTAGTCCAATGACTTGCTCAGCACGTGCAAATTAGTCCCATAAGTTATAAAACATGAAGTGATAAGCCAATAACTTGTATTCAATGAGCAAACAGGTCCACAAAGAATTCTAAGGTGACACATGGTGTTGTAAATTTTGCACAAAGACCCATGTAGATGTTTCTATGGCACCCGTGACCTTGGTATGTCTTACATGTGGGTCCCACATGTCCGTGGACTAAAGAAAGAATCAAAATTAAGTTGCACAAGAAATGGTTTCGAGCGCATGACTTGGTAGTTGGCACCTCAATGCAGAAAAGTACAGGCCACAAACACTACTTCTGGTTTAAATTAGGACGTATTGTTTTTATATTAATTAGCATGGTGGGACAACACCATACAACACTATTGAGGGTTTCTTGTCGACGCTGTCATGCACCGGTGTCGAGAGTTTCTTATCGACGTGAGTTGGGACTTTCTCCTCTTGTTGGCTCTTCCGACTAGTCCCGAACATGCACATCTCACCATCGTCAGGTGATGGCTTGCAAGTGCACAGGTATGTCAGACAATGTTTCCGTGGAAGTATTAATTCTAGTTTTTTATATCGATCCCAACAAGGAGCCTAGTAAAGTGTTTTTATGCGGTGTTTCTGTCACACCCAAGGTGTCACAGGTCTTGAGTGAATTGACTACAAAATTTGATGGTGGCAGTGGTGAGTAAAAGATAGAGGAACTTGCTTAGGAAATAAGTAAATTGCATAAAAGTAAAGATGTGAAAGGTGTGTAAAGGTCCTATAGATGAGAAGTTAGGAACAGAGAGAAACAGTTCATGGTGAGAGTGAAAGTGCCAAATGGAATAAGCGGAATAAGTGATAGTGATATTTCTTATTTATAAGTGAGTAGGCAAGTGATGACTTCTATTCTTGTAGACAGTGTTGGGCCTCCAAGTGCAGAGGTTTGTAGAACAGCAGCAAGTTTCCCTTAAGTGCATCACCCAAGGTTTATCGAACTCAGGGAGGAAGTGGTCCAAGGTATCCCTCTCAAGCAACCCTGCAATCAAGATACAAGAAGTCTCTTGTGTCCCCAACACACCCAATACACTTGTCAGGTGTATAGGTGCACTAGTTCGGAGAAGAGATAGTGAAATGCAAGTAATATGGATGATTGTAAGTGGTGATTACAATCCGAAATAAGAGTGGCAGCAAGCAAACATGTAACAGAACTGATTGTAAACGGTGTTTCAATGCTTAAAAACAAGGCCTAGGAATCATACTTTCACTAGTGGACACTCTCATATAAATATCTTCTCTTCATGATGCTACCCTGAACTACTGAACTACTCTCCGGTTGGACGATGTAGGGCTACAAGAACACACCTTAAAGTTCACATTCCCCATTTAGATAACCCCTCATTGTCACCTTGAGCGCTAGATGGTTCCAACAAACACCACAATCTAATAGAGACATCTAACTCAAATTATACTCATGATAAGTATTTATGTAACCTTAGCCAAAGTGCCACACGGTGTGCACACTGTCAACTTCACACACGTGGGGATAAGCAGAGATGCATTAAAGCACTTGAGTAGCAGAATAGATCTATAGATTACAAGCTCATGATCTCAATAAGATCACGCATAGAGAGAGAGATGACACATAGGTACTGGTAGAACCCTTAGCCTCGAGAGAGAACTACTCCCTCCTCATCATGGGAGTCAGCAACGATGATGGAGATGGCGGTGGAGTCGATGGAGATCGATCCGAGGGCACTTCCCCATCCCGGTAGGGTGCCGGAACAGAGACTTCTGTCGCCTGAATCTCCTCTTCGGTGGCGGCAGCGCTGCGGAACTTTCTGTGGGATTCTTATATGGTCTTTAGGGTTTTCGTCCCGGGAGGCTTTTGTAGGCAGTAGGGCAAGGTCGGTGGAGCACTAGGGGGCCCACACCACCCCCTAGCGCGGCTTGGGCTGGCCCGCGCCACTAGGTGGTGTGGCCACCTCGTGGCCCCTCTCCGTCTCGTCTTCTGGTAAAATATTGACTTTGGCTTTTGTCCAGTCCAATTCCAAGAATATTTCTTTTCTGGATTTTCTGAAACCAAAAATAGCAGAAAACAGGCAACTGGCACTGTGGCGTCTTGTCAATAGGTTAGTTCCAGAAAATGTATAAAAATGCCTCAAAATGTAGACAAAACATAATAAAGTAGATACTAAACAAGCATGGAACATAAAAAATTGTAGATACGTTTACGACGTATCAACATCCCCAAGCTTAACTCCTGCTCATCCTCGAGTAGGTAAGTGATAAAAAGGAATAATTTTTTAGGTGACATGCACTATCACAATCTTGATCAAGGTATTTGTAAAACGTTGATAGCTGGGATCATAGTACTCTAACATAGGCATGAAAGATATAGTTCTAACAACAAGACATAGCAACTATGTTGTAACATGAAAAGGTACAAACAAAAGATTCATGAATAACAATGCTTTGAAAGACGTTTGTTTGTTTCACATATAGAAAACATAATGAGAATGGTATTTAGCTTGTCCCTCATGGTGTAGCAAAACATAAATGCATATGACACCTTCAAAGTTCATAAGGGTGACTAGATACAAATAGTTTAAGAACAAGCAATATCAAAATTATGAATAAATCAACAAGCTTTGGGACAATGCACATTAAACTAAGAATGACCACTATGATCTCTCAATAGGTGCATAAAGATAGAAGATGGAGACTCAACATAAAAGTAAAAGAAAGGCCCTTCATAGAAGGAAGCAGGGATTCAAGTCTCATAAAGAGCTTCCAAAAATTATGGTAGTTATTAGCTTTTAGCTCTCATTACCCCTATCATAAGCATCTTTAGGTGATTAAGGTTAAAGTGAACAAATATGAGGATATGCTTGACGAGTTATAAGCTGAAAATCTCATGCCCCTTGGTTGCGAGTATCGATCCTCATGCTACTCAACTTTAGTCACAAGTAAGTTCTTGTCATTGTAAGTACATGTGTATCATAGAGAACCGCCAACAGGGTACCCCTTGCCCGATGATACAGAAGCTTTCCCATATCAAAATGACAAGGCAAGCAGACAATGAGCATCTCAACGATCTTTTTGTATGCTATTTGCATGGGTTTTCTCTTTTCTTTTTTTCTTTTTTTGGATGCTTCATAGATTGCTCACTATGGTTATGATGCACGTTTCCACCATGATTAGGCATGGCTTAGACTAGTCGCACAGGCATTTCTCTAACACATATACGAACTCCATGAGCCTTACAAGCTCCCCTTTCATTTCACATCGCCGGGATCCATAAGCAAAAGAACATGATATCAACTAAATAAAGTGCAATGTTGAAAGCGTTCCCCATGGTAACATGGTTCTGCTAATTCACAACTTACAAAATGCAAGCATATACGCAACATAGATGGGCACAATGGTTCAAGTTTATTAAGTGCAAGAAAGTAAAGTGTGCCATCAAGTTTGTGAGAGCTTTAATCACTAATTTTCACATAACAAGTTTAATTTGGAAGGTAGATAAAAACATGAATATACTTGGAATAGCAATAATGCTAATAGGTAGGTATGGTGGACTCTTTGGAATAACTTGGTTTTATTTGGAGTTGGATGCATGAGTGGAACTCATACTTGGTACATGTGGAGTCTAGCAAAAGACTGGGAGCGACCAACTAAGAGAGCAATAATGGCCATAAACATGCAAAGCGACAAAACATTATTAATTAAAGCATAAAGTGATATTACAAGTCGAAAACTAAATGATCATAGAGGCTATGGTGACTTGGTATAGTCTTAACATGGTGTGAGCATGCACCAAGTCAACCCAAATAAAGCATCAAAGGAGAATACCACAATATTATGCTTTTATATGCTAAAACAACGCATGATTCTTTCAAGGAACATTAAGAAATTTCAATTGTTTGTAACAAGTCATGCTACAACAATAATCACTAAGCATAAAGTCAAAGCAATATCAATCATGACATGATAAAGTCTAGGACATAGTCAAAACAGGATCCTTTTTTTACCACTCATACGCATGAAACTTCCTACTCTTTTCCAGCACCAATCGAAAACTAAATCTAAATACAGTGCTAGCAAAGGAGAACACTCACAGAACAATAAGAGGTGAAAACTAGAGTGTTCTAGGCAATGAATAACAGGGTGTGTCTCTCTCCAAAATAAGTGTGTTGGGATCCAACCAACTTACTTAAGCAAACCAAACAAAAGAAAACTAAAAACAAAACGAAGATGCTCCAAGAACAACACAATTGTGCATGAAACAATAAAAATGAATTGTTTGGAAGAAAACCTGAGATTTTTATTGATGAAGAAGGGGATGCCTTGGGCATCCCCAAGCTTTGACGCTTGTACTTCTTGAATATTTCTTGGGGTGATACGGGTAGCATCCCCAAGCTTGAGCTTTTGTCCATACTTCATCTCATCACATTATTCTTCCCTACACTTGAAAATTTCGTTCATACAAAACTTCACACAATCTTCATTAGCAACATTAGTGTATTCAAGATAATAAGTCTTTGGGTTTAGTTTCAACATGACTAACACTTCCATTAAAACACAAGATACTATAGCAATTACTTCTAAAAGCTCAAGTGATCAAAGATAACTCAAAGAGAAAGAGATTAAGAGGCAAATGCAAATAATGGCAGAAATCTATCAAACAGACCAGCAGGTAAAAACCGATTTTTCGCAGACCTTTTGTTGCTCAAATCGAAAAGTGCTAAACTAACAAAAGTTAGATAATAACCTGGGGCAAAAGCACAAAAAATTACAGCTCAATCCGACATACAGAGATTTTTCATGATTTTTTATAGTGAAGCACAAAAAATCTGTTTTGGGACAACAACTTTCCCAAGTCTTACTTCTCTCTCATTAGAGGTTATTATTTGCACAAGAACCACACAAAAAGGATAAGGAGATGTTATTACTGAGGTAATAACTTCTAAGACTCAACAAAAGAAAAATTTATTGACTAAAAATTTGGGTTATCTCCTAATAAGTGCTTTTCTTTAACTCCTTTGAGCTAGGCATAAGAATTTCGATGATGCTCACATAAGAAATATGAATTGAAGTAAAAATAGAGCATCAAGAAGCAAATATGGAACAAATTTAAGTCTTACCCACTTCCTATGAAAAATAATCTTGTAAAGAAATAAGTCATGAAAGCACAAAGCAACAACCATAGGAAAGCAAAACAAGTGCAACTTAGAAATTTTCAACATAAAGAGGGGAAACTTAATATTGTTGAGATATATAAAACCATGTTTCCCTCTCTCATAATAACTTTTAGTAGCATCATGAATAAAATTAACAATATAAATATCACATAAAACATTCTTATCATGAGCCACATGCATAAAAGAATTAATACTCCCCACATAAACATAGTCATTCTTATTAATTGTAGTGGGAACAAATTCAACAAAATAGTTATCATTATTATTCTCATCACCATAATCATCAAATATAGGAAGCATATTGTAATCATGATTAATTTTCTCCTCAATAGTAGGTGGACTGAAAATATCATACTCATCATTGTAATCATAATATATCGGAGGTATACTATCATCAAAGTAAATTTTCTCCTCCGTGCTTGGGGGACTAAAAATATCATGCTCATCAAAACCAGCTTCCCCAAGCTTAGACTTTTCAATAGAATTAGCAATAATGGTGTTCAAAGAATTCATACTAATAACATTGCTATTAGCATGCAAATAAAGTTCCATAGGTTTTTTAATTGTCTCTTCAAACACTTCATGTCCTAACTCAAGATAAATACTATAAAGCTCTCTAATTTTTTGTTGTTTTCCATTAAGCCTAACTAGTGAAAATGAAAACAAGAAACAAAAATATATAATTGCAGAATCTAAAGGAAATAACTTTAAGCACTCACACACCAGCAACAGTACTAGAAGATAGCTTAGTAGCCAGAAGATGTGAGTACCTTTTACCTTACCTCCCCGGTAACGGCGCCAGAAAATAGCTTGATGTCTACGCATGCTTCTATTCTTGTAGACAGTGTTGGGCCTCCAAGTGCAGAGGTTTGTAGAACCGTAGCAAGTTTCCTTTAAGTGGATCATCCAAGGTTTATCGAACTCAGGGAGGAAGTGGTTAAAGGTATCCCTCTCAAGCAACCCTGCAATCAAGATACAAGAAGTCTCTTGTGTCCCCAACACACCCAATACACTTGTCAGGTGTATAGGTGCACTAGTTCGGAGAAGAGATAGTGAAATACAAGTAATATGGATGATTATAAGTGGTGATTGCAATCTGAAATAAGAGTGGCAGCAAGCAAACATGTAACAGAACTGATTGTAAACGGTGTTTCAATGCTTAGAAACAAGGCCTAGGGATCATACTTTCACTAGTGGACACTCTCATATAAATATCTTCTCTTCATGATGCTACCCTAAATTATTCTCCGGTTGGACGATGTAGGGCTATAACAACACACCTTAAAGTTCGCATTCCCCATCTAGATAACCCCTCACTGTCACCTTGAGCGCTAGATGGTTCAAACAAACACCACAATCTCATAGAGATATCCAACTCAAATTATACTCATGATAAGTATTTATGTAACCTTAGCCAAAGTGCCACACGGTGTGCACATTGTCAACTTCACACACGTCAGGATAAGCAAAGATTCATTAAAGCACTTGAGTAGTAGAATAGATCTATAGATTACAAGCTCATGATCTCAATAAGATCACGCATAGAGAGAGAGAGATGAACACATAGCTACATGTAGAACCCTTAGCCTCGAGAGAACTACTCCCTCCTCATCATGGGAGTCAGCAACGGCGATGGAGATGGCGGTGGAGTCGATGGAGATGGATCCGGGGGCACTTCCCCATCCCGGCAGGGTGCCGGAACAGAGACTTCTGTCCCCCGAATCTCCTCTTCGGTGGCAGCAACGCTGTGGAACTTTTCGTGGGATTCTGATCTGGTCTTTAGGGTTTTCGTCTCGGGAGGCTTTTATAGGCGGAAGGGCAAGGTCGGTGGAGCACCAGGGGGCCCACACCAACCCTGGCGCGGCCTGGGCTGGCCCGCGCCACCAGGTGGTGTGGCCACCTCGTGGCCCCTCTCTCTCTCGTCTTCTGGCTCCGTGAGTATTCTGGTAAAATATTGACTTTGGCTTTTGTCCAGTCCAATTCCGAGAATATTTCTTTTCTGGATTTTCTGAAACCAAAAATAGCAGAAAACATGCAACTGGCACTGTGGCATCTTGTCAATAGGTTAGTTCCAGAAAATGTATAAAAATGCCTCAAAATATATACGAAACATAAGAAAGTAGAAACTTAACAAGCATGGAACATCAAAAATTATAGATATGTTTACGACGTATCAACAAGCAACCCATATATCGATTAGGAGTCCTCATGGCCAATTCTTCCCAATCCCAATGATCCGTCTACCTGTTACCATGGCCATGGTCAGTGCATTAATTAAGGTCTTGCGACTGGATCAAGGCTTTAATCTTGATGGTTCCTTATTGTCCTCGAGTAGTGCTAGCTCTTCTTTGATATCAGCCGTGTCACTCGAGGGTCACCGAATTACTAGCATAAAAGTTCATACCTATGAGATCTTTGGATCATGTTACCTGGGCCCTTAAATTAGATAGCAAGCATTAGGCAAACATATATATTCATTCTCACTATTTAAATAAAACATTACAACAATCACAAATGGATGGAATTAAAGGAGGCACAACACATCTCACCAATCCCCTACATCTCCCACACCTATGGGGATTTACTCAAACATCACATAAAAAATCAAAGGCATAATTTTATTGCAAATAGAAACCATCTCAAAGTTATTGTAGCAAACCACAATAGCAATTAAAGATCCAATCAAATACAAATTGGAGGTAGATCAAAGTATCGAACCCTAAGCTTACAAGTGTCAATATCTCTCTCTAATTAATGATGGTGGAGTGTGGTTTAGATGTTGGAGATCATCGAGGAACGAGGTGAAGTTCTTCTCCTCTTTCAAATCTAATCTTCCCCTCTAGATGGCTTGCAGCGGCTATAACTTATGTTCTGTGGTTCTTCTCGTCTCTCCTCTTTTATGAAAGTTGCTTGTATTGTGGGTAGTACGGGCGGGCGATGCGGGCGTGCCCCGACCGTACCAGTGGTCATTAAGCATTCAAGATGCCTCCAATGAAAGTTGATCCAATTAGGGTTTTGCTTATTCTGGTGTAATTAGGCCATACATGCTATTAGATCTTCAATAAATGTTCATTGCGTGAAAACCATCACAAGGAACCAAGGATTCGCTAATTGCGACATTAACATTAGTGGAAAGGGGCAATCTTCAGTGAAATCCGGCAATAAACATGAGGAAACCCAATGGTAAAAAGTGATGAAATTTGGAGCTATCAAATCCCCAAGCTTAGAGGTTACTCGCCCTTGAGTGACAAAGCTATAATGAGTAATAGAGAAGAATTGAATCAAGATGAAAACTTACAAGTTTGAGGTTGTATCATATTCCATCGTCTCAAATCCTGCAACCTTGAACATGAGCATAATATATCTAAATAGTTGCACTTAAGATTAATTCCTAAACGCAAGTAATTCGCTAGCTAATAGTTCTTATAACTCAAATGAGTTTGTTAAAAATTTGGCGAGGCTTTGCAAATCAATTTCTTCCAGCACCTCTCTTGTTATGAGAGTAAAAATGTTTTTAAGCGACGTTACTTGAGTCAAAATTAAGGGTGCAAATGTAGATGTCAAAAGAAGGATAAACTTAGAGCTTTTTAATTAGTCACCACTTCGATAATTGTGGCTATCAAATACCTCTTCTTTTCCTTGCCTATCAAGAACTCTAATTGCACATTTTAGATAGGCAGGTGATGCCAACAATCAAAAGTATCGAAAGTTTCTCAGCTCATTTTTTATGATAAATCTTTTCTTTTTCCTTCTCAAGGATCAATACATATTTCCTTTTGTAAACTCTTACACAACATATTGGGAATACCAATAATTTTTCCCATATAGCGACACAGATGCCACTCATGCCATCAACTCATAGCCGAAATCCAGGGTTATACCATAGATCGTTTAGAAGCTAGCGGAGTTGTTGGCATCCCAAAGGTGTGTATTTGAAACAAAGTACTTTTATTTTTCTTTTTCTCTCTTTCCTCTTTTTTTAACAGGTCAATACAAGCTTTGGAATCTCCCTCTCCCACTCTAAAAGTTCGTTCTATCAAGCAATTATTTTTTAGAAGGTATCATCAAGTCAACAATCAGTATGTGGGGTTGAGCCCTACTAAGATTAAGCCCTTAAGACAAAAACATAGCACCAAAGTTGTCGATGGACACTTTCTCTTGTTCTAAACAGTTTGGAATTGAATCCAAAGAGTGGTTTTTCAAACTAATATTAATTGTCGAAAGTATTAACCAAAGAGGTGACAAAAACCTTTGAGCTCAAGTTCTAAAAGATAACGAACTAAGCGTGGAGTCGAACTCAAGTGCAACCGAACGGACATAAAATGTTCATGAATAAGCTTACAGGAAGAAGTAAAATAGGAATGTGGTACCTCCTCTTGCTTGTTTGTCTTCTACTTGAGCCAACTCTTTGCGTTCATTTCCATAGCTCGATCACTAGAAGTGAGCAACCTATAGAAAGAATCAACAAGACCCGAGATAAATTTGCACAAAGAAAAGTAGAGACTAGTCTAATATTTTTGGGTTTTCTTTTATCAAATGCAAAACTGAAAGAAGACATGCATTGAAACGAAAACAAACAAATAAAAGAAGAAAGAAAAATATGAATGTAAAAAGGTAGGAGGAGTTTACCCTCCCCAAGCTTAGGCTTTTGCCTAACTAGAATCAGTTGTCGCTACCGTCAAGTGGCGGCTACTGATATGGGAAGTTTGGGTAGCGATTTTGGAAAGTTAGTCATGAAATATGTGAAGTCTTGAGTGAGGTTGACTATGTTGGCATTTGCATTATACAACGTATTTTCTATGTCGTCAATGCGATGCACCACCTGGTCAAAATCACTCCTAGGGACATAGTTGAATCCCGGTTGTGGTGGAGGCATACCTTGTTGTTGGTGTTAGTGGAAAGGTTGTTGGTGATGGTGCTGCTGGCCGTAGTCGCCCCATCCTGCACCATGCCAATCTTCTTCTCCTTGATCTTGCTGTTGTTGGCCAGCTATTGCATTTTCCCAGTTGGGATGGTCACCTGGTGGCATAGTCCTTCCTGAGAGGATCAGTGCCTGCTGGAACTCCTCCTCAGTGAGGACCCAACTCTGTTTACCTGGCAAACCAAAAGCTTGGACAAAAGGAAGCAAGATGGAGATCACCATTAGGTTCAAAATAAAACTAGTAAGCACAGAGGGCACGCTCTAGCCTATAGACCTGCATGAACTTAGTGCTAGCCATATGAATGTAATCCAGGACCTTACTGCCAGCCACAACTCTTTCTTGTGGTAGGACAAATTCGTTTGCGTAAGCGATCTATGTGATCAACCCTCCACAACGAATGTCCCCCACGGAAGCCGACCTTTGGCGGCAAAAGTGCTGGATGAGCAAAGCACCCAAGTTTACCTTGCGCACCATCTCTGGATGCAAGGCCATATGAATCACACTCATTTCAGGGCCTGCCATTGCCCCAACATCACCTTTCCCAAATAAAGAATTAACAAGAAAGGTATGAAAATAACGTAATGTAGGATTCTGGATAGTGGCCCTCTTCTTGCGCAAGTAATCATTGTTCTTGTGGATAGAAATTTGAACCAATATTGCATTTCCTCTATGTGCACATTGTCATTAATATCGAGTTCTCCCTCATGGGAGAATCTGAAACTATCACAAAATTAATAGAAGGTCAGGTTGTGGAGTTGCCCATTGAGCACAAAACTTACAGTGCAATTACGCTCCTCGGCTTCAAGATCATCGTGGAACGATAAAAGGAACTCGAATGTGGCGAGCTTGTAGGTGCCTACGGAGAGGTAGGAGAAGTCGACCATGCCAGCTTGCATAGTCATCTGCTCGAAGTCCTCCAGAATACCCTGGCGGGAGAGAAACTCACGGTCTACCACTTGGTGGGTAAAACCTTGTGGTTGCTCACCTTCTCGTAGTCTCGGCTCATGGCAGCCCTCAAGCTATCCACCTCCGAGCGTCTCTTCTTTGATCCCGGTGGCTTGGCGGAGCCCGAGGCTCCCGTCGTACCCGAGCCCTTACCCGAGCAGAAAATCCTTCTAATGTTATGCATTGTGCTGCGAAATTTTTGAAAAAAACTATTGGCATCAAGTTTCTATCACATAAACAAACGATTAAAGGTAGAATTTACAAATCCTAACGTGAGGAATCAATAATAATCTAAAAATATGATGAACTCATCTAAATAGCCAATGTGATGAATTCAACCATCAATTTTAGAAAATAGAGTATGGATCAGACAATAAACTTACCGATGTGAAGATTCCCCAACTCAAAAACATGAAATCAAAGAAGAATCAAAGGTTTTAGGAGGCTGGGGTTTGTGGTGGAGAGAGAAAGAACAAGGAAGAAAGAGGAAGAAGAAGAAGGAGGCTAGTTGCGAGCTAACCGCCGTGGCCTTTACCTGGCGACGCACTCGGTACGGGCGAGCGGTACGGGCACAGCCCTCCCGTATCGGTGGTCGTCACCATTGGATCAAACCCGGTTGACCTGGTACGGGCGCGCGATATGGGCGTACCCCAGCCGTACCACTGGTTGTTATCTATACAGGAACTTTGGTCGATTTCGACGATGTTCGGTATGGGCGCGGGGTACAGGCATACCCCGGGTGTACCACTAGTCGTCGCTGGCACTGTTCTTGCTACTGGTTTCATCAAGACTCGGTACGGGCACGCGGTACGGGCGTACCGTATCCGTATCGCTACTCGTTATTAGTGTTGAACCCTTTTCTTTTCTTAAGTTTTCGCTTGCTTCTCAACTTCACTAAGGTAAATTCTCTGAATGAACTCAAAACTCAAAACAAACTTATTAGATCATACAAATAATAAAGTAGTAATCATAAATAAAATTTAAACTTAATTTATTAAGAATGGGTAACTGATGTCTACGCACTTCTATTCTTGTAGACAGTTGTTGGGCCTCCAAGTGCAGAGGTTTGTAGAACAACAGCAAGTTTTCCCTTAAGTGGATTACCCAAGGTTTATCGAACTCAGGGAGGAAGTGGTCAAAGGTATCCCCTCTCAAGCAACCCTGCAATCAAGATACAAGAAGTCTCTTGTGTCCCCAACACACCCAATACACTTGTCAGGTGCATAGGTGCACTAGTTCAACGAAGAGATAGTGAAATACAAGTGGTATGGATAATTATAAGTGGTAACGGTGCCAGAAAATAGCTTGCTGGTGTGTGGTTGACGTGGGAAAAGACTAAAGGAAAACTGAAATAAAGAAGGAAGCAAGCAAACATGTAATAGATCTAATAGCAAATGGTGTTTCAGTGTTTAGAAACAAGGCCTAGGGATCATACTTTCACTAGTGAACACTCTCATATAAATATATTCTTCTTTATGATACTACGCTGAACTACTCTCCGGTTGGACACTCTAATCCATGGTAGGGCTATAAAAGCACACCTCAAAGTTTGCTTTCCCCATCTAGATAACCCCACACTGTCACCTTGAGCACTAGATGGTTCAAACAAACATCACAATTTCATAAAGACATATAACTCCAAATATAACTCATAACAAGTATTTGTAGTCTCTAGCCTAAGTGCCACCATGGTGTGCACACTGTCAACTTCACACACATGGGGAGAGCAGAGATCTATTAAAGCACTTGAGTAGCAAGGTAGATCTATAGATTACAAGCTCATGATCTCAATAAGATCATGCATAGAGAGAGATGAACACATAGATACCGGTAGAACCCTTAGCCTCGAGAGAGAACTACTCCCTCCTCATCATGGGAATCAGCAACGGCGATGGAGATGGTGGTGGAGATCGATGGAGATGGCTCCGGGGGAACTTACCTGTGCCGGCAGGGTGCCGAAACAGAGACTTTCTGTCCCCCGAATCTCCCCTTCGGTGGCGGTGGCGCTGTGGAACTTTTCGTGGATTTCTGATTGACGATTTAGGGTTTCTGTATCGGGAGGAATATATAGGCGAAGGGGCAAGGTCGGTGGGTGGCCAGGGGGCCCACACCACTTGGTGGCGTGGCCAGGGATAGCTCGCGCCACCATATGGTGTGGCCACCCTGTGGCCCCTCTCCGTCTCGTCTTCTGGCTCCGTGAGTCTTCCGGTAAAATATCGACTTTGGCTTTTGTCCAGTCCAATTCCGAGAATATTGATTTCTGACTTTCCTGGAACCAAAAACAGCAGAAAACAGGCAACTGGCACTGTGGCACTTGTTAATAGGTTAGTCCAAGAAAGTGTATAGAAAGTACTCCAAAGTTGGAACAAAACACAAGAAAGTAGATAAAACCAAGCATGGAACATCAAAAAATATTATCAGTAACTCCCATCAAGTGTTTTATTCTAGAGTTTTGACTAATCAAACTCCATGTCATCGGCGTTCATCTCAAGATGCATTTTTTCTTTAGTTTTTGCTGCTTGATCACGCTTAGGTTTCGGAACATATTTACCATTGTGTTCCTGTTTCTTAGGGAAGTATCGAACAATCTGATCATCATATATATTGAAGACAATCTTACCGCTAGAACAATCTACGTTAGCTCCAGCTGTACTAAGAAAAGGTCTTCCAAGGATGATAGGCAATTTGTCATCCTCAGGAACATCAAGAATAATAAAATCAGTGGGTATAACATGTTGATCAATTCTAAGTAAAACGTCTTGGATCATTCTGACAGGTTGTTTAGTCATATTATCCGCCATTTTTAATGTTATTGAAGTAGAACATTCTCCAAGATTCAATTTCTTAAATAAGGAACAAGAAATAACACTAACACCTGCTCCTAGATCACAAAGAGCATTGAATATATTAGTTTTCCCTATTGCACAGGAGATGATTCGTATCCCTGGGTCCCCAAGCTTAGCAGGAAGTTTATCGCCAAAGCTTGTCATAACAGCTACAGTCTTAGTTACCTTCTTTTTCTATTAAGGATGTCTCGCATAAACTTTTTATAAGTAGGAACTTGAATATCATCAGTTAAAGGAAGTTCTAAACGCAAGCTGCCCAGTGCCTCAGCAAAAGAGTCATAAATAGCTTTATTTAGTTCGTAATGAACTCGATTAGGATTAGGAATTTTCTTTTTGGTAGGTATTACCTTCTCTTTTACTTTTGTCACCGGTTCAACATTCTTTTTATTTTTCCTTGTAGCTGATTTTTGCTTATCAGCATGTTCTTCACATGGAATGATAACTTGCTCTTCTTGTTCCTTTTTGGGTTTCTTCCCTTTAATCGATCGTCTCAGCGACTGAATCATATGGTTTATGCTTATCCCTAGCTTCCTCTTCTCCTTGAGTTTTGGAAGCTTCATTATCCCTTTTCTGGGCCTCATAATCAATGTTGTCTTGGGGATCGACTAGATCCTCTTCTTCTTGACTCATCTCCGGAGTCTCTCTTGCTTTTCGAGCTTGCTCTTCTTGATACCAAGATGGCCCTTGTGGTTCCTGAGTTTTTGTACCATGCCTAGTAACAATGTTAGTAGAAACATAATTGAATTTTCCTTGGTTCAAAATCAAAGTTTGGGTTTCATTTATATGCTCACACTAAGTTTTAACCATACTTAGATATCTATCTAGATGTTTTGTGGCTTGACCCAAGTCATCAAAGACTTCTGTTAGGTCTCTTATATTATTTTCTTGTGTCATAACATATTTATAGTTTTTCTCACAGAATTGATTCCGTTGATATTTAAACTTTTGCATTACAAGATTTATATCATCTTCTATTACACAAGTTTGAAGAATGTCAACTTTGTTTTCTTTTACAAGTTCCGAAGCTATACCTTTTTGTTCCATGGACTTTTTTACTTCGGATATAAGATCTGGTGGTATGTGAATCATACCTTTTCGTGGTTCAATATCCTCAACTAGATTGTATTGTTCATCATTAAAGGATCTTACCTTGAAAAGCTTTACACATTCCGACAGTGTCAAGTTGCATATTGCTCCTCCTGCACATAGATCAAGCATCTCTTTTGTCTCTTCATTAAGCCCATTATAAAAATATTGGATAACTAAACTCTCATGAAAACCATGATTTGGAACTTTCATAATCATTGCGGAAAATCTATTCCATGCTTGATAAAAGGTTTCTCCAATTGTTTGAAGAAAATTTGTTATACTTCGTTTGATCTCCATGATTTTAGTAAATGAATAGTATTTATTGATACGTCCATTTTGCATCACTATTCTATGTCCTAATTCACTATTATTCATTGATATATTTCGTATTGAGAGGTGATACTTATGTTATTTCATCTATTTTTGCATGGTTCATGACTTTTGGAGCATGGACCGTTGCAGTCAGGATTCTGATGCAAAAAGGTGCTATTTGGAGGCAAAATTCGCGAAGATCAGAAAATCCGGGAAAATATACGGAAAATTCTATTTTTCCAGAAGACTCAGGATGCCAGAAGATGGAGTGGAGGTGGGCCATAGGGGGCCCACACCACCCCATGGCGCAGGCAGGCCTAGGCTGCGCCAGGGAGTGGTGTGGCCGCCCTGGCCCACTCCAGCCTCTCCCCTCTGGCGTATATCAACCTCCCGAAACCCTAAGACTCGGAGAGCAACCACAGAAAGATTCCGCCGCCTCTGCGGGGCAGAAAACACCGAGAGAGAAAGATCTCTCCGGCAGACAGATTTCTGCCGGGGGAATTCCTTCCCGGAGAGGGGAGATCATCGCCATCAACACCACCATCAAGTTGGACTTCATCGGGATCATCATCATCATCATGACCACCATCATCACCATCAGCAACCTCATCATCATCTCCATATTGCTGTAACAATTGCGTTGAATCTTGCATAGTTCATAGGGGAAACTTTCTCGGTGTTGATTACTCTTTGTAGTTGATGCTATTGAGTGAACCATTGAATTATTGTTTATGTTCAGATTGTTATACATCATTATTCCATCTCTGATCATCATCCATATGATGTCTTGTGAGTAGTTCGTTTTGTTCTTGAGGACATGGGAGAAGTCTTGTTGTTAGTAGTGGAGTTATGTTGAGAAAGATTCAATAGATTATTTAAGTTGTGGTGTACTTCTTCTAGTGGTGTCATGTGAACGTCGACTACATGACACTTCACCTCTATGGGCCTAGGGGAATGCATTGTGTATTTGGCTACTAATCGTAGGGGTTGCCGGAGTGACAGAAACCTGAACCCCCATTAGGAAACCATTGCACAAGCGACGTAAGGGTCCTAGAGTTTAAAGTTGTGGTTAGGTTTCTACCTTAATTACTTTCTTGTACTTACGGATGTTTGCAAGGGGTATAATCACAAGTATGTATTAGTCTTGGATGGGGCGGTACATTAGCACAGGTTCACCCACACAACACTTAGCAAGCTAAAGAAGATTAATCAACTATATGAAGCGAAAGCACTTGACAGTCTTCCCATGTGTCCTCGAGAACGTTTGGTCATCTATAGAAATACAACCGGCTTGTCCTTTGCTGCATAAAGGATTGGGCCACTTGCTGCATTTATTCCTACTATCATTTATTTACTCGTACTTTTTTTACTTGCTTTATCGAAAACCCCTAAAAATCCGTTTGCTAAGTATTTGCAGAGAATTCCTGATCCATACCACTAGCCAGCGCCTTCTGCTCCTCGTTGGGTTCGACACTCTTACTTATCAAAAATACTGCGATACAGCCCCTATACTTGTGGGTCATCAAGACTATTTTCTAGCGCCGTTGCCGGGGAGTGAAGCGCTATTGCAGAGTGGAACTGGTAAAGGAAACTTCTACTGTGAGTATTGTTTACTTCTGCTAGTTGCTTAATTTTCGTTATGGATAATTCGCTGAGTTTCTTATTTGGTCATGCTACTACCACTGCTAAGGTCATAGATAAGCCACCACCTGCTGAGAAAGATGTTTTCAAAATACCTACAAGAATTATTGATCGTGTTATGGATAACTACTATGTTGGGGATGGAACTGTCCATCCCGATGATCATTTACTCTTTATACACGAATTATGCGGGTTGTTCAAGTGTGCAGGTATTACTACAGATCAAGTTAAGAAGAAGTTGTTCTCATTATCACTGAAAGGAAGAGCTGAGGAATGGTATAAGCTGCTGAAGAATGGTCAAGCTCTGGAATGGGAGGAAATAGTGCCTCTCTTTTATTCAAAGTTTTATCCTCCTAGTGAGATTCATAAAGGTCGGAATCAAATATACAACTTTTGGCCTCTACATGGAGAGAGTACAGCTCAAGCTTGGGGGAGATTGAAGTTACTAATGCTCAAATGTCCCATTCATGAGCTCCCCAACAATATTATTATCAACAACCTTTATGCAAGGCTCCCTCTACATGACAAGGATTTATTGGATGCTTCTTGTGCTGGATCATTCACTCGTATGGAAGAAGAAGCTAAATGGGACCTTCTAGACCGTATTCAAGACAATGCTGAAGCTTGGGAGAATGACAAAGGTAGAAAGTCAGGTATAAATTATGATTATGAATGCATTGAATCTTTTATGGGAACTAATGACTTTCAAAATATTAAAAATGCTTATGGTCTAGACTCTCAAGCTATTGCTTCTTATTTTAAGGCTTTTGCTTCCTACATTGAAGTGCCTAAAAAGAAGTGGAATAAGTATCATGAACCTTGTAAAGATATTGCTAAGAGTGTTCCTGCAAGAAATACTGAAGTTTATACTGCTAATCATGTTTTACCTGAACCTTATATTGAGAAAATGGCTTTTCCACTTAAGGTAAAGGAACATTCTATGATGGCTAGTATGGTAGATGAAAGCATGAGTAAAACCATTGAACCTGATAAACAAATGGTTGATGAACCTATAATAGCAAGTGTGAAAGACTTTGTCACTAAATATGAAAAAGAGGGACACCCTATCCTTTGTAAGGATACCTCTAATATTGTTTCACATAGTAGTGTTATGAGAGCTAGTATTCCTGTGTTTTCTGTTAGAATAAGTGATCATTGCTATGATGGTCCTTGTGATAGTTATATTGTTAAGTTTACGCATGATACTGAAAGCTACTATGAGAGAGGGAAAAGTGTTCTTATGTATCTCAATAATATCAAGTTTCCTCGCTTTATGCTGAAAGTTTTTATGTTGCACTTCTTTTGCCTTCTTATGCAAGTTGCCTTTGGTTTCAATAACTTGTTTGTTTACAAAATCCCCTTGCATAGGAAGTGGGTTAGATTTAAATGTGTGTGTGTTGTTTTTTCTTCTTAATGCTCTCTTTCGCTTCAATTTATATCCCTATGAGAGCTTCTTCAAAACTATCGTGCCCATCTTAATGGCTATAAAGAAAGAGCTTTATGGGACACAACCCAATTTGTTTTTGATTTTAGTTTGTTTTTGTTTCTTTGAGTCTTGGAAGTTATTACTTCGGTAATAACCGCTCCTTATCTGTTCTGTTTGGTTTTTGTGTCAAGATCAACCTCTAATGAGAGAGAAGTAAGATTTGGGGAAGTTGCTGTCCCGAAACAGATTTTTGTGCTTCACCGTAAAAATTCGTGAGAGACCTCTATCTGTCGGATTGAGCTGTAATTTTTTGTGCTTCTGCCCCAGCTTGTTATTTAACTTTCGTTAGTGTTGCACTTTTTGATTTGAGCAACAGAAGATTTTCTAAAAAATTTATCTTTACCTGCTGGTCTGTTTTGACAGATTTTGCCACTCTTGCATTTGCTTCTTTATTCGATTTCCTTTTTGAATTCTTTTTGGGTTTTCGGAAGGAGTTGCTACAGTAGCTTATGTTTTGATGGTTTTCAGTTGAAGTTGGACTCAAAAGGTTTTATCACTTCACTTATACTAATGTTGCTAATGAGAATTGCGTGAAGTTTTGTGTGAAAGAAATTTCCAGGAAGTGGAGACAATGGTGTAATAAGGAAGAGAAGGGTTTTATGACTCAAGTAATAAGTATATGAAGATGAAGATATCGATGATATTCAAGAGATGACCCCGGAAGAATCTACTAGATACCAAATTCAGAGACCTGCAGAGTCCGTGTTCAAATAGGTAACAGTTCTGGTAAGAAAAGTTCCGCGAAAATACAATCCAACTATATTTTTGCAATTTTTAGTCAGTAAGGAAAGTTTCGAAGCGAAAAAGGGACGGAACCGGAGCCGGGGTGGCCCACACCACCCCATGGAGTGGGCCCACCCCTGGCCGCGCCACCAGGTGGTGAGGCCACCCAGGACTCCGTCTCCGACCCGTTTTCTCCCAGTACCTTCCTTTTGACATGAAACTTCGTAATATATAACCCCCCGGATCTCCCGAGGTCCGTATATCGTGTTTTCGTCGTGTTTTGTTTCGATCTGTTTTTTGTCAGGACATACTCTTTGAAAGCTTAGAAGCACAATGGTGTCCGCCAAGGATAAAGGGAAGGAGCCCATGGAGGAAGACCTCCAATACCCCGGGAAGGAGAAGGAGATCAAGAGTGAAGGTGAAGAGGAGCAAGGCCAACGTCCACATACCGGCACCACCATTGCAAGCATTGGAGTGGTGAAACCTGCCAAGATCAGAAGGACTGCACGGATGCAGACTGTGGGGAAAGCTCCTCGTCACAGTTTGGCTCCACAGTCACTTCCTCCATGCCCCAGGAATCCTTTCCATACCCTTATCCATGAGCATCAATACCAGAATATGCCCAAGGAGAAATTACCCTCCAATTGGGATTTGCCTCGTTCTAGCCATGCAGGAAGAGAAGACTTCAAGGAGGAAGAGTGGGGAAAGAATAGCAAGAGCTGGAATTCTCAACCCGACATGATCATGAGCCGCACTGAGCAAAACTCGCAGCTTATTCGTAATCTCACCTTCGGGATTGAGGACTTGGGGAAACTGATCAGAGAGCTCATTGAGAGGATACCACCACCACCTAAGGAGTAATTCGTCATCAGGTTTGGCAACCCCTTGGTTTGTTCCAAGCTTGTGGGAGTGTCGCGGTATCATATCACTATCTTCTATCTTTTTACCTTATTAGTAGAGTCATATCATGAATAGAGGAGTTATTTTGTAGTATGGTTTGCATTATGGAAGTGTCCCCTCTCTCATTAGATTTGAATCCCTTGGTGTGAGTTGCCGTTATGGAATATTAATGAGAAGTTCTATCATTCACTATTTTGCATAGCTTATGATAGTTTTCAATTCGTGGTTTTATGATTGATCTTGTTGTTAGTATTGGTATCACTTTGGGATCATTGAGTTAATTTAGTTGGTTTTGGCAAACCTGGCTCGGTCAGTAAAAACACCCCTTTTGAGAGTTGAAAAGAAAAAGATAGAAGTACTCGAGAGAAAAATAATTTCATCATCTTTCTTTCTTGATTTGCTCATAAGTCTATTATTCTCTAGTTAAGATCTTTTGTGCTTCCAAGGAAGATTGCATGTTTGTCTTTATCACTTGTATGTTTGTTTGTTTTCTTCAACTCTTGTACTTGCTACCCAGCCTTGCTAGCCAAAAAGCTGTACTGAGAGGGAATTCTTCTCGTGCATCCACCTCCTTTAAACCAAAACATTTGCCATTTGTGTCCACCATACCTACCTATTAGCATTATTGCTATTCCAAGTAAATTTCTGTTTTGTCTACCTCCCAAATTAAACCTGTTATGTGAAAATTAGTGATTAAAGCTCTCACGAACTTGATGGCACACTTTATTTTCTTGCATTTAATAAACTTGAACCATTGGGTCCTTCTTTGTTGCGTATATGCTTGCGCTTTATGAGTTGAAGTTAGCCAAACCATGTATCATGGGGACCGCTTTCAACACTTCATTTGGTACTTGTACCTAGTTGAAATCATGTTCTTTTGCTTATGGATCTCGGCGGTGTGAAATAAAAGTGGAACTTGTAAGATCATGGAGTTTATATGTGTGTTAGAGAAACGCCTGGGCCGCTAGCCTAAGCCATGCCTAATTATGGTGGAAACTTGCAGCATAACTATAGTGAGCATTCTATGAAGCATCCTCAATAAAAACCTATGAAAATAGCAAATAAAAAGATCGCTGAGATGCTCACTGTCTGCTTGCCTTGTCATTTTGATTATGGGATAGCTCCTATGTCATGTGCAAGGGGTACCCCGTTGGCGGTTCTCAATGATACGCATGTATTTACAATGACAAGAGCTTGCTCGTGACTGAAGTTGAGTAGCATGAGGATCGGTACGCATAAGTAAGGGGCATGAGATTTCAACTTATAACTTGTCAAGCATATCCTCTTAGTTGTGTCACTTTAACCTTAACCACCTAAAGATGCCTATGATAGGGGCAATGAGAGCTGAAAGCTAGTAAGTATCATAATTTTTGGGAGCTCTTTATGAGACTTGCAATCCCTGCTTCCCTCTGCGAAGGGACTTTCTTTTACTTTGTAGTTGAGTCAGTAAACCTACTCCCCTCTATCTCAGCAAGTATTTTGAGTTGATGTGTTTTCATTCATTCATATGATGATTTATGCATTCATGTTTCTTATGTTCCTTGTTTTGCACATTGCTCTTATCTTGAAGTTTACTACTTTGAAAGCTTTCTTTGAAAACCAGCTATTTGTGAACTCGGCAAATTATCAACTATTCTTCGACCAAGAGCTAAGTTTGCCATTACCAATCATGATTCACTTTGTGTATCTTTATTGTGTTTCCTTTACTCATTACAAGTTGAGTTATATAATAGTGAATTGTTTTCTATTATGATCTATGTATTAGATGAATGTGATGCTTCTTGTCCGTATTCTTTTATCGACTCTTCACTCCATAAACCTGAGGTCATGTTTATTGAGCTCAGTTTCGCTTGGGGACAAGCGAAGTCTAAGCTTGGGGGGAGTTGATACGTCCATTTTGCATCACTATTCTATGTCCTAATTCACTATTATTCATTGATATATTTCGTATTGAGAGGTGATACTTATGTTATTTCATCTATTTTTGCATGGTTGATGACTTTTGGAGCATGTACCGCTGCAGTCAGGATTCTGATGGAAAAGGTGCTGTTTGGAGGCAAAATTCGCGAAGATCAGAAATCCGGGAAAATATACAAAAAATTCTATTTTTCCAGAAGACTCAGGATGCCAGAAGATGGAGTGGAGGTGGGCCACAGGGGGCCCACACCACCCCATGGCGCGGGCAGGCCTAGGCCGCGCCAGGGAGTGGTGTGGCTGCCCTGGCCCACTCCAGCCTTTCCCCTCTGGCGTATATCAACCTCCCGAAACCCTAAGACTCGGAGAGCGACCATAGAAAGATTCCGCCGCCTCTGCGGGGCGGAAAACACTGAGAGAGAAAGATCTCTCTAGCAGATAGATTTCTGCCGGGGGAATTCCTTCCCGGAGAGGGGAGATCGTCGCCATCAACACCACCATCAAACTGGACTTCATCGGGATCATCATCACCACCACCATTATCACCATCAGAACCCTCATCATCATCTCCATATTGCTGTAACAATTGCGTTGAATCTTGCATAGTTCATAGGGGAAACTTTCCCGGTGTTGATTACTCTTTGTAGTTGATGCTATTGAGTGAACCAATGAATTATTGTTTATGTTCAGATTGTTATACATCATTATTCCATCTCTGATCATGATCCATATGATGTCTTGTGAGTAGTTCATTTTGTTCTTGAGTACATGGGAGAAGTCTTGTTGTTAGTAGTGGAGTTATGTTGAGAAAGATTCAATAGATTGTTATTTAAGTTGTGGTGTACTTCTTCTAGTGGTGTCATGTGAACATCGACTACATGATACTTCACCTATATGGGCCTAGGGGAATGCATTGTGTATTTGGCTACTAATCGTAGGGGTTGCCGGAGTGACAGAAACCTGAACCCCCGTTAGGAAACCATTGCACAAGCGACGTAAGGGTCTTAGAGTTTAAAGGTGTGGTTAGGTTTCTACCTTAATTACTTTCTTGTACTTACGGATGTTTGCAAGGGGTATAATCACAAGTATGTATTAGTCTTGGATGGGGCGGTACATTAGCACAGGTTCACCCACACAACACTTAGCAAGCTAAAGAAGATTAATCAACTATATGAAGCGAAAGCACTTGACAGTCTTCCCATGTGTCCTCGAGAATGTTTGGTCATCTATAGAAATACAACCGGCTTGTCCTTTGTTGCATAAAGGATTGGGCCACTTGCTGCATTTATTCCTACTGTCTTTTATTTACTCGTACTTTGTTTACTTGCTTTATCGAAAACCCCTAAAAATCCGTTTGCTAAGTATTTGCAGAGAATTCCTGATCCATACCACTAGCCAACACCTTTTGCTACTAGTTGGGTTCGACACTCTTACTTATCGAAAATACTGCGATACACCCCCTATACTTGTGGGTCATCATTTAAGCATGAATTCTCGGATGCAATCTTCCTAGCTTTTTATAGTATGATTAGGTAGTGATTGTAACAAAGCAAAAGCATTATCTTTTAAAGACCAGCGAAAGAGTTTCAGAAGTACAAACTCTATTGGTAAACTTGTTGGTTTAAGAGTAGCACAAAGGTCATAGACCCTCATCAAGTGGTCACTAGGGTCTTCCTCTTCTTTTCTTGTGAAAGCAATTTCTTTCATCATATATATTAGCTCAGGATATATTTCAAATTCCCGGCCCTCAAGTTCAAGACAAAGAATAGGCATTTTTATCAAGTGTCTAGATGGATTCCCATATTCTCTCAAAGTTGACGGTGGAAGTGGTGAGTAAAAGATAGAGGAACTTGCTTAGGAAATAATTAAATTGCATAAAAGTAAAGATGCGAAAGGTGTGTAAAGGTCCTACAGATGAGACGTTAGGCACGCAGAGAAACAGTTCGTGGTGATAGTGAAAGTGCCAAATGGAATAAGCGGAATAAGTGATAGTGATATATCTTATTTATAAATGAATAGGCAAGAAACCCATATATCGATTAGGAGTCCTCATGGCCAATTCTTTCCAATCCCAATGATCCATCTGCCTGTTACCACGGCCATGGTCAGTGCATTAATTAAGGTCTTGCGACCGGATCAAGGCTTTAATCTTGATGGTTCCTTGTTGTCCTCGAGTAGTGCTAGCTCTTCTTTGATGTCGGCCGTGCCACTCTGGGGTCGCCGAATTACTAGCATAAAAGTTCATACCTATGAGATCTTTGGATCATGTTACTTGGGCCCTTAAATTAGATAACAAGCATTAGGCAAACATAGGTATTCATTCTCACTATTTAAATAAAACATTACAACGATCACAAATGGATGGAATTAAAGGAGGCACAACACATCTCACCAATCCCCTACATATCCCACGCCTATGGGAATTTACTCAGACATGAGAGGAAGATAAATCAAAGGCATAATTGTATTGCAAATAGAAAGCATCTCAAAGTTATTGTAGCAAACCACAATAGCGATTAAAGATCCAATCAAATACAAACCGGAGGTAGATCAAAGTATCGATGCCTAATCTTACAAGTGGCAATATCTGTCTCTCTAAGTAATGATGGAATGATGGTGGAGTGTGTGGTTTAGAGGTTGGAGATCATCGAGGAACGAGGTGAATTTCTTATCCTCTTTTAG
Organism: Avena sativa; assembly: GCA_916181665.1. Lineage (NCBI taxonomy): Eukaryota > Viridiplantae > Streptophyta > Magnoliopsida > Poales > Poaceae > Avena > Avena sativa. Next base: position 60,262,068 of record OV702292.1, read on the forward strand.
ATCTGATCTTCCCCTCTAGATGGCTTGCAGCGGCTGTAACTTCTGTTTTATTGTTCTTCTCGTCTCTCCTCTTTTATGAAAGTTGCTTGTATTGATATAAGGAAGGCGCCGGTGGGTAGTACGGGCGGGCGGGTGGTACCGGCGCGCCCTGACCGTACCAGTGGTTGTTAAGCATTCAAGACTCCTCCAATGAAAGTTGGTCCAATTGGGGATTTTCTTATTCTGTTGTAATTAGCCCATAAATGCTATTAGATCTTTAATAAATGTTCATTGCTTGGAAACCATCACAAGAAACCAAGGATTTGCTAATTGCGACATTAACATTAGTGAAAAGGGGCAATCTTTAGTGAAATCCAGCAATAAACAAGAGGAAAACCAATGGTAAAAAGTGATGAAATTTGGAGCTATCATTAGGACATCTCCAACGACATGATCCAAATGTTTCGATCCAGTCCGATCTAATCCACGCGGACAGAAGGATAGACCACGCACGCTCCAGCGGCGTGGTCCAAACGGTCTAGCGCGTCCTTCCCTACCAGGTATCCTCCGTAGCGAGAGCCGCCGGCTCACGCGCCTCTAGTTGCCTCTGCAGCGTGAGCCGCCAGCATATCCATCTAGTTGTGGTGGATGACAAAGTCATTCGAGTGCATTGAGCTAGCCAAACATATCCATCTAGTTGTGTTCCCGTGGATAGCTAGCTAGCTTTGCTAGTTGATCAAGGTGGCATGCTTTGTTTCTGAAAGATAGGCAAGGTCAATGGGATTGCAGAGGAATTGAGTTAGCGTCGTACATATAGTTCGGAAGTACTCGACTGGCCAGCAACCGTCTCACCTACGCCAACATGTTCCCATCGCCGCTTACCGAGACGAAGCAACAACTAAACCCACTGGAGCTCATCAGCATCACAAGGTTATGGACGTGAACACCTCGTCGAGGCCGCGATCCCATTGTCCTGGTTGTGGCCACATGGTGTACTGGTCGGTGATGGTGGAGGTAACGTATGAGCTACGATTGGGTGCGGCTCCAAGGATGCCTATAGCGTGTTTTTTCCATGTCACCGTCCAGCGGTGCAATTGGCGATGGGGACTTCTACTATTTATTTATTTTTGACAATGGACTTCTATTATGTGCATGCCGGCAAATATTTATATAGTAACATCATATTTATTTGACAGAAAGTAGTATGTGTTCCAATGGCTTGCTTGTCTCTATAAGAAGTGCATGCTTGTGAGTTCAATTCTGCTTCATGACAATTTATATTGATTATTTCTTCAGCAACCACTGTCAGGTGGGACCCGCATGTAAGGCAACACCAAGGTTAGTTATGCCAGAGGAACATGTACATGTGTCTTTCTGCAAAATGTACAGCGACACGTGTCATCTTGGGATTCGTTGTGGACCTCTTTGCTCGTTGGATACAACTTGTTGGACTAGGACTTCATGATTTACAGGTTGTGGTACTAATTTACACGTCTTAGACAAGTTGTGGGACTAGAGGTGTATTTAGCTCTTATTTCAAAGATATTTTTCAACAAGGATCATCGAGTGGTCTTTTAAGCACTTTGCACATCCTTCAAGAGTACCAATACTTTTTTCTATTATGGTAACACATACTACCAATGTCGTCAACTCATAGCCGAAATCAGGGGTTGTACCATTGATCGTTCGTAGGCCAGCAGAGTTGTTGGCATTCAAAGGTGTGCATCAAAAAATATCTAAATAAGCTTTAAATGGTATCACATTTTGACCCAAAAAGTTTAGCTTTGGCATGTATCATAATTACCACCAGACTTCTTTTCAATCAAACAACTCCTTTCAAGAGTTCCATCAAGTCTATCAATAAATCTATGGGGTTAAGTATCTATATGGCTAGACTCTTAAGACAATTAAACACCATTCTTGAAATTATTAAGAGGCTTCGTCAATATACTTTTAATCATGTCAAATGTAGACATCAAGGCAATGTATTATAGAGGATCACAATATTCTTCTCAAGCTAGATAAAGATTTTAACAAAGTGCATCAAATCTCTAATTCAACTCTTATGAAACCTACCAAAAGCAAGTGCAACCATTGTATAAACATAAAATATAACTTACCTAAGCAAGCATTCAAAAACAGCAGGATACAGGATTGCACAAAAATTTCATCGAACAAGAACATTGCACAAGACTCTACACATGCATAAGTAACTTCCCCAAGTTAGAACTTTTACAAGAACCAAACTTGAATAGGTTACCACAAGAAAAGAAAAAATGCAATTATGAAAAGAGAGTATGATAAATGTTTACCTCCCCAAGCTTGAATAAAGCAAGGGTGACACACTTTATTGTTGAGGTACGAATAACCACACTTTTGATGGACATGGACCTTTGGTTCAACGAATACTTCCTTCTTGAAGCATTGAGTTAAAACAACTAAATGGCTTATGCAAGTATTTGCACAGTTGGCACAAACCATGTACATCTTCACACAAGGTTTAAGTCCCTGCGAAAATAACAAACAAAGTAAAAGCAAACAATTTGGTGTCCGAATATACTTCATTCACCGAACCATGAAAAGAAAAATAAAAGAAACATGAAACACTACAGAGAATTATAGGCTAGGGAGTTTCGAATGTAGGTTAAATAAAATGAAGTACAATGGAACACATAGAAGGTAACTCAATGACGTGAGATTGTCAAAATAAAAAGATTGGGGGGTTATAAGCGATGATGCTCCTTAGTATGGGCGCGTGGTATGGGTGTGGCCCGTAATGCACCTCGTCTTCTCCTTATTTTATTTTCTCTTTTTTTGAAGGCATCCCGTCGAATTTGGTACAACTGGGTGGTACGAGAAGATGCGCCCGTATGGGTGGTCGTTAAACCCTCTAGAAAATTTTCGTAGTTTCTGTGTCTCGTAGCGATATTGGTACAGGCGGGTGGTACGAACGTGCCCCACCGTACTAATGCTCGTTAAGCTTGCAGTAACTTTTCTGGAAAAATTTCTGCTTCTTCTGATGTGTCACATGAGTGGTACATACGTGTAGTACGGACGGATCTGCCCGTACTGCTGCTCGTTAAGCTCACTGTAAGCTCCAAAACAAGTTATTTTCTCCAAAAAAAAATATAGACCTGAAACATTAGTCCAGCATCCAAATAAAGCATACATATATTTTTGGTAAGAATATTTAACCAAGATAAGCAACACATGATTAGAGCAACAAACTATTCTACTTTTCAAAAATAGTCCCAAGCTAACTCTAATAGGAAATCATGCAAATTCATACAAATGCCAATGCAATATGAATGCAACTAGACTCAAAACACAAAATTAGAGAGACACCTAAAAATTCCAGGTTGCCTCATGGGAAGCACTTTCTTTAAAGCCATAAAGTCGGGCTTGGATGCTCCATTAAATTTCCCACATGGATCCCATGGGATATCAATTCGAGGTGTAATGGTACTTACCTCCAGCAAAGGGCTGGAGCATCTCATTGTATAGTACGATCGAAGTCGTACCCTCTTACGATACATCAGCATCATATAGATGAATAAGTTCTCGTTTCCAAGCAAGCGTGTATGCACCAAGTATGGTGAGCATGCCTTCTTATCTAGCTCCAACGAAAGGATTAGAGGTTGAAATATAATTATTAAACTTTTACCTTAGTTACTGAAGGGAATATGCCGAGAGGCAATAATAAAGTGGTTATTATATTATATTCCATCTTTATGATAAATGTTTATTTCTTATGCTATAATTGTGTTAACCATTAATACATGTGCGATTAATAAACAAAGAAAAGGTTTCTAGTACTGCCTCTTGATGGCTCAGTGTTGATGTAGAGCTCGTTGGGAACCCCAAGAGGAAGGTATGATGAGCACAGCAGCAAGTTTCCCTCAGTTATGAAACCAAGGTTTAATCGAACCAGTAGGAGCAAGGAAACACCCCAAAGGTGTTGCTAGCTGAGCCTTGGCAGGGCGCACTACCGGTGCTAGTAGCAACGTGGAGACCTGCACAACACAACCACAGAACTTTGTCCCCAACTTGCGATCAGGTTGTCAATCTCACCGGTTTTGCTGAAAACAAAGGATTAAACGTATCAAATGGAAGGAAGTAATAGTTTGCAGAAAGTAAACAGTTTGTATATTGTATGTAAAAGAAAGGACCGGGATCCATAGTTCACTAGAGGTGGTCTCCTTAAGATAGATAACATGCTGGGTGAACAAATTACAGCAGGGCAATTGACAAACATCGAGAAAGCAATACATGCATATACTAATCATCTTGACTCCTTTGGAACTTGATTGGGCATTACAACATTATACATAGACCGCCATCCAACTACATCTATGACTAATAATCCACCTTCAGGTTATCATCCGAATCCCCTCCGGTATTAAGTTGCAAGCAATAGATTATTGCTTTACGAATTGCGTGTAATGTAAACAATATGATTGTTCCATGAACAAAAGATTGTTGTTTTCTCCCTAGTAGCAACAGCACATCTAGTACCTTAGAGAATTCTGTCACTTCCCCAGATTACCAGAGGCATGAACCCACTATCGAGCATAAATACTAACTCTTGGAGTTGCTAGCATCTACTTGGCCAAGATAGCTACTAACAACGGAAAGCATGCAAGATCACAAATAACAAAGACATGATAGAATCAATAATCAATCTGAAATAGCATCTCAATATCCATCGGATCCCCGCAAACACAACATGCAGAATTACAAATAGATGATCCTTATCATGAACGGAGCTCACAAGATCTAAACATGAAAGCACAAAGGAGGAGAACCAGCCATCTAGCTACTACATGGATCCGTAGTCCAAGGATGAACTACTCAAGCATCACACCGGAGGCTTGCATGATGATGAAGAAGGCCTCCAGGGTGAATTCCCCTCTCCGGCAGGGTGCCAGGAAGAGCTTCAGATCCCTCCCGATCTAGGGATGGAGATGATGGTGGCTATAGACTCTTTCGTGGATTTTTGATCGGGTACTTAGGGTTTTCGTCCCGAGGGTAATATATAGGCGGAAGGAGAGGCCGAGGAGGTGCTGGGATCGGCCAGACTACCCCCTGGCACGGGCTAGGCCTGGCCGCGTGGCCAGGTGGTGTGGCCGGCCCCCAACCCTTCTCTGTCTCGTATTCTGGCATCTGATGACTTTCGGAAAAATAGGCACTTTGGCTTTTGTCCCGTCCAATTCCGAGAATATTCATTTTCTGACTTTCCTGGAACCAAAAACAGCAAAAAACAGGTAGCTGGCACTGTGGCTCTTGTTAATAGGTTAGTCCAAGAAATCATATGAAAAGTACTCCAAAGTGTGGACAAAACACAAGAAAGTGGATAAAACCAAGCATGGAACATCAAAAATTATAGATACATTTGCAATGTATCAACATCCCCAAGCTTAACTCCTGCTCGTCCTCGAGTAGGTAAGTGATAAAAAGAAAGAATAATTTTTGAGGTGACATGCAGCATCAAAGACTTGATCAAAGTATTTGTAAAACATTCAAAGCTGGGATCATAGTACTTCAACCATAACATGAAAGACAAAGTTCTAGCAATAAGACAAAGAAACTATGATGCAACATGAAAATGCACAAACAAAAGATTCATGAATAACAATGCTTTGCAAGACGTTTGCTTGTTTCACATAAAGAAAACATAGCATAATAGTATTCAGCTTGTCCCTCATAGAGTAGCAAATATAAATGCATAGGACACCTTCAAAGTTCATAAGAGTGACTAGATACAAATAGTTTAAAACAAACAATATCAAGTTATTTATCAATCAACTAGTCTTGGGACAATGCACATAGAACTAAGAATGGCAACTATGCTCTCAAAGTAGGTGCATAAAGGTAGAAGGTGGAGACTCAATATAATGGTGGAAGAAAGGCCTTCATAGAAGGAAGTAGGGATTCAACTCTCATAAAGAGCTTCCAAAAATTATGGTACTTATAGCTTTCAGCTCTCATTGCCCCTATCATAAGCATCTTGAAGTGATTAAGGTTAAAGTGAACAAACTATGGTGTACATGCTTGACGAAGTATAAGTTAGAAATCTCATGTCCCTTGTATACGAGGGCCGCTCCTCATGCTACTCAAGTTTAGTCACCGGTAAGTTCTTGTCATCGTAAGTACATGTGTATCATAGAGAACCGCCAACGGGGTACCCCTTGCTCGATGATACGAAAGAATCCCCATATCAAAATGACAAGGCAATAAGACAACGAGCATCTCAGCAATCTTCTTATTTACCATGGTAATATGGTGCTTTTTTCTCTCTTTCCTCTTTTTATAATATCTCTTTTTTTATTTTTCTCTTTTTTCTCAATATAGGACTCTTTTTTTATAAGAAGAATGATTCATAGACAGCTCATTATGGTTACGCTGCAGGTTTCCACCATGTCAGCATGGATTAGACCAGTGGCCCAGGCGTTTCTCTAACACATATACATAACTCCTTGGACTTACAAGCTCCCCTTTCATTTCACACCGACGACATCCATATACAAAAGAGCATGATATCAACTAGGTACAAGTACCAAGTGCAATGTTGAAAGCGTTACCCATGATGGCATGGTTCTGCTAATTCCCAACAAATAAATGCAAGCATATACAACATACACGACACAATGGTCCAAGTTTATTAAGGGCAAGAAAAGTAAAGTGTGCCATCAAGTTCGTGAGAGCTTTAATCACTAGTTTTCTCATAACAAGTTTAATTTGGAAGGTAAACAAAAGCATGAATATACTTGGAATAGCATAATCTAGTAGGTAGGTATGGTGGACTCTTTGGAATAACTTGGTTTAAGGAGTTGGATGCATGAGTGGAACTCATACTTGGTTGTGGAGGCTAGCAAAAGGCTGGGAGCGACAAACTAAGAGAGCAATAATGGCCATAATCATGCAGAGCGACAAAACATCATTGATCAAAGCATAAAGTGATACTACAAGTTGAAAACTAAAGGATCATCAAGGCTATAGTGACTTGAGATAGTCATAACATGGTGTGAGCATGTGCCAAGTCAACCCAGATAAAGCATCAAAGGAGAATACCACTATACTATGCTTTAATATGCTAAAACAACGCATGATTCATCCAAAGCACATTAAGCAATCTCAATTGTTTATAACAAGTCATGCTATAGCAAATAATACTAAGCATAAAGCCAAAACAATATCAAGCATGGCATGACAGAGCATAGGTCACAGTCAAAAACAAGCTCTCTTTAACACTTAAGCATGAACTTTCCTACTCTTTTCCAAACCAAACCAAACTATTTGCAAACCAATGTATGAAAGAGGGGGTCCAACCAATTTATTCAGAAAACTAAGAAAACAAAAGCAAACGAAAAACCAAAACGAAAACGAAAAAGAAGACGCTCCAAGAACAACACAACTATGCATGAAACAATAAAAATGAAGCGTTTGGAAGAAACCTGGGATTTTTATTGATGAAGAAGGGGATGCCTTGGGCATCCCCAAGCTTTGATGCTTGTACTTCTTGGATATTTCTTGGGGTGACACACGTGGAATCCCCAAGCTTAAGCTTTAGTCCATCCTTCATCTCATTACTCATTCCTTCCATACACCTGAAATTTTTTCCTTCATACAAAACTCCACACAATCTTTATTAGCAACATTAGTGCACTCAAGATAATAAGTCTTTTAGGTTCAGTTCTAACACCAAATAAACTTCCATTAAAACACTATCTACTGTAGCACCTCCCTCAAAAAGCTCAATTCCCCAAAAGAACTCAAAAAAGAACCAACAAGAAGCAAATGCAGAAATGGCAGAAATCTGTCAAAACAGACCAGCAGGTAAAGATGAATTTTTTTCAAAGACCTTCTGTTGCTCAAATCAAAAAGTGTTGAACTAACGAAAGTTAGATAACAACCTGGGGCAGAAGCACAAAAATTCATGCCTCAAAATATGTTTAGAGATTTTACATGAATTTTTACGGTGAAGCACAGAAATCTGTTTCGGGACAGCAACTTTCCCAATCATTACTTCTCTCTCATTAGAGGTTACTCTTGGCACAAAAAGCAAATAAAAAGGATAAGGAGTGGTTATTACTGAAGTAATAACTTCCAAGACTCATCTAAAACTTTTGGGTTATCTCCCAATAAGTACTTTTCTTTAACGCCTTTAAGTTAGGCATAAGAAGCAAGAAAAAGAATCAAGTGTTCTCAAATGAAGAAGCATTAAGACCAAATTTTGTTTTCATAGGAGAGGCAAAAGAAATCTTCTCTCTCTTCTTAGGGAAGTGTTCTATACCTTTCTTGAGTGGGAGTTGATATTTAATGGTGCCTTCTTTCATATCAATAATGGCACCAATAGTTCTAAGAAAAGGTCTTCCCAAAGTAATAGGACAAGAAGCATTGTATTCAACATCCAAAACATAGAAATTAACGGGGACATAGGCATTGTTAACCATAATGAGAACATCATTAAGACTCCCCATGGGTTTCTTTTTAGCATTATCATCAAGTGGGACATTCAAATAACAATCTTCAAGTGGAGGCAAATCAAGCATATCATAAATCCTTCTAGGCATAATAGAAACACTACTATCAAGATCGCATAAAGCTTTGAAATCAAAATCATTCACTTTCATATTAATGATGGGTTCCCAACCATCTTCTTGTTTTATAGGAATAGAAGCTTTATGTTTCATCTTTTCTTCTTTAATCTTTATGAGAGCATCAGTAATGTGTTTTGTAAAGGCCATGTTCATAGCACTAGCCTTAGGACTTTTAGCAAGCTTTTGTAGGAACTTAATAACTTCAGAGATATTGCAACCATCAAGATCAAAATCAAATTTATCATCTAAAGTAGTAGAACTATTACTAGCCTCAACACTAGTGGTAATGATAGTAGAAACACTAATGTTTCTAGCAATTTCATCTTCTCTTTCCCACTTAGCATGTAATTCAGCTAATAGTCTAACATTTTCATCAATTCTTACTTGTATAGCATTAGTAGCTGCAAAGGGATTATCATTAGTTTCAGTTTTAGCAGCCATTTTATTCAAAGAAGATTGAGCTTCAGCCAAAGATGCTATATTTATTTCTGCATTAGAGAGTTTTTCCTCAATAGTTTTGTTGAAAGCAGTTTGTTTACTAATAAAGTCCTTAAGAATAACTTCAAGTTTAGAGGGTGTACTCCTATTATTGTTGTAGGAATTTCCATAAGCATTACCATTGTTGGGAGGATATGGCTTATAATTGTTGTTACCAAAATTATTCCTATAAGCAGTATTGCCAAAATTGTTATTTCTTATGAAGTTCACATCAACTTGCTCTTCTTGAGTAACCAAAGAGGCTAAAGGAACATTATTTGAATCAATATGAGCTTTCCCATTAACAAGCATAGACATAATAACATCAATCTTATCACTCAAGGAGGAAGTTTCCTCAACAGAATTTACCTTCCTACCTTGTGGAGCTCTCTCAATATGCCATTCAGAATAGTTAACCATCATATTATCCAGAAGCTTTGTTGTAGCACCCAAAGTAATGGTCATAAAGGTCCCTCCAGCAGCAGAATCGAATAGGTTCCTTGAAGAATAGCTCAATCCTGCATACAAAGTTTGGATGATCATCCAAGCAGTCAGTCCATGAGTTGGACAATTCTTTACCAAAGATTTCATTCTTTCCCAAGCTTGAGCAACATGCTCATTATCAGATTGTTTAAACTTCATTATTTCACTTCTCATAGATATAATCTTAGCAGGAGGATAGTATTTTCCAATGAAAGCATCTTTGCACTTAGTCCAAGAATCAATACTATTCCTAGTTAAGGAATTCAACCATTCTTTAGCTTTTCCTCTCAAAGAGAAAGGAAACAATTTCAGCTTAATAATATCACCATCTACATCCCTATGCTTTTGCATCTCACAAAGTTCAACAAAGTTATTTAGATGGGAAGCAACATCTTCATTACCAATACCAGAAAATTGTTCTCTCATAACAAGATTGAGTAAAGCAGGTTTTATCTCAAAGAAAGTATCTTCAGGCACAGGTGGAGCAATAGGTGTGCTCATAAAATCATTGTTGTTGGTGCGAGTGAAGTCACACAACTTAGTGTTTTCAAGAGTAGTCATTTTTTGGGTTTTCAAATAAGAAAGCAAACTTGTAAAACTATTTTTTGTGTGTTTTTGAAAAAGAAACAAGCAAACAAAGCAAAAGGAAACTAAGCAAAACAAAAATAACAAAGTAAAGAGATTGGTTATGAGGGACACCCCTTGTGAAGATGTCCTTGACTCCCCGGCAACAGCGCCAGAAAAGTTCTTGATGGCTCAGTGTTGATGTAGAGCTCGTTGGGAACCCCAAGAGGAAGGTATGATGAGCACATCAGCAAGTTTCCCTCAGTTATGAAACCAAGGTTTAATCGAACCAGTAGGAGCAAGGAAACACCCCAAAGGTGTTGCTAGCTGAGCCTTGGCAGGGCGCACTACCGGTGCGAGTAGCAACATGGAGACCTGCACAACACAACCACAGAACTTTGTCCCCAACTTGCGATGAGGTTGTCAATCTCATCGGTTTTGCTGAAAACAAAGGATTAAACATATCGAATGGAAGGAAGTAATAGTTTGCAGAAAGTAAACAGTTTGTAGATTGTATGTAAAAGAAAGGACCGGGATCCATAGTTCACTAGAGGTGGCTCTCCTTAAGATAGATAACATGCTGGGTGAACAAATTACAGCGGGGCAATTGACAAACATCGAGAAAGCAATACATGCATATACTAATCATCTTGACTCCTTTGGAACTTGATTGGGCATTACAACATTATACATAGACCGCCATCCAACTACATCTATGACTAATAATCCACCTTCAGGTTATCATCCAAACCCCCTCCAGTATTAAGTTGCAAGCAATAGATTATTGCTTTACGAATTGCGTGTAATGTAAACAATACGATTGTTCTATGAACAAAGGATTGTTGTTTTCTCCCTAGTAGCAACAGCACATCTAGTACCTTAGAGATTTCTGTCACTTCCCCAGATTACCAGAGGCATGAACCCACTATCGAGCATAAATACTAACTCTTGGAGTTGCTAGCATCTACTTGGCCAAGATAGCTACTGTTGGGTCCGCAACATAGAAAACAAAAAATTCCTACGATGTGAACTGTACGCCAAGATCTATCTACTAGATACAGACCAACGGGTGGATATACATCCATTGAGAACTTACCCTCGAAGACAACAAGTTTTGTTAACGAGTAGGAACTCGTGGATGATGTAGTCGTACACTTGCCAATCTCAAGATCGTGATGAAGTCCAGCAGGTCTGGCTCCAGCACGTCCATCAGATCCAGCTCTAGCAAGTCCAGCACCACCAAGTCCAGCACCGCAAAGCAGCGGTGCATCCGTGATCGCACACACGTCCGGTACCCCGACAACCTCCATCCCTCGCTCCAGCAAAGCAGCGGAAGCAGCAACTCCTTTCCATATAAAGCCACCGGGAACATGTATCTCGCTAATCCGAGACCATGGGGAAATAATACTAGAGGGGGAGAGAGATCCTTCACAATGAGGTGTGTGGAAGAAGGGGAGTGAGGGGGGCCTTTTATAGGAGGAGGGGAGTGCCCCTCCTTCATGGCCGACGCATGGGGTAGGTGACCCTTCACCTCCTCCATTCATGTGGTGGTAACCCCTCCAAATTAAAATGCCCCTTCACATTCTCTTTTAAAGTCTCCACTTTAAATGCATTAAATTTCTCCAAATTTAATGCTCTCTCATTTAATAAAACTCTTTTATTATTTTTATTCAGAATTTTCTTAATTACTTTAATTAACAAACATTCACATAAAACCCCCTGCAACATTTCAATATTACATGCAGAACCAATTTCAGCAATTTCACCCAAAACAGTTTCGGTGTCTATTGAAATAATTCCAGTGCTTTCTTAAATCTTTATCTGAAACATATTTGCTCCAAATGGTGTCGGTATCCCTTAAGTGTGTCACCCTACGGTTCGCGAATAATGCAGACATGATCGAGACCCCTCTCAGATCAATAATTAGAAGCGGGACCTGGAGATCCATACTGACTCCTACACATTCAACGATGACTTTTGTGATCGTGAGAACCTTTAACGCTAGTAACTAAATCCCTTTGTCTCGTGATATATTACATGTCCGAGATTCGATCATCGGTATCTCCATACCTAGTTTGATCTCGTTGCCGACATGCACTCTTTTCTCGTTCCCGTGATATAACATTCTAGTGATCACATCACTTGCTTGCAAGCTATCTTAATGTAATATCACCGAGAGGGCCCAGAGTATATCTATCCGTCATCGGGATTGACAAATCCCACTCTTGATCCATGAGCCTCAACATAACACCTTCGTAGCACTGAACCAACCTTTATAGTCACCCTGTTACGGTGTGACGTTTGATGTTATCAAGATACTCTTCTGGTGTTAGCAATTAACATGATCTCATGGTCTAAGGACTAAGATTACTTCGTATGATGTTATAGCAATATAAACATAACGAATCTGATCGTAATGCTATACTCTGACTCTGAACTAATGTTGTGACCTTGTTATTAACAACATCCAATGTCCATGATCAGGAAACCTTGATCATCTTGTTAATCAACAAACTAGTCTATAAGAGAGGCATAACTAGGAACCCTTTTTGTTTATTAAACACACATGTATTGATGTTTCCGATCAATACAATTATAGCATGCAAAATAAACATTTATCATAAACATGGAATAAGATAATAACCACTTTATTATTGCCTCTCGGGCATATTCCCTTCAGTCTCCCACTTGCACTAGAGTCAATAATCTAGTTTGAAAAACTTTGCGTTTTGAACACCTGTGGCTTTCTGGTGTTGCATATACGCTATTGCTAGTGGTTAACATAATCTCTGGATCTGACAGTTTTAGGTCCGTGTGTATTTGCATGTCTTTGCGTCTCTACGCATCGCTCATTCTCAAATGAGATGGCATTGTATAAATTTGGTCCTTTGGTGAGACCTTTAGTTTGTTCCGGTTAAAATATGTTGATATTATTGTCACACAATATATCTTCATAGTATTAGCCCACTTTGAACCACACCTAGTTTGATAACAAACTACTTAACACAAATGCCCTCTTTTGCTGCTACTATAGCAGTTATATACTTAGCCTTTTATTGTAGTATCCGTCCCAATGTCTCAACTTTGGAACTCATCCAAATCCATCATGGAACATCCTTTCCATTACATTGTGCCACCCATAGTCTAAATTGAGATAAATTTAATTTGTACCTTGTGACAAAACCAGTATCAATGTAACACTTTACAATGAACTACCTTTAACTATTTGTCACTTATACATGATATATTCTTAGTTCTTCCAAAACTCATAAGAATATCTTTACTATCGTCCAATGATCATCTCATGAATCATTCTGGTATGTGCTCATAATATTTAGAGCATAGGACATTCTGTATATATACATATCATGGTATAATCGATCAAAATCTTCATGTGATTTTACTCACCAAGTGTTGAAACACTTGAATTTTGATACAATCCTTTCCATGCAGCAAGAACCTTTCTTGTTGTTTCCATATTGAACCCTTTCAATATCTCATATATCTATGTCTGGCACAACCATATTAGCGTCTCAATTTATACATATAGATATTGATGCCAAATATTCCGGTTTAGCCCAAGTCTTTCATCGAAATCTTATTTTTAATGAAATTCTTAACTTGTGTCAATACAAGATACATCATTTCCAATCAATAATATGTCCTCTACATAATGTATTAGAAATATGTCTCAGCACTCCCACTTAATTTCTTGCAAATGCAAGCATCTTCATCATCTCCGATGAATTTAAACTCTTTTAACAATTTCATCATGGTGAAGATTCCAACTCCGCTATGCTTACTTCAACTATTGAAGTTTGCATGCTCTTTTAGCACCCTTTGAATTAACAAAACCCTTCGGACCGTCTCTTGTACACGTCCTAGGTAACCATTCTATTAGAATAACCTTGTTTTGTTTATTCAACTACCATATACCAAATTATATGTAGTGGTTGCTACATTAATCCGTCAAGACTAAATATCGCTATGAAAGATCAAATCTGGTCATAGTCAACTCCTTGAACATTGCCGTAAACTTCTTTCTGACATGTCGACTATTTCATAGATGTTAAACATCCATGTCTATTTCTTTATAGATCCAAACATGACCGATAGGCTTCATGCCTTTCCGGAGGATCTTCCAAGTTCAGAAACTTGATTTCTCATGTATGGATAGTATCACAGATTCTATGACTTCTAGTCATTTTATGGAGTCAGGGCCCATCATAGCTTCTTTCCATGTAGTCGGTTCATCATTGTCAAAACAATAACGACTTGATTATCAAATCACACTATTTGATTCTTACTGGCCCACACGGTTCAATAGGAACTCTAATCTCCGAGATCACACCCTTTGTAATCTCGGGAGCCATGAGCATTGTGGCTGCCACCGGGACACTTTCTGGCGCTGCGCTACTTAGCACATATAGCTAAGGTTCAACAACCTTATCAAAGTTCTATTGTCCTCCCACTTAACTTTTCACGAAAAATTCCTTCTCAAGAAACTTGACGTTCCAAGTAACAAACTCTTTTGTCCTCGGTGTTATGGAGAAATTCCCAACAAATTCTTTGGGATAACCTACAAAGACGTACTTATCTGACTTTGGTTGTAAACATTTTACTTATGCATAGCATACCAAAATTTAAGAAAAGACAATTTGGGTTTTATCCCAAACCATAACTTATATGGTGTCATTTCAACGGATCACGATGGTGCTCTTTTCAGTGTAAAAGCGGTAGTCTCTAAAGCTTCAATCCTTAAAACATAATGGCAGTTTTATAAATGATACCTTTGATCTTACCATGTCAAACATGGTTTGATTTCATCTCTCAAATATTCCATACTCCTATGGTTTATCGGGAAAACACAAATCATGGAACAATTCCTCAAGTCTTAGGTGTTTTTGCAAAACATGTAACTCAAATATCTTCCTTTATGATCGAATCATAAACTCTTTATTTTCTTGTTACAATGATTTTCCACTTCATCTTGAAAGTCTTTGAACAATTTTCAAATGTTTCATACTTCTTCCTTATTAAGTAAATATACAGATATATTCACTCAAATTTTTGGAGAAAGCATATGAAGCAAAAAGTTCCATCGCATATGGCTACACATAATGGACTATGCACATCAGCATGCACAATTTCCAATAAGCTAGTCATCCATTCCTCTCTGCCTATGGACGGAGTTTCAATTATCTCAAGGAAAGTCTCACATGTGTCAATTGATCAAAATCAAACGACTCCAAAAATCTATCAACATGGAGTTTCTTCATGTTTTCTTTCCAATATAATTTAAACAGCGATGTCACTTCATAAGTGATCTTTCAATCATTTGTCTTGCGACATTTTAGCAATAGTGTTTATGGATGTGATTTCTCCCACTAGACTTGTAAAAGTTCATCCATCCATTATAGAATACGATAATTATTTGAACAACCATTGTTCTCATAATACAGGAACAAAATAACAATTATTAAAACAAATCTCGAAGGCTAGGTTTGACGACAACGAAAAACACAATAACACTTTATTTGTTTTCGATGAACATCATCACTTATTCTCTTGCTAGTTACTTTGTCCATTGTAGTTCATGAATTGTGTTGTCCTGTATGACACTTCATACCAACCAATTCGGTATCCAATACCGGTATCCAATACCTCAGAACCACATTGTTTAACAAGCAAGGAATACAACCATAACATGTATATCTTCTATTTTCCTAAGTTGGACATCTCCAACCTTTTTATTTCTGCCAAATATTTTATAGATTCTCTTTCAACAATTCCTTTTCTTTTAAAAGAATCTATCAACATCAATAGTGGTGTCATTCACATGACACATAGTACAAAGCGTATATAGTTAAACACTAATACCTTTGGACTTGCACTTTGAAGTGGATCACCATCATCAAATGTTTGGTATTCTTTCAAAAATCCATTCTTTAGTAATCTTTTAGTGTAGTAAACATTTTACTTACATCTTCTATTCATCCTTATCATGACAACTTTCATGATCAAGCTACTATAGCCTATAAGGAAGAATGACGAGTATAATTTTAGTTCCCAAAACCTTTTGGGAGATTCGGATGCCTAGCATCTCCATCCTTCACAAATTCTCATACAATATGAGAACATGTATTCTGCTAAATTATACTCTATCATAATGCAACCAAAACATTGTTCAGATATCACAATATCTTCCACACATGATGGGTTCTGAAACAATTATTTCATCTCCTAGATAACCTCGATATTAAAACAACTTTTGAATATCAAGAATCATGGAGGCAAACATGATACTTTAGATACTAACATTGGAATTCTTACTCTTGATTTAATACTACTTATTAAACTTCATGGAGTAAATAGAGTTTGCTGAAAGTTTGCAATAGGACTTATAAACTTTAAATTGACATTCAAAACAATACGATACCAGTTCATAAAGTAAATATCTAGAATTCTATAGTTCTCTTATCTCAATTAAAACTAAGCATAAGGTAGAAAACGAATGCCAATGACTACAACAAATTATGCAAATTCACTTCGATTTAGTTTATGACAAATTTAGTTCGACTAATCCAAATTAGAAATGAACTCCCACTCAAAAACGACATCCCTCGTGCCTTTTTGGTGATTACATGAACCAAATCCACTACACCAAGTCCGATCATCACGTGAGTCGGTGTAGCTTCAAAGGCGAGCATCAATATGGGCATCATATCAACTATATGACGCATGCTTAACCTTTCGGTCCGTGCTCCGAGGCCATGTCTGTATATGCTAGGCTCGCCAAGTAAGAACCTTAGTACTCGCGTGTGTAATACTGTCTTACACCCGTTGTATGAAAGCGTAGAGTCGAGTACACCCGATCATCACGTGATGTCTCGAAACACGATCTATAGAACGGTGCATACTCAAGGAAGAACACATTTTATCTTGATATCTAAATGAGGGATAATCTTATAATGTTACAGAAAGCGCCAAACTAGCAGTATAAGATGTTAACATCTAATGTGTAAAGTGAGATGATATGGTCCATGCATTTGATCTCTATCATTTGCATCGTGGTATGATCTCTATCATTCCTTTGTGTGTAAGGCCAAGGTCTATGGAACTTACACGTTGAATGTGTTGTAAGAGTATCTATCATACATCTACTTACAACAATACCATATCAATACACTAGCCCAGCAACAATCTAAACTAGATGCCTCTAATATATCAATTGCAAGTTTTACGTAGCTTAGGGCTTTCGGAGATAGAACCGTTCTTACCTACGAACATGAACCACAACGAGGATAACCAAGTTATTAGCAACTCATTGTAAATCAGATATTGACTATAGTAGGAGAGACAGACACTTGCCAGCCACTTATGCAAAACAAGTTGCATGTTAGTCGTGGAACCGGTCTCATGTACGATGACATGTAAGGTTGGTCCGGGCCGCTTCATCCCACTATGCCACCAGTATCCAAAATACATAGAAGATGCAATAACATGATCATCATCGCCCAAATATAAACATATGTGTACTACCCATGCAAAGCACCTACGCATAGATCAGGCTCTGATACCACTGTTGGGTCCGCAGCATAGAAAACAAAAAAATTCCTACGATGTGAACTATACGCCAAGATCTATCTACTAGATACAGAGCAACGGGTGGATATACATCCATTGAGAACTTACCCTCGAAGAAAACGAGTTTTGTTAACGAGTAGGAACTCGTGGATGATGTAGTCGTACACTTGCCGATCTCAAGATCGTGATGAAGTCCAGCAGGTCTGGCTCCAGCACGTCCATCAGATCCAGCTCCAGCAAGTCCAGCACCACCAAGTCCAGCACCGCAAAGCAGCGGTGCATCCGTGATCGCACACACGTCCGGTACCCTGACAACCTTCATCCCTCGCTCTAGCAAAGCAGCGGAAGCAGCAACTGCTTTCCAGATAAAGCCACCGGGAACATGTATCTCGCTAATCAGAGACCATGGGGAAATAATACTAGAGGGGGAGAGAGATCCTTCACAAGGAGGTGTGTGTGGAAGAAGGGGAGTGAGGGGGGCCTTTTATAGGAGGAGGGGGTGCCCCTCCTTCATGGCCGGCGCATGGGGGAGGTGACCCTTCACCTCCTCCATTCATGTGGTGGTAACCCCTCCACATTAAAATGCCCCTTCACATTCTCTTTTAAAGTCTCCACTTTAAATGCATTAAATTTCTCCAAATTTAATGCTCTCTCATTTAATAAAACTCTTTTATTATTTTTATTCAGAATTTTGTTAATTACTTTAATTAACAAACATTCACATAAAACCCCCTGCAACATTTCAATATTACATGCAGAACCAATTTCAGCAATTTCACCTGAAACAGTTTCGGTGTCTATTGAAATAATTCCAGTGCTTTCTTAAATCTTTATCTGAAACATATTTGCTCCAAATGGTGTCGGTATCCCTTAAGTGTGTCACCCTACACGGTTCACGAATAATGCAGACATGATCGAGACCCCTCTCAGATCAATAATCAGAAGCGGGACCTGGAGATCCATATTGACTCCTACACATTCAACGATGACTTCTATGATCGTGAGAACCTTTAACGCTAGTAACTAAATCCCTTTGTCTCGTGATATATTACATGTCCGAGATTCGATCATCGGTATCTCCATACCTAGTTTGATCTCGTTGCCGACATGCACTCTTTTCTCGTTCCCGTGATATAACATTCTAGTGATCACATCACTTGCTTGCAAGCTATCTTAATGTGATATCACCGAGAGGGCCCAGAGTATATGTATCCGTCATCGGGATTGACAAATCCCACTCTTGATCCATGAGCCTCAACATAACACCTTCGTAGCACTGAACCCACCTTTATAGTCACCCTGTTACGGTGTGACGTTTGATGTTATCAAGATACTCTTCTGGTGTTAGCAATTGACATGATCTCATGGTCTAAGGACTAAGATTACTTCGTATGATGTTATAGCAATATAAACATAATGCCTCTGATCATAATGCTATACTTCGGATGAATGTTCATCACATCATTCAACTAATGTTGTGACCTTGTTATTAACAACATCCAATGTCCATGATCAGGAAACATTGATCATCTTGTTAATCAATAAGCTAGTCTATAAGAGAGGCATAACTAGGAACCATTTTTGTTTATTAAACACACATGTATTGATGTTTCCGATCAATACAATTATAGCATGCAAAATAAACATTTATCATAAACATGGAATAATATAATAACCACTTTATTATTGCCTCTCGGGCATATTCCCTTTAGCTACTAACAACGAAAAGCATGCAAGATCACAAATAACAAAGACATGATAGAATCAATAATCAATCTGAAATGGAATCTCAATATCCATCGGATCCCCGCAAACAAAACATGTATGATTACAAATATATGATCTTGATCATGAACGGATCTCACGAGATCTAAACATGGTAGCACAAAGGAGAAGAACCAACCATCTAGCTACTACATGGACCTGTAGTCTAGGGATGAACTACTCACGCATCACATCGGAGGCAGGCATGGTGATGAAGAAGGCCTCTAGGGTGAATTCTCCCCTCCGACGGGGTGCCGGGAAGAGCTTCAGATCCCTCCCTATCTAGGGATGGAGAAGACGGCGGCTACAGACTCTTTCGTGGAATTTTGATCGGGTCCTTAGGGTTTCTGTATCGTAGGTGATATATAGGCGAAAGGGGAGGCCGAGGGGGTGCCTTAGGCGGCCGCACCACCCCCTGGCGCGGGCCAAGCCTGGCCACGCGGCTAGGTGGTGTGGCCGGCCCCTGACCCCTCTACGTCTCGTCTTCTGGCTCCGTGTCCCTCTCGGTGAAATATTGACTTTGGCTTTTGTCCCGTCCAATTCTGAGAATATTCATTTTCTGACTTTCCTGGAACCAAAAACAGTAGAAAACAGGTAGCTGGCACTGTGGCATCTTATTAATAGGTTAGTCTAAGAAAATGTATGAAAATACTCCAAAGTTTGGACAAAACATAAGAAAGTAGATATAAAACAAGCATGGAACATCAAAAATATAGATACGTTATCAACGTATCAATGAACATTCTCTTAAAGTATAGTAATACGATCATGCCATTATGTTTACATTGCTATAACGCCATTTGAAGTAACTCTAATCCTTAGACCATGAGATTACGTCAATCACTAACACTAGAAGAGTACTTTGATTCCATCAAATGTCACACCGTAACAAGGTGATTATAAAGATGCCGTTGAGTACTTGCAAAGTCTTAGTTGAGGCTTGTGGATCAAGACTGGAATTTATCCATCCTGATGACAAAGAGATATAATCAGGGCCCTCTCGGTGATATCACATTAACATAACTTGCAAGCAAGTGATAAGATCACTACGAATGTTATATCACGAGAATGAGAAAAGAGTACTTGTCGGTAAAGAGATTGAACTAGGTATGGATGATACCAAATGATCGAATCTCGGACAAGTAAAATATCACGAGACAAAAGAAATTGGTTACTGCGTAAAAGGTTCAGGCGATCACTAGTTCATCCTTGAATTAGTGGGAGTCATTATGGATCTCCAGGTCCTACTAATGATTATTGATCGAAGAGAGTATCAATCATGTCCACATAGTTCATGAGCCCGTAGGGAGACACACTTAAGGATAGTCAACGCATTTCAGTGGATAGGGAACGCATGAGAAAATACTGGACAATGCAGAAACTGTTCTGATAAAAACTACCGAAATAGTTTCGGTGTATCGAAATATTGCAAGGGGATAAAATGTTAATATGTTCATTAAATGAAGTGTTCACTAATTTGAGTGGCATTAAACCAAGTGAGTAGAGAATTATGAGATATGGCACTAATTTTGGTGGAACATTAATGCAAGTGAGTGGAGGTTTGAGTGGAGATGGATTAATGTGAGTGGAGCATCCACCCATGATGGCTCTAAAATATAGCCATCTACGTCCATATTTAAACTGGATATTATTCATATTTTTGATGAAATATCTCTCTAAACTCTACCACTAATGCCTAATAATCAAAGGGGTATGCAATCCTTTGTTTCTATTTTTTCCTGCACAGATAATGTTGTTTGAAGAGGGGAATCACTACAGTAAAGTCAAAGATACGAGATTTCCAACAACCAGAAGAAACCAAGAGCCGTGAAGCGGAGGCAGACGCTTTAATGACCAACTATACGACCGGAGCAAAATTTTGGCCGTATAGCTCCGGCCGTATAGTTGGTGCCGCCACCATTAGGTCAAACAGAACAACTTTTGTGAAGGGACCCCTATATAAAGAAGCCTCGCGCGACGAGAAAACCGTCTCCAGACGCCCCTGACCTCGCCTGCCTCAGATTATCAGCCGCCTCTAGATCTCAAAACCCTTCTCCATCTCCATAGCCATATTCCACCACTTGTAATAGTAGATCTCTTCTTCGATTGGCGACATTGTAAGACTATTGCTATCAATCTTATGATTTTCATTACAATGTTTGTGATTGTTGATCTCATTTTTATGTGTGAGTAATTCTCCTTGGGCTAAGGGCTTCAGCCTAGCTATGTAGTGTTTGTGCATGTTATTTATCATAGATGCGATCATGTATTAGTTTGTATGACATGATGATTATTGTATCCTCTCTTGCCTCAATCTAAGGACTTATTAGATACCCAAGACCCCGAGGGTTGAGCCAGGTATAGGGAGTATGAGTAATGTCTGATCTGCAGGTTGGGAACCCTAGTGACATAAGGGGTAGTACGGTTGTATGTGAGGGAATTACTTGGGATTAACGGTGACATCACTATGCATATCATTAGTTCTCTTTCTTCTATGGATGAGACTAGTAGGTTATTGCTATAAGCGGTTAAGGAGGCAATAACAATTACGGATGCGCTTCCCACATATAATTTATCTTGCTCTAACAATTACATGCATACTTTATCTTTATCTTTTATTCCCATCAGATGTTTTGCACTGCTACAGGTAAAACCGAACGCCCTAGGCCCCCTCTCTCCATCATCGACAACAACAAAAAGACGCAAACTATTGGTCCGGTAAAACACAAAAGGAATTCTAAAACTTCCGTAGGTCCATTAAAGTAATTTCACTACGCATTCGCTTCCCGAGGATTCGATAACCTAGGTCTACTAGGGAAAAATAAGCTATACTACATCTGTAATCCGGATCGAAGGTATCAACCCTTTTTCTGGCGCTGTTGCCGGGGAAGCAATAGCTACCCTGGTGAGGTTATTAGGAACCTTGCTAGTTTTAATTCTTTTTTAATTTTGTTAGTTTGCTTTTAGTCTTTATTTGATAAACAAAAAAATTAGTTAGCCTTTAAATTCTTGCTTTTACTATTATAATTCTTTGTTTAAGAAAACCCAAAAATATAGGAAATATGGCTAAAAAGAAGCTTGGGGAGTTTGCTACTCCCAACAATAATTATTTGCGTACTCCTATTACTCAGTCAGCAATTGCCATGATTCTCTTGCCTAGATTATTATTTTGAGGAGATTATTTAGTGTGCTATGATGAGGAATATGGTGTACTTACTGTTGTTGGATCAAAAAGTTTTATCTTTGTCTTTCTTCAATGTTTTAGATGATGAACACAAGGATCCAAACCCGTGCTCGTGCCACCTCTAGCGCTTCTCGGGCTGTCGCTCAAGAACACATGGGGATACGATTCAGGAATGAGCTCCAACATGATCGCTTCGATAGGATCAAGAACCGCGAAGTGAAGGCCACCAAGTGGTCTTGCCCCATTATGTTGAACCAACTCGGTATTTCTGATGACTTCAATTTACTTTGCAATAGAGCTGGCCTATAAAACTTTGTGTACAATGATGTGCCTAGTTATCGCCTCTTAACTATTGAATCCCTAAGTTCATTGCAAAGAACCGTTAGACAATGGCAAGGAGAGAACACGATTTCTTTCCGACTTATGAACAACAACTACACTTTAACATTAGATGAATGGTGCGCATGCTTTAATTTTCCAAACAATGATGTTAATGCCTTACGCACATCCTTTACTGGCTTAGAACCATCCCCTGAACAATATTATAATGTAATGAGTTTCACTACCAGAGTAAACAAGGGGAAGAATATTCGACATCCTATAGTTCGCTATTTGTTCTATGTTATTGCTAACACCTTGTAGGCACGTA
Organism: Avena sativa; assembly: GCA_916181665.1. Taxonomy (NCBI): domain Eukaryota; kingdom Viridiplantae; phylum Streptophyta; class Magnoliopsida; order Poales; family Poaceae; genus Avena; species Avena sativa. The sequence goes on from OV702292.1 coordinate 60,285,355, forward strand.
ATGAGTTCACGATACTCAATGAGGAGGACATCTTAGTCCTCACAAAGGCTACTTACATCAACTGTGTCTTGTCACTCAACTTGGGCGCCATCCTTGTGCGCTACCTGAAGCACCAAGCCTCCCAAAGACAAGGACCAATCATAGGTGGAGGCGTCATCACCGTGCTTTCCACTGCCCTAGGCATCAACCTAGGTGAGTTGCAACCCGTGCTAGGTGAGCGACGTGTTGGTTTCTCCACTTTGAAAACTTATGGAATGCTCACTAGGAGAGGTGATGTTTATTACCTGCATATTGCTGGAGCTGGGCGTCTCTACCCCGCTCCTATGCCTAACGGTCTTTTCTCTACCGAGGAAGGACATTTGCTATATGACTTGCAGGTTGAGCAACACCAACCCGAGGAGGAGATTCCTGAGGAGGATGAGGACCAAGAGGAGGAGCAAGAAGTTCCTTATCAAGAGGAGCAGCCACAAACCCGATTCGCTACATACCAAGCCTTCCAAGAACTTGGAGGGAATGTGGAGAGGATGCATAGCCTCTCTTTGAACCTCCGAGGAACAACTAGTAACCTCTCAACTCAATTTGCGAACTGGAGTAACGACTTTTTCCCGCCACCACAATGATTTGAAGGGCTTGCAAAATCCTAAGCTTGGGGAAGTTTCCTCGTGTATCTTTATTTGGCGTTCATTTGCTTTTATTTATTTCAAGGTTGAGTTTTTAATTCAAGCTTATAAGCACTCGTGTTGGTTTCCCCAACACCTTATTTTTTATTTTCTTTCTATTTGCTTTCAAGATTTTCTAGCCGAGCTTTGCCGCTAATTTTCTATTCTTTAAACTCCCTCTCTTAAAAATCACAAAAAGATTTCTCCGTTTTTCCTTATTTTCCTTCTTTCTTTTCTTTCCGCCTCAAGGTTTTCATGTATTTGCAGGAGAGTGATCGACTTTGAGTTTCCAAGAGGCAAACAAAAAAAGGAAGAGAGAAGTGGAACCAAACATGAGAGGTATGCCTTATGACTCCCTACTTTTGAAGTTTGAGAAACCTATGCTAGTTAGTAGTAAATGTTGAGATATTATATTGGTGGAGTGAGTCTTTGTATTGTAGTAAGATTTTCGTTTGCATGGGTATTTAGTTGGGTACATTTTGTTCCAGCTCTCGTAATTAACCAAGTCTTGCCTAAAAATTGCTAAACAATTGTAATAAGAAAAAGTCTCACAATTGAAGGCTTGGGTGTTTTATTGCTTAGTCTTGAAGGATTATTTCTAAAGACACTCAACGCCACTAAAAATGTTGATTGACTTGATATCTCTCTTTAAAAGGATTTGTTCGATTGAATTAATGTTTAGCGGTTTTTGTGAGCACGCCAAAGTTTGACTTGCTAATCATAAGAATGATATAGCTTTATGCGTGTCAAACTTCATGGGATGCCAACAACTCTGCTGGCCTTCGAACGATCTTCATGGAGGAAACTCCTACATTTTGGCTATGAGTTGATTAAACACTTGTAGCAGCAATGCTATAGTGGGTAAGATTCTTGGCACTTCCGGGTAGCTGTAATCATGATGGAATCACTCCTCTGGCTGTTATGAGAAATCATTATGGAAAAGGGACAAAAACCTTAGTGATGCCACGAGTGTCCATCACAGCCCAATAAACTAATAAAAATCTTTGGCATGCTCACAATTACTCAAAAACTGAAATTCTTGAAGGACAATGAATAGAAAAGTAGTGCTTGAAAAGTCTTTATTTATTGATGTGGGAAAATTGAGATACTCTAGTGTATATGCTTTTCATGATAACTCTCACACTCTATATTTACATGATTATACTTTATTACTCAAAGGCAAGCCTATGAGTTGATTACATGACATGGAATAAAGTTTACTCATTTGAATCATCCATGCTAACAATAATTTTGTTGCACTATAAGGATGCATAAAACCTGTATGATATGCTTGCCATTACTCTATCTATGCTAAAGTTTTTCAGATTTCTGAAGTGGAGGAAACATGAGACTACCAATCATGAGTAAGATCACCATCTTGTTGTTTCAGTTTAAATGCTGAGTTCCTTTTTGATTTTGGTTTTCTTGCTCGGGGACGATCAAGTTTAAGCTTGGGGAGGTTGATGGCTCTGAAATATAGCCATCTACATCCACATTTAAAATGGATATTAGTCATATTTTTTATGAAATATCTCTCTAAACCCTGCAACTAATGCGTAATATTCAAAGGGGTATGCAATCCTTTCTTTCTATTTTTTCCTACGCAGATAATATCGTTTGAAGATGGGAATCATAAAGTCAAAGATACGAGATTTCCAACAACCGGAAGAAACCAGGAGCCGTGAAGCGGAGGCAGACGCTTTAACGACCAACTATACAACCGGAGCAAAATTCCAGACGTATAGCTCCGGTCGTATAGTTGTAGCCGCTACCGTTAGGTCAAACAGAACGACTTTCATGAAGGGACCCCTATATAAAGAAGCCTCGGACGATGAGAAAACCGTCTCCAGCTGCCCCCGACCTTGCCTGCCTCAGATCATTAGCCGCCTCTAGATCTCAAACCCTTCTCCATCTCCATGGCCATATTCTACCACTTGTAATAGTAGATCTCTTCTTTGATTGGCGACATTGTAAGACTATTGCTATCAATCTTATGATTTTCATTACAATGTTTGTGATTGTTGATCTCATCTCTATTTGTGAATAATTCTCCCTGGGCTAAGGGCTTCAGCCTAGCCATGTAGCGTTTGTGCATGCTATTTATCATGGATGGGATCATGGATTAGTTTGTATGACATGATGATTATTGTATCCTCTCTTGCCTCAATCTAAGGACTTGTAAGATACCCAAGACCCCGAGGGTTGAGCCAGGTATAGGGAGTATGAGTAATGACTGATCTGCAGGTTGGGAACCCTAGTGACAGAAGGGGTAGTACAACTGTATGTGAGAGTTTTACTTGGGATTAACGGTGACATCACTATGCATATCATTAGTTCTCTTTCTTATATGGATGAGACTAATAGGTTATTGCTATAAGCGATGGCGGAGGCAATAGAAATTATGGATGCACTGCCCACATATAATTTATCTTGCTCTAACAATTACATGCATACTTTATCTTTATCTTTTATTCCCGTCAGATGTTTTGTACAGCTACAGGTGAAACCGAACACCCTAGGCCCTCTCTCTCCATAATCGACAACAACAAAAAGATGCAAACTATTGGTCCAATAAAAACACAAAAGGAATTCTAAAACTCCCGAAGGTCCGTTAAAGTAACTTCACTACGCATTCGCTTCCCGAGGATTCGATAACCTAGGTCTACTAAGGAAAAAGAAGCTATACTATATCCGTAATCTGGATCGAAGGTATCAACCCACATGACGAGGGGAGAGGTGGGGGCACCTCTTGGGGTGTGCTCACCCCTTGGGACAGTCTCCCCCTCTCCTTATAAAATTTCTTATCCTCCTCTCATCACACACAATTCCTTCCTCCTCTCATGTGCCCTTTGGTATCAAAAATACCGGGTGTATATGCGAGGGATTTTAACTGGCTTTTGTAAATGCATCTATGCAAGACGCTTAGCTTGACCATATTTACATGGATGCCGCGTGGAGCATGTATGTGTAGTTTTTTGTACATGTCCCTGGCATTACGTGTATTCTAGCACGTGGAAGTGGGTATGGTGGTACCTGACCCTTTTTCATGTCGTGATTTGTATGTGGTGTGGCCCATTAAGAATGGTAGACAGGTGATTTTCCATCATCTCGTGCGCGGTAGATGTAGGGTTGATAGGGTAGCCATTGTTTCTTGTGTGTCATGTGACACAGGTCTGGCTTGACAAGCGAGAATCAGAGAAGCTGACGGTGAAGCCATGTTACATGGACATGCCGATACCTCTTTCATCAAATGCCTTCTGACAAGGTTGCCTACTGCATGACACCTTATCGATGTCCTACTCCTCCATTGCTTTGGTTTAAAGCCACATACCCAGACGACGGTGGATGCCAAGGTAGCCCTCACAAAAGGTAGAAGAACATGACATGTGGATGATTTTGCGAGGCATCAAATGGTGATGCTAGATACCGTACCAGTGAAGCATCTCTAAAAGAAGCAGCTAACAAGGACAAAGAGTCCTCGATACACAATGGAGGTAAAGAGAACATGCTCTCCCTATCGGGATGAGGTGTCATCTCCATCTCCGGCATTCTCTAGGCCACTACGGAGGGGAAGGAATGCAGACTCCTCTAGGTTCTTTGGCTCCCCGCATGTCATGGCAGACTTGCCTCATCCATTCTTGGAGAAAGAGGAAGCGGTCGTCGTCTATCATCCAAAATAGATAAAACTTGGTACTTTATTTAAACCTCTTGTGAACAAAGCTACCATCCAACATTCGAGTAGACGATAGGAGATCTCAAATTTTCACAAAATCTAAATGTGTGAAAAACGCATCTACTTTCTAGCTAGAAGGTAACAAAGTGATTCTCCTATGGCACGGTTTTCCTACATTAAATGTCTCAGCCGATTATTGAGATAAGATATGTCCACGACTTGTGTGGTGATCTGATGCTTGAAGCTGCAGGGCGATTGAAGGTCTGCAAGCATGAAATTGTACACCTCTAGGATGCTGCGGGGGTCGTCCATCCACGGTTTCAGTTCACGATGTGATCTGTCAGCGAACGGTAGCACCTTCGCATAATGGTAGTCGATGCTCTCGAGGATCTTGGCCACCACCACATCCATGTCTGCTAGAGGGGGGCCTTCTAAGGCATGCATGCAATGCTTCATATTGCGTATGTCGTGGTGGGCCATGGCGTGGATGGATGCTAATATTGTGATTGAGAATGGAGAAGGCTTTTTTTGAAAAAGAATGGAGAAGGCTGGGTGTGAATGGCACATCACTGGGTTCGAATTGGAGAAATTTATAGCAAGTTCGGCAACGCAAGGCTATACTATTGTATTACTTCAAATCCACGGACATTCAAATATTTCATTACATGCTTGGCCCGCTCTGTATAGTCATGTAGCTAATTACGTGCCACATTGAAGAGCCATCCTTATTGTGTGGTACACTCTGTTTTTACGGAAAGGAGGATAATTGGAGGTCCACTGGATGTGACACACCTGTGTCGACAACGGCTACGCCAGATTTACTCCACTTATGGCTATAGCTCCGCAGTATAGTCATTGATGCTTGGTGTGGCGTGTCTCTGGCGTGGGAGATTTTTGTTATGGGTACTACCGAGCCATTTTATGGTGTGTGTCATCTATTGAGATTCGCGTGTGTCTCGACCGATAGGCGTCCACGAGTGTGGCGTGCGCCGCACAGCCCATGCTAGTACCCTTTTATGAATGAAATGAATTGTGAAATGATGCGCAATGTAATTATTATTGGAATACATGGACAGAAATCATGTGATGGGGATTCCATTGTACCGGAAAAGTTATCCTAGGAATTCAACAACAAATTTAGTTAGTTATTCTAAGGCACTGTATAGACAACGCTTACCATAGATCTTGGTATGGGATGCGGCCAGGGTTTGGACCGCCCTGCACCTGCCATAGGGGAGGTGACGGTAGCAAGGAGAGGAGGCGCCGGCAGACCTTGCCCCTCGCCAAGCCCCTCCTTCTCCCTCCACCTATATATCCCATGAGGGGTGCCCCTCATTATACACAAGTTTTCTCCATGTAGACGCGCAACTCACTATCTCTCTATTTCTCTTCCTCGCAAAGATTTATCCACATAGACAATAGAAGTCTGTAGGATTCTCACCTCTTCATCTACGCCTTGAACGACGAATTTATGATGGATTGGACAGCCGAACGAGTGGATAGCTGTGGATAGTTACGCTTGTAATCCTCGTACGATATTTGATCAAGGGATTCGTCAAGTTCTTCGTCAAGGATCAGCACCAAGTTCTTCTGCTTCAAATGTTGGTATCATCACATAGATCCAATCTTGTTCTTGCAATCTCCATACATGAGGTTGGTAGTTTGTGTAGGGAGATTTTTTTTCATGCACATAACCTTACAGGGCCGACCTTTATCTCACGTGAGGTACCCCATATTTTATCTACTCGTCAAGCAAACATAATGATCAAAGATTTTTAAAATATCTACACAAGTTCCCTCATGTCCAATCATCTTACAGGACTTTATTCATCTAAGTCTGAAAACAATGCTCATCTAGAACTCTCTTGAAGTCTCAAACTTTATTACTATATAAGATGGTGAAATTTTGATCCATTTGATCCTCTAATAGTACTTAGGGAATAACTTGTTGTATCCTACATTTTGTTTCAGTGGAAATCGATATGGGTTGCTTTGGGTCGTGGGTTGTACCACTGATTTGAGGACTTTCCATATTAAAATCTTGTGTAAATATTTTCCTATTTTTTATGTTGTTTTAAGGATAGTTGTTTAAGGCAGTTGGACTTTTTTTAGCTACAGGGTGAAGGCATTCAAGATTAGTCCTTGATTCACCTAGTCCGGCTGAACGAATTCATTCATTGTAAGTATCCATGCTTTGTTTTGTTCCATGATGAGAAACAATCCTTGATTTAGTAATTACATGTAAGTGCTTATGAAGCTATTTTGTTTGTTACAGTTTTTAGATTACCATATGTCTAATCCCAGTACATATGACACCAAAAAAAACTTGCAAACCGCTTAATTTGTCTCTTGTTCCGATTGGCTATTATATATGTTATCCTCATGTAGCATGCAAATATTGAAGCACACATCGATGTTTTTACAATTTTACAACTACACATTCTTGCTCCATCTACAATCTTAAGATGGTATACCTTGTGGGTGACCTCGGCTCCCTTTTTCATCATTTGCATCCTCTCTTCAAGAAGAAAGCCATTCTCATATTGACCTCTACCAGTAACTGTATGGTGTCACCCTAAATTCTTAGCACTTGAGATTTTTTTCCCACGACTCCACGAACAAGACTAGTTCTCTCGCTAGCAAAAGACAACCACATCGCTTGTGCTGAAAGTCATCCTTGATATCTCCTTCCATCAAGCATGTGTTATTTGGTCTTCTTGGGTTCGAGCTAGCCGTTCTACCTCTATCACTACCATATTGTGAATGGGAGCTGCAGTCAACCATCATCCCATATAATGCATGCATCCGCTATGTGTGTGATCATCGGACATCGGGCACCCATGAGAAACAAACAAGACACTACTAAGTTTGTGCCCCCACTTGAAATATTTATTTGACACGCATTATATCTTAATGTGCGCACAATGATTTAAGGGTGGTATGTTTTTTGGGTACATAATAGAAGAGAGTGATCTCTGAGTCTATCAACCGACGTATTGTACGATGCGTAGAAATGGATATTATTAGAAAGCGGAAAACTTTGATCCCCGCCTAGAATACTCAACTTTGCTTGGACCTCCCTTTTGCGCTCACTTTAACCCACTAAACTACCATTCTCATAGCGCTTTAACTCTCACGGGCTTGTTCCCAGAATGATTAAAGATACCATACATGTGTGTATTTGCATATAAACTTTTGTTCCAAAATTGTGTGTCAACCCTTCTTACAAAATGTGAGTATTTGCAACATGTGAAAGAGTGGAAGTAAATACATTACTTCTTGCTGAGATCGAAAATGGTCATATTGTCAAAACGAGCACAAACTTGCACAGCCAACATATAAATTATTTTCACATTTCTAAAAAAAATGCACAAGTGGTTTATTCGGTCATTGAAGCTAGCAAGATGGTAAAGTGCCAATGAATTAGATAGTTTAGCAGGCTATTAAGTGAACTTAACCGTGTAGAGGAGAAAGCGAGCTAAATAAATATTTTGACGAGGAAAAAATATATACTTGTACCTCACATAATCATTGCAAAGTGCAAGATGAAAAGGCAAAAGTAAATATAACAAGCTACTATATATATATCTCTGTTTTAATTTATAAGATGTTTCGGAAGGCTATTTTAAACTTTCAAAGCGTCCTACTCCCTCCGTCTCAAAAAGGATGTCTCAAGTTTCTCTAAACTTGAATGTATCTAGACACTATTTAGTATATAGATACATCCAAATTCTAACAAACTTGAAACATTCTTCTTGGAACGGAAGGAGTATATATAATCCGAAACAGAATGAATACTTACGATATGGAATCAAAAACTTTGAACTTATAAGAAAATGTCACCAAACAAGGACATAGTTTCTCTGACAAGCTGCTACCGTGGCGTGGCCACACGAGATCTGACCATTCCTTCCGTCGGAGTCTCCTTTTGATGGGGACTGGGGAGGAGGCTGTGTCAGCTCATTCCATTTGCCTGTCTCGTTTGATTTCTTTGCAGGGTTTCGATGGTTCATGGTGCAAAAAAAATGATCCTTGACTGAATACAGGCACAGGAGAAGTCAAGTGGACACTTTTTCTGTCTTGATAAAGAAATGGCAGTTCGTCTCAAGGATCCGTTTCGCTCATTGTTTCTCCACGTACGCCCTCAATCATGTCACGCGAGCGCGAGAGTGACGTGTAATCCGGACAAGCCAGCCCTTTCGCGCGCCATTCTTCTTCTTCCGAGGAAAATTCTTCAGATGAATCTACTCCCGAGGAAAGTAGCATGAAGCTGCCGAAGCTGTCTGCATTCTGGTCAACGAAGGACGGAAAAGATGCTGTTGATAACTGTACCTTGATATCAACATAATATATGCCCCCACAATGCCATTACACTAAGCTAGTCGATCTGGAACCAGGTGAAACAAAACAAAAATGGCACCTCTCGTTGCTTATAAGATGAGACTGTCGCCAGTGGAAAAAAAAAAGACAGCGACACTGCCAGCTCCAAACATGCGGGTACTGGTATATATACAGTATGAATCACGGACACGTATAGTGAAGCAAAAAAAAATTTAAATTTGCAGACGTACGTCGGCCTTCTAGATCATCATCATATTTTAAGGCAAAGCTTGGCAACTGCCCGGCCTAGCGTACGTCGACAATCACCATGTCCTAATCAGCGTATCTAATCGCACATCGCGAATGGATCAAAGCGGCCCTTTTCTACTAGCTAGTGCGGCACAACACACAGCGGAACGTACTGAGCTACACATGAGCCTTTTCCTGCATGCAAAGAGGGAAAAAGGATAGAAAGAAATCGATCCAGCGAGGCGCCATTAGAAAGAGCTTATAATGGCAAGTCAACAGTATATCTCTCCTGGCCAAAGCTCTTTTTCTTTATCTCCGTCCCATTCCATGTTTTTCTTTGCTGCGTAAGTGCTTATTCTAAATTAATTAAGCTGATGATATAGTCTGTGCGCATATGATTGATGTTGGTGCGAGCTAGCCAATCCGTTAGCAGGCTCTGATTGGAGGAAACCTCCTTTGCAAAGAAAGGGGCAGGTCCGGCCGTTACGTTGGCGCACATGTCACGCACTTGCCGATTAAACTAGCTAGGCTCGATCGCATCGTATCGTGGAATAGGATACATAGGCAGTTACACACGTACGCCCGGCCGGCTTGAGAACAGCAACCACACATGCTCGAACGCTTGCCTGTTCAATCGGAGTCCGGATCGGTCGTATTGCATGATGGTGACTTTGTTTGGATATGTTCGTGTGTGTGTGTGTGTGTGCGCGCGCGCTCCTGAAGATTTGCGGGCACATGGGACAGGATGTGACAGTTTCTTCAGGTTAGAGAGATATTCAGGGCCGGGTGGCATGTGCAGCTCTAGTCCACAGACTCATGGCGCGTCACTGTTTCTCTTCTTCTTCTTCCATCATTTCGTTGCAGTGAATGTTGGATTGATCCGGTGCGCCTGAACAATCGATCTGGAAAGAAAAAAACATGTCAATGTAATCAATTCGAGCGATTATTCAGCACTCTGGAGAGAAGAAAAAAATTGTACCAAGAGCAATTCTTGATTTACATAAGAATTTGATGCGTGCAATAACTCTGGTGATCGGTATCCGGATATTTGTGACCCGTTCCAGGTTTCCTCTCATGCATACGCCAGTGTTAGTTAACACAGTTTGTCGGCGTTAATTTGTTTCTGAAATTCAGAAACCTAAGGAAAAATTGGGAGTCACATGCTGTAGGGGACGATGGATCGAAAGCGAAAACTAAGGCATGAACTATGCCATGTAAAGTAGAGCTCTGAATGGTCAATTCTGGGAGTAGGGCATATCAAGACATGCATACCAGATAGTCAGATGCTACCACCACCCACAAGTGAGTGTGGGCACCCTAGCTATAGCTAGCATTCCCGCGATGGGGAGGAGGAGGGCTCCCCCACCAGTACAAACAGACACAGTTTGCCACATCCATCTTGATCTGACCAACCAGCGGCCCCCACAGCAGCACCTCCGGCCCAAGAGATCACTGTGCATGGTGATTAGTATAATTTCCAAATGGCACCTGCACCGCATGGCCAACATCTTTCTCCAGTTAGTCACTTTCTTCCTCAGAGTCAGTAGTACACCACTTATCACCTAGCCCTTTTAAGACAAGAGTAGGGCTACATGCATGCATGCCCCTCCTGGCCTGCCCTGCCATGGGTCCATGGCATGCATGCATATGGCCCCCCGGCAGGGGCAGCCCACATTCCCATCGACCGACCGATCATCCCACACACACCATTTCCTTTCCTTTTAACTCGATCCCCTCTTGTGCATCTCGCCGTCACACTCTCTCACCCTACCTGTGCCACAGGGGAAAACAGAGGAGGATACTAAAGATAAGAAAGCGATGTGTGTGTGACTAGGGCCACAAGACAATACAAGAGGGGGAATCACGTACGTACACACCACCGGTGCAACAACTTGCCGCCCGTGGTAGGCCATGATGCGCCCAGGCCCATACTAATAAATTATTAAAGCCGACAGGGCGATTTGGGGCATCCCGGCGACGTGGCCCGCTCTGCCGCCATGCATGCAGCTAGCCCCGCACCAAGACCTAGCAGCGCTGTGCATGCCCCGTTCTCGTTTTTGCGCGCGACCTTGCATTGCATGTGGGACTTGTACATGTTTTCTCTATACATACACCGATCGATCGGTGTACATCGATCACGTGCTGTATGGTAATCGAACGCAGTTGGTGCTATGAATTTTCCGCCGTTAATTACAACCCCGACAATATGGGGTGTTACGCGAGAAATTAAGACGACGGACGGACGGACGGACCGATGGATGGATGGACCGTACCCTCTCTTGATGCACGTAATTGATGAAGAAAAGGGAGGGCACGTACTCCTACCTCATTGCATTGATCGACCGTACCTGATAATTAATTTCGTCCGTTTCCCGTCAAAATCCACCGTGTCCTCTCCTCTCCTCTTTACATTCAGAAGAAGAAACACATTGGGTGGTGGGATGGACGGAAGGCCGGCCAGAGGGGCTTGTCACAGGAGATCTTTCAGTTGCTGTTGCGATTCTGGTTGGTTGGTTGGTTGGTTCACTCGCTGCTGGGTAGGATAATCGAGGACCCGAGACGGTCCCTGGACCAGCTTGTTAGCTAGGCCGGGTCGGGTCTCGTCTCTCTGTACATGTAGCTTGGAGTTGAGGGCATCTGGTCCCGTACGTCGTCCCGACCCGACCCAAAGAGATGATGGACAACTGCTTTGAGCTGTGCGGCCAAGCCGAACCAACGCTGCTGCTGGTGCTGCTGCGGGGACCGATCGACGTGCCAAATACAATACCCCAGGCCACCACCCAGCAAATATATACGCATACCTAATGCAATTATTATGCGTACACCGGCTGCTTATACTCATTCACATACTCTACGACGTAGGAGTACATACTAGCATGTGCCAAAATCAATACAGCTGGTGTGGCTCTGTGCTTGTTTTTCCGATCCTCTGGCTGGCCTCTTGGGCAGTGGGCCTGGATTGTAGTAGTAGCCTCTGTGGGCCTCGTTTGGCTGCTTTTGGGCGGCATCCGATGCAGGCCCATCATCATCCACCTGCCTTGCCAATTTTTTACCCTGCAAAAAAAGATGCATTAGTACCAATTATAGGTAATGCTAGCTCCTAGTACTAGCATACCATGAGATGAGGGATGTGCTCTACGTTGTAGCTGAAGGTTGTTGACCGGAGAAGAGCAAAATCTAGAGGGCTATGAAAGGTTCAGATGTGGCGAGCGAAGCAATGATGCCGCGCGCGGTGTTCCCTGCTTCTTCTTCTTCCTTTAACATGACTACATGAGTAGCCAATGATACGAACCCTGCAGTTCAACATGAGTAGCCAATGATACGAACCCTGCAGCTCCTCACGGGGAATTTACCGATCCAGTCCAGTGCAGGCGAATGAGCGGTTTTCGAGGCAGGATAGATAGATAGCGCGTGGTTTCGCGCGCTGCTGTCAGCCACGCAGAGGAATCTGTCCGCCGCTACGGCCTGTTTGTAGCCTGCCGCCCCCTGGCCCTGCCTGGAGAAACAAAAGGGATGCACAGCACGCGGCAGCAGCAGGCCGGCCGGCGCATGCAGCGCGGCGCAGGACGTACGTACCACGTTGTCTAGCTAGTTAGCTAGCTACTTCTAGGTACGTAGCACGTACTCCACAGTCTTTTCCACATGCCGGCCGCTGCGGTTCTGCGCGATGATGAGCCGATGATGATACGGCCAGCCAAAGATCCGGCGACCCAGACGCTGCCGCGCTTGTCCGGACGCCTGCCCTGCTCGCTGAACCTGCTGCCCCTGACTCTGCGAATTCGTTTGAAATAAAGCCGGGGCGCGGTCGATCCAAGGCGCGGCCCCCCTGCTGGCCCTGCGGCGTGCGGCCGGCGAGGCCAGCGAGCGGCGGGTCCAAGGAGCCTCTGCCGCGCTCTGCCTCTCTGCCGCTAGGTAGCTGCGCGCTGCACCTGCATGCGTCGGCGTCGATTCAAGCCGCAGCTGGCTGGGGCAAAGGGAATGCGCCGTTTCCGAGGATGGCGATCGAGCTGTCGAGCTATCTCTGGGCGCGGGGACTGACCGACCGGTTGAGCGTTCGTCGATACGTTCAGTCTTTGGATTGACCGGATGCGTGGATCGGATGAAGCAAGCAGCTGTCTCATTCCGGCGGCACCGCAGCTACACGCGCTGTCGTTTGCTCCACTTTTGTTCCTAGCAGTCAGGTAGTCGCTGGACGCTGCTGGTGGCCTGCTAGTTTGGTACCGTGGTGTTGGAATCTGTGCACGGATATGTTTATGGTTTGCTACGGTGAGAGAGAGCACGATCGAGCTTAATAAGGGAACGTAGAGTGTGGCCGTGGACTGCTAGCTCGTGGTATTATCTTGTGTTCAAAATGCTCCGTCAATTTCAAATCCCGACAAATCTCGCACGGTGATAGCAAGAAAAAACATTAAAAAAATAGAATGAATTCCATTTTTACCCCATATTTATCACACATGTTACACCATTCGGTGAAACTTTCACTGAAATACCTCATCTAGGAAAATGTTCTTTTGAGGAATCTACCGCGGGCACGAGGCCGTCCTAAACCATTTTCATTAAAAACCAGCAGTAGCACCGAACTGTACAGAAACTGAAGCCAAAAGAGCTGACAAAAAAAAAGACAAAAGCCCTAACTAAACCTATCTGAAAACCTAGTTAAGAAGACAGAGGGGGGATATATTACATAGTATCTAGAGCTATACAAACATAGCTAACTTAGAAGGGGGGCTACCCATTGGCTGCCAGATGGGTGAACATAATCGCCCAATCATTTGCTTAAGATCTATTAGCATGGTTAGAAGTTCTATGAGACCAAAGGTAAATGTCTTCCGCACATCTGCGAAAGACGAGGTGGATGGGTTCAACCTAGTTCCTAAAAACTTTTACATTTCAACGCTTCCAAATACTCTAGAGAGCGCAAATAATCACCAAAGTTCTCACTTTGCAAGCATTAGGAACACCCCATCGATCTTTGAGCGAGTGGCAAGACAGAATATCTGTATGCAAAGCGGGAACTACGTCCCAGAAAGGCGATGCCGAAGGGCAGTGAAGTAGAAGGTGCACCGTAGACTCGGTCCTTATAAACCCAAAAGAATGGAGTGAAATGCTCAAGCTGCAATCACAAAATAATTATATCATACTCATAGATAAAACCATTTTTGTCTAATTTAAACTTTTCATTGATACCAAAACAGCTCGTGTACTTCAAAAAGGATCTTGGCGTATTTCTGAACGAATGTGCATGTGTTTAAATATAATTGGTCATGACTTTAGTTTAACAACTAATTTCAGCGGATTTTTATAAACAAAGAAAAAAGAAAGGATAATGAAACATGTAAAATATAACAATTCTGGATGGAATTGAGCAAACAAAGATAGAATAAAACGGAGAAGGATTAAAAAAATATGATAAAACAGGAAAAAAACTGTTAGTGGGCCTAGCCCAGTAGCTGACGTGTGAAGCGTGAGCTTGGATTCCCGACAGCAGCCTTCAGTTCCTGCAACTAACGCCCATACGCTGGGCGAATCCTATTCTCCGCTCAGTACACAGAATAACCGGCGCTCCGCCTAAAGGGTCCAGAGGTGGGCCGGCCCATTTACACTTACTTGTTCCCGTTTTTCGTTTATGTTTTTTTGCTTTCGTTTTCTTTTTATTTTCCTTTAAAAACAATTTTAAAATATGAACAAAATTTAAATATATGAATAGTTTTTCAAATATATACTTTCGGAAAGTTGATCATTTTTCATATCCAAACAACTTTTAAATCTGATTTCTTAAATCTTATTTCTTTTCAAATTTGAACTTTCCAATTGTGAACACTTTTTCAAATCTCTGTGATTTTAAAATTGGATTTTTTTTTACCAAATATTTTGAAATTTACAGAAAAACGGATAGAAAAAACAGAAGAAAAATGAAAAAACGTGGCCTAACTGGGCCGGGTAGGAGGGGCCCATATGAGGCGCTTCAGGCAGAGGGAACCTCCGTCCAAACCGGGGAATAGGAGCACCCCAGCACAGCACACTGGTCGCTCTCGCCGGTGACCGATGGAATCGACTGAGCCCATGTACGATGGCCATCAGCTCAGAGCTAAACACAGACTGTCATGGTTTGGACTTTGGTGCATCTGGGCTGAATCTCATCAGGAGGACAAGGGGATGTAATGTCAGGCATGGTTCTCCTCCATAATAAATCTTGAGCTTCCTTCAGATTAGTACAGAACGTCGACCGGAACTTGATAGCTGGAAGGCGAACTGAAGTGGCGTGAAGTATGAAGCAACTCGGCACTGAATTAGTCTAAGGTACCATTGTTTTGCTTTCCGTTATTCTGCGCACATGTCTCGCCGTCCGTTCCACGTGTTTTTCCTTCTCTTTCTTAAACAAGTACAGTACAGTCTGTTTCACGTGTTGCGCGAGTTCAACGCCCGTCCGTATGGTTCGCTTGGCACCCCACGCGCACATCATTTTTCGCAGGCAGCGTGGATTCATGTCTGGGAGAGAGTCGTACGCATGGCTTGACCATAAGCACCACTACGTACGTATATGCGGCAGAAAGTCAGCAACCTAGCAAATCACATGTTGATTCGCACAAAAAGAAGATATTGCTGAGCTGAGGCCACCAGGCCACCAGCAGATCTGGGGTGCCTTTGGTAGACTCCATGCACTTCTGACTTCTCTGCTCAGTCGGGCGGTGTTGAGTTGAGGAGTGCTGCACAAATATATCCATTGGGTTATGTTGTGTTTTGTAGCTCGTTAGATTGCCTACAAGAGGGATTGTTGTATGGGTTGAGATTTTCTTTCCACACTGTTTGGTTGCCTGCATATATGTCTTTTGGTCTTTCTCATGAAACAAATCCTTATTTGGTTGCCCACACAAGATCCGTCATGGTCACCTTATTCAAAATCTGGTGAACTTACCACATGTGTTATCATAGAAGTATATATGATCATATACAAGAATCTAGTAGAAGATCAACGTCATGATCACCAGAAGGAGAACGACGATGATAAAATCTTTGAGGCTATCGTGTTGGACAAGCTGCTATTCTCCCGCAGCTACAATCTGCACTTGTTGCTCTTCCTCGGGGACAAACTACACCTGGTGTTCTCCCTCTCCATGGTTGTTGTTCTCATGAGCCAAGTAGTTATTGTTGTTCTCATGGGCCAAGAAGGTGAACTAAGCCTCCTCCATAATGTCAAACTATTCGTAGTTGTTGCCGAGAGCCGCCATGAGATGCTCCTCGGTGAAGCAAACAATGTCCATCACAGTTTGGTATAGGTCAGGGTGCATATTAGTAGGCTTGATGTCCCTAATTGGTCTGCGCAATGTCCTTGATGGCGTCGGTCATGCGGGTGAAGGCTTGGATTTTGTCGTATGCTAGCACACCCCTCTTCCTCTTACCATTAGCAGCAACAACAACAACATTCAAAGCATCGACAGGTGACGAGGGGTAACCTCATCAATGCCAATTGTTATGAACTTGGATTTCAGGAGAAAGAGGTGTCTTGGTGATTTCCTCAGCTTATCAGACAAACAAGGGAGACGAGATTTACCAAGGTCCAGGCCCTCGTAGAGGAAACCCTACTCCTGCTTGTCTGATTTTTATTGATGGAGAGTACAAAGTCGTTGGGTTGCTAGATGCGATTTAGCTTACAGCGGGTTGCTATGACATGAGTACGGTGTCTGGATCTATTGTGTCTATTGTGGTGATCGCCCTCCTCGTTGGACCCTCCTAGCCTTTATATATGGGGAAGCTAGGTCTTAGGTACCAATACAAGTTGGTTACAAGTTGATGTTTGTGTAGAATCTAATTTGACATTTCCTTGTATTATGTACTTGGAGTCTGTGTCCTTATAGACTTCGTATCTATCGAACCGTCACATGCTTCATGGATCTTGGTATATCTTCATACAGGCCTTCCGTTGGGCCACACCATATATACCAACAATGGGCACCCAAAGGGTCATGCCCATGTCCGCAGGTTTATCGGGGCCATTAAGGATCACAACGTCAGACTCTTAGGTGTTAGCATCCTTAGCTGCAGGACTACCAAGGAGCTCTCATGACCCCACGCCATACCTGTCGGTGGCAAGGCTAGGAGAAGATGGTCTGCATCTGGACATAGTTCAGGATGAGCTTGTTCAGGTAATCCACGTCCTTGGGGTGATCCTAGCTAGGAGTGCAAGTGACATAGGATGATCACGGCAATGCCCATTGTTATGGATTTGGGTTTTAGGGAAGAGCAGCGCGATGGAGACTTTGTTGGCTAATAGAGAAACAATAGGGGACACGAGGTTTACCCAGGTTCAGGCTTTCAGAGGGAAAACCCTACTCTGTTGGGAATATGCCCTAGAGGCAATCATGTATGATGTTATTTCCAATGTATTCATAAAGTCATTGTCCATATATGAACTACTAATATGTATTCATACTAGTTGTCCTTGGTCGTTGAGGTTGTGCTGGACACACAACTTAGACTAATGTGAAAGTCGGCTGATGACTCAGTTCCACTCGTCATGGGCATGGAGATGCTATTCCGACTTACACGGATTCGGCTAAAGAGTTTAGCTAGTCGGACTGACCCATATTGAGGTACAATGAACAAGTCGTCATTTTTATGTCTCAACCAATGTAATCCTTAGACCTGAAGTTATTGCACAATCCGAGTTGAGGATCACTGACTTAGGTTCTATCAAATGTTGTTCCGTCACTGGCAGTTATAAAGGCAGAGTTCGGGCCGACTAAGAATCAAGTTGCGTGATGTGAATAATCAAGATGGGATTTTGCCCCTCCGACTAGAGAGATATTTTATGGGCCCTTTCGGAAGATATGATTCGGAAAGCATGACCATGCACGGCTCAGTTAAGTGTTAACCGAGGCGACCGACTAAGAGTTAATCGGATGAATCACTTATCTTAGATCGAGAAAGAGAGTCGAATTATTTAAGGGATGACGATTATTTGCCTATAGTTTGACAAGGTATATCATGAGGCAAAAGAGACTCAGACGAAAGTCGCATTGGTAGGTATGTCGTCATGACTCTTTGGTACTTGGAAGTCGGCATGTTCTGCTAGGAGCCGCTACCGACTGATCGGTCACATGTGAGACTCGGATCGTGTTCGGGTCACCATGAGTCTGTCGGATCGCACACTTAAGAGTGGGAGCAAGTTTGGGTTAGACCTGAACCTAAAATTTATTTGGGTTGGAACCAAATCAGACATGGACTGAGTCAGTGAGTTAGACTCACAGTGACTAATATAGGCCTTTTAGTGAATGGGCCACAGGTGAGTGGAGCCCATTTTCACTCCATATATAAGCTGGGGAATATGTGCTTAGACCACACGGTTAGGTCACTCCATGTGTTGGAAACCCTAGACCCAGTCTAGTCCTATCGCTGCCGTACCCGACCTAGCAGTCCAGCGCCGACACTCATCCTCGTACATGTGGATACTAGTGGAGGTGCTGTACGTTCAGCACTTCGACGATCGTGGACCGGAACGGATCATGAGGACTGCACTGCATCAAGCGGCGTGCTTCATCGATTCCGCAACCGCGCGTCTAGTGGTAATTATCGTGGCCTACTACCTCAGCTAGATCTTGTATGTGTGTGACCAGCGCTCCAGTTTGGAGTAGCACCCGAGTGTCTGGCAGAGTCGTAGACTCAGGCAGAGACTTGAGTCTTGTATCTTGTAGACGCAGTTGAAAATCATGCGAGGAGAAGCCACTGACCCGGAAGTGTATCGAGCCAGCGTCTCACGCATAAGGAGTCAAGAGTCGACATTGCAGTCGGAGTCGACACGACGGAGACGTGTGGCGCTTAGCCAGAAGGACTCTATGGTGCGGACGAAGTCGACGCGGCAGAGTCGTGCGACGCTTAGCTGGAAGGACTCGACACTAAGGACAGAGTTGACGCGGCGGAGTCGTGTGGCGCTTAGCTGGAAGGACTTGACGTTGCGGATGAAGTCAACACAGTTGCTTCTATCGGGTGTGCGGCTAGTGTTGCTTCTGCGACCGCATGGTCAGGTGCACGACCAGTGCTGTTTCTGTTGACAACTGCCATGGTCATCCGAGGAAAGTGTCGACTCGGCTCTTGGCATCTATTGATGCGACTAGTGTTGGTCAAATCTATTGGAGGACATGATAGAATAGCTTGATGCATTCGACGCCTTTTTAAGCTATAGAAAACATTAAGAATTATGAAGTACTTGTATCTTGTAAACAATATTTACTTTTTGGCTTGTAAAGTAAAATTTTGGTGCCAATCAATTCGAAACTTTTACACTATATGCTAGGCCTTTTCGTTAGCCTGATTACCCTTAGTCTCAATACCTTGCCGAGGTACTCGGAGTTCAAGAATTCGACGATCAGGCAGAATCAGCTACTCGCGTTATCATGTATGAGGTGCTCGAGTGCGCGGAGTCGCCGACACATTAGCTTACTCGAAGAGGACGCAACCCCCAAGTGTTTTGAGTGCAAGTTAAAAAAGAATCAGCTCTAAGTAGAGGAAACACTTAGCTTTATTGGTTGTCGACAAGGTGAATGAGTCGTGGAAACCAATGCGATCAGCGGATCACGGGAGCCGATGCGACCGACGGGTCGTGGTCAAGGTCGACAGAGTCATGTGATGGACGGAGTCGACATGGCGGATATGGAGTCGCTAAGCGGACAAAGTCGTCATAGTGGTCGGAGTCAACACATTGGCGACTCACGCGATGAACATGGAGTCAAAGCGGTGAACTGGAGCCGAGGTGGAAGAAGGTTGTCGATGCCGATGGTGTCAACGATTTGCCACAACTGAAGACTGTAGTGGGTCACCGCATTCGAAGACCATAGCGGGTCGCCGACGGAGTCAGCGCATCCCCCAAGCATAGAGTCGATGCGGCGGACGTGTAGTAGAGGCCGATGGAATCGCGCGATGGGCACGAAGTCGAAGCAGCGCTTGGAGTCGAAGAAGATATAGTCCGTGGTAGATTTGAAACAGTCTGTGGCGGAGTCGATGTAGTGGCGGGTCACCATCGGAAGGAGTCGATGTGGACATCGGGTCACGCAACGGATGGAGTCGACGCGGCGGACCAGAGTCGTGTGACAAATGAAGTCGAAGTGGCCGCGGATTGTGGGAGCCCCCGAGCGTAGAATCAACGCAGTCGGACGTAGTCGTCACAATGGGGTCGTCGGATTTTTGTCATCCGCAATTGGCATGGCGGACTCATCGGAGTCGCACGACAGACAAGAAGATCAATGACGTGCACCGAGCCCATTGATGGGATGAATTTTGACCCCTTGTTATTCTTCCAAATATGCATGCCGCATGCCCGGGTGGCCAGAAAATCCATGCGGTGCACTTTTCACAAGATCCATAGACGTTGCTTGCTTATATAAAATTTTCTCTCCCAATGTCCCTTGAGCTTTTCCGATCGACAAGACCTGACATGAGGCTTTTTTCTTTGAATCGAGTTGAAATCTGCCACTCGTATTCTCCACGGACTCTTCCAGGAAGTTGGCTGAAAACTCCCACCCATTTCGGACAGTTTCGGGTAGTAGTCGGATGCCACGTCTAGCTAATCTTTTATGCGTGCGGAAACTTGACGCAGTCCATGATGCGGTTGTTTCTGCTGGCCTGGCCAAGACACGTGTGATGGTTTGCAGATTGTCTATGAAGAATTCCAAGCATCGAGTTGGTCGAAGCCGTGCGGCGACGAAAATCGTTGTCGTTGTTGACAAAGACGTCGTGCGTTCCGAAGCACATGAGCTGACCGGACGTGATCTGGCTGACGATAGCGATGGTCGAGGGATCCCGCCCAGATGATAATGTGTGGGAGCCGAAGTAGATCTACTTCTCGAGAGCTGACGAATCATAGATCGTCGGCGATGAAACCGCCGAAGTCGCAATATCAGCACACGAGGCTTCCCACAGATGGCGTCAATTGACATGGGGCGATCACGGCAATGCCCATTGTTATGGATTTGGTTTTAGAGAAGAGAAGCACGTTGGAGACTTCATCGGCTAACAGACAAACAATAGGGGACACGAGGTTTACCCAGGTTCAGACCCTTGGAGGAAAAACCCTCCTGATTGTATGTTCTTGATTGATGGAGAAATCGAAGGTTACTATGTTGCCGAGATGGCTATGGATACGCAGATTGGATCTGGCGTATGCTACAGGTGTTGTGTTTTGTTGTGTCGTATCTCTCCTCCTCAGCGACCCCCTATCCTTGATATGAGAGGCTAGGTCTCGGGTACCGTGACCAAGTAGGTTACAAGTTAGATTCGAACTCTAGTTTTCAGCTTTCCTTGTCTTGCGCACTTGGAGTCGGTGTCCATATGGGCTTCGTATCAGCTGAATTTTTTTGGGATTCATGTACCTTGGAAGGTTGTCGAGTGAGCCTTTCGTTGGACCGTACTAGGTAGGATGTAGTCGGGTGCCCGTTGGGCATACCTATGTCAGCAAAAGTGTGTGTTAATTGTGAATGATAGTGATCATGTGAGACAATTGGTGAAGGCAGTGATCATGTGTGCTAACCTGGACATGCCTCTGGTAGTGCTCAGTGGACAGAATTATCGTGTAGGTGTCCTCACACCATTGCGCCCCCAGGTCTCTCAGCTTGTTTATCTGGATCCAACACACCCTCCACTTCTTCAGATGATTGTACACCCGAGTTCTAGAAAACTCAGCGGCGCAGTGCTTAAGCAGAACTTTAGCGCATACATTCAGATGGATCTCCTTTGAATCCCTTTTCAGTCCTGATGCTCCTCTTCACGATCTTACACATCTTGTTCAGAATGAAGATGGACATGTAGGGGAGCCATTTTCATGTTATTCTTTATCTGCACCTTTTTCTACGCTTTTGTAAGCTTTGCTGCTACTTTTGCAGCGACGGAGGTGATAAAGCTTTGCACATTGGAGTCCAAAGAAACAACTATACTCACAGGGGCCATTATGGAAGGCACTACTACATTCGGCGTCAACGGCTGACTGCCATCGACATATGAAGCAATTTGGGAGTCCCCAATATGGATCATAGTCTGTCCAAAATCTTCGCAGAATGAGTCCTACATTCATCATGCAGGACAAATACATGTAAAGATATCTAGCAACGCAAAGATGATCTACAACATGGGGTGTCCAATATCTAGCTGAAGACACAAAATCTACCTTACCAAGATTGCATGACAATTTCGAAATACACACATCAAGTCTAGGAATCAAGTTACAATCTATAAATCAAGGCTATGAATAAACCTAAAAAACAACACACGAGATCTATGAACCCCAATATTAGAGCAACTCTAGTAGATCCCGCATCCGTGCGCCCGCAAAAGGGCAACTGCGGGGTCCGGCAAACACGTTTTTTGGCGATGCGGGCACTGCGGCCGGGCAGCTCCAGCTGTTGGAATTATGCCCTAGAGGCAATAATAAAGATGTTATTATTATAATTCTTGTTCATGATAAAGTTTATATTCCATGCTAGAATTGTATTAAGCGGAAACATTAATACTTGTGTGGTTTGTGAACAACACTGTGTCCCTAGTACGCCTCTATGGACTAGCTCATTGATCAATGATGGTTAAGGTTTCCTAACCATAGACATGAGTTGTCAATTGATAATGAGATCATGTCATTGGGAGAATGATATGGTGGACAGACCCAAACTAAGCGAAGCAATTAGATCATGTCATTGTGTTCATCTTTGCGAAGCTTTTCCTATGTCAAATATTGTATTCCTTAGACCATGAGATAATACAACTCCCTGGTATCAGAAGAAAGCTTTGAGGTCATCAAACGTCATCCTATGAGAGGGTGATCATAAAGGTGTCTCTCAGGTGATCGGAAAGTATCTGTTGGGTTGTATGTATCGAGATGGGATTTGTCCCTTCCAAGTCGGAGAGATATACTTCGGGCCCACTCGGTAATCGATATCAACACCGCTTGCAAGCATGTGGTTAAGGAGTTAATCACAAAGTGATATCGGATTAAGGAACGAGTAAAGTACTTGCTATGAACGAGATTGAACTAGGTATGACGGTACCGACGATCGAATCTCGGGCAAGTAAAATATCACGAGACGAAGGGAATATATATATATGGGATTGATTGAATCCTGGCATCGTGGTTCATCCGATATGATCATCGATGAATGTGTGGGAGTCAATATGGGTGCCCAGACCCCGCTGTTGATTATTGATAGAAGATCATGTCTGCATATTCTTGAACCCGCAGGGTCACACACTTAACGTGTCTCGACGCTAGGATAGATTGGATACTTGGTTTATGAATTTTTGTTCGGAGTCTCAGATGGGATCCGGGATATCACGAGAGGTTCCGGAGTGGTCCGGAGAATAAGATTCATATAAGGCAGTGCAATTTTTGGAGTTCGGAATTGTTCCGGGTTAATCGGTATTGTACCGGAACCTTCTAGAACCTTTCGGAAGGGGGGCAACATGGTCCCACCTTCCGGGAGGGGGCATGGGCCTATGAGGGAGTGTCCTGGCCGCATTGGGCCAGGGGCACAAGGCCCCATAGGGCCCAGCCGATCCTAGAGAGTTTAAATCGTTTAAACTAGAGATAAGATAAGATAGGATTTCTAGATAAGGGAGAGTTTAAATTGTTTAAACTAGAGATAGGCTTGGAGGAGAGGCTAGGGCTGGCTGCCCCCTCTATAAATAGACGGCTGGTGCGCCCCCCTCCCTACACACCTTCCTCCAACCCTAGTTGCCCTGCTGCCCTTCCACTCTCCCTCCCGACTGTTTGTAGGCGAAGCCCTGCGGCAGAAATTCTCCACCATATACACCACGCCGTCGTGCTGTAGATCCAATCCATCTCTCCACCATACTTGCTGGTCCGAGGAAGGAGGAGACGTCGAGGTGCTGCACGTGTGCATCTCACGGAGGCACCGCCACTTGTGGTGCTAGATCGGATCGGATCGCGAGGAGGAGAAGCGAGTACGACTACATCACCCACGTTCCGACGAACGTTCCGCTGTGCGAATCTTCAAGGGTATGAAGATCTAATCCAATCTCTCTCGTTGTTTGCATCTCCTAGATTAGATCTTGGCCTTCCTTCTGTTCGCTTCCGTAGAAAATTTTGATTTACTATGCTGCGAAACCCTTAAGTGGTATCAGAGCTAGATCTATGCGTAGATGTGATTCACGAGTAGAACGCAACATGGTTGTTGCGGGCGTTGATGTTTTCTGTTGCAAGCCTCTTGTTTGTGTTCTTCTTATGACGCGGCATAGTGAGATTGAAGCGGTCCAGGCCAACCTTACGCGACGTCGTTCGCGAGACCGGCTCCGCACTTGACGTGTGGCTTGTTCCACACATGCGGCTGGTGGATGTCAGTTTCTCTCACTATAGTGATCATGGGATTAACACCGGAGTTTGGCAACCATAATATCACCGTTGTGGCTTTCCGTAGGTAAGAATCGTTCTTAGCATCTACTCCCATAAGCCACGTAAAACATGCAACAACAAAGTAGAGGCGTCTAACTTGTTTTTGCAGGGAGTGTTTTCTGTGATATGGTATGGACCAAGATGTGATGTGTATAATGTATGCGATGATCATGTTTTGTACTGTTTCACGACTTGCATGTCGATGAGTACACAACCGGCAGGAGCCACATGGTTGTCTTTATAATTGTGTATGACCTGCGAGTCAACTTCTTATACGCCATGTAATAGCTTTACCTTATCGCTAAGTAGTTAGCAATAGTTATAGTCGCTATTCGTGGTGGAGGCAATCATGGTGGAGTGATGGAGATCATGCCGGAACGCACAAGATGGAGATCATTGCGCGAAGATTGGCTATACCATGTCACATAAAGTTATATGCATGTGATGTTTATCCTTTTGTGTATCTTATTTTGCTTAGATCGCGACAGTAGCATTATAAGATGATTCCTCACTTAAAGATCAAGATAAAAACTGTGTTCTCCCCAAGTATGCACCGTTGTGAAAGTTCGTCGTGTCCAAGCATCACGTGATGATCGGGTGCTATAGACTCTACGCTCACATACAACGGGTGCAAGCCAGTTTTGCACACGCGGAAATACTTGGGTCTAGCTTGACGAGCCTAGCATGTACAGACATGGCCTCGGAACACAAGAACCGAAAGGTTAAGCATGAGTCATATGAATGATATGATCGACACTTCGTTGTCCACCATTGAAACCACATCTCTTCTCGTGATGATCGGATTAGGTGTGGTGAATTTGGATCGTGTTCACTAAACAACTTGAGGGATGTTGAATTTAGTGGGAGTTCATCTAGTAATTTGATTAAGTTGAACTATTTATCATGAACATAGTCTTAATTGTACTTGCAAATACTGTAGATCACATGGCCAAGTCCAACTTCAACTTCAACGTTTTTGCTGAGAAAGAAAAGCTTAAGAACAATGGGTCTAACTTCACCAACTGGTTCCGCAATCTAAGAATCATTCTGTCTGGCGGACAAAAGGACTATGTCCTTGAGAAAGCGTTAGGTAACCCCCCTGCTGCAACTGCGCCGGCTGATGAGAAAGCTGTCTATCAGTCGCGCAAAGATGATTACGGTGTGATTAAGAGCACCATGTTGTTTGCTATGGAACCGGAACTTCAAAATCGTTTTGAAAACTATCCCGGGCCCTTTGAGATTCTCGAAGAGCTGAAAACCATGTTTCAGACTCAGGCCCGTTCTGAGAGATATGAGATCTCTGAGAAGTTCTTTAACTGCAAGATGGAGGAAGGGAGTTCCGTTAGTGAGCACGCCATTAAGATGTCGGGCTACACTCAACGCCTTGAGCAACTGGACTGCAAGATTCCAGAGGAGCTCAAGATTGACAGGGTTCTGCAATCACTCCCTCCCAGCTACAAAAGTTTTGTAGTGACTCATAATCAGATTGGTTCCACTGATACGATCACCGAGCTCTTCACAAAGCTGAAGGCTGCGGAAGTGGACATCAAGAAGGATAATCATGTGTTGATGGTCAACAATCCCTCCTTTAAGAAAGGTAAAGGTGCAAATAAGCCCTTCAAGAAAGGCGGCGGCAAGCGCGTTGCCCCTGCTGAGAAGAAGCTCAAGTCTGGTCCCAAGCCGGACACTGAGTGCTTCTATTGCAAGGACAAGGGTCACTGGAAGCGCAACTGTCCGAAGTACTTAGCGGACAAGAAGGCTGGCACCATCAAAGGTATATTTGATATACATGTTATTGATGTTTTCCTTACTAGCCCTCGTTGTAGTGCCTGGGTATTTGATACTGGTTCAGTTGCTAATATTTGTAACTCGAAACAGGAGCTACGGAATAGATGGCGGCTTGCGAGGGATGAGGTGACGATGCGCGTTGGCAACGGATCAAGAGTTGATATGATGGCCGTCGGCACGCTCTCCTTAGTTTTACCTTCGGGATTAGTTTTAAACCTTAATAAATGTTATTATGTGCCTGCGTTGAGCATGAACATTATTTATGGATCGTGTTTATTACAAGACGGTTATTCATTTAAATCGGAGAATAATGGTTGTTCTATTTATATGAGTAACATCTTTTATGGTCATGCACCTCTTGTGAATGGTTTATTTCTTCTAAATCTCGAAAGGGATGAAACACACATCCATAACATTGAGGCTAAGAGATGCAAAGTAGATAGTGATAATACTACTTATTTGTGGCACTGTCGTCTAGGTCATATTGGTGTAAAGCGCATGAAGAAACTCCATTCTGATGGACTTTTGGAGTCTCTTGATTTTGAATCATTTGACACATGCGAACCATGCCTCATGGGCAAGATGATCAAAACCCCGTTCTCCGGTATGATGGAGCGAGCAACGGACTTGTTGGAAATCATACATACTGATGTATGCGGACCGATGAGTGTTTCGACGCGCGGTGGATATTGCTATTTTCTCACTTTTACCGATGACTTAAGTAGATATGGGTATATCTATTTAATGAAACATAAATCTGAAACGTTTGAAAAGTTCAAAGAATTTCAGAATGAAGTGGAGAACCATCGTAACAGAAAGATTAAGTTTCTACGATCCGATCGTGGGGGCGAATATTTGAGTTATGATTTTCTCACACATCTCAAAGCAAGTGGAATCGTTTCACAACTCACGCCACCCGAAACACCACGGCGCAATGGTGTGTCTGAACGCCGGAATCGAACCCTATTAGATATGGTCCGATTGATGATGTCTCTTACTGATTTGCCGTTATCATTTTGGGGTTATGCATTAGAAACTGCTGCATTCACTTTAAATAGGGCTCCATCTAAATCCGTTGAGACGACACCGTATGAACTGTGGTTTGGTGCTAAACCTAAGTTGTCGTTTCTTAAAGTTTGGGGATATGAAGCTTACGTCAAGAAGTTGATGTCGGACAAGCTCGAACCCAAAGCGGAGAAATGCGTCTTCATAGTATACCCTAAGGAAACTATTGGGTATACCTTCTATCACAGAACCGAAGGCAAAGTGTTTGTCGCAAAGAACGGTTCCTTTCTTGAGAAGGAGTTTCTCTCGAAAGAAGTGAGTGGGAGGAAAGTAGAGCTAGACGAGGTTATTGAACCTTCTCTTGAACTGGAGAGTAGCGCAGCACCT
Source organism: Avena sativa (assembly GCA_916181665.1). Classification (NCBI taxonomy): domain Eukaryota; kingdom Viridiplantae; phylum Streptophyta; class Magnoliopsida; order Poales; family Poaceae; genus Avena; species Avena sativa. Next base: position 60,312,824 of record OV702292.1, read on the forward strand.
GAAATTGTTCCAGTGCCGCCTGCACCAACAATAGAGGAAGCTAATGACAAGGATCATGAAGCTTCGGACGATGCTGCTACTGAACATCGCAGGTCGACAAGGTCGCGTGCCCCTCCTGAGTGGTACGGCAACCCTGTCTTGACTGTCTTGTTAGTAGAAGACAGTGAACCTACGAACTATGAGGAAGCGATGATGAGCCCAGACTCTGAGAAATGGCTAGAAGCCATGAAATCCGAATTGGGATCCATGAGCGAAAACCAAGTATGGACTTTGGTGGACCCTCCTAGCGACCGAAAGGCCGTTGAGTGCAAATGGATCTTCAAGAAGAAAACGGACGCGGATGGTAATGTTACCGTCTATAAAGCACGGCTTGTTGCGAAAGGTTTTCGACAAGTTCAAGGTGTTGACTACGATGAGACTTTCTCTCCCGTAGCGATGTTTAAGTCTATTCGGATTTTATTAGCAATTGCTGCGTTTCATGATTATGAAATATGGCAGATGGATGTCAAAACTGCATTCCTCAATGGCAACATTGATGAAGAGTTGTATATGATGCAACCCGAAGGTTTTGTCGATCCTAAGGATGCTAATATAGTATGCAAACTTCAGCGTTCCATTTATGGACTGAAGCAAGCATCTCGGAGTTGGAACCTTCGTTTTGATCAAGTGATCAAGAGCTTTGGATTTGTTCCAAATTGCTACGAAGCTTGCATCTACAAGAAAGTGAGTGGGAGCTCGGTGATGTTTCTGGTACTATATGTGGATGACATATTGATTATTGGAAATAACATCAACATGCTTAACGATGTGAAGAGTTATTTGAACAAGTGTTTTTTAATGAAAGACCTAGGTGAAGCTGCTTATATATTGGGCATCAAAATCTATAGAGATAGACAAAGACGCCTGATAGCTTTAAGCCAGAGTACATACCTAGACAAAGTTCTGAAAAGGTTCAGAATGGATAAGGCATTGAAAAGTTCAGTGCCTATGTTGTGAGGTAAGATATTGAGCAAGGCTCAGTGTCCAGCTACGGTAAATGATAGGGAAGCTATGAGCAAAGTGCCTTATGCCTCGGCCATAGGTTCCATCATGTATGCCATGCTGTGTACTAGACCGGATGTGTCCAATGCTCTTAGTTTGACGAGCAGATACCAAAGTGATCCAGGAGTGGAACACTGGACAGCCGTGAAGAACATCCTAAGGTACCTAAATAGAACTAAAGAAATGTTCTTAGTCTATGGGGGTGATGAACAGCTCGTCGTAAAAGGTTACGTCGATGCTAGTTTCGACACCGACAAGGATGATTCTAAATCTCAGACAGGATACGTGTATATTTTGAATGGAGGAGCTGTGAGCTGGAGAAGCTGCAAGCAAAGCGTGATCGCGGGATCTACAGTAGAAGCGGAATACATGGCTGCTGCAGAAGCGTCAAGTGAAGGAGTTTGGATCAGAAACTTCATCACTGAGCTTGGCGTGGTTCCAAGTGCATTGGACCCACTGGAGATATTGTGTGACAACACTGGCGCCATAGCACTCGCTAAGGAACCAAGATATCATCCAAAGACCAAGCATATCAACCGCAAGTTTCATATAATCCGAGATTATATAGCAGATGGAGATCTGAAGATTAGCAAAGTACATACAGATCTGAATGTCGCAGATCCATTGACTAAACCTCTTCCACGTGTAAAACATGATCAACACCTCAGTGCCATGGGTGTGAGATTGTTGCCAAATGTAAACTAGATTATTGACTCTAGTGCAAGTGGGAGACTGTTGGAATTATGCCCTAGAGGCAATAATAAAGATGTTATTATTATAATTCTTGTCCATGATAAAGTTTATATTCCATGCTAGAATTGTATTAAGCGGAAACATTAATACTTGTGTGGTTTGTGAACAACACCGTGTCCCTAGTACGCCTCTATGGACTAGCTCATTGATCAATGATGGTTAAGGTTTCCTAACCATAGACATGAGTTGTCAATTGATAATAAGATCATGTCATTGGGAGAATGATATGGTGGACAGACCCAAACTAAGCGAAGCAATTAGATCGTGTCATTGTGTTCATCTTTGCGAAGCTTTTCCTATGTCAAATATTGTATTCCTTAGACCATGAGATAATACAACTCCCTGGTATCGGAAGAAAGCTTTGAGGTCATCAAACGTCATCCTATGAGAGGGTGATCATAAAGGTGTCTCTCAGGTGATCGGAAAGTATCTGTTGGGTTGTATGTATCGAGATGGGATTTGTCCCTCCCAAGTCGGAGAGATATACTTCGGGCCCACTCGGTAATCGATATCAACACCGCTTGCAAGCATGTGGTTAAGGAGTTAATCACAAAGTGATATCGGATTACGGAACGAGTAAAGTACTTGCTATGAACGAGATTGAACTAGGTATGACGGTACCGACGATCGAATCTCGGGCAAGTAAAATATCGCGAGACGAAGGGAATATATATATGGGATTGATTGAATCCTGGCATCGTGGTTCATCCGATATGATCGTCGATGAATGTGTGGGAGTCAATATGGGTGCCCAGACCCCGCTGTTGATTATTGATAGAAGATCATGTCTGCATATTCTTGAACCCGCAGGGTCACACACTTAACGTGTCTCGACGCTAGGATAGATTGGATACTTGGTTTATGAATTTTTGTTCGGAGTCTCGGATGGGATCCGGGATATCACGAGAGGTTCCGGAGTGGTCCGGAGAATAATATTCATATAAGGCAGTGCAATTTTTGGAGTTCGGAATTGTTCCGGGTTAATCGGTATTGTACCGGAAGCTTCTAGAACCTTCCGGAAGGGGGCCAACGTGGTCCCACCTTCCGGGAGGGGGCATGGGCCTATGAGGGAGTGTCCTGGCCGCATTGGGCCAGGGGCACAAGGCCCCATAGGGCCCAGCCGATCCTAGAGAGTTTAAATCGTTTAAACTAGAGATAAGATAAGATAGGATTTCTAGATAAGGGAGAGTTTAAATTGTTTAAACTAGAGATAGGCTTGGAGGAGAGGCTAGGGCTGGCTGCCCCCTCTATAAATAGAGGGCTGGTGCGCCCCCCCTCCCTACACACCTTCCTCCAACCCTAGTTGCCCTGCTGCCCTTCCACTCTCCCTCCCGACTGTTTGTAGGCGAAGTCCTGCGGCAGAAATTCTCCACCATATACACCACGCCGTCGTGCTGTAGATCCAATCCATCTCTCCACCATACTTGCTGGTCCGAGGAAGGAGGAGACGTCGAGGTGCTGCACGTGTGCATCTCACGGAGGCACCGCCACTTGTGGTGCTAGATCGGATCGGATCGCGAGGAGGAGAAGCGAGTACGACTACATCACCCACGTTCCGACGAACGTTCCGCTGTGCGAATCTTCAAGGGTATGAAGATCTAATCCAATCTCTCTCGTTGTTTGCATCTCCTAGATTAGATCTTGGCCTTCCTTCTGTTCGCTTCCGTAGAAAATTTTGATTTACTATGCTGCGAAACCCTTAACCAGCATCCCCGAACGGCCGAACGGACTGCCTGACCGTAGTGCCCGCATCGGCCTGTAACAGGAACAACATATGCAAATAGAGGGTTTTAGCTCCAAGTTTACAACAATAGTTCGATACTAAATGGTACGAAATAATATAGTTTTACACAACAGTTTAATGCCTAACATCGCTAGGGAATGACCCCTCCTAGCACAGCACAAGATCAATGCAGCCAAAAAGAAATCAAGACGCGTTGGAGCGATGGATGATTAAGGCTCAAGATCAAACAAGGCAGAGGCATTGCCGGCGTTGCCACCAGCCGCCGAGTCGTCACCAAACATGGACAAGCCACTGGTGGATTCTTCGGCACACGCGGCTTCCTCTGTGCGAGGACCTTCTTCATCGGTGTCGGCGGAGGCAGGATGGGCACACCCTCCGGCGGGGTAACAGACTGTGGGGCGGCTGCCGAACCGCCACCCTGCACGACGACGTTGATGAGGACCTTGCCCTGGCGCTTCCGCTTCGCGCTGACGGAAGTAGGGTGGGAAACGGCCATGCCGGCGGCGGCTGCGATGGTAGGGGGAGGAGGGCAGGCAGCGGGATCCAGCGGGGACGATTGGGGCGGCGCGTGATCGATTGGGGTGGACGGCGGCTAGGAGAGGCCCATGGTCGCGGTTGTGGGGCACGACGGCGGTATACGCGGCCGGGGCGGGGAGATCGGCGGCGGCGGTAGCAACAATGGTGAGGAAGAAGGGAAAGCGCGCGCTGATATTTCCCTCCCGCCAAAGAGCTACCGCGGATACAGGGAATGCTCGGTTTGGCGCCCAAACCTGCTTCTTTGCGGTTTGGCTCGCGGGAATGCGGACGCCGGCAAATTTTTATGCGGGCCGCGCGCGGATGCGGTGTCTGGATGCTCCCCGGTTTCGGCAGAAAACTGCATATCAGCGGTTATTATGCCGTTTCGGCGCGAATGCGGGATCTGCTAGAGTCCGAGTGCATGTTCCCTCATTGGATTAGCGTAGTCTGTAGGGATGGGTGTTCCTGGATGAGGAAAACAGCATCTTGTATAGTTCAATCCTCATTTAAATTGGACTTTAAGTAGGATCACTTACACAATATAAGGACAAGTATACGTGAAATCTATCTTTTTTAGTTAAAAGATTTATTCCAATCCAATCTTTTCCTTTAAAGTTAAAGGATTTCAATGGAATAAATTCTTTGAAGAATCAAGATTTATAATTAATCCTTGTCTTGTTTGTTGGACAAGATGATTCCGGCTGCTCAATGGAAATCTTTTTCATTAGACTTTCATTTGCCATGTTATACTGGAGGACGCACCTTCCTTTCCTCCCTTATTTTTTAAGAACAAAGATGAGAACACTTCAAAAGACAAAGATGAGAGCACTGGTGATTCAGTAAGTTCTTACACATCTATGAACCCTAGGTGGAGGTGTGGTCACTTAGAGCAACTCCAACAGCCGCACTAAAACCCGGCGCTGTAAAAATAACCGTCGATATAGCACGCGCGACACTTTTTCGTCCTCCAGCAGGCGCACGAAAATCGGACGTGCTGTAAAAAAATCGGGCGCGTCAATTTGCCCACCCGCGCGCCCCAAATTTGGTGCCCGGCCGCTAGCGCGCGCTATCATTCTCTCTCTCGCGCGCGAAAGCCAACGGCCGGTGAAACTTCCTCCGCGCGTTCACTGCCTCCATTCCCCTTCCGCCATTCCGCCGGTGCCGCTGCTTCGATTCGCCGCCGCGTTTCATAGGAGAGAGCATAGGGTGGCGCGTTTCATTGCCTCATATCATGCAATTCGCGACAACGAGATCCATGAGAATCTTCGAAAAGATCTCATCAAGGAGTGGTGGAAATGGTTTGGAGCACAACGTTAAGCCCTCATTTTATTTGTTGTTTGTTGTATTGTTGGAAAACAATTTGTTGTAGTATTGAAGAAAAACTTGTTGTATTTATTGATAAACAATTTCTATATTTATTGTACTATTTATGTACCATTTGGTTATGATCTTCTTGGTCATATAGTTTATTGTGAAACCTGTTGCACCGGTGACCGCGCGCTGTATTTTCGCGCATCTACTGGAGGTCCTTTTTTGTGCTCTATTTTCGCGCGCTGAATTTAGCGCGTCCGTTAGAGAAGAAATGCCACGCATGTTAAAACTGGATCGCGCGCGCTGCATAATAATTTTACCGCGCATGATTTTAACGCGACCGTTGGAGTTGCTCTTACCATCATCGCTAGAGGCGGACGACCAGGAAGCGGAGGAAGTAGTCTTCACTGGAGTGGAGAACGTTGACATGGCACTACGGCAACCAACCACGACCAGAAATGAGAAAAATCACACAACATGTTTTATTTACGATTCTCACTAGTCACTACTCCTGCCGAGTGCCCCCTAAACGTGTCACCTCTAGCTTGGCTGCCGCGCCACCTCTCTTTCACCGCCCACAAAAATTCAGATACGTTCCCTGGGTGTCAAAACAACAGCTGCAGGTAACAAAAAAAAAAGACCTGTTAAAAAAACGCTCAGCAACGAGCAGTGGAGTCCTCAGAAATTTGGCGGTCAGGGAACTTCGACGAGATCGTTCTGGAGAAATTTTCACCTGCTGGTGGCTGGTGCTGACCGTTGCCTTCCGGCCGGAACAGTTCTGATGCGGACGCGCAAGAGGACAGGACGAGAGCACCCCGGAGTCGGGACTTGCGTGTGACGGAATATGCCTCGCTTTCAGAGCTTGTCTGGTGTTTTGGTTTCTTGCAGCCAGGCCTTCCTTTTTCCGAGTTTGATATTTCGCTCCATTGGAGCTGTTTAATAGTACTATCACTTGCGATATAGCCAGTGTAAAGTGAATGACTCGTTCAAGATTGAGCGAACAACTACAATTGAAAAAATGGTTACGGGAGCATATTGTAACACATGAGATATGGGCCATATCCGAGGATGCCACCGCACTGGCCGGGGCGGCGTACCAATGCTATTCTACCAGGGGTCGCACGCCCCTACAATTTCCATTTGTTAGGAACTAACCTCTGAACGGGCCCCCTCTCTCCTCTCTCTCCTTCCTTGAGAGTCGCCGCGGGGTTGCCGGCTCCCTTCCCCTTCTTCTCTGGTCCGGCTAGAGAGAATGTGGTGGGCGATGCTGGTCGTTGTACTGTACAGAAGTACGTTTAGGTTTTTTGGCCTCGTGCTGGTTTCAGGCTAGATGCCCGTAGTTGGAGGCAGAGCTAGGGTTTTGAGCAGCCATATCCCCGGCGTTCTAGGGTTCCTTGTCGGTCTCCTCTTCGTCCATGGTGGGTGGGAGGCGACAGCGGAGACCACCATCCTCTTGAATAAAGCTGCGCCGGATGCTGGTGTTGAGTTGCAGCAGCCAGATCTGAGGCCCTCTTTGGCCGGCCATGGCGGCGGGGGAGATGTCCTGGTTCTAGTGGGTGGCAGCGAGGCACAGCGTCTCCGTGCTACTCGCTGGGCCTCCTCCTTCTTGGCGCTTCAGTGGATGGAGCCACTGGCGGGAGGAGCAGCCTTGGCGGCTCGTCCATAAAGCTCATGTGTTTCTTCGCGGCGTCGACGGTGACTAGCTCTCCTTCCAGCTCTCGGCCTGCCGTGGTGGCGAGGAAGAGTAGGGGGAAGCTGATGTTGCTGGCAAAGGATGGGGTTGCCTGGTGTCCCCAAGTGGCGTTACTGCGTCATCTCCGGTGTTACTCAAAGTGGTCTAAGGGCGGCGGTGATGCCGCTAGGCCACTGCTCTTTCTGGTCGAATGGCGGCCTAGGGTTTCAACCTCCTTCGGAGGCCCTTCAATGGATTCCTGTGCCAGAGCTTGGCATCTCATCTTCGACAAGTGGCTCGTCCCCGGAGAAGGCGAGATGGACGACTGCAGTGGCTCATCGCTGGCTTTGAGAGTGTTTCGAGTAGTATCCGCTCCGACCTCGGCTCGCGCTTGGAGGTCGTCGGCGACTGGTGGTGGTGGCGTCGAAGGACTTGATTGCTTTTCTATCTTGTGTTCTGAGGTGCTTTTCGTTATTCTGATGCCTTATCCTTAAATACTAGGTTCTTAGTGCGAGTAATGTAAAAGGGCTTCTTTGCAATTTGTACCCACCACATGTTCAATTGCAGCTCCTGGGGTCCTTCCAGACCCCTCTCTCGTTAAAAAACAAACCAGGGGTCGCACGACACACATTAAAATCTCTTTGCTTTGGCAAATATTCTGCATATATGGCGCGTGAAACCCCAACTCTAAGTGAAAAATATGGGTGGCTCTCCAGGTTGATTTGATCTAGGTCTACCCCTGCACACCAACTGGATTACAATTTAGACAAAGCCATCACCAAGTCCAATTCGTCAATGCTAGCATATACCATTTATTGAAATTATTGTAGCATAATTTCATTTATATTTCACTTGGTCCATATCGATAGAAAAGGCTCAAAAGAACGATCGGTAAATATTAACATGGAAGGCTCTCTATGGAGTGCTAAATGACACCAACTAGATTGGATGATAATGTGGTGGCGTCGTGTAGGTAGGAAAAAAAAGGTGTTACATTTTTTTGTTGCAAATCCCGAGCTTCCACTCGAGGCTCGCAGCAGGTGAGATTCACAATCATGTCATGAGTATGCTCCTTTTCATCCTTTGATTTAGTGTATTTCAATAGATTTTCACATGGCAGCGGATGTTGTGGGAAATATCCATAATCTGCTAGCCACATATGCATTGACATTTAGGTTTAACAAGTCAGAAACAATGTCAAAATTCCTGAAAAACATAATATCCCGGTTGTTTGTGCTTGCTTCAAAACTAGGGGTCAAAGTCAATATTTCTAAAAGTTTTTGTTATCTTTTTAACCTTTGCCCTATTGTTATCGTTCCTTGGTACGTACTCTTCCAAGCTTATGTTGTCAAAGCTTCTTACTTTTGACCAAAATTATTGTCCAAAAATAATTTTCTTTGCACCAGACGAGTAAAAGTTTCCATTCGTGATACTCACGAACTAGAGGGTACTTTGTCCAAATTTCAACAGGACAAAACACGAGGTGGAGGGATAAGCTGATCACAAGGGAAGTGGATCCCCATTCCAAACCCCAGCCCGGCTATCCCTATTGCGTTCTAGTCGCGGGCACTTGGCGTCGTCCGCCCACTGCTCAGCTCCACACGCGCACTTCCTCCGCCCCAAGCCATGGCGACCATCAGCACGCAGCTCCGCTCCGCGCTGCTCTCCGCGGCCGCCTCCTCTTCCTCCTCCCCGCGCCGCGGCGGGCGGCGCGCGCCCTCCTCCGTCCGCTGCGACGCCTCTCCACCCGCGGCGTCCGCGTCGGCCTCCCTTGACCCCGACTTCGACAAGAAGGCCTTCCGCCACAACCTCACCCGCAGCGACAACTACAACCGCAAGGGCTTCGGCCACAAGAAGGAGACCCTCGAGCTCATGAACCAGGAGTACACCAGTAAGCGCCAAGGAAACCAGTAGCCAATTTGCTTCTGATTTCAACCCGAAACGCCTGCAATTGATTTGATTGGGGGGAAACTTGCGTGCAGGCGATGTGATAAAGACGCTCAAGGACAACGGGAGCGAGTACACCTGGGGCCCGGTGACCGTGAAGCTGGCGAAGGCCTACGGCTTCTGCTGGGGCGTAGAGCGCGCCGTGCAGATCGCCTACGAGGCGCGCAAGCAGTTCCCCGAGGAGCGCATCTGGATCACAAACGAGATCATCCACAATCCCACAGTCAACAAGGTACTGTTATTTTACCCTGCTACTTTCGTGTTGTAAGTGTCCTGTTCGTGTATGACTTCTTGGAAGAACCTGATCTTGGCATCTTGCTGTGCGCCAGGGGATATAACAAGGAGTTATTTCATTATCTCTCCGCCATTTTAGGATACATATTATAAGTTTTCAGCAAATTGAGCGGCAGGGAGTAAAATTCTAGTGATAAAAGAGTTTATTCCAATCAATCACGAATTCAGGACAAAGTTTCTTTGTGCTGTAGGATGTACCTACTCAGCAATTGAAACAATTAACTTGTGCGCTGTGTTCAGAACTGTGTTCATTTCAGGCCATGACTGTCCAATGGCTCTGGATTTGACATGTGTTAAATTCTTGTGATTGTTTGTGCAGAGGTTGGAGGACATGGGCGTTAAAGACATTCCTGTTAATGCTGGCATTAAGGATTTTGATGTTATTGAACAAGGTGATGTTGTCGTCTTGCCTGCATTTGGAGCTGCTGTGAATGAGATGTACACACTCAACGAGAAGAATGTGCAGATCGTTGATACAACATGCCCTTGGGTTTCAAAGGTACATTTCCCATTCGAAACCACCTTGCTCTATCATAGGATTGCACTCTCTGTTCGTCAAGAGTCGAAACATATATCATTATCCCCTAGAAAATCATATACGTATCATTATACCAGGCTAAGGAAACGTGTAATTTCTTATAGGTGTGGAACATGGTTGAAAAGCATAAGAAGGGCGACTATACTTCCATTATTCACGGGAAATATTCCCACGAAGAGACAGTTGCCACTGCTTCTTTTGCAGGGAAGTATGTCATTGTGAAGAATATGGGCGAGGTACATTTAATGGTTTAATATTCTGCTGTTGTTTTGGATTTGATGTTGAATCCAATCTATGGCTTAAGAAAAAACAATATTATCAATTGAAACAGGCAATGTACGTATGTGATTATATACTTGGTGGCCAACTTGATGGGTCTAGCTCAACAAGAGAGGAGTTTCTTGAGGTAGAATTTTTTCTCTCAGATTATCCTTTTACTGCCATGTTGGAAATAGATGCCGATGTTCAATTGAACTGTTTTGCCCACACTTGCAGAAATTCAAGAACGCTATTTCTCCAGGATTCGATCCTGATGTTGACTTGGAAAAAGTTGGTATTGCAAATCAAACAACAATGCTTAAAGGAGAAACTGAAGAAATTGGTGTGTGTTTTACTAACAGTTGTTATTACCATTATGGTCATGTGATTTTCTACAGTAGAAATTCGGTGTTAATTCCAATTTTCAATATATAATGCTTTACAATTGACAGGAAAACTTGTTGAGAAGACTATGCTGCGTAAGTTCGGAGTTGAGAATGCCAATGAGAACTTCGTTGCCTTCAACACTATTTGTGATGCCACGCAGGTAAATTTTCTTTTGACCATATCCTTTAATTTTACAGAGATTCTGCACTACATGACTACATGTTGTTTTAATCACTTTACCACCAACTATACCGGCAATACTCCATGTGTGATAAGTCCAACGAGCGGAGAGAAGCAGTCTTGTCGTTTGCCATTATTTATCTTGTTTTGTCAGAATAAAAGCATAAATCTTTAGGGAGGGTGAGACAGCTGCATATTGTTCATGCTATAGTTGTAGTAAATGGAAATATAGGGTTAATGATTGCCCTGCCAGTCATTTATGCACACAATGGAATCCAGGTGGTTATGAAGCCCCATGAAAGTAAAGCACTAATGCTTTCTTTAATGGACCATAGTTATTTTTATCCTGAAAACCCCCTATACTTGTATGGTTGGGTGTATTTTACTGTGTTTTGGTGTCTACAAAGCTATTTCCTTAGGAGGTGGGACAGATCCATATAATTACTTGAATATATATAATATTGATGACACTCGAAAACATCATGTCTCAGGAAAGACAAGATGCAATGTATCAGTTGGTGAAGGACAAAGTTGACCTTATTCTAGTTGTTGGGGGATGGAACTCCAGTAACACTTCTCATTTGCAAGAGATTGGAGAACTCAGTGGAATTCCATCCTACTGGATTGACAGTGAACAAAGAATTGGACCAGGAAACAAGATCAGCTACAAGCTAAATGTACTTTCTGATACCTCTGTAGATATATCTTTTCTCTACTTGTGAATCAATTACTATTATATAAAATGGTAATAAATCTTTTTACTGAGAGATGAGGTTTAGCAAAAAATAAACAGGGAATTTGAGAAAAAATTGGAACTATTTTAACTGAAATGAGAACTGTTTGACAGCATGGTGAGCTTATTGAGACAGAAAACTGGCTACCACAAGGGCCTATCACAATTGGAGTTACTTCTGGTGCTTCAACTCCAGACAAGGTAATCTAGCTCACCTAGTTTAGGTTCTTCTTTTTTGTGTACTACCTAGCCTGCACTTGTCCACAGCATTTTGGAGCACATTTAAATTAAAACGGTATAACCATGGTGCTTCCATTCTTCTTGTGTAGGTTGTTGAGGACGCTCTACACAGGGTGTTTGAGATCAAGCGGCAAGAACTTTTGCAGGTTGCATAAATTTTCAGGAAAATTTGTCAGGGGATAATAGATAATGGCCGAGCAAAGGTTGGTAGAACCATCACACAGCCTATTCCTGTACAGTAGCTAAGAATGTAATGCTTTAGGCGCGCACACATACTATTGGGAGGACATCTGTGCTGGGTTACATATATGTTGTATTCACTTGTACCACGAAGAGTTGTATACTTGTATCAGCTGTTATAACTCTTTGCCCCTCGAACAATTGTATCAGCTGTTATAACTCTTTGCCCCTCGAACAATGCGTTCATAGGCCGCATAGATATCAACCATGGCGGTTAGTTTGTTATTGGATAGAGCTCAAATGCAGGATTTCCTGTTTATGTTAAATGTCAGCCCGAATCCTGATAGCCATATGAGCTCTGTTGCAATAGAATTTCACTCTTTGTATCATTTGTTTTTGTGACAGGCATTTTATATTCCTTTTTAGTCTTCCACTTGTTGGGATTTTGTTACTTATGTAACTACGAACAAATTATGCTATAAGAAATTTACCATTGAGAGCAAGGACAGCTTGTATAGCAAAGAACCTGCCGCCTGTTACCATTGGTCATCTTAATGGTTAATGGGTTAACAAATCAGCAGCTGCTCCTTCTGTTCACTAATATAAGATGTTTTGCCAAACTAAATTTGTTTGACAGAAGGTCTATCAGTGAACAGAGGAAGTAGTTACAATAGTAAATTTCTTCAAGAGAAGCATGTTTTTTGTACAATGTTGACGAGCATATTTGTGTGGTCTGCTGATTAGTACATACTACAAGTGAAACGAGAGAAGCGAGGCAAAACCTCCATGAAAGGCTTCCTCGTGTCACCTCCAGGATTTGGCGCATTTCGAGTGCGCCGGCCATCTCAGCTCCGCTGTCCTGTTTAGCCGCCTGGCAGCGCTGATGACGACCTTCAGATCGGCGACCTTGGCCCGCATCGTCCGGCAGCAGTTGGCGTGCACGGTGGTCACCTGCCGGGCGTCCCGGCTGTCCTGGCAGAACCCGCTGAAGCGCGCCGTGTCCAGGACGCGCGCCCTCACGCCGAGCCTGCCGAACGAGCCTCGCCGCTTCATCTGGTTCAGCACGTCCTGCTCCTTCATGCCCGCCGACTGGCCCCGCGCGCCGTGCCACTCGTCGAAGAGCGCCACCGTCCGGTTGCTCGTGGCCACGAAGAAGAAACCGGTGTTGAGCTCGTTGCCGAGGTAGTCGTCCGGCCAGCCGTTGAACCGGTCGGAGCTGATCAGGAGGTCTTCCTCCCGGGTGCGGTTCAGGCTTGGGAACGGGTTCTTCAGCCAGATCACATCCAAATCCTAGCATAATGAATGTATCAGATGCTACTCGAGGCATGTCATACATAAAGCAGGCACACAGTTTATAATACACTATGTGACCACGTCTGAGCCCGGTGAAAATACCGTGAATATGAAGCTGTAGCCGTGCTTGAGCACGTCGCCGAGGAGGCGAATGCGCCGCCACATCATGCGTATGAAGCCGTCCGACATGTATAGCTGCTCCGACGAGACGTCGTCGGTGCCGTTCGTGGCGGCGGCGGCGGCGTCTGGGAGCCGGTAGCACCAGACGCCGCCGAGGCTCCTGCACCGGAGGAAGGCCGGCCGGTCCATGGCCACGAGGAGGACGTGGCGGATGAGCCTCCGCGTGTCCTCCCCTTGCTTCAGGCTCTGCACGAAAAGGTCGAGCAGGCCGTCCTCCTCCGCGTACGCCTTGTTCAGCACGCTCAGGATCAGCGTCCTGTTCGCGTCGGCCGCGCCGCGCAGCGCCGCCTCCAGATCATCGTCGGCCGCACGCGCCTGCTTCGGCGGCGGTTAATCGCCCAAAGAAGCTAGGGTTAATTAATTCAGATTATCTTCATCGGCGTGCGGACTGCACGACCTAATCAATTGTACTGCTACTATAAAAGATGGAATTATTAATCACTTCAAAGATCACAAGATTCTACTTGCCGCCGATCGACGGCGCCATATGTCCAAGAACCTCTGATCCGTCCGGCCGTGGGCGTCGGTCCAAGACCATAGCGCGTAGTATGTGCCGGCCACGAGGAGGAGGCAGACGGCGGCGACGGCCACGGAGCGGGCCAATGCGCACTGCTCCCGCGCGCACAGCGGCCAGTGTGGGCATGGTGGCCATTGAATGGAACTCCTCCTCCCCTGCTTTGTGCCGATCACCATGGGATCGGGATGATGGTGGCGCCTCGGGTTCGGAGTTTGTTACTAGTCGGTTGGAGATAGATAATATGCAACGGGTAAACAGGGTACGTTAGTCATGAGAATTTTGCAGCAAACCTACCGAGCTGCTGCACGCCTGAGTTCTCGCATACACAAATAATTGATGGTATACGTACCCCGATTAATCCCTAGCTGTTTATGTCTCCTCTTCCATAAAAAAAGAAATGTAGGAGAAAATATAGAAGCATACCTCCTCCGTTCACAATTATCTCGTGTTCTAGGTTTTTTCATAGTTAAACTTTGCAAAGTTTGATCAACAATATAAGAAAAAACATCAACAACCATGACTCCTAATGCATATAATATGAAAATATAGTTTGGTCAAAGTTTGCAAATTTTGATTTTGACTAAATCTAGGTTGTGAGGTAATTCTGAATGTTTCTTTTTGCGAATCAGAGCTTCTTTAATTAAACAACTGTATTACAATCCTTAAAAAGGACATCTGAAAGGAAGGCCGATGAAAGGGCATGTGTGCCCTCATGTGTGGTCTTGGTAATTAATGACAATCTCTATGGACTAATGTTTACATTGAATTGTCCATTGACATCGCTTGAACCATGTGTTGTCTTCAAGGTTGAAAGATGAAGAACAATAAGCAATGTCCAAGAGCTTTAGACCTATTGGAATCATGTTGAAGAAGAAGTAGTAGAAGAAGAAGAATAAAGAAAGAAGATCAAGGGTGTGTTGAAGAAGAATATAGAGTTTCTCATGTGTATGTTCAATACATCATCCTAATGGAGTTAGAAGAAATGAAGTGCAAGATCGAGATGCTCCATCTCTAGGAGATCACATGCTTGAAGCTTGCCATCCTTGGTGATCATGGTTTGATAAAGACAAGTTCAAATAAGTGGTTTCCCCATGGTGTATGGGGGAGCAATTCGCAAGTCTTCATCAAGCAAGTGCAAGCAAGAGCAATCAAGAAAGATGTTCCATCTTGAGGAGGAGAAGGTCGTCTACATCAAGATCAAGTGTAATGCTCAAGGAAAAGGTATGATCTTGATAGGTTTTACCTTTTGCCGGTCTCATGTTGTTACTTGGGAGACCGGATTATAGGATAGATAACCGTACTATCATGAGGGGCTATTGAGTGAGTAACTTGATCATATCTTTCGGATAGAGCTCAAACCTTTGCATACTTGGCATCATTTTTCTTGGTTCTTATTTGGTTGTTATCCATGAGATGATTTAGAGCTTGTGTTAATCTCCATGACAATCTCAAGTTCATCGAAAATGGATTTCATATGCATTCTCTATTGTGTTTTTGATTTGGAGGTTTTACCGGTTTGTCTTTTATAGATAGGTTAACCCCTTCGTCATTTTATTCTATCCATCCTTTCTAGAATATGATGGTTCCCTACATGATCTTGTATATATCGTTACTATATTCGAAACGAGCCCAAGATCATCAAAATCAAAGTCCGGATGCAAACATTATGGCCCTTTTTATATTGTTTTTTCTGTCAATTTGGGGGAGGGGGGAACAGAGACTCCGGCGTTGCACCCCGGAGATTCCGGCCTAGACTTCGGGGGGGGGGGGGGGGTGTGTACTAGGAGCATCTAGAGGCTCGACCGGAGTCCTGTCCGGAGTCTGGATCCCGGAGACTCCGGTCCTAGGGGCTGGAGACTCCAGTCCTAAAGGCCAAAGACTCTGGGGTAAGTGTTCTACAACGGCTAGTTGACGTGGGGACCTATAAAAGCCCCCTACTTCCACAAGTGGCCAAAACTTCTTCCCATTCTCTCTCCTCCATTGTTGACCTTGAAGATATTGCCCCTTCTCTCTAATCCTCCCATGATCCTTGCATATTCTTGAGGGAAAAGAGAGAGGAGATCTAGGTCTACATTTCCACCAATCAATATCCACTCTAAGTGAGGGGAACATCTTGGGATCTAGATCTTGGAGACTTCTATGATTTTCCTCTTGTGTTCTTCCTCTTATTCCCCCAATAGTTTTGTATCTTTGATGGAATTTAAGAGTGAAGGACTTGCCATTGCATTAGGTGCATCGGTTTAAGTTCACCTCAGAGGATTTGGTTGGTGAAATCAAAAAGTTTGTTACTCTTGGGTTCTTGGAACCCTAGACGTTGTAGTGGCCTTTGTGGTGAGTTCTTGGGGCCTCGTGGAGCTATCCCCAAGCTAGTGGCCTTGTTGGTGATTATTGGG
This sequence comes from Avena sativa, assembly GCA_916181665.1. Taxonomy (NCBI): domain Eukaryota; kingdom Viridiplantae; phylum Streptophyta; class Magnoliopsida; order Poales; family Poaceae; genus Avena; species Avena sativa. The sequence continues at coordinate 60,329,001 of OV702292.1, forward strand.
AGGTTAAGACAAAATCGTTGCATTCAAAAGCAAAATTCTACATAATGCACTATTCACATGGTAGCTAGCCTATATTATTTAGAACACTTCTTTTTATGCTTCTTGTTTTGATCCATATCGTGTTTTATGTGCTTGGAAGTTCGATATTTTTGTTTTGGTATAGCAAAAGTGTGGAGAGTTTGGTTTGTTTGTTGGAACCTTTATCTTTTTAGGAGTTGGTTTTGTATCATTCTTTGTTTCTTGTTTTAACCTTTTAGAATGATATAAATCCTTTGAGAATTTGTGTTCTTGTCTATCTTGTGCTACTAGGGTTTTCAAACCCTTACAAGAACTACTCATTTACTCTGTCTACCCTTCCACTTCTATAGGTGTCATTACATGGGCTCCAACACTTGATGCCTAACAAGATTCTATACCTAATATTCACTCAGATAACATCTGAGTAAGTTCTAACTCCTGAAGTGTGTCGCACTTGTCGATAATTAGTAGTGGCCCCTAGCAGAACACGCCAACTCTAAGTGCCCACAAAGTCACTTTGACAAACCTTTGAAGTGTGACATATGCAACATTGTCTTTGCCATGTGATATATGTCTTGAGCTCAAGGCTGGTACTTGTCGTCCTTATTGGATTGTCCGACCTCTCTTCCCGAACTCATGATATAGATCTGGATTCACGACTTAATACTTAACCTTAGTCACATGTAAGTACTAATATCATCATCCAAGACCTTTGAGTCGAAGGGGCAAATTCTATCTTGATTATCCACAACCGTCACAATAGGTTTTATGAGAAGCCAATTTTTTTTAAAAAACTACCCAGTTATATAGTAGCGTTTGACATCTCCTAAGCAAGTCAAATCCCATATCAAGAAGATATGGATACATAGTGTTTAGTACAAGCCATATACATTCCACTTGAGACTAATAGAGGGTTTCTCCAACAGCATGTTCTTGGGCACAAGTCTATACTATCGGGTTGACATCTCTATGTCCTTTTGGTCTCGGGCGATTATGGACCATTAAATGAATCAACATGGAGCTTCACAAACAAATCACTTACTTGCTATATTTAAGGGTAGTACTCCATGATTCTAGGAACTTTTGCTTGTATTGTATTACTTGGTTTACGTACCGGAACTGGAATTGGACCATAGAATCTGAAATTGGCTCTCGACCCAAGACTTAGGACAAGGGCGATTTCACTTCGACAAAAGGAAAGAGGATACCTAAGTTCAATAGCTTTATGTCCGCTATGAACTACGAGATCACCCCAAGTAAGCCTTCGGCATCTAGGGGTCACAGACTGACCATAGACCCTGTCCAATGTGGACGTTCCGGCACGAATCTCCACAATTACTTGTTTGGATTTTACATATTGATTTTTCTCAAAATCGATCAAATTTTTTTGGGGGGATAGCCATCGTAAAAGGGAAAGCATGTCTCAATCGGTACTTTTTTTTGGAAAGCCATGTTTTTTATATGAAACTCAGGCAAGAAGACAAAAAGACATTCAGTTACCAATTCTGAGACTCTGTTCTACCATTTGGTTTGATCTTGTAGTCCAAAGAATTCCATACCATGACGTATCTGGGATAGTAGTCATCGGTGAAAAACACTGCCAAGAATAATCCTCAATCGTTTTTCTTGTCTTTACATCGAGGAAAGTAGCAGAGTCCTTGATTAAGATCAGCTTGCTTACGTTGGTTAAAAAAATGTAAGTGAGAAAAGGACTGGTATAAATAGAAATGGAATTCGCATAACCTCTGTGGACTCATGGCCAGTCAGTAATTCTACCCCTTCTTCATTCTTGAACCTCACTTCTGAATATTTTGACTCTTCCATGATGCGTCTCAGGAACTTCCAGAGAATCAGTAGCTGAGAATACGGGGCACATGCTGCTCTGCCCGTCTCATCGCCTTATATCCTCGATTTTTACTAGAGATTGGGAATCGATGGACTTTCAGTAGGATCCATTTTATTGACATGATTTATCACTACTTTAGCTATTTTAGCAGCTTGACCAGTTACCCGGAATTCACGAATCATTGAGTGAAAAAGGAGCAAAGAATGACAAATAACGGAACCCCTTGCTAGGAGGAAGGGGTAGTCAAGCAACAACTGTACTTCATAGACGTCCAAGTTAGACTACGATATCCTTGTTTTACCTTTCTTTTAGTATAAGGTTAGTCTTTGTTAGTATAGACCAATTGGTTGATGCTTCATTCTTATAGGTCCCAAGGGTAAGCAAGGTCAATTGTACAAGTCCAAGAGCATATGAATGACCCATGAGTCCAACATTACTTCATCCCTCGTATGAACGAGGATAGCAGTATATTTAGGTGATATCTAATGGGTCGAAACTTTGAGATTCAAAATGGCAATATATTATATCTTACTTTTCCTGCAAAAAGAAAGACATCATCTTACTCCTGTCAGATCAAATTAAAGCAGTGTTGTTTTGTACAAAGTTCTATCAAATATTTATGAATTTGATATCAATATCGTTGCGAATATGTAAATGGAAAATTGAAAAATATATATACAAATTGTGTCAAGAAGTATCTCCAAGATACTATAGTTATCACGGGTTTCATACATGCATGTTGTAGTGAAAAATAACATAAGAAGTGGGGGTAGCCGTCGGTTGTACATGTTGCATCCAAAAGCTTCCCTATAATGTACGATCACACCCGCTTAATTCTTGATCCATGGAAGACCGGCCGTCAAGTAAACTGCCTTTGTACACACCGACAAAGGTACAGTCTGGCATCTCGGGCCCATCCGTGTAAGCATTTGTGGTCGGATCGTACACCCGCAGCAAATGTACTAACTGCACTTCTCTATTTCTTCAAGTACCGCATCATCCAAAAGACAATCTTCCCATCATCAAGTGTACACAAGGGACAATAGGCACTTGGGTAACCAAGGAATGGCATGGTGATCGTGTAGTGTTTCGACCAGATAACCTTCTCAGAGTCCGTGAGGAACCACAAATCCATGAAGACATCATTATTGTCTAGACGACTGTTGTACACTGCAACCAGGCTGTCACTCAGCTCAACCAAGCCGTTGGCCTCTGCTTCTTTGACCGGCAGCGGGAGGGGGATGGGATCAGGCCGCCATGTCTCCGTCTCGAGGTTGTATGCCACGATGTGATGACAAGGATATGTGGTGTAGCCCTTGAAATAGAGGACACCCTTGACAAGGGCCACATATATAGAAGAATTTACAAGTTGAGCCGCCGGGGGGGGGGGGGGGGGGGGGGGGGGGGTGAGCACCTTGCAGCAGGACCCCATTATTTTCCACTGCCAGCACCTTGGCCTCCCACTTTGAAGAGGCCCGGCCAAGCACAAACCAAGTGAAGTTCCTCTTTTGGTGGAATTCCGAGTCATCGGGCAAGCGGGAGATGATACCGGTGGCCGGGTCAATCACGTGGGGAAACTTGCCCGCGCCGCCGATGAAGCAGAAGAGGTCAAGACTGATGCCGTTGTGGGTAATTATCGGAACATATATACCTCAAGGTATGGCCGGACGTGTCCAGGATGTGGACGCCCACCGGCTCCCGCTTGAAGGCGGCGACGAGCGGTCCGTGACGGGAAGTGTGGGCGGCGACGAAGGACGACTCCGAGAGGAGGGACCGCCATGACCGGCAGACGGCGCGGAAGCGGCAGAGTGCCTTCGCCGGGAGGCGCACCAGGATCTCGTAGAGCAAATCCTGGGGCAGGACGCTGCGGTTGGCGATGGCGGCGAGAGGAGCGGTGCAACTTCTGTGGCCGTTGGTGGCTTGCCTTGCTGTTGGACGGAGCGACGCCGCCATTGCCGAGACTTGAGACTGTCTGGGTTTTCGATTGCGATCGAGAAGATACTATTATTCGCTCTTCTTTGGGATCTGCCTCTTCTACTTTATATCGCAGGCAATTGGATTCGGCTTCCGAGTAGCTACCTGTCCGGCTCGGAACCTACTCGGGTTATGCACGGATGTAATTACATATCTGAACCCCTGCGGTAATGGTATAGGCGCATGGCTGGGCCCGTTCCTGCCTTGCCCTAAGAGTATCTCCATTAGCATTCTTTTCTAGAACTTATTTTTTATCCGGACGGCGAAAATTCACCCAGTCACGTTTTCAGCCGTCCACTTTTCATCCGGGGTTCCCAGACCGAATCTGGGGCGCCGAAAATCGCCTGAGAACGCCGGATGAAGCGGAAGAACGGGTGGGCCAATCCTGTCGGCGACACAAGGCCGAGCTCCCGTCTTTCTTCTCCATTCCCCGCCACATCTCCCACCAGTTCCCCGACTCCCGCCCGCCATGCCGCCCAAGGGTTTCGTCAAACCCCGATCCACCGTCGGCGTACCAAAGAAGAAGAAGCCGAGGAAGCCGACACCGAGGCCGGAGGGCTTGACGGACACTGAGTGGTTGAGTGATTACCGGCGGAGGAAGATCGAAACAGACAGCCGTAGGGATAGGACGGCAAGGTCGGAGGAGGTGCAGCGATCATGGCGAGGGAGGCGTCCGAGCGCGCCGCACGTACGACCATGTCCCGTCCGACGCCTCTCGCCGGCGCGCAGTACGGCATGCCATGGGGAAGCCAACCAAGCGTCGGATCTCCGGACGGGTTCTCGCCGATCTCGCCGGCCATGTACCAGGCAGGCAAATCCGCACCAGAGGTTCTCGTCATCCCCCGAGTTCAACGGCGGGTTCAACCCGAATGTGCTCTTCCCCTACCCCTCACCTCGCCTCCGGTCTTCAGCGTCGACATCAACGTCCCCTATGCCAGCTCTCCAGCATACACCGGTTCTTCGCCAACCATGCGCGGTGATCCTCTTCAGTTTGCCGGCAGCAGCTCCACACCCACTCAGTTCGGCGGCATGGACTCCCGCAACCTGTTCGTCGGAAGTACGAGCAAAGCGTACATGGTGGAAATGATCGCCTCCGGTTCCACGGTGGCCAGGAGCTTGTTCTTCACTCAAGAGCAGTCACGCGCCGAGGCCGAACATGAACAGGAATCCCAGGATTTCGCCAAAGGCCAGGCCGAAGACCAGACGCAAGCTGATGCTGCGGAGGAGGATGAAGAGGACGCCTTGGCGCCGGCGAAGGGCAAGGGGAAGAAGAAGAGGAAGGCGCCGCCGGAGCCCCGCGTCAAGTGGATGACTCTTGAGGACAAGTGGCTCGCCGAAACATGGAAGTCGGTGAGCATGGATCCCATCACCGGTGCAAACCAAAACTCGGAGAATTACTGGAGACGTATGAAGCTCGCGTTCGATGAGAGCAACCTATTGGACCCGGTGTATAACAAATTCCACATGGAGCATGGCGAGAAGGCCATGACCAATCACTGGGGAGTCGTTCAGCAAGCGTGCAGCAAGTGGCATGGCCTTCTCGAAGAAATCGAGCGCACACCAGTCAGCGGCGCAAGCCTGGATAGCAAGGTAGTTCACCGACCTCAAGCCGAAACTATGCTGATTTCATGCCTTTTCTGATTTGCACTACGCCTTGTCTTCGTAGCTCGTGCGTGCACTTGGCATGTACCGTGATGACACTAAGACGGAGTTCAAATTCCACCATGTGTTCGACAAGATCAAGAATTTCCAGAAATGGGTGGACACTCACGCGAGCCTCGCCAAGAACAAGGACGACGTGTACACCCCCCGAGGCTCCACCCCAGTTGTCGGTGAAGGAAGACCGAAGATCGGACAAAAGAAGGCAAAGATGCTAAAAGCCACAGGACCTCCCGCCAAATGAATCCACGCGTCCATCGAGAAGTGTATCGCGGACTCCAAGGCCCATGCGGAGAAGAGGTAGGATAAGGCCGAGGAGAGGTGGACGCAGCTGCTGCAGAACCAAGACAATAAACTCAACATCCTCAAGGCGAACTTCGCCGCCAAGAAGACGAACACAGACCTCCAGTTCCTTATGGGCGACGAAGACACCTCGGCGATGAGCCCCCGGGTCAAAGCCTGATACATGGCGTGCCGCAACGCCATCCTCGACGATGACATCGCCGTCAACACGCCGAGCACTACGGCGACCGTCTCGGCCACCACTCCTTCGCCGAGCTCGGCCTCCACCTCTTCCAACCCGTCGGCGTGTCCTGTCCTGCTGGAGGAGCACATTCCCGTCGCACCAGACACGGAGGAGCCCATCCCCGTCGACGAATGATCGCCGTATATCATCCTGTTTTGTAATAATTTCGGTAGCCGAACCTCATTTGGATGAATTTCTGTTGCCTTTTTTTGAACGGTTTTCTGTCGAACACCTTTTGACGAGATTTCGCCGGCTGGAAAAAATGTCGCCGATCTTATATTGTCTAGGAACCACTCCTAGGAACGTTATTGGGAAAATGGCCGTTCTCATGCCGAAAGTCACATCCATCCAGTGCTAAATAGTGCCGGATTTTCGCTTGAAAATGCCGAACGAGTGGAGATACTCTAAGGACACGATTTATGGAGGCGACACCATACGGTCTACGTGTAAGTTCGTAGCGCTGAGGCGACCGTGTTGTGCAGTTTTCAACATTCTCTCACTCCTTTTTCCCTCCATTTCCCTTTATTCCTCATTTTTCTACCTTTCTCGCTTTGGGAGCTCGTCTCCTCTGTAGGAATGATGAAAAGTATAGTCACCGTGGTATCCGAGCCTACATGTACGCTGGGCAGTGGGTTTGTGGCATATGGTTGGCCATCCTTTAATAAATCTTAGGCTTTTATTCTAAAAAAGTATATAACGGTGCCAAAAATCAAGGATGGATCAGAGTGCACGGACATGGTGACCACTGACCCTACTCTAGTAGGAAGTAAACCATAATAGTGCATATCAAAACGCGACTTGCGTATGAATCGATTCATACGGAGTAAAATGACACAAATGTTGAACAATGTTGCACATATACTTCCTTTGGTTAGACAGATATAGAGAGTGCTTAAAAGAATTGCACATTATCTACTTTTCTACTAAGCTTATCTCCAAAGAAGTTGGTGAAAATTGTAATAAGATCACCCGTTTGTTGTTTTTGCGTACCCTCTCGTTTAGGGTTATGTGTTCTGGCGGTGCCGTTGTCCCGTGAGATTGATCGTGATTCCCGTCTTCATTTTAGCCTCGTGAGATTGATCGTGATTCCCGTCTTCATTTTAGCCCAGTCCTTCGATCACCTTAGGTCCCTGACATGTGCTGACTACTACCTTCTCTTGGGGAAGTTTTCTCACGAACTCATCTAGGGCTTCACGCTCTATCTGATGGCAGAAACCAGCAATAATTCATTGGGTTCTAGCATTGGTCGCCATGGTGACATAGATGACAAGCTGAGGCACCTCGAGTTGCGCGATGACGAGCTTGAAGATGTGGTCCTGGATACTCCGGTGGTGGAGGAATATAGGAAGAAGGCTAGATGGATGGCGATAGGAAAGGTTTTGACAACCAGATCCTTCTGTGCGGAGGCGCTATTCGAGAAGAGGAAGACCATTTGGTATCTCTCTCGAGTGTTGTCTTGCCGCAAGGCGGGGGAAGACTTGTTCATCTTTCAGTTGTACTATCTTGGAGACTGGAAGAAGGTAGTACATCAAGGACCATCGACCTTTCGCAGATCGAGATTGCTTATTGAGTATTATGATGGCCTTATCGACCCAGAGGAAGTGATATTTGGCATCATTCATGTACGTGTGGGAATAGATACATGGTATTCCTGAGCTCTATAGGAAGATTGAGGTCGTCGATGATCTGGATCGACGTGTGGGAAAAACCAAGGAAGTCCAGATGTCGCCAAATTTGTTCTATGAGGGCAACTACATGAGGATTAGGGTGATGATCGATGTTTCACATCCTCTTTTGCATTTCTTTTCACTATCGATTGCTAGAGAGGGAAGAAAGAGGTTGATAGTTAAGTATGAGAAAATCCCCCTTTTTGTAAACGATGCGGGCTGGTAGGCCATGATCACGAGGAGTGTGGTGATGGTGTTTAGTCAGAAAAAGACATGCAATATGGCACCTAGATGCTAGCTATCCGGCGGGTGAATCAACCTATGCAGGAGCCTAGGAATTTCGCTCCACGTGCTTCCTTCCACGATGGACGGACCGGCAGAGGTGGCAATGTTTTCATATCCTAGAAGAGATCATCGGGTGATGCTGAGCTTGATGATGAAACATCTGACATGGTTACCAGCCCTATGAAAACAAACCTGGATGAGAAGCCAAATGAAGTAGGTGACGTCCCAGATGCTAGGAATAAGCTGGATATGAATGTTAATGCAGTTGTGGAAAAGGATGAGGCGAGCGCCTCTTTGATGAAAGATGTTGATCCGAAGGAGGTGCACCCACCACCTCCCGAATATGTGAAACCCTGTGATAGGAAGCTACAAAAGGTTAACTCAAATGAAGAATATCTCGCAACAATGGTGACCTCCCTTGAGGAGGACCACATAGCCCAATGATATCCTAGTCTGGAACTGTCGTGACACGTGGCAACCTGCGATAGTTCAAGGGATCTGCTGCCTAGTACAAACCTATAGGCCCTACCTAGTGTTCATTTGTGAGACTAGGAAAAGTGAGGAGCATGTTAAGATTATGTGTTTCCGACAATGTTGACATTACTACTAATTGTTTGTCATTCAGTAAAAAGAATACCGATGTACATGTGAGTGGTGGCCCGTATGATTACAAGTGGAGGGGCACTTTTGATTATGGGGAGCCAAAGCCAAGTGATTGGCATAATATGTGGACGATGCTTAGACGGATCAAACCACGTTCAAATGAGCCATGGTTGATGCTTGGAGATTTCAACAAGGCCATGTTGCAAGAGGAACACTTCTCTCATACAAAAAAAATGGGAAAGATTGAAGGTGGATTTCAGAGAAGTTCTGTCTCGTTGCGATCTACACGACATTGGGTTCATTGGCACGTCTTGGACCTTTGATAACAAACATAAAAGGGATCAAAATGTGAAAGTACTTTTGGACCGGGCAGTAGCATGCTTAGCCCGGGCCATGCTCTATCCTTTTTTTCTAAGTGGAGGTGATACCCCCGCCTCTGTATCAAAATTATGCATATAACCTTCTTTATTTGTTATTCAACAAAACCTTACAAAGCGAATACATATATCAACCTGTAGCCACCTCTCTAATGCCATCAGTTGCAGCTCCTAGAACCTAGATGAAGGGGATGACCATGTTAGAGCCAGTATTTTGAACGCACACCAACACACATCATCACAAAATCCGGAGGCCCCAACCGACCACCTAGGAGCTAGCCGAGGGCACAAACCCGTCCGACAAGTCCTTAGCACGCACCAGTGCACACAGACATGAAGTCGTCATCACCACCTTCCTCTAACCCATCCTCCGGACAATGATCAAAGACATATGCCCTTGCTTAGTCTGCCATCAATGCCCGCCACGATGCCATATAGCTCCACCACCCTTCATGTGTCCATCATAAGGCGTTCTCTGCCGTGACCCTGTTGCGCCATGCCGCCGAGACTCGTCGTCGTCCACGCGGTAGATGAAACACCGCACCACGACTAGACCCATCTAGCGTGAACTTGTTCCAAAGATGATGCCCCTAAGAGGGAGAACGACACTAAGAGTGACACCATCATATGATCGAGGAGACCTTGATCTATCCTGATTCCTAGCTATGACACCTTTCCTCTTCATGATCGGATCAATGTACCCTTCTCTTACTAATGGAATATGTGGATGGCTATTGACTGGAGCGACCCCAACGTCATTAGGAGGTTGTATGGGAGTGGGAACTGTCCCTTCTAGGGGTAGTTGAGGAAGCATGGTCTCGGCGTGTTCTGTCATAGGATCTGGGTGATGTGAACAGTGCCCTACAAAATGTAATGTTGATCTTATATAGATAGAAGGGCCAATATATTAAGTCCGTTCCAAAAGAACTAGAGCGTATGCAGATTTAGCTAGATGCCATCCAGCAGTGCACGGATGCAGCTAGCATAAAACAAATGCAGCAGATGGACATACTGATACAGGCTTGGTGGCGAGATCTAAATTTTGTGCATAAAGGCTTCATATGGCAAAGGCGTACAACCACGTCGATTGTAGGTTATTGGGAAGAGTTTTAGCGAAACGGTACTTTCATGGTAAATGGATACGGTGGGTGATGGCGTGTGTCACCACCATACGCCAACCAATTCGTTTTAACGGACATTTGTTGGACTCTTTCATTCCGCCGCGTGGGTTTCGTCAAGGTGATCCATTGTCAACTTATTTATTCTTGTTTTTCGCTGATAGTCTCTCTTGTTTGATCATAAAATAAAGGGTTTATTATGCATGTGTTCCTGGTTCACCCGGAAGTTGGAACTATACCACGAATTGGGCAATTGGAGCTGTGCTATTAGCCGACACGGTTTCATTACGCCCATGCTGCTGGTTCCTATTGACGTCGACCGCTATTTTCCCTGTCTAACTTGTCGTCTGGTTGACTCGGTTTCTTATATGTGGGACCGATCTCACGCAACCGTTGTTTTTGAAAATTTTACTAACGAGCGGCCTCGCCACCTGAGTTGTCGACCGCGTGCATCCTAGATTCAAGGATCCGATCCTGCATTATTCTGCAATTTCCCATATTTCTCTGCTCCGCTCCACTGTTCTCGTCTCTTACCTTGTCACACCATTCTATCGTGCGCCACCCCCTAAACCTCCACGGCCCTCCCTCTGGCCTCTGTTCATTATCTTTCCTCTGTCCCCTCCCTTCACTCTCTCCTTCCCGCTGTGACCTGTCCAGGCGTGGTCAAGAGGTCGGAAGCAAGAAGCTGAGCCAGTCGTTGGTTGCACGACCACGACTGTGGACGTGTAGTGGATGTGACACACATATGGATCATGTAGGTCAAGAGTGCACGGAGATGGATCCTGCAAGGCTGGAGAGCACGGGCGAGGGCAACATAGGGCAAGAGGACATGAGGAACAAAGCTCTACTACTCTAGAGCCTAGTGAATGTTCCTTTCGTCCTCCCTAAAGGGTAAGAATTGTAATGTTGTCTCTTCCCTTTTCAATTAGCGACTCTAGTCCAGTGGTATAGAGAGGATGTGTGTTCATAACCCATAGGACACCTGCCGTATCCGGATTCCTACTGAAGATTCAGCATGGGTGTCGGACTAAACCTTGGGGTAGAATTGCAGTTAGTGTTGTTTTTGATTATCGACTGACAATAGACGCGACAGACCTAACTCTATGTGACTTGTACACAAAATTTGGCAAATTCCTGATTAGCCAGAATGAGAAATTCATATCTAGGTACCACGACACAAATTCTTGGACTTTCTGTGACATTAGGACCGACGAGGCCCTGACAATGGTGTGGGGTAAATATCTAGGGACTAGGACTGTGATGATGTTTGTCCACATTGTTAATAAAGAGACAGGGTAAGAGACTGTCATCAATGATTTTGGACCACCTTCAATGCAAACAACTCAGCCAACCATTACAGAGCAACCTTTCCTCGCGGTACGAAGCACAACCGTCCAACACCTCCTTGAGCATGATGCCTTATCAAGCAAACATGAAGACATAGAAATGGGTGTGCTTGCTCAATATGTTGAGCTCGTTGGGGAACCCCAAGAGGAAGGTATGATGAGTACAGCAACAAGTTTTCCCTCAGTTATGAAACCAAGGTTATCGAACCAGTAGGAGCAAGGAAACACCTCCAAGGTGTTGTTTCCAACTTGGAATCCTACACAACACAACCATAGAACTTTGCCCCCAACTTACAGTGAGGTTGTCAATCTCACCGGTTTTGCTGAAAACAAAGGATTAAATGTATTGTGTGGAAGATAGTAATTGCTTGCAGAAAGTAAACAGAAAACAGTAAATAGTAGATTGTAGATTGATGGTAAAAGAATGGACCGGGGTCCATAGTTCACTAGTGGTGATTCTCCTTAAGATAGATGACATGTTGGGTGAACAAATTACAGCGGGGCAATTGACAAACATCGAGAAAGCATACATGCATATACTAATCATCTTGACTTCTATGAGATTTGGTTGGGCATTACAACATTATACATAGACCGTAATCCAACTGCATCTATGACTAATAATCCACCTTCAGGTTATCATCCGAACCCCCTCCAGTATTAAGTTGCAAGCAACAGATAATTGCATTAAGCAAAGTGTGTAAAGTAAACATATAATTGTTCTATGAACAAAGGATTGCTGTTTTCTCCCAAGTAGCAACATCACATCTAGTACCTTAGAGATTTCTGCCACTTCCCTAGATTCCTAGAGGCATGAACCACTATCGAGCATAAATACTCTCTCTTGGAGTTACTAGCATCTACTCAGCCAAGATAGCTACTAACAACGGAAAGCATGCAAGATCACAAATAACAAAGACATGATAGAATCAATAATCAATCTGAAATAGCATCTCAATATCCATCGAATCCCCGCAAACACAACATGTAGGATTACATATATATGATCTTGATCATGAACGGAGCTCACAAGATATAAACATGGTAGGACAAAGGAGAAGAACCAACCATCTAGCTTCTACATGGACCCGTAGTCCAGGGATGAACTACTCACGCATCACACCGGAGGCAGGCATGGTGATGAAGAAGGCCTCTAGGGTGATCTCTCCCCTCCGGCAGGGTGCCGGGAAGAGCTTCAGATCCCTCTTGATCTAGGGATGGAGATGACGGTGGCTACAGACTCTTTCGTGGAATTTTGATCGGGTACTTAGGTTTTACGTATCAGAGGCTTCTTATAGGCGAAGGGCCGAGGTCGGTGGAGTACCAGGGGGCCCACACCACCCCCTGGCATGGCCTGGCCTGGCCCGTGCCACCAGGTGGTGTGGCTGGCCCCTGGCCCCTCTCCGTCTCGTCTTCTGGTTCCGTGACTCTTCCGGTAAAATATTGACTTCGGCTTTTGTCCCGTCCAATTCCGGGAATATTCATTTTCTGGCTTTTCTGGAACCAAAAACAGCAGAAAATAGGCAACTGGTACTGTGGCATCTTGTTAATAGGTTAGTCCCAGAAAGTGTATAAAAATACTCCAAAGTATGGACAAAACATAAGAAAGTAGATATAAAACAAGCATGTAACATCAAAAATTATAGATACGTTTGCAACATATCAACATCCCCAAACTCTTGCTCGTCCTCGAGTGGGTAAGTGATAAAAAATAAAGAATATTTTTTGAGGTGACATGCACCATCATAATCTTGATCAAAGTATTTGTAGAACATTGATAGCTGGGATCATAGTACTATAACATAGCATGAAAGATATAGTTCTAACAATAAGACATAGCAACTATGTTGTAACATGAAAAGCAACAAACAAAAGATTCATGAATAACAATGCTTTGAAAGACGTTTGTTTGTTTCACAAAAAGAAAACATAATGAGAATGGTATTCAGCTTATGCCTCATAGTGTAGCAAAGGATAAATGCATAGGACACCTTCAAAGTTCATAAGGGTGACTAGATACAAATAGTTTAAGAACAAGCAATATCAAAGGTATGCATCAATCAACAAGTCTTGGGACAATGCACATTAAACTAAGAATGGCCACTATGCTCTCTTAATAGGTGCATAAAGATAGAAGATGGAGACTCAATATAAAAGTAAAAGAAAGGCCTTCATAGATAGAAGCAGGGATTCAAGTCTCATAAAGATCTTCCAAAAATTATGGTACTTATTAGCTTTCAGCTCTCATTGCCCCTTATACGTTGCTAACATATCCATAATTTTTGATGTTCCATGCTTGGTTTTATCTACTTTCTTATGTTTTGTCCACTGTCGTGGTGGTGTCACGGCAGATGCCATGGATAGGCTAAAGGTGGGGACAAGATGCACTAGAGGAATCCAGGGAGGGATAGTGTGGTGATTCCACACACAGATGCTTTGTATTCTTCAAGCTAGATCAGTTTACAAGTGCTCCTTGAGCTGTATTGGGGAGAGGAGGAAGAAGAAACTCTTACTCTCACCACCACTTTGCTCTCAGGAACCCACTACTCGAATACCAATCAACTAGACCTCAACCAATAAAAACTCAACCCCTTCTACAGAGGCCCTAACCCTCCTTATATAGGGGAGGCTAGGTCTACAACTAGGGCATACGTGGAGGCACATTCCTAGGAATATGCCTCCTCCCAAAATAGCAAATCGACCGGGTCACTTTTCCCCATCGTAAGCCAATGCAGAGGCTACGTGAGCCTCTGCGGCGCCAGCGTCATCCGACACAGGCAACGTCACCCTTGTCGGCCACGCCTCGGTGGTCCTTCTCTCTGTCCGCTTTGCTCACACTCCTGCATACAGTGACCACCTTTTGACCAGCGAGATACCTTCCTTCTCTTGCAAGCCTGATATAACCCGGATCATGCCTGGTTAATCCGGCCACGCGGGTACCTGCATACAAGTTACATGAATCCTGCCGACATACTACATATGTCGGCCGGGACTCAGTTAGATGGACGTCCTCTGGTCCAGGTTACTCCGTGATTCGGCCTGCCTTGAGGTGACTCGGCCAGCATTCGCTTTGACCTTGCCGTACCTCGGCTAACTCGGCCTTTATACCCCGGCGTGACCCTACCCGGGGGTATCCCCCCAACATCCACACTTTGGAGTACTTTTCATATGATTTCTTGGACTAACCTATTAACAAGAGCCACAGTGCTAGCTGCCTGTTTTTTGCTGTTTTCGATAGTGGGTTCATGCCTCTAGTAATCTGGGGAAGTGACAGAAATCTCTAAGGTACTAGATGTGCTGTTGCTACTAGGGAGAAAACAACAATCCTTTGTTCATAGAACAATCATATTGTTTACTTTACACGCAATGTGTAATGCAATTATCCGTTGCTTGTAACTTAATACTGGAGGGGTTCGGATGATAACCTGAATGTGGATTATTAGTCATAGATCTAGTTGGATTACGGTCTATGTATAATGTTGTAATTCCCAATCAAGTCTTAAAGGAGTCAAGATGAGTAGTATATGATTGTATGCTTTCTCGATGTTTGTCAATTGCCCTGCTGTAATTTGTTCACCCAACATATCATCTATCTTAAGGAGAGCCATCACTAGTGAACTATGGACCCCGGTCCATTCTTTTACCATCAATCTACAATCAACTGTTTACTGCTTTGTGTTTAGTTTCTGCAAACTATTACTTTCTTCCACTCAATACGTTTAATCCTTTGTTTTCAGCAAAACCGGTGAGATTGACAACCTCATCGCAAGTTGGGGACAGAGTTTTGTGGTTGTGTTGTGCAGGTATCCACGTTGCTGCTGACACCGGTAGTGCGCCCTACCAAAGTCCAGCTAGCAACACCTTTGGGGTGTTTCCCTGCTCCTACTGGATTGATAACCTTGGTTTCATAACTAAGGGAAACTTACTGTTGTGCTCATCATATCTTCCTCTTGGGGTTCCCCAACGAGCTCGTTATTACACGAGTCAGCAAGTGATTTTCTGGCGCTGTTGCCGGGGAGTCAAGGACATCTTCACAAGGGGAGTCCCTCATAACCAATCTCTTTACTTTGTTGTTTTTGTTTTGCTTAGTTTACTTTTTTCTTAGTTTGCTTGTTTCTTTATAAAAAAATACAAAAAATAGTCTTATTAGTTTGCTTTCTTTATTAAAAACACAAAAAATGACTACTGTTGAAAACACTAAGTTGTGCGACTTCACTAGCACCAACAACAATGATTTTATGAGCACACCCATTGCTCCACCTGTTCCTGAAGCTACTTTCTTTGAGATAAAACCTGCTTTGCTCAATCTTGTTATGAGAGAACAGTTTTTTGGTATTGGTAATGAAGATGCTGCAGCCCATCTAAATAACTTTGTTGAACTTTGTGAGATGCAAAAGCATAGGGATATAGATGGAGATATTATTAAGCTTAAATTGTTTCCTTTCTCTTTGGGAGGAAAAACCAAAGAATGGTTGAATTCCTTAACTAGGAATAGTATTGATTCTTGGACTAAATGCAAAGATGCTTTTATTGGAAAATACTATCCTCCTGCTAAGATTATATCTATGAGAAGTGAAATAATGAAGTTTAAACAATCTGATAATGAACATGTTACTCAAGCTTGGGAAAGAATGAAATCTTTGGTAAAGAATCGTCCCACTCATGGACAGACTACTTGGATGATTATCCAAACCTTTTATGCAGGATTGTACTATTCTTCAAGAAATCTATTGGATTCTGCTGCTAGAGGTACCTTTATGACCATTACTTTAGGTGCTACAAATAAACTTCTGGATAATATGATGGTTAACTATTCTGAATGGCATACTGAGAGAGCTCCACAAGGTAAGAAGGTAAATTCCGTTGAAGAAACCTCCTCCTTTAGTGATAAAATTGATGTTATTATGTGTGTGCTTGTTAATGGGAAAGCCCATATTGATCCAAATAATGTTCCTTTAGCCTCTTTGGTTGCTTAAGAAGAGCAAGTTAATGTGAACTTTATAAGGAATAATAATTTTAGCAATAATGCCTACATGAATAATTTTTGTAACAACAATTATAAGCCATATCCTCCCAACAATGGTAATGCTTATGGAAATTCCTACAACAATAATAGGAGTGCTTCCTCTGAACTTGAAGTTATGCTTAAAGACTTTATTAGTAAACAACCCGCTTTCAATAAAACTATTAAGGAAAAACTTTCTAATACTGAAAGAAATATAGCATCTTTGTCTGAAGCACAATCCTCTTTGATGAATAAAATGGCTGCTAAACCTGAAACTAATGATAATCCCTTTACTGCCACTAATGCCATACAAGTTAGAATTGATGAAAATGTTAGACTATTAGCTGAATTGCATGCTAAGTGGGAAAGAGAAGATGAAATTGCTAGAAACATTAGTGTTTCTACTATCACTACCATTAGTGTTGAGGCTAGTAATAGCTCTACTACCTTTGATGATAATTATGATTTTGATCTTGATGGTTGCAATATTTCTGAAGTTATTAAGTTTCTACAAAAGCTTGCTAAAAGTCCTAATGCTAGTGCTATGAATATGACCTTTACAAAACACATTACTGTTGCTCTCATAAAGATTAAAAAAGAAAAGATGAAACATAAAGCTTCTATTCCTATAAAACAAGAAGATGGTTGGGAACCCATCATCAATATGAAAGTGAATGATTTTGATTTTAAAGCTTTATGTGATCTTGATAGTAGTGTTTTCATTATGCCTAGAAAGATTTATGATATGCTTGATTTGCCACCACTTGAAGATTGTTATTTGAATGTCCCACTTGATGATAATGCTAAAAAGAAACTCATGGGGAGTATTAATGATGTTCTTATTATGGTTAACAATGCCTATGTCCCCGTTGATTTCTATGTTTTGGATGTTGAATGCAATGCTTCTTGTCCTATTACTTTGGGAAGATCTTTTCTTAGAACTATTGGTGCCATTATTGATATGAAAGAAGGCACCATTAAATATCAACTCCCACTCAAGAAAGGTATAGAAACACTTCCCTAATAAGAGAGAGAAGATTTCTTTTGCCTCTCCAATTAAAACAAAATTTGCTCTTAATGCTTCTTCATTTGAGAACACTTGATTCTTTTTCTTGCTTCTTATGCCTAACTTAAAGGCGTTAAAGAAAAGTACTTATTGGGAGATAACCCAAAAGTTTTAGATGAGTCTTGGAAGTTATTACTTCAGTAATAACCGCTCCTTATCCTTTTTATTTGCTTTTTGTACCAAGAGTAACCTCTAATGACAGAGAAGTAATTATTGGGAAAGTCGTTGTCCCGAAACAGATTTTTGTGCTTCACCGTAGAAATTCGTGTAAAATCTCTGTATGTCCTTTTGAGGCGTGAATTTTTGTGATTCTGCCTCAGGTTGTTATCTAACTTTCGTTAGTTCAACACTTTTCGATTTGAGCAACAGAAGGTCTTCGAAAATATTCGTCTTTACCTGCTGGTCTGTTTTGACAGATTTCTGCCTTTATTTGCATTTGCTTCTTGTTGGTTCCTTTTTGAGTTCTTTTGGGGAATTGAGATTTTTTATGGAAGTGCTACAGTAGGTAGTGTTTTAATGGAAGTTTATTGGTGTTGGAACTGAACCTAATGTTGCTAATAAAGATTGTGTGAAGTTTTGTATGTAGGAAAAATTTCAGGTGTATGGAAGGAATAAGTAATGAGATGAAGGATAGACTAAAGCTCAAGCTTGGGGATGCCACGTGTGTCACCCCAAGAAATATCCAAGAAGTACAAGCATCAAAGCTTGGGTATGCCCAAGGCATCCCCTTCTTCATCAATAAAAATTCCAGGTTCCTTCCAAACACTTCATTTTTATTGTTTCATGCCCAATTGTGTTGTTCTTCGAGCGTCTTCTTTTTCGTTTTTGTTTTGGTTTTCGTTTGCTTAGTTTGCTGAATAAATTGGTTGGACCCCCTCTTTCATACATTGGTTTTCAAATAGTTTGGTTTGGATTGGAAAAGGGTAGGAAAGTTCATGCTTAAAGTGGTAAAGAGAGCTTGTTTTTGACTGTGGCCCATACTTTGTCATGCCATGCTTGATATTGTTTTGGCTTTAGGCTTAGTATTATTTGCTGTAGCATGACATGTTATAAACAATTGAGATTGCTTAATGTGCCTTGGAAGAATCATGCGTTGTTTTAGCATATTAAAGCATAGTATTGTGGTATTCTCCTTTGATGCTTTATTTGGGTTGACTTGGCACATGCTCACACCATGTTATGACTATCCCAAGTCACCATAGCCTTTATGATCCTTTAGTTTTCAACTTGTAGTATCACTTTATGCTTTGATCAATGATGTTTTGTCGCTCTGCATGATTATGGCCATTATTGCTCTCTTAGTTGGTCGCTCCCAGTCTTTTGCTAGCCTCCATAACCAAGTATGAGTTCCACTCATGCATCCAACTCCTAAAACCAAGTTATTCCAAAGAGTCCACCATACCTACCTATTAGCATATGCTATTCCAAGTATATTCATGTTTTTGTCTACCTTCCGAATTAAACTTGTTATGAGAAAACTAGTGATTAAAGCTCTCACGAACTTGATGGCACACTTTACTTTCTTGCACTTAATAAACTTGAACCATTGTGTCCATCTTTGTTGCGTATATGCTTGCGCTTTATAAGTTGAAGTTAGCAGAACCATGTATCATGGGGAACGCTTTCAACATTGCACATGTACTTTGTACCCCGTTGATATCATGTTCTTTTGCTTATGGATCCCGGTGGTGTGAAATAAAAGGGGAACTTGTAAGATCATGAAGTTTCTATTTGTGTTAGAGAAACGTCTGGGCCGCTAGCCTAAGCCATGCCTAATCATGGTGGAAACTTGCATCATAACCATAATGAGCACTCTATGAATCATCCTCAATAAAAACCTATGCAAGTAGCAAATAAAAAGATCGCCGAGATGCTCATTGTCTGCTTGCCTTGTCATTTTGATTACGGGATAGCTCCTGTATCATGTGCAAGGGGTACCCTGTTGGTGGTTCTCTATGATAAATATGTACTCACAATGACAAGAGCTTACTTGTGACTAAAGTTGAGTAGCATGAGGTTCGGTCTTCGTAAGTAAGGGGCATGAGATTTCGGCTTATAACTTGTCAATCATATCCTCTTAGTCGTGTCACTTTAACCTTAATCACCTTCAAGATGCTTATGATAGGGGCAATGAGAGCTGAAAGCTAATAAGTACCATAATTTTTGGAAGCTCTTTATGAGACTTGAATCCCTACTTCCTTCTAAGAAGGTCTTTCTTTTACTTTTATGTTGAGTCTCCACCTTCTATCTTTATGCACCTACTTTGAGAGCATAGTGGCCATTCTTAGTTCTATGTGCATTGTCCCAAGACTTGTTGATTGATGCATAGCTTTGATATTGCTTGTTTTAAACTATTTGTATATAGTCACTCTTATGAACTTTGATGGTGTCCTATGCATTTATGTTTGCTACTCTATGAGGGACAAGTTGAATGCCACTATGCTATGTTTTCTTTATGTGAAACAAACAAACGTCTTACAAAGCATTGTTATTCATGAATATTTTTCTATGCCTTTTCATGTTGCATCATAGTTTCTTTGTCTTATTGCTAGAACATTGTCTTTCATGTTATGATTGAAGTACTATGATCCCAGCTATCAATGTTTTACAAATACTTTGATCAAGTTTATGATGGTGCATGTCACCTCAAAAATCATTCTTTCTTTTTATCACTTACCTACTCGAGGACGAGCAGGAGTTAAGCTTGGGGATGTTGATACGTTGCTAACGTATCCATAATTTTTGATGTTCCATGCTTGGTTTTATCTACTTTCTTATGTTTTGTCCACACTTTGGAGTACTTTTCATATGATTTCTTGGACTAACCTATTAACAAGAGCCACAGTGCCAGCTGCCTGTTTTCTGCTGTTTTTGGTTCCAAGAAACTCAGAAAATGAATATTCTCGGAATTGGACGGGACAAAAGCCAAAGTCAGTTTTTCATCGAGGGACACCAGGAGCCAGAATACGAGACAGAGAAGGGCCAAAGCGCGGCCACACCACCTGGCCACGCGGCCAGGCTTGGCCCACGCCAGGGGGTGGTGTGGCCAGCCCAGGCACCCCCTCGGCCTCTCCTTTCTCCTATATATTGCCTCCGATACAGAAACCCTAAGTACCCTATCAAAATTCCATGAAAGAGTCTATAGCCGCCATCATCTCCATCCCTAGATCGGGAGGGATCTGAAGCTCTTCCTGGCACCCTGCCGGAGAGGGGAATTCACCCTGGAGGCCTTCTTCATCATCATGCAAGCCTCTGGTGTGATGCGTGAGTAGTTCATCTCTGGACTACGGGTCCATGTAGTAGCTAGATGGCTGGTTCTTCTCCTTTGTGCTATCATGTTTAGATCTTGTGAGTTCCGTTCACGATCAAGATCATCTATTTGTAATTCCTACATGTTGTGTTTGCGGGGATCCGATGGATATTGAGATGCTATTTCAGATTGATTATTGATTCTATCATGTCTTTGTTATTTGTGATCTTGCATGCTTTCCGTTGTTAGTAGCTATCTTGACCAAGTAGATGCTAGCAACTCCAAGAGTTAGTATTTATGCTCGGTAGTGGGTTCATGCCTCTAGTAATCTGGGGAAGTGACAGAAATCTCTAAGGAACTAGATGTGTTGTTGCTACTAGGGAGAAAACAACAATGCTTTGTTCATAGAACAATCGTATTGTTTACTTTACACGCAATGCATAATGCAATTATCCGTTGCTTGCAACTTAATACTGGAGGGGGTTCGGATGATAACCTGAAGATGGATTATTAGTCATAGATGCAGTTGGATTATGGTCTATGTATAATGTTGTAATGCCCAATCAAGTCTCAAAGGAGTCAAGATGAGTAGTATATGCTTGTATGCTTTCTCGATGTTTGTCAATTGCCCCGCTGTAATTTGTTCACCCAACATGTCATCTATCTTAAGGAGAGCCACCACTAGTAAACTATGGACCCCGATCCTTTCTTTTATGGTCAATCTACAATCAACTGTTTACTGCTTTGTGTTTACTTTCTTCAAACTATTACTTTCTTCCACTCGATACGTTTAATCCTTTGTTTTCAGCAAAACCGGTGAGATTGAAAACCTCATCACAAGTTGGGGACAGAGTTCTGTGGTTGTGTTGTGTAGGTACCCATGTTGCTGCTGACACCGGTAGTGCGCCCTGCCAATGTCCAGTTAGCAACACCTTTGGGGTGTTTCCTTGCTCCTACTGGATTGATAACTTGGTTTCATAACTGAGGGAAACTTACTGCTGTGCTCATCATACCTTCCTCTTGGGGTTCCCCAACGAGCTCGTTATTACACGAGTCAGCACCCCTATCATAAGCATCTTGAAGTAATTAAGGTTAAAGTGAACACACTATGGAGTATATGCTTGACAAAGTATAAGTTGGCAATCTCGTGTACCTTGAATACGAGGGCCGCTCCTCATGATACTCAAGTTTAGTTACCGGTAAGTTCTTGTCATAGTAAGTACATGTGTATCATAGAGAACCGCCAACGGGGTACCCCTTGCCCGATGATATGGAAGAATCCCCATATCAAAATGACAAGGCAAGCAGACAATAAGCATCTCAGCATCTTCTTATTTACCATGGGGAAAATGGTGTTTTTTCTCTCTTTCCTCTTTTCTCATCTTTTTTTTTCTTTTTTTCTCAATCTCTATCTTTTTTATATAAGAAGAATGCTTCATAGATTGCTCATTATGGTTACGCTGTAGGTTTCCACCATTATTAGGCATGGATTAGACCAGCCGCCCAGGCGTTTCTCTAACACACATACATAACTTCATGGACTTACAAGCTACCCTTTAATTTCACATCGACGACATCCATAAACAAAAGAGCATGATATCAACTGGGTACAATGTATAAGTGCAATGTTGAAAGCGTTCCCCATGACAGCATGGTTCTGCTAATCCCCAACGTATAAGTGCAAGCACATACAACATAGATGACACAATGGTTCAAGTTTATTAGGGGAAAGAAAAGTAAAGTGTGCCATCAAGTTTGTGAGAGCTTTAATCACTAATTTTCACATAACAAGTTTAATTCGGAAGATAGATAAAAACATGAATATACTTGGAATAGCAAATGCTAATAGGTAGGTATGGTGGACTCTTTGGAATAACTTGCTTTTATTTGGAGTTGGATGCATGAGTGGAACTCATACTTGGTATGGAGGCTAGCAAAAGACTGGGAGCGACCAACTAAGAGAGCAATAAAGGCCATAATCATGCAAAGCGACAAAACATCATTAATTAAATCATAAAGTAATATTACAAGTCAAAAACTAAAGGATCATAGAGGCTATCGTGACTTGGTATAGTCTTAACATGGTGTGAGCATGCGCCAAGTCAACCCAAATAAAGCATCAAAGGAGAATACCACAATACTATGCTTTAATATGCTAAAATAACGCATGATTCTTTCAAGGAACATTAAGCAATATCAATTATTTGTAACATGTCATGCTACAACAAAAATTACTAAGCATAAAGCTAAAACAATATCAAGCATGACATGACAAAGCATAGGCCATAGTCAAAAACAAGCTCCTTTTTACAACATGAACTTTTCCTACTCTCTTCCAATCCAAACCAATCTTATTTGAAAACTAATGTATGAATGAGGGAGTCCAACCAATTTATTCAAGCAAACCAAGCAAACGACAACCAAAAACAAAAATGAAGACGCTCCAAGAACAACACAACTGTGCATGAAACAATAAAAATGAAGTGTTTGGAAGAAACCTAAATTTTTTATTGATGAAGAAGGGGATGCCTTGGGCATCCCCAAGCTTTGACGCTTGTACTTCTTGGATATTTCTTGGGGTGAAACGGGTGGCATCCCCAAGCTTGAGCCTTTGTCCATACTTCATCTTATCACATTACTCTTCCCTACACTTTAAAATTTTCCTTCATACAAAACTTCACACAATCTTCATTAGCAACATTAGTGTACTCAAGATAATAAGTCTTTTGGTTTAGTTCCAACACAAATAAAACTTCCATTAAAACAAAAGCTACTGTAGAATTTCATTTAAAAAGTTCAAATGATCAAGAACTCAAAGAGAAAGAGATTAAGAGGCAAATGCAAATAATGGAAGAAATCTGTCAAAACAGACCAGCAGGTAAAAACCAATTTTGTCGAAGACCTTCTGTTGCTCAAATCGAAAAGTGTTGAACTAACGAAACTTCGATAACAACCTGGGGCAGAAGCACAAAAAATTACAACTCAAACCGACGTACAAAGAGTTTTCACGAATTTTTACAGCGAAGCACAAAAATCTGTTTCGGGGCAGCAACTTTCCCAAGCATTACTTCTCTCTCATTAGAGGTTACTCTTGGCACAAAAAGCAAATAAAAAAGATAAGGAGAGGTCATTACAGAGGTAATAGCTTCCAAGACTCGAGAAAACTATTGGGTTATCTCCCAATAAGTACTTTTCTTTAATGCCTTTAAGTTAGGCATGATAGTTTGAGAAGGTGCTCACATAAGAAATAGGAATTGAAGTAAAAGAGAGCATCAAGAAGAAAATTCAAAACACATTTAAGTCTAACCCACTTCTTATGCATAGGAATCTTGTATGCAAATAAATTCACAAAGAACAAAGTGACAGGCATAGGAAGATAAAACAAGAGTAACTTCAAAACTTTCAGCACATAGAGAGGTGTTTCAGTACCATGAAAACTTCTACAACCATATTTTCCTCTCACATAATAATTTTCAGTAGCCTCATGAATAAACTCAACAATATAACTATCACATAAAGCATGCTTTTCATGATCTACAAACACATAATTTTTATCAAGCTCAAAAATAATGGGATTAAAACCTTCAAACCCACTTTTAACAATTTTATAACAAGGTGACTGATCATTCTCAAGAGGTATGGGGTTCCAAGATAAGGTCAAGACTCCTCCAATCTCATTTTTAATAGTAGTACATTTAATATTATCAACCAATATAGGACCATCATCTAGAGCTTTATCATAAACTTTTTTTAAGCAACGCTCTTTAGTACCATGCATTTCGAAGTTAGGCACTAATAAAGGATTATCATAGATAACAGGAGCATAATTATTATCACAAGTTTTACCCATAGTAGATTTTTCAAGAGAACCCAGAGGAACATAACATTCATCCTCCTTTGGTAAGCATGGGGGACAATCAAATAATGTAAGGGATAAAGAGTTACTCTCATTAGAAGGTAGGCATGGGTAGCTAATCCATTCTTCCTCCTTTTGTCCATCACTCTCCTCCTATTTTTCATCTAATGAGCTTTCAGGTTCAGCAATTTCTTCTTCCATAGGCTCCTGCAAATTGTGGACACATTCTTGTGCATGACTGAGTCTCTCTTTATAATCAATGATATAACAATTATTGCTGAAATTTTCTATGCAATGATCAAGGATAGAAGAGACCATATCTTTTAAGGTCTTTACAAGCAACACATGTTTCATAGTTTTGAGACATGAAGGATTCTATTTTAGAAGCTCCCATAAACAAAACGAATTGTTCTACTTCTTCAAATCCAAGATGAATATAGTTATTCCAATGATAGTTCATAACTACATATTATTTACTAAAGCCACATTGGAATTTAAGATGTTTAGTATCCTGTTCAGAGCAACAGTTTATATCATGGTGTTTAAGCAAAATTTTAGCAATTAGATCCAACCTTTTTAACACGGCTCTCATGACTTTACCCTTATAAGATTCTCTATACCTTATAAAATCTTCCATGGAGGTTCTAGCAGGCGGTAGTTCATCTACTACCTTAGAAGTGATAGTAGTTTTCCCAAATAGGAAACCGAGTGGGCTATCCATAATGAAATAGTGATTGGAGCAGAACTAGACATAAAAATAACTTGAAGTGGGAACTAAATTTTTTGTGTTTTTGATAAAGAAAGCAAACTAGTATAACTATTTTTTTGTGTTTTTGATAAAGAAACAAGCAAACAAAACATAAATAAACTAAGCAAAACAAATAAAACAAAGTAAATATATTGGTTATGAGGGACTCCTCTTGTGAAGATGTCCTTGAGTCCCCAGCAATGGTGCTAGAAAAAGTCTTGCTTACTCAATATGTTGAGCTCGTTGGGGAACCCCAAGAGGAAGGTATGATGAGTACATCAACAAGTTTTCCCTCAATTATGAAACCAAGGTTATCGAACCAGTAGGAGCAAGGAAACACCTCCAAGGTGTTATTTCCAACTTGGAATCCTCCACAACACAACCACAGAACTTTCCCCCAACTTATAGTGAGGTTGTCAATCTCACCGGTTTTGCTGAAAACAAAGGATTAAACATACTGTGTGGAAGATAGTAATTGCTTGCAGAAAGTAAACAGAAAATAGAAAACAGTAGATTGTAGATTGATGGTAAAAGAATGGACCGGGGTCCATAGTTCACTAGTGGTGATTATCCTTAAGATAGATGACATGTTGGGTGAACAAATTACAGCGGGGCAATTGAAAAACATCGAGAAAGCATACATGCATATACTAATCATCTTAACTTCTATGAGATTTGATTGGGCATTACAACATTATACATAGACCGTAACCCAACTGCATCTATGACTAATAATCCACCTTCAGGTTATCATCTGAACCCCCTCCAGTATTAAGTTGCAAGCAACAGATAATTGCATTAAGCAAAGTGTGTAAAGTAAAAAATACGATTGTTCTATGAACAAAGGATTGCTATTTTCTCCCTAGTAGCAACAACACATCTGGTACGTTAGAGATTTCTGTCACTTCCCTAGATTCCTAAAGGCATGAACCCACTATCGAGCATAAATACTCCCTCTTGGAGTTGCTAGCATCTACTTGGCCAAGAGAACTACTAACAGCGGAGAGCATGCAAGATCACAAATAACAAAGACATGATAGAATCAATAATCAATCTGAAATAGCATCTCAATATCTATCGGATCCCTGCAAACACAACATGTAGGATTACAAATAGATGATCTTGATCATGAACGGAGCTCACAAGATCTAAACATGGTAGCACAAAGGAGAAGAACCAACCATCTAGCTACTACATGGACCCGTAGTCTAGGGATGAACTACTCATGCATCACACCAAAGGCAGGCATGGTGATGCAAAAGGCCTCCAGGGTGATCTCTCCCCTCCGGCAGGGTGCCAAGAAGAGCTTCAAATCCCTCTTGATCTAGGGATGGAGATGATGGCGGCTACAGACTCTTTCGTGGAATTTTGATCAGGTACTTAGGGTTTCTGTATCGGAGGCTTCTTATAGGTGAAGGGGCGAGGTCGGTGGAGTACCAGGGGGCCACACCACCCCCTGGCGTGGCCTGGCCTGGCCCACGCCACCAGGTGGTGTGGCCGCCCCCTGGCCCCTCTCCGTCTCATCTTCTGGCTCCGTGTTGGTTCGGGTAAAATATTGACTTCGGCTTTTGTCCCGTCCATTTCTGAGAATATTCATTTTCTGGCTTTTCTGGAACCAAAAACAGCAGAAAACTTGCAACTGGCATTGTGGCATCTTGTTAATAGGTTAGTCCCAAAAAGTGTATATAAATACTCCAAAGTGTGGACAAAACATAAGAAAGTAGATATAAAACAAGCATGGAACATCAAAGATTGTAGATACGTTTGCAACATATCAGGGTGCACCAAGGACGATTTTGTGTTGGGATATGATGATGACGAGAAAGCATATCAAGATGTTGCTTCTGATCTTGATCATATGGAAAGTAGGGAATATTTGGTTGATCCAGAATTTGAGCCTGGCTATGGGACTGATGAGGAAGACGATGGTGAAGAAGCAGAAATGGGATGCAGATATGATGATGAAGATAAGGATAGGCTAGTGATACACTTTGACAGGGACAAACCTATAATTGACAAGGGGGTTGTCTTTGAGACTGTGGATGACTATTGATACGTAGTTTCCACCTTTTCAATAAAAGTTGGGTTCGATTATATCATTGAAAGGAGTGACCAGAAAATATTTAGGCTGCATTGTAGGAAAACTAAGGTGTGTAAGTGGAGACTGCATGCATCTCGATGAGGGGTGGACATCCATTTCAGGTTGCATTGGCTAACTTTTGATTCATTTTTTAAGATTTAATATGTTGATATATATGCATGTTTTGTTTTGCTCAATTGTTTCAAATGAAGATCAAGGTAAACACAGAGCAACACAACTTCCTTAGTACTTATTTAAGTGATAAAATAAGACCTGTAACAACAAAGTGGATTGCTGCTACTATACTTGATTGAGTAAGGCAGGATCAATCCATTGGACATGCTTAACTCGGATCGAAACTTAGCGAAAAGTTTAATGTTCTAGTTCCGCACCATAGAGTTTTGACAGGAAGGAGATAGCTTTGGACTTTATTCAAGAAAAGTGGAATGTAGTTTCCACGTGTTTTACAGTTTCAAAGGAGAGGTGGAAAAGGGCATCACTTGTGAGTGTTGTTGACATTGACTACGAGGTAGTGAGAGGAAGACAAACTTTCTCAAGAGGGGTCAAGCATATCATGGCAGATAAGAAATGTTTCAGTAGATGCTTTGTCTGCGTAAAGGCATGCTGGAAGGGATTTATAGAAGGATGCATGCCATACTTGGAAATAGATGCAACTGCTTTAACAGGGAAGTTCAGGGGATAGCTTTCCATAGCTTGTATGTAGACACCCATAATTGGCGGTTTCCCATCACTTATGTTGTTCTTGAGGGTGAATGTAAGGTAAGTGATACGTCGTAAATGTATCTATAATTTTTGATGTTCCATGCTTGTTTAGTATCTACTTTCTTATGTTTTGTTCATACTTTGAGGTATTTTTATACATTTTCTAGAACTAACCTATTAACAAGATGCCACAGTGCCAGTTGCTTGTTTTCTGCTGTTTTTGGTTTCAGAAAAGCTAGTGAGGAAATATTCTCGGAATTGGACCAGACAAAAGACAAAGTCAATATTTTACCCGAAGCAACACGGAGTCCGGAGGAGACATGAAGTGGCTCACCAGGGCGGCCACACCTAGTGTCGGCGTGGCCTGGGGGACGCGCCACCAGGGGGTATGGCCCCCTGGTGCTCCACCGACCTTGCCCTTCCGCCTATAAAAGCCTCCTGAGATGAAAACCCTAAGTACCCTGATCAAAATTCCACGAAAGAGTCTGTAGCCGCCATCATCTCCATCCCTAGATTGGGAGGGATCTGAAGCTCTTCCCGTCACCCTGCCGGAGGGGAGAGATCACCCTGTAGGCCTTCTTCATCACCATGACTGCCTCCGGTGTGATGCGTGAGTAGTTCATCCTTGGACTACGGGTCCATGTAGTAGCTAGATGGTTTGTTCTCCTCCTTTGTGCTATCATGTTTAGATCTTGTGAGATCTGTTCATGATCAAGATAATCTATTTGTAATCTTACATGTTGTGTTTGCGGGGATCCGATGGATATTGAGATGCTATTTCAGATTGATTATTGATTCTATCATGTCTATGTTATTTGTGATCTTGCATGTTTCCATTGTTAGTAGCTATCTTGTCCAAGTAGATGTTAGCAACTCCAAGAGGGAGTATTTATGCTCAATAATGGGTTCATTCCTCTAGTAATCTAGGGAAGTGACAGGAATCTCTAAGGTATTAGATGTGTTGTTGCTACTAGGGAGAAAACAACAATCCTTTGTCCATGGGACAATCATATTGTTTACTTTACACACTTTACTTAATGAAATTATCTGTTGCTTGTAACTTAATACTGGAGGGGGTTCAGATGATAACCTGAAGGTGGATTATTAGTCATAGATGTAGTTGGATTACGGTCTATGTATAATGTTGTGATGCCCAATCAAATCACATAGGAGTCAAGATGATTAGTATATGCATGGTATGCTTTCTCGAGTCTGTCAATTGCCCCGCTGTAATTTGTTCACCCAACATGTTATTTATCTTAAGGAGAATCACCTCTAGTGAACTATGGACCCCGGTCCATTCTTTTACCATCGATAAACCATCTACTATTTATTGTTTACTGTTTACTTTCTGCAAGCAATTACTATCTTCCACACAATACGTTTAACCCTTTGTTTTCAGCAAAACCGGTGAGATTGACAACCTCACTGTAAGTTGGGGCAAAGTTATGTTGTTGTGTTGTGCAGGATTCCAAGTTGGAAACAACATCTTGGAGTTGTTTCCATGCTCCTACTGGTTCGATCCTTGGTTTCATAACTGAGGGAAAACTTGTTGTTGTGCTCATCATACCTTCCTCTTGTAGTTCCCAACGAGCTCGATATATTTTGAGCCATCAGTAAGCTGGACATGATTCATGGATAGACCACGTGTAGTAATTGGTCACCCTGAAGTCTTGGTGTTACACACTGGTGCATGCAAAGGTCTAGAGAATGTTGTTGATGTTGTATTTCCTGGGTTCAACTAAACAATGCAAGCGGCATGTTGCTACTAACTTCACGAAGAAGTTCAAAGGGAATATCTTTGAAGACAACTTGTGGCCCCAGCATACACACATATACCTCAAGTAGGCATGCCACTTACATGCAGAACATTTTTATAGTGCCCAAGGTGAAAGAATACATTGAAGAATATCACATCAAATTATGGGCTAGAGGATAGTTGGTGAGTTAAGCAAAGTGGATTATGTTTGCAACAATTTTGCAAAGAGCTTCAATTCTAAGATTAGGAGCATTAAATCACTTGCATATGTTATTTTGCTAGATGCAATACGACAATGCATAATGGCGAAGACAGATTTTCGGAAGAAAATTTGTAGGCCATAAAATAGCGTAAAAGGTGGTTTTATTACTAAATGCAAGAATAAGGGCAATGAGAACAATAAAGATGAGGATGATCAGAAGTTTCGATACATTAGTTGAGGTTACGCAAAAGACAAGCATGGAACTGAAAGGAGGTACCTTGTAAATATTGCAAACATGACTTGTTCTTGCAGGAAGTGGAAAATTACTAGTCTGCCATGTCACCATGCAATATACTTCATATTTAAGCTGAGAGGTTATGGTGCTGCAATAGAAAATTTTGTTAATATCTATTTTATGTGGAAAAGTTTGCTGCAACTTATGCAAAAAATGTACCACCGATGGCAGGTGAAACTGATTGGGAGATTGTCGATCCAGGGTTCAAACTTGAAGCAACGGTTCTTAGGATACCGCCCGGTAGGGGCCTAGAAATCTAAGGATCAAAGCTTCCACTAAAAAGGGATCAAGGTTAGAAGCGAGGAAAAGGAAATGCAAACAGTGTGGGGGGATTGTCCATATTAAGAGGTTATGCAAAAAAATAGTTCCACATGATTTTGAAGAGATGAGCATATCTCTGTTCACATTAGAGAGGCAGAAGTTGAAGCTGCTGAGGTAGAATTTGAATATTATCTTTTATAGAAACAGAGCAATGTTGAGATTGAGGATGTTGTGGAAATGCAACAAGTTGATGAATAACTGTAGCACAAAAATATGGTGATGTGCATGAATTGCATGATGAGAAAGTTGCTGAAGAACAAGTGGTGTCAGAAGACAACATATCACATGAGTTGCTAGAGGGTGGGAATAATAAGTCAAAACAAAAGAGGAAGCGGAAGGGAAAGACAGATGACAAAGCCAAGCTTGATGAGGTTGTAGAAATGCAACAAGTTGTGGGAGTTCAACAGTCTTATGATGTGCAGGAAGTGTAAGACGAATGTCATTAGCAGCAATTCGCTTGAGAATGATGGGTGCCAGAAGAAAATGTATCATAGAAGTTGCTAGAGGAGGGGAAGAATAAGAAGAAACAAAAGAGGAACCACAAGAGGAAGAAAAAGGAAGTAGGTGAACTAGAATATGAAGAAGTTACTAGGGTTATTGAGGATGTTCTGGAAGATAATTCTGCTAATCACGGGAAAACGAATAAATTCCTTCCTATTTCATCTTTGTATGATTCTCCTGATGAAAGGTAAGCTTCAAAGCATGTTGTTTACACAATTCGAGCTTGAAGACTTGTCGAGGGATTGTCCCTGGGTACCCCAAAGACGCACCCAAGACAAGTAAAAAAAGGAAAGATAAGCAAAATGTAAAAGAAAAACAACACTAGAGACAACCTGGTCCGGCTGGAGCCTCCCAGCCGGCCCATGTAACATCCCAAAAATATTAATCAAGCTTATCAAGTTCTAATCACCCAAGTTTAGGGTTAACAAAAACTTTTAGTATTAAACTTAATAAGAATGCATGTGTGGTTTGCATTAGTGTTTGAATGATTGCAATTGCCATGTTTAATGATTACAAATGATAAGGTGTGGTTCAAAGATGAATACTACATCACCTAGATCAAATCCAAGCAGAATCAAATAAAGGAAATATCAAAAATAAGATATATACGCAAATGGTCATTTGTGCCAAACTTATCCATTAGACCACTTTGAGTGTTCCTAGTAAAGGATTTCTAATAGAAACATTTCCAAATATTTTCACCCCTTGCTAAACCAAGTAAAGATGAATCCAAGCAAACCTTACAAAAAGACAGAAACTATTTTTAAACCCCTTTGAGAGACATTTCAAAATTGAATCAAGTGTATGTACTAAGATCACCACTTTTAAAAAACCACTCAAATCAATTCACCTTGGCAAAACCAAGCAACCATAGACTACCAAGAAAGTACTCAGATCACTCACCAAATATCTTTCAAAAATTCGAAATATGAATTCATGCGGCCATTGTGTCGAACACTTGGCATGCACAGTACAACCTCACCAACTATTCACTATTTGGAATTATCATTTGCTCATAAAATGTACTGCAATCCACCCATTGAATTGTCCTAGATCATCCCTGGTACTTTGTCGTGCAATGGAGAGCCCTTTGCGCACCGTTGCACCAGTGACATGCCCATGCCGAGCCGTCCATGCCGGTCCAGCACGATCCAGTCGCTGCGCGCCGCGCCGCCCTCTACCACGACGCCCATGAGGTAGGTGTGACCTCGCTGCCACCCCCTGACCATCCCTTGACCAACAGCGAGACGAGAAGGAGCCAGACCAACTGCACCCATTTAACCCCTGGCCATGCCGACAACATGACAGAGAGCTGCAACTGCCTCGTTCGCACGAGTCGCGCCTCACTCTCTCCACCCGTACCCACGACCGCCGTAGCACCAGTGAGCTGCTAGACATGATCGTTCACCGTCTCGCGCCCCGTGACCACCGTACCAAGTGACGAACACCTGCGAACCCGCCCAGAGCACCAACGTATCCCGGCCAATGGAGAGTGCCCCTTGCCGTGCCATCACTTCCATGACGACCGCCATAGTTCACCGCCTCGACCCATGCCCTCCGCCGTGACGATTTCAACCTGTAGCAGCATCGCCGGAGTAGCCCGACCATGCCGCCCAACTGCCACCCTGGGTGTATAAATAGAGGCCACCCTAGACCTCTATATCCACACCATTCCACTCCCCACTCACCATAGAACCCAGGAGCCGTCGTGACCGTGCCTCGAACCGCCATCGACGACAACCCCATTCACCCCCATCGCCGACCTTAGCTGCAGCCCAGGTGAGCCTCACGCGACCCCCACCGTCGTGTTAGGGTTCAGTTCTCGCCGGAGCTATTCGACATAGACGACGCATGTGAGCCGTTAGATCATGTTCTAATCATAGGGCTAAGATTGAAACTTATGGTTCGGCTTAGTTAAGTCATTGACGAGTAGGACCCGCTTGTCAGTAGCCAGCTGCGCCAATGCTGTGCAGTTGGGCCGGCCCGTTTAGTTTCCCGCGTAGAGCCCACCCATTCAAATAGGACTTTTCCATTCTAGTTAAAACTAGATTTTGTCAGTAGATTCAAAAATCAATTCAAAGAGATTCACTAAACCAAAATGCATGATTCCAATTTTTTTGGAAAGGTATTAAAATTATCTAATCACTCCCGTTGGATTCAAACCAATTGGAATTATAGAACACCTACGCCAAAAAAACAAGACAGAGACTTTTGACACATCAAACATTTTTCTAAAATAAACTATAAATTCTTTTGAGATGATTCCACCTCTCAAAAATCACATTTGCCATGCTCTACCTGAATATGTACAAACATTTGGTTTTACAGATATTAAACTTGGACTATTATTAAAAGAAGGCTATATAGGCTTTTCTAGTCATTTAAATCTTAATAAATAGTAATATTTAATCTTGTAATGCATGACCACCCTTTTAATCACATTCCCAAGCTTGACAATATATGGTGTGGACATGGTCCATATGAACCTATATTCTAGTTGGAGAATATTAAATCTTAAACAATTTCAATGAGTAGAAATTACTTTTCTCATTAAAGAGAAATAAAAATGTGCCATTATAACATGGAATGATTGAGATGATATTATATCATCTAGTATGAGCCCTTGTGTGCTAAATAGGAGTAGTGAAGTGTTGTTTGGTGATTGTGTACATTGGATATATTTATAGACACTAGTACCGACCCGAGATTCAACGAAGAGGAGTACTTCGAGGAGGAAGAGGAAAACTTCAATGACTGCACCAACTGCTCTGCTCAAGGCAAGCCATCACTAAGTGCAAGCTAGAACTATGCATACTATATATGCAAGCCTTATACCAGATACATTAGGCATACTGGGTTGTGTCACTTTACTTATACCATTCCCAGTTTTTCTCCAAGCTTTACTTTCCCTTTACTATTTTCTTACTTAGTAATGAATTGTGAGTAGTGGAAATTAGATTGGATCCTATCAAGATCATAGGACTAGTCTTGGATACTTATACCTTACTAGCACCCCCAATAGTAATAACTCAATATTAGTGGCTAGTGCTAAGCTAAAACTTGATTACTTTAGATGGGAATACTTGGTGAAATGATTATGAAAACCTTGGAATGATGATTCATTCTATTGAAATGTTTTGACATGTGTTGAGAAACACAATGGTTGGTGATGAAAATGTTGAGGCATGAGCCTTGACCCTTTATAAAAACTGATGGTTGGGTTCGGATGCGATACCATTCCAATTTTACCATACAACAACAATACCTGAGTTGGGTAGGGCTTGACTGGAAGTTTATATGTCTTAGTATGGGTTCCCTTGCGGAAGCGGTTGAGCTGAGGCTACCTTGTGATGAATGTCCACCTATGCAGTACCCAAGATGACAAATGGTCATGGTTGGGAGGCCAAACTCATAGGGGAGGTGCCTATACTAGGGTGTGTAATTGAAAGGTTAAGTTTGATTATCCGCATACCAAGTATGATGATTCAGGATTATTCCTGACGGATGTATCGAATTTTGTGGTGAAAGTATACAATCTCTGTAGAGTGTTAAACTATTCGAATAGCCGCGTCCGCGGTTATGGACAGTTGGAGTGGCCATACTGTTCCGTTGTCAGATGTTTTAAAAATGATTTGTGACTTGAAAGATGAATTTGACTTGACCACAACAGAGTTGTGGACATGAGATCTAAGTTCCCACTTAAGTAATGTAGAGAATTAAATTAGGTCTTTACCCTTGAAGCTTTATGAAATAAGTCTGGCTTTTTGCAAAACCAACCTAGAGCTTAAGTTTCCTATTAGCTTTGACCTTACTTATACTAGTGTTAGTTTGCGAGTACTTAAAGAGTACTCATGGCTTTGTCCCTGGCTATTCCCATGGCCAAACTATGAGGAGGATTACCCCGAAGATGGATAGCAGCAGGTCTATGAAAACTAGGATCATCTCCCATCGTCAGCATTGCTTGTGACCCTGAAGATGAAGCCCCGCTAGGTTTACTTTCCACTGCTTTGATTGTATTAAAGACTGGATCATGAGATCCTTTGTTTGTAAGAATCTTATTATGGTTTGTAATGAATGATGTACTGTGGTACCACTTCTGTTATGTCTCACAAAAATGGTAATCATGGGATTGCGATCCCGGCATAACATGCATCTTGAATTGTCCTAGATCATCCCTGGTACTTTGCCGTGCAGTGGAGAGCCCTTTGCCCACCGTTGCACCAGTGACATGCCCATGCCGAGCCGTCCATCCCGGTCCAGCATGATCCAGTCGCTGCGCGCCGCGCCGCCCTCTACCACGATGCCCACGAGGTAGGCGTGACTTCACTGCCACCCCCTGACCAGCCCTTGACCAACGGCGAGACGAGAAGGAGCCAGACCAGCCGCACCCATTTAACCCCTGGCCATGACGACAACATGACAGAGCGCCGCAACCGCCTCGCTCGCACGCGTCGCGCCTCACTCTCTCCATTCGTACCCACGACCGCCGTAGCACCAGTGAGCTGCTAGACATGATCGTTCTACGTCTCGCGCCCCGTAACCACCATACCAAGTGACGAACACCTGCATACCCGCCCAGAGCACCAACGTATCCCGACCAATGGAGAGTGTCCCTTGCCGTGCCATCACTTCCATGATGACCGCCATAGTCCACCGCCTCGACCCATGCCCTCCGCCGTGACGATTTCAACCTGTAGCAGCGTCGCCGGAGTAGCCTGACCATGCCGCCCAACCGCCACCCTGGGTGTATAAATAGAGGCCACCCCATACCTCTATATCCACATCATTCCACACCCACTCACCACAGAACCTTACCGTCCCTTCCCAGGAGCAAGGCGAGCACCAGCCCGCCGGAATTTAGCCAGAGTCCGCCGATGTAGAGGAGGAAGGAGCTAGTTGATTGTGACCACCCCAAGAGCCACCGTGAACGTGCCTCGAACCGCCATCGACGACAACCCCATTCGCCCCCATCGCCGACCTTTGCTGCAGCCCAGGTGATCCTCACGCGACCCCCACCGCCGTGTTAGGGTTCAGTTCTCGCCGGAGCTATTCGACGTAGACAACGCATGTGAGCCGTTAAATCATGTTCTAATCGTAGGGCTAAGATTGAAACTTACGGTTCGGCTTAGTTAAGTCACTGACGAGTAGGACCAGCTTGTCAGTAGCTAGCTGCGCCAGCGCTGTGCAGTTGGGCGGGCTCGTTTAGTTTCCCGCGCAGAGCCCACCCATTCAAATAGGATTTTTCCATTTTAGTTAAAACTAGATTCTGTCAGTAGATTCAAAAATCAATTCAAAGAGATTCACTGAACCAAAATGCATGATTCCAATTTTGTTGGAAAGGTATTAAAATTATCTAATCACTCCTGTTGGATTCAAACCAATTAGAATTATAGAGCACCTACGCCAAAAATAACAAGACAGAGACTTTTGACACTTCAAACATATTTCTAAAATAAACTATAAATTCTTTTGAGATGATTCCACCTCTCAAAAATCACATTTGCCATGCTCTACTTGATTATGTACAAACATTTAGTTTTACAATATTAAACTTGGACTAGTATTAAAATAAGGCTATATAGGCTTTTCTAATCATTTAAATCTTATTAAATAGTAATATTTAATCTTGTAATGCATGAACACCCTTTTAAATCACATTCCCAAGCTTGACAATATATGGTGAGGACATGGTCCATATGAACCTATATTATAGTTGGAGAATATTAAATCTTAAACAATTTCAATGAGTAGAAATTACTTTTCTCATTAAAGAGAAATAAAAATGTGCCATTATAACATGGAATGATTGAGATGATATTATATCATCTAGTATGAGCCCTTGTGTGCTAAATAGGAGTAGTGAAGTGTTGTTTGGTGATTGTGTACATTGGATATATTTATAGACACTAGTATTGACCCGAGATTCAACAAAGAGGAGTACTTCGAGGAGGAAGAGGAAAACTTCAATGACTGCACCAACTGCTCTGCTCAAGGCAAGCCATCACTAAGTGCAAGCTAGAACTATGCATACTATAT
The DNA here is from genome assembly GCA_916181665.1 of Avena sativa. Taxonomy (NCBI): domain Eukaryota; kingdom Viridiplantae; phylum Streptophyta; class Magnoliopsida; order Poales; family Poaceae; genus Avena; species Avena sativa. Next base: position 60,366,262 of record OV702292.1, read on the forward strand.
ATGCAAGCCTTATACCAGATAAATTAAGCATACTGGGTTGTGTCACTTTACTTATACCATTCCCAGTTTTTCTCCAAGCTTTACTTTCCCTTTACTATTTTCTTACTTAGTAATGAATTGTGAGTAGTGGAAATTAGATTGGATCCTATCAAGATCATAGGACTAGTCTTGGATACTTATACCTTACTAGCACCCCCAATAGTGATAAACTTAATATTAGTGGCTAGTGCTAAGCTAAAACTTGATTACTTTAGATGGGAATACTTGGTGAAATGATTATGAAAAACTTGGAATGATGATTCATTCTATTAAAATGTTATGACATGTGTTGAGAAACACAATGGTTGGTGATGAAAATGTTGAGGCATGAGCCTTGACCCTCTATAAAACTGATGGTTGGGTTTCGATGCAATACCATTCCAATTTTATCGTACAACAACAATACCTGAGTTGGGTAGGGCTTGACTAGAAGTTTATATGTCTTAGTATGGGTTCCCTTGCGGAAGCGGTTGAGCTGAGGCTACCTTGTGATGAATGTCCACCTATGCAGTACCCAAGATGATAGATGGTCATGGTTGGGAGGCCAAACTCATAGGGGAGGTGCCTATACTAGGGTGTGTAATTGAAAGCTTAAGGTTGATTATCCGCAGACCAAGTATGATGATTCAGGGTTATTCCTGACGGATGTATCGAATTTTGTGGTGAAAGTGTACAATCTCTGCAGACTGTCAAACTATTCGAATAGCCGCGTCCACGGTTATGGACAGTTGGAGTGGCCATACAGTTCCGTTGTCAGATGTTTTCAAAATGATTTGTGACTTGAAAGATGACTTTGACTTGACCACAACAGAGTTGTGGACATGAGATCTAAGTTCCCACTTAAGTAATGTAGAGAATTAAATTAGGTCTTTACCCTTGAAGCTTTATGAAATAAATATGGCTTTTTGCAAAACCAACCTAGAGCTTAAGTTTCCTATTAGCTTTGACCTTACTTATACTAGTGTTAGTTTGCGAGTACTTAAAGAGTACTCATGGCTTTGTCACTGGCTATTCCCATGGCCAAACTATGAGGAGGATTACCCAGAAGATGGACAACAGGAGGTCTATGAAAACTAGGATCATCTCCCATCGTCAGCATTGCTTGTGACCCTGAAGATGAAGCCCCGCTACGTTTACTTTCCGCTGCTTTGATTGTATTAAAGACTGGATCATGAGATCCTTTGTTTGTAAGAACCTTATTATGGTTTGTACTGGATGACGTACCGTGGTACCACTTCTGTTATGTCTCGCAAAAATGGTAATCCTGGGATTGCGATGCAAGGCATAACAGGCATCTGGACTTAAAAATCTGGGTGCTGATAGCCCACCACTGTGCCGTCTGCTATTTCCGTCTAGGCCAAGCCCTGCCTGGGCCAGATCCCCGCTCGACTGGGCCACTCCACACCACCCCGACCGGCTAGGCCGCAACTACCCCAGCAACCCCGCCTAGGCTGCCTCCCGCACCCCGGCTGGGCCCCTTTACGTTGGCCCCGGCCGGCTGGACTGCCCCGTCTGGGTGGGCCGGCTCCGGACCCTATCGCCCAGCTGGGCCCTTGGCCGATACAGCCTGCCAGCCTCTCGATCGCCACCATCTTCCCTAGCCAGATCGGTGGTGTCGGTTGCTGGTCCAGTCAGACGATCCTAGTAGACGGCCGGATCGCCCTAGTCGGCAGGCTCCCGGATGCCTAGATTCAGATCGATCAATACCAAGGACAAGTACCAGATAAGAAGAAGGACAGACATCGAGAAGACAAGGCCATGTTGCTTACATACAGACTAGTGTTGCACTATACCTGTACCTCGTGCTACCTCATGCATGACATCCTGTATAGTGTATCTCAATCAGATGGCACACAAATAGTACTAGTTAGGCATGTGGGCCTGCCCTTGTCTCTTGGCATGTACTATAAATGCCAAGAGGGCTCACGGTGCAAGGGGACTCATTCTCACTTAGAGCCAGACCACACACGCACTAGCACGAGTAGTACTCCAATCGATCAGCTCACAGACACACTACTAGATAGCTCAGATACAGCTCCAGGAGCACCTTTGTAGCTCCATTATACCCACATATACTGTCAGACATGCAGGAGTAGGAGTTTTCCCTCACCACGAGGGCTCCGAACCTAGGTACTTCCCGTGCCCGCTATACTCGCTTGTACCTAATCCCGCCTGCGGACACTGTCACAGTCGCCCTGCTCGCTCCCACACCTCTATCTAGCCTTTTTAGGCAATGTCATTTCCAATACAACAACAAGACTAGAAAGAGAAGCAAAAAGAAGCAGGCAAAATAATCCTGTTTTAGGAGTTTTCAGTGAGTCTGAACTATTGATGTTAACTTTATTTGAATCTGTTGTACGCAACATGTAACTGATGTATGTGGACAACAATTGTGTTTTTCATGATTTTCAGGATGTTACAAATTTCTTGCCAGCAACATAGAAAATGCACACAAAGTCTGGTTAAATCACCCCACCGTGTCTGGCCAATCAGATTGCAGGAACAACTTGCTCACAGATTGCCCTTAGAAAACATAATACAAACTGTCCAGGCACAACAGTCGGATAGCCCATCATGATTAGGTTTCAGGGTTGGGGTGGCATTCTAGAAGACCATATCCAATGGCCAAGCTTGGCCGATGAGTTATCCTCCAATGACCCTAGTTGGGCATTAGGGTTACGCGAGTATTGTTGGGTTTTGAGGGGGTTTTGAGTCAGGCAATGGGGTTATATGGGGTTTGACCAACATCAAAATTGGGCATGTGTAATTCGTAGGAAAACTCGCAAGGTATCCTCCATGCTTCTCTAGCCTAGGACACTCTTGGGGCACCTGAGAGCAATATTTATGGTGCCCATAGTTCAAATTTTGAATTATGTAAGCATTACTAAAAAATTAGTATATAGCTCTACCATGAGAAAAATCCCGAAATCCCGGGAATGACCTTCCAACATGACCTGCCACTGGGAAAAAATGTCGCATGGTCTTAGACATGTCGATTTCTTGCACCTTCTTAGGAAAAATCCACCAAAAATTCAAATTTCTTGATAAAAAAATGGAAAATCAATTTTTTCCGTGAACCCCGAAATACCTAGTCAGAGAATTTTTTTGCAATGCCAATAGGCACCAACCTGCCAAGTTTGCACTCATTCGAAGGAGGGTGCCATGATTTTGGCAGTCGACACAATAACTAGGGTTGAAAGCCAAGTGAACTCCTACTCGATAGACATTCGGTTGAAGGTTTGCATGTCCAAAGTATCAACATGTATTGTTTATGTTTTTCTTGGGTACCATGTCACAAATAAGAACTCGATGTGCAGGTTTTTAGTTTTTTGAATATCATTTGGTTTGGTTCAAAGAAAGGCCAAACTTGCTGGCACATGCAACCTCGTGAGGGTATCTAAATTTTGAACCCTCCATGTTGGTCCAGCCTAGGACACCCCTGGGGCACCCAATACCATTTTTGTTTGAATTTCAAGAGTAATATTTATGGTTGCCTACATTTCAGGTTTTGAATTATGCAAGCTTTACTTTAAAAAAGCAGTATATGGCTCCACCATGAGAAAAATCCCAGTCTCCTGACAATGGGCCTTCCAACATGACCTGTTAATGGGGAAAATGTCGAATGGCCTTGGACATGTAGATTTGTTACACCGCCTTTGGAAAAATCCACAAAAAATTCAAATTCCTTGGTTCAAAAAATATATAATCAATTTTTTCTATAAACCCCAAAATCCCTAGCCAGTAAAGTTGTTTGCAATTCCAAGAGGCACCAACATGCCAAGTTTGGGCTCATTCCAAGGAGAGGTACCATGATTTTGGTAGTTAACACGATAACTAGGGTTAAAACCCAAGTGAACTCCTAGTCGATACACATCCTTGAAGGTATGCATGTCCAAAGTATCGGGATGTATTTTTTATGATTTTTCCTGGGTACTATATCACAAATAAGGACTCCATACGCATGTTTTCAATTTTTTCAACTTTTTCGAATACATTTTGTTTGGATAAAAAGGATCAAACTGGCTGGCATGCGTAGCCTTGTGAGGGTATCTATATTTTGTACCCTCTTTGCTAGTCCATCCTAGGATACACTTGGGGAACCCAAAACTATTTTTGTTTAAATTTGGAGAGCAATATTTATGGTGCATACAGATTTAAATTTTGAATTATGCAAGTATTACTAAAAAAAAGCAGTATATAGATCCACCATAGGAAAATACCAATATCCCGGGATGGCCTTCCAGAATGACCTCCCACTGGGTAAAATGCCAGATCGCTTTGGACATGTCGATTTGTTGCACCTCCTTTGGAAAATCCACCCAAAATTCATATTTCTTGATTCAAAAAATGGAAAATCGAGTTTTTTCCATAGAATCCCAAAACCCCTAGTTGGAGAGGTTATTTGCAATGCCAAAAGGCACCAACCTACCAAGTTTGGCCTCATTCCATAGAGGGGTACCGTGATTTTGGCAGTCGGCACAATAACTAGGGTTGAAACCCAAGTGAACTCCTACTCGATAGACATCTGATTGAAGGTTTGCATGTCCAAATTATGAAGATGTATTGTTTATGATTTTTTTCTAGGTACTAGGTCACAAATAAGGACTCCATGCGAAGGTTTTCAATTTTTATTTTTTTAATATCATTTGGTTTGGTTCAAAAAAGGCTAAACTTGCAGAGGCGCGCATCGTAGTGAGGGTATCTAAATTTTGAACCATCTATGTTGGTCCAGCCTAGGACACCCCTGGGCACCGAAAACCATTTTTGTTTGAATTTTGGGATTAATATTTATGGTGCCTATAGTTCAAATTTTGAATTATGCAAGCATTACTGAAGAAGAAAAATTAGTATATAGCTCCACCATGAGAAAAATCCCAATCTTCCAGGAATGGCCTTTAACCATGACATGTCACTGGGCAAAAAGTCGGATGGCCTTGTCCATGTTGATTCCTTGCACCTTCTTTGGAAAAATCCACCCAAAATTCAAATCTCTTGATTCAAAAAAAATGCAAAACCAAAAAAATTCTATAGAACCGTGAAATCTCTAGTTGGAGAAGCAATTTGCAATACTAAGAGGCACCAACCTCTGAAGTTTCGGCTCATTCCAAGGAGGGGTGCCATGATTTTGGCAGTCGACACGATAACTAGGGTTGAAACCTAAGTGAACTCCTAAGGTTTGTATGTCCAAAGTATTAGAATATCTTGTTTATTATTTCAGGGGATCTAGGTCAAAAATAAGGACTCCAACCGTAGGTTTTCAATTGTTTTGATTTTTTTGAAAATAATTTGGTTTCGTTAAAAAAAATTGCCAGTGTGCGCAATCTTGTGACGGTATCTAAATTTTGAACCCTCCATGCTGGTCCAACCTAGGACACCCCTAGGGCACCCAAAACCATTTTTGTTTGAATTTTGAGAGCAATATTTATGGTGCCTATAGTTCAAATTTTGAATTACGCGACCATTACTAAAGAAAAAAGTAGTGTATAGATCTACCGTGAGGAAAATCCCAATCTCCTGGGAATGGCCTTCCAACTTGACCTACCACTAGGGGAAAATGTCGGATGGCCTTGGATATGTCGATTTCTTGCAACTCCTTCGGAAAATCCACCCAAAATTAAAATTCCTTAATTCAAAAATGAAAAATCATTTTTTTCATAGAACCCCGATATCCCTAGTTGGAGAAGTTGTTTGCATTGCCAAGAGGCACCAACCTGCCAAGTTTGGACTCGGTCCATGAAGGGGTGTCATGATTTTGGAAGTTGGCACGATATCTAGGGTTGAAACCTAAGTGAACTCCTACTCGATAGACATCCAGTTGAAGTTTACATGTACAAAGTATTATGATGTAATGTTTTTAGGGGAAACGGTGGGAGAGAATCTCACTTCAGGTTTTATTAAATATTGGTTTATTTACAAAGTTATAGCATAAAATGAAAATGGAACAAGTCTCCAACACAATCTACACTTGTGACAAAAGCCATTCCTTGAATGTTTGCACATGTTTCTTCTTCATTCTGCAGCTGACCATTTTTAGTCCTTGATGATAGATTGCTTTTTAACTTTGGAAACTCTGTCTTTGATTATTAAAGATATTATTATTCCTTATTATCCAGATGCTCCAGGAAGCAAGAATAATGATCTCCATGGAAAAAAGTCCAATGTATCTTATGTTTCATGTCAGCAAAAAAATCTAAAATTGAATGATTCCTGGACCATTGAGGGCAGATATAGTCCCAACACTGTGCAACAAAAGGACATGAGATAAATAGGTGGTATAAAGTTTCTTCTTGGGGGCGATCTAGTACTCCACAAGAATATGATTGGAGATGCATATTTTTCCTTATTAATAAGTTTATAGTATTAAGTCTGTCCAACAAGAGGAGCCAAAAAACGATTTTGTGCTTTGCCTGGCAGGAGGAACTCCATATCCAAGAGAAGTGTGGAGGGGTTTGTTGTTGGCCTATCATCACTTAATAGGCCTTTTGTTTTGAAAAACTATCGGATCCCCAAGTATAACTCCAAGTATCAAAGGCTCCTCCTTGAACAGAGGTCCTAGCTTGATTGCAAATTCCCTCGATTTCTTCAAATTCTTGAAAGGCTTGCTGAGACAGTGGTAAATGGAAAAGATCTTCCAAGTATTCAACATTGATGACAGCATGGACAATATTATTGGTCATTTTGGCAAAACATAGTAAATGTGGATACTTTTGATGTAGGCAATTGTTTTGCCACAGGTCAATCCAGAAAAGAATGGAATTTCCATTAGCAATATTACCTTTAGCCATTTCTTTATATAAGTCAAGAAGATTTAAGTGTGATATCCACCAAAATGATCCCTCCATATGATTATCTAGAAAGGTCCCATGATTATAATAAGTGCCCCAAATTACTTTACCTAGGGAATATCATGGTTATTGAAGAATTTATCTAGTTTTTGAGAAGTAGTGCATTATTCTGAATATCCAGATTAAGCACCCCAAGACCACCCTGAGACTTAGGCCTGCAAACATTTTCCAAGCCACCAGGGCATTACCATTTACTTGAACCTCAGAATTTTTCTTTCTCCATAAACAATGTCTCATGTACTTGATGACCTGGTCTTTGATTGAAGGTGGGATTTCCAAACAACACATATAGAAAATTGGAAGGGAAGCCAACACAGATTTCACAATTTCTAGCTTTCCACCATAATTTAAAAAATCAGAAATTATACAAAGTCTCCTTTCAACTCTTTGGACTAGGGGAAAAAAGTATTCTAAAGAGGGTTTAGTAATACCCAAACGAAGCCCTAGATATGTAAAGCGGAAAGAGCCCATCTGATAGTTCAGAGTGTTTGCAAAATGAGACAGTCTTTCAGCATCCATATTAATCGGGATCATGCTTTAATTATGATAATTTACTTTAAGTCCAGTAGATAATGCAAAAGTGTGTAAGATTGACTTCATGAAGATAAACTACTAAGCATCTACCCTCATAACTAGCAGAGTGTCATATGCATATTGAATGGTATGAAAATCTAGGTATGTGGGGCAATTTAATGGGGGAACCAGGACATTTTGAGCCATTGCTTTGTTCAATATAGTTTGTAGAAGATCATCAGCAAGTACAAATAATCAAGGAGATAAAGGATCCTGTCAACACCCAAATTTTTAATCCCAGATGCCTGTTATGCCGTACATCGCAATCCCAGGATTACCATTTTTGCGAGACATAATAGATTGGATATCACAGTACATCATCCATTACAAACCATAATAAGGTCTTACACAAATAAAGGATCTCATGATCTAGTCTTAATACAATCAAGTAGCGGTGGGGTCCATCTTCAGGGTCACAGGCAATGTTGACGATGGGAGATGATCCTAGTTGTCGTAGCCGTCCTGCTGTCCTTCTTTAGGGTAGTCCTCCTCATAGTCTGGCCACGGGAATAGCCAGGGACAAAGCCATGAGTACTCTTTAAGTACTCGCAAACTATCACTAACAAGTAAGGTAGTTCTAATAGGAATGCTAAGTTCTAAGATTATTTGTAAAGTTAAGTTTGAAACCTAAGCTAAGTTCAGAAACAAAGAAAGATGAAATAAAGTTCTAAATCACCTAAGTGGGAACTTAGTTGTCATAGTCACAGCCATGTTGTGGTCAAGTCATGTCACAATTCATTTCATAAGTCCTTTTGAAAACATCTCACAATGGAACAGTATGGCCACTCCAACTGAACATAACCATGGACGCGGCTATTCGAATAGTTTGACACTCTGCAGAGGTGGTACACTTTCACCACAAATTCGATACATCTGTCAGGGATAACCTTGAATCATCATACTTAGTATGCAGATAATCAAACATAACCTTTCCTTTACACACTCTAGTATAAGCACCTCTCCTATGAGCTTGGCCTCCCAGCCATGGCCATCTGCCATCATGGGCACTGCATAGGTGGACAACATTGAGAGGTATCCTCAGCTCAAACCTCTCACGTGAGGGACCTAATACTGATGCACATAAACTTCCGGCTAAGCCTTACCCAATTTAGGTATTGTGGTTGTACGCTAAAATTGGAATGGTATCGCATCCGAACACAACCATCAGTTTTTATAAAGGGCTAAGGCTCATGCCTCAACATTTTCATCATCATCATAAACCATTTGTGTTTACCAACACATGTCAAAACATCTCAATAGAATGACTCATCATTCCAAGGTTTTCACAAGTCATTTTCACCAAGTATTCCCATCTAAAGTGATCAAGTTTTTGGTTTAGCTCTAAGCTACTAAGTTAAGAGTGTTCACTAAGGTGGGATGCGAATCTCAATGTCATGCCATAGAATGACATCTAATTCTAACTACATAGCCCAAGTTTTATACTCTTTATGCTATCTATAAACAAGTAAGGAGCTTTGGTAAAGTAAAAGAAAATAAAGCTTGTAAGTAAAACTTTGGGTATGTATGTCAAAATGTATAACTAAAGCATGCCTAAAGAATTTGCTCAAGTTAAGGGGGCAAGTGTTAACTTGCTTAGTTCTAGCTTGCAAGGTTTATCTTGCATTGTTAATGATGGCTTGCCTTGATTGGTGCAGTGGTTGAAATTCTCCTCTTCTTCCTCTAGGTAGAACTCCTCCTCCTCGTAGACTTGGTCGGTACTATCTTCTATAAATACATACGGAATACACAATCACCAAACAATACTTTACTAGTCTATTTAGCACACTAAGCCACATACTTCATGATCTAGTATCATCACAAACATCACAAGGTTTAATGAACTAGTTTCATTTATTTTATTTGAGAAAAGTAATTTCTACTCATTGAAATTAACTAAGATTTAATATTCTCCAATTAAAATATGGGATCATGTGGACACATGTCATCACCACATATTCTAACACATGGTAATGTGATTTAAATGTTGGATCACATTTTAATAAGTTTAAGTTTAATATTTAATGATTTAAAGTGACTTGAAATGCCTATATAGCATTATTTTGGTACTAGTCCAAAGTCACTGCATGCAAACCTTAGTATTATTACATATTCAGATAGGTATATTCAAATGTGATTTTTGAGAGTTGGAATCAACTCAAAAGCTATTATGGTTGATTTTAGAAAAATGTTTGAATGTGAAAAAGCCTTTGTCTTATTATTTTTTTCTAGGATATATCTATAGCACTAATTGATTTAAATCCAACGGGCTTGGATAGAGTTTTTCATTAGCTTTCCAACAAAATTGGAATCACTCAATTTGGATTTGTAAAACTTCCTGCAATGATTTTTGAACTCAGGGATAGAATTAAGTTTACTTCTAAAAAGAAAAAGATTTATTTGAATTCAATGGGTCGCGCGGGAAGTAAATGGGCCGGCCCACTTTACTCCATGCAGCGCCCGGGCTGGCTTTAAGTGAGGGCCCCACCTGTCAGTGGGACAGGGGCCGCCAAATCGGTATGGGGAATGGTGGCCGCAGGATTAGATCCTGGATCAATGGCTCATAGCCATCGTCGACGACGGACCTGTCATCGGCGAGGTGGAACCCTAACGGCTCGGTGGGGGTGTAGTGGGTGCGTACCAGGGCTCCAGCGAGTGTGGTGAGGCGGGCAAATGGACGAGTCGACGACGGCGGTTCTCCTGGTACCGGCGACGTCCCTAGAGATGGCTTGGATCAGCGGCGCCCTTCTCCTCCTTCCGCTTCGGTCTCCGGCGGAATTGGAGCACTACGGGCGGCGACTTGCTCCGGTGGGGCTCTGGGAGGTTTCTGAGGGGGGGTTGGATGGGAATGGTGTGAGGAAACGGTGTTGGGTGGTGCTCTATTTATAGCGGGGCGAGGGGTGCAGAGAGGCATGGGCGGAGCTCATCGAAGACGACGGCACAATGAGCTAGAGGCTTGGGCGGTGGGCTAGGACAGTGGGCGGTGCCCTGGCGAGTGTCATGGAGGTGCGCGTGCAGTGCCAGGTGGTCGGGGGACGTGAGCGTTGCTGCGTGCATGATGTCTCTGTCATCGACGAGTTTCGCGGCGGTCGGCGGCTACGGGTCATGGTCGGGGAAACAGGCATGTCTGGTAGCTTCCTAGGACGGTGGTGATCGTGTAGGCGGGCGGCTGGAGCGAGGCGCGGTCTGGTTGAGTAGGGACCGTGCGTGAACTGCGGGCGACATCGGCATGGCATAGAGGCGAAGAGCGCGAGCGAGGTGAGGTGGTCCAGGGGCTTGCTGAGCTTGAAGAGCAGACAGGGGGTGGCGGTGCTACCACACCTACCTCCTCGACATGGCGAGAGAGAGAGGGCATGCTCCTGTGGCTTGGGCACGGTCGGTCGGCAATCATGGCCTCGGGGTGGTGCTACACTGTGGCTAGGGACTAGGGAGTGGGCTGGTTATGGCCTGGTTAGAACAAAGAGGGACAGAGGGAGTGAATTGGGGTCAATGGGGTTGAAAATCCTTGTAGAAGCAATGAGGTTATACTAGGGTGTGATCTGTGCATGCCAGGTGTTCGACCAAATGGCCGCATGACACAAAGATTTGAATTTTTCAGAGTTTTTTGGTGGAGTGGTTGGTCTTATGCTTGAGCATCTCTGGTTGTTGGGATTTGTTAACTTGAAGTCATTTGAATGGTTTTTGAAAAACTGGGATCTAGGTACATACACTTGATTCTATTTTCAAATGTCTTTTAAATTTAGAGTTTGAATGTTTTTGGAAGATCACAAAGTGGGCCTTGGTACATCTCTACTTGTACTAGCAAGGGGTGCAAAGATCCACAATTGTTTCTGTTTGATTTTGAGTGCTAGGAACACCTAAAGTGGCCTAGTGGATTAAAATGGCAAAAGTGACCATTTCCATTTATTAATTCTTTTTGATTTCTTTTTCTTTGGATTTTTCTTGGGAATGATCTAGATGATGTGGAATTCATCTTAGAATCATTTTACAACCATTAGAACAAACAATCATGGCAATTCAAAACAAATCCTATTTAATGCAACACACGTATGCATGCTTAATTCTTTTAAATGAGAAAAAGTTTTTGTTAACCCTAAATTGGGTGATTTGGATCTTGATAACTTGGATTAAAATTTTGGGATGTTACAAACCTTCCCCCGTCAAACAAAATCTCATCCCGAGTGGGAACTCAGTCCTGATGTAATCTTCTCGCTCCCAGGTGGCTTCTTCTTCGGTATGGTTGCTCCATTGGATCTTGAGAAACTTGATACTCCGGGTCCTAGTGGTTCTGCAAGCTTCCTCCAAGATACGGATGGGCACTTCACGATATGTCAGATCTTTGTTGATATCAACGGCTCGGTGATCGATGTTATTGAAAACTTCGGTCTTCTCCGGCACTTCTAGGCATTTGCGAAGTAACGAGATATGGAACACATTGTGGATGGCAGACATCTCTTCAGGCAGTTCCAGTTGATATGATACTTCTCCTCAACGATTCAGAATCTTGAAGGGTCCGATATATCTGGGGGTAACTTTCCTTTCAGACTAAAACGTTGGGTTCCTTTCAATGGCGAAACCTTGAGATACACAAAATCTCCGACATTGAAAGTCAGGTCTCTCCATCTCTTGTCAGCATAACTCTTCTGTCTGGATTGGGCGGTCTTGAGGTGCTCACAGACTTTGTGAACCTTCTCTTCAGCTTCTCGTAGGATGTCGAGTCCAAAAATCTGACTCTCTCCTACTTGTGACCAATTCAAAGGGGTACGGCACTTTCTTCCATATAAGAATTCAAATGGGGCCATTTGCAAACTGGCTTGATAACTGTTGTTATATGAGAATTCTGCGAAAGGTAGACAATCTTCCCATTTTGATCCATACTCTAACACACAAGCCCTCAACATATTTTCTAAGATTTGGTTGACTTGCTCAGTCTGTCCATCGGTTTGCGGGTGATAAGCTATGCTGAAATTCAACTTGGTTCCTAATCCTTCTTGAACTTTGTGCCAAAATATCGAGGTAAATTGGGTTCCTCGATCCGATACTATGGTCTTGGGGGTTCCATGCAAACTGACGATTCTAGCAATGTACAACTCTGCTAGCTTCGAACTCTGGTAGGTTGTCTTGACAGGTATAAAATGAGCTACCTTGGACAGTCTATCAACGATGACCCAGATTGAGTCATTTCCCCTACTAGAAGTAGGCAAACCGGTGATAAAGTCCATTCCGACGGAATCCCATTTACATTCCGGAATATGCAATGGTTGCAACAATCCTACGGGTCTCTGATCTTCCGCTTTGACTCTCTGACAGATATCACACTTGGTGATGTAGCTTCCGATTTCTCTCTTCATCTTGTGCCACCAAAATTGCTCCTTCAAATCCTGATACATCTTCGTTCCTCCGGGGTGGATAGAATAAAGAGTATCATGAGCTTCTTGCATGATAACTTGCTTCAGTTTTGAATCTGCTGGCACACAGATACGTCCTTTGTACCACATAACTCCTTCTTCGTCTTTGGTGAATCCAAGTACCTTTCCTATACCAATACGATGCTTGATTTCGTCGATACTTGCATTTCCCTTCTAGGCTTCCTTGATTTGGTTAATCAAAGTGGGTTGAAGTTCAATGCTAGCTAAGAATCCTTTGCTAACTAGCTCTGTTCTAAACTGCTCCAACTCCTCATACAAACTTGGTTATTTATCTTTGATCATGGTGTTTAACCTACACGACAATCTGTTAAGAGCATCTGCTACCACATTGCCTTTGCCGGGGTGATAGTCAATGTCAAGTTCGTAATCATTGATTAACTCTATCCATCTCCTTTGCCTCATATTCAGCTCCTTCTGAGTGAAAATATACTTCAAGCTCTTATGATCTGAATAAATCTCACAGCGATTACCCATAAGGTAATGGCGCCATCTCTTCAAGGCTAAAACTACAGCCGCTAGTTCAAGATCATGGGTAGGATAGTTCTGCTCATGCTGCTTCAGTTGTCGAGACAGATATGCGTGACTTTGCCTTCTTGCATTAATACACATCTGAGACCAATCTTGGATGCATCACAATACACATCAAACGGCTTCTTGATATCTGGCATGATCAATATTGGGGCTGAAATCAATCTCTTTTTGAGCTCTTGAAAACTGGCTTCACATTTGTCGGTCCATTCGAACTTTTTGTCCTTCTTCAGCAATTGGGTCATTGGTCTTGCGATGCTCGAAAATCCTTCTACGAACTTGTGGTAATATCCCGCTAATCCGAGAAACGCACAGACTTGGGTTTGAGTGGTTGGGGATTCCCATTCTTCGACATCTTTGATCTTGGCGGGATCAACAGCGACTCCTCTGGCAGACACAATATGTCCTAGGAATCCTACTTCTTTTAGCCAAAACTCACATTTGCTAAACTTGGCATACAACTGATGCTCTCTAAGGGTTTCAAGGATGATTCTCAGATGTTGCTCATGGTCTTCTTCTGACTTGGAGTAGATAAGAATATCATCGATAAACACAACGACAAACTTATCCAGAAAATTCATAAAGATCTTATTCATGAGATTCATGAAATAAGCGGGAGCATTGGTTAATCCAAAAGACATGACCATATACTCATATAATCCATATCTGGTGGTAAAGGCGGTCTTTGGAATATCCGTTGCATGAATCTTAAGTTGGTGATAACCAGTCCCAATATCAATCTTAGAGAACACACTGGCACCAGTCAACTGATCAAATAGATCCTCTATCTTTGGCAATGGGTACTTGTTTTTGATGGTGACGTCATTCAGCTTCCTATAATCTATGCACAAACGGTTACCTCCATCTTTCTTGTCGACAAATAACACGGGCGATCTCCATGGCGATACGCTTGGTTGAATCAAGCATTTCTCTAGCATAGCATCCAATTGCTTCTTTAGTTCCACTAACTCTGAGGGGTTCATGCTATATGGTCTCTGAGCTATGGGTCCGGTTCCAGGGATTAGTTCAATAATGAACTCAATATCCTGATCCGGGGCATATCGGGCAATTCATCTGGGAATACGTCGGGGTATTCACAAACTATTCTGACTTGGTCTATGGTGGGTAGGGCTAAACTCTTGTTGCACTTGAATTGACGGGGCAAGGTTTCAGATATATGTTCTACTGATACTCCAGAGCTACTGGTCATGGTGATGGCTTTCTTGGCACAGTCTATCAATCCTTTATGCTTCGACATCCAATCCATTCCTAGTACTACTTCCAAACCTTTGGTCCCAAGTACGATTAGATTGGCATAAAAATCTATCCCATGTATTCTAATAGGTACAGTTTTGCAAATTTTTCCAGCTTTTGTAGTTGAACCAGGTATTTGAACTATCATGACATGCTTCAAGTTGGTTGGGTGAATCTTACTAGTGCATGCAAATTCTTCGGTGACAAATGAGTGCGATGCTCCAGAATCAAACAACACTCTTGCTAAAACTGAGTTGACAGAAAACATACCCAACACTACATCTGGCGCTTCTTGGGCTTCTTCGGCGTTCATGTGGAAGAGACGGCTATTGTGGTTGTGAGGGTTCCCTAGGGTGAATCTTCTTCCGGGCTGAACACGACGCTGTTGTTGAGCTGGGGCATTCACATTGGTAGTGGCGGCAATATTCTTGGGACACTCATTGGAGTAGTGACCCTTCACTCCACACTCGAAGCAAGTAATCTGAGGCTTGTCTTTTGCTGCCACGGGCACGCTTCCAGTTTTGGGTGCAATGTTGTTGTTGTTGTTGTTGTTGGACTTGGGCGGTGCACGATTGAAATTGCCGAAGTTGCCGAGGTGGTTGTTGTTTCCTCTGGACTTCACATTTCCTCCCCTACGGGTGGGGTAGCTTGGACGAGACATTGGGGGTCGATTGTTCCGTGGGGCATATCCGGTAGACGGGTTGGGATGGTACTTCTGGTGGCTGCTGGATCCAGCTTGGTGCATCATCCGACATTTGCGGTTGTCATTTGCTTGATTAATCTTCCCTTCAATCTGAATGGTAGAGTCGACTAGCTCTTCAAGATCCTCGAAATGGATGTTGACGAGTACTGTCTGCATCTCATCATGCAGTCCGTTCAGGAATCTCTCCTTCTTCTTGGCCTCCGTGTTGATCTCATCAGGTGCATACCTGACGAGGGACAAGAATCTGTCACGGTACTCCACTACAGTCATTCTGCCTTGCTTTAGCTCTCTGAATTCATCCCTCATTCTGGTGACTAGACCCTACGGCACATGGGTATGGTTGAACTTGATTTTGAAGGCTTCCCACATCATCACTTGATCATGGTTCATCGTGCGGGTGTTGTTCCACCATGCTCTTGCATCTCCTGCCAGATAGTGGGTGGCAAACAGAACTTTCTCATTGTCATCCACTCCGGTGAGTTCTAAGTTGTTCTCCATGGTCTGTAACCAATCATCAGCATCCAGCAAGTCTTCAGACTTGTTGAAGATAGAGGGATTGGTATTCTGGAAGTTTTTGAGTTTGGATCCATGATGATCCTAATTTCCATGGTTCTGATTGTTGTGAGCCATCTGGGCGATCTGCTGTAGGGTGGCTGGATTTGCTTAGCGCTCTGCCCTAATAGCTTCATGGTCTGCAATGAGCGTCTGCAGAATCTGCAGCATTGGGTCCTGCGATGAGCTGCTCCCTCCTTGGTTTCCACGAGTCATCTGAAGATTGAGATAGATAATGGGATAAGAGTGAAAGTTCTAAGGTTCATGGTTTTGGTTTCAAAGATAAAACTTTGAGTTTGACTCAGGTTTTGCAATTAACATCTTTTCATTCATTCAAGCAAAGCACACAATACAAACACACACACCACAACAAAAGGAAAACGGATGGTTTTAAGAACCATTCTACAAGCTAAGATACAATGGGACCTATACTTCTCACTCCTACGATAGTGCTCTAGTGCATCTACTCATCATAGATGAAGTCGGAGTCATCATCGTCGGTGTAGAAGTCCATGGCATCATCCTCTAGATAGTCATCATCATTGATGAGGTACGGGTGAATATCCCCTTGGATGTCTTCACCCCCCTCCTCTTCTTCTTTTGCTGCAAGCTGAGCTTCTTGCTCCTTGATGGTCTTCTCGAGGTCGGCCACCTTCTTGCAAAGACGGTCCATGGTGCGTGATACATTGCAAATGTATCTATAATTTTTGATGTTCCATGCTTGGTTTTATCCACTTTCTTGTGTTTTGTTCCAACTTTGGAGTACTTTTCATATGATTTCTTGGACTAACCTATTAACAAGAGCCACAGTGCCAGCTGCCTGTTTTCTGCTGTTTTTGGTTCCAGGAAAGTCAGAAAATGAATATTCTCGGAATTGGACGGGACAAAAGCCAAAGTGCCTATTTTTCCGGAAGGGATCAAGTGCCAAAATACGAGACGGAGAGGGGCCAGGGGCCGACCACACCACTTGGCTGCGTGGCCATGCCTGGCCTGCGCCAAGGGGTGGTGTGGTGGCTCCCGGCACCCCCTCGGCCTCTCCTTCCTCCTATATATTGCCCTCGGGACGAAAACCCTAAGTACCCGATTAAAAATCCACGAAAGAGTCTATAGCCGCCGTCATCTCCATCCCTAGATCGGGAGGGATCTGAAGCTCTTCCTGGCACCCTGCCAGAGAGGGGAATTCACCCTGGAGGCCTTCTTCATCACCATGCAAGCCTCCGGTGTGATGCGTGAGTAGTTCATCCTTGGACTACGGATCCATGTAGTAGCTAGATGGATGGTTCTCCTCCTTTGTGCTTTCATGTTTAGATCTTGTGAGCTCCGTTCATGATCAAGATCATCTATTTGTAATTCATACATGTTGTGTTTGCGGCAATCCGATGGATATTGAGATGCTATTTCTGATTGATTATTGATTCTATCATGCCTTTGTTATTTGTGATCTTGCATGCTTTCCGTTGTTAGTAGCTATCTTGGCCAAGTAGATGCTAGCAACTCCAAGAGTTAGTATTTATGCTAGATAGTGGGTTCATGCCTCTGGTAATCTGGGGAAGTGACAGAAATCTCTAAGGTACTAGATGTGCTGTTGCTACTAGGGAGAAAACAACAATCCTTTGTTCATAGAACAATCGTATTGTTTACTTTACATGCAGTTCGTAAAGCAATAATCTGTTGCTTGCAACTTAATACTGGAGGGGGTTCGGATGATAACCTGAAGGTGGATTATTAGTCATAGATGCAGTTGGATGGCAGTCTATGTATTATGTTATAATGCCCAATCAAGTCTCAGAGGAGTCAAGATGATTAGTATATGCATGTATTGCTTTCTCGGTGTTTGTCAATTGCCCCGCTATAATTTGTTCACCCAGCATGTTATCTATCTAAGGAGAGCCACCTCTAGTGAACTATGGGTCCTGGTCCTTGTCTTTTACATACAATCTACAATCTTTTACTGCTTTGTGTTTACTTTCTGCAAACTTTTACTTCTTTCCATTCGATACGTTTAATCCTTTGTTTTCCGCAAAACACGGTGAGATTGACAACCTCATCACAAGTTGGGGACAGAGTTCTGTGGTTGTGTTGTGCAGGTCTCCACGTTGCTACTAGCACCGGTAGTGCGCCCTGCCAAAGCTCAGCTAGTAACACCTTTGGGGTGTTTCCTTGCTCCTACTGGTTCGATTAATCCTTGGTTTCATAACTGAGGGAAACTTGCTGCTGTGCTCATCATACCTTCCTCTTAGGGTTCCCAACGAGCTCTACATCAACACCGCCAACAAGCATTTTTCTGGGCGCCGTGCATTGAGCCATCAGTGCGATCCTTCTTTGCACGTTGACGCGAAGTGACTAACGATCCTTGACGAGCAGGGAGAAAGTCTAGGCCTTCTTGGCGGCAATGGCGAGGTTGTGGTTGGCAAACTCTCTAGCATTGTCCAATTCCTTCTATCTGTCATACAGTAGGAAATCGAGGTTCTCCACTTGACGCTTCAACTTCGGGTGACTTGGCATCTCCAGAGGCATTCACATAGAATCACGCCTTGCATAGTGAGAAAAGCGGGTTCCTTGGATCAAGTTGACATTCTGTGCGCAAAGACGAGCGAGAGCTTCATGCATTGCCCCGGCTAATCCATCTAGCCAGTTATTCTCTCTTACGGAGAATTGAATCTTCTCGGACATTGGTGCTTCTAACTTGCCTCGAAGATCAGCAACTACTATCCATTGCAAATCTCCTCCTGGTGGACCATTGAGTTGAGCTCCAAAGAATTCTGGATGTGGGCGCTCCAAGTACTCAGAAAGTGCATCAAGATCCCTCTCGAAGATCAGTTGGCCTACATTGCCCAACTGGTAGAACTTGCTATACTGAACTTCCATCTATAAGAATTTAGGATGAGAAAGTTAGTGAAGTGATCAAGTGTGTCAAAATTTTATGTAGTGATGTAAGAATTTTTTAGGAACATGTATTTTTTTGAGAGAAAGAATCCCAAGGGTAAGAGAGGAAATAAGTTTTAACAAATACTCACTTTGGTTTTGAAACGAAGTTTTTGTTTGGACGGCCATTCTAACTAGGGTCTCCTATGGTCAGGATGGCACTGCTACCAACTTGTCAACACCCGGATTTTTAATCCCAGATGCCTGTTATGCCATACATCGCAATCCCAGGATTACCATTTTTTCGAGACATAACAGATTGGATATCACAGTACATCATCCATTACAAACCATAATAAGGTCTTACACAAATAAAGGATCTCATGATCCAGTCTTAATACAATCAAGTAGCGGTGGGGTCCATCTTCAGGGTCACAGGCAATGCTGACGATGGGAGATGATCCTAGTTATCATAGCCGTCCTGTTGTCCTTCTTCAGGGTAGTCCTCCTCATAGTCTGGCCACGGGAATAGCCAGGGACAAAGCCATGAGTACTCTTTAAGTACTCGCAAACTATAACAAGTAAGGTAGTTCTAATAGGAATCCTAAGTTCTAAGCTTATTTGTAAAGTTAAGTTTGAAACCTAAGATGAGTTTAGAAACAAAGAAAGATGAAATAAAGTTCTAAATCACCTAAGTGGGAACTTAGTTGTCATAGTCACAACCATGTTGTGGTCAAGTCATGTCATAATTCATTTCATAAGTCCTTTTGAAAACATCTGACAACAGAACAGTATGGCCACTCCAACTATCCATAACCACGGACGCGGCTATTCGAATAGTTTGACACTCTTTAGAGGTGGTACACTTTCACCAAAAAATTCGATACATCTGTCAGGGATAACCCTGAATCATCATACTTAGTATGTAGAAAATCAAACATAACCTTTCCTTTACACACTCTAGTATAAGCACCTCTCCTATGAGCTTGGCCTCCCAGCCATGGCCATCTGCCATCCTGGGCACTGCATAGGTGGACAACATTGAGAGGTAGCCTCAGCTCAAACCTCTCCCGCGAGGGAACTAATACTAATGCACATAAACTTCCGGCTAAGCCTTATCCAATTCAGGTATTGTGGTTGTACGATAAAATTGGAATGGTATCACATCTAAACACAACCATCAGTTTTTATAAAGGGCTAAGGCTCATGCCTCAACATTTTCATCATCATCATAAACCATTTGTGTTTCTCAACACATGTCAAAACATCTCAATAGAATGACTCATCATTCCAAGGTTTTCACAAGTCATTTTCACCAAGTATTCCCATCTAAAGTGATCAAGTTTTTGGTTTAGCTCTAAGCTTCTAAGTTAAGAGTGTTTACTAAGGTGGGATGCTAATCTCAATATCATGCCATAGAATGACATCTAATTCTAACTACATAGTCCAAGTTTTATACTCTTTATGCTATCTATAAACAAGTAAGGAACTTTGGTAAAGTAAAAGAAAATAAAGCTTGTAAGTAAAACTTTGGGTATGTATAAGTCAAAATGTATAACTAAAGCATGCCTAAAGCATTTGCTCAAGTTAAGGGGGCAAGTGTTAACTTGCTTAGTTCTAGCTTTCAAGGTTTAGCTTGCATTGTTAATGATGGCTTGCCTTGATTGGTGCAGTGGTTGAAATTCTCCTCTTCTTCCTCTGGGTAGAACTCCTCCTCCTCGTAGACTTGGTCGGTACTATCGTCTATAAATACATACGGAATACACAATCACCAAACAATACTTTACTAGTCTATTTAGAACACTAAGGCACATACTTGATGATCTAGTATCATCACAAACATCACAAGGTTTAATGAACTAGTTTCATTTATTTTATTTGAGAAAAGTAATTTCTACTCATTGAAATTAACTAAGATTTAATATTCTCCAATTAAAATATGGGATCATGTGGAAACATGTCATCACCACATATTCTAACACATGGGAATGTGATTTAAATGTTGGATCACATTTTAATAAGTTTAAGTTTAATATTTAATGATTTAAATTGACTAGAAAGGGCCTATATAGCATTATTTTGGTACTAGTCCAAAGTCACTGCACGCTAACCTTACTATTATTACATATTCAGATAGGTATATTCAAATGTGATTTTTGAGAGTTGGAATCAACTCAAAATCTATTATGGTTGATTTTAGAAAAATGTTTGAATGTGAAAAAGCATATGTCTTATTATTTTTGCTAGGAGAGATCTATAACTCTAATTGATTTAAATCCAACGGTCTTGGATAGAGTTTTTCATTAGCTTTCCAATAAAATTGGAATCACTCAATTTAGATTTGTACAATTCCCTGAAATGATTTTTGAACTAAGGGACAGAATAAGTTTACTTCTAAAAAGAAAAAAGATTTATTTGAATTCAATGGGTCGAGCGGGAAATAAATGGGCCAGCCCACTTTACTCCATGCAGCGCCCGGGCTGGCTTTAAGTGAGGGCCCCACCTGTCAGTGGGACAGGGGCTGCCGAATTGGTATGGGGAAATGGTGGCCACAGGATTAGATCATGGATCAACGGCTCACAGCCATCATCGACGATGGACCTGTCACCGACGAGGTGGAACCCTAACGGCTCGGTGGGGGTGCAATGGGGCGTACCAGGGCTCCAGCGAGTGTGGTGAGGCGGGAAAATGGATGAGTCAACGACGGCGGTTCTCCTGGTACCGGCGGCATCCCTAGAGATGGCCTGGATCAGTGGCGCCCTTCTCCTCCTTCCGCTTCGGTCTCCGACGAAATTGGAGCGCTACGGGCTGTGGCTTGCTCCGGTGGGGCTCTGGGAGGTTTCTGAGGGGGAGTGGATGGGAATGGTGTGAGGAAACGGTGCTGGGAGGTGCTCTATTTATAGCGGGGCAAGGGGTGCAGAGAGGCATGGGTGGAGCTCATCGGAGATGATGGCACGGCGAGCTAGAGGCTTGGACGGTGGGCTAGGACGATGGGCGGTGCCCTGGCGAGTGTCACGGAGGTGCGCGTGCAGTGTCAGGTGGTCGGGGGACGCGAGCGTTGCTGCGCGCATGATGTCTCTGTCGTCGGCGAGTTTCACGGCGGCCAGCGGCTACGGGTCATGGTCGGGGAAACGGGCATGTCTGGTAGCTTCCTAGGACGGTGGTGATCGTGTAGGCGAGCGGCTGGAGCGAGGCGCGGTCTGGTTGAGCGGGGACCATGCTTGAACTGCGGGCGGCATCGGCATGGCACAGAGGTGGAGAGCGCGAGAGAGGTGAGGTGGTCCAGGGGCTTTCTGGGCTTGAAGAGCGGACAAGGGGTGGTGGTGCTACCACGCCTACCTCCTAGACATGGCGATAGAGAGAGGGGCGTGCTCCTGTGGCTTGGGCACGGTCGGCCGACGATCATGGCCTCGGGGTGGCGCTGCACTATGGCTAGGGACTAGGGAGTGGGCTGGTTATGGCCTGGTTAGAACAAAGAGGGACAGAGGGAGTGAATTGGGGTCAATGGGGTTGAAAATCCCTGTAGAAATAGTGAGGCTATACTAGGGTGTGATCTGTGCATGCCAGGTGTTCGACCAAATGGCTGCATGACACAAAGATTTGAATTTTTCAGATATTTTGGTGGAGTGGTTGGTCTTATGCTTGAGCATCTCTGGTTGCTGGGATTTGTTAAGTTGAAGTCATTTGAATGATTTTTGAAAAAGTGGGATATAGGTACATACACTTGATTCTATTTTCGAATGTCTTTTAAATTTAGAGTTTGAATGTTTTTGGAAGATCACAAAGTGGGCCTTGGTACATCTCTACTTGTACTAGCAAGGGGTGCAAAGATCCACAATTATTTCTATTTGATTTTGAGTGCTAGGAACACCTAAAGTGGCCTAGTGGATTAAAATGGCAAAAGTGACCATTTCCATTTATTAATTCTTTTTTATTTCTTTTTCTTTGGATTTTGCTTAGGAATGATCTAGATGATGTGGAATTCATCTTAGAATCATTTTACAACCATTAGAACAAACAATCATGGCAATTCAAAACAAATCCTATTTAATGCAACACACATATGCATGCTTAATTCTTTTATATGAGAAAAAGTTTTTGTTAACCCTAAATTGGGTGATTTGGATCTTGATAACTTGGATTAAAGTTTTGGGACGTTATATATCCCCTTGTCTAACCCCCCTTTTTCAATAGAATTTCTTTCCTGGGACTCAATTGAGAAGAACAACTAATGTACTAGATTCAAGTATCATCTCAATACATCTTAACCATTTTCCCCAAAGTCTCTAGCTTTCAAAATGTCCTGAATAGTGCAATGTCCAATTTTGTCAAAAGCTTTCTCAAAATCTAGCTTAAGCACAATGATTTCTTCCTTTAAATTATGAAACTAGAATAAGTATTCAAAGGCCCAGCCAAAGCAATCTTGAATAGATCTTTGTTTCAAAATTCCATACTAATTTTTATGAACAAGCTTTAGAATAATTTCCTATAGCCTATTAGTCAATAGCTTTGTTATTATCTTTAGGACACTATTCAACAAGGAAATAGTCCTAAATCCCCAGGAGAGGTGGGATTATCTGACTTGGGAATAAGAGTTATGAAATAGGAATTTATACTTTCCAAAGAAATGTTCTCCCCATGAAAATTATTGGTAAGTGTCTAGATGGGCTCCCCAATAATGGACCAGCAATTTTATAAATTCATTGTTAAAGCCATAATGTCCAAGAGATTTCTCATTGGGCAAATCTCTAATAACAACCTCAATTTCCTCACTGTTAAAAGGAACTTCTAGAGCAACACTAGTTTCTTGATCCATTCCTTCACCAAACAATTTAGCCAGATTAAACTACATTTTTAGTTTCTCAGAGCTACCCATTCTCTCTTTGAAAGAATTTTGAAGTATGGATGCTTTACCATCATGATCAGTAATTTCTTCTTGGCTTTCAATGATGAGCATGGAGATATAGTCATGTCTGTAATTAATTATAGCTTTTGTGTGAAAGAATCTTGTGTTACCATCACCAAGCTTTACCCACTTTATTTTCCCTCTCTGTTGCTAGTAGGATTTTTGATTTTGTAGTAGGTTGATGACCTGATCCTTCAAAATATCCATTAAATTCCATTCCTATATATTCAGATTTCTGAGTTCATCAATATTGTCCAGAAGCTCAATGATAGCATTTACTTTATCAATTTGGTTCTTCAGGCACGGCAAGTTTTCGGACCACCTCTTCTAACATTTTTTTTAGTTTAGCATTAACTCATTTGCCACTATCAGTATATCCCACAGGAATTTTCCAAGCATTCTCCACTATTTGTTTAAACTCATTGTGGTGTAGCCAATAATTTTCAAATCTAAAAAAATTCTCTTGGGATTTTTGTGCCAATGGCTATCACACGTGGCAAATGATTAGATGTAGGCTTTACCAGAGGATAGACAACAGTGGATGGGTAAGAGATATTCCAAGAACTACATGTAAAAAACCAATCAAGTCTTTCTAGCAATGGGTTATGTTGCATATTGCTCCATGTGTACTATCTTCCTTTTAAAGGCAACTCCACCAGGCCCAAGTTACTAATTGCCTCATTAAAAATGAGCATGTCATTAATATCTACTCCTTCCTTATTTCTGTCAGATGGCTTTCTCATGAAATTGAAGTCACCCATGACAATCCAATCCATAGAATGAGGCATATCAATGTTAGCAAACCAATCAATAAGTCAAGCTTTTTTATCCGGTTGGCAGGGACCATAATCATTTGTGATAATCCACTAGTCAGAAGAGAGATTGCTACAGAATTTGATGGAAATAGAGAATTCATTCTGAAAAGCTATTTCCCCATTAAACAAGGCTCCATTCCAAATAATAATAATTCCCTCAGATGCCCCAATAGAAGGCAATAACTCAAATTTATTAAGCTTTTTAGAACAAAATTTCCGCAAGTATTCAGTGTCAAACATTTCTCTTTTGGTCTCTTGCAGGTAAGCAATGTCATGGCCAGATTCTTCAATTTTACTAGCTAAAGCAAGCCATTTTTTCTCATAGTTTATTCCTCTTAAGATTCTAGTTCAAAAATTTCCATAATCTTTTGTTATTCATTGGAAAATATGACAAAGACATGTAGCTAATGAAAAGCAAAGCATACTTTCATCCATATAAGGCACTGGCAGCAAGTCTGAATGAAGTCTCCATCATAAACAAAATAGTTACTGACACAAAAAAGCAACTAGGAGAATCACAGCTTTCATATAGGTCAGCATGACCCACAAGTTCAGGAAATAAATACAAGAGCAATACATATCACTCCTGCTAACAGAATATTCATGATGAGCTATCATTGGACACATTATTTTGGTGCCTTCTTTCCTGCTGAGCACAACCACCACCACCAGAACTTTTCTTGTTATTGCCAGTAGTTCCTTTTCCACCAGGAAGACCTGAGTTCTTGGCCCCTAGTGCCTTCTTCTCCTTTTCAATGATATTGCTCTTCTTTTGAAGTTTCTTATCCATCCCCTCCTTAGCCACCTTACAGAAAGAGGCAGCCAGATTTTTAACAATGTTTGTATTTAAATAAGGTGGAGCAGCATTACAAGCCAGGCAACTTTTATCAGTACACTTAACATGAGTCTTGAACCCATCATTTAGCTCAACAATTCTAGGACTTATCCCCACCTCAGTATCTACCAGTGGTCCATTTCCTATTCTTTTCCTTTTAGGAGTTGTAGGCACAATAGGCTCCTTTTCCTGGTATGAATTCAATTCTGAATCAGATACTTTTATTTTAGATAATTTGCAAGTGGGATGGTGATGAGAAGTGCACTTTTCAGGAACATAGAAGGTAATTGTTTGCTCATTTGCAATTGGTTCCTTAATAGTTTTTCATAGCTTAGATTGCAAAAAAGATTTTGTCCAGTCAAACTTTTCAGGACATAATAGCATGTGTGTGACAAAATTGAACCAACTTACAGGAATTTGAAAGATATTACTCTTGTTACTTTTGACTTGAATGTGAGGTGCAAAAAACCTTTCCGAGAGTTCCATTCCTTGTGCATAAAAGCACAGTGTCATAACATGCTCTTGAGGGACAGTGGCAAAATAAGTTCTAGCCATTCCAATATGTAAGTGAGCCTGATTGGGGGAGAGCATATCCACATATTCCATGAATTGGTCCTCATTAGGGCTTTTGCCTGTATCTTTTGAGACGATCAGTAGCACATCTGTCGTTAGTTCTAACTCTAATATGTGTAGGATAGAAGCTAAAGCCATATAATTGTAGAAGAAGCCAGCTAAGAAGGAGAAATCACGTGCTCGAATAGGATATCAATGATTGTTTTTTGGGTGTTATACTTGAGATATTACTTCCATATTTGAATTGGAAGTGAACAAACTTTCAATGACATATGTTTGGAATTTTTTTCTACAATGTTCGGAATTTGTTTCTACAAATTTGATGAAATCTTATATTGACTAAATTATGATATTCGTGGTCTCACCAACTGTGATATTTCACTCGAACAAATTGGATATAAAAAATAGTTTTCTTACAATGGAGAAGAACACAAGTGATCGAATTTCCATTATTAACAATCCCTCTTTCACTATGTATATAAGGATGATGCACAAGATGAGAACAACATAGAAATTCGATTGAAGTAGGAGGAAGATGTAAATTATGTTCAAGGCAAGGTTTTTGTTCCTGAATGAAAAAAATCCTGCGGGTATCCAGATTTCTGGTTACTGCGGTTACTAGAAAATTCCGACCATTTACTGACCGAAATTTATTCAAACGAATTTTGAATTTAATTTTCCTAGCTGAATTAGTAAAGCTTTTAACCTTTATGATTATACAAAACCGATTGGTGCGCTTGTATCTACCCAGGTAACTTCCTAACTCCCGCTGGCTACCTCATTTTTGCATTATTTTCAGTTTTATATCTCAATAAAAAACCTGAGGGACATAATCTTATCAAAAATGCTAGACCTACGGGCAACTTGCTACGAAAATAGGTTTACGGGCTGACGTGCATGCACTCGGTTGGTTCTAATTACTTTTCCTTCCGTGATTCAAGGACTCAGCTCCAACTAAATTTGTCCACGTCCGTCCGTAAGTGAGTTTTGTAAGATTTCGTCTGTATGTGTAGCGTTACTGTAATCTTATGCCTAGGCACCGTACTACCACTACCACTGTACATGTCTGTCCAACGTGAAATTACAGACGCAGAGCCCTATTTGACTGCTCGTCAGTGTTTAAATTTATTTATTTTAACATCAGGTAAATTTTGCCTGGTAATATGGTTTACCTAAGAGGGCTGGCAAACCTGGCGATAACCGAGTTTACCGACCGGTAACCAAAACATTTGGATAGGAACACATGCAAGAGGGACTGCAAGTGGAGGTTGTTGCTAATTTTATAAAAGCAACAATTAAATAGAAAATAGAACAAAACAACGTGTCCATAATTTTTTTGACATGTATAATTTTTTGAGCCGTAGCAACGCACGGACATTTAACTAGTATTTATAAATTTTAACCAACTATATGTAAAAACATAATAGCTTTTCTAATGTCAAATGCATATAGTATGAAAATATATATAGTTCATAATGATTCTAATAACATTGAGTTGATTGCGTATATGTTCATACTATTTTCTAGACATTTAGTCAAAGTTTATTAAGTTTGACTTTAACCAAACTAATATACGTCCTAATTTGGCAAGGGGAGAGTATGTATCCATCCCTATAATGTACCATTACAGGCAAACAATAACCATATGCCGTCTTAATTCCTGATACATGGAAGCAGGCCAGCAAGTAAACTCCCTTTGTATACACCGACAAAGTCATAGCCTGGCATCTCAACACTACTGGTACACGTATTTGTTCTTGTATCGTACACACGCAGCAAATGTACTACCCGCGTATCTTGGTAATGCGACACCCAAAAGACAATCTTCCCATCATCAAGTGCCCACAGGGGATGGCCGACAGTTGCCAAACAGACAGACGGTGTCGGGAAACCTTGGCACGGCATGGTGACCGTGTACCGTTTCGACCAGAGAACCTTCTCGGAGTCCGTGAGGAACCACAAATCCAGGAAGACACCACGTACCTGGTCGCTGCTATGGTCGTCGTAGACTGCAACCAAGCTGTGAGACAGCTCAGCCAAAGCCCTGCCCCTTTCGCCTGGCAGCGGGAAGTGGAGGAGATCCGGCCGCCATGTCTCCGTCTCAAGGTTGTACGCCGCGATGTGATCATCACCGCGGTGGTGGTCGTGGCCCGTGAAATAGAGGACCCCCTTGACAAGGGCCACACACTTGTTGGAATTTAGAAGCGACGTCGGAGGGCAACCTGTCTCCCTCCACTCGCCGGCGCCGGTGCCGGCGCCAGCGCCAGCGCCACCGAGGGTGAGGACCTTGCAGGAGCTGACTCTAGAGAAATTTGTGGCGACCCCTAGCACCTTGGCCTCCCCCGTCAAGGAGGCCCGGCCAATCACACACCCGGTGAAGCCGAAGGGGCTTCTATGGTAGAACTTGGGTTCATCGGGCAAGAGGGAGACGACACCAGTGGCCGGGTCGATCACGCGGGGACGGCCATCCGCGCCGGTGAAGCAGAACAGGTCAAGGTTTGTGCACGACACGCTGGGGTAACGATCTCGAAGGTAATCCTCGAAACGTATGTGCCTCACGGTGTGGCCGAACTTGTCCATGATGTGGACGCCCACCGGCTCCCGCTTGAAGGCGGCGACGAGCGGTCCGTGGCGGGCACTGTGGGCGGCCGCGAACGACGAGTCGGAGAGGAGGGACCGCCATGACTGGCACACGGAGCGGAGGCGGCAAAGCGGCTTCGCCGGAAGGCGCACCAGGATCTCGTAGACCAAGTCTTGGTGCAGGACACTGCATTTGGCGGTGGCGACGAGAGGAGCGGTACTGCTGCTTTCGCCGTTGGCTTGCCTTTTTCTTTGACGGAGCGACGCCGCCATTGCCGAGAATCGAGTGTCGAGACTACTATCTAGGTTTCGCGATTGGGAGAAGTTCCTAATGCTTGATCTGCGTGTGTGTGCTGCTTTATTACAGGGACATCAGCTTGTCCGGCTTGCCACCAGGAGTCAGCCGCATGTCGGAGTTTGATTCGATTTCCAAGTAGCCAACCCGTCCGGCTCGGGCCGACTCGGATTATGCGATGCAGCACTTGCATATCTGAATCCCTGCAAGGATGGCATCGCTGTGCCGCTCCTGCAAATCAAGGATGGTCAGAGTGCGCGGACGTCGCGACCATTGACCACGCATGGGAATATCGAATTACTGATGCATGCAGAAGCCACGGAAGAATCTGTGCATTGACGAATTGGTGCTAAGAAAAATGCAAAGTTTAAGCATATTTGCATGAAGAAGCAAACTATTAGTACAGTTTTACTGCACGGTTTTTGAATAAACAACGAATATTTAGGATTCATAGTACTCGGTATTGTACCTAACTGTGTTGAGAATGGTGTTGATTAAGACTAGAAGTTGACCCGCTCGGTGCCGCGGGGATGTAGAAATTAAACCAAAATCTAACGAGTGAACGCTACAATCTTTATCTGCTGGTGCGACTGCATCTAGTCCGTTCACTCGTTGCAGCACGCATCGTGGCACGTCCTAGCTGGCTTGTCCCCGCTCCCCGCTACTAGGATCCTAGCTGGTCTCGATCTTTTTTTTTTTTTGAAAGGAGCATATATGTTAATATCATGAGATACCAATTACATCTAGCCTTTGCAACAACGCAATACCCTATTAAAATTATGGATGTACACAACCAACAAAAGAAAGAAGAATTACAAAACAGAAAAGTCCCGCTACAGTGATCCGGTCCTTGAAACAACGGACAAAACCTCACCAGAACAGCACCAGAAATTCAACAACTCCAAAAGCAATGCCTTCAAGAAAAGAAGAATGATCAAGCGTCGTCATCGCCCTGATCAAAGACATTGGGTTCTTTGACCCTTTTACCCTGGAGAAGGGAACAAGGCAAGCACACTAGTTCCCAGACTCAAGTTACCTAGGTTCACATATGACAATCCTAAAATGGAAGGAGGATTTACTTTTCCGGCCTCTGCACCAACTAGGGATGCACACCGCCATTAAGCATGAGTACTAGGATTTTTAAACTTCGTTTAGTACCAAGCCTGGTCATCAGGATAAGTTGCATGAGTATCAGGAGAGCCTGGTCCTCAAGTATAAATAGGAACCTTAATTCGCTTTCGTGAGGATTTAAACTCAGATGTTGGGTTTGTACATCCACTCCCCCAACCAGCTGGCCTCGACCTAGTCTGTTGTTGCCGAATACCACTCGTTTCTGATCGTGCATGTTAAACACAAGAGCAGTTACATCAACGCTTGGGTGGATTATTCGGACTCTAATCGTTCATAATGTATGGCTAGTGTGCGACGGTCGCATTCAGTACCCCCCAAAGCTGCCGGCATTTCTCTCTCCCGCTTCCCTATTTGTCGAGCTCATCGCCTATGTGTCCCCTCCAGTTCCGATAGCCACCGGAGTAGTTCCGGATGCTATTTTCACGCACAGAGGTTCGCGCTCATTGCAGTTGAGATACAACGCATTTCCTCTTCTTTTCTACCGCGCATTTCTCTCCGCGCTGTTACTATTCCGTATGGAATCGATGGAGAAATCCGCCTCTTCCTCCCAAATTTTAGAGTATGTCATGTTTCTAGCGATAGGTCCCTGTGATTCTAACTATATTTCACGAGTCCATGTTAAGATTTCTCACTATCGTGCTCGGATTTTCTTTGGATGGTTTCGCCTCTCTTTTTGGACTATTTTTGTAGGCCTACGCCCGCCTCAGATTCTTTACTGTGGATGGGATTTTGCGTCATGTTAGGCATATCATGCAATTTTCGAACCGCCAGGCGGTTGTGCAACTAAATTTCTCACTAGGGTTTTCAAATACAAGGTGAATGTAAGCCTCTAGGGCATCATTCCTAACATACGAGAGAATTAGTAGTCAGCGAATATATTGCATAGAGACAAAACCCGTCGGCTAAGCATAGAGGTCGCAGTCATCGGAACCTTGTAACCTGATATATAACCAATACAACAAAGCAGGAGTAGGTATTTACCTCGAGAGTGAGGGGCCGAAGCTGGGTAACTCGCATGTACCAATCCCATCCCTGGTTCAACCTTTGTCGTTGCGCTCTTCCCTAACGGTCTCTCTCGCGATAGTGCTCGACGTGGTATTCCTAGACACCATACCTTGAACGATGATCACGATGCGCGAACTCGTGATCTAAAAGGTGGGAGAAACTACCTGCAACTACTTGACTTGCTGGGCCGAGTTATACAATGCTTGGTTAATGTCAGCTAAGAAGCGACATGTCGGGCGTTCGAGACAACATGCCGATATTAGGCACTCAAGGATAAACTCACTAGGAACATGACGAGAAACATTGGTGACTTGGTGCAGATTGTCACAAAATATGTCGCGCCGGACCGAATGATCACTCGGATGTTGAGGGAAAGTCCAGAAAAGATAACCCACCCAAGAACAACAAGCGTAAAACCGGCAAGGGCAGCTCGTAGTTACTCGCCAATATCGACCATGGTGATGACGAACATGGTTACAATAAGCAGCGCCCAAAGAGAGAGTATACCATATTAGTCATGGATGGACAATCTTTCAAGCTCCACGGTACACCGAATGAAAAGTCAAATCATCTGCTTAAAGATTTCTTCATATGGAAATCACGGTCAGGTACAAAGAAAGCTGACAATGATGATGAAGTCCTCGAGGACAATGTGAGATCCCATTCTGTGTTCGCCCACGTCCATGAGGACAACAATGATGGGATTTACAACATAGAACACAAACATTTCATATGAGAGATCGAATAAAACCCAGATCCAATCTAGGATATGCTAGTAGCGAGTGATATATAGATGTACATACCCTTGTAGAACACAAGCGAAAACGTTTTTATCAAACATGTTTGAGGAAGATTTCTCCTCCGCGATCCAATCCGATCAAGCACTCCATGAACGACACCTTCGATATGTACACGTGATACCTTCGATCCGGATTCATAGATGTAGTATAATAGCTTTTTTCCTAGAAGAGCTAGGTTTAAACGAATCTCGGAAAGCACTGCTAAAAGGTAATAAAAAAGGACATGTCTACAAGACTTCGTTTGTTCATTTTTCCTTAGGTGACCGGACCAATCTAGTTTACTTTATAATGGGTTTGAATCAATGGATGGAGATAGGCCAAGGTTAAAGATCCACCTGCAGCTGCACATCAAATGGGATAAAAGATAATAATAAGCATAGTCATGTATAATGTTTTGTATCGAGATAATCTCTTGTGGGCAACACATCCTAATATTTTAGAGCCCCCGTGATGCAGCGGGCATAGCAATAGACTTTTAATCCAATCGAGAGTACACCGAAGCCACGAGTTACAAACAATTATTAAGTGCAAAACACAGATCAAAGCTTTAAGTGGTGATGTTGTTGTTGATCCCGAATGGAACGCTAAGCGAAGACCATACTAACATTTCTATCACTGAGGTTCCTATGAGATCGCCGCTAGCCAAGTATCTGTAGGGGTTCCGCGCATGAAAACAATAAAATTTTACCCTATGCCCCTGAACTCCTGATGTTGCCAGGACCTATCTATTAGTAATACACTAACGAGAGGGGCTTTTCGCTAACTTACCCTTA